>OX393549.1:51569830-54259830 GCA_947650365.1 Chamaelirium japonicum | reverse complement strand
ACGTTAAGTCTTATGTCCCGTCTCACAGTCGCAGGCCACTAAGAAAGAGGAGCGAGCGAGAGAGAGAGAGAGAGAGAGAGAGAGAGAGAGAGAGAGAGAGAAAGGTGATACGCCATTACCACAGATTTTGAGTTGCCTTGGTTCAGTGTCACAAGAGTGGAATTTTCACGTATGGTAACCTCACTACATGGGAGTTGGGCGACGTGCATGTTTTCGAAGAAGTAGAACTAATTCAATTGAATCTTTTTTGCTTCCTGCTATCGTCTTTTACCTTTTGCTCTGTTTTCGGTCAACCCGATTACACAGTTCGATGCGCCCTCGATCATCTTCTGCTTCTCTTCACCGGCAACAGTGTGAGCCGAGGAAGGAAATGTATGCAGACCGCATGCTGAGCTCACAACTCGCAGGTATTTAATGGGCGGAGCTTCATACGGACATCTTTATCCCTTACTTGATTTCCTTTTTAGGTAAACTACACCTTACCTTCGTGATGTTTATCCCAGACGTTGAGTCTTTTGTCCCATCCCTACATCGTAGGCCACTAAGGAAGGGGAGAGAGAGAGAGTGAGTGAGACATGATACGCCATTACCACAGATTTCGAGCTGCCTTGGTTCAGTGTCACAAGAGTGGAATTTTCACGTATGGTAACCTCACTGCATGGGCGTTGGGCGACGTGCATGTTTACAGAGAAGTAGAACTAATTCAACTGAACCTTTTTGCTTCCTGCTATTGTTTGCTACCTTTTGCTCTGTTCTCAGTCAACCCGATACACAGTTCGATGCATCCTCGATCGTCTTCATATACAGACCGCGCGCTGAGCTCATGACTCACAGGTATTTAATGGGCGGAGTCTCGTACGGACCTCTTCATCCCTCACGCGATTTCCTTTTTAGGTAAACTACACTTTATCTCCATGATGTTTATCCCAGACGTTGAGTCTTTTGTCCAGTCTCTCTGTCGCAGGCCACTAAGGAAGGAGAGAGAGAGAAAGAGAGGGAGGGAGAGAGAGGGAGGTGATACGCCATTACCACAGATTTTGAGCTGCCTTGGTTCAGTGTCACAAGAGTGGAATTTTCACGTATGGTAACCTCACTGCATGGGAGTTGGGCGACGTGCATGTTTTCGAAGAAGTAGAACTAATTCAACTGAATCTTTTTTGCTTCCTGCTATCGTCTGCTACCTTTTGCTATGTTTTCGGTCAACCCGATTACACAGTTCGATGCGCCCTCGATCATCTTCTGCTTCTCTTCACCGGCAATAGTGTGAGCCGAGGAAGGAAATGTATGCAAATCGCACGCTGAGCTCACGACTCACAGGTATTTAATGAGCGGAGTCTCGTACGGACCTCTTCATTCCTCACGCGATTTCCTTTTTGGGTAAACTACACTTTACCTCCGTGATGCTTATCTCAGGCGTTGCGTCTTTTGTCCCGTCTCTCCGTCGCAGGCCACTAAGGAAGGAAAGGGAGATAGAGAGAGAGGTGATACGCCATTACCACAGATTTTGAGATGCTTTGGTTCAGTGTCACAAGAGTGGAATTTTCACGTATGGTAACCTCACTGCCTAGGAGTTGGGCGACGTGCATGTTTACGAAGAATTAGAACTGATTCAACTGAACCTTTTTGCTTCATGTTATCATCTGCTACCTTTTTCTCTTTTCTCGGTGAACCCGATTAGTAGTTCAATGCGCCCTCATTCGTCTTCTACTTCTCTTCACTGGCAACAGTGTGAGGTGAGGAAGGAAATATATGTAGACTGTGTGCTGAGCTCACAATTTGCAGGTATTTAATGGGCGGAGCCTCGTACGGACCACTTCATCCCTCACACGATTTCCTTTTTAGGAAAACTACACTTTACCTCCGTGATGTTTATCCCAGACGTTGAGTCTTTTGTCCCATCTCTCCATCGCAGGCCACTAAGGAAGGAGAAAGAAGAGAGAGAGAGAGAGAGAGAGAGAGAGAGGTGATACGCCATTACCATAGATTTCGAGCTGCCTTGGTCCAGTGTCATAAGAGTGGAATTTTCATGTTTGGTAACCTCACTGCATGGGAGTTGGGCGACGTGCATGTTTATGGAGAAGTAGAACTGATTCAACTGAACCTTTTTGCTTCCTACTATCGTCTGCTACCTTTTGCTCTGTTCTCGGTCAACCCGATTAGACAGTTTGATGCACCCTCGATTGTCTTCTGCTTCTCTTCATCGGCAACAGTGTGAGGCGAGGAAGGAAATGTATGCAGACCGCGTGCTGAGCTTACGACTCGCAGGTATTTAATGGGCGGAGCCTCGTACGGACCTCTTCATCCCTCATGCAATTTCCTTTCTGGGTAAACTATACTTTACCTCCGTGATGTTTATCACAGACGTTAAGTCTTTTGTCCCGTCTCTCCGTCATAGGCCACTAAGGAAGGAGAGAGATAGAGAGGTGATACGTCATTACCATAGATTTCAAGCTGCCTTGGTTTAGTGTCACAAGAGTGGAATTTTCACGTATGGTAACCTCACTGCATGGGAGTTGGGTGACGTGCATGTTTACGGAGAACTAGAACTGATTCAACTGAACCTTTTTGCTTCCTGCTATCGTCTGCTACCTTTTGCTCTATTCTCGGTCAACCCGATTACATTGTTTGATGCGCCCTCGATCGTCTTCTGCTTCTCTTCACCGGCAACAGTGTGAGGTGAGGAAGGAAATATATGCAGACCGCGCGCTGAGCTCATGGCTCGTAGGTATTTAATGGGCGGAGCCTCGTACGGACCTCTGCATCCCTCATGCGATTTTCCTTTTTAGGTAAACTACACTTTACCTCCATGATGTTTATCCCAGACGTTGAGTCTTTTGTCCCGTCTCTCCATCGCAGGCCGCTAAGAAAGGAGAGAGAGAGAGAGAGAGAGAGAGAGAGAGAGAGAGAGAGGTGATACGCCATTACCACATATTTCGAGCTGCCTTAGTTTAGTGTCACAAGAGTGGAATTTTCACGTATGGTAACCTCACTACATGGGAGTTGGGCGACGTGCATGTTTACGGAGAAGTAGAACTGATTCAACTGAACTTTTTGCTTCCTTCTATCATCTGCTACCTTTTGCTCTGTTCTCGGTCAACCAGATTACACAGTTCGATACGCCCTCGATCATCTTCTACTTCTCTTCACTGGCAACAGTGTGAGGTGAGGAAGGAAATGTATGCAGGCCGTGCGTTAAGCTCACAACTCGTACGTATTTAATGGGCGGAGCCTCATACGGACCTTATCATCCCTCACGCGTTTTCCTTTTTGGGTAAACTATACTTTACCTCTATGATGTTTATCCAGACGTTGAGTCTTTTGTCCCATCTCTCCGTCGCAGGCCACTAAAGAAGGAGAGAGAGAGAGAGAGAGAGAGAGAGAAAGAGAGAGAGAGAGAGAGAGGTGATACGCTATTACCATAGATTTTGAGCTGCCTTGGTTCTGTTGGAAATAAATCCATGGTAGAGGCCCGCAGCGGAAGCAAAGATAAGGTCTGAAGACCGTGAGCGGTGTGCGTTATATATCAAAATTTTTATCGAAACGATCTACACGTGCGTGTATGAATCTAGCATGGCAACTACGCGAACCCCTAACGATGATCTAACGTGAAAGAACAATCTAGCATGTATGCATGTTCTATCTATGCTAGATCTACATGTTAGAGATCATACCTGTGTGCGGATTCTTTCACCGCGATAAGTTTCTTCTTTGTCGATGGAGACGGGCTCGGATCTGCTTGACATAGCTTTGGTGCGATGGCCATAACTTTCTTCTCCGAACTCCGATTGGACTGAAATTTGGACTGCAGGTAGCCAACTTCGAGACACAACTTTTGTAATAAGTTTCATCTCGTTTAGACTTCTGTAACTCCCGAAATCATAGAAATAATGCTGATTTTCTGTACAGATTCTGGACAGCAAAAGGTTACGGGAGATGGCTTCTAGTTCACCCGATCTCACACGATGCACGGCACCTCGTCGATGGATCTCTGAGTGCCTCCATACGACGAGCCTTCTCCTTCTACGAAACACCACGCGAGGATGACGAATTGCTATCTAATGGCGCAAGCGAGGGAGAGAGAGACGAGCGAGGAGATGAGAAGAGAGGAGAGGGGCGGCTAGGGTTTCCCCATGGCTTGGGCTGGCCCTAGGGCTTGCATGGCCTCATAATTGCGCCCCCCTCTCTCCTATTCCCTTATATAGGGTCGGCCCTATCCTTGTGGATAGGGGTAGGATGGATCGGGTTGACTAATTCAAACCTTCTCCCTATATATCTCTTCTTTATCTCTATCTTTTCCTTGGTTTTGAAAATGGTCAAAACCAGCCCGTTTTCTATGCCTCATGATCGGCCCTTTCATCGAAGGCAACAACCCCCTAAAACCAATGGGGCCGGCCTTGACCAGTCTCCCAACACTTAGGGCCGGCCCCCCTAGTGCATAGTGGCGCGTGGTATGACCAAAACACCCTTATGTGACTAGTTGGCCGTTCCTCATGTACGAGACTTTGCAAGGCACACATAAGTAAAGTGCACCAGTGATTTCACTATTCTCTGAGGTTCCCTTAGGGTGCCCCTAGTGAAGTCAACTAGTCAACTCGCAACATGTCCCGGTGCATCGCACCCATGTGTCAAAGTCCACTTATGGCAAAAAATTGCTACATGCGTCTCTGCACTAACTTAGGGTTTCCCCTTAGTGACACACATAGCTACGCATCTATCGTGCACTAGTGCGAAGCACTCACGGAGCGTAGGCTTGGAATTCTCGCTTCTTCTAACTACATTTTGTGTTTCGACGAGATGGTATAAGAATCGTACATAATGTCGATAAGGTGGAACCTTCAGGGACCAGGGTTCATGGCTTCCAACTTAGACTCGATCGACACACTACCCGAGTGTACCATCGATCCTCTGAGTCCGAGTTAACCTGCGTAGCCACCCAGAGTGCGACGTAGGCTGCACTCCAATTTCCCTGGACTTACTATGTTCTCCCTCATACCCCTGCTCTCCGCTTAGTATGGTAAACTCGCTGTCCCTCCATCCGGTGCCATGATGCAACTCGAGCGGTGGAGAATACCGTCAAACTTGAGTGCTCACACTACACCAAAACAGACAATTTGTAACGGTCAATTAGTAACGGTTGTAACAAAAAGTGTTACAAATATTTGTAACGCCATATTTCTAACGGTTTTTTTGTGTTATTAAACATATTTATAACAGTTGGCTGTGTTACTAAATCCTGATTTTGGTGTAGTGTCATATGACTCGGTTCCTTCCAGGTTGACCATATACATCGTACCTCCGATTACTCTGACAAGCAACCGGATCCGTCACCAGTCCAACTGATGACCACCTAGCCAGGGTTTAATACGACGTAGGTCATACCAAGGAACGTACCTCCCGTTAGGGGTGTAGATAGCCTGCAGGAGTGACATGCTGATGCAACGCCAGCCAGGTAACCCAGTACACCGTGGTTTTAGATCACTGCATCCGCATCCTCACATATTGGTGCGCCAAAGCAGCACACAACTGGTTAGTCCACCAGACATGGTTCTTCAGGGTTTAGGACTGTTTTACCCTAAGCAGAAACACGGTTTAGTGTAACAGTGTCTGCTCACCGATCTGTGCACCGTGTTGGTTTCGTTCAGCCATAGACAGTGTGCCTGGTAATGACCGTGGTGGAGACACCCACGCTCTGTCATCCCAACAGCTTATCCTGATAGGGCGACCAACCCTAATCAGAGCTGCGAATGTATTTAGGTTACATGGAACCAGTCCCTTGAGTCTCCCACTCAAGTGGATTACCACGTAGCCATGGCTCTCTGTTCTGTAATCAGAACACGTACTAAGGTACGTACCAATATGCATTCCTATACTATCAACCATACATAGCTAAACTATAGGTTTTTACGAGCTGTAGACCTCACCAATTCTAACAGGTTCAGTATCACAAGAGTGGAATTTCCACGTATGGTAACCTCACTACATGGGAGCTGGGCGACGTGCATGTTTACGGAGAAGTAGAACTAATTCAACTGAACCCTTTTGCTTCCTGTTATCGTCTGCTACCTTTGGCAGACCCTAATTTGTGTTAGAGATTTTTTTTTTCTTCGTGAGCTCAACTGGGCGCTAGAGTAAGGCTCCAAGATGTCTGAAGGCCTAAACGGGGGAGGCATAGTGGCTATGTATTAATTCTATAATTAATCCCGTGAACAATGAACATCACATCAACAGCAAGCGGCCATGATTGATACGCGCAAATAACCTCTCCAAGATGGGAGAGAGGAAATAACACATAATCTAGTGTTGTCCCTGTTAAAATGTATATTTGTTGGGTTTTATCCCTTAATGGGATGCTCTCTCAGTTCTCCTAAAACCTTGGCAGTCACCTAGTTACATCTTGTCCTTCTCGTCGACTTCGGTGATCCACGTCGACCACCCTGCGCGCGAACCGCACCTCCAGCCTCCGTTGCTTGATCTGCCTCCCCTCTGTGCAGATCCAACGGCCCCTTCACCTGACCCGTGCAGATCCGACAGCCTCCCAGGCCCCCCATGTTTCCCTCCGGTATCCCCTGCGCCTACACCGCACCTCCGGCGATCGCCTACATTGCCCACACCGCACCTCCGGCACCCTGTGCAGGGGTTCCTGCATCGCCCACACCGTACCACCGTCCTCCATCGCCTGACCCACCTCCCCTCTATGCAGATCCAACGACCTCCTCACCATGCCAGCCACCTCCCCTCCTCCCATCCGAGATCTATCAGATTTGTGTTAATGATGGCTAAAGTCAAACCCATCTCCTCGGACAGGTCGTGTGCATGACTGTACAGTCGCGCGCATGATTGTTGGGTCGTGCGCACGACCTGGAGTCCGACTTTCCCGATGCATCTTTCTCTAGAAAGGTGTATCTAGCTACAGGTAGTCGTGCGTACAACTTTCCTAGGTCGTGCGCACGACTGTGCCTGGCAGACACGGGTTTGACCCGGTCTTGCACGATTGGACTTTCTAAATTAGGTTATTTTGGAGGAATCTCGGGATTAAGCTTATGTAAACCTATTCCCCTCCTATATAAATGGGTGTAGGGTTTTGGGAACTAATCTTTGATTCAATCTCTTGATCATCCGTTGGAAGAGAGGATCGATTTCAGCGGCGGCTCTTGGTGAAGCTTCTTGCGGAGAAGATGAACTCGGGGGAGGAGCGTGCCTTGCTCCTCCCCCGGGCTGTTGAAGAGCCGGTGAGCGACGTCCATGACGCCTTGTTGGAGCACCGCTTTGCGGGTGCTTAGTGACCGATCTCGGAGGAATTCTACTTGGAGAAAAACCTAGAGAAGACCCCCTTTCCGGGGAAGATGCCTTCGGGCATGGTGGCGAGCCATGGAAGGCGAGGCCACATTGCGGAGATCGAGGCCATGATGGGGCAATTCCGAGAGGAGGAGCGCAAGGCCATTGGGAGATCCATGGTGCTTCAATGATGATTGATCTTACAGATCGTGACTGGTGAGTATCTAGACCATGGCTTTTGTGAAGCCCGTGAGGGTTATCTCTGCGGAGATTACCATGTGCGATCTGTTCAGTCAGATCTGTGGGAGATAGAGCACACAACAAGGTAGAGCTTTCTTCTCCATCTATCATGTTGCATGTTCAGTTTTGGTATTCTCTATTTGGTAGTTTTCCTGAGGACCATTGGCGCATGTTGGAGACAGTTTGATCTCCGTTGATGCGTATGGTCATCTTTGTGGTGGGAAGGTATGTGAGGATTTGTTGGAAGGCATGGAGTGCATTCGAATGTAATCCTGTTTATCTTCTTCATAGTGGATTCCTGGAAGTGGTGGTCGCCGGAGAGAGGACGTAGCCCCGATTTGGGTGAACTTCTGTAAATCTTGTGTCCCTCTCTCTATCTGTAATTTTGTTTATTCTATGTGTTTTGTGCCGTAACGGACCGGTGCAGTATGGGATGCACCGATAGGATATGACGTTTAGGGGATCTGCGGCGTCGGGTCGCGTATCCGCATTCATCAACCCTTTCTCTATGTCGGACTCTGTATTGTTCGTTGTGCAATAAACTGGTATCAGAGCCATATTTTGAGGGGATTGCTCTGATTCCAATGATCTTGGTATCAGAGCTTTGGGTTACTCCTTCAGAGTGCCATTGAGGAGTCACCGACGGGCGACTATTCCAGTCACTGACGAGCGGGCTGATGTGGTCGCCGACAGGTGGCTAGTGGAGGTGTCAACGGGCACCGGCGCGAGTCATTACAGAGTGATCACTGGTGGAGGCACTAACTGGAGATTTGGGAGAACGGTATAAAGAATTTTGTTTATTCAGATTTTGGTGGCACAAGACACAAGTGGGGTCCGATGTTATCGATTCTGGAGAGGCGATAGTTGGAGATCATCTTTCAGATGGATCTCGTATTTGGAGTGCGAGTAGTCATTGGCATTATAATCAAGATTGCAAAGGAAAGATGGAGCACAGGCTGACAGATTTTGCTTCAAGTTCCAACCAGCGATAAGGTCGGGTTCAACGCTATCATGTTTCATCAGATATGGAGCCTGATGAGGGGTTATCTTGGTGGCAGCTCATGATCTGTCGAGATTCCAGTGTTCTTGATGGTGGTGGCCAGTTGTTTATTCACACGATTAGAGTTTCAGCAACTCAATGTGATGGTGGCCAGTCGACTACAGAGGCAGCGTACTCAGGTGCTGATAGGAGGGGCCGCATGTTCATCAGATATTGGAGTATGAGAAGATATCAGATTTCTTTTCAATTAGAGTCTCGCACGTGCAGGCTTATATTTGGAGGTGGAGTTGTTAGGAGGACTTCTTTGGAGATCATTATTGGAGGCTCTATCAGCTGGGGATTGTTTGGCATTGCTGGGTGTTGGCTTCAGGCACAGCGGGTTTGGTCGCGAATTATGGCTGCAGGTGGAGAGTTTTCTCAGCAATAGATCTCGAAGAAAATGTCCAGTGGTGGCGTTGGCTACTTGATGCATGTCCTTAAGCATGGGATAGATTCATCTGTCATCAGGAGGGTGACCGAACAGTCGTGATGGAGTGTGTAGAGGTGCGACTTATTTTGTGTTCCCGACAGAGATGGAGGGGAGATTGATGCTGAGGATCTCTCGCAAAGGTGGAGATTATTGAGCATTGTGTGGTGGCTCGAAATCCTATTTAGAGGAGAACCGGTTGGCTCGGAGTCTTATTTGGAGGATAGTCATATGTTCGCAACCTCTAGCAGGAGCAGATCCGACAGGTTTGCCCTCCGGCACAAGTTCATTGGTTTGGTGGAGCTTGTTGGACATCGGAGGAGACTTCAGATGTTTGTCCATTTGTGGTGGAGCGACATCAGTTGAGGTGGAGATCGTTTGGATGTCGGACGAGACTCTGGGCGTTATGGCCACTAGAAGATGGATGGAGGAGGCGATCGTCGGGCACGACGATCGGCCATCGACATTCAGTTGGGTGCATACACCGATCAGAGGTGTAGAGCACATGTTTGGATGCAGGCACCGGCATGGTGCTTTCAGCGCGTCTTCAGGACACATGTTCGAAACACCGATGAGGGGTCGATTGACACCATCAGGGTGTCGTTTGGAGCACCATCAGGAAACGGGTTCGTGATATCGGCATTATACCGTTTGGCACTATCAGAGTGCTTTGAAGATGACAAATTAACGTCTGGTTTGTGACATCTTGCTATGGTGGAGATTATTGATGATGGCTCGAGTCAAACCCATCTTCTCGAGCAGATTGTGCGCACGACTATACAATCGTGCGCACGACAATCATGCACATGACTTTTGGGTCGTCCGCACGACCTGGAGCCAGACTTTCCTGATGCATCTTTCTCTAGAAAGGCGTATTTTGCTATAGGCAGTCATGCGCATGATTGTCGTGATTTGGGGGAGATCCTAAGAGGGCATCGTGATTTGAGGGAGATTAAATCGGGGCATTAAATTAGGGTTTTAAATCTGGATTCTGAGAGGGCTCTCGGATGGGATCATTAAATTAGGGTTTTAAATCAGGATTCTGAGAGGGCTCTCGGATGGGATTTAAGGGAGCTCGATGAAGAGGAGTGAGAGGGCTGGATGCAATTGATGGTTGAGATCCTAAATGAGGGCATCATGATTTGAGGGAGATCTTAATTGGGGGAGATCAGATTTAAGGGGGCTAGATTCAATTGACGTCTGAGATCGAAATAAGATTTAAGATCCTAACCGTTGTTTGTCCCCCCCACAAAAACCCTCCCCTATATATATATATATATATATATATATATATATATATATATATATATATATATATATATATATATATATATATATATATATATATATATATATATATATATATATATATATATATATATATATATATATATATATATATATATATATATATATATATATATATATATGGGGCATGCTATGCTGCTGCATGCGGTACGTGCGGCACCGCACCGCTGCCGTCTGATGCACGCAGCGCCACGCAACGGTGCATCAGACGGCATGCGGTAGGTACCGCACTTACCGCATGCCGCATTATAGCATTTCTCATATATATATATATATATATATATATATATATATATATATATATATATATATATATATATATATATATATATATATATATATATATATATATATATATATATATATATATATATATATATATATATATATATATATATATATATATATATATATATATATATATATATATATATATATATATATATATGGGGCATGCTATGCTGCTGCATGCGGTACGTGCGGCACCGCACCGCTGCCGTCTGATGCACGCAGCGCCACGCAACGGTGCATCAGACGGCATGCGGTAGGTACCGCACTTACCGCATGCCACATTATAGCATTTCTCATATATATATATATATATATATATATATATATATATATATATATATATATATATATATATATATATATATATATATCTTGGGGCATGCTATAATGCAGCATGCGGTACGTGCGGCACTGCACCACAGCCGTCTGATTCACGTGTTGCATGCATGCGATGCACGCAGGAGTGCATCAGACGGCCACTATGTAGTGTCGCACTTACCGCATGCCACATTATAGCATGCCCCAATATATCTTACTTATGGAATGGTTACTTATGCAATTATACACCACCTTTTACTTACCCTAAAGATTTTAGAATTTGATGAAACGTAGCGGGGATGTTATCTTTCGTAACTTGATCATCCTCACCAAAAATCATCAAATTCTAAAACCTCTAGGGGCGTCAAATGTTAGAATCTTTATCGATTGTTCATTTTAATTGTTAATTTGAATAGCATATTTGATGGATCTAGAGGTTATAGAATTTGATATTTTTTGGTGAGGATGATCAACTTGCCATATATAGCATCCCCACCAAGTTTCATCAAATTCTGAAACATCTAGGGTAGGTAAAAGATGACGTGTAATTGCATAAGTAAGATTCCATAAGTAAGAGTATATGTCCCCTATATATATATATATATATATATATATATATATATATATATATATATATATATATATATATATATATATATATATATATATATATATATATATATATATATATATATATATATATATATATATATATATATATATATATATATATATATATATATATATATATATATATATATATATATATATATATATATATATATATATATATATATATATATATATATATATAAGAGAGAAAGAAAGAGAAAGAGGCATGCTAGGGTGCGGCGTGCGGCGCCTCACCGCAGCCGTCTGATGCACCGCTGTGGTGCGTGCGATGCACGCAGCGGTGCATCAGACGACTGCGATGCGACGCCACACACACCGCACGCTGCATTTTAGCATTTATATATATATATATATATATATATATATATATATATATATATATATATATATATATATATATATATATATATATATATATATATATATATATATATATATATATATATATATATATATATATATATATATATATGGGGCATGCTATAATACGGCATGTGGTAAGTGCGGCATCACACCGCAGCCGTCTGATGCACCCACTGTGTGCATCGCATGCACGCAGCGGTACATCAGACGGTTGTAGTGCGGTGCAGCACTTATCGCATGCCGCATTATAGCATGCCCATATATATATATATATATATATATATATATATATATATATATATATATATATATATATATATATATATATATATATATATATATATATATATATATATATATATATATATAGATATATATATATATATATATATATATATATATATATATATATATATATATATATATCCAGAAACATGCTATTTTGCCACAGAGTTAGGCAAACATCATCTAAATCGTTAGATAGAGGTTTAAGAATTTTTTGATTTTTTGTAAGGATGATCGACTTCCCTTAGATAGCACATCTATAAAAAATCAGCACATTCTAAACCCTTTAGGTGCATCAAATCTAAAAAGCTGTATCGACCGTTCATTTTAACCATTAAATTGAAGGTAATATTTGATTAGCCTATATGTTTTAGAATGCGTTGATTTTTTGTTGATGTGCTATCTAAGGCAAGGTTATCACCCTCACAAAAAATTAACAAATTTTGAAACCTCTATCTAAGATTTTGGAGATGTATGTCTAACTCTGTGGCAAAGTAGCGTGTATATATATATATATATATATATATATATATATATATATATATATATATATATATATATATATATATATATATATATATATATATATATATATATATATATATATATATATATATATATATATATATATATATAGAGAGAGAGAGAGAGAGAGGCGTGTTAGGATGCGGCGTACGGTGCGTGCGGCGTTGCACTGCAGTCGCCTGATGCACCGCTACGGTGTGTGCGATGCACGCAGCGATGCATCAGACGGCTGCAGTGCGATGCCGCACGCACCGCACGCCGCATTTTATCATTCCTCGTATGTATATATATATATATATATATATATATATATATATATATATATATATATATATATATATATATATATATATATATATATATATATATATATATATATATATGGGTCAAGTTCAATGGACACTGTTTTTGCACTCAATTTTTTACACCGATTTTCAAACCATTAGATAGAGGTTTTAGAATTTCTTGATTTTTTGTGAGCATAATCATCTTGTCTTAGATAACACATCCACAAAAAATCAGCACATTCTAAGTCCTCTAGACTTATTAAATGTGCTCTTCAAATTAACGATTAAAATGGACGGTCGATAAAGCCTTTTAGTTTTGATGTACTTAGAGGCTTTAGAATGTTCTAATTTTTTGTGGACGTGCTATCTAGGATAAGGTGATTATGCTCACAAAAAATCAAGAAATTCTGAAACCTCTATCTAATGGTTTTGAAAATCGGTGTAAAAAATTGAGTGCAAAAACAGTGTCCATTGAACCTGACCCTATATATATATATATATATATATATATATATATATATATATATATATATATATATAGAGAGAGAGAGAGAGAGAGGCATGCTAGGGTGCGGCGTGCAGTGCGTGCGGCGCCGCACCATAGCCGTCTGATGCACCGCTGCGATGTGTGCGATGCACGCTGCGATGCATCAGACTGCTGCAGTGCGACGCCGCACGCCGCATTTTAGCATTTCTCTCTCTCTCTCTCTCTCTCTCTCTCTCTCTCTCTCTCTCTCTATATATATATATATATATATATATATATATATATATATATATATATATATATATATATATATATATATATATATATATATATATATATATATATATATATATATATATATATATATATATATATATATATATATATATATATATATATATATGGGAAAAGGGAGCCTAAACCTGTGGTGCAGCGTCATTGCTGCACTTCAAGCACTGTTTGCCATCCTAGAAGTTTTAGAATTGGGTGATTTTTGGTAGATGTATTCTCTAGCGTAAAGTAATCATCCTCACAAAAAATCGGTAAATTTTAAAACTTCTAGGGTCATCAAATATTTGAAACATTTTCGACCATTGACTGTAACTGTTAATTTTGCCGAGCTCATTTGATGACCCTAGAAGTTTTAAAATTTGCTGATCTTTGCATGGGAAATAATCACCTGGATGACCTCCTCAAACTTGAGTCTTCTTGTTGAACATCAGGGTGGTCCTGAAGTGCTTGTAGGACGGTGGAAGAGACCGTAGCAAGAGCAGTACCTTATCGTCTTTCTCATACTTCACGTCCACCCACAGAAGATTAAAACTACACCAATTGAACCGGTTTAGGTGTTCCATCAAATCTCCGTCTTCATTCATACGCAAATCGTATAGTTCATCATTCAAGAACAATATGTTCGAGAGGGATTTTTCTATGTACAGCTGGAACTTGTCCCAAGTGTCTTTCGCTGATGTTTCCTCCATGAAATTGTACATGAATTCATCCGACAAATGAAGCTCTATAAAACTCATCACCTTCTGATCGGCCTTCACCCAGGCTTCATTCGTCGTTTCCTTCGGTGCATGCTCTTTGCCCATGATGCACATGAGAAGATCTTGCTGTATCAAGATACTCCTCATCTTCCTCTGCCTAAGCGTGAAATTAGTCTTCCCGTTGAACGGCTTGAGATCAATCTTCATGCTACCCATGGTTGTCTTCTCTTCGGCCATCTCTGATAAATCAGACACAAAACCCTTCAAAACCTAGGCTCTGATACCAGTTGTTGACGCGAAATACCTCAAACGAGGTCTCGATCTGCCTCCTCACGCTCGCGAAAGCGATCTAGGGTTTTTGATCTTCGATGATCCGAAGAGAATGATCGGATCCACCAAAAATGAACAATTCACAGAGAAAAGATAGCAAAGAAACAATCACACGACACAAGAGAATTTGTTCACGCAGTTCGAAAATCCCTACCTCTGCAGGTGTTGGTCACCATCCTTGGAGCAATGGAATTCGAAGTTGAAGATTACAAACCCTCTTCTTCCTCCTCGCTCCATCGAATCTTAAGGAGATCAATCTCCTCTTAAGATCCATGATCTTCTTCGTCTCTCAAACACACGCGAGAAGTCCGAAGAAGAACCCCAAAATGAGCCGTCAACACCTTGACAACCCTTTACAAAAGCTAGGTCTAAACCCTATTTATAAGCCCCACAAAATCGTGCAAAAAATGCGTCCAACACGAGCACGTTTCGTGCCTGGTGCCCAGTGGCACCCAGGGCGCCAAGTCCTGTAGCCTTTCTAAAACCGCCAAAAATTGGCACCTAGGGCGCCGCATTGTCGACACCCAGGCGCCAACCCGAGAGGATGGCGCCCTCAGGGGACCGGGTGCCACACAGTTGGCGCCTAGGGTGCCAAACCCTTTTGTGGCCCCGATTTTGGTGCCCTCCAGGGACCGGACGCCATACTGTTGGCGCCTAGGGCGCTAGCCTTCTAACGAGCACGCCCAGACTCTTCTCTGAGACCTCCTTGTGTGCTCCGTCTTCGCCGAAACTAAGCCAAAACTCAGACACTCATCCGCTAATTCCACCACTTCCATGGCCTGTCAGGGCCGCAATCAACGACGGTTGGAAGGTTCGAGGGTTACCCCAATTCATTTTCCGAACGAAATCCGACAGGATCCCTTTGTGTTCTTGAGTCTCCGATCTTGATGGAGATAAACCTCTGAAGAAAGAAAACGAGAGAGAGAGAGAGAGAGAGAGAGAGAGAGAGAGAGAGAGAGAGAGAGAGAGAGAGAGAGAGAGAGAGAGAGAGAGAGAGAGAGAGAGAGAGGCCCACCACAAAAGCAAGAGATAAACCAATAGGTTTTCATTAAAAACACATTTCTGTAAACAACTACATGTGTGCACTAGTTCCAACGATTTTTTTTTTGGTGAAGAACATTACACTACAAAGACCACACCGGCACAAAAGATCACTACATTAGCGTTGTCTACATTCGCGCATGAACCTGATAGCCCTCATATCACGCCTTGCTATCAATAATACTGGCCCGGAAAAATTCGTGTACCAAACTTGCAATTGTCTGGATTCCAGTGATATTTCAATTATAAGCCATTCTCAAGGAATTCCATAAAGTGTGGATTCCATCTAGGTACGGATGTGTTCTCACAACACATTTAAGATCTCATTGGTAGAAGATCAAAGCAACAGACATGGACTTAGATCTGGGTGCACCACTAGGGGTGGCAATGGGTCGGGTGGGGTTGGGTTCGTGTAGGGTGTAGTTTCGGGTCGTGTCCAAAACCCCTAGATCTGGACCCGACCCGTTTAACTAATCGTGTCTAGATCCTAAACCCATACCCGAGTAGACACGATAAGATCCGTTAGACCCGCTTACCACACGGGTTTATTCAGTTGACCCGATCCGACCCAATCCGACTCGACCCGACCTAACCCGATAGACCCGCCAATACTATAGATTACAGTATTGGATTGCAGGTAGTCCCGACCCGACACGATCAGTTGAATTTTAAACTGATCTTTCCGGATCTATCGTGTCCAGACCCTAAACCCGAACCCGACCCGTTTATTAAATGGGTCTATCCTGTCGACCCGTTTACGACCCGAACCTGTTTAGCCCTGACCCAGACCCGCTAACTTTGTGTCGGGTCTGAAATTGCCAGCCCTACGCACCACTCCCTCAGGATTTTGGGGTTTTGCGTCTAGTTACAGTGGGCAAGGCACTAATCCCGTGTTCCCTCAAAACCGGTTGTGAGAGAAAACCGCATGCACGTTTCATCAGGAACTTATCCGCACCCGAAAAGAGGCATCAAACGGTCTTAATTTGTACTCATGTCGTTGTTGTCGTTTCATGAAAGTACTTTAGATTTCATCATTTCATAGTGGTGGGGGACTTTAATAGCCGCACTAAATCTCTTGTTAGTGGCGTGGGATTTTATGAGATGTTTCTTCAAGTCCTCCGTCAGACACGTTTGAGGGGTTCTTAATGGACTTTTGCCGAAAGTTCTTGAAGTGGACTACTTTGAAGTTTGCCCATATATAAGTTTTCTAAATTCTAAGTTCCACCCCAAATGGGTGGAATTTTCTAGTGCACCGGCAACCATCCCCGGTGATCATCGCCATAGTTACCAAATCAGACCCGTATCGATCAGAAGTCATAGCAAACAGAAGAAAAAAAATTATTTTTTTTTAAATAAAAAGCATCCGTACGTGTTTTATACGCGTTTAAAACGAAAAAAAACACGTATAAAACACATAAAAAAAACACGTCGGGTTTGGCCCGGATTTAAATTGGGTTCGGATTTTATTTTGTTCGTACTTAATAAACGCATATGCTATATGTTTTGAACTTTTGATTACTTAATGTTGAAAAATGACATATATACATACTTGGTATAATTTTTAAGAATTTTTTTGTTTTTATTGATGTTTTTATGTTTTTTTTTTCGTTTTCATCGTATCTTTTAAATTTTTTCTCTTGCCGTTTTTTTTTTTCGTTTTTCCACTTGGTAACTATGATCGTCGTGGACAACCGACGACCTCCTGGGTCAACAACAACATCCGATGATAACCGCCGGTGGTCAGTGACCTTCTCCCGGGATCACCACCGGCGGACTCTTCTAGCGACCTCCTATGTTGATCGCTAGCGACGATCGACAATCTTCTCCGACGATAACCACCGACGGCTTATGGCCGGTAATCTTCCTCGATGATCATCATTGGTAGCCGACGACCTTCTCCAATGATTACCCTGATCACTTATGGTCGGTGACCGCCGCTCATGGGCTTGGAGACTTTGTAGTGGGCTGGGTTTGAGAATTTGAAATACCGAAGCCCATGAGCTGTGAAAGCTCAAGGGAGTCCGTCACTTTTGAGTTGTTCCAAGAAGCAGAGCATTGTATTAAGGAGTACCTTTCAAAAAATACAGACTAATCTCATTGTATTATAGGAGTGAAAGGCATTATGTTGGCTGAAGCTGATATATTTGTTGTTAGTCCTATGGATTTTCACGTTGACATCTAAACCATCATTGCAGATACGAGGATGAGCCACCACAACCTGAGAGTGAGGTATTGACTAACATAGCTTTTTTTTATTTTTTCTGTCGACTTATCGATAGTTGACTTTCGTTTTTTTTTTTTTTTTTTTTAAAGAGGGTGACATACATGTCCTGGTTAGAACAAAGCCTGTAAGTGGAGAATTGTTCTGTATGGCGTGATAGATCTTCTACGATTAGCCCTCATGTTCGGCGATCCGTTTATGCTGGGGATCCGTGTAATCGGATCCATCAGAAAACCTGTGTTAGTGCCCTGGTGGTGATTAAATTCACAACATGTATGTCCCCCCACCTGTCATTGTTATCTCATTATGATACTAGGGAGTACTCTAAACAACCCTTAGAAAATTATGGTGATAATCTAGACTCTTAAACTAATCAAAAGGATAAGTATGCCGATCATCTTTTTTAAAAAAAAAAGGATAAGTATGCCGATCATCGTCATGACTTTTTTATTCTTAAAAAAAAAAAAAAAGATTACGTAAGATTTTTTGTTTTAGTGCCATTTGATCACATATTAGTTACTGCTTATCTACAACGAGTTAAGTTAACTCCAGCGGATCAGTCTCACCCTATAGCTCCACCATCACAGCTGCATTCATGATGTTCAACCAGTTCCAAACAGTAGGAAGAGCACAACAGTGGTTGTATCAATCCCAGCAGTTAACCCCATTGTTTCCCTCCCAGGCGGTCGCATGATCAAAACCATGACTTTTCTTATGCCGTGTCATATGTCTGTATAAATAAAGTGGGCTGGCAGAAAAAAGGCGCGGCCTCTGATGAGGAAAAAAAAAGTTTGTCCTCCTGCAGTTGTCATAATGAAAATAAACGAGCTCCAAAGATGATGACAAGATATAAGGTGATTCACCTAAATCAAGGCGAATCTACAAACATGAGAGCAGAAGACCTGTTCTATTAATCACATAATAGGCAGGGCTTAATGGGTTACAAACAAGATCAAAATGATACATGGATTCTCCGACTTCCACGAAGAAACAAGGATGACGATGTGATCCACCAAGAACACAAGCATAAGAATAGAGGAAGTGTCACGTACGCTCTTCCTCCACCGGATCAAATGTTCTTCAATCCTTCTTATCCTTCTTCAATCAAAGAACGTTTAATCTCATGTCGTCTTCTACAGGGTTTGCCACAGAACCCTAATCCTAATCCCCCCACATGCACAAGCGGCGACTGTAAATATCAACATAATGCTCTCTCACAGCCCCAATTCTATATATGTCCATATATAGTCCAAGGAAACCCTAAAACCAGAGCCCCCAGACGTTCACACATTTTCATGTTTGCTCGAGCGCCCAAGACCTGGAGCCCGCACCAACTTTTGCCACGAAGTTTGCCCGGGCACCCCTAGGACTTTGCTCGAGCACACGTGTGTTTCATGAGGGATTAGTTAAGCCCAAAGTGGTTCCATTGCCCGAAGTGGTTCCATTGCCCAAAAAAAGGGGGACTTAGAGGTCGATCCCCTAACAGATACTCTTTTCAGTACTAAGGACACTGAAAATATTGTTTAACCTACAATCCTTTCGCAAAAGACAGAACAACATCAGTCACGTTTAACCGCCTCCTTATTTCAAAAATCCATCGATACCCATCATATTTCTTTCAAATTACAAAGGCAACTAAAGTCGAACAGATAAAGCACTATGCATTGTTACAAACAGTACTATTTATTAACAAAATGTAAAAATTTTCTATTTGCTACAGTGAAATCACTGTAGCAATTTTTTTTTGAAAATTTTATTTCAAACTTTTCATATTTTTGCTATAGTAAAATCGTTGCAGCAAATGTTACTCTTTAATAACGAAATATTACTCTTTATAAAGAGTAGCATTTCATTAATACAGAGTAACATTTGCTACAATACAGTTAAATCACTATAATAGTGTTTTTTGATAAACCTCATTTTAAAAAAATATTAGCTACAGTGAAATCACTATAGCAAATGTTACTCGTAAATATCGAAATGTTACTCTTTATAAATAGTAACATTTCGGTAATAAAGAGTGACATTTGCTACAGTGATTCACTGTAGTAATTTTTTAATAAATCTCATTTTCTTAAAAAAAAACAACAGTGAAATCACTGTTGCATTTTTTTTTAACGGTGTATGAAATTCTGCATATGAAGAAGAAAATAATAGAAAATATTGTTTTAGTCTTTTTTTAAAGTTTGTTACATGTAACATATCTAGATTCGTTACATATACCCCGCATGTTTTTTAAAGTAACTACACGTTATTAATTTCTAAATCATAGACCACAGTTAAAACAATCTCTTTCGGTGTCCCTACACTAAAACAATCTGTTTGTCAAGAACTTTAAGCACATTATCCGGAAAAAAAAAAAAAAGCATCGCATACTTTAATCAAATCAACCAAAAGAAACAATAACCATATGATCATTATCACCGACTCCGCAATAACCATAAAAATTTATTCGTAGCCTTCCAACAAATTTACTAGTATTCTTCTATTGATGATATTGAGGGTAACAAAGAACAAAAGATGGTCAATTGCCACGCAATCATAGTACCTAACTAAGTCTTATGCATAACATTGTTCTAAGTGCGTCACATTTAAAAAAAAAACATTAATCTAAAAAGATTTAATATCCACTCACCAAATTGCCATGAAGAGGGTGTGTGCCACGTGGCCCCAGGATAGGGTCGAAGCAGCAGCTAGAAAGGATCTCTGTTGCTGACTTGGAACCACGCCGTTTGATTGGGCCTAGAAATTTTTTCTTTTAATTACAACCGTCCATAGCCATTGATTGGCCCCACATCAAAAGGGTGCCTTTTTGAAAAAAAATTCATGCCAAGAATAGATATGTTTGAATTTGCCTCCCCTCGAATTGATGATCCACACTGTCGGGCCATTTTTTTTTATTTAATTTTAAATCAACGGTTATCCCGAAATCTTTCTTGCAATGGCCCACTTTAGACTCGGACTAATCCCTCGGGAAGTATAGCATTTTTGCAACCCCATTGATTTGTTGCACTTGCTTACGAGTTACGGCCCAATCGTTGTCTGTCACGTCGTCCAGAAGAAAATGCATAACGGACAAGTGCAGTCCGGTAGCAAGTGTAATCCTCATTATGTCATTTATTTTGGATGACATGGCAGACCACGATTGGGCTGTAAGCAAGTGCAGCAAATCATTCGGGTAGCAAAAATGCTCTCTTCCAGGAGTGTAGCCCGACCCACTCCGCAATTCCCACTTCAAGATGTACATATAGGGCGTGTTTGGTTCCCGGTATTGAGGCCAATTCTCCAGCATTGGCATCCATTTCCCCCATTACTGTGCCAATGCCGATGTTTGGTTCTCGATTTTGAGACGAGGCTTCGCTCCAACCCGGCTTCCCATTCTGCCCTTCACCCGATTTCGGCACCCCCCACCCCCCTGGGGTTTTGCTTTGGATTCCTTGGCATCAGTTTTGGTTCTCGGTTTTGTCCCTTAATTGTCTTTCAAAACCTAGGGTTGGACACTTCAGTCCAAACCCTAGGTATATTAACTGACAATTCAGTCCTTCACTTCATTTTCGGATGCTCGATGCGGCGATTTCACCAGAGTTGGTCCGCATCGAGGCTGCGATCTCATCGGAGCATGGCTGTGTCGAGGTTGCGATCCCCTTTCTCCCTTTCCGATTTTTTCAATCATCGAAGGCTTGTACCTTCTGGCCATATATTTCTGTATACGTGTGTTGATTACGTCGAAGGTTGCAATCCGCTTTCTCTTTCTGGGTTTTTTGATCGCCGACAATTTGTATCTTTCCAGATTGAAAGATAAAATTATAAACTGATCATTCTTAGGTTTGCCAAAACCTTCACCCAAACACTGGCTTGTGGGTTGGAATCCCAAATCCCCCCAATCATCCGTGCAAAACAGTGAACCGAACATGAAAATGAAAATCCCATTCCCAGATTTGCCAAAACTAGAACCAAGCATGCCCATAGGACCTTGTTGTGTAGACATAAAGGAGGCATGGAATCCTATTGAGGAATGGAGGGTGTTGGAAAAAAAAACTAAGGACAAAAGGTCCAACAACTGATCCATCGTGGTTCCTTTGTAGTTTGATGGAGAACAGAAAAGGCTGCACCGGCCATGCCCTGAATATCTGGACCACAAAGGCTATTTCTAAAAAAGAAATGTCAACTTGCTATAGTGTAATAAATAATACTCATAGTGTATGGAGATGGGTGGTTGTTTGCAACCCACCAATCGATAAGGACACCCAACTTTTAAATGAGATGTCTGATGTGTCCCCAAGGCCTCCCCGATCATTATTGAGGGCACCATCACCTCTAACAATGTTATTTCCATGCAATCGATCGTTGCCGCCGCCGGTGGCGGAGCTAGGAATTCACTTTAGTGGGGACATAAATTTTAAGAGAGAGAAAGAGATATAGAGATAATATAGGGTTTTGGCATACACCTTGCTTTGTTTGTTTTTTTTTTTTTTGTGGGGGGGGGGGGGGGGGGGGGAGGGAGGAGGGACTCTGGTCACCACCTGACCTAGGGTAAGGAACATGCCACCATTTCAGACCGCGAGTTTCAAGCAAAGGAGACAATGACGCCTAACGAAGATCCAAGTATCCGTGAATGACCATCGGCACGTACGGTGCAGCCCGTGTGCAGACTACGATCTGCAAACCCATATTGCAAGCCTAAGAGGTGAAGAGGTGCGACAAATTGAACGAGATGAATCGGTTTTTTCTTTTTGGTCAAATTACACTTTGCCCCCCTGAAGTTTAGCTGAAAAACACTTAGGCCCCCTATAGTTTATTTTGTTCCAAATCGCTCCCTAAACTTTGAAATGTTAACAAAATACCCCTTTTGTCAACTACTTAATTACCTCATTTGGTGATTTTTATCTAATCAAAACATAAATGAAGGGGGCATATTGTAGTTTTAACTATAGGAGGGTTAGGTGTTTTTGAGCTAAAGTTCGGGGGGGGCAAGTGTAATTTCTCTTTAAAATTTCAGTGGGGGCACTTGCCCCCACTGGGCCTTAGTTGGCTCCGCCAGTGGCCGCCACCACCGATAGTTGAAGCCTCTTAGGAAGAAAAGGGTGGGGGGGAGGGGGAGGTGGAGGAAGAGAACAAACGGTGGCGATCGGTTGTATAGGACCGGCAAAGAACAAGGAGGAAGAAGAAGGAGAGGAGGAGCAGAGGATGCAAGAGAGAAAAGAATGGACATACTACCCTCATAAAAAGGGTGCCCCTATCAAATCATTGATTTAGGCATTGGTGGCGATCAACTTTGAGACCCTTATCATAATGAAAAGATCGGAAGAAATAGCAAAAGTTTAGTTTAGTTTTTTTTTTTTTTTGGCTTGACCAACTAAGCGGTCAGAGGACAAGGCGCTAGAGCAAGAACTCAAAGATATCCAGAGATTGAAATGGGGGAGGCGACAACTGCTGTTTATTAATTCCATAATCCCGTGAGCATGACATCGACGGCAGAGATTCGCACGCACGAAGGAGGCACAAGAGGCCGTTGGTTCAAAAGCTAAGTCTCACTAAATTATCAGATGTGCTTCCTTTCGGCAAAGATAGTTTTTCTAAATTATCATACGTGCTGCCTTTCGGCAAAGATACTTTTACTAAGTTATCACACCTATCAAATTTTAAAATAAATTCCCTTATTGGCCTAATCCCTTATAGATTTCAGCCTTATTGGCCTAATCCCTTATAGATTTCAGGCTCCCAACTCGCCATTGCCACTAGGCATTTTCAGCTTGGCACCACATCCTTCTTCCACAGCCCATGCAGGTCGTCCTTTATGTACGTGTTGGTATTCTGTAGGGCGTCGTTCTCCTCCTCCATCTTCTTCATTGAAATCCTAACTCACTCTCGTGTTTGACGGTCTGCAGACAATGTCAGTGCATTCTAACGAACATTAATGTAAATTTTAGCCGGTAGTCACAATGGTTTAGTCAGCAATCCAAACCTCCTAATTTACAGGATGCTCCTGTAGCCGTCCCTAAACCATTGTACTCAATTTTAGTCACAATAATACTCAATTCAACTGAGTATTATTTGTATAAAATTGAGAACTTTGCTATAGTGATTAATTGTAGGGAAGTCTTTTTTGCCGCCACAGTGATTTTCACTGTAGTAGCTGATGGTGCCAAAATTGTCACCAGCTCGTTGTCCATGTGGCAGTGACGGGAGGCGACACGTGGAAACATCGGGTCCCCCTATGGGTCGTCCTCACCTTTGGATAGCCAAAGAAAAAGCCCCCCCCCCCCCCCCCCCCCCCCCTTCGGGTGAGCTCGAGATTCAAGGCTAACCCCAATTTTTAGGTAAGCAGCATCGTTCCTGGAGTTCAAATAATACTCCCAACAAAGCCGGCCTCCGCCCTCACAAGCAGCTCGCACGCGAAAGAGGTCGTCCGTGGTAGACGTCCACAGCTCGCCCGGGAGCTCACCCTAACCGCCACGAGCAGCTCGCACACGAAATAGGTCGCCCGTGGCTGATTACCACAGCTCGCCTGGGAGCTCACCCTAACCGCATGCGATCAACTCGCACGCGGACAAGGTCGCTCGTGGCTGACGCCCATAGCTCGCCTGGGAGCTCACCCTAACCGCACGCGATTAGCTCGCACACAGAATAGGTCGCCCGCGGCTAGCACCCACAGCTCGCCCGGGAGCTCACCCTTACCACCGCGATTAGATCGCACACAGAAGAGGTCGCCCGTGGCTGACGCCCACAGCTCGCCCGAGAGCTCGCCCTGACCGTACGCGATCGGCTCACCCACAGGTGTCGCCTACAGTAAGGCGGTAACGAGGCAACAGATGTCACCACCCCCTTAGAACTACGTAGGCAATTGCGAGCCACATTAATCGGCCAAAGTCATTCTAGAACATCCCAGACTGGAGCCTTCCAGAATGTCCACCTGGCATGAACAAGACCAGTTCACTCCCCCTCACCATCGCCTGGCAGGCTAGACGACAAAGCTCATCAAAGGCCCATGTGGGTTGATGTCACGCCCCAGAAATCTGAAGACCGATTCCTGGGGTGTGAGGTGAGAAAAGGAAAAGGGCTCTGGGTATGGTTACTTAACTATGCCAATTTAGGATTCTCACTGGGCTCTTTCTACGCTCACACACAAGCAAATGAAAGAAGGGGGAGGAACAAAGATCAGGCTCGACCTTTAAAAGGGATATCCTTTCAGTACATGCGACTCAACGGTGTCACAACATACTGACAGAATATACTCTAAAGGAGCACGCGGCTCAAGCCTCCGACGGCGAGCCGAGTATCTCACCCGCTCCCGAGCACTTGGTGCATCTGTCTGAAGGTCCTATCTACTGGGCTTGTTGAATTAGGTCAATTATTCGTCTTATATTTTTTTGGTGATCTAACCTGGTGCAAAAGGGCTCGGCTCCGGCTGCGGCTGCTTCCTCCCCGATTCCGACTACGCTCCGACTGCCGTACGCACTGATCACCGCAGGGGAAAAAAGATCGAAGAGGGTGAGGAGGGGTCGGCTGGGTTTAGGGCCTAGTTTTATAGGGGAGAGGGGGGCTGCGGGATAGAGATGAGGGGGAGATCGGGATTTCAGGGGGGGGATCAGGATTTGAGAGGAGATCGGAGGGGATCGGGATTTGAGAGGAGATCGGAATTGAGAGGGAGCCGCGCAGGGGGGGGATCGGATCAGGTTGAGAGAGGGGATCGGGGTTGTTGAGTTTGGGATAGAGAGGGAGAGATAGAGACAGAGAGAGGGAAGGAGAAGAGATCGAGGGAGATGGAGCAGCCGACCCACCCTCGCCGGAGCCCCGGCGAGCACGCCGTCACCCCGCAGGTCAGCCACCCTGGCCTCCTCCTCCCATCCTCCTCCGCGACCCCACCCACGACCGGCGACCCACCTTCCTCCTCCCTTGCCGCGGCCCGCACGGGCGGACACCGCCGCCGCAACCGAGCCCCTCCCAACGACCCCCGGCGCACCACCACCGGCCGCAACCCCATGCGAGCCCCTCCGGCCGAGCCTCGGGCTCCGACGGGCGCTCCGGCCACCTACCACCGCGCCTCCTCCGTAGGGGTGGCACGGGAGAGGCCGGCCGAGCGCTCGTCGGCGCTCCAGGCCGCCCCTCCTGCCGGCCGCCGACGCGCAGGAACCCCCCCCCCCCCCCCATGGCTGGTTTCGGTCTCGTGGAGAAGAAGGAGATGGGGAGGGTAGTTTAGTAATTTCCAAGTTATTATTTAACCCTGAACCCGACCCGTTTAACCCTGAACCCGACCCGTTTAACCCTGAACCGGACCTAACCCTTGCAGACCCGACCCAACCTCGCAGACCGCCCCAACCCATATGGTGATCCGGTCTGGTTCACCTGAACCAGACCCATGAACCAGTCGATTTTGGTTCGACTGCCATTTCTCCGTCCGAACTCGGAATTGGACGAAACCAGCGCCATTTCGACCGGCTCGGAAAATACTACCTGTTGGCCATATTTTATTATAGTAATTATACTGTTTAATACCCTGTTTTATCCTTTGACCCGATATTATCGCGGTACCGTGGTTTGACCGCCGTTTCATCGTCCGAACTCGGATTCGGACGAAACTAGCGGCATTGTGCTCAGAATATTGAGTCCTACCTTTTAAACCTAGAATATAACCCTAGAACCCCTTCTACCCTAGTGAACCAACCATGCGATCGGTTTCACCGGTTCTACGTGGTTTGACCCGAAACCATTCGACCGAAGTCGGATTCCAGCGAAACTGGAACCATCGGAAAGGGTTCTTCGAGCCCGATTCGATGAGTAGGTTTATCTTCTAATTACTTGTTTGAACTAGTATTTGTTCAACTTCTTCAGTCGCACGGATTTGCGTGCTGTCGACTCGATGTTGGTCCCCTATCGAGGGTGCCCGACTATCCTTGGCATAGAACCCTCATCGTTGATTCTTTTGTTTTAATCGTTAGAGTTGTGATGCGGAGCTGTGGTTGTTATCAGACTGTGATCGTGGTGATCCAACGGAGGCGGATCAGAGACAGCTAGCAGGAGTCATGTGTAATCGACAGCCAGGTGACATCTACTACCCTTGCGTGGTCTTTAATAGTGGGAAATGAGAATGACTAAGGGTAGGTGTCCATGACACTGCATGCGAGCCCCGTCGGGCATCGTCGCATGTGGTCAAGTGGACCCCGCCTTGCATGCGGAGTCGCGAGTCCGACGACGCATGCTTAAAATATAAATAATAATAATAATAATGACTGCTTTTGTTTGTATGGACACCGTAATTAGGATTCCCTTAAATTAATCATTAAATTGAATAACTAATAATTATCGGGGCCCACCCTCCTGAGAGAAGTATGGCAACCCTAGCACACGGGTCACTGGGATGAGTGTTTTACTTTATTGATTTATTATGTTGCATGGGTTACGAGAGCAGTACGGGACCAGGGGTAAATTGTTGGAAATTGATAAGCATTAAATAGACTTTTTGTAGCTTCATTGTATATGTTGAAAGATGTTATATGTGAATCTACCTTGTTAAAGGGTAGGGACCCCGTGCGCGTAAGGGCCGTGAACCACCCTGCGCGTACAGCCGAAGTTAAGTAAGTTAGGGGTCACGGGCAAGGGTTGTGGTAAAGCCAATAGGAGGTGCCCTCGAGTAGGGATTGGCCTAGCAACCCTGTCCCGGGGAGTTGAAGTCCCCATAGTAAAGCAAGTTGGGCGGTAGAGCTCCACCGTGAAAGACGGGAAACCCCTTATGATCATCTGGGTGACTAGTGCATGGTGTTGGTGGATGCACGGCGAGAGAGTTGGCCCTCTACATCGAAATAAAAGGCCCTATAGTAATGCCCGACCGGGGGCAGGATGAACAAAATATACGGGGTTCATATTTTGATAGTGTGTGTTTTATCTATTTATGAAATTAGAATTGAGTGACTGTTTACATGATGATCTCGTGACTTTAGATGAACGTCTTATTTAATTTGTTCTTTAATGCTGTAGAACATTGAATGGACTTCATGTTAGATAACCTAGTGATAGTAGGAATTGCATGTGAATATAGTCTACTGATAGGTTTAGGTATCATTCTGCAAACTTTGATTCTACTAGAACTGATAGATCTTATCTTAATTTATTACGATTGGTCGTCTCATATTATTATAGACTATTAGGATGTCACTAGCCATTAATTTGGCTAATCTCCCAATTTCCTATTGGGGGCTACTCTTTCCCACGAGTAGGCTCAGTGCAGGTCCGGAGGCTCAGGAGTAGCAGTAGGAGTCCAGAGGCGGAGTTAGAGTTGCAGTGTTACCTTTCTGCTTAGTACGTTAATCTTGTAGTCTTTTCTCTTCAAATATTGTAATTGTATTGGAATAAGAGTTTTCATTAGTTAGTTAGTACTCTATGGTTGTAGTTGCAATGGTTCCAGCTGAATTCTTTTGGGTAGGCCTCTCCTTAAGGCCCCAAGCCTAGGATAGATCATGATGAAAATATAAGTATATATAACTGACTAAATTGATTAACCTTGTAGATAGGAACCCTAGACTGTTGCACCTGAGTGTTAGGTAGTAGGTGAAACTACTTGGCTAGCCGTAGGAGGCTTGAGCCTCGTGCTCCCTCAGATAGACTCCTGTCAGTATGTAGTAGCACCGACAGGTCACTCATACTGAGAGGATATGACTTTTGAAGGTTGAGCTTGACTAGATCACATCTTCTCTTTGTTGATAATTTCTCTTTCTTTGCTTTTTAATAAAAATGTTTTTCGAGAAATCAAATTTAAAAGATTCCCCTCTTGTTTCTCCCTCCTTCTTGTTTTTCATATTAGAGAGCGTAGAAGCCCTGTGAGAACCCAAATTGGTGTAATTAATTGACCAAACCCAAAACCCTCTTCTTTTTCTCATTTCACACCCCAGGGATCGGTCTTCAGATTTCTGGGGCGTGACAGTTGAGACCGAAAAGTATAGAAGGTACAGGAATATGCGACGATGTGTCAGACTCTGGTGGTCTGCAAAAGGTTTATAAAGGTACGACCCCTGGCTTTAAAGTACAGGTTTGGAATTCTAAGATCCATACATTTTTCTCATTATTCAGCCTCCCCACTTTCGAAACTTCACTGACTTGAGCGTCGGAGGGTCTGCACTCCTCACGGAGCTAGCCGTACGTTCTCACGTTTTCCTTGCCTTGCAGGTCGAAAGATCCCACAACCACGCAGTCGAAAGCTGTACTTTCACAGAAGACCCTAATGACTCCTTCCACGCGAGGATAGAGACGTGCGAAGGCTCACGTTGTATCTGCACGAGTGGGATGCCGACTCAAACTACCCAACCCCCTGCCTCACTCAGTGACCAGCTCCTCATAGAGATGTTGACCACCTAGCGGGCTATGATGGACGAACTGATGCGGTTGCGCCAGGTTCCCTCGACGAGCGGAAGAACTGATCCCCCCTTCCTCGAGCTCAAGCAACGGAGGGGAGGATCAATGAGTCAATCTCGGCAACCAAGAGTGTCGGCAGGGGCTGCTCCCCCTACGCGACATCTTCCAATCCCGGCGTCGCATCAACCTATGCTAGTACCCACGCTACGTACATCCTAACAGGAGCCCCCCATGGGAGGCGTAGTCGCAGATAAGACAAAAGAGTCGACTTTCGGGTGACTTCAGCGACTTGTCACCCAGCGTTCCGGCAACGAGCCGACTCCGCCTTCGGCCCCCCTCGCCGGCGAATTCGAAGTGCAGGGTCTGACGAGTCAGAGGCGATGTCTCAAGGGCGAGACTGTAACCCGTGCCATCAGCGTGAGCGGGAACCCACGGTGAAAGTGTTACCCCATGCAAAGACTCGCGAGGTGACAACCTCGCACAGACCATTCCCGGTGCCGAGGCGGCTACCGGTGAAGCGGCGAAGCGATTGCCAGGACATCACCCCTGAGCACTACCGCAGCGAAGGTGCGGTCTGACCTCGAGGAAACGTGCAAAATCGCTTGGGGCATGCGCAGCCGCTCTTAGGGGATCACCCTGGGCACTAGCAGTGACCCGACATGCCCGTCAAGCTCTTGGAAGATCTGGCTGCTCGGGGAGGGAGCTCACCCTTCACGAGGGAGGTACATCGAGGAGACTTCCCCCAGCTCTGGACTCCTCCGAAATTCATTCTGTGATGTGCCTTCCCGAGCAGCTTGACGGGTTCGGCCCTAAACTGGTTTCATAAGTTACCTCCAGGCTCGATCCCGAGCTTCACTACTCTGTCCGAGCTCTTCCTGGAACAATATCGGTGCAATCAATAACCCCCCAAGCGAATCGAATCACTGTTCGGTCTCACCATGGGCCCATGAGAGACCCTCTGATGCTTTTCGATGTGATTCCAGAATGCCTACCTTGCCCTCGAGGACTCAGCCGAGCGAGACCGGACAGCCGTGAGTGCCTTTCGGAGCACGCTCCCCGAAGAAGGTGAGCTTCATGACGCTATTGTCATTTCCGATCCCCGCACCATGGTCGAGCTCTTTGCATTGGTCCGGCAACACATTAAGCTTAAAGATGTGGTGTTAGATCGCCGAGGCAAGATTGTCGAACAACGGCCTCCTCCTACCATACTCGTAGGTGCCCTTTTGTAGACCATTTTGTGAAATAAAGGGTTTTTGGACTATATGAGTCTTCAAATCTGTGCTCGATAGTGATCCATAAAGAACAGCTCGCACGTGATCAGCTTGCACGCAGCTCCCTCAAAGAACAGCTCGCACGTAGCTCCCTCAAAGAACAGCTCGCACGCCATTAACTCGCACGCAGCTTCCTCAAAGAACAGCTCGCACGCGATCAGCTCACACGCAGCTCCCTGAAACAATAGTCTATCATCATACAGACTTAAAGCAAGACCGGGGTTCTCAGTGGCCGTCCTGAACGACCTTGATATCGCCGGAGTAGTCCGCTATCTAGGGAACTTTAAACATACAGGGGTCCTCGCAATTACATACCCTAATAGGAAGCCCCCCGGGGTGATCTAAGGGGACCTGAATGGGCGACCACCCATTTAGGCGACTTGAAAATCTCTTGGTAATCCCTCAAAACTCAGGATTGGTGAGATCGCAAAAAGAAGTACGAAAGCCGCCAATGACCAAGCTGAGGGCATGTCCAGTAATCAGGGTTGCAAAGGAAACATAACCGGGTAGGGGGAAGCAACCACTTAATTTATTTTTCAAAATAGAAATATTGACTCCTTGGGCTCTGGACGTTTTGAATTAGATTTTTCGAGCTCAAGGATCATGCATATTGTATTTTATCGAGCATGTCGTGTTTCCCGCTTGCATATCATTTTCTAAAATGAGTGGAACTTTTTAAGCGATTTATTTGCCTCACCCGGGGTAGGACACTTAAGACCGTTGAACAACCTCATAAGCAAGCACGTAGACAGACAGCAAAGACAAAAAGAGAGGGCAAAGGCGAACATAAGAGGATTCACTATCGGAAAGTCATTACAAGGATAAGGACAATGAGCTCATAGTTTGCTCGCCTGGTGCCACATAGTTTTGCTCGTTGAACGACCTGGTGACATCACGGGCAGACGCGGCGGAGGCACCTTACGCAGCCTGATGCCACGCAGCTTAGCTCGTTGAGCGACCTGGTGATATCATGGGCAGACACGGTGGAGACACCTTACGCGGCCTGATGCCACGCAGTTTCTCTTGTTGAGCAATCTGGTGAAGTCACGGGCAGACGCGGCGGAGACACCTTACGCGGCCTGATGCCACGCAGTTTTGCTCGTTGAGCGACCTGGTGACATCACGGGCAAACACGATGGAGACACCTTACGTGGCCTAATGCCACGCAGTTTCTCTCGTTGAGCGATCTGGTGACGTCATGGGCAGACACGATGGAGACACCTTACGCGGCCTGATGCCACGCAACTTAGCTCGTTAAGCGACATGGTGACATCACGGGCAGATGCGGCGGAGACTGTCACGCCCCGGATCTGACTACAAGGGTAAACAAGTCAAACCCGGGGGTGATGGGGTTTTAAGGGTAAGTCAATGTTATAAGGTTGCGAGGTTGATTTTTATTATTTAGTTATTTATTACTAATTTATCATTAACTACTTACTAGCTGATGAGGGACGGCTTTGAGGAGAAGCCTACCAATAACTTGGCCTTGAGGAAAGGCCTACCAGGCATGAAGGTTTGAGGAGAAGCTTACCAAATAAATATTACTGATTCTAGCATTATTCAGAGCATCTAGAACATGGTTCTGCAATTATTACAAAATCAACTGAAAATAATAAAACTAGGTAACACCTCTAATGTCTTCCCTCGATAGCTAATCAAGCTCCTCTAGGAAGCGCCTGAGAAGGATCTATGGTACCTGAAAAGAGTGTGCAACAACGGGGTGAGTTTACTAGGTAAACTCAGTGAACTGTTAACCCTAAACTAGCTAGGGTAAACCATAGTCATACCCTGCCCTTCTAGAAGTCTACGAGGGCGACAACATACACATATAAATATATTGCAAATAAGATAGTTCAGCTAGCTAATATGACAGTTCTAATATAGTACAACTACAACTAGTAAATGTAAAACAAACAATCATCCAGATTAAAAGTATGCAACTAATTACTGAAGGTTAGTTCTACCTACTCCTAAAGTGAACCGGCAGTTTTCTAACTGAGTCTGCCAACAGAACCTGGGTCCAAGTGTACCTGGAGAGCCAGAAATACCCATATGGCCATAAGGGGGCTTGGTCTTTCACCACGGGGCACTCCCGCCCACCTTGCTTTTAGGGGTCATTACCCAGGGGTGGACTACTAGGCCACTAGGGGCTTTACCGCCTGCCCAACCCTGTGACCCTACCTACTTGATTCGGATTATGCACAGGTGGTGGTTCACCTCCCATCCTGTGCACTCGGGTCCCCTACCCATGCCCGTAAGTAGTGAGTCTTCCCTCTGGGAAGAGAACCTCAACTAAGAAAGTACAATCACCAGTCTCTCCATTGAGACCACCGGTCTCTCCACCAAGACCACCAGTCTTCGTTGCTCAATAGCAACTAGACTGCACCATGCGACCCATGGTCACCAAACACAATCATTCAACAGAATATTAATAAATAATCAGTACAGGCATCTACTGGTTTGCATGCATTCTAGTGTGAATCTAGGTTGAGTCAATCACCGTTACTGCTATCAAAATATTACATCCATGATTATTCAGAGACAAGGGATAGTATGCCCACCTCCAACATGCAGTACCGGTTTCCCGCCTGCATGCATTGGACATACTATGCCACATACGGTTTTATTTATTATTTTACAGATACAACTACAATTTACTCTAACTATAATAGAATTAATCATGTTCATCTGGAGAATAGCTCGGTAGTCCATGCTCCTCACGCCTATCGGTCCGGTGTACCGTCGAAGGAGAAACTGACCATCATGAGCAGAACTACCCGACCCATGACCTAGAGCTTGCAGCGGTGGTGTTCGTGCTCAAGATTTGGCGGCACTACCTGTATGGAGAAGACTTCGAGATGTATTGTGATCATAAGAGTCTGAGGTATATCTGTACCGAGAAGGACCTGAATCTCCGGCAAAGGAGGTGGATTGAGATCTTGAAGGACTTTAATTACAACTTCTTCTATCACCCTGGGAAGGATAACATAGTGGCAGATGCACTCAGCAGGAAGTTCAGGAGCAAACTATCGCGTCTGATAGCTGACAAGCATGAGTTTCTTATAGCTGTGGAAGGGTATGACCTGATATTGAGAGGAGAGCCCTCAGGTAACCGACTGTTCAGTATCCGGGCTCAGCCTACCCTGATCAAGCAAGTGATAGACTCTCAGGCTGAGGATGAGGAGTTAGAAGAGATGCGCTCTCGGTTGACTGGAGGAGAGGCAGTGGAGGATTGGTCGCTCGACTCTAAAGATGGGCTGAGGTACAAAAGAAGGTTGTGCCTACCGAAGAACCAGGAGGTTCGAGAGAAAGTTCTCACAGAGGCACATCGCTCTCGCTACATGGTACACCCTGGCAGTACCAAGATGTATCGGGACTTGAAGAATCAGTTCTGGTGGAATGGTATGAAGAAAGATGTAGCTGAGTTCGTAGCTAAGTGTCTAACCTGTTAGCAAGTTAAGGCAGAGCACCAGAAGCCTGTAGGACCCCTTCATCCCCTCCCAGTGGCTGAGTGGAAGTGGGAGCATATCACGATGGATTTCGTTTCAGGATTACCGCTGACCAGGAGGAGGCATGATTCAGTATGGGTGATTGTGGACAGACTGACCATTCTTCCAATCAGAATAACTTTTTCCCTACCTGAGCTGAGCAGACTCTACATAGCAGAGATAGTCCGGTTGCACGGGATTCCGGTGACCATAGTCTCAGATCGAGACCCCAGGTTTGTCTCAGGATTCTGGAGGAGCTTACAGACTACATTAGGGACCCAGCTCAATTTTAGCACGGCCTTTCATCCTCAGATGGATGGTCAGTCGGAGAGGACCATTCATATCTTGGAGGACATGCTTCGGGCATGCTCTATAGACTTTGCCGGTAATTGGGATGAGCACTTTCCACTAGTGGAGTTCTCATACAACAACAGCTTTCAGGCGAGCATTGGCATGGCTCCTTACGAGGCTCTATATGGGAGGCCTTGTCGTTCCCCTATCTGTTGGGCAGAAGTTGGAGAGCATAGTCTTCTAGGACCGGAGTTAGTGCAGGAGACAACGGAGAAGATACAGTTGATCAGGGAAAGGCTCCGTACAGCTCAGAGCAGGCAGAAGAGCTATGCAGACATTCGTAGACGACCTCTGGAGTTCGAGGTTGGAGACCATGTTTTCCTACGGGTTTCCCCTTAGTGTGGTGTCTTCCGATTCGGAAAGAGGGGAAAGCTAGCGCCGAGGTTTACGGGACCGTTCGACATATTGGATCGAGTGGGCGAGGTGGCGTATCGCCTGGCCCTGCCACCACGCCTCTCAGCAGTCCACCCGGTGTTCCATGTGTCGATGCTTCGGAGGTACATGCCAGACTCGTCACACGTGCTGGATTGGCAGGACTTGGAGCTCAGTGCAGATGCCATATTTGAGGAGCGTCCGGTCCGTGTTTTGGCTTCTGAGGATAGGGTGCTTCGTACTAAGACCATCAGGATGGTCAAGATCCTTTGGAGTCATCGAGGCGAGGACGAGGCTACATGGGAGGTGGAGTCTGATATGTTGCACTTGTATCCTTTTCTTTTTGATACCTGATTCTATTTTTCTGTCTAATTTTCGAGGACGAAAATTTCTTTAAGGTGTGTAGGTTGTAACACCTGAGGTGTTAAATTTGAGAATAATAAAAATCCTCCCAGGGCTCTTTTCGTTCTTTTACCGTCAGACTTTTTTGCTGGGCTTTTTCCAGAATAATGGGTCGTAAACCCATGAGATGTTTTACGTTCACTTTTTCTATATTTTCGAGCATGTCGTATTGGTGCGTTCCGTGCAAGGATCGGGTGTATGCACAGCCTGTTTCGGCAACCCGGTAGTTAAAACCCTAGAATTTCGATGATCAGCCCACTGTCAGTATTGTTTGGTTTACCACAGGAGATTGGGTGATCGGATCGTAGCAAGGCTGGATACGTTGGGTGAGGTTCTGAAAGAGCTTTCCAACGAGCCTGAGCGTTGGATTTCATAAAACCGTGCGTCGCTACGGATTTCATAAGAACTCCGTAGTTAAGCGTGCTCGGGCAAGATTAGTACTAGGATGGGTGACCACCCTGGGAAGTTCTCGTGCGGGCACGGGCAAAGCGGACAATATCTTGTGTGTTTGGGGCGGATGTTACAAAATGGTATCAGAGCCAGTTCTCCTCGGGATGGGGGGGTTTAACCCTACACGAGGACGTGTAGCCCTAAGGGGGGTGGATTGTGACGACCAAGATCCAATAGGCCAAGAGCCAAGACTCCTGGGGCGGGAATGCCAAGATGGATGAGGTGAGGTGAGGTGAGGTGAGGTGTACAAGGCCATGAGTTAGCCCCATATCGCCTGGAGAGAAGGAGATCCTGAGCTACTTATATAATTTCCCCTCCCAAACATAGAAGACGCGTTTTAAAACCGTGCGCCGCTATGGAATTCGTAAGAACTCCGTAGTTAAGCGTGCTCGAGCGAGAGCAGTCCTAGGATGGGTGACCACCCTGGGAAGTTCTCGTGCGGGCACGGGCAAAGCGGACAAAATCTTGTGTGTTTGGGGCGGATGTTACAGAGACACCTTACGTGGCCTGATGCCATGCAGGTTTGCTCGTTGAGCAATCTGGTGACGTCATGGGCAGAGTGGCGGAGACACATTATGCGGCCTAATGCCATGCAGTTTTGCTCGTTGAGCGACCTGATGGCATCACAGGCAGACACGGTGGAGACACCTTATGCTGCCAAATATCACACCATATAGCAGACTTCACATAATGGAATGCATTTTAGCTGGAGCTAGTTCGTAGACAGAAGGAGCAAACTGGTCTACGTGACCGGACAACTACGTTGGGCTCCTGAGCGAGCGGAGCTTTATCCAACCGCCCCTCAAGAGGGGGTAATAATGGTGCCAAAATTGTCACCAGCTCGTTGTCCACATGGCAGTAACAGGAGGCGACGCATGGACACATCAGGGTCCCCCTGGGGGTCGTCCTTACCTTTGGATGCACCTTGAGCGGCCTCGGTCGACCAAAAGGGCGACCTTGGGTAGCCAAAGAAAAAGCCCCCCCCCCCCCCCCCCGGCCCCCCCGGGGGTGAGCTCGAGATTCAAGGCCAACTCCGATTTTTGGGTAAGCAGATCATGACCAGAATCCGTATTGGAGTTCAAAGAACACTCCCAACGAAGTCGGCCTCTGCCCTCACGAGCAGCTCTCACGTAGAAGAGATCACCCATGGTTGACGTCCACAGCTCGTTCGGGAGCTCACCCTGACCGCCACGAGCAGCTCGTACATGGAATAGGTTGCCCATGGCTGACTCCCACAGCTCGCCCGGGAGCTCACCCTGACCACACTCGATCAGCTCACACGCGAAAGAGGTCACCCCGTGACTGACACCCACAGCTTGCCCGGGAGCTCACCCTGACCACCGCGATCAAATCGCACGCGGAAGAGGTCACCCATGGCTGGCGCCCACAGCTCGCCCAGGAGCTCACCCTGACCGCACGTGAAAGAGGTCGCCCGTGGCTGACGCCCATAGCTCGCCTGGGAGCTCACCCTGACCGCACGCGATCAGCTTGCATGCGGAAGAGGTCGCGCGTGCTAACGCTCACAGCTCGCCCAGGAGCTCACCCGACCGCACGCGATCAGCTCGCACGTGGAATAGGTCGCCTGTGGCTGGCGCCCACAGCTCACCTGAGAGCTCACCCTGACCGACGCGATCAGATCACACGAGGAAGATGCCACCCGTGGTTGGCGCCCACAGCTCGTCCGGGAGCTCGCCCTGACCATACGCGATAGCTCGCCCGCGGAAAAGGTCGCTCCTGACATAGTTCAAAAAACACTTCAAAAGATTCAGCACCCACAACTAGCCTGGGAGCTCGCACTGACCGCATGTGATCAACTCGCCCATGGGTGTTGCCTACTTACAGTAAAGCGGTAACGAGTCGACAGACATCACCACCCTCGTGGAACTACGTGGGCAATTGTGAGCCACATTAGCCGGCCAGAGTCGATCTAGAACACCCCAGACTGGAGCCTTCCCGAATATCCACCTGACACGAACAAGCCCGGTGCGCCCCCCCTCACCACCGCCTGGCAGGTTAGACGACAAAGCTTATCAAAAGCCCATGTAGGTTGACATCAAAAGGTATAGAAGCTGCAGGAATATGCGGCGACGTGTCAGACTGTGGCGGTCTGCAAAATGTTTATAAAGATACGACCCCTGGCTCCAAAGTACAGGTTCGAAATTCTGAGATCCAGACATTTTTCTCACTACTCAACCTCCCCACTTTCAAACCTTCACTGACTTGAGCGTCGGAGGGTCTGCGCTCCTCACGGAGCCAGCCGTTCACACGTTTTTCTTGCCTTGCAGGTCGAGCACCCGAGCCAGCGAAATTTTCCCCCGACAGTAGCTATAGTGAAATTACTATAGCAGCATGTGCATGATACTCAAATATACAAAATAATACTCAATTCAACAGAGTATTATTTGCATAAAATTGAGTACTTTGCTACAGTGATTTTACTGTGGAAAAATATTTTTTACATTTTCGGTGAAATTACGGGTTATTACCGTAAAATCATTGTAGCAACCCGTGTCACTATTTCTGTTAAAAAAAGTATCCCTATATCATCTACTATTCTTTAATTTTGGAGGATTCCATGGGTAATTTTGGTATTTTAAAAAATTATGTCATTCAAAACGGTTGGGGAATGATCTGTTACGTGCAACACCCGTAGAAGAGGATCACCCTTTAAATTGTTATTATTCTGTGGACCTATATTTAGTTGAAACTATTTATTGTCCTGCACCTGTTCGTAATGCTATATAGTAGACATATACTTAATTTTTTCTTATTTCAACCCTAAAAGCCCACTCTATTCGAACGGCTACATAATTTTCAATGACTACTTCATTTAATCCGATCGGTATCTTAAGTTAGCATAATAGCTGGTTCGCTACAACATGTTTTTAAGCATTTGGCTAGCTAAAGTAGCTAAGAGGGGTATTCGGAGAGAGAGAGAGAGAGAGAGAGAGAGAGAGAGAGAGAGAGAGAGAGAGAGAGAGAGAGAGAGAGAGAGAGAGAGAGAGAGAGAGAGAGAGAGAGAGAGAGAGAGAGAGAGAGAGAGAGAGAGAGAGAGAGAGAGAGAGAGAGAGAGAGAGAGAGAGAGAGAGAGGGGGGGGGGGGGGGGGAGGAGGGGTATTCTGGTCATCTGGAAAGTTCCACAAGAGCCGCCCCGCGGTTTCCAATATTTGAACAGTTAGTAGGGGCATTTCCGGAACGCCAAATCGCCTCGTGCTCTGTATATAAACAACCATAATCTCACATCAGCTCGCGCACTAACGCAAATGCTTTATTCCCTCGACCTCAGACAAAAGTCGTTTGCTGCGTCTTCGCAACGCTTTCCTTCCCCTCGCAGCATTCAGCGCGCAGGGCGGAGCCCTAGTTCTCGGCGGCGATGGGGGCGCGGGTGTCGAGCATTTTGGGGCCGGAGGGGGACGCCGGCGGGGGGGCCCACGGGACGGGGCTGGGGGACCTGCCGGAGAGCTGCGCGGCGGCGATCCTGCTGTGCATGGACCCGCCAGATATCTGCAGGCTGGCGCGTCTCGGCCGGGCCTTCCGTGGCGCCGCCGCCGCGGACCTCGTGTGGGGGGCCAAGCTCCCCGGGAACTACCGGTACCTGATGGAGAGGCCTTGGGAGAGAAGGGGCCCAAGCTGCTGCTCAGTAAGAGGGAGATCTACGCCCGGCTCTGCCGCCCCAACCCCTTCGATGGGGGCACCAAGGTAAGAGAACGAATTAGGGTTCCGGGATGAATTGATTTCTTTGTTTAGTGGATCAAATGGAATCTTTACGCTCTGAAAGAGAAAGGGAAAGATAAATTAAAGGTGGGTTTTTGATTTTAGACTACAAATACGTGCTCGGTTTCTTCTATTGGATTGTATTTTTTTTTTATTGAATTGAGGGTTTTAGTTTGTGGGTTGTAGGAATTCTGGCTGGACAAGTGCAAAGGTAGGGTTTGCATGTCAATTTCCTCGAAGGCACTGTCAATTACCGGGATCGGTGACCGGAGGCACTGGAATTACATCCCCACTGAGGAATCTAGGTATTCCTGCTCTCTATTCAATGAGAAAATCGGTGGCTACCCTTTTTCCTCTACAAATAAGGTGGTCTGGTGAAATAGAGTACATGAATTGATTTAGGTAGTAATTCGGTTTTATAGGACTAGGTAGTAATTAAGTTTATGCTTTTTTCTTATTGAAAATAAAATAACTACCACAAGTTAGAGGTCAAGCTATTATGATAGTTTCTCTGAATCTAATCACTTGAATACCCTGTTACTTAATTTCCCACTTGGCCACTGCAAACTGTTGCTTTACCGCCTCAAATATATCATCTAGATTCATGATTGTATAATTATACGTTTTCTAACTTTTTTATTTTATGATCTACACGTTCCTATGGTTATCCTTGTTTGTTTGACAGCATTCATTACACCTTTAGATCATGATATTAACTTGCGATTGTTTGTTTTTTTCGCGTGTTACCAATAACCCTCGGGGGGAGGAGGAGGAGAGAGACAGAGGCTAGGGTTTTTGGAGAGAATGAATCACTTCTCATTAGTTATTAAGGCCAATGGGCCGACATGTATAGTGTCCTCATCAAGCGTGGATTTTACATGAATATCTAGCTATGATATATGTTGTTTGGTTTCTACATGACCAACTTCATCTTTGCTGATATAGTAGTCATAATTTGTCGTATCAACCAATTGTTTTGTTTTTCTTTCTTTGTTGATACATGGTTACAATAATGATGACTTTGTTATCGTGAATTGGAAGAACTTTGTGGTTCACTTTGAAAAATCTTGGTTATCTGAGTCCTTAGAAGCTCATCCATACTTTTCCTTTTCCTTGTAGCAGATCTTTTACTGCTAATACTATCGGCTCATCTCTGTACGTGGGATCCTTCTCTACATTATTTACATGATTATTCCAATTATCATTGTTGTTTGTCTCTATAGCCGACCCGGTTCCTTGTTGACAGGCAGTGGTGGACCTAGGATTTTTCTCGGGGGGGGGGGGGGGGGGGGGGGGGGGGGGCGCATAATTACTAAAAAGTAACTATAGTCGTTGTCTCACGGTCGGAGGCTTCGGCCGGCGGCGTGACAACGCCCCTACCCTTCCTTCGATCGCGCATCAAAAGCTCCGTTAGGATTTTGCCTCGAGTGGAGAAAGATTTCAGTCCTCGGAGTCCTTCGAAAATTTGGGGTTATAACTGGCCAACTCGATCGAATTGCGCGGATCGTGAATAATAGACATGATCCTAGTTTTTTTTTTAGGAAATTTCATACATACCCAAAAATCTGTAAACAAGCCTTGATTCCCACTCGATTCTCATTCACTATGGGTTACGGGATAAACCCTACGGGGATGTCACGTTGCACAGGTGGTGGCTAACGACAGTGGGCATTGGTGGTTGGTAGCGGGTGGTCGCCGGCGGACGGCTGGGCCGACCACATCAGTACGGGCGACGGCAGCGGGTGGTGGCCGACGGGGGTGGTGGTCGGCGGCATGTTGGTGGACATTGGCTTGCGGGGGGTGGTGGCGGCGGGTGGTGGTGGGGCCTGGTGGCACTCCCCTAGTGAACATATATAAGACATACTCGTGGAGTTGTTCCACCGTTTGTCCCTCAGTTTGTTCAAATAACAATACTCAATTTATTCAAATAGCGATACTCGTTTTAAATGTTAGTACTGATTACATCCATCCAATGAGCAACTTCGAGTGGGCATCTCTATGTGAAGTTGGTAAACGAGTGGGCAAGCATTGTTTTTTCGGTAATTAAACTTTGCCCTCCCCTGAAATTTAGCTCAAAAACATTTAATTCCCCTATAGTTAAAAAAACTACATTTTGCCCCTCTTCAATTCAATTTCGATCAGATAAAAATTACCTTATGTGGAAATCAAGTAGTTGACAAAAGGGGTATTGTGCTAACATTTCAAACTTTAGGGAGCGATTTGGAACAAAATAAACCAGACGGGGTTAAATGTTTTTGAGCTAACTTTAAGGGGGCAAAGCGTAATTTACACTTGCTTTTTTTTCCCAAAGTGAGGGGGTGCTCTGGGCCCAACGTAGGTCCGCCCTTGGAATTACAGGTGAGGCCATATCTGATCCACTCCTCTTCCCAGTGTGGTTGGCTTTAACGGGAATAAATACTTTAGCTTGCCTTTCTTTTTTATTCTCAAAGTTATTCAGTGACCTGTTTTAGACAATAACGCAACAAGGGAGTGTTTTTGGAACTGGAATCTCCTTCATTTAATTAAATTAAGTGTAAAGTTATCTTTCTTCAAAGCATCTTAGCTGTATCTATTGTTTGGTTCATTTTGATGAATTCTTCTTTGCATTTTGTTTTATTTATTCATTGGACATCGATGAGTCTGCTGTTGTCTCAGGAGCAGGTTAAATGCCTCTGAGATAGTCATGGTTGAAACAAGAAATAGATGTTGTAAGGCGAGATACAAATTGATTTTATAACCTTTCTACACTGGTAAGTAGAGTCGACATTATGCTACCATCTGATGTTGTCTATATGTATCGTGGATTGTGAACCATAATAAACTGTTCAGACTTTTAATATGTCCAGCTATCAAACTCATTAGCTAAATACATATTTTTACGCTGACACTTGTGCATATGTCTTCACGTAATGCACCGGTACGTATATCTTCATGTATTGGTGCTAGTGTTGATCCTGGATCTAGACTCTAGTATAAAAACCCAGAAAGGAGCAACCTGTACTTGCCATTAATGAGGATTTTTATTAGTTTTAAAAACATCAGTTGGAAATTGGTGACAACAATCCAACCAGCCAACGAACCATTTCGGCCAGCAACTTGGCTGAAATATCAAAAACATGCTTCCTTTCCCTTCAATAATTTTTTTTTTTTCTGAATACGTTGGTTTTGAATTAAGCTATTTTGTACTGAAATAATTTTGTGATTATATCTTATTTTTGAATTTTTTTCCTTTACATGTTGGAAAACTATGCGTCGTAGTATGGTAATGTCTTGCATTAAGGAAGGGAATGGAACAGATATTTGTTCTACAAATGCAAGGTCGATATTGTGACCTAAGGACATTAGCGTCTCGATAGAATTTATTTTCTATAATAAAATAATAATAATAGGCACGGTTTAGCCTGTATTTTTCATCAAATTGGAATTGCTCTTGCTATCACTTTCAACAGTAGATATGAATTTTCAGTACACGTGCTATGTGTGTGGATGGAGAAAATGGGCCGCCGGCCAGAGATTGTGGCCTCGTGGGTGGTCATCTCCTATCAAATCCGGCTCGGTTCAAAATTAGATTTCCTGAAAAGACTAAACTAGATGTGTTTAATGTGCAATATTGTTTTGAATTTAAGTTAGGGAACAGCAAGGGGTACCGGCTGGTTTCATCCTTGAAGCCCAATTTTCTTTATATAGTTGAGATTTCTCTTTTGGAATATGGTTTGATAATTCACCTCTCCAATAAGACCAGACTGCACCTAATACTGAAAACGTTTTCTGGTTTACTAAGCCTTTTTATTTACTCTTCAAGAATGGATTATCATCTGCTTTCCAAAGGTGCAGTGACTTTAATCACATAACCGACATGAAGTTCGAATGCGTGCTTGCAGATACCACACGGTTGCTTACCTTCAGCAGATTTGGTGGTTCGAGGTGGGTGGCGAGGTTGAATTTCACTTCCCAGCCGGTACGTACAGCCTCTTCTTCCGGCTTCATCTGGGGCGTGCGTCCAAACGGTTCGGGCGTCGGATATGGAGCCCCGAGCACATCCATGGGTGGAATATAAAGCCGGTGCGATTTCAGCTATCCACGTCAGACGGTCAGCATGCAGTGTCCCAGTGCCTTCTGGATGAGCCCGGGCATTGGATGCATCACCGCGTGGGAGATTTTGTTGTAGGGAGCTCGGACGTGCCGACCAAAGTCAGGTTTTCGATGAAACAGATCGACTGCACGCATACGAAAGGGGGGCTTTCTATCGACTCGGTGCTGATATACCAGAAGGGATTTAGACAGGAAAAGGTGTTGTCCACATAGTTCTTCTATCTAACCACCTAAATGTAACTTGGGGTAGAAAAGGAGGAGTTTCTGAAACCACAAAAATCAAATACAGAGCATGTAAAGCAATGTGTTTCACTGTATATTTTGTGTATCAATTTTGAAGGTGCACGAGCCGAGCATCGGTGAGTGAGTTGTGTGTGCATCAGGTAAATGTCCTGCAATCCTTCAACCTTTTTCGAGCCCAATTCTCTGTGTTGGTGGCGGTATCGTGCACAGGTCCAACGCCGACTTTCATACAGTGAGACTTTTCAATAACTTGCCGACTGCTCGATGTCTATCTCAGATATGACAGGATTGGGTTCCTTGGCTGCCGGAGCTTGCACCTCGCCTCCCCTTTCCACCTGTCAGTAATTACGGTTCGAAGAGTATATATGTTGTAATTCCTTTCAAATGGGCAAATCGGTGTTGTGTACTAAGAGCTAGGATTGGTTTTCTGTCAGACTTCATTGCGAAAGATGCTGATTTTCAAAAAAAAAAAGAGCTTCTGAAGAACTGCAATGAAAAACCTGCCATTGATGGTGAGCCTTCCAGCCTGTGGAGTGATTCAAAAATCAGGGCATCTCTCTCTCTCTCTCTCTCTCTCTCTCTCTCTCTCTGTGTGTGTGTGTCTGCGATCTTGAGGCGAGTTTCACCCTATCTTGGGACGGATTGACTAACACATTGGAAGGGACTGAACACTCGGTCCTTTCCAACAAAATATTTATTAGTGTTAAAACAGTAAAAAAAAAACATAAAACAAACTTCGGCCTTCACAGCAAGGAAGGTTTTGGAATTCTTTACCCTATCATGGGGGATTAAGTGATTTTGGGCTAAACTTCTGGGGGGTAAAGCGTAATTTACCCTAAAGAAAGCTTAGCTATCATTTTACACTTGAAAAAATTATATATATAAAAAAAAGACACTGACAACATTCACTGAAAATCCAAAACTGTGATACTAAAAGAATGGTAAATCAGAAGTAGCAGCGTGCGGCGATAAGATCGATAAACCGCCACCGATACCACTAGTTCAGAGTTGCTGTACAATGGGTAACTGTGTCATCCTGCTTCCCTAACTGTCAATAACCTACCTTCCAATTATTTCCAGGCCTATCATCAATTACCCACGTCACCCGGCTCGCCACTTACTTACAACTCAGTATCGAACATAGTATCCAGCCAGAAATCATCCAGTGCAGGTACCCCGACATCTCGAGGTAGACTTGCCGTAATGGCAATGTCTCCACTGGCGGATGTATCACCAGCAGCGGATTCGTGGCTGTGGCTCGTGCTTGGTGCTTCCCCCAATGTGTTAGTCAATCCGTCCGACTTGCTGTTTCCTGGACCTGATCCACCCCCGACCGACCGTGAGATCGTCATCGCCGGCAATCCTCCTCCTGTATGGGTATTGCTCTGACCGGAGTCCACCACACCTTCCGCAGACTCTTTGGGTGCCTCCTTATTGGTATTCACCGCGAGTTCAGCCTCAGTTGTACTTTCCTTTGGCTGTCGGTTCGATTGGGAGGGCCCATTATTATGCATCGGTGGCTGATGACCGAAACCTGATGAGCAATTCGAAGAGGGGTTCCTTAGAGCTGAAGGTTGGGCTTGGTCGAGAGCGTCGACGGCACATGATGCATCTTGCTGGAATTTGCACTGGTAATTGTACACCGCCGCAGGACTACGTGTCGGGACATAGGTGTGGCTAATGCATCCGAGGCTGCTGCTTTGCCCCGGTTGTGTGCCATAGATTCTACTGGGTGTGTTGTGATCAGCTGCCAGACTCTGGGTGGTCACCATTTGCTCCCCCTCCTGCACCCTTTCCACTTGGAACCTAGCTGAAGCCTGCCGAGGATAGTTCTTCAGGCTATCTGCAAAACAGATTCCTCTTGAATTCAATCAAAGGATGATTCTAAAAGAAGAAGAAAAAAAAAACTTTCAGAAGCCAAACATTTAGAAGGATTCTCTTCTTAATCATTTATTGGTGTTCCGCTTTCTTGGTTTTACTTCACTACGACCAAAAATTAACTTCAAAGGTGTGTTCCGCTTTCTTGGTTTTACAAATTACAATCACTACGACCAAAATACCACAAAAATCATAATTTCTATGGATAAGAGAAACATTTATGACACTGCATTGGAAGTTGCTTTGATTTTCAAAAATCAATTAATAGAGAAATAAAGGTGCAAAGAAGTCAAAGGCATGCATGTAAGCGGTAATATTTGGACATCATCAAGGAGCTCAGTTTAGGCGTGCACAAACATCAAGGAGCACGGTTTAGGCGTGCACAAAAAAACAACAAAGATGGGAGAACACTGGTGTTTGTCAAGGGCAAGAGCACTACTGAAAATTACTTCGCTAGTCATTGATAAGAGAGCATGCTTTGTCGAGAGACAATGTCCATCACATTCCATGTATTTTTTCACAAGTGCAACCACTGAAGCCGACTGATCAATTGTGAAAATTGGAAGAAAAAAGACTTATTACTCCTAGGACCTAAAGAACTGTTTGCTAGCTATGTGCATTGTGACTGATACAAGTCTCAGAACACACCATGCTTATGAGCGTCGGATTCATCAAACATCATAGGAAAAGATATAAGTAGATGTTCGGATGGCAACGAGGCAGGTTTGGGATGGGACAACCCCTTCACGATCACTCGTGGTTTAAAAGCTTTATATGTGGACTCCATGGTAAGCTATGCAGTTAATGTCGGTAGTCGGACCTAGTTGGCCCTTGGCCGACTAGGACTAGTCGGGATTAATTCGGTACTAGTCGGCCAAAACTTATTCTAGCCCCTCCCCCCTCCCTAAACATATATGATATATGAACGAGCATAAATGTCAATAAGTATATGATATTAGTCGGTCAATAACAATGCATGCCTTCACACTTTACAGCATGGGTATAAATACACTTGACATTTGGATCCAATTTTTACTAGGATTCAGATTTTTTGAGCTTTTAAAATTATCGGGTACAAGTATTGGACAACTCAGATCAAATTCTGCAACACCTATAGAACATGTTAGAGATAAAGTCTAGGTTCAGAGGTGGGTAAAGGTTGAATTCAAGTCTAACACCCACATGCACCTCTACTTGTCCTAATAGGTAAGGACAAATATGATAAAAGCCCAACATATACTATTCACTGACTTAATAAATTTTAACATACAGACTTACAATATTTCAAAATCTGATTTTAGACGCCTTATGCCCGTCAGATTACAGAATGAGAAGCTTCTAAATACCAAAAAAACTCCTAGTAAAACAAAACCCTTAAAACTAATCCACAGGAATTGTTTTACACAATTTATCTTCCTTTTAAATTATCTTCACTTTTATCCTAACAATTTCATTTAGCAAACTTATGGGCATTACTACCAATTCTTCAAGCCACTTCCTTATTTAACAAGAAGGATAAAATATGTGACATGCATTTATCCATAAATGTTTAGGTTTCATCTATATTTCTCACGATAGTTTCATGAAACTAAGGATCATCATTAGCATATTGCACTTGAGAAATAGAAGGTGTATCCAGGAACACCTTAAGTCCCATCCACCTACCGATCATCTTGTAAAAACCACCATCACCATAACAAATAGGAGCTGAAATTGGATCTGCTTAACTCAACACCCTTTAACCACCGAGCAGACATTTGGGAGACTGCCTACCAAAGGAATCTTCAGGAGACTCAATAACCACAGAGTATTTAAAAGTAGTTAGCCAATTTCTCATACATTTGGTATGCTTCTTCCCATGATAAATCAGAGCACAGATCAATTTCCTCTACACAGAATACCAAGAGTATCTACCTTGTAGTAGACATAATACATAGGCAGCTAAAAATTCAATGGATCTTTTACCAGTGAACATGCATGATTTGAAGAAACCAAAGAGCCTGATTGCACTTTTACCCACTCAGCCTGCATGTCATTTATTATCTTACAGAGATTCCATACTTTTCCATAAGATCTCATCCAAAATCATGGATGCTCGAAGGAGTTAAATATATTTGCCAAAACAGGCACGCATGGGGACAGAAAAGGAATATGCCTGTTAGGGCTCCTGTTTAATCTTAGGAAGGCCAAGAAACCGAAAAGCTTCTGCGAAATATTTTGTTCAATATTTCAAACCATGATATGCATCATATAACCATGTAAACTTCGGAATAATTCTTGTTTAAGTATATATGGATAAACATACTTAGAATAAACACATCAGTCAAATGTGCATACAGTATACATATCAAGATGCACTCCGACATGTATTTTGCTTACTTGCCATATTCTGTCTTATAAAATAAACTGCTAATTGCCAAAAAGAAAGAAAAAAGTAAAGAAAAATGGCCCCATAAACAGGCCTCTTTTTTGCCAATTTAAATTTGAAGTCCTAGCCTGTGATGATTTGATCTACAAAAATGAATTGTTTACCTTCATTTCCTTGAGAAAATGGTAGGTAGTACAATACAATAAGGAAGGAAAACAATTCAATATGAGCATATGTATCATTTTTCACTGTATCGTTTGATACACGATACGGTATTTATGATAGTTATGATACGATACATGCAGTATAGTGAGTGAAGGCTTTAGTGTTTGATTTGTTAAGAAACTTCTGAAATGGTTTTTATTTATTTTTTATTCTCTCAAGCTCCGAAAGGACTATACAAACATGTTTGAATTTAAAAAAAAAAATTATAACCCTTTCTAACCTTACGTGAAGATGATCGGGGTTTTTAAGAGGTTTTTAAAGAGTTTCACAAATCTTGTTTAATCTTTCTATAGAGTTGTCGGAATCCAATGTCGTTTGTTTCTAAATTGTTCTAGAGGTTGAGAGGGGGGGGGGGCACATACATGCAACTTTTTCAAGCTTTAAAGAAATTTGAAAAGGTGTCATTGGAGACCCATAAAGAGCCATTGAAGAATGTGAAGTTCAATTTTTTTTTCGAGTACCTCAAACGTGGAAAGAAACTTTTCCTATTTGATTCTTTTTTACTTAAACGTGTAGATAAATGGTAGAAGAAATCTTACAATGAAACATATATATATAATAGATCATAGATCATAGTCATTGTTTTAAAAAACGTTCCGAGGCGGCTACTTAGGCGGTTTGATCTCATAGCCGCCCCGCATTGATAAGAGGTCGTCCATTTAATCGGGTGTTCCTGGACGCCGCCTAAGAGGATCCAAAACCGCCTAAGCGAGTGTTAATGCGTACGTTTAAGTGGACTCGCGTGAGTCACGGTGCGTGACCCATTAGGATTCCAAACCGTGTGACTTGCGTAAGTCACGGTGAGTGACCCATCGGGATTAGGGTTTTTTTCCGCCTATAAGTATATCGTGTATGTGCTTACGTTTCATCTCCCGCGTGCATCTCTGAAATCTGAAGCCGCCTGGAGATCCCACACGACGTCGTCCTAATCTTACCACGGCTCCACTTTCTGCCCGCCAAGTTCTCTCTCTCTCTCTCTCTCTCTCTCTCTCTCTCTCTCTCTCTCTCTCTCTCTCTGTGTGTGTGTGTGTGTGTGTGTGTGTGCGTGTTTCTCTTTCTCGACGAGATTTTATTTTTTGCAAGTATTGTCCAAAACAGTGGAAGATCTTGATTCAAACTGCTATAATGCAGAGCTGCAGTGGACTTTGGGGCGACTATGCTCCAGTAACAAAATCGGGAATTGACAAGAACATCAAGGTTCGTGCGATGCGGCATCAACGCCCAAGATGCATGCTTTACCTGCTAGTGACAAAGGACTCATGTATCATGGCCACTATTTTTGCATCGCACGGGTATCGCGACGCTACATACTAGTCAATGTTCAATTTGGTTACTGGAGTAGGAAAGTCATAGTTTCATATGGCTGCAAAACAAAATTCATTTGATAAAAATGTTGCATTGCAGCCATAGCTGTTGACAGTTGTAATGTTGTGTTCAATTCAAATAATCATTTGCATGTTTTGTTATATATAAAATAAGCTGATCTCCTGTTGTAGTGCTGTAATGCTAATATGTTGATTGCAAATTTGCAATTTAGTAATTTACTATAGAAAATAGGTTGCATTGCTATTTGTTGTTGTAGTGCAGCTACTAGCTATTTGTTGTAGGACTGCTATGTATTGCAGATATAGGCATATGATGTAGAATTTATGGTTTGTGTTTTGCAATAGCATCAAGGTAATCTCAACAAGTACTAATGTCTGCTTCCACCTCAGTAAATCCTAAAGAAGATCCAGGCTGGAAATATGGTTTTTGTCCCGATGAAAAGGACAAAAACACAGTACAATGCAAATTTTGTGGACAGAGGACAAAAGGTTGACTAAATAGATTTAAAAAACACATTGCTGGTATTCGAGGAGACATCACCCCATGCATGAAGGTGCCATCAGTGCCGAGGCAGGAGATGTTGGACTATATCAACTCCAAAAAAAAAAAAAAACAGAAAGTGGATAAAAAGAAAGAAATGGAAGAATTGAGAAGCAGTGTTAAAGTGCATGGAAAAGGTGATGAAGAAGAAGAGGACATTATAGAACTTGGAGATTCAAGCTCTCGTAAGAAGCCTCATACAAAAGGGCCAATGGATAGGTTTGTCGCAATTGATCCCGAGGTTGCCGTAATGCAAGAAAAAAAATGAAGCAGACTACGATGAAAGATACATTCCAGAAGGAAGGCGAAAGTTTGCCAGTATGTTGCTCGTTGGATGTGCCAAGCAGGAATTGCAATGAATACTGCATCATTGAAGGCATTCAATGTCATGTTGGAAGCTGTTGATTAGTATGGCCCGGTTTTTGTTGGCCCGACCCCTTGTGAGCTTAGTGAGCCTTACTAAAAAAAGAGGTAGAATTAACAAAAGAAAGTTTGAAAATCCACAAGGATGCATGGGAAAAATATGGATGTACTATTATGACCAATGGTTGGATGGACAGAAGAGGGAGAAGTATTATGAATCTTTGTGTGAACACTCATTTGGGCACTACCTTTTTGAGACCAGTCAATGCTTCAGATCACAGACATGACGCACGCTATAAATTTGAGTTAGTGGAAAGCTACATTGAAGAGGTGAGGGAAAAAAATGTGATATAAGTTGTCACTGACAGTTTTTCTTCTAATCTTGTAACTGCAAAGTAATTAAAGATAAAAAAGCTTAAGATATTTTGGAGTCCTTGGGTTGCTCATTGCATTGACCTCATGCTTAAAGCTATTAGTGGTATGCAAAAGGTGAAGTCAATTATTACCAAAGCAATGGCACTCACAGTTTTCATAGACAGCCATCACATCACTTTGAGCATTAAGAGGCGTTGTACTGGCAAGAAGGACTTGGTGAGACCAGGAGTTACATGTTTTGCTATGTCATTTCTCCATTTACAAAGTTTATTGGACCAAAAGAACAAACTGAGATTTATGTTTACTTCAGATAAGTGGTTGAATTGTAAATGGTCAAAAAATACCAAGGGCCAGAGAGCTGCAACAATGGTGCTTAACAATCATTTCTGGAACGGGGTGGTGTTTATTTTGAAGGTATTTCAACCCCTTGTCAAAGTTCTTCGTCTGGTTGATAGTGATAACATACCAGCTATGGGTTTTATATATTCGGTGATGGAATATGCAAAGAAATAAATGGCCTCGAGTTTGAACAATGACGAGGTATTGTTGAAGCCGATATTTGAAATAATTGATGCAAAATGGGATAAAAAGCTCCATCGTCCATTACATGCAGCTGGATATTATCTTAATTCGTCAACTTACTATAATGATAATGGTGTTGAGATGGATAATACCATTATGAATGGTTTGATTGAGTGTATTGAAGGGTTTTGTCAAAATGACAACAAAGCACAAGACCAAATTGCGAATGAGCTAGCTATATATAGAAATGCAGGCGGTGCATTTGGAAAAGAAATGGCCACAAGGCAAAGGAACAAACCTAATTTTAATCCAGGTAACTTTCTTATTAATTTCCTTATTCGATGATATTGATCTTTTTTTTATATACTTGTCTTTATGGGTGTAGTTCAATGGTGGTCGACGTATGAATCACACGTGTCTTTGCTTTCATGCATGGCTGTGAAAATATTGAATCTGACATGCAGCTCTTCAGAATGTGAGCGCAATTGGAGTACCTTGGAGACGGTAAATTGAAAGCATATAATACATGTTTTGTAATTTTCATTTATATTAAAGTTGAAAATATTTAAATTTGAATTTATTCCTTTTTGGGGTACAGATTCATACGAAGAAGAAAAAAAATATTGAAACAAAAAAAAACTGAATGATCTAGTCTATGTCAAATTTAATGCAAGACTGAAGGAGCATCAAGAGGAAAAATCTAGAGATTCGTTATGCTCAAAGAACATGGATGATGCAGATTCATGGTTGAATGACATTGATCCCGAAACAGAAGAGGTTTATCCCGGCTCGGGCTTGACTTGAGGTGTAGTTGACAAAGCTTTGGGTACAACATTATATTCCACAAGCACCCTTTGTTGATAAGGTTAGTAGGTTACATACTTTAAGTGTGAATTGTTTCTTAATTTGAATCGTTTTTATTTTTTTAGGAGCAACATCAACGTCTGAGCCAAGAAGACGTTCTAAATCTAGTGCCAATGCGCTCAGTTCCCAAGGGTTGGAGGATGATGAGCTACTATTGGAGTCTGAGGATGAGAGTAATGAGGAGGATGGTGGATATGTTGAGCTTGATGATGCCTCTGAAAACAACGGACTAAAAGAATTATTGCAATTTAGGTAATAGACTAACAGGGATCAGATAGTCTTTCATTATATATTTTTATATTTATGATTTATTGATCTTCCATTTCAAATTTGCATTACTGCCGTTACATTTCTTTTCTTTTGTTTTTGTAGGATTTGAATATCATTGAAGTCTTGAAGATACATTTGAAGAACTTTTATTTTGGCAAAAAAAAACACTTGAAGGACTTATTACTGCTAAAGTTTGCTATTTGCTTCTTACTTCTTAGTTTTTCATTTATATTTATTTGGTTGGGATTTGGGATATTTAGACTTCGAACAATTTTTTGAAGATTCAAGTTTGCTTTGAATTTAATTCGTTATTGATCAAGACTGCTATAATGACTAGGACTACTGGTAAGGCCTCTTCCTCTAGTTTTGAACCTCCATGATTGGATTGTTGTCGATGGTTCTTTGGGGCATGAAGTTTAATGATCATGGTACCACTGATTGTTGTTTTAGTGCAGTTTTGAGCAGTAGTTGTTCTTATTGAGCTAATTGTTGCTACTTAGTACTTATGCCTATTTGTGCTGATTCCCTTATCATTTGGTGAGGGAACTTGAGTTGTTCACTTGTTTGAAGTGCTGACTGCTGAGGGTGCAGATTTTATGCTAAATGTCGATTGGTAGCTACATATTACTGTATATGAACTTTTTTTAGAGTTGTGAGGAATTGATTATAGAGCTCACGCTGGTGGCTCCTTGGTGAACCTCCGGATGAGCTGAGTTTCCATTCTAACGGCACCCCCACTGCTACTGATTTCTGTTTCTGAGGGCAACTAGCTTATTGTAGACATGTAGTGAATCTAGTGATATTATCTTAGAAGATGAAGATGTTGTTTGCTGAAATGATTGCTCCATTGCTGCTGACTGCTGAGGTGTGCAAAGGCAGCTTGAAGGCCTTCAGGAGGTACCTACATGCGCTCCACTTGTTCTTTATTTGTTATTTGCAATGCCATAGTGGTGATTGTTTGGTGTGGTGGTTAGCTAACCTTAAGGACTGGTTCTCTGTGTTTGAGATTAGGCACTCCCTCCCCATTTTCCCTTGTACTCCCCCTTTGCTCACTATTTTTTATTCCATTTTATTATCCCTAAACAAAGTGAAGAAATATAAATAATAGTGCCATCATTCATCTAAGCGCCCGCCTTCCGCCTTGGACCCCCCCTAACCGCCTTGGATCCGCCTAGCGCTTTTTAAAACATTGATCATAGTTGTATATGATTTCTTTTTTATACAAGTATACACATCAGACTTTTTGTACAGTTCAATATTACATTTGCTGAGAAATGAAAGGGTTTATCTTACTCTTCAACTCCTTTTCATATTAAATGTTCTAAGCATGTTCTTTTATTTTATATTGGGGGAGTTGGTGAAAACTCCTTTTAAGGAGATGCTTTTAAGCTCCCGTCCAAACAATTGATGCGGACCAAATCGCCCTCCACAGTTTTTCAAATTTTCTTTTGTATACCACTGAACATCTGGACCGAACCACCGAACCTGCCACTGCTCGCCATCACTGTCAGAGCTACCCGTCGCCGCCACAGGAGCTGCTCGTTGCCGCCACCGCCAAACCGAAACGAACCAAAACCTAACCCTAAGATCTACGGGCCATGGGATGAACCCTAAACTTAAAATCTCAACCGAACCGAAATACGAAACACTGCTACCGCTGCCTCTGCTACTCGTTGCTGCCATCGCCACCTCTGTTGCTCGCCACGGCCGCTGCCACCACCACCTCTACTGCTCGTCGTTGCGAGAGAGATGGGATAGGAGATGGGAGGGTAATTTCGAGTTTATGACAAAATTTAGGGACCTTAGGCTAAACGAAACGTAAGTATGTCCTTTAGCTTCCAGTGATATGTTGCTAGAGACCTTAGCCACCTTACCTCTTATATATATATATATATATATATATATATATATATATATATATATATATATATATATATATATATATATATATATATATATATATATATATAGGGTCAGGATCGGATGACCCAGCAAAATTTGACCCAGCAAATAACCCAGCACCCTTTGAGGCACCTAGAGGTTTTAGAATGGGCTGATTTTTTGTAGATATGTTGTCTATAATATGTTGATCATCCTCACAAAAAATCAACCCATTCTAAAACTTCTAGGTGCATCAAATGAGATCTTCAAATCAACGGTTAAAATTGACAGTCAAAAACCGTTGATTTGAAGAGCGCATTTGATGCACCTAGAGGTTTTAGAATGGGCTGATTTTTTGTGAGGATGATCAACATACAATAGACGACATGTCTACAAAAAATCAGCCTATTCTATAACCTCTAAGTGCATCAAAGGGTGCTGGGTTATTAATGGGTCAAAATTTGCTGGGTCATCCGATCCTGACCCATATATATATATATATATATATATATATATATATATATATATATATATATATATATATATATATATATATATATATATATATATATATATATATATATATATATATATATATATATATATATTACAATACGATATACGACACAAAAAATGAAAAACGATACATGATATGACAACTTTGGGTAGGAAATTTAAGAGAAGCTGATTGGAAACAATTGTAGGTAAAAAGAAGAGAAAGAATGCACAAAATATTAGCTTCTAAGTGCAGATTGCATGCAAAATCCCACAAGTTTATCAGAGCATAAATACAAGACAAAAAAATTGGTATTTGCGAAAGATCACCTCAGTAAGTCATGCATTCTAAAATTTGTGTAGATTATTCTTTAATTCCCTAGCATGTAAAGAATTTCAGTGCCACAAATTGAACATTACTGTTCATGCCGATAGCATTACAACTTTGTAGTGCAACAATTAACACTGAGAATCTATGTGAAGAAAAGCTCAGACAATTGCTACACAATTTCATGGCTCTTATACCGTATGACATTACAACTCCATGACAGTTAGGATGATACATATTACATTACGAAAAAAATTCAGAAATTTCCTAACAAATTTCATGTAAAACTCTGAATGCCTGGTGGCATTAAACCTCCATGGCAACAAAAATCATACCTATGGGCCCAATCTTGTGCTCCTGGCTGAAATCAAACAAGTCTTTCATGCAATTTAGAACCTCTGAGATCTGTTGATATGAACAGAAAAACATTAACAATCATATTTGAATATATAAACATATTTTAAGACCATAAATTCAATTCCAAATGTTAGATAAATCTACAGAATACAAAGCACGCACCTGCAAGGACCGCACAAATGTTTTGGAAAACCCCAGCTCATTAAGTGTATGAGGCTGCAAACTTTTTGCTAGCTGACGGCTAGCTGTAACGAACCTAAAAACCAAGCATGTAAAGCAGATATACTCTCAGACCCCAACATAATCAGTATAACAATAATTTTCATAGAAACACACCACAGACAGCATTCAGGTAAAAAGATTATTAGAAAAATCAGACAACATATACTTATACATGATAGACGGATCATTGTGCTAATATTTTAAATACCTAATAATCACGCTAGAAATAAACAATACCCATATTATAAGTTATTGCATTATACTCAAAGATGTTTCAATAAATACTTAAAATCAGTATCAATAATCAAATAATAAACATTCCTACAAGTTACAACTATCTAGAGCCTCAATATTTCCGTCATACGAAAACTTTTGCACTCACTATTCTCATAATAAGCCTATTGAACTCAAGTTTACATTTCAACTATCTTTTCATGATGTCGTAGATTCAGTACCTGCTGATACAAACTTTGCTCATAATCTCGTGGAAGAAATTGAGCCTTCAACTTCTCCTTCATTTTATCCCATCTTCTTATCTTTCCTTTTCCCCCTAATCTCACAGTCGTTTTGATAATGCTTCAAACATGTAGATTTAGTCTTTGCACCAACAAGTTTCACCACTCTTTCTTCCGAAACTACTTTCCAATCATAATAACCCTCTACGGTGTACAAAGTAACCGTTCAAAAATTCTTCAGACTCCATCACACTATCAACTTCTAAAATCTGAAACTGTTTGCAATACTCTTTGGAATTTTGTATAGCACGTAACAATGTGATCTTCCCATCATCGTGGCCCACCTCGTTGGAGCATCACTTTCAACCATGTTCACATCACTAGAACTTTCACTTTTCCCTTTCAAACAAAGGATTAACTTTGTTGGCTGCCTCCGCCACTCAATCAGAACCAATATGATTATCATGTGTTGATTATTAGCGGTTGCATGCGTAACCATATTTAAAAACTGCTGCATTTGATGTTGCATCTCCTAAACATACCATAAGTTACTGCATTTCCTCCTCTTCCAGCCACATTTGATAAGATTCCTCAACAAAAACCGGATAACAGTAGACAAACAGCCTCAAGGAACGAACTTGTTCTGATAACACTTGATGTGAATCAAGGGCAGAATAGCAAGTATGAAATGCAAAGGTAAAATATAGCAGAACTCTATCTATGACAATACCCTGCAACAATCCACGAAGACCACTTCTCCTTCTATTAGGTAAGAAAATACTTGAAAATAGAACTGTACAAGAGTAAAAATAGCATAGAAAGAGAGTTGAGTGTGCCAAGATGCTTCATAGATGCATCGGTTCAGCCATACCCGGTACCCGAACTTGAAATCCCTTCAAGCCATTCTTAGAAATAACAGAAAAGAGTCATGTTGAAGGACAGTGAAACCCTTGTGCATGGATTGCAGCGAAAATGTGATTGGAGTGTCTCAAAGCTTCAAGCGTCACAAATAGGTCTTTAATCTCTCAAACCGTAACCACAGGGAAGCTTTTTCACTGTTGGAAAGTTTCAGATTTGGTAGAGTGGTTGTTATAGAGAACATGGCCCTTTTATTAACCAACAAGATATCCATCTTTACAAGTAACCTCGAAATTACAAAAGCACCGATATTTCTCAAAATAACCCTTATACAAAAAAAGACAAGAAAACCCTCTCTCACATGTTTTATACAAAACTTCACTGAAACTATGATGAAAAAATAAAGATATCCCTGCCAAATCCACAACGCTGAGATTTAGGTTGTCTTAGTCATACTGATCTAGCACAATAAGACGAACATATGAAACCCTCTCATAGGGAGCAACACATAGAGGGGCATTATCACCCACTTCCCTGTTGGCAGGTGATGCAGTGCAAGAAACCGAGAACAATATCTAAAGGCAGGGGTGAAGTCACAAAACCGGTATGAAGTAGTTTCTCAATAGTAAAATTGGAAAGAAAGCCCCATAAAATTCAAACCATAAAGAATACTAAGATTAGATCGGCTCCATCATGTTTGAATCTATGTCAACTTTCCAACAACACAAAATCATGTGAACCTAAATGTTAGACGGTCGACAATGTAGTTGCTAGTGCACTAAAAAATCGTCAAACTTTCAAAATTGCTCGAGGAAAAAATCTTTCTAGAACACATTTGCAATCTTTATTTAGCACAGTTCCACGATGCTTTTGGTTATATGTGAGGCCCCTTGTAAGACCCTTTCTTTCTTTCTTTTGTCAAGGTTGGGGATTAGTTAGTACTTTTACTTTCATTTACTCCTGTAGCTCTAATATTAGAGTAAGGGGTGAGTTGTTGTCACTTTTCATTGTATTGTTTTGAGGTATTAGTGGATTATTTTTTAGAGCTTGGACTCTTGGGGTTTAGCCCTAGTATTTCCCTCTCTTCTCCCCATTTCCATATATCTCACACTTCCTATCATCTCCTCCCTTCTCGAAGTTACTCTAAGAATCATGCTACTAGCCTACTATCAGATAAAGCTCTAATTGCTATGGTTCAATCATTGCCTATGAAATTGCAGTAGAAAATCTTGTATATCTCCTATGATGTCAAGTGATGATTGAAGATTAGAAGTCATGGGCAAATGATTTCTATTATCAACCAAAGGACAGAATATCAACCAAAGGAGACATGACCTGCAAAGAAGGATGGATGAAACTGGTTGGGGTTTTGCCTAGATGAAAAAAGAGGTCAAGAAGTTAATTTTTATAATAGAAAAATATTTAGCCACAATGGATCTCCTTCAAGCTATACATCACTGTCCTATTCTCTATTCTCTAACAGGTTCAACATGGAGGAAAATCATCGACCCTCTATTTCAAGGGTAGAAAAATTAAAATTACCATCATACAATGCCCCACACAATCAATTTTCCTCCTTTTTTTCTCAAATAGATTAAGAATATTAGGTAATTTGGATTTGTACCTCCACTATAGTGAGAGGTAAACTTAGATTTACCTAGTGTTGTGGATGGTAGTTTTAACTTTTAAGGGGATAAAATTGATGTGCCAGATTTCTACAACAAATGGGTCATGATCACTTAGTGCATTTCAAAGTCTGAATTCTTGGTCAATTGGTTTAACTTGAATAAATGGCATATTAGAGTGGATTGTAAAGTAAGAAAGCTTTTCAATTGATGTAACTTGAATAAATGGTATATGATCCAATTTGTTGCAGCAAAGATGATAGGTTCTGCACAACTTTGGTGGAAGCAATATGAAGAAGTTTATAGACATTCAAATAGAATGCCTACTAGTTCGATAAAGTGAAACAACTTAAAATTAGCATCCTCCTCATTGATTACCTTGTACATGCACCGATTTCAGATGACGCAAGGAGATTCTTCTATGGATAAATATGTGACAAATTTTATGAGCTCATAAATAGAAAGAGAACCCAAAGGTAGAAGAAATTTGTTATGTCACTGGTCTAGCATTATCCATCATTGATGGCAAGACCATTGGCCATGGATGAAGTATGCATACGGCTTATAGGTATGCCCTCAGATGGAAGAAAGGTATTTTGATCATCATGTCCTTTGGAAAGGATACCAGTAACGACCATTATAAAGGAAACGCTCTTGTTGAATCGCCAGATTATAAAAGAAACGCTCTTGTTATTCGGTGCTTTTTTACGGTGAGTGAATGCCCACAACATCTCAATCATGTAGAGATACTAGAAGGCTCCCATGAAGAACTATGACAGACTGAGAGGTTAGGTACGCATCGAGCTTGATGGGGATGTGGGACAATCTCTTATGGAGCATAGTTACCCCCATCTTACTCAAACAAAATAAGTATTTCAGATTCTACACTAACATCTTTTGCAGAATAAATCCATGTATGTTTTCTTGTTAGACGGTGCAAGTACGGAGAAAAGTCACTTCCCGTTCACGGTTCATCTCTAGACTTCAGTTTCAGCAAAAAACTAAAACTGAATCTGAAGCCTCGACAATTTGAGTGGCTTACAAAAAAAGGTCTCACCACTATTTCAACACGAAGTTTGGTTGCTTTTGTCATTAGTCGTATCACCAACTAAACATCGTGCAATTTACCGATGAACATTGGCAACAACTTCTAAGAAGGCCGTGCCTTTATGATGGGGACGAGATACACTCCACCATGAAGATTATGACGACTCTGGGAGACTTTTTATTTTATATCTATTGATGAAGTGTTTCCAAAAGAATCCAATCATGTTGTTCTACCCAAACCGAATTCTCTTGCCCATTATACTCCAGTCTGAAACTCTTGGTCCATGCCCGATGAAGCTTCGTTACCTAATTACCAACTCGAGACAAGTAATCTTGAAACAGGGTGAATGATGCGATGGAATGAGCAAAAATACAAATGCCAGGATGGAGTATAAGGAAAACCGGCAATAAAAAACAGCTTTTCAACAACCCAAAAAAATAAATAAATAAATAATTGAGGCGGACCCAACTCCAATGCATCCGTCTCCGAACCCACTTTCCAAAACCTCAAGAATTACAAAGTTCCGGAAAAAAAAAAGTATTATAAGTCAATTTTAGAAGCTATATCAGAAACTCATACAATGCAGAAAGTCCTAGCACTTGTAATCAGTGTATGCATCATAGTACTAATATTACTGAAAGCAACTATTTGAAAGCTTCAATCAGATTAAAGATGGAACACAATCAGGTTATATAATAACAGATGCTCTTTCATATGATGCAGAGAATGCCATCAAATAGTTCACTCACATATTGCAACTAGTTTGCAGCTCTTGAGGAGAGAGCCCAGCAGATCCATTTTCTGTTACAGCAGTTTGATATTTTTGTGCAACTTGCAGCAACTGGTTCACCTGGAAAAGGGATAAAATTCATCAAATACAGAAAACTTTGAAGTGCAATATAAGGAAATTTATTAGTCATGTCTAAGATATGCCAGGAACGAATGGGCCATCTAAGCTAAATTTCAAAAGAGAAATTTTATGGTTGAGAATTAGTCTGAGGGCTAAGGATTTATACCAAAAGTTGAAGGAGTTTGGACCAAACTTAAATAGTTTCTCAACAAAATAGACTTGTGTGCACAAATACAAGAGATTATCAAAAGTAAATGAAAATAGAATTTTGAATTCCTATTAGTCAATAAAAATGCCCCAGTATTACTCCAAACATTAATAAATGCCCCAACCATGATTCGAAATCCACAGAAAAATATATGCATCGATACTTGAGCTCGTGCAAGATCCATCTCTACACCAAACGCTTCTGATGAGCAACAACTCGCCCTCAAGTTCTATACAGGCAGACCGAGAGCTGCAATGGATAGGATCGCTAGGGTCACCATAGTAACTTCTCGGAATTATAATATGATGATGATGACCCACAATGGTTGACGAACCATAAGATAGTAGTCTCATCAGTCCCAAACAAAGTTTTCTACTAGAGTCAATCAGGGACCACGTACTAGTAGAAGCACGTTGGTGAGCATGTTGGTGAATTATGAAAACAGAATCATGCACGCTGGGATTTGGAACCTGGTAGCATGCTAATGAAGTAGCTCATACTCAAATAGCTCTTAAAAAGCGCATGTCAATTGGTGCAAGACAGTGACGTATGACGACTATAGGGAGGACTCTCTTAACACTTATATGGATTAAATATGATGCAAGCAATTGTTTTCTAACTAGAGGACAACAGTAGTAATGATGTATGTTTATATGATATGCGGAAGCAAATTGCACCTAATGATCTATAATCTAGTCCTGTGGCAATGTCTAGATGATGATTCAAACACGCTTATGATTGCCAATATTAGATAACTAATTTAGAACAACTAAATTATAGACCTATCACAATTTCAGCGCAAATTAAAAGAAACTCAGGTGAATTATAGAACGATTTAATATTTTCTTCAAGTTGCCTATGTTGACTTAAAATTATGAGTAATGTCACGGGCCGCCGAGGTTCTACGTCGAACTTCGTGTCAAGCACGAAGAACTCGTAGGCTTTCAATTTATCGATTTAGATTGACATGTCGAACCCTCTAACGATCATAAGAAAAATCGGTGCCAATGGGTGTTCTTATTTTGCGGGTGCTTTTTAGGAAATAAAAAGGTTTCCATTCGATGCAAAATTGGGGTTGTTTGCTGTCCCACAGCAAAAGGCTCAAATTTCGTCTCTTTCAGGATCCGAAAACAAGAGGAAACTAGTGGGAAACTTAGGAAAACTTGTAGGAAACCAATGAGTTTCAAGTAGCAAAGTTTTGGGCTGATTTTAATAGGCTAATTATGATGAGAAACAGAGATTACTTCAAATTTTAACAAACATAAATAAATCGCAGCAAAGACAGTTTCGGGTTGTAGGTTTGCAAGCAAAGGTCAAGTTCTTGATGGGTTCATGCAACAACAAGATCGCGATCAGATTTTACCTCAAGAACACAAAAGAAATCATCAAAAGATAAGAGAAATAGAGATACTATTGGCGACACACCACCGGAGTCACACCGGATTGCAAGGAATCGCTCCTGGCTTGATCTTGACTCGCACAAAAAGATAAAAACGGCAAAATTATGCAGCTTTTCTTTTATTTCAGCAAGCATCAAAAGTCTCCCTAACACAAACCCTAAGGCATTAATAAATAGGCTTACAAAGATAACCCTAAAAGGAAAGAGATAGATAAGGGAGAGATAAAAGGAGAGATTTCAGCCGCATGAACAGTAACCACAGGTCCCTTTATGCCGCGTCCCTTTTTTCCTTCCCTTGGGCTGCCCTCAGTAAAAGGCCCAATTAATTCCTTTAAGTTGGGTATTAATTGGGGTACCCTAGTAAACCCTTTCACTAATAAACATGTGCACCCATTACATGGACCCAAATAACTAAAATATGGTCTCTCCGAGCCAAGAACATGAAATAAAACATAAAGTAATAAACGAGTAGTAGTCCGCTAAGCAAATCCACTACTCCAGATATACCAGCACCCTTAGATCTCAGCTCCGGTGATTCCTTCTATGAGATGTCTTCATGATGTCCCCATCAGACAGCCTCTGCCACAATAAAGCCAGTTGTCGGTCGTCGAAATCGCCATAGTTTTGGAAGTCGCAAAAGGATCTACTAAACTAGTATGCATCTCACTTATATGTATGTCAGCTCCTCAAGATATGGTAATATAGGGGCCTATCTATTAGGATTTAGGAGAAGTGATAATCTATTTTTTTAACTCTTTTTTTTTATTCATAGGAGAATTCATGGACATCTGAAGTTACAAAGGAGAGATTCAATTTGATGGTTCTTCACTTGAAAATCTATCATTCATTCATTTACTCCCTTTAGTCCCTTTGCGCATTAGTCATTTGTTTTAGTCTTCAGTACTTTCTATAAGCCTTTTAACAACTAGATTTTTTCAATACATCATTATGAATTCTTATCAATGGTAATTGGCCTTAAATGTTGCATGATGAGCAATATCAGACCTACCAATTGTCCAAATGAGTCCCAAGTCCAGTCAGACTTTTATATATATATATATATATATATATATATATATATATATATATATATATATATATATATATATATATATATATATATATATAGATAGATATATATATATATATAGTAGTGATACATTGCGGCCGGGTTATCGTGCGGTTTAACGTGCGGCGAGTGGGAAGTGAGCTGGCCGGTGTGCGGTTCGTCCGATCGGAAGGATCCAATGATCGGGATTTACCCGGACCATTAGAAATCGCTGTTACTGTAGCGGCTATAGTAACAGCGAATTGGTGGTCCGTTTGAATTCCATCCGTTGGATCGATGGAATCAAACGGTCCAAAAAAATTTCGATGTTACTGTAGCGACTACAGTAACAGCGAATTTGTTTTGGGCCGTTCGATTCTCTCATCGATCCAACGGATTCCCATCCGTTTGTTTGGGATGATTCCCATCCGTTGGTTCAATGGGAATCGAACGACCCAAAACAAATTCGTTGTTACTGTAGCCGCTACAGAACAGTGAAATTTTTTTGGACCATTTGATTCCATCGATCCAATGGATGAAATTCAAACGGACCACCAATTCGTTGTTACTATAGCCGCTACAGTAAGCGATTTCTGATGGTCCGGATGAATCTCGATCATTGGATCCTTCCGATCGGACAAACTGCACACTGGCCAGCTCACTTCCCACCCGCTGCACGTTAAGCCGCACGATAACCCGGCCGCAATATATCACTACTATATATATATATATATATATATATATATATATATATATATATATATATATATATATATATATATATATATATATATATATATATATATAGGGATGATAAGATGCGGTGTGCGGTGCACGCCCGCAGCCATCCAATGTACCGCTACGTGTGTGGCACATACGAGGCGGGTGCATCGGATGGCTGCGGGCATGCACCGCATCCTATCATCCCTCTATATATATAGATATATATATATATGATAAAATGTCACGCATCGGTGCATCGAACAGCTGCGGTGCCACACCGTACGCCGCACCGTAACAGATCTCTCTCTCTCTCTCTCTCTCTCTCTCTCTCTCTCTCTCTCTCTCTCTCTCTCTATATATATATATATATATATATATATATATATATATATATATATATATATATATATATATATATATATATATATGTGTGTGTGTGTGTGTGTGTGTGTGTGTGTGTGTAAAAGCTCAGCATGTTTTCAAGTTAGGATTTCTATCTGTATATGATGACTAGTTATCTACTTTCTGGAAGTGAATTCATTTAGTACTTGTGTTATCTTAGACATCATAAAAGGTAAGATTTTTTTGTTTTAAGCTATTCGACTCTATTCCATTTGAGTCATCAAAAGGCATCATATAATTTGATTCGATATACCCTTTTTCTTTGTTGTTATACTAAAGTTGTCCTTGTTGGAATTTGACTCATGTCATAAAGCATGGTATTGATATTGTATGGTGTGTTTTTGACCAACCACTAATTAAGACATTAAAGATCCTTCAATAAGTGGGACTACTTACCAGCTTCTAAGTCAATACTACCAAGTTCCGGGGGAGTTGAGGAATGAGATAGGAAAAGAATTAAGGGGTACCTAGGATTGTAATCTTATGTTGGAGAACCAATTTGGTATGTAGTCATAGCCCCTACGCCCCCTACAACCCTGAACAAACCCACCAATTTTAAACAAATCATGCCTAAGATAAAGATAAATGCTTTAGAATTCCTTAGGGTACCAACTGAGATTAAGTTCAGGTTTCGGGTAAGTTATGCTAATCATTCTTTCTCACTTTGATAATTCACAGACAGATAAACCACCAAAAGCATACTATGCAGCAATTTTCAAATATGAAAGATGCTCTCCAAATGACTACTGACTACATGGTAACATACTAATATGACTTACAGGAAGTAGCAATGATCGTACAAAATCGACAAGTCCAACAGTTATCAAAAAGTAGCTATGCAGTTAAAAGCGTGCCTAGGCGCTACACGCACTTGGGCCGCCTTACTTGGGCATGGTAGGCGCCTGGGCTAGGCGCAGACCGCCTAGGCGCGCTTTTGTGGGCGCCTTGTGCGCCTTCGCTTAACCGCGAGGCGCGCCTATATGCATTTAGATGTAAATGGTTATGATTTATAAATAATATTAAATTTTTATATACTTATATTATATTTTGTTTGCAATTTCAGTTATATTCGAAGAAGTGAAATTGTCTTTTATAGAAAAATTGAATAATCTTGTCTTCATTCAATATAACAAGATGTTGTTGGAGTGCAAATTGAAAGAAATGATGGCAAGTGAAAAAAATATTATTAAGGATCCTATCATTTTGAGAGATGTGGATGTATATGATGATTGGATTATTCCAACTGAAGAACTTGCAGAATTTGTTCGTGAAGGAGATGATCTCTTGCTTAAGTTGGAGAAGCAATGTGGGTTAATGATGCAATAGGGCCAAGTACATGGAGAAGAAAGCAAAGATCTAACACACATCCTATATTTTTCCTTTTTAATGATGATGACGACATTGAAAAGGAAGAAGAATTTACCGCTAATGCTGAGGAGCAAGGTTGTCATATCGTGTATCGTATCGTGTATCGTTTTCCCTATTTTGTGTATCGTGTATCGTATCGTATCGTGTATCGTAAGATACGGTTAAATTTATATTTTATATATATATATAATAAATATAGAAAGTACATACTAGAATATTAAATATGAAAAGTCAAGTAGAAGAGTAAGACATTCCCTATAATTTCACATCAAACATAACATTGGCCTATACAAAAAATATGATGTATATATTTATATAAAAAAGAAATCATATATAAGTATTATCTATGATCTATCAATATATTGTTCTCAAAATATTCGAATGGTCAATGAAGACAAAACAAAAACTCAAAAAGTAGGAAGATCTTATTTTTCAATCTCCACCGCATCTACATCATCAATTTGATCATCAACAATAGATAATTTATCACCACTTGCTTCTTTATCTTTCTCTAATGTATCTTGCACCTCTTATTTATTTTCATTCTCATCCTCATTGTCTTATTCAAAGTCATCCACTTCTTTCCTTTAGCCTTACTTTATGAACATAGATCCATTAGCCCTCTACTAAGAAGTACCACATATATATATATATAGGGGCATGCTATGCTGCGGCATGCGGTACATGCGGCACCTTACCACAGCCGTCTGATGCACGCGCTGCGTGCATCGCATGCACGCAGCGGTGCATCAGACGGCTGCGGTAAGGTGCCGCACTTACCGCATGCCGCATTCTAGCATTTCCCTATATATATATATATATATATATATATATATATATATATATATATATATATATATATATATAGGTAGAAATGGAATCCTATAACTATTGAAATTAGCAAAGTTGTAGATATTTGGAGTTCCAAGCTCTAGAAAAATTTTAAAAACAAATGGCATTGGGATCCGACAACTCTAGAGAAATATTTGTAAAACACCTATAAATTTCTAAAAAAAAATTAGTATCACTTCACTCTAGGTTAGAAAACATTCCTAAGTATTTTTTTAACGCTAAGAGACCTATATAGTCCTTTGGGAAATTAAGAGAAAAAAAATCATTTTAAAAGTTTCAAAAAAAAAAAAAATAACAAACAAAAAAACATGTTTTCACCGTATCGGACCTTATCGTGTATCGTAGCGTATCGTATCGTATCGTACGATACGTATCGTGTATCGTACAACACTGCTGAGGAGCTTCCAAGGGAGGAGAAAGGCGGAGGACCTAATGATATAAATGTTTAGGTCGGAGATGATGAGGATGTTGATGTTGGAGAGTGATGTGATTGACTTTATTACTTATTAAACTCATCACTTTATTAGTTATCATGAATTTAGAAGTGTTTGTCTTTAAAAATACAATTCACTTATGAGTTGACTAGTTGAGTTCCCCTTTAAAAACCACATAAAACTCTTATATGTGTCAAAATCCCTAAAAAAGCAGGAAAATCCTCTAGGCATGCCACGTGCCTAGGCCCTCCTAGGCGATCCCTTGGCGCTAGGCTCACCTGGAGTGCCTAGGTGCGCTTAGCGCCTTTGACTGCATAGGAAAGTTCACAATATCAGTTGATAAGTATCGTACTTGTTGGACGTACTGCATACCGGTCACTATTAGTACGATATTGGCCTAGTACTGGTTGTATCTCAAGCACCGATCCTTGTATCAGTCGATATGACTGATACGATCAGTGCATATTGGCTAATATGTACAGGTCGGTTGTTTATAAAGCTTTTCTAGCTCGTGGGTTAAATTGTTTTGGACTTTTTGGGCATCTTGACTTGCGAGGAGTTGGGAGAGAGCTGGTATAGGGTTCCTAAGGCGATTTGTACATGTTTTTTACTGATCGAAGCCCAAATTGAAGCTCAGTTTGCTCCCCAAAGCTCTGAAAACTTGATTTTTAGGAGAAAGGTATGGTTTTTCGCAAATATTTTATGCAAATCATATTGAATTTATTGCTCAAGGATTTGACTTTTAAACACTTTCATAGGTTAGCTCCAGATGGTTTGGAGCATCTTTGCCTCCAAAATGGAAAATCATCAAATTTGGAAAGAGGGGTTCATACGAATTTGGGGTTTTTTGATATTTGATTTGAATTTAAACAAATTTGTTCAATTATAAGTTTTTAAAAATGTATTTAAGGCAATAATATACATGTGGTTAGCATCTAAATTTAAGAAATCCCTATATTCAGATGATGGGTTCATAACAATTTGGGGTTTATTCAATTGGGTTGTATTCACTCAAATTGATCATAAATTATGATGATAAACCATATTTTATTAAGGCTTGTAGTTTAATTTTCCATTATCTTTGTGTGTGTTGCTTTCACGTACTTGCTTTGGCATTAATCTTACATGTAGTGTACTATAATGCGGTATGACTCACGAACGTTTGACCCATGGCTTGTACTATATTTTATGAATCATTTTTGTATCCATTACTTCTGTTTATGACTTGTGGAATATATGAGTTATAAATTATGTTTCATTTCATTTCATTATTTATATGTTATAATGTTGAAGTACAATACAACGGCTTTAATGACTTAAGAAGGTCCGGTGCATAGCTATATCTTGTTTATTAACTAGTAATGCCCGTGCCTGTCGGCACGAAAAAGATTTCGAGGGCGAGAACAATATTTCGAGGAATGTGACAATATTTTAAAAAATGACAACAAAATATTTCGAGAGCAATATAATATTTCGAGGGTGATAACAATATTTCGTGAGTAATGGTAATAGTTTGAGGGTAGTGACAATATTTCGTAAGGGATGATGATTCTCATGTTTGTCGGCACTCGAGCAAGGTGAAAAATTGGTTCGGCGATGCCCATAATCAATGGGGGCACCCACATTCGGATGGGGAGCCCACACATGACGAAAATAATCTAATTCGTCGGCAAAGCCCACCTTTGGAACTTCAACGACCGCCTTCGGCGGTAAGAAACTACACATTCAAATCTAATTCACAACTGAATTGAGTCCCCCAACCTCTACATAGTTTCTTAAATAAATATAAAAGGTAGAGATAGAGAAAGATAGAAAGATCCCAAAAACCTGCATCCGGCTAGAGAAGGATTTGAGTTTGATCTTGCAGACTTGACCAAGCATCAGCGAGGACCCGTACTTGGCGTGAACATTCCCCCTGATCATCGATGGGTGACAACTGTGATTGATGTCGGCGGGCGGCACGGGCAGCTTTGTCCCTTCCATCTGATGCCTGGAGAGAGAGAGAGAGAGAGAGAGAGAGAAGAGGGAGATCCGAGTGCGATTCACCGATCTGGGGCGGACCACGCCTGGTTAGGATGCCTTTGGTGGCCACAACTGCCTTCAGCAACAAAACATTTCCGATGGAGGACGCCCACAAACAGTTAGGGCAAAAAAAATCCATTCAACAGCTCCCACATTAGGTCGTGGCGCCCCCACCAATATCGTCAAACCTCCGAGACCCGACTACAAAGACTCGAAGAAAATATGTTGATATTCGGACTATCACCTTCGGCGGCATTTGGCATTGGTGCTCAAATTCGACGGAGGCAGTTATATTTAGCGGGAACGAAAACATTTGAGGGGTTGAAAAATTGGATGGCTCTCTATTCTTCCATAAACAGTCCAATAAGTCCAAATGCTTCACTTAGCATCTAGAGCAAGAAAAACCAGCAAAAAAAAACCCTCTTTAAACATACCCGCAGACCAGCCACTCTCCTCTTAACCCGCCTCCCATTAAAAAAGAGAAATGCTATTCAGCTAGAAGGTTTTCCCAATTCTGCTCGGTACGACTGACGTGGCAGTGTACAACCGGTGGTGTTAAATATATAAATATCGCTAGTGAAATTTAGCAAACAGTTGTACGCTGCCACGTCAGTTGCATGCCATCATGGTTGAGTGCGAATCAGGAGTGATTTGTTCACACAGAGATAAAAGAAATAGGGGGGAAAATTATTTGAAATCAAAATTTTGAAATTGAATCTATGCTATGATGCTAGATGAATGATGAAGATGAGGCATGAAGGTGATGTTGGGGGAAAAAAAGAAAAGAAAAGAAAATGTGTTGTTAATTCAAACTATAGGGACTGATATGGTAAAAAAAAGGTACAGCTTGGTTAAATGATTTTGGACCAAACCTTAGGGGGTAAAATGCAACTTATCCTAATTTATTGTCTGCATCATGTATGGAAACATAGAGGGATTTTTATTGATTTAGAGAGAGAAAGAGAGAGAGAGAAGGGGGGGGGGAGGACATGAAAGGTTTAGCACAAAAACACTAAACCCTCATTTGGTAATTTTTATCTGATCAAAACTGAATTGATAGGGGCTAAAATATAGTTTTTAAATTATAGAGGGGTTAAGTGTTTTTGATATAAAATTCAGGGGGGCAAGCTATAAAGGTTTTGATAGACTAAACTGTAGGGGGGCAACTATAGATGAATGTAACTATAGGGGGTTAAGTGATTTTGAGCTGAACTTCACGGACTTAACAGTCCCGATCACAGCCATCTCTCTCTCTCTTCACCCGTTTCTCTCACAGGCCCAATCACAGCCATCACTCTCTCACTCACTCTCTCTCTCTCTTCCCCCGTTTCTCTCACGGTGGGCAGTGGCTTCGACGGACGAACGGTGAGCAGCGGCCCCGATCCACTGGTCGGTGAGCAACGGCTTCGACGGACGGTGAGCAGCGGCTTCAAACGAAGGACGGACAGACGGCGGGCAGCGGCTTCGACGAACGGACGGACGGTTGTAGCTCCGATCCCCGATCCGACCCCGGTCCTCCCGTCGTAACTTCGATCCGACCCCGGTCTCTCTAGCTCTCCTCTCTCTCTCTCTCTCTCTCTCTCTCTCTCTCTCTCTCTCTCTCTCTATCTATCTATCTATTTCTATGTCTCTCTCTCTAGCAGCAACGACCTTACCTGCCTGGCTACCTCCCCCAATCGCCACACCGCCAGATCCGCCGCCCCGGCCGGCCGGCCGACAAAGATTTCCTGGACGGGGGCTTCCGGCCGGCCGGCCGCCGAAGATTTCCTGGACGGGCATTTGGAGCTCTCTCTCTCTCTCTCTCTCTCTCTCTCTCTCTCTCTCTCTCTCTCTCTAGCTCTCCCTCTCTCTCTCTCTAGCAGCAACAGGCCGGGCGCTTCCGATGCCGAGCAAAAGCCAATGAATTCTAAACCCTTCTCTCTCTCTCTCTTGCTTTTTTTCTCTGCATTCTCTCTACTTGTAGTATTCCTTTGCTGGAGTAGAGAAGAAGATGGGATGGGGGACGGAGGCCACGTACAGGTGACGTCAGCGTTCAGAATAGGGGGGATCCGGAAGGACAGGTCGATCCCAATTATGGGGGAGGGGGACCACGTTTAGATGCCAGCTAAACAATAGGATTAATACCAAAAATAACCTTATTTTTTTACATAAAAATCCTTCAAATAATTATAAATAATTTTTCTTTTACAATTGAATCCTTCTCTTATTTATTATTTTATTCACTAATTTCAACCCTTCATCTTAACTCTATACAACCTCAACCGTTCCCCCCTACCCAGGTGAATCACACTCACCCTTACGTTAGCTTATCTTGCCCCCTCATTCTATTCCCCTCTCAAAGACAGATCCTAACCGTTGTTTGTACCCCCCACAAAACTGTAGCTTATTATATAGATGGAAACATACATCAAAAACAAACACTTCATATTATTCTAGATTTTTGGAATATTTTTTAATAATTTATAGAGAAGAAAAGTCGATTCACACCGATATGGCCGATACGACAACCGATACGGTACGTACCATCGGACCGCCAATACATACTGTTTTTGGGGTTGACCGATATGACAGATAATACCGATATTTGGATCCATGGTTCGATCGCACGTCTCCCAGAAGTAAGTTGGCAAGCCAAAGATGGTGCAATAGCTTAAGGAGAGCTTCTTGAGGACTCTATTGCAACTTTTCCAGATGGCATGGTTATCACAACTCTAGCATGGGCCCCCCTATGTTAGAATACCATGAGTTGGCATCAACGTTTAAAATACAGGCATCGATACCGGTACCGGTCGGCCAATACAAGTGTGTATCAGCCGATACTAAGTTCAACTCAAATAATAAAGGGGTGGTATCCGATTCAGGGGGGACACCGGATACGGTTGGCCAAAAACCAGTAATACCGACGTCGATCGAGTTTTAAAACCATGGCTGACATACATAGCAGTGAGATGTATACTAGTCTAGCATATCATGCTGCAACTTTCAAAATTATGGCAATTTCAACAACCGACTACATTGTGGCAGAGGCCTTCTTGCACCAGCTGACATGCGCTTCTTAAGAGCTATTTGAGTATGAGCACGTCATCACTCGAGCTACTTCATTAGCATGCTACCGTGTTCCAAATCCCAATGTACATGATTCTGCCTTCATACTCCACCACCATCCTCACCAACATGTTTCTACTAGTACGTGGTCCCTGATCTGACTCTGATAGAAAACTTTATTTGGGACCCAGGAGACAATTGCTTTACGTGTCGTCAACTATTGTGGGCCATCATCATCAAATTGTAAATCTGAGATGGTACTATAGTGACCCTAGCAATCCTAACCATTACAGCCCTCGGTCCGCCTCTATAAAACTTGAGGGCGACTTGTTGCTCAGCAGAAGCGTTTGATGCAGAGCTAGATCATGAACGAGCACAATTATTGATGCATATATCTTTCTGTGGATTCAAGCATTGGAGTATTTGTTAATGTTTGGAGGTAATATTGGGGCATATTTATTGACTGGTAGAAATTCATAAATCTATTTTCATTTGTTTTTATAATCTCTTGTATTTGTGCACATAACTCCATTTTGTTGAGAAATTGTTTAAGTTTGGTCAAAACTCCTTCACTTTTGGTGTAAATCATTAACCCTCGGACTAATTCTCAACCATGAAGTTTCCCTTTTCAAGTTTAGCTTAGATCGACCACTCATTCCTGCCATATCTTACTTAGAAAGAACTAATAAATTTCCTCATATTGCACTTCAAAATTTTCTATATTGAGGAATATTATCCCTTTTCTAGGTAAACCAGTTACTGCAAGTTGCACAGAAATATCAAACTGTTGCAACAAAAAATGGATCTGTTGGGCTCTCTCCTCAAGAGCTGCAACTATGAGTGAACTAATTGACGGCATTCTCTGCATCATATGAAGGAGCATATGATATTCTATAACCTGATTGTATTCCATCTTTAATTTGATTCAAGCTACCAAATAGTTGCTTTCAGTAATATTAGTACTAGGATGTATCGTTGACTACCAGTGCTAGGATTTTCTACAATGTGTGGGTTTCTGATATAGCTTTTAAAATCGACATATAATACTTTTTTCTAAACTCTGTTTCTTGTAATTCTTGAGGTTTTTGGAAAGTGGGGTCGGAGACGGATGCATTGAAGTTCGATCCGTCTTAATTTTCTTTTTCTTTTTTTTTGGGTTGTTGATGACAAACTGCTTTTTCTTGTCGATTTTCCATAGCCTCCAACATGGCATGTGGGTTTATGCTCCTTTCATCACATCATTCACCCGGTTTCAAGAGTACTTGTCTCGAGTTTGGTGATTAGGTAACGAATCATCGTCGGGCATGGGCCAAGAATTCCATATTGAGATAATTTAGTCTAGGTAAAACAACATGATTGGATTCTCTGGGAACACTTCATCAAAAGATATAGAATAAAACTATTAAAAAGTGTCCCAAAGTCGTGATACTATGCCTTCATGGTGGAGTGCATCTCGTCCTCGTCATCACGGCCTTTCTTAGAAGTTGTCACCAATGTTCATCGGAATGTTGCACCATGCTTACTTGCTTAGTTGGTGATAAGACTAACGACGAAAGCAACCAAACTTCGAGTTTAAATAGTGGTGTGACCTTTTTCTTTAAGCCACTAGAATTATCAAGGATTCAGATTCAGTTTTTTTGTTGAAACTGAAGTCTGGAGATGAAAGAAATAAGACTTTTCTCCGTACTTCCACCGTCTGACAAAAAAACATGGATTTATTCTGCAAAAGATATTGGTGTGGAAAGTCGAAAACTTATTTTGTTTGAGTAAGACGAGGGTAACTTTGCTCCATAAGAGATTGACCCACATCTCCATCAAGCTCAACGCTTACCTAACCTCTTCAGTCTGTCAGAGTTCTTTCATGGGCCTTCTAGTGTCTCTACAAGATTGACATGTTGTGGGCATTCACTCACCGTAAAAAAGCACTGAATAATAAGAGTACATCCTTTATAATCTGGCAATTCAACAAGATAACCTCCAATGCTTGGGCAGGTGCCAGGTGCACGATGAAAACGTTGTGGCATGTGCACGATGATGAGGCTGGCAATTGAACTTCTTCTTCCTGACTTCTTTCTCTTTCCTTTTCTTTTTTTCCTTGAATTTGAATCAAGAGATTTTCTTTTTTATTCCTTGAATTTGAATCAAGATATTCTTTCATTTTTGCTCTATAACATTGAATAGTTTTTTGCTTGGTTTGAAGGGCTTGTGTTTAGGATTGAAAACATGATGTGGTTGATGTGGTATTTCGATGGAGTGGGATCTGCAATTGTGGAGATTTGTACCAGAGGGAGGTCTGATTTGTCACAGGGATCGAGGTCTATAGGGTTTTCCAAAAAGGGTTGTGGTTTTGATTTTCGTTTCTTTTTTCGCTTGTTGATGTATGCTGTATTGAGGGATTGAGGGTTGGAGATAACATAGACTAGAGAGTGGTGAACAGAGAGTATAGATATAATACCCAAAAGGGAGAGAGAGAGAGAGAGAGAGAGAGAGAGAGAGAGAAAAAGATAAGGACACACACCGGAGCTCAAAGCATCACACCATCGACGAAGATGCTATCACTGCAATCTTTACCTTTTAATTACTATTGATAATAATTCATAATGATGTATTGAAGAAATCTAGTAGATAAAAGGGTTTTAGAAAGTAGTGATGACTAACACAAATGACTAATGCAGAAAGGGACTAAAGGGGTAAATGAAGGATAGATTTTCAAGTGAAGAACCATCAAATTAAATCTCTCCTAAGTAACTTCGGATGTCCATGAATCATCCTATGAATACCAAAAAACAGTTTTTTTTTAAAAAAAAACAGATCATCACTTGTCCTAAGACTCCTAACATAGTTGATGCATCATCAAAACATCCATCATCATCCAAGTCTTATCACATTAAGATGGGGTCGACTATAGAGCACAACTCAAACTAAGAAGGCTCTACAAAAAGATTGATACGAATTTTTTGGCCAGGCTGTCAACACAATGTCAACCCTCTAAGATTATTGCAAAAAAACTGATCAAGTCACTATGGAAAGAGAGGGACCTTCAAGAAAACTTATCAATCTTTTTGTTAGGCTATGAAAAAAAATTAGATGAAGAGGGTATAACATAGGATGTGCTTTACAGAATTGCATTCATCTATGTGCCACAAGCTTACAAGGCAAAGAGTTACAACAAAACATGATTCCCATTCTTGTCATTATTTACATAAAAGTATAAAAAAAACTGCATGCATGTGGGATTATGTATGCAGCGAAGAAAAAAAAAACTAACATACCTGAGGTGCTACCAATCTCTGAGGGAAAAATTCTTCATGACGTAGGACACAGAACTCCCAAGAGAGTATCTACGAAATTAAATTTATATATTAGAATTAGGCCTAGTACTTCAAAAAATAAAGACAAGAAGATTAATCTGCATAACAAAACCAATGAGGTAAAGTTGCAATGCTGATAAGAGTCTTAGCCATGTATTAACAACCTTCAAATCCGGCATGAATATGATTCGAAGTCGACCCTCATGAACAACACGCTGTTGCTCATAAATGCTCTCTTGTACAGCTTTTGCATAATCCAACACCATGAATCCTGAAGGGAGCCTGAACTCGTGTGGCATGCCGAGAAATAACACCTCATCGATAGCCCCCTGCCCCTGGTCAAATTTGATTTGACAAAATCTGGGGAGAACTTCGAATGTGGCCTCTGACCCAAAAAAAAAAATGTAGTGAAAATCATACAACTGAATTGTGAGCTTAGACATTACTGTGCGACTAACTTGAATTTAATTGCATATGCGATAAGGAGGTTGAAAACAGCATTTAACACAAAAGACAGCAAATTGAAGTCCATGGAAAGTGAAATTGGATAGCTGGTAGTGAAATTAGTCTACAAATACAGTGGATCTTGCTTTTGCTACTCCACAAAAAATTTAAAAAAAAAAAATCTTGATCACACCCATATTTGCCCAATGGATACAATTCGCAGACAACAAAGATAAATAAATTTTCGCTCTAGAAGGGAGTTAAGAGGGGAACCCTTCAAAGGCAAAGATGCAGTGTTGTAATGTCTTGTATTTCATTGGTCCTTCATGCTCTCTCACTAAGTATTTAAACACCTGTGTTTTGCATAATTGCAAAATCACCTTTAATATCATTATTTGTAACCAAACACCTAAATTATATATTTAATTTGCAACAACAACTTGCTTTTTACAATAAATATACTTGTCTGCGGCCATATACAACCCTCTAAATCAAGTGCATGGAATCAAATGTCGACAAATTTCCCACAAAATGACAAAAATGTCTCTTTTTTGGGGTTCGGCATAGAAATCGTCTGAAATTCCCATATTACCCAATTTTGGTCCGACATCACGAAATGACCGACATGCGAAATTTGATATTCCAACTTTTTTCCCAGACAATTTCACTGAAATTTCCATCTTTTATAACAAAAGATTCGATCATTTCCAGTGAAATTTGCATACTTTTCATAATGGGCTGATATTTGACCGATAACAACCAAAATCTAACAAATTTCCACCAAATCTTTTCTTGTAAAATACAAAATTTTGCCGATAATTAACTGAAACCTGATAAATTCCCTTTTTTGACCGATCGAAATCAATATTTAAAACCTTGATCAAGGGGTCTATTCCAAAATGACAACCGGTACGTGTGGAGTCACTCCCATGATTATGATAAAGAGTAATTTTTGTAAATTACGGAAATAGGCCAACTTGCAATAGTGGTAATGGAGGTGGTTGCATTTGCATATTTGAGCCCCCAGCCCCTTTTTTTGTGAGTTAACTAGGTATGAAAAGGAGGAAGGATATACTTGGAAGTGTGACATGCCGAACCCCCCCTCATCCACTGAGAGGGATTTCTCAAAAAAAAAAAAAAAATCATGCAAATAAGGTAACAAAAATCTGATTGATATCTCAATGCAATCCTTAACATCATCAGATATTTGAAGCACCAAGGCTAAGAGTCACTTTGCATTCATGTCCCTTGCATGTCACTCCCTTACAGTGTGAGTGCGCTTGCCTATCCACGTGCTACCTTCACTGGATGATATGAGACCATCGATTATCTTAGCGCCAATTATCTTTGCGGGAGGGCTTGGTTCCTTGTTGGATGTTGGTCTTTGTTGATTGAGTACCAATTGCTCCAAGCAAATACTTCTTTCCTTGATTCTTCGTAGTTTAATCATGTTCTTCCTATGAAATCAATCGGTTGCAATCCCCCTCGCTTTACTCAACCTGCAAAGCAGAGGCGTCGGGGGAATTCTATAAGGAGTCTGCTGGGAATGTTATCAGATGTTGAGGCCAACATCGAATGCTCTAATGTGTTGTTTGGTATAGACATGACATTACCAAAAGAGGAACTTAGGGGGTCTTTGGCATCATTCCAGAACCCTCTATTTCTATTCCGAGTTCCGGACTTCAAAAGTAACATATAGTATTTGTTCCAGTGAAATGAAGGAGTTGGGAACGAGAATTTATCACTCCGTGCGTTTCTACGCTGTCCGGAACGCTAAAACATGGAATTACATTAGAAATTGTAATTGACAAGAATACCCTCTTCTGGATGAAGATTAAATGGAACAGTTGTTTCTCCTGTCAAACACCCCCTTAGTCTCTCAATGATGAAAGAAAAATTGTTTCTCCATTGGGTTTCACTTGGAATATTTGGAAGCCATTGCTAAAGAAGGGAATAGATTCCTACTCCACTAACAATAGTATATGAAGTCCTTGCTCTTGGCTCGGAAACAAATGACTAGAAAGAAACATAAGGCGTGGAAGACATGGGAAATATTGAGCATGAGACACAGTCGGAAATTTGGAAAGAGGGAAACAATAGTTAAATTGAATATGGAAGCTGAAGCATTATGGAGAGATTATGTCCAAAGATTGATTTAGTCTGAAAGGATCCTACGCAAATCATACGGTTACATCCTTTGATAGACATGTGCTAGCTTAAGGGGTTTTTTTTCCTTTTGTCCTTCGATTTACTTATTCTTTTTCTCCATTCTGGTTTTCCCATCAACCTCATCAACTTGTTAAGGTTTTGAACAAAACCTTCTTGCATCTCATACTTATTATTTCAGTTTTTTGATCCTGACTGAGGTTCCATTGCTAACAAGTAACAAGAAAAGAAAAAAAAGGACACTCATACCATACACATTCTTTCACTTCAAACAAACAATGGTAAGTTAATGCATTCTCGATAAAAGGAAAGTATTACCACATACAAACAAGTGCATTCTCGATAAAAGGAAAGTATTACCACATACAAACAAGTAACAACAGCTTGGCATACACAAGCACTATTTCTAATACTACAGTAAAGTAACTACTGCAGCAAACAAATTTCAATATAGACGAATCTACAAAGTACTAACCAAATCCTTTGCCAGATTTAGCACCACAACTGTCACACATCCATGCATCCTGCAACAAGTAATTCAGTAATGTGAACATGTCATGTAGTCCATAAAAAAAAACAAAATATAAGTAAATTACAAAATATATGACAGCATATATATATCTGAAACATAAAGATAAAAACATTATATTGACTAAGATGCCCTTCACGCAAACAAAGACATCCATACAAACGCATAAAAATATTGAAACCCTTTTTTTTTTTGGAAAGGAAATATTGAAATATCAAGGGTAATAACTACCCAAAAAGAATAAAAGTTGAAGTGAGCATATAAACTTAAGGGATTTTTTTAAAAATAAATATTTAATTCAATAGCGTTTGATCGAAAGTATTTATCAGTTTAGCACTATGACAACCACGTAGCATGTCAGCACTGTAAGCGAGTCAGATTTTTTTTTTCCCGTTTCAAGTAAAACCCGGTATTTGGATTACAGAGTTTAAACCAGGTATTCTGGACACCGAGTTTAACCGAAGCCCCCTTATATAACGTTCCCACACTTAGCCGTTTTCTTGTTGGATTTCGGGTAAATCCGGTATCCATAATACCGGGTTTAAACCCAATAATCCAAATACTGGTTTCTACTTGAAACAGAAATATATATATATATATATATATATATATATATTTGCAACTTTGGGCTGTCAGCTAACAGCCCTCCGATCCTCCATCACGAGCCGTCCATTTAAAAAAAAAAAAAAAATTGTTTTACAACTGTCAGCTCTGTCTCTGTCTCTGTCTCTCTCTCTCTCGATCTTTCTCTTTCTCTCTCTCAATGGAGAGCACCAGGCCGACGTCTCCTTCTCCGGCTCCGACCTCCAGCCCCCTCCGACCATCAGCCCTCGACCGGCAGCCCCGACCAGCAGCCCCCCGACCCTCGACCCTCTCCGGCCACCAGCAGCCCCTCGACCCTCGACGGCAGCCCTCCGGCCGGTGCTCGATCTCGACCCCCGACCCTCTCCGGCCACCAGCAGCCCCCCGACGCCCACGCTCTCTCTCTGTCTCTCTCTCGCGCGCAGAAAACCCGACCGAATCACCCTCTTCCGGCAGCCCCCCTTCAACGATGAATTGCACTCACCCGACCGGATCGCCTCCTCCGGCAGCCCCCCAACCGGATAGCCCCCTCCGGCAGTCCCCCCCGACCGGCAGTCCTCCCCGACCGGATCGTCTGACTGGATCGCCCCCTCCGGCAGTCCCCCCAACCGGATAGCCCCCTCCGGCAGAGCCTCCCGACCGGCAGCCCCTCTCTGACGATGAATCGCCCCCTCCGACTGGATCGCCCCCTCCGACAGTCCCTCCCCGATCGAATCGCCCCCTTCGGCTCCTCCGGCTGCGATGAGAGAGAGAGGATGAGGGCGCGGGGTTTCAGCTCCGATGAGAGAGAGAGAGAGAGAGGATGAGGACGGGGTAAATACAGCTGTCGGGGCTGCTGGTCGAGAGGATGAAGACGGGGTAAAACACTTTTTTTTTTTTTTTAAATGGACGGCTCGTGATGGAGGATCGGAGGGCTGTTAGCTGACAGCCCAAAGTTGCAAATGGGCTGTCAGCTCATACCCCGTACTCTCTCTCTCTCTCTCTCTCTCTCTCTCTCTCTCTCTCTCTCTCTCTCTATATATATATATATATATATATATATATATATATATATATATATATATATATATATATATCGCGACTCGTTTTACGGCGCTGACATGCCATGTGGCTGTCAGAGCGTTAGTATGGTAATTACTTTTGGTCAAATGCTATTTGTTTAAATATTTTATTTTTAAATATTATTTTGAAAAAAATCCCTAAACTTAAAGATAGATAAATACAAATGGAAAGGGAAAATTTGCAGCGCAAGAAACTAACCGCTTGATTGAATAGACCAAGGGCCTGGCTGCCCAGATTATCAAATGAAGAAAAACACCACCTTTTCTTCGCTTGCGGCGAGAAATACTCCGTCACGAATCTCCTCCAGTACAATATGGAATTGTCCTGAAGTTGGTAGCGGATCGAGTCAGACCAACGGTATCAGAGGCCAATTCAACAAGGAGATATCATGTGAAGAGCATACGAAACCGTACTCACCGGTGGCCGGTGGTGCTGGTGATACATGTACCGCATAAGCCGCTGAGCACACAGCCCGCTACCGACGAGTTGTTTGGGAACGGACGGCGGCTGCACGGGTTGCGGTTGCGGGCAGGCGTGCCTCTGCCATTCGATCTGCTGGGGCGTCCGGGCCGGCTGCAAAACCTGATGCTGCTGTAATTGCTGCTGAGCATATCTGTACTTCTGCATCATGGCCTGCAAATGTGCGTTGGAATGCACCTGAGGGATGTAATGCTGCTGCAAGATATCATCCGGCCTCGAACAAAGCCTCGGTTTCTTTTGGGGGTTGTATGAGATCCCCGGCTCCGGCGCCCTCGGGTGGTCTGATGGCTCCGGCCGCCGCAGCAGCAGCGGCTGAGAAACATCATACTGACTCGAACCAAGGGTCGGCCTCTTCTGGGGGTTTGATGAGCTCCTCAGCTCCAGGCCCCTCGGGTATGATGTCGCGGTGGAAGCCCCTTGCTGCACGGCGTAGGATCCGTCGACCACGGTGGAGCCCGACAAGTTGTTGTTGTTGTCGGAGAACGACATGGGTGACGACGGGAGGCACGCGGAGGACTCGTTGTTGATGCTGGCGCTCCTCTGGGGCTGGGCCCCGCCGGCGGGGACCGAGTTGGCGTCCGTCACCAGCGAGCCCGTTCCCGTGCATGGGCCGGAGGAGTTCGCCGTGATGTTGGGTGCCACGGGGTTCGCGCCTCCGAACGCAGGTTCGAGGCCGGACTGCCCCGGACCTGACGGAGAGCTCGCGCCGGCTGGGCCGTTACCATCGCCTTGGAAGGAGGTGCCGGAGGCGGAGGAAGGCCGGGGCGGGGCTCCGCGTTCAGAAGCCCTAGGTGGGGCCGCCGAGGGGCGGCGGTAATTACGAGGCATCAGCCTTTCCGTCAAACCCTAAGACGAGATTGGAGCACCAAGGCAGCAGTAGTCTGATCTAATCAGGGTAGGGCTATAAGCCTATAATTCTATATACCGTCCTCCGTTTGCTCTAGGTCTTTTTTATATACAGCCCATAACTTAAGGGTGGCTGTTTACAACCCACCTAGTATGTCACAATCTTTAGGTAATCAAGGGTAAAAAGTATGTAAAAACGATTTTACCCCATACCATCATCTTCCTCATTTTCTTCCTCTTACTCCTTTTTTCTTTCCCTTCTTTCTCCTCTCTCTTTGTCGTGCTTGTGCTGCTCGTCGCCCACTGCCACCTGTCACTCGCCCCCACTCATCGTCACCCATCCAACCCGTCGGCAAGATCCCCTCCTCTCCCTCTTCTTCCTCCTCCCTCCTCCCTCCTCCCTCCTCCCTCCTCTCTCCTCCCTCCTCCCTTTTCTTTCTATTCTTCTTCCTCCTCTTTCCCCTCCGCGTCCTCCTCTGAAATCATAGCATTCAGTAAAATATTAGCTGAATACACCTTGTGTGCATTCAGTTTTTGCACAGAATGGGCATTCGGACACCAAGTCCAAAAATACCCCTTTTGTGTTTTCTACCGGGGTGGGCGAATGCACAAAAGGTGAATTTGAATTGGTATGACCAAATTGTATTATTTTAAAAAAGACAAGAGGAGAAGAGGAGGAGGAAGAGGGGAAAGAAAAATAAGGAGGGAGGAGGAGACGGTGACAATGGGTTGAATGGGCAGCAGCGAGCGCCGCACGGCACAGGCACAACGGAGAGAAAAGGAGGAGGAAAAAGGGGAAGAAAAAAGATGAGGAAATGACATTTTGTTCTTTTCATATCTTAAGTTATTTCCATTTCACTTTAGGGCCGCTCAGGCTGGAAGCTATTTATAATTATGGGTAAAACCGATATTAATTTTAATGACAAAATGGTGGTTTAGAGCAAATCGAGGTCAGCATATAGCCATACCAAATCAATAACCCCTATAAATATCACTTTTCTCCTGCACATCTTATTTTTTTTATTCCCGTTTTACCCCCCCCCCCCCCCTACTATCATCTTTTATCTATTCCTATTTTACCCCCCTCCTACCATCTTTCATATTATAATTCTACTTCCCATTGTACCAACTATTAGCACAATTGGTGTTATGTTGCACCCTTTAGGTGTAGATCCTCAGTTCGATTTTTGCGGAACACGAACGCTGACGTAAAGCATATGTGGCCACATCGACAGAAAAAAGACACAATTTTAATTATATGTTTTGCAACTTGGCCGAGGGGTTAGTACACATGTAGCTGTACTAGTAAGTTGTTACTTAAGTACAGAAAAAAATTTATTTCCAATTATACTCATCCTTTGTGTTCTATTCTCATTCTAACCCCCTCCTATCCATCATTTATTTATATTCCTATTATGCCCATCCTTGTGTTCTATTTCCGTTCTACCACTATATCATCCTTGTATTATATTTTCATTCTTCCCCCTCCTACTCATCATTCTTCTTTATCTCCATTATACCTTGTTCTATTGCTTTCATTTTATGTTCACTCCTATGCATTTTGAGTGGACTGTGATATATTTTTCTATTTTCGTTCTATCTCCTATCATGTTGATTTCATTTCTTTCCGCTTCTTGAGTGGGTTTAATACATTATACTATTTTTTTAATTCCAATTCTACCCCTCATCCTACTACTTTAATTCTTTCTTGTTCAAGTGCAATCCAAGTGGGTCTTGATACATGATATAATGTATAATATCATATGATATTATATCTTATATAATATATAGGTATACTATAATCTTTAAACTCTCTTCCTTTGTTCGTTTTAAGGTAACGAAGAGGAATTTGTGACCATGTCCTTGATGTTTACTAAAAGAGCATTTTATTACGTAAAAATTCAATTCAATAAATCGAATTGATACTCTTGCTACAATGATATCACTGTAGCAAGAGTATCAATTTATTTAATTGATACTCTTACCAAAACTGAATTGATATTCTTGCCGGAGACGAATTGATACTCTTGCTGGAGGGATTATGGAGGGACAATGATGTTATTTAAAGGTTAAAAAACGTTAACATTTTAAGTTAAGGATTTGTTATACAAACATGTCATTCTAAGGGACTTTAGCTAATAATATCCTATCAAACCATATTCTTTAGCTAAAATAAAGATATAACGAGGGATTTAAGACTAATAACCCTATAAAAAAGGACAAATTATACTTTACCCCCTGAAGTTTAGACCAAAATGACTTAATCCCTCTGAATATTTTTTGTTCGAAATAGGTCCCTATAGTTTAAAATGTCAGCACAATACCCCTTTTGTCAACAACCCACAAGGGGATAGGGGAGTTGGAAAAGCAACTATACTTTGGTGAGGAGGTTTTGGGTTTGACTCCTCCCCTCGATTTACCCAAGAGTGAAGTGGGAATTGCTGAGTGTATCGGGCTTTAGTCTCGGAGGGATAGTCCAAAACTGAAGCTGGCCATTGCCCGAAAGGTTTCGGAATACCTGTCGATCTCAAAAAAAAAAGCTCTTAGATAATTTCTATCGAATCAAAACTGAATTGTAGAGGGAAAAATCTAGTTTATTAACTATAGGGGGGGTTAAGTGATTTTGGGCCAAACTTATTGAAGGGTTAAAGTATATTTTATCCAAAAAAAAAAATTTGGGGCATGTATCTAATATAATAGTACAATACTAAAATGGAAGCCTCGAGGTTGTGACACGTGGCAATCATAATTTTTTTTTAAAGGTTACGTGGCAACCACATTAAAAACTAGTAGAACCTCTACGTTTCAGTGTGATCACATAGAAATTATGATCCCATTAAATATTGTATTCATTTGTTTTTTATTCGGGTTTCTCTAGAAAGCGACTCACATACATGTGGGAACAACGTAAAAAATTCAAAAAGTTAGAACCCTCTACCTTTACTTTGAACGCGTAGAAATTACGATCCCATTAAAACATTGCTATCATTTTTCTTGCATCCTAGTGGTGGGAGCATTATTCTAGGGGCCATGGGATGAACCCTAGGTGGACGCCTGAGATCCACCCTATGGTCATCCGACGATCCCTATGAATTTTCGGTAATACTGAAGTTGATACCATAGAAATGCCCCATTCATTAATAGTATTTATTTATTTATCATTCAGTTTTCTCTAGGGAGGGAGTCATGCATCTGTTGGGAGCTATGTGTTTTGCATCAGAAAGACTAAGCAAATCCTGATCCTTAAACAATACAAGATTGATTATATGGGTGCAAATTTTGGCAAGAAGCCCACAGAGACTACAACGGGACCCACCAGCCCTGCCTGGTGGGCCCACAGAGACTACAGCGGGACCCACCAGCCCTGCCTGGTGGACCCACAGAGACTACAGCGGGACCCACCAGCCCTGCCTGGTAGACCCATAGAGACTACAGCGGGACCCACCAGCCCTGCCTGTGGAGTCCCCAGAGACGACAGCGGGACCCATCAGCCCTGCCTGAGGATCCCCAAATACAACAGCAGAAACCGTCATTTGCCCTGGTTTTCTTTCCAGAGATTCCTATAAATAGCAGACCCTTCAAATGTAAAAATGAGGGGGGGATCGAATTATGAAATCCAGAATCAGAATTCAAAAACCCAGAGCTCTGACTTTGATATTCCATCTCTTTCGATCTTCTTTACGAAGAGAGAGATTAGTGACACTCGGCCTGTCGAGGTCACTTCAAGCAAAGAGTTAGTGAATTTGGGTTGCTCCCTATAGCACGGAGACGTAGGCTTCGGCTGAACTCCGAGATCACACCTTGTGTCAACCTTCTCTTTGTTTGCATATCGAAAGTCTTAACTCAAAGTTACCAAGGCATCGACCTTCAGACCTACCTTCCAGTCAACAGATCAATCAAAGATCTTCCACTCAACTTCGATTGACTGGTGGAGAGGAGTCTTCGGATCGGCACGAAGATTTTTCCCCCACAGTTTGGCGCCGTTTGTGGGATCCGTTCAAAATGCCAAGTCCGCTCTACAACAAGTATCAGATTGGTTGAGCAGATAACCGATATATATAACCAAACTTCCTGACTCCCTCGGTTGAGCGGACAACCGATTGGACATAAGCGATCTGGTTGCTTCCTCCGCTTTTCACTGAATAGCGAAGACTCTATTAGGATCATCCAGAGGAGAGTTACTCACAACGACATCAGTTTCGACCCGAGACTCGCTCAATGAGTCGGCGGCTCAACTTCAATCCAACAACCCACTCTTTCTAGACAATCTATCGTCGACAACTCCCGTCGATATCCTAAGCCTTTCAATTCTGACTCTCCTCCAATCCCTATAAAGGGGTGATGTTCAAAACGAAAAGGGCTCACCTGAAGACTACAATGAGGTGAAAGGCAAAGGTATGTGTTATATATCCACAAAGCCCAAGGAGACAGCCTTGACACTCGAATGCAAAGTCCGAAGCACACTCGCCGCCTCGATACGCGACAAAGTCCAAGAAGATAGTCTTGGCACTCGAAGACATAGTTCGGAGCAGTCGTCGCCTCTTCAAATTTCATTTCAAATTCTATCCAACCAATGCTCCAAAGCCCATCAAGTGCAACAATACAAAGCTACATGCCTAAGATGTAGGTTCGACTGAAATGGCGCTTCACCTAAGTCGACCGATACAAACGCACTATGCTGAGTATTCTGAATCATTGGTGTTGTATATGCTCCTGTTGTCACGTAAGGACACATGCGCCCGTGCCTTACCACAGTTAGATCGTTTCGCGTTGCGACACGACCGACTAACCTACAACAGTACAACGCTACGTGCCTGAGATGTATGTTCGACTGAAACAGCGCTTCGCCTAAGTCGACCGATACAAAGGCACTATGCATAGTACTTTGAATCATGGGTGTTGCACACGCTCCCGTTGTCACGTAAGGACACATGTGCTCGTGCCTCACTACAGTTATATTGGTTCACGTTGCGACATGACCAACTAACTTGCAACAGTACAAAGCTACGTGCCTAAGACGTAGGTTCGACTGAAACGACGCTTCACCTAAGTCGACCGATACAAAGGCACTACGCTGAGTACTCCGAATCATTGGTGTTGCACACGCTCCCGTTGTCACGTAAGGACACATATCCCCGTGCCTCACTACAGTTAGATTGGTTCCTGTTGCGACACGACCGACTAACCTGCAACAATACAAAGCTACGTGCTTAAGACGTAGGTTGGGCTGAAACGACGCTTTGCCTAAGTCTAATCGATACAAAGGCGCTACGCTAATATACTCCGAATTCTAACCTTCATCATTCAAACAAGCCCGAGGAGACATCCATGGCATTCGAAGACGTCAACATCATCTCGACCCAAGGAGATAGCCTTGGCCTTTGAAGACATAGTCTAAGGCAGGCTTCCCCACCTCGGCAGGCAACAAGTCCGAGTTATTGCCCTGACACTCAATGACAAGCAACACTGAGGCCCTCCAAGTGGTTGCAGGTCGTGAATCCAATAGCAGCCTCATCTACGCCACCCTTGACTCCGATCAGCATAGCTGCAGCGTCTCCTATCTTCACCGACAACGTCAACTCTACCACCGATCGGGTGCTGGCGACCGATCGGTCACCGGCAACCGGTCAAGATTTTCATCGATTGGTTTCCAGGAGGGTTATTTCATCCGATGCAGTGTAAAGCCACCCGATTGGCAATCTCCTCTTCCTCGACACCGGTAGGCAATGCCCAATTACGACTGGCAGCCACGACTCAGCGACCGATCGGTCAAAATTGACCGATCGGATAAATTTGACCAATCGTCGTTCCAAAGACTTAACCCGTTCGACAGGCAGACGATCTGGTGATTTTCCAAAGGATCGGGCAAAAAATAGGCTCTTTTACCCGATCGCCTCAACCTCCGCCGGTTGAATTTGACTGATCGATCAAAACTGTTCGATCGGACAATTTTGATCGATCGGACAAATTCGACCGATTGGTCAATTTCCCACAGGATCGGACAAAAAACATGCTTTTCTGCCCGATTGCCTCAACCTTCACCGGTTGAATTTGACCGATTGGTCAAAACTGTCTGATCGAACAATTTTGACCGATCGGTCGATTTCCCACAGGATCGGGTAGAAACTGTGCTTTTCTGTCCGATCGCCTCAACCTCTACCGGTTGAATTTAACCGATCGGTCAACACTGTCCGATCGGACAATTTTGACCGATCGGACAAATTCGACCGATCGGTCGATTTCCCACAGGATCGGGCAGAAAATATGCTTTTTTGCCCAATCGCCTCAACCTCCACCGGTTGAATTTGATCGATCGGTCAATACTGTCCGATCGGACAATTTTGACCGGTCGGACAAATTCGACCGATCGGTCGATTTCCCACAGGATCGGGCAGAAAAATATGTTTTTCTGCCCGATCGCCTCAACTCCCACCGGTTGAATTTGATTGATCGGTCAAAACTGTCCGATCGGACAATTTTGACCGATCGGACAAAATTCGACCGATCGGTCGATTTCCTACAGGATCGGGCAGAAAACGTGCTTTTTTGCCCGATCGCCTCAACTCCCACCGGTTGAATTTGACCGATCGGGCAAATTCAACCGATCGGTTGATTTTCTATTGGATTTGGCAAACCCCCCCTACTTTTTGCCCGATCGCCTCAAGCTCCATTGGCTGAATTTGACCGATCGGTCAAATTTGACCGATCGGACAAATTTAACCGATCGGTCAAATTTAACCGATCGGTCAGATTTGACCGATCGGATGAATTTGACCTATCGACTGCAAATCGATCTATCAACGAGTTTTTTCTTCTTTGCAGACACCAGAGTACTATGAAAGCCAACTGGCACATGCCCTTGGCAGGGGGTTTGGCCTTTGCACCAAAAATCCAAGCCAGCCAGGATGACCTCTAGCTAACTTGGAGGGGGTAACTGTGGGTGCAAATTTTGGCAAGAAGCCCACAGAGACTACAGCGGGACCCACCAACCCTGCCTGGTGGGCCCATAGAGACTACAGCGGGACCCACCAGCCCTGCCTGGTGGACCCACAGAGACTACAGCGGGACCCACCAGCCCTGCCTGTGGAGTCCCCAGAGACGACAGCGGGACTCATCAGCCCTGCCTGGAGGATCCCCAGATACAAACAGCAGAAACCGCCATTTGCCCCGGTTTTCTTTCCAGAAATTCCTATAAATAGCAGACCCTTCAAATGTAAAAAGGAGGGGGAATCAAATTCTTAAATCCAAAATCAGAATCCAAAAACCTAGAGCTCTGACTTTGATATTCCATCTCTTTCGATCTTCTTTACGAAGAGAGAGATCAGTGACACTCGGCCTGTCGAGGTCACTTCAAGCAAAGAGTTAGTGAATTCGGGTTGCTCCCAATAGCACGGAGACGTAGGCTTCGGCTGAACTCCGAGATCACATCTTGTGTCAACCTTCTTTCTGTTTGTATATCGAAAGTCTTAACTCAAAGTTACCAAGGCATCGACCTTCGGACCTACCTTCCAGTCAACAGATCAATCAAAGACCTTCCACTCAACTTCGATTGATTGGTGGAGAGGAGTCTTCGAATTGGCACGAAGATTTTCCCCCACAGATTCATATGCGGCTGTTGGGGTTCATGTGTTTTTCAAGGGGAAAATTTTCAGCACAACCGCGATTCAAGATACATGGGGTACTGGCCCCACCATATGGGGTGGTGGCCCCCGGCGCTCAAAGCCTACTTGTAGGCCCTGGTTAGTGGGCCCCGCGGTTGTATGGTACAACCATACAATGGATGTGCTGAAAATTTTCCCATCGCCCGGGGTGGGCCGTGGGGGTGGGGTCCCACTAGTGGCTAGTCTAAATCCCTAGCCGAAACTCGTTTCAGCCGAGAGAGAGAGAGAGAGAGAGAGAGAATGGAGTGCCTTACGATTACCGGTGGCGCCTCGACGGCGTTGCTCCCATTTGGGCGTCACCAGTCCAAATCCCCATCCCTACTCCGCCTCCGCCTCCGCCTCCGCCTCAACAGAAGCCACCGCCACCGCCACCGCCACCGCCGCTTCTCGACCGTCGCAGCTCAAGAGAACAAGCAGCAGCAGCAGCTCAACCTCTCCGTCCTCCGGTTCACCCTCGGCAAGCCCCCCCCCCCCCCCCCCCCCCCCTTCTCTCTCTCTCTCTGTTGTAACCCTCAGCACCCGGCTCACATGACTCTCATGCTTATCTATTTGCATCGGATAGTTTGCTGAATTAGGATTAATGGGGATTTCTTCCTCACGTCTATCCGCTTGTTATTTTAAATTTGAAGTTTTTCTGTAGCTGAACTCTATTTAAGATTTTGGGTCGCATTCTCTTATCAAAGATCGGGATCCTATCATCTGGTATAGAGATATGGGGCTAAAGCTCTCCGAATCTGAAGAAATGTTTATAGAACAAATGAAGGCGCGAATGAAGGAAGACGTTCGAGGATTGGGTCCTTAGCATTGAAGACCAAACTCATACCCTCCAACTTCAAATGAGTGGAGTCCAAGCTTCCTTTCAGGCACTCCTCCAACAATTCGATGAATATTCAAAGTGAGTCACTTATCAGCTCAGGAACCTCAGTTAATCGAGATCCCCCTTGACCATCCAGCAATCATGTAATCAACTTCAATGCAAACATCGACTGTTGGCAAATTTGCTTTTTCCTCCGGCTCGACCATATTTCCTCTAATCATGCGTCGCATGCACTCCTTAATCGTACAATAGTCAAATACCGACAACCATGCAACACGTTTTAAGGCGACCACTTCGTCTCCTACCTCACATCTGACCTCTATTGGGTTGTTCAAGCTTCCTCCAATTAGGCACCTCACTTCTCTCAAGATGGAAGAACGAAGAAATAAGGGGTAATTAGTCTTAAATCCCTCCATAGGTCTTTATTTAAGCTAAATGATACGGTTTGATAGGAAGTTAGCTAAAGGCCCTTCCGAAGGACACGTTTGTACAACAAATCCCTAACTGCAAATGTTGACTTTTTGAACGCTTTAAATGACAAAATTGCCCCTCTATAACCCCTCCAACAAGAGTATAAATTCGTCTATATAGAATCCGAATGTTGACACAAATCACTATAGCAATTGTTACTCCTTGCTACAATGATTTCACTGTAGCATTTTTTTAATAGCGAGATTTCTCAAGAAAAAATAAATATGCTATAGTGATTTCGACCCGCTACAGTGATTTCGGTTAGGTTTAGGGTTAGGGTTCACCATTAGGGGTATAGAATTAGGGTTAGAGTTAGGTTTAGGGTTATGGTTCAATATATAGGGTATATAATTAGGTTTAGGGGTTAGGGTTCACTGTTTAGGGTATAGAATTAGGGTTAGGGTTCACTATTTAGAATATAGATTTGGGGTTAGGACTTGCTGTAACACGTGCTTTTATGGAGGGACTTGGTGCAATATTGAAACATTGCTTGTCCTTTAACTAATATGACATCTGCTAACAAGACTTAAGGTTAAGTCTCCCAAGAAATAAAGGCATATGCTTCAATTGCGATGAACAATTTAAGCCAGGTCGTAAATGCAAATGAGCATAATTACTTCTTCTAGAAGATGACTGGCCTGACGAAGATGGGTATGATGAAGCACCGACTTGAGGACAAGTCATTTCATTGAAGGGGGAATTTTGTGAACCTTAGCACCCTGCTCACGTGGCTCTCATGCTTATCTATCTGCATTGTATAGTTATTTTAATTAGAATTCATGGGGATTTCTTCCTATTGTTTATCCAATTGTTATTTTAAATTTGAAGTTTATCTGTAGCAAAACTCTATTTAAGATTATAGGTCGCATGAATGAAGGGCAGTGAAAAATTATCTCAAACTCTCAATCTCACAAATCTCTAACTATTTCTCATTAAAGCTCAAGATCCTCTCTCTCTCTCTCTCTCTTTTATTTATATTTTCATCATGTAATCTTCGCAGGGATACCGGGCCTGGATGAGTCCTACCTCCCCAGCTGGATGGGCATCGCATGCGGCTCCCTCATCCTCCTCAACCACTTTCTCTCCCCCTCCCAAACCCCTACTCAGCTTGTACGAACACCTCTCTCTCTCTCACACACACACACACACACACACACACATTTTTTGCACTTTACTAGTTGTTCCTATGTTTCAGAGATCGGAGTCTCTGGGTCTTTGCTTGGCTGCCTTCTCGACTGCCATCCCTTATCTTGGGAAGCTTCTCAAGGTACGAAACCATGAATCCACACTGCATTTAATTAATGATAATGACACTTAGATTCTTCTCGTATGTTCATTATGTTATTGATAATCATTTGGAGATTGTTTCAAACAATTTTAAAGATAGGTTTGATTTCTTTTTTTGACCTCCTTTGAAATGTAGTAGATTATATCCTTTTCATATATATTCTCAAATGTGGAGAGCTCGTTGATGAAAATTGTTACCTGTATTTTGGTGTATAAAAAAGTTTTTGTTTAATAATCAACAAGCAACCTTTATTGGAGAATATGATTGTAGTTAAATAGAATATTACCTTTTTCATTTGGTAAGATTATGTTCTTATATCTTGATTTTCCATTATTTGAGGACCTATTAGGTCGTTGATCTTCACTTGTATCATCGATATCAGGAAGCAATTTATATTATTTTTCTTATTTATAATCACTGTATAGCCTGTATGAAAAAGCTATGGAAAATTTCAAGTAATGCAAGATAAGTGTAAGCTGCAATAACTTTAGTATAAAGTTATATCCGTAATCATGATATAATAAAAAGGCATATTCATAATCAAGAAGTCATATTTAATATACATAACATAGGCAAATAGAATTGCATAGAAGTTGAGATATAAAGGCATTTTAAAATACATAAGACGAATTATTAAAACATCTTTTGGGGAAGAAAGAGAGTTATAGGCTGGGTTCAAGTAACCATACAGACACACATAAAGAAGAGGGAGAGGAATAGAGAGAGAATAAAGAGAGTGAGAGAGAGATGAAAGAAGAGAAAAGGGGTGGGGTGCTATCTCGAGGGGGTGGTTGGGTGTAGCAAGGAGAGAAGAGGAAGAAGGGTGGCGTAGGAGGTGGTGTCTGTGAGGGTGGTGACTAGTGTGAAGGTGGCGGGTGCTGCCAGTGATGAAGGTAGGAGGAATGAGTTGGGTCCAAGTGGGATTCGAGAGTACAGGTTGTTGATAATGGAGGAAGCTTGTCGGTGGTGAGTGATGTAGAGAAGAGGTATAGATAGGGAATGAAAGTTGGGGTCGACTCACATGGGAGGTGGGTGCAAGTGAGGTTGGGGTGCTTGAGCAAATGGGAGGAGAGGCTTGTTGCATTGATAATGGAGGTGTTGCTGGTGGTTTGGTGGTCGAATGGATGTAGAGAAGATAAGAAATAAGAGAGGTGGGCTATAAAGGGGAGAAATGAGTAGATAGAGAGGATGTGTGGTGGATTTGAGGTGGGTTTGCAATGGGTGGAGGTGGTCTGTGGTGCAGTGGCGAGTGGAAGTCATTGGGGAATGGGGGTGATATGCGATGGGTGTGTAGTTTCTGCTGCAGGTGGAGTGGTGGGGCCGAGTGGGGTGGTTGAGGGTTGAGGTATGAGATTGCATAAAAAGAGAGGAAGTTGAGATGAGATGGGGGTCACATGAGAGCTGAGGGGAAGAGAAAGTTATTTAACAGGGTCTCACTCCCCTCGTAACTGATCTAGTGCATAAGGGGTGATCTCAGGACCGTCACATGGGGGCAACTGGAGTCTATATAGGGGATTAGTCCAACTTCTTCCAATTGTTTTATTTATTAAATATATACTTGGGTGGAGTTGGGAAATCAAGGGTTGATTAATAGAAAAGAGGGTTGGGTTCATCATCTAAAAGTATCTTAGATATTTGTCCTAAAATATCTTGGACATTTGAAGGACAAATCTTATGAATTATAGTAAATATAAGTATATATTCCCACACAACATCCTGACTTTATATTGCCCGTCATCCTCTCACTTTTCCCACACATCATCTTGACTTTATATTGATGTAAACTCACAAAATAGTTTAAAAGCTGATTCAAACATCAACTGTCCATATATGGATTTGACTTATTCAACCCTCATTTTTTTCCCGTTAAATATTCCAACATATTTCGTAAGGACCCTAACTCCATCCCTACTAAAAAAAAACCCTCATAGAAACCCTAGTTTTCCCATATACGCACGAATCGAACCATTTGGCCGCTAAAACCTGAACCCGACCCACTTTCAAAACAGTCTTGTTAGACCTAATGGCTCATACTTGATTGAAATCAAGTGAATCTGGTGTTGTTTCAAATCTCTCGACGAGACTGATCAATCGGCATTACCTCCACATCTTTGCAACAAACCTATAAACGTGAATCTTTTATTTTTCATCCTTTTACAAAGAACGAGTCAATTAATTTGAGGATTCCCTCTCACTCATCCTGCATCACTTTTGTGTAGTATTTGTTCTTTATTTTAGACAATATATAGCATTTGCCCTAAGTCTTGCATTTCAGTTTTTTTTTTTATCATCGATAAATAACCAAGTAGTAAAAAGTATGCTTGTGTGCTTAATATTATGTTTTTGCCTTTTTTAAAAAATACTTTTAGGCTATATAGATACAGATCTATTGAGTTTGTGGTGTGGAAGCCTATCTTGTATTTCTTTTTGTTCAATTGGGGAATTGGGTTTCCTTGTCATTATTATTTTGTTAACAAGATATCATACTCTTTTCTAAAAGCATGCACAAATGTAGTCATGACGACAAAATTGGTAAAAGAATTTGTCGAAAAGTGACTTACGAAGGTTTTCTTCTAGCTTAGATGCTAATATGATCTAGAGAACTATTGTGGCTATTTTGGTGATCTTTTTGAAATTTTACACTTGCATTATTTTATCATTCGATTAATATATTATTATACTTATTTGGGTCTTCGTATTACTTAGAGGTGTGCCATGTATCAATGTACTTTGCTGTATATATAAGATGAGAAATAATTGATGTGAAGAAGCAACATTATCTTTCACTAGTTAGTAATTTAGCAGTTAATTTATTTTGTTGTTTTTGGATATCTATAGTTGATGTTTATGTTGGTTTTGATTTCAGGAGTCCTTGGTTTTTTTGGGACTATTTTGAATAAAATTTAAATCAGTTGATTCAAGGCTATACTAGATCAATAACATTGCCAATAGGGGTGAAATTTTCAAAATATAATATTGGTCTATAAGGGTGTGTGTTAAGTTTATTTCCTGTGAAGATTTATGTTATTGTTTCTTCAAGACTTCAAAGAAACTCCATAAAAATTTCTTCATGCTTTGAAGAAAGAAAAGATCTTTGTGTGTGATAACTCTTGGCATCAGTCTCTTTTAAAAGCCCCATTTAAGAGTTTGTTTTGTTAATTGCCCCTCAATGGATATAAAAAGTTATATTTTGACGAATCAACTTTTTATGATTATGTAAATGACAAATAATTTGGTTGGGTATTTGTCATTTTAAGGGGTGGTTTAGGGAATGTTATAGGTGTTAGGTGATGTACTATTCATGCGGTTCAGTTTGCGGTTGAAGCTGAACAAATGATATTATACAAGGGCTTGGAGCTAGCTTTTGAACTTCACTTTGAGAGAATTAATATTGAGGGCTATTGGAAAAAGTGATTAATGCGTTGAATAGAGTGGAAGTTGTCCTTGATACATACGATTACATTTATGGGTACAGTTACTTTGTTATCATTTTATTTTATTTTTTTATTTTCTATTTTTTATATTTAATTAATGATGTTTTGTAGCCTCATTTTAAACTTGCGCACTTTATACCACGGTTCACATATAGAGAAGAAACTGTGGCGGCACATCTTGTTGCGGATTGTGTAAAACAGAACAAATGCGATGATGACATATGATGTTGCTCGTTTACAAGTTTATCATAACTCATGACTATTTGGAACACAAAGATTGAGGCTTATTCAGGATATGGTAAGCTATGGTGAATGTGAGATTTGTAACTTTTAATCTTCGATATTTATATCAACATTCACATAAAACAGAAACTAACTTCTCCAATTAAGTAGTAAACATTTTGGATACCATCTAAACAAACTTGCATATGGTCAATAGCAAAATGACTTTAGTAAGGTTCATTGCAATTTCCAAGTGAATCCACCTAGTAAAGAATATTGCGGACCAGAAGAAGTATTGATGAATATGACTTTATTATACTAGTTTCAACCTATATTGCCCAATACTGAAATGAATTTCTTAAACCATGCATTGCCTATTTGAGAGGCAATAAACATGTTAATGCATCTGAATGTTGTGAGGTTTTATGTGTACATAAGAGGATGGTCATAAAAGTAGTATATTCATATCTAGCTAGTGCAAGAACAATTAACATGACTAAAGCAATCAATACGCATAGTGATCATCTTATCAATCGAGAAAAGTAATACCTTTTATACCATGCTTTTTAGTGATGCCATGGTCATTAATTAAACTCTGCCATGCTTGATTGGATCATCTGAATGAATCTTTATCTCATAAATCCATTTGTCGGAAATAGGGATCTTATTGAGATGAATAGTAGATATGAGCAAGCCTTGATGTCCATGTTCTAAAGAGTAGTAAGCTCCTCTGTGATGATTGCAAGGATGTGGAGAGTATGAACCGGCTGGGTTCAAGATCCACATCTATATAGCCCAAAAGAAATACAAGACATGCCCAACACCACAAACTCAAAAAATCTGTAGCTATATAGCCCAAATTTTTTTTTGCCACGACGAAACTAGCCAAAGAGAATTAAGAAACCCTTGGATGCTTTTTTTGGCAGGCATTAAAAGACGTGCATCACTCTGTCCAAGGGTTCAGATTGGAGGGTTTTGTTGACCTACTTCGATAAAAAACAACGAAAGATTTGTTTCAACTTTTTCTTTTTTTGCAAAATTTGAAAGAAAGATAAGAGAAATCTAAGAATTGAGATGAAGATCCTTATCTAGTAGGATAAGGAGTTGGCATGGCGACAATTCCTTATCGAGGGTGAATTGACGTGGAGACAATTGTAGAGCAGGGAATTAAGGAACCCTTGGATTATTTTTTTGGTAGGCATTAAAAGACGTGCATCATTGTGTCCAAGGGTTCACATTTGAGGGTTTGTTGGCCCACTTCGATAAAAAACAACAAAAGATTTGTTTCAACTTTTTCTTCTTTACAAAATTTAAAAGAAAGATAAGGGAAAACAAAAAATGAGATGGAGATCCTTATCCAATAGGCTAAGAAGTTGGCGTGTGACAATTCCTTATCAATGGTGAATTGGCGTGGTGACAATTGCAGAACATGGAGCTTGTCAAACATCAGAAACATGAGATGGCATGGAGCCGAGCCGAGTTCCTCCGATCCTTATCCAGTAAGAGGCCTCGGTCTCCTGTGGAGTCTCCATCACTGATAGCTCCACTCGCCCCAGCCCCTCTAGTACAGTCTCCACCACCAGATGTGTACTTTATTACTTGTGCCACCACCTGCAGTGCTTGCACCACCTATTCCGCCTTCGTCTCCAGCGGCACTTCAGAGAAGTTTGCATTCCCGCCAATGGAGCTCCCGCCTACAACAGAGTTACCACTCGCGGTTCACTTCAATGAGTTAGACCTACTTTAACTTGTCGACTTCAACAAGACGTGCAACACTTTATCCCGTTTCGTTCTCCCAGTGTTCCTGTAAAGACGAAGACGACGAAGAAGACCAAAGCAAGGGAAAGGAGAAGACTTCCTTTTGGGATTATATCGCTCGTGATCTGTCGATTTGCTTGAAGATTAATCGAGGTGACATCCTTCTAGTACGTGTATTTCTCTGAAGATACTTTGAGTGCTATTTATTTTAAATTTCGAGGGACCCCGTAGTTCGTCCCTCATCAGTACACATAACAATAGTTTATACCAACAAAATAAGGTCCTTTGATTCACAACAATGTGAAGAAGATTCAATCTGGGGAATGATTTACTTGAAAATATAAAATAAAGAGAAGTTAGAGTAATAAAGAAGATAGATAGAGTTTAGAGGAGAAAATTGAGAATCAGAGAGACATGAGGTTATGAATATAACTCATGGCTTTATAAAATTACTCCAAAACTGATTTTCACGCACTCGGTCTCCTATATATAGTAAAGCGTCACCAATGTCAAATAAAGCCTAGCCAGCTCAACCTTATATACCAACTTACTCAGAGACTTGAAGTGCCCGTACTAGGAGTTTCGGTTAACATAGGCGAGGTTCAGTGACGAAACGGCCTCTCCTCATGGTTATCTCTTTCCTTGAAGGAGAAAGGCTGTGGGTTCCACCCAGAACTCCTCTCATCGACCTCAATCTCAAGTGCTCCTTACTACTCAAGTCTTTGCGGCCTTGGCATTTGTCACAAGCACTTCAGTTGGTTCGGTTCAATTGAGTGAGCAAATCAATCCTAAGCACAAGATGTAACTTAGAGATTCAAGATTCCTATTTTTATTCTTGTTAGATGCTTTTATGATAGTTTGATTAGTTGTATAGAGTTGTTCTTAGGCTTCCTGATTGCATCGTCATGTGAAATGTAGTGGTTGTGTATTTTGGTCTAAATTTCTTCCTACTGATTTCATGCATTTTCATTGTTATTAAATAGTTGTAACCTGTAACTCATATTACGATTAGCTTCCTCAAAACTCAAAAGTGCCAATATTGTTGAAATAGTATTTCTTATTTCTTCAATGCTACATGTGTAGTTATGTTACTACTTTATCTTCAATTTTTGTCAGACTCGGTGACGACCTCTCCATGAGGCCTTCTAGATCTGAAGTTTCAAATTGAGTGAACACTGATGTTGAATTTGTTCTGGCTTTCAGAACATGGTCATGCTTTCAATGTAGTTGATCTAGATACTCCATAGCCAGATATTTTGCATATTTTTCTTCTTTTATGAGCCTCCTACTCTAGGCTATTGCTAAGTTCATTTGTTCCTTGAGTAGTATAAATCTTTTTGAAAGAATCACTGACCATTTATCAATAGTCCTGTTCGTGAAAACTTAATACAGGGTTCAGAGCATGTTGATCCTTCATCTATACCTGAAGGAAACAAGCAAATATTTATTATGTCTGAAAATCTCTCAGTTACTCAGAAGGAGGATTTGGCTTGGGGATCTTATGCTCTTTTGCGCAATACGAACACAATGTCAGTGGTATTATTTCAAATTTCCATTTGAATTAATAGTTTGGAAGCTGTAACCATATTGAGACGTGGTTAACGATTTCATATCCACACTGGTCACCAACTGACTTGTCTAGCCATATGACATCCTACTACTTTGAGGGAAGTGATCAGGGTTCTAATCCTGGCAGGGGCTGGGGTTATCATTGGCATAAAATAAAAATTATATAAAAACCAGAGTGAGGAATGTGTTACAAGCTTTGCTCTTAGATGTGACGCAAAATTCCTGTTCTGGTGGTTTCTTTTTTACCAGCTGGTAGCAGTTCAAGATGTATTATGTGTTCGTGGCTACTGGAAGACACCCGAAGATGTTTCAAAAGCTCAAACACTCGAATGGTTCAAGACTCAGATTAAACAAGTGGGGCTTCTCGACCTCAAAGACGCACTTTACTTCCCTCAAAGCATAGGTAAACAATCTTTGCCTTTGTGAGGGAGCTTTTTAGTTTTTAGTATCTAATGAACTTGAAGACATAGTTTGACCATCAATCCAGAGTGAGATACTCCGCTCTTTCTTGTAGGTCAATCTGCATTGCAATTTTCAAAGCTGTTATAGGTCATTTTAGTAGGATTATCATGCACTGGATAGGATTCAGCAGTGTACACAAGTCCACAATAACTTTATGGTTATTTTTCATTATGGAATTCTGTGTCCCTTTTCTAGAATTAAATCAGTGTCCCTTTCTGGAAGGTTAGATTTATAGCTAAACAAGAATTTGTTATTCTCTCAAGAAAATCAGTTATGGTAAATTTCAGGAGATAATGCCATACCTGACGAAGGGAAGCTAGCTATTTTCGATCTGGGTGGAGTTTAAAACTTTAGTGATGTCAAAATCTTTGATGTTCCATTGCTGAGTAAAGTAGACAAACAATCTTATTAGACCGCTAATATACAATTGCTCTAACTGCTTGTTTGTCAGTGATTTATGTTAATTTTTTTTTCCATACCATGTATTATTTTATCAGTAACAGATTCTGAGCTGCGGGGGATGCTACCCAAGGGGGCTTTTTCACTGCTAGTAGAACCGGTTATCAGAGCTTCCGATCCAATTGCCGATGCTACCATGAAGACTGAAGGGTTCGTCTTGCTGGCATCCAGTGCAAATTATGCATACAGCGATAGAGATAGAGCCTGGATAAGAGCGATTGTGAATAAATTTCAATGTATGAATTCATTTCTCGGATTTTCACAGATTGAAACTTCTCAATTTTATATTCATTTGATTTGACTAGAACTTGGTGGCTACCCCGTGTGCCGGTAGGATAGTGCGTACTTGGCAGCTATCCTGTGTGCTGGTAGACCCAGTACACAGGGATGTGGCGTGCAGGGAGGGATACTTTCACTCATGGCCTCTTACTCATATAGTTATCTATGATCCGGGCCGTCCATTAGATCTCGACGTACGGTTCGGATTAGATGGGGAGTTAAAGCAATGGTGTCCGCATTAAATGTGGGCTTTTAATACGGGCATTTAATGCGGACACCATTGCTTCAACTCTCCATCTAATCCGAACCATACGTCGGAATCTAATGGACGGCCCGGATCATAGGTAACTATATGAGTAAGAGGCAATGAGTAAGAGTATCACTCCCCTATATATATATATATATATATATATAAATCTGATAAAGGAGGGTGATTCGGCCCCCATGCAATAATCAGTTATCAGATTTTAAAAAATATTTTTTGTATCGAGGCGACGAGGGCCCCACTTCCCTTCACCAATCCCTGCATGCCACCTCTCCGTGTGATGGGTCTATCGGCTCACGGGGTAGCCGCCATTTATTGTTATATGCACAACCAAAACCCCTTCAACTCTCTTCCCCTCTCTCTGTTCTTGTTCTATAAGCTTACACTGTTTCCATACCTTGGAACTGTCTCTTATTTTGATATGTTTCTCCAGGTCATCTGGAAGACTAGGTTGGGTCGGTGTCGCAAAAGCAAGGAGTGGGATCCTTTTATGAGGTTGGCTATACGTCGAAGGTAAGATGCTATGAACCCTGCACAAAAGGGAAGCCTAAATGCTTTTAGGGCACCCCGTCGCATCTCTCTCTTAGGCCTCTCTCTCTCTCTCTCCTTTCCCTCTGAGTTTCAGCTCTTAGTTTACATTGAAATTTTATTTCTGTGTACAATTTGAGGGTTTCAGGTGATGAACAGGCTGCTGGACCATAGGCACTGTCTCAAATACAGGTTTTGATGAATCACACATGGTTACCGGTGATCCACTCACTGCATCTCACACACCGGATGATTTGTACAATTCTCCAAACTCGAGCACTTGTCTGATGAAGCAGCTCTGAGGAGGCACATTACTACTGGTGGAAGGAAGGGCTTCATTGAAACTATGAATCATGGAGTCTGGGGTGAGTTCACTGGGGTGGATTCACGGGCGCGTCTGTATTCCAAGCAGTAAAGTACAGTACAGTACATTTCGGTGGAATATAAAGATGCCTAAGGGCTTGTTTTTTATTTGGTCAAAGTAAAATCTTGTAAAGTTAATCTTTCTAGAAAGTTTTTTTTTTTTTTTTTTTCTGTTTGTATTCAGTTGGTATCAGTAAAGTAAAATTCCCGCCCGCTGGTCCCAGCTAATCTACGGCGACCACCTCGTCCTCCTTCCTCCTTGTCTTAATATTCCTCCTACCCGACTGTTTCACTGTGCATTCGCGCATCATAGGCCGAGTGCATCTACAGTCCATTCGTCCACCATTGAGTACTCACTCTCCAATGACTGACTGAGCTATAGACATTTGGCCTCAAACAGTATAATGACTCGGTATGAAATGATCGAGTGTAGGAGGAAGAAGGCGGTGGTGGATTTAATGGGGCCAATGACAACGGTGGATTTAATGGAGCCTACGGCGGCAACGGATATCAGCGGGTGACGTTGGCGACAGACTTGAGTTGCCCTCATCCATAGGCCTCATTCGTGCAGGGATAAGATGTGCATTTTTGTAAGGATAAATTATACTATGCCCCTCTGAAGTTTAGCTCAAAAATACTTAACCACCCTTAAGTTTATTTTGTTCCAAATCGGTCCCTAAAGTTTGAAATGTTAGCACAATATCCCCTTTTGTCAACCACCTAATTTCCTCATTTGGTAAATTTTATCTGATCAAAAATGAATTGAAGGTGGCAAAATGTAGGTTTTTAACTATAGGAGTTCAGTGTTTGTGTTTTTTAGCTAAATTTCAGGGGGACAAGTGCAATTTATCCTTCTTTTTTTTTTTAAAGGACTTAGTGAGCCGTCCTTGACAAAGAGATCGATTAAGCTGAAGGACTTTAAAATGATGTGGACGAAATTGCCTTCCATAGCATTTTATATTTTCTTTTGCTATGCCACCGAACCAGTGAAGTACCTTGCCGCCGTTGGAGTTGCTCGTCGCCATCGAACCACCGAACGCCATCGTCACTATAGCTGTTCGTCGCCATCAAACCGAACCTAAACCTAACCCTGAGATCTACAGGCCATGAGATGAACCCTAGGCCTAGGTTCCTCCACCGAACTGAATGCCGCCGCCGGAGCTGCTGACCGCTGCCCTCGCAGCCTCTGTTGCAGCCGCCGTCGCCGGAGCTGCTTGGGAGAGCTGAGAGAAAAAATCGGAAGATAATTTCGGGTTTATCAAAAAAAACATAGAGCTTAGGCTAAATGGAACTTTAAGGTGTTCTGTTTACAAGATGAATATATTGTCAGGGACCTCTCACACATGAACCTTTTTTTAAATATGCATCCTTCCCTCCTTCGATCATACCCCACTTGCTTCTATCCATCTTCCTCTCTTTCCCTTCCCTTTCCTTCTTCATCGTCGGAGCCACTAAGGAAAGGAGAGATGACATCGGCTCCAGTGATATAGTTGTTAACGTTTTATTTTTATTTTTAGTTTTTATTGTGTTTTAAAAACCTTTTGTAACGGTATAGCCGTTGCACACATTCAAACCTTTGTGCAACGGCTATAACGGTCACATTCAAACCCATTATGGTTTGGATTTTAAAGCCCAAAATAATGGGCAGCCATCACACCCCTTGGTGGGCTATAAAATGGGCCCAAAACCCATGGCTAAGGATACACTCTTTTGATTATATTTTGCTCTTGAAACTCTGCTCCAAAAATCTCCCTTTCCAATTTTCTTTAAGTTTTTTGCTGGGCTCCTGAAGGCGATAGTGCGGTATTCGTGTGCCTTCTCCGAGGCGTGCCAACGAGAAGGAAAGGTGGTCGTCCGGGGGGTTCGTCGTATCTCTAGTCTTCCTTGCCACGAGACCCACACGTGGGGTGCAATTGGATTTCTAGGACAGCGCCAAGGCGTGCTTCGACCCCAGGCCATCCTCTTAACTCTTCTTCTTTCTGAATTGCTAGGATTTTAATAGTACTATTTGCTTATGTTTTAATTTAGCTATAATATTATCATATTCATACTCCGCTACAACATTCTCCTTTTGGATCCTTCACTAGGATTCATTCGCAATTTTATTGTCTCATATTTTCATCTTTTTATTTGGCAATATTTGGAATATAAAGTTGTCATCCATCTCACATCTAATTAAAATAAAGTAATATTTGAAATATTTGTTTAGCAAGCGAATTTTATTTCCAACAACCTAGAAATCCAATTGTATTGTTAATTGTTGGCTTAAAATATTTTTAGATTTAAAAATTAGTTTAATTTATTTCTTACAAATCTCTATATCTTGCAAATATTTAATTATTGGCATACCCATATTAATATTCGGTTTAATGTTTTAGTATTAACCTTTGATCTAATCTAAAGCATCATTGTTAATATTTGCTTCACATTAGATCTTGCTAATAATATAATAGTATAGTTAGCTAAGATTGTATTGTTAACATATTGATTTATTAGAAATTGCTTGATCATTAGTATAATATAGATAATACGATATTAGTGTAAGTGAAAATTTATTTTACTACACATAATTAAAATTTAATATTTTATAATTAAAAAAAAAACTAATCAAACACATCATCTAAACAAAATCAAGACTCTAGTAGGGAAAGCTCGGCACATACATTCGTGTATGTGTGACTAGTCTGTTATCCCTATAATCTAGAGATTTTGATAATTTTAAAAAAAAAATCTTTAATTATTTCCTTTCATTTATACTTGGGTCTCTCACGAAGAAGTGACTTAAAGAGTTTCGGTGAATCATCCTTAGTTAGACGGTGTCTAGAAAAGCTTGTCAAAAAGACATTCGTGCCTAAGACGGACTGGTATTTAAGCGAGCCAAGTGCTCCACCACCCATCTGGAGCTGATCTGGCTGTCATACTTTGGAGAACTCATTTGGACTTCCAAAGTCAAATCTAGCGATACTCAGGTCAACTATTATACAAAAGAAGATAAATTTGGTTCACGTAGAAAATAGTGCACAATATTGATCTGACACAAAATTTGTTTCATTCCAGGCTTAACTCCCATACCCTAAAAATGACTTTCCCTAGAACTGAGTACCTTAGTGCGAAGCCTGAGAAATTCGATGGGGCTAATTTCAAGCGTTGGCAAAACCAGATGAGATTCTGGTTGTCCTTGCTTGGACTTATGTCTGCAATAAGTGATAGCACCACCGAATCAGGAAATGAGTCCAACCCTATAGACAAACATGCCCAAACCAGTAGTGGATCATCCAACCCAGATGGCTCTGATTCTACTTCCACATCTAGGACTCCTGAGGAAATAGAATATATTTGTCGCCACCGTATCCTAGGATCCCTTTCCGATAGGTTATATGACATCTACTATATCTCAAAAGATGCCAAAGAACTTTGGGACACCCTAATTCTAAGTACGGCCTAGATGATGCTGGGATCAAACGCTACAAAGCAGCTGATTTCAACAAGTTTAAAATGAATGATTCTAAACCGATAAATGAACAAATTCACGAGTTTGAGAATCTAGTCCATTATCTCAAGGATAACGGATCAACCCTAGATGAAAACTTCCAGATAGCTTGCTTGATAGATAAACTCCCATCATCCTGGTCTGACTTTGCTAGAAAACTAAACCATTCCCAAGGAGAACTATTTCTAACCCAAGTCTTCAATTCAATTAGGATAGAAGAACAACATAGACTTAGAGAAAAATCTCTTTCCGAGTCCAAACCCAAGGTAAACAATATAGAATCAAAACCAAAACACCATAAGAAAACCAAGTCCTTTTATCCCAAACCAAATAAACCATTCCACAAGAAGCCTTTCACCAAAAACCCCAAATTACAGAAGAAGCCAGCAGAAGGAGTACGCTACTGCTACGTATGTGGTTGAACCAACCACATGGCATCGGACTGCTTCTACAAGAAGACTGGACCTTCTCAACCTAGGAAGAACGGACCACAACCTCTTTCCCAAGTAAATATGGTCACCTCATCTGAGAATGCTTTCAGGTCAGTTGCCTCTATTCCAGAAGTAAACTTGACTTTGCAAGCACTTGACTGGTGGATTGATACCGGAGCTAACATCCATGTATGTTTTGATCGCTCTTGGTTCTCCACTTATCAGGTCTCAGGTGGTGGAACTGTGACCATGGAAAATAATGCCGAAGCTCGTGTATTGGGAACGGGTCAAGTCAACTTAAAGCTTACATCGAACAAGATCATAACCCTACACGGAGTTCATCACGTTCCAGAGATTAGACGCAACCATGTTAGCGGTTCTCTTCTAGTTCAACACGGTTATAAACTCGTGTTTGAATCGAATAAAGTTGTAATCACAAAAGGAGTGTCTTTTATTGGGAAAAGATTTATGAGTGATGGCTTATTTAAGCTAAATGTTTGTATTCCTTTCGAAAATAATAAAAGTCTTTATGTACTAAATGTTGAATCTCCACCTATCTGGCATGCTAGACTAGGTCATGTGAATTACAACTCCATCAAGAGACTGATAAACCTAAATCTAATACCTAAAGCAAATATCCAAAACCTCGATAAGTGTGAAACCTGTGTAGAAGCAAAACAAGTTAAGAAACCCTTTAGAACAATCGATAGAGACTCTGAAATCCTCGAATTAGTTCATAGTGATGTATGCGACTCAGGAATGACTACTAGAGGAGGTAACAGATATTTCGTCACATTCATAGATGACCTATCAAAATACTGTTACCTATACCTCATAAAAACCAAAGACGAGGTACTAAGTAAATTTAAGGTCTATAAAGCTGAGACTGAAAACCAAAGAGATAAGACCTTAAAAATACTTAGATCCGATCGAGGTGGAGAGTATACCTCTCATGAGTTAACCGAGTTCTGTGAAGAACACGGTATAATTCATGAAGTCACAGCTCCCTATACCCCCCAATCCAACGGAGTAGCTGAACGTAAGAATAGAACCCTTATGGACATGGTTAATGCCATGCTAATTAGCTCAGGAGCACCTGAAAACTTGTGGGGAGAAGCACTAGTAACAGCCTGTTTCATACTTAACAGAATTCCCTCTAAAAAGAATAACCTCATCCCTTATGAAATGTGGAAGAATAGAAAACCCACTTTGGATTATCTTAAAGTATGGGGGTGTTTGGCGAAAGTCAAGATCCCTGAAAATAAAAAGAAAAAGATCGGTCCAAAAACCATAGATGCCATTTTCATAGGCTATGCATCAGATAACAACGCTAACCGATTTTTAGTTTTTAACTCTCAGATTAGTGAAATTACTAATAATACAATAATGGAAGCTAGAGATGCTACCTATTTTGAAGACATCTTTCCTTTTAGGACTAGAATTGGAACAAAACCTAGATCGAACGACACTGACATAGCATCGTGCTCTAGAAACAAAAGACCAATTGAGGATAGCATTCCCACTGAACCTAGGAGAAGCTCTAGAGCTAGGACAGAAAAGATCTTCGATGACTTCTATGCTCTTCTAATAGAAGATACACCAATCAACTACGCAGATGCAATGAAGTCATTCGATTCTCCTTTCTGGAAAGAAGCTATAAATAACGAGATGCAATCCATTGTCCAAAATCAAACTTGGGAATTAGTAAACCTACCTCCAGGTTGTAAAACTATTGGATGTAAGTGGATCTTCAAGAAGAAACTTAGACCCGATGGATCGGTAGAGAAATTCAAGGCTAGGTTAGTAGCCAAAGGATTTACCCAAAAACCTAGAATAGACTACTTTGATGTGTATGCTCCTGTAGCTAGGATCACTACCATTAGAGTCCTTATTGCATTAGCATCCATAAATAAGCTGGTAATTCACCAAATGGATGTAAAAACCGCTTTCTTAAATGGAGACTTAGATGAGAAAATCTATATGGATCAACCTGAGGGGTTTATAGTTTCAGGTCAAGAATCTAAGGTGTGTAAATTGATTAGATCTCTATATGGCCTAAAACAAGCACCCAAACAATGGCATAGGAAGTTTGATGAAGTCATCACATCCGACGGTTTTGAAATAAACAAAACCGATGAATGTGTATACCATAAGGTTAGTAATAATGACATCATCATTCTCTGTTTGTATGTGGATGATATCCTGATCTTTGGATCTAACATTCAAGCAGTAAATGAAGTAAAACATTTCCTGTCCCAAAATTTTGATATGAAGGATTTAGGTCAAGCAGATGCGATACTAAACACAAAAATCATTAGAAATGATGATAGTATCACACTAACTCAATCTCACTATACTGAGAAGATTCTTAGGAAATATTTTTACTTTGATTGTACTTCAGTATCCACCCCTTATGATCCTAATATCTACCTTAAGAAAAACACAGGTTTACCTGCGTTATAAAAGGAATATGCACAAATAATTGGATCGTTAGGATATTTAGCTAACTATACTAGACCTGATATAGCTTATACAGTAAGTCGTCTAAGTAGATACACACACAATCCAGATAAAAGCCATTGGAATGCCCTAGAAAGAGTAATGAAATATCTTAAGGGCACACTAACCTATGGCCTTAAATTTAGTGGTTATCCAGCCGTTTTAGAAGGCTATACTGATACTAATTGGATCAGTGACAACCTGGATGTAAAATCTACAACCAGTTTTGTCTTCCTATTAGGAGGTGCAGCTGTCTCTTGGAAGTCCACCAAGCAGACAGTAATGGCTAGGAGCATAATGGAATCTGAAATGATAGCCCTAGATACCACTAGTATAGAAGCCGAGTGGTTAAGAGACCTTATAGCTGATATACCCATAGGAGAGAGACCTATACCAGCTATATCTATTCATTGCGATTGTAAGTCAGCAATTGATAAATGCAAACAAGAAAATGCAAATGTAAAAATGAATCGACACTTAAAAGTACGACATAAATCATTAAGGTATAAACTAAAATACCAAATAATTACCCTAAATTTTGTAAAGTCTGAGAAGAATATTGCTGATCAGCTCACAAAGGGGGTGTCTAGAACAGTGGTTCTAGAAGCATCGAGGGGGATGTGATTAAGCCCATAAGAAAGATCACCACGGTGGCAACCCAACCTCACGGAGGTTCAATGGGTAGAAACAAGCCGTATTGGTGACTATGAGGAGCACTTGATTTACCTACTCCCATCCCTATGGCGTCAGTGCTCATAAAAGCAAGGGTAGGATGAGTTCAAAACTTTTAAATGATTTCGAGATCCTTGAGACAGAGTGCCTCCTTGCTCGTACTCTTTGAGGAATCACCGATATGTGTGGTCGTGAGGCCGCGACTATGAGATTAGGGCTGATCTCGAATACACACATAAGATACCTGCGCAAGGCCATTAATAGCGCTATCCGTTTAGAACATCAGCATAGCCATACTGTGTGTGACACTTGTTAAAGTCTGAATCATGGTCCTAAGTTCAAAGACATTATCTACTAAAGGTGCCACAGACCAAAACAATTTTCACTAAGTAAAGGTTCAAACCGAGAGGTACCTTTACCGAACTCATAGTACAAGGAGACCAGCAAATTTTAAAATTTTTAAAGATTTTTAAATATTTAACGTTTTTAAAACATGTGGGGGATTGTTAACGTTTTATTTTTATTTTTAGTTTTTATTGTGTTTTAAAAACCTTTTGTAACGGTATAGCCGTTGCACGCATTCAAACCTTTGTGCAACGGCTATAACGGTCACATTCAAACCCATTATGGCTTGGATTTTAAAGCCCAAAATAATAGGCAGCCATCACACCCCTTGGTGGGCTATAAAATGGGCCCAAAACCCATGGCTAAGGATACACTCTTTTGATCATATTTTGCTTTTGAAACTCTGCTCCAAAAATCTCCCTTTTCAATTTTCTTTAAGTTTTTTGCTGGGCTCCTGAAGGCGATAGTGCGGTGTTCGTGTGCCTTTTCCGAGGCGTGCCAACGAGAAGGAAAGGTGGTCATCCGGGGGGTTCGTCGTATCTCTAGTCTTCCTTGCCACGAGACCCGCACGTGGGGGGCAATTGGATTTCTAGGACAGCGCCAAGGCGTGCTTCGACCTCAGGCCATCCTCTTAACTCTTTTTCTTTCTGAATTGCTAGGATTTTAATAGTACTATTTGCTTATGTTTTAATTTAGCTATAATATTATCATATTCATACTCCGCTACAAAATTCTCCTTTTGGATCCTTCACTAGGATTCATTCGCAATTTTATTGTCTCATATTTTCATCTTTTTATTTGGCAATATTTGGAATATAAAGTTATCATCCATCTCACATCTAATTAAAATAAATTAATATTTGAAATATTTGTTTAGCAAGCGAATTTTATTTCCAACAATAGTAGTAGTTGGCGGGCTGTAGGTGGGATATGAGGTGGGATATGGGGTACGTTAAGTTATGAGGTGGGATATAAGCCGAAGGCAGATTGGCCATCCAAAATAAATTTAATGGGGCGAATCGGTGTATGCCAACTAAAATGGGGGGGGGGGGGGGGGGGGGGGGGGTGAATAAAATTACCCCTCTGCACAGATAGGTGAAAGCTACAGCCGTTCGTTGTATGCCAGTGAGGGGCTGAGTGAGATCCACCGTTTCGGACTGGATCTAATGGACGGTTGTGATTCAGCTTTCGCATTCACCTATCGCAAAGGATCCGGGACCCTGATCGTGCGTGGCTGATGGTAACTGGTGTGGTTGGGGGAGGCAGTGCGTCAGGTTCGAGACGTGGGCCCACCCAATAGTGGCACGGTTCCCAGTGGACAAATGCATGGCACCCACAAAAATATTATTATCTCCTTCCCCCCTCCCTCTCTCTCTCTCTCTCTCTCTCTCTCAAAGGGTTCCAACCTCTAAGTTCCAACTCGTCTCCACTCCATCCCTCTCGGCTCTCCAGGTATTCATTCCTAATTCCCTTTCGAGTAAGAAATTTGTTTTCAGTTCTATGCATGAAACCCTATTTTTTTTTCCCCCCCTCTTTTGCTACAATGTTTTTGCCAGCCATATGAACTTAGATATGTAAATCACCCTTATCTTGATGGTCCCATTCTCTTGATGGGCATGACCATGTATGATGGTCATGCCTAGTCTAGTTAACTGCTAAGGTGGAAGAAGTATAAAAAGTTCAAGATCATGAGGATTGCTAAAAAAAATTGACTAACAATGTGCACTGATGTGATATATCGGGATGGGTCGCAACGAGATACATCAGGCTTCCAACAAGTCTCATGTACAAAGTTGGATCATATAGAGGATTGCCTTTACTAATTTCGGCATTTAACTCTAGCGGAGTATCACTAACTTTAGAGTTGTTAGATACCCTCATGAAAGGTATTGGTCATAATAATTTTTTTCTTGACTTTTATTTCCTTCTTGTCAGAATTGCCACCATGAAGGGACTTGTTAAATTTTTTTAGTCCTTAATAGTGGTGATAATAGACAAGCTGGTTTTTTTATTAGATTATTGGGATTCTAGCCATAATAATTAGCAAATGGGTTAAAGAAAATTTCAATGTAAAGAAAAAAATAATATCGATTTATCATGGAGGCTTGTGTTCGCATAATGCCCTGAAAGCGAAATTCGCCGCCTCTGGTGGTGCTTGAAAGGTCACGCCCCAAAGCCCGGGTCGTAAGGGAAGGTCCACAGAGGGTATATTAAGCGGGCGTTAGGGTATCTAACATGGTATCATAGCACTCCAGGTTCTAGGGTTTCTCCCTCTGCGATGGCGATGACGACAACAACCGGTTACTCCTCTGTGCTCCGTTCAACTTCACCGGCGATCCCCTCCTTGCCTCCGATATCAGATCCTCGATCCCGTCGATCCTCTCCTCGCACTCCCAGCCCCGCTCCTCCTCTTCCCTTCACCGATCCCCTCCCCGCACCCCCGCTCAGCCCCCTCCTCCCCGCAGCCCCCCTCTCCGATCCCCTTCCCCTCAAACCCCCTCATCCTCCCCGCAGCCCCATCATAACACCCCCCCCCCCCCTCCGCCACCCCCTGGCCTCCCTCCCCTTTCTCGCACCACCCCACCCCGTGCTACCCCCCGGCCTCTCTCCTCTTTTCCGTAGCCGGCTTCCCTCCCCTCTCCCCTCCTATCGCAGCCGGCCTCCCTCCTCTCCCCGCGCCACCCCTCGGCCTCCCGTCCCTTTTCCTCATCCGGCCTCCTGCCACCCCCCACGCCACCCTCCAGCACCACCCCCCGGCCTCTCTTCCCTTTCCCGTAGTCCGTCTTCCTGCCACCCCCCACACTATGCCCTTTGACCGTTTGGTACTCCCGCTTGGACTCCTGCAGTACCTCTCGGTATCTGTGTCACCTGCTTACAGTGGCTGCTCGTCGAGTCCCTCCGACCATATGTTTTGAGGGTGTTCTCGGGCCGAGTCCCTTCGCTGAGTTAGCCGGTTGTGGAGGTGGTCAGGTTCCCTCCACCATGATGGTGGCACTGCTGATGCTGCTGCGGCCAGTCCACTTCCTCAGTATCTCCCCCGTCTGACTTTGACCGTCTTTAGTGATTTGAGGAGCTATTTCTTCTGTACCTCGTCTTTACTAGCTTTTTGGGAGCTCATGGTCTGTCTACCACTCCTAGTATTGCTACTCCATGGATCTTCGACTCTGATGCCTCCTGCCACCTCACTTCTGACTCTACCGTACTCACCGATTGTACCCCTGCTTCTACCCATCTGTGGGTTCGCATTGCTGATGGGGTCCACGTACCTATTTCGCGGTGTGGTTCATCATCGCTGTCTCCAATCCTACTGGCCGGTTAACCTTACCCCATGTTCACCATGCTTCCTTCTTAAATATTAATTTAATATCTATTAGTTTCCTTTGTGACTCTGGTCTGACCATGACCTTTACTTCTTTTTGTGCAAGATCTATAGACAGGTCAGAGGGTTTGGTTGGATCATCAAGCAGGGGGATTCTACCAGTTGGATCACCTTCAGGTTCCCACTTTCACTCCTTTCGTTCTGTCAGCTCTGTTTGTCACCTTGAATGCCAATCTGTGGCACAGACGGTTAGGTCACTTATCCAGTGATAGAATCAAAAGTGTTTTCTGCTCAGACGCTTTGGGTCGAGTGTCTTTCTTCCTCCTCTTTGTATGCACGACTGCACGGGTTGTCGATTGGCAAAGCATATAGCTCTTCCTTCTTTTACTGGTGCTTCCCAATCTAACGCTCCTTTTGATTTAGTGCACTCTGGTGTTTGGGGTCCTACTCCAGTTGCCTCCTTTACTGGTGTCCTGTATTATGTGAACTTCATAGATGATTACTCATGCTGTAATTGGGTCTATCTCATGCGTCGTCGCTTCAAGATTTTTCACATTTACAGGATTTTCACTACTATGCTCCACGCCTAGTTTGGTCGATGCATTAAGACCTCTCGGTCTGATTGTGACCAGGAGTATCTTTCCTCTGAGATGCGTGAGATTCTTCAGACTCACGACACTTTTCACTAATAGTCGTGCCCTCACACTCATGAATAGAACGGAGTTGCCGAGCGCAAGCATCGTTATGTTCTTGAAACAACGTAAGTTCTACTTTTGTTTGCTTCTGTTTCACATTTTTATTGGGCCGAGGCTGTTCCGACTGCTGTTCATCTTATCAACATCATTCCGTCCTCCACCCTTTCTGGTGTTATCCCGTACGAGCGGCTTTACTCAACAGCCGAGCGTGAGTGTATCTAACATGGTATCAGAGCTGGGTTTATCGTCACCCTCCGAGTGTGGTCCCTTCCTATTGTGCCTCGTTCCACGTACTTCGCGTGAGGGGGGCTGTTGAGGAAGTCCACCGGTTAGTCCCACATCGATAAAAGGGGCATCTTATGTCTGCTTTATATACCCTCTGTGAACCTCCCCTTACGATTCGGGTTTTGGGGCGTAAGGGTATCTAATAAGTGTCAATTAGATGGGCCAATGACAGTAAATCATCAGTATATTTTCTTTGATTGATGTGAACGTTGTCAGAAATTTGAGTTATTTCTAGTCCAAGAAAATGTCAGTGGCCCAAATGTTTCATTTTAAGTTCCTCATAATATATGTTTTGAGAGTGGAAAATACTGGATGTGTCATCCGCGACGATAATAATATCGATGACAAAAAGAAGTTAAGATAATGCAGCTCTTTCTATTATCTGAATTAAGGCTTGAAAATTCAATATCGAGTATCGTATCTCCCAAGTCCAAAACTGATTAATATTGGCCAATAATGATACACCTTGACTGATACGGTCCGATGCCAAATCTGCAACGAGTATCCTAAACTCGGACGAAGACGGTGAACCTAGCTCTGATACCATATTAGATACCCTCACACCCCAAAACATGGGTCGTAAGGGGAGGTCCACAAAGGGTATATGAAGCGGGCGTTAGGTGCCCTCTTTACTGATGTGGGACTAACTGGTGGACTTCCTCAACAATTATTTCTATCAAAGGTTCCAAACAACCACTTCTAAATAAAGTGACTAGTTGTTTCATTATATAAATGACCAAGATGTCTGCCAAGTAGTCCGCAAATTAGTGGTAGTGCTAAGAAGAGAAGCAAAAGGATCTAAGTCCAACGTCTAGAAGAAATAGTCATCCAAGAAACTTACTGTTCCGATCACCTTCCTAGTTTGTCAATTCTATATAAAGCACATGAGATAAAGTGAACTGAATATCCATTTCCACTAACTGACCAACCGAAAGCCCAATTATGTTGGTTACTTATGAAATAGTTGGCAGCAATCAAAGAATAGTATTAATTACAATGAGTCAATGTTGTTGGTCTATTAAAATCTTCGATGTGTAGTAAGTATTGATAGTTCAACTATTTGATTCAAGGTCATATGACCTGCATCTACAATCTACTTATCTCAATCCGAACTCATGTTGTGCTGTACATGGAGCCTGTGTGACGACTTTTACATTTATTTGGTTGTTAACTAAATATACCTTCTACAAGGAGTTGATTTTTTTTTTATTAGCACTGCTCCCATTGTGTGTGCTTGTAGTTTTCCTGCATCTGAATTAGTGACGTGTTGTGTTTAATAGTTAAGAAAAGGGAAAGCGAACAAAAAAACTCTCAGTCATCATCGATGCTCTATTTGAAGAAGTTTGTTAGACAAAAATTTAATAATGAATTGCACATGTTTGTTTTGTTTTATAAAGATATTCCTAATTTCTATGTTAAGATGACATGTTGCAACATTTGTTTCTCTTACTGAAAAGTAGCAGGCGACTTGGTCTCGGTAGACTTGAGAAGGGAGAGAGGGGAAGAGTGAAGCATAATAGAGAGATTAAATCAATGAAGCGACTGGATTATATCTCCGAGCCTCCTCTTTTTTTTTTTGAGGAACCTCATAGTCAGTAGAATGCCTGTTAGGTCCTAGAGCACAAGATAGACCAAGGTTCGAATTTTACCTTTTCTGTAATATTGCCACACAGGAGCACATATATACCCACAATAAAGACAAGAAATTAGCTTGCCACAAAGGCGAGAGATAAACCAACCACAAAGACGGAAGGAAGACCCGTGGGATTTGATTGCACGACCTGTCGGATGGGGTTTTAGAAGAGGCGCATGGTCCTAACCCCACTTTTCTTGCAACATTTATTACCTATCAGTTATCGACTTGATATATAAGAGATGAAGTAACAATGTACGATAACCATAAGGTGCGTTTTATCTGCACCCACTGGTTTAAGCTCGACACCCGCCCCAGTTTTAAATTTTTTAGTACCCAAACTATCCCTATCCCTTACCTCCGGCCAACCTCCTCCCAGATGCCGCCCCCATCCCTCCGCCTCAGCCATTTAGGGGTGGGACTTGGGTGGGTTGAAGGGTTTGCCCATGCCCAACCCGACCTACACACACCTCAACCCGTTTTGCCCGTGGAACTCGGGGAACCCGTGGAAGCTCAACTCGTGCTTGCCCAAGTTTGGTTGCTTGGGTTGCCCAATTTGCAAAAAAATGGGCGGGTTGGACGGGTTTAATTTGATCACAATAAATAGAAATACTTGATCTCTTAAAACCAAAACAAAGTAAATTATTCTATTAACCAACAATTGCCACCACTACAAAAAATAAATTCAGTCAACACTACTCTCTGTCTCTCTCTAATTCTCTAAAACATCCATTGAATGGTTGTGCTGATGGATCAACAACAGCAGCCCTACAAGCATGTATGCCACTGTACTCGCATACACAGGTTCCTTGGGTTCTTTGGGTTCCTCGGGTATGGAAAGATGATGCCCAAACTCATCCAAATTGAAATCGGGTTGATCTATTTTTGTCCAAACCCGTCCAAGTTTTTAACCAGCTTTGTCCATTGTTCAGGTTCGGGTCAAACCCGCCCAAGTCCCACCCCCAGCCATCGTCCCCTCCTCGCCGCCCCCTTTCCGATGTTGCGTCCAGTCTCCTCTTCCTTCTCCTTCCCCTCGCCAAACCCTAAACCAACCAGAAAATATGCTGGCGGGTAGCCCATCGACATCAATACAGTAATGTTGGAAGTTGCCTTGCTGACACTGTCGGCTGTTAACCATCGACATGTGATTGGGGTTTTAGCGTGGGAAAGATGGAGGACGAAGAGGGAGGAACTAGGAGGAGGAGCTGGGCCGGCGAGGAGGGGACGCTGATGGGAGGATGGGGGCGTCATCGGGGGCTCGAATGGCTGGAGCTATGGGGCACTTTGGGGTTATCGAAGGTGCCAATACAGAAAAAAGGAGCGGGTGCCGATCTTAAATGGTGGTGCGGATAGAGCCACGGGAAACCGTAACCATCAAGCCATGTCCCATCTATTTTCGGCTTTATGAATCCTTCTTTGCCATTTATTTCTGTTTAGGGTTATATTTGTTGTCTTATCGAATTAGGATTCATTTCATACTTTGAGTTGGTTTTTTATGATTGAATTTCAACCTAACACCAACCCTCAACCTTTCTCATCTAGGCTTGGGATTGGTAATGGTGGTTTTGATGAAGTAACCAATGTATGAAGGATAAATCATGGTTTTAAAACCCGACGGGTTGACCCGGATCGGCTGGATTTCGGGTCAACTCGTCAAAAACCCGGTTTTGGATCTATCCGACGAGTAATTCGAGTGACTCGGCCGGGTCGGGTCGGGTTTTGCAACTCGGACAACCCGCGAGTCTTGACTCGTGAGGTTTATTAAACCCTTCAGCCACGAGGTTTATTAAACCTTTAGTATATTTACTAATTGTCTTACTTTGCTTATTATTGGAAGTTGGAAATAGGTATTTGAACTTGCCTTACTTTAGTTTATATATATATATATATATATATATATATATATATATATATATATATATATGGGTCAGGTTCAATGGACATTGATTTTGCACTCAATTTTTTACACCGATTTTCAAACCATTAGATAGAGGTTTTAGAATTTCTTGATTTTTTGATAGCATAATCATCTTGTCTTAGATAACACATCTACAAAAAATCAGCACATTCTAAAGCCTCTAGACTTATTAAATGTGCTTTTCAAATTAACGATTAAAATGGACGGTTGATAAAGCCTTTTAGTTTTGATGTACTTGGAGACTTTAGAATTTGCTGTATTTTTGTGGACGTGCTATCTAAGTCAAGGTGATTATGCTCACAAAAAATCAAGAAATTCTGAAACCTCTATCTAGTTGATTTGAAAATCGGTGTAAATATTTAAGTGCAAAAACAGTGTCCATTGAACCTGACCCTATATATATATATATATATATATATATATATATATATATATATATATATATATATATATATATATATATATATATATATATATATATATATATATATATATAGGAATGATAAAATGCGTCGTGCGGTGTCGCACCGCAGCCGTCTGATGCACGTGCTGCGTGCGTGCGATGCACGCAGCGGTGCATAAGACAGCTGCGATGCGACACCGCACGCACCGCACGCCGCATCCTAACACACCCCTATATATAAATAACCGAGTTGGACCGAGTCGAGTTTTTTCCGAGTTGCCCGAGTTACCCGACCCGGTCAACTTTCGAGTCGAGTCGAGTTTACGGGTTTTTGAACCATGGGATAAATCCTATATGCATTTGAGTATTGTACTTGTTGCCTTAAAAGCAAAGAAAATGCACATGAGTGCATGTTTTTTAGGGTATTCCACCTCATTAATATCATTGGTGCTGGTATTTATTTGTTAAGACAACTATCTGTATGGACCACCTTGATGATTTACGCAATCTAATGTTTCTCAATTACTCTCTAAATCATCTATATTGGTGCATGTGGGAGTTCTTCATGTTAATCTTGGTGGAGCAATATGGAAGACTGATAGACTCAAGGAGTAGTAGTTGAAGGAAGTAGAAGTATTTGCAAATAATGTGGACAAATTGAATAATTTTCACTATACAAGAAGACCTCTATAGGATTCTTTTGACTTGGCTTAAATTTCAAAAACAATCGCATTCAATTTTCTTCTTTACACATGCAAACCTTCGGTCATGTTTCTTGAGCTTTGTTTGCGCTTTGCAGTTCTCACCATAGTCACCAAGTTCGGGTTCGGCAATAAGTCGGCAAGGATAAAACTCGGGAAAGTTCGGTAAAAATCGGAAAGTTAGGAAAAAAAACGAGTAAAAGTCGGGGGGAAAAAACGGGTTCGGGTTTTAATCGGCAATGGTGAAATTTGGAAAAAATCGGCAAGTTCGGAGACTTCAAAAGTCAAGTTTTTAGCCTACATATAATCAACTAAGATATTTCTAACGTGATTATAAGATGATAGGTCAACAACAACAAATCAACTAAGTTATTCATGCAACTATGCAAATGCAAGGAAGCAACAAAACAACAACCCGACAAAGTAACATACTAAGTTACAAACATCATGATAAGTTGATAACGACATCCCAAAAGAAAATATTGCAAAACTTAAGATGTCCATTGTCCAATAGTCACTAATCGAAATAGAATAGAAAATAGAAACTAAGCATCCATCGTGTCGTCGAGACCATCCAATGCCAAACTTGCATCATTCTCTCTTCCTTCATTCTCTTCATCCTCCATGAATTCAATGTCATTGGAAGGAAGTTAAATTTCAATGTCATAGGACTCATCATCGATAGTCACAAAGTTCGGCCAAAAAACGTGTTTTTTAACCTTTTTTTTCAATAAAAACGGCAAAAAAAATGGCAAATTTGGTAACCTGTAAAAATCGGGAAAGAAACGGTAATAAATCGGCTGCCCATTATGTCGCGTTTTAAACGCGTTTTTTTCAAAAAAACGCCGAACTTTGTTACTATGGTTCTCACAAGCTTAATTAAGTACACTAAATCAGGAATTTCTTTTTGCAAATTGCAATAAGGATGAGTAAGATATACATGCCTCCTCCTAAATAGAACTTCTTGTCTCATATGGAGTTTCGGACTGATCAACATCATCAGTTTTTACCTGTATGATTCTTTTGCCCTTTCAATTTCTTCATCAATTCATCCTTTCAAAGGTTTACATGTTCAGACTCTTTTCCTTTATCCATATTGAACTTTCAAAATCCTTCTTTGAATCCTTTCTTTTCAAGTTCTTCCTCTTTCATTTTTTTGTATTTTCTTTGTGCTTCCAAATTATGTATTTTCAAGTTTCGAACTTCAAGTATTGTAGCTCATTTTCTTGCTCCCGATTTTCTTTAAATTTATTTTCTTTTAATATTATTGCTATCATTATTCCTCCACAAATAAATCTTGCTCAAAATCTTGTATCCAATGTTTAATTTGTATTAATAATTGACCTTTATTATTAGTAGATCTGAATTCAAGATTTTTCCATTTCTATAATGGAGATTTTACATTTTTGACATTCTTCCAAATTTCCTGGGGCACAGCTTGCTTCAAATTTTTTGGTGCTCTTTCCTCTCTTTTTTCACTCTAATATTTTTGGACACACAAAATAATGGCCTGAGTGATGTTCTTGCTTTTCAAGTTGCCTTTTCACTAGACGATCTTCATTTTCCTTTGCCGTGAATTTGCCCTTGATTTTGCTGGACTGTTGCAATTCTGATACCATTTTTTTTGGAGTGTTATGGAAGATTGGTAGGCTCAAGTTGGGTTTCCTTTTTTTTTTCTCCTGTTGGCCATTGGCAGACACGACCACCATCGGTGGCAAGGGACATATCTGGTACCATCACGACATTATGCTTCGTCATCTCTGAGCGCCTCCGAGCCAGCACTCTGAGAGCTCCACTGAGTTGGTTAAATATCTGTTTATTAAGCTTTGCCTCCATTCTATATTTATGCTGCAATCACTTGACTATTGGAAGAGCTTTATTGTTATGGTGGATTCTTCCTTGTCTGGGTACCAAAAGTATTTGGACTACATATTGTTTTTTTTTTGGGCATTTTAACTAGGGGAGGGACATGGCCTCTTACTAATGATATGGACCATCCGTTCTGATCATGATGATCCAGATTATCCCTCCCCCACTCTCTCTATCTCTCTCTCTCAATCGATAACTGCCGACCCCCCCGACCCCCCATGGCAGCCCCCCGACCCTGACCCCAACCCCTTCTCCTCCGGCTCCGGCAGCCCCCCGACCCCCCCTTCGGCTCCGGCTCCGGCACCGGCGTGGGGCGCAGAGTGCCGGGCGCGGAGTGGCGTGGGGCGCGGAGCTGCGGGGTGCTCCGGTCGGGGAGGGGGTTCGGCCAGGGAGGGGGCTGCGGGGTCGGTGCTGCTGGACGGGAGGGGGCGGTCGGTGTCGGAGCCGGAGCCGTCGGGGTCGGGGTCAGAGGGCTGCCGGAGCCGGAGCCGAAGGGGTCGGGGGGTCGGGGTCTGTTAGTTGATTGAGAGAGAGAAAGAGATAGAGAGAGGGAGGGTTGATCTCAACCCTCCATCAAATTTGATCGGACGTCCCGGATCATTAGTAAGCCCCACTTGTAAGAGGCCATGAGTAAGAGTATCCCTCCCCTTTTAACTATGTTGGTTGGGTTTTTTAGATGCATGTTGTTATTCATATGTATAGTCATATATACATCATTCCTTTGTATATGAGTCTCACATGAGGACACACTCATGTACTCTATATATGTTGGCCTATTTGCCCTAATGAGAGATGTCTCTTTCTCTCCCAAAACCCTAGCCTCCATCTCTCTCTCCCCCCTTCTCCTAGGGTTGATCGTAAGTTGTAACACATGATATCTTATGTTAAATCAAACTCCAAATGGTCGCGCGCGCGCATGGGGTGGGGTGCGGTGGGGGGGGGGGGGGGGATCATTTTGCATTCCCCCAAGTCAGAAAGAACGGAAATTGAAATCACAGGAAAATTGTACTTTATTTCCCGAGTAGAAAAGAAACTCAACGAATTATGTTATTGGACATTACGTCTCTGGAATTTGATGCCTAGGACAATATAATGTTTTAGACCTCAAAGTTCGAAGAAAAGAACATCCCCTTATTGCTTGCCAGGTACCCATGAATAACTCTTCTACTTAGTACCTTGCATTACCCTCATTCGGTATATGCTGTAACGTACCTTGTTTACCACCTTCTGTTGCCACCTGGTCTCTGTTTCTTTATTTCCTGCTGCTTTTAGTAACTAAACATCATCATGTCATTTTAGGCAGTCGTCAATGGTTGCATGGCATCAAACTTACAGGTACAAGCTAACCTGTGATGATTGAGAAATAACTTGTCCGTCAACCGCACAGTAATGCTAAATGTGGCAAGGGTTTATAGAAGGCAAATATCAGAGTCAATGGCTCATGATCTTGCATCTACATGCTTTCCATGAACATGTGTTAAATAATAGCAAGTTTTTTCTATGATTTTTTATTTTTTTTTAATCTATAGTTAGGTCAATTGTACTTCAATTGTTTGTCGATGATGTCTTGATTATTAACATTTATATCTTCTCCTTTACACCTGAAATCCGTCGGCAGCTTTAGTTAAGAAAATCTCATCGTGATAGAAGGATGAGCACATTAGATGCCACAAGCGCGGAGCTTGCTCTCCTAGTTCTATATCTGAACAAAGCTGAAGCCAGGGACAAGATATGCAGGGCCATTCAGTATGGGTCGAAATTCATGAGCAACGGAGAACCTGGCACTGCACAAAATGTTGACAAATCAACCAGCTTGGCACGAAAGGTTTTTCGACTTCTTAAGGTTAGGAATTTTGTTTCTGGAGTTGCACCATACTTTAAAGAGTTTTTTCGCTAATCACTCCCCGACTAATAGGCTAATTATCGAAACCTCCCTCACATTTCAGTGTTTTCAGAACGATCCCCCATGTACACAGTTGCAGTATTACCCACAATTGTGTACACGAGGGAGGCTTATGCAAATCTTGATGTGTGAGGGAGGTTTCTGTAATTGGCCTATTAGTTGGGGAGGAATTAGTGAAAACTCCTACTTTAAATATAGTTATCCTCATGCTTCTGGGAAAAAGTTCTTTTAACCCAAAACTCCTTGAACTTGCAGTTCGTTAATGATTTGCATGGTCTTATTAGTCCACCTCAGCAAGGAACACCTCTTCTGCTTGTGTTACTCGGAAAGGTACATCGATGCTGATAATGCCTTTCAAGGTTATATTTGACTTCTTTTCTTATGTTCCCTTGTTTGACATTTGGTTCTTACAGTCGAAGAATGCATTGTTATCAACTTTCTTGTTCTTGGATCAAATTGTATGGGCTGGCAGAACAGGGATATATAAGGTTCTGATCATCTGCATATTTTTCCACAATTCTCTCCTTCCTCAGTGTTTTCTGCCTGAAAACTTGATGAAATTAGATTAACAGCTTAAATTCATTCTTTACTAGAACAAAGAACGAGTGGAGCTGATTGGCAGAATTTCTCTTTTCTGCTGGATGGGTTCCTCAGCTTGCACCACCTTGATTGAGGTCCGTGCCTTACTGTTTTCCTTTTTACGGGAGAAAGTTTTCTGTTTCATGATGCGGTGCATGGATATTACCAGTTCCACATATTTGAACTGAATATTGCTTCATTTTGCTCATAAGTTGTGCCACAAAGATGAATGCAATTCACTACATCAAATCTTTCCTTCTATCCTCTTCGTCTACACCTAGTCTAGGGGAACACTGGAGACCGGAGAGTTGCTCCCTTGTCACACAATCTTAAATTGCGAAACCAACAGGGTTGCTATCCCTGCTCACGAACTGGCCATTTTGTTCCCCTAGCCTGCCTGATAGCTCAGTTGGTGTTGCGTCTTTCTTCTGTGACTCATGGTCACGGTTTGAATCCCGCTATGGGTATACCGCTCGTGTTGCAGATACTTGTAGTGGGCCCTTCTCCCGCTCGTGTGGCGCGCTCCCGCTTGGTGTGGTGATCTACCCGCTTAGGTGTGGGAGCTCCCGCTTGGTGTGGTGACTTCCGCTGGGGTAACGACTTCCCCGCTTGATGGCGGCTTCCGTTGGGCGGCTACTACCTGTATGACCCGGACCGAGGGCCTAGTACTCATCGGAAAAGATACAAATGTTAGAATGTTAGACTTGGAAAAGATACCAATGTTAGGTTAAACACTCATCGGAAAATTCTTGTCAGTCTTCCCTTTAGCTGACCCCCAACCTTTGATGGGACGTGACTTGGATAATGATTATGATAATGATGATGTGCATGGGTATGACTTCGATTCATACTTCTCCAGCTGGCAGAGCTTGGACGGCTATCTGCATCAACGAAGAAGCTAGAAAAGAAGCTGAAAACTACTGATAATCTTAAGGTAACTTCCCAGTAAGCGTACCAAAGTTCGAATTATTTCCCGTTGTTGGATGCATTTCTCTTGGGTGATGGCAGGATGATCAGTACCTGGAGAAGCTCAACCAGTCGAAAGAGAGGCTGCTATCTCTGGTGAAGGCATCGATGGATATAGTGGTTGCAATCGGGTTGCTTCAGCTGGCACCGAAGAAGGTTACTCCTCGTGTTACAGGAGGGTTCGGATTCATAAGCTCCCTCATCTCTTGCTATCAGGTAGTTCTCCAGAGTTCCATCTTTTGACGCGGAGGGATTTGGTCATGCCTGGTGGATTTTGATTTCGTTTCCGCTGATTGCCATGCAGTTGCTTCCTGCGTCAAGTAAGGCGAAGACATCGTGAATGCGAGGCCGTCCCCGGATTGTTGCCGCCTGAAAAGGTCCATGTTTCCCCACTGGAAATAAATTTTGGACCCTCACTTGGTCTACAATGTTCATGTTCTTATGGTGGCAGATTATACATGGGGGATGCAAGTTACATATATCTTTAAACATGATTAACATTATGTCTGTGAAGGGATGTTAATCGAACATCTTTATGAGTTATTTTTGCTAATTATAAGTTTGTTAACTATATGCTTAGTTATTTTTCAGGGAGAATTTTACTCTTTCTAAACAAATATAGAACATAGAAGAATTAATATTGGATTCGGGTTGGGTCGGTCAATCTGGACCTCAATTCGAATTTGTCCAAATATTAACTGGGTTGGCATTTTCGTAACCCAACCTGATCTTCATTTTCCCTAACCCAACCCAATATCGGGTTGAACACGGTTGGTCGGGTTCGGCCTGTCTAAGTTTCAGCCCTATCTGTAGCAGGAGCACCTCCGGTGGCATTCTGGTGCCAAGATAACTTTCCGACCAGCACAAGCGTTTATTTATCCTGTGCCAAATCCAGCCCTAGTACTCAAACTAAGTATAACGCCCGAAAAAGTTAATTTTATGACCACCAATAAATTTTCAGACAAATTATTCATTTAAAAAAATTTGATCGATTGCCATCTTCTTTCATCCTGTGCTCTCTATTGTTTCTTTCTCCGCAGTTTGTTTGAACTCCCGACGAACCCCTAAGGACCTCCAACAACACTGCAAGAAAAGATGTGAGTAGGGTTTCGGGTAACCTCCAATGAAGACATGTAGAAAGAAAACTCTTTGTAACTTTCCGACGAAGTCTGGCAAGCAATGAAAAAAACAAACAACCTGCAACCTCCCAAAAACCTCTGGCAAGGATTCCATGACAAGAAAGAACACATATGATGGGGTTTTTGACGATCTTCGGCAAATGAATGGAGAAAGAAAACTCCTAATGATCTTCGACGAAATAATGGAGAAAGCATACCGCCAAAGACCTCACAAGAACCTCTGGCAAGGGTTCGATGGCAAGAATAAAACACGAGTAATGGGGTTCTTGGACGCAACTGTTTTTTCTAGGATCCTAAAGCAACCTAAACGCAATGGTTGTGTTTGGTTGCGTCTAGGATCCTAAACACAACCAAACGTAACTGTTTACATCCAGGATCTCAGTTGCTTCCTAGATCCTGGACGCAACGACGTTTAAGATCCTGGACGCAACCAATCGCAATCGTTTGTATTTAGGTTTATACTTTTATTGTATGTGTTTGGCTTGCATGGAATCCTCATCCGAAGTCACTAGGAGGTTGTCAAGATTTTTCTTTCTTCATTCCTTCACCGAGGTCATCAGAAGCCCCACTACTTGTGTTCCTTTTCATTCCTTCACCGAGGTCATCAGAAGCCCCACTACTTGTGTTCCTTCATGTCGTGGAACCATTGCTGAAGGTCGTTGGGATGTCGCCTATTGTTTACTTTCTCTATATTGCCTTGCTAAAGCTCATCAGGTTGCTTTCTCCATTTCTTCTCCGGGATTCGCATAAAACCCACTACTTGTATTTTTTTTTTTTTTTTACCGCAGAACCCTTGCCGGTGGTTGTTGGGAGGTCACCGATTGTTTGTTTTCTCCATTGCTTTGCTACAGTTCATTGGGAGTTTGTCTTCTCCATTTCTTCGTCGGAAGTCACCTAAAACCTTACTACTTGTATTTTTTTTTTCTTCTTGCACAGAATCCTTATCGGAGGTCGTTTGGAGTAGGGGTGTCAATGGGTCGTGTCGTGTCTAGTTTCGGGTTGTGTCCAAAACCCCTAAACCCGGACCCGACCCGTTTAACTAATCGTGTCTAGATCCTAAACCCGTACCCGACCCGCTAATAAACGGGTAGACCCGATAAGACCCGTTTATCACATGGGTCTAGTCAGTTGACCCGATCCAACCCAATCCAACTCCACCCGACCTGACCCGCTGGTACTATATATTACAATATTGGATTGCGGGTAGACCCGACCCGACTCGTTGAATTTTAAAGGGATCTTCCCGGATCTACCGTGTCCAGACCCTAAACCCGGACACGACCCATTTATTAAATGGGTCTATCGTGTCGACCCGTTTACGACCCGAACCCGTTTAGCCCTGACCTAGACCCGCTAACTTCGTGTCGGGTCTGCCGTGTCGGGTCCGAAATTACCAGCCCTTGTTTGGAGGTGATTGGGAGTTTTATTTTCTGTTGTTTTATGAGAGTGCGCCCGAGTTTGCAACACAACTAAACATAACAGAGTTGTGTTTGGGACTGTACAAATTTTAAGAAAGAAGAAATAATTTGATATAACCCGGGTCTCGGATCCAAATGAAACCCGGGTCTCGGATCCAAATGAACAGTGCAAAGTGCAAACGGTGATCGAATGTCAGAAAGTACGTCCTGACCCCTGTTTTCACGCAAGCATTCATCTTAGAGTTCGGCGCCCGCAGGGCTCCCCCCCCCTCCCGTGACCCGCACGTGGATCTGGGTGACGGAAGCGCCCCGTCGACGGGGGGCAGGAGGTCGCGTCTCCGGCGCGCCACCACTAACTCCGAGGCGGACGTACCACCCAGCCGTACGCTGTCATCGATCGTATCTCTGATTCCCACATCACTTCCGTTCCTTCGCAGAGGTAAAAGGGTCATGCCGTACGATCCTTGACACGTGTCGGCATCCTATTGAACCATGGCTCATCAACCACTCAACGATGGAGTACGGACCAGTCGTCCGTGTCATAGGGACTTCAACCAATCACCTATGCGCCATCTGCATGTTGCCATCCTCTTTTTGTATCTCAAAAATATCTTTAATAAGTGGGTTTTTTTTTTAAATATTATTAAAAATAAAATATTTAGTTAAATAGTTGTTGATCTAAAGTATTTGTCATTCTAGCGCTCTAACTGCCACGTGGAATGTCAAGGTCGTAAAGCGCACAGTAATTTTTTTTTTTTTTTTTTCTGAGCCAAGGTAAAGTCGGTATCCGGATTAGCGGGTTTAAACTCGGTATTCTGGATACCGGGTTTAACTGGAGCCCCCTTATAGAATGTTCTCACAATTAGCCATTTTCTTGTTAGCTTTCGGGTTAACCCGGTATCCACAATACCGAGTTTAAACCCGTTAACCCGGATACCGACTTTACCTTGGCTCAGAATTTTTTTTTTCTAGCACGCTTTACGGTGCTGACCTGTCATGTGGCGGTCAAATCGTTAGAATGGCAAATACTTTTGGTCAACAACTATTTAGCAAAATATTTTATTTTTTAATAATATTTTGAAAATAGCCGTTAATAATTTTTAATAAAACTCAAAATTATTTTAAAATATGCAATTTATACTTACTAAGAATTTTTTTGAAATAAATGTTGACGAATGGCGCTAAATGAAGATGGAGCATAATTCAGGTATCAATTTGTTCAAAGAAAAAGTTGAGGAGTATACTATTCAGCCCAAAGGTTTGTCTCGAATTCGGCAGCCCAAAGGACGTGGCAACATGCAATTGGTGGCTGAAACCCACTAGCGATTTTAAAATCTTTAATAGCATCAGTTGCACACTGCCACGTCCTTCAGGCCGTCGAATTCAGGACAAACCTTCGGGCTGAATTGTATTACTCAAAGTTGAGGTACCAATATGAAATGAGATGTATCTTTGAGGGTAGGTTTTTTGTAATTTGCCCTAAAGTAAAATACTTATAAGATAGAGGATATTGATGCCACGTGGCAACCTCTATGTCTTTCTTTTCTTCTTTTAAGTTTTTGTGTAAGGAAAATTCTATGGACCCACTTCGGTACCATACCAAAATTAATGGGGACCATCCGATGGCTTTATGATCGATCTGAGGCATCCACCTAGGGTTCATCCCATGACCCCTAGAATTATCCTCCCACCGCCAATGAGATGGATGGTGGAGATGGGCTTAGTATGGTACCGAATTTTGCAATTCGGTGCCAAAGTGGTCCTTCCCCCCTCTCTCTTTCTGTGTGGAGCAGGATTTGGCGCCAAATGTACGATCCGATTGAGCATCATCGTAATCGTCGGTGCATTGCACCGGATTAGTACTGAGTATTTACAAAACAAGCTAAAAGCTCACAGGTTGACTTAACAAGGTCAATGATGCACTTGGGATATCAGGAACCAATATTGGCCAAGTCTTAGACTTGGACACATCAATTCCTCATTATGGAACGACCGACCGTCGAATTCTTCAACAATCATGGTTTTCAACATCCAATCAATTCCGGGAATTCAACCTGCTGATCGAGCTGCGATCATTGAGAACTAACAAGCATATCATCGCATGATATCAGGTCCCCCGAGCCTGTGGGAACACGTGAAATCTATGCTAATACTCTTCAAAGATCATCGCTTTCATCCTCCTCGCCTTTTCTCTTTGATCCATGTCGGCGTCTACCGTTTCACATAATAATTATGGACTTTTACATCTCAAAAGATATTATGGGCCTTTCGATATGTCGAATCGCAGACCGAAGAATGTGGAAGATTCTAATTTGAACAGAGCAACATCATACTTCCATCCACATCCAACCATCGAGGGGTCTTCATTGCCGTCCACCGGCCGTCGAAGATGAAGACCGGCTCAAGTCCACGCCCCCTTTCCATGAACTATAACAGTGATAATCGTGTGGTTCAATAGTTATGGTTCAAGTAATTCATAGTCATGTTAATCCGGCTTTTTTTTTTTTTTTCATTCACGCTTCGAATTTTGGGTTAAATTGCTCCGTAAACCAAGCACACTATCGGCCGGTTGACAAGATTCGACCATGCGTCATGCTCAATTGAGAACGATAGACAAATAGGTAAGAAAAATCGGGCAATGCCCGGATGAACTTAATGCACGCTGATAGCCGGTCAATGACCGATAGACGATTGGGCCTCAATGTTGACTATCACAGCGCAGATAGCCACTGTAGTTGCCGTTAGGTACAAGCCTGGCTCAGGATCTGTCTGATCTTGTGAAAAGCCGATTCCTTCTCTTCATCCATGCTATAATTCGACCCTTTGCGCAGGGCCTCGAACAGCGGTTTGCAGACATTGGACAACTTGGCTATGAAGCACTACAATGCCACGACCTGCCCTTTGAAGGATTGAATCTCCGTTATCATTCATGGGGGAGGCATGGCCAGGAGTGCCTTTATCTGGTCGGGGTTCAGAAAACCCAGAAACTTTTCCGAGGAGACTCCGAACGCGCACTTCGCCAGGTTGAGCTTCAGATTGAATCTTCAGAGGATCGAGAATACCTCGCCAAGGTCGGTGATGTGAACTGGCCTGGCCTAACTCTTCACCACCATGTTATCAATGTACACTTTGACTGTCATACCGATCTGGGTCGCGAACATCTTGGTTATTAACCACTGATATGTCGCTCCTGCATTCTTTAGCCCGAAAGGCATCACCTTGTAGCAGAACGTCCCCCTCTCGGTGATGAATGTCGTCCTCTCTTGGTTGTCCGGGTGCATCGGCACTTGGTTGTATCCTAACTACCCATTCATGAACGACAACATTTGTGCTCCGGCCGTGGAGTATACCATTTCGTCAATTTAGGGCGCGGGAAGGAGTCCTTGGGGGCAAGCTTCATTCAAATTCATGAAGTCGACACCGACCCGCACCTTTCCGTTCTTCGACACAACGACGATGTTGGCGAGTTGGTTCGGGTATTTGACCTCCCGAATAAAGCCGAACTGGACAAGCTTGTCGACTTCCTCGTTTACGACCTCTCGCTTGCGATCGGAGATGTGCCACTTCTTCTGGTTGATAGGGGTTGTATCTGTCCGGACATTCAGTCGATGGCATGCAGCCTCTGTACTAACCCCTATCATGTTGCATGGCTCAAGACAAACACATCGCGGTTTGACCAGAGTTACTGCAACAATTGATCTTTTTCATCAAGGGACAGGGTGCTCCCTACATAAGTTCGCTGCGGGAAGCCCCTTATTCCTATTTCGACCTCATTGAGAGGCTCAATTGAGGGTGACCCCGCCCATTCATCCATGCACTCTTGCGCAAGGGCGAGGTCATCCTATAACTACTACCCCTTCCGGTAGCCTGGCTTCGAAGATGACCCTCCGGTGCGCACAACCTTGATCTGCGTGTGGGCTGCTACGTACTGGTCTCCTCGTATGCGAAGCACCTTACCTCCGGCATAGAACTTCAAGCATTGGTGCTTGGTCGAGGAGATCGCATCCATCTCATGCAGCCATGACCAGCCCATGACGATGTTGTAGGACGATTCGGCCTCGACCACGATGAATCGGACCTGTCAAGCCACAGGTCCGGCGACCACCGTTAGGGTGACCTCTCTAACAACCTTTGCTGTCTCTTTGGCGAAACCATCAAGAGCCACGTTCGAGGGTTCCAACTGCTTGCGGGTGAAGCCCAGCTGATGGAAGGCATGGAGAAAGAGCACCTCCATGGAACTTCCAGTGTCCACGAGGCACCAGTGGACGTTCCATCTTCCAATCATCAGCTGAATTACCAGGGGATCCTGGTGAGGGCAGGATACCCCCTAGAGGTCTTCTTTGTTGAATGTGAGGCTCTCGGAGTCATCCAGCATCCCGATCTTCTGGGGGATGTGGACAACGTTGTTCATGGACTGGACTCGGAGAAGCTCCTTGGCTGTCCTCTGTATCGAATTCACAGAGAGGGTCGGTCCTAGCCTACTCCCGTGAATCATGTTCAGCTAGGGAGTAGTCCGAGGGTCCGGTCGCTCTAGCGGTGGTGGAGCCCCCAGCACGGCTTCACCTATTCTTAGCGGAGGGAGTAGCAAACGATCTTCCGTAGCTCGACCGACAGGGTCGGTTTGAGCCACAAACTCCTTAAGGTGTCCTTTCTCAATGAGGTCCTCCAGCTCATGCATCAGGGCCCAACAGCATTGCGTGTCGTGACCCCAGCCTTGGTTGTATTCACACCTCTTGTGCTGGTCCTGCCCCTCAGTTACTCCTTGAGGTGCTGGTGCGGGACAACGAACATACTTCTCGTTCCGGATTTGCCGCAAAACTTCATCCGGAGGGAGGGTGAGGATAGTGAACTTCCTATTCCTTCTTCCGTCGGCCGCTCCGGGTATTTGCGCTTGGCACCTTTGCTCGACGACGTTGGATGGTCGGTCACCGTCTTGATCTTTTGCTGTTGAGATGTGACAGGATTTGAAGCTTGAGCGTCCTCCTCCGTGCAGATGTAACGCTCCGCTCTGTGGTATAGCTCCCCGGTACTCACGACTGCCTTCTTGACCAAGGAATTTCGAAAAGCATGGCCAAGCCTTAGCCCGCTCCTGAATGCCATGGCCAACGTCGCACTCTTGCCTGTAAATCGTTGATGGACAGGATCTCCGTCTTAAAACGGATGGTGAAATCCTTCAAGGACTCGCGGGGAGTCATCCGGAGGCTAAACAAGGAATCAACCTCTTCGGCTGCCTCCGATTGCACCTGTACTGGTCTAGGAACTAGCGAGCCAGATCGGTGAAGCTGTCGATGCTGTCGATGGGTAGCCGAGAGTACCATTCCAGTGCGGGCCCTTTTAGACTTCGCTGGAACATTTTGCACAACTCGTCCAGCAAGTCGTGTGAGTTCATCTTGTTTTTGTACTCCAGGAGATGAGTACATGGGTCGCTTGACTCATCGAACCTCTCAAACCGAGGTGATCGCCAATCGTGGGGGAAATGGGTATCTAGCACCCTCACGGTGAGGGGGCTCTCTACCACCCCCTTAATGGCGTTCTGCACCATCAGGTCGACCCGGTGCCCAAATCGCTGGACAAACAGGTTTACCAGATCCTCCTGGTGCTCGCAAGTTTGCTCCTCCGGGAGCATCATAGGTGTTGGAGGTTGGGGGACATATGCTGGGATCGCCGGGCGATATGCCGGCCTTGCTGCTCCTTCCCCTCAGCGCGCAACACGTCAGAGGTTTCTACTAGACGATGATGATTCTCGGGAAGGTGCCACGCTGGTATGGCCTTTCGGGGCCTGCGTGAGTCGCCACCCAACCGTGGGGGTGAGCTCGAGGCCAAGGCGGTCCCAGACATTGAGACGGGAATCGCTAAGTTCCACCATTCTTTCTTCAGGTTTAAGCGCTTGGCGAGTGGCGATGCTCGTTCGCCCTGCTAGGTCCCTAAATACATCCTCGATTGAGTCGTGGTCCTGACCTGGCGGAGGCGCTTGGCGGATCCTCTCTGGCGCGTGATGGGGTCGAGATGACCTTTCCTGAGATCGACTCTTGGATGGAGTCATAAACCGTCTTCGGGCCTCCTCGTAGTGCGCCCGCTGGCTCGCTCATTGATAGGCTCGGTTTTCTTCCGCCAGGATATTCATCTTCTCGAACATCTTCTCTTGGTTAGCCAAGAGAACCTCCAACAATCACTGCGGAGGTAGGAAGTCATGAGACCTTCATTCCCCAATATCCGGATGCGCTTCACTGCCCGAGGGCGCATGCACTGGTGGAGGATGCCAGCACTAGAGCCTTCTTCTTGCTCTGGTGAGTCGTCACCATTGCTTCCGGTTTGTTAGCTCAAAGAGCAATGATCTCAGATCTCCGCCAAATGGGTGAATCCCACAGACGACGCCAAAGAATTTGGGGGGAGATTCCCCGTCGACCACACCCGGTCATCAGATGGAATGGCTCGCCTCTACCTCCTTCCCGTGGTACCTGCAAGAAGACCGAAGCTCACCTCCGAGCTAAGGCCCCTTCAATGCTCAAGTCAGGGAAGGAAACAAACACAAGAGTGATCTAGGGTTCAGGATCGTGAGATTGCTTACCTGCATATGAAGGGGCGGGGTTCTTTTATAGGTCTTCTTATAAGTGTGAGAAATGCTCATGGAATATCCTCTGAGAATCTCGGGCGGTTAAGGCGGATCGTTCCTGATCAGACGCCCTTTACCTCTTTCCGTCTATGCTCCCGTTAGTCATGGGTCTGTTGCTGATCGTGGGCGACCCACGATCATAATGGGCCAGATACTGCCAAGTCCCTCAATCCTGGTGAATCTTCCGACAGTTACAGAAGCTTTCCGGCCGTTACAAGCGCCTCTTGACCTTTCCTCGCCTATGGGCGGCGCTCCACCGCCAACCAGGTCGGGTCTCTTAAAGGTTTGGGTAGTCAGGCCAGATCCATGGCCTGCCCGACTCTTTCTATGACCTGGTCTCTGCTTGAGGGCTCGGGCTCCTCTGATCTTCTTCCAGGGCTGAGTCTTCTGTAGAGGGTGTAGCTCGTGGACCGAGTCGGGTCGTTAGACCCGATCCGACCGGTCCGACTCTCCAAATCTTTATACCCGGTCAAGCCTGGAGACTCTGTCGTACATGTGTCATTATCTGGTCGGCGTGGCGGAAAACCCCTTCTACAGAGATTACATCTATATCCCATAACAATGTGTGGACTCTTGTTACACCATCATCCAATATTAAACCTATTGGATGTAAATGGGTGTATAAGAAGAAGAGAGGATTTGATGGTTTTATTGAGACTTGTAAAGCTGAATTAGTTACCAAGGGTTACACCCAGAAAGAAGGAATCGACTTTGATAAAATCTTCTCGTCGGTAGCTATGATTAAGTCTATTTGGATCCTTCTATTTATTGCAGTCCATTACAATTGGAAGATCTAGTAAATGGATATCAAGACAACTTTCCTTAATGGGCATTTGGAAGATGATATTTACATGATGTAGCCTTCAGGTTTTAAGTCAGAGGGTCAGGAGTATCTAGTTTGTAAGTTATAGAAGTCCATTTATGGACTATAGCAAGTATCTAGAAGTTGAAATATCCATTTTGATAAGGTATTATAGTCATATGGATTTGTTTAAAACAAGGTTGAACCTTGTGTGTATAAGAGGAGTGACATAACTGTAATGTTATATTTGATACTTTACGTGGATGATATTCTGCTTATTAGAAATGACGTAGGAACATTGTTAACTGTAAAAGTCTGATTATTAACACAATTCGATATGAAAGACCTAGGTGAAGCGAGTTATATTTTAGGGATCAAGGTAACTCAAGATCACAAAAATAGGATTCTCTCGCTGTCCCAGGCTGTGTATATAGATAAGGTTATGGTCAGATTTGGCATGCAGGACTTCAAGAAGGGTTTCATGCTATTCAGTCATACCTTGAAACTGTCTAAATATTAAGGTCCTAAGACACATCCTAAGACACCTGAGGAGAAGAAAGAAATACAGAAGGTGCTCTATGCTTCGGCAATAGGTAGTCTAATATATTATATGCATTGCATAAAGCCAAGTATATATTTCGTAGTAGGCATGATGGGTCAGTTTCAATTGAATCCAGGTCTAGCTCACTGAATAGTTGTAAAGCGTTTACTCAAGTACATTCGTCAGATGAGAGACTATGAGTTAGTTTATATCTCATAGGATTTGACAGGGATTGGATATATAGATTTTGAATTTATGTCAGATTCGGAATCCAGAAAATCGATATCAGAATTTGTGTTCATATTAGGAGGAGCAGTGGTTAGTTGGCAGAGTATGAAGTAGAAGTGCATCGCAGACTTTACTATAGAAGCTGAGTACGTTGCAGCATGTGAGGCAACAAAAGAGGCGGTATGGCTAAGAAAGTTTCTGATGAACTTTGGGTACGTACCAAAGACTCAGTTACTTATTTGGCTTTATTGTGATGATAGTAGAGCGATAGCAAAGACCAAGGAGCCAAGGCACCACTATAAGGGAAAATACATCGAGCGCAAGTTTCACTTAATTCATTACGTTCAAAAGCAAGGGCAAGTGCTGGTGACGTAGATTGTATCCGCAGATAATGTTCATGATTCTTTTACCAAGGTGATACCTACCAAGGTATTCGAGCGACATGTGGAGATGATGAGAGCCAAAATCGTTTTGCTTTGCTAGAACAAGCGGAAAATTATTAGAATTGATGTATTATAAGTTTATAAAACTTTATTTTGTTCAATGAATAAGGTTGAATGTTAATATATGAAATACATATTGGTACAAAAAACTATTACATGTTATTATAATAGAACAAAAATCCTTGGATACATAGTAGTCCGCTTGGGTAGAAGACTAAGTGGATTGGTCTCATGTAAACTAAATCAGTTTACAGCTACGATCAGGTTGGTCACTTTATCATGATAAGCTGTTGTGATGATATAGCATAGGTGTCTTCACCATGGTCATCACCAGGCACAGTGTTTGTGGCAAAACCAAACCAACACGGTGCACAGATCGGTGAGCAGATATTGGTGCAGTAAGCCGTGTTTCTGCTTTGAGTAAAACGATCATAAATCGTAAAAAACCATGACTGGTAAGTTAACCAGTTATATGGTGCTTTGGTGTACCAATATATGAGGGTCCAGTTATGTGACCCAAAACCATGATATGTTGGGTTACCCAACTGACGTCGCATCAACATGCCACTCCTGCAGGCCATTCACACCCCTAATGGGGGGTATATTTCGTGGTCTGACTTATGTCGTATTAAACTCAGACATGGTGGATATTAGTTGGACTTTTGATTGGATCCAGTTACTTAGGAAGGTAATCAGAGATATGATATGCATAGTAAATCTGAAAGGTACTGAGTTATATTACCACTCGAGTCTAACAGTGTTCTCCACCTGTCGAGTTGAGTCATGGCACCAAGTAAAGGGAAAACGGGTTTACCACTACTAAGCGGAGAATAGGGGTATGCAAGAGAACATATAACATTTGGGTGAATTGGAGTGTAGCTTACATCGCCCTTTGGATGGCTACACAGGTTAACTCGACTCAGGAGATCGATGGTACACACGGGTAGTGTGTTTATCGAGTCTAAATTGGAAGTTATGAACCCCGGACCCTAAATTTCCACCTTATCCACATTATATATGGTCCTTGAACTATCTCCTAATTTCACAGTGCACAGGTAAAAAAAGTAATAAGTCCAACCCTAATACTCTATATGTGTGCATTGCATTAGTGCACGATAGTTGTGTAAGAGTATGTGTGTGCTAAGGGGGGAAACCCTGCGATAGTACAGAGATATGCGCGGTAGTTTTCCTATCTCGTGTGGGCTCTGCTATATGGGTGTAATGCACTGGGACATATTATGTGTTGACTTGTTGACTTTACTAGGGGCACCCTATGTATTGACTAAGGGTACATCGATAAATAGTAGAAGCGCTAGTGACACCCCACAGCGGCACGCTATGTGAGTTCTCGTACAAAGGGAGTGACTAATTAGTGTTATGGGGGTATTTTGGAAAACCAAAACACTACCCATAACCTAAGGGGCGGGCCTATATGATAGGGGACTTGCATGACCAACCCCCCTTGCTTGTAAGAGTTGCAAGTGGACAAAATGAAGGTCATGTTTAGCAAGTGGAGACATATATGGGGCCGGCTACAACTTGCTTGCGTAAGATGTGTGACTGGCCCACATCTACACACAAGGGGAGAGACAAAAGGGGGGGCCAACCTACCTCTCTCACAGGCAATGTAGGGAGGAGCCAACCCCTATATAAATACAGATGGAGAGAGGGGGTAGCCATATGTGCTTGCCCTAGCCCCTTCTCTTCTTCTCTCCTCTCTCATCTCCCTTGCGCATGCTTGTGCTGTTTGGACTTAGCTTTGACTTCCTTGCGTGTTAAATCATAAAAGAAGAAGGCTCGTCATTTGTAGGCACTCTTAGAGATCCATCGACGAGGCTCTATGCATCATGTGAGATCTCGTGAACAAAGAAGGCTTTATCCTCTCGTGAGCCATCATCTTTCTCATGGGATTTCTTCCGTCTTCATCGACAACGAAGACAATCTTCTACGGTTAAAAGATCCGCACGAATGTATAGCATACTCTAACATGTAGATTTAGCGTAGATTTGAATTACATGTATGTTAGATTTTCACATCGCTAAATTATCATTAGGGTATTCGATTAACGTGCATACACATGCATGTACATGTAGATTAGTTTTTATAAAATTTAATCGTGAAACGTACACCACCAATGGTCTTTCGACCGGCAATTCATCTCCATTGCAGACCTCTAATATAGGATTTTTCCAACCGGACACCAAGATTCTTTGATCGTCAACTCTCATCTTCTTTCTCTACAAGGGGCTCTTGCTTTCTCAAGTGAGAGGATAAGGGTTAGATGAATGAGATGATGAATTATGGGTTAGGGATTCTCCTCTTTGATATCTCCCAACATGGATCCCCCTAATTAAGGTCCAAACAAGTGGGCTCCCCAATAAGGAGTGAACCCAACAAATCTCCCTTCACGACTCATGAGAAGGGCATCACATTATCCAAACTGGATAAACCGCAACATACATTATGCTTGTATTTAGGCAATGGCTTCGTCATCATATCAGAGGCATTATCTTCTGTATGGATCTTCTCAAGTTGTATCAAAATTTTCTCCAATATGTCATGGATCCAACGATATCTCAGGTCAATGTGCTCCGACCTTGAATGAAATCTTGCATTCTTGCTCAAGTGGATGACACTTTAACTATTGCAATAGACAATATAATTTTTTTTTACTTAAAACGTTCTTCAATGAATCTCTTCATTTATAGCATACCTTTGCAATATTTTGTGGCGATGATATACTCTGCCTCTGTGGTAGATAGAGCCACGTATTTTTGTAACTTTGATTATGAAGCCCCCCCTTTCCTTTGCAAAAGTAACTAAGTACCCCGATGTTGATTTTCTTTGACCAAAGTCTTTCACTATCAATCTTGATATGTACCTTGGTTGTGAGCTCTTGTCTTCGATCTTCAATCTGAATACCCACTTATTCTTGAGTGCTTCCATCCCTTAAGGCAATTGAACCAAGTCATATGTATGGTTCTTATGCAAGGAATCAATCTCCTATTGCATATCTTCTAACCATCCCCTATCTTTTTTTTTGGTCAATGCTTCTTGAAAGGTCTCAGATTCTCCCCCATCTATGTATAAAACAAACTCTGAATCTAAGTATCTAGTAGAAGGACGATGTAGTAGCTTGGAGAATGTTCTCACTTGCTTTGTAGATGAATCTTCTTGAATATGATGTTCCCCTCTTTTTTCACATTATTTTGAACATGTATCATTGTTTGGTGCTTCATTCTCTTCTTATTCTTCTCCTCTGCAATTATTATACAATATAGGTGGAGAAACTAAAGTGAAGGGTGGCTCATCACTAACAAACTATGGCTTTTTAGTTTTGTCTCTCTTTTGCAATTTGGTCTTCAAGAAAAATTTAAACAATATCTCGGCTTCTAACAATCATCTTCTTCTCGGGATCCCATAACCTGTATTAACATTCTTTGACTCCATACTCCACATTCCATAAAAATACATGGTGGCGCCTTCTCATTCAAATTAGATTTTTTGCTCTTTGAAAATATTCACAAATGTTTTGCACTCAAATACTCGCAAGTGTGAATAAGAAACAACTCATCTTGTCTATACTCTCTCCGGAATGTCACCATCCAAATAAAATGAAGGTGCCTTGTTAATCAAATAAACCGATGTGCGAACCGCCTCACCCCAAAAGGATTCGGGTAACTTGGACATAAAAAGCAAACATTGGACTCTATCTATAATGGTGTGATTCATCATCTTGGCTACAACCATAACCTGGGACGTATGGGGACCGTCTTCTCATGCCGTATACCATGCTTTATATAATAGATTTCTAATTAACTTGAAGTGTTCTCTCCCCCATTGTCACTATGGAGACACCTCAAGAGTGTACCATTTTTTTTTTCAACCATGGCATGTAAATTCTGAAACCATTCGATCTTCAACAATAGCTTCATGCCCAAATTGCTCTTAGCACAAGCATCTCCTCTTTCCACAATTTTAGAAGAACCCATATTCTCCATCTTCAGAATAGCGAAATCCGATCCCCAGATGTGTTAGTTATGACCAAATGGTTATGCAATGTAGCATGAAAGGAGGATCCAGTATCAACAACACAAACGGTACTATTTGTAAAAGTGTCCATAATACTCACATCACCTTCAAAAGTCACCACTTTTTTCTTATCTTATCCTTAATTTATTTTACCATTTTCTTCTTTTTACTCTCTCTTAAACTTCTAACATTCTCTTTTTATGTATCCCTTCTTACTACAATGATAGTATTTCATATCCTTTCTAGGGTTTGATTCGCTTCTAGACTTGGAGCGACTTTTGTGTTCTTAGAATTTTGATCTTATTCTTCTTTTCATCAAAAGTACTTGTGAGGCAGATGAATCCAAGAACTTTTTTCTCGTCTCCTCATTCATCAAATCTACTAGTGACTAGGCTTATGGTCTCTATCACATCCGGTGCGAGTTGCTAAGAGACATCACAAATGTATCACAACTTTCAGGTAACGACCTCTAAGGAGTAATAATGCTTAAAGCTTATCATCTAACACCATCTTCATTGTGAAGAGTTGATCTATAACACTCTTCGATCATCTTATGCAAGTATTTTGCAATAATGTGCCCACCTTAAACTTCAAGTTAACAAGCCACCTAATAAAAAAGGCTTTGTTGCCGGTGGTTTTTCTTTTGTACAAGTCCTCCAACTTCTTCCAAAGTGAGGATGCTGAAGTCTCATTCACTAAATATATGGTGGTAGACGCTATTATACAACCATTACCAAATATACCCAACAACTTGTCGGTTCAATTTTTTTCAATCTTTGTCAGATTTGTCATTTGGTTTGGCATTATCACCCTCAATAGGGCTACACATATCTTTGACATAGAGAAAATCTTGCATCTTTTCCTTCCAAAGCAATAAGTTCTCTCCATTGAGGCTTATCATTCTACTTGTATTCACCTCTATATCTCATACAAGAATATTTTGTCAAACACCTTGTACGTACAACCTTACTATGATACCACTATGTTGAAAAAATCTCATATTTTTTTCATTGTTTGTGCAAGTAAATGGAGAATGATAGGTAAAAAAAAACCAATCACAACATACCAAGATAACATAGCATGACGATCCAAACCAACAAGCCAAGGCATACACAAGATTTACATGGAAATCCATCAAGATGAAGGGGAAAACCACGGGCCAAACTCTAAATGCTCTCTACTATGTAAAAAGGTGAGATTACAATGATCTCCTCTCTAGATAGCACTAGAGATTTCCTCACATCAACAAAACATCACTAATGATGGATAACAACAACAATGGAAGAGTATGGAACTCTTTTAGTAAAGGGAACATCAAGAGAATAAGACCAGATGGGTGGCTTTGACAATGCTCACAAATCCGGAATCAAAAACCCCTTTGATGGATACAAAGATTCTTCAATATTCAACTCCCGTATTCTTTCTCTACAAGACACTTTCTTTCACAAGTGAGAGAACGGGGGTTAGATGAATGAGATTATGAATTGGGGGCTAGGGTTTCTCCCCTTTTTCTTTTACATCTTTCAATATGCCCCCCTCATTAAGGCCCAACCCAAACAAGTGGGATTCCCAATGAGGAGTGAACCCAACACACATATTATTCTTAATAACTTCTTTACAAACTTTTTTTTTTTTGAGAAATCCCTCGTACCATATGAGGGGGGTTCGGCCTAGACCCCTACCGGTTCTTTACACACTCTCATGGCATGCCAATTAGTTCATAGTTAAGGACTTAGACAAAAGTCCTTTTAAGAAAATCATTTTAAGCTAAAGGACAGACAACATTTTAGTTTTGCATCAAGTCCTTCCCGAAATACCATATTACAACAAGTCTCCCAAACCAACTTTTTTGACTTTTCAAACGGTTCAAATGATAAAAATACCCCTACATGTGACTGCATATGAAAGTATATAGAATCCGAATGTATGGACACAAATCACTATAGCAATGGTTACTCTTTGTGGACAGATTGTTACTCAGTAAAAAAAAAAAGCGATACTTATTAATTTTTTATTTTTTTGCTATAGTGATTTTAATGTAGCAATGAGATACAATCTGCAACACAAAGAGCAACAATCTATGACACAAAGAGTAACAATTTTTTTACTGTAGCAATTTTTTTTTACAATTGTTACTCTATGCTACAGTGTTTTTACTGTAGCAATTTTTTTTTCCAAACAAGATTCTTAAAAAAAAAAATACTGCAGTGTTTTCACTATAGCAAGAGTAACAATTTACACCCACCAGGGGATTGGAGAGTTGGCAAAGCAACTGATGCTTTGGTGATGAGGTTGTGGGTTCAATTCTTCCTCCCCTCGATTTACCCAGGAGTGAAGTGGGAATTGCCGAGTGGGTCGGGCTTCACTCCCGGAGGGATTAGTCCGAGCCTGAAGTGGGCCATTGCCCGAAAGGTTTCGGGACACCCGCCGATGTCAAAAAAAAAAAAAAAAAAAAAAAAAAGAGTAACAATTTACCGGCAAAAGAGTAACCATATTACAGTGATTTGTGTCCATGCGTCCAGATTCTATACACTTTCATGTACAATCACATGTAAGGATAAAATAGGTATAATAAAAACATTTGTTGTGGAGGGACTTTAGCCACAACTGAAACGTTGTCTGTCCTGCAGCTACAAACATACCTGCTACCAGGACCTTAGCCACACTACCCCTAGTTAAATCCTCTTCATTGGCGATCGGAATTCGGCCGATCGAACTCAAGAATAGACCTCTATTTTTTTTCTCATTCCATTCTATGATAGTAACATACAATCAATCGAATATTAATAAAATCACTAACTAACGAAAATGCTTCATCCTTGTCTATCAATTAACATAAAAATTGATCAACTATCTAAATTTGAAAAGGTCCCTATTGGCAACCGGTCACACCATTAATGTCCGCCGAAGATGGTAGGATCAATACTTTATAAGGTTGACAAAATCAAACCCCTTGGTTCTTCTAATTTATCCGAATCGAATTTTTCGATACCAACTGTATGATGTCTCTTCTACCTTCAGTTGAGCTTCCTCCTGTCGCCTATGTGCCAATAATGGCACGTACATCGACGATGACGATATAAGTGGTCCCAACTTAAGCTGGCATGATCAAACAACTAAGTTCGACTAGCTAGTACGTTCTCTCGACCCAAGATGTAAGATACGGGGAAGAAAAATAAAAAGAGAAAAATTAATCCTCCCATCACCCGCGACAATGTGTAGCATTCAATCTCAATTGACGGTGCTAGATGCATCCGACCCACCACCTTATGGTACGAGACGTCTGATGGGATCATCTCTCGCGGAAATGGATCATTTCTTCGGGCCCACAATAGGGTTTGTACCAACTATTTCCAATCGTATAACTAATGATTGAAAGTTCGCAAGATCACCGTCCTTGAAGGAGTTTGAGCATCACCGTCCCCGTGATTGGCTCATTTCAGGGTTATGTATGTCATTTCGGTTTATGCATCACAGTGAAATGACCGAAGATTGTGAAATGGACCAAACGGGAGGACGGTTATGTTCACCCTTCTTCAAGGAGGGTGAACAAAATCTTTCTCCATGAGCACACATGGGAAGGGGACATGTTCAACAAGAAGGGGGATTAAATGGGATCAATGGATATATTTTTTTTTTTTTTGAGAAAGGGATCAATGGATAATACTAGAAGACATCCTACATTTCGTTGGAGAGAACAAAGAGAGAGCTCAACATCTAATCTCAAAACAAAAGCAACTAGAAATAATACACATTGGACCAAAATAAGGCTCAATATCTTACTCTCTCAAGGAAAATCCAAGCTCATCCATCCAAGAACATGGATGCAAGTGCTAGCCATTCACCACGCCACTCTCCGTCGCTCTGCGGCCCAGACGCCAACAAGCACAAGAGCACAAAGGGCTCACCGATGAGCATCCCAGAAGCCGATGCAGTCGATTGCCACATCATCGAGCTCACTGGCTCTCGCTGCACCGCCATATGGCTCTCCGCCTGACGGTCACGATTTCGGCGAATCTGGCCATTGGCGGCCACCATTGGCCGACTTGTCCTTCACCCCCTTTTATTATTTTTTTTTGCGAGGGGGGGAGGCCCCATTGGGGGCTATATTTATTGGTGCAAGTGGAGCCATCAAGAGTGCCGCCCACAGTCTCTTTCATGATCAAGAATCAAGGGTCCAAAAGCTCCATTTCATAGTATTATCCATATGCTTACAAGTAATGACCAATTGTTATGCTCCGGCTTGGCAGCACTGCCATTACTTTAAGTGAACAAGAATGGAGTCGTGCTTGCCGCGTAGATTCCAAGGCCGAATGGATCCGATTAGGTCGAGCTGCTAGTGGGTGTCTGCTAGCTTAGCTGGTAAAGTCTCTTGGTGGTTGTACTAGAGATCTGGGATCGAATCACGCCTACTCCGACTGATCGGGGCTATCTGAACTCCTCGCTCTAGCGAGGCACCGAGGGTTCTCAAAAATGTGGGGCACCAGTAAGGTTTGCTGGTATATTCTCTTGGTGGTTGTACCAAAGACCCGGAATCGAATCCTAGGTACCCCAAGCTCCCTCATAGGGTTCTCTAGAAGAAAAAGAAAAAAAAGACATGTGAGTCATGTGACAACTTTTCTCATCAACATACACCGTGGAATGACCATGGGTCGCAAAGGACCCTTTCATATCATGAGATGCACATAAGTATAAGGGTTAATGTGTGATAGGTCCTTGACAACATATCAGTTCGGTGAACATGATCCGTATAAGATGCGTTGAGCCTGAGATCCCTGGTCCAACAGATTGGTTCGGTGAACATGATCAAAATTTTTAGGAAATCCTGAAAATATCCTCAGTTGGCCTCTTCTTTCTTCCATCTCTCTCGGGCAGCCATGGCGGAGGCAAGCGCGATCAGCGGAGGTAGCGGCAGGGGCGGCAGCGGAGACGAGAGACGGGAGGCAGACAGAGGGGTCCGGTTCGGATTAAGTTTAAGTTTAGGATTAGGTCTAGAGTTTATCCCATGGCCAATAGATTTTCGGGTTTAGGTTTGATTTAGTTTTAGAATGGAGTGACATGATTTAAAAATTTAAAATGCAGAGGGGTATTATTTTCCACAAGGTTGTCTGCCCTTTAGCTAACTGATATGTTTCCAGGGACCATTCACTAAGAGCATCTCCAATGGCCGGGCTCTTACGATTCTTCCCTATTCTTCAAACCTTATAACTGTCACGTAGGCTGGGAATGGAAGAGCATTTCAACGGGTTCCTCAATCTCTTCCTATTTTTGTGTAAAATAAACAAATCAGAATCCATGGAAATAATCTTTATAAGGGATGTTCTAGAAAGTAAGAAAGTTAATAGACTTTCATTCAATGCAAATTCAGGTCGACTATTCTTAGGTTTCCCTCCTCTCTCTAATCTTAAGGAGAAGAGTAGAAAAATATCAAATAGAAAAATTTGGTGGAACCTGTTGGATCCCCCTTTTGACTGCTTTCTTTATTTCTTTTGATAAAATAAGAAAGTAAGAAAAACAAAGGAGCCCGTTGGAGTTGCTGTAATTCCCCTTAATTAAAATCTTTTGAACTCTTAAGTTTTTTTTTCTACTTACTCATCCAGAGGTAAGCCGAGTCCTGTATCTGCTTTTATTTTTCAGTAATAAATTCGTTTTTTACCTCTCAAAAAAAAAATCTTTTGAACTCTTTGGCTTATAATTTGTTGCAAAAGAGATGTGGTAGATGGAAAATATACTACTTAACCAGAGTGGTTTATAGATTCCTGTTGCACAGAATGATGTGTCCCGATCACAACCGTCCATTGCACCCATACTCAGTGAGGCATGCAAAAGGGTGCTGTGATCTGATCCATGTCATTCTGGTCAGCAGAAGTCGATCTGTACAACATTCTGGTTGAATAGCATATATTGATCATAGCCCATGGAGGGGATATAGGCATCAACAATTGAACGAGACACAAAGCTCTTGAATAGTCACTGCTTAAAATGTTACTATGAAGTTTATTAGAAAACATTTTTTTTTTTTTTGATGGACTAGCCTGGCGGTCAAAGGACAAGGCACCAGAGCATGGGCTCAAAGAGTTCTGAAGATCGAAACCGGGAAGACAACATAACTGCTAGTTATATTAAATTCTATAACCAGTGAACATGGCATCAACGGCTAGGATTTGAATGTGCATACAAGGCAACAACGACCTTGAGGCAAAGTTCACTCGTCGGTGTTGTGGGTGCCAAAAATGGATAAGACATTTTACCAGTCCATAGGCCCACATGCCATCAAAAATCAGGCAATTAGAGGGACATGTTTCTAGAGACCCACAAGGACAGCTCGTGGATAGCCAGTAGGCCAGTAAGGACCCAAATTTTCAGAGGCCCACGAGGATAGCTCGTGACCTATTCAGAGACTAGCCAGTAGGTCAAAGAGGACTGTATCGTAGGTGGCCAACGAGGACATATCGTGGTCTATTCGAAGACCAGTTAGCAGGCCAGCAGAAGCTCACTTGTGGACCAGTCACAAATCACCACGTGTACCAATCACAGACTGCCACATTAACTTCGACGGTTTTGGAAGGTCAACAATTATAAATACACCAAACGGCAATAGCATATGCTTTTTGCTAGTTCAAGTACCTGCAGCCTCATGTGGAGTAGCAGAGCTCTGCGTCCAAGCTGATTGGATTTGAGATCACGTTTCATTCCCCAATCTTCTATTTCTTTGTACAAGCCTCTCTTGACCTGTCGATGGACATCTGGACATTCTAAAAGGATAGTAGATTTAAGGTTGTGACTTACCACACGAAGACGTAGGCTACGACCGAAATCCGGCAACAAATCTTTGTGTCACCTTTATACTATACTCTCTACTCTCTTTACAACCTACAACTCTCAAACCTAATCAATTGATTGTTGAAGGGATCGAGCGACGAAAAAGATCCCTGTTTTCATACCAGGAGTCGAATATGGAACCTTTCCTACCAGGAGTTAGAGGAAGTACCACTAGGACAAGAGCCCGTTGGTGTGGCTAGACATTATGGTGAGACAACAAATCATATGCCATCGGATAAGAAGGGGCGGGCATTTTTCTTATAACTTAAGCAAATGATCCATGATCTCCAAATTGGAAAGAGTTGGACCTCTTAGCAGCTACCTAACCACAATAAAGTCCTAGACCAGACTAGTTACTTGCACTTTTGAGAATTCGGTAGGAACATCTCACCCTGATTTCTCAATCCTCTCATCATTATTCATATTGTTTGTGCGTGCGAATCATGGGCGTTGATGTTATGTTCACTGGATTATGAATTAATAAATAACAAAATTGTTGCCTCCCTCCATTTTGTCTCTGGACCTCTTTGAGCCCTTGCTCTAGCGTCTTGTCTAGGGATGGCACCGGTGCGGTTTCAAATCGAAAACCATGGTAAACCGCACCGTATGGTGCGGTTTTGGTTTGACAAAATTTAAAATCGTTACGGTGTGGTGCGGTTTTGGTGTAGCGGTGCAGTTTCGGTTTTGACCAAACCCACATAAAACCGTACTGTTTAGGCCATTATAGTGATAAACTGTGATGCATGCCACCGCATGGTGCAGTTTCGATTTTAAATAACGGTACACCGTCGAGGTGCGGTGCGGTGCGATTTCGATGTGGTGGTTCAGTGTTGTTGTGCGGTTTTAGTTTTACCCAAAATCGCACTGTTGCCATCCCCAGTCCTGTCCTCTGACCGCATGATCGTTCCAGCAAAAAAAAAAATTCAAAGAAGCAATGGTGTAATTGATTGCGTACGTGGCAGCTCAGGGAAAAACAAGGATAATATTCAAGAACCATAATTGTTTTGCCTTCAAAATTTGTCATGTAAATAATGGTGTAGTCGTTTGTAAGAGAGAAACGATCCCATAAGGCATCTTGTGCCCTAAGGTTACGGTTATTACACATCAAAGTCATCAGATAGCAGGCAATACGTACGATTAGTAAATATCACTCACCTTAGATTGATGCTGCTCGAAGCATCGGTTCCGCAACCTTATGGTACGAGACACCTTATGCGATCACTACTCTATGTAACATGGGATGTAATATCGGAAGAAAAAAATTTACTCCAACGAGGGGTCACTCCAGATGCTCAGCGATGCATCTGGACCGTTCCCTAATGAACAAGAAGAAAAGTAGCGCGCAGAATCTAAAGTTTAGATAAGATTACTCAATACTCTTCAGTGAACGATTCAGATGCATCACTATACATACGGAGCAATAATAGGCTGAGGCAAAATTTTTTTCTTAATATTCAAAAATAAAAAAGAATTTCGATTTTTTTTATTAAAAAAAAAACTAGGTGAGGGGAAGAGGGGGAGCAGAGAGGCCATGTATCCCCTGCAGGCCGAACAGAGTACTCGATCTCTTCGGCCACCCAGATACACGACAAGCAGAACTCCCAAAAGCTGAACCAGCAACGTCACCATGTGTAATTAAACCCTCCCATCTCTCTCTCTCTCTCTAAACCCTCCCATCTCTCTCTCTATAAATATATGACCCACTACCTCACCAGTGAAGAGCAAACCAGAAAACCATTAGAGAACCCTTCTCTGCTTCTTCTCTCTCTCTCTCTCTCTCTCTCTCTCTCTCTCTCTCTAAAGATGACAACTTCCTCAACTTCTTCCCACTGTGACGACCATAGCCATAGCCCTCAGTGTGTCCTCACAGAGCCCTTCATCCAAAAGACCAAGAGCTCAACGTTGTTACAGAGCCCATCATCGGACTCCCCAATCTTGACATACAAGCCACCCAACAACAAGCTCTCCCTCTCCCTGATAGAGACACGCTCCATCCTGGGCCTCGCACTCCCCATGGTCGTCACCGGCCTCCTCCTCTACTCCCGCTCCATGATCTCCATGCTCTTCCTCGGCCGCCTCGGCAGCCTCCGCCTCGCGGGCGGCGCCCTCGCCATCGGCTTCGCCAACATCACCGGCTACTCAGTCCTCTCCGGACTCGCCTTGGGCATGGAGCCCATCTGCGGCCAGGCCTTCGGCGCCAACAGGACCTCCCACCTCCGCCTCGCCCTCCACCGCACCGTCCTCCTCCTCCTCGCCGCCTCCATCCCCATCGCCCTCCTCTGGGCCAACATCCGTCGCATCCTGCTCCTCTGCGGCCAGGACGCCGCTATCGCCGCCGCCGCCCACGACTACATCCTCCTCTCCCTCCCCGACCTCCTCCTCCAGTCTGTCATCCACCCCCTCCGCATCTACCTCCGCGTCCAGTCCATCACCCTCCCCCTCACTTACTGCGCCGCCGCCGCCCTCGCCCTGCACCTCCCCGTCAACCACCTCCTCGTCTCCACCCTCGGCCTCGGCATCCGCGGAGTCGCCCTCGCCTCCCTCCTCACCAACCTCAACCTTCTCCTCCTCCTCCTTGCCTACCTCTACTTCTCCGGCGTCCACCACCGCACCGGCGGCCTCGCCCTCAGCGCCGAGAGCTTCAAGGAGTTCGGGCCCCTCCTCGCTCTCGCCGTCCCCAGCTGCGTCTCAGTGTGCCTCGAGTGGTGGTGGTACGAGATCATGATCCTCCTCTCCGGCGTACTCGCCGACCCGCAAGCCACCGTCGCCTCGATGGGCGTCCTCATCCAGACAACCTCCCTCATCTACATTTTCCCCTCCTCCCTCAGCTTCGGCGTCTCCACCCGCGTCGGCAACGAGCTCGGCGCCAACCGCCCCGACCGGGCCCGCCGCGCCGCCACCGTCGGCCTCGCGTGCAGCTTCGCCCTGGGCCTCGCCGCGCTCGGCTTCGCCGCCTCCGTGCGCGGCGTGTGGTCCGGGATGTTCACGTCCGACGCTGCGATCGGTAAGCTCACCGCGTCGGTGCTGCCGATCCTGGGGGCCTGCGAGCTGGGCAACTGCCCGCAGACGACGGGGTGCGGTGTGCTCAGGGGGAGCGCGCGGCCGAGGGCCGGGGCCCACATCAACCTCGGCTCGTTCTACGGGGTGGGGATGCCCGTGGCGGTCGGGCTCGCCTTCTGGGCCGGGCTAGACTTCAGGGGGCTTTGGCTGGGCCTGCTCGCGGCCCAGGCCACGTGCGTCGCGCTCATGCTCGCCGTCATCGGGAGCACCGACTGGAAGCTGCAGGCCGAGCGGGCTCAGCTGCTCACCGGCGGGGCCCACCATGACGTCGGCGGCGACGCCGATGCGGATTCGGGCGAGAAAGGAGAGTCCAAAGCTGTTTGGGCCGCCGGAGACGAGGCGTCCGGTTTGATTATCAGTATAAAGATTGACCAACCCACTGTATTAAGTTGATCTTTTTGTATTCACCCTCTTTTTTTTTTTTTTTTTCCTTTCTTTTAATTTTTTTTTTCCCTCGTGAATGAGAAACGTTGGGAAACGACAAGAGATGAGAAAGGGATACGGACAAAATTCATACTGTTTGTGTTGTGTTGTGACCTCTCTCTCTCTCTCTCTCTCTCTCTCTCTTCAGCAGCGTGAAGACTGGGCCGCCGGCCGGCCAACGGTCCAACCACGCTGCAGCGGGTTGAAAGTCCGAAGGACGGCCTCTTCCAACCCGTCCGGGCCGCCCACTTGGCCCGTCACGGCGTGATGGTGGACCCCGTGGACGGGCGCGCTAGTCTGGATTGTAGCGTCGGGCGGGAGTTTGACTCGTTGACTTCTGGGAAAATAAAAATGGTTGATTCAGAGGTTGACGGACGGTGGGGCCCGTTTGGTATGCGTGTCACTCTTTACTACTATTCCTGGTTGGAAATTTACTATTCAAAACAGTGGTAGGAATTATTTCCCACGTGGAATATAGATGTGGCATTTATTCGACTAGTAATGTCCATGCCTCTAGGCAATCGGAAGGGCGACTTCCACGGCAGCCACCTCTTTGATAGTAAAACACCTTCGGCGGCAACATCTTCGAACCTCATTGAGTCATTGCTCTAGCGTCCGGCAAGTCCTCTTTTGACAGCCTGGTCGGTCTAGCAAAAATAAAAAACAATAGTCTCTCTCTCAACGATTAGTGATCGATGCCATCCCCAAGATAAAGGGAGATATCGTAATGGCGGAGGGCCGCGTAACTGACGAGAGAGAGAGAGAGAGAGAGAGAGAGAGAGAGAGAGAGAGAGAGAGAGAGAGAGAGAGAGAGTATTGGGGGGTGCATTACTGACAGGAGAGAGAAAAAATCGAAGAGGGGGAGAGAGCGTACTTGTGTGTGTCGAAAGAGAGAGATTGATCGGGGAGAGAAAAAAAAAAGGCAACATAGAGGGATTGTAGAGAGAAAGCAGTTATGATAACCGCACGATCGCACCTCTCCATGAATTGCACTCCTCCACCATTCCGATGAATTGCACTCACCTAAGGATAGGCCGGCTCAAAATATATCTCCTTTATCTTTTGTAACCATAAGTCTTCCTTTTTATGTAGATAAACTATTTGCAAGAAATAGAGTCAGAGAAATAATGCGATATATTCTTAAGATAAAATTCAATTTTTAAAGTCTATATGTTAAAATCTAATAATCTTTTTTTTACATAATAATTTTTTTATAATATTTCTTACCACAATATATTTATAATTAGATTAATTAGTCTTAAATCTCTCGTTGGTCAATATTTAAGCTAAAGGATACATTTGTACACTAAGTTCATATTCAAAATGTGGAATTATTCAGTACTTTAAATGACAAAACTATCCGTCCATTAACCCTTGGCAAGAGTATCAATTCATCTCCAGCAAGGATATCAATTTGGTTTGATAAGAGTATCAATTAGCCGAATTGATGTTGTTAAAATCAACATAGCAAAAGTATCAATTCGGTTTGGTAAAGAGTATCAATTAGCTGAATCAATACGCTTGCTATGAAATCACATACTGTAACAACCACTACACACACAGTTTCAATCGACGATTTTATACTCTTGCTGGAGGTGAATGAAATCTTTGTGCTAGAGGTGTTATGGAGGGACAATTTTATCATTTACAGGGGGGGGGGAATGGTGGGGGATAATTAAGTTGTAGCACGTGCTTCTTGGGAGGGACTTGGTGCAATATTGAAACATTGCTTGTCCTTAAGCGAATATAGTATTTGCTAAAATGACTTAAGGTTAAGTCTTCCTATATTTTTCTTAATTCAATATTCTTCCTACATCATATATTCTCTTTCTATAAAATTCTCTCCATACATATACTTACTATCTATAGTATTCTCTTATTACATTATATATCTTCTCGATAATATTGTCTGTCAACGTCAACATTCACTCTTTGCAACCTCTGTGCTCTCTCTAAAACATATATTCATATCTCTACATAATTCTGTTTAATACTTGCATTCCATCACACATTAATATCTATCTACAGTATATACCCATACTCTCTACAAAAAATAAATATCTATAATGAATTCTTGAAAAAAAAAACATATTCATACTCTCTATACAATATATCAAAGAAATATTTCTCTAACATTTCTTGCTACAATATATTCTCTCTATAACATTCTTACTATATAATAATATTATATAATCACAATTGATGTTTTTAAGTTCTTATGGTGTACAATAATATTCTTAAAAAATAAATGATCATGAAGAATATAAGGGACCTAAACAAAATATGTTATCACAACAAAATTATTTGAAGATACAAAACCAAACTGAAAACATATTTTCTAAGAGTTTTTTTGTATTTTATTTTGCATCTACTACGTCAAGTACGTTCCCTCTTAAGACGGAACAAATATTCAAGAGTCGATATACTTTCTCGCTTTTATCCCATATAATGTTTCCAAACTTATCTCTCATCCCAATAGTGATAAGTGGATCGACCAGTCTGATCCACTTGAGCAACATTATACCACTTTTAGCTTCGTGAGCTCCCATGTACGTGTACAAGTGTTGGGATTTAGTCCCACATCGACTGGGGATATATGGACCTTATCTTACAACCCGGATTTTGAAGTGTGAGAGTATTTACAATTAGTACATAAATGTACACATACACGCATGCACGCATAGAAATATTAGCGTGCAAATGCAGTTAATATGCATACATGTGTTCTTTCACTACAACATAAAAGTGCTAATTCGTTGTTCCAATTTGACCAGTAATATACAAAACCGTGATCAAGCCACGCAATTTTTTTTTTTTTTTTTGAGGAATCCCTCTCAGTGAATGAGGGGGGGTTTGGCCTAGACCCCAACCAGTATATTAAAATAACTAAGGATATTAACAAGAAAACTAAAAAAAACAAAGAGACATAAATCAAATAGCTAGGTTCAATACAATCACGCACACTAGTCTTCAAAGATTCAGCTAATGGAGTGCTCCAGAGCTCCAGCATACTAATGGTCCTATGAATCACCTCTGTTGTAAGGGATGAAGATTGTTGGAAGACTCTTCTGTTGTGCTCTAATCAGATATTTCAAGTAGTGGTCATCATTATAATGCCCCAAGTCTTCTTAGTTTGATATCTCGTTTAATAAGCTTCTTTCGCCTCCAAAGAGATGGAACTGGAGCTGGGTGCCCTTTAATATCTAGCTTGTCCTTCCAAAATTTTCAAATCGGACGTACAAAACTGCAAGAAAGAAGAAGATGACAAGTCGACTCATGTGCTTTGCTACATAGAGGGCAAAGTATATCCAGAGTTCCTGGGTGGTGCCGTTTAAGCAGATTTGTCTTCGTAAAGCGTTTAAGCCACGGAATATGGCGGCAAAAATTGACATAATCGAATAAAGTCTTCCTCAATTGGTCTAGTCTCTGTAAATACACCCATCAAATAAGACGATCAGGTCGCTAAAAATACATGGCCTTCCTTTTCATCCAGAACCTAAGACTTATAAATCCTTTTTGAGGGAATTTATTTTTCAACCAAAACCTAAGACTTATAAATCCTTTTGCTAGATCCTCATATTGAAAGTATGTGTCCAAGTGTGGAAGGATTGTGAAAGAAGTGTTTCCATAGATGGTGCGTTCTATGGGAAGTGCATGAGAATGGATCCATTTGGTGGAGTTCCAACTCCCAGTAAAATAATAGGGGTTATTACTGTAGGCCCAACATTACTGTTGGGTTAATTAATTACATTAAGGCCAACAAATAGTTTCGATCTACATGCAGTCCACGAAATGACTTGATATTAAGGGACAATCCTCTGCTAAAGGTTGTAGGCATAAGGGATAGTTTGCTAACCGTTTTTTATTATTTATTTTTTCAAAATACCAAGTCTACCCATGAGATACTCTCCCACATAAAATCATCGTACATCATTGTTACTACAGTGATTTCACTATAGCTACTATGGTGATTTGGGTGTAATAATCAGGTTAGGATTAGGGTTCACTAATAGGGGTATAGAACTAGGGTTACGTTTAGGGTTAGGGTTACATTTAGAGTTAGGGTTCACTATTTGAAGTTATAGAATTAGGTTTGGGGTTAGGGTTCAATATTTAGGTTGTAGAATTAGGTTTAGTAATTAGGTCATGGTTTTGATTCACTAATAGGGGTATAGAATTAGGGTTAGGGTTCACTATTTGAGGCTATAGAATTAGGTTTAGCGTTAAAGTTTACTATTTACTTTATAGAATTAGGTTTAGGGTCAGGGTATCTATTTAGCGTTTAGAGCTAGGTTTAGAGTATGAAATTGGTTTAACTAGGTGCTAAGTGAAAGGCATATGTGTCATAATTACCACCTGCTGGACCTATTGCTATTTAATCTTTTACCATGGATCTTTTATATGATATATTAATCGAATGACTTAAAATAGTCTTTCCGAACCAGAGAATCACCGTGGTTTGGGGTCCAGCCAACAGTATCTGTCCCCTCTCGCTCGATCACCCGGCCCTTATGATGAGAGTTTCTTAGGGTTCTCTCGGTGACATGTAGATCGATCTTAACAATTCGGAACCGTCCAATCGGATGAGAATAACAGGTCTCGATGGCCAGACCCCGAACTACGATGATACCGTGGTTCGGGGCGACTAAGTTAAGGGCTTTATATATTAATTAGTTGTGTCGGGACCAAACTCCATCTTTTACTCTGGATCTTTAATAAGATATATTAACTAGTGGTGTCGGGACCAACAATGAATTGACTGTTATCTAGTGGGCCAATAATCAATAAACGAGGGGCTTGTAAAGTCAGCGCGATCTTGAAGAGAATTGGTGTGTTTGTTTGGTTGCCCTAAAACTAGACCTGCAGCCATTGAGGTGCATGCACACAACTTGAAGCATGGTTAGAGTGTGCTCCGTAATGGATCTTCATTCTTCCGATGATATCATTGCACTCCAATTTAGCAAACATTGTTTAATCAAAGGATACTACTCTGATAGGAGGGAGGGGGAGAGAGAGAGAGAGAGAGAGAGAGAGAGAGAGAGAGAGAGAGAGAGAGAGAGAGAGAGAGAGAGAAGGATACGGTTCTTTTAGAGAGGGAGAGAGAGAAGGATATGGTTCTTTTAGAGAGAGAGAGAGAGAGAGAGAGAGAGAGAGAGAGAGAGAGTGAGTGAGAAGGATATGGTTCTTTTAGAGAGAGAGAGAGAGAGAGAGAGAGAGAGAGAGAGAGAGAGAGAGAGAGAGAAGGATATTGTTCTTTTTGTGATGTAGGGTATTGATGAGATAAAGAGGAGAAGCGCAGGCGTGTCTGGTGGAAGCCGGCAATATTGGACGCATACGTGCGGGGGGGACTTTTGACCCGGAGGCCGTGTCCGCCGGCGCGGCCGCATCCATAGACTTCACCCCCCCCCCCACCAACCCCCAAGGTGCGGTTCAATGCAGCCTTTCATCATCACCATCATCACCATCCATCAGCCCGGCCGGTAGCTGATCCCGCAATCGTACGGTCCGAAATTCAGTCCCCCATCGGTCCACATCCCCCTTGGGGCCCACGGAGGTAGGCCCCACAGTCCCCCATTGGCCGTATCTGCCGCCCGTACCCCAGGATATAGTTTTAATTCACCGGCTGACTTTATTTCCCGAGCTATTGTATTGGATAAAATTATTTAGAGGTTTCAGAGAGTTTAGGTGTGGATTTAATAACCCATGGTATATGTAAATCAGTGCCACCCACAATATTGTAGTGCCCCCTTGTCCAAAGTATTTAATAAACCACTAGTGTGAAATAATGGAGAGAGAGAGAGAGAGAGAGAGAGAGAGAGAGAGAGAGAGAGAGAGAGAGTGTTTTGGGAAATGGGGAAAGAGGGAGAAAAAAATAAAAGAATCGTCGGCACCATTTGCCGTCACTGGCCCGCCGTCCACCGTCGTTGCCGTCACTGTTTCGAAGTCGACCGATCTGACAGCAAAGTTTATTGATTGAATATTATCGCAATACGAATCATGCTGCACACTTAGAAGATGAGAAGCACACTGAAAAATAAAATAAAAAAAAACAAAGAAAACAATCGATTTAGATGGTTCATCCAAAATCGGATTACGTCTACCCATATATAACAATGGACAAGAAAGATGTCATCTTCCCACCATCAAACCCTACAAGAGGTATTTTCCCACATTGAGGAACCAATAATAAGAAAGTCAAGGGAACACATGAAAAGATCTGTGAAGAACGACATTAAACATGATGAGAATCACTATCTCTCCTCCGCTATTCTTTCTCTTTCTCTTCCATCTCCCTTCTCTCTCTCTCTCTCTCTCTCTCTCTCTCTCTCTCTCTCCTTTCTTTGTCACTTCTATCTTTCTCTTCTTCTCTCTCATCCTCTTCTTCTCTCTCTTCTTTTTGTTGAGAATCCCCCGATATCCACCTTTGTCAAGTGGATACCGAGCCTAGTCCCATCGAGTCTTGCACACACCGCGATGGTCCGTCAGGTGTAACCGGAAGCGTCGTGCTATGGATCAAAGAATAAGAGCCCACGTAGATCACACTAAACATTCGGCACAGAGAATACTAAACAATCGATATCACACAATGGTACAAACTACAAAATATCACTGAAATCCAAGGATTAGGTTTTCATCGATTAAGAGATTTTAAAAGCAGTGGGTCACCGTTTGTCGGACCACCGCAAAATCCTCTTTGATCCATTTCACATAACACCCACAAAGTAGAGAACCCGGCCAAGAGATATAAAGTCACCAGAGGATCCGCCAAGATATGAATGTCCCGAAGTAGAAGCTGAGGTAGACTTCAAAGAACCCAGAAGATGATCCGCACACCATATCTTCTTCCTCCATCTTCTTTCTTCCTTCTCAATTCTTCTCCTTCTCTCTTCCTTCTTTATTATCTTCTATTCTTCAGGCAAAACCTAAACTGGTTTTCCCTTCTCTTCTTGTCCTTTAATCCACTCTCTCAACCAACTACCAAGAAGCCACATTTTACCATGTCACCATCGTTTTGAGCCTCGAATAGCCTAGGGGGAGCGTCGCACCGATGCCCCTCCAGATCCTTATTTTCTCCTCGCAACTTTCTCTTCTCGTCAACGACCTTGAAATAACTCCTTAGTTGTCGTTAACAAATCCTTGAGTTCTAATTAACAATAAAGCCTCCCCATTCTTCCCCATTTATATGAGAGCAAACCCTATCGTTAGGAATCCGAAAATGGCCTCCAAAAATCTACTAAAACAACTCAATCCCGCAACCCACTGACCTAACTCGTGCTGCCAGGCCTAGGTCATGCGCATCTTACCTATTTGAATTCATAAAGGTGTAGTAAAGTAAATGGGCTGACTTTGCTTTTGATTTACTAGTAGCCAAAATGATTTATTTTAAAAAACTAAAGTAAATAGTTTGGTTTACTAGTAGAATGAGTTGTTGACCGTACCACGTAGGACCTTGGCACGATCGAAATAACAACCTATATTGAAGTGTAGAGCCTATGTTCGAGGAGCCACATTAAGCCCAAGATGAAACCCAACAGGATCAAGGAGGATGGTGAAAAGAGATAGAAGTACTACAACCTTGAAACCTAGAGTAGTAAGCAGCCAAAACAGAAATCAAAAGAATGTGCGCACATTGGGATAATGGTGTGCATGTCCTAAGCACATCAGGCACATGATTTTTCCATCGTGTGCATGATCTAGGCAGTACAATGTCGACGATTTTCTTACTTTAGGAAACCATGCACATGATTTTACATCATGTGCACGATCTCTTCGAGTAGAGTTGAGGTCAAGCCTGTGTATTCAACTGTTACTCTATTTCTTTGGGGATCCTATATAAGGATTGTTTAGAGTTTCTATGGTGTATATGGTTATTATAATCTTTTGTACGATCACTCACACACACACACACACACACACACACACACACATATACACAGACTCTTGTAAAGAGCGATTTTCTCTCTGCGATTGAAGATATAGTGAAATTGACGAATGTGATGAGATGGCATTGGCAAATTGCCAAACCTTTGTAAATCTCTGTCATTTCTCTGTAGTTTTCATCGTTGATTTACTATTTTTCATGTTTGATGCTTATTCTGGACTAAATTATTATTGTGATTGTCTATAATCATTTGTTGATTCACTCTCATTTGGATGACTTGAATCCCCCTATCGGAAGATGCTGATTTTGGTCGGTGTGTTACGTAGTGTTTTTCCAACAACTAGTATTAGAGCGCAAGTTTAGCTTGATGACAATGACGGAAGATGAAAAGTTGAGAATCGGGAAGTTCAATGGATCGAACTTCATATTTTGAAAGAAGCCGATAGAAAATTATCCTTATCAGAAAGATTTCTATCTTCCTCTTGGAGAAGCTAGAGAAGATGAAATATGATAAGTGGGATATACTCGACAGAAAAGCCTTCGACACGATTCGGTTATCCCTATCCTCGTAGGTGACATTGAATATCAGGAACGAGAAGAAAACATAAGACTTGATTGCATCTTAGTTGAAAGTATATAAAAAACCCTCAGCCTCTAGTAGTCTTTTTTGATGAAGAGGTTAATCAAATTTAAGATAGTGAACGAATGTAACATGATGCAATATCTCAATGAGTTCGATCAATACTATCACGGTATAGTTGGAGTCCGTTGAGATCAACTTTGAAAATAAAATTAGGGCATTGTTGATTATCTCAGGATTACCGACTAGTTGGGAAGGGTTGTTAATGACTGCAAGCATTTCCTCAGGAACAAAAAAGTTAAGTTTGATAATATTATGGGCGTTCTTAAGGAAGAAGTCCGATGAAAATCTTCGGGTTCATCTGCGAAAATAACAAGGAGCATGTTGAATGTTGAAAGAGGAAGAGTGGCAATGAAGGAAGATCGATTTCATAGTATTGAAGTCCAAGAGCATATCCAGGCCTCCACAAGACAATGTCATTGGGAAGTGTTGGAACTGCGGAAAGAAAACACACCACATACAAGTTTGCAAGTCTACTAGTCCTAAAGAGAGCTCTACTCATGAAAGTAATTATTTTATCAACTTAACTAATGAAAGCGATTCTTCTGAATACTTGATTCTTTCTTTGGCCACCAATTACAAGTCAAGGGTGATAGACTCGGGCACATCTTTTCATGCTACATCATGGAAGAACATCCTGTATTGTTATGTGGGATAAGATATTGGGAAGGTATATCTTGACGACGATGAGCTGTGTAGCATTATGTGCGAGTAAATATATTCATTGGAACATGTGTGAAACTGAAGAATGTGAAGCATGTTCCGCAGTTGATATATTAATCCCTATTAATAGGAACAACCTCCACAATCCAATATTATACATTATTTGAGAAAGACTTGAAGTCCTACTCTTACGCTGTCATTTATAACACCTCCTACAAATAAGGAGAGTCAACTTAATCCACTAGAAGGCCTTCAACCATCCGTGTGACCTAGAGATGTGATAAGATCACCTTTACTCTCATGGTTGAACTTCACCTACTAAGACTGTGTTCACTTTAACATTATAAGATATGGGCCTCACTTGGTCGACCTACTTGGTGAATTCTAGTTACATTAGGAGCCTCCCACTATAGCGTATCTAGAAGGATTTCTAATTCAATTAGAAAACGTAGGTTAGAGTGTCTCCTAATCTAAATGTAATGGGTGTCCCAGTCATCGTGGAGTTACCCACTACTGGTACCCTAACTGCACTTGGATACAGCTCGGCCGCGAAAAGTTGGTAGGAGTTGAAATTTTCACGACCGCAAGCTCTAACTAGATATATGGTCATAGTCATATCATGATTTGTACCATGAACCAGGTAATTATGGCTACAACTGCTACTAAGCTATAGTTGCACTCTGAGATTATTAAGTAATTATGTGAGTGCCCTCAGCCCACTAAATATGTTACACTTGACCCCTCATTCTGGTGTTCGGAAAGCTATCCAAGATCATTCTAACTGTCCCTATCATTACAGCTCACTCACTTGACTCATGACATCTCATTTTCTAGTGATCACCATCTTTACTTTAGTTTCATTTGGATAGTCTTAGTGAACAACCTTTCACGAGAATCACTCATGGAGACACCATGTTCCCATTGGGGAACATGGAATTCCTACAAACTGACTGCGTTCCCCAACATTCAGTGCAAACCATCCAATCTATCCAGGTATCAGTGTGTGATAGACCTCACTGATTGGTTTGTTAAAGTGACAGACACCGAACATAGAGTCCACAGCTCATACTAGGATTTATGATCTTGACAACTAGTAGTAGAGCTACCCCGTCTCATCTGTACTTCTAGAAGGAGGGGGCATTTTTAAGGGCACCCCTCTCGGATTGCTAATTTTGATTAGTGTACCCCCTACCTTGTTTGGTACATATGGACCCCTATATTTAGGATTTTAAGGCTCTTGGGTCCCCATTCTTGTCGGTCATGTGCTAATAAGAGGGTTTCTATTACGTCTCGGGGCTCAAACGGGTACGACACATGCCACTAGTTAGTTAGTTCCTTCACTAACTTAGTTTGGTGGGACAAACCCCCACACCTTGGTTTATTTACATTTTGAAGCAAATAAAATAAACATAAATAGAAAATATTTACAATGCAAATTTAATGAAAATGCGGATACATCACAAGCCTAACTCAAGCACAGAATTTCTATCTCAGCTTAAGATACAGTTAGATTGAGTTAGAGGGCTGAATTACGATGTAAAAACTCACCTTGGGAGAGAAGTGGCGAGAAAGAACAACATATAAACCTCTAGAGATCAAAGAGTTGAATATACCAAAGAGTTTTGTGATTAGTAGAGTCACGAGACAAAGTAGACTCATGAGACAAAGTAGGCAACAAAGTAGAGGAGAGCCTCATTGTTAAGTATATATAGGAGTAGTGTGAAACCCTAGCGTTACTTAAAAAAGGAAAAAATATGGGTGCAGGGAAACAGGAAAAGAGGAGCACTTAGTAGGAACCCAAATCTTCTGCCCCATCGTCTGGTCCCCCAAGTCACAGACGTCCGTTGCACCCATACCCGACCGGTGCATCGCACTCACCCCAACCGGCAGGCAAAGGGACGACAATGATCAGGTACAAGCTAGTGACTATGTCGCTGGGCCAATCAGAGTCGCTTCTTTACCGGCCAGCTGAAGTTGAATGCAATGCACCGGTCGGGTATGGGTAAATCGGACGGCTGTGACTTTGGAGACAGACGATGGAGAAATGGGGCAAAGGATTTGGGTTCCACATACTACACCTCTGCCCCGAAACTTGTGGCAATCGGCAGCAATTGCTTGGGGTGGTGACTATATTTGGCTTCGCGGTGATGGTGATGGCGATGGGTGGTGGCTATTTTTGACTTATTTTTCGAATAGGGTTCTATTATGAAGGGTCCATTATGTTACTACACATACTTGGGGAGCATATGTAGAATTGAAACCTAGGGCTATTTGTGATATTTGAAATAAATTTTGGAAGGACTATGAGCTTAATATGCAATATACTAAACTTATTTATATGAATGCCGCCAATAGAATAAGGCACATGTATCAAGCTCATCACATCAAAACCAAAAAGACAGATAGAAGCTACATATTACAATAAAACTAGTGCATTGGGCACGTGTGTTGCACGTGCAACAGTTGCTGATCTATGGACCCTTTTACTCATACACAAATTAAAAATAATCATTTTAGTATAGGGTATGCACACAATAAATAATGATAGGGGCATAAGAGCATATTGATAATTTTTGTATGGCCACAATGAGAAGTGCAAAAATGCAACACTTCTGTGCTTTGTTTTAATGACATATATAGGAATCAAATACGGGTTATGTATACACTATATATATGTCAAACTGTATTATCTACACAATTTAGAGAGACAATCGGTTTCCGGTGTCGAATATGGGTATTGAGGTACCCATACTCATACTTGACAGTTAATCGGGTAGAGTTCCTATACCCATAACTTACACACGTCTTGTAAAAAGTATTAAGGTACCCATACCCATACCCAAAAGTTAATAGAGTAGAGTTCTTATACCCATATGCACCCTACCAGATAGAGTGCCTATACCCATACCCTACCCAAACCTTGTACAACCCATAACCATACCATACCAAAACCTTGTACAACCCATACCTAAAATTACATTTGCACCCATACCCATACCAGATGTACGTTTCGGGTCGGGGTCGGGTCACAAGTTAGAGGGGCAGTTGGGTTTCGGGTATGGGTATTGGGGTATCCAATGCCCATACCCTACCCAAACATTTCCCTTGATGTATTTTTAAAACATAAGATTGAGAACGGTAAAATGGGGACCAAAATTTAGGATGGAAGGAAGAATGAGCTAGTGGATTAGTGGGATTACCCTTCCCATTATAGCCCTTATTTTTTTAATGGATAAATAAGATTCAATTAATTAGTGGCAAAAAAGAGAAGGGCAAAATGAAAAATAAAAAGTTGGATAGAAGGAAGAATGGTTTTGTGGGATTTATTCCCATAACAGCCCTTGGTTTTTTAAATTGATAATTAAGACTCAATTGATTAGTGGCAAAAGGATAATATTTTTGGATGATATTTGTGATTTGTGTAGGGATAAAACAAGAAAGAAAAAAATGGCCGATATATCAGGATCCTAAACTTTGTGTTTGTTTTCATGACATAGGATTCAAAATACTACATATGGATTAATATATAAGGCGAAGGGTAAAAGTAAAATGGGAACTGATGCAAAAGGATGGAAAGATGCAAGGATCCAAAAGTGCTGATTTATCTAGGGGGTATGGATTCTGAGAGTGAAAAAGAGTATGGTCCACATATTGCGAGGGTCATCGGTTGAATTTTTAATTTTAAGCTTGGTCAGCAGATGAGTGGATAATAGAGCTTCAATTTTAAGCTTGATGTGTGTGTGTTGGCAAGGTAGGGGGTGCTAAAGTTCTTAAAATGAGACCTCATGATGGAAGGATGATGCCCGCCATAATCTCTATCCAGTGACTGATCGAGGAATCGAGCCTTAGGGGGGCGAATGTTAGAAAAATCTTTTTTTAGGGGGGGGGGGGGGCTTAAATTTTGTTAAAACTTTAGGGGGGACGAACTTATATAATTTTAAAATAATCCTAACTAATACTACTATAATAAGGGATTCTCTTTTGAATCTAGGGGGGCGAACTCCCCGAACCGCCCCCCTTTATCCATCAGTGTCTCTATCTCCCTGCTCCCTCGCGTTGACATTGGGCTTGGCGTGGATGCCCTAGTTTGTTTGTGTGTGCGCGCGTGCACGTGAGAGAGAGAGAGAGAGAGAGAGAGAGAGAGAGAGAGAGAGAGAGAGAGAGAGAGAGAGAGAGAGAGAGAGAGAGAGAATAGAACTGGTGCATGAAAACCTAACGCCCTGGTCGAGATTAGGGATGGCAATTACTCGGGTTTACCGGGTTACCCAACCCGACCTTATTAGGATGGGTTTGGGATGCTCAAAAACAGGTTTGGGATATAAATTTGAAACTCGGTCGGGTTTGGATCGGGTTCGGGTTTTACTCCAACCGTCCCGACCCGACCCGGGTATATAACTTATCAAGATCATATAATAAGTTGACTTGTTCTTATAATTGCGTGATCGTAATATAGGAGGAACATTTGCTATCTAGAGCTGTGATTAGGTGGGCCCAAGAAGTTATGTATGTAGTTTTTATAAAGCCGAGCCAACCCGACCCAACCTGCAATGCATAAACGGGGCAGGGCGGGCCCAGGTTTTTTCAATGCTAATTGGGATGGATTTGGAAATTGCTCTTAAAACCCGACGCATGTGTGGGACGGGTATGGTGCGGGATAAAATATAATGGGGCGGGTTCGGGATAGGACGGATCCGGCCCAAGCCCGACCAGTTGCCATCCCTAGTCGAGATCAGTACCACTTGGAACCTTCAGGCTTCATGATGTAGATCAACGTTTGATTGCACTAGGAGACCATAAGTAGCATCTGCGGTTCTTAAATTTTTACTGTATATAAATTTTGATTATTGTGGGTGGCGGATTTGTCTTAGGGTTGTAACCTAGATGGGCCCACCCAAGCCCAATCAGATTTTTCTCAGATTTGGGTTGGGATCTCTCTCGCGCGCGCCGACACGGACTCGGACCCCGCCTCAAGAGGGGCCGGCCCCTACTAGGGTCCGAACCCTATAGGGCCGGCCCTAGTGGGGACCGAACCCCATGGAGAGGCCGGCCGGCCCTGCAAGGAAAGGGAAGAAAAAAGAAAGAAAAGAAAAAAAGAAAGAAAAGAAAAAGGAAAGAAAAGAAAGGAAAGAAAAGAAAAAGGAAAGAAAAGAAAAGGAAAGAAAAGAAAGAAAAGGAAAAAATACCGCCATGCGCGGGGGGAGGTAGCGTATGACGTCTGCACACACGCGGATCTGCGCCGATCCCTCGATCCGACGCACAAGACGAAGCGCCCGATCGCCATCGATTTCGTGCGCAAAATCCAGCCATAATTGCACCCGCCAGAAAAGGAAAACAACTAAATGTTATTCCCTTCATCAATGGATGAATAAAATCCGGGTAATTATGAGAGAGATACAAAAGGGATTTAAAATTAAAGAGTTCCCATATCTCTCTCCCCACCTCTTTGCCTATAAATAGAGGGGGTGGGGGAAGGAAAAAATGGTCGGGAAATTGAAGACGAAACGCCAGAGCTCTGCAGAAGAGGAGACGCTTCTTCATCGACCCAAGGCTTCACGAGGCACAGTCAAGCCTGTCCCGAGGGATCGGCTTACTGAAAGTCCTCATCAATGTGAAGACCCTTGCACACGAAGATCATCCCTTCGACTCCGTGCACGAAGAAGAAAGCTCGGAGAAGAAGAACCCTTCGACTCCGAAGACGCCAGAAGCAAAGGCCGGAGAAGAAGAGGAGCGGCACTACCCCGTCGTCTCCAACAAGCTTCGACTCCGATCAAGCCCAAAAGCCCGGAGAAGAAGAGGAGCGGCACTACCCCGTCGTCTCCAACAAGCTTCGACTCCGATCAAGCCCAAAAGCCCGGAGAAGAAGAGGAGCGGCACTACCCCGTCGTCTCCAACAAGCTTCGACTCCGATCAAGCCCAAAAGCCCGGAGAAGAAGAGGAGCGGCACTACCCCGTCGTCTCCAACAAGGCTTCGACTCCGATCAAGCCCAAAAGCCCGGAGAAGAAGAGGAGCGGCACTACCCCGTCGTCTCCAACAAATCCTCGATCCCGATCAAGCCCCAAAGCCCGGAGGAGAGAAGCGAAGCGTCATCACCCCGTCGTCTTCGACTAACACCTGCGCCATCCACGAAGAAGAAAGACTGGAGCAGATCGTCTGAAGCGTCGCTACCTCGTCGTCTTCATCAACAAAAGCCGACGCTACAACCGTCGCACGGAGACCGTCGCTACCCTCGTCGTCTTCATCAACAAAAGCCGACGCCACAACTGTCGCACGGAGATCGGTGCTACCCCCACCATCTTCGAAACCATTCTTCGACTCCGATCACGCCAAAGAAGCCCGGAGAAGAAGAGAAGTCCAGTCGATACGTAAACCGTCGAAGCACCGGAGAAGTAGCCCACGTCGTTCGAAGAAGAAGATCGAGTTGACGCCAAAGCTAAAGCCAACGCGAGAAGCCAAAGCAAAGCTCCAGTAAAGCCCGCGCCAAAGCAACGCAAGTGCCAAAGCCAAGCGACTACGCCGGCCACGAGCAAAAGCACCGCACGTTCTAGCCGATACGACGCGAAGTCCGGAAGAACGAAAGCATCGCAAGTCTCTCCCGGCTACGTCCAAGTGCAAGCGCCGAAGCAAAGCAAAAGCCAGAGCCACGCCGGAGCAAAGCCAAAGCCAAAAAGCCAAAGCCAAAGCCAACGCCAAAAGCTCGATCGACGCCGCGAACCGACGATCAAGGACACCGAGGTCAAGCAAGGAACGAGGAAGACGCGAAGACCGAGGAACAAAGCCGAAAACCCCCTAGCCGAGAAAGCGCGAAGCACGGAAGGGACAAAGCAACGGTGGACATTCCTTAGCCTCTCCAAAACCCTCTCCCTGTAAAACCCCTGTCCTGGGCAGCCCCTTCAGAGCTCTCGCACGAACACCACGTGGAGACGCGGATCAAAGGGATCCCCCAGAAGATCTTTCCCACAATCCCCTGATCAAAACATCGCCGCAACCCGGACTCGCTACACCCGAGCCACCCGGGTCCCGGCCACAATTGTAATCTCGTGTGATTCGCAATAAAGACGACCCGCGCTTTTTTCCGCGTCCACAGATTTCTGGCACGCCCGGTGGGACATCTTCTCCTTTCATCCGTATGGTTGAAGAAGCTGCTTGAAGTTTGCAATGGCCGGAACAAACAACGATGCGTTTGCTCCAAGCCTCTCACCGATCGCCGAGTCTCCTCTACTCCGACACGGTGATCCAGTAAATCCGGAGGGTGATGCTCCTCCAATGGTGCGCGTCTACACTCGGCGTACTCGGACTCTTGCGGACGTCTTCGTGCCAGAAGCTACTACCGAAGATGCTCGTCAAAGCGCCGACGAGGCCCTGGTGCATGAAGAAACAAGCCTCGATCCTGGAGCCCATGTCCAGAAGTTTGGGGAGGACCAGCCCCAACCCCGAACCCGTTCGGGTTCTCCAGCAGACGTTGCACCTCCTCTGCAGGGGGCAAACATCAATCATCAGCCAGAAGCAAGTCGGCGTAACTACGTCTCCGATGATGATGGCGAGGATGCGAACATGCAACACCGAGACGTTCTCCGTCACCATCCTCCGTTCGCTCTTCAGCTCCAAGTCATGCAGATGAACGAGCACATGGCGCAGATTACTCGGCTAATGAAGGAGAAGGATCGTCACATCAACACTCTGCTCCAAAAGCTAAGCGCAAAGGACGCTGCACCAGTCGGCCAACCCGTCGCTTCTCCAGTAGCCGCTCCAGTTCCGTCTTCAACTCCCGCTCCTACAGAGGTTGTTCCGACGATTCAAGCAGTTACTCCAGCGCTCTCTTCGGCTCCCATCCCAGTGGAAGTCGTCTCCCCAATGCCAGCCCCGGTGGCCACACAACCTCCGGCAGCGGCTGCGATGAGTGCTCAGCAAGTCCAAGCATTGATAGCCGACATGATGCGATCCCACGGCAGTAGCCTTCCTCCGATCACGGCGGCATACTCGAAGCCCTACACTACGAGGATCCAGCAGCTACGCTTCCCAGTCGGATTCCAGCCGCCAAAGTTTCAGCACTTCGATGGAAAGGGAAATCCGAGACAGCACGTCGCCCACTTCATCGAGACCTGCAATAATGCCGGCACATATGGCGACGAGATGGTGAAGCAATTCGTTCGCACCCTTAAAGGCAACGCGTTCGACTGGTACGTTGATCTTCCTGCAGGGACCATCGACAGCTGGGACCAGATGGAAAGGGAGTTCCTCAATCGCTTCTACAGCACCAGACGTACAGTCAGTATGACCGAACTCACCGCCGTCAAGCAAAGGAAAGATGAGCCAGTGATCGACTACATCGACAGGTGGAGGAACCTCGCGCTGAATTCACGAGACCGCTTGTCTGAAGACTCGGCCATCGAGATGTGCACCCAAGGCATGCACTGGGGTCTGCTCTACATCCTCAAAGGTATCAAGCCTCGGTCTTTCGAAGAACTCGCAACTCGGGCTCATGACATGGAACTCAGCCTAGCAAACCGCGGGGACTTGAAGAACAAGGACTTCTTGAAGATAGAGAAGAAGGACAAGCCACCGGCAACGAAACTGAAACAAGTCAATGTTGCTGACGTCGCTTCAACCTCCAAGCCGCTCAAGATCGGTGGCAAGCCAGATCAGAAGAAGGGAGTCGCCATACCACCGCCTCCGCCGCTAAGACAAAGGATGACTCTCGAGGAGCTCGAAGCCAAGGAGTACCCTTTCCCAGACTCGGAAGTCTCCTCCATGTTCGACCAGCTGCTGCAAGAGAAGATGATAGAGCTCCCTCCTTCAAAGAGGCCCGAGCAGATGCATCGTGTCGACGACCCTCTCTTCTGCAAATACCACCGGGTGGTAAGTCATCCCATCGAAAGATGCTTCGTCTTCAAGGAAAGAATCATGGCGCTCGCTAAGCAAGGGAAGATAGAGATCGACTCCGGAGAGGTTGCTACGGCCAACATGACGTCCATCACCTTCGGCTCCTTCTCGCCAGTACTCGTTGCTGCTAGACGAAGCATGCCCAAATTGCGCATCAATCGTCAAGCTCCAATCGCTAAGTTAACTTCCCAGCCGAAAGTCTCAAAGCGACGTCAACATACTCCTGCGCTCACCGAGGAGGAAACACCGCTGCCCAGGGGGCAATCATCGCTCATGCCAGCACCTCTTCCAAGCAATACTGCATCCCAACGAATGCTCCAAAGGAGATACGAGCAAGGAGATCCAGAAGTCGGTTTGCTGGGCCAGCCTTCGGGCAAGTTCGACTACTACGTCCTCTACTCAAAGCCTTCGTCCGTTTTGGTCAACGAAATCAAGCCCACCGGCTGGGAATCGGAAGACACGCCAGTAGAGCCTCGAGAAGAGCAAGTCCCTTCTAGTCAAGCTACGTCCCAATACGCTCTCCAGAAAAGATACGAGCAGGGAGATCCGGAAGTCGGTCTGCTGGGCCAGCCTTCGGGGAAGTTCGACTATTACGTCCTCTATTCAAAGCCTCCATTGGTTTCAGCTGAAGAAATCAAGCCCACCGGCTGGGGATCGAAAGACGAGCCAGTAGAGCCTCAGGAAGAACAAGTACCTTCGAGGGAACCAATTGCTGCTATCGACCATCATCCTAGCGGGGGGGAATCTACCGACGAAGAAGCATGGATCATGCTACCGCGGCGGCGAAAGCCGTGGCAAGAGAAGAAGCTCAAACAAGACCGTGTGATGAGGGGGTTCACCAAGCGGAAAACCTACAAGAAGAAAGGCAAGGCTCCAGGGAGGAAGGCGTTCAAAGTGCCGCCAGCAAGCCAAGACGATATCCTTCAGCAGAGTCTTCCAGAGCCGACAACGTTGCAAGAGTTCTTCCCGGATCACTTCCTCCCAGTGGACCAACACGTCAAGGTGTCTTGTTGCATGGTCGAAGTCCATGAAGTATCGGAAGGAAAGAACGAAGGCGAAACTTCTGAAGAAGGCGACTCCACCGATGAGGGGGACGACTCCAACGATGGGGGCACCGCGGCTCACGACGAAGCGATCTTGCATATGCCTCTCGTAGAAGCTTTGCATCTTCCGAAGAAGGCTCGCCTAGCAATGGCGGCGGCCTTGGCCGATCCAGATAGCTACAAAAGGAAGAGGAAGGACGATCAAAGACGCAAAGCTGTGGCCTCGTGTGATGCGACGATAACCTTTTCAGATGAGGACCTGCAACTCAGGGCGCGATTGCATAACCGGCCTCTTTACGTCTCGGGATACATCAAGGAGAAGCCAGTGAACCGAATCTTGTTGGACTGTGGCTCTGCCGTCAACATCCTGCCCATCCAGATAATGCGGCAACTCGGCATCACCGACGACCAGCTCTCACCAAGTCAATTGGTCATTCAAGGCTTCAACCAGGGCGGACAGTCCACCGTCGGAATCATTCGTTTGAAGCTTTCCATCGGCCCGCTGGATACAACGGTCCTCTTCCACATCATCGATTGCCAGACGTCATATCGCCTCCTGTTGGGAAGACCGTGGCTGCACGAGAACGGCATCGTGGTCTCCACCTGGCACCAGTGCCTCAAATACTACGAAGAAGGCGTGGAGAGATGCATAGTTGCGGACGACAAGCCATTCAACGAGGCCGAGGCACACCTGGCCGACGCTAAGTTCTACCAAGCAAAGGGCCTGGTCGCGGAAGTTCTGCCAGCTAAAGCTCCTCGAGCCCAAAAGATTGAAGAAGTAAAGCAGGACAAGACTCCTCTTCCCGTAAATTCGGCGCCACCCTCTGACGAGGCAAGACTCAAGGTCCAAGGAACGCCGAAACCTAGGCAAAGGATGCGCATCAGCTTCAAGCCAAGAGCAACGCAACATACCCCGTTGCCAATCCAAACGGTGCCTGTCCTGCGTCTCGCGCCTCAGTGGCTCCGTAAATCCGAGCGATCGCCTTCTACTCCGACGAGGAAGATGGCCCCGACGCTATCTCAGGCCAATGTCATCACTCTGCAAGGAATGACGATGCCACTACCTAGTCTGACGCAAGCTCCGAACCCGAGCAGACCCGTCGAATCAGCAGACCTCGAGCAACTCGGATTCAAACCAGAAGGGAGTTGGGGGCAAAATGCTGCCAAGTTGCTGTTTAGAGCTGGCTACAACGTGGAAAGCGCCATGGGCACACTCCCACCAGCAGCAACTCCGCATGGGATGACAAGAACTCAAGCTCGGCTGTTTCAAAACGGCGAGCAAATTCCCCCGAACCGCCGAGGCATCGGCTCCAGTCAAGCTCCGTTGGTTATCAGAACCGCAGCAAAGAAGACCTTCACCTCGAACTACATCGAGGCAAGGATGGTAGATGAAGCGGCCGAAGAATCGACAATCTCCGATGCACGCTCTACCTACCTCAGCCGTCCAGACAGCAGAAGAAGACGACAACGGGTTCGATGCCAAGCCTTGCTCCGGCAGCAAACCAGAGGTGGTAAAGACTGGTCGAATCGAAAATGCAAATCCGTATTCGAGAGGCTCGGGCCAGTCAAACAATCAAAGAAGAAGTCGGCGTTCGATTGTTTAGGGATGCCGATCGAGGACTCCGTTTCAACACCCACCCACCCACCCATGGCTGCCGTCAATCATATCTCCATTACGGATCCCGACAACGGTGACACTTCTACGTCGGATGACGAGTTGCCCGACGCCCCGCCAGTCCTCGAAGAAGGGGGGCAGTCCACCGTTGATGACTTGAAGGAAATCAACTTGGGCACGGAGACGGAGCCTCGGCCTACATTCGTCAGCACGCTCTTAACCCCGGAGGAAGAAGCTGCATACATCAAACTGCTTAAAGAATACAGAGACGTCTTCGCATGGTCCTACAAGGAGATGCCGGGCCTCGATCCAAAAATCGCAGTGCACCAGCTCAGCGTCAAACACGGAGCCAGCGCTATCAAGCAAGGACAAAGGCGCTACCGGCCAGAACTGGTACCCCAAATAGAAGGCGAAGTCAACAAATTGATCGAAGCCGGCTTCATTCGAGAGGTCAAGTACCCGACATGGATCTCTAGCGTCGTCCCCGTCAAAAAGAAGAACGGTCAAATCCGAGTGTGCGTGGACTTCAGAGACTTGAACAACGCATGTCCAAAGGACGACTTCCCCTTGCCAATCACGGAGCTAATGGTCGACGCGACGACTGGGCACGAGGTGCTCACTTTCATGGACGGATCATCGGGCTACAACCAGATTCGGATGGCACCCAAGGACGAGGAGCTCACGGCATTCCGTACACCGAAAGGAATCTACTGCTATAAGGTAATGCCGTTCGGCTTGAAGAACGCGGGAGCCACCTACCAGCGAGCTATGCAGAAAATCTTCGACGACATTCTTCATCAAAACGTGGAGTGTTATGTCGACGACCTCGTGGTAAAATCCAAGAAGAGGTCGGCACATCTACAAGATCTTGAGCTAATCTTCAAACGACTTCGAAGGTACCAACTCCGCATGAATCCGCTCAAGTGCGCGTTCGGAGTCTCCTCGGGCAAATTCCTCGGCTTCGTCGTCCGACATCGTGGCATTGAGATAGATCAATCCAAAATTGATGCTATCGTCAATATGCCCGCACCAAAGACAGTGCGAGACCTCAGAGGCCTCCAGGGGCATTTGGCGTATATTCGAAGATTCATCGCCAACCTGGCCGGAAAATGCCACCCTTTTAGTCGCCTCATGAAGAAAGGAGCGCCGTTCAAATGGGATGAAGCATGCCAAGAAGCGCTCCAAAACATCAAAGCATATCTACTCAAGCTGCCAGTCCTATCAGCACCGGTTCAAGGGAGGCCGCTCATCCTCTACATCGCCGCCCAGGAGCAATCCTTGGGGGCACTCCTGGCCCAGAACAATGAACTCGGCGTGGAGACAGCTTGCTACTACTTAAGTCGCACTCTCGTCGGTGCCGAGCTGAATTACTCCCCAATCGAGAAGGTCTGCTTAGCGCTCATCTTCGCCACAAAAAAGCTGTGACACTACATGCTCGCTCACACCATCAGACTCGTCTCGAAGGCTGACCCACTCAAGTACATCATGTCGAGACCAGTGCTTTCCGGACGTCTGGCCAAGTGGGCCCTGCTGCTACTTGAATTCGACATCACCTTCGTGCCACAGAAAGCCGTTAAAGGGCAGGCCCTCGCGGACTTCCTCGTAGAGTACCCTCTCCCGGCAGAATGAGAGTTATCAGAAGATCTCCCAGATGAAGAAGTGTTCTCCGTCGACGTCGCCCCATCCTGGAAAATGTTCTTCGACGGCGCAGCTAGGCAAGACATAGCGGGAGCCGGAGTCATCTTTGTCACTCCGGACAACGAAATACTCCCCTTCTCATTCCTGCTCTCGGAAGCATGTTCCAACAACGTGGCAGAATATCAAGCCCTACTCATTGGTCTCGAACTGGCCGACGAAATGAAGCTTCAGGGACTAGAGATCTTTGGCGACTCTCAACTCGTGATCCAGCAAGTCCTGGGGGCATACGAAGTCAACAAAGAAGACCTGGTGCCATTACACGCGCGAGCCGTAGAGCTCCTCGGCAGACTCAAGGCTGCTTCCATTCAGCACGTTTCCCGAAACCTCAACCAGCAGGCTGACGCACTTGCAAATCTGGCGGCTACACTCCCGTTTCCAGATGAACGTCCGCTCGTCGTCCCCGTCTGCAGGAGATTCGTGATCACCGAAGAAGAGGGTCCGCCCGAAATACCGGTTCAAACCAATGCGGTGCATGTCCTCGAGATTAAAGAACAAGACTGGAGGCAACCGTTTGTGGAGTATCTCGTTCATGGTAAACTCCCCGAAGATCCGAAGCGCAAAAGTGACATCCGTCGAAGATCGCTGAGGTTCTACCACTTCAACGGCGAGCTGTACTGACAGAGCTATGACGGCACACTCCTGAGGTGCCTCACGAAAGAGGAAGCAGAGGCCGCGCTCGAAGAAGTACACGCTGGAATCTGCGGAGCGCACCAGTCCGGTCCGAAGCTTCACTTCCGCGTCAGAAGGATGGGATACTACTGGCCTACCATGATCAAAGACAGCTTGGAGTACGCGAGAAGATGTCAAGCTTGCCAGATGCACGGGGACTACATCCGTCAACCTCCGGAGCCTTTACACCCAACAATCGTGTCTTGGCCTTTCGACGGATGGGGTCTCGACATCGTCGGTCCTCTGCCCAAGTCGTCCAAGCAGCATCTCTACATCTTGGCGGCAACGGACTACTTCTCCAAGTGGGCTGAAGCAATACCGTTGAGGGAAGTTACAAAGTACTCCGTCATCAGCTTTATCCAGAATGACATCATCTTCCGCTATGGAGTCCCCCGCTACATCGTGACAGATAACGGGAAGCAGTTCAAAAATGCTGCCGTCAGCCAGTTCTGCGCATTGTACAACATTAAGCAAAATTGTTCGACGATGTACAACGCTCCGGCCAACGGTCTAGCAGAAGCCTTCAACAAAACTCTGTGCAAGCTGCTGGAGAAAACTGTCTCGAAGACAAAGAAAGATTGGCACGAACGCATGGGCGAAGCACTATGGGCTTACCGAACATCCTTCCGCACGCCGACACAAGCAACGCCGTATTCCCTCGTCTATGGCGTGGAAGCCGTTCTTCCGCTCGAGCTCCAGATCCCGTCACTCAGGATAGCAGTCCAGGAAGGCCTCACCAGCGATGACAACGCCCAGCTCCGCCTAGCAGAATTGGAAGCACTGGATGAAAGACGCCTCGAAGCTCAACAGCGGCTGGAGTGTTATCAGGCCAGGCTCTCTCGCGCCTTCAATAAGAAGATTCGTCCTCGATCATTCCAGATAGGGGAACTGGTGCTGGCAGTCAAACGCCCCGTCATTCTCTCGCATCGAGGAGGAAAGAAATTTGATGCCAAATGGGATGGCCCGCATTCCGTCAAGGAAGTCTACTCCAACGGCGCCTATCTCCTCACCACGCCAGAAGGACTGACACTCGGCCCTATCAACGGCAAGTACCTCAAAAGGTACTATGCCTTAAGCAAGGCCACACCCCTTGTTCAAAAAAAAAAAAAAACCGAACTACGTGCGACTTGATCCCTCTAAGTAGGGTACGTAGGCAGCCTACAAAGGTTCAGTCCAGATAAAAAGAAACACACCAACGTCGTCCAGAGAAGGCCAGCCCAGAAGAGAATGAGTGCAAATCCACAAGTCCAGTCAACAAACCAAAAGATGACAAGAAGGTCAAAGTCTTGGAGGTGCTGAAGCAGCTCGCCTCCCGCGGCCTACACGCGCTGCAACTCCCGGGGTAAAGAAGTCGCCAACTTCCGACGCGTCTCCAGCTATGTACGTTGCTTCGCAAGGTTCACTCCGGAAGCCTTCTCGAGAGCTCCACCAGCTCCCGACAATTCGTCAGCCCTTCTCACTGTTATGCAAACCCTGCTCCAGAAGCCTTCATAGTCGCTCGAGCATCCCCCAAACGGGACTCCGACTTTTGAAGCGACGCACGAACGGCCTCCACCTTCTTCTGCATCCGAACCAAGTCTGCAGTAGCAAGCGTGTGAAGCCCCTCCAGCCGACGTCTCTCCCTCAGTCGCAGCTAAGCCCAAGGAGGCGTCCTCCAGCGAAGACCGTCGTAATCAATGGAGCTCGTCACCCTCCAAGAAGGTGTGCGTCTACTCTGCAAAAAGTCGTCCACCTTGAAATCCGCCAGGCTCGTGCAAAAGCTCGAGCCCATCCGAAGGACGTCAGTCCCTCAAAGACAAAAACCCAAAGGATTGGGACTGCCACTGGAGTCAAATGCAGTAACCCAAAGATAGGCGGATATATCGACAACGACCGTATCCTTTGCGACCAAAAAAAAAAAAAAAAAAAAAAACGACCGTATCCTTTGCTACCTTCCCTGGCCTCCGAAGTCTCCGGCTTGTCCTCGCACCAAGAAGACGACAACACTCCGCTGAAGAACCCTTCAGCTCCAAGCCGCCGAAGAATGCGTCGTCTCCAAGCCGCCAAGCGAGCCTTCGTCTCCAAGTTGTCGAAGAAGCTTTCATCCTCGCGAGCCGTCGAAGAATCCTTCATCTCCAAGACGCGAAGCGAGTCTTCGTCTCCAAGCATCGAAGAAGCCTTCGTCTCCAAGCCGACGGAAGCCTTCGTCTTCGAGCAACGCGCACCATCGCCGCCGCCGCCGACGAAAGAGGCGACACCGGGAAGACGGAGCAAGTCGCGTGCAACCCCAGGCAGCACTCTTCCGCCGACGGTCTCCAAGCATCGAAGAAGCCTTCGTCTCCAAGCCGACGGAAGCCTTCGTCTTCAAGCGCCGCGCACCATCGCCGCCGCCGCCGACGAAAGAGGCGACACCGGGAAGACGGAGCAAGTCGCGTGCAACCCCAGGCAGCACTCTTCCGCCGACGGTCTCCAAGCATCGAAGAAGCCTTCGTCTCCAAGCCGACGGAAGCCTTCGTCTTCAAGCGCCGCGCACCATCGCCGCCGCCGCCGACGAAAGAGGCGACACCGGGAAGACGGAGCAAGTCGCGTGCAACCCCAGGCAGCCCTCTTCCGACGGCGGTCTCCAGAAGCCAACGGAAGCCTTCGTCTCCAAGCCAACGGAAGCCTTCGTCTTCAAGCGACGCGCACCATCGCCGCCGCCGTCGACGAAAGAGGCGACACCGAGAAGACGGAGCAAGTCTCGTGCAACCCCAGGCAGCACTCTTCCGCCGACGGTCTCCAAGCATCGAAGAAGCCTTCGTCTCCAAGCCGACGGAAGCCTTCGTCTTCAAGAGCCGCGCACCATCGCCGCCGCCGCCGACGAAAGAGGCGACACCGGGAAGACGGAGCAAGTCGCGTGCAACCCCAGGCAGCCCTCTTCCGACGGCGGTCTCCAGAAGCCAACGGAAGCCTTCGTCTCCAAGCCTAACACCGCCTTGCCGCTTGCACCGAGCCCCACGTCCTTCGCCGACTCGCGCAAGTCCACGCGTCCGCACCACAGGCCGCCTGCGCCCCGCGCCCGCGTCGTACGCCGCTACTGCACTCCGACCATGGCCCACGCCTTCACCGCGCCCTGCGCCCATGCCAGACGCTGCCGCGCCGCGCCGCAGCCTGCGCACCGCGCACGCTCGCTGCTATTGTTCTTCGCACTCGACCGATAAAAAAAAAAAAAAAAAAAAAAAAAAAAAAAAAAAAAAAAAGGGGGAAGGAGCTCCGCAGCACCACCGTATGCAACAGGACCTCGCGGCTCCATCGCACACAACAGCCCGCAAACCCCCTTCACGTCCAAAAAAAAAAAAAAAAAAAAAAGAGCAAAGGGGGCCGGAGCCCACAGCCCTTTGCCCAATAGTAGGCCAACAGCAAAGAGAGGGAAGGGGGCCCGCAGCCGCCCCCTCCTTCATCTCCTATACGATCGGGGCGCCCGGGGTGGCGCCCGCGCCCGAGGCCACCGCTGCGCGCCGCCCGCTGCTGGAACCCGCGCCCGGCCACCGCACGTCGCTCGACCGCGCCCGCGCGCCGCCCGCCGCTGGCCCCGCGCCCGGCCGCCGATCTTGCCGCCGCCGCTGCGCCCGTCCGACTGCGGACCCGCACGGCCCCGACTGCCTCCCGCGCGCCGGCCACCGCCTGCGCCGCACACCGCCTCCCGCGCGCCGGCCACCGCCTGCGCCGCACGACCGTCGCCCGCACTGGCCGCCTCGCCACACGCCGCCACCGCAGCCCGTGCCACGCTGCCGCTGCTGCCTTCGCGGACCAGAAGAAGAAGGAAAGCAGAAGAAATAAAAGGAAAGAGAAAAGAAAAGGAAAGAGAAAAGAAAAGAAAAGAAAAGGAAAAAAAAAAAAAAAAAAGAAAGAAAGAAAAGGAAGAAAAAGGAAGAAAAAAAAAAGGAGAAAGGAAGAATGGGGGCCCCGGCTCCGAATCCGAACCACAGCCCCCCTTTCCTATTAAAACCCATAGCCCCCAGGCTGTGAGCTTCAACTCGTGCGACACGAGCACGCGCCGCCCGCCGCTGCCTCCGCGAGCCACCGGCACCCGCGCCACAGCCCGCGCGCCACAGCTACGCGCCGCTCAGCCACCGCCCGCCGCTGCTGCCTCCGTGAGCCACCGCCGCCACGGCACCCCGGCCTCCGCGCGCGCCGTAGCCAGCCACCGCTGCTGCTGCTGTGCTTCGCACAAAAAAAAAAAAAAAAAAAAAAAAAAGAGGGGAGCCTCACCTCGCTTGCAATGGCTCCACCTCCTCCTCGTCACGTCAAGGTGCGTCATCGTCGCCGACACTCCGCCGAGGTGCATCGCCTTCATCTTCGCGCCTTCGTCACCCGCGCGCTGCCATGGGACTACGTCGAGACATGTTGCCTTCGTCTTCACGCTCCCGTCTCTCCTAAGTCGCCTTTGGACATCGTGCAACGATCGCCATCGACAATCGGCCTCGTCATTGCACTCCCACACCGAAGGAGGGGCAACAGTCCTCCGTCGAGATGCACCGTGGCTGTCATCGCACTCCAGTCGCCCTCGCGCCAATCTCGAACTCCGTACAGCGGCCACCTTCGACGTTCGTGCAATCTTCGGAGCAAAAGAAGTCCGCAACGAAGAAGATGATCGAAACCCTAGCAAGGGTCTTCTCCGCAAGCAAGAGCCGCCACCGCCGATGAAAGAGGCGACACCAAGAAGACGGAGCAAGTCGCATGCAAACCCAGACAGCTCTCTTCCGGCCAACGGTCTCCAGAAGCCGGCAGAACCTTCGCAAAGAAACACAATGACGGATGAAGGGGGTAGGGGTCCTTAAATAGACTCCCGACCCTGCCCACAAAAGGAATCAAGGACAAGCGCTCTACGATTCCTACGTGTCCAAACCCGACACGCTCTCACCAACGCACTCGTCCTTGAGGGGGCATTTGTAGACACACGAATTTCGTCGGACCCGAACCCGACTTACGTGTGCCGACGCGGATGCAAACCCGACACGCGGACCCAACTCGCGCGCACAGACGTGGATGCAAACCCGACACGCAGACCCGACTCGCGCGCGCCGACACGGACTCGGACCCCGCCTCAAGAGGGGCCGGCCCCTACTAGGGTCCGAACCCTATAGGGCCGGCCCTAGTGGGGACCGAACCCCATGGAGAGGCCGGCCGGCCCTGCAAGGAAAGGGAAGAAAAAAGAAAGAAAAGAAAAAAAGAAAGAAAAGAAAAAGGAAAGAAAAGAAAAAGGAAAGAAAAGAAAAGGAAAGAAAAGAAAGAAAAGGAAAAAATACCGCCATGCGCGGGGGGAGGTAGCGTATGACGTCTGCACACACGCGGATCTGCGCCGATCCCTCGATCCGACGCACAAGACGAAGCGCCCGATCGCCATCGATTTCGTGCGCAAAATCCAGCCATAATTGCACCCGCCAGAAAAGGAAAACAACTAAATGTTATTCCCTTCATCAATGGATGAATAAAATCCAGGTAATTATGAGAGAGATACAAAAGGGATTTAAAATTAAAGAGTTCCCATATCTCTCTCCCCACCTCTTTGCCTATAAATAGAGGGGGTGGGGGAAGGAAAAAATGGTCGGGAAATTGAAGACGAAACGCCAGAGCTCTGCAGAAGAGGAGACGCTTCTTCATCGACCCAAGGCTTCACGAGGCACAGTCAAGCCTGTCCCGAGGGATCGGCTTACTGAAAGTCCTCATCAATGTGAAGACCCTTGCACACGAAGATCATCCCTTCGACTCCGTGCACGAAGAAGAAAGCTCGGAGAAGAAGAACCCTTCGACTCCGAAGACGCCAGAAGCAAAGGCCGGAGAAGAAGAGGAGCGGCACTACCCCGTCGTCTCCAACAAGCTTCGACTCCGATCAAGCCCAAAAGCCCGGAGAAGAAGAGGAGCGGCACTACCCCGTCGTCTCCAACAAGCTTCGACTCCGATCAAGCCCAAAAGCCCGGAGAAGAAGAGGAGCGGCACTACCCCGTCGTCTCCAACAAGCTTCGACTCCGATCAAGCCCAAAAGCCCGGAGAAGAAGAGGAGCGGCACTACCCCGTCGTCTCCAACAAGCTTCGACTCCGATCAAGCCCAAAAGCCCGGAGAAGAAGAGGAGCGGCACTACCCCGTCGTCTCCAACAAGGCTTCGACTCCGATCAAGCCCAAAAGCCCGGAGAAGAAGAGGAGCGGCACTACCCCGTCGTCTCCAACAAATCCTCGATCCCGATCAAGCCCCAAAGCCCGGAGGAGAGAAGCGAAGCGTCATCACCCCGTCGTCTTCGACTAACACCTGCGCCATCCACGAAGAAGAAAGCCTGGAGCAGATCGTCTGAAGCATCGCTACCTCGTCGTCTTCATCAACAAAAGCCGATGCTACAACCGTCGCACGGAGACCGTCGCTACCCTCGTCGTCTTCATCAACAAAAGCCGACGCCACAACTGTCGCACGGAGATCGGTGCTACCCCCACCATCTTCGAAACCATTCTTCGACTCCGATCACGCCAAAGAAGCCCGGAGAAGAAGAGAAGTCCAGTCGATACGTAAACCGTCGAAGCACCGGAGAAGTAGCCCACGTCGTTCGAAGAAGAAGATCGAGTTGACGCCAAAGCTAAAGCCAACGCGAGAAGCCAAAGCAAAGCTCCAGTAAAGCCCGCGCCAAAGCAACGCAAGTGCCAAAGCCAAGCGACTACGCCGGCCACGAGCAAAAGCACCGCACGTTCTAGCGATACGACGCGAAGTCCGGAAGAACGAAAGCATCGCAAGTCTCTCCCGGCTACGTCCAAGTGCAAGCGCCGAAGCAAAGCAAAAGCCAGAGCCACGCCGGAGCAAAGCCAAAGCCAAAAAGCCAACGCCAAAAGCTCGATCGACGCCGCGAACCGACGATCAAGGACACCGAGGTCAAGCAAGGAACGAGGAAGACGTGAAGACCGAGGAACAAAGCCGAAAACCCCCTAGCCGAGAAAGCGCGAAGCACGGAAGGGACAAAGCAACGGTGGACATTCCTTAGCCTCTCCAAAACCCTCTCCCTGTAAAACCCCTGTCCTGGGCAGCCCCTTCAGAGCTCTCGCACGAACACCACGTGGAGACGCGGATCAAAGGGATCCCCCAGAAGATCTTTCCCACAATCCCCTGATCAAAACATCGCCGCAACCCGGACTCGCTACACCCGAGCCACCCGGGTCCCGGCCACAATTGTAATCTCGTGTGATTCGCAATAAAGACGACCCGCGCTTTTTTCCGCGTCCACAAGCCTGTTTGGATACAACCCAATCCCAAAAAGTGTTTATGCGGAATGCCCAAAATATACTTTTGAGAGCCATTTTTTGGGAGCCCAAAATCAAGGCTCCGAGCTCCAGAGCCATTTTTTGGAATTTTGGGATTCTGGGCTCCTAGAATCCCAGAATCAAAATCCTATCCAAACAGGGCCTTAGTCTCTGGTAAAAGATGAAAATACCTACAGGACAGTCAAAATAGTGAATTATTATACAGTCTCAAGTATAAGTTGTCGGGACGGTCAAAATAGTAAATAAAAGATAAATAACACTTTGCCCAACCGCCCCCGCTCCAAAGTTTAGATCAAAAACACTTAACCCTTCTATAGTTAAAAAACTACATTTTGCCCCCACAATTCAGTTTTGACCGGATAAAACTTACCAAATGAACAAACGAGGAAATTAAGTAGTTGACAGAAGGGGGTAATGTTCTAACATTTCAAACTTTAGGGGTTGTCTGGCTGCTACGTTTTTGGGGCGTGTTTCTAAAAACACATGCGCAAACATGTTGAAGTTGTTTGGTAAATGGGTTGAACAAATGCAAAGTAAATCTCATGTGCTGTGATCTGCACATAAATCTGTGCAAATAACTCCCCACCGATTTAGGTGAAATTTTAAAAGCACACGTCACATGAGACCTCAAAACAACGTGATAAATTGGGAAGGGTTCGGGATCGAGACCCACCGAACGCTCCGTTCCGAAACCCACGTCCATGAAAAGAAAAAAAGAAGAAGATAAGCTCTTCTTATATCCATGAAGATCCTCTCATATCCATGAAGATCTTCTCAAGATTGCAGCATCCATGATGAGCTTCTCATATCCGTTAAGATCTTCTCAAAATCGCAGCGTCTATATCCTTGAAGATCTACTCATATCCCCACCCATGACTACTACACAACAACCATGCGTACCCCATTGGAAGGTAACATTCGTTGAAGAAAAAACTGCACCTCGCCTCATGAGATCTATATATCTAAGAGCTGTACCTTCTTGACATCCTTACTTGAAGAAAAAAAAAAAGAGAAAAATGTATACCATTTTATATTTTGATACCTTCTCTTACTTGAAGAAACCTGTGGATCAAAGGTCTCTCTCTTTCTCTCTCTCTCTCTCTCTCTCATGAGATCTTGTCATGCAATCTCTATGTTTCTCTTCTTTTCTTTCTAAGATTTCTAATAAGAAATTATATATAATATTGGACTTAATTTAAGATCATTCCTAATGGCCGGGTTTGAACAAATATTGTTTTTTTTTCTTCGTTTAGATCATGTGTCACACCCTCACTATCTTTATTTTTTGTTGCATGTCTTTAATTATTTTTTGCTTATTAGATCATGTGTTGACCCCTAACGATCTTTCTTCCAAAGATAAATACTATATTTGGCAGAAGAATTTGAGGGTAGAAATTCATGTCTTGTTTTCATGTACTACAATTATTTATGTGTATTTTTTGTCAGATGAGTTCCAATGCAGAACAATCTTCAAGAGACAAGAAGAATTTTGTATTTGATGATACAATGGATGACTTTTTCGTGGAAAAAATGATTGAACAATGCCTTAAGGGTCAACAGATTGATGGCGGTTTCACAACAATTGGATGGGCAGAGATTGTTTCGGCTTTCAATGAAAGATTTTCACATTTGCCCATAACAAAAGATAAGTTTAGGGGCAGGTTACGCAAAGTCAAAAAGAAATATTCAACTGTAAAAGAAATGATAGGGTAAAGTGGTTTTGGATGGAATCCAATAATCAACACTGTAGACGTTTGTTAGGAAGTTTGGGATCCATATGTGCAGGTACATTTTGAAAAAACACTCACATTTCTTATTATTATGAGTAAGGAATTAACTTATATCAAGTGTGACTAACTTTTTATCATTCTTTCTTGTGAATGTAGGCACACCCAGATGCTAGGCGCTATAAAAATTTTGAATACACAGAATATGAGAAGTTGGCAACTATTTTTAGTGATACTATAGCGCATGGTGGTGGTGCAAGGACACTAGACGACATTGAACTTGAGCCTTTTGTCACAAACATTAAGACAGAGTCACCCCCACACCAGTTCAACCTTTTCGATGATGTAGCAGAACCAGTATCACCAAAGGCTCCACCTCCAAGCACGAGTCGACGAAAGAATAGATATCAAGAAGAAGCATCTAACCAGCCTTCCAAGTCTCGTCGTTCAGCAAGTGATGGTTTTTTGGATGCAGTGCATGATGTAGCTGTAGCAATAAGAGTATGAGCGAGGTCGGAGGAGAGCCTCATTGCTAAGTGTGAGAAATCTTTGTCAGAGTTGGGAGAAATTGAGAATTCGGTCTACGTCATTGCCCTTGATTTGTTCACTGATCCCAACATGGCGAATGCCTTTCTAGCATGTAGGAAGGAGTTAAGGGTTGAGTGGATTAGCAGGAAACTCTCTCTTTAGGATGTGAACTGGTGTTGGGGCTGGGTCGGGCTTTTAGGGAAATACTATTTTTTTTTATATATTTGAACTAAAATATCATGCATTGGATTTGTAGTTTTATTGTTGGTCTTACACATATGTTATATTTTTTTCGTTAATATGGTTATCATGTTGATATATATTGTTGTGATAGTCTTTTGTTATTAGTTTGTAGTTTGATATATGTCATATACTTGTTGGTTTTTGTTACTATTCAATATTATTCATTTATTAGATTATATCTATTTATATATCACAGGTTATTCTAAAAAATGCATGAAGCTGAATTATTTGTATATATAGGGGTGGTAGTAATTGACATGGCATACTACTATCGTCTTCATATTGCCAAGGAATCAGTACATGATAGAATTCATGCCGGGGATGAATTTGTTAGGGAATGCTTAGAGGGTCATCGTAGGAATAGCTTTGATCTTCTACGAATGGAACATGAAATTTACCAAGAACTTTCTAATATATTAAGGGAGAAAGGTTTACTCAAGAATACAATAAATGTCACTGTTGAGGAACAAGTTGCAATATTTCTCAACACTTAGGAGAAACGATTCCAACACTTAGGGGAAACGATTAGCCGACATTTTAATAATGTGCTGAATGCAAAATGTTCTTTGGGACGAGACTACATTAAATTCCCTCATAATGAAACCCCTCAATATATACAGAATCACAACAGATTTTACTCATATTTCAAGGTATGACTTCTCGAATAACTTAAATTAATATAGTTGGAGAAATTTCTTGAGAGTTATAATATTATGTCTAATATATGATTGTCTTGGCGCTATCGACGGAACACATTTTCCAGCATGGATACTTGTTGAAGAACAATGCCGATTTCCAAATCGAAAAGGATTTATTTCTCAGAATGTGATGTCAATTGTTGGGTTTGACATGAAGTTTCAATATATTCTTGTTGGGTATGAGTGATCAACATCTGATTCAAAGATATTGTATGATGCTCTTTCGAGGGCACGAAACCTCCTAAAAGTTTCTGAAGGTATAATTATTTCCATATAGTCATTGCTATAATTGCTTAGTTAAATATAAATATTTATTGAATCACTTAATATTTTCAGGAAAGTACTATTTGATAGACGTTGGTTATCCAAATATGCGAGGTTTTCTTGCACCTTATCGTGGTGTGAGATATCATCTAAAGGAATTCTCGGAGGCACACAAGCAATAAGGACTCCAAAAGAACTCTATAACTGAAGACATTCACAGCTCCGTAATGTAGTTGAGAGAACTTTTGGGTTGTTGAAAGCACGATTTTCAATTTTGCAGCAACAGATTCATTATCCATTTGAGATACAAGTGAATATTGTTTTTGCATGTTTTGTCTTACATAACTTTATCATCACACAGAATGTAAGAGCATTCCAATTTAGAGAAGGGTGTGTTATTGAAGTCACAGGCGATGATGATTACGATGATGATGCCGATACCATGGTTGGCTTGAGTAGACATGATCGTGATGCTTGGGCTACTTTTCGAGATGAAATTGCAGGGTATTTGTGGGTTACTTTTGAATAGTAAATTATATATACCATGTAGTTTATTGGTTTGATGTATTTTTCTCTAGAATTTTGTGACAATAATTTCTTATGTTTGATATTGTCTCTCTCTAGATTGTATATTTTTTGTTTCTAATATTAAAAATAAAAAAAATCTTTTATTTATGTGTTATATCATTTAATTATTTATATATTGTTTTATATTTGCACATGTACAGAAAAGTTAAGCTAAACATGTGCAAGTTGTTGCACATGTACTAAAAACAGTTTCAACCAAACATGCGCAAAATTACACGCCTCCTGTTTTGCATGTACTGTGCATGCACAGCACGCACAAATTTGCACGTGCACCATTGACACAACATCCAAACGACCCCTTAGGGAGGAATTTGGTACAAAATAAACTATAGAAGGGTTAAATGTTTTTCAGCTAAACTTCAAGGGGGCAAATTGTAATTTATCCCAAAATTAAAAGCCCAAGCATGCCCCCAAAATTTGGTTGGACAGGGGGAAAACGATTCGGTAATAGATATGGTGCAGGCTAGGGGTGTGCATCGGTTCGAAACCAACATACTTAGGCAAAACCCAAAGTGATCCAATCTTGGACGGTTTTGAGAATTTTTAATGCGATCCAAACCGAATTAAGATTGGAATCCAATTCAATTAAAGTCGGTTTGAATTTGATTGGATGGTGGGTTTGGGATTTGGCCCATATATTTATTGGGATTTATTTTTTCTTCTACTAGGATATAGTTTCAACTTTATAAATAATAATTATTGTCAAATCATTAGGCCTAAATATAATTTTAAATTGATTTTAAGTCATCCTATAGTACTGCAAAGGCTGTTGGTAGCAAAGATATATGAGGACATATGGTATATTTAAAAAAAAGGAGGAGTTGGTGAGAAGTCATTTTAAGTAGATGCTTTTTAGCTTTAGCCCAAACAATCACTGTGGACGAAAATATCCTCCACAGTAATTCAAATTTTCATTTGAATGTCACCGAACCACCGAACACCTCCACTACTCGCCACCGTCATCAAACCGAACCTAAACCAAAGATCTATATTCTATAGGATGAACCCTAGACCTAGGGTCATAAACCGAACCACCTAATGCCTCCACTGCTCGCCGCCACCGCGAAATCGAACCAAACCTAAACATAAGATTTATAGGCCAAGGGATGAACCCTAGACCTAGGATCCTAAGTTGAACATCTGAACTGAACCTTGCTAGCCTCCACTGCTCCCCGCCGCCGCCAAAGCTGCTCGCCGCCAAGGTTCAAAATCTAGAAAAATATCGCAAAATATCTTGTTTTTTTGAAACCTCGGCATGAAATCCCGCCTGCGGTTTCGAGCAGAATGGGAAATCACCTATAAATCGCGATATTTTGCGAGATATCGTGCGAAATGTAAAGCTCGTGAAATATCACGAAATTTCGAACCGACATCTGGGTCCCGCATCACGTGCTGTGCAGAGGGCGACCGACCAAACCCTCATTGACCGTGATATTTTGCGAATTTTTGTGCGAAATTGAAAGAAACACAAGATATCGCAAAACCTCGAGCCGAAAGTTGCGGCCCACCCACGTGGGGCGGCCGAGAGCGACAGGCGATTGTTGTTTTCGGAGTGATATCTCGCGAAATATCATGCGATATTTCACGGTTTATTATGGATTTTTGCGATATTTCATGCCGCCTGTCTCTTTCGAGACAGTTGGGGCCCACCCACGTGGGGCGGTCGAAAGTGACTGGCCCGGCTGTCGTTTCACTGCAATATTTCGCGAATCTGTGCGATATTTTGCGAAACTTTGCGATATTTCATGAAATTCTTGCGATATCTGGGCGAAATCCCTTTTTATAAATTTCTATTTAAGGCAGTGAGCTTTCGGACCTTGGTTTGCTGAGCAGACTGAGCGAAATTGATGTGGAACAGTGTGTGCGACAGGGAATTCAAAGACTCGTTGAGCCGCGACGGGGTCGCTTGTTGCTCCGAGCAGACATAGGAAGTTGACTTAAACAGATAATATGGTCAATGGCTTTAACAAAGCACAACAAGCACGCAAACAGGTATTCCAATCTAAATTAACCAAACAACAAACGCCTAATTATATCAGCAGGATTCCAAATGCAATATCAGGGCTAATAACGAACAGAGTAATCAGAATCTCACAACTCACCATTCAAAGGGGCAGCAGTTGCATAGATAAAATATAGGAGAGTTGATCGTTGGTATCACCCTCCGATGTTGACCGGGGACGGAAGAACTCACCTACTGAGGATTGTGGGGGACCTCAGGAGTCTCCACTGGTGGCGGGGTCGAAGTTGATGCGGTGTCCTCGGGTTGAGCCGGGGCTTGAGCGAGGGCACGAAGGGCTAGCACGTTGGGATGTACGGGCGCGCCGGGATGCCACCGTTGATGGTTCTCCGAGATGCCCAGCCGTGCTTCCGCGTCCTTGGCGACGAGGTAGGTGATGCGATCCACGTAGTCCTTCACGCTCTCGCCGGTGTTGAACCGGAAGTCGAGGAAAGGAGACCGGATGTCGAGGAAACCGTCTTCGTCGTCGATCAGGCCGTGATCAACATCGGGATCCGCCATGCCTTCATATCACAGGGGAGGGGCTTGGTTAGAGTGGGGAGAATGGGGGTTTGGGGCTGTTGCCCGGAGGAGGAGGACGGCAGTGGTGGTGGGGCACGGGAGGTCCGGTCGGTCGGGGTGGGGGAGGGATTTCGGGTGGGCTGCAGAAAAGGGGAGGGGGTGGGGGAATCGGGCAGCAGGGGAGATGGGGTCGGCTAGGTCGCGGAGGGGAAGGGAGGGGTGGGGTCCGACCGGGTAGTAGGTGGGGAAGGGGGATCGGGGTCGGGTAGGGGGTCGGGTTGGGCCTGGTTTGCAGGGGAGGGAGATCGGGGTCGGGCAGGGGGGTCGGGTTGGGCCTGGTTCGCGGGAGGGGAGGAAGATCGGGGTCAGGCAGGGGATAGTGGGGGAGAGAGAGAGAGGCGGGGTGGAGGGTCGGGTGGATGGCGGCAGCAGCCAAGAGAGAAAGGGGGGGGATCGGGTTGGTGGGCCGGCCGGGTGGGAGGAGAGGAAGGGGGGGGGGGGGTCGGTGGCTTGGGAGGGGATGGGGAAAACAGGGTTGGGGGTAAGGGGATGGTCCCACTAGGGTTTCACACGCCTAGTTAGGGGCCTAGGGTTTCACACACCTAGGTGTAGGCTCGGGTTTCACACTCCTCACCATAACTCTCTCACACATATGGGAAGAGATAAAAAATTTATTCATTGCATACTGAAGAGACAAAAGACAGGCCTATAGATAGGCTTACAACGACAGACGAAAAAGCCCACTAATCGAGGTGGGACTAAAAGTACACAAGCCAAATAATGAAACGGAAAAACAGTAGCCAACATGGCTAGAACCACATGCTCAGATGTCGCCTCCTGCGCTGGTACACTCGCCAGGGCCGAGGCTCGATGTCCCCATCATTCTCCCAAGGTGGGAGAGAGCTTGACTTCGTCGAGTGAGGATCTGCAAAACTCTCGTACTGCTCCAAGGTGTCAGGATCCAACTGCTGAAGGTCGCTGCGGTCAACCCAGGTGTCATCAGAGGCGGGTCTTCCCTTCCAACGGATCAGATACCGTCGGGTGCCACCGTCCTTACCGGACACAATCTCATCATCCACAATTTTATCTATTTTATCTGCTGCATAATGTGGGGGAACTTCTGGAAGTGGGGGTAGGGAGGGACTCTCAGAAAATGGGTCTTGGGAAGGCTCACCTATGAGGGGATTACTAGGGTTAAAATCAGGACCCTTGTAGGCCACTAGGTCCTCGATATTGAATGTGGAACTGATGCCGAAATCTCCGGGGAGATCCACAACATAGGCATTGTCATTCAGTTTCTTTAAGATTTGGAAAGGCCCCGCACTGCGTGCATGCAGCTTTTTAATGGTTCCCGAGGGAAACCGTTCCGGACGGATCCGGACCATTACATAATCACCCACATTAAATGTTTTAAATCTTTTCCTGAGATCAGCTCGCAGCTTATAGGTAGCATTACTCTGCTCAATTTTATCTTTGATTTCCCTGTGTAGTTCCTGGACATGCGATGCAAATGCGGATGCTGACTCAGAGACTTGATGATAGTTAGCCATGGGGATGAGATCTATAGGCTGCCTAGGTTTAAAACCATGCACAATTTCATGGGGACTCAGACCAGTGGTCCTATTAACAGATGCATTGTAGGCAAATTCAGCGATGGACAATTTTAGATCCCAAGTCCCGACATGCTCACCTACCAAGGTGCGCAAAAGGTTTCCCAGACTTCGATTCACTACCTCGGTTTGGCCATCAGTTTGTGGGTGGAAAGCGGTAGAAAACTGGAGCTTAGTGCCCAACTTGTGCCACAGGGTTTTCCAGAAAAAACTGGTGAACTTGACATCTCTGTCAGAAACAATGGTCTTGGGCAGACCGTGCAATCTGACGATACCGTCAAAGAAGATTTTTGCAACCCTCGAAGCGTCAGCTGTTTTGGAGCAGGGCAAGAAATGGGCCATTTTGGAGAACCGATCCACGACGACCAGAATCGAGTCGTGTTTCCTTAGAGTTTTTGGAAGGCCCAGTACGAAGTCCATGCTGATATCTTGCCATGGACAATTTGGGACCGGTAACGGAGTGTAAAGGCCAGTATTCTGCTTGTGTTGTTTGGCTAGCTGACAGGTGTGACATCTGCCAACATGCCTAGCAATATCGCGCTTCAGACTCGGCCAATAGAACCGGTACTCGACGGCCTCAATTGTTTTCTCATTTCCGAAATGTCCAGCAAGACCTCCAGCGTGCAACTCCCATACGAGAAACTCACGTAAGGATGTTCGTGGGATGCACAACTTTCGTCCCCGGAACAGATATCCATCATGCATGAGATAGCCATCAACTTCGGCCAGGGTTCCGTCTCTCAGTAACGCGTAGGTTTCGCTAAAGTCGGGACATGACTCATATTCGGCCCTTATCCTAGCAAACCCATCAACTGCCGTGGTTAATTTGGAAAGGATGAACACACGACGGCTGAGCGCATCAGCAGCTTTATTCTCAACTCCCGCTTTGTGGCGCAGACTAAAAGTGTAGTCCTGGAGGAACTCGACCCATCGGCCATGTCGCGCATTCAGTCTCTTCTGGGAGTAAATATAACGGAGGGCCTCGTGATCAGAGAAGATAACGAACTCTTGCGGCAAGAGGTAATGTCGCCAATGGCGAAGCGATTGGATCACCGCATAGAACTCCTTGTCATAGGTGGAGTACCTCTGTCGAGTGTCATTTAGCTTCTCGCTAAAATAGGCAACCGGGTGGACTTCCTGGGAAAGGACTCCACCTATCCCGAGCCCAGATGCGTCGCAAGCCACTTCAAAAACTTTAGAAAAATCAGGGAGGCGCATGACAGGGGCCTCAACCATCCTTTTCTTGATTTCGACGAAAGCTCTCGTGGCGGCATTAGACCAAGTGAACTCACCCTTCTTCAGACAGTCAGTCACTGGGGCCATGATGGTGCTGAACCCCTTAATGAACCGACGATAAAAGGTGGCTAGCCCATGGAAGCTTCTGACATCACGAATAGTCTTGGGCTCAGGCCACTCTTCGATGGCTTTGACCTTTTTGGGGTCCGCAGAGACTCCCTCGATAGAAACTACAAATCCTAAGAATTGGACTTGAGTGGTGAGAAATGTGCACTTCTTCGGATTCGCATACAGCTCTTTTTTCCTTAATACGGCACAGACTTGACGCAGGTGGTCTAAATGTTGCGCCCGAGATTGACTATAAATGAGTATGTCGTCAAAGTACACCACCAGGAATTTACCCATAAATGGCCGGAGTACTTGCGTCATTACTCTCATAAAGGTACTCGGGGCATTAGTCAGCCCAAAGGGCATGACCATCCACTCATATAGTCCATCCTTAGTCTTGAACGCAGTCTTCCACTCGTCACCCGGACGGATACGGATTTGGTGATAGCCACTCTTTAAGTCAATCTTGGAGAAAATGGTAGCTCCGGACATCATGTCCAACATGTCGTCCAGTCGTGGGATAGGGAAACGATACTTGACTGTTATTTTGTTAATGGCGCGACTATCGACACACATAAGCCACGATCCGTCTTTCTTAGGCGTCAGAAGGGCGGGGACCGCACACGGACTCATACTCTCCTTGATAAAACCCTTTTGCAGGAGTTCATCAACCTGCCACTTCAACTCCGCGTGTTCAGTAGGGTTCATTCGATAATGTGGCAGGTTGGGAAGACTTGCCCCTGGGACCAAATCGATGGCATGCTGTATGTCGCGCATCAGGGGCAGTTGGTCAGGGAGATCTTCAGGGAAAACGTCAGCAAACTCCCTAAGCACAGGGGTGACTTCAGGAGGAATCGACTGGTCGGAGTCCTTAGGGGTTTCTCTTGCTACGAGGATGATGACAGGAGCTCCCTTTTCTACCTCGTGACTCAGCTCTTTGGCACTGACGAAACTAACGCTCTTGGCTTTCTTTGCGGGGGCAGTCTTTTGCTCGGTTTGGGCACTCTTGGGTGGGGAGGGAATCAATTTAACTTTCTTGCCCTCGTGTTCAAACAGACACATGTTTGAGCGCCCATAAATGAGAACGTCGTTGTCGAAAAGCCAAGGTCTTCCTAAGATGACTTGGCCCACATCCATGGTCAGGACATCACACCAGATCTTGTCCTGGTAGATGTTGAAATTGATAGGCACTAGGCATCTCTGCTTGACCTCCATGGCAGTGGAGTTGATCCAAGACACTTGATAGGGACGAGGGTGGGGGACGGCCTTAAGGCCAGTCTTGGCGATAACAGCAGATGATACGGCATTGATGCAACTGCCACTGTCGATGATGACCTTACAATTTTTATCCCCAATCTTGGTGAACGTGTGGAAAATAGCGGTGCGCCTCCAATCATCCTGATCCTTGGGTTGGGATAGCGCGCACCTAACAACTGACACGGTGGGGGACGACGACTGCCTAAGACAACTCAGAATGGCACCGTCATCATCATCATCGAAATCTCCATCTTCTTCTTCTGCCTGGTAGATGAATTCTGCTTCTCCAGGCTCTACTGCCTCAATGGGGTTGCCATCGACAATGTTGACTCTGACAGGGCTGGGGCAGTTGGCAGCCACGTGGCCATACCCTTGACACTTGTAACACTTTGTAAGAGGGCTGACTTTGGAGAAGTCACGCTCGACACTCTTTCCTCGTGCGTCCCTCTCAAAATTCTTGTTAGGAATGCTGGGCTTAGCTTGAGATGAGTTGGGGTAGGTTCGGTTGGAATTGCTAGGGGAGGGCTTTGTGGGGTAGCTCCTAGGGTCAGAATGCCTGTAGGTGTGACTAGACCTAGAGGCGTCAAGGTCTTGTACTAGAGCGTAGGCTCTTTCCAATTCCGTGACATCTCTGGCAAGGAGCTCATTCCTTAGGTCTTCCCTCAGGCCAGAACGGAAACGGGAAAGGACTTGGACAGGTGTCTCGGTCCCAAGGACGTTGCAACGAGTGAGGAACTCATCAAATGTGGCAACATAGTCCTTCGCCGATTTGCTACCTTGGGTAAACTGGTGCCATTGGTCTAACAGTCGTGCCTGATACGACGGTGGCACATACTTACCTTTCAGCTCGTTTTTCATGGCGACCCAAGTATCAATCGGGTCCTGGGTTCGCACAACTCTCAACGCTTCCACATTGGTCCAATACTGGCTCGCGGGTCCGCTGAGCTTCATGGCTGCGAAGCGGACCTTCCTAACCTCAGTTAAAGGATACCACATGAAATAACGATCCATGGACTGGAGCCAATCCAGAAAAAACTGGGGATCGTGTCTACCATCAAAGGACGGTACCTCTAACCGGATACTCCGAAGGTACTGATCATCGGGGTCCTGATTGTTCTGCCAGTTGGCCGGGTGCCCTTGAGGGGGATTGGGAAATTCAACTTGCGGATCGTTCCGTGCTTGTTCCATCCGGTCTAACCGGGCATTGGTGTCGCGTTGATACGCGGCGAGGTTTTGGTTCATGGCGGTTATGCCTTGGGTCAACTCGGCAAGTGCTCTAGTCAGGGCCTCGGGATCCATACTGTAATTGTCCGACTCGCTAGACTCGCCTAATAGATATGGCCTACCCCTTCGGGTTGGCATGCAATGATAACACCCAAAATGATGCTAATGATTTTTATTTTTATTTTTGAAACTTAATGCACCAGAACTAAGATGAATGCAAGTTGCAGGATCAGGTATAGAATGCAAATGACCTAGCTCTAACCATGCTCTGATACCAAAATGATGTGGAACAGTGTGTGCAACAGGGAATTCAAAGACTCGTTGAGCCGCGACGGGGTCGCTTGTTGCTCCGAGCAGACACAGGAAGTTGACTTAAACAGATAATATGGTCAATGGCTTTAACAAAGCACAACAAGCACGCAAACAGGTATTCCAATCTAAATTAACCAAACAACAAACGCCTAATTATATCAGCAGGATTCCAAATGCAATATCAGGGCTAATAACGAACAGAGTAATCAGAATCTCACAACTCACCATTCAAAGGGGCAGCAGTTGCATAGATAAAATATAGGAGAGTTGATCGTTGGTATCACCCTCCGATGTTGACCGGGGACGGAAGAACTCACCTACTGAGGATTGTGGGGGACCTCAGGAGTCTCCACTGGTGGCGGGGTCGAAGTTGATGCGGTGTCCTCGGGTTGAGCCGGGGCTTGAGCGAGGGCACGAAGGGCTAGCACGTTGGGATGTACGGGCGCGCCGGGATGCCACCGTTGATGGTTCTCCGAGATGCCCAGCCGTGCTTCCGCGTCCTTGGCGACGAGGTAGGTGATGTGATCCACGTAGTCCTTCACGCTCTCGCCGGTGTTGAACCGGAAGTCGAGGAAAGGAGACCGGATGTCGAGGAAACCGTCTTCGTCGTCGATCAGGCCGTGATCAACATCGGGATCCGCCATGCCTTCATATCACAGGGGAGGGGCTTGGTTAGAGTGGGGAGAATGGGGGTTTGGGGCTGTTGCCCGGAGGAGGAGGACGGCAGTGGTGGTGGGGCACGGGAGGTCCGGTCGGTCGGGGTGGGGGAGGGATTTCGGGTGGGCTGCAGAAAAGGGGAGGGGGTGGGGGAATCGGGCAGCAGGGGAGATGGGGTCGGCTAGGTCGCGGAGGGGAAGGGAGGGGTGGGGTCCGACCGGGTAGTAGGTGGGGAAGGGGGATCGGGGTCGGGTAGGGGGTCGGGTTGGGCCTGGTTTGCGGGGGAGGGAGATCGGGGTCGGGCAGGGGGGTCGGGTTGGGCCTGGTTCGCGGGAGGGGAGGGAGATCGGGGTCAGGCAGGGGATAGAGGGGGAGAGAGAGAGAGGCGGGGTGGAGGGTCGGGTGGATGGCGGCAGCAGCCAAGGGAGAAAGGGGGGGGATCGGGTTGGTGGGCCGGCCGGGTGGGAGGAGAGGAAGGGGGGGGGGGGGTCGGTGACTTGGGAGGGGATGGGGAAAACAGGGTTGGGGGTAAGGGGATGGTCCCACTAGGGTTTCACACGCCTAGTTGGGGGCCTAGGGTTTCACACACCTAGGTGTAGGCTCGGGTTTCACACTCCTCACCATAACTCTCTCACACATGTGGGAAGAGATAAAAAATTTATTCATTGCATACTGAAGAGACAAAAGACAGGCCTATAAATAGGCTTACAACGACAGACGAAAAAGCCCACTAATCGAGGTGGGACTAAAAGTACACAAGCCAAATAATGAAACGGAAAAACAGTAGCCAACATGGCTAGAACCACATGCTCAGATGTCGCCTCCTGCGCTGGTACACTCGCCAGGGCCGAGGCTCGATGTCCCCATCAGAAATCCTCTCTTTTATCTCCCTCTCTTCTTAGCTCTCTCTTTTCTATCTTTTTTTTTTATATTTCGGATTGTTTTTTTTTTTCTCTTTTTTTTCTCTACTCCAATCTCTCTCTCCCCCTCTCTCTTACTCTCTATTTGGGTGTAAAGCATTACTGCGATTTCAGATGCAAAGTGGGTGACTTCGAATGCAAAGTAGGCAATGTGCAAAATCTACACCACCACTTAGCATTAGGTAATTTCGAACCTTGCATTTTGAATAGGCAAAGTAGGCAACATTTTGAACCTATGATTTCGAAATCATATGTATCATATATATGATTTCGAACCAACATTTTGATTAGGCAAAGTAGGCAATATTTTGATGTACGTTATTGAATTTCCGAACATACATTTGAATATATTTGATGTTTAGCCATTTAGGTAATATATGATTTTGGATTTTTCAAATCCAAATTTCGGATTGAATTTTTTTTTGAAAAATACATTTGATGTTTAAGTAATGTATGTTAAACAGTTTAAGTAATCTCTTTTTCTTTTTTACTTTCGATTTGCTCTCCCCTCTTTCATATCTCTTTCATCTCCCTCTCTTGCTCACCTTTCTCTCGTCTATCTTTAATTTTTTATTTCAAATTGTTCTCTTTTTTTTTTGCATTTTGAATTGCTTAGGTAATTTCGGATTACAACTTGTGAATCACTAACTCTCTTTGGTGTGTCTATGTAAATGATTGTTATAATTTTGGATGCAAAGAAGCTGATTTTGGAGTGCAAACGTGCCGTGATATTTGCCTAAAAGGTGTCGAATTGTTATCAATATTATTTATTCTCATTTACAGATGGCCTCCCAGCCTCCCTCGCATAGAGATTCCAGTTCAAAAGACATAGGTTGGCAGCATAGGTTCACCTTGGACGAAAAGAAACAAAAGTCACAGTGTGCATACTGTGACAAACATATCGAAAGTTGAGGTGTTACTCGGCTGAAGCAACACCTCACCGGCTGCTTCCCCAATGTCGCAGAGTGCTTGAAGGCTCCTCTTGAAATCAGAGTAACCATGCACACTCTATTGAGGAGTGGAGAATATAAAGGAGTTCAGCTTAGAACCCCTAGAAAATCAAAGAAGAAGAAATGGATCGAGGAGTCTACACATACTACCACTTCATCAACCAGGGGTCGTTCACATGATGATATCGAGTACCCACCAGATATTGAGACAGTAGATGAGAGAGCGCAATATTGACAAGCGGTCTTAGATTCGAGAAGGACCCAATAGGAGCGTGCTGAGAGAGAATGGATGCCGATACAATTTGTTCATAATGCTAGTGGCAGTGGACCTGGTCTGTCAGTCGGATGTTACAGTGGTGCGTCAGGGGCGGCTAATGATAATGACTTTAGTTGGATGAGCGAAGAAGAGATTACTTGGACAAGTGAAGAAGAGTGATGTATTATTCATGATATAAACAATGTAAATATATGTAAATATATGAAGTTGATGAAGGTTATGTTTTTCAGTTTACTGGTTATCAGCCCAATATGTATAGAATACATGTTATATCAAGCTCTAAGCCCATAGATAGGGTCCAAATATTATCTGAGTGTTCTAAAGTGTGTAGTTATACTTGGTTTATGACTATCCAGAGTTTCATTCAAAAATTTCATTAAAAAATCAATATTTTCATCATTTCCATCAAATCACAATATTTCCACACTGTCGAAATATTTCCACGAAATATTTTTATTTTCCAGGAGGTCGAAATATTGACCGAAATGAAAAATTCGAACCTTGCTCGCCGCAACCACCATCGTCACCTCTACTGCTCGTCGCCTCCGCTGCTGTTGTTGCTCGCTCTCGGCTCCGCCATTTCAGCACGAGCTCCAGAGAGAGATAGGAGAATATAGCAAGTGAGGGCATTTTGGGGTTTTAGATGAAAGTCAATGATCTTACCTTCAACTGAAATGTTGCCTATTCTACAGCTACCAGTGATCTGTTACTAGAGACCTTAGCCACATTATCCCTTAATTACATATTATATCTATATACATATATCGGTTCGGTTTGGTTTAGGTCGGTTTTATATTAACAAACCCGTCACCCGATCCAATTATATTGGTTTTTTTTCCAATCCAATCATATTTATTAAAGGGTTATTTATACTTTACCCCCCCAAATTCTGCATTGAATTAGACTTTACCCCCGCCCTTTATTTTCATAAATTAGACTTTACCCCCCAAAACTAACTGTTCCGTCAGTGATGACTGAGAGCAGTTAGTTTTGGGGGTAAATTCTAATTCAAGACAAACTTTGGGGGGCAATGTCAAAATAACCCTTTATTAAGGGAAATTTTATTCATACCCCAAAAATCTGTAATTAGCCCCCGTATCCCTAGCGTTTCTCAATAACTTACTCAACAATCCTTTAATACCAACAATGCCCTTTTTTTTGTACCCCAAATCTCAAAGCCGCTGCTCAGCGTCTTTTGTACCCCCAACCCAACCCAACCCAATGTTTGTTTAAACTTAGCCCAAGCCCAACCCGTCGGGTTGGCCGGGTTGTGCGAGGTGGGTTCGGGTTAACCCGCCTAAAGTCGGGTTGGGTTCGGGTTGGCCCACCCAAGTTGCAGCTAGAGGTGGCAATGAGTCGTGTCGTGTCGTGTCGGGTTCGTGTCGTGTCGTGTCCAAAACCCCTAGACCCCGACCCGACCCGTTTAACTAATCGTGTCTAGATCCTAAACCCGTACCCGACTCGCTAATAAATAGGTAGACACGATAAGACCCGGTAAGACCCGTTTACCACCCGGATCTATTCAGTTGACCCGATCCGACCCAATCCGACTTGACCCGACCTGACCCGAAAGACCCACTGGTATTATATATTATAGTATTGGATTGCTGGTAGACCCGACCCGACCCGACACGACCCGTTGAATACTAAACGGGTCTTCCCGGATCTATCGTGTCCAGACCCTAAACCCGGACCCGATCCGTTTATTAAACGGGTCTATCGTGTCGACTCGTTTACGACCCGAACCAGTTTAGCCTTGTCCCAGACCCGCTAATTTCGTGTCGGGTCCTGTCGGGTCGAGGAGAAATAATTCGGGTTGGGCTCGGATTAGCCCGCCCAAATTCGGATTGGGTTTGGGTTGGACTCGGTTTGGGTTCAGGTTGGCCCGCCCAAGTTGCAGCTCTACTTGTACCTTCAAGTATCAGCCAACTGCATGAGGTTTATTTAAGAGTGGGGTGTATTCAAGAGTGCATATAATTGGGGTATATTTAAGGGGGTATGTGTTTGATTGGGGTATAATTAAGTTGGGGCGAGCCATTTAACTGGGGTATATTGAAGGTGGGGTGTAAAGGAAAAGGGTATTTTTGGGATAGGAATGGGGTATGAAAAAAAAAAATGGGGTGCGTTCAAGTTTGTTGGAAATGGGGGCTAATTACAGATTTATGGGGTATGAATAAAATTTCTCCTTTATTAAATGTTTCGGAACATATCAAAATCGGTCGGTTTGGTTTAATTTGCTTTGGATCCTGCACCCCCGAGTTCAGCGAATGCAACCAAATCTCATGCGTTCCTCCGCGGGTAAGCAGAACACACTCCCCGACCGACACCAGCTACTTCCTTGCTCCCTCTCGAGTGTCGAGACCCATTGCTCCCCTTCCTCCCTTGTTCCTCTCCCCTCATCGCACCCAACACCACCGGCCGTCGAAGACCGATCCAATGGCTGACATCCACCAGACCAAGATCCTGAAGCAGATCGCGGTGGACTACTGCCCCGACGCCTGCCACCACTCCCCGGACACCGACGAGATCCACGTCGCCTTCGACCACCGCGGCGGCGCCCGGTGGCGCTCCCCACACCGCTTCCGCTACGGCACCTTCGGTGCCCGCATCCGCTGCCCATCCGGCAACACCAGCGGCCTCAACTTCAACATCTACCTCTCCTCCCTCGAGGGGGACCGGTCCCAGGACGAGATCGACTTCGAGTTCCTCGGCAAGGACAAGACCTCCGTGCAGACCAACTTCTACACCGCCGGCGCCGGCGGCCGGGAGCTGATCCACCCGCTGGGGTTCGACTCGTCGGAGGGGTTCCACGAGTACGTGATCCGGTGGGGGCCGGTGGAGATCGAGTGGGCGGTGGACGGCGCGGTGGTCCGTCGGGAGGCGCGGCGGGAGGGGGAGCCGTGGCCGGAGAAGGCCATGTTCCTCTACGCCTCCGTCTGGAACGCCAGCTACATCGACGAGGGCCGGTGGACCGGGGAGTACATCGGCTGCGACGCCCCCTACGTCTGTAGCTACAAGGACGTGAGGGTGCCCATGACGGCACATGAGGGGAATGGCGGTGGCAGCTCCAGCTAGTTTTCAGCTTGTTTGGGGAGTTGGGTATGTGGCTTCTCTCTTGTTCGGTTGTGGGTTGTGTTTTGTTATGTTTGTGTTGCAACAGCTCTCCTCCATCTATGGGTTTGATGTTATTCAACTCAAACCCAGGTGGTGTTTGTGGAAATGCTTCAATGACTTTGTTCCTGTTTTCTTGAATCCTTTTGCTTTACTACTGCATTTTAAACTGTGACATTGGTGTCCCATCAATATTTGTTGGAGATTAATTGCCCATCATGGGTGGGATATTTATTTTCCGAGCTGGTTTCCAAGTCTGTGTCCCTTGAGATCCCGATCGCCCAAGATTCTGTTCTTTGAAGACCCCTCGTCCGATCACCCCTAGTGCCATAGTCCAAAATGTCCCACGTTACAAAGAACTACGGAGATAGATGTTATAGGAAAAAAATTATCTTTTTTTTGCTAATTGAATCATAACAATTACAATTTAATTTTTTGAGGTATCTAATGTCTCGAGCACTGAATAACTCTGACAACTTAATTGTCTTGGTAAAGCATTACTCGCCAAAAGAACAAACCCTAAAGGAGTAGGACATGACACTCCATCTATTACATTTTGATCCATGAATAATTGTATGGTACCCACTCTGATATCATTGTGGTCGCGGAAAAAGATTCGGGTCGTCTTTATTGCGGATCACACGAGATTACAAATTTTCTTTGATCAGGAGATTGTGGGAGAGATCCTCTGGAGGGTCCCTTTGATCCGCGTCTCCACGTGGTATTCGTGCGAGAGCTCTGAAGGGGTTGCCCAGGACAGAGGTCTTTACAGGGTGAGGGTTTTTGAGAGGCTAAGGAGTTTCCGCCGTTGATTTTGTCCCGTCCGTGCTTCGCGCTTTCTCGGCTAGGGAGGTTTTGGGCTTCGTTCCTCGACCTTCGTGTCTTCCTCGATCCTTGCTAGACCTCGACGTCCTTGATCGTCGGTTCGCGGCGTCGATCGTGTTTTTGGCGTCAGCTTTGGCTTTAACTTTCGGCTTTGGCGTAGCTTTGGCGTGGCTCTGGCGTTTGCTTTGCTTTGGCGCTTGCGCTTGAACGTAGGCGGGTAGAGGCTTGCGATGCTTTAGTTCTTCCGGACTTCGCGTCGTATCGGCTAGAACGTGCGGTGCTTTGCTCGTGACCGTCGTAGTTGCTTGGCTTTGGCACGTGTGTTGCTTTAGCGCGGGCTTTACCGGGGCGTTTGCTTTGGCTTCTTGCGTCGGCTTTGACTTTAGCTTTGACTTGATCTTCTTCTCGAACGACTGGTGTTGCTTCTTCAAGGCTTCTTTCTTCTTCCGACTTCCTCGACGGTTGTGGCGTCGGCTTGGCTTTTCGGTGGGGGTAGTACCGATCTTCGTGCGACGGTTGTAGCGTCGACTTTTGTTGATGAAGACGGCGGGGGTAGCACCGGCTTCGGCACGACGGTTGTAGCGTCGGTTTTCGTTGACGAAGGCGGCAGGGGTAGCACCGGCTTCAGGCCTTCTTCTCCCGGCTTTCTTCTTCGTGCAAGGAGTTGATGCCTTTGAAGACGACGGGTGTTGTCGGCTTCGATCTTCTTCTCCGGCCTTTGCTTATGGCGTCTTCGGAGCTGATGAAGATCGTTGGAGCGATCGGGTGATGACGGCTCCGGGTCTTCTTCTCCACGCTTTCTTCTTCGTGCGAGGAGTCGAAGCTTTGACCTTCGAGTGCAAGGTCTTCACGTTGATGAGGACTTGAAGGGTCAAGGACTCCCGTAGGATATGCTTGCCGTGCCTCGTGAAGCCTTCGGTCTTCAAGCGTTGGAGCTTCTTCGTAGCGCTCTTTCGTCTTCAGCTTTTTAGACCTGGCAACGGTTGTGACGTTGACTTCTTCTCCGGGCGTGTTTGGCTTGATTGGAGTTGAAGGCTTCTTTTGGAGATGGCGGGTGTAGCACCGATCTCTATGCGACGGTTGTAGCGTCGGCTTTTGTTGATGAAGACGGCGGTGGTAGCACCGATCTTCGTGCGACGGTCGTAGCGTCGGCTTTGTTGGTGGAGACGGCGGGGGTAGCACCGATCTCCGCACGACGGTTGTATCGTCGGCTTTGTTGATGAAGACGGCGGGGGTAGCACCGATCTCCGCACGACGGTTGTAGCGTCGGCTTTGTTGGTGAAGACGGCGGGGGTAGCACCGATCTCCGCACGACGGTTGTAACGTCGGCTTTTGTTGGTGAAGACGGCGGGGGTAGCACCGATCTCCGCACGACGGTTGTAGCGTCGGTTTTTGTTGACGAAGACGGCAGGGGTAGCACCAGCTTCAGGCCTTCTTCTCCAAGCTTTCTTCTTCGTGCGAGGAGTCGACGCCTTTGTTGAAGACGACGGGTGTTGTCGGCTTCGATCTTCTTCTCCGGCCTTTGCTTATGGCTTCTTCGGAGTTGATGAAGATCGTTGGAGAAGTCGGGATGACGACGACTCCGGGTTTTCTTCTCCAAGCTTTCTTCTTCGTGCGAGGAGTCGAAGCTTTGATCTTCGAGTGCAAGGTCTTCACGTTGATGAGGACTTGAAGGGTCAAGGACTCCCGTAGGATATGCTTGCCGTGCCTCGTGAAGCCTTCGGTCTTCAAGCGTTGGAGCTCGTCTTTGCAGAGCCTTTTCCTCTTCGGCTTTCGGACCTTTGATGCCTTCCCCGACCCCTTCTATTTATAGGCAAAGGGGGGCGGTTGGGGGAGATATTGCTGATATCTTTTTGTTTCCTCCAATATCTCCCCTCATAACCATCGAGATATCGTTCCCTTATTTGGGGAAACAAACCCGATTTTCTCCTTTTTAGTTGGAGTGGTTATGGGCTAGATGTGACTCGATCTTTAGAGATCGAGTTGTTATTCTTGTTGCACTTTTGGATCGGATGGCGACACAACGTCATCTTGTCCGTTGGATCGAGGGATCGTCGCGGATCTACGGTTGTGTAGACGTCCACGCCACCTCCCCCCGCATCAAGGCGGTTTTGACTTTTTCTTTTCTTTTCCTTTTCTTTTCTTTTTCTTTTCTTTTTCTTTTTTTTTCTTTTCTTTTTCTTTTCCTTTATGGCCGGCCCCACCTCTCCATGAGGAAGGGGGCACGATTTTCAAGAAGGGGGGGCCGGTGGGCCCCCCTCTTTGTGTCCGAGTTGCGGGTCCGGTGGGACCCGTTTACTTTGAGTCGGTCCATGGTGCGCAAATTGAGTTCGCACGTGGGCCGAGTTCGCACGCGGGCCATTGTGCGCGGCCGAGTTTCGCATACGGGCCGTTGTGTGCGGGCCGAGTTTCGCATGCGGGCCGTTGTGTGCGGGCCGGGTTTCGCATACGGGCCGTTGTGTGCGGGCCGAGTTTCGCATGCGGGCCGTTGTGTGCGGGCCGAGTTTCGCATACGGGCCGTTGTGTACGGGCCCATTTTTTTTTGTAAAAATCGGGTTTGACCCGAAGGCCGTCGGGTGCGGGCTTATTTTTTTGTGTAAAAATCGGGTCCGACCCGTGGGCTAATTTCGATGCCCACAAGTGCCCCCTCAAGTTCGAGCGCGCTCGCGGGAAACGCGTAGCGGTTGGACTTGAGTCGCGTATTCGTGTGGGATTAGGTCTTTAAAAGGACCCCTGTCTTTCGTTTCTCTTCATTATCGGCGATTCCCGGCGGCTTGGAGTTGAGAGCTCTGCTAGGGTTTCTTGCTTCGCAACGATGCCGCGGAGGATGAAGATGGTGACGCCATGGGGTTCGCGGAGGAGGGAAGATCGCCGGCCCGTGGACGGCGGAGGGTCGCAAGCAAGGCGCGTCTTCTTCCTCCTCCTCCTTCTTCTTCTTCTTCTTCTTCTTTTTTTTTTTTTTTTTTTTTTTTTTTTTTTTCTTCGCATGGTGGGCGTGGGCCGGTGCGGTGGCCGGAGGGTGCGAGGCGCGGCCGGGGGCTGCTGTGGTGGCCGGCGCGCGGGAGGGATGGAGGCCGGGGCTGCGGGCGCGCGACGGGCGCGGCCGGGGGCTGCTATGGCGGCCGGCGCGTGGGATGGAGACGGGCTCGGAGCGCGGGGCCGGGTTCGCAGGGCGCGGCGGGCGCAGCCAAGGCCGCGGGCCGGTGCGGCAGGGCGCGGGGGCCGGCGGCGCGGGCGCAGGGCAATGGGGCCGGCGGCGCGGGCGCAGGGCGCTGGAGCCGGAGCCGGGCGCGAGCGGGCAGGTGCAGCGGCGGGCTGTGCGGGCGGCGCGGGGGCCGGAGGCGGCCGGGGCTGCGGGCGCAGCGCGCGAGCGGCGCGAGGGCGCGGAGGAGGCCGGGGCTGCGGGCTCAGCACGCGGGCGGCGCAGGGGCCGGGCGCAGCGGGCGCGGGGGCCGTGGGCCGGAGCGGCACGGCACGGGGGCCGTGGGCCGGAGCGGCAGGGCGCGGAGGAGGGCGCGGGCGGGCGCGCGGAGGCCGGCGGCGTAGGCGGGGACGACGCACCCCCCCTTCCTTCTGCATGTAAATAGAAGAGATAGAGAGAGGGGGTCGTGGCTTTTTGCCATGACCCCCCTCTCTCTTTCTTTATTTACCGAAAGCTCCCCCCCTGCATTTTTAATAGGAGAGATAGGGGGGGGGGGTCCGTGGCTTTTTGCCATGACCCCCCTCTGTTTTTCTTTATTTGCTGAAGGCTCCCCCTTGTATTTTTATCAGGAGAGATGGGGGAATCGTGGCTTTTTGCCATGACCCCCCTCTATCTTTCTTTATTTGCTGAAGGCCCCCCCTGTATTTTTAACAGGAGAGATGGGGGAATCGTGGCTTTTTGCCATGACCCCCCTCTATCTTTCTTTATTTGCTGAAGGCCCCCCCCTGCATTTTTAACAGGAGAGATGGGGGGAATCGTGGCTTTTTGCCATGACCCCCCTCTATCTTTCTTTATTTGCTGAAGGCCCCCCTTTGATTTCTTTGTTTCTGTACTCGGAATCCATCTGACTTGGGCTTTGTGTTCTTTCTTTTTCAGGCCTCGTCGTTACGAGAGTTTTTTGAGTTCCGGTTGGATCGTCGATGCGGTCTCCCACGGGAGTATGTACCTTCGCTTCCCCTTCGCACAAGTCTCCCATCACCGTGCTTCAAGACAGGAGACCGGGTTGTCAGTGCTTCAGCTTTTGACGCACGAGCGAGTTTGCGAGGATGGTGTGACCGACGGCTCTTGTCGAGTGTTAAAACTTGGCGAGCGCATCCTTACTGACGAAGGGTCTTCCCGGCAAATTGTCCGGCCGAGCTTGGGGTTACCGTTTCACCATACTGGAGATGAGTCAGTTCCGGTCCCTGTTGTTGCTTTGAAGATATGCTCCCGTCGTACGCGCTGGGGCGTGGGGATTCAATCACGTGGAGATGTCACCTATCTGGGAGGTTTCCGGGACTGGATGAAAGAGCTGTCCGGCGCGTTGGAGGCAGAGCCAGGGATGGAGCGTTTGGCGAGGTTTGTGGAGCCAGCTTGCTGGGAGTACAGTCGACCGGACGGCATGTACCGGGCTTTGTGTGAGCAGTGGTGCCCTGAGACCAATACCTTTTTGACTGGAGCTGGTGAAATCGGGATCACCCTTCGTGATGTGCACGTCATCTCTGGGTGTCCCGAAGTTCGGAGCTATTATCAGGAGGAGGTTCCTTCCCTGGAGGTTTTGACGGACCCAGATGAGTCTCCTAGCTTCTGCCTTTTGCTTTTTAAGGCGTATGCTATTATAGCGGCGCGCGAGCGGTCAGACCGGGTACTTCACTCGGATTGGGTGGACTTCTGGTTTCGAGGAGAGTATCGTCACGCTCCTCCTTCGAGTCACCCGATGTGGAGATATGCTTCGTCAAAGAAGCCGGCGCCTGGCACCTTCCAGCGACCGATCGAATCTCTGAAGAAAGAGTGGTGCTCCATGGCCGGGGCGCAGCGTCCCTGGGAAGTCTTGGGACTTGAAGAGTGTAGTGATGACTGGCGTGCTGTTTACTGGTCTGCGGGGTTAGTACTCTTTCTCTGCCGCTTTGCTTTACCCTGGGAAGGGGATGTGATACGCCCTGGGACCTTCCTTGCAGCTGCTCGGATGGTGACTGGAGAGTTCCTTAATCTGGCACCGGTGATCCTCTGCTCGTTGTATGGTGGGCTTAGCGGCACTTACTGGAGTCTATCGAGTGCGGGTAATGCAAGAGGGGAAGTAGGCAGAGCCAGTTCCTTTTGCCCCCTGCATTACCTCTATGGATGGATTGGGCTTCACTTTCCGAAGGGGATCTTCGCGGCGCGTGGACCTTCGACCTCGGTGCCCTTTCTTCCTTGTGTGGGAGGTGTAATGAACGCTTTTTATGCATGGGAGCGTCCGAAGCCTAGTGCCCGAGAGTGTTTACGGCGCATGGGCCCCTCTGACTTCGAATTTGTATCGGAAAATGCACTGGCGCCTTCTATGAAATCCCTGGTGTGTGATGGGGCGGAGATGCCCGATCCTTTGTACTGGAACATGGTGAGTTGCAGGCCTGGGTATCTTGTTTGGCGCCGTGGGGATGTAGTGGAGGTGGCACGGTACTCTCCCCACCGGTTTGCTCGCCAGTAGGGCTTTCGGCAGGAGTTGCCTGGGACTCCTTTGCGCCTGAGGTTACGTTACACTCCGCAGGAGGCGTACCGCCTCTGGGGAGCACTTTACGATCGTTTTACTGGGTGCACTTTCTCACCGGGGATTAAGTCGGGCGGCAAGGATGCAGCAACTCCTGAGTATCGCCGCTGGGTCAACGGGTCAGTGCTTCCCATCTTGGCTGGCCTTCCATTAGACGTCCTCGCTAGTAGTGAGCGGGCTGACTTTCCTTTTGACTCTTTGGCGGGGTCAGAGGATCGCCGTCTCTGGTCCAAGGAGCGATGGTCAGAGGAATCTTGTGGCCGTCGAGAGAGTACTTCCCAGGCTTCACTTTCTGTGCAAGAAGTTGAGATGGCTCCGTCCTCCAAGGTTCAGGGCCTTCCTGAGACTCAGGCTTCTTGGAGTGGGGGTGCTTTTCCCAAGAGGAGAAAGTTGGACCTCTTGTGTGAGGCAGCTTTTACTGGTGCTGGCGAGGCAGGGCCAGCTCGAGACGGAGAGCCAGGGCTTTTTATCGATGGGGTCATCCCTCTTTCTGGGGTATCTTCGTCAGACGCTGCAGGTATATCTTGTTTTTAGTTTCTCATAAATTTCTGTGCTTGTATTCTTACTTCGTTGGCTGAGTTGTCTAGCTCTTATTTTGGCAGGGTCTGCTGGACCGGACTGCGAGTCTGCCCCGAAGGGGGTTGGGCAGGAGTGCTCTCCCATCAGAGCAACGTTGATTGAAGGTGGCGGGCTGGATGTTCCCTGGGATAACTTGGAGCTTTTGGGAGCGTGTGGAGCAGACTTTACCGGCAGTGCTGTCAACCTGGATGATATTGACGTGGAGCAGTTGGGTTTTGGGGAGGAGGATGAGATCTCCAGTGTGGGGAGAGAACAGACTCCTCCAGCTAGGTCCGGTACTCCGGCAGAGGCTACTCCCGCAGTCGTTTTGTCGGAAGGTTTGCCTGTGCCTCCTCCTTCGGCTCTGGTGGTTCCGCTGACTGTTATCACAGCGATGGTTCAGGAGGTGGCTCCTACTCTTGAGCCTTCAGGGCCGGAACCCACTTTGCCTGTGCACTCAGAGGCTGTCAGGGGGAAGTGCAGTTCTCGAGACCTTCTTTCTGTGCTTCTTTTGGAGAGCTGTCAGAAGTATATCCAGACGACGCTCGCACCCTTCCAGGAAGAGGGCTTTGCCGCTTTGAGCAGCTGGTGGGTTCTCGAGGGGCCTGAGTTTTGCAAGAGTCTGGCGACCTTCCAAGTAGATGGCTCTTTGTTTGAGACACAGATGCGTGTTCTCTTGGTGGATAGTGAAGCTCATTGCTTGAAACGGGCTTCGATGGAAGATGACCTCCCCCTGATACTGGCAAAGGCCGAGGACGAGGAGCGTCGACTGGAGGAGCAGCATGCACTTGCTGCTGCGAGCCTTGTTCGGGCGCAGAAGAAGCTAGAGGCTGCTCGCGCATCTTTCGAGAAAGTTGAGACGATCGAGAAGTCTTCTGGAGCAGACTTGGCAAAGCAGCGTATCGAGCTGGCGGCGCATCGGGAGCGGGTAGCTTCTCGGTCTTCAGAGTTGGAGCGCATGGAGGTTACTGACGGCGAGCTGCTCCAACGTCTCAAATGATTTGATTCGCTTTACTAGCATGTCGCATTTCCTTTTCTTTCTTGTCATTTCTGCTGAACAGACTTGTAGTTCTGTTTTTCTTTATCCGGTGACAACTTAATATCATGCATCTATATTTTTTTTTGGACTTGTATTCTAGAATGGCAGAGCTTGGTTGTGTTTTTCTTTTGTTTGGACTGAACCTTTACAGGCTGCCTACGTACCCTACTGAGAGGGATCAAGTCACACGTAGTTCCCTTTTTCTTTTTTTTTTTTTTTTTTTTTTTTGCAAGGGGTGTCGCCTTGCTTTTAGGCATAGTACCTTTTGAGGTACTTGCCGTTGATAGGGCCGAGCGTAAGCCCTTCTGGCGTGGTGAGAAGATATGCGCCGTTGGAGTAGACCTCTTTGACAACGTGCGGTCCATCCCACTTGGCATCGAACTTCTTTCCTCCTCGATGCGAAAGGATGATGGGGCGTTTGACTGCGAGCACCAACTCTCCTTCTTGGAAGGATCGAGGGCGAATCTTTTTATTGAAGGCTCGGGTTAACCTGGCTTGGTAGCATTCCAGGCGTTGCTGGGCTTCGAGGCGCTTTTCATCTAGGGCTTCTAATTCTGCTAGGCGAAGTTGAGTATTGTTGTCGTTGACGAGGCCTTCCTGGATGGCTATCCTGAGTGACGGGATCTGGAGTTCAAGTGGGAGGACAGCTTCTACTCCGTATACCAGCGAGTATGGAGTCGCCTGTGTTGGTGTGCGAAAAGAGGTGCGATATGCCCACAGCGCTTCGCCCATGCGTTCATGCCAGTCTTTCTTCGACTTTGAGACGACTTTCTCCAAAAGTTTGCAGAGTGTTTTGTTGAAAGCTTCAGCTAGGCCATTGGCAGAGGCGTTGTACATGGTTGAACACCTTTGCTTGATATCGAACTTGGCGCAAAATTGGCTGACAGCGGAGTTCTTGAATTGCTTCCCGTTGTCCGTAACGATATAGCGAGGGATGCCGTACCGGAAGATGATGTCGTTTTGGATGAAGTTAATGACAGAGTGCCTGGTGACTTCTCGCAATGGTGCTGCCTCAGCCCACTTGGAGAAGTAATCTGTTGCCGCCAGGATATAAAGATGCTGCTTGGATGACTTGGGTAGCGGACCGACAATATCGAGTCCCCATCCATCGAAGGGCCATGATGCGATGGTTGGATGCAAAGGTTCCGGAGGCTGACGGATGTAGTCGCCATGCAGCTGGCAAGTGTAGCATCTTTTTGCAAACCCGAGGGAGTCCTTGATCATAGTGGGCCAGTAGTACCCCATCCGCCTGATGCGGAAGTGCAGCTTTGGCCCGGACTGATGTGAGCCACAGATCCCGGCATGGACTTCTTCTAGTGCTGTTTCCGCTTCTTCTTTCGCAAGACACCTCAGGAGCGCACCATCGTAGCTTCGACGGTACAACTCGTTGTTGAAGTGGAAGAATTTAAGAGATCGCCGGCGAATGTCGACCTTACGCTTTGGGTCTTCAGGAAGCTTTCCGTGGACAAGAAAGTCTATGAATGGCTGTCTCCAGTCTAGCTCGTCGGTCACGAAAACGTGTACTGCGTTGACTTGGTCTGGGATCCCCATAGGGAGGTCCTCTTCGGTGATTACCATCCTCTTACAGATAGGGATGATGAGTTGGCTTTTTTCTGGGAACGGAAGTGTAGCCGCTAAATTTGCAAGCGTATCAGCCTGCTGATTGAGGTTTCTGGGGACATGCTGAATTGAAGCATCTTTGAGTGTACCAAGGAGTTTCAGGGCTCGTATGTGCAATGGCACGAGATCTTCTTTGTTGACCTCGTATGCCCCCAATATTTGTTGGATGACGAGTTGAGAGTCGCCGAAAATTGTGAGCCCTTGAAGTTTCATATCATTGGCGAGTTCGAGGCCAATGATCAGAGCTTGATATTCCGCCCTGTTGTTGGAGCATGGCTCTGATAGTAGAAACGAGAAGGGAAGTACTTCGTCGTTTGGTGTGACGAATATAACTCCCGCTCCTGCTACATCTTGCCTGGCCGCACCGTCGAAGAACATTTTCCAAGAAGGGGCGATGTCGATGCAGAATACTTCTTCGTCTGGGAGATCTTCCGATAGTTCCCACTCTGCTGGAAGTGGGTATTCTGCTAGGAAGTCTGCGAGAGCTTGACCCTTGACCGCTTTACGAGGGACAAAAGTGATGTCAAACTCAAGGAGGAGCAAAGCCCACTTGGCCAGACGTCCGGAGAGCACTGGTCTCGACATGATGTATTTGAGTGGGTCGGCTTTTGAGATGAGCCTGATGGCGTGAGCTAACATGTAGTGTCGCAGCTTTTTTGTAGCGAAGATGAGTGCCAGACAGACCTTCTCAATCGGGGAGTAGTTTAGCTCCGCGCCGATGAGAGTACGGCTCAAATAGTAGCATGCTGTTTCCTTGCCTAGCTCGTTGTCTTGAGCCAGGAGTGCCCCCAAGGACTGTTCCTGGGCGCTGATGTAAAGGACCAATGGCTTTCCTTGAACTGGTGCTGTCAGAACCGGGGGTTTGAGTAAGTAATCCTTGATGTTTTGGAGGGCTTCCTGACAAGCTTCATCCCACTTGAACGCTGCTCCTTTCTTCATAAGGCGACTGAAGGGCCTGCATTTTCCAGCTAAGTTGGCGATGAACCTTCTGATATATGCTAGATGGCCCTGGAGACCTCGGAGGTCTCGCACGGTTTTTGGGATTGGCATATTGAGGATAGCATCTATTTTGGATTGATCTATCTCGATGCCTCGATGGCGTACGACAAAACCGAGAAACTTTCCCGAGGAGACCCTAAATGCGCATTTAAGCGGGTTCATGCGGAGCTGGTACCTTCGAAGTCGCTTGAAGATTAGCTCGAGGTCTTGGAGATGTGTTGACTTTTGTCTTGATTTTACCACGAGGTCGTCGACGTAGCATTCTACATTCTGATGAAGGATATCGTCGAAAATTTTTTGCATGGCTCGTTGGTAAGTGGCTCCTGCATTTTTCAGACCGAAAGGCATGACTTTGTAGCAGTAGATCCCTTTTGGCGTGCGGAATGCCGTAAGCTCTTCGTCTTTGGGTGCCATCCGGATCTGGTTGTAGCCCGAGGACCCATCCATGAAGGTTAGTGCTTCATGGCCTGTTGTCGCATCCACCATTAGTTCTGTGATTGGCAGTGGGAAGTCATCTTTGGGGCATGCATTGTTTAAGTCCCTGAAGTCCACGCATACTCTGATCTGGCCGTTCTTCTTCTTGACTGGGACCACGCTGGAGATCCACGTTGGATACTTAACTTCTCGGATAAAGCCGGCTTCAATGAGCTTGTTGACTTCGCCCTCTATTTGCGGTACCAGCTCTGGCCGGTAGCGTCTTTGTCCTTGCTTGACGGCGCTAGCTCCATGCCTGACGGCAAGCTGATGTACTGCAATCTTGGGGTCAAGTCCGGGCATTTCCTTGTAGGACCATGCGAAGACATCTCTGTATTCTTGGAGTAGCCTGATGTATGCAGCTTCCTCTTCTTGAGTCAGGAGTGCACTTATGAATGTAGGCCGAGGATCCTCTTGCGTACCCAAGTTAATTTCCTTCAAATCGTCGACGGTAGATTGCCCCCCTTCTTCGAGGATCGGCGGGGCGTCGAGCAACTCGTCGTCCGAAGTAGAAGATGCATCGATTGGAGAGTCGGAAATGGTGATATGATTAACAGAGACCATGATAATGTCGGTGATATCGCCAGTTTCGTAGAATGATAAGGGTGGGTGGGTGGGTATGATTTTTCTCACCTCAGTGGGTGGCTTTCCCAAACGGTCGAATACTGACCTTTGCTTTGCTTGTCTAATTGGCCCAAGTCTTTTGAATACTGATATGGGATTTTGACTTGCCTGGTTTTTGATGCTCTTCTTTTGCTTTTGAGGTATGGTCCGACGCCGAGCTCGATGTCGCCTTCTTTTGGCGCCCTTTGTACCGGGATGAATATTGGTAGAGCGTGCATCGGAAGCTGACGATCCCTCTTCCGCTTCATTCACCAACTTCACCTCAATATAGTTAGAGGTGAAGGTCTTCTCTCCTGTTATCTTGATGACCACCGGGGTTTGACGAGAGCCGATGCCTCGCCGATTTGGTGGGATCTGCTCGCCACCCTGGAGTAAATGGGCTTGAGTCTTAGTCATCCCGTGTGGTATTGGAGCTGGCAGGAGCGTACTCATATGTGCAGCACTGCCTTCGTCGTAACCAGCTTTGAACAGCAGCTTGGCGGCATTTTGCCCCCAGCTTCCTTTTGGCTTGAATGTGGGTTGGCTGGATTCGAAGGGATTGATGGGTTTTGGTGAACTTGAAGCTTGCCCCAGGCTGGGTAGTGGCAGTGTCATCTCTTGCAGAGTGATGACATTAGCTTCTGATAGCGGCTGGACCATCCCTTTTGGCGAGGCAAAAGGTGGTGGTTCATCTTTGCGAAGCCACTGAGGTGTGAGGCGTAAGACTGTCGTAGCTTGGGCAGGTAATGGAGTGTGCTTCATGGATCTTGGCTTGGAGCTGATGCGCATTCTTCGTCTCGGCGCTAGCACTTCTTTGACTTCGTGTATCGCCTTAGATGGTGGTACCGGTTTTGGAGTTGGCGGAGCTTCATCCTGCTCCATACTTTTAGCTTTCTGAGTTCGAGGAGTTTTAGCTGGAAGGACTTCTGCAACAAGGTCCTTTGCTTGGTAAAATTTGGCATCGGTGAGGTGCGCTTCAGCCTCATTGAATGGCTTGTTGTCTGCAACAATGCACTTTTTCAAACCTTCCTCGTAGTACTTGAGGCATTGGTGCCAGGTAGACACTACGACACCGTTTTCGTGCAGCCACGGTCTTCCCAGCAAAAGGTGATATGATGTTTGACAGTCAATGACGTGGAAAAGAACCATCGTGTCAAGCTGACTGATAGAGAGTTTTAGACGAATGATCCCTATGGTGGACTGTCCTCCTTGGTTGAACCCTTGAATGACCAGCTGGCTTTGTGAGAGCTGGTCGGTGGTGATGCCGAGCTGGCGCATTGTTTGGATAGGCATGATGTTGACGGCGGAGCCGCAATCCAACAGGATTCGGTTTACCGGCTTCTCGTTGATGTATCCCGAGACATAGACAGGTCGATTGTGCAGTCGTGTTCCGAGCTGCAGATCTTCGTCTGAGAAGGTTATTGCTGCGTTACATGAGACAATAGTTTCGTCCTTCTCGGCATTTTTCCTCGTTCTTTTGTAGCTGTCTGGGTCTGTCAAAGCCTCGGCCATTGCTAGGCGAGCTTTCTCTGGGAGGTGTAGTGCTTCTATGAGTGGCAAGTGTAGAATTGCCTCATCGTAAGCGGCAGTGCTTTCTTTGTCGGAATCATCCTCATTGTTGATGGTGTTGCTTTCTTTGGGAGGCTTGATCCTATCTTCTTCTTCCGGCGCCACGTGAATCTCAACCATGCAACAGGAGGCTTCGTGTAACTGATCAGCTGGGAGGAAGTAATCGGGGAAGAACTCTGGCAACGTTGCCGGTTCCGGGGGGTTTTGCAGGAGAAGATCATCAGGATCTGCTGGCGGTACTTTGAATCCCCTCCTTCCTGGAGCTTTGCTTTTCTTTTTGTAAGTTCTTCGTTCTGGAAGCTTTCTTGTTACCCGATCGAACTTGCGACTTCTTGGCATCCATGGCCTTCGTCTACGAGGCAACACGACCCATGCATCTTCATCAGTGGATTCTTCGTTACCAAGGTGAAGCTCTGGAGTGGGAGTGGTAGGTCCTTCATGGGTCGGGGAGACCTGCTCCTCTGGGGACCTTGGTGGTTCGCCTTCTGATTCCCAGCCGGTGGGCTTGATTTCTTCTATTGAGACAGACGAAGGTTTGGAATAGAGGACGTAGTAGTCGAATTTACCTGAAGGCTGGCCTAACAGACCGACCTCCGGGTCTCCTTGCTCGTACCTTGTCTGGAGATTTGTGGGTTCTCCATGAGTCGGGGAGCCTTGCTCCTCTGGGGACCTTGGTGGTTCGCCTTCTGACTCCCAGCCGGTGGGCTCGATTTCTTCTATTGAGACAGGCGAAGGTCTGGAGTAGAGGACGTAGTAGTCGAATTTACCTGAAGGCTGGCCTAACAGACCGACCTCCGGGTCTCCTTGCTCGTACCTTGTCTGGAGATTCCGTTGGGACATAGCTTTGTTTGAGAGAGACGTCGATGTAGGCGACGGTTGCCCCCAGGGCAGTGACGTTTCTTTCTTAGCGAGCTTAGGAGCGTACTGCTGTCGTCTTGAGATCTTCCGTTGTGGAGCTAACTTCGGAATTGGCCTTTGGCGATTGATGCGCAACTTGGGCCTTCTCTGGTGTGTAGCAACGAGTACCAGTTGAAACGAACCGAAGGTGATGGATGTCATGTTTGCCGTTGCAACATCGCTGGAGTCGATCTCAATTTTTCCTTGCTTTGCGAGTGCCATGATCTTCTCTTTGAAGACGAAACACTTCTCAATAGGATGGCTAACCAGTCGATGGTATTTGCAGAAGAGCGGATCGTTGACACGATGCATCTGTTCGGGCCTTTTGGAAGGAGGAAGCTCGATCATCTTTTCTTGTAGCAGTTGATCGAACATGGAGGAGACTTCCGAGTCTGGAAAGGGATACTCTTTGGCCTCGAGTTCTTCTAAAGTCATCTTCGACTGTCTTTGGGGTGGAGGCGGTGGTATGGCGGCTCTCTTTTCTTGATCCGACTTACCGCTGATTTTGAGTGGCTTGGAGGCCGAGGCGATGTCGGTGACGTTAACTTGCTTTGATTTGGGTGCCAGCGGTTTGTCTTTCTTTTCCACCTTCAGGAAGTCTTTGGTCTTCGAGTCCCCGCGATTTGCTAAGCTGAGCTCCATATCGTGGGCTCGAGTTGCGAGTTCTTCGAAGGACCGAGGCTTGATCCCCTTGAGGATGTAGAGTAAGCCCCAGTGCATGCCTTGGGTGCACATCTCAATAGCCGAGTCTTCCGACAAACGGTCTCGTGAATTCAGGGCGAGATTCCTCCATCGATCGATGTAATCGATTACTGATTCGTCCTTCCTTTGCTTGACGACAGTAAGCTCGGTCATGCTAACGATGCGCCGAGTGCTGTAGAAGCGGTTGAGGAATTCTCTTTCCATCTGATCCCAGCTGTCAATGGATCCTGGAGGAAGGTCAACATACCAGTCAAAAGCATTACCTTTGAGGGTGCGAACAAACTGCTTCACCATCTCATCGCCGTATGTGCCGGCGTTGTTGCAAGTCTCGACGAAGTGGGCAATGTGTTGTCTTGGATTCCCCTTCCCGTCGAAGTGCTGGAACTTTGGCGGCTGGAACCCGGTATGGAAGCGCAGCTGCTGGATCCTTGTAGTGTAAGGCTTCGAATATCCTGCCGTAATCGGAGGTAGGCTGCCGCCGTGGGAACGCATCATGTCGGCCACCAAGACTTGTATTTGCTGGGCATTCATCGTTGCTGCCACTGAAGGTTGCGCGGCCACCGAGACCGGCACGGGAGCCGAGGAAAGTGCAGGAGTAGTTGCTAGTGTTGCCGGGCCAACTTCTGCAAGAGCAGGAGTTGGAGACGGGGCTGGTGCAGCTACTGGAGAAGCAGAAGGTTGACCGAATGTTGCGACATCCCTGGCACTCAGCCTTTGAAGCAAGGTGTTGATGTGACGATCTTTCTCTTCCATTAGTCGGGTGAGCTGAGCCATATGTTCACCCATTTGCATGACTTGGAGCTGGAGAGCGGACGGAGGATGATGTCGTAGGACGTCTCGATGTTGCACACCCGCACCCTCGCCATCGTCGTCGGAGACGTAGTTACGCTGACTTGCTTCTGCTTGATGACGGATGTTTGCCCCCGGCAGGGGAGGTGCAAAGTCCGCTGGAGAACCCGAACGGGTTCGGGGTTGGGGCTGGTCCTCCCCAAATTTCTGGACAGATGTTCCAGGATTGAGGCTTGTTTCTTCATGCACCAAGGCCTCATTGGCGCCTTGGCGGGCATCTTCGGCAGCAGTTTCCGGCGTGAAGAAGTCCGCAAGAGTTTGAGTACGCCGAGTGTAGACGCGTACTACCGAGGGAATGACATCCTCCGGGTTTTCTGGATCACCGTGTTGGAGTAGTGGAGACTCGGTGATAGGTGAGAGGCTTGTTGGAGCAAACGTATCATCGTTCGTTCCGGCCATTGCGAACTTGAAGCAACTCCTTCAAACGTACGGATGAAAGGAGAGGAGGTCCCACCGGGCGTGCCAGAAATCTGTGGTCGCGGAAAAAGATTCGGGTCGTCTTTATTGCGGATCACACGAGATTACAAATTTTCTTTGATCAGGAGATTGTGGGAGAGATCCTCTGGAGGGTCCCTTTGATCCGCGTCTCCACGTGGTATTCGTGCAAGAGCTCTGAAGGGGTTGCCCAGGACAGAGGTCTTTACAGGGTGAGGGTTTTTGAGAGGCTAAGGAGTTTCCGCCGTTGATTTTGTCCCGTCCGTGCTTCGCGCTTTCTCGGCTAGGGAGGTTTTGGGCTTCGTTCCTCGACCTTCGTGTCTTTCTCGATCCTTGCTAGACCTCGACGTCCTTGATCGTCGGTTCGCGGCGTCGATCGTGTTTTTGGCGTCAGCTTTGGCTTTAGCTTTCGGCTTTGGCGTAGCTTTGGCGTGGCTCTGGCGTTTGCTTTGCTTTGGCGCTTGCGCTTGAACGTAGGCGGGTAGAGGCTTGCGATGCTTTAGTTCTTCCGGACTTCGCGTCGTATCGGCTAGAACGTGCGGTGCTTTGCTCGTGACCGTCGTAGTTGCTTGGCTTTGGCACGTGCGTTGCTTTAGCGCGGGCTTTACCGGGGCGTTTGCTTTGGCTTCTTGCGTCGGCTTTGACTTTAGCTTTGACTTGATCTTCTTCTCGAACGACTGGTGTTGCTTCTTCAAGGCTTCTTTCTTCTTCCGACTTCCTCGACGGTTGTGGCGTCGGCTTGGCTTTTCGGTGGGGGTAGCACCGATCTTCGTGCGACGGTTGTAGCGTCGACTTTTGTTGATGAAGACGGCGGGGGGTAGCACCGGCTTCGGCACGACGGTTGTAGCGTCGGTTTTCGTTGACGAAGGCGGCAGGGGTAGCACCGGCTTCAGGCCTTCTTCTCCCGGCTTTCTTCTTCGTGCAAGGAGTTGATGCCTTTGAAGACGACGGGTGTTGTCGGCTTCGATCTTCTTCTCCGGCCTTTGCTTATGGCGTCTTCGGAGCTGATGAAGATCGTTGGAGCGATCGGGTGATGACGGCTCCGGGTCTTCTTCTCCACGCTTTCTTCTTCGTGCGAGGAGTCGAAGCTTTGACCTTCGAGTGCAAGGTCTTCACGTTGATGAGGACTTGAAGGGTCAAGGACTCCCGTAGGATATGCTTGCCGTGCCTCGTGAAGCCTTCGGTCTTCAAGCGTTGGAGCTTCTTCGTAGCGCTCTTTCGTCTTCAGCTTTTTAGACCTGGCAACGGTTGTGACGTTGACTTCTTCTCCGGGCGTGTTTGGCTTGATTGGAGTTGAAGGCTTCTTTTGGAGATGGCGGGTGTAGCACCGATCTCTATGCGACGGTTGTAGCGTCGGCTTTTGTTGATGAAGACGGCGGTGGTAGCACCGATCTCCGTGCGACGGTCGTAGCGTCGGCTTTGTTGGTGGAGACGGCGGGGGTAGCACCGATCTCCGCACGACGGTTGTATCGTCGGCTTTGTTGATGAAGACGGCGGGGGTAGCACCGATCTCCGCACGACGGTTGTAGCGTCGGCTTTGTTGGTGAAGACGGCGGGGGTAGCACCGATCTCCGCACGACGGTTGTAGCGTCGGCTTTTGTTGGTGAAGACGGCGGGGGTAGCACCGATCTCCGCACGACGGTTGTAGCGTCGGTTTTTGTTGACGAAGACGGCAGGGGTAGCACCGGCTTCAGGCCTTCTTCTCCAAGCTTTCTTCTTCGTGCGAGGAGTCGACGCCTTTGTTGAAGACGACGGGTGTTGTCGGCTTCGATCTTCTTCTCCGGCCTTTGCTTATGGCTTCTTCGGAGTTGATGAAGATCGTTGGAGAAGTCGGGATGACGACGACTCCGGGTCTTCTTCTCCAAGCTTTCTTCTTCGTGCGAGGAGTCGAAGCTTTGATCTTCGAGTGCAAGGTCTTCACGTTGATGAGGACTTGAAGGGTCAAGGACTCCCGTAGGATATGCTTGCCGTGCCTCGTGAAGCCTTCGGTCTTCAAGCGTTGGAGCTCGTCTTTGCAGAGCCTTTTCCTCTTCGGCTTTCGGACCTTTGATGCCTTCCCCGACCCCTTCTATTTATAGGCAAAGGGGGGCGGTTGGGGGAGATATTGCTGATATCTTTTTGTTTCCTCCAATATCTCCCCTCATAACCATCGAGATATCGTTCCCTTATTTGGGGAAACAAACCCGATTTCCTCCTTTTTAGTTGGAGTGGTTATGGGCTAGATGTGACTCGATCTTTAGAGATCGAGTTGTTATTCTTGTTGCACTTTTGGATCGGATGGCGACACAACGTCATCTTGTCCGTTGGATCGAGGGATCGTCGCGGATCTACGGTTGTGTAGACGTCCACGCCACCTCCCCCCGCATCAAGGCGGTTTTGACTTTTTCTTTTCTTTTCCTTTTCTTTTCTTTTTCTTTTCTTTTTCTTTTTTTTTTTTTCTTTTTCTTTTCCTTTATGGCCGGCCCCACCTCTCCATGAGGAAGGGGGCACGGTTTTCAAGAAGGGGGGGCCGGTGGGCCCCCCTCTTTGTGTCCGAGTTGCGGGTCCGGTGGGACCCGTTTGCTTTGAGTCGGGCCATGGTGCGCAAATTGAGTTCGCACGTGGGCCGAGTTCGCACGCGGGCCGTTGTGCGCGGCCGAGTTTCGCATACGGGCCGTTGTGTGCGGGCCGAGTTTCGCATGCGGGCCGTTGTGTGCGGGCCGGGTTTAGCATACGGGCCGTTGTGTGCGGGCCGAGTTTCGCATGCGGGCCGTTGTGTGCGGGCCGAGTTTCGCATACGGGCCGTTGTGTGCGGGCCCATTTTTTTTTGTAAAAATCGGGTTTGACCCGAAGGCCGTCGGGTGCGGGCTTATTTTTTTGTGTAAAAATCGGGTCCGACCCGTGGGCTAATTTCGATGCCCACAATCATCCTTGAAATTCATAGGGACCATCCGATGGCCCTATGGTGGATCTTAGGCATCCACCTAGGTTTCATCCCATAGACCCTTCAGGAAAATGAGATGGGTGATGGAGATGAGTTCGGTATGGTACCGAAATTTTCAATTTGGTACTGTGGTGGAACCCTTTTTCCATTCCTAGGTTTCGTTTGAGTGGCTCATGTTTGGTATTTAGTGATTAGTCTCTTAGTTTCAAAGCAACTTAGTTTCAGTTATAGAATCATGAAATTCTCTTGTTAAGTTTTCTTGGTGAAAGTTTTTGCACCAATCTTTAGAAGGTTGAAACCAATCGGTCGGGTCGGTGAAATTATTATCATTGTTCCTTAGTCCTACCCATCTTGATGTTGATATTGGATGGGGATGATGATGAATGCATTTATAACTAGTTATTAACCCGTGCAATGCACGTGATTATTAAATAAAAATAATGATGACTATTAAATGAGTCTCCATTGCTACACATGGTGATCAAGGAATGTCGCGCCTTTCACTGGTGCAAAGGATGATGTGGCTTTAACCTTCATTCTAGAGAGAGATGGCATTGTTGTACAGATCATCATGGAAGTAGTAAAATACCTAAAGCCACTGACCAAATGAATTGGGTAAAAAAAAAAATACTATATCACACACATGCATCAAGAGGTTGGAAGATTAAGAAAAGTACATGAATTAATATGTGAATCAAAAGGAAAAAACTCACCAAAGATGTCAGACATCAGTGTCGAATGGAGGGGTTGATTCCGTCGACATTGGCTTCCTAAAAGCTTATGTATTAGTGAAAAAAAAGGTTTTTCAAAATCCATCGTTAACTAAAGACAGGAATTTTAAAAAAATACAAAGTTCGAGTTATATAGCTGACTTTCAAGTCATATCAAGTTTTACAATAATAATTTTTATATAAAAAATTTAAAAAATCGGAGCATATAAAAAAAAAAAGACCCTTCAAAAATTGGTATCTTGATTTTAAAAATTTTGAAATGGTATATACGAAGTTGCTAAGGTACATAATCTTTACATATAACCCCGCCTCCACCAATGACTGCTGTCGAAGCAACTGCAAGAACTGCATCCGGATTGTGAGGAATCCTATATATTTTGTTTCACTACATAGTGATTCAAAAAAGGATGGATGGCTCTTCCGGAAGGAGTTTTGGAGCTTTGGTCATTCATTAAAAATAGCATCAGAAGATATAGAGACCTCCGGAGAGAGAGAGAGAGAGAGAGAGAGAGAGAGAGAGAGAGAGAGAGAGAGAGAGAGAGAGAGAGAGAGAGAGAGAGAGAGAGAGAGAGAGAGAGAGAGAGAGAGAGAGAGAGAGAGAGAGAGAGAGAGAGAGAGAGAGAGAGAGAGAGCTTTGGGTGCCGAAGCAGATATACAGGAGACGAACGTACCTGAGTTGCCTTATGGTCACAACCGTATTGCTTCACCTTTTCATGTTTTAAATGCGGGCTGTTAATAGGCCGGGTTCGGGTTGGGCTTCCCCATGCCCAGGCCCGACCCAAGCTTATCAGTGTGTGACCATATCCGGCCCGAGCCCAAATTAAAATTTTCAGATATAGCCCGTACTGATCCAAATTAAGCCCACATATCAAGCATGGTGTATGCCTAAATATTTTTGTCTTCGCTTCATCAAACATTAAAAACCAGAAAACAACTTTGATTATGGTATACAGTAAAAGGATATATGTGAAATGATGCTCCTATAGTCCGAGCCATTGATAGTTGTGAAGTGGACACTAAAAAATTATGTATTCATTGTATATAAAAAATAAAAATAAATTTTTTTGGGCTTTCGGATCGGGTTAGTGGTTGTCCATACCTGGCGAATAACACAGTCGGGCTTGAATGTTCGAGCCAGCCCGGCCCAAAGCGCAAGCTAACGTTACCCAAATTGGGCTCAAATTGGCCCCGTCCCAATGGGCCTCGGGCTGGACGGAGCCCATTAACAGCCCTAGCTCCACGTGGCAACACTGGGTGGAGTGGAAGCCCAAGGGTAGGTTATTGAAGTCCCATCAGTGCCCGGATTTTTTAGAGGGGACGATCCTGATTCATGGGGTCCAATCTTATATCTTTTTTTTTTTGGGGTAGTGTTATGAAACGGTGGTTGCATCGGATATAGATGCCCACCGGATAAATACTCCTAGATGCATGGGATAGGAGATTTCCCCGTCTCTATCCCAACCTCCAAATATGCCTATATATAGGGGGGTAAATGAATAATACAATATCGTTTTTTCCCAACACGTTATCAGCACGATAAGCACGTCGTCCGACCCATTGCAGAGAGAGAGAGAGAGAGGAAGAGAAGAAGAGAGAGACCTTCTCTCACCTAGACCTCCGGATCTCGTCCAGTCATCCTCTCCGACTCCGGCACGAACGACCCACCCGAGCCGGCACGATCGGAGAGAAGAAGAGAGAGATCCCATCGCGACCTCTCGGCTACGAACGACCCATCCGAGCCCGGCACGACGAGAGAGATATCTTCTCTCACCCGGCACCGGAACTCGTCCTCCCCGGCTTCGGATCCCGTCTCGGGACTTGCGACCCCCCGGCTCTCGTCCAGTCGTCCTCCCCGGCTCCGGCTCCGGCTTCGGCTCCGATCATCAGGTGTACCCAATCACACAAGAGAGAGGTACGCATAAACCACCGTAATGCTCCCGCTCTGATCATAAGCTCACGCTCTCGCCGTGACCCCGAGCTCTGGCCGAACCCACCTCATAACTCCGGCTTCGATAGCTCTGGCCGAACCCACCTCATAACTCCGGCTTCGACGGCACTGCACGCAACAACCGGCCGCACGACCCGACGGTCGCCACCTACGCGTGACCAGCGACGTGGCCGGCGCTGCCCGGCGCTGATCCCGGTCGGCCGCCACCTGCGCGTGATCGGCGGGCTGCGAACCCCAGCACGACCGGCGGCGACCGGCAGTGCTGCGGAAGCTGCGCGCGAGCGGCTGCCGGAGCCATGCTCGAGCACCGGCATCACGCGCGCGAACGGCGGTGGCCTGCGCACGGGGGTGGCGGCGGTGTGGTTCATAGGGTTTTTCTCCGGTTTCGACGCGGAGAAGACGATGAACAGTAACTTCCATGTTGGGTTCTAAAACCCGACCCGCTAATCATTTTACCCGGTTATTTTTAGTTTTGGTTTAATCGGTTTAAAATCCAATAGCATACAGACCCGACCCGACTGTGTATTAATGGCTAAACCCGTTAGCCATTTAATGGCTAAATCCGACCCGACTCAACTGTATATACAGACCCGACCCAACTGTTTATATAACAGATCTGACCCGTCCATCCTTATACGCACTCACATATATTTAATTACCTGTTTTGATATACACTGTTCATTTAAAGTTTATTTTATAAGCCCGATCTATAGCCAAATTGCTCGATCCATATATGGATTTTGGGTATCCGAACCGTTCCGGAAGCATCGGTACGGTCAGATTTTATTTTTTCATACACACTGTTTATGTATTTAACTGTTTAGCCCCTAAGGGACCAATTTGAAATATCTGTTTTACAAATAAGGACAGAACTGTCCTTAATTGTAACAGACTCTATACTGTATATTTATCTTGTGTTCCATGTGCATAATATGTTATTCTCTGCATTAGTTGTATTTAAGCAATTAGTACCTTTTTAGAAAAGCTTGGCAAGGCGCATGACGGTTCCATAGAACCCGCTCTACCTTGGCAAGTGGTTTCTAAAAGGATCCTATTAATACTGAGTATTAATAGGCTTTTGTCCTTGGCATGTCACTTGTTTTCTACAACATGCCTTTATATGTTAATGTGATGATAATCATAGTAATTAATGTTAATCTTCATTAAATCTTCAGATGTCGAACATTACAAAATTAGACTTCCATGCATTAAATGTCAATGGAAGCAATTTTCTGAATTGGCGAGTAGATAGTTTGCTACATCTACAAGCGAAGAACTTAGAGAAAGCTCTAGAAGAGAATAATGGATTGAAACCAGATGAAAAAGCTAAAGCCCTCATCTTCCTTAGGCACCACATACACGAAGATCTAAAGAATGAATATATGAACATAGTAGATCCAGCAGATCTCTGGAAGGCACTCAAGGAACGCTACGATCACCAGAAGATGATCACTTTGCCAGCAGCAAAGAGCGAATGGATCACCCTCAGGTTCCAGGACTTCAAGACCGTGGCTGAGTTCAACTCGAAGTTACTCAACATCGTCAGCAAGCTGAAGCTCTGTGAGGAGAAAATAGATGATGCTCAGATGATCGATAAAACACTCTCTATCTTCCACCCAAATAACATTATTTTACAACAGCAATACAGGGGGATGAAGTACCAGAAGTACTCGGAACTCATAGAGGTTCTCCTGATCGCTGAAGAACATAATAACCTACTGGTAAAGAATCACAATTCTAGACCCACTAGATCATTGGCATTGCCAGAAGCAAACGCCAATGATTCCTACCAAGGTAGAGGCAGAGGTAGAGGCAGAGGAAGGAGAGGTGGAAGACATGGCAGAGGAGGGCGCAATAACTACCCTGGAAGAGGTAGAAATCACCCTGGAAGAGGTGGACGTCAGAATCATCTTCGAAGAGATGATTATTATGGTCCTAGGAAGGACACTCACTTTAAAAACAAGTGGATTGCTCCTCAGAATCCAGAAAAGAATAATCCCTCTAAACCTGAAGATAAGAGGGACATATGTTTTGAATGTGGAAAGGAAGGACACTGGTCCAGAAACTGCCGTGCTAGTAAACATGAAAAGAATAAGTACAAAAGTACAGGGGTCCCTGTAGAGACAAATATGAATGAAGATAACAATGAGTGGCCTGAAGATTACCAGAAGCAAAACGATGCCCTGAAGACATCGTACCTGGAAAGTTCAGATTACTTTGATGAGTTAGACGATGGCACATTAAATCCCTGAATCTTGGGATCTCTGAAGACTTTAGTTTTTCTTTTATTTATTCTGTCAGACATTGCTAAGTAGTCTTTATTTTCTGTCAAACATTGCTAAGTAGTTTTTATTTCCAGTCAGACATTACTCAGTAGTTTTTATTCTGTCAGACATTGTTGAGTAATTTTTTTATATTCTGTTGAATATTATCAATTTATATTGTCGTTCTGGTGATTTTACTTAGAAATTGTGTTAGTAAGTTTTATCATTGATACTTCTCTTATGGTATTTATTGACTCATAACTTATCATTTAGGAACGATGACCAACTGCAAAGAGATTTGCCTGATAGATAGTGCAACAACACATACCATACTGAAACACAGAAAATTCTTTACAAATCTTGAATATAATTCACGTATGGTTACTACAGTGGCTGGCCCTACTGACATAGTTACAGGGTCCGGAAGAGCCCATATACTTTTACCTAATGGTACTCATTTGCTAATTAAGGATGCTCTCTACTCAGAAAATTCCAGAAGAAATTTACTGAGCTTCAAAGACATCCGAGCAAATGGATATCATTTAGAAACTAAAAATGAAGGCAATCTAGAATACCTCTGTATCACATCTAAGAACGGAGAGCATATTTCCATACTAGAAAAATGCTCGACCCTATCTTTAGGGTTATACTTTACCCACATTGGGGTTATGGAGTCCTATGCCACTCACTTGAACCAGAAGTTCCCAAATCCTGAAGATTTGGTCCTTTGGCATGATAGATTAGGTCACCCAGGGTCCGGTATGCTTAGAAAGATCATTTACAATTCCTATGGTCATCCTCTTAACAATCGAAGTTTGACTTTTCCAAATGACCATTTTTGTGACCCTTGTTCCCAAAGGAAGTTAATCACTAGACCTTCTTTTAAGAAAATAGAGACAGAATCACCTACCTTCCTGCAGAGGGTTCAAGGTGATATCTGTGGTCCTATACACCCTCCTAGTGGTCCATTTAGATATTTTATGGTCCTAATAGATGCATCTACTAGATGGTCATACGTGAGCCTACTCTCTACTAGAAATTTAGCATTTGCTAGATTATTATCCCAGATTATAAAACTTAGAGCTAGTTTTCCTGATAACCATATCAAATCTATCCGATTGGATAATGCAGCTGAATTCTCTTCTAAAATCTTCAATAACTTCTGCACATCCATCGGAATAGAAGTCGAACATTCTGTCCCCCATGTCCACACCCAGAATGGCCTTGCTGAAGCTTTTATCAAGTGCTTGCAATTAATAGCTAGACCATTACTCTTACAATCCAGACTTCCAATTTCTGCATGGGGGCATGCTATCTTGCATGCTGATAATCTTGTTAGACTAAGACCTACTTCATACCATAATTTTTCTCCTGCACAACTTGTGTCAGGTATTCAGCCCAATATATCTCATCTTAGAAAGTTTGGATGTGCTGTGCAGGTCCCTATTCCCCCTCCAAATAGAACTAAGATGGGTCCTCAACGTAGATTGGGGATTTATATCGGTTTTGACTCACCTTCAATCATAAGATTCTTAGAACCCTTAATAGGTGATCTATTTACTGCTAGATTTGCAGATTGTCATTTCGATGAGACAGTATTCCTGCCGTTAGGGGGAGATAAAGAAGTTTCTAGGCAACGACCTGTTCCCGAAGAACGGCGTGAATTATCGTGGAATACTTCCACTATGTCTCATCTAGATCCTAGATCTCCCCAATGTGAGGTAGAAGTAAAAAGGATTTTGCATTTGCAAGATATCGCAAATCAATTACCTGATGCCTTCAATGATGCAACTAATGTAACTAAGTCGTTTGTTCCAGCCAAGAATGTACCTGCAAGAATTAATATTCCAACTCCCACTAATGAAACTGCTGCACGTCAGAAACGTGGCAGACCTATAGGTTCCAAAGATTCAGTTCCCCGGAAGAGGAAGTTGAATGAAAAATCATGCCCTAAAACTCCAGAAGAAGTTAAGGTTCCAGAAGAACCTGGTCATAATGCTCCAGAAGAGATTATGGACCATATTTTTCCAGAAGAAAATATTTTCCAACGGCCAAATTTCCCTCAAACTCCTGAAGAGATCCCTGCAGTGATTATGGATAAGGTACCGGTACCAAATAATGAGAGCTCAATATTCCATATGAGGGGTGAAATTTGGGACCGAAAGGAAATAGTCATCGATGACATATTTGCATACAAAGTAGCTACTGAAATAACAAAGGGCGATGATGAAGATAATGAACCACGTAGTATCTATGAATGTCGACATAGAACTGATTGGCCAAAATGGAGAGAAGCTATTCAAGCTGAACTTGAATCTCTCAAGAAACGTGGAGTATTTGGACCTATAGTACAAACACCAAATAACGTAAACCCTGTAGGTTTCAAATGGGTGTTTGTAAGAAAAAGAAATGAAAATAATGAAATCGCTAGATATAAGGCAAGGCTTGTAGCCCAGGGATTCCTGCAGAAACCCGGGATTGATTATGAAGAGACCTATTCCCCTGTTATGGATATAGTTACATTTAGATATCTCATTAGTCTCACAGTTTCTGAAAAACTATAGATGAGGCTAATGGATGTCGTAACGGCATACCTATACGGGAACCTAGACACAGATATTTATATGAAAATCCCAGAAGGATTCAAGTTGCCTGAAGCAACATCAAAAGTCCCAGAAGGATTCAAGTTGCCTGAAGCAACATCAAAGAATGCGCACTCGATAAAGCTAAGACGAGCATTGTACGGCCTGAAGCAATCCGGAAGGATGTGGTACAATCGCCTTAGTGAATACTTGTCTAGGGAAGGTTATAAGAATGATCCCATATGCCCATACGTTTTTATAAAGAAATCAGAAAATGGATTTACTATAATTGCAGTTTATGTGGATGACATAAACTTGATTGGGACTCCTGAAGAGCTCAAGAAAACTTCTGATTATCTAAAAAGGGAGTTTGAAATGAAAGAACTTGGTGATACTAAGTTTTGTCTCGGCCTGCAGATCGAGCGTAACTCTAGTGGGATTTTAGTACATCAATCATTATATACTGAAAATTTGTTAAAGAAATTTAATATGGATAAATGTCACCCACTAAGCACTCCCATGGTTGTTAGACCTCTTGATATTCATAAAGATCCATTTAGACCTAAAGAGGAACATGAAACTATTCTTGGTTCTGAAAAACCGTATTTAAGTGCTATTGGTGCTTTATTGTATTTAGCTCAATGTACTAGACCAGATATATGTTTTTCTGTTAATCTATTGGCTAGATACAGTTCAGAACCGACTCTTAGGTATTGGAATGGAATAAAGCAAATATTTAGATATTTGCGAGGAACCACTGATATGGGATTATTTTATTCTTGTGGTACTCCTCACTTGATTGGTTATGCAGATTCAGGTTTTCTCTCTGACCCCCATAAGGGTCGATCCCAAACAGGGTATGTATTTTTGAATAACAATGCAGCTATTTCTTGGAGATCGACCAAACAAACACTTGTGGCTACATCGTCGAACCATGCTGAAATATTAGCCCTGCATGAAGCAAGTAGAGAATGCGTATGGTTGAGGTCACTTGTGCATCACATAAGAAGCAGTTGCCAGTTGGCATCAGTTACCAAACAGCCGACAGTTATACACGAAGATAATGCCGCATGTATTGCTCAAATTCAAGCTGGCTTCATCAAGGGAGATCGAACAAAGCACATCTCACCAAAGTTTTTCTACACCCACGAACTTCAGAAGAAAAGGGAGATTGAAGTCAAGCAAGTACGGTCAAGCGACAATCTTGCGGATCTCTTCACCAAAGCTTTGCCCAAGTCTACTTTCCAGAAGATGGTATACGGCATCGGATTGCGACGGCTCAATCACCAAACAAATTGATGTAATAAGGAGGAGATATAATCAGGGGGAGAGATGTAATAATGTAATCAGGAGGAGATATAATCAGGGGGAGAGATGTAATAATGGTAATGTAATTGTTAGGCGGAGGGCATCCTGAAGATGCAAGTTTATGCGCGCTGTACTCTTTTTCCTTTGGTAGGGTTTTTTCCACAGGGTTTTCCCATCAAAGGTTTTAACGAGGCAGCATTATGCGCACCCACCATAGTTCCTGAAGAACTAAGATTGTACTCTTTTTCCTTTGATAGGATTTTTTCCACTGGGTTTTTCCATCAAAGGTTTTAATGAGGCAATCAATGATAAATGGTGGTCATCTAAGGGGGAGTGTTATGAAACGGTGGTTGCATCGGATATAGATGCCCACCGGATAAATACTCCTAGATGCATGGGATAGGAGATTTCCCCGTCTCTATCCCAACCTCCAAATATGCCTATATATAGGGGGGTAAATGAATAATACAATATCGTTTTTTCCCAACAGGTAGGACAATCTTATCTTATTTAATCTTTTTTTGGGTTAATTAGTCCAAAATCCCTCAAGTCGTTATCTAAGCTAAATGGTACAACTTGTTCGGATATTAGCTAAAGTCCCTCCCGAACGACATATTTGTATAGCAAGTCCTTAACCAAAAATATTGACTTTTTTTATCATTTAAATTACAAAACTACCATTCTAGCAAGAGTATCCATTCGTTTCCAATACGTAAGACTATTCATTCGTCTTTGGCATGAGTATCCCTTTGCCGATTTGCACTATACATGTAGCGATTGCTACAGTGATTTCACTGTAGCTACTACAGCAAAAACACTGTAACAAGAGTATACATTCATCATCAACAAGAGTATCTATTCACCGGGTGACACTGTGCATGTTGCGGTTGCTACGATGATTTTCACTGTAGCAAGAGTATCTATTCGTCTTCAGAAAGAGTATTCATTCGGCTAATTGATACTCTTGCTACAGTGCACTCACTATAGCAACGATCAATTCGCTAAATTGATACTCTTACCAAATTGAATTGATACTCTTGCTACAGTGATTTCACTGTAGCTGCTATAGTGATTTCACTGTAGCAGCTACATACACAGTGTCAAACCGCTACATACACAGTGTCAAACTAGTGAATGGATACTCTTTCTAAAAACGAATGGATACTCTATTTGTAGCATGTGAGGGGGTAAATGAGGACGAGCGACTTGCTGTAGCATTTAGTGTTCGGGAGGGACTTGGTGCAATATTGAAACGTGGCCAATCTTTAGATAATATATCATATGCTAAAAGGACTTAACGCTAAGTCTCCCTTTTTTTGGGGGGGGGGGGGGTTGGGGGGGGGGGGGGGGGGGGGGGATTATCAAGAATCCCATCTTTTGAGCAGCAGTCCCGACCACCCTTTCATTTGAGCTGAAACCCCAGTGGACAAAACTGGCTCTCATATCCCTTCGAATTTATGCATGCTGCCACTCATCTACCGCCACCGCCGCCGAACCTAACCGAACCCTAGCCCGCCCCTGCCGGACCTAACCAAACCCCACCCTGCCCCTACCGGACCTAACTAAACTCGCCCACCAGCCCCCAACCCCCATTGAACCTAACCGAAACCACCGTCGGACTTAACCGAACCCCCAGCCGTCGCCGCCAGACTTAACCGAACCCCCAACCGCTGCAGCCGGACCTAACCAACCAACCAACCCCCCCCGCCCCCCTGAATCTACAGGCCATGGGATGAACCCCAGCCGTCACCGCCGCCAAACCTAACCAAATCCCCAGCCGTCACCACCACCAGACCTAACCAAACCCCGAGCCGTCGTCGCCTCCGCCCCCACAGCTCTCAGTCACCTCCGCTCCCGCCTGCACGATCGCCTGGCGGACTTGTGAGAGAAGAAGGCAGAGGGCGGTCTCGGGATTAAAAAATAAGGAGAGGGCTTTATCCAAAGTTTGTAGTGGTTAGAGGGGCTGAAGCTCAAATGAAATGTTTCGGTAGGTTTATCCTATTATGGGGTTGGTTAGAGGGGTCTTAGGCTAATAACCCTTTTTTTTTTTTACCTGACTCGTTCGACTTCAAAAGAAGGGGTATGCCATCCACTCTGTGCCTTCTTGTTCTCTGCATGCAGCTTTTATTGAAGTGTTTTAAGTTTGTCCTTATTATTAATAAGTTTGTCCTTATTATTAATAAGTGTTCCTTTGTGGACTTTATTGTAATTCTGTTATTTCATTATAAAAGCTGTTAGGGTTTTCTTAACCCTAACGAGATTTCTCTTCTTTCATGGTATCAGAGCCTCCCGTCGGTCCCCTCCCGCCTCCCGACCACCCCGCCGGTCCCCTCCGACCCACCCGCCAAGCTTCCCAACCTCGCCGGACCCCTCCGCCCCCCTGTCGGTCCCCTCCGACCCTCCCACTGGGCATCCCGTCCCTGCTGGTCTCCTCCGTCACTCCCGCCGAGCCTCTCGACCCCGCCGGCCCCCTCCTGACCCTGCTACTCCCGTCCGCCCCCCCCCCCCCCCCCCCACCGGCCATCTCCGACCCTGCTGCTCCCTTCCGCCCCCCCCCCCCCCCCCGTCATCTCCTCTGGCCCTGCCGCCCCTCCTACATTCGCACGACCCCTTCCGCGCCCCCCTCTGTGCCACCCCGCACCCCCCCCTGTGCCCCCTTGCGTCCTCCCGATGACTGATCCCTCCTGGTTATAATTTTTTTTACTTTTTTTTTTCTCCTTGGATGGGGTGGTGATTTATTTTTTTTTGTTTACGTACACGACTCCTGCTTCTTTTCTTCCACATGCTCTATCCTTCCCTGATTTTGTGAAGGCTCTCTCCGTTCTCTTGTGGAGTATTTGTTATCACACCCCATGGATTCCAAGGTCGCTCCCCTTGTTGGCTCTCACGATGGCTTCGCCCGTCGCATTACTACTGTTCTTTTGGATGACATGAATTTTCTTTCCTGGTCCAACTCTGTTCGTGTCTATCTTGCCGGTCGCGATAAGCTTGCATGGCTTACTGGTGTCTCGAAACCTACCGAGCCGGCCGATGTGCTAAAGTGGATCACCGAAAACTTTCAGATTCTTGGTTGGCTTCAATGCTCGATGGAGCCCAAAATCTATGAACAGTTCATGCGGTATGATTCCGTTTCTGGTTTATGGTCTGCTCTCCAACGGACTTATGGCCACACTCGGGTTGATGTTCGGATCTATGCAGTCTACCGGGAAATCACTGCAGTTACTCAGGGAGACAGTTCTGTTCAAGAATATTTCTATTTTCTTCAGAGTCATTTTCTCGAGCTGTCTGATTTGGAGCCACTGAGTGCTTTCCAGGACCCTACTGATGCTGCACTTGCTCGGCGCCGCCAAGAGAAAAGGAAGACGTATCAGTTTCTGATGGGACTTCGATCCGAGTTTGAGGCTATTCGTGTTCAGATTATTGGGATGTCCCCTCTCCCCGATCTTCTCGACGCCTTCTCTCTTGTTGCTGATCAGGAGCGCCGCCTTCGTCTTACTGGTGCTCAGCGGGTGGTTGTTTCTCCTTTCGGTGATCTTCCGACTGAGCGGATGGCTCTTGGTTCTGGTTCCCGTCCTCCGCTCTCGCACGCTCGTGGTCGTGGAGGTCGCCCTCTCTCTGGTGGTCGTGGTATACCTGGTGGTCGTGGCACTACTGGTCCTCCCGGTCCTTGTACTTATTGTGGCAAGCAGTTTCATGATCGCTCCCGATGTTTCCAGCTATACCCACATCTGCGTACCACCCCTCCACCTGCCTCTCGTTCACCGACTGTGGTTGCTGCAGACATCTCTAGTTCGTCGACGCCATCTCCTTCGACTCCTAGTGTTTCTGATTTGAGTCAGATGGTTTCCCAGGTGCAGCAGTTGATGAGTCAGCTTCAGCATCTTCAGCCTTCGTCTTCTCAGCCCTCCGCATCCACTACTTCCTCCTCAGGTACTTCGTTCGCTTTTCAAGCATCAGGGGTTGATCCTAGTTCTTCACCCTGGGTGATCGACTCTGGTGCCACTGACCACATGACTGGTCAGCTTAGTCTTCTTTCCCATATTGAGCCTTATCGTCAGCGCAATGTGCGCCTTGCTGATGGATTCGTCACACCGATCCTCAGCAAGGGTAGTGTTCCTCTTTCTTCTACTGTTAGTCTTGATTCTGTTCTGCATGTTCCTAAACTATCACTTAATTTGCTATCTGTTAGTCGTTTGACCCATTCTTTGCATTGTTCTGTGACTTTCTTTCCTGGTGGATGTGTTTTTCAGGACCTGACTTCGAGGAGGACTTTTGGCACGGGCCGTGAGAGTGATGGGCTATGCTCGCTGGACCGACCGTTTGTTCCTGCCGCTGCTGCTGCTCTGCCGGTTACCTCTACTACTTCTCCTGCTCGCTTCTCTACCGCCTCGACTGGTGCTCTGTGGCATGCTCGGTTTGGTCATGCCAGTCCCCTCACTGTGGCTTCTGTTTTTCCAGAGTCCTCATTTAGTTCTTCTTTTCGTTGTGATGTGTGTGAACTTTGTAAACACACTCGTAGTTCTTATTCTCCTTCTCTTAGTCGGTCTTCTTCTGCTTTTGCGTTAGTTCACTCTGATGTCTGGGGCCCGTCTCCCGTGACGGCGTATGATGGTTTTTGTTACTATGTTACCTTTATTGATGATTATTCTCGTTGCTGTTGGGTTTACCTTTTGAAGCATAAGTCTGATGTCTTTACTATGTACTGTCACTTTTCTGCAATGGTTCAAACTCAGTATGAGGCTCGTATACAAGTTATTCGCTCTGACAATGGTGGTGAATATACTTCTTCCTCTTTTACTTCTTATCTTGCAGCACAGGGAACTCTTCATCAATTTTTATGTCCCTATACACCTGAACAAAATGGTGTGGCGGAGCGGAAGCATCGTCATATATTGAATATCGTCCGTTGTATTCTTCGCGGGATGTCGGTTCCTAAGTCTTTCTGGAGTTCTACTCTTCTTACTGCTGCTTATTTGATCAACCGCACTCCATCACGTTCTCTTAATGGTAAAACTCTGTTCCATCTACTCCATTCTACCCTGCCACTTTTTCCTCTTCCTTTGCGTGTTTTTGGCTGTGTGTGTTTTGTCCAAGATCATCGTCCTTCCCGGACTAAACTTGATGATAAGTCTATTCGGTGTGTTTTTCTTGGTTACTCCTCTGGGGTCAAAGGTTATCGCTGTTTTGACCCCATCTCATGTCGGGTTTACCATTCTATGGATGTCACTTTTTATGAGGATGAGTCCTTCTTTCGGGTTCGGCCTCCACCGGTGTCTGGTCCTACGCCCTCTACGGCTGCTCAGCCTATGCCCGTCTTTCTTACTATCAGTATGTTGCCTCCTCGCCCGCCTATTACGCAGACCTATCACAGACGCTCGCACCAGGCTCCGGTTGTCCCGTCTAGCTCTCTCACTGTGCCAGAGCCTCCTCCGACGTCAGGTCTCCCTCCTTCCTCTATCCCTTCTGCTCCTTCTGATGACATGCCCATTGCTCTTCGTAAGGGCAAGCGTACTTGTGTTACTGATCACCCTTTAGCTAGTGTTGTCTCTTATCAGGGCGTTTCCCATGCATATCATGTTTATCTAACTGCCACAGACTCTATTCGCATTCCTCGTTCTACTACTGAGGCTCTACGTGATCCTGCGTGGGTCAAAGCTATGGATGCTGAAATGTCTGCCTTGCGCCAGAATGGAACTTGGGCTTTGGTTCCTCTTCCCCTTGGGAAGCGTACTGTTGGCTGCAAATGGGTTTACACTGTCAAGTATCGTGCTGATGGTTCTCTTGAACGTTACAAAGCCAGGCTTGTTGCTCGTGGTTTTACTCAGACTGCTGATGAGTTTGGTGCTACCTTTGCTCCTGTTGCCAAGTTAACCACTGTTCGTTTACTGCTTTCACTTGCTGCTAGACATTCTTGGCCTCTTATCAGCTTGATATCAAAAATGCCTTTCTTTATGGTAATCTCACTGAGGAGATATATATGGACCCCCCTCCAGGGTATTGTCTTCAGGGGGAGTATTCGGAAAAAGTTTGTCGCTTGCTCAAGTCACTTTACGGCTTGAAGCAGTCTCCCAGGGCTTGGTTTGAGCGCTTTAGTACTGTGATTCTTCGTATTGGTTTCACTCGATGTTATGCTGATCCAACCTGCTTTATTAAGATCACTGCTGAGGGCCGTCGTGCTATTGTTCTAGTATATGTTGATGATATTATTATTACAGGGGATGATGCAGCTGAGATCATTGCTGTCAAGAATACCCTTCAGGATGCCTTCGAAGTAAAGGATCTTGGTCCTCTTCGTTACTTTCTGGGGATTGAGATAGCTCGTTCTCGCCAGGGTATCTCTATCTCTCAGCGAAAGTATACACTTGATCTTTTGCATGATACTGGTCTTCTTGGATGTCGACCAGCTCGTACACCAATGGATGCAAATCATCGTCTTCATGCAGAATCTGGTGATCTTCTTTCTGATCCCAGTTCATATCAACGTCTTGTTGGTTGTTTGATTTATCTAACTCACACTCGCCCTGATATCAGCTTTGCAGTTAGTGTGGTGAGTCAATTTATGCATGCTCCTCGAACATCCCATATGGCGGCCACAATTCGGATTCTACGTTATCTTAAAGCTGCTCCTGGTCTTGGTCTTTTTTATCGGGCTCAGGATGGATTTGCGTTATCCTGTTATACTGACTCGGATTATGCGGGTTCCCTCTCTGACCGTCGCTCTACTTCTGGCGTTTGCACATTTTATGGTGACCATCTCATTTCATGGAAGAGTAAAAAGCAGCATGTTGTCTCTCGATCTTCTGCTGAGGCTGAGTATCGTGCTATGGCACATGGTACCACTGAGTTGATTTGGTTACATTCTCTTTTATCAGAGCTTGGCTTTCCTACGTCAGCTTGTTCGACTCTTTTCTGTGATAACCAGTCAGCAATTATGCTTGCTTCTGACTCTGTTCTTCATGAACGGACCAAGCATATTGAGGTTGATATTCACTTCCTCCGAGATCATGTTCGGTCTGGTACCATTACTCCAGTGTTCATTCCATCTACTGACCAGATTGCTGATGCCTTTACCAAGGCTATTGGACCTACTCGTCTTCTTACTACTATTTCCAAGCTGGGAATGTATGACGTCTTTGCTCCAGCTTGAGGGGGAGTATTGAAGTGTTTTAAGTTTGTCCTTATTATTAATAAGTTTGTCCTTATTATTAATAAGTGTTCCTTTGTGGACTTTATTATAATTATGTTATTTCATTATAAAAGTTGTTAGGGTTTTCTTAACCCTAATGAGATTTCTCTTCTTTCAGCTTTAATGGGCCAACTGAAACCACGGAGTCGAATCCACCACACAGCCATCATCTTCAATGAGATCCAACCATTAAGGACGCATCCTACAGTATACATCGGCCAAAATCTGAAAGAGACTGCATGCTATCACTTTGCACTTAAATAAGCCCCACACCAAGCGGGCAATCTATCCTCCTAAATGGGCCCCACGCGAATGGCTCCCTCGTCACGATCCTACTTGGACAGATTCCAAGAGGTCATTTGTCAACCATCAACCACCTCCACGCAAGGTTTAAAATCACGGTATCGGTCGCGGTATCGATCGGCCCCGAACCGGTATGTACCGGTACCGGTTCCGGTCGATACGGACCGATACCGGTTGAGAAAAAAAACCTGAAAAAAACCCAAAAAAATCCAAAAAAAAAACTTTAACCTGTCGGTACCAGTCCGTACCGGTCGGTACCAGCCTGAACTGACCGATACGAACCGGAACGTAGCGGTACCGGCCGATACGGGCCAGGTATCAGGATTGGATGCAGTACCGGTCTCGAACCGGCCAAAACCGGTACGTACCGGCCGGTACGTACCGGTACTGGCCGAGATTTAAAACCCTGCCTCCACATCGACTCGTCAACGATTAGTTTTATATTGGAATCCGGTCCGTTAAGAAAAAAAATTTAGGAGGACTTAGTGATACGTCCTTGACAAAATAGATCGGTTTAGTGTCAAGGACAGACAATATGATGGTCTTGCACCAGGTTGCTCCCGAAAAAGATGTTTTTAGAGCAATTTCCTCCGTTTACTTTTCTCTTCTTTAAAAGACTAAACTGTCTATAATCTTAAAATCACAAATATTACTCTTCACTGTAGCATAAGAGTAACAATATGCAATTAATTGTTACTCTTTTATTACCGAATTTAGTAACAATTGCTACAATGATTTCACTTTAGCATTTTTTTTATTATCAAATCTTGTTTACTTTAAAAAAATAAGTTGCTACAGTGAAATCACTATAGCAAATATTAGTCAATATTATCGAAATGTCACTCTTCATGTAAAACGGTTATTTTTCAAACGGTCTAAGCGTAAAATGGATCTTTTTCCAACAAGAGGACCTAGTGCAAAACCATCTCGGTGTTGGTCCTTATCCCTATACCGATCTTTTTTCATGGACCTTAGACACATTACCCCAAAAATTTAACAGGATCCGATCCGATAATCTGAGTGGCAATTGCTTAGGAGCCAATATCCGATTTGTTTACTTTCCCATTATCCGGTCCAATTATCCAATCCGATCCATTAAGCTTCAACATAAAAGAAAATGAAAAAGTTTATTTGTACCTACCCCATCAATCTGCAAATAGCCCCCATTTACCATCCTCGTGACAAATATATCATTCTCAAACCCAATCTACGTTGTACAAATCGTACCCCAAGAGCCGCAATGGTGTCTATAGCGAGAGCTAGGAGAGGCATGGCCTTCCTCCCCACTCGGATTGCACAACAGAACAGAGGGGAGGAGGCAACCAAACCCTCCTCCACATCCGATCTGCACCAATAGAGGGAAGGATGCCGAATCCATTCACATCCACATGTCCGCACGGGATTAATATATAGTTATGTCAGACAACTTTTCGGATCTGGTCCCTAACTGGTCGGATTTATCTAAATTCATATCCGATTTGTTTAAGTAAACAACCATTTGATTCGGATTCGGACCGTTCTCGAGTTACCGGATTAAAAATTCATCCATATCCGCCTTAACGGATCGGATCAGGATCAAAATCCAGTCCCTTGACAGACCTACCCTACCTCCTGTGGCGAATATGACGAGGCCGGTAGCCGCCCGCTACTGTGGGTCCACCACCATGGCTCCACCAGAGTGAAAATGGGTGGCGGGCCCATGCCGCCGCCGCCAGGCCAAATGCTCCACCCCAACCCTAGCCTGAGATTAGGGCTTAATTCTATAATGTTCCTCCGACAGCATCTCTGCGCTGAAGGATGGGGAAGCCACCGGGAAGCATCAACCAACTCAAGCACCCTGCTCTCGTCCACCTGATATTTGGACACTTAAGAGTTTTTAAACCAATTCATGCTTAACATACTGTCGGAAGGATTCGATCTGTCCGGAAGGCTACCAACCTCCATCTCGAGGTATGGGGCCAAGAACCAATCCAACCCGGCCTAAATGGGTTCGGTTGAATCAAGTATTTTGACCAATTGGGTTGGTTCGGTTCTATGTTTTGTGAACCTGACTAAATATGGGTCGGTTTCGGATTGTAAATCGGGTCGACCTGACCCAGCCCGAGGACCAAAATCATATATACAAGTGTGGGCATCGAAATTAGCCCACGGGTTGAACCCGATTTGCACATATAAAATAGGCCCGCACCCAACGGCCTTCGGGTCAAACCCGACTCGCGCATGCGAAATTAGGCCCGCACACAAACAGCCCGCATGCAACTCAGCCCACACACAACGGCCCACAAGCGCAACTCGGCCCACACACAACGGCCCACAAGCGCAGCCCGGCCCACGCACAACGGCCCACGCATGCAACTCGGCCCACACACAACGGCCCACATGCGCAACCTGGCCCGCATGCACACTCGGCCCACGCACAACGGCCCACGCATGCGCAACTTGGGCCCGCACACAAATGGCCCGCATGCACACTCGGCCCGCATGCAAACTCAATCCGCGCGCCGTAGCCCAACTCAAAGCAAGCGGGTCCCACCGGACCCGCTACCCGAACACAAGGAGGGGGGGCCCACCGGCCCCCCCTTCTAGAAAACCGTGTCCCCTTCCTCATGGAGAGGTGGGGCCGGCCCTAAAAGAAAGGGAAAAAGAGAAAGAAAAAAAAAAGAAAAAAAAAAGAAAAAGAAAAGAAAAGAGAAAAATCAAAACCGCCTCGATGCGGGGGGAGGTGGCGTGGACGTCTACACAGCCGTAGATCCGCGACGATCCCTCGATCCAACGGACAAGATGACGTTGTGTCGCCATCCGATCCAAAAGTGCAACAAGAATAACAACTCGATCTTTAAAGATCGAGTCACATCTAGCCCATAACCACTCCAACTAAAAAGGAGGAAATCGGGTTTGTTTCCCCAAATAAGGGAACAACATCTCGATGGTTATGAGGGGAGATATTGGAGGAAACAAAAAGATTTCAGCAATATCTCCCCCAACCGCCCCCCTTTGCCTATAAATAGAAGGGGTCGGGGAAGGCATCAAAGGTCGAAAGCTGAAGAGGAAAAGGCTCTGCAAAGACGAGCTCCAACGCTTGAAGACCGAAGGCTTCACGAGGCACGGCAAGCACGTCCTACGGGAATCCTTGGCCCTTCAAGTCCTCATCAACGTGAAGACCTTGCACTCGAAGATCAAAGCTTCGACTCCTCGCACGAAGAAGAAAGCTTGGAGAAGAAGACCCGGGGTCGTCGTCATCCCGACTTCTCCAACGATCTTCATCAACTCCGAAGAAGCCATAAGCAAAGGCCGGAGCAGAAGATCGAAGCCGACAACACTCGTCGTCTTCAACAAAGGCGTCGACTCCTCGCACGAAGAAGAAAGCTTGGAGAAGAAGGCCTGAAGTCGGTGCTACCCCTGCCGTCTTCGTCAACAAAAGCCGACGCTACAACCGTCGTACGGAGATCGGTGCTACCCCCGCCATCTTCATCAACAAAAGCCGACGCTACAACCGTCGTGCAGAGATCGGTGCTACCCCCGCCGTCTTCACCAACAAAGCCGACGCTACAACCGTCGTGCGGAGATCGGTGCTACCCCCGCCATCTTCATCAACAAAAGCCGACGCTACAACCGTCGTGCGGAGATCGGTGCTACCCCCGTCATCTTCATCAACAAAAGCCGACGCTACAACCGTCGTGCGGAGATCGGTGCTACCCCCGCCATCTTCATCAACAAAAGCCGACGCTACAACCGTCGCATAGAGATCGGTGTTACACCCACCATCTCCACAAGAAGCCTTCAACTCTGATCAAGCCAAATACGCCCGGAGAAGAAACCAGCCGACGTCACAACCGTCGAGGAAGCCGGAAGAATAAAGAAGCCTTGAAGAAGTAGCCATCGCCGTTCGAGAAGAAGATCGAGTCAAAGCTAAAGTCAAAGCCAACGCAAGAAGCCAAAGCAAACGCACCGGTAAAGCCCGCGCTAAAGCAACGCACGTGCCAAAGCCAAGCAACTACGACGGTCACGAGCAAAGCACCGCACGTTCTAGCCGATACGATGCGAAGTCCGGAAGAACTAAAGCATCGCAAGTCTCTACCCGTCTACGTTCAAGCGCAAGCGCCAAAGCAAAGCAAAAGCCAGAGCCACGCCAAAGCCGAAAGCTAAAGCCAAAGCTGACGCCAAAAACACGATCGACGCCGCGAACCGACGATCAAGGACGCCGAGGTCGAGCAAGGATCGAGGAAGACACGAAGACCGAGGAACGAAGCCCAAAGCCTCCCTAGCCGAGAAAGCGTGAAGCACGGACGGGACAAAATCAACGGCGGAAACTCCTTAGCCTCTCAAAAACCCTCACCCTGTAAAGACCTCTGTCCTGGGCAACCCCTTCAGAGCTCTCGCACGAATACCACGTGGAGACGCGGATCAAAGGGACTCTCCAGAGGATCTCTCCCACAATCTCCTGATCAAAAATTTGTAATCTCGTGTGACCCGCAATAAAGACGACCCGAATCTTTTTCCGCGCTCACAGATTTCTGGCACGCCCGGTGGGACCTCCTCTCCTTTCATCCGTACGTTTGAAGGAGTTGCTTCAAGTTCGCTATGGCCGGAACGAATGATGATACGTTTGCTCCAACAAGCCTCTCACCTATCGCCGAGTCTCCACTACTCCAACACGGTGATCCAGAAAACCCGGAGGATGTCATTCCCCCGGTAGTACGCGTCTACACTCGGCGTACTCAAACTCTTGCGGACTTCTTCACGCCAGAAACTGCTGCCGAAGATGCCCGCCAAGGCGCCAATGAGGCCTTGGTGCATGAAGAAACAAGCCTCAATCCTGGAACATCTGTCCAGAAATTTGGGGAGGACCAGCCCCAACCCCGAACCCGTTTGGGTTCTCCAGCGGACTTTGCACCTCCCTTGCCGGAGGCAAGCATCCGTCATCAAGCAGAAGCAAGTCAGCGTAACTACGTCTCCGACGACGATGGCGAGGGTGTGGGCGTGCAACATCGAGACATCCTGCGACATCATCCTCCGTCCGCTCTCCAACTCCAAGTCATGCAAATGGGTGAACACATGGCTCAGCTCACCCGACTAATGGAAGAGAAAGATCGTCACATCAATACCTTGCTTCAAAGGCTGAGTGTCAGGGATGTCGCAACATTCGGTCAACCTCCTGCTTCTCCAGTAGCTGCTCCAGCCTCGTCTCCAACTCCTGCTCCTGCAGAAGTTGGTCCGGCAACACTAGCAACTACTCCTGCACTTTCCTCGGCTCCCATGCCGGTCTCGATAGCCGCGCAACCTTCAGTGGCAGCAACGATGAATGCCCAGCAAATACAAGCACTAGTGGCTGATATGATGCGTTCCCACGGCAGCAGCCTACCTCCGATTACGGCGGCATATTCAAAGCCTTACACCACAAGGATCCAACAGCTGCGCTTTCCTACCGGGTTCCAGCCACCAAAGTTCCAGCACTTCGACGGGAAGGGAAATCCAAGGCAACACATTGCCCACTTCGTCGATACTTGCAACAACGCTGGCACATACGGCGACGCGATGGTGAAGCAGTTCGTCCGCACCCTCAAAGGTAATGCTTTTGACTGGTATGTTGATCTTCCTCCAGGATCCATTGACAGCTGGGATCAAATGGAGAGGGAGTTCCTCAACCGCTTCTACAGTACTCGGCGCATCGTCAGCATGACCGAGCTTACTGCTACCAAGCAAAGGAAGGATGAGCCGGTGATCGACTACATTGATCGTTGGAGAAACCTTGCACTAAACTCGCGAGATCGCTTGTCTGAAGACTCAACCATCGAGTTGTGCACCCAAGGCATGCACTGGGGCTTGCTCTACATCCTCAAAGGGATCAAGCCTCGGTCCTTCGAAGAACTGGCGACTCGGGCTCATGACATGGAGCTCAGCTTAGCAAATCGCGGGGACTCAAAGGTCATAGCCTTCCAGAAGGTGGAAGAGGAGGACGAACCGGCGTCATCAAAGCAAGTCAATGTCACCGACCTCGCTTCGACTTCCGAACCACACAAGATCAGTGGCAAGCTGGACAAAGGCAAAGGAGCCGCCATACCACCTCCTCAGCCTCAACGGCCACCAAGGATGACTCTCGAGGAGCTTGAAGCTAAGGAGTATCCCTTCCCAGACTCGGAAGTTTCCTCCATGTTTGATCAGTTGATGCAAGAAAAGATGATCGAACTTCCGCCACCAAAAAGGCCGGAACAAGCACATCGAGTCAACGATCCGCTCTTCTGTAAGTACCACCGGATGGTTAGCCATCCCATCGAGAAGTGCTTTGTCTTCAAAGATAAGATCATGGCACTCGTTAAGCAAGGGATGATCGAGATCGACTCTGGTGATATCGTCGAGTCAAATATGACGTCAATCACCTTCGATTTCTTCCCGCCAGTGCTGACTGCTCCACAACGCACTTCAGCAAGGCTGCGCATCGTCTGTCAAAGATCGATGGCGAAACCAGCTCCAAGAAGACGACGACGGTATGCTCCTGCAGTGCCCAGGGCCAAATCCTCACTGCCTTGGGGGCAACCACCTCTCGCGCAAGCACTCCCTCTTCCAAACAAAGCTACATCCCAGCATGTGCTCAAAGCAAGAAACGAGCAAAGAGACCCTGAAGTCAGCCTGCTAGGCCAGCCATCAGGTAAGTTCGACTTCTACGTCTTCTACTCCAAACCTCCTTCGATCCCAATGAAAGAAATCAAGCCAACCGGCTGGGGATCAGAAGATGAATCGGTAAAGCCTCCAGAAGAGCAAGTCCTTCCGATCAAAGAAGAGCCTTCGGTCACGGCACCAATTCTTCACCCTGACGAAGAAGATCTTACTGATGAAAATGCATGGGCTATGACACCTCGAAGGAGAAGGCCACAACGATCAAGCTACAGGATAACACGTCTGGCCAACCACGAGCAAGATCAGGCGACAACAAAACTCCCCGAAAGAAAGACCTTCAAGGAAAAGAGTGAAGCTCCAGAAAGAAAGACGTCCAAAGTACCTCCAGTAAGTTCGAAAAATCTTCTCCAGCAAACATGCCCAGAGCTGGCGACACTCCAGGAGTTTTTCCCCAGCCGCTTCCTTGAAGTTGATCAAAACCTCAAGGTCTCCGGTTGCATGAGGGAAGTTCACCAAGTGCTCAATGAAGAAAGCGGCACCAACATCGAAAGCATGGGGAGAACCATCGTCGCCAACGGCAAGCACTGCAACGAGGCTGAATCACACCTTGCTGACGTCGAGTGCCACCAGGCCGAAGACCCCGTTGCAGAAGTTCCTCCAGCAAAAGCTCCACGAGCCCAAAAAGTCAAAGCAGCTGCGAGGGACAAAACCACTCCACTTGCAAAACTAGCGACATTCTCCAGCCAAACGGTGCACAAAGACAAAGAAGCATCAGCATCGAGACAGAAAATTCACCTCAACTCCAAATCAAGCTCAATGCCACATGTTCCATTGCTTGCTCAAGCTGCTTCAGTCCTGCGATTCGAATCTCAATGGCTTCGCAAGCCAGGACGATCACCTTCCACTCCAGCAAAAGAACCAGCGTCACCATTCTCCGAGGCCAAGTTCATCACTTTGCAAGAGATGGCACTACCGTTACATGGTCTGTTGCACACCTCGAGCTTAACCCAGCCTTCTAAGTACACCAGCTCCGAGCGACTCGCAATCAAGACGGAAAACACTCCGGGGCAAAACTCCACCGAGTCGATGTTCAAATCCAGCCACAACAAAGAAAGCACGGTGCATATGGGTTCACTACCCTCAGCTGCAATACCACATCACCTGACAAAGACTCAAGCATGCCTCCGCAAAATTGGCGAACAAATTCTTCCAAATCGCCGAGGCATCGGCTTCAGTCAAACTCCAGCAATCACCAAAACTCCAGGCAAGAAGATCTTCACTTCTAACTACATTGAAGCGAAAAAGGCGGATGACAACTGCGAACCAGCTGCGACTCTGCCTACCAGCGGCAAGTCCCTCAAAAGGTACTTTGCCTAGCGCAAGGTTAACCCCCTTGCCCTAAAAAAAAAAAAAAAAAAAAATGAACTACGTGTGACTTGATCCCTCTCAGTAGGGTACGTAGGCAGCCTGTAAAGGTTCAGTCCAAACAAAAAAAAGTAAACCACCATTCCAGAAAAATAAGCCCAGAAAAGACGCAAGTCCAACTCCGTGGGACGAGAAGCCGTCAACCTCTGTCAAACCACCAGCTCCCGGAGCTGCCACAGGTCATCTCTCGAGGCACCCACACGGTGCAACTTCGAAAGGTAAGAAACCACCAGCTCTCGGCGATTCGTAAGCTCCTCCCGCTGCTTTGCAAGCTTCGTTACAAAAGTCTTCTCGGTTGCTCGAGCTTTCTCGAAACGGGACTCCAGCATCTGAAGCAACACATGAATAGCAAGTCAAAGTCCTTGGGGTGCCGAAGCGGCTCGCATCCCACAGCTTACACGCGCTTACACTCCAGGGGTAGAGGAGCCATCAGCTTCCAACGCGTCGCTAGCTCTGCACGCTGCTTCGCAAGGTTCGCTCCAGAAGCCTTCTTGATCACCCTACCAGCTCAACGCGTCGCAAGCTCTGCACGCTGCTTCGCGAGGTTCGCTCTGAAAGTCTTCTCGGCCGCTCGAGCTTTCCCCAAACAGGACTCCGATTCCTAAAGCGACGCACGAGCGGCCTCCATTTTCTTCTGCATCCAAACCAAGTCTGCAGTAGCAAACGTGTGAAGCCCCTCCAGTCGACGTTCCTTTTCCTCGGCCTTTGCCAAACGCCAAGGAAACGTCCTCCTCTAGTGAAGCCCGTTGCAAGCAATGAGCCTAGTTGTCCGCCAAAAGGGTGCACATATGCTCCTCAAACAAGGAGCCATCCACCAGGAAACCCACCAGTTACTCAAAGCGTCAAGACCCTCCTCCTGGAAGGGTGCAAGTGTCACCTGGATAAACTTCCAGCACAACTCTCCAAAAGAAGCTTCGAAAGAAGACTCTGCGATCTACACTTTCGCTGGTAAGTCTCTGAGTGCTGAGACAAGGCACGATCCTGTCCTGAAGACCCAAGCACGGAAACCGCCTCCAGGACCATCGCCGTGACGACTGTCAAAGACGTCACAAGAACTGACAAAGAAGCTGCGACCAAAACATCCGTTGGGACTGACTTCTGAATGGCAACTCCGGACTCGGTCGAACGATCTACCGTGAAGATCCCTCATCGGTGAGAATGAGCTCGTCCAACTTCGACACACGCTTCCTGCTTCGAAGTACGGCGGTAGAAGACTCGCGCAAAAGGGAAACGAAGATGCGTACTCCCGTGGGAGACCGCATCGACGATCCATCCAGAAGTCGGAAAGCTCTCATAACGGCGGCAGAAGACTTGCGCAAAAGGGAAACGAAGATGCGTACTCCCGTGGGAGACCGCATCGACGATTTATCCAGAAGACGAAAAACTCTCGTAACGCCGGACCCTGAAAAAGAAAGGGAGAAAAGCACAAATCAGCCACGCATACAAACAAATCAAGTCATGGCAAAAAAAAAAAAAAAAAAAGGGGGGGGGGGGCCCGAGCCAAGGACTGCATCCTTCGCGACCTCCACGAAGCCAAAAAGATTGTTGGAGCAGTCACCGAGGTCAAGATCGGCTAACAGAAGACCAAAGCAGGCTGCTCCTTGTTGACACTAATGGCTTCGTCTTCCTCCTCGTTGAACTCCAGAACGCCTATCTCAATATCCTTCAAGCCGGCGTCACCACCAGAAAAAATTCTCTCCATAGTACAAAGGAAATCCAGCTCACCTCGATCAGCTTGCTCGTGTGCAACCTTGCCAGTCGCTATGCTCACGCGATAGACCTTAACGATCCCATCGGCCTTCGGAAAGCACTCGAAGGGATGAGTCCTGCAAGGAGACGAAAAGTGCAAGTCAAATCAAGATGCAGGGTCAATTCCAGAAGAAAAGGGCAGTGCAAGTCCAGAAGTCAAAAAAAAAAAAAAAAAAAAACACGGAGCTGAAGCTGCAAACCCAAAGGGCCACAGTCCCTTAATGCCAAAAATAAAAATGTAGAGGGGGCCGCAGCAAAAAGAGCCATAGCTCCATTCTCTTTTAAAACCCACAACCCCCAAACGAGGCTGCGGTCTTCAAGCTAGGCAAAACGAGCCTGCGACCTGCAATCGCCACCTCTGCGCACGCCGCTCGCCTGCGGCCTCGCGCCGCCTACGTCGCACCTCGACTCGCACGCCGGCCACCGCCGCTGTTATCGACACTGCAGCCACTTGCCGCGCCTCCCCGGAGTCGTCCGCACCCCCGGCCGAGCCCGCCTCCGGCCTGCGCCCTCCCGCGCCCCATGCCGGCCACCGCCGACGTGCCACCCCACGCCGGCCCGCCGACACCAACGACCCCGCGCCCGGGGCCCATCCTGCTCCTGCGCTCCACCCGGTCCGATCACCCGACACCGCCGGCCGCCTCGCGCTCGTCTCGTGCCCGGCCCGATCACCCGAGACCGTCGGCCGGCTCCACGCCTCGTCGGATCAGCCAGCACCCGTACTCACGCCGGGCCACCCTGCTGCTGCTGTTGTCCCGCACGAACCAAAAAAAAAAAAGAAGAGAGAAGCGGCTGCTAGCTCCCCTCTCTCGCCGAAGCAGCTGCTGCTCTGGACCATGCGACCAAAGCCCGCGCCCGGCCAACCTCCTGCGACGCGCCAGGCATACCAGCCCGGCCTCCGCGTCGCGCTGCCCTCGCCGTCACGCCGCGCCGGCCACCGGCCTGCCTGCCACGCCCCGCGCCGTGCCGGCCACCGGCCCGCCTGCCACTCGCGCCCGCGCCAACCACCGCCTGGACCCGCGCGCGCCGGAGCCCGCAGCCGCTCCGCCTGCCTGCGCTGCTCTCACGCCGGCAGCCGCCACCCCGCCCGCCTGCCACGCCCCGCGCCGCGCCGGCCACCGCGCCCGCCTGCTGCACCGGCCACCGCGCCCGCCCGCAGCACCGGCCACCGCGCCCCGCACGCGCGCGCCCTGCCGCGCCGGCCACCGCGCCCCGCGCGCGCCGAGCCCTCCTGCCGCGCCGGCCACCACAGCCGCCACCTGCGCTGCCGCTGACCCCGCAGACGCAATGGCAGAGACGAAGAAGAAAAAAAAAAAAAATTTTGAAATCCGTTTTTCATCCAACCCCCTATATATAGCCATAATCAGTTATTGGGATAGAGACGGGGTAAATCTCATATCCCTTGAATCTAGGGATCTCTATCCGGTGGGCATCCATATCCGATGTAACCACGAAAGAACATGAAGAAAGTGGGGCTGCACCTCGTCGACTCTGTCTCCTCCCCGCGCTGTGTCAGACGCGTCGTTATCGTCACCTTCGACCGCGACAATCGGCTTCCACTATTGTGCTCCCGCACCGAAGAGAGGAAACAACCCTCCGCCAAGGCGCATCGCGACCATCCTCGCGCTCCCATCGCCTACCTGCCCTGGGACTCCGCACAGCGGCCGCCGCCAACGTTCGCGCCATCCTCGAAGCAAAGGAGGTCCGCGACAACAAGGAAGATGAACAAAACCCTAAAAGATGTCTTCAATGACTCCAAGCAGCCAAAGCCTTCCGTCTCCCGCGTTAGCAAAACGATGAGGGAAACGAAATGGTAGGGGTTCTTGTAAAGACCCAAATTCCGAGCAAAAACGCAAGTCAAGTCCAAGCGCTTCGCGTTTCCCGCGGGCGCACTCGAACTTGAGGGGGCATTTGTGGGCATCGAAATTAGCCCACGGGTTGAACCCGATTTGCACATATAAAATAGGCCCGCACCCAACGGCCTTCGGGTCAAACCCGACTCGCGCATGCGAAATTAGGCCCGCACACAAACAGCCCGCATGCAACTCAGCCCACACACAACGGCCCACAAGCGCAACTCGGCCCACACACAACGGCCCACAAGCGCAGCCCGGCCCACGCACAACGGCCCACGCATGCAACTCGGCCCACACACAACGGCCCACATGCGCAACCTGGCCCGCATGCACACTCGGCCCACGCACAACGGCCCACGCATGCGCAACTTGGGCCCGCACACAAATGGCCCGCATGCACACTCGGCCCGCATGCAAACTCAATCCGCGCGCCGTAGCCCAACTCAAAGCAAGCGGGTCCCACCGGACCCGCTACCCGAACACAAGGAGGGGGGGCCCACCGGCCCCCCCTTCTAGAAAACCGTGTCCCCTTCCTCATGGAGAGGTGGGGCCGGCCCTAAAAGAAAGGGAAAAAGAGAAAGAAAAAAAAAAGAAAAAAAAAAGAAAAAGAAAAGAAAAGAGAAAAATCAAAACCGCCTCGATGCGGGGGGAGGTGGCGTGGACGTCTACACAGCCGTAGATCCGCGACGATCCCTCGATCCAACGGACAAGATGACGTTGTGTCGCCATCCGATCCAAAAGTGCAACAAGAATAACAACTCGATCTTTAAAGATCGAGTCACATCTAGCCCATAACCACTCCAACTAAAAAGGAGGAAATCGGGTTTGTTTCCCCAAATAAGGGAACAACATCTCGATGGTTATGAGGGGAGATATTGGAGGAAACAAAAAGATTTCAGCAATATCTCCCCCAACCGCCCCCCTTTGCCTATAAATAGAAGGGGTCGGGGAAGGCATCAAAGGTCGAAAGCTGAAGAGGAAAAGGCTCTGCAAAGACGAGCTCCAACGCTTGAAGACCGAAGGCTTCACGAGGCACGGCAAGCACGTCCTACGGGAATCCTTGGCCCTTCAAGTCCTCATCAACGTGAAGACCTTGCACTCGAAGATCAAAGCTTCGACTCCTCGCACGAAGAAGAAAGCTTGGAGAAGAAGACCCGGGGTCGTCGTCATCCCGACTTCTCCAACGATCTTCATCAACTCCGAAGAAGCCATAAGCAAAGGCCGGAGCAGAAGATCGAAGCCGACAACACTCGTCGTCTTCAACAAAGGCGTCGACTCCTCGCACGAAGAAGAAAGCTTGGAGAAGAAGGCCTGAAGTCGGTGCTACCCCTGCCGTCTTCGTCAACAAAAGCCGACGCTACAACCGTCGTACGGAGATCGGTGCTACCCCCGCCATCTTCATCAACAAAAGCCGACGCTACAACCGTCGTGCAGAGATCGGTGCTACCCCCGCCGTCTTCACCAACAAAGCCGACGCTACAACCGTCGTGCGGAGATCGGTGCTACCCCCGCCATCTTCATCAACAAAAGCCGACGCTACAACCGTCGTGCGGAGATCGGTGCTACCCCCGTCATCTTCATCAACAAAAGCCGACGCTACAACCGTCGTGCGGAGATCGGTGCTACCCCCGCCATCTTCATCAACAAAAGCCGACGCTACAACCGTCGCATAGAGATCGGTGTTACACCCACCATCTCCACAAGAAGCCTTCAACTCTGATCAAGCCAAATACGCCCGGAGAAGAAACCAGCCGACGTCACAACCGTCGAGGAAGCCGGAAGAATAAAGAAGCCTTGAAGAAGTAGCCATCGCCGTTCGAGAAGAAGATCGAGTCAAAGCTAAAGTCAAAGCCAACGCAAGAAGCCAAAGCAAACGCACCGGTAAAGCCCGCGCTAAAGCAACGCACGTGCCAAAGCCAAGCAACTACGACGGTCACGAGCAAAGCACCGCACGTTCTAGCCGATACGATGCGAAGTCCGGAAGAACTAAAGCATCGCAAGTCTCTACCCGTCTACGTTCAAGCGCAAGCGCCAAAGCAAAGCAAAAGCCAGAGCCACGCCAAAGCCGAAAGCTAAAGCCAAAGCTGACGCCAAAAACACGATCGACGCCGCGAACCGACGATCAAGGACGCCGAGGTCGAGCAAGGATCGAGGAAGACACGAAGACCGAGGAACGAAGCCCAAAGCCTCCCTAGCCGAGAAAGCGCGAAGCACGGACGGGACAAAATCAACGGCGGAAACTCCTTAGCCTCTCAAAAACCCTCACCCTGTAAAGACCTCTGTCCTGGGCAACCCCTTCAGAGCTCTCGCACGAATACCACGTGGAGACGCGGATCAAAGGGACTCTCCAGAGGATCTCTCCCACAATCTCCTGATCAAAAATTTGTAATCTCGTGTGACCCGCAATAAAGACGACCCGAATCTTTTTCCGCGCTCACAACAAGTCCGCATATATGTTAAGCCAACATACATACGTCACAGGCTTTAACTTGGGGGCAACACCTACACTACGACGCGATAAACCGTTTGCTGTTTACTAACGTTGAACTAACTACATGGAGAGCTCAACGTCTGGCTAAAGCTTTAAACCCCGATACAGACATCTAGCTTGATAATAAATAGTTAATTAGAAATGCGATCAGCGAAATTATGGACGTTACGAGAAGCCTTTGGTGTTCTAGTGAGGCGTCGTAGTAGAAATGTGGTGATACTAACGGATGTTGCGAGGGCCAGGGCTACGTAAGTTTTGGGGAAGGGAATTACTGGTGATCTTAGTCCTCCACTTCTCGAGTGCATGCAACGGTGGCAGTGCCTAGAGTGGGTGACAGTGCGGTGGATTTCCCGCACAGCTAATAGTACAGCAAACTGGGTGACGAGGGAGGCTCGGTTGAATGGTGTCGAGGGTGCTTCAATCTCTGTGTTTCTAAATGATCTGTCGGCCCTCGTTCATGACGACCTAATGGTCATGATGTAATGGCCAACGCCCAATCTATCAAAAAAAAAAAAAAAAGAAGAGAAATGCGATCAATATGGTAAAACCAAACTAGTTCGGTTCAATTCCAGATTGGTTCAAACCTGAACCGATCCGACCCAGGTTTCACCCGTATCCCAAGGTGATTAAAGGAGTTACGGAGATGGTAAAAAAAATCTTACTGAAACTCCTGAAAATATTTTACTTACATAGAGTTTGGCCTTTGAGTCTTCGTGGTTGTTCCATACGCAATGAATGCACATGTGCAGTTTGATTATTGTTTACAGTTTGTCCCGTAAAAATTTCTATTAATGGAGACTGAAAGCGTATTAAACTGAGTTTTTTGTCCTCGGAATTCGAATTCCCAAGAAATGGGCCATCCTATCCCATGCACTCCCATAGCGAGCCCGTAGCGCATCTTTTTGGTGCATTTCATTTCTCAACCAAACATCTAAGATTTATAAATCCCACTGTATCTACCCCCTATCCTCATGATCAATGCATTTTTCTGTATACAACTCAATGTAAGAAGATTTGTAAATCCATGGGTATGTGGTGGCTATATGGAAAGAATGTGGGAATGGGCTAATTTTTTGGGAATTAGACTGGTGCCTGTAAATGCTATTGCACCAGAGAGGCCACGTTCTGAATCATGCTGACCACAGGAGCGCAAGGATATTATTTTCCTAGCCATAGACCAAGTCTAGTTTTTGCCAATTACATGAGCACCAAATTATTTATACACCACACGATATAAGAGAAACTCAGGATTCGATCCTCTGACCTTCCAAGAGGAAAACAACGGGTTAACTGTTGGGATACAACCGTAGTTGTGACTGAGATTTATCTTAGCAAATGAAAATTCTTGAATAGGTCTTACACATTTTCAATTAATCCAAAGGCTTGGTGTTCCTTCAATTCTCCCCCCATTTTCCTCTGTCTCCATGCGCTAGGGTTTTAGCGAGCCCCCTCTTGTCCTCCTCGGAAATCGTCGGTTGCTCCGGGGAGGTCGAGTTGTTCATCGGCGCTTCCTAGGGGATAGATCAGCTGGTTCCTCCTTCCCTCCCCTTGTAGATAGGGGGTCCCCAGTGGCGGTGGCATATCGTGTTCGGATCTCCGGGGGCAGCGTGGGCCGTGGCCCCTCTTCTCGATTCGCTAGCCAAGGCCCGGCTTCGGGGTAACGTCCTCTTGCCGATTTGCTGTGCGAGTGGCAGATCAGGAACCCGGCCCGTCGACTGCAGATATTCAGATGATGGGTCTTGGGATCCCCTTCCTTTGCGCAGCAGAGCGAATCTTAGTGGCACGTGGTGGAGGAGACGGTAACTCGAGGGTTCGTTGGCGTTTCCAATCCTTCTGTAGCAGCGCTACTGCTGGTGGTCTTTCTCGGAGCCGGTGGGTTCCGATTTTGGGATTACTTTGGGATGCTTTTTCTTGTTCTCATAGACTTGCGCTAGTGCTTCCGGTCTTCCTTTTTTTTTTTGTAATGGTTTTTGAGTAATGCTATGCGGAAAATCTAAAAAACAATCTGAGACCCATAGCGTGGTGGCGGGGCCCAGGGGTTGCACTGGCCCCTGGGCCCCGGCACCACCCCTTGGAACTCATATTGTTTTTTAGATTGTCCGAATAGCATTACTCATGGTTTTTAGGGGCTTACTGCCTCGTAGGCTGCCGGGGTAGCGGTGATGGTTGTGCGGCGTTGTGCCTTTTTTTTTTTGCGCCGATGGTGGCACCTTTCTCCCCGCCGATTGACGATCTTAGAAATGCTTGCGTCGGCATGTAGTGCCTCTTCGGAGGTCCATTAGTAACCTCCCCCTTTAATTATATTCGAAAAAAATTCTTGAATGGGCCCAACTCGATATGATACCCACATGTAGCATGCAAAGAGAACACAAAACAACGAGTAATTTGTGGGAACTCAATGGAGGTTATGAGTTGCCCATTAATAAGTTGTGTGATTACTAGATTATTGATTTGTTTGTGGATAATTTGATCGTACGACAATAATTTAGAAAATCACTTGGTCCAGGAAAAAAAAAGTTGGACAATTGGAATCTGCAGGACTTTTTTTTTTTTGTGCATTGAAGGGGAGATCACAACAGACCTCAGAGGCACCACAGTTTGGTGCAAAGAACAAAGAGTCGTCACTTTAGCAAAAAAGTAGTCATATCCTAGTGGAGACACCCACGGCCAAAAATTGACACAAACATTGCCACACCGGCGAACAACCATAACTACGCTAGCCCCAAAGCCGCCACATTAGCGATTCAACATCAGGGACAACATCCTACCGCAAGCCTGCATATCAGTGCAGCAACAAAGAAAAAAAAAAAAATTACCCATATAAAGGCCATCACAAGCCCAAAACCGAAGGAGCCGCGATGTAGTCGACACTACCGCAGGAAATGACGCTGCCAACCAGCACTCCAGGACCGCCACTCCGTGCCAAGCAAGAACCTCCATCCACCATCAAGGTCGAAAGCCGCTGCAACGAACCGATGCGAGGTCCACTAGACCTATACAAAGGCCTCTGTATCGAGTAGCCCAAGCTTTCACACCTCACCGGAGTTGAAGTGCCGCCGGACCCGAGAGGCAACCGGAGACAGACCGCAAGACCAAAATCCCCAAAAACAAACAGGAATAAAAACCGTGTACACCTCTATCTACAGGGAATTGGAAGGAAAAAAACCCATATCAGGATCCCGGGAAGGATTTTGTCGAAGATCCCTACCTCCCCGGCGCTGCCAGCGGCAGCAACCGAGGAGGCCAAGATATTTCTAGCAAAATCCTAAACCAGGGATGGGAGAGGAAGACGCTCTCCAATAAGAGTTGGGAAGTTATAATTGGTACATGACTGAACTCTCAAGTACTCTCAAAGTAGTAGTTGTTAAAAAAAATTTCTGGTGACTTTGTGCCCTTGTACTCTGCCAGAGTGGCGGTGGTTGTTGAGTCCACCAGTGGGGTGGTCTTGCTGTTGCTTGCACCGGCATGTGGCGTCTCTTTGGAGTCCGGTGGTGACCCCCCCTTTCCATAAACCAAAAAAAAAAAACAAAAAATCAAGGAATCAAGAATAATTGATTAGGTCTTGCCACTCTAACACCCGGCAATCAAAGTAGGTGAGAGCATCGGTGAGGCCGAGAGTCCTGTCCGTCGACAATAGAGATATCCATCAGATTTCAAGCTTGTGATGATTGAAATGAGTCATGGAATCATGAGCATCATTGTCGGCGCATCACCACGAAAACTTACGAGGTTTCATGGTTTTGTTTATGGCCAAAATGGAGCAGAACTGAGCCGTATATATATATCAGGCATGTGGGGTGGAAAGATCTTGTCCAAGCAGAGATGGACTCAAAGAATCAGCCATCAGCAAAAACACTAATTGAGGACTAGTACTTCTACATGTGTGACAACTGACCATATCTTAAACCTGTACTATGTCAAATCCTGAAACATACAATGTTCATGGCTTTTGATGGTAGGCTGCCCGACATGTGAATGTCACTCAGCCCCGACTGATGGTGCTCGATGCATCAGTCCCACCACGTCACTGTACGGGACTCCTCATGGGATCACTACTGTTGAAGGATATGTACTTTTGCTGGGTCGACAAATGCCCCGACGATCTAGAACCGATCATCGGGTCTTACGTGGAATCGTGCCACAAGGGATCAAGGTTGGAGTTTTTGGAGATAACAACCAGAGAAGAGATGCACATACAAGCACATAAATAACAAAAATACCGACAATTAAGGATTATGAATTTAGGATTTTCATTAACAGAGCTTACAATAGCCAGGTAGTGGTTCACCATTTATTGGAACCCGCACACATATCTATACCATTTCTCATAACAATATCACACAACAAAGACAAACCACCAAGAAGTATATATCAGAGATTACTGAACAACACCGAGAGATGAAGCATCAAAGAAGTTGCCTTAGTAAATTCATTGAAGAACCCGGAGAAAACCCAAGAAACTGAGAAAGATACCCGCAAGAACTCTCTCTCTCTCTCTCTCTCTCTCTCTCTCTCTCTCTCTCTCTCTCTCTCTCTCTCTCTCTCTCTCTCTCTCTCTCTCTCTCTCTCTCTCTCTCTCTCTCTCTCTCTCTCTCTCTCTCTCTCTCTCTCTCTCTCTCTCTCTCTCTCTCTCTCTCTCTCTCTCTCTCTCTCTCTCTCTCTCTCTCTTCATGTGTCGCGCTTTTGTTCTTGTCATTCACTTTTTTTTTCTGTTTGGGTCTACTTCGATCATCAGACAAGCAGTGTGTACACTTTAGTCCAAGGGTAAAATTGTGTGTATCCGACTTTTGATCCCGTCGACATGCATATATATATATATATATATATATATATATATATATATATATATATATATATATATATATATATATATATATATATATATATATATATATATATATATATATATATATATATATATATATAATAAGGGACAACGGTTGTGGGGGGGACAAATGAACTGAGACAAAGCAGCGGCTCAGATTTATCTAGAGGTGGGGGATAAACAAGAATATTCGATCACGGTCGTCCGTTTCCTACTCCCAACCAACGAATGCACTCAGCTCATAAATCCCCCTCTTAAATCACCTTTATCCACCCACATTCCTCTTAGACCGATTTGATCCATCCGATCTAAATCCCATCCAATCCAAGCCCCTCCCGATCACTGGGTGCCCGCAGCCACCGCCTCCCATTAAATAACAAATTTAAACTCACCTCACGAGAGAGAGAGAGTGCATCTCCCCTTTCATCCGTCCGATCGGAATCCCTTAAATTCCCTTTTAAATCCTACTCAACCACCCTTTGGAACCCACGCCTTCTAACCCCTCGAGTCGCCCCAGACTTTACGACCCTCCTCCTCTCCACAGATTTCTCAATCCCGTGCCCCCCGATCCCTCCCTCCTCCCTCCCTCGACCAACACCGCCCGGCCTGTGCCTTTGACGTGCCTCTCTCCTCGGAGCTTCTTACGGCGGCTGCCGCGACGGTGAGTTCTCTCTCTCTCTCTCTCTCTCTCTCTCTCTCTCTCTCTCTCTCTCTCTCTCTCTCTCTCTCTCTCTCTCTCTCTCTCTCTCTCTCTTAGCGGCCGCAGATCCCACACGCCCCCCTCCCTCGATCTGAAGCCGGGGAGGGACTGGATCTAAATCCCCCTCCCCCAATCTCTTGCTCCGGCGAGGGCTGCACCGGCCGCCCACCGTTCAATACCCCTCCCGCACCCCCTCACTCCTCACTCCTACCCCCTCCCTCCTTTCCCCGATCTTCCTGCGCCCCCTCCCTCCTCTCCCCAGAAGATCGTCTGCGCCCGCGCCCCCTCCCTCCTCATCGTCAGATCTGAAGTGCAGCTGCCCTAAAAGGGCAGCAGTTCCTCTCACTCTCTCTTAAGTTTTTTTTTCTTCTGATTGCATGGTGCCGTCGTCGGCGGGGTAGCCCTCGCCCGAGCCACCCTTGGTAATCGGAAGGCGTATCGAGAGTCCCCCGCCAAGGAGTCGATCCTCTCTCTTTCTCATATGCTTTTTTTTTCTTCTGATTGCAGGGTGTTGTCGCCGGCTGGGTCACGATCTGGGCATCAGCGCTTCGCACGAGATCGGCATGCAGCGAGGAGGCGAAGCGGTGGCCGTGCCCTGCGATGCTGTCAATGGCAGCGGGGTGGCAGTGCAGGCTGATCTATCCCTCCCCTTTTTTTGATCGGAGGTTTTTTTTTCATTTTTCCCTCTTTCAGTTGTGATCCCTCTTCTTCCTTCTTCACTTCATCATCAGGTGGTCGCCGTTTGGGCCCGATTGCAGGTGGTTGTTGGAGGTCTGCTCCCGATTGTAGGTGGTCGCCGGAGGACCATTGCAGGGTCTTCACTCCCCCCTCTCTGTTCTGTTTTTTCCTTCTTTCAATTGTTGCTGGTTGTTTGATTTTTTTTTTATTGTTGTTTCGGTTTCAATGGCGGAGATCAGAGAAGGAGGAGAAGAGTTAGGGAGAGAAAGAGGGTGGTGCGTGATAGAGGGAGGAAATGGCAGAGATCAGAGAAGGAGGAGAATAGTTAGGGAGAGAAAGAGGGAGGTGAGTGATAGAGAGGAGGAGGAAATGGCAGAGATCATAGGAGGAGAATAGTTAGGGAGAGAAAGAGGGAGGTGAGTGATAGCAAAGGAGGAAGGAAAGGGAATCGGTTCTTTTTCTATTTTTTTTTAGTCTCTACCCTCACTGGCGACCGTCCCCTCGCTCTTAAGAATCTGATGGGTGTGCTTCATCTAACATAACCTGCTAAGTTTTTTTTTTTCTCATTTTCAGGTATCCGTGGTTCATCGAGCACCTTTGGCCAGTGCCCGGATTCGAAGACAGGGTGAGAAGGTGACGTGAGGCAGGGTTTGAGTAGACACATAGGCGATTTATCCATATTTGGGTGCCACATGACACTTTTTAACCATATTTTTTTTTATGAATGGTCAATCAACTCTACTTAGATCAAGATTTTAAAAAAAAAAATCTAAAAAAAAAAACTTAAAACAACCCGATCAACAGTGGACAAATTTAACGGTAAACTGTAGCGTGCAAATAGACCTTGTTATGGTTAATTTAAAAATGCCACCTGACATATTTTTTTTTCAAATTTTTTTTCATAATCATTGTTAGGAGGGATGTACCCACCTTGACCAATCCCTAACCCCGGTTAAAAAGTGCCATGTGGCACCCAAATTGAAGGGAGAACTAGCGTGTTGGGTGGTCGGGATTGGTTTATCTATACCATTTATTATATATATAATTTGGTTCATCTACGAGACAAATCACATACACAGAACAATCAAAAATATTCACAAGAAAACAAAAAGTAAAGAAGAAAGAAAAAGAGAATCACACAACACAAGCATGTGACAAAGTTATTTCACGTGAAAACCCAAATCAAAAAAGACCACGGATGAAAACGATAAAAAAAAAATCAACTGGAAATTGTGGATCAACCAAGGGTACAATCAATTTCTCACTATCAACAAAAGCATCTTATCCACCTTAGTGTTTCTATTTTTCCAAAAAACTCATCGAAATCTAATCCTTTTCATGATTGGCCTATAAATCCACCTTTATATAATTAGGGTTACAAGAAATGGATCAAAGTACAAAAATACCCCAAATTATTCTCGAGGGTTGCTACCCCCAAAACCCCAGTATAGGGCTCACATATTTTTTGTTTGATTCTAGCTAAGTCTAGTTTGCAGTTTAGAGAATCAACAAGTTTAGCTAAAGGTTGATGGGAATCTAATGGGTAAGTCTACATATAGAGATTAAGACTCGGAAAGAAAAAAAGATAGAACTTATTGGTTGTGTCGGAGCATGTGCTCGCACAATGCCCTGAAAGCAAATTCGCCACCTCTGTGGTCCTTGAAGGCGTCCAAGGATAGCTCCCTAGGGTTGAACAATTAATGTTCAAACTCCTCTTTTGCACCAAAAGAAACCTGTATCTCTTTGTTGTGCAGGTTGCTCACTATGATACCAGTTGTTATTGATCTCGTAACGAGACCTGCGCAAGGAAAACAATCGAGGAACAAAAAACCACCATCAAGAAGAAGATCAAATCAAGCACAAATAAACAACCACACACAAGAATCAGACGACGATAACCAATAGATTCACTAGTATGGAAAAAAACAAGAGTATAAGTTTTGTTAGCCTCTACCAATCCCCCGCACAACACCCTCAAAGAGATTCCCTAAGGAGAAGAGATCCTGCAACATGTGCCCATCCCGAATAATAAGGAAAAAACCTCACCGAAACTCGTGGACCTCTGATGGGTTCCCCTCCCTCTTCCTTGACGACAACTGCCCTCTCAACCCTAGAAAGTCCCTTTAAATCTACTAGGTTCATGGTAGAACCTTTTAATTATAATCGCATGTTCATATCCAGCCTTAGCAAGGAATCCCACACAATCCTACAGTCAAACTCGCGTTTACAGCCGAATTCGCTCAGGTGAAAAATGTGAACACCCAGAAAAAATTACTGTGAACTCGAAGATTTTACCTGCAGTCTAATATACCTGAGCGAAGACTGTGGGTGCCCCGGCGAAATATGTCTCTTGGGTTTTTCTCGCTCCTTCTTTCCGACTTCTTCCATCGTTAGCAATTTGTGTACGAACCTTGGAGTCTTCTTATGGTCTATGTAGGTTTTTTAAGCCACATTCCCATCATTCTCATTATACCCTAGATGAAACTAGAAAAATAGGAAGAAAGTGAGAACATTGAATTGTGTTCTTAGGTGTGGTTTTCCTGGACACACTTTTAAAGGCGTTCTCCACCAACGATTACGAGAGAGTAAAGAGTGGTGAGTTAAAACGAGACATTAAACTTTGCATGCTCTCTTGCAACATTACTAAGAAAACTAAAGATCCAAAACTGAAGAGGAAAAAATATGTCCCAAAAAGAACCCCAAAGCCTAAAGCTCATTCGCGTCATCGCGACCCGAGTCCGTGAACACGCACATGTGGTGAGTTGAGCCTTGACTCTTACGAAGCTACAAGTCACTTAGGGGGGAGTTCTCTTAAATATGTAACTCTTGCTCTTCTCTCGGGTAAAATTGAACTAAACTTAAAGCAAAAGTTTTCATTCTCCAATTAAAAACCAAAATTTTAATTCATACTAATATCTATCAAATGCATTCAAAACCGGATCGGAGATCGAACTGAAAAGGTACCGGGTCCGGTCAAAACCGCTGATTTAACCAATTAAACAGGATACTTATTTGGCCAAAATCGTCAGATGGCTTGTGTTAAAAACTTGGGAAGTGTTTTGGAAAAATCATAGCCCATCTATTGTGGGCACTCATATATATAGGATTGATTAGATAAAGTCTCAAAGAGATAGAGATAGATAAGTCACTATCTATTAAGGTGGATATCCTTATCCGGATAATCTGTTTCATAACACTCCCCCTTGAATGACCACCATTCATTAAGGGTTGCCTCATTAAAATCTTTGATGGAAAAACCCAATGAAAAAAATCATATCAAAGGAAAAAGAGTATAACCTTAGTTCCTTAGTAATTATGGTGGGTGCACATAATGCTGACTTGTTAAAATCTTTGTTGGAAAAACCTTATGGAAAAAACATATCAAAGAAAAAAAGAGAGTACAACACGCATAAATTGTATCTTCAGCATGCCCTCCCCCTAATAAATACTTCATAATTATTATATCTCTCCCTCTGAATACATTTTCCTCTGATTATATCAATTCGTTTGGTGATTGAGCCGTCGTAGTCCAATGCCTTACACCATCTTTTGGAAAGTTGACTTGTGCAAAGCATTAGTTAAGAGATCAATAAGATTGTCGCTTGACCATACTTGTTTAACTTTAATCTCTCTTTTCTTCTAAAGCTCATAGGTGTAGAAAATCGTTGATGAGATGTGTTTGGTTCAATCTTTCTTGATGAAGCCAACTTGAATTTGAGTAAAACATGTGGCGTTGTCTTCATGAATAACCATCAACATTTTAGTAACTGATTCCAACTAACAACTGCTTCTGATATACTGCATATATAAGTGACCTTAATCATACGCATTCTCTACTTGCTTCATATAGGGCTATGATTTCAACATGGTTTGATGATGTGCCCACAAGTGTCTGTTTGGTCAATCTCTATGAAAAAGTTGCATTGTTATTTAAAATACATATTGTGTGTACCCTGGGGAACTTACTTGCCGGGAGCCGCGACTTTGTCACGGGCCGGCCACGCACGAAGTGGAGAAAAAGATGAAGTTACCTACCGGAGGCCGTAACTTCATCGCGGGTAGGTCGCGCGACAAAACGGAGGCAAGGAGATTCCAACTCCCCCTCCCCCCCCCCCCCCCGGGTGGTCGGCCGCGCAACAGTGACCCCGCCCCTGGGGGGTCGGCCGCGCAACAGTGCCCCCCCCAGGGGGGTCGGCCGCGCAACAGTGCCCCCTCTCCCCCCCCCCCCCCCCCCCCCGAGGAGGTCGGCCACGCAACAGTGGCCCCCCCCAGGGGGGTCGGCCGCGCAACAGGGTCCCCCCCCACCCCCCTTGGGGAGGTCGGCCGCGCAACAAGAAGAAAGGAGGGGGGGTCCAACTCCCCCCCTGGGTCGGTCGGCCATGCAACAAAGAGGAGGGGGGAGTCCAACCCCCCCCCCCCCATGGGTCGGTCGGCCACGCAACAAAGAGGAGGGGGGAGTTGTCGCGCATCAACAAGAAGAGAGGGGCGCACAGCGGTTGCGGGGTGCTGACTATGCTCCCGAGATTTCCGGCCGAAGTTACCAGGAGCCGACGCCACGTCCCCACTACCGCGGCGGTTGAGTACTTTGCGGAGACACGTCGTCTACCCGTCCCACGCGGAGCGCTCCAACTATCGCCCCACCACTATAAAAGGAGACCTACCCCTTCAGCAGATGGGACCGAATTCTGGAGGAGGTGCTGTCAGTTTCATCCCGAAATTTGCGGAGCTAAAGAGGTCGGTCGGTATCTTAGCTGAAGTTGCTACGGTCGGTCGGTAACTAAGTTGAGGCTGCGGTCGGTCGGTAACTAAGTTGAGGCTGCGGTCGGTCGGTAACTAAGTTGAGACTGCAGAGGTCGGTAACTTGAGTGAAATTGCAGAGGTCGGTATCTTGGGTGACCGGTCCTCATGGTGTAATTGGGGTTAAGGTGAGAGATTGTAACCACAACCGTTGTTTTAGTGCATTCTCGCTCCACCCGTGGTTTTTTTCCCTTCGACGTTGAAAAGGGGTTTTTCCACGTAATCCCGGTCTTTTTTCTTCTCTTTGACTTGTCAGATTGTGCTTGCCACCCGAACCGCTCGGTTCAATTAAAAACCGCCCACACATATCATGTTTGTGATTGATCCTTATGTAGGTCAGAGAGAAAGTTTGAATATGTATAACTAATCAAGTAAGGAGTACCGCAAGAATAAAATAATCATTAATCAGAGTTCCACGTAGATATCTTAATATTTATTTTTTTTCATTCCAATACCTAAGAGTTGGTTCTGAACTGTATCTAGCCAATAGATTAATAGAAAAATATATATATCTGGTCTAGTACATTGAGCTAAATATAATGAAACACCAATAACACTTAAGTAAGGTTTATCAGAATCAAGAATTCTACTCGCTAATGCATCGCAGGGCACAACTTCACTAATGTATTGTTATATTTGCATTACATGTTTATTTATTGCGTTGTCATTTTTTTCTAGTTTATGGTATATTTTATGTATCTTTTTATATTAATAAAGTTTTCTCGTACTATCAATATTCGTTTAAAAAATTATACTCAATTTTTTTTTACTGTATACAATAAAATTTTCGTTGTAAAAAAATTAATTTAGGTTCCGCCCAGCCCAAAATAAACTCATGGCTACGCCTCTGGTCGGAGGGATCTCCGTCATAGTAGTATGACGTATGAGAGGGGGGTGAGTACTCGAACGTACTTGTGTGTGCCGCAAGGTTCTTTGCGTTGCTCCGAAGCTCATCGCTCTCTGATCTCTTATCGTGCCGGGATCAGATGGTTTGTGCTTCACGTTCGTGCTGATAACGTGTTTTGGAAAAACCATAACCCGTCTATTATGCGCACTCATATATATACAATTTATTAGATAAAGTCCCAATGGGAAAGAGATAAGTAAGTCTTTATCTAATCCGTTTCATAACATGAACAACAAATTTTCACGACAAATTATTACTAGTTCCACATAAAGCGGTTTTTCTCTAGACCGTCCGGTTCGAATTTGAGCCGAAAAAGATTTCGATTACGGTCCAACCCGACTCAACGTGCCGGCCGATCCGATTTTTCAGATACAGATCCATGTAACTCGACAGCTGTCACACATCAAACGCTCGTTCCAGAGTTACTCGGCCACGGGTCAGTACAAACAATCCGCTGCACCCATCGTCGCTGACAACAGCAGAAGCGATCGTCATACGACACACACCGGTCGATGCATCCGGCCCTGGCATAGGGCCCACCTTGGCACCAAACAGGTTTCGCTGTACCGCGGGTCGGGATCCCCAGCTGATCCGATCGGTCAGACCGCCAGTGCCGCGAGATCGATTGTCTCGGAGCGGGAGTGGGGGGCAATGCCGACACGAGCGCACGGGCTGCCACGAACCCGCATTCAATACGACATCGGATCCCGATCGCGGGCTCGCTCCCCACCTTGTACCTCCCCGGCCCCACGCCCCACGCCCCTCGACCCCGCTACAAACAAAGCAGCAACGTCCACGCTTCACCACACCAGATATCCCACGTGTTTCACCCCCCTATCGCACCCAGCCACGTGTTCCGTCGGTCAGCGGCCGGAGGAACACGACAAATTCAAAAAACCCCGGGCATCTCAATTAAAAATAGGGTTATTTTGACTTTGCCCCGAAAATTTCCCCTTGAATTAGATTTTACCCCTCATCTTTTCATTAATTAGACTTTACCCCCCAAAACTAACTGTTCCATCAACTCACCCCCCTCACCCTTTCTCTTTGATGGTGAGCTGACGGAACAGTTAGTTTTGTGGGGTAAAGTCTAATTAATAAAAAATGGGGGTAAAGTCTAATTCAAGGAAAATATGGGGGGTAAAGTCAAAATAACCCTTAAAAATATATATATATATTATATTCATTTAAATAATTTCTCTGGTCCCGTCAAGACGTCTCCCTCCCGACATGCCCGTCTCCGTCAGAACAAGAATCCAAGATCCATCATCCGACGTGGCGATCCGCTAATTAAAAAAACAATCAGCTACAGTAAATTAATTATTCGGGTAATTAATTACGCAGAAGCATCCATGCGCCTGCGAGCCCCCTCTTATTTACTCCCCATGCCTCTCTGTTCTTCTCTGCAGATCTCCGCCTCCGAAGCTACCTCTCCCCTTCCCTCCCTCCCCCCTTCTCTCTTCATAAACCCCCCCACCCTCCACTCCGATCATCTCTCTCCCTCTCTCTCTCTCTAGATCTTCATCGAAAGTTGGGATGATGGCAATGAAGCCGTTGATGCTCAAGGATTTCCTCGAGATCGACGCGAACTCCGACTCCAGCGACGGGTTCGGGTGCGCCCCGGGGCGGCCGGGGGCGGCCACCGTCCGGAGCCTACTGGACGCGGAGCAGCTCGGGGGGAGGATGATGAAGAGTCGGTCGGGAGGGGCCCTGACAAGGATCTCCGCCGTCATTAACGCCGTCAGGCTCTTCTCCTCCTCCGCCGCCGCCCGCGCCCCCTCGGGTTACCGCCAGAGCCGGTTCCTGCCGAGGAGCTTCTCGAAGAGGCTGAGGAGGAGCTTCTGTAAGGGCAGGGAGGAGGAGGTGGAGATCGAGCGGAGGGTGAGGGTGCGGGACATCGTGCGGCTGAGATCGTTCGAGGAGGACGGGGACGAGCGGCGATCCCGCTACTTCCCGTCCCCCGTCGTCAGCAGCTGCAGCAGCAGCTCGTCGGAGGACGGCGACTCCTCCGGATCTGATTTCCTGTTGTCGTCCTGCGGTAGCTCCGTGTGCTCCGGAGAGAATGACGTCGTCGCCGACGGCGGGAGACGAGACTCGCCGAAGAAGAGCTTCAGCCCGGGCGCCAACGCTGTACCAGAAGGGAGGCTGGACGTCGGTGCCGCCGATGATTACCTGGAGGAAGCCGCCGGCGGCCGAGAGGCGAAGGTGAGGTTTCAGACTTTCAGTTCGTAATTAGTTTTTTGTCCTTTTTAGTTATAATTAATTAAATTATTAAATTTGGCTACTTGTGGGTGCATCTGATGGACGGTTGAGATGTTTAGTTGTGGAGCGATTCGGGCGCGTCGCCATCGTCCATTAAATGGGCCGGGTCCCCGTTTACCCATGATCCATCTGGTTGATGGGGACTTCACTTTTCCGTAATAAATGATGGGGACCTCGGGGAGTACTTTTAACTCGTTGGTGTTTCATTCCTTATTCATTAAAGGCGCGTTAGTTTGAATTGTTCTGACCATCACTGATTTACTGTCAAATTTTAATTACAAAATTCACAATTTTAATTTTATGGGGACCCAAGAATTTATTATTTTACTGCTATTTTATTACAAATTTTAGAAAATATATGTTCGAGAGAAAAATACCAGTTGACCCGAATGCTTTAATGATTTCTTTTAACTAGAATGATGTGTCTCGGTCACAATTGTCTGTGGCGACTAGCCCTAATTAGTGCGTCGGGTCCAAATTTTTTTTGTCTAAGTTGTTAGAGTGTTAGTTTGATGCATAATCGAATATTCGTTGTTAAATTTGCGCACTTGCATATCAATGATGTGTCATGGCTAAGGGCAATGCTATTCAACCATCCAGTCTTCCATCAGGATGGGGCTATCCTGACGAGGCATCTGGTCACAACTGAGTCTTTGTCAGTCAATCGTTATTGATCGCGAATGTGATTGATCACCGGTCAAGACTAGATGCAACAGATGATTATAATTGAAATCAGTTTAGAGTGGCCATGGATGGAATAATGGGAGGCCAATTAGCATTTTCCAATGAGAAACGATCCCAAAAAACATCATGTACTCTGAGGTGGCTAGCCTGATTCATTAGAGTCGTTAGATGGCAGGCAACCTTCAAATGAATCACACTCAGTCAAAACCGACAGCTATAAATATATTAATACCACCACCTTAAGGTACGGGACACCTTATGGAATCACTACATCTTACTAGTAGGTGAACATCTCTCTTGGACGTATGTATAAAAGATATTTTCTATGGCCCTTGCACACAGTACAATCGAACGTCACAACCATGACCACTTTTTTTAGCAATGCTATTCTGCCAATCACTTTACCAACTTGACGTGGCACCCAACCATTGTGGTCCATGTTGTCTGTCAGATGAGACTGAGTGCAAATCACTGGTTCGGACTAGCTTCAACGAACGGTTGTGATCATGCCACATCAAGTTGGCAATCGAAAGTTGGCAAATGATTACCAACATAGTATTTTTTTCTTTTTTTCCATGACCACCGTGTTGAAGTTGTTTATCGTGGACCTTAAATGATTGTGGCAACCTGCATTGAAAAAAATATTCTGAACACGCTGTCAAGTGTCAATTCAATTTTTCAGTCAACACTGTCAATTCAACACTTTTTTTGCCTCATATCACACTCGATACATTATTGGTAGTTTACCATATATGGTATAAGTAGAACGAAAAATTATAAGGCTATGCCCCCTACTTTATGCCCAAATATATAAAAGAGTAATAATTTAGTATGTTCATGTTGTGATTATTAATATAGTTTTGTACGATAAATTTAGGAAGAGGTCGGACAAGAGATGGAATGCCAGAAGTGTAACTCCGACGAGGAGAAAGAGCAGCTAAGTCCAACGTCAGTCATGGTCTTTCCTTACGGAGATGAGGAGGATCAAGAGGAAGAGGAGGCGGCGATGAACACCCCGCCTTGCTTCCGCCAAACCTTCGCTAACATCGAGAGTAAGTTTACCCTTTTATTGATAGAATTTATTTAAATTAAATTGATTTTATACTAACAAAAATGTGTGATTTCTAATAGAAATTACATTGTTATTTATTTTTGAAGTAAAATTTGACATAAATATTTGCTACTTGGCCTTTAATGCTTAGTCCGACGACTCTGCCCTGATGACAGGAACGAGGCACCAGCTTCTACAGAAGATCCGACGGTTCGAGAGCATCGCTGAGCTGGACCCCGTCGATCTCGATGCCCGCTTCGCGTCGCTCGCCGATCCCCCGGAATCCAGCGACCACGTGGCATCCGATGCCGAGTCGTCGGGACTCGCGGCAGAAGACGAGGAGGCTGAGAGCGGCACCGGCACGGTAGGAGAGGAGCGGGCCTGGGGCTTGCTCCGGCTGCTCGAGTCCCGAGCTCCGTGGGTCCCGCAGGGTTGCTGGAGCATCGAGAAGCTTCTGGTGGACTTCTTTGTCGAAGGGATGCTCGGCTACGGCGGCGGCTCGCCGCTGCAGTGGAGGCGGCGCGCGAAGGCCGCGAGCCACCGCGGGGAGGAGGACGAGGAGGAGCTGCTGACTGCCGCGAGCGACTGGCTCCGCGGCGGCGGCGGAGGATGCGGGGCGGAGTACGGCGATGGGGAACTTAACGAGATGGAGAGGAACGGACGGTGGAGATGCTTCGAGGATCAAGAGGAGGACGTGGCGGCGGATCTGGAGGGTAGTGTGCTGGTGTCGTTACTGGAGGAACTGGTGCTTGATCTCGTATCATGTTAGCAATCTCAGTCGACCAAAATTGTAAATGTAGGGGGGGACCGTCAACCAATTTTGAGAGATGAGATTAGTAGCAAATCTTTATTTCAAAAGGCCACTTTTTTTAACTTGTGGTACTAATAAGGAATCAAGGCTCAACCAAAGGTCCAACCGGCAATTGCGGTTGCATCCAATCGGTAGACCCGCTATTTCGCTCTGCCCCGTTTGCGGTTGCATCCCAACGGTAAACCCGTTACTTCCCTCTACACTGATTTGGCGTATAATAATGTGATGCTTTCTGCTGGCGAAATCAAGAATGGTTTTAGGTAAAATATTTGCTCTCTTGTGGATGTTACATGTTTCGAACACTGATCGATCTCTCCTGTGCATAAGACATTAACAAGCGCAGACCGTAACAGGCTTTATGCGAGAGGACCTCCCCAGTGGAGGTTTTTTTGGCCTCTCCACATAGCATCGTGGGGACACCTACTATTGCCACACTGGTTAAGGGCCCAACCACAAAGTGCAGTATGTCGTGCTGTGATAGGTGTCCCCACAACACTGTGCTGTGAGGCCTCCTCGTTGAAGTTTTTTGGAGGACTTAGTGATAGGTCCCTGACAATAGATCAACTAAGTGTAAAGGATAGATAGTAAGATAGTTTTGCAACATGTCCCTTCCGAAAAAGATGTTTTTAGAGCAAGTCCGTCAGTTGACTTTTCTTCCCATTAAATGATAAAATTGTTCCTAATACTAAAATCACAAATATTATTCTTCACTAGCAACAGAGCAACAATCTACAATCGTTACTCTTTATTACCGAATTAAGTAATAATTTATACAGTGATTTCACTGTAGCATTTTTTTTTAAAAGCAATCTCGATAAATAATTTTATGCTATATTGAAATCACTATAGCCATTGTTACTCAATTCGGTAATAAAGAGTAGCATTTGCTACAGAGGAACCAAAGAGTAACAAATCGGTGTTAAAAGAGTAACAATTGCTACAGTGATTTCACTGTAGCAAATTCTATTTTTTAAATAGAATCTTGTTGGGAAAAAAATTGCTACAGTGAAATCACGGTAGCAAATGTTACTCTTCATGTGATTTCTTTATACAGCTACGTGTAGGGATAAAAATGGTTATTTTCCAAACGGTTTATGCGTAAAATGAAAATTTTCCAACTGGGAGGATCTGGTGCAAAAGTTTCTTATTGTCGATCCTTACAATTAAAAGGATCTCATGTGAGGGAACCTAGGCACATTACCCCAGGTTTTTTCCCCCCTTAAAGGATTGGCAGTAGTCATGTAAATGCTCACCAAAAAATGTTTAAATAACAAAAAAATAAAAAAATAAAATTTGCTCCTACTCTAATCCCTATTCTGCAAGCATGTGTGTATTGTAAACGTAAATCACCGATGCAAGAATAATTGTTTGAGGTCATTTGGGCATGATCGGATTCTATTTGTAATGGTGTGCAGGATTCAAACCAAACCGACTGATTTTAATCGGTTTTGACACACTAAATGAATAGTCTTTGATTGTGTTTTTTAAAAACCGACACGATTGGATCGGTTGACGAATTTGTAAATTTAAAACGGGCCTAAACCGAAACGACATATCTATATACATATAATATTTTATTAAATATACTATATGTCCTTGTATATCCTTGCTGCCAACAACCTTTGCAACACTGTAAGATGACTCAAAATCGGTTAAAAATCTTATTTAGGTTTAATGAGTAATGATTTGACAACAATTATTATCATTTTTTATGTTAAAACTAAGCCCTAATAGAAGGGGGAAAAATCCCAATAAGCATATGCACAAATGCCCAAACCAACCATCCAATCCAATCCAAACTGAATTTGATTTGATTGGATTCCAATCTCAGTTTGGGTCAGATTGAAAATCCTCAAAACCAACCAAGGTTGTATCGGTTTGGGTCTTGCCTAAATAGGTTGGTTCAAACCGATGCACACCCCTCCCTAATAGAGCATCTCCAACGGGCACCTATACAATCTATTCTTTGGAACTGAAGAGAAATAAAGTGGGCCCGGGTAAAAAATGTTATTTCAACGGGCTTCTAAATCTTTGGCCACAATGGCTTTTCCCTATTGCTCTCGCTAGGGCTGACGAGAGGAACAAAGAAAAGATTGATCGTGGGCCCCCCTGGTTTGAATAAACCAAAGGGGGACTTAGTGTTAGGTTTCTAACAAAATATTGATTTACTGAAAAAGAAAGACAAGAAGATGGTTTTGCACCAGGTCCTTCCCGAAAAATATATATTTAGAGCAAGTTCCACCGTTGACTTTTCTTCCCTTTAAATAACAAAAGTGTCCCTAATACTAAAATTACAAGTGTTAAGTGTTAGTTCTCACTGTGCAAACAATACCAATTTACAATTTCACTCTTCATTGTAGCAAATGTTACTCTTTGCTACAATAAAATCAACGTAGCTATTTTTTTAAAATAATTCTCTTTTAAAAAAAAATTGCTACATTGAAATCATGATAGCAAATTTTACTCTTTATTACCTAATTATTATTGTTCATGTGATCCATTATAGCAAATATCACTTTTTATTACCGAAATGTTACTATTTGCTACAGTGGAATGCTTTAAATTTTTTTGTGAGAATTTTTATTTATAAAAAAATTGTTATATACTTTTTATTATCTAATTGTTACTCTTCATGTGATTTTCTTGAACCCTTGCATGTATAGATAAAATGATCATTTTCCAAAAGTAAGGACCTACACGAAAGCATCTTTTTGCCGTTCTTATCATTAAATATGATCTATTTTATGGATCTAACACCAATTTGCCATAAAACAAACCATTTTATTGTTAATTTCCACGACAAGTCCCCCCTACTTCATTAGCATGTTTGAAATGCTACCCATACATTGGGTCTTTTCAAAAAATAAGGTAGAGATTTCATAAGCTCGTTGGAGTGCTCTTTAATTTTTCTGATAAAAACTTTGGTATAATCGTGATACTAGCTCAATTGGTATCAAGGATCGATCACAAATGCCAGAGCCAACCTTTTTCTTCGTACCCACCATTTAAATAAGAGAAACCCATGAGGTGTAGTTTGGACTGAGTGTGATGCACCTATTGTGGTGGCTCCCATCATGTGGCTATGATGCACATGTCCTAGTGTTTGAGGTGCTCCTACGTTTCTGATTGGCACATGATACCATATCAGCTGGTTTGGTGTCACGATTACACCAAATATTTTCTCTCAATTCTCACTCCATACTTTGTCTACTTGGCAGTTAGGAGCTCCAAGAATATGAAAGGCACCTAGAAGCCCATTGGATATGCTCTTACATTCCCTTTACTGCACACAATGTCCCTTTGCCTACGGTCAGGGATGAGTACAATTCACGGGTCAAGGATGGGTGCAAGGGACGGATGTGATCGCAAATAGTATTTTGCGATATTAACACAGGTCAAGGCATGGAAGTCGTGTTTGATTTACTTTTCATCGTAAGAAGGCGATAGAATACACTCACTTAATGGGATAATTAAATATTTTTCATTTGGGTGAAAAACGTTTGAAGTCATGTCAGGAAGGAAATATCAATGGTGCAATTAAGTGAATTGCTCTCTCTCATTATGTGAGCAGTGAGTTCATACACGTGATGAAAGAGAAATAGTAGACCTTGGTGGATTACTAATATTTAGTAGGGTGGTAAAATGAATACTCATGGATATCTTATTTTATTTTATTTTGCAATCTACTCGTGGTTAAATTAGAGCAAGATATGTTTTTTGGCAAATAGGAAAAAAAAGGAGGAATTGGTCTGAGGTCCTTGGTGGAGAGTCTATATTGCTTGCAGGACATGTTTAAGTTTCGTTTAATATAAAGTCCATGACTAAGTGATTTAGTTGTAACCGCGTCCATTGATTAGAGGGAAACGTATCCAGATTAGAATATGGGTCGAATATGTTGGCATTGACTCTTTTGTGACCATCTTACCCCCGCGTCCATACTATTCACCAATATTCTATGTTCAGCGTTGATTTTCCATGTTGCGCTTCAGATTTAGGATTTGAGACATTTTTTTTTTCAGATCCAGCTATTCGACTTTCCAGATCAAGTATTTTTATTGGACCGATTGTTCTGATCTATGGTTTGATTGTGTTTTTACTGCTTATCTTATGTTTTTGCTAAATATTATGAGCTCTATTTTTATGGAGCCGGTTACTTAGCTTTCTCATTCCAATCTGTGTCTCCGCTAGCAACAAACATTTTATGTTCAGTTTGAAAAAAAGTTTATATTTTTTCGTAACTCCTATCGAATGGATTTATCTTCATATTCATCTTCAGATGAGATTGCTTCATACAGTAATAATGTGTTCTACATAGATTGCTTTGTGTTTGATCTATTTATCTTCTAGAGAAATTGTGTTTCTTTTCTATTCATGAGATTAAGATTTGATAAATGATCATTAACATTTTTTACCAATTATATTTTTTATTTTTATTGTAAATACCTGAGATGGTAGAAGAACAATTAAAATATCAAATGTATCATTTATGATCAATTTTAAAATATCAATGTATAATAGTTATACACAATATTAACTATTAAAAAAGTATTATATTTACATCATACTTGTCATTTTTTGTTAATAATTAGAGTAATATGTAATAGAATATTAATTTATTATGCAATATTGTTTATTTTAAATTAATTTAAAAAATATCTAATTATTATTATTGATATATAGGAGTAACAATTGAAATATTGTAATATATGGATCATGATTACTATTATATATGTTTTAATAAAAATAATTTTTGCATCACTGATACTCTCGACATGTAAGGGTAGCAATGGAAAGGTTGAAAAATTTTCTAATTCGTACTCTTCATATACAAAAGCAATAATTAAAATATTATCATTTATGCTTCAATATTAATATTAAGTAGGTTATAAATAACATAGTAATGTTAGAGTATAATTTTAATATAAAATATTTATTTCTTTATGATGATTTAAGTAAATATCCAATTGTTACTCTTGACATATGAGAGTAACAATTGAAAGATATTAATCTATTCACCACTATTACTATTAAATATTTTTTAAATAAAATTTTTGATGTATCACTGTTACTCTTGATATACAAGATTTGAAAAGTCTTAATTCGCATCTTTTAGATACAAGAGTAACAATTGGAATAATACGATTCCTACATCAATATTAATATTAAGTAGGTTATAAATAGTATAATAAATACTATAGTATCATTTTAATATAATTTTTTTTTTGTTATTAACTAACTAAATCTTCAATTGTTACTCTTGACATATAAGAGTAACAATTAAAAAATTATAATTTGATCACCACTATTAATTTTTAAACATGTACTAATTATAGATTTTGTTCAGATAACAAATACAATATTCTGCAAATTAAGACATAAGATGTGTTATTATGTAGTTAAATTTAGAAATCTCCAATTCATACTCTTAACAAATAAGAGCAACAATTTACGCAATTGTTATTCTTTTATATATATATATATATATATATATATATATATATATATATATATATATATATATATATATATATATATATATATATATATATATATATATATATATATATATATAAATAAAAGGCTTAAATAATATCAAATATTTGTACCTTTAAGATGACATCAATATTAAATATTCAGATCTAAGTATTGTTGATCAATTGAGACTAATCTCAAATTGATACTCTTGATTCACATGAGAAATAAAGTGCTAGATAGTCACTAGTGTTTGTATGCCAAAATCAAAAGGTTTAAAAACAAAAATTAAAGAAAAAAAATTCAAAAAAAAAACATTTAACCATCAGACATTGTGTATATGAGTATGGTTTAATCTTTTATTTGATAATATAATCAAATACAATGTCTTTAAAGTTTGAATTATATAAATTGGAAGTAGTATAGACCTGAAAAATAAAGGATGCCCCCTTTAAAGACTCTAAAAAATATAAACCCTAATCCTAGTTCCGTTTTAATCTTTTTTGGAAGTGATTTGGTTCGTTGAGGTCATAGAAAAGTAAGCAGAGAGATCTTTAATTGCACCAAAGATTATCTGAGGTTCTTTCGCTTCAATTGCAATAGATTTTTCTTGATCTGGAGAGTCAGAATAAGAGTTTTTGAACCGCTGTATTCATTTTAGCTAGATGATTTTATTATTGTACAGTCGATGACATATTTTGTAAAGTTAATTATTTCGCATGGATCATTAAGGTATTAGGTTGTTACAATAGACAGTAAGGACGTCCACTTCAGTGAAATGTTAGACGAGGACGTGAGATTAAAGGAACGGGTTGTCTATCCTCTAGCTTAAAACGATCTCCTAAAAAGGACCTCACACTAAATCCCCCCAAACTAGAAAGTTTTTAAAGCCCTTAATATGGTCGGCCCGAACCACAGTATTACCATGGTTCATGCTTCAGAAAGTTTATTATACTTTTCTTTATAGACCCGATCATGGCCACAAGTTGTACCCATTCACAACCAGGCAGTACCAACTAAGAGACCCAAAACGGAGGAGAGCAATCTATTTCTCTTCGAATAGATGGGTGACCATTACCCTCAAATGTGAACTGCTAGATACACTTTTCATGGGCATCAAAACACACGATCACACTCAATTTTAAGTTTGTCGGCGCATCTAATTTGAAAAAACTTGGATGGGGAGGCCTTATCACGACAATATAGTGCGTATGCACATTCATGTTGGCCCATTTGACTGTGACCTAAAAAACCATTTTTTGTAGGTTTAAGTGTGCTCATACGTGTTTTATAAGCTGGCTAAAAAAAGATATTTTTAGGAGCAAAATTTTAGGAGCATCAGAGCGATAGATCAAAGTTTTTCCCAAAAGACAACACATAGCCAAATGCGTCCATAATGCAGGAGCAATAGACTGGGTGTCCTGGATTCAGGGCCCTATGGCATTGGAGCTTGGAGAGTGTGCAGTCGGAATCAAGTATGATTCACTTGTCAGAGGGGGGTGATCGAATGGTTTTTATACTATTGGAGTCGTTGGACACCCTAAGACGGTTTTTTTTTTAATACCTTTTTCTCGAATCAACTAAACATAAAAGAACATTTGTTGGAGCTGATCGCCTCCGCCAACAAACCAAACCTAAACCTAATTCTAAACTGAAGATTTATAGGCCATGGGATTGACCCTAAACCCAGAAATTCTAAACCTAACCGAACCCCTCCGCTCCTCGTTCCTTGTCATCTCTGTTGCTCCCCGACACGGGGGTGGCGATGGTGAGCAGCTGCACCTCGATATTGCGCCCATTGTCGTCGCCGTCGCCGCCGCCACCTCTGCTGCTCTTGCTGGAGATGCAAGGTGTGGGTGTTTTCTGGTTTCTGATGAAAATCAGGAGCTTTACATTAACAAAAATGTTTCTATATCCTAAAAGTTTGAGATTTATTCTGTCCTGCATTAATCATCAGTTAACCTAAGTTTTGACTACGCAAGGGAAAAAGTAATGCTCGGCCGGGAAATAGAATTCCTCTCGGTGATAAAAGGAATGTGATGTTGTTTAGTTTTTCATCGGTTAGCTTTTCGGGCTATCACAAGGGAATCACATTACTTTCTTCCTCCTTAGTGAAACTTTATTTCTACCAAAGGAAGCTTGAAATGGGATTCTTTGGGTTGTATCCTGCAACCCTGTTCTGAGCTGGTCAAGACCAGGCTGGATCCCAGCCCATTACCTGGGGCTCAATCGGGCCACAAGCTGAGTCAGGAGTTAGGACCCATTGCACACAACCCGGTGAATCAGGTTTAAACGTAGAAAATGGCGCATGATCAAAGTTTTCAAGAGAATTTTTACCAAAAAAGGGGAAGATTTCTGGAAAATCCCGCGAGGGCCCTACCAACGGATCGTGAGAGATTATTACTTCCAAATATCTCACATATATTATTATTTTTTAATTAATTACACCTTGCCCTCATGAAATTTATCTCAAAAACACTTAACACCCCTGTTGTTTATTTTGTTTCAAATTGCTCCCTAACGTTTGACGTGTTGACACAATACCCCTTAATTTCCTCATTTGGGAATTTCTATTGGGACTTGAGGGGGGGGGGGGGGGGGGGGGGGACAAAGTATAATTTACTTTGGTTGGGGTGGGGATGGGGTGTTGGTGAACGGTCCCCACCAAAGATAACTTAAATGTTGAGCACAAATAAATTCTGTGGACGAAAACACCTTCCATAGTTTTTTTTATTATTATCCTTTTCTCTAGGGATGGCAATGGTGCGGTTTCGGTGCGGTTTCAGACAAAACCGAAACCGCATCGCAACACTGAACCGCAATACCGAAATCGCACCGCACCGCGACGGTGTACCATATGTAAAACCGAAACAGCATCATGCGGTGCGGTGCACCGCGGTTTAACATTATATTGGTCTAAACGGTGCGGTTTTTTGCGATTTTGGGCAAAACCGAAACTGCACCGCAACACCGAAACCGTAAACCGAAACCGCACCGCACCATGACGGTTTTATATTTTGGCAAACCAAAACCGCACCATGCGGTGCGGTTTTTCGCGGTTCACGATTTTAAACCGCACCGTTGCCATCCCTACTTTTCTCTGAAATCTGAACCAACCAAATCTTTGATTGGAGCTGCTCGCCATCACCGACGAACCGAACCTAAAACCCTAAACCCAAGATCTATAGGACATGGGATGAACCCTACACTAGGGATGGCAACGGTGCGGGTTTCGGTGCGATTTTGGGCAAAACCAAAACCGCACCGCAACACCGAAACCGCACCGCACCGCGACGGTGTACCGTATGTAAAACCGAAACCGCACCATGCGGTGCGGTGTGGTGCGGTGCACCGCGGTTTAACATTATAATGGTCTAAACGGTGCGATTTTTTGCGGTTTTGGATAAAACCGAAACCGCACCACAACACCGAAACCGCAAACCGCAAACCGAAACCGCACCGCATCGCGACGGTTTTATATTTTGGCAAACCAAAACCGCACCATGCGGTGCGGTTTTTCGCGGTTTGCGGTTTTAAACCGCACCGTTGCCATCCCTACCCTACACCTAGGATTTCTAAAACTAACCGAACCCCTCATGTTCCTTCTCGACTTCGCTGCTCGTCGCTGCTGGGGTGGCAGTGAGCAGTTGCACCTCGAGATCACGCCCGTTGCCGCCACCGCCATCACCTCTGCTGCTCTTATCGGATATCGTCATGGCTGCTCATGCTCGAAGCCGGAGATTGAGGGTGTGGGCATTTTTGGGTTTCTGATGAAAATCATGGACCTTACATTAAAATAAATGTTTCACTCTCCTGCACCTTCCATATTTGTTATGTCCGGGATTTTTTTTCATGACACCCCAACCCAAACAACAGAAGAAACATTACAATTAATGCATAGATCCATCTCTTTATAAACTAGAGAAGATATACAAATATGGATTGAAGATGAGGAAAATGAGGTAGACTTCCAAAGTGTGAACTTGGTCAACGCATCAGCTCAAGCGTTATTATCCCGTATGACATGTGGAAAGCTATATGAAGTGAAACTCCAAAAAATAGTCCTTCAGTCTGGGATTAATCATCAATTAACTCGTCTTTTTATCTATATAACAAGGGATGTATGTTTTGTGCTGACTAAACAAAACGGAACTAAAAAGCTAACTAGGACAAGTTGACTGGACAAAAATGAACCTAATAGATCTAACACTTTGTTCAAAAATCAACGCATGATCTCTATTTCTTCGTCAACCAACTCTCTCCACTTGGTTTCAAATCCTAACTTATTTAAACTGCACTAAACCCCTAAATTTCCGGCCCATTTAAATTGCACTAAACATGACCGTTCATCCCTTGATCGTTGTTCACATCAATGGCTATAAACCCGCATGCTGAAATTTCGGCCGCCCTAAATCATCGGGTCAATCTCGAGGAATCCGTTCGAACAGAGACAGCTGATTGATTGATTATAGGGGGAGGGGGATGGGGAGTTGGTCGCGACGAAGGCGCCCGCTTCGTGCCAACCCCAATTGGCACGATGAAGAAAATGGATGTCCCTATTAATGCTGGTTTTTATTGTTGAAAAATGTTTTGTTACCAAGACGGTCCGTTGCAGTGCCGATAGGCACATGCATGCACTAGTTTAGAGACATAACACATAAGCGAAAACGTATTAGTGTTATTTGCACCCCAGCTTTATTTTTTTTTTTTTTTTTGAAGGGTGCACCCCAGCTTCATTTCCTTTTACGTGCAGCCGTTCCAGACGTTCTTTCCATATGTGAGGAGATCACATCACAATCATGGGACCCACATGTAATTTGGTTTGATACTGTGCACTATTCAAAAAAAATCCATTGAATATATCATCATTATCTCCTTACTACGAATGTATCAACTAAGTTATATGCAGCAGCTGTCTCCTCGTTAATGAGCGTGACAAATCCCTTCGAACATGGTGTAACCACCCCCCCCCCCATCGTGTAAAACGTTCTCCTCCGCCACCAGAACCAGAGAACAGGGGCAGTGAGGAACGTGAAAAACAAAGAGATGAAGAGGGAGAAAGTGTAACAGTAGGAGAGGGTCGGAGAGTTCTCGTTGCTGTGTCTGAAAAAGGGTGGAAAGGGTGCTGTCCTCTCTGTGATTCCTTCCTTCTCCCCTTACTCTTTCCTTTTTCGTTTGGTTTCTTTGCATTTGTTCTTCCTCCTCCTCCTGAGAGAGAGAGAGAGAGAGAGAGAGAGAGAGAGAGAGAGAGAGAGATGAAGAAGGAGGAGGAGCAGGGGAGGTCTCTGTTAGGGGTAAGGCTAACAGGGAGGCCCAGGTGGCAGCAGTTTCTCATATGCTCTTCGGGCTTCTTCTTCGGATACCTCGTCAATGGAGTCTGCGAGGTATGCGTGCTCATCAACGGAGAACTCTCGCAATACCCAGATGGAAAGATTCAATCTTTCCCCTTGATTCTCGTTCTTGGGATCTTCTGGGTTTTCTCCTCTGCACCCATCTGCTTCGAAAATCCCTTAAAGATTCAGCTTTCCCTGTGATTTGTTTCCTTTTTGGGATCAGAAATTTCGTATCCCTTTGTCTTCTCCATTGCATTGTGCTTCTTAGAAATTTCGTTTCCTGATTCTACTCCATGTTTTTGCATCCATTGTGCCAGGAGTACGTATACAATCGTTTGCAGTTCAGGTGATGCTCCCTCTCTCTCTCTCTCTCTCTCTCTCTCTCTCTCTCTCTCTCTCTCTCTCTCTCTCTCTCTCTCTCTCTCTCGTGGTGGGTTTGTCCGCATAATTTCTGATGAATTGGGTCCTGCCCTGTTGTTTGTATGCATGCAGCTATGGCTGGTACTTTACCTTCGTGCAGGGATTTGTGTACTTGGGTCTGATACAGCTGCAGGGCTTCACAACGAAGCAGATGGTGAACCCATGGAAGACCTACGTGAAGCTCTCGGCCGCGCTCATGGGATCCCATGGCCTCACCAAGGGCTCTCTGGCTTTCCTCAACTACCCGGCCCAGCTCATGTTCAAATCCACCAAGGTAAACATTTCTCTCTCTCTCTCTCTCTCTCTCTCTCCTCTCTCTCTCTCTCTCTCTCACTCTCTCTCTCTCTCTCTCTCTCTCTCTCTCTCTCTCTCTCTCTCTCTCTCTCTCTCTCTCTCTCTCTCTCCTCTCTCTCTCTCTCTCTCTCTCTCTCTCCGTACAATTACATTTCGGTCACAAATTTTCAAAGAATTAATCGAAATACATCTTTTTTTTCTACTAATTAGAAATTGTTTGAAATTTTGATAGCAGTAAATTTCTGTTCGACATAACGAAATGTCGGTATAAACGATCGATATTTGATCAAAATCTATAAAAAAAACCCACTGATTTGAGATATTTTAAAAAATATAAAAAAAACCATCGACATTTGACCAAAATTTGATAAATTTTATTTCTTTGACCGACCAAAATCAACACCGAAATCGGCATTTGGAGCCTTGCATGTGTCCGAATGATTTTTCAGACATTAATCCCATTAATTCAGGAGGGTTTCAAACTAAGTTCATTTGCATATCACTGGAGTTTCAATGTTCTGTTGAACTGTGTCTATTATCTATTTCTATTTGTTCCTGTCTTTCAGTTCTTGCATTTCCTTTCATCTTTGATTTCCTCTCTCTCTCTCTCTCTCTCTCTCTCTCTCTCTCTCTCTTTATGAGCAATGGAATCTTTACGATTCGATGAATAGCGAGTATGTTTTGATGCATAGATTACATAAAAGGAGTTGGAGCATATGATTATCGAGGCTACATTTGTTTTTGACGGATTTCAGCTTAATTTTCTTCCAAAAAACTGTGGAGAAAATGAATTTAGTGCTGAGTTTGTGGCTCAATTTCGATCCAAGGGGTCTTTTCCGGAGGATTTGGGATAATAATGTGAGATTTTGGCAAATTTCTTGAGAGGATGAGAAATCCTAAGCGAACATGGCTTTCTCGTTAAAGGAGTGATTGCTTGTACCTTCTGTTGATTCTTTGCTTCATAGTTGATTTCCGACTTGGGTTTTTCATGTAAATGATTGTCTCGCGCTTGTGGGGTGGGGTGTTTTCTATTTCTCTTCTTTACTTTATGTTATTCGTGAATCTTTTGCAATTTGTCCTAAGCTTGTTGGTGTGAATCTTTTGCAATTTGTCCTAAGCTTGTTGGTGCTCGTGCTTCCTCGGCCCAATATCAGACTGTGATTGTTTCATAGATCTCCTTTCGATTTCCATGTAATTGAATTTGTGGGATTCAGGTGTTGCCGGTGATGGTGATGGGGGCGTTCATTCCCGGCCTCCGACGAAAATACCCTGCCCACGAGTACATCTCTGCGCTACTGCTTGTCGCGGGTCTCATCCTATTCACCCTGGCTGATGCTCAGACATCGCCCAACTTCAGCATGGCCGGGGTCGCGATGGTTTCTGGCGCCCTCGTCATGGACTCCTTTCTCGGCAATCTGCAAGAGGCCATCTTCACCATGAATCCCAAGACCTCGCAGGTGACCTCTTCCCTTCTCCTTCATTGCTCATGTTTCTGAATTGGTTCGTGACATGGGTGTGTGAACTCTCCTTGCTCCAGATGGAGATGCTCTTCTGCTCAACCGTCGTCGGCCTACCTCTCCTGATCCCCCCCATGGTTTTGACTGGGGAGCTCTTCAGGGCTTGGAATTCCTGCTCTCAGGTAAGAATTTAGTCTCCCACCTTTAGTTCATGTCCTCACCTACTTGAGATTTCTTATGTGGATTAGAGAGATTCTCAGAGGATTGAAGTTCCTGCTGATCCAAAGCGCATCCATTGACATGTTACATCTGCTCAAACCAATTTAATTTTCCGCATTTGATTTAGCCAATGACTAATAAGTCTCACCATCAACAACATCACCGCCATCGTCGAGATGGGGTCGACCAACTATAGAGACGAAGGACAAGAATTTCCCGATCGATCGGACAATCGACCCTCTAGGATTTTAAGGAAAAGCTAAGAAAAAAACAAGATGCAATCACACATGAAAGGGAGACGGAGTTTGGTGGTGGCGCCTATGTTCTCACTCCACTTCAATTCCACTATGATCTGAAACAAAGCAACAAGAAGCCAGTAGATTACACGAGTATTCCATCCGACTCCTTCTCAATCTATATAACATAGCACGGTGGTTTTGTGAAGACTAGACAAAACGGAACAAAAAAGCTGACTAGGACAAACTGACAGGACAAAAATGAACCGAATAGATCTAACCATTCGTTCAAAAATTAACGCACGATCTCTCCTTGGTTTGAAATCACAACCCATTTAAACTGCAATAAACCTCAAAAATCCCGGCCCATTGAAACTGCACTAAACCTGACCCTTCATCCCGTGATCGTTGTTCGCATCAACTATAAACCCACCTGCTGAAATTTTGGCTGCCCCAAACCATCGGATCGATCTCGAGGAATCCGTTCGAACAGAGATAGCTGTGATCAATCGATTATAGGGGGACAGGGTGTTGGTCACCGAAGGCGCCCGTTTAGTGCCAATCGGTACGAGCGAGGAAATGGGTGTCCCTATGAATATTGGTGTTGTCGTCGAAAGTGTCTTGTTGCTGAAGACGTTCAGGTGTGTTGCCGCTGAAAGCGACCCACTGCATTGCCGACAGGCATGGACATACACTAGTCTCTCATAACCTACGAATTTGGGCTTTACATATATTTACAAACGTGAGCCACTGCCACAGAGAAATGCCAAAAGTACCCTCTGATAGTCGGACTCGACTAACTCTATGTAAGTCGACATCCTTGTTCGACCCGCGAGTTCATAGCGCACGATCAATCAGTACTTCTCAGTGCTATCAGACTCCTCAGATAAACCCTGACCAAAGCAACTTTGCATGAGTAAGTCCTATTGATTCTTAATGTGATGATACCCTTAGAGGCTTAAACACTTCGCGAAACCAGACTTAGTATAGCCTTAATTGTGAAACTCATGTAATCACTAGCGATTTCTTGCGGGGTTCTCGAGGGACAGATGAGATGTTAATCCTGTAAATATGAATTAAATTCGTTCTCTCGATGATTTTGGATGCAGCATCTGTACGTCTATGGAGTATTGGTGTTCGAGGCGATGGCCACCTTTGTCGGTCAGGTCTCTGTTTTATCGCTCATCGCCATTTTCGGGGCAGCAACCACCGCCATGGTATGCTTTCAAAACCGAATCAAAATTTTTTTCGGGGAGGTTTCGCTTCATCTTTCTCATTCAAAACATCAGCAAGCACCTTCGGACTCCTGATACTTAATGTTGCGTAGGTCACCACCGCGAGGAAGGCGGTCACCCTTCTGTTATCCTACTTGCTGTTCACAAAGCCGCTGACGGAGCAGCATGGCACGGGGCTGTTACTCATCGCCATGGGGATCGTCCTCAAGCTTCTACCGCAAAACGACGATCCAGCTTCTCGCAGGCAACCACCACCGCATGATCATGTAATGAGGCAGCAACAAGAAGGATCCCATGGAGATGGAGAAGAAGAGAAGAGACCTTTGGTTTGAATGAAACAGATATTGGTATGCTTTGTCGTGAAAGGAAATTGTAAGGAGTACAGGTTGCTCAGAAAGCTAGTTTTTTTTTTTGTGGGAGGGGGGTAAATTACATTAAACCCCACTTAACTATTGTGCATTTTCAGATTACCCCTCTGAATTAAAAAACCAAGGATTTTTTTTATTAAATGTCGGAATATGTCAAGGGATTATTAATAAAACTTAAAAGAGGAGGTGTTTTATGTAATATCAATATTTGCTCAGGGGACAACTACATATGTATTCCAGTACTTAACCCCACTATTTTTCTATTGGGCGGTCATAGGATCAACTTCCGGGCTTGTCTTACAAATGAAATGGTACATCTGTGGCTAGAAATAAGGCTCGGATTTTGGCAAGAGAAAAATTACTTTGCGCTCCTATAGTTGACAGTAGGGACGGCAGATCTCAATCCTTTCCCGCTAAGAAATATCATATCCCAAACCCATGTCAGGTTTAAATGATCAATCCCAAACCCGTCCTACTCATACTAATAAAAACGTAAACCCGTTCTGTCCCATCTCAATTATGTTTATGCAAGATAAGTCCAAACTAGTTGTTTATAATTTGAACTAAATTTATTTTCGTTAAGAGAAGCAATAAATATATTAAGATCTAAAATTATTATAACATACAACAACAGTTTCAATATTTTTGTTAAATATATATACATTGAATGAATTAAACATATGTACTACAATGAAAATGTATAACTTACAGAAGTCTACATGCAAGTAGTTAAAACTCCATGAACATTTTGATAATTAAATCAGAAATATTCTACATTTTAAAATTTTTTTAAATAAAATGCATGAGTTGTATTATCTCCTTAATTATAGTATTGGTGTAACATAAAATAGGAAACTAAATCATATCCGAGTAAATTATCAAACGCCAAAAGAAATAACATATACGTAGTTTACGGGTTGGGTCGGGTCGGGGTAGACTAATCCCAACTCCGTCCCAGACACGATTGGTTTATTTCGTAAATCCCAAACCTATCCAAACCCAACTACTTCCATCCCAAACCCAGTTAATCAATAGGGTCAGGTCGGGTTTTCCCATTTAGCCTGTCCCGTTGCCCTCCCTAGTTGGCAAGCTTCAACCAGGACATATGTGCCCTATTTAAAAAATAAACCCTCGATTCTTAATGGTTTCTCACTCACTTGCCCAAATCTTTCGAAATGACGAGTATAGCCCACACCAAAATTTAGAACATAGGATTCAAGAAAAAATGATGGAAAACAAGGCAATGTCTGCCATGGGGAAGGAAGAGATAGTGGTTGTGGCACTGCTCGTAAATCCCATATTCAACCACCTCCGGTCAACCTCTTCCATCATCTCTGCGCCCCTCAAACTATGGGGGAAGGAATAGAAGCATCGGAGGTATGTTTGGCAACGCCCATATCTAAGCCGGCATCCTCTTTGGTGGGAAACTGAAGGAAGATGAACTCAAATCTTCTGCCCCATCGTCTGTCTCCCAAGTCACAGCTGTCCATTGTACCCATACCCAATCGATGCATCACACTTAGCTCCAATCTGCAGGGAAAGGGATGACAGTGATCAGGTACAAGCTAGAGCCTATGTTGCTAGTCCAATCACACCCGTTTCTTTGCCTGTCGGTCGGGGCTGAGTGCGATGCACCGGTCATGTATGGGTGCAACGGATGACCGTGACTTGGGGGGCATATGATTGGGTACAGAAATGAGACAAAAGATTGGGTTCAAGGAAAAGGGGTGGGGTGTTCAACCGGGGTGCATTCAAGTTAGGCGAGGGTTTAATCGAGATGAACTTAAGTAGAGTGGGGTGTAGGGGGTATTTTCGAGATGAGACGGGGTATGATCTAAAGAGTGTATGATGATATGGTGAACAAGTCACTCACATAAACCGATTCATGCGGGACCCACCTGTTAATCGCATTGTTCCTCCAATGCAGCAACCTCCAAAACTGAACGGCACGAAAGTTGCATTAGAGGAAGGGACGGTGCGATCCATTGGTGGGTCCCCCATGCCGCCGAGTTCGGTCTAAGCATACGAGCTCCGAGTTTGAAAGCCGTACGAATCCCCATGGCTGCCATTGGTGAGTGGCTCAAACCCTAGGAGGCTAGGATCCGATGTGATAATGGGTTTCTGAGCCGAAGGGGGAGATTAAAATCACTATTGTATCGACCCCAATGGGCTCCTAAACCGCTCGCCAGAGTAGCCGTTCGCTGCCACTTATAGCGAGAGAGATGATACTGCACGCTAGCGGTGGCCCCACTACCTTACAAATCACCTTGGATAACCTCAGCCCAGTGCAACAGATTATCGTTGTCATGCACTGTCAGATTTAGATGGCTGCGGATGACTGTTGGGAATGAGCTAGGAGCCGATTGGAGTGCTCCACAAAATCCCACTCCCTATTGCCCATTTGACTCCATATAATAGGGTGTGGGGCTAGGAGTCGGTTGTAGATGCTCTAAGTAACTTGTGCCAAGTTACTTTAAATAGAATGTAGTCACCACAAGAGACTTCTCAAGCCACTCCCTATTATTAGGAGCCATTTGGGTATTCCACCGAAATAAAGATCCACTTTTTCAACCAGACTCCTTAGGGTTACTATAGATAGCTATTTAAACTTTTAATATTTTTTACATTAATGTTTTGGACTGTTTGAAGCATCAACCGTCTAATGGTGTCTGCTGATGCATGCGAAACTCGTAGGATAGCGAGTGACACCGCCCCTAGTAGGGATCTGAACCCCATGGGGGCCGGCCGGCCCTGCAAAGGAAAGAAAGAAAAGAAAAGAAAAGAAAAGGAAAGAAAAGAAAAAGGAAAGAAAAGAAAAGGAAAGAAAAGAAAGAAAAGGAAAGAACTACCGCCATGCACGGGGGGAGGTTGCGCATGACGTCTACCCACACGTGGATCTGCGCCGATCCCTTGATCCGACGGATAAAAAGAAGAGCCGGGTCGCCATCGATTTCGTGTGCAAAATTCAGCCATAATTACCCCATCAGAAAAAGAAAATGAATAAAGACTTATTCCCCTCATCAATGGATGAATAAATCTTGGGTAATTATAGGAGAGATATTAAAGGGATTTAAAATTAAAAACTTCCCATATCTCTCCCCTCCCCCTTTGCCTATAAATAGAGGGGGAGGGGGAAGGCTCAAGAGGTCGAAGATTGAAGACGAAGCGAGGAAGCTCTGCAGAAGAGGAGACGCTTCTTCATCGACCCAAGGCTTCACGAGGCACGGGCAAGCCTATCCCTTCGGGACCGGCTTAGTCCATTGAAAGCCCTCATCAACGTGAAGACCCTTGCATAAGACGATCAAGACTTCGACTCCTTGCACAAAGAAGAAAGCTCGGAGAAGAAGACCCTTCAACTCCGAAGACGCCAGAAGCAAAGGCCGGAGAAGAAGCTCGGAGCGGCACTACCCCGTCGGCTCCAACAAACCTTCAACTCCGATCAAGCTCCAAAGCCCAGAGAAGAAGAATGAAGCGTCATCACCCGTCGCCTTCGACAAACGTCTGCTCCACCCACGAAGAAGAAAGCCTGGAGAGGACTACCTGAAGCGTCGCCACACCCATCGTCTTCAAGGCAAAGCCGATGTTACAACCGTCGCACAAAGATCGATGCTACCCTCACTATCTTCAAAAGTATTCTCTGACTCCGATCACGCCAAAGAAGCCTGGAGAAGAAGAGAAGTCCAGCCGATATCCAAACCGTCGAAGCATTGAAGAAGCAGCCCACATCGTTCGAGAAGAAGATCAAGTTGACGCTGAAGCCAAAGCCCACGCAAGAAGCCAAAGCAAAAGGCCCGGTAAAGCCAGCGCCAAAGCAACACAAAGGCCAAAGCCAAGCGACTATGCCGGTCACGAGCAAAAGCACCGCACGTTCTAGCCGAAACGACGCGAAGTCCGAAAGAACGAAAGCATCGCAAGTCTCCCCCGTCTACGTCCAAGCGCAAGCACCAAAACAAAGCAAAAGCCAGAGCCACGCCAAAGCCAAGCCAAAGCCGAAAGCAAATCCAAAGCCGATGCCAAAAAGCACGATCGACGCCGCGAACTGACGATCAAGGACGCTGAGGTCAAGCAAGGATCGAGGAAGACACGAAGACCGAGGAACGAAGACCAAAAAAAAAACCCTAGCCGAGAAAGCGCAAATCATGGAAGGGACAAAGCGACGGCGGATACTCCTTAGCCTCTCAAAAACCCTCACCTTGTAAAGACCTCTGTTCTGGGCAACCCCTTCAGAGCTCTCGCACGAACACCACGTGGGGACGCGGATTAAAGGGACCCTCCAGAGGATCTCTCCCATAATCTCCTGATCAACACTCGTCGCACCCGGACTCGCTACACCCGAGCCCCCGGTCCCGGCCACTCTTGTAATCTCGTGTGATTCGCAATAAAGACGACCCGTATCTTTTTCTACGCCCACAGATTTCTGGCACGCCCGGTGGGACCTTCTCTCCTTTCATCCGTACGGCTGAAGAAGTTGCTTCAAGTTCGCAATGACCGGGACAAGCAACGATGCGTTTGTTCCAAGCCTTTCACCGATCGTCGAGTCTCCTCTACTCCGACACGGTGGTCCAGTAAACCCGGAGGGTGATGATCCCCCGATGGTACGCGTCTACACTCGGTGTACTCGAACTCTTGCGGATGTCTTCGTGCCGAAAACTGCTGCTGAAGATGCTCGCCAGAGCGCCGACGAGGCCTTGGTGCATGAAGAAACAAGCCTCGATCCTGGAGTCCATATCCAGAAGTTTGGGGAGGACCAGCCCCAACCCCGAGCCCGTTCGGGGTTCCCCGGCGGAAGTCGCACCTCCTCTGCAGGGGCAAACATCAATCACCAACCAGAAGCAAGTCGGCGCAACTACATCTCTGACGATGACGGCGAGGATGCTAACAAGCAGCATCGAGACGTCCTCCGCCACCATCCTCCGTCTGCTCTTCAACTCCAAGTCATACAAATGGGTGAGCAAATGACGCAGATCGCTCGACTAATGGAGGAGAAGGATCGTCACATCAATACTTTGCTTCAGAAGCTAAGCGCAAGGGATACTGCGACAAACGATCAACCCATTGCTTCTCCAGCGGCCGCTCCAGCTCCGTCTTCAACTCCCGCTCTTGCAGAGGTAGTTCCAACAATGCAAGCGGTTACGCCAGCACTCTCATCGATTCCCGTCCCGGCGGAAGTCGTCTCGCCAGCACCAGCCTCGGTGGCCACCCAATCTCCGGCAACAACAACAATGAATGCTCAGTAGATACAAGCGTTGGTAGCCGACATGATGCGCTCCCACGGCAGTGGTCTTCCTCCAATCACGACAGCATACTCGAAGCCTTACACCGCGAGGATCCAGCAGCTACGCTTCCCAATCGGATTTCAGCCACCAAAGTTCCAGCACTTCGACGAAAAGGGAAATCCAAGGCAGCACGTTGCTCACTTCATCGAAACTTACAACAACGCTGGCACATATGGCGATGAGATGGTGAAACAGTTCGTCTGCACCCTCAAGGGTAATGCTTTTGACTGGTACGTTGACCTTCCTCCAGGGACCATCGACAGCTGGGATCAGATGGACATGGAGTTCCTTAATCGCTTCTACAACACCAGACGCACCGTCAGTATGATCGAACTCACCGCTGTCAAGCAAAGGAAAGACGAGTCGGTGATCAACTACATCGACAGATGGAGGAACCTCGTGCTGAATTCATGAGACCGCTTGTCTGAAGACTCGGCCATTGAGATGTGCACCCAAGGCATGCACTGGGGACTGCTTTACATCCTTAAAGGTATCAAACCTCGGTCTTTCGAAGAACTCGCAACTCGGGCTCACGACATGGAACTTAGCCTAGCAAGCCGCGGGGACTCGAAGAACAAGGGCTTCTTGAAGGTGGAGAAGAAGGACAAGCCGCAAGCACCAAAACCAAAGCAAGTCAATATTGCGGACGTCGCTTCAACCTCCAAGCCGCTCAAGATCGGTGGCAGGCCGGATCAGAAGAAGGGAGTCGCTATACCACCACCTCCGCCGCCAAGACAAAGGATGACTCTTGAGGAGCTCGAAGCCAAGGAGTACCCCTTTCCAGATTCGGAAGTCTCCTCCATGTTCGACCAACTGCTGCAAGAGAAGATGATAGAGCTCCCTCTTTCGAAGAGGCCCGAGCAGATGCATCGCGTCGATGACCCTCTTTTCTGCAAATACCACCGGGTGGTAAGTCATCCCATCGAAAGATGCTTCGTCTTTAAGGAAAGAATAATGGCACTCGCAATGCAAGGAAAGATAGAGATTGACTCCGGAGAGGTCGCTACGGCTAACATGACATCTATCACCTTCGGTTCCTTCTCGTCGGTACTCGTTGCTGTACGAAGAAGCACGCCCAAATTGCGCATCAACCGTCAAAGGCCATCCGCTAAGTCAATTTCCCAGTCGAGAGTCTCGAAGCGACATCAACGTACTCCTGCGCTCACCGAGGAAGAAACGCTACTGCCCTGGGGGCAACCATCGCTCACGCCAGCACCTCTTCCAAGCAATACTACGTCTCAACGAGCGCTCCAAAGGAGATACGAGTAGGGAGATCCAGAAGTCAGTTTGCTGGGCCAGCCTTCGGGGAAGTTCAACTATTACGTCCTCTACTCAAAGCCTCCATCAGTTTCGATCGAAGAAATCAAGCCCACCGGTTGGGGATCGGAAGACGAACCAGTAGAGCCTCTGGAAAAATAAGTGTCTCCAAGGGAACCAGTTGCTGCTACCAATCATTATCTTAGCGGAGGAGAATCCACCGACGAAGAGGAACGGGTCATGCTACCCCGGCGACAAAAGCCACGACAAGAAAGGTAGTACAAGCAAGACCGTGCGACGAAGAGGGTTTCCGAGCGAAGGACCTACAAGAAGAAAAACAAGACTCCAGGAAGGAAGACATTCAAAGTGCCACCCGCAAGCCAAGACGATCTCCTCTAGCAGAACCTTCCAGAGCCAGCAACCTTACAAGAATTCTTTCCCGATCACTTCCTCCCAGTTGATCAACCCATCAGGGTGTCTTGTTGCATGGTCGAAGTCCATAAGGCGTTGGAAGGAAAAAGCGAAGTCGAGATATCCGAAGAGGGTGACTCCACCGATGGGGGAAACGATTCCGACAAAGGGGGCACCGCCTCTCATGACGAAGCAATCCTGCACTTGCCACTCATAGAAGCTTTGCATCTTCCGAAGAAGGCTTGCCTGGCAATGACTGCGGTCTTGGCCGACCCTGATAGCTACAAGAGGAAAAGGAAGGACGACCAGAAGGGCAAAGTTGTAGCCTCGTGTGATGCGACGATAACCTTTTCGGATGAGGACTTGCAACTCGGGACATGATTGCACAACCGGCCTGTCTACATTTCGGGATACATCAAGGAGACGCCAGTGAATCGAATCATGTTGGACTGTGGCTCCGCCATCAATATCATGTCTATCCAGACAATGCGGCAACTCGGCATCACCAACGACCAGCTCTCGCCCAGCCAATTAGTCATTCAAGGATTCAACCAGGGTGGACAGTCCACTGTCAGAATTATTCGCCTGAAGCTTTCAATCGGCCCGCTAGATACAACGGTCCTCTTACACATCATCGATTGCCAGACGTCATATCGCCTCCTGTTAGGAAGGCCATGGCTACACGAGAATGGCGTCGTAGTGTCCACCTGACACCAGTTCCTCAAGTACTACGAAGAAGGCATGGAGAAATGCATAGTTGTTAATGACAAGCCTTTCAATGAGGCCGAGGCACATTTGGCCGACGCCAAGTTCTACCAAGCGAGAGACCTAGTCGTGTAAGTCCTTCCGGCTAAGGCCCCTCGAGTCCAGAAGGCTGAAGAGGTAAAACAGGGCGAGGCATCCCCTTGCAAAACCGATGCAACCTTCCGACAAGGCGAAACTCCGGGTCCAAGAAGCACCAGGATCAAGTCAAAGGATGCGCATCAGTTCCGAGTCAAGAGCAATACAACACACTCCGTTGCCCGTCCAAGCGACGCCAGTCCTGCGTCTTGCACCTCAGTGGCTCCGTAAATCTGGCCCCGCCGTTATCGCAGGCCAATGTTGTCACTCTGTAAAAAATGACGTTGCCACTACCTAGTCTGACGCAAGCTCCGAACCCGAGCAGACCTGTCGAATCAGTCGACCCCGATCAACTTGGATTCAAGCCGAAAGTAAGCTGGGGGCAAAACGCTGCCAAGTTGCTGTTCAAAGCCGGCTACAACAAAGAGAGCGCCATGGGCACACTTCCCCCAGCAGCAATTCCACATGGGATGACGAGGACTCAAGCTCGGCTGTTTCAAAATGGTGAACAAATTCTTCCGAACCGTTGAGGCATCGGCTCCGGTCAAACTTCGATGATCATCAGGGCTGCAGCAAGGAAGAGCTACACCTCGAACTACATCGGGGCGAAGATGGTGGGCGAAGCAGCTGAAGGATCGACAATCTCCGATGCACGCTCTACCTACCCTAGCTATCCCAACAGCAGAAGAAGACGGCGACGGGCTCAATACCAAGCCTTGCTCCGGAAGCAAAATAGAGGCAGTAAAAACCGACCGAATCGAAAGCACACATCTGTGTTCGAAAGGCTTGGGCCAGTTAAGCAATCAAAGAAGAAGTCAGTGTTTGATCGTCTGGGAACGCCAGTCGAGGACCTCGTTTCAACACCCACCCACCCACCCATGGCAGCCATCCATTACCTCTCCGTTACTCAAACTGACAACGGTGATTCTTCTCCTTCGGACGACGAGTTGCTAGAGGCCCCGCGAGTCCTCGAAGAAGGGGGGCAGTCCACCGTTGATGACTTGAAGGAAATTAATTTGGGCACAGAAACGAAGCCTCAGCCTACATTCGTCAGCACACTCTTGACTCCTGAAGAAGAAACCACATACGTCAAACTACTCCAAGAGTATAGAGACGTCTTCGTATGGTCCTACAAGGAGATGCCGGGTCTCGATCCTAAAATTACAGTACACCAGCTCAGCATCAAACACGGAGCCAGCGCTATTAAGCAAGGACAAACACGCTACCGGCCGGAACTGGTACCCCAAATAGAAGGCAAAGTTAACAAGTTGATCGAAGCCGGCTTCATCCGAGAGGTCAAGTACCCGACATGGATCTCTAGTGTCGTCCCGGTCAAAAAGAAGAACGGTCAAATCCGAGTGTGCGTGGACTTCAGAGATTTAAACAACGCATGTCCGAAGGATGACTTTCCCTTACCAATCACAGAGCTAATGGTGGATGCCACGACAGGCCATGAGGTGCTAACTTTCATGGACGGATCATCGGGCTAAAATCAGATTCGGATGGCACCCAAGGACGAAGAGCTCACAGCATTTCGCACACCGAAAGGAATCTACTGCTACAAAGTTATGCCGTTCGGCTTGAAGAACGCAGGAGCCACCTACCAGCGAGCTATGTAGAAAATCTTCGACGACATTCTTTATCAAAACATGGAGTGGTACGTCGATGACCTCGTAGTGAAGTCCAAGAAGAAGTCGGCACATCTACAAGATCTCGAACTAATCTTCAAACGGCTTCGAAGGTACCAACTCCGCATGAATCCACTCAAGTGAGCATTCGGAGTCTCCTCAGGCAAGTTCCTCGGCTTCGTCGTACGACATCGAGGCATTGAGATAGATCAATCCAAAATTGATGCTATAGTCAATATGCCCATACCAAAGACAGTGCGGGACCTCAGGGGCCTCCAAGGGCACTTGGCGTATATCCGAAGATTCATCGCCAACTTAGCTGGCAAATGCCGCCCGTTTAGTCGCCTCATGAAGAAAGGAGCGTCATTCAAATGGGACGACGCTTGCCAAGAAGCACTCCAAAGCATCAAAACCTATCTACTGAAGCCGCCAGTTCTATCAGCGCCAGTTCAAGGAAGGCCGTTAATCTTCTACATTAGTGCCCAGGAGCAGTCCTTGGGGGCACTCCTGGCTCAGAACAATGAGCTTGGCAAAGAGACGGCTTGCTACTACTTGAGTCGCACTCTCGTCGGCGCAGAGCTAAATTACTCCCCGATCGAGAAGGTCTGCTTAGCACTCATCTTCGCCACGAAAAAGCTGCGACATTATATACTGGCTCACACCGTCAGTCTAGTCTCGAAGGCCGACCCCCTCAAGTACATCATATCAAGACCAGTGCTCTTCGGACGTCTGGCAAAGTGGGCGCTGCTTCTCCTCAAATTTGATATCACCTTCATACCACAGAAAGCAGTTAAAGGGCAAGCTCTCGCGAACTTCCTCGCAGAATATCCCCTCCCGGTGGAATGGGAGTTATCAGAAGATCTCCCCGATGAAGAAGTGTTCTCCATCGACATCACCCCCTCCTGGAAGATGTTCTTTGACGGTGCAGCAAGACAGGACATGGCAGGAGCTGGATTCATCTTCGTCACTCCAGACAATGAAATACTCCCCTTCTCATTCCTGCTGACGGAATCATGTTCCAACAATGTGGCGGAGTATCAAGCTCTACTCATTGGTCTCGAACTTGCCAACGAAATGAAGCTCCAAAGACTTGAGATTTTCGGTGACTCTCAACTCGTTATCCAGCAAGTCTTGGGGGCATACGAGGTCAACAAAGAAGGTCTGGTGCCGTTGCACGCGCGAGCTTTAGAGCTCCTTGGCAAACTAGAGACCGCTTTTATTCAGCACGTCTCCAGAAACCTCAACCAGCAGGCTGACGCACTCGTGAATCTGGTGGCTACACTCCCATTTCCAGAAGAACATCAGCTCATTGTCCCCGTTTGCAGAAGAATAGTGATCACCGAGGAAGAAGGTCCGATCGAAATTCCAGTTCAAATCAATGCGGTGCACGTCCTCGAAATTGAAGAGCAAGACTGGAGGCAGCCTTTTGTGGATTATCTCATCCATGGTAAACTCCCCGAAGATCCGAAGCGCAGAGTTGACATCCGGCGGAGATCTCTGAAGTTCTACCACTTCAACAACGAGTTGTACCGTCGAAGCTACGATGGCACACTCCTGAGGTGCCTCGCGAAAGAAGAGGCAGAAGTGGCACTAGAAGAGGTACACGCTGGAATCTGCGGCTCACACTAGTATGGTCCGAAGCTCCATTTTTGCGTCAGGAGGATGGGATATTACTGGCCTACCATGATCAAGAATAGCTTGGAGTTCGCAAAAAGATGTCACGTTTGCCAGTTGCATAAAGACTACATCCGTCAACCGCCGGAACCTCTACATCCAACAATCTCGTCGTGGCCCTTCGATGAATGGGGAATCGATATTGTCGGTCCCCTGCCCAAGTCATCCAAGCAACACCTTTATATTCTGGCGGCAACGAACTACTTCTCCAAGTGGGCTGAGGCAACACCTCTACGGGAAGTTACAAAGCACTCCGTTAAAAGAAGACAACATCTCTATAGTAGCCTCCACTCGCTGAAGTTTCGCGGGACGTGAGGCCAAGAGCTCGCGGCGGGCTGCCAAGTCTGACTGCTGCTTCAAATAGCTTGCCTTCAAGGCACTCTCTGCGGTCTCAGCTCGCTCCAGATGAGACTCTGCCTTTCGAAGTGAGGCGCGCACCGACTCTATCTTCTTTTGAGCTTTCGACAGGCTGGAAGCGGCCTCCGCAAGCTGGTGCTCTGACTGACACAAGCTCGCTTCGGCGGCTACCAGCTCAGAAGGAGTACTCCCCTCTAGTAAAGCTCGCCGGGAGCGATAAGCCTCGCTATCATTCACGAGCAGGTTCATCTGGGTGACAAAAGAAGAACTGTCGACCTTGAACTCCTCCAGGCTCGCGCAAAACTCTGCACCGTCGGTAGACCACCAATCCTGGAGAGCGCCAAAGCCAGCATCTTGAAAGGGCTCCAGTGTTGACTTGATATACTGCCGGCAGCTCGCTAGAAGAAACTCTACTCCTCGGCCTTAAGCTCGGGCGAAGTGTCTCAGAGTAGGTAGGCAAAACCTTCCCTTCCGCTGAAGTGCTACGAGAGCCGCCTTCGCCAACGAGATCGGCAGAACTGGAGAAACCGCCGCCACCGCTGCGATAACCGTCTCCTCCAACAGGCACGAGGGCACAGCAACTGGAGAATGTCGCTTGTCGACACTCGAAACTTTGGCCTCCTCATGAAAAGACAGAGCGTCAACGTCAATGCCATCCAGGTCGATATCGCCGCTAGGAAAGTTCTCCCCGCAAATCCCGATGAGGTCCAGATCATTCGGAGGAATGTCTAGCCCGCACTCCCCAGGCACTTCCCGCGCGGCCCCAGTAGACGAATGCCCAAGAGATGCCTTCGGAGAGTCCGCCCCGCGCTCTACCACTATAACGGAATCTGTCCAAAAGAAATACACTGCTCAGCATGATGGAACTTCCCGAGCATAGAAAGGAAGTAAAATAAAGAGAACTCCATACTTGCGAGGTCGGATGAAGCAGCCCTAGACGGAGGGATCACCTCATCTTTTAAAAGTTCGGGCTCCTCGGTATCCTCGACCGGACAAGGAACCCTCGAAGTCATCCCGCGAGGAATGCACACTTTTCGTCTTTTGGGCGGGGCACCCTCAACAGCGGCCTTCGAAAGAAAGGATAGCCCGGGGGCACTAGTGAGGTCGGCTTCTAACACGGGAGCCGAAGAAGGGACACGGCGAGCACTAGAAAGGCGGCTGCAACTCTTCTGGGCCCTCTGAAGCCCTAATCGAAGGCGACGATCCTCCACTCCCGCAGCAGGATCAAAACGAAAGTTTTTGAACTCACTGCTCGCCAGAACGTCAACCTGGAGACTCGCAAGCAAGGGGGAAACTCGCCATTCAATCCACTTGCAGAACTCCGGAGTGGCGGCATCCCGAGACCCGGACTTAGTCCCAGGAAAGAAGCTGCCGCCAGTCAATCGAGCGTAGAGAGAAGCCCAGAGACGGTAACCCTCCTGCGAACTAATACGCCCCTGCAACTGTGGGTGCAAAAATTGTACCGGACCAGATCAAAGCAGTATGGGCCCGCACAACGGCCCAAATGGGTAAGCACGCCTGGGCTCACATGGGCCCACTCTACGAGGCTCGCAGATCAAGCCCTACCCCTTATTGGGCCCGAACAACGGCCCAATAAGGGCCCAGCAAGGAGGCCCAGAACCAGTGCCACGTCATCAGCGCCACGTCATCACTGCCATATCGGGCACGTGCCTACGCTATAAAAGGACCCCCAAGGCATCCAGGAGGGGGGTTGGCCATTCAATCAGAGGAGGAGGAATCCAGAGCAAGTGCTAGAGCTTAATTCTCCCCTTCTTGTTCTCTTCTAATTGCTCCGTGCAAATATATTGTAAGAAGCTTCTCTTGGCCTGTCAAGAGAACGCTCACCCCTTATTGACTTGAATTATAGTGAAGATCAGGTGGCACCTCTCGCCCGGAGACGTAGGTCGTAAGACCGAACTCCGTCACCAATCCTTGTGTCATCATTCTTTACTCTCTCTATCTATTCTCACATCTCTCTAACTCTACAAACAATCCAATTCAATCAAGGCTGTGGGGCGGGGTTCCCGATCAAGGCGGCTCGAAAATTTCCCCCCACAATCTTTGGCGCCGTCTGTGGGATATCGATAGAGGTCTTACCCACACCTCTACCGACTCCTATTCAACTTGTGGTGACGAGCCACAAGTCCTCCTCCAAATCAACCTCAACGCCTGCATCACGCCGACATCAACACGCTCGATGGTGAAGGCCAGCACCAACCCACCAAAGGCGGGTGCTAAACGAACAAATGATATGCTGATTGAAGAAGAACAAGAAGTCTCGGTTGCAACCAACCGAAGAAATGTTCGGGAGCGGCCGGGGCCGCAAGGCAGCCATCCAGAAGGGCACAGCGATCGGCGAGACCCGTCATCCCCGAGGCGTCGATCTGGCAAAGAGCACGCCACCCAAGGAGATAACGGTTCAGCTACATACCAAATTTCGGCTGCTGATTTCCAGCTGCTGAACCTCCTCAAGAGGAACACAGCCCTCGAGCAAGAGAGGGATTCCCTAAAGAAGGCGGTTGAAAGAGCAGGGGTTGTGGCCCACAACTCTCTAGCTACTGATGAAGACCAACCAAGGACTTGCCCAGCCGTGAGTCATCACCTCGAAAAACCACATGTGCCGCGTACCGAGATGCGTCAGGTATCCACACAAGCACCAAGGCAAACGGTGTGGGATCGCCTCGATGTCAACGGTGCGCCCAGCTATCGTGGAGAAGGATCACTTCAGTCAACGGGATCTACTAGACATTCTATCCCTTCGCACGCGAAAGCAACAGATGCCCGTGAGCTGCTCAACCAACTAAGGCATACTGCCGATGTGGGACGCCGACATCAAGACCGTAGGCAGCTAATCACCTCGGTGGGGCCACTGCATCCCAAGGTTCTTGCAACACCATTTCCTATGGGATGGCGAACACCGAGCCTGCCAAAGTTTAACTGCATCAAGGGAGACCCTGCTCTCCATATCCTAGCCTACAAGCAGGCCCTGATGCCATATGAGTATGAGAATCATATCCTTTGTCGTATGTTCGCAGGAAGTCTCGAGGGACCTGCCCTCGACTGGTACCACACGCTGCCTACCGGTACGGTGGCCACCTTCAAAGAGTTGGCTGAACTTTTCATGGACCATTATCGGCTAAACTTAAAGCCGGAAAAGAAGCTGGATACACTCTACAGGCTGAAGATGGGCTCCGATGAGTCTCTAAGGAGCTTCACAATGAGGTTTCGTAATGAGCACTCTGAGCTCACCGGTCGGTCCCAGAATGAGGAGGCCATCGTGCTGGCATTCCAGAATGCTATCCGGCCAGAGCTCCACGTCTACACCGACTTCATCCGGCATCTTCCCAGTAACCTGGAAGCGATGTTCAAGCGCGTACAGCGGGAGATAGAGGTGGAAGACAATCAGCGGGCCAGAAGATTACGCGAGCCCCGCGAGTCTCGTGACTCCCGACATAAGAAGGATGATGAAGCCCCTAATGAAGCACGCTACAAGAAGTCTGCCCATGCTGCGTCCGACCAAAAGGCCCAGGCCAAAAGGTACAATGAAGATCCAAAAGCCCCTCCAGCGGAAAAGAGGCGAACTCCAAGGGAGCAAAGGGTGTTCACTGAGTTGAACACCTCCATTGAAGACATCTTCGCCTATCTACAGAACGAGCCCTTTTGCAAGTGGCCACAGCCTCTCCCTCCAAATTCCGACCAGGCGGGAGATACGACGGCCTACTGTGAGTTTCATCGCAGCCATGGCCACACAACCTCTACATGTCGAAAGCTAAAGCATCACATCGAAGACCTGATCCAAGAAGGGCGGCTCGATGGTTACCTCGCTAATAAGGAACTAGGTCGAGAGTAGGAGAGGTTGCAGCAGTGGAGAAAAGAAAGTCAATGTAATACGTGGATGCCGCGGGGCAACCTCTGAAAAAGTGTAACTGCAACTTTGTTATATCAATAAAGTGTCCTTTTTTTTCTCAAAATCAAATCTCTCGAAGTTCGATTCCACCATATTAAGGCAAAAAAAAAAGGCTCCTGGCAAACCAAGTCAACCAAAGACCTTCGATTCCGCCCATTCAAGTCGGAAGCTCGAAGGCGATTCGGCTACGCCCGCTCGAGGCTAAAGTCCGATAAAAAGGCTCCTGGTAACCCAGGTCAACCAAAGACCTACGATTCCGCCCGTTCAAGTCGGAAGCTCGAAGGCAATTCGGCTACGCCCTCTCGAGGCTAAAGACCGATAAAAAGGCTCCTGGCAACCCAGGTCAACCAAAGACCTTCGATTCCGCCCATTCAAGTCGGAAGCTCGAAGGCAATTCGGTTACGCCCTCTCGAGGCTAAAGTCCGATTAAAAGGCTCCTGGTAACCCAGGTCAACCAAAGACCTTCGATTCCGCCCATTCAAGTCGGAAGTTCGAAGGCAGTTCGGCTACGCCCTCTCGAGGCTAAAGTCTGATTAAAAGGCTCCTGGCAACCCAGGTCAACCAAAGACCTTCGACTCCGCCCGTTCAAGTCAGAAGCTCGAAGGCAATCCGGCTACGCCCTCTCGAGGCTAAAGTCCGATAAAAGACTCCTGGCAACCCAGGTCAACCAAAGACCTTCGATTCCGCCCATTCAAGTCGGAAGCTCGAAGGCAATTCGGCTACGCCCTTTCAAGGCGAAAGTCAGATAAAAATGTTCCTGACAATCCAGGTCAAGCTAAACTATCAACTATACTTATCCGAGGCGAAGAGAATGAGTCCAAGGCAAACGTCGCCGCTTTGACATGCACCAAGTTTAAGGAGACGCCCTTGGCACTCGAAGACAAAGTCCGAGGCGACCAACGCCTCGGCACTCTATAAGCCCAAGGCCCAGCCCTTGGCACTCGAAGACAAATTCCGAGGCGACCAACGCCTCGGCACTCTACAAGCCCAAGGCCCAGCCCTTGGCACTCGAAGACAAAGTCAGAGGTGACCAATGCCTCGGCACTCTATAAGCCCAAGGCCCAGCCTTTGGCACTCGAAGACAAAGCCCGAGGTGACCAATGTCTCGGCACTCTACAAGCCCAAGGCTCAGCCCTTGGCACTCGAAGACAAAGTCCGAGATAACCAATGCCTCGGCACTCTACAAGCCTAAGGACCAGCCCTTGGCACTCGAAGACAAAGTCCGAGGCGACCAACGCCTCGGCATTCTACAAGCCCAAGGCCCAGCCCTTGGCACTTGAAGACAAAATCCGAGGCGACCAGCGCCTCGGTACTCTTCAAGCCCAAGGCCCAGCCCTTGGCACTTGAAGACAAAGTTCGAGGCGACCAACGCCTTAACACTCTACAAGCCCAAGGCCCAGCCCTTGGCGTTCGGAGACAAAGTCCGAGACGTCGTCGCCGACGTATTGGCATTCGATCAAAAGTCCAAGCTTGGTCTTGTCACTCAGGTCCAAGCATCAGATTGTCACTGGCCATCACCTTTTTTTTTTTTTTTGACGACTAACGGTTCCAAACTGGTCAGGGGGTGGTTGGTCTGACTCTGGCAGTGCGTGTCTCCATACTGGTGCAGTCGACGGTGGATAACACGGGATAAAATGGTGCTTCCTTGATCCTGGCCAAGTCAACACCCTCACGTGACCGTAGTACCTGGTGAATACAGTAACCAGGTGCGGTAATACATTGGGTGAAGACCGGCTGGCCATCAAGCGGCGTCATTCTAGATCATCTCTAAGAAACCCCCTCAAATATAGCGTTGTCCCTCGCCGACATCCCCGCGCGCCAGAGTTTTACCGAAAAAAGTGTCGGTTTCAAATGGGGCTGAAATTCGAAAAATACACTATTTTTAATACCGACACTTTTTGGCCTCTTCTAGCAGCCCCAATAATGGGGTGTCGGCGTCAACAAGCAGCCTCCCCTCGATTTCGCACAAAAACCGAGTGGGGAAGGGGTGACGACACACCATCAGCAGCACACCCCTCGGTTTCGTCAGAAAACCGAGAGGGGGTGTGTGTCGGCATCAACGAGCAACCCTCCCTCGGTTTCGCACAAAAACCGAGTGGGGAGGGGGTGACGACACACCATCAGCACACTCCTCGGTTTCGTCAGAAAACCGAGAGGGGATGTGTGTCGGCATCAACAAACAGCCCTCCCTCGGTTTCGTACAAAAACCGAGTGGGGAAGGGGTGACGGCACACCATCAGCAGCACACCCCTCGGTTTCGTCAGAAAACCGAAAGGGGGTGTGTGTCGGCATCAACGAGCAACCCTCCCTCGGTTTCGCACAAAAACCGAGTGGGGAGGGGGTGACGGCACACCATCAGCACACCCCTCGGTTTCGTCAGAAAACCGAGAGGGGATGTGTGTCGGCATCAACAAGCAGCCCTCCCTCGGTTTCGCATAAAAACCGAGTGGGGAAGGGGTGACGGTACACCATCAGCTGCACACCCCTCGGTTTCATCAAAAAACCAAGAGGGGGTGTGTGTCGGCATCAACAAGCAACCCTCCTTCGGTTTCGCACAAAAACCGAGTGGGGAGGGGGTGACGGCACACCATCAGCTCACCCCTCGGTTTCGTCAGAAAACCGAGAGGGGGTGTGTGTCGGCATCAACAAGCAACCCTCCCTCGGTTTCGCACAAAAACCGAGTGGGGAAGGGGTGACGGCACACCATCAGCAGCACACCCCTCGGTTTCGTCAGAAAACCGAGAGGGGGTGTGTGTCGGCATCAACGAGCAACCCTCCCTCGGTTTCGCACAAAAACCGAGTGGGGAGGGGGTGACGGCACACCATCAGCACACCCCTCGGTTTCGTCAGAAAACCGAGAGGGGATGTGTGTCGCCATCAACAAGCAGCCCTCCCTCGGTTTCGCATAAAAACCGAGTGGGGAAGGGGTGACGGCACACCATCAGCTACAACCACTCCTCGGTTTCGTCAGAAAACCAAGAGGGGGTATGTGTCGACATCAACAAGCAGCCCCCCCTCGGTTTCGCAGAAAAACCAAGTGGGGAGGGTGCGACGGCACACCGTCAGCAGCCCACCCCTCGATTTCGACGGAAAACTGAGAGGGGGGGTGCTCGGCGCCATCCAAACTTATTAGTCAATCCAATTCAAGTGGCATTCGCACGCAAGGATCAGCCAAAGACGAAGAGTTATCTTCCATTGGGTTGGTTGAATAGCATCTCAACTTAACCTATTGAGTTGGCCGTACAAACTTCACAAGCAAAATTCCTCCTTCTTATCTGGGGGTGGACTCGTGGTAACCGCCGCGTCATCACTAGGGCCCGACTGCAGTCCCTAGTGAATACAGTAACTAGGTGCAGTTGGGTATCGAACAGAGACGAATGAGTTACCGCGTATCGATGCCTCTTCAAGACGCGCGTAGGACACTCGGTCAACGCGTTCTTTAGAGTCATCTCTTTATGAAGGTGATTACCGGAAAAGTTACTCGTCAAGGTATACGATGTTTCACATCCACTTTGACCGGTTTTTCGGCACCGGCACAACGGCACCTTATACGCGTTGAGCCGACACGTGTATGAAAAGTTATGGCTGTCAGAGGTTTTCGAGTGCCTTATCTCCGAAGCTGAGCAACGGAAAAGTTACACGTCAAGGCGAACAATGTTTCACGTCCACTTTGACCGTTTCTTCGATGCCTACGCAACGGCACCTTATACGCATTCATCCGACATGCGTATGAAAAGTTATGACTGTCAGAGGGTCTCAAGGTCTTTTTCTTCGAAGACTAGCATCAGAATAATTACACAGTAATGACGGTACACCTCACATCGCGCAGCCGACCCGGACGGAGAGAGGAGGGGTTTGACTCCCCCGCATGCTCCCCAGCCTTGTTGCACAACAAACCCAACGCAGAGAAGAGGGGAGGGGTCTACCCCCCCGGTGTGCCCCTCCTGTAGTGCTGTGGAGAAGAGAGGGCGAGGCCTGGATTCTCATGTGCGCCTCCCATCGCGCTGAGGAGAAAGAGGGCGAGACTCGAACCCCCGCGTGGCCTTTACCATGGCTTCAGCACCATCCGGGGGGAGGGGGGTCGGACGAACCCTCCCGAACGCCTCTATCTTCCTCAGATCTAGTAGGCAGCTAACCTCTCTCCCTCAGATCTGATTGGCATCCAACCTCTCTACATCAGATCCGATCGGTAGCAATCACCTCAAAACTGATCGGTTTCAACTCAATGGAGCTACGGTCTTCCGATTGACACGGGTTTCATGCACCCTGAAAACTGATCAACCAACCAGCCCGGCCTCAAAACCGATATCTCTTGAGTCTCCAACCCCCCCTACGCGCTCATCCACCTAGCGACGACGAACCCCACATGTGTTCCCTCGTTACACGCAGCAACGAAGAGGAGGTGGAGGGGGGAGATCCGACTCCCATTCCCCCCACACGGGCTCTTCCACCCGGCAATGAAGATCCACGTGTGCTCCTCCACCCAGTGCCGGTCAAGACAACGGAGAAAGAAGGAGAGACTCCGTCGACGCCGGGCTCTCCGTCGTCGGCTTCAGTGACGCCGACATCGTCTTCGACTACGGAGGAGGAGATGGAGCGGGTATTCATCAAGTTCGATTCCAACGGAGACGGCAAGATCTCCTCCTCCGAGCTCGCGGCCATCTTCGAAAGCCTCGGCCACCCGGCGTCCGAGGAGGATCTACGCCGGATGATGTCGGAGGCCGACTCCGGCGGCGACGGCTACATCAGCCTCCGCGAGTTCGTCGACCTCAACACCGCCAGGGTCAACCCAGCGGCGGCGCTCGAGGACCTGCGGCACACCTTCTCCATCTTCGGCCTCAACCGCAACGGCTCCATCTCCGCCGAGGAGCTCGCCCGGGTGCTCCGCAGCATCGGGGAGGCCGCAACGGTCGCGCAGTGCAGGAAGATGGTCGACGGCGTGGATCGGGACGGCGACGGGATGGTCACCTTCAAGGAGTTGAAGGTCATGATGACCGGCTCCCCCGCCCTCGCCTTCGCTCTGTCCAGCAACAGGGAGCATGGCAGGCGGGCTGGTGCGGTCGAGGAAGGAGAAGCCGGCCCTCCCTTACGACTCGGATGTGCCGCCGAAGCGTGGGCGGCCTCTACGCTGCCGCTGCTGTACTGCGCCAACAACAAAGAAAAGAAAAAAAAAAAAACAGAGAGCTGCTCTCTCACGCTCTCACGTGAAGGAGAAACAGAGGGAGAGAGAAAGGAAAGAGAGAGAGATAAAGGAAAGAGATAGCGGGCTGCACGGGCTGAACGGGCTGCAGTCTCACGTGAATGTGAGCCAAAACAGAAAAGGAGAGAGAGAGAGAATGGAAAGAGAGCCTCACGGGATGCGCCATTCACTTGCCGGGCCCCATTCTCCTGTGTAGAGCACAAGCAAAACAAAAACAAGAAAGGAAAGAGAAAAACAAAAAAAGAAAGAGAGAAGCAAAGAAAGGAAAGAGAGAAAGAAAGAAAGGAAAAAGAAAAAAAGTTTTTCTTTCACCAAAAGGCTCTCGGTATGCTCTCGGTACCCTCTCGGTATGCTCTCGGTATGCACTCGGTATGCTCTCGGTACCCACTCGGTATGCACTCGGTACCCTCTCGGTATCCACTCGGTCGGAAAACGCACTGGTTTTTCGGAAACACCCCCTTGCAAAACCGAGACTTTTTGGCTTGCACCAAAAGGGTCTCGGTAACCACTCGGTATGCTCTCGGTACCCACTCGGTATGCACTCGGTACCCTCTCGGTATCCACTCGGTCGGAAAACGCACTATTTTTTCGGAAACACCCCCTCGCAAAACCGAGACTTTTTGGCTCGCGCCAAAAAGGGTCTCGGCATCGGCGGAAGAAGGCTCTGCTAATACGAACCGCGGCACCGACAACCCTCGCCAACCGCGCCAGGATCCTAAAGCGTTTGCACCATGGAATCCCAGCCGACCCAGGGGGTCCTGACCCGACTGGGAGGGGGTAACTGTGGGTGCAAAAATTGTACCGGACCAGATCAAAGCAGCATGGGCCCGCACAACGGCCCAAATGGGTAAGCACGCCTGGGCTCACATGGGCCCACTCTACGAGGCTCGCAGATCAAGCCCTACCCCTTATTGGGCCCGAACAACGGCCCAATAAGGGCCCAGCAAGGAGGCCCAGAACCAGTGCCACGTCATCAGCGCCACGTCATCACTGCCATATCGGGCACGTGCCTACGCTATAAAAGGACCCCCAAGGCATCCAGGAGGGGGGTTGGCCATTCAATCAGAGGAGGAGGAATCCAGAGCAAGTGCTAGAGCTTAATTCTCCCCTTCTTGTTCTCTTCTAATTGCTCCGTGCAAATATATTGTAAGAAGCTTCTCTTGGCCTGTCAAGAGAACGCTCACCCCTTATTAACTTGAATTATAGTGAAGATCAGGTGGCACCTCTCGCCCGGAGACGTAGGTCGTAAGACCGAACTCCGTCACCAATCCTTGTGTCATCATTCTTTACTCTCTCTATCTATTCTCACATCTTTCTAACTCTACAAATAATCCAATTCAATCAAGGCTATGGGGCGGGGTTCCCGATCAAGGCGGCTCGAAAATTTCCCCCCACAGCAACTGCTGAGACATACTGGGCACTTCCTGTCAAAATCCTTGCTGATGAGCAAAGCGATGAGGGGAGTACTGCTCTACCTCCACCACATCCCCCTTGCGCCAAACCAAGTAGCTAGGGCGGCAACTGACCATGTTCCAATATAAGCTGTCCGAGAGCTCCTCGTTCTCATAGACAGTCGACCTCTCCAAAGGTAGCACCAAATGCTCTGACAGAAACTCAAAGTCGACGCTTCCCATCCTCCGCAAAAGAGTGCGAGCACACTCCCTCGGGTGCTCCCAACTAATAAAAGCATTTAAGATCTCGCCTATCCTGGGCAGGAATGGCAGGTCGACTGGATGTCCGCGTCTGGCGAAGATCCCCTTCGAGAAGTGAAGAGCTATCCAGCCGTACAGGTAGTGCAGAGGTCCGAACGCAACAGACCGGCCAAGCTCCTCCTTGGCATTATCCGAGCTGGACAAGTCCCAGTAAGTCCCGCTGAGACCCCAGTACAAGGCACATAAGATAGCCGGGGCTAGATTGAAAAGCTCCCCCCTCGCCATCCTGGAAGCTACAAGGAAAGTCCCCGGACGGATGACCTCGCCAGGACAGGGAAGCACGAACCGGCAAAGAAAGATGACCAACCCGGCGGCTCGATAAACCACCCGCCACTCCTCGCTGTCACGCCTCAGGCCGAGGATCTCCCAGGGACACTGTTTTCCCTCCATTGAGTGCCTCTCTCGAGCCAAGGACTCAATGGGCCTCACAAAAGAACGAAGCGGAGGCCTTTCATTTGAGCAACCTTCCACATCGGGTGAGCCGAAGGTGCCGGGGACCTGTACTCGCCTCTGAACCAAAAATCAACCCAGGAAGAAGGACGTACTCGGTCTGACTGATCCCGCGCCGTAATGACAGCATATGCCTTGAACAGAAGAAGGCAGGAGGTCGGAGCAAAGCTGCTGTCTAATAGGTCCTTCAAAGCTGGCACCTCCTCCTAGTAGTAATTTCGCACTTCAGGGCATCCGGAGACAATGTGGACGTCACGAAGTGAGATCCCTATCTCTCCCGCTCCATTAAGGAAAGTGTTGGTGGCCGGGCACCAGAGTTCACAACGCGATACATCCCCTCAGGACGGCTGTATTCTCGACGAGTCGGCGCCAGAAACTTGGCCAATGAATTCATTTCGGGTTCCGCTCCAAAGATCTCGTAGAGCTCGCTCATCCATTTACGAAAACCGCAAAGATATTGGACGTCACCCCGAGGCCAAGAGTCGGTACCCCATCAGGTCAATCGGGAGCATATCTTCGAGGCAACTACCGGAGCAGGCACGAAATCTTCATCACAATGGTGGAAAGGAGTGCTCAAACTCGGGCGGAGGAGCTTCGTGGAGATCCCTTCGTCAGTGTAGATTTTCTCGCTCAGCTTCAGCATCCCACAAGTCGCATCGGCAACTCCATCTTCCGTGATGCGCTCGTGGATAAAAACACGGAGCAACGACAAAAGGTCTTCCCGCCTCGAGTTGCGGTAATGGTACACCCGTGTAAGGGGGAAGCGAAGGCACCTCCTTCCATCGGAGAAGTCCTCAGCTATCCACCCCGGCGAAGTCAAGCTCATAAAGACGTGAATCCTGGAGAACCATGAAAGAAAGCAAGTCAAGACAAGCGCGCTAAAAAAAAAACCAAGGGGCCCACAGCCCCTGTCAGTAGGATCGCCCGACTCAAGGTCATCGCTGCGCCTGGGCCTTCGCACCGCACTCCCGGGGTCCGTGCACCGCCCGTGCCGGCTAACTACCCTAACGCCACCCGGCCGACTACGCCAACGCCACCCAGCCAGAGCCGCAGCTACCTCCCAGCCCGGCCCCAGCCGCACGGCTCCGTGTCACTCGCCAGTGAACCCATGACCGCGCCCGCATCCGCATCGCACCTTGCGCCCATGCCGGACGCCGCCGCGCCGCGCCGCAACCACGCTCGCTACTACTATTCTTCGCCCCAGACAAAAAAAAAAAAGGATAGAGCCAAACAGTAGAGGGGGGGGACTGCTACCCCCCCTCTCCTCCGGTTTGGTCGGGGCCGAGCCCGACCCCGTCGCCAACACAGCCGGGGGGGGGGGGGGGGGGGCGGGAGCGCCCAACTCGGGGACGCCGCCGCCCCCCCCCCCCCCTCTCCGATCCGATCGGGGTCGAGCCCGACCCGGCCGCCGCGACCCTTGGGCCCCGCATCGCCCGACCCGGCAGCCGCAGCCCCGCCCCACGCGCGCGCACTGCTGCCCCGCGCCGCCCACACGCCATCGCCCCGCGCGCCGCCCGCGCGCCGCTGCTGCTCCCACGGCCCAGAACCGGAGAAGAGAAGGGAAGGAAAAAAAAAAGGAAAAGAAAAAGAAAAAGAAAAAGAAAGAAAAAGAAAAAGAAGAAGAAGAAGAAGAAGAAGAAAGAGGAAGGAAGAGGCGACGAAGGCGGATCACACCTCAGCCGCGCTTCTTCAACTTCCTTGCCGCAGACGCCGTCGCCGCGTCGCTTCGAGCCAATCTTTGCAACGACCTTCAAGTCGCACACCATCGTCGCCGCCGCCGACGAAAGAGGCGACACCGGAAAGATGGAGCAAGTCGCGTGCAACCCCAGGCAGCTCTCTTCCGAAGGCGGTCTTCAAAAGCCGACGGAACCTCCACAAGAGCAGAATGCCGGATGAAGGGGGTAGGGGTCCTTAAATAGACCCCAACCCCGCCCACAAAAGGAATCAAGGACAAGTGCTCTACGATCCCTATGTGTCCAAACCCTACACGTTCTCACCGACGCACTTGTCCTTGAGGGGGCATTTGTAGACACACAAATTTTGTCTAACCCGGACCCGACTTGCGTGCACCCACGCGGATACAAACCCGATGCGCACTCCGAATCGAACCCGACTAACACGTACCAATGCGGACCCGGACCCGACTCGCACCCGACAAGGGAACTGGGCGGGCCCACCCTTAAGTGGGACCCACCCGGCCGGCCCCTACTAGGGACCCGAACCCCATGGGGGCCGGCCCCTAGTAGGGATCCGAACCCCATGGGGGCCGGCCGGCCCTGCAAAGGAAAGAAAGAAAAGGAAAGAAAAGAAAAGGAAAGAAAAGAAAAAGGAAAGAAAAGAAAAGGAAAGAAAAGAAAGAAAAGGAAAGAACTACCGCCATGCACGGGGGGAGGTTGCGCATGACGTCTACCCACACGTGGATCTGCGCCGATCCCTCGATCCGACGGACAAGAAGAAGAGCCGGGTCGCCATCGATTTCGTGTGCAAAATTCTGCCATAATTACCCCGTCAGAAAAGGAAAACGAATAAAGACTTATTCCCCTCATTAATGGATGAATAAATCTTGGATAATTATGGGAGAGATATTAAAGGGATTTAAAATTAAAAACTTCCCATATCTCTCCCCTCCCCCTTTGCCTATAAATAGAGGGGGAGGGGGAAGGCTCAAGAGGTCGAAGATTGAATACGAAGCGAGGAAGCTCTGCAGAAGAGAAGGCGCTTCTTCATCGACCCAAGGCTTCACGAGGCACGGGCAAGCCTATCCCTTCGGGACCGGCATTGAAAGCCCTCATCAACGTGAAGACCCTTGCACAAGAAGATCAAGACTTCCATGGGCGGAGCGACATACGGGCGAGGGGGGGGCAGAATCAGGAAAATCTTACTGTTTTGTGATTGGGTCACATAGTCGCATATACTTGCTGTTTTGTGATTGGGTCACGTAGCCGCACCTACCGCTCGGGATTGAAAAGGAAATAGGATTTCTTTTTGTGAAATATGGTAATGGGATCGTAACAGCCACTCCGGCCTGCTCGGGATTGAAAACCAAAAAAACAAAACACCCGCTCGTCCCGCTAGGATGCCGATCTGCCGCTTGGAAATCCACCCCCATGCCCCTATTGGCTATTGGCCCTATACTTGCTGTTTTGTGAATTGGATCACATAGGCTCTTGAATAGGACTTGAAAAAGGAAATATGGAATTGTAACAGCCGCTCGGGATTGAAAAAAAAAAAACCTTAACAAACTGGCGCTCGGGATGCCGATCTACCGCTCGGGAATCCAAGAATTTTTTTTTTTTGCAATTGGGAATCCAAGATTGAAATAGCACGATTTGTTATGTGATCGACTTCGGCGACTTGTATGGAGCTACAATATAAAGTTGCAAGTCATCCACAAAATCACTAAAATCTCCTTACTGCCGCTCGGGATCAAAGCCCCAGCCCTAGATTTCTCTCTTTCCGGTTATCGAACGACGAAACGAGTAAGGGCTAAGGAGGTGAGAATCTCGAGTCAATGACAGGCAACATCCATAGTTTCTCTTTCTCATTGCTAGTGTTTTGATTTTTTTTTTTTTGCGTCAATAAGCAAAACATTTTGATTAGTTTTTTTATTTTGACTAACTAGTGTTTTGATATATTTTTGTTTTGATTTTGATATTTTAAATTCCTCCTCTAAATTCGTATTTTGATTAATTTTTGTAAAATCTTCCTTGCAGACTTGCAGTAGCAAGTAGGGATCTGAATCATCTAATCATCCGTGGAGGTCACCGAATTTGAGTTGGAGAAGGTAAACCCCTATCCCACATCACAACTAAGAGTTTATTTTACTTTTGATTAATCTTTTTTTTTGTATTTTGCATCTTCTTCTCCTCTTAAATAACGGTTGCAACGAATCTACTCTCCTCCCAAGTCCTAACTCTCAACTTTCAAATTTTGTTCAATAATAAAACAAATATTTTTTTTTGTCTTCTATTATTGATAGAAAATTTAATTTTGCCCCCCCTTCAAGAAAATCCTGGCTCCGCCCCTGAAGACTTCGACTCCGTGCACGAAGAAGAAAGCTCGGAGAAGAAGACCCTTCGACTCCGAAGACGCCAGAAGCAAAGGCCGGAGAAGAAGTTCGGAGCGGCACTACCCCGTCGGCTCCAACAAACCTTCAACTCCGATCAAGCTCCAAAGCCCGGAGAAGAAGAACGAAGCGTCATCACCCGTCGCCTTCGACAAACGTCTGCTCCATCCACGAAGAAGAAAGCCTGGAGAGAACTACTTGAAGCGTCGCCACACCCGTCATCTTCAAAGCAAAGCCGGCGATACAACCGCCGCACGAAGATCGGTGCTACCCTCACTATCTTTAAAAGTATTCTCCGACTCCGATCACGCCAAAGAATCCCGGAGAAGAAGAAAAGTCCAGCCGACATCCAAACCGTCGAAGCATTGAAGAAGCAACCCACGTCGTTCGAGAAGAAGATCAAGTTGACGCTGAAGCCAAAGCCCATGCAAGAAGCCAAAGCAAAAGCCCCGGTAAAGCCAGCGCCAAAGCAACGCAAAGGCCAAAGCCAAGCGACTATGCCGGTCACGAGCAAAAGCACCGCACGTTCTAGCCGAAACGACGCGAAGTCCGGAAGAACGAAAGCATCGCAAGTCTCCCCCGTCTATGTCCAAGCGCAAACGCCAAAACAAAGCAAAAGCCAAAGCCATGCCAAAGCCAAGCCAAAGCCGAAAGCAAAGCCAAAACCAATGCCAAAAAGCACGATCGACGCCGCGAACCGACGATCAAGGATGCTGAGGTCAAGCAAGGATCGAGGAAGACACAAAGACCGAGGAACGAAGCCCAAAAAAAAACCCCTAGCCGAGAAAGCGCGAAGCACGGAAGGGACAAAGCGACGGCGGATACTCCTTAGCCTCTCAAAAACCCTCACCTTGTAAAGACCTCTGTCCTGGGCAACCCCTTCAGAGCTCTCGCACGAACACCACGTGGGGACGCGGATTAAAGGGACCCTCCAGAGGATCTCTCGCACAATCTCCTGATCAACACTCGCCGCACCCGGACTCGCTACACCCGAGTCCCCGGTCCCGGCCACTCTTGTAATCTCATGTGATTCGCAATAAAGATGACCCATATCTTTTTCTGCGCCCACAGTCATCACAACCGTCCAATGACGAGTGTGGCTTGGCTAAGTACTTTTATATGCAGGCATGATTGTAATTTTGGGGTGCCCAACTCAAACCCAGCCCTTGGAGTATCTCCAACGGGCTCCTAACACTTGATTCCTTATGTACTGTAGCAATTTAAACCCAGGAGTGGGCTCCCCTCCCAAAACGTTTGCCAGATAAGTTTTCCTCTGTTCCTCTCGCCAAGCGAGAGGAGTAGGGAAGATGTTGGACGGTGGTCCAGCCCCCCTCAAGTTTGAATAAAATAAAAAAAACTTGGTTGATAATTTTCCAAAGAGAAATACTATTCAGCCCGAAGGTTTTCCCGATTTCATCGGCCCGATTGACGTGGCAGTGTGCATTTGGTGCTGTTAAAGATTTTAAAATCATTAGTGGGTTTCGGCCACCAGTTGGATGCTGCCATGTCAATCGGCCGGCGAAATCGCGACAAACCTTCGGGCTGAGTAGCATTTCTCTTTTCCAAACAACCCTCACTTTAACCCCCACTTAATTGAATGCTAAGGGCTTTTGGTCATTACCATGTCATTTGAGTCCTTTTCACCAATAGCGAGAGATTTGCGGAGTCCATTGGAGTGCTATTCAATTTCCACTCCATACTTTGCTTATGTGGCAATTAGGAACCCCAAGAATAGGGAAAGACCTTGGAGTCCGTTGGAGATGCTCCTAGGGTCTTGGTAACATGAGACAATATTTAATGGTGTCATCAAAGTACATTTGTATTTGTTGCATCATTCGACTTTTTGCACATTATTCCAGCATCGATATCGGCTCTGACCATCTGCACTGTCAGCTGGGGTCAAGGGGGCAGTTTCTAATTATGCCAATTAAGCAAGTGGAAAGGTTGAAAAATCCCATTAATTTTCAAGAGAAAATATCAAGTGAATAAAGAAATGATTGAGCTATATACAGCCCACAAAATACCTTACGTAACCTCATCTAAAGGCCACCATCTTATTTGCCACCACATGCCGTCGCCCGCCTTTGTCACCAGAAACGCACCACATCTCATCTACGTTGCGTCAACCCATCACCATCGCCTCCTTCCTTTCCCTCCTCCTACATTTCTTCTACCTCTTCCTCCCCCCCCCCCCCCCCCCCCCCTCCCCCCCCCTTTCTTCCAGTGGCAGAGGTAGGTAGTGGTGGGTTTTCGACAGCAGAGTATGCACAGGGCGATGAGGAGGTGAGCATGGATTGCCATCAGCCAAGAGGAAGGAACACATCGGATATTTTTTTAATTTTAAGTTAGGGTTGCCTATAGTATTTTGTTGGATTTACGTAACCCACCACTAAAGAAATTAGTTACCACAATATCATTATTTTGGATAAATTACACTTCGCCCCCTGAAGTTTGCTCATAAACACTTGAACCTCTGCAGTTTATTTTGTTCCAAATAGCTACCTAAAACGTTCATTGTTAGCACAACACCCCTTTAGTCACATACTTAATTTCCTCATTTGGTAATCTTTACCCGATCAAAATTGAATTGAAGGGGGTGTGGACGCGGAAAAAAGCGCGGGTCGTCTTTATTGCGAATCACACGAGATTACAATTGTGGCCGGGACCCGGGTTGCTCGGGGGTGACGAGTCCGGGTTGCGGCGAGTTTTGATCAGGGGATTGTGGGAAAGATCTTCTGGGGGATCCCTTTGATCCGCGTCTCCACGTGGTGTTCGTGCGAGAGCTCTGAAGGGGCTGCCCAGGACAGGGGTTTTACAGGGAGAGGGTTTTGGAGAGGCTAAGGAATGTCCACCGTTGCTTTGTCCCTTCCGTGCTTCGCGCTTTCTCGGCTAGGGGGTTTTCGGCTTCGTTCCTCGGTCTTCGCTTCTTCCTCGTTCCTTGCTTGACCTCGGTGTCCTTGATCGTCGGTTCGTGGCGTCGATCGAGCTTTTGGCGTTGGCTTTGGCTTTGGCTTTTTGGCTTTGGCTTGGCTCCGGCGTGGCTCTGGCTTTTGCTTTGCTTCGGCGCTTGCACTTGGACGTAGCTGGGAGAGACTTGCGATGCTTTCGTTCTTCCGGACTTCGCGTCGTATCGGCTAGAACGTGCGGTGCTTTTGCTCGTGGCCGGCGTAGTCGCTTGGCTTTGGCACTTGCGTTGCTTTGGCGCGGGCTTTACTGGGGCTTTGCTTTGGCTTCTTGCGTTGGCTTTAGCTTTGGCGTCAACTCGATCTTCTTCTTCGAACGACGTGGGCTACTTCTCCGGTGCTTCGACGGTTTACGTGTCGACTGGACTTCTCTTCTTCTCCGGGCTTCTTTGGCGTGATCAGGGTCGAAGAATGCTTTCGAAGATGGTGGGGGTAGCACCGATCTCCGTGCGACGGTTGTAGCGTCGGCTTTTGTTGATGAAGACGACGGGGGTGGCGACGCTTCAGACGATCTGCTCCAGGCTTTCTTCTTTGTGGATGGCGCAGGCGTTAGTCGAAGACGACGGGGTGATGACGCTTCGCTTCTCTCCTCCGGGCTTTGGGGCTTGATCGGGATCGAGGATTTGTTGGAGCCGACGGGGTGGTGCCGCTCCTCTTCTTCTCCGGGCTTTTGGGCTTGATCGGAGTCGAAGGCTTGTTGGAGACGACGGGGTAGTGCCGCTCCTCTTCTTCTCCGGGCTTTTGGGCTTGATCGGAGTCGAAGGCTTGTTGGAGACGATGGGGTAGTGCCGCTCCTCTTCTTCTCCGGGCTTTTGGGCTTGATCGGAGTCGAAGCTTGTTGGAGACGACGGGGTAGTGCCGCTCCTCTTCTTCTCCGGGCTTTTGGGCTTGATCGGAGTCGAAGCTTGTTGGAGACGACGGGGTAGTGCCGCTCCTCTTCTTCTCCGGCCTTTGCTTCTGGCGTCTTCGGAGTCAAAGCTTGTTGGAGACGACGGGGTAGTGCCGCTCCTCTTCTTCTCCGGCCTTTGCTTCTGGCGTCTTCGGAGTCGAAGGGTTCTTCTTCTCCGAGCTTTCTTCTTCGTGCACGGAGTCGAAGGGATGATCTTCGTGTGCAAGGGTCTTCACGTTGATGAGGACTTTCAGTAAGCCGATCCCTCGGGACAGGCTTGACTGTGCCTCGTGAAGCCTTGGGTCGGTGAAGAAGCGTCTCCTCGTTTGCAGAGCTCCCGCGCTTTGTCTTCAATCTTCGACCATTTTTTCCTTCCCCCACCCCCTCTATTTATAGGCAAAGAGGTGGGGAGAGAGATATGGGAACTCTTTAATTTTAAATCCCTTTTGTATCTCTCTCATAATTACCCGGATTTTATTCATCCATTGATGAAGGGAATAACATTTAGTTGTTTTCCTTTTCTGGCGGGTGCAATTATGGCTGGATTTTGCGCACGAAATCGATGGCGATCGGGCGCTTCGTCTTGTGCGTCGGATCGAGGGATCGGCGCAGATCCGTGTATGTGCAGACGTCATACGCTACCTCCCCCCGCGCATGGCGGTATTTTTTCCTTTTCTTTCTTTTCTTTCCTTTTCTTTTCTTTCCTTTTTCTTTTCTTTCCTTTCTTTTCTTTCCTTTTTCTTTTCTTTCTTTTTTTTTTCTTTTCTTTCTTTTTTTCTTCCCTTTCCTTGCAGGGCCGGCCGGCCTCTCCATGGGGTTCGGTCCCCACTAGGGCCGGCCCTATAGGGTTCGGACCCTAGTAGGGGCCGGCCCCCTCTTGAGGCGGGGTCCGAGTCCATGTCGGCGCGCGCGAGTCGGGTCCGCGTGTCGGGTTTGCATCCACGTCTGTGCGCGCGAGTTGGGTCCGCGTGTCGGGTTTGCATCCGCGTCGGCACACGTAAGTCGGGTTCGGGTCCGACGAAATTCGTGTGTCTACAAATGCCCCCTCAAGGACGAGTGCGTTGGTGAGAGCGTGTCGGGTTTGGACACGTAGGAATCGTAGAGCGCTTGTCCTTGATTCCTTTTGTGGGCAGGGTCGGGAGTCTATTTAAGGACCCCTACCCCCTTCATCCGTCATTGTGTTTCTTTGCGAAGGTTCTGCCGGCTTCTGGAGACCGTTGGCCGGAAGAGAGCTGTCTGGGTTTGCACGCGACTTGCTCCGTCTTCTTGGTGTCGCCTCTTTCATCGGCGGTGGCGGCTCTTGCTTGCGGAGAAGACCCTTGCTAGGGTTTCGATCATCTTCTTCGTTGCGAACTTCTTTTGCTCCGAAGACTGCACGAACGTCGAAGGTGGCCGTTGTACGGAGTTCGAGATTGGCGCGAGGGCGACTGGAGTGCGATGACAGCCACGGTGCATCTCGACGGAGGACTGTTGCCCCTCCTTCGGTGTGGGAGTGCAATGACGAGGCCGATTGTCGATGGCGATCGTTGCACGATGTCCGAAGGCGACTTAGGAGAGACGGGAGCGTGAAGACGAAGGCAACATGTCTCGACGTAGTCCCATGGCAGCGCGCGGGTGACGAAGGCGCGAAGATGAAGGCGATGCACCTCGGCGGAGTGTCGGCGACGATGACGCACCTTGACGTGACGAGGAGGAGGTGGAGCCATTGCAAGCGAGGCGAGGCTCCCCTCTTTTTTTTTTTTTTTTTTTTTTTTTTTTTTTTTTTTTTTTTTTTGTGTGTGCGAAGCACAGCAGCAGCAGCGGTGGCTGGCTACGGCGCGCGCGGAGGCCGGGGTGCCGTGGCGGCGATGGCTCACGGAGGCAGCAGCGGCGGGCGGTGGCTGAGCGGCGCGTAGCTGTGGCGCGCGGGCTGTGGCGCGGGTGCCGGTGGCTCGCGGAGGCAGCGGCGGGTGGCGCGTGCTCGTGTCGCACGAGTTGAAGCTCACAGCCTGGGGGCTATGGGTTTTAATAGGAAAGGGGGGCTGTGGTTCGGATTCGGAGCCGGGGCCCCCATTCTTCCTTTCTCCTTTTTTTTTTTTTTTCTTCCTTTTCCTTCCTTTTCTTTCGTTTTTTTTTTTTTTAATTCCTTTTCTTTTCTTTTCTTTTCTCTTTCCTTTTCTTTTCTCTTTCCTTTTATTTCTTCTGCTTTCCTTCTTCTTCTGGTCCGCGAAGGCAGCAGCGGCAGCGTGGCACGGGCTGCGGTGGCGGCGTGTGGCGAGGCGGCCAGTGCGGGCGACGGTCGTGCGGTGCAGGCGGTGGCCGGCGCGCGGGAGGCGGTGTGCGGCGCAGGCGGTGGCCGGCGCGCGGGAGGCGGTCGGGGCTGTGCGGGTCCGCAGTCGGACGGGCGCAGCGGCGGCGGCAAGATCGGCGGCCGGGCGCGGGGCCAGCGGCGGGCGGCGCGCGGGCGCGGTCGAGCGACGTGCGGTGGCCGGGCGCGGGTTCCAGCGGCGGGCGGCGCGCAGCGGTGGCCACGGGCGCGGGCGCCACCCCGGGCGCCCCGATCGGATAGGAGATGAAGGAGGGGGCGGCTGCGGGCCCCCTTCCCTCTCTTTGCTGTTGGCCTACTATTGGGCAAAGGGCTGTGGGCTCCGGCCCCCTTTGCCCTTTTTTTTTTTTTTTTTTGGACGTGAAGGGGGTTTGCGGGCTGTTGTGTGCGATGGAGCCGCGAGGTCCTGTTGCATACGGTGGTGCTACGGAGCTCCTTCCCCTTTTTTTTTTTTTTGTCGGTCGAGTGCGAAGAACGATAGCAGCGAGCGTGCGCGGCGCGCAGGCTGCGGCGCGGTGCGACAGCGTCTGGCATGGGCGCAGGGCGCGGTGAAGGCGTGGGCCATGGCCGGAGTGCAGTAGCGGCGTACGACGCGGGCGCGGGGCGCAGGCGGCCTGTGGTGCGGACGCGTGGACTTGCGCGAGTCGGCGAAGGACTTGGGGCGCGGTGCAAGCGGCAAGGCGGTGTTAGGCTTGGAGACGAAGGCTTCCGTTGGCTTCTGGAGACCGCCGTCGGAAGAGGGCTGCCTGGGGTTGCACGCGACTTGCTCCATCTTCCCGGTGTCGCCTCTTTCGTCGGCGGCGGCGGCGATGGTGCGCGGCGCTTGAAGACGAAGGCTTCCGTCGGCTTGGAGACGAAGGCTTCTTCGATGCTTGGAGACCGTCGGCGAAAGAGTGCTGCCTGGGGTTGCACGCGACTTGCTCCGTCTTCCCGGTGTCGCCTCTTTCATCGGCGGCGGCGGCGATGGTGCGCGGCGCTTGAAGACGAAGGCTTCCGTCGGCTTGGAGATGAAGGCTTCTTCGATGCTTGGAGACCGTCGGCGGAAGAGTGCTGCCTGGGGTTGCACGCGACTTGCTCCGTCTTCTTGGTGTCGCCTCTTTCGTCGGCGGCGGCGGCGATGGTGCGCGGCGCTTGAAGACGAAGGCTTCCGTCGGCTTGGAGACGAAGGCTTCTTCGATGCTTGGAGACCGTCGGCGGAAGAGTGCTGCCTGGGGTTGCACGCGACTTGCTCCGTCTTCCCGGTGTCGCCTCTTTCGTCGGCGGCGGCGGCGATGGTGCGCGTTGCTCGAAGACGAAGGCTTCCGTCGGCTTGGAGACGAAGGCTTCTTTGATGCTTGGAGACGAAGACTCGCTTCGCGTCTTGGAGATGAAGGATTCTTCGACGGCTCGCGAGGATGAAAGCTTCTTCGACAACTTGGAGACGAAGGCTCGCTTGGCGGCTTGGAGACGACGCATTCTTCGGCGGCTTGGAGCTGAAGGGTCCTTCAGCGGAGTGTTGTCGTCTTCTTGGTGCGAGGACAAGCCGGAGACTTCGGAGGCCAGGGAAGGTAGCAAAGGATACGGTCGTTTTTTTTTTTTTTTTTTTTGGTCGCAAAGGATACGGTCGTTGTCGATATATCCGCTTATCCTTGGGTTACTGCATTTGACTCCAGTGGCAGTCCCAATCCTTTGGGTTTTTGTCTTTGAGGGACTGACGTCCTTCGGATGGGCTCGAGCTTTTGCACGAGCCTGGCGGATTTCAAGGTGGACGACTTTTTGCAGAGTAGACGCACACCTTCTTGGAGGGTGACGAGCTCCATTGATTACGACAGTTTTCGCTGGAGGACGCCTCCTTGGGCTTAGCTGCGACTGAGGGAGAGACGTCGGCTGGAGGGGCTTCACACGCTTGCTACTGCAGACTTGGTTCGGATGCAGAAGAAGGTGGAGGCCGTTCGTGCGTCGCTTCAAAAGTCGGAGTCCCGTTTGGGGGATGCTCGAGCGACTATGAAGGCTTCTGGAGCAGGGTTTGCATAACAGTGAGAAGGGCTGACGAATTGTCGGGAGCTGGTGGAGCTCTCGAGAAGGCTTCCGGAGTGAACCTTGCGAAGCAACATACATAGCTGGCGACGCGTCGGAAGTTGGCGACTTCTTTACCCCGGGAGTTGCAGCGCGTGTAGGCCGCGGGAGGCGAGCTGCTTCAGCACCTCCAAGACTTTGACCTTCTTGTCATCTTTTGGTTTGTTGACTGGACTTGTGGATTTGCACTCATTCTCTTCTGGGCTGGCCTTCTCTGGACGACGTTGGTGTGTTTCTTTTTATCTGGACTGAACCTTTGTAGGCTGCCTACGTACCCTACTTAGAGGGATCAAGTCGCACGTAGTTCGTTTTTTTTTTTTTTTTTGAACAAGGGGTGTGGCCTTGCTTTAGGCATAGTACCTTTTGAGGTACTTGCCGTTGATAGGGCCGAGTGTCAGCCCTTCTGGCATGGTGAGGAGATAGGCACCGTTGGAGTAGACCTCCTTGACGGAATGCGGGCCATCCCATTTGGCATCAAATTTCTTCCCTCCTCGATGCGAGAGAATGATGGGGCGTTTGACTGCCAGCACCAGTTCCCCTATCTGGAATGATCGAGGACGAATCTTCTTGTTGAAGGCGCGAGAGAGCCTGGCCTGATAACACTCCAGCCGCTGTTGAGCTTCGAGGCGTCTTTCATCCAGTGCTTCCAATTCTGCTAGGCGGAGCTGGGCGTTGTCATTGCTGGTGAGGCCTTCCTGGACTGCTATCCTGAGTGACGGGATTTGGAGTTCGAGCGGAAGAACGGCTTCCACGCCATAGACGAGGGAATACGGCGTTGCTTGTGTCGGCGTGCGGAAGGATGTTCGGTAAGCCCATAGCGCTTCACCCATACGTTCGTGCCAATCTTTCTTTGTCTTCGAGACGGTTTTCTCCAGCAGCTTGCACAGAGTTTTGTTGAAGGCTTCTGCTAGACCGTTGGCTGGAGCGTTGTACATTGTCGAACAATTCTGCTTAATGTTGTACAATGCGCAGAACTGACTGACGGCAGCATTCTTGAACTGCTTCCCGTTATCTGTTACGATGTAGCGGGGGACTCCATAGCGGAAGATGATGTCATTCTGGATAAAGTTGATGACGGAGTACTTTGTAACTTCCCTCAACGGTATCGCTTCAGCCCACTTGGAGAAGTAGTCCGTTGCCGCCAAGATGTAGAGATGTTGCTTGGATGACTTGGGCAGAGGACCGACGATGTCAAGACCCCATCCGTCGAAGGGCCAAGACGCGATTGTTGGGTGTAAAGGCTCCGGAGGTTGACGAATGTAGTCCCCGTGCATCTGGCAAGCTTGACATCTTCTCGCGTACTCCAAGCTGTCTTTGATCATGGTAGGCCAGTAGTATCCCATCCTTCTGATGCGGAAGTGAAGCTTCGGACTGAACTGGTGCGATCCACAGATTCCGGCGTGTACTTCTTCGAGCGCGGCTTCTGCTTCCCTTTTCGCGAGGCACCTCAGGAGTGTGCCGTCATAGCTCCGTCGGTACAGCTCGCCGTTGAAGTGATAGAACCTCAGAGATCTTCGACGGATGTCACTTTTGCGCTTCGGATCTTCGGGGAGTTTACCATGAACAAGGTACTCCACAAACGGTTGCCTCCAGTCTTATTCTTTAATCTCGAGGACATGCACCGCGTTGGTTTGAACTGGTACCTCGGGCGGACCCTCTTCTTCGGTGATCACGAACCTCCTGCAGACGGGGACGACGAGTGGACGCTCATCTGGGAACGGGAGTGTAGCCGCCAGATTTGCGAGCACGTCGGCCTGCTGGTTGAGGTTTCTGGAAACGTGTTGGATGGAAACAGCCTTGAGTTTTTCGAGGAGCTTCACAGCTCGCGCATGCAACGGTACCAGGTCTTCTTTATTGACTTCGTATGCCCCCAGGACTTGCTGGATCACGAGTTGAGAGTCGCCAAAGATCTCTAGTCCTTGAAGGTTCATTTCGTCGGCCAGTTCGAGACCAATGAGTAGGGCTTGATATTCTGCCACGTTGTTGGAACATGCTTCCGAGAGCAGGAATGAGAAGGGGAGTATTTCGTTGTCCGGAGTGACAAAGATGACTCCGGCTCCCGCTATGTCCTGCCTAGCTGCGCCATCGAAGAATATTTTCCAGGATGGGGCGATGTCGACAGAGAATACTTCTTCATCTGGGAGATCTTCTGATAACTCCCATTCTGCCGAGAGAGGGTATTCTGCGAGGAAGTCCGCGAGGGCCTGCCCTTTAACCGCTTTTTGTGGCACGAAGGTGATGTCGAATTCAAGTAGTAGCAGGGCCCACTTGGCTAGACGCCCGGAAAGCACTGGTCTCGACATGATGTATTTGAGTGGGTCAGCCTTCGAGACGAGTTTGATGGTGTGAGCGAGCATGTAGTGTCGCAACTTTTTTGTGGCGAAGATGAGTGCCAAGCAGACCTTCTCGATTGGGGAGTAATTCAGCTCTGCGCCGACGAGAGTGCGACTTAAGTAGTAGCAAGCTGTCTCCACGCCAAGTTCGTTGTTCTGGGCCAGGAGTGCCCCCAAGGATTGCTCCTGGGCGGCGATGTAGAGGATGAGCGGCCTCCCTTGAACCGGTGCTGATAAGACTGGCGGCTTCAGTAGATATGCTTTGATGTTTTGGAGTGCTTCTTGGCACGCTTCATCCCATTTGAACGGCGCTCCTTTCTTCATGAGGCGGCTAAAAGGGTGGCACTTTCCAGCCAAGTTGGCGATGAATCTTCGGATATACGCCAAGTATCCTTGGAGGCCTCTGAGGTCTCGCACTGTATTTGGTGCGGGCATATTGACGATAGCATCAATTTTGGATTGATCTATCTCAATGCCACGATGTCGGACGACGAAGCCGAGGAATTTGCCCGAGGAGACTCCGAACGCGCACTTGAGCGGATTCATGCGGAGTTGGTACCTTCGAAGTCGTTTGAAGATTAGCTCAAGATCTTGTAGATGTGCCGACCTCTTCTTGGATTTTACCACGAGGTCGTCGACATAACACTCCACGTTTTGATGAAGAATGTCGTCGAAGATTTTCTGCATAGCTCGCTGGTAGGTGGCTCCCGCGTTCTTCAAGCCGAACGGCATTACCTTATAGCAGTAGATTCCTTTCGGTGTACGGAATGCCGTGAGCTCCTCGTCCTTGGGTGCCATCCGAATCTGGTTGTAGCCCGATGATCCATCCATGAAAGTGAGCACCTCGTGCCCAGTCGTCGCGTCGACCATTAGCTCCGTGATTGGCAAGGGGAAGTCGTCCTTTGGACATGCGTTGTTCAAGTCTCTGAAGTCTACGCACACTTGGATTTGACCGTTCTTCTTTTTGACGGGGACGACGCTAGAGATCCATGTCGGGTACTTGACCTCTCGAATGAAGCCGGCTTCGATCAATTTGTTGACTTCGCCTTCTATTTGGGGTACCAGTTCTGGCCGGTAGCGCCTTTGTCCTTGCTTGATAGCGCTGGCTCCGTGTTTGACGCTGAGCTGGTGCACTACGATTTTTGGATCGAGGCCCGGCATCTCCTTGTAGGACCATGCGAAGACGTCTCTGTATTCTTTAAGCAGTTTGATGTATGCAGCTTCTTCCTCCGGGGTTAAGAGCGTGCTGACGAATGTAGGCCGAGGCTCCGTCTCCGTGCCCAAGTTGATTTCCTTCAAGTCATCAACGGTGGACTGCCCCCCTTCTTCGAGGACTGGCGGGGCGTCGGGCAACTCGTCATCCGACGTAGAAGTGTCACCGTTGTCGGGATCCGTAATGGAGATATGATTGACGGCAGCCATGGGTGGGTGGGTGGGTGTTGAAACGGAGTCCTCGATCGGCATCCCTAAACGATCGAACGCCGACTTCTTCTTTGATTGTTTGACTGGCCCGAGCCTCTCGAATACGGATTTGCGTTTTCGGTTCGACCAGTCTTTACCACCTCTGGTTTGCTGCCGGAGCAAGGCTTGGCATCGAACCCGTTGTCGTCTTCTCCTGCTGTCTGGAAGGCTGAGGTAGGTAGAGCGTGTATCGGAGATTGTCGATTCTTCGGCCGCTTCATCTACCATCCTTGCCTCGATGTAGTTCGAGGTGAAGGTCTTCTTTGCTGCGGTTCTGATAACCAACGGAGCTTGACTGGAGCCGATGCCTCGGCGGTTCGGGGGAATTTGCTCGCCGTTTTGAAACAGCTGAGCTTGAGTTCTTGTCATCCCATGCGGAGTTGCTGCTGGTGGGAGTGTGCCCATGGCGCTTTCCTCGTTGTAGCCAGCTCTAAACAGCAACTTGGCAGCATTTTGCCCCCAACTCCCTTCTGGTTTGAATCTGAGTTGCTCGAGGTCTGCTGATTCGACGGGTCTGCTCAGGTTCGGAGCTTGCGTCAGACTAGGTAGTGGCATCGTCATTCCTTGCAGAGTGATGACATTGGCCTGAGATAGCGTCGGGGCCATCTTCCTCGTCGGAGTAGAAGGCGATCGCTCGGATTTACGGAGCCACTGAGGCGCGAGACGCAGGACAGGCACCGTTTGGATTGGCAACGGGGTATGTTGCGTTGCTCTTGGCTCGAAGCTGATGCACATCCTTTGCCTAGGTTTCGGCGTTCCTTGGACCTTGAGTCTTGCCTCGTCAGAGGGTGGCGCCGAATTTACGGGAAGAGGAGTCTTGTCCTGCTTTACTTCTTCAATCTTTTGGGCTCGAGGAGCTTTAGCTGGCAGAACTTCCGCGACCAGGCCCTTTGCTTGGTAGAACTTAGCGTCGGCCAGGTGTGCCTCGGCCTCGTTGAATGGCTTGTCGTCCGCAACTATGCATCTCTCCACGCCTTCTTCGTAGTATTTGAGGCACTGGTGCCAGGTGGAGACCACGATGCCGTTCTCGTGCAGCCACGGTCTTCCCAACAGGAGGCGATATGACGTCTGGCAATCGATGATGTGGAAGAGGACCGTTGTATCCAGCGGGCCGATGGAAAGCTTCAAACGAATGATTCCGACGGTGGACTGTCCGCCCTGGTTGAAGCCTTGAATGACCAATTGACTTGGTGAGAGCTGGTCGTCGGTGATGCCGAGTTGCCGCATTGTCTGGATGGGCAGGATGTTGACGGCAGAGCCACAGTCCAACAAGATTCGGTTCACTGGCTTCTCCTTGATGTATCCCGAGACGTAAAGAGGCCGGTTGTGCAATCGCGCCCCGAGTTGCAGGTCCTCATCTGAAAAGGTTATCGTCGCATCACACGAGGCCACAGCTTTGCGTCTTTGATCGTCCTTCCTCTTCCTTTTGTAGCTATCTGGATCGGCCAAGGCCGCCGCCATTGCTAGGCGAGCCTTCTTCGGAAGATGCAAAGCTTCTACGAGGGGCATATGCAAGATCGCTTCGTCGTGAGCCGCGGTGCCCCCATCGTTGGAGTCGTCCCCCTCATCGGTGGAGTCGCCTTCTTCAGAAGTTTCGCCTTCGTTCTTTCCTTCCGATACTTCATGGACTTCGACCATGCAACAAGACACCTTGACGTGTTGGTCCACTGGGAGGAAGTGATCCGGGAAGAACTCTTGCAACGTTGTCGGCTCTGGAAGACTCTGCTGAAGGATATCGGCTTGGCTTGCTGGCGGCACTTTGAACGCCTTCCTCCCTGGAGCCTTGCCTTTCTTCTTGTAGGTTTTCCGCTTGGTGAACCCCCTCATCACACGGTCTTGTTTGAGCTTCTTCTCTTGCCACGGCTTTCGCCGCCGCGGTAGCATGATCCATGCTTCTTCGTCGGTAGATTCCCCCCCGCTAGGATGATGGTCGATAGCAGCAACTGGTTCCCTCGAAGGTACTTGTTCTTCCTGAGGCTCTACTAGCTCGTCTTCCGATCCCCAGCCGGTGGGCTTGATTTCTTCAGCTGAAACCAATGGAGGCTTTGAATAGAGGACGTAATAGTCAAACTTCCCCGAAGGCTGGCCCAGCAGACCGACTTCCGGATCTCCCTGCTCGTATCTTTTCTGGAGAGCGTATTGGGACGTAGCTTGACTGGAAGGGACTTGCTCTTCTCGAGGCTCTACTGGCGTGTCTTCCGATTCCCAGCCGGTGGGCTTGATTTCGTTGACCAAAACGGACGAAGGCTTTGAGTAGAGGACGTAGTAGTCGAACTTGCCCGAAGGCTGGCCCAGCAAACCGACTTCTGGATCTCCTTGCTCGTATCTCCTTTGGTAGGGGTGTGCATCGGTTCGAAACCGACCTATTTAGGCAAAACCCAAACCGATCCAACCTAGGTCGGTTTTGAGAATTTGCAATCCGATCCAAACCGATTGAGACTGGAATCCAATCCAATCCAATCCAATTAAAGTCGGTTTGGATTGGATTGGATGGTCGGTTTGGGCTTTGGCCCATATGCTTACTAGTTTTTTTTTATTTTATTTGGACATAGTTTCAACTTTAAAATGATTATTTCAAAAATTATAAAATGATACTACATTACTTACCAAAATACCAAGTTATCAACAACAATACCATTATGTCCACAATATTCATATCCATTAAATATTAAAAACTACAAAGGACAGTTTTAACAATTAAACAAAAGTTCACAACAGCTACTACTAAATTAGTAAATTATAAACCGGAGTCCGGTTCGGTTCGGTTCGGTTTAGGTCGGTTTTTAATTGATAAATCCGATAACCGATCCAATCATATCGGTTTTGAGAAATCCTGATCCAATCCGATCCGTTGAGTGTGTCGAAACCGATCAAATTCGGTCGGTTTGGTTTGGTTCGGTCGGTTTTGTCGGTTTGGTTTGGATCCTGCACACCCCTATCCTTTGGAGCGTTCGTTGGGATGCAGTATTGCTTGGAAGAGGTACTGGCATGAGCGATGATTGCCCCCTGGGCAGCGGTGTTTCCTCCTCGGTGAGCGCAGGAGTATGTTGACGTCGCTTTGAGACTTTCGGCTGGGAAGTTAACTTAGCGATTGGAGCTTGACGATTGATGCGCAATTTGGGCATGCTTCGCCTAGCAGCAACGAGTACTGGCGAGAAGGAGCCGAAGGTGATGGACGTCATGTTGGCCGTAGCAACCTCTCCGGAGTCGATCTCTATCTTCCCTTGCTTAGCGAGCGCCATGATTCTTTCCTTAAAGACGAAGCATCTTTCGATGGGATGACTTACCACCCGGTGGTATTTGCAGAAGAGAGGGTCGTCGACGCGATGCATCTGCTCGGGCCTCTTCGAAGGAGGGAGCTCTATCATCTTCTCTTGCAGCAGTTGGTCGAACATAGAGGAGACTTCTGAGTCTGGGAAGGGGTACTCCTTGGCTTCGAGCTCCTCGAGAGTCATCCTTTGTCTTGGCGGCGGAGGCGGCGGTATGGCGACTCCCTTCTTCTGATCCGGCTTGCCACCGATCTTGAGCGGTTTGGAGGTTGTAGCGACGTCAGCAACATTGACTTGTTTCAGTTTCGTTGCCGGTGGCTTGTCCTTCTTCTCTATCTTCAAGAAGTCCTTGTTCTTCAAGTCCCCGCGGTTTGCTAGGCTGAGTTCCATGTCATGAGCTCCAGTTGCGAGTTCTTCGAAAGACCGAGGCTTGATACCTTTGAGGATGTAGAGCAGACCCCAGTGCATGCCTTGGGTGCACATCTCGATGGCCGAGTCTTCGGACAAGCGGTCTCGTGAATTCAGCGCGAGGTTCCTCCACCTGTCGATGTAGTCGATCACTGGCTCATCTTTCCTTTGCTTGACGGCGGTGAGTTCAGTCATACTGACTGTACGTCTGGTGCTGTAGAAGCGATCGAGGAACTCCCTTTCCATGTGGTCCCAGCTGTCGATGGTCCCTGCAGGAAGATCAACGTACCAGTCGAACGCGTTGCCTTTGAGGGTGCGAACGAATTGCTTCACCATCTCGTCGCCATATGTGCCGGCATTATTGCAGGTCTCGATGAAGTGGGCGACGTGCTGTCTCGGATTTCCCTTTCCATCGAAGTGCTGAAACTTTGGCGGCTGGAATCTGACTGGGAAGCGTAGCTGCTGGATCCTCGTAGTGTAGGGCTTCGAGTATGCCGCCGTGATCGGAGGAAGGCTACTGCCGTGGGATCGCATCATGTCGGCTATCAATGCTTGGACTTGCTGAGCACTCATCGCAGCCGCTGCCGGAGGTTGTGTGGCCACCGAGGCTGGCATTGGGGAGACGACTTCCACTGGGATGGGAGCCGAAGAGAGCGCTGGAGTAACTGCTTGAATCGTCGGAACAACCTCTGTAGGAGCGGGAGTTGAAGACAGAACTGGAGCGGCTACTGGAGAAGCGACGGGTTGGCCGACTGGTGCAGCGTCCTTTGCGCTTAGCTTTTGGAGCAGAGTGTTGATGTGACGATCCTTCTCCTCCATTAGCCGAGTAATCTGCGCCATGTGCTCGTTCATCTGCATGACTTGGAGCTGAAGAGCGGACGGAGGATGGTGACGGAGAACGTCTCGGTGTTGCATGTTCGCATCCTCGCCATCATCATCGGAGACGTAGTTACACCGACTTGCTTCTGGCTGATGATTGATGTTTGCCCCCTGCAGAGGAGGTGCAACGTCTGCTGGAGAACCCGAACGGGTTCGGGGTTGGGGCTGGTCCTCCCCAAACTTCTGGACATGGGATCCAGGATCAAGGCTTGTTTCTTCATGCACCAGGGCCTCGTCGGCGCTTTGGCGAGCATCTTCGGTAGTAGCTTCTGGCACGAAGACGTCCGCAAGAGTCCGAGTACGCCGAGTGTAGACGCGCACCATTGGAGGAGCATCACCCTCCGGATTTACTGGATCACCGTGTCGGAGTAGAGGAGACTCGGCGATTGGTGAGAGGCTTGGAGCAAACGCATCGTTGTTTGTTCCGGCCATTGCAAACTTCAAGCAGCTTCTTCAACCGTACGGATGAAAGGAGAAGAGGTCCCACCGGGCGTGCCAGAAATCTGTGGACGCGGAAAAAAGCACGGGTCGTCTTTATTGCGAATCACACGAGATTACAATTGTGGCCGGGACCCGGGTTGCTCGGGGGTGACGAGTCCGGGTTGCGGCGAGTTTTGATCAGGGGATTGTGGGAAAGATCTTCTGGGGGATCCCTTTGATCCGCGTCTCCACGTGGTGTTCGTGCGAGAGCTCTGAAGGGGCTGCCCAGGACAGGGGTTTTACAGGGAGAGGGTTTTGGAGAGGCTAAGGAATGTCCACCGTTGCTTTGTCCCTTCCGTGCTTCGCGCTTTCTCGGCTAGGGAGTTTTCGGCTTCGTTCCTCGGTCTTCGCTTCTTCCTCGTTCCTTGCTTGACCTCGGTGTCCTTGATCGTCGGTTCGCGGCGTCGATCGAGCTTTTGGCGTTGGCTTTGGCTTTGGCTTTTTGGCTTTGGCTTGGCTCCGGCGTGGCTCTGGCTTTTGCTTTGCTTCGGCGCTTGCACTTGGACGTAGCTGGGAGAGACTTGCGATGCTTTCGTTCTTCCGGACTTCGCGTCGTATCGGCTAGAACGTGCGGTGCTTTTGCTCGTGGCCGGCGTAGTCGCTTGGCTTTGGCACTTGCGTTGCTTTGGCGCGGGCTTTACTGGGGCTTTGCTTTGGCTTCTTGCGTTGGCTTTAGCTTTGGCGTCAACTCGATCTTCTTCTTCGAACGACGTGGGCTACTTCTCCGGTGCTTCGACGGTTTACGTGTCGACTGGACTTCTCTTCTTCTCCGGGCTTCTTTGGCGTGATCGGGGTCGAAGAATGCTTTCGAAGATGGTGGGGGTAGCACCGATCTCCGTGCGACGGTTGTAGCGTCGGCTTTTGTTGATGAAGACGACGGGGGTGGCGACGCTTCAGACGATCTGCTCCAGGCTTTCTTCTTTGTGGATGGCGCAGGCGTTAGTCGAAGACGACGGGGTGATGACGCTTCGCTTCTCTCCTCCGGACTTTGGGGCTTGATCGGGATCGAGGATTTGTTGGAGCCGACGGGGTGGTGCCGCTCCTCTTCTTCTCCGGGCTTTTGGGCTTGATCGGAGTCGAAGGCTTGTTGGAGACGACGGGGTAGTGCCGCTCCTCTTCTTCTCCGGGCTTTTGGGCTTGATCGGAGTCAAAGGCTTGTTGGAGACGATGGGGTAGTGCCGCTCCTCTTCTTCTCCGGGCTTTTGGGCTTGATCGGAGTCGAAGCTTGTTGGAGACGACGGGGTAGTGCCGCTCCTCTTCTTCTCCGGGCTTTTGGGCTTGATCGGAGTCGAAGCTTGTTGGAGACGACGGGGTAGTGCCGCTCCTCTTCTTCTCCGGCCTTTGCTTCTGGCGTCTTCGGAGTCAAAGCTTGTTGGAGACGACGGGGTAGTGCCGCTCCTCTTCTTCTCCGGCCTTTGCTTCTGGCGTCTTCGGAGTCGAAGGGTTCTTCTTCTCCGAGCTTTCTTCTTCGTGCACGGAGTCGAAGGGATGATCTTCGTGTGCAAGGGTCTTCACGTTGATGAGGACTTTCAGTAAGCCGATCCCTCGGGACAGGCTTGACTGTGCCTCGTGAAGCCTTGGGTCGGTGAAGAAGCGTCTCCTCGTTTGCAGAGCTCCCGCGCTTTGTCTTCAATCTTCGACCATTTTTTCCTTCCCCCACCCCCTCTATTTATAGGCAAAGAGGTGGGGAGAGAGATATGGGAACTCTTTAATTTTAAATCCCTTTTGTATCTCTCTCATAATTACCCGGATTTTATTCATCCATTGATGAAGGGAATAACATTTAGTTGTTTTCCTTTTCTGGCGGGTGCAATTATGGCTGGATTTTGCGCACGAAATCGATGGCGATCGGGCGCTTCGTCTTGTGCGTCGGATCGAGGGATCGGCGCAGATCCGTGTGTGTGCAGACGTCATACGCTACCTCCCCCCGCGCATGGCGGTATTTTTTCCTTTTCTTTCTTTTCTTTCCTTTTCTTTTCTTTCCTTTTTCTTTTCTTTCCTTTCTTTTCTTTCCTTTTTCTTTTCTTTCTTTTTTTTTTCTTTTCTTTCTTTTTTTCTTCCCTTTCCTTGCAGGGCCGGCCGGCCTCTCCATGGGGTTCGGTCCCCACTAGGGCCGGCCCTATAGGGTTCGGACCCTAGTAGGGGCCGGCCCCCTCTTGAGGCGGGGTCCGAGTCCGTGTCGGCGCGCGCGAGTCGGGTCCGCGTGTCGGGTTTGCATCCACGTCTGTGCGCGCGAGTTGGGTCCGCGTGTCGGGTTTGCATCCGCGTCGGCACACGTAAGTCGGGTTCGGGTCCGACGAAATTCGTGTGTCTACAGGGGGTTAAGTGTTTTCCCGCTAAACTTTGGGGGGCAAAGTGTAATTTTCCCTATTATTTTTCACCAAGCTCAAATAAAATCCCTCCCCTCCCGCGCCTCCCCTCTTCTTTCAGAGCCCCCCCGAGCTCTTCCCCTCCAACCTCTCGAGGTCCATACCTCGCTTCCCTTCTCTCTTTCTCTCTCGGATTGCAAGATTTCTCAGCGATCTTCGAAGTTTTTTTTAGGGTTCCATTCTCTCTCGCCCCCTCTTTCTCTGTCGATCAGACTAGGGTTCTTCGGTTTCCGATCGCAACGCCTTGAATATCCCTTTTTTTTCTTCTTTTGATTATGCTCACGATTCTCATGTTCTTGTCGCCTGTTTTCCTATTTCTTGGATCTTGCATCACTTTCTTGTTCTTCAAATTCTAGGTCTCTGATCTCTTCCTGCGAGCTGAGAGACGACGGCGCACTAGGGCTAATCATGGACAAGGTGAGCATGGTTTTGATTCCCGTCTACTCTTCTGTTATTGTGTTCGATCGGCATGCTTTAGCGGCGATGTGGGCGGTTCTGGCCATAGTACCAGCGGCTTGGGAGGATTGGGGAGGGGTCGTACGGTGTGGTGTACAAGGGTCGTGATCCCGACACCAATGAGACGGTAGCGCTGAAGAGGGTCACTCTGTCGAAGAACCCGGATGAGGGAGTGCCGCCCTCCGCCATCAGGGAGATCTCCATCCTGAAGGAAATGCAGCATGACAACATCATCAGGTCGAGCTCGGCAACTCCTCTTGGCTTTGCCCTTTTCGAAATACTATGTTCATGTCTACCCCTGATTCTTGCCTCTTTATCACCATAAAAGATATCTATGATTTTTCCCAAGATTGCTTCTTTATAATGCAATCTTGCAATGTGGTTTCCTTCCATTTAGTTTTCTTGGGGATTTCTTGTGGCTCCCGACACAAGAAATTTCAATTTTCTTTGCCATGATGTAACGAGACCAAGATTCTTGCTTTACAATAGATTTTTTTTACATATCCTGCGACGGACAACGAAGCTCATCGCTTGCCATATATACATATTAATCCTCATGATCACCAATTTCATTTGCCACGGTAAATGAGAAATAGTAGGGACTACTAGTGCAAGCGTGTGGAGTTCACAATACGAAAGAGTAATGCTAATATCCCAATGGAGTTTAAAAGTTTTTGAAACTCATGCTTAGCATTTCCTGCTTCTTGGTTGGCAAGGGTCATGAAATCTGTTCTTTATCAAAAAACATATGGTTCTATATTTGTCAATGTAGTGTTGTGCTTGATATATTCCTTTGAGAGAAATGCTACTCAGCCCGAAGGTTTTTCTGATTTCGGCCGCCCGATTGACATGGCAGCGTGCAACTGGTGCTGAAACCCACTAGCGACCTTAAATTCGTTTACACCACCAGTTGCACGCTGCCACGTCAATCGGGCTGAGCAAAATCGGGAAAACCTTTGGGATGAATAGCATTGCTCATTCCTTTGACAACCAAGGAAGTTAGAATTGATTGTGCTATTGATAAAAAAAAGAACCACAAGCTGCCACACATTCAAGTATTGAACAGAAAGCTTTTTTGAGCCAAAATTTAGATCCGACGTGGCACTATATGAGATTTATTTCTTTTAATGGCTGGCTCTATACTTCTACGACATGCTTCTTTATTATGGAACAAGAATATAGATGTTCAACGGGAAGTGAATTAAACACGTGTTAGATAGTCGCAAAAAGTAGATTAAGATTCTGAGCACAGTTTAATTGGCCAATCTTAGAAAGGTATTTAGGTTCTCAATAGCATGAACCATGCATTTATGGTTCAAGACTTGCAGTGGATTTTGCTATGGCCTACTAATTGATGCCGGCATATGTGACGTTCCTGCTAGTATTGATATCATTATTGTACTTTTTACAAAATGATTTTTTTTTCTTCTGACATTGTTTTCTATCAATTTTCCATCGGTTGTCTCCAGGTTTTGATCGGACGAGCATATTATTCCTAGGTGTTGAGGTTTCCCCATCGAGCATGACTATGTGTATACTTGTATGCACCCGTAGGTACTAGCTCTAGATTAGGTCTTTCTTGACTCAATTTGGGTTCGGATTTGATTTGGTTTGGGCTCCACTCATTTGAGCTTAAGTCATTTTGTTAGGGCCTTTAACCTACGAGCATTTGTATCCTTTGATATGATCCATTGGATAGAAACTAAGTTAATGATTGTAAACCATTAGTTAAATTGATCATTTGAGTGAAATCAACTTGGGCCCTCGGATGTAACTTAGAAAAGAAACTCCGAGCAAATAGTATGCAGCTTGCTGCTACAAGGAATCTAAATTTACCTTTTCCTCTTGTCCATAATCATGAAATCTTATCATATGGTTCGAATCTAACATTTGACCAAGGAGCCATCCTCCCCTTGTGGACCCAGAGAAAGACTGGACATCTGATGCATTCATAAGCCTACCTTCATGGCTGCTCTCAAGCACCTCAATCAATTTGTTTTCTGGTAAAACACAAGTATGACCCCTGCTTACCCTAAGGTTGCTTCGTTTAGTCTGAATCAGTCAAGATATAATTGTGCGATATCCTAAAAAAACACAGTAGTGAATGAATGATCTTTCTTTATTTGTGCTATTTCCTCTTTCCGATTCATAATTATGAAAAACTTTATACTCTTAGATGTTGTCATAGATGGAAAGCATGAGTTCATGACTGCCATGAACTGTGGTTTGTCTTCTATAGCTTATAGTTTCCCTAACTAGCTAATTCTCTTGATATCTTGTTAACAGGTTGAAAGATATCGTCCACACTGAGGATTTGATCTACTTAGTTTTGGAGTACATGGAAATGGACTTGCAGAAGCTTATAGATACATGTCCAGAACTTGCAAAAGATCCCCCTAGAATAAAGGTTAGATACTTCTCTTTCAAGATACATGCATGTTTTGACCTCTACATTATAAAGGGGGCACCTATCGCCCGCTTTATATACCCTCTGTGGACCTCCCCTTACGACCCGGGTTTTGGGGCGTGAGGGTATCTAACATATATCACTTCATGAGCTCGTGCAGTACAGATTGCACAGTATACAAAATAATTTATGGCTTAGTCTTTATGGCCTGCTTGGTAGCAGGAAAAGAAATGTAGAATTAAACAAGTTATCTGGGCTGTACAATTAAATGCAGAATTAAACTAGTCTGGTATGGTCGTATCTCGGAGGGGGTTTATTTATTTATTTCTCATTTTCTTAGCAGAAATTCATGTACCAGATTCTTTGTGGCATTGCATTCTGCCATTCACGTAGGATTATTCACCGGGATTTGAAACCGGGCAATATCCTGATAGATCGGCGGAGCAATTCTCTGAAGCTTGCAGATTTTGGACTATCCCGAGCTTGTGATATTCAACTACGGACCTATACTCATGAGGTAGCTTTATGTGCCCCGGTTATTTCATTCACAGCTTGAGTTCACCACTTTCTTTCTGGTGTCTTTCTTCTTAGTGGTGCACTTTGAATGATCTTTTCAGGTGGTGTCAATGCCTTACAAGGCACCAGAGCTCCTTCTACGGGGTACCCGGTACTTTGCGCCTGTTGATATGTGGTCGATCGGCTGTATTTTTGCTGAGCTGAAGAAACGGAGCACACTGTTCTATGCCGACGCTCAAACTGAGATCAGTCAATTGTATGCGATATTCAGGTGTTGCCGATAGGCCGATTCTTTGTATTTCGAGTTCAAAGGTTTCAGTTATCTAATGACATTTGCTGTTATACTCATTGGCTTCTATATCCTTGAAGAATTCTAGGTACTCCAAACGATGAAACTTGGCCAGGTTTTACTTCCATGCCTGACTACCGACCTATTTTCCCGGTGTGGGCTCCTAAGGTACGACAGTTCCATGTGCCGACTTGTTTTTCGTTTCGATAATCCACTGATAGGTCCTATATGAATCATAGATTGAAGTTTATAGAACCCACCCGTTCGTATATGTTTGTTGTATCATGTGGGATTGTCCTGTTGTACCTGAAGTTAAGTTCCCTAGTTGGTTGATTCACGCTCAAGTCCTTTATGGAATGTGGGGTGCAGGACCTGGCAACATTGGTCCCAAATCTTGAACCGGCAGGAATGGATCTACTCTCTGTAAGTCTCTCTCTCTCTCTCTCTCTCTCTCTCTCTCTCTCTCTCTCTTTCTCTCTCTCTCTCTCTCTCAAAATTTAGAGCATGCTATAGTTTAGTATTGTAGATGCTTGTTATCTTTTTTTTTGAGAACCCCTCCTCTTTGGAGGGAGGGTTTGGCGGACCCCAACCAGAAGTCATTACGAACTAAGATAGGATGCCGCAACAAAAGGCATCAACACCCAAGCGTACCCCCTTCCAACACGGGCTAACAAAATTGCCCTACACAACAAGCAAGAGAAAAAACAGCAAGCCGAAAGTCCTAAGGCTCAGAAGCCCTCGATCTTTCCATGTCACGGAAAAGAGCTAGGAGTGATCCTGATTCTTTCTCCTTGATGGAGAAGCCGACAGCCGAAGCTAAATCAAGGATGGTTCTGTCCTCCAGCAGGTTGATGGGTAGACTCAGATCCGCTCCATCAAGATTAGACAGCTGATTCTTAAGATCCTGCAAGAGAGGGATCTTAGGCCGTGGTGGACGACAGTGCACATTAGATTCAAGGGCTCGAGATTTGGCCCGGAGCGAAGCCCTGGCCTCAATCGTTTCAGATCCTCGGTTAGCTAGCCTGGGGCTACGGCGAGTTAGCCCCCCCTCCACTAGGCCTCCAGCCTGTGTAACCCCATCATCTGAGTGTGGGGCCCCCCCAACAGAGGCTCCACACTCACTAGAAAGCGCTACAACAGTTGGTCTCTCCTCCTCGTTAGCTGTGCTTTCTTCTCTAGTAACAAGAACATCTCGCGTGACATCAGCACAAGCCGCACCTATTGCACTAGAACCAGCAGCACACTCTGCTTGCATAGCAGTTTCCATTTGCCGCTCAACAGCAGCCTGAACAACATCAGCCTGAAAAACATCAGTCTCTGCATGCGTAGCATGAGCGGTCGCTTCCTGGACTGCCAAAGTAGCAGCAGATTTAGCCTCACCAACTTCTTCAGCAGCAGATTTAGCCTCACCAACTTCTTCAGTAGCAGTAGATGCTTGTTATCAGCAGACTGGCTAAGGGTTTTGGTCCTCTGACTCTCTTTCCAAGTTGCATTCTGTCTAATATTCGGCACCAATTTCAGATCGAGGGTAGAATTTAGGTTGACAATCGGTCGAAAAAATTATCGTCAGACTTCCATTTAGTTGAACCCATCCTTTTGATGATGATGGTAATTGTTGGTGCCTGAAAAACACCTAAAAAGTCAAAAGACAGATAGCTCGCCTGGATGACATGAGCACGACATCACCAGGCAGCCTGTCGAAGTGGCCAGAGCCCACCTGGATGACATCAGCATGACATCATCAGTAGCCTGCCGAAGTGAGAGCGCACCCCGCATGACATCTCGTCTGCCTGGATGACATTATGACAGCAGGACACCACCCTCCTGCCGACTGTCTCGAGAAGTGGGCCTCTGCACCCGTCGCACACCGCCACGTGGCAGGACGCGTGTCGAGCTCTCTGACTCCCTGGCAACTATAAAAGCCCCATGGGGAGGGTACCCTTCTCTTTCTAGCCAACCCCTTCACTGCTTGCCGACCTAACTTAAAGCATTGGAGCGTCGGTGCTCCATACGGAGCTGGCTGTCTTTGACGCTTTCTCTTTTTTGCAGCCCGACTCTCCGAGCTCATGTTCTGCCCGTCGACGTGATGTTTTTTAACTTAAAATATGTGTAGGATGTTGATGCTTCTTTAATTGATGTTCATGGTGGCCAGAAATTGCTCTGCTATGACCCAAGCAAGAGAATCACAGCCAAGGATGCTCTGGCCCACGAGTACTTCCAGGATCTTCAGTTGGTACCACCATGAGTTTCAGTGTCCAATCCTCGTCCCCCACTGTATATATCATCTCGGTGAGCATCGGACTCTCTCTCTCTCTCTCTCTCTCTCTCTCTCTCTCTCTCTCTCTAAGATACTAACATGTCATCCAATTTTGATTCCTAGGATGAGGACTGGGCTTTGGAGGAAAGAGCTATTCAGAACTCACTCTTCAGTGTTCATCGTGTAAAATTTTTTGTTTTTGTGAAGATTGTGCAAAGCTATTCAGAACTCACTCTTCATCTTCATTGTGTAAAGCTGTTCATTCTGTTTCTTCATGATTCCTACTTTGTACAAAGATTTTCATTGGCAGTTACGGACTCTGTTTCCTGTAACATTGTCACTCGTGTTACTTGGTTGAAAGAGAGTTTGGCACGGTAACCAAATTTTGGTCAAACAAAAGGGATGCAGTGAAGGGGTTCTCTCTCTCTTCCCCCCAAATAGCATCAAAACCTATCAACCTAGTTTTTGTTACCAGAGGAAGGGAGAAGGAGATGGTTGCACTCGGGATGACAATTACGCTCTCACGAATACGTAAGGGTCTTTTGTTTATTCATCACATATATATAGAGATATAGGGATTAGGGTTAGAGGTGTCCCATCAAAGTGGGCAGCCACCTATTCCGTAACACTTCCCTTTGGATGCCCATTTTTTAAAACATTGTCTCGTTAAAACCTTACAAAAGAAAAACCCAATGGGACAAAACCTTTAGTGAAGGAAAAAGAGTACAATGCGTTCTTCAGGAATGAAGTTCTTGAGGAACATAGTTCTTCAGGAACATATTCATCTGGAATCTTAGGGGCTGTTTGGTATCATGCCGCGGGCACGATTCTAGCTATGATTTTTTGCCTGCGGGAAAGAAATGCGTTTGGCTGTTGTTTGCTGTTGAACCTGTTCCACGTGCCCGAGGTTTTAAATGCCGCAGATCAAAGAATCACGGAACGATATTTTATCGCTCCGCGGGTTGTGATAGCTGAACCCCGAGCCCAACAAACTCTATCCGTGCCCAACTAACTCTATCCGTGCCCGACGCTTCAAACCCCCCCCCCCCCCCTCCCCACCATCTGCGATTCCCAGCGTGAGTTACCCCTCCTCCAAGTGCGATCGCTACCCCTCCCCTTCAGGTGCTCTCTCTCTCTCTCTCTCTCTCTCTCTCTCTCTCTCTCTCTCTCTCTCTCTCTCTCTCTCTCTCTCTTCTCTCTCTCTCTGTGTGCAGATCGCGCGACCATATGCATGTAAAACAGTTTTTTTTTTTTGAGAGAGAACAGCTCTCTCTTTCTCTCGGATTTTTTTTTTTTTGAGTAAAGTCTCTCTCTCTCTCTCTCTCTCTCTCTCTCTCTCTCTCTGTGTGTGTGTTGGTGGGGATGGTGGGATTGAAGGGTGGGGATGGTGGGATTGAAGGGTGGGGAGTCCAGATCTCTCTCTCTCTCTCTCTCTCTCTCTCTCTCTCTCTCTCTCTCTCTCTCTCTCTCTCTCTCTCTCTCTCTCTCTCTCTCGGTGTTGGTGGGGATGGTGGGATTGAAGGGTGGGGATGGTGGGATTGAAGGGTGGGATTGAAGGGTGGGGAGTCCAGGTCTCTCTCTCTCTCTCTCTCTCTCTCTCTCTCTCTCTCTCTCTCTCTCTCTCTCTGTGTGTGTGTGTGCAGATCGCGCGACCATATTCATGTAAAACAGATTTTTTTTTTTTGAGAGAAAACAGCTCTCTCTCTCTCAGAATTTTTTTTTTTTTTTTAGTAAAGTCTCTCTCTCTCTCTCTCTCTCTCTCTCTCTCTCTCTCTCTCTCGGTGTTGGTGGGGATGGTGGGATTGAAGGGTGGGTAATATTTTTTATTTTTTTGATAGAGAACAGCTCTCTCTTGACTCGGAATTTTTTTTTTTTTTTGAGCAAAGTCTCTCTCTCTCGGTGTTGGTCGGAATGGTGGGATTGAAGGGTGGGGAGTTGGTTAGTGTTTTTTTTTCAGAGAGAGCAGCTCTCTTTCTCTCACGGATTTTTTTTTTTTTTTTTTTTGAGCAAAGTCCAGGTCTCTCTCTCTCTATATATATATTTTTTTTGAGCAAAGTCTAATTGTTCAGTTTTAGCTAGCCCATTATTTTATTAGACTTGCAAATAAATCCAAAAAATATGGATCAAACCTTTTTTTTTTTTGTAAAGATGGAGCAACCTCAAAAACACACATTCCTTTTGCTGATATTATTTCTATAATTTTTTTGTCGTATGCTCTATGTTACTACATACCAAACGCTATTTCTGTGTTTCTGTGCCAAAGAATCTGGATTCGGTAAGACTTTTGTACCACATACCAAACACAGTTTTTGCATAAAATTGTACCCTCACATTTTACCTGAGGCACAAGCCTTAGGCAAGAAACAGAGAATTGGCATGTGCCTTATGCCAAACAGCCCCTTAGATTCTTCTGGAATCTTAGTGTGTGTGATTTACACTGCCTCATTAAAACCTTTCGATGGGAAATCCCTGTGAGAATAACCTCATCGCAAGAAAAAGAGTACAATACGCAAAAAACATTCTTCTGGATGTCTCCATCTGTATCTACAGGATGCTCTCCCTCATCTTTATCCTATATTATATTACAAGCCTTGCTTACATCAATCTTCAAAAGAAAGTACTCTCTCCCCCTAATACATTAAGATGCTACTTCACATCCTATTAATACATCAATTTCGAATAACATTTATATGCCCTGTTGGTGAAGTCTCCTCATGCCAATCTGATGGACCACCTTCTGGAATGTAGACTTTGGAAGCGTCTTGGTGAAAAGATCTGCCAAATTCTCAGCTGACTTCACATGCTGTATAATAATCTATTTCTTCTCTTGGAGTTCATAGGTGTAGAAGAATTTCGGGGAGATGTGCTTGGTCATGTCGCCTTTGATGAAGTCACTTTGAATTTGAGCTATGCATGCTGTATTATCTTCGTAAATTTCTGTAGGTTCATCCGTAGCTGATGTGTAATGCCTGGTTCTCTAACGTTAACTTTTACTAAGGGAACCCTATTCTTTTATTATTAAAATATTACTAGCAGTTAAAACTTTTTTGATGCATATACGTGTTGCACTTTAGTTGGATCGGACCAAGTGTCCTAGGTCCGGGTCGTGAGACGATAAGGCATTGGTAATAATGTCTGTGCGGATGTGTGGGTGCGTGATTGTGTATATGTGTACGCACATATGTTAAGCGTGCGTGTGAGCACGATTAATCTAATTATTAATTATTTTTGCACGAGCGTTGCAAACCTGGACGTATCCCTGTACCAAACCGTCGCTGAGCGGCGCAGGTTACCTAACCAAAAACATGTCGACCTAGGGCTAATAGGTTTTACCCGATTGTCAATTCGGCTCGATCGGGTCGTCTCAGTTCCTTAGACCCTAGGCCCGTCCTCGACTCAAGTCCCTTATCCCTCTATGTCTCTCTCGATCGCCTGATCCCAATCGAGTGGGTAGGATGAAAACTCTCTTTTTATTTTTATTATTTTATTTTTTTGCCAATCGGATCTCGATCCGACATACCGGAAACCCGCATCTCAAACCCCACCACACTAGTCAAAAGAAGAAGAAGAAAAAAATTAAAAGCCTCAAAACTCAAACCCATCCCCAAAACCTGAACCCGTACCCGAACCCAACCCCAACCAACCCGCTACCCCCTCTTTCTTTCTCTCTCTCTCTCTCTCTCTCTCTCTCTCTCTCAGCAGTTCACTCTCTCTCTCTCTCTCTCTCTCTCTCTCCTCAAACCCCCCAAAAACCCGATCTCACACTCATCCCTCTTGGATCTCTCTCCCTCACTCGGATCTCTCACCCGATCTCATCTCTCCTCTCTCGGATCTCTCTCTCCATCCCCCCACCCAACCCGATCTGATCCGACCCTAACTCATTCGCCGCCCGATGCCCACGAATCCCGCCGGCCACCAGCCACCCCCTCATCCTGAGGCCGTGGAATCCGGCCCGGATTCCCATCGAGCAGCCGGTCGCCACCCCGATTTCTGCCAGCCACCGCCTCTCCCCTCCCTTTAAAAACCCCATGCCAGCCCAACCCTCTCCCCCCTTCCCCAGCCCGCCCCCTCACCCCCTTCTCTGATCCCTCTCTTTCCCCCCCTCCGATCTCTCTCTCCCTCTTACTGTGTGTGTGTGGCACGCGGCAGCAGGAGCGCGCCGTCGCCGGAGGAGAACCGCCGGCCGGAGTAGCGACAGCCGACGGTTTCCCCTTGAGTTGGGTCAGCCCTTTCTACTTTTTCCCCTTTTTCTTTTTTTCTTTTTTTTTTTTGTGTGAACCCGCCCGACCACCGACGCCTCGCGGCCCGATCCCCTGTGCCCCGTCGCCGATGACCCGAACCAGCCCCATCTCCGGTGTCTGTCACTAGTGCCCTACCGCCATTCGACGACCGATTGCCCTTGGCCTGATTATCGGCACACCCACACCATGACCCAGTTCGACCCACCCTGTTCGATCATCGTCCGACGACTCTCGATGTCGTTCGTCGCACCGATTTGACCCCGACGGCCGATCAATCAGGCGATAATTGGCCCTTGACCCTCATGATGCTCGATCGGACCAATCACCTTTTTGGCTATGGTGGCTTGTAGCCGTCAACCCTTTTTTTTTGTACCAGAACGGTTTCGATCGTATCAGGCCATGTAGTCGAACCTCGAGACCACCCGACCTTATCAATAGTGGTCGTCCGAACCCCATCGCTAGCAGTGAGTGAAGCTATGCCTTGCACACTATGGTGCATATCTCGGAACCTCATATGGAATTAGCAAATAGAATCCCTTGTGATCGTGCTTACCTGACGTTGACTGTACCGAGAACTCGGGAAATTATTCTTTTGTGATGATGTGATGTCGATCACACTCGACGATTATAATAAACTATTAATTTATCCCTGTATGCAGAAACAATTGTTTAGCAACTCTGTGACCACGTGCATTTTTTCCTAGGTCGTTGATCTCAGTAAGGTGCACACATTATCATGCCTTTGCGCGTTACCGCCCACCGGCCCTGGTGTCGATTTGGCCGACCTCGGAGTTCGACCTGGCAAAGCCTTTAGCGCTAGCTGTTTAGACACCGTGTGGACACTTGGTGATTTTATTTTTGTTCTCTTAGTGGAACCTGGTACGGTCTTTAGCATCGACAATGCCGACTACCGAGACGATGCCCTTGGACCGTCGTTTTGCGTGACCGGTAGACCGTCATCTGATGACGCCTAAAATTCTCGACTTGGCCAACTCGAGCCTAAACCTATATTACTCGGTAGCAAACATTGACCATAGGCCCACTGTGTGTGTTTGGCAGTTCGAGGCTGTGCTGACCCAGTCGGAGGCAGAGCAGAGGTCACCTCGCAGAAGCTCGTGTTCGACAACCAGGTGACATCTACTTCCCTTGCATAGTCTTTAATAGTGGGAAATGAGATCAACTAATGGTAGGTATCCATAACGTTGCATGCGGGTCCTGCCGGACATCGTTGCATGTGGTCGGGTGGACCCCTCCTTGCATGCGGAGTTGCGAGTCCGGCGACGCATGCTTAAAAAGTTAATAATTTAATAATAATTTATCTTTTGTTTGCATGGACACCATAAATAGACATTCCCTTAAAATAAATAATTAAATGATTAAAATAATATTTATTGGGGCCCACCCTCCTGAGTGGAGTGTGGAGACCCGGGCACATGGGAATACGGGCAAGAGTAATTTAGTTTTATTGTGATGCATGGGTTGTGAGTGTGGTGCGAATCCCGGGAAAAAACGTCAAAGCTATTTTATTATTATAACTGTGCGATATCCTATTCTATGAAAAGATTTGGACCCCGTGCGTGCAAGGGCCGTGAACCACCCTACACGCATAGCTGAAGACCAGTAGGCTAGGGGGTCACGGGAAAGGGTTGTGGTAAAGCCAATAGGAGTAGCCCTCTAGTAGGGATTGGCCTAGCAACTCTGTCCCGGGGTGGTTGAAGCCCCCAAAGTAACGCAAGTGGGGCGGTAGAGCTTCACCGTAAAAGACGAAAAATCTCTTATGATCATGTAGATGATTTGTGCACGGCGAGAGAGTTATCCCTCTATATTGAAATAAAAGGTTCTATAGTAATGCCTGACTAGGGGCAGGATGAACAAAATATCCGGAGTTCACTTTAGGATAGATGACTTATATTGTAATCTTACTTGATTCATAACTAAGCAAGGTAGAATATCGAATGAACAGTGTGTTAGATAACCTAGTGACAGTAGGAATTGCATGTGAACATAGACTACTGGTAGGCTTAAACTAACCTTCTGTAAACCTCATTAATACTTAGACTGCTAATGTAATTTAAACCAATTAAATATGTCATCTTATATTATTAAAGACTATTAGGATATCACTAGCCATTAATTTGGCTAATCTCTCAATTTTTCATTGGGGGCTACTCTTTCCCACGAGTAGACTCTCCTGCAGGTTCGGAGGTTCAGGAGTAGCAGTGGGAGGCCAGAGGCAGTTTTAGAGTTACGGTTGTATTTTATTTTGGTGGCAATGTAATTGGTGGATTTGGTATGAGAATTTTTTAGTCTAAAGTTTAGTGTTTTAATTGTTAGAGGCATTGATACAGCTGAAGTTATTTTGGGTAGGCCTCTCCTCAAGGCCACAAGCTTAGGATAGCTCACAATGAAAATATAAGTATCTAAATGGCCTAATTGACTAGCCCTGTAGATAGGACCTCTAGACTAGTGTACTGAGTGTTAGGGAGTTGGTGAGACTCCTAGCTCACCGTCAGTGGCTTGAGTTCCGTGCTCCCTTAGAGGGATTCCTGTTTGCAGGTGGTGGCGCCGACAGGCCACACATGCTGAGAGGATAACCCGGTTGAAGGTCGAGCGTGATCATCTCTCTGTCGACAAAAATTCTCTCTACTTTCTTTTAAAATAAAAATGTTTTCATAAAGATCAAGTTTTAAAATAATTCTTGTTCCTTCCTCCTCCTTCTTCATTTATGAGAGAGCCGCAGTCCTGTGAGAAACCCTAATTGGCATAGTTAGGCGAATAAACCCTAAAACCCTTGGTTTTTCTCACGTCACACCCCAGGAATCGGTTCCAGATTTCTGGGGTGTGACATGATGGGAGTTGATAACTTTCTCTAATGTGTTGAATTATCGATCGTAGCCATACGCATTCTCTACTTGCATCATGAAGCGCCAGTATCTCTGAATAATTGAATGACGTTGCTACTAGTGTTTGCTTTGTGGATTTCCATGACATAGATGCATTACTATTAAGAAACACATACCCTATTTGTGACCTCCCCTTATGGGGATTGGATAAGTAACTAGAGTCTGCATATCCAACTAGGTTTGTCCTTTTACATGAATAGTATAAGCCAATGTTAACTGTCCCTTTTAGGTATCTAAATATATGTTTTATACCATTCCAATGTTTACGTGTAGGTGCAGAACTATATCTAGCAAGTAGATTAACAGAAAATGAAATATCAGACCTAGTGCATTGAAATAAATAAAGAATTGCACCTATTGCACTTAAATAGGGTACTTCAAGACCCAAGACTTCTTCATTTTTCTCTCTGTCTGGGTCTTAGCTAACATCCAAAGACCTTACAACCATGGGTGTACTAAGTAAATAACACTTATCCATATTAAATCTCTTCAGGAAATTTTCAGTATATTTTGCTTGATGGACTAAAATCTCATCCTTGTTGCGTTCAATCTGTAGGTCGTGGCAAAATTTTGTCTCATCCAGGTCTTTCATTTCAAACTCCTTTTTAAGATAGCCATTAGTCTTCTCAATCTCTTCGGGAGATTATATTAGATTTATATCATCTACATATACTACTGCTATTGTAATTCATTCTGGGATTTCTTAATAAATACGCATGGGCATATATGGTCATTTTTATAGCATTCCCTAGACAGATATTCACTGAGCCGATTGTACCATAATCTTCCAAATTGTTTCAGATCGTACAATGCTCGTTTTAATCTAATTGAATGTGTATTTCTAGATTTAGAATTTGGTAAGTCAAATCCTTAAGAAATTTTTATGTATATTTCGTTGTCTAGATTACTGTATAGGTAGGTTGTCATTATATCCATAAGTCTCATGCTTAATCTTTCAGAGACAGCTAGACTTATAGGATATCTGAATGTGATTGCATCCATAACTGAAGAATATGTTTCTTTATAATCTATCCCAGGTCTCTGCAAGAATCCTTGAGCAACTAAGCGTGCTTTATATCTTTGGATCTTGCTCTTTTTATTTATTTTTCTAACAAACACCCATCTACAACCTACAGGGTTTATTCCTTTTGGGGTTTGTATTACAGGTCCAAACACTTCACGCTTTGTGAGGGAATCTAGTTTCACTTGAATCACATCATTCCATTTTGGCCAATATTTACTTTGTCGATATTCTAGGATTGTGCGTGGTTCAGTGTCATTATCATCACCCTTTATTATCTCATTTGTCATAGCATATAGGAATATATCATCGATGATTATTTATTTTCTATTCTATATTTCCCCAGAGTATGTGTAGAACACAGATATCTCATCATTGTTGGGTACCGGTACCTCTTTTCCAGTCACTACTAGGATCTGGGGCATAACCTCGGCTGGAGCGATATGCTTTAATTTGAGAAAATTGGATCTTTGATTCATGACATCTTCTGGACTGTCATGAATCTTCTCTTCAGGAGATTTTATATTAGGAACAGCTTCTTCAGGAGCTGTAGGGTGTGATATGATATTTAATCTCATCTTTCGGGAAACTAAATTATCATGACCCAGAAATCTGAAGACCGATTCCTGGGGTGTGAGGTGAGAAAAAGGGTTCTGGGATCAAAATATTTAACTATGCCGATTGGGGTTCTCACCGGACTTCCATTTCACTCACTCATAAAAAAAAAGTATTTCAAACTTGATTTTATAAAAACACATTTTTTTATATAAATAATTAAAACAGAGAGATGGAGGTTTGTCAACAGAGAGCGAGGCTCAAGCCTCCGATGGTGAGCCAAGTTGCCTCACCCACTCCCTTGCACTTGGTGCATCGGTCTGGAGGTCCCATCTACTGGCTTACCAAATTAGGTCAATTATTCTTTTTATATTTTCAGATTCAAAAGGATTTTGAATCATCTCCTTAATTGCAATAATTTTAATGTGGCAACTAGTAATATATGGATATTGAATTTGAGAGTAAAGAGATAGAGAGAGATGAACAGTTTCAAATGGCTAGGGAGAGTGAGGGGTTTGAATTTCAGATATGAAAATAGTGCACCCTTCTCATATTTCCTAAGTAGAACCGCCCCCCCTTCTCTTATGGTTCTAGTTTTTGTCATTTCTCTCTTGGGTTCATATATCTCTCTCTCCCTCATCTTCTTCTTCAAGTGTGTGTGTATGAGATTGATGGAGATCGCTTGCACTCTAAGGCACTCAGAGATTAGAGTGCAAGGATCCGGGGCGATTTGTAAGATCGGGTGAATCAGAAGAGATTTATCTCTCTCTTGCACGAGGATCCCGCTCGTGATTACTGTCCAGTTTTTATGGATAAATCTGTACTGTTTCAATCACTATAGGAGTTATATAAGTCTAAATGACTTCAAACTAGATGCAAAATTTTGGTCTTGAAGTCCTCTTTCCAGCAAATCATGTTTCGTTCTGATCCGATATCAGGATTGAAAGTTACGACCTTCGCAATAAAGTGTGTTCGTGAAGATCCGAATTTGTCTTCATCAATATTGAAGAAATTCTTCGCGGTGTTAAATATCACACGAAGGTATAACCTACTAACCCCTAGATCTATCGTAATGCATACATATAAGATATGTTAATCATTTCGGTAGATGACTATAGGGGTTCGATTCGTATTCGTTTTACCATTTGCACATATGATTAATATTAATAAAATTTTTAAAATGTACCGCACACCGAAACAATCCTCGGGATCGATTCCACCTTCTGTTGCGCCTGCGATATCATTCCAATATATTCGTGTCGATATAAAGGAGCAAGACCTAGCAATAGCTCATGCACTTCAACCAGGTGACATCTATTTTTCTTTTCGTGGTCTTTGATAGTGGAAAATGAGAACAACTAGGGTAGGTGTCCATGATACTGCATACAGATCCCGCCGGGCATCGTTGTATGCGATCACGTGGACCCCTTTTTGGCTACAGAATTACGTGTTCGGTGATGCATGCTTTATAATATTAATAAAATAATTATAATTATTATATGGACACCGTAATTAGGCATTCTCTTAAATTAAACTGTAATTTGAATAAAATAATAATTATTGGTAAGAATGGCCCTACCCTTCCGAAAGGGGTATGGATCCCAAAGGAGTGTTTATTTTATTATATATTATGTGATGCATGGGCTAAGAGTGCGGTGCGAATCCCGATATAAAATATCAAAACTGATTTATTCTGTTTAGCATTTTCGATAATTGTGTGATAATCTACCATGTGAAAAGATTATGACCTTGTGCATGCAAGGGCCGTGAACCACCCTGCGCGTACTGCTGAAGATCAGTAGGTTAGGGGGTCACGGGCAAAGGCTGTGGTAAAGGCAATACGAGGTACCCTCTAGTAGGGATTGGCCTAACAATCCTATCCCGGGATAGTTGAGGTCCCTAAAGAAAACAAGTTGGGCGGTAGAACTCCATCGTGCAAGACGGGAAACCCCTTATGATCATCTGGGTGATTTGTGCATGGTGTTGGTGGATGCACGGCGAGAGAGTTGGCCCTCTACATCGAAATAAAAAGGCCCAATAGTATTGCCTGACCGGGGGCAGGATGAACAAAATATCCGAGGTTTACATTAGGATTAATGTTTTATATGATTGCTAATTAACAACTATGGAATCTTAATGTTGGATTATGGAATTATAGAGCGTGATAATCTAGTAACATTTAGATAGTCGTTTTATTTGTTCATTATTACTGTAGAATCTTGAATGAACGTTATGTTAGACAATCTAGTGACAGTAGGTATTGCATGAGAACATAAACTACTGGTAGGAGTAGGTTATCCTTTTGTAAATATTATTAATATGTACTAGGACTGCTAAATATAATTCAATTCAATTAGATCAATTGTCTCATATTATTAAAGGCAACTAGGATGTCACTAGCCATTAATTTGGCTTATCTCCCAATTTTCCATTGGGGGCTAATTTTTTCCATGAGTAAACTCTCCTGCAGATACGAAGGTTTAGGAGTAGCAGTGGAAGGCTAAAAGCGGAGTTAGGATTATGGTAGTGTCCTATCTTCAGTTTGTCGTCTTATAGTCTTTCTTTATTCTGGTAATTTAATTATCACGCCCCAGAAATTCGGAACCGATCCCTGGGGTGTGAATTAAGAAAAACCAAGGGTTTTAGGGTTTAGTCAACTGTCTACTCCAATTAGGGTTTCTCACAGGGCTTCTACTCTCTCAAGGAATATTTTAAAACTTACTTTTTTACGAAAACATTTTTATTTTAAAAGAAAGTATAGAGATACAGTTTTATCGACATAGAGATGATCACGCTTGACCTTCAACCGGGTTATCCTCTCAGCATGTGCGGTCTGTTGGTGCCCCACATGCTGACAGAAGTCCCTCTTAAAGGAGCACGAGGCTCAAGCCTCTGACGGCGAGCCGAGTAGCCTCGCCCGCTCTCTAGTACTCGGGCACTGGTTCACGTATCCTATCTAATGGGCTAGTCACTTAGTTCACTTTACAACTTATATTTTTCATAGTAAGCTACCCGAGGCTTAGGGCCTTGAGGAGAGGCCTACCCAAAAAGAATACAGATGTATCATTGCCACTGATAACATACCCTAAGCCAAATCTAGTACGATTACACTGCCAGAAGGATGATGACTACTACATGACATACTGCAATCTAAAACTCCACCGCCGTCTTAACTCCGCCGCTCGCCTCGTGCTGCAGCTATCCCTGAGTCTCCGAACCTGCAGAAGAGCCTACTCGTGGGAATGAGTAGCCTCCAAAATGAATTGGAAGATTAGCCAAATAAATGGCTAGTGACAAGCTACCTGCCTAGGTAATTAATGACGCCCGTATTTTATAAACAGTTTACTGATTATCCTAATTGTCCAACTATGTTTTCAATCACGTCCTAAGTGTCCATGCAATGTCTACATTCTTATGCAATTACTACTATCACTAGGTTATCGAGAGTACCATTTTACAATTAATAAAATTAAACACACTCAATGTGAACCCCGGATATTTTGTTCATCCTGCCCCCGGTCGGGCATTACTATATGGCCTTTTATTTCGATGTAAAGGGCCAACTCTCTCGCTGCGCATACTCTGACACCATGCGCAAAGTCACCCATATGATCATAAGGGGTTTCTCGTCTTTCACGGTGGAGCTCTACCGCCCAACTTGATTTCCTTGGGGGCTTCAACTACCCCGAGACAAGATTGCTAGGCTAATCCCTCTTCGAGGACACCACCTATTGGCTTTACCACAATCCCTGCCCGTGACCCCCTAGCCTACTGATCTTCGGCTGTACGCGCAGGATGGTTCACGGCCCTTGCACGCACGGGGTCCGAATCTTTTCACATGATAGAATATCACACAATTATAATAATAAAGTGATTTCGATGTTTTACCCCGGGATTCGCACTGCGCTCATAACCCATGTATCACAATAACTATAAAATTTACTCTCGCCCGTATTTCCGTGTGCCCGGGTCTCCACAATCCATCCAGGAGAGTGAGCCTGATAATTATTATTTAATTATAAATTTCTAGCCTTAAGGGGATTCCTACTTATGGTGTCCAAGCAATCAGAAAATTTATTATATAATTATATTATTAAGCATGCGTCGCCGGACTCGCGACTCCGCATGCAAGGCGGGGTCCACTCGACCACATGCGACGATGTCCGGCGAGACCCGCATGCAGTGTTATGGATACCTATCCTTAATTTCTATAACGGCACAATTAACTATCTAAGACAGTGTGCAGTGTCACCTGGAAAGTGTGCTCGGGCTAATACTGCTAGGCGCCCTCCGCTCCGTCTCCGACTTGGTCCACGCGCCCACTAACTGCCAAACATACCAGCTGACCTATGGTCATTAAATGCTACAAAAATATCATTGGCTTAGGCCCTGATTGGCCGAGCCGAGAATTTATACGTCATCGGACGCCGGTCTACTGGAACGCAAAACGATGTGCCAAAGATACCGTCCTGGTTAGTCGGCGTTGCTGACCCCATGGGTCACACTAAGGTCTAATAGCAATGATTCGGCCAAACGGTCATGATCGTGTCAGTCGATAACGGAATCGACTTTATCACGATCGGCTTGCTTTGCCAAAGGACGTGTTTGCACGGAAATCGCACTAGTGACCATCCTAGGTTGCTAAGTAGCACCTCGTTGCCGCTAAAAGGGTCAGTCTCGTGCGCAAATAGCTATGCGAGATGGTTTGGCCCGTATGAGTATCAACAACTTTGAGTGAGCGCGACCCGAGGAGGTCGGGCCCGCTAACCCCTTGTGTGGGCTCAAGGGCTTGATCGACATCATGGGGAGGTCGGGGTTGGTGTGCCAAGCCATAACTTGGCGTGAGGTCATCGGGGCTAACTGCCACCGGTCCACCGATTGTCAAGCAACTGACAACGGCCGTGCAAGGGAAAGATTATGGTCTAGCTCGGTCGGCACGATGGTGGTTGGGCGCGAGATGGCGTTGAGCCAAGGGTGATTGGGTGCGCTATCCGTTGCCCGATCGCCAACGGCGAGGCCATCGACAACCTCGGCCATGAAACCAACCGGGGCAGCGCCTAGCTAGTCGGGCCGGTCGGATGGGGGTTTGGCTTGGCTCGGTCGGCCTTGCCGACTGTACTGCTGTGGGAGAAAAATCTTCGTGCCGATCCGAAGACTCTGCCCCACCAGTCAATCGAAGTTGATTCGAAGGCCTTTGATCGATCTGCTGACTGGAAAGATAGATTCGAAGGTCGATGCCTTGGTGACTTTGAGTTAACACTTTCGATATGCAAACAGAGAGAAGGTTGACACAAGGTGTGATCTCGGAGTTCAGCCGAAGCCTACGTCTCCGCGCTATAGGGAGCAACCCGAATTTACTAACACTTCACTCGAAGTGATCTCGACAGGCCGAGTATCACTGATCTCTTCATGACATCGATGGAGATGGAATATCGAAGTCAGAGCTCTAGGTTTTTGGATTATGGTCTCTGGTTTCAGGAAATCAGATTTCAGATTTTGGTTTCAGATCCTTTTACATTTGAAGGGTCTGCTATTTATAGAAAAACTCTGGAAGGAAATCCAGGGAAAATGACGGTTTTTGCCTTCGTATCCGGGGATTCCCCAGGTAGGGCTGGTGGGTCCCGTGGTAGTCTCCGTGGACCCTCCTGGCAGGGCTGGTGGGTCCCGCGGTGGTCTCTGTGGACTCCCCAGGCAGGGCTGGTGGGTCCCGCGGCAGTATCCGTGGACCCCCAAACAGGGCTGGTGGGTCCCGCGATGGTCTCTATGGACCCCCCAGGCAGGGCTGGTGGGTCTCGCGGTAGTCTCCGTGGATCCCCCGGCAGGGCTGGAGGGTCCCGCTATAACATCCGTCCGAAACACACAAGATTTTGTCCGCTTTGCCCGTGCCCGCACGAGAACTTCCCAGGGGGGTCACCCATCCTGGTACTACTTTCGCCCGAGCACGCTTAACTACGGAGTTCTTACGAAATCCGTAGCGGTGCACAGTTTTAAAACGCATCTTCTATGTTTGGGAGGGGAAATTATATAAGTAGCTCAGGATCTCCTTCTCTCCAAGCGATGTGGGGCTAACTAATGGCCTTGTACACCTCACCTCACCTTACCTCACCTCATCCATCTTAGCATTCCTGCCTCAGGAGTTTTGGCTCTTGGCTATTAGCCTATTGGATCTTAGTCATCACAATCCACCCCCCTAAGGGCTACACGTCCTCGTGTAGGGTTAGACCCCCCCATAGCGAGGAGAACCGGCTCTGATACCATTTTGTAACATCCGCCCCAAACATACAATATATTGTCTACTTTGCCCGTGCCCGTACGAGAACTTCCTAGGGAGTCACCCATCCCGATACTACTCTTGTCCGAGCACGCTTAACTACGGAGTTCTTACGAATTCCGTAGCGGCGCATGACTTTAAAACGCGTCTTCTATGTTTGGGAGGGGAAATTATATAAGTAGTTCAGGATCTCCTTCTCTCCAGACGATGTGGGGCTAACTCTTGGCCTTGTACACCTCACCTCACTTCATCCATCTTGGCATTCCCGCCTCAGGAGTCTTGGCTCTTGGATGTCACAATCCAGCCCCCTTTAGCGCTACAAGTCCTCGTATAGGGTTAGACCCTCCCATTGTGAGGAGAACCGGCTCTAATACCATTTTGTAACATCCACCCCAAACAAATAAGATATTGTTCACTTTGCCCGTGCCCGCACGAGAACTTCCAAGGGTGGTCACCCATCCTGGTACTACTCTCGCCCGAGCACGCTTAACTACGGAGTTCTTACGAATTCCGTAGCGGCGCACGATTTTAAAACATGTCTTCTATGTTTGGGAGGGGAAATTATATAAGTAGCTCAGGATCTCCTTCTCTCCAGGCGATGTGGGGCTAACTCATGGCTTGTACACCTCACCTCACCTCATCCATCTTGGCATTCCCGCCTCAGGAGTCTTGGCTCTTGGGTCTTGGCCTATTGGATCTTGGTCGTCACAATCCACTCCCCTAAGGGCTACACGTCCTCGTATAGGGTTAAACCCCCCCATAGCGAGGAGAACCGACTCTGATATCATTTTGTAACATCCGCCCCAAACATACAATATATTGTCCACTTTGCCCGTGCCCGTACGAGAACTTCCCAGGGGGTCACCCATCCTGATACTATTCTCGTCCGAGCACACTTAACTACGGAGTTCTTACGAATTCCGTAGCTGTGCATGTCTTTAAAACACGTCTTCTATGTTTGGGAGGGGAAATTATATAAGTAGCTCAAGATCTCCTTCTCTCCAGGCGATGTGGGGCTAACTCATGACCTTGTACACCTCACCTCATCCATCTTGGCATTCCCGCCTCAGGAGTCTTGGCTCTTGGCCATTAGCCTATTGGATCTTGGTCGTCACAATTCACCCCCTTAGGGCTACACGTCCTCGTGTAGGGTTAGACCCCCCCTCATTGCGAGGAGAACCAGCTCTGATACCAGAACTCCGTAGTTAAGCATGCTCGGACGAGAGTAGTATCAGGATGGGTGACCCCCTGGGAAGTTCTTGTACGGGCACGGGCAAAGTGGACAATATCTTGTGTGTTTGGGGCGGATGTTACGAAATGGTATCAAAGCCGGTTCTCCTCGCAATGGCGGGGTCTAACCCTACACGAGGACGTGTAGCCATAAGGGGGGTGGATTGTGACGACCAAGATTCAATAGGCCAATAGCCAAGAGCCAAGACTCTTGAGACGAGAATGCCAAGATGGATGAGGTGAGGTGAGGTGAGGTAAGGTGTACAAGGCCATGAGTTAGCCCCACATCGCCTGGAGAGAAAGAGATGCTGAGCTACTTATATAATTTCCCCTCCCAAACATAGAAGACGTGTTTTAAAACCGTGCACCGCTACGGATTTTGTAAGAACTCCGTAGTTAAGCATGCTCGGGTGAAAGTAGTACCAGGATGGGTGACCCCCTGGGAAGTTCTCGTGCGGGCACGGGCAAAGCGGACAAAATCTTGTATGTTTGGGGCGGATGTTATAAAATGGTATCAGAGCCGGTTCTCCTCGCTATGGGGGGTCTAACCCTACACGAGGACGTGTAGCCCTTAGGGGGGTGGATTGTGACGACCAAGATCCAATAGGCTAATAGCAAAGAGCTAAGACTCCAGAGGCGGGAATGCTAAGATGGATGAGGTGAGGTAAGGCGAGTTGAGCTGTACAAGGCTATGAGTTAGCCCCACATCGCCTGGAGAGAAGGAGATCCTGAGCTACTTATATAATTTCCCCTCCCAAACATAGAAGACGCATTCTAGGTGGTTCGATGGTAACCATGCTAGAGCAAAACCTTAAGGTTGAGGGTTCGAAACCTAATAGACCAATAGGGGATAATAACTTGTGTTTGGGGGCTCACCACCTTTCCTGCCAAGACGTGTTTTAAAACCGTGCGCCACTACGGAATTCGTAAGAACTCCGTAGTTAAGCGTGCTCGGGCGAGAGTAGTACTAGGATGGGTGACCACCTTGGGAAGTTCTCGTGCGGGTACGGGCAAAGCGGATATTTCTTGTGTGTTTGGGGCGGATGTTACGAAAGTAGTCACACCCACGGTAATCTCTGTGGACACCCCCAGGCAGGGCTGGTGGGTCCCGCCGTAGTCTCCGTGGACCCCCCAGGCAGGGTTGGTGGGTCCCGCGGTAGTCTCCGTGGACCCCCCAGGCAGGGCTGGTGGGTCCCGCAGTGGTCTCTGTGGACCCCCCAAGCAGGGCTGGTGGATCCCGCGGTAGTCTCCGTGGACCCCCAGGCAGGGCTGGTGGGTCCCACGGTAATCTCCGTGGACCCCCCAGGCAGGGCTGGTGGGTCCCGCGGTAATCTCCATGGACCCCCCAGGCAGGGCTGGTGGGTCCCGTGGCGTGTGGAGCATTTGGTCAAAATTTGCACCCACAGTTACCCCCTCCAAGTTAGCTAGGGGTAGTGCTTGCTGACTTGGACTCTTGGTGCAAAATCAGTTTCTTTGTTAAGGGCCGGTGATGTAGAGGTTTTGCGGGATCTAGGTTCCTGTGAAGAAGAGAGAATTGTTTGATAGATTGAGGGCAATAGGTGGGCTGAACCCACTTGGTCTGTCAGATCCGACCGATCAGTCAAACATGACCGATCGGTCAAACTTAACCGATCGGTTAAATGTCCGATCGGTCAAATCAGATCGATCGGTTAATTTTGATCGATCGGTCAATTTTGACCGATCGGTTAAATTTGTCCGATCGGTCAAATTCAACCGGTGGAGCTTGGGTCGATCGGGTAAAACAACAGATTTTTTGTCAGATCCCGTAGAAAATCGATCGATCAGTCAAATTTGTCCGTTCGGTCAAAAGTGACCGATCGATTAAATTCGACCGATCGGTTGAATTTGAACGATTTAGTAGAAAATCGATCGATCGGTTGAATTTGCCCGATCGGTCAAAATTGACCAATCGGTTAAATTCAACCGGTTGGATTCGAGGCGATCGGGCAAAAAGCAGAGTTTTTTGCCTGATTCAGTAGAAAATCGATCGATCGGATGAATTTTCCCGATCGGTTAGAATTGACTAATCGGTTAAATTCAACCGATTGGATTCAAGGCGATTGGACAAAAAGCAGACTATTTTGCCCGATCCAGTAGAAAATCGACCGATCGGTTGAATTTGCTCGATCGGTCAGAATTGACCGATCGGTTAAATTTAACCGGTTGGATTCGAGGCGATCGGGCAAAAACAGAATTTTTTGCCCGATCCAGTAGAAAATGACCGATCGGTTGAATTTGCTCGATCGGTTAAATTCAGCCGGTTGGAGTCGAAGCGATCGGGCAAAAAGCAGAGTTTTTTGCCCGATCCACTAGAAAATCGACCGATCGTTTGAATTTTCCCGATCGGTCAAAATTGACCGATCGGTTAAATTCAATCGGTTGGATTCGAGGCGATCGGGCAAAAAGCAGACTTTTTTGCCAGATCCTGTAGAAAAATGACCGATCGGTTGAATTTGCCCGATAGGTCAAAATTGATCGATCGATTAAATTCAACCGGTTGGAGTCGAGGTGATCGGGTAAAAAGCAGACTTTTTTGCCCGATCCAGTAGAAAATCGATCGATCGGTTGAATTTGCCTGATCGGTCATAATTGACCGATCGATTAAATTCAACCGGTTGGATTCGAGGCGATCGGGCAAAAAGCAGACTTTTTTGCCCGATGCTGTAGAAAAACGATCGATCGGCTGAATTTGCCCTATCGGTTAAAATTGACCGATCGGTTAAATTCAACCGGTTGGAGTCGAGGCGATCGGGTAAAAAACAGTCTTTTTTACCCGATCCAGTAGAAAATCGACCGATCGGTTGAATTTGCCCCACCGATCGGTTAAATTCAAAGAGTTGGATTCGAGGCGATCGAGCAAAAAGCAGAGTTTTTCGCCCGATCTAGTAGAAAATCGATCGATCGGTTGAATTTGCCCGATCGGTCAAATTGATCGATTGGTTAAATTCAACCGGTTGGATTCGAGGCGATCGGGCAAAAAGCAGAGTTTTTTGCCCGATCCAGTAGAAAATAGACCGATCGGTTGAATTTGCCCGATCGATCAAAATTGACTGATCGGTTAAATTCAACCGGTTGGATTCGAGGTGATCGGGCAAAAAACAGACTTTTTTGCCCGATCCAGTAGAAAATCAACCGATCGGTTGAATTTGCCCGATCGGTCAAAATTGACCGATCGGTTAAATTTAACCGGTTGGATTCGAGGCGATCGGGCAAAAAGCAGAGTTTTTTGCCCGATCCAGTAGAAAATCGACTGATCGATTGAATTTGCCCGATCGGTCAAAATTGACCGATCGGTTAATTTCAACCGGTTGGATTCGAGGTGATCGGGCAAAAATGCAGAGTTTTTTGCCCGATCCAGTAGAAAATTGACCGATCGGTTGAATTTGCCTAATCAGTCAAAATTGACCGATCGGTTAAAATTCAACAGGTTGGAGTAGGGGCGATCGGGTAAAAGAGCCTGTATTTAACCTGATCCTTTGGCACACCACCCTATCGTCTACCTGTCAAAGGGGCAATGGAGTAGATGCTGTTCCAGGTTCGATGCTCCGCTTGGATCGGTGGTTCGCTTGGACCGGCGGTTCGCCCGAACCCCCGGTTCGACAAGTCCGATGCTTCATCTGGTCTGACGTTTCGTTTGGAAGAGCGCTTCGCTCGGATAGGCGCCTCGTGTCCTTTTAAAAAACACGGCTTTTGATCTGATGACGCCACGTGGTACTTCGTTTTTCCCGCCAATTCTCTTGAGTTTATAAGTTCGCTCTGAAGTTCATTTGTGTTCCCCACGCTATCAAAATTTTTCAAAGTCCAGAGCTTTCGTTCCCGAATTTCCTGCTTCCTGTTCTTTTGTGTTCTCCCGATCGGTTGCAATGGCATCATCTGGTAGTGCGAAGAATGTCGTTCCCTCCTTAGGCAGCGTGAAGAATGCCGTCCCTTCCAAGATGAGGGTTTCTCAGAAGGAGAAAGAAAGGGTTGAGACTTTGCCTAAGCCCATAGGCAGAGGCAAGGGCCAAGGTGCCCTAGGCGTGCTTGGAAAGAGGCACCTGGGAGTGGGGTTTGCCACTGCTCCTACTCAGCCAGAACACTTCCCCAAGGCGGAGTTTGTGTTGAGGCCGCTGAGGCCATTGGAGGAGGAGCCGGTGTTCGAATTTGGCACTGGCAAGAAGTCTGTTGAAGCCAAGAGGGCCAAGTGGGAGAAGCTGCTCAGCTGCTTCACCGAAGGTGCCCACCGTCCTGCCCTCGCTGGAGTTCAATCCGCTTTCGGGATTGATAAGCGGGTTGTCTTCACTGATGTTGGCAGCAAGGAGCAGGTCATGGGGACGATCGTCATGATCGGCCAACTGAACTGTGGCCTTCGTCTGTCGCTGCCGATGTTCGCTGCTTGAATGTTGAACACTTCGGGCCTTTGCCCCGAGCAGCTGACGGGGAACGCGTGGAGGATCATCTACGCATTCTACAGGGTGGAGTCTGACCATCAAGAGGAGCTGAGAGCCTACTACTCCAGCATCCCTGAAGATGAACCGGCCCGGATAGAATTGGGCTATTTCTTCTACCACTACAAGTGGGTGTCAAGGAAGGATAGCCCGTTCTTCAACCTGCACGGCATCTCCGCCCTTCGCCCGATCACCGACACGGTGCCGTCCGACAAACTCTACACGGACTGGCCAATTGCTGTCTGGGGAGCGTGGACTCCCTTCTCTGTGCCTGAGACTCCTCGTTCTTAGGTGCACAAGGAACTTGAGAAGTACGCCCCTGGAGAGGAGTTGGGCTGTACGTCAGATCGAGTCGGGGCGATCGACAACCTCTTCCTGGAACTGACCTGCGGTACCAGATCATGGAAGCAGTTTTCGAACTGCCCGGTTAGGCACGGCAACGCTAACCTGATGCACCGACTGATGGTCCGATATGAAGACAACGATGCTTTGTACTATGATTATGAAGAGGATCCAGAGACAGGCAAGTTGGTCCGATACATCAGGGCCGAGAAGAAGGTGTATGGGGCGAGGCGACACTCGGGCCCAACCGAGGAAAAGCTGGTTATGACCAGGCGGGGCCAGGTCAAGAAGAGGAGAGTAATGAAGGAGGTGGAGAAGGAGGAGGAGAAGGAAGAAGAAAAAGAAAATGAAGAGGAGGAAGGTGGAGGTGGAGAAGAAGAAAGTGGAAGTGAAGGGGGAGGAGGAGAAGAGAGCGGGAGCGAAGAAGATGATGAAGAAGAAAAAGAGGAAGAAGGCAAAGGAGGGGAGGAGGAGGAGGAAGAAGGCGATGGAGGTGGAGAAGTTCCTCCCACTCCTCCTGAGGCTGCAAAAACTCGCATCGACGAGGCTAAGGCCCATCGAATGGAAAATGTGATGGATGCGACGGGCGACGACAAGAAGGTGCCGCCCACCAATCACTTTGAGACCATGGTGCCCCCCACGCACATCAAAATCAAGTATTCGGGGAGCGATGGGGTTGGTAGCAACCCCACGCCTCTCCCCGAGATACCCCCTGGGGGTCTTCGTCAAGAAGGGGCCTCGACAAACGGGGGGGTCGAGGTCGAGCAGTTGGGGCCAGTGTCTCGGCCAACTGAGGCGGAGATGGCGGCGGAGACTGCTGCCTTGATGGCCTCTCTGCAAGGAGTTGGCGAGGGGCTTAAGGAAGTGGAGATCTCTCCTCCTCGTAATGTTCCTTCCCCTTTACGAAGGGAGGGAGGAAGTCATGGGAAGGTTGAGACTCCTCAACCTGTCCCTGTCCTATCCCCCTCGAAAGAGAGATCAACCCCCGCGGTTAAGAGCTCTGATCGGGGGAAGGAACAGGGAGAGACATCCTGAGGGGCTGCTGCAGGTATACCTTCGATAACTCCTCTTTACTGCACTTAATGTCTGAAATTCGATTATTCTAACTTTTGCGTTGCTTGCAGATGCTCCTGCTGGCTGTCCTCCTTTGGTGAGGGATTTGGGTGAAGTTGACATCAACCACCCAACGGGGACGATAAGGAAGCTCTACAATCTTCCTGACGCGCCTCTAGAAGAAGCCTACGATAGGCTTGAAGTAGTGGTAAGTGCATCGGCTGTGACTTGGACTATGAATTGTTCATTCTTCGATATGCTTCTGACTTACTTTGTGTTGGCAAAACTCAGCTGTTCTAAAGCTTGCCAGTAGGCTCTTCAGGAGGGCCGGCGAGCGGAGTGCTTCAGCAGAAGTCACTCGCTTGAACTCTCTCTTGGAGGCCTCAAATACTGAGAAGGAGAAACTTCGGGAGGCCCTTCGTAAATAGCAGCTTGAAAGCAAGAGCTGGCTCGCATGCTACACTGATCAGGGTCATGAGCTTCAAGACTTGAAGAATAGATTCTTCAAGGTTGAGACTTTTGCCCATGATCGTGCTGTGGAAATAAAGGAGCTGAAGGCCCAGCTTTCTGCAAAGGAGGCAGCTTTTGCAGCCAGCGAGGTGGCCTATAGGAAGGAGCTCGAGGAGATTCGCATTGAAAATGAGAGTTTCATGTCAACTGCGGAGAAGGCGATGGAGGCCCTCAGGCAGGCTCATGCGAGTGGCGTCCATTTTTCCAAGGCATCTGCGGCGAGCAAGTCTCGTGGCGGATCTGAAGGAGATAGGTCGCGCGCTCCAAGTGTAGAAAAGCCTTGATGTTTTCTATCTCTTTTCTGTTTTTGTACATGTAACACTCGCATATGTAAAAGCTCACTTGTACTTGAAAGTTCAAAAATAAAGACTTGTTTTTGATATATGAATGGAATTGTCTTGTGTTTGAATTCTTTGAATGTTAACGTTTTGAATTGAACAATCGAATGTTTAACAATCTGTCTGTCAGGGGTTGTATCGTAATGCAAACACCCAAACTTGTTAATTGACTTGATAATTGAGAGTTGTGTTGTTTCACAACCCGGAACCATTTAACGTCTGCTTGTAAGGGTTTGTGTCGCAACACGAGTCTCCAAACTTGATAAACGATCTGGTAATTGAAAGTTGTTTAATATCTGCCTGTAAGGGATCGTGTCGCAACACGAGCTCCCAAACTTGTTAAAACAACTTGATAATTGAAGGTTGTGTTGTTTCACAACTCGAAATCGTTTAACATCTGCCTGTAAGGGTTTGTGTCGCAACACAAGTTCCCAAACTTGGTAAACGATTTGGTAATTAAAGGTTATTTAACATCTGCTTGTAAGGGATTGTGTCGTAACACGAGCTCCCAAACTTGTTAAAACAACTTGATAATTGAAGGTTGTGCTGTTTCAGAACTCGAAATTGTTTGAGGGTTTGAATATAGATGAGACGGATGCTTGAAAGCGTTCTTTATTCATTAAGGAGGTTACATCAAGGGTAGAACATTTTGAGATGTCTAGCATTCCAAGCTCGTGGTAGTCTATCTCCTTCTGGTGAGATCAGGCGATAAGACCCTTTGCCTCCCATTATTTTGACTATGTAAGGTCCTTCCCAGTTGGGAGCTAGTTTTCCACTGCTTCGTTCTCTCGTGTTGGAAAATACTACTCTGAGGACTAAGCTTCCGACAGGAAAGTGTCTTTTGATAACCTTCTGATTGTAGGCTCGTTTGATCTTCTGCTGGTAATTGGCATTGCGGATGATTGCTTGATCACGCACCTCTTCTGAGAAGTCGAGGTCATCAGTACGAAGTTCGTCATTTATCCCCTCTTCGATCGCTCTAGTCTTAAGAGTATTAGAAATGACTTCTGTTGGGAGAACTGCTTCCGAACCATAGGTCAGACGAAAGGGTGAGAACCCAGTCGATCTTCTCGGAGTAGTTCGATAGCCTCATAAGACTACTGGTAGGATTTTCTCCCATAATTCTTTCTTGTCATCTAGTTTCTTCTTGAATAGACCAAGGATCACTCTATTGGAAGCTTCTACTTGTCCATTGCACTAAGGATACCTTGGTGTTGAGTAGAAGAGTTTGATTCCGTGATTCATACAGAAATCTTAGAATTTGTCGAAATCGAATTGAGCTCCATTATCAGCAATCAGGACTTGTGGTGTGCCAAATCTTGAGAAGATGTTATGTCTGATGAACTTGATGACTTCATCGTTAGTCTCTCGGAAGAGTGGCACTACTTCCACCCACTTGGTGAAGTAATCGGTGGCTAACAGGAGATACTTCTTCTTGCTGGGAGTTGGTGGAAAAGGACCCAAGAAGTCTAACCCCCACTGATGGAAAGGCCATGGACTTGTTAGCGGATGTAGTTCATCTGCGGGGAGATGGATAGCTCGAGCGTGTCGTTGACAAGGCTCGCACCTTTGAACCACTTGGCGAGCATCCCTTGCCATTGTTGGCTAGTAGTAACCTTGAAGCTTTGTCTTGGCTTCGAGAGATCTTCCACCTGAATGATTTCCGCAGGCTCCGGAATGGATATCGATTAGGATTGCCTTTGCTTGTAAGGGACCAACATATTTGAACAACATCCCACTGTGTGATCTGAAGTAGATATCCGCTTCTTGGAGGCTGTAGTATGGAAGTCTCCTTTGAAGTCTTTTGGCTTGAATTGGGTCTTCTGGCATTTTGCCTTGTTTGAAGAAGTCGAAGATTGGCTGTCTCCAATCTCCGAGTTCGTTTGCCATGGTATGACCGAAGGTTGGCTGTTTCCTACCCCTAGATTTTTCAGTAGTGGCGACGATCTGCTGTTCGAGGGTAATCTTGGGCGATTCTTGATAGTCAATTTGTATTCGTCTTTTCCTGAGCGAATCTCCGAGAACCGAGGCAGCATTAGCCAAGGCATCTGCCTCTCGATTTTTTGCTCTCGGGACTTGGATGAACTCGGTGCTAGCAAAAAGTTATTGGTGATGTCACACCAGAACTAAGTAATGTTGCATCCTTTCTTCTTGTGCTGTGTACTCCCCGTTGATCTGCCTTATTATTAGCTGGGAGTCGCTATAGATGGTGAGTCGATCTACCCCCAGGGATTCAGCCATCTCTAATCCGGAGATGAGTGCCTTATACTCGGCTTCATTATTGGTGTGTTGAACCCGAGGAGAATAGCCTTTTGAAGATGATCGAGTTCGGGGCATACCAAGACTATCCCAATTCCCAAACCAATCGCACTTGAAGCTCCATCAGTATAGAGCTTCCATCGGGCTGGCGAGGTAGTAGGAGTCTCAAGGCTTGTATTGGTCTTTGGAGCCAGATTGAATGGAGGTTCATCTCTGTCTTCAAGGCGCATATCGACGTCTTCCTCCCAAGTAATGGGGTCTTCCATGGGAAAGTCGGCAAGGAAGTCAGCAATTGCCTGCCCTTTGAGTGAAATACGAGGTTCGAATTGAATCCCGAGAGTGCTCATCTCAATCACCCATTTTGTCATTCGACCCGCTCGACCTGCCTTATCGAGAATGTCTTTGAGTGGGTATTCTGAGACAACCGTTACCGGGTGAGAGATGAAGTAGGGTCGTAGGCATCGTGAGGCTGTAAGTAAGGCCAATGTGACCTTCTCAATCTTTGAATAGCGAGTCTCTACTAGAAGAAGGGTGTGGCTGATGTAGTAGACTAGATGTTCCGCACCTTCCCTTCTACTTACTAAGACCGCACTGATGGCCTGATCGGTCACGGCGAGATAGAGCCAGAGATCTTCCTTCGCGAGTGGAGCTGCAAGGATAGGAGCTTTCGTGAGATAGTTCTTGACATCTTGGAAGGCCTGTTCGTTGATCGGACTCCATCCGGAGGTGTCTGCCTTTCTTAATTTGTCGAAAAGAGGCTTGCATTTGTCGGAAGATTTTAAGATGAACCGATTGAGAGCTGCTAGCCTTCCAGTGAGGCACTGAACTTCCTTCCGATTTGTAGGTAAAGGCATATCGAGGATTGCACGAATTTGGTCAGGATTGGCTTCGATGCCTCTCCTGGTCATGAGGTGCCCCAGGAATTTGCCCAATTGAACTCCGAAGGCACACTTAGCTGGGTTGAGCTTCATGCGGTACTTCCAGAGGATTTGAAACGTCTCAGTGAGATCAGAGAGGTGGTTCTCCTGATTGAAGCTTTTGGTGAGAAGATCGTCGACATAGACTTCGACGTTGCAGCCGATTTGTTCTTTGAACATCTTCGTGACCAGCCTTCGATAGGTTGATCCCGCATTTTTGAGACTGAAGGGCATTACGTTATAGCAGTAGAGGCCACGGTCTGTCACGAAGCACGTCTTCTCTCGATCGTCCGGATACAGGGGGATTTGGTTATACCCGGAGTACCCGTCCATGAATGACAGAAGCTCGTGACCCGCAGTAGCGTCAACGAGTTTGTCTATCCTTGGCATGGGGAAAGGGTCTTTGGGGCACGCCTTGTTGAGGTTGGTGAAGTCGATACAGACTTTGACCTTCCCATTCTTCTTAGGGACTTTAACGATGTTGGAAGTTCAAGTAGGGTAGTCTACTTCACGGATGAAGCCAGCTGCAAGTAATTTACTGATCTCCTCTTGAACTGCAGTTCGGCATTCTGGTCGAATTTGTTCGAGGTTTCTGTTGATGGGCTTCGATCCTTCTTTGATGGAGAGTCGGTGACACGCATCATCCGGGTTGATCCCAGGTATATCTTCGAAACACCAGGCGAAGATGTCAATGTTGGATTGAAGGAAGGATACCATGTCTTGCGCTTCTGCATCGCTGAGACCGGTGCCCACGAAAGTCTCTCAAGGGAGATCGCCACTGCCGATGTTTATCGGAATGATTTCTTCGATTGAAGGTAAAGCCTCCCACTCGATCGGTGGAGGTTCGGTCAGTGGGACATCCTTTGGTTGCTATTTTGAAGAAAGACCTGCTTCGTCTCGCAGGCGCTTTGGTGGTGCCAGGTCTACTCGACGATCCGTTTTCGCAGCAGTCGCTTTGCAAGATCGCCCAGCTTGTTGATCTCCTCGAATGCAGACAATACCCTCTCCTGTTGCAAATTTGAGGAGTTGATGGTAGGAGGAGGAGATGGTATTGATCTGATGGAGGAATGGTCGCCCAAGAATGATATTGTAGTTGGACATCCCTTCGATGATGGCGAACCTTACTGAGACTCAAGTCTCCCGGCTGAGGTCGAGAGTGAGTCTTGACTCGCCCATCGTCATGCTTTGCTCACCATTGAAGCCCGTGATCACAGTCGGGACGACTTCAAGACTTGAGTATTTATGTCCCAGGCGTTTGAAGCAATCTGAGAACATGATGTCGATGGAGCTTCCAGTGTCGATGAGGATGCGGTTGACAGTGCTCCCATCAATGATGAGCCGGAGGACCAGGGGATCCCGATGTGGAGTATGGACTCCTTGAAGGTCGGAGTCATTGAAGATGATAGATGGCCATGCCAGGCCTTTGATGGGTTTTTCGACCCATGTATCTTCTTTGTTCGATGCGGAGCGAACATGTAAGATGCATCGCACTTGACGATCAATCTCTTTACCGGTCAGCAATTGATTGTGGAGTGGTCCGTGGATGCCAAAAACGTTGGCTCGCACGGAGATGGTTGATGGACCGGTAGAGATTTGATGAATCCAGCAAGCTTCTTTCCCCTTTGCAGAAGGTCGGCGTTGATCTTGCCCGCCTTTGACAAACTCCCGAAGATGGCCTTCTCGTAGCAAATCCTCGAGATGATATCTCAGTCGATAGCATCGATCGGTGGAATGGTCATGACTGCGATGACAATCACAATAGACCATTTTATCAGCGGTGACTTTGGTATCCGGTTGTAGAGGATTCGGCCGTCGGAGGAATTCTTCATGTTGAATTTGATCGAGGATCTGCTCGATCGGGAGGATCCAATCCGTGAATGTAGTCTTCTTTGGAGGCAATCTACGTCCATCATTCCTTGGTCGCTTCGATGCAGGGGGGGCCACTGCCTCCAAATTGTGAGCTTTGGTTGTATACTTTGGGGCTTCTCTCTCGGTAGGTCGTCGTTTTGTTTCTCGTCCCTTTCGGGAGACCTGATCGTCTTCGACTTCGATCTCCCTCTGGATTCGATCAAACATCGAACCTAGGAAAGGGGGAGGATTGCGGATGAAGTCATTGTAGATATGCAAATCAAACCGGAGAGCATTTTGGAAGGCCAACATGATTGCCTCGTCGTCCAAATGTCGTCCGGATAGAGCGGCGTGTTCGTTGCGAAATCTTCGTGTGAAACTACGAAGACTCTCATCTGCTCCCATTCTCAGCCGGTAAAGGGAATCGAGCTTCTTTTTAGGCTTCAAGTTGAGTTGATAGTATTGCACGAAATGGTTCGCCAATACTCTGAACTGGGTGATAGACCCAGCGCGAAGATTGTGATACCAATCAAGAGAAGGTTTATCGAGGCTCCCAGCGAAGGTGCGGCAGAGCACATTGTTCTCTTCTTTGTGCGGCGTTAGAGCTTGCTTGAAGGCTAGGATGTGGAGGGTTGGATCTCTTTTGAGGCAGTTGAACTTCGGGAGAGTCGGAGTCCTCCAACCTCTCGGGAAGGGTGATTGAAATAAACTTTGGTGGATGGGTCCAGCAGAAGAGTATCCTTCTCTACGACCGTGTCCCCAACCTGAATACAGATCGAGGGGCAAGATCGAGAGGCCTTGTCCAAGTCCTTGAGTAGTGGTCGGATGGATCTGGTGACGAAGATCGACTCTGGCCTTATGTTGGAGCGGGAGAGATGGGGAGGCTCTGCTCTTGGAGGGCGCTTCTTTCATTCGGTGCCTCACTCATAGGCTAGGCTTCAACTGTGCCTCTCTGACACAGTTGCGACCTGAGGATGATTGAGAGGATTCATCATCGATACGATCCTAGACACTCTACTTCCATGGAGCTGCAGAGGGAGTTGGGTTGCGATGAATCCTCTCGTAGGCTGCGGTGCCCATTGACCTTCGTGGTTCGGAGTGAATCGATTGACGAGGCAGATCGATTCTCTCGTCGAATGAAGGGACGGGGAGAGCAATCCCGGCTTCGGAGGCTGCCTTCTTGAGGGCATCCCTTTCAGCTGTGAGGGTGGCGTTCTGCTTAGCCAATTGTAGCAGCTGAAAGTCGACCGTCGAGATTTGGTAGGTGGATGGTGGGTCTTCAGCTGGAGCAAGGGCAGTTTGCCCTATCGACTGTCGGAGAGGTGGGGCGATCGGTCGATCGACCGATCTTCCGCTCCCTGAACGAACTCCCATTTCGGGGACAGCGAGGGGCTGCCCAAAGTTGAGTCGTTGACTCATCGAACGAGTCTCTGGACGAGCTTGACGACTATCTTAGATTGGTTGTCTGCTCAACTGATTTGAGACTTGTTGTAGAGTGAAGTTGGCTTCTCGTTCTATCCCACAGACGGCGCCAAACTATAGGGGAAAAATCTTCGTGCCGATTCGAAGACTCTGCCCCACCAGTCAATCTAAGTTGATTCGAAGGCCTTTGATCTATCTGCTGACTGGAAAGGTAGATTCGAAGGTCGATGCCTTGGTGACTTTGAGTTAACACTTTCGATATGCAAACAGAGAGAAGGTTGACACAAGGTGTGATCTCGGAGTTTAGCCGAAGCCTACATCTCCGTGCTATAGGGAGCAACCTGAATTTACTAACACTTCACTCGAAGTGATCTCGACAGGCCGAGTATCACTGATCTCTTCGTGAGATCGAAGGAGATGGAATATCGAAGTCAAAGCTCTGGGTTTTTGGATTCTGGTCTCTGGTTTCAGGAAATCAGATTTCAGATTTTGGTTTCAGATCCTTTTACAGTTGAAGGGTCTGCTATTTATAGAAAAACTCTGGAAGGAAATCCAGGGAAAATGGCAGTTTTTGCCTTCGTATCCGGAGATTCCCCGGGCAGGGCTGGTGGGTCTCGCGGTAGTCTCCGTGGACCCTCCAGGCAGTGCTGGTGGGTCCCGCGGTAGTCTCTGTGGACCCCCCAGGCAGGGCTGGTGGGTTTCGCGGCAGTCTCCGTGGACCCCCCGGGCAGGGCTGGTGGGTCCCGCGGTGGTCTTTGTGGACCCCCCAGGCAGGGCTGATGGACCCCGCGGTAGTCTCTGTGGACCCCCCATGCAGGGCTGGTGGGCCCCGCGGTGGTCTCCGTGGACCCCCCAAGCAGGGCTGGTGGGTCCCGCAGTGGTCTCCGTGGACCCCCCAGGTAGGGCTGGTGGGTCTCGCGATGGTCTCCGTGGACCCCCCAGGCAGGGCTGGTGGGTCCTGCGGTAATCTCCGTGGACCCCCCAGGCAGGGCTGGTGGGTCTCGCGGCGTGTGGAGCATTTGGTCAAAATTTGCACCCACAACTACCGCCAGCCACTTGACCGGTAGTCATGGCTGCAACCATAGCTAAAGCCACGGGGGTGGGGTCGATAGGGTCCACAAAAAATGCCACCAGCACCGGGTCGGCTTCGCCGGTTGCACAGCCACCAGCCACATGGCCCATGGCCATGGTCGCGCAGGTCACAATGGGTGAGGGGTCTCGGCGGTTTTCACAGCATAGAACATAAAACAAAAAGAAAAAAAAAACAAAGGAAGGGGGAAAAGGCCGACCTAGTGCCGGGGTCGTCGGCTTTGACAGCTTCGACCAACTGCAGCTCCTCCCGGCTCTGGTGCGTCCTCCTCCCCGACACCGGTATGCTCCGGCAGCGGTTCCTCCTCTGGCCGGCAGCGCTCCGGCTGTCGCGCGCCACACACGCTGCAAGAGGGAGAGGAGAGAGAGAGACATCGGACGGGGAAGAGGGGCTCGGAGAAGGGGGATGAGGGGGGGTCGGGCTGAGGAAGGGGGGAGGGGGGCAGGGGTTTTAAGGGAGGGGAGGGGCGGCGGGCGGCGGGCGGTAGGGTATGGGCGGCGGGTAGGGCAGCTACCGCAGGGTAGGGGCAGCGGGTAGGGCGGCTACGGCAGGGTAGGGCTTATGGTCAAGAGGGAGGCGGCTCGAGAGAGCAGGGGAGCGTCGGATGGGGGGGCCCGATCGGATCGGGTCAGGTTTTTGAGAGAAAGAGAGGGTCGAGTGAGAGGGGGGAGGTAAGATCCGAGAGGGGGGGATCCAAGGGGGAGTGAGATCGGGTGAGAGGGTGAGAGGGAGAGAGGGGTCTGATGAAAGAGAGAGATCTGAGAGAAGAGAGGAACAGAGAGATGGGAGAGAAAAGAGAGAGAAAGGGTCGGGTCGGGTTTTGGGTTTGGGCTGGGGTCGAGTTTGGGGTTTTAGTTTTTTTTTTCTTTTTTATCTTTCTTTTTTTTTTTTTGCTCTGGTTTTGCCCGTGCCGCGCCTGACTCGACCTCGACTCACGTCGAGACGCGCCGGTGCACGAACCTCGATACACGTGCTCATTAGCTCGTATGACTACACCTTCGTTGCAGCCCTGCGTCTCATACCCGGGACCCATTGCCTGGTCTCGTTCAAGAACAGCTAAAAATATCACTGCCAATATATTAAAATAATATTATATAGAACTGGTTTATTCTGGGCAAAAACACCCTGGAATGCCGATCGTTACATCCTACCCACCTTAATAGAATTTTTGTCCTGAAAATTAAATTACACTAGTCATCAAACAGAGATGGGTACAGGGAACGCATCGCGGACTCAAGCTCCCAAGTAACTTCATCCTCACTACAGTGTTGCCACTGCACTTTCACTATGGGGATGGTCTTCATGCGAAGCACATGGTCTTTGCTAGCCAGAACCCTGATCGGTTGCTCCTCGTAGGACGCATCTGAACTGAGTGCCAGGTCCTGCCAATCTAGTAGGTGGGACGGGTCTGGGTCGTACCTCTGAAGCATCGACACGTGGAAGACACTGTGGACGCTAGAGAGCTATGGAGGCAGCGCCAGCCGATATGCTACCTCACCAACTCTCTCTAAGATCTCGAAAGGGCCGATGAATCTCGGAGCCAACTTCCCTTTTTTCCCAAACCTTGTGGTGCCTCGACAAGGGAAAACCTTCAAGAAGACATGGTCTCCAACGGTGAACTCGTGCAGGCATCGATGCACATCAGCATAGCTCTTCTGTCAACTCTGCACTGCTCGAAGTCGTTCCCTGATCAGCTGGATCTTCTCCGTTGTCTCCTGTACGAGCTCTAGTCCCAAAAGGCTCCGCTCTCCTACCTCTACCCAACAGAGAGGTGACCGACATGGCCTCCCGTACAAGGCCTTATAGGGGGCCATGCCGTTACTGGCTTGGTGGCTAATGTTGTAGGTGAACTCCACAAGAGGTAGATGCTCCTCCCAACAGCCTCTAAAATCTACAGAACATGCCCGTAACATATCCTCCAGAATCTGAATCGTCCTCTCTGACTGGCCATCTATCTGAGGGTGGAAGGCTGTTCTAAAACTAAGCTCAGTCCCCAAAGCTATCTGCAGGCTCTCCCAAAAGTAAGAAACAAACCAAGGATCTCGATCTGAGATGATAGAAACTGGAACTCTGTGCAGTCTAACAATCTCTCTTACATACAGCTTTGCCCGGTCGATGGATGTCATCGTCGTCCGCATGGGAAGAAAGTGCGCCGACTTCGTCAGTCTGTCCACAATCACCCAAACTGAGTCATGCCTATTCCGGGTCAAACGTAATCCCGAAAAAAAGTCTATCATAATATGCTCCCATTTCCACTCAGCTACGGGGAGTGGCTGCAGCAATCCAGTCGGTCTCTGGTACTCAACCTTGACTTGTTGACAAGTCAAATATCTGGACATGAAGGCGGCCATGTCCCGCTTCATGCCCTTCCACCAGAACTGCCTCCTCAAGTCGTGGTACATCTTGGTGCTGCCGGGGTGTACCGAGAATCTTGATCGATACGCCTCTGATAGCACCTCCTCTCGAACCTCCTCATCAGTGGGAAGGCATAACCTCTTGTGGAACCTCAAACCTCCATCAGCATCAACTGACCAGTCTGGAATAGACTCCCCACTATCGCACCGTGCTCTTATCTCCTCCAGCTCTAAATCCAACCTTTGTGCTGCAATTACCTTCTGAAGTAGGCTGGGCTGTACTTGCATGGTATGCAACACGGTACGAGAAGACTCCCATTGAACCCACAAATCAAAATCTTCTATCATAGCCAAAAAGTCATGTCGATCTGTCAACAATCTGGCAAGCTGGCTATGGGACTTTCGGCTCAGGGCATTTGCAACAACATTCACTTTACCAGGATGGTAAAAGAGTGAATAGTTGAAGTCCTTCAGAACTTCGATCCATCTCCTCTGGCGCATGTTCAAATCCTTCTGACTCGCGATGTACCGTAAGATCTTGTGATCGCAATACATCTTAAACTCTTCACCGTACAGGTAATGCATCCAGATCTTCAAGGCGAAGACCACCGCTGCCAACTCTAGATCATGGGTAGGATAATTCTTCTCGTGAGTCTTCAGCTGTCTCGAGGCGTATGAGACCACTCTACCGTCCTGCATCAGAATTGCTCCAAGCCCCATCATAGAGGTGTCGGCGAAGACAACATAGCCCTTGCCGCTAGCTGGAATCGTCAATACTGAGGCTGAAGTGAGACGCCGCTTCAACTCTCGGAAGGACTTCCCACAATCTTCCGACCACTCGAACTTAACACCTTTCTTAGTCAGACGGGTGAGAGGTGTAGCCAAACGCGAGAATCCCTCCACAAAGCGTCGATAGTAGCCTACTATCCCCAAGAAGCTCCTGATCTTGAAGACATTCCTTGGCTGCTCCCAATCCATAACGGCCTCTATCTTCACTGGATCCACCGAGATTCCTTCTTTCGAGACAACGTATCCGACGAACTTCACCTCCATTATCCAGAACTCATACTTACTGAGCTTGGCATACAGTTGGTGATCTCTGAGGGTCTGCAATACTGCGCTCAGGTGCTCCCGATGATCTCCCTCTGTCTTGGAGTAAATAAGGATATCGTCCACAAATACCATCACAAATCTGTCCAGGAACATACTGAAGACGCGGTTCATCAGATCCATAAATGCTGCAGGAGCATTGGTCAGACCGAAGGGCATGACTAAGAACTTATAGTGCCCGTATCGCGTCCAAAACGCTGTCTTCGGAATATCCTTTACCCTCACAGCCAACTGGTGATATCCGGTCCTTAGGTCAATCTTCAAGAAATAACAAGCACCCTTCAGCTGATCAAATAGGTCCTCTATCCTCGGCAACAGGTACTTGTTCTTTATCGTTATGCTATTCAGCTTATGATAGTTGATGCAGAGCCTCTTCGTCCCATCCTTCTTCTGGGCAAAGAAGATCGGGGCTCCCCAAGGAGATGTACTCGGTCGAATAAAGCCTCTATCGAGCAACTCCTCCAACTGGGTCTTCAACTCCGCAGGAGCCATCCGGTACGGAGCAATCGAGACCGGTGCTGCTCCCGGTACCAGATCTATAGCAAACTCGACCTCCCAAGATGAAGGTAAGCCTGGGAGCTCATCTGGAAAAATGTCTGGGAACTCACGAACCATCGGCGGAAGTACCATTGGGTTCCTATCTCGATCCCTGCTCGGTAGCTGCGCCAGTAAGCTGAGGGTGATCTGCCGCAGTGGTACCGAGCATAAGACCTTCTGCTTGTCTCCCAAGAAGTAGAAAACCTCGCTCCCCGAAGGTGAGAAGGTGGCCTTCCTCGAGAAGCAATCGAGGGTGACGTGGTAAGCCAATATCCAGTCCATTCCGAGCAAAACGTCTACTCCTCCCAAGTCTAAGATAATCAGGTCAGCTGAGAGCTCCCTGTCTCCAAAAAGAATGATGCAGTCCCGGTAGACCTGGTCCACTTCGGTACTCACCCCGAGCGGTGAAAACACCGACAGAGTGTGACCCAATGGGACCGACTCCAGTCCCAAAGTTTTGACAAAACTAGGGACAATATAGGAGTACGTGGACCCATTGTCAAAAAGAACATGGGCCAAGGTCGAGAAGACGAGGAGGGTGCCTAACAATAATGGAAGAATATAAGAGACTAAGCTAGCTAATGATCAGTACTAGTCCTAACAAGTCGCAAAGGAATCAAAGGCAGTAAAGTAACTACGACTGAGAATTGAACTACTAAGTTCAGGGTTACCTTCGATTGCTCCCCCAGAAGCCTCTGGGTCTTGACCGACCAACAAGTATGCCCTGCCCTGGGTCTGATTGCCTCTTATGCCCTGGCGGGGGAAAGGCCTCTGCTGCTGTGGCAGGGGAGGATGCTGCTGCTGATCTCTCTGTGGGGGCCTCTGCTGCTACACAGGTGGTGCTGGCAGAGCAGGCCTAAAAGGTGGAGCTGGTAGAAGCGGCTACCGACGGAGCTGTGGGCAGCTCTACTTCAAATGCTCAAGCGAGCTGTACTGGAAACAGCCACGCCTCTGGGGTCCAGGAACTGGAGGACCATGGAAAGGCTGAGGCTGGCGAGGCGGGGGTCGAACCTCTGTGGGTCTGAACCTCTACTGAGCCGGTGGGCCATGGCGACTACTGTTACCCCGCTTCTCCAAGATCTGATGAGACTCCTTCAGCTCCTGTTCCACCGCCAGGGACCGGTTGTCCAACTCCTTATAGGATTGCCCCCAAAAGGCGGCAACCCTACCCCTGATCGTCGGGTTCAAGCCATGCTCAAAGCGCATAGCCCTCTTACTACCGGTCGCCACCTAGTGAGGAGCATACCTCGCAAGCTCCGAGTATTTGGCCTCATACTGTGACACAGTACGAGACCCCTGGTAGAGCGCCAGAAACTCCATCTCTATTCGGTTCTGCACAGTAACTGGAAAGAACTTCTTCCGAAAGATTTTCTCGAACTCTGGCCAAGTGATCGCTTCTCGATATGCTACTCGGGTGCGCTGAACTGTCTGCCACTAGAAGTCTGCCTCTGCCTCGAACTGGTATGAGGTGAAGGTGACTCTCTTGTTGTCGATGATGCCCAATGCGTTTAGTATCTTCTCAGTCTGCTGGAACCATCGATCGGCCTCCAACGGGTCTGGCTCACCCCTAAAGCTCGGTGGTCCTATCGCCTTAAAGTCCTTCAGCAATTTCCTCTGCTGCTCGCCCTCGGCCTACTGACGAGCCTGGGCCTGGGCAAGGGTAGCCTGAGCTAGCTCGGCCTGCTGCTGAGGAACAGCAGCTTGCTGCTGCTGGACCATAGTGGCCATCCCTTGGAGCATCTCTATCATCATCGCCGCGCTGTCTGGCCCAGCGGACGATTTTGCTCCGTTGTTAGTACCATTACCACTTCTGGTATCCGCCATCTGAAATGAAAAAAATAGTCATAACATCAACCATCCGCTAACCAACTATGAATACTCTAGACTCATAATCCTAGAGACTAACCCCTAGGAACATATCCCTAAGCTCTGATACCAGCTGTCACACCCCAGAAATCCGAAACCGATCCCTGGGGTGTGAATTAAGAAAAACCAAGGGTTTTAGGGTTTAATCAATTGTCTACTCCAATTAGGGTTTCTCACAGAGCTTCTACTCTCTCAAGGAATATTTAAAAACTTACTTTTTTACGAAAACATTTTTATTTTAAAAGAAAGTATAGAGATACACTTTTATCGACAGAGAGATGATCACGCTCGACCTTCAACCGGGCTATCCTCTTAGCATGTACGGCCTGTCGATGCCCCACATGCTGACAGAAGTCCCTCTTAAGGGAGCACGAGGCTCAAGCCTCTGACGGCGAGCCGAGTTGCCTCGCCCGCTCTCTAGCACTCGGGCACTGGTTCACATATCCTATCTAATGGGCTAGTCGCTTAGTTCACTTTACAACTTATATTTTCATAGTGAGCTACCATAGGCTTGGGGCCTTGAGGAGAGGCGTACCCAAAAAGAATACAGCTGTATCATTGCCACTGATAACATACCCTAAGCCAAATCTAGTACAATTACACTACCAGAAGGATGATGACTACTACATGACATACTGCAATCTAAAACTCCACCTCCGTCTTAACTCCGCTGCTGACCTCATGCTGTGGCTACCCCTGAGTCTCCGAACCTGCAGAAGAGCCTACTTGTGGGAATGAGTAGCCCCCAAAATGAATTGGGAGATTAGCCAAATAAATGGCTAGTGACAAGCTAACTGCCTAGGTAATTAATGGCGCCCGTATTTTATAAACAGTTTACTGATTATCCTAATTGTCCAACTACGTTTTCAATCACGTCCTACGTGTCCATGCAATGTCTACATTCTTATACAATTCCTACTGTCACTAGGTTATCGAGAGTACCATTTTACAATTAATAAAATTAAACACACTCAACGTGAACCCTGGATATTTTGTTCATCCTGCCCCCGGTCGGGCATTACTATAGGGCCTTTTATTTCGATGTAGAGGGCCAACTCTCTCACCGCGCATACTCCGACACCATGCGCAAAGTCACACATATGATCATAAGGGGTTTCCCGTCTTTCACGGTGGAGCTCTACCGCCCAACTCGCTTTCCTTGGGGGCTTCAACTACCCCGGGACAAGATTGCTAAGTCAATCCCTCTTCGAGGGCACCACCTATTGGCTTTACCACAATCCCTGCCCGTGACCCCCTAGCCTACTGATCTTCGGCTGTGCGTGCAGGGTGGTTCAAGGCCCTTGCGCGCACGGGGTCCGAATCTTTTCACATAATAGAATATTGCAGAATTATAATAATAAAGTGTTTTCGATGATTTACCCTGGGATTCGCACCGCGCTCACAACCCATGCATCACAATGACTATAAAATTTACTCTCGCCCGTATTCCCGTGTGCCCGGGTCTCCACACTCCATCCAAGAGAGTGAGCCCGATAATTATTATTTAATTATAAATTTCTAGCCTTAAGGGAATTTCTACTTACGGTGTCCAAGCAATTAGAAAATTTATTGTTTAATTATATTATTAAGCATGCGTCATCGGACTCGCGACTCCACATGCAAGGCGGGGTCCACTCGACCATATGCGACGATGTCCAGTGGGATCCGCATGCAGTATTATGGACATCTACCCTTAATTTCTATAACGACATAATTAACTACCTAAGACAGCGTGCAGTGTCACCTGGATAGTGTGCTCGGGCTGATGCTGCTAGGCGCCCTCCGCTCCGTCTCCGACTTGGTCCACGCGCCCACTAACTGCCAAATATACCAGCGGGCCTATGGTCATTAAGTGCTACTAAAATATCATTGGCTTAGGCCCTGATTGGCCGAGCCAAGAATTTATACATCATCGGATGCCGGTCTACTGGTACGCAAAACGATGCACCAAAGATACCATCTTGGTTAGTTGGCGTTGCTGACGCCATGGGTCACACTAAGGTCTAATAGCAATGATTCGGCCAAATGATCGTGACCGTGTCGGTCGATGACGGAATCAGCTTTATCATGATCGGCTTGCTTTGCCAAAGGACGTGTTTGCATGGGAATCGTACTAGTGACCATAAGCTAGGTTGCTAAGTAGCACCTCGTTAGTCTCGTGCGCAAATGGTTATGCGAGGTGGTTTGGCCTGCATCAGTATCATCAACTTTGAGTGAGTGTGACCCGAAGAGGTCAGACCCGCTAACCTCTAGTGTGGGCTCTAAGGGCTTGATCGACATCATGGGGAGGTCGGGGTTCGTGTGCCAAGCCACAACTTGGCATGAGGTCATCAGGGCTAACAGCCACCGGTCCACCGGTTGTCAAGCAACTGGCAATGGTCGTGCCAGCGAAAGATTGCGGTCTAGCTCGGTCGGCACGATGGTGGTTGGGCGTGAGGTGGCGTCGAGCCAAGGGTGATCGGGTGCATTATCCGTTGCCCGGTCGCCAACGGCGAGGCCATCGGCAACCTCAGTCACGAAACCAACCAGGGCAGCGCCTAGCTAGTCGGGCCGGTCGGATGGGGGTTTGGCTTGGCTCGGTCGGCCTTGCTGACTGTACTGCCGCCAACCACTTGACCGATAGTCATGGCTGTAACCATAGCAAAATCCACGGGGGTGGGGTCGATAGGGTCCACAAAAAATACCGCCGGCATCGGGTCAGATTTGTCGGCTGCATAGCCACTGACCACATGGCTGATGGCCATGGTCGCGCAGGTCACAATGGGTGAGGGGTCTTGGCGGTTTTCACAGCATAGAACACAAAAAAAAAAGAAACAAAAAACAGAGGCAGGGGGAAAAGGCCGACCTATTACCGGGGTCGTCGGCTTCGACAGCTCCTCCCGGCTGTGGCTCCTCCCGGTTCTGGTGTGTCCTCCTCCCCGGCACCGGTATGCTCCAGCGGTGGCTCCTCCTCTGGCCGACAGCGCTCTGGCTGCCGTGCACCACACACGCAGCAAGAGGGAGAGGAAAGAGAGAGATCGGACGGGGAAGAAGGGCTCGGAGAAGGGGGATGAGGGGGGTCGGGCTAAGGAAGGGGGCAAGGGGGAGTGGGGCAGGGGTTTTAAGGGAGGGGAGGGGCGGCGGCTGGTAGGGTAGGGGCGGCGGGTAGGGCGGCTACGGCAGGGTAGGGGCAGCGGGTAGGGCAGCGGTGGCAGGGTAGGGGCGATTGGTAGGGCTTAGAGTCAAGAGGGGGGCGACTCGAGAGAGCAGGGGAGCATCGGATGGGGTGCCTGATCGGATCGTGTCAGGTTTTTGAGAAAGAGAGGGTCGGGTGAGAGGGGGGGAAGTGAGATCCGAGAGAGGGGGAGGGGGGATCCGAGAGGGAGTGAGATCGGGTGAGAGGGAGAGAAGGGTCTGATGAGAGAGAGAGAGAGAGATCTAAGAGAAGAGAGGAACAAAGAGATGGGAGAGAAAAGAGAGAGAAAGGGTCGAGTCGGGTTTTGGGTTTGGGCTGGGGTCGGGTTTGGGGCTTTAGTTTTAGTTTTTTTCTTTTTTTTCTTTCTTCTTTTTTTCTTTCGTTTTTTTTCTCTGGTTATTGCCCGCGTCGTGCCTGACTCGACCTCGACTCACGTTGAGACACGCCGGCGCGTGAACCTCGATACACGTGCTTATCAGCTCATATGACTACACCTCTGTTGCAGCCCTGTGTCTCGTACCCAGGACCCATTGCCTGATCTCGTTCAAGCACAGCTAAAAATATCCCCACCAATATATTAAAATAATATTATATAGAACTGGTTTATTCTGGGCAAAAATACCCTGGAATGTCGGTCATTACAATAATCGACTGGATTAGTATTAGAGTTATATAGTCTTAGTGTTTTGTGGTGTTTAGTGGCAATGATACAGCTGAAACTATTTTTGGTAGGCCTCTCCTCAAGGCCTCAAGCCTAAGATAGCTCACGAGAAATATATATATATATATATATATATATATATATATATATATATATATATATATATATATATATATATATATATATATATATATATATATATATAAAAGTCTTTAAATGACCTAAGTGACTAGCCCAGTAGATAGGACCTTTAAAACCAGTGCACTGAGTACTAGAGAGTGGGCGAGACTATTGAGTGCTAGAGAGTGGGCGAGGCTACTCAGCTCGCCGTCAGAGGCTTGAGCCTCGTGCTCACTTACGAGAGACTTCTGTCAGCATGTGTGATATCATCAGTCCACACATGCTGAGAGCCCGGTTAAAGGTCGAGCTTGGTCACCTCTATATCGATAAAATTTTATCTCTCTACTTTCTTTTAAATAAAAATATTTTTATAAAAATAAGTTTTAAATATTTCTTGTTTCTCCCTCCCTCTTCTGCTTCATTTAAGAGAGAGTAACATCCTTGTTAGAAACCCTAATTGGTGTAGATAGTTGGCTAAACCCAAAACCTGTTGTTTTTCTCACCCCATATCCCATGGATTCGTCTCAGATTTTTGGGGCGTAATAGCTGGTATCAGAGCCTAGGAATATGTTCCTAGGGTTTCATTAGGATGATATCTTGTGATTCTTTATAAGGTAGGTTTAGGCTCCTGGTGCTAGGGTGTTTCTTGAGATAGTCTAGAGGTTGATCTGGTAGGATTTCTCAGAGTAATCAGCAGTAGCATAGTGAATATTTCTAAGGATGAAAGCTTAGAGGTTGAGTCTACCTGAAGACTAGTTATGTTGGAGGAATTGATCGGTAACTAAGAATCTGTCCATACTGGAGTTTTTGATTGATCGAGACTTGTGGAGTCAACCTATATGCCTTATGCATATAATTGTGCTATAATGTTTAGGTTTAGAATTAGTCGTGATGGCTCGGGGGTTAGCTCTTGGGAAGAGGCCATCTGGGATATCTTAGCTAATGATAGTGTTTTGTGATCCCTTGACTGAAGCGTTAGTGTTGAAGTCGATATCAGAGTATGGTTTGGGAGTCTCCTAATATAGATTCTTTTGAGCCTTTTAATGGTAACGAGCTGATCAAGGACTAAAGATTCAACTACAGTTAGTAATTTAGTTGATTGGTTTTGGGATAGATGTATTTGATTATGTCTAGAAGGATGTATATCATTGATGGTTTATTTGGTATAGTTGTGAGGTTACTCTTTTTGTTAGTTCTTGTTATTTCTTGTTGACCCTCAGCATTAGAAACCTAGTCGGTATTTTATGACTCCTTGATCTTCGTTGACCCTTAGCTCGAGAGACCCAGTCGATATTTTATGATTCCTTGATTCTCTATCAACCTTTAGTATTAGAGGCTTAGTCGGTATTTTTAGGATTGTCCATTATCTCGTTTTAAGTGTTATAATTGATTTGGTCTTCTTGTTAGATCTCTCCCATGTATAGTGGGTTATAATTAGTTTGGTATAGAGCTTATATATTATTTTTAAGTGAATCTTATGAGTAACGATAATGACTCATAGGGGTAGTGGTTTCAAGGAGTGCATATGGAGATAGAAATCTCAGGTGGTGGTTTGAATTTCCATGGTTAGCAAACTTTGCAATGTCTCGATAGAAACTCACAATAGGGTACGCATTGTTCCATAGGAACTTTGGCGGTGGGTTGTAACTGTCCGGTAGAGGACATAATGAGGTTACACACTGACTCTTCAAAGGCTTTGGCGGCTAGTTACGTAGTTTCTGTTGGGACTCGCAGCAGAACGTGCACTATTTTTTCAAAAACTTTGGGAGCTGACATAGCTTACACTGTTTTCAATAGGAACTTTGGCAGTTGGGTACATAGTTCTCGTTTGGACTCGCGAAAGAGAGTGTACTGGCCAGATGGCAGTGACGTTTATATTGTATTATGATAAATAGGTACTGAAAGAATGTTAGTAATAATGTCAAGGGAATTGCCTATACTTATGGAATTTGGAAATGCTTTATTAGTTTCAATCTTAAGAATAGTCATGCGTTTAGCCGATCCATCCCGATTGTTTCTAGTTGTCCATAATTGTCTCGGTTCTCTTGTTCTTAGTTTGCTCCATTTATGAGACCTCCCTTTAATTAACTCGATGATTAGTTTAGTGCAGAGATATAGTATTTACTGATGGTATGCTTAGTCGATGCTAGTTGGCCGTTAGTTTTCTAGTGGCTGGCTTCTTCCACTAAATCAGAGTTGCTTTAATTTAGGACTAGTCACCCAGCTGTATAGTGTGTGTTATGTCGTATCCTAGTTTTCGGCTCATTTTTGCCACTAAGGATAGTTATTCTTTTATTTCATTGTTCTCTACTTGAGTGGTAAGTTTCTTTCTTTACCTGATTTTGTAGACCATAGTGTACCCTTTAGAAGGTTTTCGAGCTGTGCGACAATAGCATAGTTGGGAGTGCTGGTGTTATGAGTTTCAATGAGTATCAGTGTTTTCGATTCAATGTTGTTCCCACTTTACTCTCATTGGTATGTGACATAGTTATGTTATCCTAAATTTAGTATTCCCTAAGCCAGATAGTAGTATTCACATAGGTAATAGAAGCGTTTATTCTAGAAGGAATCTTATTGGATTTAAGTTTAGGTGTACTAGTTGAACCATTTCTATTATCATGAATGCGTATTTAAGCATATGTGTATGGACGTATATGTGTAGTATGCATACCTACGATCGTAGTGTCGATACTAAAAGTATAACATTATATATGGGTGTATGGGCGCCCATATATATGAATATACTTTTTGGTATCAACACTATCAGTTGAGTGTAGTCTGAGCTTCTGAATCTATGAATTTTGATGGTTACCCTACCGTGGGGGGGACACCCCTCGACAGAACTGATAAGGGGGATGCCCTTTATCTAGGCAGGATAATTGATCAACGCTTAACTATTATTGTTAGTCCATAGTGGTTATGACCAGGGTTGAACACTATGCTTCGTGTGACCTCCACGAGAGCGTAGTGGTTCAATTCTATCCTAATAACTTGATGACTTGATTTGTATAAGTTTTTTGGATGAGAGAGTAGAGTCGCTACCAGTAGAGTCTAACACAGTGTTTTCTTTTTGGTAAGTATGGTGTAATATAACATTTCTACCGGTGGTATTAGTAAGGATCTAGGTATCAATTGTAACTCTATCTTTGATTTATTGTTTTAGTTTTCCCTTGGTTTGGTTATAAATACCGCTAGAGTTGTAACCTAAGTTTAAGTAGTTGAATTTTCAAGACGAAAATTTTATTAAGGTGGGTAGGATGTAATACCCGAAACCCCAGAGCTAGCTTTTGCTGAAGGCACCTTTCTTTTTTTATATAATATTAACAGTAGTTAAAGATTTTGTTCTTGGTTAACTGTTATGTCGGTGCATGGATTGTGCTGGACCCGACTTGAGTTGGACTGGACATGGGTCCCGGGTCCAGGTTGCGAAGCGACGTAATGATGACAATGTTTGTGAGTGCGCGTGCACATGTGCAGTTGTTACGTATACAAGTAAGAACATATACATTATTTAATTATTAATTAATTAATTGTATGTTATGACCTAGTGTGCCCTTTAGCAACCCATTGCCACGTGGTACCAAGTGGCACAAGCCGCGGGGCCTAACCAACTCTTCGACATTGGGTCAATGGATTCCCCAACTTATCGATTTGACTTGATCGAGTCATCTCGGTTTTCTGAAAATCCTAAATCGATGCCCCGAGCTCAAACTCCTCTCTTTTCCTTGGCCATCGGATTTCGATCCGATGCATCTCAAAAAAAAAAAACTTCCCAACTCAAACCCCACCACATCATTTAAAAGAAAATAAAATAAAATAAAATAAAATAAAATAAATCAAAATCCTATTCAACCAAACCATGTACACCCAAAACCCCATTCAGCCAACCCTCTTCAACCAAACCCAACCCTTTCCCCTCTCTCTCTCTCTCTCTCTCTCTCTCTCTCTCTCTCTCTCTCTCTCTCTCACCCGATCTGTCTTTCTCCCTCTCTCAGATCTCTCTCCCTCTCACTCACCCGATCTCTCTTTCTCTCTCTCGGATCTCTATCCCTCTCACCTGGTCTCTCTCTCTCTCTCGGATCTCTCCTCTCTTTCTCTCTCTTTCTCTCTATCGGATCTCCCTTCTCTCCCTCGAATATCTTTTCTCCCCAACCCGATCCCCATCCCCTATCCGACGCCCCCCTCTCCATCACCATCCCACCGTCCTCTCTCCCATCAACTCCCCCCCCCTCTCACGCCATTGACCCCCCTCTCACTCTCCCCTATCCTCTCATCCCTCCCTTTATTTCCCCATCAGCCTAGCCCTAGCCCTAAGGTTCAGCCCACATTCCCTTTTAAATCATCCTAATCCCCCAACCCTACTCCCTCAATCTTAGCCCTAACCCAACCTCTCTCTCTCTCTCCAGCCCTTTTCTCTCATTTCACCTCCCTTTCTTGATCTCTCTCTCCCTCTCGATTTCTCCGTTCCTCTCTTTGTGGTGGCTGCGTGTGGCGGCCAGAGCGAGGAGCGGGGGAGGAGACAGTGCCAGAAAGGAGCTAGGAGGAAGAGCCCCAGCGAGAGTCGAGGACCCCCATCGATGGGTAAGCCCTCTCTTCTCATCTCCTCTCCCTTTTCCCTTATTATTTTCATTTTTTCTTGGGTTCTGTTGAGATCGACCTCAGCCACCCCCTTTCGCCTCTTCTTCTCATGCCACGGTCATGGCCGCCGACCATGTGGCCGGCGACTTTGCAGCCGGCAAGGCCCAACCAATCCTCGGTCAGACCCCTTTGGGCTGACAGCCACCAGCTGCATGCCATTACCCCTTTTGTCTTCTTATTTTGCCGTTGTGACGACTACCGGTAGTATGGCCGGTGACTGAGCAGCAGGCAATGCCAGCCACCAACCCTTCAAAGGCGATTTATCGCAATAATGCACCCATGGCTCAATCCAATAATAATAATAATAATGAGAGCATATTGGTAATTTTATTTATTATAAGTTTAAGCTCTCATATTGAATTAGTAGCAAAGCCACCATGCTATTGCACGGCGTCCTCGACCATCCCTACCTTCCCTCGCTGCAGCTATCATACCTTGTGCCCGGTGGCCGAGCGACCACTAACCGACCCCTAAGGATACACGATTCGAAACTCTTTTATTACGATCGCTATAGTCGGTGATTTTTTTTGCCAAAGGCTCTTCAGAGCACGGAGGCATACTAGTAGTAGCGTCCGACGCGGTTTCAATCGTCTACTCGGATTGGTATAGTTGAACTGCAGTAAGACCATTGTCGTTGGCGATGCCAACTACCCTAAGTATATCTCGGAGGCATCGTAATGCATGCAAATAGATCGATGCCCGATGGCACCCGAGACATCATTTCGGCCAATCCTGGTCTTAATTGGACCTTGCCTACTGTACCATCATCCCCTGTATTGTGTGTTCAACATCGACCCCGACCACATCGAGTTTCGACAAGGCCTTACTATTGCTAGGCCAGACCACGACCTTCGTACTGACTCCTGTGTCTATGGCGCACAGCAGACATTTCGTAACCTATGGGTCAAATCAACCTTAGGACCTACTGTAATTACTCAAATTGGTAAGGCATGATTATGCGTGTCTTGTCATACCTGTTCGTATCGACACAAAGGAGCAGGACCTAGCAGCAGCTTGTGCATGTCAACCAAGTGACATCTACTTCCCTTCTCGTGGTCTTTGATAGTGGAAAATGATAACAACTAGGATACGTGTCCATGATACTGCATGTGGGTCCTACCGGGCATCGTCACATGTAGTCATGTGGACCCCTTCTTGTATGCGGAGTCGCGAGTCCAGCGACACATGCTTTAAAATATTAATAAAATAATCATAATTATTTCATGGACACCGTAATTGGGCATTCCCTTAAATTAATCTATAATTTAAATAAAATAATAATTAATGGTAAGTATGGCCCTACCCTTCTAGTAGGAGTGTGGGGATCATACCTAAACTGGGTCCCAGGGGAGTGTTTATTTTATTATATATCATGTGATGCATGGGCTGTGAGTGCGGTACGAATCCCGATGTAAAATGTCAAAACTGATTTATTTTGTTTAGCATTTTCTGTAATTATGTGATAATCTATGCGTAAAAGCCGTGAACCACCCTGCACGCACAGTTGAAGATCAGTAGGTTAGGGGGTCACGGGCAAGGGTTGTGGTAAGACCAATATAAGGTACAATCTAGTAGGGATTGGCATAGCAATCTTATCCCGGGGTAGTTGAGGCTCCCAAAGAAAACAAGTTAGGCGGTAGAGCTCCATCGTAAAAGACGAAAAACCCCTTATAATCATCTGCATGATTTGTGCATGGTGTTGGTGGATGCACATCGAGAGAGTTGGCCTTCCAAATCGTAATAAAAGGCCCTACAGTAATGCCCGACCGGAGACAGGATGAATAAAATATTCAGGGTTCACATTACGATAGATATTTTATATAATTGCTAATTAACAACTATGGAATCTTAATATTGGATTATGGAATATAGAGCGTGATAATCTAGTGACATTTAGATGGTCGTTTTATTTGTTCATTAATACTGTAGAATCTTGAATGAATGTTATGTTAGACAATCTAGTGATAATAGATATTGCATGAGAACATAGACTGCTGGTAGAAGTAGGTTATCCGTTTGTAAACATTAATAATATATACTAGGACTGCTAAATATAATTTAATTCAATTAGATCGGTTGTCTCATATTATTAAAGGCTACTAGGATGTCACTAGCCATTAATTTGGTTAATCTTTCAATTTTTCATTAGGGGCTACTCTTTCCCACGAGTAGACTCTCCTGTAGGTACGGAGGTTCAGGAGTAGCAGTGGAAGGCTAGAGGCGGAGTTAGGATTACGGTAGTATCCTATCTTCAGTTTGTCGTTTTGTAGTATTTCTTTATTCTAGCAATGTAATCAACTGGATTAGTATTAGAGTTATATAGTCTTAGTGTTTTGTGGTGTTTAGCGGCAATGATACAGCTAAAACTATTTTTGGTAGGCCTCTTCTCAAGGCCTCAAGCCTTGGATAGCTCACAATAAAAAAAAAATATATAGATCTTTAAATGACCTAAGTGACTAGCCCAGTAGATAGGACCTTTAAAACTAGTGCACCGAGTGCTAGAGTGTGCGCGAGATTATTAAGTGCTAGAGAGCGGGCGAGGCTACTCAGCTCACCATCGGAGGATTGATCCTCATGCTCACTTAAGAGGGACTTCTGTCAGCATATGGTACATCGTCAGGCCACACATGTTGAGAGAATAGCCCGATTAAAGGTCGAGCTTGATCACCTTTCTATCGACAAAATTTTATCACTCTACTTTCTTTTAAATAAAAATATTTTATAAAAATAAGTTTTAAAATATTCCTTGTTTCTCTCTCCCTCTTCTGCTTTATTTATGAGAGAGTAATAGCCCTGTGAGAAACCCTAATTGGTGTAGACAGTTAACTAAACACAAAACCTTCTGTTTTTCTCACCCCACACCCAGGGATCGGTTTCAGATTTCTAGGGCGTGATAGGTCTGGTCAATTAATTACACCAATTTGGGTTCTCACAGGGCTTCTTCTACGCTCTCTAATATGAAAAACAAGGAGGGAAAAACAAGAGGGTAATCTTTTTAAATTTAATTTTTTGAAAACATTTTTATTAAAAAGCAAAGAAAGAGAAATTATCAATAAAGAGAAGACATCATCTAATCAGGCTCGACCTTCAAAAGTCATATCCTCTCAGTATGTGTGACCTATCGGTACCACTACATGCTGACAGGAGTCTATCTAAGGGAACACGAGGCTTAAGCCTCCGACAGCTAGTCAAGTAGTCTTACCCACTCCCTAATACTCAGGTGCACCATTCTAGAGTTCCTATCTACAGGATTAATCACTTTGGTCATTTATATATACTTATATTTTCATCGTGATATATCCTAGGCTTGGGGCCTTGAGGAGAGACATACCCAAAAGAATTTAGTTGGAACCATTATAACTACAACCATAGAATACTAACTAACTAATAAAAACTTTTATTTAAACACAATTACAATATCTGAAGAGAAAAAAAATCTACAAGACTAGCATACTAAACAGAAAAGACAACGCTGCAACTCTAACTCTGCCTTTGGACTCCAACTGCTACTCCTGAGCCTCCGGACCTGCAAAGAGTCTACTAGTGGAAAAGAATAACACCCAATGGGAAATTGAGAGATTAGTCAAATTAATAGCTAATGACATCCTAATAGTCTTTAATAATATGAGACAACCAATCTTAATAAATTAAGATAAAATCTCACAATTCTAGTATGATCAATATTTATAGAAGGACAACCTAATCCTACCAGCAGTCTATATTCTCATACAAATCCTACTATCACTAGGTTTGTCTAATCTAGAGTCTATTCAATGTTCTACATTATTAAAGGACAAATTAAACAAAACAATCATCTAGATGTCACTAAGTTATCACGGTTTACAGTTTCATAATCCAACATCAATTAAGAATTTCATAGTTGTTAATTAATAATCATACAAAATATTTATCACAATGTGAACCCCGGATATTTTGTTCATCCTGCCCCCAGTCGGGCATTACTATAGGGCATTTTATTTCGATATAGAGGGCCAACTCTCTCGCCGTGCATCCACTAACACCATGCATAATTCACCCAGATGATCATAAGGGGTTTCCTGTCTTTCACGGTGGAGCTCTACCGCCCAACTTGCTTTACTATGGGGACTTCAATTCCCCGGGATAGAGTTGCTAGGCCACTCATATTAGCTTTACCACAACTCTTGCCCATGACTCCTAACCTACTTAACTTCGACTGTGCACGCAGGGTGGTCACGGCCCTTACGTGCACGGGGTCCCTACCTTCTAACCAGGTAGAATCTCATATGACATCTTTCCATATATATATATATATATATATATATATATATATATATATATATATATATATATATATATATATATATATATATATATATATATATATATATATATATATATATATATATATATATATATATATATATATATATATATATATATATATATATATATATATATATATATATATATATACTGAAGTTATAAAAAGTTTATTTAATGCTTAACAATTTACCCCTGGTCCCGCACTGCTCTCGCAACCCATGCGACATAATAAATAAAAAAAGTAAGTCAATCATCCTGGTGACCCGTGTGCTAGGGTTGCCATACTTCTCTCAGGAAGGTCGGCCTTGATAATTATTAGTTATTCAATTTATTGTTTAATTTAAGGGAATCCTAATTACGGTGTTATTTCATTAATATTTTAAGCATGCATCGTCGGACTCGTGACTCCGCATATAAGGCGTGGTTCACTTGACCACATGCGATGATGCCCGGCGGGACCCTCATGTACTATCATGGATACCTACCCTTAGTCATTCTCATTTCCCACTATTAAAACCACACAAGGGTAGTAGATGTCAACTGGTTGTCGATCGCACACGACTTCTACTAGTTGCCTTTGATCCGTCTTCACCGGATCACCACGATCAAGGTCTGATAACAAACATAGCTCCATATCACAACTCTATCGATTAAAACAAAAGAATCTACGACGAGAGTTCTATGCCAAGGATATCGAGCACCCTCGATAGAGGACCAATATTGAGTCGATAGCATGCAAATCCGTGTGACTGAAGAACTCGAACCTAAACAATACTAGGTCAATCAAGTAATCCGAAGCTAAACCTACTCATCGAATCGGGCTCGAAGAACCCTTTTCGATAGTTCTAGTTTTTCTAGAATCCGACTTCGGTCGGATGGTTTCGAGTCGAACCACATAGAACTGGTAAAACCGGTCGCATGACTGGGTCGCTAGGGTAGAAGGGGTTCTAGGGTTATCTTCTAGAATTAATAAGTAGGACTTGATGTCCTAAGCACAATGTCGCTGGTTTTGTCCGAATCCGAGTTCGGACGATGAAACGGTAGTCAAACCATGGTACCGTAATAAGATCTGATCCAAGGATAAAACATGGTATTAAACAGTATAATTATTGTGCTAAACTATGGCCAACAGGTAGGATTTTTCAAGCCGGTCGAAATAGCACTGGTTTCATCCAATTCCGAGTACGGACGGAGAAATGGCAGTCAAACCAAAATTGGCTGGTTCACGGGTCTGATTCACTGTGTGGGTCGGGTCGGGTTTACAAGGTCAGGTCTGCAAAGACCGGGTCGGATCTGCAATAGGTCTATCGGGTCAGGTCTGCAGTGGAATGTTGGGTCGGGTTCAGGTTAAACGGGTCGGGTCTGGGGTTAAGTTACAAACCTGGGGAAATTATGGATTTGCCCCCCCTTCATCTTCTCCATGATGTCTAGCTGGGGGGGGGGGGGGGGGGTGTTCTGCATGTCGGCGGCCGACGGGAGGGGTGGCCTGGAACACCGACGAGCGATCGGTCAGCCTCTCCCGCACCACCCCCACAGAGGAGGCGCGAAAGGAGGCAGCTAGAGCTCTCGTCGGAGCCCCAAAAGCTCGGACGGCGGGGGGGGGGGGGGGGTCGCGCGGGGTTTGGAGTAACGGTTGTGGGGGAAATTTCAGTGCCGCCATGATTGGGAATCTCACCCCACAATTCTTGATTGAATTATAAGGTTTGTAGAGTTAGAGAGATGGGAGATCAGATAGAGAGAGTAGAGACTGATGACACAAGGATTGGTGACGGAGTTCGACCTTACGACCTACGTCTCCGGGCGAGAGGTGCCACCTGATCTTTACTATCACTCGAGAACAATGGAGGGTTGAGCATTCTCTCGATAGGCCGAGAAAAGCTTTGTACAGTGGGCTTGTACGGAGTAACTAGAAAAGAACAAGAAGGGGATAATTAAGCTCTAGCACTAGCTTTGGAATCCTCCTCCTTTGATCGAATGACCAACCCCTTTTCTGAATACCATGGGGGTCCTTTTATAGCATAGGTATATGCCCGATATGGCAGTGATGATGTGGCGGTGATGATGTGGCACTGGTTCTGGGCCTCCTTGCTGGGCCATTATTGGGCCGTTGTTCGGGCCCTGCAAAGTGAGCCTATAAGCCTGGGTGGGCTTACCTACTTGGGTCGTTGCGTGAGCCCATGCGGCTCTGATCCGGTCCGATATATTTTTTACACCCATAACGGCGGCCGATGGTGGTGCGCCGGCGATCGTCAGGAAGGGGCTCAGGTGCTGCGGCGGTGTCCGCCCGTGCGGGCCGCAACAAGGGAGGAGGAAGGGGGTCGTGGGGTTGGGTCGTAGAGGAGATGAGAGGAGGAGAGGGGGCTAACCTAGGCGTATCGGTGCGCTCGCTGGTACTCCGGCGACGGGCAGGTCAGGCTGCTCTAATCTCCCTCGATTTCTTCTCCTTCTCTCTCTCTGTCCTGTTCTTTCTCTCTTTGTGTCCCGTTCTCTCTGTCTCTCTCTTTCTCTCTTTCTCGCTCCCGTTCTCTCTTTATCTTATCCCTCTCTCTAGGTCGGTAAAAAGGAGGGGAGGGGGTGCAGTTATGATGATAAGGGCTAGGGTTTGTTTAGCCTTCCTAATAAGGGGAGGAAAAATAGGGAGGAAAGATTCGGCTCGATCCTCTAGAATCAAGCTAGATCCTCCCATCTGAATTTTGGATTTTAAACACTTGGGGAGGGAGGTCAAGAGAGCTTAAACTATGTTAGGAGGTCGGGAGGCAGGCTCTAGGGCTGGTCAAGCTCGGTCCCGAGCCCTGAACTGGGCTCGGTTTGAATCCGAGTGCGGTTTGTCCACTAACTGGGTTGAAAAGAATAATCACCCGTTACTATCAAACCGGAAGTCGGAATAGAGCCCGAGAGGATTCGTAGGAAAGGTATCGTCGACACAAACGCTTTTGCGTTTGGTACATAATTTTCTAACTTTTGAATCTCCCAAAAAGAAGGAAAGACTCTAAAAATTAAAATAGCAATAACTAGTCACCCGGGTGTCGGATCGACCCTAACTCAGGCTCATTGGAAGGCTCTCTCAGATTCTCATCTAATGTATCATGTTTCGTTACGATCCGATTATCCGATCTCTTGCGAGAAATAAAATGGCATCGACTGTCGACCAATTATCGTTTTTCTAGGATTTATCTATCGGGCTGCCGAAACTGGCTGCACATACACCTGATCGTTGCACGGAGCGCACCATTGTGACATGCTCGAAGTTACGAAGAATGTGAACGTAAAATATCGCATAAGTTTACGATCCATTTATCTAGAAAAAGCTCAAAGAAAATGTCAGGCTGTAAAAAGATGAAAATAGCAATTGAGGATTTCTATTATTCTCTAATCTAACACCTCAGGTGTTACAACTTCTTCAGTCGTGAAGGGATTCTCCAATGAAGGCGTGTACAAGGTTAAGGCAGAGGAAGTCCAACGAATGGTTCGACAAAGAACAAGTTTGCAGGTGAAGCAAGCCAGGGCACGCGAAAGACGATGAAGGTGGATTCCGGTCAAGTCCAACACTAAGTTGGACTTGGTTGGTCATCAAATTTAGATGCTCGGGCACCCGGTGGAGGGTGATCAAGGAGGTGATAAGGAAGGCAATGAATTATCACAGGTTATCTCAAGTAGTGGCGATGATGACAGTGACATCAATGGCAGAGGTTGGGTTTTGAAAGACGAATTGGAGATTGTTGAGATTCATGGCATATCATAATCTAATACTTGCATGAGACAACATGCGGGCGATCGGGCACCGAGGATGACATAACATGTTCCATCACCAGGGGGAGTTTGCTTGGCAATGGATTCATGCACCCGGTGTGCTACAAGCAAATTTGCCTGGGGCCAAGTTCTAGGCACCCAAATTTTTGGGCACAAGTTTGGGTTGTTGGATTTTTGGGCTGTTTTGAGGACTCTTAATGCCATACTTTCGCCCCATATAAAAGAGGGAGGTGTATGTGATTAGGGTAATGGTTTTGAACCGTCAGAGAGAGAGAGAGAGGAGAGAGAGAGAGAGAGAGAGAGAGAGAGAGAGAGAGAGAGAGAGAGAGAGAGAGAGAGAGAGAGAGAGAGAGAGAGAGAGAGAGAGAGAGAGAGAGAGAGAGAGAGAGAGAGAGAGAGAGAGAGAGAGAGAGAGAGAGAGGAAAGTCGATCTTAGTTTTGCTACTAGAAGAGAAGAGAGAGGAAGGAAGGAAGCAAGATAGAAGAAGAAGAAGGGAATAAGGAAGAAGGGAAGAGAGGAAGGTTCATCTCCGGGTCCTCCTTTGTGTTCGTTTAAGGCTTCATCCGGGTTCTTCAATGTGTCTTCCTCGGCTTTGACTTCGGTAGGCGCGTGGGTGCTCTCATCTCTTGGTGATTCTTTGATACAACTCTAGATCTCTTGGTCGGGTGTTCTTTACTTTGTGGGTGTCTTTCGGTGAGAGGAGCAAGGAGAGGGGTTGTGGGGGTCCGACAAATGATGACCCAGTGTATGGTGTACTCTCTTATTAGGGATAGTCCTAATATTTAATTACTCGGTATTTTTTTGTTGTTTCGTAGCATTGTGATTGGTGTACCGAATCTTCTGTGTGATGAGCGATCTCTGCAGGACTCCGATTCTCGAATCTTTAAGCGCCGTCTTGAGGGCATAAATGTTTACATGACGTAGGAGAGTGGTGTCGCGAGCCGACTCCCCAACATCCAACTGATTGCTCAGTTGGTAAGTCCTTCAACCTGTGGCCTTGGTCAACGGTTCGAATAAGTGCTATGACATATTTCCCCTTGCTCTGTAGTAGCGGGTATCCCTCTCGTTTTAGAGGCAAGCTTTTCTATCTTTGAGGTTATTTAAAATTAGGTTATTTTTTTTCTCACCTATGCCTAATTTTGATCATTGGTCTATATTGTGCCGACGCACTACCGTGATGTACCGACCACTATGGTGGTCCATTAGAAAGAAAAAAAGTACCAAAAAAATCAAAATAGTCTCTCATGTTGCTTGTTTGGTCGGATTTTGCTTGAACCAGTATTTTTTTTTACATAAAAAGGGCCTGCGTTAATATTTGAACCCATAAAATTACTAAACAACCCCTTTCCCCAGCCGGTGTGGACATGGGGCCATCCCACGGACCTCATTTTATACTATATTCGGTCGGGCCTATTAAAAAATATATATTTACTAGGCCCAAGCAGTACCCCCCCTCCCCCCCCCCCGGAAAAAAAAAAAAAACATGTACAGACTTCAGATCCATTTCCCATTTGGTTATATATTCTTCTAAAAATTGGGCTGTTTGATTAAAAAACCAAAAAAAAATCACCGGTATTTGTTTTTAACTATTAATATTATTTTGGAAGTGCACTCCACATATGGGTTTTCCTCCCCCTCCCACTCATCCCGGCTCAGCCCATCTCCTCCTCCTCCTCTCTTCGATTACCTAGCCGGAGTTGTCAATTCCATGCACATCATCATCACCTCTTCCTCAATCTCTTCTTCTTCCCCCTCCTCCTCCTCACACTGATTGCTCCGCCGAAGCTACGGTTCCATGCACCCCCCTTCCCCCATCTTCATCTTCCCCCTCCCCCCTCCCCCTCCCCCTTCCTTCGTCTATTTCTTCTTATTACTGTAGGCATGTTGGTTACTCTCGACCAATATTGTTGTTGGTTGATGTTAACTGACATGATGTGGTACATGTCAGCCGATCCCGGTTGACATAGACCACAACCATGTCGAACATAAGCAACCGACAACATATTGGCGGAGAGCATCACTGTGTAAATAATATGCTTGGGATGTTGCAAGAACACATGCTATTTCTTTATTTGTTAAATCGAGTGTGCTGTTACTTTGTGGGGGTGCAAATAGCAACATCCTTAAAAAAAAAAAAACCTCGGCTCGTCTCTCTTCCTGTGTCTTTTATTCCCCTCTATTCTTTGATCTCATCCGTCAGATCGGGATTCAACGGTGTAGATAAGTTTTCAACTGAGCTCCGTACAGATGCAATGGTACAGTTGAAAAATAAAGTTTTCAATCAGTACCGTTGAATCCCGATCCCAGGTACGGGAGCAAGGAATTGAGGCGCCCAGGAATAGAGAGGAGCCGAACCCATAAAAAAGTTGACCCTCTTCCATCATCCTGCACTCATGTCCCACATGCCAAAACCCTAAAGAGGGGAAAAAGTAATCATTTCCATACCCGGGGGGGACGGGTAAATCCCTATGGCTTACGCTCGGAGGAACCTCCCCTCCCCTCCAGCTTCACCCGTCTCTCGCAGCGCTTCCACCCCTCCATCGTCCACGGCCGCGACGTCGGCGAGCCCTCCCGCATCCCTCCGATCCATACGGTTCTATTCCCACCTCTAGCTCTCTCATTCTACCGCATCGGCCCTGCCTTCGGCTCTCCTCTCCGGGACGTCCGCCTCCCTCTCCCGCTTGGCATCGATGCGGCGGACGTCCCAGAGAGGAGAGCAAAAAGTGGGGCCATAGCGGGACGCGACCGGAAGGATGGAGTCTGGAGCCGCGGCCGCTACCTCGCCGGGAAAAGGTGGTAGGACGACAGTGGAGGCCACAGCAGCGGCATCAACAGTCGTGTCCATGAAAATCTCGCCAATATCCTTGATGTATTCGACCTCATCTGATCCCTCCTCCACGCTGAAGGAGTAGCCATGGGGGAAGGGACCTTTGGCTCTCCTCTCCGGGACGTCCGCCTCCCCCTCCCGCTTGACATCGGTCCCTTCCCCCACAGCTACTCCTCCAGCGTGGAGGAGGGATCAGATGAGGTCGAATACATCAAGGATATTGGTGAGATTTTTATGGACACGACTGTTGATGCCACTGCTGTGGCCTCCACTGTCGTCCTACCACCTTTTTCCGGCGAGGTAGCGGTCGCGGCTCCAGACTCCATCCTTCCGGTCGCGTCCGCCCCACTTTTTGCTCTCCTTTCTGGGACGTCCGCCTCCCCCTCCCACTTGGCGTCGATCCTATCCCCAATAGCTACTCCATAATCGAGGAGGGATCGAATGAGGTCGAATACCAGGTAGCAGGAGATCTATCACTGGTTTTGCCTCTTTTGTTCATTGTTTTGATTTGATTGACCTACCTCTATTAATCCATGGGATCCGTCCTAGCTTCGTAGCCCTTGAATTTGCCTTGCTTTAATTTTTTTTACACGACTTTTTTTGAAACAGGCACTAATATAAGATTCATTTTTTCTGCCACTATGATTTGTAGACACGGACACGAGTGTCGACATGGACACGGGAGGCAGACACGGCAACATCATAAAAGATGGATATGGAGATGCGTGGATATATATATATATATATATATATATATATATATATATATATATATATATATATATATATATATATATATATATATATATAATATATATATATATATATATATATCAACAAAATTATGAAATTGATATAAATTGAAAATTAATATCCATTTGAAATTTGACTTCTATACGATCTACCATTTCCCTCTGTTCACTTGATTGGAGAAGGGAGAGACTCAGTTGCTTCGGTTTAATAACATGGAGTGATGGTATCATGCCGTGTAACTGTCGATACGGGTGGAATAAGCCACATAAAAGGGTGTTTGAAATCCATCGAATTTCTTCGGTGATGTGGCTTATTCTGCAGTCAATAGGTAATTTCATATTGGTACCTCAACTTTGTTTCTGAACAATTTGATCCTTGAACAATGCTCCATCTGCATTTAGCCCCTCTGTTAACTTTTTATCCCAAAAATACCCTTATCAATTTCCAATAAGGCTCAAAATTGTTTTAGAATATTTAACTTATGCGTATTAGGGCAATGGTATTTTTGGAATAAAAATTGACAGAGGCGGCTAAATGCAGACGGAGCATAGTTCAGAGATCAAATTGTTAAAAAAAAAAGTTGAGGGACCAATATGAAATGAGGTGTATAGTTCAGGGGAGGTTTTTGTAATTTGCCCTAAAACTTATTCCTTTGTCAATGTTGGTTCAGTACAATTGTTGGGATGTTGCACTAATTCAGTAACAAATTTAAAATATCGGTGCCATATGAAATTCATGAGCTAGTACTAATACTAGCTGACATACAATCACTTGTTGGTAGGCGAGAGCTATGGGCACAACTGATCGTTGACTGAGACTATGCATGTTCTGTGGAGTGGCCCAGTGATTCTCAACTGAGAGGAGAAACCATGTATGAATTGACTACCATATGTCCATAATCTAAAATTATGTTGATATGGCAGCGATGCCCATCATCATCATCATCATCATCATCCAAGTACTATTCCATCAAGGTAGGACTGACAAAAAGTAAGATGGATAAGGATTGTCCGATCGACTATCAACCTAGCGCAACCCTCTAAATTGGTGCCGATAACCTGGTTGAGACAAGTTGGCAAGAGAGAGGCATGCCGCAAAACCTAATAATCCAGTTGGTAGTTATGTAGACATATCTTGTTTGTTACACAATTTAATCTCATGCACCTAGGCAACAATGTCCTTGCTTTTATATAACAGCGTAGTCAAGTAGGGCTGGAACTTGGTCTGGACAAACCCGAGCAACCCGACCAAATTTCGAACTTGGACAATCACGGGCAACAATATATGAGAATTTGGACGGGCATGGACAAATTTTTTTTCCCGAATTTGAATTTAGGCAAACATGGTCAGCCGTATGACCAACTCGAACAACCCGAGGAATATATATATATATATATATATATATATATATATATATATATATATATATATATATATATATATATATATATATATATATATATATATATATGGGTCAGGATTGGGGGACACTGTTTTTGCACTCAAATTTTACACCGATTTTCATACCATTAGATAGTGGTTTCAGAATTTGTTGATTTTTTGTAAGCATAATCATCTTGTCTTAGGTAGCACATCCCAAAAAAATCAACACATTTTAAAACCTCTATGTACATCAAATCTAAATGGCTGTATCGATCGTCCATGTTAATCGTTAATTTGAAGAGCACATTTAATAAGTCTAGAGGTTTTAGAATGTGCGAATTTTTTGTGGATGTGTTATCTAAGATAAAGTGATTATACTCACAAAAAATCAACAACTAATGATTTGAAAATCGGTGTAAAAATTTGAGTGCAAAAATAGTGTCCTCCGAACCTGACCGTATATATATATATATATATATATATATATATATATATATATATATATATACTAGTAATGCCCGTGCCTGTCGGCACGCAAAAGATTTCGAAGGCGGGGACAATATTTTGAGGGAAAGAAAAATATTTTGAGGGTGATAACATTTCGTGAGCAGTGACAATATTTTGAGAAAAGTGACAATATTTCATGGGGACAATATTTTGAGGGAAAGAACAATATTTTGAGGGCGATAACATTTCGTGAGCGGTGACAATATTTTGAGAAAAGTGACAATATTTCGTGGTCGCCTTCCACATCTTTGGAAATGTAACGGCCGCCTTCGGCTACAACACACTTATAGCAGCGAAAATACACTCGTGGCTGTGTGTAAAATATAATCGAACGGCTCTTTATTTGGACTTATAGCCTCACTTAGCATTCGGAGCAAAATGCCCAACATCAAAAATATGGCACGTGATAAGTTAAAGCCAAAACTCAATCACAACAGTCTGTTACACCCAACTTATGCGATGAGTCACACTCAGCCAAAATTACATCTAAAATATTGTTGTGATTCAGTTTCGGCTTCAAACACAACTATATGTTGTACTAAACTCGTTCAGTGAATCGCACTTAGTCCGAAATGGCATGCAAAAATAACAGAGGGTAGTTTCAAGTTTACTAATAAAGGCAAGGACCTTAGGCTAAATGAAATTTTAGGGGGCCCTGTTCACGTGATGGATCTGTTATTAGGGACCTCTCACACATTAACCCAAAAAAAATCCTCTCTCTCTCTCTCTCTCACCAGGGTGGTGCGGCTGCCGAATGATGCAACAAAGGGTGGGCATGGATCCTAAAAATTAGATAGCAACAAAAAAAAAACATCTAACCTATAAAATATGAGTTCATATGTTTGTTAATCTCCGACAACATATGTTTGATGTATTAGCTTGGAACATATTTTGAGTGATAAAACCTCTCTAAATAAATAATTCCACTTAGTAATTCCACATCCATCATGCCAAGACAATATGAAAAATAAGATTTGGAAATGTTTATTTGCCTTCCATAGAAAAATCCTGATCTTTTCATGTAACGATTGAGGGACAAAAATATGCACATCATTAATCATACATGTTGGCAATCCAACTACATTGTGTGGTACAAAACGATAGCATAGACTCTAATCTTCAATGGTGTTCACAGTGGGATCTGGATCATATGGATACCCTATAACAATCTTTAGGTTGGAATCCAAGTAGCATAGATTCGGGCATGGCTGCTGTACCGAAATTTAAAATCTGCAGAAGAAAGAAAAAGATAAAAAAACAATGCATCCACAATTAAATATAGTATACCACCAGGGCCAGCATAATGGAACCCCAACTTACTCATAAGCTTTAAAGTCATCATCCAATTCCTAAGAATCTTTTTGTATCCTTAACTGATCTGCTGAGATTAAATTCATCTTATAATTTATCGAAATCACATCCTAAGATGTATTCAATGTGAAAGAAGCATTCAGACATTTGCCACTCTATTTAATAAAATTTACCTGATTAGTTGAGCGATCGCTAGGAAGCAGTGGATGGATTGCCGCGTTGTCAGGATCTGGTGAAGCCGGTGGAAGGGCTGATGCCTCAAATTGTCTGCATGCAGCAAAAAAAGGTAAAAAACAATGCATCCATAATTCATGAAATATAAATTGTATAGCTTTCAGATTGTCTGTATGCAATGTGAAAGCTGTACTAAATATTATGGTACCCAATGTAGCATTCTGTAGCTTTCAGATTTTTCTCAGAGTATGGTTGAGAACATGGTTACTACTATGGTTACTACCCAATGTAGCATTACAAAATGCTACTACTATGGTACCCAATATGAGGCTTTCAACTTTCACATTGAATACAGACAATTTGAGGCTTACAGAATGCTACTACTATGGTACCCAATGTAGCATTCTGTAGCTTCATCACATTCGGGCATGGCTGCTGTACCGACATTTAGAATCTGCAGGAGAAAGAAAAAGATAAAAAAATTGGGGTTTTGTTTTTGTTTTTTGGCTTGGAGGAAAAAGGTGATTATCTTATATATGTAAGATCTTTATAAGTTTTAGTTCTTTTATATACCAAATAAACATTTATTTTCAGCTAGTTGTCTGAATTTATAATACGCAACTCCTTTTATGGTTGATTTATGATCCCTTCTTCCTCTATCTTCCATCTCTCTGAAACCACCATGGTTTCATAAAAAGTTGATCATAAATGGTTTGTTCTTCTATTTTTGGCATTAATGATTCATCATATGTCCAGATAGTTCTACATGTGACCCTGCTTTTGTTCTTGTGGGTGAGCATTAAATTCTGTCCTTCTTGATGCTTGTATTCTTACCCTGGGTTATAGTTTTTGGTGTTTTAATGTCTTATGGGCCTTTTTGTGCATGGATTTGCTTACTATTGATGTCGCAGTTTTTAGGACTGGTAAAGTTATCTGTAGATCATACACAATGGTCTTTGCAGTATGTTTCATCTTCATCAGTGATGAGTTTGTTGTTTAATTAATGCACTTTTGGTTGAGCAGATTGAAAATTATGATGTAGTTGCCTTGAGGACTATGATTATGGTACATGCCAAGAAGTACAAAAATTTAAGGATGTTGTAATTCCATATTGTTCTTTTCAGTCTAAGCTTTAATCAACATCCTCGAAGTCATAAGAACACTAATACTACATGTTTATGTTGATGTGTCCATAGTATTTTCTAAACCATGTTCCTTTTTAACTTGCCCTTATGTTATTCATGCTCCATGTTTAATGTCATTTTGTATGAATTAAATTTGAAGAGCAATGCAATGGAGTGAATATCAGGAGTTCATTGCCTTACCGAATAGGTTGATCAAAATTTCTCATGCTTGTATTCTAGGGAGAAAAATAGACCCACCTCAATTACTATTCCATGGGTGCTCACCGAGGAGATATTGACATCATTTCTTAATGAACTATGAGATGACTCAAAACCATGCAGAATTCATTACAGTATCAGCAATAAAACTTGTCAGACATGGTAGCATGTGACAAAAGCTAGAGATTATCCAAGGGTTTGCAAAGAATAGTGAAGGCCTAAGAGGATACAGATGAAATGGTCAAGAGTTAAGACCATATTGAAGAAGATTGTTATAATGGAGGATGCTTCCTTTTGATAGTAAAACATCCTGTATATGAGCTATGAATGATGCAAGTCCCGGAAGAACATGAAGAGAATGTCAACTGTACATTTTACTCCCTCCAGATGTTAGCATGTAATCTATTCAATGATGGCTTCTCTCCTATACATATTGTCTCCTTGCAAGAAGGGGAACATTGTTCCACTTCCGCTCTTCTGGTGTAATTTGTGCTACAGTGATGAATACTGTTCCCTATAACAAAATCTTGCCTTCTACAAATCTACCCTATTCATCTAGACTCTTTTATATTCTAAAGGAACGTTAGAGAGATTATTACTCCTTGGTTACATGAGCTTAAACTGTGTAACCAATAAGGTAAGCCTCCTACCCACCAACTGGCCTCTGGGTGTTTTTGTTTGGCCCTTCTCTTGCCAAGCTGCATTGCTCAAGTGGATTTTTTGTTGTGTTGGACAATTGGTTGAATACTCCTTATTAATGTATTTGTGGAGCCTTTCATCATAAGAGTTAGTGCTCTATGGTTGACCCCATCATACAACTTTTATTCATTAGCAATGACATCATACAAAGACATTTGTATTGTTACGTTATAGCAAAATGATACTGTCGAATACACTTGGCACACACTTTGCACTTGGCACACCGCACACTTCATAATGACATCTTGGGTTCCTTTATATAACCATAGGAGTGTAAAACGAGCTGGGCCGGGTCGGGTCGGGCCTACATATGCTATGCCCGGAGTAGCCCGTCGGGCCGGGCCAGGCTGGGCCTTGGGCTTAGGGTCTGAGCCCGGGCCCGGCCCATATATACGTATATTGGTAATTTTGGGCAAGGTCAGGTCGGGTTTGGGCTAAAATATGTGTTTTAATAAAAAAAAATTTCAAAGGATAATAGGTAGACTCCAACATAGAACCTGATTGTAATTTCCAAGCGCATTCATAAATGGTGAATGGTGAATTTTGATGGTGAACTCAAGAAATTAGGTCTAGCGCTTCTCATTCAATTTGAATCTTTAAACCCAATAAGAGAGAGCTATTCAGGTATCTAATAAAAAGATTTTCCAATATAATCTACTAACATGGAGTTTGAGAAAGAAAACTTCAGCGCATTATAGCCGCAATACAAAGCCAATTCAAGGTCAAGGTTTCTATTTCTAGAGTGGAGTTTCAAAACTCATTTTCTATCATATTTTTAGATGGGCAAGGTTTCTATTGAGTTTTCCTACATTCAACATAGATGAAGGTATGATGCAGATTATTTTACAAATCACAAATAGACGCAACTAAAGAGAGATACTTCGAATGCAGAACATGGGTATGGGTCGGGTATGGACTCAAAGGGGAAGCATGATTAGACATGATGTAAAGGAAAAATAAGTAAAAAAGAAAAACAGGAAAAAACAACAAAAAACAGAGAATGGACACAGAGGTTCGCGAGAAATATATGCCATGTAAGCTGCATTTTCCGTCGCGCAGACATTCGGCGATTTCCAAAGGCATCAAGGGGGTTCTGACCATAGGGTTATTACCCATGTAGTGTATTCATGCAATGGCATAGTGATATACACTATTCTTTGCTGATGGAAGTTGCCAAGGCCATCGTTCAAAGACTCAATAAAAAAAAAAACATCCTCAAAGAATTTGCATCGATTTAGAATCGGCATTAAAAGAAAAATTAGAACTGGGTTTCAGATGTTCATACTTGGGTGGACGGACGGGCTGCAGGCGTCGATCGGGTCGTCTTTCCAATTTCCTAAAGACTGTAAAAAAAAATAGAAACACCTTAAGAATTTAAAGGTTCAAGTACACACACACACACACAGAGAGATAGAGGTTCCAATAGGGGTGATGGAGGGACTGCGATTGTTGATGAAGGATCTAAGGAACGTTGCTTCTCCATTGACGAATGATCTGAGGAACGAAAAAACATTCATCAAACACAGAGAGAGACAGAGAGAAAGATCAAACACACACACACACACATAGATTTCCAACCTTGTTGGATGGAGGGGCTGCGGGTGGCACTGCGGGTGGCGATCGGCTTCTCTCTTTGTGCCATCGATCAAATTCTCTCTCTAATGGGGAGGGAGGCAGACTGGAGACATAGTAAAAGGGATTTGGGGATCGGGATCGTGGGGCGGGAGATCGTGTGGCGGTAGGATCGGATGAGATCGTGGGTGATCGCATGAGAGAGAGAGAGAGATGGTGGATGACTGCGTAGGAGATCGGGATCGTGAAGATGTGGGATCGGGAGAGATCGGGAGAGAACGGGGGTGAGTTCGTGGCGGAGATGTGGGATCGTGGGGCGGTAGAGAGAGAGAGACATGGCGATAGAGAGAGAGGGAGATCAGGCTGGAGATCGGGAGTTTGGGTGAGACCGTTTGGAGAGAGAGAGAGAGAGAGAGAGAGAGAGAGAGAGAGAGCGGGGAAATCGGGCTGGCGATCGAGAGAGAGAGCGAGAGAGAGAGAGAGAGAGAGAGAGAGAGAGGTTCTAAATCGAGCAGTCTACTTGCCTCTCTTGCATTATCATTAAAGAGGTTGATTAGACATGTATGATTTTCCGAAGATGATACCTTTAAGGGTACGATTTCTCTCTAACCTGCCTTTCTAAGATTGTTACCCCTTCATTGATTGGATTATCATCGCCATGCTGTTAATTAGGGTGTGTTTGGCATCGGTTTTAGAGGTCTAGTTTTGCGTCAAAACTAGTTCCGCTTGCCAAACTGGTTTTGGTATAAGATTTTAGTGCATTTGGGATTCGATTAGAAAATTGGTTTTCCAAAACCAAAACCAGAAAATCATCAAAACCCAAAAACAAAAATTTTCTGCTTTTGAATTATTCGTTTGGGTTCTTGAGGCAAGAAGGCAAAACAATAATTAAAAAAATTTATTATGAATAACATATATGTTGTAGAGAGAAACTATTGTAAAGAGAAAAAATTAGATAGAAAATGACGTATTAAGAGAAAATATTATAGAGAGAAAATATCATAGAGATAATGTTGGAGAGAAAATATTGTAGAAAGAGAATATCATAGAGTGAAAATATTGGAGAGAACATTTTAGAAAAATAAAATATTGTAGAGAGAAATTGACACAAGAGAGAGAAGAAGAAAATATCATAAAGAGAAAATATTGTAGATAAAAAGTATTATAGAGAGAAAAAGTACTCTAAAGAGAAATATTATATAGAGAGAATATAAGCAGAGAGAGTATTGCATAAATAATGTTTTAGAATGAGAAATTATTTGAGATAAAATGATATAGAGAAAATATTATAGAGAGAATATACTATAGAAAATGAATGTGATGGATATAGTATGTTTTATATATAATGTTTTACAAATAGAATATTTAAAAATAGAGGAAATAACTGCAAAACTAGTTTTAGGCTTAAAACTGGTTTTATTGTCAAATGCTCAAATGTTGATAATTCTAAAACTGGTTTGCAATAAGCTAAAACTGGTTTTGCACAAAACTAGTTCTTGGTATTCCAAAATCAAAACCTAAACTTTCAAAACCAATGCCAAACGCACCCTTAGTTTGTTTGTGAATTGATAACCTTTGTACTAGTCAAATGATAGTTAATTTCATACATGCAATTTGGCATACTATAATTGGTTGCCCGCAATATTTCAGATAATCCTTCTGAAATTATTATTAATCATTATTTTCCAAGTTCCACTGAATGTCCAGCTAATATTAGTTTGGACTGTATAGTTTGTGTTAAGATGTATTCATGTATATACATACACTGTGTATAGAAGACTCACATGTACTGCCCTTATATTTGTCTATTGGCCTAATAAGAGATTCATTCCATTCTCTCCCCAAACCCTAGCCATCTCTCTCTCTCTCTCTCTCTCTCTCTCTCTCTCTCTCTCTCTCTCTCTGTTCCTCTAGGGTTTGTCATATGGTATCAGAGCGAGGTTTATCGCTGACGTCGTCGATCAGCTCCCTCGTCCCAATCGATCGGGAGGGTCATCCGTAGCCCACCATCTCGCGATCGTGATCTCCCGATCCTCACAAGATCTCCCGATCGCGCTATCACGCAGTCCCGCTTGTGCCTTCTCGCAGCCCGCAACCCGCATCACCCAATCGCGCCATCTCGCAATCCGCAGCACCCGATCGCGAGACCTCGGATCGTGAGACCCCGTGAGACCTCGGATCCGCCGGGTGTGGATTGCGAGCCCCTCTCCGCTTGGTGCTTCTGCAGAGCCCTGTCTCCGCCTTATGATGCTGCCTCCGTCTCCCGCAACTAGGCGAGCCACCTGGTGTTGTTGCCGCCTGTCTCCCACAGCCGAGCCGCGTCCCGCAGGCCATCTGTTTCACTCCTCTTGCAACCAAACCCCCTGCTGTTTTTTGCTCCTCTTGCAGCTCGCTCGATCTCACCTCTTGGAAAAGTCTTTGTCCATGTCTATATTTTCTTCGATGATGACTCCTCCAGTCGTGGCTCTTTATGAGCTCCCATGGGATTTTCTCTCTCGCGACGGACTTCCTTCTCCAAAAGGCATTCGATTGGCCGGCATGGTCAACCACTGTGGAATCTACACTTGAGGGTTGGAATCTTCAAGGGCATCTCGATGGCTCTGTCATCGCTTCTCACTCTGATACTGAGTATGGCCTATGAAGGCTTCGTGATCAGCGCATCAAGGCATACCTCATTGCATTCGTGGACCGCTCTCTTCGCCGGGACATGGTTGGGCTTGCCACTGCTGCTACGATTTGGGGATACGTCACTGCTCGCTTTGTTCAGAAGAGCGGAGCATGTGAGTATCAGCTTCTCATGTAGGCTCAGTCGGCACAGCAGAACGAGTTGATTGTTCAGTAGTTTTACTGTCAGATGCGATCCTATTGGTGGGATCTTCAGGATCTCGCTTCTGTTCCTGATCCATCATGTGTTCTAGAGTATCAGCTCTACCGGGAGCGCCTTCAGCTCTACCAGCTATTCGCTGCCCTACGATCAGAGTTCAGTGCTTTGGCTATTCAGCTTCTTCACCAGGACAACCTTCCACGTCTTGATGAGGCTGTTGTTGAGGAGACTCGTTTGTGTACTCTAGCCTTCACGGCCTTACCTCTTCCACCCAGTCACCAAGGTGTGCTTCTTGTTGCTCTACCACCAATCTTAGGCCCGCCAGCTGTCTCTGTGCTTTCTCTCGCTGCAACTGTCTCCCATGGTAGACCGTTCTGCAGTCACTGTCAGATGCCGGGTCACTTAGTGGACACTTGCTTCTCACTTCATCCAGAGAAGCGTTCTACTTACAGAGATCGAGACTCCAGAGATCGAGGCTGAGGTTGTAGTCGTGTTCGACCGACTCCCACTACTGCTGTCTCTTCCACGTCGATTAGAGAGGTACAGTTCCATTCGTAAGGAACTAGCTAAGTTTCAACTCTCTCAGCAGTCTGTCATTTCTTCTGAACCTTCCAGTGCCTCAGCCTTTGCTACTTCTTCTGGTAGTCCTGCTGTTTGGATACTGGATTCTGGCGCCTCACACCACATGACTCTGGATACCTCCCTACTCACTGCCTGTCAGTCTGCGATGCACTTGCCACAGATCTACACTGCAAATGGTTCTCGTTTAGCCATTTCACATTCTAGATCCATATCCTCAGCCTCCGCTCCTGCTTGTTATCTCTCCTCATCTTCTGTGTTTCATGCTCCCACACTCCACATGCACCTTATTTCTGTTAGTGTTTTGTGTCTCTGGTTGTTCTGTGACATTTACCTCTTCCTCTTATTTTGTGCAGGATTTGTGTACTGACCGATCGATTGGAGCAGGTCGTAGGGCAGGCGGACTCTATCCGATGGAGTTTTGTCTCTCTCTGATTACGTCATTATCTGGGTTTTGTGGTGTTGTTTTTTCTGATGCCGACTTGTGGCACAAGAGACTGGGTCATGTGTCGGAACTGCGACTTAAGATATTACTCTATTTTGGAGCTCTAGGTTGTGGTCCCTTTTCGTCTTTGTCTACCTGTATTGGTTGCAAGCTCACAAAAGCTGCTGCCATTTCCTTTTCATCTAGTACTTCTCAAAGCTCTGCTCCTTTTGATCTTGTTTACTATGATATCTGAGGACATTCTCCTTTCTCTTCTATGAATGAGTATGTATATTATATCTCTTTTGTGGTTGATTACAGTTGCTACATGTGGGTCTACCTTCTTCATCGTCGCTCGGATGTCTTCCAAGCCTATCAGGCAAGGTTTAAAACTTGGGTACCGGTATTGGCCGGTGCCGAACCGGTTCGAACCGACTGGTTCGTACCGGTACCGGCCGGTTCCGATTGAACCGGTACTGGCCCCTTTTTTATTTTTTTTAAATAGTAAAAAAATCTTTAAAAACTCTAAAAAATTAGAAAATAAATATAAAAAATTAGAAAATAAATATTAGACTACTTTAGGGCCCTAGTTTAGGTCCTTTAATGACTTTAGGAGTTAGGACTTAGGAGTTGGGGCTTAGGCTAGGCCGGTAGGGTTAGTTTTAGGCCTATGAGTCTTATCTTATGACTTCAGAGTTCAGACTATGACTTATGAGTCTTATAAGGCCTATGAGTCTTATCTTATGACTTCAGAGTTCAGATTATGACTTATGAGGCCTATGAGTCTTATCTTATGACTTCAGAGTTCATCAAGATTCACAAGCACCACTCCCCGAGGTGTATGATTAAAAATCTTGATAAACTTGTTAACTATTGTCGAATCACCACTCCCCGAGGTGAATGATTGGACTGTAGAGACCTAACTGAGCCACAAGACTCACAAGTCACAAGTCACAAGTCACAGTTCACAAGTCACACCTAAGAAGTTACTAATTTCTAATTTCCTATATCATTTTTCCCTCCTTCTTTATCCGGGCTTGGGACCGGCCTTGGCGAAGTTAAAAAATGTTTTTAAAAGATTTTATAAAACAACCTTTTAAAGTTTTGAAATTTTTTTATTATTATAAATTTACAATACAAATTATACAATAAGTTCCAGAATCCAGACGTGTTCCACTTCCACAGAATACAGATTATCAATATTAAAATTATTAACTCATCTTTAGTTACATTACCTAGCTGGCTCAGATAGTCAGATCAGAAGATTCAGAACTCAGAACTCAGAAGTTTTATAGATTATTATTGCGACCAGCTTCTTCTTCGTTTTTATTTGAAGTTGGTGCCGAGTAGTGCTGGTAGTAAGACCCGTCGGAAGGCCCAGAATAACCGAAGATTGATTGGCCAATGTCCTGGTCGTGCTGGACACCATAACCGTAGGCTCCGTAGCCGTAAGAGGATGAAGAATCTCCATATGTTCCTTGCGATTCCTCTGGCTCTGAAAACATCGGCTGATAAGGATCTCGGTAATATAATGATGGTGGACCTGGTGGTGGATCATATCCGTACGAGTATGGTACATATGCAGCTTCATGAACAGTGTCAGAAGGCTCGGCCCCTGCTCCATCATGTGGTAAATCTGGTGGGGCTGGTGGTCCTATGACTCCGGTGTACGTGGGAGCACTAGGAGGTGAAGAAGCGCTCTCATGCTCTTCATGGTCAGGACTAGAAGTGTGACCAATTCTCGGACATCTCTGTTGTGACTGAGATGACTCTCCTCCACCATCACTAGATCCGGAAGGTATAGTGTCAAGACTCTCATCTGCATCGCTGTGTATCTGTTGCATTGTCTGGCTGACATGTTGAAATCTTCGTTTGCCGCTCCTCAACCTTGGCCCCTCTTGTTCTTGTCTTTGCTCATTGCCTAACTCCTTTTCCAACCATGTATTTTTTTGACCGTCAAGAACTGAATCCTCTCTTTTCGTCAACCAAGGGGCTAGAGGGTTATCGTTGTCGAAAATATAATCCAAATTGATTGGATTGTCACCTTGGTCCTCTAATCTTCCCTGATCGCGGACCCTCAACCTTATATTGTAATGTACGAAAACTAGTTTATCTAATTTCAATGATGACAATCTATTTCTAGTTTTCGTATGAATGAGAGAGAATGTACTCCAGTTTCTCTCGCAGCCTGATACCGAACATGTCTGACTCAATACTCGGATAGCAATCTTGAGAAGATCAGAAGCACTTTCATCATGAATGCTCCACCAAGTAGCTATAAAATTAGCCAAAAAATAAAACATTCAGTTTGTATTCGTTGATTGCAATTGGATAATTGTATAATTAAAGTGTGTTATCAACTTATCGACGTATTACCTGGCTGCATGGTCAAGATAGATGTTTTTGCGTTCTCCGAATCAAAGGAACCACGAGCATATCAAAATATTTTCATCTGCTTCATTGCCTTATTTTGCGCTGCTATGTTAGGCTCCAAGGTTCGGATCACCTCTTTAAGCCCGATCATTATTTCATGGTGTTGTGAAACTTCTACCCTATACTGGTATTGGGGATTTAAGTAAAATCCTATAATATGAAAGAAATAAGTATTGAGTCTAATGACTAATGAGATTGAAAATTGAAATTGTGGAATAATGAGTACACACTTGACGATAATATTTACCTGCTGCATGCAATGGATGGTGTAGCGTCTTCTCCCATCTTTTGTCGATCAACTTAAAATATTATTTTTTTCATTTTTCTCTAACCTTTGTCGACTTCTAAATGGTCATCTTAGCTCTGTCCATTGCTCTGTAGATATATCCCATTGCATGCTTTTCATCTGAATCTACCAGTCGAAGAACTTGCACTAGAGGTTGGATGCACATTATTATCTTGTCAATTTCGATCCAGAGCTCTTTTCCAACAACAATATTTTTCACCTCTTTGCCCTCTTCATTATATGCATATTTTGACTGACACCATGCATCTAAGGTAAATATTTTCCATAAAGCATTCTTCTGATTAATAATGCTCTCCAATGCTATGAAGTGAGTGGCAAAGCGGGTGATTCCTGGACGCAGAAGCTCCCGCTTCCCAGTATACTTCCTCATCAAGTCAACTACCCAGTTATGATTGTAAATGAATTTTGTTATTTTTCGAGCTTGTTTAACGACCTTGTCGACATGATCCAATTTGCCTATATCTTTTAGGATCAAGTCGATGCAGTGTGCGTCACAAGTAGTCCAAAATATAGTCTTTCGTTCCTTCTGTATGATTTGTCCGGCCTTCTTATAGTTAGAGCCATTGTCCGTCACTATTTGGACAATATTATTAGCTCCAACTTCGTCGATGATATTATTCATAAGTCCAACAAGATATATTGCATCATGCACTTTGGCTGATGCATCGACTGATTTGTAAAATACAGTATCAATTGAGCAGTATACTAGAAAATTAATTATGGATTTTCTAGTATAACCATTCCATCCATCGCACATAGTTGTGCAACCTTTCTCCTCCCAGGGAGTTTGAAAACTACAAATATAATCATTTATTTCGGAGACCTCATCATCTAAAAGTGGCCCAACAATTTCATATGGGGTAGGGGGAGAAATTCCCAGTCCAACCGACTGCAATGTGTCGCACATTTTCTTAAAGTATGGCGACGCGGCTGCATTAGTCGGGATATGATTGAAATGGAAAATTTTGGTCACTGCTTTCTTCACTTTACTGGCCGCTTATTTTATTTTTCTAGTTGTTAATTTGGTTTGTTTATGGCCACGTTCCCTAAACATAAATCCGTCTAGAGGTAACTGCACAGATGTACTGCCGCCAGTACTAGTTTTACCTCCTCTAGCACTAACACTGCTACTACCACCAGGTCCACCTCCACCAGTACTACCACCAATATCACCAGGAAGAAAATAGAAACTACCACCAGGATCACTCATTGACCATCTACCTCTTTGGTCTCCCCCTTTTTCTCTCATTTCTTGATGACGAGCTTCCTCACGAGAAAGTCTCATTGCCGTTTTCATCTCCCTATCCTCCTCCGGCAACTCTTCAGATGAGGAATCATCAAAACTTTCATCATCTATGTTTGTTTCTCTATAACCCCTTATCGACTGACGTTTGGTAAGGGGTGGTCTTCTAGAAGCAGAAAGCTCAGGAGCAGTACTCTTATCTTTACTTGTTTTTCTAAAAAATTACTGGAATTGAGACCGTACCTCTGTTGGAACGTGCTCAAAACCAGTCATTTGTCCTTTCTTGCCCGCTAAATGCTCCTTCATTCTTATGATACCATCATTTATGGTCCGGCCACAGTAGTTACATATGGTCTTCCGCTTGTTGCCTTCTATTGCCTTACAATGTAGCCATCCAGCGTCTATATCTTTCGATTTTTGTGTCATTATCTAAGTCAAAAAATAAATAAGCATTAACAAACAAAAAAAATTATTATTCTCTTATTTGTTTCCTTACTTTTTTTCTAGTACATGACTACATAAAAATAATGATTTTTTTTATTACTTTCTTTGTTTTGTACGTGAGCAAAAGTAATTGCTCACTTTTGAAGTTTTGGTACGTAGAAAATAATTCGGCACTTCATTAATATAATTGCTCATTTTTGCAGCTTTACTACGTAGAAAGTAGAAACTATAAAGTAATTCTACTTCTACGTAGCAAAAGTGCCGAATCTACGTGAACAAGTGAACAAAAGCGAGTAAGTGAGCAGAAGTGAGTCATAGTGACTAGTGAGCAGAGCTATAGAAGTGAGCAAGTAATTCCACCTCTTTGACGAGTTTGGCCTTGCTCTGTTCTTTGTTTCTCTGTACTCACTTTTGCTACGTAGTAACGTAGTTGCCTAACAAGTAATTCCACCTCTTTGCTCACTTTTGCTATGTAGAAAGAAATTCTACGTAGCAAAAGTGTCGAATGTACATCAGCAAGTGAGCAAGTGATTCCACCTTGTTCACTTTGCTTTGCTCTTTGTTTCTTTTTTTACTTTCTCCATTTCTTTCTCTTTCTCTCTTTATATTTTCTCCTCTTTTCTTTATTTCTTTCCTTTCTTATTTTTAGCTCACTTTCTCTTTCCTCTTTCTTTCTCACTTTATTCTCATAGCAATCCGACATCTATTACTTTAGCAGCTTAGCTACACAGAAAGTAATTCTATATAGCAAAAGTTTCGACTTTCGAATGGCTCGAAAGTCGAATCTACGTGAGGCGTGAGCAAATGAGCAAAATTACTTTTTACTCTTGTTTCTACGTAGCAAAAGTGAATCAAAGTGAGTAAAGAAATTTACCTGTCAGTGTCGGTGTTGCTCATCTCGTGCTGCTCGTCGCAACGTCGCCAGGTCACCGCCTCGCTGAGTCGCCGCTCGTCGCGACGTAGCCTTGTCGCCTGCTTGTGCCGATCGTTGCGGCGTTGCCTTGTTAAGTGTTACTTGTTAGTCGTCGCCGCTCGGCCCGCTCGTGCTCGTGCCGCTCGTCGTGACCTCGTCATTGCTCGTCGGCGTTGTCAGCTCGTGTCGGCGTGCCGCTCGTCGCCTCGTCGTGCAGGCGGTGCTGCTCTTTTCTCTCTCTAGTCTCTTCTCTCCTCTCTTTTCTCACGCTTCTCTCTTATCTCCATCTTTTCTTCTCTTTCTTTCCTCTCCTCTCTTCTCTCTTTTTTCTTTCTCTCCTCTCTTTTCTTGCAAGTTGCAACTTTGCAACTTGATGGATGGTTTTGGAGGTGAAATGGAATGAGTTTGGGGGGGTTTATATAGCCTTCAAATCCTCCCCTCCCACTTAATAAATAAAACATTTTAGAGGGGCCAAAGCTAATAATGCCCCCCCCCCTCCACATGCAATTGCTGGGAATGCATGTTCAGCCATGTGGAGGGAGGAATCCAAAGGAAAAAAACAAAAAAAATGAGTCAAAACCCACCCACCCCATTAATCCTGTCGGACACGACCCGACACGAAGTTAGCGGGTCAGGGTCAGGGTCAGGGTTAAACGGGTTTGGGTCATAAACGGGTCGACATGATAGACCCGTTTAATAAACGGGTCGGGTCCAGATTTAGGGTCTGGACATGGTAGACCCGTTTAAAATTCAATGGGTCGTGTCGGGTCGGGTCTATCCGCAATCCGATACTGTATTATATAGTACCAACGGATCTATCGGGTCGAGTCAGATTGGGTTAGATCGGGTCAACTGAATAGACCCGTGTGGTAAATGGGTCTAACGGGTTTTATCTGGTCTACCCGTTTATAAACGGGTCGGGTACGGGTTTAGGATCTAGACACGGATTGGGTCCGGATCTAGAGGTTTTGGACACGATCTGAAACTAGACACGACACGAACCCGACACGACCCGACCCGTTGACACCCCTAACTCCATATCTCCGTTTCTCGACCTTTATTTTTTCCCCATTCTCCAAATTTAGAGACCGGAGCCTCCTCCTCCATTTTACTATTTACTACATTAAATTGGGAACATATGTCAAGGTAGATAAAACTATGAGACAAGGGATAGAATTGGTAATTAAAAAAAGGGCTATTTTAACTTTGCCCCCCAAAATTTGTCTTGAATTAAACTTTAAACCTCATATTTTCATTAATTAGACTTTACTCTGCAAAACTAGGTCCATCTGACGAAAAAGAAAAAAAAGTATTGAAGGGTGAGCTGACGGAACAATCTCCATCGACAATCACAAGGACAAACAAGACCCACGAAATGGTGGTGGGGTTCAAGGCTCAGTGCATCAGCACTCACACCAAGCACTAAGTCTTGGGCCCACTTCTTGGGTCTAGTTTGTCTTTGTGATTGTCGATGAAGAATGTACAAAGTTCATTACTTAAAAAATATATATAAACAAAATGATGGAATATTCCCATTTAGAGGATGGATGGATGGAGGATAAGAATGCTCCATTTTGGAGTACTTGGTTGGAGATGTTCCAAGGCCGCCATTGGATCTGAATATGCCACACGTGCCATGTATAAGAGGACTAGGGGGGCACTCTAGTCTTGGTCCTACTTCGAAAATTTTCCCCTAGTATTGGTCCTGCTCGGCCGTAAGGATAGCGGGCTTCTTGTTTTTTTTTTTTGGTACACCAACACCCACCACACCCACACCCACACCCACACTACTTGCTGAATACCAGAAGGATCCAAACAAGAGGAGTCATCAGCGGAAGCCACACACCGGCGGGAGGGCTCACACAAGCGGAGTCAGCAGAAAATCGCCACACCAGCTTCGGGGACACATCCGGTATTTAACTTATGGTTAAGTTGGGGGGACTAGTAATTTTATGGGCACAAATAGCAACACCAAAAAAAATAATCAACAAAGTTGCATAGATTGATGAGCAATGCTATTCATCCTGAATGTTTATCCCGAATGGTTTAAATAGAATAATGCGGCATCCAATCATACTAGCCTATTGGACCTGACTGAGTGCGATTCACTGATCAATGATGGGTGCAACATAGGGGGGGTGATCACGGCCCATCATTCTGTTTAAAGAAATTGGTAAAACAATTGGGATAAATAGTATCTTCCTAGATGGATAGATGAACTGGCTCATCAAAAAAATGAAGGGCAGCCAATTGGCTAATCATCGAGTGAAACCCAAACCGATGATGATCATCATGGTGATGGCGAGCTTTGAACCCTGAGCTATTTTGTACCAGGCGCGCTAACGGGTGATGTTCTGACCACTATGGGCCTTCCACAAAAAGAAATTTTCGATATAAAAAATTATATCAGTATTTATAAGCACAAAATCAAACCAAACCACATTTTTCAAGATCACACATGAGCTCTCAAAAATCCCATATACCTCATCTCTCATGTTCGCTGAAAAAAAAAAGCAGCTGCCTTGACAGAACAGAGAAACAGATAACTTCAATTGCCTCCGGAAAAATTGCATAATGTTTTGCATTATTCAAGGTTAGAAAGATCTACAGGTCAGCTTGAGTAAGTATGAACGATCCTACTTAGGCGACAATTGCTAACAATCAAATGACCGCAAGTTCTAGAAAAATAACTTGCGAAACAAAAAAAAAAAAAATCGATCCTCCTTTCTATGTGTTAGTACCACAGTGTCAATGAAAACTCCATATAAGATAACATCTCCCCTCATATATAATGACCCAACTGAATTATCATGACACTGATATCATCCACTGAGCCACAAGCAGCTGATAGATCAGCAAGCTTTTTACAAGCAGAAACTGGTGATGGGTTCTCAAGATTCGTGCAAAAGGGGCGAGCTGTATCTACTGCCTCCTGATTGCTAACCTGGATTGACGAAAGAAGAAAATGTCATTCTCAAGGATGAGTCTAAGATGAAAAGGAGGAATGAGTTCCTCTAGGAAACGAAATCATCGAAGATTGCCAAGCGAAAACCTCACCTTATCCCAAAGCCCGTCAGAGGCTAGAATCAAGAACTCGCATTCAGGTTCGATTCTAAGGATTTTCGTATCCGGCTCCGGTATCACCCATTGTTTAAGATGGGAATCACCGATACCCCTAGATACAGCCAGGGTACCTTGCAACCTCCACACCCCTCGGCAGTAATCCACATAACCACCCTGCAGAACATGCGGTTTCGTTAGTAAGCATATCATCACGATAAAATGAAATAACATGAGGTAGCAAAAGATAACAAAGGCTCAATGCACCTCTATTTTAGATAAATTCTAATAGAATAGACTCAAGGGATTCACTAAAGACCCATCAAAGAGAACATCACAATGCGAGAATGCCGAAATACCATAAGCTAGTAAAGGATGACAACAACTGTAATTGAGTTTCATTGCAAGGATAGAACCCAAGTAGATGAAGTGCTATTGATGCAGGCACCAATAAGGCACACTACAATCCTGAACCCTTTTAGGGTTTTCTTTGGTCAATGACTAGGGTTTAGTTGTCAATATAGCGCTATATGCCTCAAAGGGGCAGCAATCAGGAGTTATTTCACGCAGAATTAAGGGACTATGTAAACAATTATAAAGCAGATTTCAGATCTAACAGTACGATGCAAGATTATCACAATGACTAAAATTCAGCACATAAAAGGATTAAATCGCAGCAGTAAATATTGAAATAGAATAACAGGCTTGCATCAGATTTTATAACAGAAAAAGGCGACGGATGCTTGCTAGGGTTACCGACAGATGAGAGATGGCGATTATAATAAATGGCAAACGTTATGGCTTCAACTACTAATAAATTAGGTCGAATAGGGCTGCGATGCGGAGCGGAGGCAATGGAAACGGATGAAAAATGGTGCGGATGCGAAGGAAAAGATAAAGAAAAGAAAAGATATTGCCTGGGGTTTCCCGCCGTGGGTTGATTGCGAGGATGCGCCGATGATCCCGCACATGGAGCAAGGCCGGACGTCGGGAGAAGCCGGAACCTTCGGAAAATCAGCACCAAGGCCTTCACGAGGCGAAGTCGTGGAAGCGGCGAGGATCGGGGACACGAGTCTCGCCTGGAAGCACTCACGAAGAGGCACAAGTTTCAGCAATTCTTCAAAATCTGATTTCTCTTTTCTTTCTTCATCTTTTTGTAGGCTAGGGTTTTGTTTTGGATGGCTAAGATCAAAGGGAATTAGGATTTGATGGTGTGGATGCAAGAGGCCACGAAAGGCAACTAAAAGAGAGAGAAACAAGGGAGAGAAGAGTGAGAGGAGAGAGGGGACGAAAAATGGGGCCGGTTGGCTTCTTCCGCGCGGACAAGGAGGGGGGGGCCGTTCGGTTCACGGGAAAGAAAGAAGGGGAGGGGCGGTAATGCTATTGGGCTTAAGATAAGCCCATTTAAAACCTATTTGAAGCCCATAACTTGCCACGTCATCAAAATGGTGTTATTTCGCCATCTAACCGTCGGTTTCGAGATCTAATCTCGTCCGTCGGTACCCCGCAAACACACGCACCCATAATTTTATTAATATCATGCTAAAACTCACCCGAGAAGACCCGGATTCAATCCGAAAAGCCCCCGGATGAGATCATGGACATCCCCCATGAACTGGGCAAGAACAGAAATAGAACTAAATGCTGAAATAAGGCCAAAAACAGGGAAAAATGACCAAAAACTGAAATAAACGACTAACAATCCCCAAATGGCTAATGTCATCCAACATAAAATAAAAACGACAGTAAATAAATGTCTCTGACGATAAATGGAACATGCGGCGATGATCTGATGATGCTGATCATGCTGCATCAACTCCCCCAGACTAGAAAGAACTCGACTCCGTCGAGTGGGCATCCAGCTGCTGTATGAGGTCGGGCCGCTGTGCTCGCAACTGTCGCTCCTCCACCCAGGTACAGTCTGAAAGTGGCCTACCTACCCACCGAACAAGGAACCGTCGGAAGACACCGCGGCGGGTAGCAAGCTCTCTGACGTCAACGATCTCCTGTATCTGCTCTGTCTCATCCCGCTGCGCATCTGAAAACGGGATCTGTGGCACTGAAGGCGTGTCTGGCCGGTCTCCGTGAAAAGGGAACAACTCTGAGATGTTGAAGATCGGCGATGTCGGCATGTCATCTGGCAAGTCCAGCAGGTAAGCATTGGGTCCCAACGCTCTGAGAAGGCGGAAGGGCCCAAACTTCCTCTGGCTCAGTTTCCCATAAGAACCGGTAGGAAACCGCTCTCTGCGAAAGTAGACGAGGACCCAGTCCCCTGGCTGAAAAGTGCTCTCGCGCCTGTGTGAATCCGCGCTTGCCTTATACCTGGCATTGCTTTCCCTCAGTTTCTCAAGCGACTCCCGCTGTACAGTCTTGATGTGTTCAAGGAAGTCATCAGCATCAGCACTCGTAGGACCTGTAGGCGGTAGGGCAGTTCTATCCAAGAAATGGGGAATAACATGGCCATAGACGATTTCAAAAGGGGTTTTACCTACTGAGCGATTGATTGAACTATTATATGCAAATTCAGCTTGTGGTAAAACTACATCCCACTGTTTCGGTCTTTCACCAGCTAGACATCGAAGCATATCCCCTAGACTACAGTTGACAACCTCTGTTTGTCCATCAGTTTGAGGGTGATACGCGCTACTGTATTGAAGTTTAGTCCCTAACTTTGACCAAAGAGTACGCCAAAAGTGGCTCAAGAATCTAGTGTCCCTATCAAATGTGAACGACCTTGGAATGCCATGCAGACGAACAACTTCCCTAAAGAATAACTCAGCTACATGAGATGCATCATAAGTTTTCCTACATGGTATGAAATGTGCCATTTTTGAAAATCGGTCTACAACCACAAAGATTGAATCAACGCGCCGAAGTGTTCGGGGTAGACCTACAATGAAATCCATGGTGATATCCTCCCAAGGGCGAGCAGGGATCGGCAGAGAAATGTACAAACCTGTGTTCTGCTTTCTGCCTTTGAACATTTGACAGGTTCGACATCGTTGCACAAACTTGACGACGTCTTTTCTCAAGTGAGGCCAGAAGTAACGTCTCTCCACTGAATCAATAGTTTTGGTTTGGCCAAAATGACCTCCCAAATTACTTCCGTGCAATTCATGGATTAACGTATCTCTAAAAGATTCGTTCGGATTTTCTTCAGAAGCGGTCCCTTCATGGGTGTTCTGGACAAGACTCTCGCGAAGGGAACACTCAGGGATGCACAGGCGGGTTCCACGGAACAAGAATCCCTCTTGGATAATATAGGATGTCGTGGGGTCAGTGCCCGTTTCTTGACAGGATTCCCAGATGGGACCAAAGTACGGATCAGTCGCGTACATAGATTTCAGTGCTTCAAAAGAAACAACGACGGGCTGTAAAGTGACTAGTATCAGACCTCGTCGACTCAAAGCATCAGCAGCTTTATTCAGGACCCCAGCTTTATACCTGAGGTTGAACGTGTACTCTTGCACGAAATTGGACCACTTAGCATGCCGCTGGTTCAAGCTACGCTGAGATTTCAGATAGCGAAGCGCTTCGTGGTCAGAATTGAGCACAAATTCTCGTTGGATCAGGTAATGCCTCCAGTGCTTAAAGGCTTGAACAACCGCGTAAAACTCAATGTCGTATGTCGAGTAATTCAAACGCGCGGCGTTCAGCTTCTCGCTGAAGAATGCGACGGGACGTCCCTCTTGACTAAGGACTGCTCCTATCCCGACGTGAGAGGCATCAAAGTCAATCTCAAAGACCTTCTCAAAGTTCGGGAGTGCCAAAACTGGAGCACTCATCATCTTGGTCTTGATGAGATCGAAACTTGCTTCAACTTCGGGGGTCCAAAGAAAACCACCCTTCTTCATACAGTTCGTGAGAGGTGCAATGACGGAACTAAAGTTCTTAATGAATCTACGGTAAAAGGACGCTAGACCATGGAACCGTCGCACATCACTAACGTTCTGGGGAACGGGCCATGATTTGATGGCTTCGACCTTCTCAGGATCGACCCGTATCCCTTCGGAGCACACGATGTAGCCTAGAAAGGTCAAGCTGTCTGTCAGAAAGGTGCACTTCTTCAGATGGATGTACAGCTTGTCTTTCCTAAGCGTTTTCAGAACTTCTCGCAAGTGCTCGACATGTTGTTCAGATGTCGTACTATAGATAAGAATGTCATCAAAGTATACAACAACGAACTTCCCTATGAATGGTCTGAGCACCTGATTCATGAACCTCATAAAGGTACTGGGTGCATTTGACAGACCAAATGGCATTACTAGCCATTCATACAGTCCTTCCCGGGTCTTAAAGGCAGTTTTCCATTCGTCCCCGGGTCGTACGCGGATCTGATGGTAACCGCTACGAAGATCAATCTTTGAAAAGATTTTCGCGCCATGTAGCATATCAAGCATATCATCCAATCGGGGAATCGAAAATCTATACTTGACAGTTATTCGATTGATGGCACGACAATCTATGCACATTCTCCATGTCCCGTCCTTCTTGGGAGTCAGGAGTGCAGGTACTGCGCATGGACTCATGCTCTCTTGGATTAGTCCCTTCTGCAGTAACTCGGTAACCTGGCGATGCATCTCCTCATATTCAGACGGACTCATTCGGTAGTGAGGAAGGTGGGGTAGCGTCGCTCCTGGGACTAGGTCAATGCAATGTTGAATGTCCCTCAGAGGTGGAAGTCCTTCAGGTAGTTCCTCTGGGATGAGATCCTTGAAGTCTTCAAGTAGGACTTGAATCTCATGAGGAATGCTAGGGCCCTCTGTGGCTTCTTTGGCTACTAGGAAAAAGATGGAGCGAGATTCCCTAAGCTCGTCTTTGAAACAAGCTTGGGTCAGCAATGTGGGCAGGGCTTTCGGTTTCTCTTTTGGCAACTTAGGGGTGACGGTTGGGGGTGTCGGCTCACTAGAAATTGGCTTCAGGGGCTCCTTCTGCGGCACTAAGGTGATATTATAGTCATCCTTGTAGAAGGAGTAAGTATTCTTCTCCCCATCATGTGTCGTCTTTCTGTCGTACTGCCACGGGCGGCCCAACAGAATGTGACAAATGCCCAAGGGCGCCACGTCACACCAAACAGCCTCCTTATACATCTTGCCAATGGTGTATTCAACTAAGCATCGCTCTTTGATAGCGACATCTGACCCTTTCTTAAACCAAGACAAGTTGTATGGCTTAACCAGCTTCTCTGTCTTGAGCCCTAACTTATCAACCATGATCTGGGCGACCAGGTTCTCGGTACTACCACCGTCTATGATGAGGACGCAATGCCTCCCCTTTGAGGTACAAGTGGTGTGGAAGATGTTCCTTCTAAGCCACCGATCGGGTTCGGGCGCTTTCAGTGTCGACAAAACACGGTGCATGACTAGTGCATGCGTTGCCTCGTCAGCTTCAGCGATGACATCATGTGTCTCGTCATCCTCCTGATACTCAGCGTCTCTAGGATCATCATCATGCCCTTCTTCAGCCATGTTGTTTAGGGTTTCCTCAGTTGGCTCTTCACCTTCTGTCAGATGGGTCTGAGGTCTCCTTTTTGGGCATTGGGCGATGAGGTGTCCTACTTCTCCACACTCGAAGCATTTATAAGTCGCTCCGGGTGGTCGACTTCCTATGGCACCACGCTCATGACTTGATTGTTCAACCCGGCCAGGGGGTTGATTGGCTCTTGATGGAGTTGTAGTCGGAGTGGGAACAGGTGGGGTGACTCTAGCAGGGGGTGCTTCTCTTCCAGCTGAAGGGGCACCTGGGGGCACTCTAGGGGCAACCTCTCTCCTAAAGGCTCGTTGCTGAATTTTCTCAGCCTTGAGAGCTTGCCTAGAAGCTTCCGTCACAGTGAGGATGGTCTGCATTGCGAGCGCATCCTGAATTTGGTAGCGCAACCCTGAGACGTAGCGTGCAGCTTTTTGTTCATCGTCTTCCGGGATGGCATTACGAGTGGTCAGGATGTCAAACTCTTCAGTGTACTCCTGTACGCTTCGATTGCCTTGTTTCAGGCTAAGCAACCTCTGGTACAGCGAGGTACGGTAGTCAGGAGGGAGGTACTTCAGTCGCATTTTGTCCCGCATTTTGGCCCACGTCGCGACCTTTTGCTTCCCTTTCCTAAGGCGACTCGTTTGTAACTCTCGCCACCAAACTAAAGCGGCTCCTTTCAGTTTCGTTGCCACGAGTTTGACTTTTCGATCATCGGGGAGATCTCTCCAATCAAAGAAGTGCTCGACGCTATCTATCCAGTCAAGGAATGCGTCAGCATCATGCTTCCCCTAAAGTCATCGATGTCAACTCGGACTCCGTATCCTTGGGATCTCTCAAGGGCTCGCACAAGACGCTCCTCTATGCCGTGCTGATCACGCACATGTTGCTCTCTAGGGTTTCTGGGACGACCGAACTGAACGTACTCTCGTTCAAAGTCCACGTCGGACTCGTCTAACTCAGCTTCAGACTCAGGAGGTGACTCAAGATAGTCATCTCGATTTCGCTCGTGCGGCTGGTATCGGTTGGGATTCTGAGGTAGTGCTTGGTTCCGGTTCCGAGGTGGGTTTGGAATTGGATTTTGATTTTGACCCTGGTCTCGGTCTTGCTCTTCGACCCTATGACCCTCGGCATGCGGATCGGTTTCTGCCCCTCCCGAGTCCTCTTCGACCGGTCGGGTATTAGGGCTGACGCCTCTATCTTGTAACAGCAATCCTAGCCTATCGGTGATCTCTTGCAACAAGGTTGCATGTCGATCCAACGTGTTTTGGGTCGCTTCTTGCCAAGCACCACGAGGTTGTGGTCCCCGAGGGAAACGTCCTCGATTCCGGGCATCCCGGTGCAGATGGGTACGATCAGCCATGGATTATGAGATATGCAAATGCTTCACACGATGTAATCCTAACACTTAATGCAAATCAAGCACACAAGATTATGCCCTATGCAAAATCAGCAAAGGAAAAGATGAGTGTTGCTAAAATTCAGCACTCAAAAGAAACCCGAACAGGTTCTTTCGAGCTCTGATACCAACTTGATGCAGGCACCAATAAGGCACACTACAATCCTGAACCCTTTTAGGGTTTTCTTTGGTCAATGACTAGGGTTTAGTTGTCAATATAGCGCTATATGCCTCAAAGGGACAGCAATCAGGAGTTATTTCACGCAGAATTAAGGGACTATGTAATCAATTATAAAGCAGATTTCAGATCTAACAGTATGATGCAAGATTATCACAATGACTAAAATTTAGCACATAAAAGGATTAAATCGCAGCAGTAAATATTGAAATAGAATAACAGGCTTGCATCAGATTTTATAACAGAAAAAAGGCGACGGATGCTTGCTAGGGTTACCGACAGATGAGAGATGGCAATTATAATAAATGGCAAACGTTATGGCTTCAACTACTAATAAATTAGGGCGAATAGGGCTGCGATGTGGAGCGGAGGCAATGGAAACGGATGAAAAATGGTGCGGATGCGAAGGGAAAGATAAAGAAAAGAAAAGATACTACCTGGGGTTTCCCGCCGTGGGTCGATTGCGAGGATGCGCCGATGATCCCGCACACGGAGCAAGGCCGGACGTCGGGAGAAGCCGAAACCTTCGGAAAATCAGCACCGAGACCTTCACGAGGCGAAGTCGTGGAAGCGGCGAGGATCGGGGACACGAGTCTCGCCCGGAAGCACTCACGAAGAGGCACAAGTTTCAGCAATTCTTCAAAATCTGATTTCTCTTTTCTTTCTTCATCTTTTTGTAGGCTAGGGTTTTGTTTTGGATGGCTAAGATCAAAGGGAATAAGGATTTGATGGTGTGGATGCAAGAGGCCACGAAAGGTAACTAAAAGAGAGAGAAACAAGGGAGAGAAGAGAGAGAGGAGAGAGGGGACGGAAAGTGGGGCCGGTTGGCTTCTTCCGCGCGGACAAGGAGGGGGGGGTCGTTCGGTTCACGGGAAAGAAAGAAGGGGAGGGGCGGTAATGCTATTGGGCTTAAGATAAGCCCATTTAAAACCTATTTGAAGCCCATAACTTGCCACGTCATCAAAATGGTGTTATTTCGCCATCTAACCGTCGGTTTCGAGATCTAATCTCGTCCGTCGGTACCCCGCAAACACACGCACCCATAATTTTATTAATATCATGCTAAAACTCACCCGAGAAGACCCGGATTCAATCCGAAAAGCCCCCGGATGATATCATGGACATCCCCCATGAACTGGGCAAGAACAGAAATAGAACTAAATACTGAAATAAGGCCAAAAACAGGAAAAAATGGCCAAAAACTGAAATAAACGACTAACAATCCCCAAATGGCTAATGTCATCCAACATAAAATAAAAACGACAGTAAATAAATGTCTCTAACGATAAATGGAAGATGCGGCGATGATCTGATGATGCTGATCATGCTGCATCAGCTATAGAATCCGAGATCCAACAACGGAAACGAAGATATAATGCACGACTAAACCCACCCTCTTTCAACTCTACAAGATATGAACTATGAAGACTTGAATAAACATGGGATTTGAAGCTCTTCAAGTATTTGTAAAATTTTGCGCGTTGTTTCGGGTAATATCATCTTTCTGTGAGGCTGATCATGTTATTGTTGCTATATTAAGAATCGGGGTTTTTCTTAATTCGAATCGATATCAATCACAAATGCTCAATGTTAATATCTTATATTATAAAGAATGCAACTACATGGGGAGTAGACTTACGAGGCTCTCGATTCTGTCCCTCTCGTCCTTCCTCGAGGGCCGGTGATCGGAGGTGAGCGCCTCGGCGGAACCCGCTCTGCTCAAAACAGCACGGCAATCTCCGGCATTAGAAACGACAAGATCGCCCTTCTTTATAAGGGCTGTGACCCAGCAAGTCCCTCCTTTGGTCCCCTCTTTCAAGAACTCAGCATCGGTCTTTACGTAACCGGCTCTAACCGCTTCCTGTAATCCATGGGCACCTTCTCCTCCTCTCCTCACCACCTCCTCTACGATGAGCCCGCCCATATTTTCAGATGCAAATTCAGCAGCTGCCGGACCGCCATGGCCATCGAAAATGCCAAAGAAAGCCTGTATATTGGGACCCAAAAATCATATTAAAAGATCATACTAGGTTCAGAAGGCCAGGATTTTCACTAAAGACCCGACACGACCCGACACGAAGTTAGCGGGTCAGGGTCAGGGTCAGGGTCAGGGTTAAACGGGTTTGGGTCATAAACAGGTCGACATGATAGACCCGTTTAATAAACGGGTCGGGTCCAGATTTAGGGTCTGGACATGGTAGATCCGTTTAAAATTCAATGGGTCGTGTCGGGTCGGGTCTATCCGCAATCCGATACTGTATTATATAGTACCAGCGGATCTATCGGGTCGAGTCAGATTGGGTTAGATCGGGTCAACTGAATAGACCCGTGTGGTAAATGGGTCTAACGGGTTTTATCTGGTCTACCCGTTTATAAACGGGTCGGGTACGGGTTTAGGATCTAGACACGGATTGGGTCCGGATCTAGAGGTTTTGGACACGATCTGAAACTAGACACGACACGAACCCGACACGACCCGACCAGTTGACACCCCTAACTCCATATCTCCGTTTCTCGACCTTTATTTTTTCCCCATTCTCCAAATTTAGAGACCGGAGCCTCCTCCTCCATTTTACTATTTACTACATTAAATTGGGAACATATGTCAAGGTAGATAAAACTATGAGACAAGGGATAGAATTGGTAATTAAAAAAAGGGCTATTTTAACTTTGCCCCCCAAAATTTGTCTTGAATTAAACGTTAAACCTCATATTTTCATTAATTAGACTTTACTCTGCAAAACTAGGTCCATCTGACGAAAAAGAAAAAAAAGTATTGAAGGGTGAGCTGACGGAACAATCTCCATCGACAATCACAAGGACAAACAAGACCCACGAAATGGTGGCGGGGTTCAAGGCTCAGTGCATCAGCACTCACACCAAGCACTAAGTCTTGGGCCCACTTCTTGGGTCTAGTTTGTCTTTGTGATTGTTGATGAAGAATGTACAAAGTTCATTACTTAAAAAATACATATAAACAAAATGATGGAATATTCCCATTTAGAGGATGGATGGATGGAGGATAAGAATGCTCCATTTTGGAGTACTTGGTTGGAGATGTTCCAAGGCCGCCATTGGATCTGAATATGCCACACGTGCCATGTATAAGAGGACTAGGGGGGCACTCTAGTCTTGGTCCTACTTCGAAAATTTTCCCCTAGTATTGGTCCTGCTCGGCCGTAAGGATAGCGGGCTTCTTGTTTTTTTTTTTTTGGTACACCAACACCCACCACACCCACACCCACACTACTTGCTGAATACCAGAAGGATCCAAACAAGAGGAGTCATCAGCGGAAGCCACACACCGGCGGGAGGGGTCACACAAGCGGAGTCAGCAGAAGAGGTACCTATTTAACTCAGCCGGTTCGGTCCGGTACGGGTTGGTATCGGCCAGTTCAGGCCCGTTTCGGTCCCGGATGCTCGACTCGGTTCGGCCCGGCCAAAACCGGTACGTACCGATATCGGCCGAGATTTGAAACCCTGCTATCAGGACTTTACCTCAATGATTCACACGCTGTTTAGTCGGCGCATCAAGATCTTTCGATCTGATTGTGCCTTGAGTATCTATCTACCGCTATGCGCAGTCTTATTCAGTCCTATGAGATTATTTTTCAGCACTCGTTATGTTATATATAACATAACTAGGAAGTGATAATATGACATAACTAGTGGTGAACTGGATACTTGATAATGTTATATTATAACTTAACATAACTTGTTAAGTGGTCTTTTTTTGGGGAACTGGATAGTTATGTGTTTCTTATTCAGTCTTATTTTTCAGCACTCGTTAAGTGTATAGTTATATTATATTATCACTTCCTAGTACAAAATTCATGATTAGTTTCTCTAATTATACGACCGATCTAATTTTATTGGTGATGTCTTTGCATGTGATCGTCTCCACTCCTTATGAAACCGATGGTTGAACTGCCCCTTTATTAGTTTCCCTCCTTTTGTTTCTCTCCCTTTCTCTCTGTCTCAAATAGGTGTATAAATAGTTGTGTAACTAATTAGAAAGGGAGTGTTTAACACATGCATTTATTGATGGGGAACTGACTCCACTTGAGTGATCATCTCCACTCCTCTGTGGAACTGATAAAAATGGAGTGTTCTGAACAAAGGCATAAGTAATAAAATGGAGTGTTCAAAAATCTTATAAAACATGGTATGAAGTATTCGTCTATCACAGTGCCAATACTAATGATTATGGTTATATATAATTGTGACACAATTTATAAGACTATTATTAGTTTATTCATTTTGATTGTGTTTATGGTAGATTTAGAAATTAACCATCATGATTCGTGAATCTAACTATCGTTTATAATTTTCATTGCTCATATTTATTTTCGTATGATTTCAGCATGCATGCATTGAATATACCTAGCACATGAGTCTGCTTTCTTGCTAATTCTAGATGCAGGGGGTAAATGAATGAGATCCTATGAGCTTCCTAGGGTGGTAGCCAGTGACAATTTCAAAAGGACTTAGACCGGTAGATCGATTCACTGAACTGTTAAATGCAAATTCTGCCATAGAAAGACATCGATCCCAACACCTGTGTGCTCACCAACTAAGAACCTCAAAAGATTCATCTAAACTCCGATTAACAACCTTAGTATGACTATCTGTCCAAAGATGGTAAGCAATGGAGAATTGGAGTTTGATGTTAAACATTTTCCACAAGGTTTCCCAGATGCCAAACTTTATATCTTGGTCTGAAACAATGGTCTTTGGTAGATCGTGCAATTTAACAAATGTCTTAATGAAAGATTTGCAACCGTGGAAGCATTGTATGTTTTGTTGCATGGAATAAAATATGTCATCTTTGAAAAGCGATCCATTACAGCAAAGACGGAATCATTGCCTCGGAGAACTTGAAAGACCCAAGATAAAGTCTATACTAATGTCTTGCCAAGGAGCATGTGCCACTGGCAATGACATATATAGTCCAATGTTGTGCTTTTTACCCTTTGCCAGCTGGTTAAGTACGACACTACGAACTAATATGCGCCATATCTCTTTTGAGGCTGGGTCAATAAAGTGTATCCTCAACCATTGCATTGGTCTTATTCATACCAAAGAGACCTGCGGCTTCTGCATATAATTCCCAAACAAGATGGTCACGTAAAAAGGTTGGTGAGATACAAAGACCACTTCCCCAAAAAAAGAAACACATAATGAATAAAGAAATCCTTGCTGGCTCCCTATGTACAATTCAGTAATGCAACATAGATCTCACTAAAATTACAACACATAAGGTATTCAAATTTAATACTATCAAAGTCTACATGGTATGCAAGATGGCAAGTACCCTACTAAGTGCGTTAGCTGCTTTGTTCTCAACACCAACTATGTTTGAGAACACATGTATACTCCTGATTTCTTTCGGGAATTCAAATATCGTACGACTTGATAGTAAAAAAAAAACACAAACTCAGTGGGCTATATGTAGCTTGCAAAAGATTTTCCAATGGATTTAGCTAATAGATTGACCAAATGATTTACCAATTGGTGTGTATTTCTTCTCTCTTGTTTGATTCCTCACCGAAGGATAAACCCAACTAACACTTCACTATCCTTCACACTTCACAAACCCTCAACCATTGCATTGGTCTTATTCATACCAAAGAGACCTGCGGCTTCTGCATATAATTCCCAAACAAGATGGTCACGTAAAAAGGTTGGTGAGATACAAAGACCACTTCCCCAAAAAAAGAAACACATAATGAATAAAGAAATCCTTGCTGGCTCCCTATGTACAATTCAGTAATGCAACATAGATCTCACTAAAATTACAACACATAAGGTATTCAAATTTAATACTATCAAAGTCTACATGGTATGCAAGATGGCAAGTACCCTACTAAGTGCGTTAGCTGCTTTGTTCTCAACACCAACTATGTTTGAGAACACATGTATACTCCTGATTTCTTTCGGGAATTCAAATATCGTACGACTTGATAGTAAAAAAAAAACACAAACTCAGTGGGCTATATGTAGCTTGCAAAAGATTTTCCAATGGATTTAGCTAATAGATTGACCAAATGATTTACCAATTGGTGTGTATTTCTTCTCTCTTGTTTGATTCCTCACCGACGGATAAACCCAACTAACACTTCACTATCCTTCACACTTCACAAACCCTCCCCATTATCCTCACACTTCTCCACAAATCGTAATGTTCATCACCACACTTCACACTCCTCACATGATGAGATTGCCAGAAGAAACACAAACTCAAGCCTCCTATATAGGCCCAAATTGTTACCCTTTCCATTATGCACAACTGTGCCCACCCCACAACCATGTGGAGATGCTGGTGATTGGGGAGAAAAAGTAAAAAAAACCCAAAAGAAAACGTGCCTTCACATGGCCAACTATGACTCCTTCTACAACCCGAAATCGAGTTGTATCGGCCGAATTAGTCGATACCTGACTGACTCGGTCGGTACGGGACGATACAAATATGATTTGGTTTCAGTTTCGGGGGTGGAATTGGTGCGGTTTGGCACGAACACGAGTCATACCAACCGGCTCGACTCGGTATCAACCGAGTTTTAAAACCATGCTCTTGAATAAGTACACAACCTATGCAAACTCCTAACTCATCACAATCCACCTCGAAGAAGCCTAAGGACAGGTGTGTGTGTCATCAACTCGTTAATCTCGAGGAACGCTCGACTTGCAACTTTAGTTCATGAAAACTCCTCTTTATTAAGACAATTTGTATATGAGAGGCATGATAGTACTAAATCCCCTAATGAACCTTCGATAAAATGTCGTCAGTATGCGAAAATTCCTACCCTCGTGAATATTTGGAGGTTCACGCCATTGTCTGATGGCTTGGCCTTTCTTAGGGTCTCCTGCAAACCCCATCAGCCGATACACCAAAACGAAGAAAAGCCACCTGAGAACTCATGAAGGTGAACTTCTTCAACTTGGTATATAGTTTCTCATGGCTTAGGAGCTCAGAGACTCGACGAAGGTGGATAAGTTGGTCCTGCTTGGTCTTGCAATAAATCAAAATGTCAAAATATGACCAAGAAGTGCCTAATAGAAGGACGTAGCACCTGGGCATAACTCTTGTAAAAGTACATATTGTATTGGTCAGTCTGAAGGGCTCACCACTCAAGAGTCCGTCCTTCATCTTAAAGGCAATCTTCCACTTGTCGCCCTACTGAACTCGAATATGATGGTATCCACTCTTGAGATATATCTTTGAAAAGACCTCAGATTCAGCCATCATGTCAGGCATGTTATCAAGCCTAGGTATGGGAAACCTATACTTGATAATGATTTTGTTGATGGCTTGGCTATCGACGCAAATCCTCCAGTATTCTTCTTAGGTGTGACTGTGTGGGCAAGGCAGGGACAACACATGGACTCATGCTCTCATGTATGAAAGTGTTCCACATTAGCCCATCTGCATAGCTATTAAACTCGGTAAGTTCTGTTGGGTTTATCCTAAAACCAATAAATGACGTGCTGGATATCCCTCAAAGGAGGTAGCTCGTTAGGTAAATTACCAGGGATGACATCGAAAAATTCCATTAATACTTGACTCACCACTGGAGGAACTTTCTCTACAGGTAGCTCATGAACTTCTTTCACCACAACTGCATAGATTATTCCTGACACTTTATTTCATGCACAAATTGCTTCCTATTAAGTGCATATAATAGTCTGCCGTTATTTGCCTGTGACTTAGGTGGTTTTGGTTTGCTCTTTGATTCCTTCTTATGGTTGGAATGGACTAAGTACTATCCTTTTTCCATCATTCTTGAATGCTTAAGTGATTGTCCTTCCATAATGGATCACATCTAAGTTATATAGTTATGGTCTCCCTAGGAAAAGGTGTGGCACGTCCATGGGAAGAACATCACACCAAGTTTGGTCCTTATTGGTTGCAATCTGGATATGGACAAAAAAATGATGGCTTACCGACATTATGGCCTTATCCACCCAAGTCACCTTACAAGGCTGAGGATGTGGCACAGGCTTTAGATTCATCCTTTCCAATGCATTCTTGGAGACTACATTCATGCAACTACCGCTATAAAAATTGACCTTGCTCTCACTGCATTTGATGTAGGTAGTGTTCAAAAAACCGGAACTTGGATTCAACTCGAAAGTCCATCGAGTCGAGTAACTCGATGACTCGACTCGAAACTCGACTTGGGCGACTCGGTAATTTTATATATATATATATATATATATATATATATATATATATATATATATATATATATATATATATATATATATATATAGGGGCATGCTATAATGTGGCATGCGATACGTGCGGCACTGTACCGTAGCCGTCTGATGCAAGTGCTGCGTGCATCGCATGCACCGCTGCGTGCATCAGACGGCTGCGGTACAGTGCCACACTTACCGCATGCCGCATTATAGCATGCCCCTATATATATATGTATGTATATATATATACATACATATATATATAGGGGCATGCTATAATGCGGCATGCGATACGTGCGGCACTGTACCATAGCCGTCTGATGCAAGTGCTGCGTGCATCGCATGCACCGCTGCGTGCATCAGACGGCTGCGGTACAGTGCCACACTTACCGCATGCCGCATTATAGCATGCCCCTATATATATATGTATATATATATATATATATATATATGGGAAAGGGTAGCCTACTCCATGGGCTAAATAGACGCTGCATGACACTTTTTAATCGGGTTGTTTGTTGATGTATGGTCAATCCAATATGGATAGATTAGGATTATGAAAAAAAATCCGAAAAAAAAATTCTAAATCAACCCGATCAAGTTGAAACAAATTTAACGGTAAACTTTACATCGTAAAAACATTTTTTTTTTCATGCGGAGCCAAGTATACGTTTTTGAGATTACCTTTGCAAAAGGGGAGATCTGTGAATTACTTGGCAGCGGAGCCAAGTATACGTTTTTGAGATTACCTTTGCAAAAGGGGACATCTGTGAATTACTTGGCAGCGGAGCCAAGTATACGGAAGATATTGTAAAATCGTAGGATTCGAAAATAAATGGAGAAAAAATCGAGGCTATGGGATTCACTGTTACAAAAATGGCGGCTAAAAAAGATTGGAAATGTGACGGTACTTGTTACTTTCATTGTCTTGAGCGAGGTTCACCTAAAGTGATTACTGTAAAGAAATAATTGGAGTCTTTGTATGAAATGTTTTTCCCTATCTACATAGAGTAAACAAAGTCCTTCGAGTATTTTGAAGCATCATACGCAAAATCTGGATGGGATTAGGTGGGTCAACTATGTGTTTTATATTGATATCTTATATTACATTATTCACATATTAGCACATGCTTTTGTATTACATTGATATCTTACAGGCTTTTGGATTTCATTGATATCTTATACTGTCACCCATGTTGTATCATATAGCATCAATTGTACCACGACTTGGTAGTGTTATTTTTAATGGTTGTTAAGTGTATAGTTATGTTATATTATCACTTTCTATTCTTTGAATTTCACTTCCATGAATTTTGATAATGTGTATTTACACCCTCCATCTAGATCGGTCGTATAATTAGAGAAACTAATCATAAAATTTTGTACTAGATGGAGGGTGTAACTACATATTCTTAATATTCATGAAAGTGAAATTCAAAAAATAGAAAGTGATAATATAACATAATTATATACTTAACAACCATTAAAAGTAATACTACCAAGTCGTGGTACAATTGATGATACATGATACAACATGGATGACAGTATAAAATATCAATGAAATCCAAAATCATGTAAGATATCAATGTAATCCAAAAACATGTGCTAATATATGAATAATATAATATAAGAATATCAATGTAAAACACATAGTTGACCCACCTAATCCCATCCAGATTTTGCATATGATGCTTCAAAATACTCGAAGGACTTTGTTTCCTCTACGTAGATAGGAAAAAATATTTCATAAAAAGACTCCAAGGATTTCTTTACAGTAATCACTTTAGGTGAATCTCGCTCAAGACAATAAAAGTAATAAGTACCGCCACATTTCCAATCCTTTTTAGCCGCCATTTTTGCAACAGTGGATCCCATAGCCTTGATTTCTTCTCTACTCATTTTCGAATCCCACGATTTTATAATATCTTCCGTATAGTTGGCTCCGCTGCCAAGTAATTCACAGATATCTCCTTTTGCAAAGGTAATCTCAAAAACTATCTTTCCTTGATGGTCGTGCCCTATTACCAACTTCATTGCACTTAAATCCTCCTGAAAAGTTATTTTCAACAGTAAATACACCAAATAAAAATTGATGAATAATAAAAACAAGATTTTGACTGCCTCTTACCTATTTGCTGCTTGGACATTTTTGATCCAGAATTAACAGGGTGGACACATCATACAAAAAACCAGGAATTGACAACTTGCAAAGCCATTGTTCAATATCCTTCAGGATCGGTATTCCATCTTTGCCATACTTTTTTTCCTAGTATCATCATTCTGAATGGTAATTCGCAGAAGAAACTCACGATCAGTTCTAGCTTGAGCACACAAATCATACAGGGCCTAACATCATCAGAACAAATCTGGTATAAGTTTCATCACAAAAAGCACCAGGGAGTTATACATTCAGAAAATAAGAAAATAAATGGCACAACTCGTCTTGAGCTTGGCTAGGAGTTTGAGCAGATTGAAATCATTCGGTAGATTCAATGGATCTAATCGAAGATTCTTAAGGAAAACTCTACAAGAACCTAATAGAATCTACAGCACTCATCAAATCTAATTAGACTACTAAAATGGAGAAACTTTTGAGCTGTGTCTGCAATCCGACGCAAGCGGCTCCGTTGCAGCAAAGCCATCTGATGCAGAGCATGCCCAGAAGTCCGCCCCTCTCGCAGCTGAGAAATTAAAAGGATACCCCTCCGGTTCTCTCCGCCTCGCAGATGAGGACAGGAGGACAGCAACGAAGACGGCCAAGGCGAGGAGCAAACCTAGGCCGGAGACGCAGGGTCACGGAACTCCACCGCAACGCTCGAGGTCATGCGCAACACAGGTACTTGGTGGTTTACAATTCTTGCTGTTCTCTTAGGTTAGAAGAAGTTTCTGTGTTCATCTGTTGATCGGGTACGTGCTCAAATCTCTCTTGAATAGGTATCTTTAAAGAAAAAAAATGAAATTTTTATCTTTTTTTTTTCCTCTGCTAATAGAATCTTTGGTCAGTTTCGCCTCCTCCTAATGGTCTAGAGGATTGGGATCCTTCCGGAGCTTGGCTAACAATGAAATTCAGTGTCGATAATTTTCTAAAAAAATGATCTTTTTTCATCTGCTAATGGGATCTCTGGTTAGATCTCTTTATAATTTTAATCCTTCGAGGGCATTGCTTGGTGATACTTTGTAAATTTCTATGTTCTCCTTTCCTTTAAATAAAAAGGGTTTCTTTTTCGATCTCTCATCTGATCCTCTCTCTCTCTCTCTCTCTCTCTCAAATGGAGTACTTCGGAGCCATGGTAGAAGTGTCGATTTACTCTCTTTTTTAAAAAAAAAATCATTTTTTTCATGGGATCATTGCACCAGATCAGATCTCTCTAGAAATTGGATCCTTCGGTGAAGCCCACCGGTGATCGTAGTGATAAGTACGACGGTGGTAGCGGTGGTTGTAGCCGATTGCGATGATGGTCGCTGCAGCCCGGGCAACACAGCACAGCATGTCTAAAATTTTGGAGAGAGGTGATAGAGAGGCCGACCTTGAAGTCCATATCGTCGTCCGAAGAACCGCCGCTTCAGCAACAGGAAGCTTAAGGGCCGGCGGCGGCTGCGGCTGAGAGACAGAGATGAAACCTGGTGCATCAGACCCAAATTTAAACCCAAAGTAAACCAACGGCATCCGTCCGATCTCTCCATACTTTCCATAACTGGGTTCGTGGCAACCATCACGGGGAATTCGATTTATCACCCTCTTGGTACTAACTAGATTGCAGTTACCGGCACCGTCCGATGAAGCTCATGACCATCTGATGATGATAGGCAACGCATCCCGATGTCGAATCGAATCGGACGGCTGAGAATAATTGGAGGAGTTGAACTCTCTTTAAACTTGGGAGTGGGGCCCTCCAACAGCTGTCCTGCCGTCCAGGCCACGCGGTGGGCAGCCAGTTCGTTTCCATATCCCTAGACAAAAAAAGGAATCGCGTTCTACTGCAATTCAATGCAATCCAAGCGTTAAAGATGCCCACATATCTGTCCCTACCGATTTGACTGTTTGTCATTTAGCGTATTCAGTCCCTATCCAGTTAAAGATGTCGCTGTTGCAACTGTCAGATTTCTTTCTTTCATGACAAATCCTACTCAACCCAAAGGTTTTCGTTGATTCCGCTCAGCCCGATTGACGTGGCAGAATACAACTGGTGGAGCAAAAGACTTAAATGTCTCCAGTGCATTTCAGCCACCAGTAGTTTGCTGATATGCCAATCGGGTCCGCAAAATCAAAAAAACCTTCCGACTGAACAACATTTCTCTTGTTTCACAGGAATTTTTCCAAAATCCAAAATGACCGCCAAGTCACATGTATTTTTCAATTTGCTCCTTGTTGCTTTTGGCTTTATTTTTTTGATCGCATCATGTGTGAATAGATGCCGGACGCCGGCGTGCATTTCGATCACTATAAACAAGTTTAACCCTTACTTTGTGAACGGCGTGCATTTCGATCACTATAAACAAGTTTAACCCTGAGAACGATTTTGTTCCACCCTCCTTATAGAGGTTTGAACATTCTAAGCTCTCTCATTAGTTTATTTCAAGAGCATGTATATCATTTCATACTATTAATCTTGGCGAGATGATCAAAAGCTTCTAAAATAGATCAATGAGAGAGCCGTGAACGTTCCAACCTCTTTAAGAAGGTTGGAACAAAATTGCTCTCCCTAAAATTGTCGTTGAGTTTTGAAGAAGAAAAAAAAACAACAAATATATGTTCGTCTTCTATATCCTTAATCGACGAATTGATTCTACTATTCTCCACTGCTCGAAGCCCAACGATTGAGCTCATTTGTCGTCGTGCATCCTAAAAGATGCCAAGAAGCTCCTGATTCTCGCTATAGTCTGCAGCACGGCACCTCCCGAATCTCAATAACCCTAGTTTAATGGTACCCTACCTCTAATAACTCAAAAACAAATCATAACACTCAAACTTCCCCTCCTCCAACCCAACACAATTGATTTTTCGTTTAGAAAATAAAACCCAAAATCCAATACAAGTGTGGGGGGGGGTTTCTGGGATCAGACGGTTCAATTGGAAAGCACAATCAAACAGACCAAAGAACGAAGTTGATCGAGAATCTCGGGGCGTGGGTTGCCTTCCCGTGTCCGTCGCCCGACCGGGATTCTCGGAAGTAACTGGCACATGACTGGGATGTGTGATCTTCGCACGAGTTCGTTGCACGAATATAGGGACTTGCTCCTAATACGTGGCTGGCCAGAGGGTTGGTTCCTCGTGCGTGACCGGCCAGCGTGAAACGCGCGACAGGCTGAGTCACTTTCAAACCTCCATGGTGCAACTAGCCCGGGGAGGGGGGTGCTCCTCATGCACGGCCGGCCGGCGCGAAATGCGCGACCGGCCGGGTCACTTTCGGACCCCCATGGTGCAACTAGCCCGGGGAGGGGGGTGCTCCTCATGCACGGCTGGCCGGCGCGAAACACGCGACCGGCTGGGTCCATAGCACAATTCCACACCCGGGGGGGTTCCTCATGCACGACCGGCCGGGGGGTTGGTCCCTCGTGCGCGACCGGCCTGGGAATTGGTCCCTCGTGCGCGACCGATCGGGTCACCTTCGGACCTCCATGGTGCAACCTGTCCGGGGAGGGGGGTTTCCTCATGCACGGCCGGTATGGGGGGTTAGTCCCTCGTGCGCGATCGGCCGGCGCGAAACGCGCGACCGGCCAGGTCACCTTCTGACCTCCATGGTGCAACCCATCTGGGGAGGGGGGGTTCCTCATGCACGGTCGGCCGAGGGGTCGGTTCCTCATGCACGACCGGCCGACACGAAACACGCGACCGATCAAGTCACCCTCGATGCAGCCAGTCCAAATGTAGGGGGCACCCGATCCTCGTGCACCGCCGGCCGGGGGGTTGATTCCTCGTGCGCGATCGGTTGGCGCGAAACACCCGACCGGCCGGGTTTTGCCTCAGATTTCCCTGGTTTGCAACCGAGGTACACATAACAAGAATCATTCATTCTTTTTGTGTTAGAATTTGCATTTCTGTACATGAACCACATACATATATTGGAACGTAACCATTGACGCAACTTACGTTCCAATCTAATAATGGGTTCAAAATGTAATAGATTACGTCAAAGGTTACGTCCAATTTGGTAAAGAAATTATTATCGTAAGTAATTTACGTTTCGTGCTGGACTTTATGTTTACATTCTTAAACGTAACTATGGATGCAATACTAATATGTTTACCTTCTGCGTATTGCTGAAACATAACCATTGATGCAAATACGTCACGTTCCAATTTGATAATAGGTTCATAAAGTAATATATTTGCGTTAATGGTTACGTTCGGTTTGGTAACAAAATTGTTAACGTAAGACCCCCTAAGTTTTGTTTTACATTCTTAAATGTAACTATATACACAATTTAATTGTGTTTACCTTCAGCAAATGGATAAAACGAAACCATTGATGCAACTAACTTACATTGCAATCTATTAATGGGTTTAGAACGTAATATAGTTGCATCAATAGCTACGTCTAGTTTGGTAATGTAATTGTTAATGTAAGTTACATTTGGAAGTGCTTCTCTAAATTTGTAACTACATTTTTGTTATTATTTTTTCATATGCCACCTCGTAAAAGCCTGCTAAAGGAAGAGAAAGAGAAAAGGAAAGGGGAATAGAAATTACTAAAGAAGCTTATCCTTCTCCTTCTCCTTCTAATTCTGGTTCTACTTCTTGTTCTCCTCCTCCTGAAAAATATCCCATACAAAGAAAAAAAGCTGAGCCAAAGGTTGATTCAGAGGCAAAGCAAGATGCACCTAAGAGAAGGAAAAGAAATTTGTGGTTCCACTAGTACTCATCTGTGAATTTGTAGTTATCATTTTTGCTCGAAGTACATGTTCATATCTCTAGAGAATTTTATTGTTGTTTAAGAACTCGAAGGGTTGTATGAACATTTTCAAGAAATTATGTTTTGATTTTCTACATAGATTGAAGATTATGAAGCAAATGTTTGTACCACAACTTGTCAATTATCTATTGCTACACCATGTGGCCAACTTATTGTCTGAAATAAAGGGAATAAAAATTAGTTTTACACCCAAAGGAGTTCACCCTAATCCTAGAGCTTAAGTATTCCCTAGGAGGTCCCGTTCCACATCTCCAATGTAAATGGCTGATTTCTCATCTTAAAATAAAATATTTTGTAGGTTTTTTTTTTGTTTGAGAAATCCCTCTCAAAGGTTGGAGGGGGGGTTCGGCCTAGATCCCTGACGATTCATTAAAAGAAAAAGATCCAAATATTGTCAAAGCGGAATGGACATCGGACTTGAAAAGAATATTTTTAGAGTGTTGTCAGGAGCTAGGTTAACAAGGTCATAGGCCTACGAGTAGTTTCACCAAATCATGTTAGAAACTATTGTTAGAGGAGTATACCAAGCAAAACAAATGGGGTCTACCAACTAGATCAGTTTAAGAATTTATATAAAAATCTATGTGCCGACTGGAATGAATGAGATCACCTTTGAACGGAACTCTTCTGGTTTTGGGTGGGATGACGTGAAGCATGTTTTTGTGGCAGATGATATGGTATGGGATGGATGCATAGAGGTAACTAGAAAACTTTAAAGTGGGTTCTTATATATATTTTTGTTATATAGACATTCCACTGACCTAAGTATGAAATTGACACAGGCACATCCAATGTTAAAAAAATTTAAAACTCAAACATTGCCTTATAAAGAACTATATTATGCAGTTTTTCAAGGGACAATAGCCACGGGTAAGGAAGCATTAACCATGAGCATGAACAAGGAGCCTACTAATTCAAAATCGACACCACCTGATACGGCTCCCACCCAAGGATTTGAAGAGATGCATACTTCGTCTTCCTTTGGGGTTGATGAGGAGGTTGGAGAGGAGCATACTAGTGTGCATAGGAAGCGAGCATCTAGTTCATCGACATCCGCTTCAAATCAATCTTGTGCCAAAGTGAAGTTGTTTAATGAGTTCAATGCAAATGCGGACTTGATGACCCAATTTCTACAATCCAGAATTGCCCAACCTACATCAACTCAACAAAGAGATGAGGCGTATACTCTACATGTTGTCATGCCCATGCTAAACGAAATGATGAACATGGAGAAAGGAAGCCCATTTTACTATGCAGTTCTCCGAGCATTCATGGAACCACAAATGTGAGAGATGTTCATGTTGCTTGAACAAGAATTTCAATTGGGTTGGCTGAAATCCATTACTAGTTACAACCTTTAGTTCGACAGTTTTATTTTTTTTAGATATGATATATGATGTTTTGTGGATTTGGGACCTTGTTTGGGATGTTTTGTGGTTATGTTGGACATGATAGAGATTATGTGGGTGTTGACCTTTTGCTATTAATGCTAGTTTTGGCATGTGATTATGGTGAGACTCGATTAATAGTTTATATTTTATGTGTTCCGTAGATTTGGGTGTAGTCCATAGTTTTTAACTCCCACCATAGTTTTTGCCTATCAGCCTCTAAATTTGCTCCATATGCATATGTTCAGCTAGTGCTTGGGTACTCTTTTTAAAGGATCAGAAACTTTTTTGGTCTACTAAAGGTACTTCAATCCCCTTGTGATGATGGATCTAGTTCTAAAGACATGGAATTTGGTCTGAATCTATTCATTAGGACTACCATTTCTTTTGGTTTATTATTATTTTTTTTTTCAGTGCTAAATCATAGTTGTTACTTTATTCTTTGATCACCATTTGATATATGTTTGACCATGGCTTTGAATGCTTGTCATGTTTATTTGGTGAGATTGGTGGAACTGTGTATCAATCTACCATTTATGTCACCTCATGGGGTCTAACTCTACGAGCCTTTTGAATATGTGATCAAAGGGGAAATGGTTTGAAGGGTGTTCCACCTAAAGCTTCCATAAGGGAGACATTGACATTTTTATCATCATTGGCATTTTTATTAACATAGTTGTCTTTAAATCAACTATGTGTAGTGACATAGTTGTCTTTAAATCATACAGTGAAGGCATTGTGAATGTAGCATTAACATAGATGGCTTGATTACCATTAAACGGATATTAATGTCATTTCATATTGTGATGGGATATAAATATATATAATAATATGTTTTGAATGACAGATGCAATGAACATTGTGTTGAATAAAGACGAAGATGATGTATTGACATCTATTGTTATCGATAGAATGTTTTTGGAGTTCATAGAATATATTGAAAAACCACGCATAGCTCGACAACGGATGTTCACATCGGAAGATATGGGACATAAGTATGTTAAGGACCTTTTAGATCCCGGAACACATTGTAGATATGTTCACAGAATACTTCGAATGAGTAAAATGGTGTTTCTTAAATTAGTTCAAGCACTCAAAAGAAGAGGGTTATTGAAGGATACACAAAACATATCCGTAGAGGATCGATTAGCAATATTTATCATCATTATCGCGCATAACTGGAGTAACTTTGATGCATGTGACAGGTTCAATCATTCTTCAGAGACAATAAGCTAGCATTTTAATAATATGTTAGAGCCTATTATTGAATTTTTCAATAAGCTTATTGTACCACCATCTTTTGACGAGACACCAATGGAGATTTATAACAATAAGATATTCATGTCATGGTTTAAGGATTGTATCGATGCAATTGATGGAACCCATATAAATACAGTAATTCCAGTAGAAAAACAAATCCCATTTCGGTCTGACAGAAAGAATGAAGTCACACAAAACGTATTGGTTGTTTGCTCCTTCAATATGCGTTTTATATTTGCACAGGCTGGTTGGGAGGGAACGACACATGATGACAGAATTTTGGGTGAAGCAATATGGAATCCAAATATAAAATTTCCTCACCTCCCCCCAGGTATATCTAATTTTCTGTTAGTTTGTCAATTTATACTTTATAATGTGTAATTTTTTTATTTAACTTATTATATTCCTAGGCAAATATTATGTCGTAGGCTCGGGTTATAAGAACATGTCGGGATATCTTTCGTCATTTTATGGAGTCAGATACCATATACCAGACTTTCATTGTGTTGGTGGGAGAACAGAATCTACGATGAAGTTATTTAACCATGCCCACTCCTCACTGAGGAATGTCATTGAGCGATACATTGGCGTCTTGAAGAAAAGGTAGCCAATCTTGGTACGTATGGCTTCATATCCATTTCAAACGTATGTGAAGATTGTCATTACTGCATGTGCACTACATAATTTCATTAAACATGAGGCTACTAGGGATTTCTTATTCACCCAGTATGCCGATAATGATATGGTTATTGACGATGGTCCCAATGAAGAGTATGACTTAGATGATAATGGTGGTGGTGGTGGTAAGAATGAGGGTGTTGTACTTAGAGGTGGGGACAACCAAATGGTAGAATTCAGAAAGTCATTGGCCAATGCAATGGCAACATCAGAAGGGATCGTTTGATTGTATTAGGGACTCATATTGCTTATTTTCATTTTGGTTTGTTATAATACTCTAAACTATTCTCTACCAATGTCGTTTGTAATTGTGACTCTTATGTCATAAGCATCCTTATTTATTGTAACACTTTGTTTGCCTCTAATTGATGTGTTTTAGAAAATGTAGTAAGATTTGTCATAATTTGGTGGGTCAGTGCCTCCTCGTTGTAGGTTTTCTTTCCTATACAAATATAGTGGGTTGATGTCTCCATGATGGGGTTCTTGTGCTTTGTATTGGCTTGTAAGAGACGTTCGTCAGAAAACTTATGGTGATTTACTATGATACAGTGGGTGAGCATCTCCTTAAGGGGTTTCGGTGATTCACATTGGCCTCTAATAGATTTATATCAGAAGGTTGAGGATGGTTTGCAATGGTACAGTGAGTCGATGTCTCCTTGAGAAGGGACTTTAAGCTTTGTTTTGGTTTCCAAGAGACGTTCATCAGACAATGCAAGATTATTCTCCATGATGCATTGGGTCGATGTCTCGCTGAGGTGGACTCCATGCTTTGCTTTGGCCTCCATGGAATGTTCGTCGAAAATGGGTTCATTCCCAAGTTCTTTCCATAACAGAGCATGGACGTTTTATTAACAATTGTTAATTATGATCAAAATTAGTTTTCTATTGAATCAGCCAAACACGTATAATAGCAAAATTGGTTTTAAGTGTAAAACTAGGTTTTGGTAAGCTAAAACTAGTTTTGCTAAAAACTAGTTTTTGGTACTTCAAAATCAAAACCTGAAATTTCAAAACTGATGCCAAACATTGTCTTGATAAATATTAAAGGGGGATTATCGTATATAGCACCTTGGTTGCGCATACGCCTTGTATGTAAATTTATTTTATCATGAAGACCATATCTTTTTCTTTTTTAAGATCATATCCTTTTATTTTATTATAAAGTAATTAACAATAAATGACAGACTTGGGTATTTGAGTGGATTTTCGGTTTGGAAAAACTTTTGGCTACACAGGAAGATGAAGATCAATTTCCTAGGTTCCTAAAGTGGACCCATATAACACCAAGTAGGTACCAAACGATCAAGGATGTGATTGATTGAAGACCCAGCAAAAATAAAAAAAAACACTCTACATCATGTCTTAGTATTTGAGTGCAAGAGAGAGAGAGAGAGAGAGAAAGAAAGAGAGAGAGAGACCCTAGATCTGCGATGGTGGAGACCGGCACGGCGACTGCGAGACCTTCAGGGGAGGACGATGGTGAAGACCCGGGAGGAACTTCAAGCAATCCTAGATCGTACTTGGAGGCGGCTACCCAGGTGACGAAACCATCGGTGGCGAGGGCTCCGGGGTGGGGAGGTAAGTTTGATGCATCCCATTATGAACGGATGGCTCCGTTGGTGGAGGGGTTGGTGCTGCTAGATCCGGTTAGGTTGCAGGAATCACAAGCGAGGTGGAGACAAGCGCTAGTTGGGAAGTTTTTGGGCCCAAAACTACCGCTCGAGATTCTCCGACGGCGGGTGTCTATCAGGTGGCCGTGCGCTGGGAAGGTCCAGGTGATCGATTTACCAAATGGGTTCTTTTGTTTCAGGTTTGAACTAGAAGAAGATCTAATTGATGTTTGGGAAGGAGGGCCATGGGTGTTCGACGGCAGAGTCCTAACCCTCAAGAGATGGACTCCGTTCTTCCAACCTCTCACGGAGAGTATAGATCAAGCTCCGGTGTGGGTGAGACTCCCAGGACTGCCAGTCGATTGCTTTGATGAGGAATTAGTGAAGACCATCGCTGCTGCGGCGGGCCGGCCAATCCGAGTGGATTTGAACTCGTTGGAGGGGGGACGCGGACTATATGTTCGAGTTTGTGTTGAGGTGAATTTGCGAGGGAGTCTCGTTCCAGGGACGAATGTGGGATCAGAGGGCTCAGCAGTTAGGTTTTATCAACCGTTTGTTTACGAGCATATACCCAATATTTGTTTTTCTTGTGGATCCATAGGACATCGGTCACAGCAGTGTCAAGCGAAGACCCAACCGGCGGGTGGAGTGGGTTCAGGAGAGAGGTCAGATGCAGGAAAGAGTACGGTCGAAGACAGGGGAAGAGGTTTGATTGGGAAAGGGGTAGGGGTGGACGGAGGAGGGTCATCTGTCGAGGAGGGGAAAAATCTTAAGCAGGGGGAGGAGTCGTTCTTTGGGCCTTGGATGGTTGTTCAGAAGTGGCCAGGTCGAAGGACAAATGCGGGACTGAGCGGAGCTCGGCAGCACGTCGCCGTGCGGGGAGGAGGAGTAGCAAGGGGTGGCAAGAAACATGTGGAGCCTCGTAGGATGAGTCACGAGAAGGCAAAGGATGACGAATCATTAATGAGAGCGGATTATTCGAGAATTGGAGGACAGAGGGAAGATATATCTAAACAGGCGCACCAATCGGGATCGAGATTTCGGGTGCTCGATTCAAACCCGGATGTGAATGGAGTTGGCGAAAAAATGCAAATAGATCTTGACCGTCAGAGTACCCCAGTTCTCGATGAGAGACTGATGGAGGAACGATGTCAGGCAGAGTCATGTTCAGGGTCGTTGAAGACAAGTGCTTTGTCTGAGGGGGCGAAGGAGAGAGAGCCACTGAGGCCGGAGAGAGCGGTTCATCTAGGGAGGATGAGGAGGGGTGTATTGGAAGAGGATGTAGGTGTTGGGGTGGAGGGGAGAGTGCAGGACCAGGGAATTCGGGGCGATGTGGAGATGGGGAAGGACGTGGAAGATCAGCAGCCTGTGGGAGCTGTCACGGTGGAGAGGTCGCGGAGTACTTCGCCGGAACACCCGCCCGGGTTTGTAGAGGAAGAGGCTGGGGGAATAGAGATTCTGGAGGGGGACACCAGGAGCATTCATGCGGAGGCGGTGACAAGGGTTAGGGAGAGGGTGATGTTATGCGAGCTATCTGGAGACGACGCTATGTCCGGTAGTGACGGATCGGAGGTAGGGCGTGAGGAGGGGGGGAGGGAGACCAGGGACTCGATAATTTTGAGCGACGGGGGAGCCAGTCTACACGGAAGCATCGGCAGGGAGATCGATTGGCTATTCGGAGTCTCAGTCTGAAACGGTCGGGTAGAGGAGCGAAAATTCCCCCGACGGTGATATCGTCCCTTCCACAATGAAGATGCTATTTTGGAATTGTAGGGGCTTGCTACGGCCGAGGGCAATGGGCCATTTGAGGATGTTGATTCGGAAGTTCTCTCCTCAGATAGTGCTAGTAGTAGAAAGCCATGTGAAGGAATCCCAGATTGATAGGGTGAGAGCTATTTTCAGTGGGAGCTATGAATTCGACTGGATCCCATCGGAGGGGTGGGCAGGAGGTATTTTGTGTATGTGGAAAGTGGAAATCGGTTTGGTTACGAACTGCTATAAACAAGTTCAGGCAATGCACATGGTATTTACTTGCCCTCGGTCCTCTCCGGTGGTGATCTCGACGGTTTATGCGAGCAATTCAGAACTAGAGAGACGGGTTTTATGGGATGAGCTAGAGAGGATAAGTGATTTAAATTACCCCTGGTGTGTAGTAGGAGATTTTAATTGTGTGTTGTCATCAGAGGACAAAGAGGGGGGAAGACCTTTTTGCTGGAGCCCTATTACTACTGCATTTTTGGATATGTTACAGGCGTGTGGCTTGAAGGATGTGGCGTTTAGTGGCAAAAAATATACCTGGTGTAATAATCGTCAGGGGCGATCGCGAATCTGGGAGAGACTGGACAGAGGTTTCGTGAATACGAAGTGGGCTCTTACTTTCGATGATATTTCGGCACGACATCTACCCAGGTGCGCGTCGGACCATTCTCCTATCCTTTTATCTGTGTTACATAATACTAAACCTCAGCAGGTGCCATGGCGATTCTTAGACTTTTGGGTTACTCGGCCGGATTGTAAGGAGATTGTACAGAATAGTTGGATAAAGGGGGCACAGTGTAATGACAATATGCCTTTTGTTAAACTAGCGTTGGCTCACTGGAATCGGTCGACGATAGGTAATATACATGGCCTAATTGACAATCTATGGGGGCAGCTTGACCAACTCTCACAGTATAGGGGAGCTGAGGAGAGACGTATCGAGGAGGTGAGGGGACAAGTTCAATGTCGGCTCGAATGGGCTCTTGAACAACAGGAAGCAATATGGGCACAAAAATCTCGGATCCAATGGCTCGCAGTAGGAGACCGGAATACCTCCTTTTTCCATGCGAGTACGAAGGTTCGGAGATCCCGTAATAGAATCCGTAGTCTCCGGGTTGGGGATGTAGAGGTGTGGGATACGCAAGGTATTAAAGATGAATTCGTTAATTATTTCCAGCTAAAGTGGGCTCCGGCTGTGGACTTACAACTGCAGCTCCTTGATCAATTCCCAACCTGCATTACTACGACGATGAATGACTTCCTGGTTCGTATCCCGACGACGGAGGAGATAACTAGAGTGGTGTTGGCGGCGCCGGCTGGTAAGGCACCGGGGCCAGACGGGTTTAATGCCAATTTCTTCAAATCTTTTTGGCCCATTCTAGGAGAGGATCTGATTAGAGATGTACAAAGATTTTTCATCACTGGCAAAATGGCTAAGGGATGGAATGATACCTCTGTGATTTTGATTCCCATGCAAACGAATCCTACCAGACCGACAGATTATAGACCGATTAGTTTATGTAACCAAAGGTACAAAGTTATATCAAAGATATTAGCGAACCGGCTAAGATTAATACTTCCTCAAGTCATACGGAAGGAACAACACACGTTTATCCCGGGAAGAAAAATCCGAGATAATGTGTTACTGGCTCAGGATATTCTTCGAGCTATACATGTAGCCCCTAAATCGAAGGCAGCAATGGCTATAAAGGTTGATTTGGAGAAGGCGTATGATAGTGTGCAATGGGAGGCAGTTGAACAGATATTTAACAAGATGGGCTTCCATCCTTTATGGACTCGATGGGTAATGCAATGTATTACTACAGTTTCGATGAGGATTTTGGTTAATGGGGAGGAATCTCAAGTCTTCAAACCAGGAGGAGGGTTGAGGCAAGGAGACCCTCTATCACCATATTTATTTCTTCTAGTGTCTCAAGTGATACATTGGGAGTTGGAGAAGAGCTTGAGGGTAGGTGATATTGAAGGCTTCTCTACAGCGCGCAATCTGCAACCAATTTATAATCTAGCATATGCAGATGACTTTCTTATATTTACTCGAGCTACAATTCTAGATGTTTGGGGCCTACGTGATGTATTTGCTCGAATTCGCAAAAGCACTGGACTTGGTATAAATCCGAGTAAATCCAGTGTAAAATTCTCGAGAAGGTTGCCGGTTCGCATGAAAAAGATTATTCTGCAGGCTTTGGCGATGAAGGAGGAATTGGGCCCGTGGACACAGTTGGGGATGCCTATTAATGGGACTAGAGTACCCCAGGTTCAGTTTCAAGGGCTGGTTCAAAAGATGGAAGCAAGATTAACAGGATGGAAGCTAAATTGCTATCGCAAGCGGGCAGATTAATATTGATTTGATCGGTCCTGGCAGCGATGCCGGGACACATGATGGCAGCAGGAGGAGTGCCAATGGGAGTAATTGATCGGATGGATCGTCTTTGTCGTGCATTTTTCTGGGGTCATGGGCTGAAAGAGAGGAAGCTGCATCTAGTTTCTTGGGAGGACATTACCAAAGAAAAGAGTTGTGGCGGGCTGCAAATTCAGAATTTTCGGACGATACAAATCCATAGAGCAGTAGAGACTCTACATTATGTATTATTGAGCTCATCTTATGGAGCGATTTGGAGTCGGCAACAACACCAGTTATCCCTTGATAACTGGCAACAATGGCAAGAACGTCAAGGATCTGTGTGGATTAAGAATGTGGTGAGGAGCATTCAGAGTTTAAGTTACAACAGTTTGAGACTGAAACCAAAATATCGTAGTATGCTTGGCACAATTAGGCGAGGGGGAGCTATTTGGAGTGAGGAGGATACTAACTGGTTTGGAAACCCTATTTGGAAATTGTGCATCCCTCCCCGGGTTCAGCTATTCCTCTGGAAAGTTTTACACGGGGCTCTGCCAACGGCCTCGCTTCTTTGGCAACGAGTGAGGATGGGATTTGGGGAATGTCCTTGGTGTGGAGAAACAGAGGAAAATATTGCTCATGTTTTTTGGGAGTGTTGGGCGGCGGTGCAATTCTGGCAGGAGGTGCAGAAACATACGGGGTTGCGTTTTTCAGAAACGCCTCTTCTCCAACCGGGAAACAAAATTGATCGAAGGTCCGGCAGGCCGGTCCCCAGTGAGATTATTGCAGTGGCTATGTGGCAATTGTGGAAGATACGGTGTGAGAAGCTATTTCAGAGAGACAAGGTGTTGATCCCGATAGCAGTCCGCAAATGCACAGAGGTCTGCTACAAATTTGTATGGCAATCGGTTGAGCGGAATAGGATCAAGGACTGGGGACCGGATCTAGAGTACATCATTTGGGCGGATGGTTCGTTTTCGAAGCAAACGGAGGCTGCGAGCGGGGCATGGGTACTGGCTAATAGAGAGGGTACGGTCTGTGCCGCAGCGTCATTCAGATATCTGGTGGAAAATTCCCTGCAGGCGGAACTATGGGCCTTGAGAGGCGCGTTTGGGGAGCTACGCCATCGGAAATGTAGGCGAGTGGCGGTTTTGACAGATGCTACGCACGCAAGGGACGCTTTATTACTGGGTAAAGGATGTTCTCCTGATATTAGTCCCATTATTCAGGAATGTATGATGGATTGGGATCAACTACAAGAGGTTACTGTCAGATGGGTTCCAAGATCAGCCAACACGGCGGCTCACTGGCTGGCCATGGAGGCGCGAGTGATGGGTCGTGAAGGTTACTGGGAAACTATAATTCCCGTGGAGGTTTCCGCCCTAGTTCGGGAGGATTTCCAGGTTATGATGTAATAACCTCATCCTAGTACCAAAAAAAAAAGGATGTGATTGAAGATCAGGAGGTTAACGATTCCTATACAACATGAATATTATACATGGTTTAAATTAATTGACTTATGATTAATATATTCTGTATTTTTTAAACAGAATAAGATTTTGAGGAGCTGTCTCCAACATAAGTAAGTTAAAGGAGCCAGTGTTGTTGCTCTTCTACGGTGAGGCGAAAACAAACACAAGCCACGTGTAGTGACCAAGGATTCCTTCATGATCGTCCATGAATCCGTGGTGAAAGTAGTTATATACCCCTCTTCGATTAATTAGCCGTCACATGCCGCATGTTCTTTTTCTTTTATGAGAACCCCTCCAAGAGAATGGAGGGTTAGGCAGCCCCCGACTAGTTATATAAGTGAAAGATAGGTTACAATGCAATTACAAATGTCACGTGCTTCAACACCGAAAGACTACCACAGGGATGATCCACAACTTGAAGATAAAAACAACGGATCACAGAAGTTCCTCCTCCCCTGCTGCTTTGTCACTGAAAATGTGACAGTTCCTCTTAAGCCAGATTACCCAAAGCATAACCATCGCCAAGATGTCCCACAAGGTTCTAATTTCTTTCTTGACCCTCCTCCTTCTCCAGATAGACCATAGGGCCTTCAAACTTCTTAGATGGGATGTTATATCACATTTACTCTCGAAATGGTCCCCCACTCTCCTTACCAAAGGGCAACCAAGAATAAGGTGGGAAGCACGCTCTTCTTCGATGTGGCAGAAGGTGCACCTAGACTCCGTAACATTCAGATTCCTCCTCATGTAGCCTCTCTGAAGAGAGGGGCAAAATGAGCCACACATTCCAGAGGTAGTTGTTCCCTGACAGGCGTGCCTGAGACTGGACCAAGGCCCCTCGATTGCGAGCAATGGAGAAGAGATTCAGTTTCAATGGTACATTTCCTAGCTAAGCATCATCCCAAAATTTGATACGACAACCATCCCCCAAAGTAATCTTGTTGGCCCGCTTGTAGAGGTCCCGCACCTAAGGCCCTGCTACTGATCTGGGCATGCCACAAGTTTTTCAGTCACAATACTAGACCGTTGCTTAGGTCTATTTGAACATCTTCTTTTTCCGACTATCTCCAAGGTACATGATAAAGTCCAAAATCTTTTTAGACTTAGCCAAATCTTGACTTAGATTAGTTTTGATGTCTACACCACTCTCAAGAATATGGGACACTGGTTCCTCTAGCAAAGAAGAAAGTACAAGAAATACTTATGTATAGGGAATTCAGAGTGATCAGAATATGATCATCGAGTGAGTCTCAAATGCAGACATTTGCCTCTACTTATAGAATTTGAGGCACTGGTTCATTTCACCATTGAATCCCAAATATGCACTAGTTCACCCAGTCAATAGGTGCGACTCGCGTGATAAGTGCAAAGTGCACCTCTAAATTCTCAACCGTGGTTCACACTAAACGTACAATCACATCTCATCACACCTCGTCGTGTAAGCCGATTTTCACTTTATTTATCTAAAATAGCCCCCGATGAGATATGATCCTGAACCTCTTTCCTTACAAGACTCACCGCTTACCAAGGATCTGTAACCACTTTGTTGTAACCATCCCTACTAAAATTGTTAAATATCAAACTATTTTGAAAACCTCCAACATTCCCTTTTGTTTGTTAAATATTCTAGCTACCAAACGATGCCTAACAGCTTTTCATCTTAATTCCGAGTGACAAACACTCCCCTCAAAAAAATTAAATTAAATTAAATACTACAAAATTAGGGGTCTCAATGGGTTGGGTTGGCTCGGGTCGAGAAGTAACAACTTGCAGTTTGCCAAAGGCAACCCTACTTAAAAAGCAACCCATGGATTTCCAATGGTAACCCAAGCACCCCACACCCATTCTCCTCTCTCCCTTCCCCCTTATTGTCGGTGCTCGTGCGGGTCGATGTCCCCGCCCCCATCCACATGCAAGTCCATGTCCCCACAACCGCCGCTACAGGTCGTCGCCCATATGCCTCCCTCCTCAGTCGGTCCCATCCAAACCACTACCACCGCCTCCCGTCTCCTTCCTCCTCGTTCCTCTTCTTCTTCCTCCTCCTCCTTCGTCCTCCTCTCCCCCTTCCTTCATAGGGGTGGCAATGGAGCCCGAGAACATGACTCGAAACTATGGGTATGGGTATAGATTTTGTATCCGAAACAAGGTTTGGATATGGTATGGGTATAGGAACTCTACCCGATCAAGTTTTGGGTATGGGTATTGTGGGTATAAAAATAGCTAAGGCTCTAGGCCGGTCCACAGACCCACAGCCCATCAAAAAGCAAGCCAGCAGAGGCCTACGTCTCCAAGGCCCACAAGGACAACTCATGACCCACCAGCAGATCAACAGAGGCCCACATCTTTAGTGACCCACGCGGACAACTCGTGGCCCATTCAGAAGCCCACATGTGAGCCAACCACAGGATGCCACATGGACCAATTGAAGCTTGCCACGTTAGCAAAGGTGGTTATGAAAGGCCAACAACTATAAATATGCCAGACGACAACAACAGACGGACCTTTTGCCAGTTGGAGAACTTTTAGCCTCTGGTAGAGTAGCAGAGCTATGCATTAAGCTTGATCGGATCAGAGACCACGTCTCATTCCCCTACCTTCTCCTTCTAGTTTACTTCTTTGTACAAGCCTCTCTCAGCATATCGAACAACCTTCAAAAGATAGTGGATTTAAGGGTGCGACTAATCGTATCGAGACTTAAGCTTCAGTCGAAATTCGACAACAAATTCATGTGTTTACTCTCTTTACTTTTCTCACTCAATTCTCTTTCACTTACAAACCTATCACTAATCAATTGATTGTTGGCGGAAATCTTCCGATGACAAAAGAATCCCCCACAAGTACCTCAATGCCCATACCCGATAACCAATTTATCATGTATATTAGATGATATAGTTGGCCTACAAACACTTTGTAATATACCAAAATTTTACCCAAACGTATATCCATACCCAAATTCTACCCAAGCTCATACCATGAGAAACCAGAAGAGCTTCAGAACATTTCATTGTAATGCATTGATTTTTTCCTCAAAAATAATAGCATATGTTCGAAGAAAAAATAAGCAAATTTATACCTACTTCATACCTGAAACCTAACGCAGAACCAGAATGGGTATGGGTCAAATATGGATCATCTTATACCCGAATGGTTATGGGTAGGGTATGGACCCTACCATACCCAAATAGGTATGGGTATGGATAGTAGGGTTCGAGCCGAACCCAACCCGTAGCCACCCCCACTCCTTCCTATTCTGTGTCCTCTATCTAACCTAAAATGACTCAAACCATTGCAGGTCAAGTTTTGTACATCACATTCATGCAAGTCGAGTTCCCCTACAGCCCATTCGTCCATTGGCATCCGAGTGATCAATGATTGCTGAGTGCTACTACTATAGTGCGCTCGGTCTCCTCTGGCCGAATGGGCTGTAGAAGCACTCGCCTCAAATGGTCTGAGTGCAGGAGGAAGAAGGGGAGGAGGGAGGAAGACAGCTGCGGCATGGCTTGCAGGGAATGGAGGGGGGGGGGGGGGGGGGGGGGGGGGGGGTGACGGGCGGATGCAAGTGCACATAACCATAAAGGAAACCAATACTAAGTCACAGAATTGAAGGCATTAAAACAACTGCACATAAGCACAAAATCCTTCCATTGTCTACAAAATTATTATTCATAAGACACCCAGGGCCAACTGATGTCTTTTTTTTTCGGCTGTCGACGGGTCATTACATCGTGATCTGGAGATCCGACATAGCTAACGGCCCATCCCAACAAGTCGATAAATACCCTAACAAGTCTTCGAAGGCCAGCGAGTATCCGAAAGTCCAGCTGAGATGAAACTCAGAGCATAACTGCAACATTTCATAGATCCAAAACATCAGTACCAAAACCAGAAGCAGCAGTACCAAATCCCAGAAACTGACAATGTACTAAATTAAGGGTAAATCACACGAAACCACCCGATACTATTAGCCCATTTTCACGCTATCCCCACTGAACTAAAAAAACAAACAGGATACCCCATGTACACTATGAAATATCGTTCATCATCAGTACCGAATCCAGAGGCAGATACAGAAAAACCATTCTGCTTTAAAATTGGGCAAATTACACTTCACCTCCCTGAAGTTCAGTCCAAAATAACTTGACCCCCCAATAATTAATAAACCACATTTTTTCCCTCCAATTCAGTTCTGATTAGATAAGAATTACCAAAAGAGGGAATTTAGTAGTTGAGAAAAGAGGGTATTGTGCTAACTCCTGGAGTGGCAATGGGTCGGGTTGGGTCGGTTCGGATCGGGTTGAGACAGGTATAAGAGGTAAACATCAAATCCGAACATGACCCGTTTAATAAACGGGTCAAAAAAATAAACCCAAACCCAACCCACCAAATAAACAGGTTGACCCGACCCGACCCGTTTAACCCGTTTAATAAACAGGTCGGGTTGGGTCGAGTTGTATCAGATCGGGTTGGATCGAATCAGGCCAAGTCGAGTTGGGCACTGCATGCACAGCTGCAATACCTTCAGGCTTTTGGTTGTCAGCGATGTGAAGTACTACACAATAAGATTTTTCATGTATAGATTTTGAAGAGTCAAACATCAAACAGTGAAACTTGATGTCTTGAGTTGTTAAGCTATTCCACGCTTCCACTAGAATCTTATTATAAACATGCAAAAAATCAAAATGCCGGGTCTCAATGTCTTATGCAGGTCGGACTCGGATCGGTTTTGCGGATCAAGCGGGTTTCCGGGTTGACCCGACCCATTAATTCAACAGGTCAAGTCGGGTCAGATGTATGAACCCAGACCTAACCCGATAAATAATCGGGTCATTCGGGTCAACCCGTTTATGACCCAAACCCGTTTAAGCTAAACCCAAACCCTCTAACTTCGGGTCGGGTTTGGGACAGGTTGGCTGGTCGGGTTAAGGATTGCCACCCCTAGTGCTAACATTTAAAATTATAGGGATCGATTTGGAATTAAAACTATAGGGACCGATTTGGAACAAAAAAAAAACTTAAGGGGTGCTAAGTGATTTTGGGCTAAACTTCAGGGGGGTAAAGTGTAAATCCACCCTCAGTGTTTTAGTTCAAGAGGGTTATGTGAAAATCGACAACAATTGAGAGAAGTTTCAGGCAATTTACCCTAAATTTAACTCCAGGAATCTATCTAAGCAGCTGGTTCAAACGAATCTAAACAAATAGCACATAATAATATTAGATATGGTAAAAAAAAAAAGAACGAAAGTATCTGCATTTACTTTTGACTAGGTGCTGATTGCCCCGCACAAGGCCAAGTGATGCAAGGCAGCTATAGAACAAAGCTTTTTATGGTTAGCTACGGTGGGCTAGGAATCTATAATGCAAATTACAGCGTGTTCGTGCTATTTACAAACATGCCACTATACCATAGATATTTGAGACCGCCCAACCATATACATAAAGGCTCAGATAAAAACTAGTAAGCTGATGTAAGGGTGAGTGTGATTCATTTGGGTAGGGGGAACGGATGAGATTGAATGGAGTTAAGATGGACGAATGGGATTGAGAAGAAATAAATGAATGAAGTACCAGATTGTAAACAAATAAAAGTCTATAATATATTTGAGGGTTTTTATGTAAAAAATTGAGGATACATTAGGTATTGAATCTATTGTTCACGCGTTTTTTCTACCAATGGTTAATTTCCTAGGACTGTTGCACAACTACTCTTTCTCCTCTCTCTCTCTCTCTCTCTCTCTCTCTCTCTCCATGAGCTGCGGATTTCGACCCGTCCGATCGAAATGGATCCAACGGATGGGAATCACCAGACAACAAAAATCGTTTCTATCCATGAGTTGCAGATTTCGGCTCGTCCGATTGGAATGGATCCAACAGATGGAAATCACCAAACAACAAAAAATCGGTATTACTGTAGCCGCTACAGTAACAACGATTTTTCTTTGGACCGTTCCATTCTCATCAATCCGTTGTGGGATTCATCGGACAAACAAAATTCGTTGTTAATGTAGCCGCAACAGTAACAACGCTTTTTGTTGTCCTGGTGAATCCCATCTGTTGGATCCATTCCGATCGGAAGGGCCGAAATCCGCAGCTCATTTTCTCCCGCAGCATACAACGTTGTAATCTATATAACAAGGGACATCGGTTTTGTGCTGACTAGACAAAACGAAACAAAACAACTAATTAGAACAAACTGACTGGACAAAAATGAACCGAATAGATCTAACCAGTCGTTCAAAAATCAACGCACGAAAATCTCTTCTTGGTTTCAAATCCCAACCCATTTAAACTGCACTAAACCCCTAAAATCTCGGCCCATTGAAACTGCACTAAACCTGACCGTTCATCCTGTGATCGTTGTTCGCATCAATGACTATAAACCCTCATGCTGAAATTTCGGCCGCCTCAAACCATCGGGTGGTTCTCGAGGAATCCGTTCGAACAGAGACAACTGTGATTGATCGATTATAAGGGGAGAGGGAGTTGGTCGCGACGAAGGCTCCAGTTTCGTGCCAATTGACACGGGCGAGGAAATGTGTTATCGTCGAAAGTGTTTCGTTGCCAAAGGCGTTCAGGTGTGTTGCTGCCGAAGGCGGCCCGCTGCAGTGCCGACATGTGTGTTAATAGCCGAAGGCGGCCCGCTGCAGTGCCAACAGGCACGGCATGCATTAGTCTATAATACATATCACAGCACGTTCGTTTTATTTACAAACGTGCCACTGTCTGCATATTTTCTGGCACGCCTGATTAAATAAGACATCAACTTTTTACCCATCTGATCTTTGCAATTGGGATGGAATCAGGCGCAACCAACAAAGGCTATTATATTTGCAATTGGATCTGAATGAACCGTCCGATCAATATCAGTTCAAACAGTTTAAAGAAAGAACCAATATGGAAATCCGTTTTTAAAAAAGCACAGCACCAACATGGTTTAAAGATAGCACCAATATGGAAATCCCAATATGTATTTTTGGGAGCCTATTGCAAAAATCATGATCTAATATGGAAGTCCGATTAACAAAGCCAATTGCAATAAGAAAATCCGTTTTAAAAAAAGCACTTCACCAACATGGTTTAAAGATAAGACCAATATGGAAATCTCAATATGTATTTTTGGGAGCCAATTGCAAAAAATCGTGATCTCCTAATATGGAAGTCCGATCAAAAAAGGCTATGTAAATTTCTTGGAGCCAAATCGTGATCTCCTAATATTGAAGTCCGTTCAACAAAGGCTATGTAAATTTCTTGAAGCCAAATCATGATCTCCTAATATGGGAACTCAGAGCTATTGTATCTTCTATATCTACGACCATCATCAGAAGAAGAGAAGAAGGCGAAGGCGACCATCATCAGAAGAAGAGAAAAAGAGAAGGCGACCATCATTAAGAAGAAGAAAAAAGGAAAATTTCAAGAGACCGACACAATCCAGCGCTCGGCATTGAGGTCGCCAGGAACACCACGATCCATCGCTTGGCGTGCAGACAGCGTTGAGGAGGCCTCAAAGGGGCGTCGAGTTGGCGTGGAGGGAACCACCGCCTGCGCCTTTGCTGCCCGGCACCAAATCGTGATCTCCTAATATGGAAGTCCGATCAACAAAGGTTATGTAAATTTCTTGGAGCCAAATCGTGATCTCCTAATATGGGAACTTCAAGCTATTGTATCTTCTATATCTACGACCATCATCAGAAGAACAGAAGAAGGTGAAGGCGGCCACCATCATCAAAAGAGAAAAAGAGAAGGCGACCATCATTTAGAAGAAAAAAAAAAGGAAAATTTAAGAGACCGACACAATCCAACGCTCGACGTTGAGGCCGCCACGAACACCACGATCTATCGCTTGGCGTGCAGACGACGTTGAGGAGGCCTCAAAGGGGCGTCGAGTTGGCGTGGAGGGAACCACCGCCTGCGCCTTTGCTGCCCGGCACCACCGTCGGCGTCGATCCCCTTTGATGCCTCCTTGAGGCTGCCTGCGCCTTTGCTGCCCGATACCACCGTCGGCGGCGATCTGATCCAATCCGTCTCTTGGCGTTGAGGCAGCGTCGAGGAGGCCTCGAGAGGGATCGCCGAGAAAAAAGAAAACATCGCCGGCGTCGATCCGGTTCTCGACCCAATCCGGCACCACTGCCGGCGCCTTTACTGCCCGGCACCACCACCGGCGTCGAAGCCGCCAGGAACACCACGATTCATCGCTCGACGTGCAGACGGCGTTGAGGAGGCCTCAAAGAGGCGTCGAGTCGGCGTGGAGGGAACCACCACCTGCGCCTTTGCTGCCTGGCACCATCTCCGATGTCGATCCCCTTAGACGCCTCCTTGACGCCGCCTGCGCCTTTGCTGCCCAGCATCATCGCCGGTGATCTGATCCAATCCATCGCTTGGCATCGAGGTGGCATTGAAGAAGCATCTAGGAGGCTCAAGGGGGATCGCTGAGAAAAAGGGAAACACTGCCGGCGTCGATCCGATTATCGACCCGATCCGGCACCACCGTCGGCGCCTTTGCTGCCCGGCACCACCACCAGCGTCGATTCGATCCATCGTTCAGCATGAAGCAAAGTCGAGGAGGCCGTCGACTACGCGTCGATCAGGTACTCACTCTGTGCCTTCCATGGAACAAAAAATCGATATATTTCGCGAAATATCGCGAAATATATCGGAAAAATGAAACCCCGATACGAAATATCACCTGTAATCTCGAGCATAATTGAAAATGTCAAAATATCGAGCAATTTCGCGAAATATCGCGATATTTCCACGAAATATTTCCATCTCCACGAAATATCGTGATATTTCCACGAAATATTTCCATCGCCACGAAATATCGCGATATTTTATCGAAATTTTGCGAAAATTTCGAAAAATTTCGCGAAATTTATCCGAAATTCTGTGACTGACTGGTTATAAAAGGGGACTGGGGTGCCTGGTTCTCAGCAGCTTATTCACATATAATAACATTTAAGTAAATATCGTTTTACTTAATTTTTATTTTCTCCATTTACTTTAAGTTATTATATGTAAATAAGCAAATACCCCCCCATTTGGTTTCAATAAAAATATCAAAAAAATCAAAAAACAAAGGAATCAAAAAGTAAACTTTCAATTTTAGTAGGAGAAAACAGTTTTTATGGATTTTTATAAAATCTACATGGTGAGAAAAGTGATTAAATCAACTCCTTTTTAGCTCAAAAAATTCCACAAGATGTAGAAGTACGAGTACATCTAGAAAACCATGGTCCGTCTTAGGAAATTTTGAATGTATAAAAACTTTTCTATATAAAAACTCGTTTTTTCAGACTTAGTAAAAAAACAGTGTTTCACATTTCAGCATAATTTTTGCACAATTTCAAATTTGCATAACTTTCTTGTTTTAAGTCCGCTTTCAAAATCGTTTGAAACATTATTTTAACAATCAACTAATCTTTATTTCAAAAATATTGTTATCCAAAAAAAGGATTAAAAAATATTTAAAAAATATATATCAAAACCGAACTAAATAAGATTGCACAACACTCACAGACTTAATACATTGAATACATGTTATGTGAAGCTCTACACCCCTTGATAGGTTACACATATTATGTGAGTGTTCCAAAGTGTGTATCTATACTTGGTTTATGACTATCCGGAGTTTCATTAAAAAATTCCATCAAAAAATCAATATTTCCACAATTTCTACAAAATTGCAATATTTCCACACTGTCGAAATATTTCCACGAAAAATTTCCATATCCAGAAGGTCGAAATTTCCACCGAAATGGAGATTTCGAACCTTGGTGCCTTCAAAGAATAGAGTTTTATGGGTTCTGTTCTATGGGGGTGAAGTTCACATGACCACACAAGTGTAAAAGAACATATTTTTATGGGTCCTGTTCTATGGGGGTGAAGTTCACGTGACCACACAAGTGTCAAAGAACAAATTTTTATGGGTTCTGTTCTATGGGGGTGAAGTTCACGTGACCACACAAGCGTCAAAGAACAGAGTTTTATGGGTTCTGTTCTATGGGGGTGAAGTTCGCGTGACCACACAAGTGTCAACTATTTGGGTTTTGACAATCTCTGTTGTTTTTTTCTTTTATTCATTGTGTGACTTCAAAGAACAAAGTTTTATTGGAGGTTCAATTAGGGGTGTAAAAAAGGCCCATCGGCCCAAACCCGGCCCGAATTTAAGACATTATATTATGTCATTTCAGCTTTGTCCCATTTCTCCTGCTATGTACTTCAGATATTATATTATGTCATTTCAGCTATGTAATTTCGGCATTATGATTAAGTTATTTATACTATGCATTTTGTTCGTACCCTTATGTAATTTTAGCATGTTTACGTGAGTCACATAAGTAGGCACATATGCCAGTCGTGTCATGCCGAAGGCGTCAGCTACGTGCCACACCGAAGGCTCCCGTTGCGTGCCGCATCGAAGGCGCCCGCTGCGTGCCGATCGGCACGGACTTCCACTAGTTTATGTTTAAGGTTTATGATGATAAAAAAGGAAAGATCTATAAGCCGATAGATGCAATGCGTTAGATTTCGTCAGGTTTTAAGAGGGAAAATTGCTGCTAAATACCCATATCCAAAGAAGCTGGAATTTAGCTTATTTAGGGATAGTGAGTTATTAAAGTTGCAATCGAGTTATACTTGACGGGTTGACGGGTTATGATGGCTGAATCCTAACCCTAACCCATTTATTAAAAGGGTTAATCATCCAAACCCTACCCTAACACCCTAGACTGGTTAACCCCAACTCTCACCCAGCTAACCCTATTAGTCTAACATAACATAGTTGATGCTAAACAAATATGCACCAGGACTTTTAATTGTCGAACCAAAAAAATATTAACAGGTTTTGTTTCTTTTATTTTTAGGCCATTTATTGAAATTTTATGCTTTTTCTTTTATTTATCAGTTTTTGTCAATACCTTATCGTGTGGAGATGTCCACGACCTTATTCGATAACTTTTCGAATGATTCTAGAATCATTCGGATGAGTCAGCAATAATAATAATAAAATATAGTTTAACATGTTCTGCAGTGCATCGACGATCGAGATTAGAAGCTTCTTGATCCAACGATTGGATCATGACAACTTACCTATTTAATGTCATGACACTTATATGTGCTTCAATCCGTGGGCATTTAAGATTTTATTGATACCAAATCACCTTCACACAGCCCCCATCCCTTCTTTGACCGTACAACCATATGAACTCCCCTCTCTCTCTTCTTTTCATGTAAAATCGCCACCCTCATCCGTCCCTCTTTCTCTCTCTTATTCTCGTCTCCCTTATTTTCATATTTGTCCCTCCATCCACGCCGTCAACCTCTATTTTCCTTAGTATCTCCACCCTCCATCGCAAACCCTAGATATATGAGAAGGGAAAAACATAAGCAAAATTCAGATTTGATGAACATATGTTGCCTCTTTGTGAAAGTTTTTGAGATTCGATTCTTCTTCTTCCCTGACTTCGCCTCCAGAAGCATCGTCTTCCACCTCTGGGAGTGGTACTCGACTAGCGAACCAAATGATCTGTCATCTCCGATCGATCCACCTTTCTCTACAAAGACTCGTCTTTGACTCTTTGCAACCCGTGCCAGTTTGATTTTTCATATTCTTTATTCTTCTTCCGCATCCGCATCGTCTTCTATCGCCTTAATTGCTTTTGCATCCTCTTCGTTGACATTAATTGACTTTATTCACCCCTTTTGAAACCCATTAAAAACCATAATCATTATTATATTTAATCGGATCGTCGTGGCCTTTTGCAGAATTGTTTATGCTATTTTATATAAAAAATCTGATTGTTGTTTCATAAAATCTGCACACAGATCTAGCCATAACTTTACATCTAGACCATAGCTTTACATCCAGAGGTCCAATTGACCCCAAAATATGGTCAGTCCTTCCAAACATCAAAAACCTCGCCTCCACCAAGCTTTGTCATGATCGGAAAAACTGCACACAATGAAAACACCCCTGCTGCCCTTTTATTCTTTAGATGTTGAAATTCATATTTTTACGGGTAGAAAGCCATATTTCTTTAAGATGATAGTGCATGGTCTTCCTTGCCTGCATGAAATTGGTATCAGAGCAATTTGACGCAATGTCCCATCATAGCGTCTAATCCGCTCAATTCTCTTGACACTCGAGCCTACAAAAGTTTCATTAAAACTTCAAACATTTTGTGCCAATTCATACTCTTCCCCCAAGATCTCCAAAAGAACTTCGCTACTCATCTTTGATAAAGATTAGAGATCGAACCCTTGACCTGGATCTACCTTCCAAACCTTTTGTTTTAGTGGGCTTTACAGGGCCATCCATCCTTATCATTGAAGTGCAGATATATTAACACCTTACTCAAATTAGATGACATTAAAGGTGAGTTAAATTGACGAGCTTATAAAAACATGTGCATTCTTTAAGACCTAGGTGGCATTTTGCCGACCGACTAATTTCGATTCTTTCATAGCTGGGCGGAATCCTGACTAGTCCCCAACTAGACCCGATGCCGAACATGTCTGACTCAATACTCGGATAGCAATCTTGCGAAGATCAGAAGTACTTTCACCATGAATGCTCCACCAAGTAGCTATAAAATTAGCCAAAAAATAAAACATTCAGTTTGTATTCGTTGATTGCAATTGGATAATTGTATAATTAAAGTGTGTTATCAACTTATCGACGTATTACCTGGCTGCATGGTCAAGATAGATGTTCTTGCGTTCTCCGAATCAAAGGAACCACGAGCATATCGAAAAAATTTCATCTGCTCCATTGCCTTATTTTGCGCTGCTATGTTAGGCTCCAAGGTTCGGATCACCTCTTTAAGCCCGATCATTATTTCAGGGTGTTGTAAAACTTCTACCCTATATTGGTATTAGGGATTTAAGTAAAATCCTATAATATGAAAGAAATAAGTATTGAGTCTAATGACTAATGAGATTGAAAATTGAAATTGTAGAATAATGAGTACACACTTGACGATAATATTTACCTGCTGCATGCAATGGATGGTGTAGCGTCTTCTCCCATCTTTTGTCGATCAACTTAAAATATTATTTTTTTTATTTTTCTCCAACCTCTGTCGACTTCTGAATGGCCAGCTTAGCTCTGTCCATTGCTTCGTAGATATATCCCATTGCATGCTTTTCATCTGAATCTACCAGTCGAAGAACTTGCACTAGAGGTTGGATGCACACTATTATCTTGTCAATTTCGATCCAGAGCTCCTTTCCAACAACAATATTTTTCACCTCTTTGCCCTCTTCATTATATGCATATTTTGACTGACACCATGCATCTAAGGTAAACATTTTCCGTAAAGCATCCTTCTGATTAATAATGCTCTCCAATGCTATGAAGTGAGTGGCAAAGCGGGTGATTCCTGGACGCAGAAGCTCCCGCTTCCCAGTATACTTCCGCATCAAGTCAACTATCCAGTTATGATTATAAATGAATTTTGTTATTTTTTGAGCTTGTTTAATGACCTTGTCGACATGATCCAATTTGCCTATATCTTTTAGGATCAAGTCGATGCAGTGTGCGGCACAAGTAGTCCAAAATATGGTCTTTCATTCCTTCTGTATGATTTGTCCGGCCTTCTTATAGTTGGAGCCATTGTCCGTCACTATTTGGACAATATTATTAGCTCCAACTTCGTCGATGATATTATTCAGAAGTCCAACAAGATATATTGCATCATGCACTTTGGTTGATGCATCGACTGATTTGTAAAATACAGTACCAATTGAGCAATATACTAGAAAAATAATTATGGATTTTCTAGTAGAACCATTCCATCCATCGCACATAATTGTGCAACCTTTCTCCTCCTAGGGAGTTTGAAAACTACAAATATAATCGTTTATTTCGGAGACCTCATCATCTAAAAGTGGCCCAGCAATTTCATATGGGGTAGGGGGAGAAATTCCCAGTCCAACCGACTGCAATGTGTCACACATTTTCTTAAAGTATGGCGACGCGGCTGCATTAGTCGGGATATGATTGAAATGAAAAAATTTGGTCACTACTTTCTTCACTTTACTGGCCACTTATTTTATTTTTCTAGTTGTTAATTTGGTTTGTTTATGGCCACGTTCCCTAAACATAAATCCGTCTAAAGGTAACTGCATAGATGTACTGCCGCCAGTACTAGTTTTACCTCCTCTAGCACTAACACTGCTACTACCACCAGGTCCACCTCCACCAGTACTACCACCAATATCACCAGGAAGAAAACGGAAACTACCACCAGGACCACTCATTGACCATCTACCTCTTTGGTCTCCCCCTCTTTCTCTCATTTTTTGACGACGAGCTTCCTCACGAGAAAGTCTCATTGCCGTTCCCATCTCCCTATCCTCCTCCGGCAACTCTTCAGATGAGGAATCATCAAAACTTTCATCATCTATATTTGTTTCTCTATAACCCCTTACCGACTGACTTTTGGTAAGGGGTGGTCTTCTAGAAGCAGAAAGCTCAGGAGCAGTACTCTTATCTTTACTTGCTTTTCTAAAAAATTACTGGAATTGAGACCGTACCTCTGTTGGAACATGCTCAAAACCAGTCATTTGTCCTTTCTTGCCCGCTAAATGCTCCTTCATTCTTGTGATACCACCATTTATGGTCCGGCCACAGTAGTTACATATGGCCTTTCACTTGTTGCCTTCTATTGCCTTACAATGTAGCCATCCAGCGTCTATCTCTTTCGATTTTGGTGTCATTATCTAAGTCAAAAAATAAATAAGCATTAGCAAACAAAAAAAATTATTATTCTCTTATTTGTTTCCTTACTTTTTTTCTAGTACATGACTATATAAAAATAATGGTTTTTTTCATTACTTTCTTTGTTTTGTACGTGAGCATACGTAGAAAATAATTCGGCACTTCATTAATATAATTGCTCACTTTTGCAGCTTTGCTACGTAGAAAGTAGAAACTAGAAACTAGAAAGTAATTCTACTTCTACGTATCAAAAGTGTCGAATCTACGTGAACAAGTGAACAAAAGCAAGTAAGTGAGCAGAAGTAAGTCATAGTGACTAGTGAGCAGAGCTGTAGAAGTGAGCAAGAAATTCCACCTCTTTGGCGAGTTTGGCCTTGCTCTGTTCTTTGTTTCTCTTTACTCATTTTTGCTACGTAGTAACGAAGTTACCCAACAAGTAATTCCACCTCTTTGCTCACTTTTGCTATGTAAAAAGAAATTCTACATAGCAAAAGTGTCGAATGTACATCAGCAAGTGAGCAAGTGATTCCACCTTCTTCACTTTGCTCTGCTCTTTGTTTCTTTTTTTACTTTCTCCCTTTCTTTCTCTTTCTCTCTTTATATTTTCTCCTCTTTTCTTTATTTCTTTCCTCTTTTATTTTTAGCTCACTTTCTCTCTCCTTTTTCTTCATTCTTTCTTTCTCACTTTATTCTCATAGCAATCCGACATCTATTACTTTAGCAGCTTAGCTACACAGAAAGTAATTCTACATAGCAAAAGTTTCGACTTTCGAATAGCTCGAAAGTCGAATCTACGTGAGGCGTGAGCAAGTGAGCAAAATTACTTTCTACTCTTGTTTCTACGTAGCAAAAGTGAATCAAAGTGAGCAAAGAAATTTACCTGTCAGTGTCGGTGTCGCTCGTCTCGTGCCGCTCGTCGCAACGTCGCCAGGTCGCCGCCTCGCCGAGTCGCCGCACGTCGCGACGTAGCCTTGTCGCCCGCTTGTGCCGATCGTTGCGACGTTGCCTTGTTAAGTGTTACTTGTTACTTGTTAGTCGTCGCCGCTCGGCCCGCTCGTGCTCGTGCCGCTCGTCGTGACCTCGTCATCGCTTGTCGACGTTGTCAGCTCGTGTCGGCGTGCCGCTCGTCGCCTCGTCGTGCAGGCGGTGCCGCTCTTTTCTCTCTCTAGTCTCTTCTCTCCTCTCTTTTCTCACGTTTCTCTCTTATCTCCTTCTTTTCTTCTCATTCTTTTCTCTACTCTCTTCTCTTTTTTCTTTCTCTCCTCTCTTTTCTTGCAAGTTGCAACTTTGCAACTTGATGGATGGTTTTGGAGGTGAAATGGAATGGGTTTGGTGGGGTTTATATAGCCTTCAAATCCTCCCCTCCCACTTAATAAATAAAACATTTTAGAGGGGCCAAAGCTAATAATGCCCCCCCCCTCCACATGCAATTGCTGGGAATGCATGTTCAGCCATGTGGAGGGAGGAATCCAAGGGAAGAAAACAAAAAAAATGAGCCAAAACCCACCCACCCCATTAATGCTGTCGGACGGGCCTGAACCGGCCGGTACCTACCTAACTCGGCCGGTTCGATCCGGTACGGGTTGGTATCGGCCAGTTCAGGCCCGTTTCGGTCCCGGATGCTCGACTAGGTTCGGCCCGGCCAAAACCGGTACGTACCGATATCGACCGAGATTTGAAACCCTGCTATCAGGACTTTACCTCCATGATTCACATGTTGTTTAGTCGGCGCATCAAGATCTTTCGATCTGATTGTGCCTTGAGTATCTATCTTCCGCTATGCGCAGTCTTATTCAGTCCTATGAGATTATTTTTCAGCACACGTTATGTTACATATAACATAACTAGGAAGTGATAATATAACATAACTAGTGGTGAACTGGATACTTGATAATGTTATATTATAACTTAACATAACTCGTTAAGTGGTCTTTTTTTGGGGAACTGGATAGTTATGTGTTTCTTATTCAGTCTTATTTTTCAGCACTCGTTAAGTGTATAGTTATATTATATTATCACTTCCTAGTACAAAATTCATGATTAGTTTCTCTAATTATACGACCGATCTAATTTTATTGGTGATGACTTTACATGTGATCGTCTCCACTCCTTATGAAACCGATGGTTGAACTGCCCTTTTATTAGTTTCCCTCCTTTTGTTTCTCTCCCTCTCTCTGTCTCAATTAGGTGTATAAATAGTTGTGTAACTAATTAGAAAGGGAGTGTATAACACATGCATTTATTGATGGGGAACTGACTCCACTTGAGTGATCATCTCCACTCCACTGTGGAACTGATAAAAATGGAGTGTTCTGAACAAAGGCATAAGTAATAAAATGGAGTGTTCAAAAATCTTATACAACATGGTATGAAGTATTCGTCTATCACAGTGCCAATACTAACGATTATGGTTATATATAATTGTGACACAATTTATAAGACTATTATTAGTTTATTCATTTTGATTGTGTTTATGGTAGATTTAGAAATTAACCATCATGATTCGTGAATCTAACTATCGTTTATAATTTTCATTGCTCATATTTATTTTCGTATGATTTCAGCATGCATGCATTGAATATACCTAGCACACGAGTCTTTTTTCTTGCTAATTCTAGATGCAGGGGGTAAATGAATGAGATCCTATGAGCTTCCTAGGATGGTAGCCAGTGACAATTTCAAAAGGACTTAGACCGGTAGATCGATTCACTGAACTGTTAAATGCAAATTCTGCCATAGAAAGACATCGATCCCAACACCTGTGTGCTCACCAACTAAGAACCTCAAAAGATTCATCTAAACTCCAATTAACAACCTTGGTATGACTGTCTGTCCAAAGATGGTAAGCAATGGAGAATTGGAGTTTGATGTTAAACATTTTCCACAAGGTTTCCAAGATGCCAAACTTTATATCTTGGTCTGAAACAATGGTCTTTGGTAGATCGTGCAATTTAACAAATGTCTTAATGAAAGATTTGCAACCGTGGAAGCATTGTATGTTTTGTTGCGTGGAATAAAATATGTCATCTTTGAAAAACGATCCATTACAGCAAAGACGGAATCATTGCCTCGGAGAACTTGAAAGACCCAAGATAAAGTCTATACTAATGTCTTGCCAAGGAGCATGTGCCACTGGCAATGACATATATAGTCCAATGTTGTGCTTTTTACCCTTTGCCAGCTGGTTAAGTACGACACTACGAACTAATATGCGCCATATCTCTTTTGAGGCTGGGTCAATAAAGTGTATCCTCAACCATTGCATTGGTCTTATTCATACCAAAGAGACCTGCGGCTTGCATTGGTCTTATTCATACCAAAGAGACCTGCGGCTTCTGCATATAATTCCCAAACAAGATGGTCACGTAAAAAGGTTGGTGAGATACAAAGACCACTTCCCCAAAAAAAAAAACACATAATGAATAAAGAAATCCTTGCTGGCTCCCTATGTACAATTCAGTAATGCAACATAGATCTCACTAAAATTACAACACATAAGGTATTCAAATTTAATACTATCAAAGTCTACATGGTATGCAATATGGCAACTACCCTACTAAGTGCGTTAGCTGCTTTGTTCTCAACACCAACTATGTTTGAGAACACATGTATACTCCAGATTTCTTTCGGAAATTCAAATATCGTACGACTTGATGGTAAAAAAAAAACACAAACTCAGTGGGCTATATGTAGCTTGCAAAAGATTTTCCAATGGATTTAGCTAATAGATTGACCAAATGATTTACCAATTGGTGTGTATTTCTTCTCTCTTGTTTGATTCCTAACCGAAGGATAAACCCAACTAACACTTCACTATCCTTCACACTTCACAAACCCTCCCCATTATCCTCACACTTCTCCACAAATCGTAATATTCATCACCACACTTCACACTCCTCACATGATGAGATTGCCAGAAGAAACACAAACTCAAGCCTCCTATATAGGCCCAAATTGTTACCCTTTCCATTATGCACAACTGTGCCCACCCCACAACCATGTGGAGATGCTGGTGATTCGGGAGAAAAAGTAAAAAAACCCAAAAGAAAACGTGCCTTCACATGGCCAACTATGACTCCTTCTACAACCCGAAATCGAGTTGTATCGGCCGAATTAGTCGATACCTGACTGACTCGGTCGGTACGGGACGATACAAATATGGTTTGGTTTCAGTTTCGGGGGTGGAACTGGTGCGGTTTGGCACGAACATGAGTCATACCAACCGGCTCGACTCGGTATCGACCGAGTTTTAAAACCATGCTCTTGACTAAGTACACAACCTATGCAAACTCCTAACTCATCACAATCCACCTCGAAGAAGCCTAAGGACAGGTGCGTGTGTCATCAACTCGTTAATCTCGAGGAACGCTCGACTTGCAACTTTAGTTCATGAAAACTCCTCTTTATTAAGACAATTTGTATATGAGAGGCATGATAGTACTAAATCCCCTAATGAACCTTCGATAAAATGTCGTCAGTATGCGGAAATTCCTACCCTTGTGAATATTTGGAGGTTCACGCCATTGTCTGATGGCTTGGCCTTTCTCAGGGTCTCCTGCAAACCCCATCAGCCGATACACCAAAACGAAGAAAAGCCACCTGAGAACTCATGAAGGTGAACTTCTTCAACTTGGTATATAGTTTCTCATGGCTTAGGAGCTCAGAGACTCGACGAAGGTGGATAAGTTGGTCCTGCTTGGTCTTGCAATAAATCAAAATGTCAAAATATGACCAAGAAGTGCCTAATAGGACGTAGCACCTGGGCATAACTCTTGTAAAAGTACATATTGTATTGGTCAGTCTGAAGGGCTCCCCACTCAAGAGTCCGTCCTTCATCTTAAAGGCAATCTTCCACTTGTCGCCCTGCTGAACTCGAATATGATGGTATCCACTCTTGAGATATATCTTTGAAAAGACCTCAGATTCAGCCATCATGTCAGGCATGTTATCAAGCCTAGGTATGGAAAACCTATACTTGATAATGATTTTGTTGATGGCTTGGCTATCGACGCAAATCCTCCAGCATTCTTCTTAGGTGTGACTGTGTGGGCAAGGCAGGGACAACACATGGACTCATGCTCTCATGTATGAAAGTGTTCCACATTAGCCCATCTGCATAGCTATTAAACTCGGTAAGTTCTGTTGGGTTTATCCTAAAACCAATAAATGACGTGCTGGATATCCCTCAAAGGAGGTAGCTCGTTAGGTAAATTACCAGGGATGACATCGAAAAATTCCATTAATACTTGACTCACCACTGGAGGAACTTTCTCTACAGGTAGCTCATGAACTTCTTTCACCACAACTGCATAGATTATTCCTGACACTTTATTTCATGCACAAATTGCTTCTTATTAAGTGCATATAATAGTCTGCCGTTATTTGCCTGTGACTTAGGTGGTTTTGGTTTGCTCTTTGATTACTTTTTATGGTTGGAATGGACTAAGCACTATCCTTTTTCCATCATTCTTGAATGCTTAAGTGTTTGTCCTTCCATAATGGATCACATCTAAGTTATATAGTTATGGTCTCCCTAGGAAAAGGTGTGGCACGTCCATGGGGAGAACATCACACCAAGTTTGGCCCTTATTGGTTGCAATCTGGATATGGACAAAAAAATGCTGGCTTACCGACATTATGGCCTTATCCACCCAAGCCACCTTACAAGGCTGAGGATGTGGCACAGGCTTTAGATTCATCCTTTCCAATGCACTCTTGGAGACTACATTCATGCAACTACCGCTATAAAAATTGACCTTGCTCTCACTGCATTTGATGTAGGTAGTGTTCAAAAACCCGGAACATGGATTCGACTCGAAAGTCCATCGAGTCGAGTAACTCGATGACTCGACTCGAAACTCGACTTGGGCGACTCGGTAATTTTATATATATATATATATATATATATATATATATATATATATATATATATATATATATATATATATATAGGGGCATGCTATAATGCGGCATGCGATACGTGCGGCATTGTACCGTAGCCGTCTGATGCAAGTGTTGCGTGCATCGCATGCACCGCTGCGTGTATCAGACGGCTGCGGTACAGTGCCACACTTACCGCATGCCGCATTATAGCATGCCCCTATATATATATATATATATATATATATATATATATATATATATATATATATATATATATATATATATGGGAAAGGGTAACCTACTCCATGGGCTAAATAGACGCTGCATGACACTTTTTAATCGGGTTGTTTGTTGATGTATGGTCAATCCAATATGGATAGATTAGGATTATGAAAAAAAATCCGAAAAAAAAATTCTAAATCAACCCGATCAAGTTGAAACAAATTTAATGGTAAACTTTACATCGTAAAAACATTTTTTTTCATGCAGAGCCAAGTATACGTTTTTGAGATTACCTTTGCAAAAGGGGACATCTGTGAATTACTTGGCAGCGGAGCCAAGTATACATTTTTGAGATTACCTTTACAAAAGGGGACATCTGTGAATTACTTCGCAGCGGAGCCAAGTATACAAAAGATATTGTAAAATCGTGGGATTCGAAAATAAGTGGAGAAGAAATCAAGGCTGGGATTCACTGTTGCAAAAATGGCGGCTAAAAATGATTGAAAATATGGCGGTACTTGTTACTTTCATTGTCTTGAGCGAGGTTCACCTAAAGTTATTACTGTAAAGAAATCCTTGAAATATTTGTATGAAATGTTTTTTCTTGTCTACATAGAGTAAACAAAGTCCTTCGAGTATTTTGAAGCATCATACGCAAAATCTGGATAGGATTAGGTGGGTCAACTATGTGTTTTATATTGATATCTTATATTACATTATTCACATATTAGCACATGCTTTTGTTTTACATTGATATCTTACATGCTTTTGGATTTCATTGATATCTTATACTGCCACCCATGTTGTATCATGTAGCATCAATTGTACCACGACTTGGTAGTGTTACTTTTAATGGTTGTTAAGTGTATAGTTATATTATATTATCACTTCCTATTCTTTGAATTTTACTTTCATGAATTTTGATAATGTGTATTTACACCCTTCATCTAGATCGGTCGTATAATTAGAGAAACTAATCATAAAATTTTGTAATAGATGGAAGGTGTAACTATACATTTTCAATATTCATGAAAGTAAAATTCAAAGAATAGGAAGTGATAATATAACATAACTATACATTTAACAACTATTAAAAATAATACTACCAAGTCGTGGTATAATTGATGCTACATGATACAACATGGGTGACAGTATAAGATATCAATGAAATCCAAAAACATGTAAGATATCAATGTTAACCAAAAGCATGTGCTAATATGTGAATAATGTAATATAAGATATCAATTTAAAACACATAGTTGACCCACCTAATCCCATCCAGATTTTGCGATGCTTCAAAATACTCGAAGGACTTTGTTTTCTCTATGTAGACAGGAAAAAACATTTCATACAAACACTCTAAGGATTTATTTACAGTAATCACTTTAGGTGAAACTCGCTCAAGACAATAAAAGTAACAAGTACCGCCACATTTCCAATCATTTTTAGCCGTCATTTTTGCAACAGTAAATCCCATAGCCTCGATTTCTTCTCTACTCATTTTTGGATCTCACGATTTTACAATATCTTCCGTATACTTGACTCCGCTGCCAAGTAATTCACAGATATCCCCTTTTGCAAAGGTAATCTCAAAAACTATCTTTCCTTGATGGTCGTGCCCTATTACCAACTTCATTGCACTTAAATCCTCCTGAAAAGTTATTTTCAACAGTAAATACACCAAATAAAAATTGATGAATAATAAAAACAAGATTTTGACTGCCTCTTACCTATTTGCAGCTTGGACATTTTTGATACAGAATTAACAGGGTGGACACATCATACAAAAAACCAGGAATTGACAACTTGCAAAGCCATTGTTCAATATCCTTCAGGATCGGTATTCCATCTTTGCCGTACTTTTTTTCCTAATATTGAAAAAAGATTAATAAATTTTATAATGCCAAGTAGATAAAAAGCTAGTTTGAAGCTCACCACTATTTCAAGTTGTGGAATAAATCACTCAATGCACTCCGCAATGCCAGTCCACGCCATAATCAAACGATCCAAAATATGAGCCTTCTTATAAAATCATCTACACAAATATTTTATTTAGATTCAAATACGAGAGAAATATAATAAATTAAGATATAAGAAAATAAAACTTACCTATTTGAACAGTTAGGATATGGCAGTCTGGAATCGCTAAACAAAAAAAGAGCATCAGAAACCCGTATGAACAATATTATTGTCCCGCTTAATTTAGCAAATGCCTTTTTGGGGACAATTAATATTTCTTGCATAAAGTAGATGATAACATAATTAGACGAGATAAATAACTAAAGAAATTGAGTCAAGTGCAATTATTGTGGAAAGATGATAAATGAAAACAGCATGGACTGAACAACACTTATCATATCAAATAGGCCTAGTGAGTGGGTGTAACCATAGTACCAAAACTCGATCCGACTCAACTCGACTCAGCCGAAAATCGAGCCGACTCGGACCGCCTGTGACTCGGTCCGACTCGGGAACTACTTGGGCTATTTACTATTTTGAGTTTTGAAAACACATACACACACACACACACATATATATATATATATATATATATATATATATATATATATATATGATAAAATGCGGCATGCGGTGCGTGCGGTGTCGCACCGCAGCCGTCTGATGCACCGCTACGTGCATCACACGCACCGCAGCGATGCATCAGATGGCTGCGGTGCGACGCCGCATGCCGCACCTATATATATATATATATATATATATATATATATATATATATATATATATATATGGGTCAGGATTCTGTGCCGTCAATTTTTACCTTCATTTTTTGCCTTCGATTTTGATTCGATGCCCTAGAGGGTTTAGAACGTGTTGTTTTTTGTGGATGTGATCATTCCACCTTAGATAGAACATCCACAAAAAATCAGCACATTCTAAAACTTCTAGGGCCATCAAAAATATAATACAAGTTAACGTATAAAAATGGACGGTGGATAAAGCTTGTAATATTTGATGTCCCTAAAAGGTTCAGTTAAAACATCCACAAAAAATCAACACATTCTGAACGTTTTAGGGCGTTAAATAACCTTGAAGGCAAAATTTTAAGACACAGGATCCTGACCCTATATATATACATAGAGAGAGAGACGTGTTAGGCTGCGGCGTGCGGTGCATGCGTCGTCGCACCGCAACCACCTGATGCACCGCTGCGGTGCGACGCTGCACGCACCGCACGCCACATTATATATATATATATATATATATATATATATATATATATATATATATATATATATATATATATATATAGAGAGAGAGAGAGAGAGAGATAGAGAGAGATAAGGTAGCCTATTCCATGGAGTAGGCAACTTACTCCATGGGTTAATTGGATGCCATGTGGCACTTTGTAATCGGATTTAAGACTTAGTCAACTTAGGTTCACCCTGCCCAACAATTATCAAGAAAATAAATTTGAGAAAAACACTTGCCAAGTGGCATTTTTAGCATGCAAAAAAAAATGTTTTTACGATGTAAAGTTTACCGTTAAATTTGTTTCAACTTGATCGGGTTGATTTAGAATTTTTTTTTCGGATTATTTTTCATAATCCTAATCTATCCATATTGGATTGACCATACATCAACAAACAACCCGATTTAAAAGTGTCATGCAGCGTCTATTTAGCCCATCGAGTAGGCTATCCTTTCCCATATATATATATATATATATATATATATATATATATATATATATATATATATATATATATATATATATATATATATATATATATATATATATATAATTACTGAGTCGCCCAAGTCGAGTTTCGAGTCGAGTCATCGAGTTACTCGACTCGATGGACTTTCGAGTCGAATCCAAGTTCCGGGTTTTTGAACACTACCTACATCAAATGCAGTGAGAGCAAGGTCAATTTTTATAGCGGTAGTTGCATGAATGTAGTCTCCAAGTGTGCATTGGAAAGGATGAATCTAAAGCCTGAGCCACATCCTCAGCCTTGTAAGGTGACTTGGGTGGATAAGACCATAATGTCGGTAAGCCAGCATTTTTTTGTCCATATCCAGATTGCAACCAATAAGGACCAAACTTGGTGTGATGTTCTCCCCATGGACGTGCCACACCTTTTCCTAGGTAGACCATAACTATATAACTTAGATGTGATCCATTATGGAAGGACAAACACTTAAGCATTCAAGAATGATGGAAAAAGGATAGTGCTTAGTCCATTCCAACCATAAGAAGTAATCAAAGAGCAAACCAAAACCACCTAAGTCACAGGCAAATAACGGCAGACTATTATATGCATTTAATAAGAAGCAATTTGTGCATGAAATAAAGTGTCAGGAATAATCTATGCAGTTGTGGTGAAAGAAGTTCATGAGCAATTCAGTAATGCAACATAGATCTCACTAAAATTACAACACATAAGGTATTCAAATTTAATACTATCAAAGTCTACATGGTATGCAATATGGCAACTACCCTACTAAGTGCGTTAGCTGCTTTGTTCTCAACACCAACTATGTTTGAGAACACATGTATACTCCAGATTTCTTTCGGGAATTCAAATATCGTACGACTTGATGGTAAAAAAAAAACACAAACTCAGTGGGCTATATGTAGCTTGCAAAAGATTTTCCAATGGATTTAGCTAATAGATTGACCAAATGATTTACCAATTGGTGTGTATTTCTTCTCTCTTGTTTGATTCCTCACCGAAGGATAAACCCAACTAACACTTCACTATCCTTCACACTTCACAAACCCTCCCCATTATCCTCACACTTCTCCACAAATCGTAATGTTCATCACCACACTTCACACTCCTCACATGATGAGATTGCCAGAAGAAACACAAACTCAAGCCTCCTATATAGGCCCAAATTGTTACCCTTTCCATTATGCACAACTGTGCCCACCCCACAACCATGTGGAGATGCTGGTGATTGGGGAGAAAAAGAAAAAAAACCCAAAAGAAAACGTGCCTTCACATGGCCAACTATGACTCCTTCTACAACCCGAAATCGAGTTGTATCGGCCGAATTAGTCGATACCTGACTGACTCGGTCGGTACGGGACGATACAAATATGGTTTGGTTTCAGTTTCGGGGGTGGAACTGGTGCGGTTTGGCACGAACACGAGTCATACCAACCGGCTCGACTCGGTATCGACCGAGTTTTAAAACCATGCTCTTGACTAAGTACACAACCTATGCAAACTCCTAACTCATCACAATCCACCTCGAAGAAGCCTAAGGACAGGTGCGTGTGTCATCAACTCGTTAATCTCGAGGAACGCTCGACATGCAACTTTAGTTCATGAAAACTCCTCTTTATTAAGACAATTTGTATATGAGAGGCATGATAGTACTAAATCCCCTAATGAACCTTCGATAAAATGTCGTCAGTATGCAGAAATTCCTACCCTTATGAATATTTGGAGGTTCACGCCATTGTCTGATGGCTTGGCCTTTCTCAGGGTCTCCTGCAAACCCCATCAGCCGATACACCAAAACGGAGAAAAGCCACCTGAGAACTCATGAAGGTGAACTTCTTCAACTTGGTATATAGTTTCTCATGGCTTAGGAGCTCAGAGACTCGACGAAGGTGGATAAGTTGGTCCTGCTTGGTCTTGCAATAAATCAAAATGTCAAAATATGACCAAGAAGTGCCTAATAGGACGTAGCACCTGGGCATAACTCTTGTAAAAGTACATATTGTATTGGTCAGTCTGAAGGGCTCACCACTCAAGAGTCCGTCCTTCATCTTAAAGGCAATCTTCAACTTGTCGCCCTGCTGAACTCGAATATGATGGTATCCACTCTTGAGATATATCTTTGAAAAGACCTCAGATTCAGCCATCATGTCAGGCATGTTATCAAGCCTAGATATGGGAAACCTATACTTGATAATGATTTTGTTGATGGCTTGGCTATCGACGCAAATCCTCCAGCATTCTTCTTAGGTGTGACTGTGTGGGCAAGGCAGGGACAACACATGGACTCATGCTCTCATGTATGAAAGTGTTCCACATTAGCCCATCTGCATAGCTATTAAACTCGGTAAGTTCTATTGGGTTTATCCTAAAACTAATAAATGACGTGCTGGATATCCCTCAAAGGATGTAGCTCGTTAGGTAAATTACCAGGGATGACATCGAAAAATTCCATTAATACGTGACTCACCACTGGAGGAACTTTCTCTACAGGTAGCTCATGAACTTCTTTCACCACAACTGCATAGATTATTCCTGACACTTTATTTCATGCACAAATTGCTTCTTATTAAGTGCATATAATAGTCTGCCGTTATTTGCCTGTGACTTAGGTGGTTTTGGTTTGCTCTTTGATTACTTTTTATGGCTGGAATGGACTAAGCACTATCCTTTTTCCATCATTCTTGAATGCTTAAGTGTTTGTCCTTCCATAATGGATCACATCTAAGTTATATAGTTATGGTCTCCCTAGGAAAAGGTGTGGCACGTCCATGGGGAGAACATCACACCAAGTTTGATCCTTATTGGTTGCAATCTGGATATGGACAAAAAAATGCTGGCTTACCGACATTATGGCCTTATCCACCCAAGCCACCTTACAAGGCTGAGGATGTGGCACAGGCTTTAGATTCATCCTTTCCAATGCACTCTTGGAGACTACATTCATGCAACTACCGCTATAAAAATTGACCTTGCTCTCACTGCATTTGATGTAGGTAGTGTTCAAAAACCCGGAACATGGATTCGACTCGAAAGTCCATCGAGTCGAGTAACTCGATGACTCGACTCGAAACTCGACTTGGGAGACTCGGTAATTTTATATATATATATATATATATATATATATATATATATATATATTTATATATATATATATATATATATAGGGAAATGCTAGAATGCGGCATGCGGTAAGTGCGGCACCTTACTGCAGCCGTCTGATGCACCGCTGCGTGCATGCGATGCACGCAGCACGTGCATCAGACGGCTGTGGTAAGGTGCCGCATGTACCGCATGCAGCAGCATAGCATGCCCCTATATATATATATATATATATATATATATATATATATATATATATGGGCATGCTATAATGCGGCATGCGATACGTGCGGCACTGTACCGTAGCCGTCTGATGCAAGTGTTGTGTGCATCGCATGCACCGCTGCGTGCATCAGACGGCTGCGGTACAGTGCCACAATTACCGCATGCCGCATTATAGCATGCCCCTATATATATATATATATATATATATATATATATATATATATATATGGGAAAAGGGTAACCTACTCCATGGGCTAAATAGACGCTGCATGACACTTTTTAATCGGGTTGTTTGTTGATGTATGGTCAATCCAATATAGATAGATTAGGATTATGAAAAAAAATCCGAAAAAAAAATTCTAAATCAACCCGATCAAGTTGAAACAAATTTAATGGTAAACTTTACATCGTAAAAACATTTTTTTTCATGCAGAGCCAATTATACGTTTTTGAGATTACCTTTGCAAAAGGGGACATCTGTGAATTACTTGGCAGCGGAGCCAAGTATACATTTTTGAGATTACCTTTGCAAAAGGGGATATCTGTGAATTACTTGGTAACGGAGCCAAGTATACGGAAGATATTGTAAAATCGTGGGATTCGAAAATAAGTGGAGAAGAAATCAAGGCTGGGATTCACTGTTGCAAAAATGGCAGCTAAAAATGATTGAAAATATGGCGGTACTTGTTACTTTCATTGTCTTGAACGAGGTTCACCTAAAGTGATTACTGTAAAGAAATCTTTGAAGTCTTTGTATGAAATGTTTTTCCTTGTTTACATAGAGTATACAAAGTCCTTCGAGTATTTTGAAACATCATACGCAAAATCTGGATGGGATTAGGTGGGTCAACTATGTGTTTTATATTGATATCTTATATTACATTATTCACATATTAGCACATGCTTTTGTTTTACATTGATATCTTACATGCTTTTGGATTTCATTGATATCTTATACTGCCATCCATGTTGTATCATGTAGCATCAATTGTACCACGACTTGGTAGTGTTACTTTTAATGGTTGTTAAGTGTATAGTTATATTATATTATCACTTTCTATTCTTTGAATTTCACTTTCATGAATTTTGATAGTGTGTATTTACACCCTTCATCTAGATCGGTCGTATAATTAGAGAAACTAATCATAAAATTTTGTAATAGATGGAAGGTGTAACTATACATTTTCAATATTCATGAAAATAAAATTCAAAAAATAGGAAGTGATAATACAACATAACTATATATTTAACAACTATTAAAAACAATACTACCAAGTCGTGGTACAATTGATGCTACATGAGACAACATGGGTGGCAGTATAAGATATCAATAAAATCCAAAAACATGTAAGATATCAATTTAATGCAAAAGCATATGCTAATATGTGAATAATGTATATAAGATATCAATTTAAAACACATAGTTGACCTACCTAATCCCATCCAGATTTTGCGATACTTCAAAATACTTGAATTACTTTGTTTTCTCTATGTAGACAGTAAAAAACATTTCATACAAACACTCCAAAGATTTATTTACAGTAATCACTTTAGGTGAATCTCGCTCAACACAATAAAAATAACAAGTACCGCAATATTTTCAATCATTTTTAGCCGTCATTTTTGCAACAGTGAATCCCATAGCCTCGATTTCTTCTCTACTCATTTTCGGATCCCACGATTTTACAATATCTTCCGTATACTTGGCTCCGCTGCCAAGTAATTCACAGATATCCCCTTTTGCAAAGGTAATCTCAAAAACTATCTTTTCTTAATGGTCGTGCCCTATTACCAACTTCATTTCACTTAAATCCTCCTGAAAAGTTATTTTCAACAGTAAATACACCAAATAAAAATTGATGAATAATAAAAACAAGATTTTGACTGCCTCTTACCTATTTGCAGCTTGGACATTTTTGATACAGAATTAACAGGGTGGACACATCATACAAAAAACCAGGAATTGACAACTTGCAAAGCCATTGTTCAATATCCTTCAGGATCGGTATTCCATCTTTGCCGTACTTTTTTTCCTAATATTGAAAAAAGATTAATAAATTTTATAATGCCAAGTAGATAAAAAGCTAGTTTGAAGCTCACCACTATTTCAAGTTGTGGAATAAATCACTCAATGCACTCCGCAATGCCAGTCCACGCCATAATCAAACGATCCAAAATGTGAGCCTTCTTATAAAATCATCTACACAAATATTTTATTTAGATTCAAATACGAGAGAAAAATAATAAATTAAGATATAAGAAAATAAAACTTACCTATTTGAACAGTTAGGATATGGCAGTATGTAATAGTTAGTTTGGAATCGCTAAACAAATAAAGAGCATCAGAAACCTGTATGAACAATATTATTGTCCCGCTTAATTTAGCAAATGCCTTTTTGGGGACAATTAATATTTCCTGCATAAAGTAGATGATAACATAATTAGACGAGATAAATAACTAAAGAAATTGAGTCAAGTGCAATTATTGTGGAAAGATGATAAATGAAAACAGCATGGACTGAACAACACTTATCATATCAAATAGGCCTAGTGAGTGGGTGTAACCATAGTACCAAAACTCGATCCGACTCGACTCGGCTCAGCCGAAAATTGAGCCGACTCGGACCGCCTGTGACTCGGTCCGACTCGGGAACTACTTGGCTATTTACTATTTTGAGTTTTGAAAACACACACACATACACACACACACACACACACACATATATATATATATATGATAAAATGCGGCGTGCGGTGCGTGCGGTATCGCACCGCAGCCGTCTGATGCACCGCTACGTGCATCACACGCACCGCAGCGATGCATCAGATGGCTGCGGTGCGACGCCGCATGCCGCACGTGTAGATATATATATATATATATATATATATATATATATATATATATATATATATATATATATATATATATATATATATATATGGGTCAGGATTCTGTGCCGTCAATTTTTACCTTCATTTTTTGCCTTCGATTTTGATTCGATGCCCTAGAGGGTTTAGAACGTGTTGTTTTTTGTGGATGTGATCATTCCACCTTAGATAGAACATCCACAAAAAATCAGCACATTCTAAAACTTCTAGGGCCATCAAAAATATAATACAAGTTAACGTATAAAAATGGACGGTGGATAAAGCTTGTAATATTTGATGTCCCTAAAAGGTTCAGTTAAAACATCCACAAAAAATCAACACATTCTGAACATTTTAGGGCGTTAAATAACCTTGAAGGCAAAATTTTAAGACACAAGATCCTGACCCTATATATATACATAGAGAGAGAGACGTGTTAGGCTGCGGCGTGCGGTGCATGCGTCGTCGCACCGCAACCACCTGATGCACCGCTGCGGTGCGACGCTGTACGCACCGCACGCCACATTTTATATATATATATATATATATATATATATATATATATATATATATATATATATATATATATATATATATATATATATATATATATATATATATATACAGAGAGAGAGAGAGAGAGATAGAGAGAGATAAGGTAGCCTACTCCATGGAGTAGGCAACTTACTTACTCCATGGGTTAAATGGATGCCATGTGGCACTTTGTAATCGGATTTAAGACTTAGTCAACTTAGGTTCACCCTGCCCAACAATTATCAAGAAAATAAATTTGAGAAAAACACTTGCCAAGTGGCACTTTTAGCATGCAAAAAAAAATGTTTTTACGATGTAAAGTTTATCGTTAAATTTGTTTCAACTTGATCGGGTTGATTTAGAAAAAATTTTTCGGATTTTTTTTCATAATCCTAATCTATCCATATTGGATTGACCATACATCAACAAACAACCCGATTTAAAAGTGTCATGCAGCGTCTATTTAGCCCATCGAGTAGGCTATCCTTTCCCATATATATATATATATATATATATATATATATATATATATATATATATATATATATATATATATATATATATATATAATTACCGAGTCGCCCAAGTCGAGTTTCGAGTCGAGTCATCGAGTTACTCGACTCGATGGACTTTCGAGTCGAATCCAAGTTTCGGGTTTTTGAACACTACCTACATCAAATGCAGTGAGAGCAAGGTCAATTTTTATAACGGTAGTTGCATGAATGTAGTCTCCAAGAATGCATTGGAAAGGATGAATCTAAAGCCTGAGCCACATCCTCGGCCTTGTAAGGTGACTTGGGTGGATAAGGCCATAATGTCGGTAAGCCAGCATTTTTTTGTCCATATCCAGATTGCAACCAATAAGGACCAAACTTGGTGTGATGTTCTCCCCATGGACGTGCCACACCTTTTCCTAGGGAGACCATAACTATATAACTTAGATGTGATCCATTATGGAAGGACAAACACTTAAGCATTCAAGAATGATGGAAAAAGGATAGTGCTTAGTCCATTCCAACCATAAGAAGTAATCAAAGAGCAAACCAAAACCACCTAAGTCACAGGCAAATAACGGCAGACTATTATATGCATTTAATAAGAAGCAATTTGTGCATGAAATAAAGTGTCAGGAATAATCTATGCAGTTGTGGTGAAAGAAGTTCATGAGCTACCTGTAGAGAAAGTTCCTCCAGTGGTGAGTCAAGTATTAATGGAATTTTTCGATATCATCCCTGGTAATTTACCTAACGAGCTACCTCCTTTGAGGGATATCCAGCACGTCATTTATTGGTTTTACAATAAACCCAACAGAACTTACCGAGTTTAATAGCCATGTAGATGGGCTAATGTGGAACACTTTCATACATGAGAGCATGAGTCCATGTGTTGTCCCTGCCTTGCCCACACAGTCACACCTAAGAAGAATGCTGGAGGATTTGCGTCGATAGCCAAGCCATCAACAAAATCATTATCAAGTATAGGTTTCCCATACCTAGGCTTGATAACATGCCTGACATGATGGCTGAATCTGAGGTCTTTTCAAAGATATATCTCAAGAGTGGATACCATCATATTCGAGTTCAGCAGGGCGACAAGTGGAATATTGCCTTTAAGATGAAAAACGGACTCTTGAGTGGTGAGCCCTTCAGACTGACCAATACAATATGTACTTTTACAAGAGTTATGCCCAGGTGTTACGTCCTTCTATTAGGCACTTCTTGGTCATATATTTTGACATTTTGATTTATTGCAAGACCAAGCAGGACCAACTTATCCACCTTCGTCGAGTCTCTGAGCTCCTAAGCCATGAGAAACTATATACCAAGTTGAAGAAGTTCACCTTCATGAGTTCTCAGGTGGCTTTTCTTCGTTTTGGTGTATCGGCTGATGGGGTTTGCAGGAGACCCTGAGAAAGGCCAAGCCATCAGACAATGGCGTGAACCTCCAAATATTCACGAGGGTAGGAATTTTCGCATACTGACGACATTTTATCGAAGGTTCAGTAGGGAATTTACTACTATCATGCCTCTCATATACAAATTGTCTTAATAAAGAGGAGTTTTCATGAACTAAAGTTGCAAGTCGAGCGTTCCTCGAGATTAACAAGTTGATGACACACGCACCCGTGGCTTCTTCGAGGTGGCTTGTGATGAGTTAGGAGTTTGCATAGGTTGTGTACTTAGTCAAAAGCATGGTCTTAAAACTCGGTCGATACCGAGTCGAGCCGGTTGGTATGACTCGTGTTCGAGCCAAACCGCACCAATTCCACACCCCCGAAACTAAAACCAAAACATATTTGTATCGTCCCGTACCGACCGAGTCAATCAGGTATCGACTAATTCGGCCGATACAACTCGATTTCGGGTTGTAGAAGGAGTCATAGTTGGCCATGTGAAGGCACGTTTTCTTTTGGGTTTTTTTACTTTTTCTCCCCAATCACCAGCATCTGCACATGGTTGTGGGGTGGGCACAGTTGTGCATAATGGAAAGGGTAACAATTTGGGCCTATATAGGGGGCTTGAGTTTGTGTTTCTTCTGGCAATCTCATCATGTGAGGAGTGTGAAGTGTGGTGATGAACATTACGATTTGTGGAGAAGTGTGAGGATCATGGGGAGGTTTGTGAAGTGTGAAGGATAGTGAAGTGTTAGTTGGGTTTATCCTTCGGTGAGGAATCAATCAAGAGAGAAGAAATACACACCAATTGGTAAATCATTTGGTCAATCTATTAGCTAAATCCATTGGAAAATCTTTTGCAAGCTACATATAGCCCGCTGAGTTTGTGTTTTTTTTTTACCATCAAGTCATACGATATTTGAATTCCCGAAAGAAATCAGGAGTATACATGTGTTCTCAAACATAGTTGGTGTTGAGAACAAAGCAGCTAACGCACTTAGTAGGGTAGTTGCCATCTTGCATACCATGTAGACTTCGATAGTATTAAATTTGAATACCTTATGTGTTGTAATTTTAGTGAGATCTATGTTGCATTACTGAATTATACATAGGGAGCCAGCAAGGATTTCTTTATTCATTATGTTTTCTTTTTTTGGGGAAGTGGTCTTTGTATCTCACCACTCGTTAAGTGATAATATAACATGTGTTTCTAGAAATTTTGTACTAGGAAGTGATAATATAACATAACTATCCAGTTCTTGACGGTCAAAAAAATACATGGTTGGAGAAGGAGTTAGGCAAGGAGCAAAGACAAGAACAAGAGGGACCAAGGTTGAGGAGTGGCAAACGAAGATTTCAATATGTCAGCCAGGCAATGCAGCAGATACACAACGATGCAGATGAGAGTCTTGACAGTATACCTTCCGGATCTAGTGATGGTGGAGGAGTCATCTCAGTCACGACGGAGATGTCCGGGAATTGGTCACACTTCTAGTCCTGACCATGAAGAGCATGAGAGAGCTTCTTCACCTCCCAGTGCTCCCACGTACACCGGAGTCACAGGACCACCAGCCCCACCAGATCCACCACATGATGAAGCAGGGGCCGGGCCTTCTGGCACTGTTCATAAAGCTGCATATATACCATACTCGTACGGATATGATCCACCACCAGGTCCACCATCATCATATTACCGAGATTCTTATCAGCCGATGTTTTCAGAGCCAGAGGAATCGCAAGGAACATATGGAGATTCTTCATCCTTTTACGGCTACGGAGCCTACGGTTATGGTGTCCAGCACGACCAGGACATTGGTGAATCAATCTTCGGTTATTCTGGGCCTTTCGACGGGTCTTACTACCAGCACTACTCGGCACCAACTCCAAATAAAGACGAAGAAGAAGCTGGTCGAAATAATAATCTATGGAACTTCTGAGTTCTGAGTTCTGAATCTTCTGATCTGGCTATCTGAGCCAGCCAGGTAAGGTAACTAAAGGTGAGTTAATAATTTTAATATTGATAATCTGTATTCTGTGGAAGTGGAACACGTCATGATTCTAGAACTTATTATATAATTTGTATTGTAAATTTATAATAATAAAAAAATTTCAAAACTTTAAAAGGTTGTTTTATAAAACCTTTTAAAAACCTTTTTTAACTTCGCCAAAGCCGGTTCCAAGCCCGGATAAAGAAGGAGGGAAAAAGGATATAGGAAATTAGGAATTAGTAACTTCTTAGGTGTGACTTGTGAACTGTGACTTGTGACTTGTGAGTCTTGTGGATCAGTTAGGTCTCTACTGTCCAATCATTCACCTCGGGGAGTGGTGATTCGACAATAGTTGACAAGTTCATCAAGATTCTTAATCATACAACTCGAGAAGTGGTGCTTGTGAATCTTGATGAATAATGAATCCAAGACTCTAAAGTCTGAAGTCATAAGATAAGAGTATAAGACTCATAAGTCTTAGTCTGAACTCTGAAGTCATAAGATAAGACTCATAGGCCTAAAACTAACCCTAGCGGCCTAGCCTAAGCCCCAACTCCTAAGTCCTAACTCCTAAGGTCCCTAAAGGACCTAAACTAGGGCCCTAAAGTAGTCTAATATTTATTTTCTAATTTTTTATATTTATTTTCTAATTTTTTAGAATTTTTAAAGATTTTTTTAGATCATTTTACAATTTAAAAAAAATAAAAAAAAGGGGCCGGTACCGGTTTAACCGGAACTGGCCGGTTCAAACCGGTTCGGCGCCGGCCGATACCGGTACCGGTACCTGAGTTTTAAACCTTGCCTAATAGGCTTGGAGGGCATCCGAGCGACGATGAAAAAGGTAGACCCACATGTAACAATTGTAATCAACCACAAAAGAGACATAATATACATACCCATTCATAGAAGAGAAAGGAGAATATCCCTAGATATCATAGTGAACAAGATCAAAAGGAGCAGAGCTCTGAGAAGTAATAGATGAAAAGGAAATGGCAACAGCTTTTTGTGAGCTTGCAACTAATACAGGAAGACAAAGACGAAAAGGGACCACAACCTAGAGCTCCAAAATAGAGTAATCTCTTAAGTCACAGTTCCCACACATGACCCAGTCTCCTGTGCCACAAGTCGGCATCAGGAGAAACAACAGCACAAAACCCAGATAATGACCTAATCGGAGAGAGACAGAACTCCATCGGATAGAGTCCCCCTGCCCTACGACCTACTCCAATCGATCGGTCAGTACGCAAATTCTACACAAAATAAGAGGAAGAGGTAAATGTCACAAAACAACCAGAGACACAAAACACTAACAGAAATAAGATGCATGTGGAGTGTGGGAGCATGAAGCACAGAAGATGAGGAGAGATAACAAGCAGGAGCGAAGGCTGAGGTAATGGATCTAAACTGTGAAATGGCTAAACGAGAACCATTTGCAGTGTAGATCTGTGGCAAGTGCATCGCAGACTGACAAGCAGTGAGTAGGGAGGTATCCGGAGTCATGTGGTGTGAGGCGCCAGATTCCAGTATCCAAACAGCAGGACTACCAGAAGAAGTAGCAAAGGCTGAGGCACTGGAAGGTTCAGAAGAAGTGACAGACTGCTGAGAGAGTCGAAACTTAGCCAGTTCCTTACGAATGGAACTGTACCTCTCCAATCGAGACGGAAGAGATAGCAGCAGTGGGAGTCGGTCGAACACGACCACAACCTCGGCCTCTGGAGCCTCGATCTCTGTAAGTAGAACGCTTTTCTGTATGAAGTGAGAAGCAAGTGTCCACTAAGTGACTCGGCATCTGACAGTGACTGCAGAACGGTCTACCATGGGAGACAGTTGCAGCGAGAGAAAGCACAGAGATAGCTGGCGGGCCTAAGATTGGTGGTAGAGCAGCAAGAAGCACACCCTGGTGACTAGGTGGAAGAGATAAGGTTGTGAAGGCTAGAGTACACAGACGAGTCTCCTCAACAACAACCTCATCAAGACGTGGAAGGTTGTCCTGGTTAAAAAGCTGAATAGCCAAAGCACTGACCTCAGATCGTAGGGCAGCGAATAGCTGGTAGAGCTGAAGGCGCTCCCGGTAGATCTGATACTCTAGAACATATGACGGATTAGGAACAGGAGCGAGATCCTGAAGATCCCACCAATAGGATCGCATCTGATAGTAAAACTGTTGAACGATCAACTCGTTCTGCTGTGCCGACTGAGCCTACATGAGAAGTTGATACTCACGTGCTCCGCTCTTCTGAACAAAGCGAGCAGTGACGTATCCCCAAATTGTAGCAGCAGTGGCAAGCCCAACCATGTCCCATCGAAGAGAGCGGTCCACGAATGCAATGAGGTATGTCTTGATGCGCTGATCACGAAGCCTTCATGAGCCATACTCAGCATCAAAGTGAGAAGCGATGACAGAGCCATCGAGATGCCCTTAAAGATTCCAACCTCAAGTGTAGATTCCACAGTGGTTGACCATGCCGACCAGTCGAATGCCTTTTGGAGAAGGAAGTCCGTCGCGAGAGAAAGAAAATCACGTGGGATCTCATAGAGAGCCACGACTAGAGGAGTCAACATCGAAGAAAATGTAGACATGGACAAGACTTTTCCAAGAGGTGAGATCGAGCGAGCTACAAGAGGAGCAAAAAACAGCAGGGGCTTGGTTGCAAGAGGAGCGAAACAGATGGCCTGCGGGACGCGGCTCGGCTGTGGGAGACAGGCGGCAACAACACCAGGTGGCTCGCCTAGTTGCGGGAGATGGAGGCAGCATCACAAGGCGGAGACAGGGCTCGGCAGAAGCACCAAGCGGAGAGGGGCTCGCAATCCACACCAGGCGTAGACGAGGTCTCACGATCCGAGGTCTCGCGATCCAGGGCCTCGCGATCGGGTGCTGCGGATTGCGAGATGGCCCGATCGGGTGATGCGGGTTGCGGGTTGCGGGCTGCGAGAAGGCGCAAGCGGGACTGCCTGATAGCGCGATCGGGAGATCTTGTGAGGATCGGGAGATCGCGATCTCGAGATGGTGGGCTACGGATGACCCTCCCGATCGATTGGGACGAGGGAGCCGATCGACGACGTCGGCGATAAACCTCGCTCTGATACCATATGACAAACCCTAGAGGAACAGAGAGAGAAAGAGATGGCTAGGGTTTGGGGAGAGAATGGAATGAATCTCTCATTAGGCCAATAGACCAATATAAGGGCAGTACATGTGAGTCTTCAATACACAGAGTGTATGTATATACATGAATACATCTTAACACAAACTATACAGCCCAAACTAATATTAGCTGGACATTCAGTGGAACTTGGAAAATAATGATTAATAATAATTTCAGAAGGATTATCTGAAATATTGCGGGCAACCAATTATAGTATGCCAAATTGCATGTATGAAATTAACTATCATTTGACTAGTACAAATGTTATCAATTCACAAACAAACTAATTAACAGCATGGCGATGATAATCCAATCAATGAAGGGGTAACAATCTTAGAAAGGCAGGTTAGAGAAATCGTACCCTTAAAGGTATCATCTTCAGAAAATCATACATGTATAATCAACCTCTTTAATGATAATGCAAGAGACAAGTAGACTGATCGATTTAGAAGGTGGTACACGTCGCCATGTTGCATTGGTTTGCCCCCTGAATTGAACTTCTTTCATAAATTCATGAGATGCACGACTATTGTAACCTCTGGATGGATGGATTGTCAACAGTCCAGCATGAAAATCTGCGGACCGAGGAGTGCTGAATTTCTTCATCGGCTCAACTTGCAAGACCGGTGGCCTACTCCTAGGCTCCTGCCGAACAAGATTAAAAAAAAACTATTATGAAAAATAATTTGTATGATCCAGAAATACAAGGCGTCGAAACTCTTCGCTTAGCATTTGTAGCCAAAAAGAAAACACATCTAATATTTCAAAAGTTGGTCGATGGCTCATACAAAGATGCATATATTTCAAAAGTTGGCCTATGGCACAAATATTTAAAATTTTCAATTAAATAAGATACAATCAAACAATCATAGAAGGAAAAATAATTATAAAAAACAAGAATTACAAACAGAAGAATTACTATTCATTAATGATACATGATTTAATTTAACAATAACAACAATCTATGACCAGAGTTATGAAATAGGTGTTACTTCAACATTAATTCTACTTTCATTTTTGTTCAAAGCATCATGCAACACTGCGTGATAAAAATCAAGAATTACACCTAAATTTTTATCAACGAGATTTTAAAAACAACTGAGGAGAAAAAAAAATCAGCGAAAAGTTTCTATTATTGTCAGGCTCATCAAAGTAAAATGAAAAAATAAAAAATAAAATTGAAGGATTGCCTTGCTGGTTTTTATCATACCATTGCATCATGATTCACATCCAACATGGCATATTGTCGCTTGGCCCGGATAGATCTATAACGCATAGTATTTCCTGTTTTATAACATGATGAATTAATTAAGTGTGATCAGAATTTTGGAATAATAATATGCTTGCTTCCCTTATTTCTAATGAAAACATCAATAGAATGAAAAATATCTACAACTCACCTATATAAACCAGATTCCCCTCGATCCTGATGCACATGCTATCACATAATATCATGCCAAAGCAAACAAACATCCAAAGAAAAAGAGATAAGAAGAAGCAAAGTAGAGAAACATAACATAAACAGATAGTTTAAGCCTCGTACTCGACTTTTCTTTAGCTCAAACAAATGTCCTTGACGTTCAAGTAAATTCCTTCTACCTTAAGAATTGCTGCAACATCTTTAACCACCCCTTTCTTTGGCACCTGTTAGGAGACATTAAAAATTAGAACTTGATGTAAGTAATGTGTTAAGTTCACTTATAATTTTTTTGATAGATAAATTAACCACAAAAAGCACAACTCATGTACACTGAAAATACAGAAAAGGCAAAAAAGGCGGCAAAGGAAAAATATACAAAGGCAGATAAAAAAAGAAGACCCGTGCCACCAAAATAATAAAAGAAAGAAAAAGGGAAAAAAAAAAAGGCCCACCTTTCAAGCACAACAATAATGTCTTTTCTCAAAAACCAACCATGCCACCCTCTAAGTAGCTCCAAAACTTTACATCACCCAAACTCCCCGGAGTGTCAAAAGCATCAAAGCTACAATCTCCCTAGCTACCACAAAATACACACTCTTAGACATGCAACATCAATTACTAACCTCTATGTATCATATAATATGTCATCAAAATCTTATCTTGAGCAAGGTACAAAATCTCACGAAATTTCGCGAAATATCTCGATTTTATCAGACCTCGGCACGAAATTCCTACTGCTATATCGAACGAAATGGAAATCACGATAATATCGTGATATATCGCGATATTTCGCACAATATATTTGTCGGCAAGAAATATCGCGATATTTCTTGAAAATTTCGAGATATTTCGGAAAATTTCGAGATATTTCGGGATTTTGGCACCGAAATAATGGGACTGACTGGTTATAAAAGGGGACTGGGGGTTTCGGTCTCAGCAGCTTATTTACATATAATAACATATAATCAACTCATTTTTAGCTCAAAAAATTCCACAAGATGTAGAACTACAAGTACATCTAGAAAACCATGGTTCGTCAAAGAAATTTTGAATGTATAAAAAAATTTCTTTATCAAAACTCATTTTTTCAGACTTAGTAAAAAAAACAGTGTTTTACATTTCAGCATAATTTTTGCACGATTTCAAACTTGCACAACTTTCTTGTTTTAAGTCCGTTTTCAAAATCGTTTGAAGAATTATTTTAACAATCAACAAATCTTTATTTTGGAAATATTTTTATCCACAAAAAATATTAAAAATCATTTTAAAAACATAGATCAAAACAGGACCAAACAAGACTGCACAAGACTAACAAACTCAAATCCATAATACATGCTTTGTAACGCTCTACATCCGTAGATAGGGTATAAATATTATCTGAGTGTTCCAAATTGTGTATATATACTTGGTTTATGACTATGCAGAGATTCACTGAAAAATTAAATTAAAAAATCAATATTTCCACCATTTTTATAAAATCACAATATTTCTACACTGTCGAAATATTTCCCTGAAATATTTCCACATCCAGAGGGATCGAAATATTGACCGAAATGGAAATTTCGAACCCTGATCCCGAGTCCTTTCCAGAACAAGGAACATAGACCTTAAAGGAGCACAAGTTCGCTAAATTTCCTTCCAAGGGAAATCCTGGCCAGCCCCTCTCGATAAAGGCCATTAACCAGTGTGGTTCCCGTCTATGCAAGGCCTTAGAAGGAGTAAAATTAGGTACGGTCCTTGCCTTTTAACATTTTGCATAAGTTATGGCTCTCAATATTCTAACTAGTGCACTTGCGCTTGATAACCCAAGACTTCACCATTGCACTAGACAATGGCCCGCCCAAAATCTTCCAACTTTGGAAGCTCTTCAAAGAATAACATCATTTTCATATGTTGTCAACCTACTCCAATACAATAATGCAAAAAAGGGCATCCTCAAACTCAAACTACCAATCCCTCACAACCCGAAAAATCAAACAATGACTCCGTAAAAGAGCAATCTGTGTTGTGACGACCAAAATCCATAAGTTAATAACCAAGACTCCTGAGGCGGGAAAACCAAGATAGATAAGGTGAGGTGTCCAAGACCACAAATAAATCCCATCTTGCCTAGAGAAAAGGAGATTTTGGGCATTGGTCGGTCTCAGGCCGATACGTACCAGTATTGGCCGAAGCGGATCAATTCTGATTGAGACCAAAAAAAATAAAACCAAACATAGAAAAAAATTAATTGAAACATGTCGGTACCGGTTCGTACTAGCCGGTACCAACTTGAATCGGCCGATACGGACTGGTATGTACCGATACCTACCGAAACAAGCCAGGCATCAAGATCAAGGGTTGTACCAGTCCCAATCCAGCCAAAACCGATACATACCGGTATCAGCCAATGTTTAGAACCATATTAACAAACAAACCTCATAAGACTCCTGTGAAGCCCAACCTCCTCCTTTTTCTGTAATTCCACTCCACCGCCCTTCTCCACAAACTCTTCCTTTCTAGTTCAAAGTTCAAACCTCTAAAGCCACATCCCAAGTAAACACTTCTTAAATAGTAAAAGACTCCTAATAACAAGCTCACCTACTTCTAAGGCAGAGCAAATCACTTCGAGTCAACTATATAAGTCGTCTCGTTCTCACCCAAACCTCCCAAGAAAAAGTCCCCTCGAATCTTCTCTAACCTCTTAGTGCTTGAACCGGGGATAGTGAAGAAAGACATAAAATAAGGGAAGGCTCCAAAACTGATTAAAGTATTAACAATTTTAAGCAACAACTACAACTACTTTTGACGATACACCCAAAGACTAGAAGTACAAGTGTTGGGGGAAGAGAGAGAGAGAGAGAAAACAATGATCGTCAACTCCTATGATAATGCAATCATGAAAGCACGAGAAATAAGCATATATAAAATCTGAAGAGAGAGAGAGGAGGAAAAAAATGAACAAACCATCATTGGCATGCAAAGACTAGTAACCAACTTGTAGATCGATTCTTCCGGAGACCAATCAAGTGGGTAGGAATCATGGCTGCAACAAGAAAATGTAAAAGTCCATCAAAAAAATGCAAAGAACAACAACTGAACATCATCTGGTGGTAAATTACAAACTAATTACAGCTCGCAATGATCCATACTGTAATGTTAGAAGCGCAGCATCGAGTGGAAGTAAGTTATTTCTGAAATGACTTTCTGTACTTATGACATCAGTCCGAGCACCATGTCGAAGAAACAGCTCCACCAAGTCATAGTATAAACCTGAAGCTCCTTCAGTCAATGGGTATGTTCCTAATGGAAACGGTTTGTTAAGGTCCACCAACAGACCTGTCTCGCCTTCAAGCAACGCTGTGGCACAATTTGTTGCACCAACGGCACAAATCCACCGAAAAATTTCAGGTGGGAATAAATTATCCCTCATATACGGGCTGTCATCTAGTTCCCGCATCTCTCTCTCTCTCTCTCTCTCTCTCTCTCTCTCTCAAATGGAGTACTTCGGAGCCATGGTAGTGATAAGTACGACGGTGGTGGCGGTGGTTGTAGCCGATTGCGATGATGGTCGCTGCAGCCCGGGCAACACAGCACAGCATGTCTAAAATTTTGGAGAGAGGTGATAGAGAGGCCGACCTTGAAGTCCATATCGTCGTCCGAAGAACCGCCGCTTCAGCAACAGGAAGCTTAAGGGCCGGCGGCGGCGGCGGAGAGACAGAGATGAAACCTGGTGCATCAGACCCAAATTTAAACCCAAAGTAAACCAACGGCATCCGTCCGATCTCTCCATACTTTCTACAACTGGGTTCGTGGCAACCATCACGGGGAATTCGATTTATCACCCTCTTGGTACTAACTAGATTGCAGTTACCGGCACCGTCCGATGAAGCTCATGACCATCTGATGATGATAGGCAACGCATCCCGATGTCGAATCGAATCGGACGGCTGAAAATAATTGGAGGAGTTGAACTCTCTTTAAACTTGGGGCCCTCCAACAGCTGTCCTGCCGTCCAGGCCACGCGGTGGGCAGCCAGTACGTTTCTGTCCCTACCGATTTGACTGTTTGTCATTTAGCGTATTCAGTCCCTATCCAGTTAAAGATGTCGCTGTTGCAACTGTCAGATTGACGTGGCAGAATACAACTGGTGGAGCAATAGACTTAAATGTCTCCAGTGCATTTCAGCCACCAGTAGTTTGTTGATATGCCAATCGGGTCCGCAAAATCAAAAAAACCTTCCGACTGAATAACATTTCTCTTGTTTTAATTTTTCCAAAATCCAAAATGACCCCCAAGTCACATGTATTTTTCAATTTGCTCCTTGTTGCTTTTGGCTTTATTTTTTTGATCGCATCATGTGTGAATAGATGCCGGACGCCGGCGTGCATTTCGATCACTATAAACAAGTTTAACCCTTACTTTGTGAACGGCGTGCATTTCGATCACTATAAACAAGTTTAACCTGAGAACGATTTTGTTCCACCCTCCTTATATAGGTTTGAACATTATAAGCTCTCTCATTAGTTTATTTCAAGGGCTTTCATGCTATTAATCTTGGCGAGATGATCAAAAGCTTCTAAAATGGACCAATGAGAGAGCCGTGAACGTTCCAACCTCTTTAAGAAGGTTGGAACAAAATTGCTCTCCCTTAATTTGCCGTTGAGTTTTGAAGAAGAAAAAAAAACAACAAATATATGTTCGTCTTCTATATCCTTAATCGACGAATTGATTCTACTATTCTCCACTGCTCGAAGCCCAACGATTGAGCTCATTTGTCGTCGTGCATCCTAAAAGATGCCAAGAAGCTCCTGATTCTCGCTATAGTCTGCAGCACGGCACCTCCCGAATCTCAATAACCCTAGTTTAATGGTACCCTACCTCTAATAACTCAAAAACAAATCATAACACTCAAACTTCCCCTCCTCCAACCCAACACAATTGATTTTTCGTTTAGAAAGTAAAACCCAAAATCCAATACAAGTGTGGGGGGGTTTTCTGGGATCAGACGGTTCAAATTGGAAAGCACAATCAAACAGACCAAAGAACGAAGTCGATCGAGAATCTCGGGGCGTGGGTTGCCTTCCCGTGTCCGTCGCTCGACCGGGATTCTCGGAAGTAACTGGCACATGATTGGGATGTGTGATCTTCGCACGAGTTCGTTGCACGACTATAGGGACTTGCTCCTCATACGTGGCTGGCCAGAGGGTTGGTTCCTCGTGCGTGATCGGCCAGCGTGAAACGCGCGACAGGCCGAGTCACTTTCGGACCTCCATGGTGCAACTAGCCCGGGGAGGGGGGTGCTCCTCATGCACGGCCGGCCGGCGCGAAACGCGCGACCGGCCGGGTCACTTTCGGACCTCCATGGTGCAACTAGCCCGGGGAGGGGGGTGCTCCTCATGCACGGCTGGCCGACGCGAAACGCGCGACCGGTTGGGTCCATAGCACAATTCCACACCCGGGGGGGTTCCTCATGCACGACCGGCCGGGGGGTTGGTCCCTCGTGCGCGACCGGCCTGGGAGTTGGTCCCTCGTGTGCGACCGATCGGGTCACCTTCGGACCTCCATGGTGCAACCTGTCCGGGGAGGGGGGTTTCCTCATGCACGGCCGGCATGGGGGGTTAGTCCCTCGTGCGCGATCGGCCGGCGCGAAACACGCGACCGGCCAGGTCACCTTCTGACCTCCATGGTGCAACCCATCTGGGGAGGGGGGGTTCTTCATGCACGGCCGGCCGAGGGGTCGGTTCCTCATGCACGACCGGCCGACACGAAACACGCGACCGGTCAAGTCACCCTCGATGCAGCCAGTCCAAATGTAGGGGGCACCCGATCCTCGTGCACCGCCGGCCGGGGGGTTGATTCCTCGTGCGCGATCGGTTGGCGCGAAACACCCGACCGGCCGGGTTTTGCCTCAGATTTCCCTGGTTTGCAACCGAGGTACACATAACAAGAATCATTCATTCTTTTTGTGTTAGAATTTGCATTTCTGTACATGAACCACATACATATATCGGAACGTAACCATTGACGCAACTTACGTTCCAATCTAATAATGGGTTCAAAATGTAATAGATTACGTCAAAGGTTACGTCCAATTTGGTAAAGAAATTATTATCGTAAGTAATTTACGTTTCGTGCTGGACTTTATGTTTACATTCTTAAACGTAACTATGGATGCAATACTAATATGTTTACCTTCTGCGTATTGCTGAAACATAACCATTGATGCAAATACGTCACGTTCCAATTTGATAATAGGTTCATAAAGTAATATATTTTCGTTAATGGTTAACGTAAGACCCCCTAAGTTTTGTTTTACATTCTTAAATGTAACTATATACACAATTTAATTGTGTTTACCTTCAGCAAATGGATAAAACGAAACCATTGATGCAACTAACTTACATTGCAATCTATTAATGGGTTTAGAACGTAATATAGTTGCATCAATAGCTACGTCTAGTTCGGTAATGTAATTGTTAATGTAAGTTACATTTGGAAGTGCTTCTCTAAATTTGTAACTACATTTTTGTTATTATTTTTTCATATGCCACCTCGTAAAAGCCTGCTAAAGGAAGAGAAAGAGAAAAGGAAAGGGGAATAGAAATTACTAAAGAAGCTTATCCTTCTCCTTCTCCTTCTAATTCTGGTTCTACTTCTTGTTCTCCTCCTCTTGAAAAATATCCAATACAAAGAAAAAAGGCTGAGCCAAAGGTTGATTCAGAGGCAAAGCAAGATGCACCTAAGAGAATGAAAAGAAATTTGTGGTTCCACTAGTACTCATCTGTGAATTTGTAGTTATCATTTTTGCTCGAAGTACATGTTCATATCTCTAGAGAATTTTAGTGTTGTTTAAGAACTCGAAGGGTTGTATGAACATTTTCAAGAAATTATGTTTTGATTTTCTACATAGATTGAAGATTATGAAGCAAATGTTTGTACCACAACTTGTCAATTATCTATTGCAACACCATGTGGCCAACTTATTGTCTGAAATAAAGGGAATAAAAATTAGTTTTACACCCAAAGGAGTTCACCCTAATCCTAGAGCTTAAGTATTCCCTAGGAGGTCCCGTTCCACATCTCCAATGTAAATGGCTGATTTCTCATCTTAAAATAAAATATTTTGTAGGTTTTTTTTTTTGTTTGAGAAATCCCTCTCAAAGGTTGGAGGGGGGGGTTCGGCCTAAATCCCTACCAATTCATTAAAAGAAAAAGATCCAAATATTGTCAAAGCGGAATGGACATCGGACTTGAAAAGAATATTTTTAGAGTGTTGTCAGGAGCTAGGTTAACAAGGTCATAGGCCTACGAGTAGTTTCACCAAATCATGTTAGAAACTATTGTTAGAGGAGTATACCAAGCAAAACAAATGGGGTCTACCAACTAGATCAGTTTAAGAATTTATATAAAAATCTATGTGCCGACTGGAATGAATGAGATCACCTTTGAACGGAACTCTTCTGGTTTTGGGTGGGATGACGTGAAGCATGTTTTTGTGGCAGATGATATGGTATGGGATGGATGCATAGAGGTAACTAGAAAACTTTAAAGTGGGTTCTTATATATATTTTTGTTATATAGACATTCCACTGACCTAAGTATGAAATTGACACAGGCACATCCAATGTTAAAATTTAAAACTCAAACATTGCCGTATAAAGAACTATATTATGCAGTTTTTCAAGGGACAATAGCCACGGGTAAGGAAGCATTAACCATAAGCATGAACAAGGAGCCTACTAATTCAAAATCGACACCACCTGATACGGCTCCCACCCAAGGATTTGAAGAGATGCATACTTCGTCTTCCTTTGGGGTTGATGAGGAGGTTGGAGAGGAGCATACTAGTGTGCATAGGAATCGAGCATCTAGTTCATCGACATCCGCTTCAAATCAATCTTGTGCCAAAGTGAAGTTGTTTAATGAGTTCAATGCAAATGCGGACTTGATGACCCAATTTCTACAATCCAGAATTGCCCAACCTACATCAACTCAACAAAGAGATGAGGCGTATACTCTACATGTTGTCATGCCCATGCTAAACGAAATGATGAACATGGAGAAAGGAAGCCCATTTTACTATGCAGTTCTCCGAGCATTCATGGAACCACAAATGCGAGAGATGTTCATGTTGCTTGAACAAGAATTTCGATTGGGTTGGCTGAAATCCATTACTGGTTACAACCTTTAGTTCGACAGTTTTATCTTTTTTAGATATGATATATGATGTTTTGTGGATTTGGGACCTTGTTTGGGATGTTTTGTGGTTATATTGGACATGATAGAGATTATGTGGGTGTTGACCTTTTGCTATTAATGCTAGTTTTGGCATGTGATTATGGTGAGACTCGATTAATAGTTTATATTTTATGTGTTCTGTGGATTTGGGTGTAGTCCATAGTTTTTAACTCCCACCATAGTTTTTGCCTATCAGCCTCTAAATTTGCTCCATATGCATATGTTCAGCTAGTGCTTGGGTACTCTTTTTAAAGGATCAGAAGCTTTTTTGGTCTACTAAAGGTATTTCAATCCCCTTGTGATGATGGATCTAGTTCTAAAGACATGGAATTTGGTCTGAATCTATTCATTAGGACTACCATTTCTTTTGGTTTATTATTATTATTTTTTTCAGTGCTAAATCATAGTTGTTACTTTATTCTTTGATCACCATTTGATATATGTTTGACCATGGCTTTGAATGCTTGTCATGTTTATTTGGTGAGATTGGTGGAACTGTGTATCAATCTACCATTTATGTCACCTCATGGGGCCTAACTCTACGAGCCTTTTGAATATGTGATCAAAGGGGAAATGGTTTGAAGGGTGTTCCACCTAAAGCTTCCATAAGGGAGACATTGACATTTTTATCATCATTGGCATTTTTATTAACATAGTTGTCTTTAAATCAACTATGTGTAGTGACATAGTTGTCTTTAAATCATACAGTGAAGGCATTGTGAATGTAGCATTAACATAGATGGCTTGATTACCATTAAACGGATATTAATGTCATTTCATATTGTGATGGGATATAAATATTATATAATAATATGTTTTGAATGACAGATGCAATGAATATTGTGTTTAGTAAAGACGAAGATGATGTATTGACATCTATTGTTATCGATAGAATGTTTTTGGAGTTCATAGAATATATTGAAAAACCACGCATAGCTCGACAACGGATGTTCACATCGGAAGAGATGGGACATAAGTATGTTAAGGACCTTTTAGATCCCGGAACACATCGTAGATATGTTCACAGAATACTTCGAATGAGTAAAATGGTGTTTCTTAAATTAGTTCAAGCACTCAAAAGAAGAGGGTTATTGAAGGATACACAAACCATATCCGTAGAGGATTGATTAGCAATATTTATCATCATTATCGTGCATAACTGGAGTAACTTTGATGCATGTGACAGGTTCAACCATTCTTCAGAGACAATAAGCTAGCATTTTAATAATATGTTAGAGCCTATTATTGAATTTTTTAATAAGCTTATTGTACCACCATCTTTTGACGAGACACCAATGGAGATTTATAACAATAAGATATTCATGTCATGGTTTAAGGATTGTATCGATGCAATTGATGGAACCCATATAAATACAGTAATTCCAGTAGAAAAACAAATCCCATTTCGGTCTGACAGAAAGAATGAAGTCACACAAAATGTATTGGTTGTTTGCTCCTTCAATATGCGTTTTATATTTGTACAGGCTGGTTGGGAGGGAACGACACATGATGACAGAATTTTGGGTGAAGCAATATGGAATCCAAATATAAAATTTCCTCACCTCCCTCCAGGTAAATCTAATTTTCTGTTAGTTTGTCAATTTATACTTTATAATGTGTAATTTTTTTATTTAACTTATTATATTCCTAGGCAAATATTATGTCGTAGGCTCGGGTTATAAGAACATGCCGGGATATCTTTCGTCATTTTATGGAGTCAGATACCATATACCAGACTTTCATTGTGTTGGTGGGAGAACAGAATCTACGATGGAGTTATTTAACCATGCCCACTCCTCACTGAGGAATGTCATTGAGCGATACTTTGGCGTCTTGAAGAAAAGGTAGCCAATCTTGGTACGTATGGCTTCATATCCATTTCAAACGTATGTGAAGATTGTCATTACTGCATGTGCACTACATAATTTCATTAAACATGAGGCTACTAGGGATTTCTTATTCACCCAGTATGCCGATAATGATATGGTTATTGACGATGGTCCCAATGAAGAGGATGACTTAGATGATAATGGTGGTGGTGGTGGTAAGAATGAGGGTGTTGTACTTAGAGGTAGGGACAACCAAATGGTAGAATTCAGAAAGTCATTGGCCAATGCAATGGCAGCATCAGAAGGGATCGTTTGATTGTATTAGGGACTCATATTGCTTATTTTCATTTTGGTTTGTTATAATACTCTAAACTATTCTCTACCAATGTCGTTTGTAATTGTGACTCTTATGTCATAAACATCCTTATTTATTGTAACACTTTGTTTGCCTCTAATTGATGTGTTTTAGAAAATGTAGTAAGATTTGTCATAATTTGGTGGGTCAGTGCCTCCTCATTGTAGGTTTTCTTTCCTATACAAATATAGTGGGTTGATGTCTCCATGATGGGGTGCTTGTGCTTTGTATTGGCTTGTAAGAGACGTACGTCAGAAAACTTATGGTGATTTACTATGATACGGTGGGTGAGCATCTCCTTAAGGGGTCTCGGTGATTCACATTGGCCTCTAATAGATTTATATCAGAAGGTTGAGGATGGTTTGCAATGGTACAGTGAGTCGATGTCTCCTTGAGAAGGGACTTTAAGCTTTGTTTTGGTTTCCAAGAGACGTTCATCAGACAATGCAAGATTATTCTCCATGATGCATTGGGTTGATGTCTCGCTGAGGTGGACTCCATGCTTTGGTTTGGCCTCCATGGAATGTTCGTCGAAAATGGGTTCATTCCCAAGTTCTTTCCATAACAGAGCATGGACGTTTTATTAACAATTGTTAATTATGATCAAAATTAGTTTTCTATTGAATCAGCCAAACACGTATAATAGCAAAATTGGTTTTAAGTGTAAAACTAGTTTTTGGTAAGCTAAAACTAGTTTTGCTAAAAACTAGTTTTTGGTACTTCAAAATCAAAACCTGAAATTTCAAAACTGATGCCAAACATTGTCTTGATAAATATCAAAGGGGGATTATCGTATATAGCACCTTGGTTGCGCATACGCCTTGTATGTAAATTTATTTTATCATGAAGATCATATCTTTTTTCTTTTTTAAGATCATATCCTTTTATTTTATTATAAAGTAATTAACAATAAATGACAGACTTGGGTATTTGAGTGGATTTTCGGTTTGGAAAAACTTTTGGCTACACAGGAAAATGAAGATCAATTTCCTAGGTTCCTAAAGTGGGCCCATATAACACCAAGTACGTACGAAACGATCAAGGATGTGATTGAAGATCAGGAGGTTAACGATTCCTATACAACATGAATATTATACATGGTTTAAATTAATTGACTTATGATTAATATATTCTGTATTTTTTAAACAGAATAAGATTTTGAGAAGCTGTCTCCAACATAAGTAAGTTAAAGGAGCAAGTGTTGTTGCTCTTCTATGGTGAGGCGAAAACTAACACAAGCCACGTGTAGTGACCAAGGATTCCTTCATGATCATCCACGAATCCGTGGTGAAAGTAGTTCTGTACCCCTCTTCGATTAATTAGCCGTCACATGCTGCATGTTCTTTTTCTTTTATGAGAACCCCTCCAAGAGAATGGAGGGTTAGGCAGCCCCCGACTAGTTATATAAATGAAAGATTAGGTTACAATGTAATTACAAATGTCACGTACTTCAACACCGAAAGACTACCACAGGGATGATCCATAACTTCATGATAAAAACAACGGATCACAGAAGTTCCTCCTCCCCTGCTGCTTTGTCACTGAAAATGTGACAGTTCCTCTCAAGCCAGATTACCCAAAGCATAACCATCGCCAAGATATCCCACGAGGTTCTAATTTCTTTTTTGATCCTCCTCCTTCTCCAGATAGACCATAGGGCCTTCAAACTTCTTGGATGGGATGTTATATCACATTTACTCTCGAAATGGTCCCACACTCTCCTTACCAAAGGGCAACCGAGAATAAGGTGGGAAGCACGCTCTTCTTCGATGTGGCAGAAGGTGCACCTAGACTCCGTAACATTCAGATTCCTCCTCATGTAGCCTCTCTGAAGAGAGGGGCAAGATTAGCCGCACATTCCAGAGGTAGTTGTTCCCTGATAGGCGTGCCTGAGACTGGACCAAGGCCCCTCGATTGTGAGCAATGGAGAAGAGATTCAGTTTCAATGGTGCATTTCCTAGCTAAGCATCATACCAAAATTTGATACGACAACCATCCCCCAAAGTAATCTTGTTGCCCCGCTTGTAGAGGTCCCGCACCTTTAGTATCCCACTCCAAAAATACAAAATTTTACCTAAGGCCCTGCTACTGATCTGGGCATGCCACATGGTTTTCAGTCACAATACTAGACCGTTGCTACTTATAGAATTTGAGGCACTGGTCATTCCACCATTGAATCCCAAATATGCACTAGTTCGCCCAGTCAATAGGTGTGACTCGTATGATAAGTGCAAAGTGCACCTCTAAATTCTCAACCGTGGTTCGCACTAAATGTACAATCGCACTTCATCACACCTCGTCGTGTAAGCCGATTTTCACTTTATTTATCTAAAATAGCCCCCCATGAGATTTGATCCCGAACCTCCTTCCTTGCAAGCCTCACTGCTTACCAAGGATCTATAACCACTTTGTTGTAACCATCCCTACTAAAATTGTTAAATATCAAACTATTTTGAAAACCTCCAACATTCCCTTTTGTTTGTTAAATATTCCAGCTACCAAACGATGCCTAACGGCTTTTCATCTTAATTCCGAGTGACAAACACTCCCCTCAAAAAAAATTAAATTAAATTAAATACTACAAAATTAGGGAGGGGTCTCAATGGGTTGGGTTGGCTCGGGTCGAGAAGTAACAACTTGCAGTTTGCCAAACCCCCTACTCAAAAAGCAACCCATGGATTTCCAATGGTAACCCAAGCACCCCACACCCATTCTTCTCTCTCCCTTCCCCCTTATTGTCGGTGCTCGTGCAGGTCGATGTCCCCGCCCCCATCCACATGCAAGTCCATGTCCCCACAACCGCCACTACAGGTCGTCGCCCATATGCCTCCCTCCTCAATCGGTCCCATCTAAACCACTACCACCGCCTCCCGTCTCCTTCCTCCTCATTTCTCTTCTTCTTCCTCCTCCTCTCCCCCCTCCTTCATAGGGGTGGCAATGGAGCCCGAGAACATGACTCGAAACTATGGGTATGGATATAGATTTTGTATCCGAAACAAGGTTTGGATATGGTATGGGTATAGGAACTCTACCCGATCTAGTTTTGGGTATGGATATTGTGGGTATAAAAATAGCTAAGGCTCTAGGCCGGTCCATAGACCCACAACCCATCAAAAAGCAAACCAGCAGAGGCCTACGTCTCCAAGGACCACAAGGACAACTCATAACCCACCAGCAGATCAGCAGAGGCCCACATCTTTAGTGACCCACGAGGACAACTCGTGGCCCATTCAGAAGCCCACATGTGAGCCAACCACAGGATGCCACATGGACCAATTGAAGCTTGCCACGTTAGCAAAGGTGGTTATGAAAGGCCAACAACTATAAATATGCCAGACGACAACAACAGACGGACCTTTTGCCAGTTGGAGAACTTTTAGCCTCTGGTAGAGTAGCAGAGCTATGCATTAAGGTTGATCGGATCAGAGACTACGTCTCATTCCCCTACCTTCTCCTTCTAGTTTACTTCTTTGTAGAAGCCTCCCTCAGAATATCGAGCAACCTTCAAAAGATAGTGAATTTAAGGGTGCGACTAATCGTATGGAGACATAAGCTTCGGCCGAAATTCGACAACAAATTCATGTGTTTACTCTCTTTACTTTTCTCACTCAATTCTCACTTACAAATCTATCACTAATCAATTGATTGTTGGCGGAAATCTTCCAACGACAAAAGAATCCCCCACAAGTACCTCAATGCCCATACCCGATAACCAATTTATCATGTATATTAGATGATATAGTTGGCCTACAAACTCTTTGTAATATACCAAAATTTTACCCGAACGTATATCCATACCCAAATTCTACCCAAGCTCATACCATGAGAAACCAGAAGAGCTTCAGAACATTTCATTGTAATGCATTGATTTTTTCCTCAAAAATAATAGCATATGTTTGAAGAAAAAATAAGCAAATTTATACCTACTTCATACCTGAAAACTGACGCAGAACCGGAATGGGTATGGGTCAAATATGGATCATCTTATACCCGAATGGTTATGGGTAGGGTATGGACCCTACCATACCCAAATAGGTATGGGTATGGATAGTAGGGTTCGAGCCGAACCCAACCCGTTGCCACCCCCACTCCTTCCTATTTTGTGTCCTCTATCTAAACTAAAATGACTCAAACCATTGCAGGTCAAGTTTTGTACATCACATTCACGCAAGTCGAGTTCCCCTACAGCCCATTCGTCCATTGGCATCCGAGTGATCAATGATTGCTGAGTGCTACTACTATAGTGCACTCAGTCTCCTCTGGCCGAATGGGCTGTAGAAGCACTCGCCTCAAATGGTCTGCAGGAGGAAGAAGGGGAGGAGGGAGGAAGACAGCTGCGGCATGGCTTGCAGGGAATGGGGGGGGGGGGGGGGTGACGGGCAGATGCAAGTGCATGCAAGGGGAATATGAAAGGCTTGACAAGATTTAACCACAAACTATAAAGGAAACCAATACTAAGTCACAGAATTGAAGGCATTAAAACAACTACACATAAGCACAAAATCCTTCCATTGTCTACAAAATTATTATTCATAAGACACCCAGGGCCAACTGATGTCTTTTTTTTTCGGTTGTCGACGGGTCATTACATCGTGATCTGGAGATCCGACATAGCTAACGGCCCATCCCAACAAGTCGATAAATACCCTAACAAGTCTTCGAAGGCCAGCGAGTATCCGAAAGTCCAGCTGAATCCAGAGGCAGAAACAGAAAAACCATTCTGCTTTAAAATTGGGCAAATTACACTTCACCTCCCTGAAGTTCAGTCCAAAATAACTTGACCCCCCAATAATTAATAAACCACATTTTTTTCCCTCCAATTCAGTTCTGATTAGATAAGAATTACCAAAAGAGGGAATTTAGTAGTTGAGAAAAGAGGGTATTGTGCTAACTCCTGGAGTGGCAATGGGTCGGGTCGGGTAGGTTCGGGTCGGGTTGAGACATAAGTATAAGGGGTAAACATCAAATCCGAACCCGACCCGTTTAATAAACGGGTCAAAAAAATAAACCCAAGCCCAACCCACCAAATAAACAGGTTGACCCGACCCGACCCGTTTAACCCGTTTAATAAACAGGTCGGGTTGGGTCGAGTTGTATCAGATCGGGTTGGATCGAATCAGGCCAAGTCGAGTTGGGCACTGCATGCACAGCTGCAGTACCTTCAGGCTTTTGGTTGTCAGCGATGTGAAGTACAACACAATAAGGTTTTTCATGTATAGATTTTGAAGAGTCAAACATCAAACAGTGAAACTTGATGTCTTGAGTTGTTAAAGCTATTCCACACTTCCACTAGAATCTTATTATAAACATGCAAAAAATCAAAACGCCGGGTCTCAATGTCTTATGCAGGTCGGACTCGGATCGGTTTTGCGGATCAAGCAGGTTTCCGGGTTGACCCAACCCATTAATTCAACAGGTCAAGTCGGGTCAATCGGGTCAGATGTATGAACCCAGACCCAACCCAATAAATAATCGGGTCATTCGGGTCAACCCGTTTATGACCCAAACCTATTTAAGCTAAACCCAAACCCGCTAACTTCGGGTCGGGTTTGGGACAGGTTGGCTGGTCGGGTTAAGGATTGCCACCCCTAGTGCTAACATTTAAAATTATAGGGATCGATTTGGAATTAAAACTATAGGGACCGATTTGGAACAAAAAAAAAAATTTAAGGGGCACTAAGTGATTTTGGGCTAAACTTCAGGGGGGTAAAGTGTAAATCCACCCTCAGTGTTTTAGTTCAAGAGGGTTATGTGAAAATCGACAACAATTGAGAGAAGTTTCAGGCAATTTACCCTAAATTTAACTCCAGGAATCTATCTAAGCAGCTGATTCAAACGAATCAAAACAAATAGCACATAATAATATTAGATATGGTAAAAAAAAAAAGAACGAAAGTATCGTCATTTACTTTTGACTAGATGCTGATTGCCCCGCACAAGGCCAAGTGATGCAAGGCAGCTATAGAACAAAGCTTTTTATGGTTAGCTACGGTGGGCTAGGAATCTATAATACATATTACAACGTGTTCGTTTTATTTACAAACATGCCACTATACCATAGATATTTGAGACCGCCCAACCATATACATAAAGGCTCAGATAAAAACTAGTAAGCTGATGTAAGGGTGAATGTGATTCATTTGGGTAGGGGGAACGGATGAGATTGAATGGAGTTAAGATGGACGAATGGGATTGAGAAGAAATAAATGAATGAAGTAACAGATTGTAAACAAATAAAACTCTATAATATATTTGAGGGTTTTTATGTAAAAAATTGAGGATACATTAGGTATTGAATCTATTGTTCACGCGTTTTTTCTACCAATGGTTAATTTCCTAGGACTGTTGCATATCCACTCTTTCTCTTCTCTCTCTCTCTCTCTCTCTCTCTCTCTCTCTCTCTCTCTCTCTCTCTCTCTCTCTCTCTCTCTCCATGAGCTGCGGATTTTGACCCGTCCGATCGAAATGGATCCAACGGATGGGAATCACCAGACAACAAAAATCGTTTCTATCCATGAGTTGTAGATTTCGGCTCGTCCGATTGGAATGGATCCAACAGATGGAAATCACCAGACAACAAAAATCGGTATTACTGTAGCCGCTATAGTAACAACGATTTTTCTTTGGACCATTCCATTCTCATCAATCCGTTGTGGGATTCATCGGACAAACAAAATTCGTTGTTAATGTAGCCGCAACAGTAACAACGCTTTTTGTTGTCCTGGTGAATCCCATCTGTTGGATCCATTCCGATCGGAAGGACCGAAATCCGCAGCTCATTTTCTCCCGCAGCATACAACGCTGTAATCTATATAACAAGGGACATCGGTTTTGTGCTGACTAGACAAAACGAAACAAAACAGCTGATTAGAACAAACTGATTGGACAAAAATGAACCGAATAGATCTAACCATTCGTTCAAAAATCAACGCACGAAAATCTCTTCTTGGTTTCAAATCCCAACCCATTTAAACTGCACTAAACCCCTAAAATCTCGGCCCATTGAAACTGCACTAAACCTGACCGTTCATCCTGTGATCGTTGTTCGCATCAACGACTATAAACCCTCATGCTGAAATTTCGGCCGCCTCAAACCATCGGGTGGTTCTCGAGGAATCCGTTCGAACAGAGACAGCTTTGATTGATCGATTATAAGGGGAGAGGGAGTTGGTCGCGACGAAGGCTCCAGTTTCGTGCCAATTGACACGGGCGAGGAAATGGATGTCCCTATGAATGCCGGTGTTATCGTCGAAAGTGTTTCGTTGCCAAAGGCGTTCAGGTGTGTTGCTGCCAAAGGCGGCCCGCTGCAGTACCGACATGTGTGTTAACAGCCGAAGGCAGCCCGCTGCAGTGCCAACATGCACGGCATGCATTAGTCTATAATACATATCACAGCACGTTCGTTTTATTTACAAACGTGCCGCTGTCTACATATTTTCTGGCACGCCTGATTAAATAAGACATCAACTTTTTACCCATCTGATCTTTGCAATTGGGATGGAATCAAGCGCAACCAACAAAGGCTATTATATTTGCAATTGGATCTGAATGAACCGTCCGATCAACATCAGTTCAGACGGTTTAAAGAAAGAACCAATATGGAAATCCGTTTTTAAAAAAGCACAGCACCAACATGGTTTAAAGATAGCACCAATATGGAAATCCCAATATGTATTTTTGGGAGCCTATTGCAAAAATCATGATCTAAGATGGAAGTCCGATTAACAAAGCCAATTGCAATAAGAAAATCCATTTTAAAAAAAGCACTTCACCAACATGGTTTAAAGATAAGACCGATATGGAAATCTCAATATGTATTTTTGGGAGCCAATTGCAAAAAATCGTGATCTCCTAATATGTAAGTCCGATCAAAAAAGGCTATGTAAATTTCTTGGAGCCAAATCGTGATCTCCTAATATTGAAGTCCGATCAACAAAGGCTATGTAAATTTCTTGAAACCAAATCATGATCTCCTAATATGGGAACTCAGAGCTATTGTATCTTCTATATCTACGACCATCATCAGAAGAAGAGAAGAAGGTGAAGGTGACCATCATCAGAAGAAGAGAAAAAGAGAAGGCGACCATCATTAAGAAGAAAAAAAAAGGAAAATTTCAAGAGACCGACACAATCCAGCGCTCGGTGTTGAGGTCGCCAGGAACACCACGATCCATCGCTTGGCGTGCAGACGGCGTTGAGGAGGCCTCAAAGGGGCGTCGAGTTGGCGTGGAGGGAACCACCGCCTGCGCCTTTGCTGCCCGGCACCAAATCGTGATCTCCTAATATGGAAGTCCGATCAACAAAGGTTATGTAAATTTCTTGGAGCCAAATCGTGATCTCCTAATATGAGAACTTCAAGCTATTGTATCTTCTATATCTACGACCATCATCAGAAGCACAGAAGAAGGTGAAGGCGGCCATCATCAGAAGAAGAGAAAAAGAGAAGGCGACCATCATTAAGAAGAAAAAAAAAAGAAAAATTTCAAGAGACCGACACAATCCAACGCTTGACGTTGAGGTCGCCAGGAACACCACGGTCTATCGCTTGGCGTGCAGACGACGTTGAGGAGGCCTCAAAGGGGCGTCGAGTTGGCGTGGAGGGAACCACCGCCTACGCCTTTGCTGCCCGGCACCACCGTCGGCGTCGATCCCCTTTGATGCCTCCTTGAGGCTGCCTGCGCCTTTGCTGCCCGATACCACCGCCGGCGGCGATCTGATCCAATCCGTCTCTTGGCGTCGAGGTGGCGTTGAGGCAGTGTCGAGGAGGCCTCGAGAGGGATCGCCGAGAAAAAAGAAAACATCGCCGGCGTCAATCCGGTTCTCGACCCAATCCGGCACCACTACCGGCGCCTTTACTGCCCGGCACCACCACCGGCGTCGAAGCCGCCAGGAACACCACGATCCATCGCTCGACGTGCAGACGGCGTTGAGGAGGCCTCAAAGGGGCGTCGAGTCGGCGTGGAGGGAACCACCACCTGCGCCTTTGCTGCCTGGCACCATCTCCGGTGTCGATCCCCTTAGACGCCTCCTTGACGCCGCCTGCGCCTTTGCTGCCCAGCACCACCGCCGGTGATCTGATCCAATCCATCGCTTGGCGTCGAGGTGGCATTGAGGAAGCATCTAGGAGGCTCGAGGGGGATCGCTGAGAAAAAGGGAAACACTGCTGGCGTCGATCCGATTATCGACCCGATCCGGCACCACCGTCGGCGCCTTTGCTGCCCGGCACCACCACCGGCGTCGATTCGATCCATCGTTCAGCGTGAAGCAAAGTTGAGGAGGCCGTCGACTACGCGTCGATCAGGTTCTCACTCTGTGCCTTCAAAGAATAGAGTTTTATGGGTTCTGTTCTATGGGGGTGAAGTTCACGTGACCACACAAGTGTCAAAGAACATATTTTTATGGGTTCTGTTCTATGGGGGTGAAGTTCACGTGACCACACAAGTGTCAAAGAACAAATTTTTATGGGTTCTGTTCTATGGGGGTGAAGTTCACGTGACCACACAAGCGTCAAAGAACAGAGTTTTATGGGTTCTGTTCTATGGGGGTGAAGTTCGCGTGACCACACAAGTGTCAACTATTTGGGTTTTGACAATCTCTGTTGTTTTTTTCTTTTATTCATTGTGTGACTTCAAAGAACAAAGTTTTATTGGAGGTTCAGTTAGGGGTGTAAAAAAAGCCCATCGATCCAAACCCGGCCCGAATTTCAGACATTATATTATGTCATTTCAGCTTTGTCCAATTTCTCCTGCTATGTACTTCAGACATTATATTATGTCATTTCAGCTATGTAATTTCGGCATTATGATTAAGTTATTTATACTATGCATTTTGTTCGTACCCTTATGTAATTTTAGCATGTTTACGTGAGTCACATAAGTAGGCACATATGCCAGTCGTGTCACGCCGAAGGCGTCAGCTACGTGCCACACCGAAGGCTCCCGTTGCATGCCGCATCGAAGGCGCCCGCTGCGTGCCGATCGGCACGGACTTCCACTAGTTTATGTTTAAGGTTTATGATGATAAAAAAGGAAAGATCTATAAGCCGATAGATGCAATGCGTTAGATTTTGTCAGGTTTTAAGAGGGAAAATTGCTGCTAAATACCCATATCCAAAGAAGCTGGAATTTAGCTTATTTAGGGATAGTGAGTTATTAAAGTTGCAATCGAGTTATACTTGGCGGGTTGACGGGTTATGATGGCTGAATCCTAACCCTAACCCATTTATTAAAAGGGTTAATCATCCAAACCCTACCCTAACACCCTAGACTGGTTAACCCCAACTCTCACCCAGCTAACCCTATTAGTCTAACATAACATAGCTGATGCTAAACAAATATGCATCAGGACTTTTAATTGTCGAACCAAAAAAATATTAACAGTTTTTGTTTCTTTTATTTTTAGGCCATTTATTGAAATTTTATGCTTTTTCTTTTATTTATCAGTTTTTGTCAATACCTTATCATGTGGAGATGTCCACGACCTTATTCGATAACTTTTCGAATGATTCCAGAATCATTCGGATGAGTCAGCAATATTAATAATAAAATATAGTTTAACATGTTCTACAGTGCATCGACGATCGAGATTAGAAGCTTCTTGATCCAACGATTGGATCATGACAAATTAACTATTTAATGGCATGACACTTATATGTGCTTCAATCCATGGGCATTTAAGATTTTATTGATACCAAATCACCTTCACACAGCCCCCATCCCTTCTTTGACCGTACAACCATATGAACTCCCCTCTCTCTCTTCTTTTCATGTAAAATCGCCACCCTCATCCGTCCCTCTTTCTCTCTCTTATTCTCGTCTCCCTTATTTTCATATTTGTCCCTCCATCCACGCCGTCAACCTCTATTTTCCTTAGTATCTCCACCCTCCATCGCAAACCCTAGATATATGAGAAGGGAAAAACATAAGCAAAATTCAGATCTGATGAACATATGTTGCCTCTTTGTGAAAGTTTTTGAGATTCGATCCTTCTTCTTCCCTGACTTCGCCTCCAGAAGCATCGTCTTCCACCTCTGGGAGTGGTACTCGACTAGCGAACCAAATGATCTGTCATCTCCGATCGATCCACCTTTCTCTACAAAGACTCGTCTTTGACTCTTTGCAACCCGAGCCAGTTTGATTTTTCAAATTCTTTATTCTTCTTCCGCATCCGCATCGTCTTCTATCGCCTTAATTGCTTTTGCATCCTCTTCGTTGACATTAATTGACTTTATTCACCCCTTTTGAAACCCATTAAAAACCATAATCATTATTATATTTAATCGGATCGTCGTGGCCTTTTGCAGAATTGTTTATGCTATTTTATATAAAAAATTTGATTGTTGTTTCATAAAATCTGCACACAGTTCTAGCCATAACTTTACATCTAGACCATAGCTTTACATCCAGAGGTCCAATTGACCCCAAAATATGGTCAGTCCTTCGAAACATCAAAAACCTCGCCTCCACCAAGCTTTGTCATGATCGGAAAAACTGCACACAATGAAAACACCCCTGCTGCCCTTTTATTCCTTAGATGTTGAAATTCATATTTTTACGGGTAGAAAGCCATATTTCTTTAAGATGATAGTGCATGGTCTTCCTTGCCTGCATGAAATTGGTATCAGAGCAATTTGACGCAATGTCCCATCATAGCGTCTAATCCGCTCAATTCTCTTGACACTCGAGCCTACAAAAGTTTCATTAAAACTTCAAACATTTTGTGCCAATTCATACTCTTCCCCCAAGATCTCCAAAAGAACTTCGCTATTCATCTTTGATAAAGATTAGAGATCGAACCCTTGACCTGGATCTACCTTCCAAACCTTTTGTTTTAGTGGGCTTTACAGGGCCATCCATCCTTATCATTGAAGTGCAGATATATTAACACCTTACTCAAATTAGATGACATTAAAGGTGAGTTAAATTGACGAGCTTATAAAAACATGTGCATTCTTTGAGACCTATGCTATCAAAATCGGGACTAGTCGGCGACTAGTCCCTAGGTGGCATTTTGCCGACCAACTAATTTTGATTCTTTCATAGCTGGGCGGAATCCCGATTAGTCCCCAACTAGACCCGACTAATCCCTGACTAGCGACTGGGACTAGTCCCCAGGCAGCATTTTGTAAGAATTTTTTTTTTTGCAAGGAGTCTCTGCAAGCAATTTTGTTTGGATTTTTTTGCATTGCCTCAGAGTCTCACTACAAAAAAAACAGTTTTTACCGACGACAAATATCCGTCGATAAAATTAGTTTTCCGTCGGTAAATATTTATAGCGACGGAAGTCACTTCCGTCGCTAGTCTGTCGGCAAAAAAGGCGTCGGGAAAAATATGCGACGGAAAAAAAATATCTGTCGGTATTAGTAATTAATACCGACGGATATTTATGTCCGTCGGTAATATACGAATATTTAATTATAAAAATAAAACATTTTTACCGACATAATATGTTCAGCCGTCGGCAATATATAAGGTTATTACCGACGGAATATATAATTTCCGTCGGCAATATATAAGGTTATTGCGGACGGAATATATAATTTTCGTCGGCAATATACAAATTATTTAAAAAAATAAAATAGCTTATTACCGACGGAATTCATAAATTCCGTCGGCAAAAAAACATGTTTTTTTTTAAAAAAAATTACATAAATAATGTTATTTAATTCCTGTGATTTACAATAATACCACAATATATTCAAATATTACCATAATTTACTAAATCAACTATTACCATAATTTATCAAATATTACCACAATTTATCAAATAATACCAAAATACATTCAAATATTACCATAATTAACTAAATCAACTATTACCACAATTTATCAAATATTACCATAATTTATCAAATATTACCACAAATTACCAAATATTACCACAATACCAGACAATTATAGGCAAGACCAAAAAAAGACCACATATTAATTATAAAATTATTTTTACATAATTCAAAACTGAGAGAAGCTACATGCCCTAGCTCAACCACCCCACGCCGCCCGGCACCAACGCTGATGCTCTCAACCCTTGACGCTGCACATCCTGCAATTAACATGTATTTGTTAAAAAAATAGTTTATATTTATAATTGAGAGTCTAAGCGTTGAAAAATCATAAGTTAGCGTGCTTTGGATTTGAAATTGGTTTGGATTCGATCGGATCGTCATCGGATCGGCATCCGATAATTCGTACTTGGAATTTTATCGTATTTTAGACTTACGAGTAAGTTCTAATTGGATATTTTAATAATTTACCCTCCGATTGACCAATTGAGAATCTAAGCGTTGAAAAATCACAAGTTAGCGTGTTTTGAATTTGAAATTGGTTTGGATTCGATCGGATCGGTATACGATAATACGTACTTGGATTTTTTTTCATATTTTGGACTTCTGAGTAAGTTTTAATTGGATATTTTAACAATTTACCCTCCGATTGACCAATTTAGAGTTTAAGCGTTGAAAAACCACAAGTTAGCGTGTTTCGGATTTGAAATTGGTTTGGATTCGATCGGATCGTCATCGGATAGGTATCCGATAATTCATACTTGGAATTTTATAGTATTTCGGACTTGCGAGCAAGTTCTAATTGGCTATCTTAACAATTTACCATCCGATTGACCAATTGAGAGTCTAAGCGTTGAAAAATCACAAGTTAGCGTGTTTCGGATTTGAAATTGGTTTGGATTCGATCGGATCGTCATCGGATCGGCATCCGATGATTCGTACTTGGAATTATTTCATATTTCGGACTTGCGAGCGAGCTCTAATTGGATATTTTAATAATTTACGCTCTGATTGACCCATTTAGAGTCTAAGCATTGAAAAATCATAAGTTAGCATGTTTCGGATTAGAAATAGGTTTGGATTCGATCGGATCGGCATCCGACAATTCGTACATGGAATTTTTTTGTATTTCGGACTTGTGAGCGAGTTCTAATTGGATAATTTAATAATTTACGCTCAGATTGACCCATTAACAGTCTAAGCATTGAAAAATCATAAGTTAGCGTGTCTCGGATTTGAAATAGGTTTGGATTCGATCGGATCGTCATTGGATCGATGTCCGATAATTCGTACTTGGAATTTTTCTGTATTTCGGACTTGCGAGCGAGTTCTAATTGAATATTTTAACAATTTATGGTCTGATTGACCCATTTAGAGTCTAATTATTGAAAAATCATAAGTTAGCATGTTTCGGATTTGAAATATGTTTGGATTCGATCGGATCGTCATCGGATCGGCATCCGATAATTTGTACTAGGAATTTTATCGTATTTTAGACTTGCGAGTAAGTTCTAATTGGATATTTTAATAATTTACCCTCCGATTGACCAATTGAGAGTCTAAGCGTTGAAAAATCACAAGTTAGCATGTTTCGGATTTGAAATTGGTTTGGATTCAATTGAATCGGTATCCGATAATACGTACTTGGATTTTTTTCGTATTTCGGACTTCCGAGTAAGTTTTAATTGGATATTTTAACAATTTACCCTCCGATTGACCAATTTAGACTCTAAGCATTGAAAAACCACAAGTTAGCGTGTTTCGGATTTGAAATTGGTTTGGATTCGATCGGATCATCATCGGATCGGTATCCGATAATTCGTACTTGGAATTTTATCGTATTTCAGACTTGCAAGCAAGTTCTAATTGGCTATCTTAACAATTTATCGTCCGATTGACCAATTGAGAGTCTAAGTGTTGAAAAATCACAAATTAGCGTGTTTTGGATTTGAAATTAGTTTGGATTCGATCGGATCATCATCGGATCGGCATCCGATAATTCGTACTTGGAATTATTTTATATTTCGGACTTGCGAGCGAGTTCTAATTGGATATTTTAACAAATTTCGCTCTGATTAACCCATTTAGAGTGTAAGCGTTGAAAAATCATAAGTTAGCGTGTTTCGGATTTAAAATAGGTTTGGATTCGATCGGATCGGCATCCGACAATTCGTACTTGGAATTTTTTCATATTTCGGACTTGCGAGCGAGTTCTAATTGGATATTTTAATAATTTATGCTCTGATTGACCCATTAACAGTCTAAGCGTTGAAAAATCATAAGTTAGCGTGTCTCGGATTTGAAATAGATTTGGATTCGATCGGATCGTCATTGGATCGGTGTCTGATAATTCGTACATGGAATTTTTCCGTATTTCGGACTTGCGAGCGAGTTCTAATAGGATATTTTAATAATTTATGGTCCGATTGACCCATTTAGAGTCTAACGATTGAAAAATCATAAATTAGCATGTTTAGGATTTGAAATATGTTTGGATTCGATCGGATCGGCATCCGATAATTTGTACTTGGAATTTATCGTATTTTAGACTTGCGAGTAAGTTCTAATTGGATATTTTAATAATTTACCCTCTGATTGACCAATTGAGAGTCTAAGCGTTGAAAAATCATAAGTTAGCATGTTTCGGATTTGAAATTGGTTTGGATTCGATCGGATTAGTATCCGATAATACGTACTTGGATTTTTTTTGTATTTTCGAACTTCCGAGTAAGTTTTAATTGGATATTTTAATAATTTACCCTCCGATTAATTAATTTTGAGTCTAATCGTTGAAAAAGCACAAGTTAGCGTGTTTCGGATTTGAAATTGGTTTGGATTCGATCGAATCGTCATCGGATTGGTATCCAATAATTCGTACTTGGAATTTTATCGTATTTCGGACTTGTGAGCAAGTTCTAATTGGCTATCTTAATAATTTACGCTCCGATTGACCCATTTAGAGTCTAAGCGTTGAAAAATCATAAGTTAGCGTGTTTCAGATTTGAAATAGGTTTGGATTCAATCGGATCGGCATTCGACAATCCGTACTTGCAATTTTTCCGTATTTCGAACTTGCGAGCGAGTTCTAATTGGATATTTTAACAATTTACGCTCTGATTGACCCATTAACAGTCTAAGCGTTGAAAAATCATAAGTTAGCGTGTCTCGGATTTGAAATAGGTTTGGATTCGATCGGATCGTCATTGGATCGGTGTCTGATAATTCGTACTTGTAATTTTTTCATATTTTGGACTTGCGAGCGAGTTCTAATTGGATATTTTAACAATTTACGGTCCGATTGACCCATTTAGGGTCTAACTGTTGAAAAATCATAAGTTAGCATGTTTCAGATTTGAAATATGTTTGGATTCGATCGGATCGGCATCCGATAATTCGTACTTGGAATTAGTTCGTATTTCAGACTTGCAAGCGAGTTTTAGATTTGAAATTGGTTTGGATTCGATCGGATCGCTAATCGGATCGGTATCCGATAATTCATACTTGGATTTTTTTTGTATTTCGGACTTCCGAGCAAGTTCTAATTGGCTATTTTAATAATTTACCCTCCGATTGACTAATTTAGAGTCTAAGCGTTGAAAAACCACAAGTTAGCGTGTATCGGATTTGAGATTGGTTTAGATTCGATTGGATCGTCATTGGATTGGCATCCAGTTATTCGTACTTGGAATTTTATCGTATTTCGGACTTGCAAGTAAGTTCTAATTGGCTATTTTAACAATTTACCCTCCGATTGCCCAATTTAGAGTCTAAGCATTGAAAAATCACAAGTTATCATGTTTCAGATTTGAAATTGGTTGGATTCGACCGAATCGTCATCGGATCAGCATCCGATGGTTCGTACTTGGAATTATTTTGTATTTCAGACTTGCGAGCGAGTTCTAATTGGATATTTTAATAATTTACGCTTCGATTGACCCATTTAGAGTCTAAGCTTTGAAAAATCATAAGTTAGCGTGTTTCGGATTTGAAATAGGTTTGGATTCGATCGGATCGGCATCCGACAATTCGTACTTAGAATTTTTCCGTATTTCAGACTTGCAAGCGAGTTCTAATTGAATATTTTAACAATTTACGCTCCGATTGACCCATTTAGAGTCTAAGCATTGAAAAATCATAAGTTAGCATGTTTTGGATTTGAAATAGGTTTGGATTCGATCGGATCGGCATCCGACAATTCGTACTTGAAATTTTTTCGTATTTCAGACTTGCGAGCGAGTTCTAATATGATATTTTAACAATTTACGCTTTGATTGACCCATTAACAGTCTAAGCGTTGAAAAATCATAAGTTAGCGTGTCTCGGATTTGAAATAGGTTTGGATTCGATCGGATCATCATCGGATCAGTGTCCGATAATTCGTACTTGAAATTTTTCTATATTTCGGACTTGCGACCGAGTTCTAATTGAATATTTTAACAATTTACGGTCCGATTGACCCATTTAGAGTCTAACTGTTGAAAAATCATAAGTTAGTGTGTTTCGGATTTGAAATATGTTTGGATTCGATCGGATCGTCATCGGATCGGTATCCGATAATTTGTACTTGGAATTATTCCGTATTTTGAACTTGCGTGCGAGTTATAATTGGATATTTGAATAATTTACGATCCGATTGACCGATTTAGAGTCTAAGTGTTGGAAAATCATAAGTTAGCGTGTTTCGGATTTGAAATAGGTTTGGATTCGATCAGATCGTCATCGGATCGGCATCCGATAATTCGTACTTAAAATTATTCAGTATTTCGGACTTGCGAGAGAGTTCTAATTGGATATTTGAACAATTTACGATCCGATTGACTGATTTAGAGTCTAAGTGTTGGAAAATCATAAGTTAGCGTATTTCGGATTTGAAATAGGTTTGGATTCGATCGGATCGTCATCGGATCGGCATCCGATAATTCGTACTTTGAATTATTCCGTATTTCGGACTTGTGAGCGAGTTCTAATTGGATATTTGAATAATTTACGATCCGATTGACCGATTTAGAGTCTAAGTGTTGGAAAATCATAAGTTAGCATGTTTCGGATTTGAAATAGCTTTGGATTCGATCGGATCATCATCAGATCGGCATCCGATAATTCGTACTTGGAATTATTCCGTATTTTGGACTTGCGAGCGAGTTCTAATTGGATATTTGAACAATTTACGCTCCGATTGACCGATTTAGAGTCTAAGTGTTGGAAAATCATAAGTGTGATAATATGATCTAAACTCAAATTAGTAAGATTCATATTTTTTACTAATATTATAAAGATTACTAAGTACCTGATCATGAGTATGATCCACCGCTAGACCGGCTTATGAAGTCATTAAGCCGACGCTTCAGTTCCCTGCGAGCTTCTCTTTCCGCCTCAACCCTCTGCTCGAGGGCCTGCCTCTCCGCCTTAACCCTCTGCTCGAGGGCTTGCCTCTGCTCTCGCTCCGCCTCAACCATGTGCTAGAGCGCCTGCCTCTACTCACGCTCCACGTCTAGCGCAAACTGCAACTGAGTGATAGCACCGGTCTGGGGTGTCCCGTGCCCTCGAGCGCATACCCTCTCGTCCAAAGTAGGAGGAGGGCGTGACTCCAAGGCCCGTACAGAGGACACGGCCGTGCGTGGCAGGTCTGAGCATAGTATCCATCGCTGAGTCGACAGATACTGAGCTGGAGGAGGAGCCGGTCTCGCCCGACGGGGTCACCAGAAGTCGCATTCTCTCCTATATGAAAACAATCAATGATATTCAATGATATTTTATGGCATATGTATACGAATATATTAACAGTAATTTAATTACTTACCACTTGCGAGGCAACCCTGTCGTCCATAAATGCCCCATCGGTACGCCGCCTCCTAGAGGCCTCAAAAAGGTCAATCCGATCAGGCTTGTGGCCCAAGGACTGTGTCTGTTTGACATATAAAATAAATAGATGAGTTAAGATAACATTTATAGCGCTTTAAATAATAAAATGTTTGTATCATTTACCAGCTGCTGGGCAAGCTGGGGCATGGAGGTCCTCCCCTTCACTGGAGGTGTTGTCGAGGCATTTCTATTCTGCTTGCCTTTAGCAGAACTCGCCTGTGTCAATCGATTAAATTTTAAAACATCAATAGCCATTTTTAGTATAACATTAAAACAAGTACGAATCAACAAAATAATAATTATACCTGAAACTGAGGGGTGGCCCAGTAAGCGACCAAAAACTGTAGAACGTGTAGCGATGGCGCGTCTCTCATCACGATCGCAACCTGTAACTCCTCAGTCGGCTGGCCGACCAAGTAACCGTAGAGCTCGTAACGGTAATCCCTGTACCGCTCACCCATCGTCTTCCACAAGTCCTCCCGATGGGTATCGGTTTCCATGTTCTCCCATTTAAATTTCTCCTGTAAAATCAATTTAGAAACAAGTCATTTTATCAAATCAAATTATAAAGAAGTACGATATTATTCTAAAATGCTTTAATGAAACTAACGTACCAAAAATACCTGATACATCCTCTCCTTATAGGATGCATCAATGTTTTTCCACCCCCTTATCCCTACAATCGGGGCATTCCTCTCCTCCCGCACTATCATACCGACCCACGTGGCGGCGTCAGAAGCGTGCTCGCCCACAAAGATCCTGCCGCTCCACTGTAGGGAAAGCGGCTCGCGTAAGGTCGACAAGCGTCGGGCCGTCGTCACGCCCCGGTCGCCTACGTGCCTGGTGATCCTCGACCCTGCAAATAAAATATACATCAGTACTGAACAAGTATTTACAACATGTATAAAACTTTAGATCTAAACATTACCTGTGGGCGTAGACGCTGTAGCCGAGTACTGAGCACTGCTCGAAGCTCCGGAGGCTGCGACCTCATCAGGAGCTGGTGTGGAGAGAGGAACAGCACTACCAGATCCGGAGGGCTCGGCCTCGGACCCTGGGGTGGTAGCCGGAGCGCTCCGAGCTAGCCCACCCCTGCCTCTACGAACCCTCGACCGCGATGCCATCTGAAAGCAGTAATATTTTTCTATACGAAATAATATGATATAAATAACAGTTTGATTTACATATGAAACAGTATGATTTACATATGAAATAATATGAAACAGTTTGATTTACATATGAAGTAGTATAAAAGAATATGATATACATATGAAATAATATGATTTATATATGAAACAATTTGATTTATATATGAAACAGTAAGATATTCATTTTCTAACAGTCCAATTTACATATGAAACAATCCAGGTTAGGGTTTAGCGTTTAGGTTAAAAAAAATATTTTTTAACTTCGCCAATATAACATCCTAAACCCTAACCCCTTAACCCTAAACCCTAAACCTTAACCCTGAAACCTAAACCCTAAAACCCTAAACCCTAACCCTAAAACCCTAAACACTAACCCTAAAACCCTAAACCCTAACTCCTAAACCCTAAACCTAAACCCTAACCCTAAACCCTAAAACCCTAAACCCTAACAACCTAAACCTAAACCCTAAACCCTAAACCCTAACTCCTAAACCTAAACCCTAATCCTAACCCTAAACCCTAAACCTAAACCCTAAACACCTAAACCCTAAAACCCTAAACCCTAACCCTAAAACCCTAAACCCTAAATCCTAAAACCTAAACCCTAACCCTAAACCCTAACCCTAAACCCTAACCCTAAACCCTAAAATCCGATCCGTTGAGTGTGTTGATCCTACTAGCCCGCAAAGTACTAGTCCAGTTTGGTTCAGTTTAGGTCGATTTTCATTTGAAATATTTGAGCTTGGCTCGTTTAATAAACAAGCCTACTCGAACGAGCTCTTACCGAGCTTGGCTCGTTTAATAAACATAATTTTAAACATAATCCTAACTTAAAGCCTAAACCTTAATCCTAACCTAAACCTAAACCCTCAACCTAACTCTAACCCTAATTCTAACATAAACCCTAAACCTAAACACTAAAATCTCATTAATATTTTAATAAGCTTCTCCAAAGTTTGAAGTTTGACATATGTTAAGGACCTATACCTAATTTGCCATATGGTGGAGTTTGACATAAGTCCTTTTTGAGAGATGACTTTTACTTGCAGGTCACGTTAATTTCAAAATATAGCTCAAGTCCCTCACGATGAATTTGCAATCCTATCCAAACCGATTGAGACTAGAATTCGATCCAATCCAATCCCATTAAAGTCAGTTTGGATTGGATTGGATGGTCGGTTTGGGCTTTGGCCCATAGCAAGATGATGCTGATGATGACGACGCCATGATGAGATGCTTTAAGACTACTCTAGATCTGATTTAAACAATAAATACCTACATTAGTAAAAATCAAAATCTCTATATCAGACTCCCAAATGGCAAATGAAAATCCCTAAATTAAAATCTGTCAAAATCCCAATCTGAACTTATATTACGAATAAAGTCATAAACCCCAAAATTTGAATGTCATTGACACACTCAAGCACCCCCTAAATTAAAATCCGTCAAGATCTGTGTCTCTTGCCTGAAGCATCCATAAGAGAAATTTGTTTAACACTAGAGCTTAACATGATCCCTATAGTGGCATGAGTCCACAAATCAGGTAGGGCAAATTACAAGAACCTCCCATAAACTATGCCCCTCATTTCATATTGGCCCCTCAAATTTTTTTTTAACAAATCAAACCATGAACTCCCCATATGCATTTAGCACCCTCCGTTATTTTTTATCCCCAAAATACCCTTCTTTATCAATTTCTAATAAGACTCAAAGAATTTTCAAAGTATTTAACATATGCATACGGGGGCAATGATATTTTCAAAATAAAAGTTGACGGAGGGAGTTCAATTTGTACAAAATTAAGAAAAGTCAAGGGACCAGTTCAGGGGAGGTTTTTGTAATTTGCCCAAAAAACTAATATTGTCTGGATTTTTTTAGCTGGACTTTATGAAATTAAAACAGATTTTACAAGTGAGATTTTCATAAAACAATAGTATATTTACTTATGCACTCTCACTATCCTATTAGTTTGGCCGGCTGGCCAAATGTGCTAACATACTCCAACCCTAAGTGAGACTTGATGAAAGGTACGTTCTAAGAATCTAAACCCTAACCTTTGTGCCTGAACAAGATCCTGTGCACTGTGGCGTGCAAGTGCACTGTAATCCCATTTGGATTTTTGAGCTAAACTACAGAGTGCATGCAATTAGTTTTAATCAGATAAAAATCATCAAATGAGAAAATTAAGTACTTCACAAAAGGGGTATTATGCTAACATTTCAAACTTTAGGGCCGGATTAGGGTTACCAGAAAGGGAGGAGAAGGAGGAGCAGTGGCGTCGGCGGAGGAGAGGCTGGAGCAGCGGCGCTGGCGGAGGGGAGACCGGGGGGTGGCGGGGGGACGCGCCGGAGGGGAGGCCGGGGGGGTGCGCCGGATGGGAGACCGGGGGGCCGGGGGGGTGCGCCGGAGGGGGCCGCGGGGGGGGGGGGGGGAGAGAATAGATCCAGAAAGTAACAGGGGGGGAGGATTGGGTTTAGTTAAATCGCAGGCTTATTCCCGACGGAAATAAGTATTCCGTCGGTAAAATATATATTACCGACGGCAATTTATTTCCGTCGGCAATAATATGTATTTTACCGACGGATATAATTTTTACCGTCGGTAAATATATATTACCGACGGATAATAAATTACTATCGTGGTAATAATATATAACAAATTATTAAAATGAAAAAATACTATTATTGGCGACAGACTTCTGTATTACCGTCGGTAATAACATATATTATCGACGTACTAAATAATTGTCGTCGGTAAATATATATTACCGACGGATAATATGTAACTGTCGGTAATAAATATGTAAAAAAATCAAAGTCCTATTACCGACGGAAAATATGTTTACCGTCGGTAAAATATATATTTTTACCGACGATATTAGAATTTTTCGTCGGTAATAAACCTATTTCTTGTAGTGTCTTGAGTTAAAACTATAGCTCTTCCTTATAAACATAGACAAATAATTATTGTTTATTTGTTGATATCCATATAACGTTATAATCAAAATTGGGGTTGTTCACAAATTAAACATCAGCAAACAAATACTATGATGAATTCATAGTTCTGAGTCTTCTGACATGGGCATGAAGCCAATACAATTGTGTAATGTTACCTGTGTATTTATACTCGTGCTGTGAAATATGAATGCATGCATTGTTATTGAACGACTAATATCATGTACTTATTGACATTTATGTTAGTTTATATATCATATATGTTTAGAGAGGAGGGAGGGGTTAGAATAAGTTTTGGCCGACTAGTCCTGAATTAGTCCCGACTAGTCCTAGTCGGCCCTTGGGCAACTAGGGGCCGACTACCGATTGACTGCATAGTATGTGACAGCATCTAAGAGCTCCATCAATATGTACCCTTGAGGATCCCCCTCCAGTGCCACCAGAGGAGCCTCCTTCTGCAATGACTCCCGTAGAGTTCACTCCGACTTCACCAGAGGAGTAACCTCCTTCTGCAATCGGATGTAATGTCCAATCATAGCACCCGATCCCCTTATTTGCTTGATTCCCTCGACAATCGACACCCAAGCCGACACAAGTTTCGTTATACTCTTTAAACATTTTGTACCAGTTCATACTCTTCACCCAAAATCTCTGAAGAACTTCGCTATTCAACTTTGATAAAGATTAGAGATCGAGCCCTTGACCTGGTTCTACCTTCCAAAACTTTTGTTTCAGTGGGCTTTGCTCTTCGAAATCTTCTTCTCGAAGAATCTTGATGTTGACGTCGAGTAAGGAAGGGTGAATATTTTATGCCCTCACAAAAACAATTCAGACAAGTGAATGCAATTCGTAATCGACTATTCAGAAGACCAAATTGATGGCGACCATTTGGGAGCAAAGAAATTCTCGAGGCTAGGGCAGTCCAAGATTTAACACTATAGTTGAGGGACCTAAGAAGGATTTGGTCAAACTTTCTGGCTAAAAAAAATAAAGGGGATCAGTCTGAGATTCATTTAAAATACACGGCAGCCGAGGCCAATGGACGCAGGTGGTGTGGTCATGAGGATCGTAGCAGCAGGGTGATGCGTAGACCGATGGTCACGGGTGGTGCAAAGCAAGGCACAAAATGAGGAGGCAGTACGGGGCATCTCACCGACGGTTGGTGTAAGCTAGAGTCAAAGCGTGGGGCTCAGAAGGGGGGTGGGAAGCGATGATGATGATGACGGTGTTGATGATGTCGACAACAAAATTGTTGGAGAAGAAAATCTTGAGAAAATCACTACAAAAAAAAATAGTTATTATCGACGGAAAATATCCGTTGGTAATATTAATTTTTCGTCGGTAATATTTTATAGCGACGGAAGAAATTTCTGTCACTGGTCTGTCGGGAAAAAAGGTGTCGGGAAAAAAATGCGACGGACTAAATATTACCGTCGGTAATAATAATTAATACCGACGGTAATATTAAAGCAGTCGGTAATCTTTAAACAATTAAAAATGAATATAATATATTATTGTCGACGGAAGCTAATAATCCGTCGGCAATATATAAGCATTTTACCGATGGTTATAATATTTACCGTCGGTAATAATTACCGACGGATCTCTATCTTACTGTCGGTAATAATATATATATTACCGATGGATATATATTTTCCGTCGACAATTTATTAATAATTTAAAAACAATAAAAACTTTATTACCGATGGAATATTTAATTTCCATCGGTAATAATGATGTTTTTTTTTAATAAAATTACCTAAATAATATTATTTAATTCCTGTGATTTACAACAATACCACAATATATTACCATAATTTATCAAATATTACCACAATTTATCAAATATTACCACAATTTATCAAATATTACCGCAAATTATCAAATATTACCTAAATTGATAAAATATTACAGCAAATTATCAAATATTACCACAATACCCGACAATTATAACAATTAATACCCGACAATTATAGACAAGAACAAAAAATAACCACATATTACAAAATAATATTTACACAATCCAAAACTGAGAGATGATGCATGCCCTATCTCAACCACCCCACGCGGACCGCCAACAACGCTGGTGCTCTCATCGATCCCCTGACGCCGCCCTGCTCCTGCAATTAACATTTATTTGTTAAAAAAATGGTTTATATCTATAACTGAGTCTAAGCGTTAAAAAATCATAAATTAGCGTGTTTCGGCTTTGAAATAGGTTTGGATTCGATCGGATCGGCATCCGATAAATCAAACTTAGAATTATTCCGTATTTCAGACTTGCGAGCGAGTTCTAATTGGATATTTAACCAATTTACGATCCGATTCACCGATTTAGAGTCTAAGTGTTGGAAAATCATAAGTTAGCGTGTTTCGGATTTGAAATAGGTTTGGATTCGATCGGATCGTCATCGGATCGGCATCCGAAAATTCGTACTTGGAATTATTCCGTATTTCGGACTTGCGAGCGAGTTCTAATTGGATATTTGAACAATTTATGCTCCGATTCACCGATTTAGAGTCTAAGTGTTGGAAAATCATAAATTAGCGTGTTTCGGATTTGAAATAGGTTTGGATTCGATAGGATCGTCATCGGATCGGTATCCGATAATTCGTACTTGGAATTATTTCGTATTTCGGACTTGCGAGCGAGTTCTAATTGGATATTTGAACAATTTACGCTCTGATTCACCGATTTAGAGTCTAAGTGTTGGAAAATCATAAGTTAGCGTGTTTCGGATATGAAATAGGTTTGGATTCGATCGGATCGTCATCGGATCGGTATCCGATAATTCGAACTTGGAATTATTTTGTATTTCGGACTTGCGAGCGAGTTCTAAATGGATATTTGACCAATTTACGACCCGATTCACCGATTTAGAGTCTAAGTGTTGGAAAATCATAAGTTAGCGTGTTTCGAATTTGAAATAGATTTGGATTCGATCGGATCGTCATCGGATCGGCATCCGATAATTCAAACTTGGAATTATTCCGTATTTCAAACTTACGAGCGAGTTCTAATTGGATATTTGAACAATTTACGCTCCGATTCACCGATTTAGAGTCTAAGTGTTGGAAAATCATAAGTTAGCGTGTTTCGGATTTGAAATAGGTATGGATTCGATTGGATCAGCATCGGATCGGCATCCGATAATTCGAACTTGGAATTATTCCGTATTTCGGACTTGCGAGCGAGTTCTAATTGGATATTTGAACAATTTACGCTCCGATTCACCGATTTATAGTCTAAGTGTTGGAAAATCATAAGTTAGCATGTTTCGGATATGAAATAGGTTTGGATTCGATCGGATCATCATCGGATCGGCATCCGATAATTCGAACTTGGAATTATTCTGTATTTCAAACTTGCGAGCAAGTTCTAATTGGATATTTGACTAATTTACGCTCTGATTCACCGATTTAGAGTCTAAGTATTGGAAAATCATAAGTTAGCGTGTTTCGGATTTGAAATAGGTTTGGATTCGATCGGATCGTCATCCGATCGGCATCCGATAATTCAAACTTGGAATTATTCCATATTTCGGACTTGCGAGCGAGTTCTAATTGGATATTTGAACAATTTACGCTCTGATTCACCGATTTAGAGTCTAAGTGTTGGAAAATCATAAGTTAGCGTGTTTCGGATATGAAATAGGTTTGGATTCGATCGGATCATCATCAGATCGGCATCCGATAATTCGAACTTGGAATTATTTCGTATTTCAGGCTTGCGAGCGAGTTCTAATTGGATATTTGACCAATTTACGATCCGATTCACCGATTTAGAGTCTAAGTGTTGGAAAATCATAAGTTAGCGTGTTTCGGATTTGAAATAGGTTTGGATTCGATCGGATCATCATCAGATCGGCATCCGATAATTCGAACTTGTAATTATTCCATATTTCGGACTTGCGAGCGAGTTCTAATTGGATATTTGAACAATTTACGCTCCGATTCACCGATTTAGAGTCTAAGTGTTGGAAAAACATAAGTTAGCGTGTTTCGGATATGAAATATGTTTGGATTCGATCGGATCGGCATCCGATAATTCAAACTTGGAATTATTCCGTATTTTGGACTTGCGAGTGAGTTCTAATTGGATATTTGACCAATTTACGATCCGATTCACCGATTTAGAGTCTAAGTGTTGGAAAATCAGAAGTTAGCGTGTTTCGGATTTGAAATAGGTTTGGATTCGATCGGATCGTCATCGGATCGGCATCCGATAATTCGAACTTGGAATTATTTCGTATTTCGGACTTGCGAGCGAGTTCTAATTGGATATTTGAACAATTTACGCTCCGATTCACCGATTTAGAGTCTAAGGTTTGAAAAATCATAAGCTAGCATGTTTCGGATATGAAAAAGGTTTGGATTCGATCGGATCGTCATCGGATCGGCATCCGATAATTCGAACTTGGAATTATTCCGTATTTCGAACTTGCGAGCAAGTTCAAATTGGATATTTGACCAATTTACGATCCGATTCCTCGATTTAGAGTCTAAGTGTTGGAAAATCATAAGTTAGCGTGTTTCGGATTTGAAATGGGTTTGGATTCGATCGGATCGTAATCGGATCGGCATCCGATAATTCGAACTTGGAATTATTCCGTATTTCGGACTTGCGAGCGAGTTCTAATTGGATATTTGAACAATTTACGCTCCGATTCACCGATTTAGAGTCTAAGTATTGGAAAATCATAAGTTAGCGTGTTTCGAATTTGAAATAGGTTTGGATTCTATCGAATCGTCATCGGATCGGCATCCAATAATTCGAACTTGGAATTATTCCGTATTTCGGACTTGCGAGCGAGTTCTAATTGGATATTTGACCAATTTATGATCCGATTCACCGATTTAGAGTCTAAGTGTTGGAAAATCATAAGTTAGCGTGTTTCGGATTTGAAATAGGTTTGGATTCGATCGGATCATCATCGGATCGGCATCCGATAATTCGAACTTGGAATTATTCCGTATTTTAGACTTGCGAGCAAGTTCTAATTGGATATTTGAACAATTTACGCTCCGATTCACCGATTTAGAGTCTAAGTGTTGGAAAATCATAAGTTAGTGTGTTCCGGATATGAAATAGGTTTGGATTCGATCGGATCGGCATCCGATAATTCGAACTTGGAATTATTCCATATTTTGGACTTGCGAGCGAGTTCTAATTGGATATTTGACCAATTTACGATCCGATTCACCGATTTAGAGTCTAAGTGTTGGAAAATCATAAGTTAGCATGTTTCGGGTTTGAAATAGGTTTGGATTCGATCGGATCGTCATCGGATCGGCATCCGATAATTCGAACTTGGAATTATTCTGTATTTCGGACTTGCAAGCGAGTTCTAATTGGATATTTAAACAATTTACGCTCCGATTCACCGATTTAGAGTCTAATTGTTGGAAAATCATAAGCTAGCGTGTTTCGGATATGAAATAGGTTTGGATTCGATCGGATCGTCATCGGATCGGCATCCGATAATTCGAACTAGGAATTATTCCGTATTTCAAACTTGCGAGCGAGTTCTAATTGGATATTGGACCAATTTACGATCTGATTCATCGATTTAGAGTCTAAGTGTTGGAAAATCATAAGTTATCGTGTTTCGGATTTGAAATAGGTTTGGATTCGATCGGATCGTCATCGGATCGGCATCCGATAATTCGAACTTGGAATTATTCCGTATTTTGGACTTGCGAGCGAGTTCTAATTGGATATTTGAACAATTTACGCTCCGATTCACCGATTTAGAGTCTAAGTGTTGGAAAATCCTAAGTTAGCATGTTTCAAATTTGAAATAGGTTTGGATACGTTCGGATCGTCATCGGATCGGCATCCAATAATTCAAACTTGGAATTATTCCGTATTTCGGACTTGCGAGCGAGTTCTAATTGGATATTTGACCAATTTACGATCCGATTCACCGATTTAGAGTCTAAGTGTTGGAAAATCATAAGTTAGCGTGTTTCGGATTTGAAATAGGTTTGGATTCGATCGGATCAACATCGGATCGACATCCGATAATTCGAACTTGGAATTATTTCGTATTTTGGACTTGCGAGCGAGTTCTAATTGGATATTTGAACAATTTACGCTCCGATTCACCGATTTAGAGTCTAAGTGTTGGAAAATCATAAGTTAGCGTATTTCGGATATGAAATAGGTTTGGATTCGATCCGATCGGTATCCGATAATTCGAACTTGGAATTATTCCGTATTTCGAACTTGTGAGCGAGTTCTAATTGGATATTTGACCAATTTACGATCCGATTCACCGATTTAGAGTCTAAATGTTGGAAAATCATAAGTTAGCGTGTTTCGGATTTGAAATAGGTTTGGATTCGATCGGATCGGCATCCGATAATTCGAACTTGGAATTATTCCATATTTTGGACTTGTGAGCGAGTTCTAATTGGATATTTGAACAATTTACGCTCCGATTCACCGATTTAGAGTCTAAGTGTTGGAAAATCTTAAGTTAGGGTGTTTCGGATTTGAAATAGGTTTGGATTCGATCGGATCATCATCGGATCGACATCCGATAATTCGAACTTAGAATTATTCCGTATTTCGGACTTGCGAGCGAGTTCTAATTGGATATTTGAACAATTTATGCTCCGATTCACCGATTTAGAGTCTAAGTGTTGGAAAATCATAAGTTAGCGTGTTTCGGATATGAAATAGGTTTGGATTCGATCGGATCGTCATCGGATCGGCATTCAATAATTCGAACTTGGAATTTTTCCGTATTTTAGGACTTGCAAGCGAGTTCTAATTGGATATTTAAATAATTTACGCTCCGATTCACCGATTTAGAGTCTAAGTGTTGGAAAATCATAAGTTGGCGTGTTTTGGATTTGAAATAGCTTTGGACTCGATCGGATCGTCATCGGATCGGCATCCGATAATTTGAACTTGGAATTATTCCGTATTTCGGACTTGCTAGCGAGTTCTAATTGGATATTTGAACAATTTACGCTCCGATTCACCGATTTAGAATCTAAGTGTTGGAAAATCATAAGTTAGCGTGTTTCGGATTTGAAATAGGTTTGGATTCGATCGGATCGTCATCCGATCGGCATCCGATAATTCAAACTTGGAATTATTCCGTATTTTGGACTTGTGACCGAGTTTTAATTGGATATTTGAACAATTTACGCTCTGATTCACCGATTTAGAGTCTAAGTGTTGGAAAATCATTAGTTAGCGTGTTTCAAATATGAAATAGGTTTGGATTCGATCGGATCGTCATCGGATCGGCATCCGATAATTCAAACTTGGAATTATTCCGTATTTCGGACTTGCGAGCGAGTTCTAATTGGATATTTGACCAATTTACGATCCGATTCACCGATTTAGAGTCTAAGTGTTGGAAAATCATAAGTTAGCGTGTTTCAGATTTGAAATAGATTTGGATTCGATCGGATCGGTATCGGATCGGCATCCGATAATTCAAACTTTGAATTATTCCGTATTTCGGACTTGCGAGCGAGTTCTAATTGGATATTTGAACAATTTATGCTCCGATTCACCGATTTAGAGTTTAAGTGTTGGAAAATCATAAGTTAGCGTGTTTCGGATATGAAATAGGTTTGGATTCGATCGGATCGTCATCGGATCGGCATCCGATAATTCAAACTTGGAATTATTCCGTATTTCAGACTTGCGAGCGAGTTCTAATTGGATATTTGACCAATTTACGATCCGATTCACCGATTTAGAGTCTAAGTGTTGAAAAATCATAAGTTAGCGTGTTTCAGATTTGAAATAGGTTTGGATTTGATCGGATCATCATCGGATCGGCATCCGATAATTCGAACTTGGAATTATTCCGTATTTCGGACTTGCGAGCGAGTTCTAATTGGATATTTGAACAATTTATGCTCCGATTCACCGATTTAGAGTCTAAGTGTTGGAAAATCATAAGTTAGCGTGTTTCGGATTTGAAATAGGTTTAGATTCGATCGGATCGTCATCCGATAATCCGAACTTGGAATTATTCCGTATTTCGGACTTGCGAGCGAGTTCTAATTGGATATTTGAATATTTTACGCTCTGATTTACCGATTTAGAGTCTAAGTGTTGGAAAATCATAAGTTAGCGTGTTTCGGATATGAAATAGGTTTGGATTCTATCGGATCGTCATCGGATCGGCATCCGATAATTCGAACTTGGAATTATTCCGTATTTCAGACTTGCGAGTGAATTCTAATTGGATATTTGAACAATTTACACTCCGATTCACCGATTTAGAGTCTAAGTGTTGGAAAATCATAAGTTAGCGTGTTTCGGATTTGAAATAGGTTTGGATTCGATCGGATCGTCATCGGATCGGCATCCGATAATTTGAACTTGGAATTATTCCATATTTCGGACTTGCGAGCGAGTTCTAATTGGATATTTGAACAATTTACGCTCCGATTCACCGATTTAGAATCTAAGTGTTGGAAAATCATAAGTGTGATAATATGATCTAAACTCAAATTAGTAAGATTCATATTTTTTACTAATATTATAAAGATTAGTAAGTACCTGATCATTAGCATGAGCCACCGCTAGACCGGCTTATGTAGTCATTAAGCCGACGCTCCAGTTCCCTACGAGCTTCTCTTTCCTAATCGAGGGCCTTCTTCTTCTCTCGCTCTGCCTCAACTCTCTGCTCGAGGGCCTGCCTCTGCTCTTGCTTTGCGTTTAGCGTTGTCTGCAACTGAGTGAGAGCACCGGTCTGGGTGTCCCGTGCCCTCGAGCGCATACCCTCTTGTCCAAAGTAGGAGGAGGGCGTGACTCCAAGGCCCGTACAGAGGACACTTGCCGTGCACGAGGACAAGATCCGTACAGAAAACAACCAATGATATTCAATGATATTTTATGGCATACGTATAAGAATATATTAACAGTAATTTAATTACTTACCACTTGCGAGGCAACCCTGTCGTTCAGAAATGCCCCATCGATACGCCGCCTCCTAGAGACCTCGAAAAGGTCAATCCTATTAGGCTCGTGGCCCAAGGACTGTGTCTGTTGGACATATAAAATAAATAGATGAGTTAATATAACATGTATAGAGCTTTAAATAATAACAATGTTTGTATCATTTACCAGCTGTTGGGCAAGCTGGGGCATGGAGGTCCTCCCCTTCACTGGAGCAGGTGTCGTTGAGGCACTTCTATTCTGCTTGCCTTTACGTGAACTCGCCTATGTCAATCGATTAAATTTTGAAACATCAATACAAATTTTTAGTATAACATTAAAACAAATACGAATCAACAAAATTATAATTATACCTGACAGTGAGGGGTGGCCCAGTGAGCGACCAAAAACTGTAGAACGTGTAGCGGTGACGCGTCTCTCGTCCCGGCCGCAGCCTGTACCTCCTCAGCCGACTGGCCGACCAAGTAACCGTAGAGCTGGTAGAGCTCGTGACGGTAATCCCTGTACCGCTCACCCATCATCTTCCACAAGAGCACCGTACTTCTCGAGGGTTTTTGGCCATTTCACCATGATAAACTGTATGAAATAACAAACATACCCTTAGAATGGACCAATGAGAGAGACCGGAAACATCCAACCTTTTTAAGGAGTTGGAACAAAATCGTACTCAACCCTGTCGCTTACCCACTCGCTTAGGTCAGCGAACCAAAGCAAAGAAAATTTTACTCGTTCACTTGAGCGAGACTTCCACGCCTCGCTTGCTGGATCTCACATGTCACAATCATCCATGTGAGGTTGCAGAGTTAATCCCAACCATAGGTTTGGGCTATCATGAACCGCCCATTTTTTTGACAGGTGACCGTCGAACCAACGGCTACATTGCCTTGTTAAATTTCAAAAATACCCAAAAGCATTCTATATGACAAAAAAAAAAACAGCCGTTGGAACCCAAAAATTCCAAAAAATTACATAAAAATAAAAAATAAAATCATATAATTATTCTATATATATGGGCATACACAACCCATTTCTACTTATCATTCCAATCTCTTTATCTTTACCCAAACCCCTAAACCCATGGATTTGAATAAGTTTGATTTTTTAGGCTATGCGGCGAGCGGGTCGGGATTCGACATCTACAGAGATATCGTGCCGGAATCGAAGACGCTACCAATGACAGAGCTTTCACCAATATCCACCCCCCCCCCCCCCCCCCCCCCCGCCGCCGCTTCAAGCAAGCAAAAGCTACACCGTGTCGGTAACTTTACCGTGCACGAGGACAAGGTGCTCCTCTCGGCTTGGCTCAACACTGCATCGACGCAGTGCAAGGCAACGATCAAGTCAACAAGCAATTTTGGGCCCGGATTTACAACTACTGCCACGAATTCAAGACTTTTAAGTCACGCCAAATGGTTGTGTGACCTTCGGTGGATCCTCTCTTTCGCCCCTTTGAACGACTAACTTGTTGCTCTTCCTTGAAGGCGGCATGGGCCACCATCATCTTTTCATCGTCGGAGCTAGAGTCTTGAAGGAGCAATATCTTTATATGGCTGTGCGACCTTACGATGATAGATGGGAGCAAAAACAAAAAAGAGAAAGGAATGTTGAGGTATTTTTCAAAGGAGGAAGCTCTTGTTGAGCTACTCCTATATTTGTAGGAGGAAGCTCTTCTTCGAATGGATAGAAATATGATAGTTGGGAAGAGACAAAGAACATCGATAGGTGTCTATCGGATAGAAATCAGACCATTAGGAAAAGGACAAAGAACATCGATAGGTGTGCCCAATGGATAAAAATCTAACCTTTGGGGTAAGGACAAATAACATCAATAGGTGTGCCAAATGGACAAAAATTTGACCGTTGGAAAATGACAAATAACATTGATAGATGTGCCTAACAGAAAAAAAAAAACGACCCTTGGTAAAATCCCCTGAACCATAAACCCTAAAATATTACTATTTATTCTATGTTATTTGTAATTTTGTAATACTTTTTATAATATTTAAATGCATCCTAAGTATTTTTTATTTTATAATTTATGTTTTTTAGGGTGTAAATATGCTAAGGTGAATGGGTACTATGGTCTTTTATTGTCATTACAATTTATATAAAATTGGAGAACAATTCTAAACAAAATTTATATAGGGAGTAGGGAAGGAGGATGTTGAAGTGAAAAAATAATCCACTCCCTTGTTAGGCTGACGTGGCAAAAATGGCTCCCTTAGCTAGGTGAATGATAAGGGAGCCCGTTGGAGATGCTCTTAGGGCACTCGAATAAATTCCTTGCCATGCGGTGGGCATCGGGCCACCGCCGTTGGTTAATGGAGAGCCGAGATCGAGCTACTTTTAGACCATCTAGTTTGTGTCCATATCCCTAGATATAAAAAGAAATCATATTTCAACTATGATTCATCAAATCGTGTTTCACTACATTCTACCTTTTGTTTGTTTGTTTGTGTACAAAAGAAGCAGCACATCTATCCTTGCTGAGTTTTGTATGTCACTACATTCTATCTTTTGCATATATGTTGCAATTTGGGTTCTATTGGTACTCAAAAGATGCTCACATTGTCCTACTTATTTGCCTGATTGTCATTTAGCGTTTTCAATCAGTACCTACTGAAAGATGCCACTGATACAAGTCCTGAGGTTTGTTCATGAAGCCACCCTCCTCCCCCCCCCCCCCAAAGGTTAGGGGTAATTATACGGATCCCTCTGATGTTCCAAAAAATACACAAATCTTTTTTGAGGTTTGACATAATAATGGTACTCAATTTCATACAGCGAAATTATTATACATTTGACCATCATTTTTATTTAATTGAGTGATTTCACTGTAGTTGTTACAGTGATTTCATTGTAGCCGCTATATTTATTTAAAATGATTATCAATTATATAAAAATGATACTCAATTCCTTACAGTAATTTAAAAATGATACTCAGTATATAAAATAATGTACTTAAAATCCTTATAGTGGTTTAAAATTGTACTCAAATTTACAAAATGATACTCAATTCTCTACAGTGATCCCAATGGTGCTCAGATATATAGAATGGTGCTCAGATATTTAGAATGGTACTCAATTCCCTACAATGATTCAATTGATACTCAAATATATGAAATGATACTCAGTGCTATAGTGATTTCACTTATATGAACAAGATATTAAGCACTACAGTGATTTCATTCTAGGGAATTGAGTATAATTTTTATAAAATTGACTATCATTAATACAATTATTTCACTGTAGGAAAGTTTTTTTAGCAACAACGCCAAAAATCATTGTAGCAGCTACATCTACAATGAAATCACTGTAGCAGCTACAGTGAAATCACTGTAGTTAATACAGTGATATCACTATAGCAAACCGTGCCACTATTTTTTATAAAAAATATCACTATAGCATTTACTGTTAACTAAATATGGGAGGATCCCATGGGTATTTTTGGATTTATTTAAAAAAACATGTCATCTAAAACGTTTGACAAAGGATCTATTACGTGCAAAAAACTTGGAAGATAATCACCTCTAAAACTAACATTGATTCCGTGGACCTAAGCTTAGTTGAAACTATTAACTGTCATGCACCTTATCATGATGCAATATATTTGACCTATACTCAATATTTCTAAAAATTTTTAAAAAATTCTCTTTATCTTCTTGTTGGATTCCAAGAGCATTGGAGGTTCCAAGTTTATCTTCTTGGTGGAGTCCAAGAAACCCTTGGTCAATGATTAGGTTTTATCTAAAAACATGGTGCTCTTCTTCTTTCTCACATACACACAAGTATGGTCTGTGTTTGCTTTTGTTATGTCAAGTGATACCAAAGTAACAGACCATGTTTGCTTTTGTTATGTCAAGTGATACCAAAGTAACAGACCATGCACGATAGTCCAAATAAAGTCTAAAGAAAATGAAAAGAATAAAGAATAATTAGATTTCACATCTTGTAATGGAAAAAATTGGATATGGACGCCAGTTTGTGTGTGTACCTCGATGGTCCAACCGGAAGATGGTTGTCAACCATGTCACGGACCGGCCATGCACGTCGTTGCGAGCCGACCGTTCATTTCGAGCCCCAGAGAAGCAAGAGAACCTATCGGGGGCCGCAATCTCATCGCGGGCCAGCCACGCACGAAGAAGAGAAAAGGGGCGCTTCGGGCCCCGAGGAAGCATCCGAACCTCTCGGGGCCGTCATTTTCGTCGCGGGTCAGCCACGCACGAAGAGGAGAAAAAAAAAAAGGGGGGGGGGGGGGGGGGGGGGAGGGGAAATGCCCCTTCTTTTCGCTGCAGATCAGCCGTGCACGAAAGGAGAAGGGGGGAGTCCAAATCACCCCCCCCCCCCCCCCCCCACCCCAGTGGGTCGGCCGCGCACTAAAGCAAGGAGAGGAGGGAAAGTCCAAATCCCCCCCCCCCCCAGTGGGTCGGTCGCGCACCAAAGCAATGAGAGGGGGGGAGTCCAAATCCCCCCCCCCCCCCCCCCCAAGTGGGTCGACCGCGCACCAAAGCAAGGAGAGGAGGGGAGTCCAAATCCCCCCCGCCAGTGGGTCAGCCGCGCACTAAAGCATGGAGAAGGGGGAGTCCAAATCGCCCCGCGCCCCCTAGTGGGTCGGCCGCACACTAAAGCAAGGAGAGGGGGGAGTCCAAATCCCCCCCCCCCCCCCCCCCCCAGTGGGTCGGCCGTGCACTAAAGCAAGGAGAGGGGGGGAGTCCAAATCCCCCCGAAGGAATGATCGGCCGCGCAAGAAGTCAAAAGGGGGGGACTGCCCCTCCTTCTGGTTGACGGTCGCTACGCACGAAGCCGAGGGGGAGTCCCCCTTTTTTCTGGAGGTCGGCCGCGCACGAAGATACGGCTCGATGGGGATCAAGTTCCCCAAGAATCACTCCCCCAAAACGCGTGACGGTTGAACCTGGGAATCTCGGGCGCACGACAGTTACAAGAGTGCAGCCCACGCTCCCGGGATTCCAGGCCGAAGTTACCGGGTGCCAACCATGCGCCACATCCCCACCACGCAGACGGTTGAGCATATTGCGGGAGCATATCAACAACCTATCGCGCACGGAGCGCGCCAACTGTCTCCCAGGACTCTATAAAATGAGACCTACCCCTTCAACAGAAGGGACCGGATTCTGGAGGAGGTGCTGCCCAATTCTTCCCTGAATTTTCGGAGTTAGAGAGAGTGAGATTGCAGAGGTTGGTATTTTGAGTGAGATTGCAGAGGTCGATATTTTGGGTGACCGGTCCTCTCAGGGTGTAAGTGGGTCAGGGTGAGAGATTGTAACTAATTGTTGTTTTAGTGCATTCTCGCCCCGCCCCGTGGTTTTTTCCCCTTCGACGTCGAGAAGGGGGTTTTCCACGTAAACCCGGTCATCTTTGTTCTTTGGTGTGTTAGATTGTGCATTCAATGTGAACTGCCCGATCCAAGTAAAAACCCCCCACAATCTTGGCACTGTCTGTGGGATCAGTCTTCAAAACTTCCTACCAGAGCTTTCAACTGTTGACCCGTGGCTGTCAACCAGTCTGAGGCTACCTTCAACTAGCCTGAGCTTACTGACCGACCGACCCGTGGGCGTCGATCAACCAGTAAACTTAGAAGTCACCGCTACGACCACAAGGTTGAAGAACAATGGCCGATGGACCGTATCGTACCCGCTCGACTTCGCAGCTCCCGTCCAACGCTGCTCCACTAGGAGATGCTAATATTATCGGACATCCGGTTCAATCATCGATAAACTCTGAGCGCACTGTCCCGCTGGTAAATCTCGCACTGGGGGTCGGGGAGTCCAGCCAAGCTCCGATAGTGACCATGGCTTTTTTAACAGGGGGCCTGTCATAGGCTTTTCTAGCTACCATGATGATGACACAGTAAACTCTCACCACGCAGCTCCAGACGATGCAACATAACTACGAGGAGCTGCGTGACTTTATTCGAGCCACACCGGCTGGTGGCCCATTCAACCAGGGCATACTGGCCCAAGCTGGATAAAGTTTTCCCATGCAAGTCGCCCAACCGGAGCAAGTGCACCCGCCACCAAATCGCTCGGTGGAGGTCCAAAGCGTGAATCCTGACGGGCGTAACTCAAGTAACCCGGACCTAGTCGAAAGAAACAAGCAAGCCCAGGCAACGTCGGCACACTCGGATGTCTGGTCCCTGCTCGGGGCATACCCCCGACAGCCACCTACCTCCAAGTACCACAAGAAGACGGATTCAGCATAACCTTGCCACCCAAAGCGAGAGGATGAACACTGTCGGCAACCGAGTGATAGTCACCACACTCGGGTGACGCCAGCTAGTCGGCAACCGGCTCACACTGCTGACTGAAGGAGTGTCCATGATCGCATCAGGTTCCATGCCGCGAAGCGACTTGGAGATCAAGAAGGAACCCAGCGAGACCGACCAGGCGCCCGAGCTCCTGGTCGGCTAGAAGAGGTCGCCATCCGAGGAGCTGCACGGTCGCCACTCATCGAGAAGCTCCTCAGGGAACCATTCCCTCGCGGGTGAGATCCTCCTCGCCTCCCCAAGTTCGATGGATCAAAGGACCCGGTAGAGCACATGCTTGCTTTTCGAGATGCCCTGGTCCCCCACGAGGATGACCATATCCTCTGTCGGACCTTCGCCAACAGCTTGTCGGGCACCCCTCTCGAATAGTTCCACAAGCTCAGACCCTCGTCCATCTCCTTTTTCTCGGAACTGAACACACGGTTCATTGATAAATATAGGTGCAACCGCCGGGAGCTAAAGACTCTGGAGTCACTCTTCGCGATGAGTATGACCCAGAAGGAGACGTTAAGGCAGTTCTACCACAGGTTCAGGGCCGAATACCTGAGCTTGGCAGACGCTAACGGGTAGGATCGCATGGTGATCGCGGCCTTCAAGAATGCTATTCAGGCCAACCAGCTCGTCAACGCTTTGCTCATCAAGCGTACCCCGGAGATGATCGATGAATTGTCATGGTGAGTTGAGAAGTACATCAAGATAGAAGGCGCAGACTACAAGAGGAAGGTCATGGAAACCAGGGTTCTGCACCAGAGCTATGCCAGGCTAGCAGGTGTGAAGAACGTCAACAAGTAGCAAGGGGAGGCGACACGGAATGACGTGAAGCGGCAAAGACAAGACATACCAGTAAGGCCGCAATGGAATAGGGAGTTCACGGTATTGAACGCCCCTATAGACCAAATCTTAGAAGCCATTAAGAGTGAACCTTATTTCTAGTGGGCACCACCACTTGAACCCGGAGAAAGGGGAGCCAGGGATGCGTCGAGGTTTTGTGAATACCACCAAGGCCAAGGCCACACTACCGTGCAATACCGGGGCACTCACGCATCACATTGAGGATCTTATTGAGGCCGGCCACCTTGGCTGCTTCATTGACCTCCCTTAACGCAAGGAGACCAAGGCCATAGGAGAAGTCCAGCGGGGAGCGATAGTACTGCGCCTATCGGGTCTCTCGCTAGAAAGACACCAGCTCCGAGAGGTAGACACAGTCTACGGATATCATGGCCCGGTACCGTCCTCAAATTCCATCGACCATCAAGTCCGGCGCATAGAGCAAGCACGGTAAGTCCACCATGTGGTGCTTGACCCCATCATCCGCCCCAAGCCAAGAGTGGAAGCAGCGGTACAGTTTTTGACGACTGATCTGGTCGGGATAGAGAGGTATCATAATCATTCCCTGGTCATACCACTGCAGATAGCGAACTGTCTGGTAAAGAGAATCCTGGTCGACGCCGGGAGTTCGATAGACGTACTCTTCCTCAGCGCCTTCGATGCCATGCAGCTAGATCGCAGGCAGTTGACTGAATCATCTGCAACGATAACGGGCTTCACGGAAGAGGCTGCAAGGGTAGTTGGTGAAATCACCCTCCCAATCACAACATGATATTTCACCAACCTCACCCAATTCATTGTAATCGAAGCAAACTCGGTATACAACATCATCCTCGGTAGACCGTGGGTTCACTACTTGGATGCGGTCCCCTCGTTGGCCCACCAAGTCATGAAATTTTGGACCGACAAGAGCATGATGAGCATCTGAGGTGACCAGTCCTCAGCAGCCAAGTGCGAGCTTAGCGTCATCCATATGAAGACAACATGCCAAATCGAGGGAGGAGAACCAGGTGAAGACAGAGCTGAATCAAGCATCTTCAACCTCTGGACTATGAAGCGGAGTCAAGAAGCTCCAATAATTCAGTACCACGTCGAACCAAGCGTAGGAGGACGAGGAAGCCCGGCCCATCAGAAGACCGACCGATCAATTGAATGTAAAAAGCTAACTGAGCTGAGGGACCTGATGAAGACCGACCTATCAGTTGAACTTAAAGAATTGACTGTATCGGAGAACTCAAAGAAGACCGACCTGTTAGTTGAACGTAAAGAACTGATTGTGTCAAAGAACTTGAAGAAGATTGGTCAGCTAGCTGAACATAAAGAGCTAACTGAGCCGAGGGACCCATTGAAGACCGATCGTTCAGCTGAATGAGTCGAAGCATCTGCAGAAGACCGACCGACTGGTTGAATCTGAAGAACTAGAAGAGCCGAAGAAGTCAAGGATCGGCCCGAACGCTGAATGGGAAGAGTCGCCTGCAATCGAGCCCATTCTACCCGTGGACCTGGGAGAAGAGGGGAATCCGAGGATCACGTTCCTTGGGTCACAACTATCAAGGGCCCATGTCAAAGCAATGACGACCTTTCTCAAGGCGAACCAGAATGTGTTCGCATGGTTGGTTGAAGACATGCCGTGCATCAAACCCGAGATAGCATGCCATCACCTCAACATTCGGGAAGAAGCTGCGCCTGTCTGCCAGAAGCCTCGGTTGCTAGCACTAGAGACAACAGTTGTTGTCAACTCAGAAGTAGAAAAATTACTGTTGGCAGGCATCATCCGAGAGGCCCAGTATCCGAAGTGGATCGCCAACGTGGTCGCCGTCCCCAAGAAGTTCGGAGCCATACGGGTCTGTATTGATTTCACGAACCTCAACCAGCTAGGCGTGCCCAAAGGATAGCTACCTGCTACCTTGGATTGATACCTTGGTAGATTCAACGGCTGGGCATGAGAGACTCTCGTTCATGGATGGATACTCGGGCTATCACCAAATCCCCATGTACCCGGAGGACCAGGAGCACACAACCTTTGTCACAGGCCTAGGACTCCACTGCTACAAGATGATACCTTTCGGGTTAAAGAATATGGGAGCAACTTACCAAAGGCTGGTGAATAGAATGTTTATCAAGCAAATTGGAAGGAACGTGGAGGTCTACGTCGATGACTTGCTTGTGAAGAGTCAGGCGGAGGAGATGCATATGCAAGACCTAGAGGAAACCTTTACAACCCTGCGAAGGTATAATATGAAGTTGAACTCGGCCAAGTGCGCCTTTGGTGTGACGTCGGAAATATTTCTGGGTTACTTGGTCACCCGACGGGGGATCGAGGCCAACCCGGAGCAGATCCGAGCTTAGGCAGAGATGTCGTCGCCCCAAGTCACGGAAAGAAGTATAGAGGCTAACCGACCGGATCAACGCCCTTAACTGCTTCATATCCAAGTCCTCAAACCGGTGGTGGCCCTTGTTCGAAAGGCTAGGCAAGCTCGCACGCTTCGATTAGGACCAGCGCTGCGAGGAAGCTTTTCAAGAGCTGAAGACGTACCTCGGCCAACCCCCAATCCTGACAGCCCCTGAGCCCGGTGCAATGCTGGGGGTGTATCTTTCAGTATCTGAGGTAGCAATAAGCACAGTACTGGTATGTGAGCGAGATAGGGTGGAGAGACCCGTCTACTATGTCAGCCGCATCATGACGTCGGCTGAAACTAGATACGCGCGGATTGAACAAGTTGCACTGGCGTTGGTGTATGTATCTACAAGGCTCCGCCCGTAATTCGTCGCCCATCCTATCAAGGTTATCACCGAGCACCCCCTGAAAGAAGTACTAGACAACTCTACACAGGCAGGTCGTTTGAGTAAGTGGGCCGCTAAACTACAAGAATTTGGCCCTCGGTACGTGCCCCGGAAAGCAATCAAGGGCCAAGCACTTGCAAACTTCCCTTAGTGATTTCCCGACGGAAGATACTACACTGGTGCCAGGGATGTTGAAAGACTTGTCGGTAGCTACCGGCCGACCCATGGGAGTCGGCGCGGTAGCAGGACAAGGAGAAGACGAAGAAGGTTGGAAGTTATTCGTGGACGGCTCGTCATGCGCTACCGGGAGGGGTGTGGGGGTAGTCCTGATAACCCCTGACCACACGAAACTCAAAAAGTTAGTGCGACTACTCTTCCCAGGAACGAACAACGAGGCTGAATATGAGGCAATGCTAGCGAGGCTGGAGATGGCAGAAGCGCTGGGGGTGACTAACTTACAAGTCTATGACAACTCACAGCTCGTGATCAATCAAATCATCAGCAAATACGAAGCTCGCGATGCATGAATAATGTCCTACTTTAAGCTAGCTCGGGAGTTGATGGCTAAGTTCGAAAGTATAGACTTTCACCAATTCTCCAGAGCGGAGAACAAGCGAGCGGACACCCTTGCTAATCTAGCATCGGTGCTTGGAGGAGATGAAGAAAAGCAGGTCATCATCGAGGTGCAGGCCAACCCCAGAACAGTGGACCATACAAAGGATAGTCGCCTGGCCGAGAAGACGCAAATCATTGAAGCAATCTGCGTTATCGCAGCTGGAACTGATTGGGTGATCAATATAACGAAGTACCTACATGACATGATACTACCAGAAGACACTGATGATTCAAGAAGAATTAAGGTGCATGCACCGAGATACACTCTTATCGAAGATGAACTGTATAAGCACTCGTTCGGCGGACCTTACCTCAAATGCCTCACAGGGGAGCAAGCGACAGAAATTATGAGGGAGGTATATGAAGGAGGATGCGAAAATCACTCAGGAGGAAAATCCCTTGTGTGGAAAATAAAGTTGCAGGGCTACTACTGGCCCACCATAGAAGCAGATGCGGAAGGGTACGTGAAGAGATGTCTTCAATGCCAAAAGCATACTCCCTCCATATATCAACCAGCTGAAGAGCTATACCCAGTATCCAGCCATTGGCCCTTCCAGCAGTGGGGGTTGGATATTTTGGGTCCATTCTCGATGTCGCCCAACCGAAGGAAGTTCCTCCTCGTCGCCACCGACTACTTCACCAAGTGGGTGGAGGCCATCCCACTGCTAAAAATCGGAGAGGTGTAAGTCAGAAAGTTCTTATGGAGTAGCATCATTTATCAATTCGGCTTGCCGCGGGCTTTTGTCGCGGACAACGGGCGTCAGTTTGACGCATAATCGATTAAAAAGTTTTGCGCCAACAACAACATCAAGTTATTCTTCTCTACACCCCAGTACCCTCAGAGCAACGGGCAAACAAAGTCGACGAACCGAGCTATTCTGGACATGCTGAAGAAAAAGTTGGAGCAGAAGAAGGGTCTGTGGGAAGAGGCCTTACCAGGAGTTCTATAGGCTTATCGTACGACACCAAAGCGACCGACAGGCAAGCCCCTGTTTAGCCTCACCTACGGTTCCGAAGCAGTTCTGCCCACAGAAACTCTGGTACCAACGTTGCAAACAGTTATAGCCGCCGACCCAGAGGTGAATGGTGACCTCCTGCTTGATAACCTAGACCTACTGGAGGAAAAGAGGGAAAGAGCGAGGGCACACTTAGTTAATTATCATTAATCCATTAAAAGGGCGTACAATCGCAAAGTTAGAAGGCGAATCTTCAAGCAATGCGATCTGGTGATGCGGAAGGTCTTTGATAACAGTAAAGAACCAGGAAGTGGCAAGTTGGGGGCTACTTTGGAAGGGTCATACATCGTTGATAGCATGGGAAAGAATGGTGCCTATCATTTGAAGACCCAAGACAATGACATGTTGGCAAGGCCATGGAATGCAACCAACTTGCGCAAGTTCTACCAAGGCAGCTGAGTAGGAGGAATGCATGTAATAAGTTTGTAGCTCAAATTCAATTCAATAAAGATGCATTTTTTCAGTACTTTTGTGTATGTGTAATAGTGGTAGTTGACTAACACAACAAAAACCAAGTGGTACATAACACTCCTAGCGAGTTCTACCACTTGGTCGACTGGTCAACAGGTTCCTTCACAGGGCATGACTGGCCGGTGAACGCCTTGAAAGATTGGTCGATAGACCCCGCTTGGGTACGACCGATCAACCAACCTAAACCAAGTGGTACATAACACTCCTAGCGAGTTCTACCACTTCACCGACTGGTCAACAGGTCCCTTCATAGGGCATGACCGACCGGTAAACGTCTTGAAAGATCGATTGATAGACCCCGTTTGGGTACGACCGATCAACCAACTTAAACCATGTGGTACATAACACTCCTAGCGAGTTCTATCACCTAGCCGACAGGTCGACATGTCCCTTCGTAGGGCATGATCGAACGGAGAACACACAGGAAGATTGGTCGATAGACCCCGCTTGTGTACGATCGGATAATCTACTTAAAGCCAAGTGTTAGGTTACACGCCGTCGGCGTGTAATCAATGCACAAGGTTGATAAGAGGAAAAACACAACCAAAGCATGCAGATAGATAATCACCAGTGGTTTCAGTACAAGCCAAAAGATCGGTTCATTACATTGCAAGATACAAAATAGGAGGGGTTCAATCCTCTGAGGGGCCTTTCCCTTTCCACCTCGACAGTTAACTTCGCACCTTATTGACTTTCTTTTGCCATCCAACCGCCTGATTGTTGAGAGCCGTCTGCTCCTCCCTGTTGAAGTCCTCAAACTGCCGAGCGAGCGCCGCCTTTTGCGATGCAGTTGCCTGGTCAGCAGCAAGCTCGATGGTAGAGTGCAACACGGTGAGTTCAGCCTTGTGAACCGTCTGGACTGCATTCGCCTCGCTTCAAAGCATCCTTATCATGGCGGCTTATTCTACGAACCGAGTATTTGCCGCAGCGAGATCGGACTGTGCGATCTCCAGAGCAACCTCAAGATCAGGGCGGTCTGCAGCAAGATTCGTCTGCGCAAATTCAAGTTGGGTCTGGATTTCAACCACCTCCTCGGAGTAGAGCTTTCAGGCTTTTGACAATATGTCCTTGGTTTTAACCAATTCTCACTGAGCAGTCCTCAGAGAGAGCTCAAGCTGGGCAATCCTTTGTGTGCTCCCCTCGGCAGCCCGGCCAGCCAGCATAGTGATACGGCTCCCCATCTATCAAAAATGGAAGCAATGAGTATCATAGAGCTGGTAGAGTGAGTTACTACCAGAAACAAACCATCGGCCCCAAGAAGACTCACCCCGCGAAGGTCGACAAGTGAGTCTTGCCAGCTTGCACTACCTGCCACTGTATCATCCCTCTCCCGTCCTGGAGGAGGAGCCAGACCCTCTTTCTCCATCTCGTGGTGAGTAGAGGACCCGCTAGCACAACGGCGAGGTGCAGACTCAGTAGTCCCACGAGGAGACCCAGGAGGAGGTTAGGCAGCACCTGCCGAAGTAGAGGAGGAAGGAGAAGGAACATAGGATCGTAGGTCCAAGTGATCCCTCGGCATAGCAGAGATCGGAGCAGCACGGGTGCGAGATGAAGTTCGGACTAGTGACTCTACATAATCGGATGACACAGCTTGTCTCCTCCTCCCATAGGAAGGGGGGAGTATATCCACATGACATCTCTGATTCGTCTACCTCAATAAAATTTGGACCAGGAGAAAGCACATCCTCAACCCAATCATCAGGAAGGGAACGTAGCACCTTGTAGGTAGACTGCCTCGTGACGTGAATACCGGGGACGTCATCCTCACAAACGTCGCTAGTAGACTCGCCCAGAATGACATGCCTCCTTGAATGCCCAGTTGACGCTGCTGTGTCACGGGCGGCAGTTGTTCGACTACCATCACCCGCAGCCACAGTGGACCTCGTGCGACGCCTGAGGATCATGCAAAGCTTAGACGTTATGGTATTAGGATTGTAACGTCTAACGGAACTGACATACCTATCGGGAAGTTCCGTAGAAGGAGCAGATTGCTCCCCTCCTCCACTAGTTGCTACAGGCTATTTCTCCTTCTTAGAAGTATTATGAGCTCTGACTAGTGGGAGTTTTGGAAACAGCTGCCTCCAATCGTCGTCATCATTAGTGACCCTCTTGATCAGTGCATCCAGTTCTTCCTCGACAGACTCAGGGCACTTGAGTTGCCCAGAGGGGTAGTAGTCTTCTATGGTGTAAGCAAGTTGGAAGACAGTCCCAGGGACCTTGTAACGACCCCTCCACGGTCCCCCAGCTACAAAAGGACACTCCTTCCATCCCCTGATGGAGTCACACAAGCCTCCAATAGGAGAGTGACTACATGAAACTAGACACGACACGAACCGACACGACCCGACCCATTGCCACCCCTAACTGAGTATCCTTATCAATAAGTCTGGAATGCCAAAAGGATGATATCAAGCTTTTTTATCAAGGGGGTTGCTATTTGCACCCCACAAATTACTAGCATTCCAACTTAACAAATAATAAAATATCGGATGAGTCCCGTAGTTTTTCAGACATATTGATATGCGCATTGTGTCTGTTGCTCCCAACCAACATGTTGTCAGTTGTTCCTATCCGACATGGTGTGGTACATGTCATCCCGACCGACATGCACCACACTATGTTAGTTAGGAGCAACCAACAACCATGTCGGTCGGGAGCGACCAACAAGCCCACAGGAAGGGACATGTGAGTGTTGAGTGTATCTACATACCATTCAACCATCGATGAGCACTCGACCTTCGATGGTTGAATGAGATATAGATGCACTCCGCATCACATGGCCGAGTACTCACAGAAATAGGGGTCCGGTCTGAAACGGTTGAGTGCAGGAGGAGGAAGAAGAAGAAGGAAGGACGATTCTTTGGTGCTTATCACCTCTTCAATCCCATCAAGCCTCTCAGACGTTACTATAAGACTGCTGCAGTGATCGATCTTCTTGCTAGCGACACTCATCGTCTCAGTTTTGGTGGTTGGTTTTCTACGGATTTCCCCTTGGAGTTGGTGGTGAAGGCCCAAGAAGATATGGGCCCACGTCTTTATGCTCGGCGACTTGCTGCATTCGTGTGCCACTTGCTTTCTGTAGTATATTTCTCACAAAAAAAAGAATACATTATACTTTGCCCCCCTGAAGTTTAGCTCAAAAACACTTAACCTCATGTAGTTTGTTTTGTTCCAAATCGCTCCCTCAAGTTTGAAATGTTGGCACAATACCCTCTTTTGTCAACGAAATTTCCTCATTTGGTAATTTTTATCTAATCAAAACTGAATTAAAGGATACAAAATGTAGTTTTTTAACTATAGAGGGTTAAGCGCTTTCGAGCTAAACTTTAAGGGGGCAACGTGTAATTTACCCAAAAGGGGTTATTAGTCTAAGGTCCTTTCTAACTAACTCTGCAATTTGTAAACCCCCTCTAACTGTTTCGTAGTGCGTTAGGTCCCTCCCTCACTCATTTTTTTTAAAATAGCAATTTTGGCTCTCTAATTACCCCTCTAGAACCCGATCTATAGTTTTTTTTTAAAATGCATTGTATTTTTTTAAAATGCGTTGTATAGCAAAATCCCTCAGAGTAGACCCAAAACACTATAACTGCTATAATGATTTCATTGTAGCAATAACATTTCAGGGTATAAATCTGGGTTCTACAACAAAATCATTGTAGTTGCTATCATGATTTCATTGTAGCGATCGAATTTATACTCCATACACAATCGAACGTATAATCCATTATCCAGAATTGATCACTGTAGCTACAAAACCTAGAGTATAAATTCAGGGTTAGTGGCGGAGTATAAATTCGATTATTAAAGCGATTTCACTGTAGCAACCGAATTTATACATCAAAATATTACTGCTACAGTGAAATCATTATAGCAACTATGGAGTATAAATCGGATCTAACGGAGTATAAATTCAGTTAATACATAAAGGTGATGGTAAGAGTATTTTAGTTATGAGAGTTCATGTCAACATAGGTTTAATGTCCATGTGTCTTTTTCAACCAAAGTATTGCTTAAACGCAACTTCTATTAAAAAAAAAAAAACCCCACCCTGAAATCAGTGGCGCTCATATTTTAAACCCTTTTCCAATTATACGCGCGGAGCATCTGTGATGAACTGCTGATCTTATCGAAATGGAGCGGGAGCTCAGCCGTCTTTCCGACCCAATGGCCGCTACAGCGCCTCTCTCGCGCCTATCCCTCTTCGGCTCCTCCCGACCGACGGCTTCTCCCTCGCGGCGGATTCAAAAGCTCAGCCTCCCCGCCTCCTCCTCCCCCAGCATTTCCCGCCAGACCCCGGCCCTTGTCTCCCCGTCATCTCGCCAGCCGCTTCCCCCTAACCGCCCCGGAGGGCGGAGGCGCGGCACCGGGCGCGCCCGCGCCGCCTACGTGTCGGCCCCTGCCCCCGATCCCGACACCGTCGACAGGGGGCCGAGCCCCGGTGCGCCGCTCTCCGTGGCGGTCCCCCCGGCGGCCCCCATCAGCTGGGGCGTCATCTGGCCTCTCCTGTCTCGCCACAAGATGAGGATTGCTGCGTCTCTGGCCTCTCTCTTCGGGTGCACCTCGTGCACCCTCGCGATGCCCATCTTCTCCGGTTCGTCAGTCCCCCCTCTTTCTTCTTGAAATTCTAATGGTGGGATGTGTTAGAGCATCTCCAACCATAGCCTCCATTTTGCCATTGCTAAATGGAAATATTCTAGGTATATTCCAAAATGGAGGCCCTCCATTTTGGTTATCCTCCAACCATGACCTCCATTTTTAGCTTACATTTATTAAACGTTAAAATATGTGCCTCCATTTTATTCTATGTCAAGTTTCCTTTGGGGTGGATTAAATAGATCCCCATATGTTTATTAGTTCACAAAATTATATTATTTATGTAATTAATATAATATTTAAAAAATTAAAAATAACTCCAAAAATATTAGATATTAGTCTCTTTTCGAAGGCGTCGATGAGAGCTTTCCAACGATACCAAATTTGTTAAAAACATATTAATAAATTAATACGTATACTTAGTTTAAAAGATTTATGTATAAATTTAACAAAGGATATAGATGTCATTATATTTTACATATATAGACTTTGGAGGGCTTTTTGGGTATTAATTCCAAAGTCAACAAAATAGGGGGGGGGGGGGGGGGGGCTGGTATTTGGCTGAGAAGTCCGGCATATATGCCGGCCAAACAGTCCCTCGACATATATGTCAGCTCATTTGACATGTGATTGGGAGATCCCGTCCGCCATATATGTCGATATGGCGGACGGTTAGAGATGCTATTAGGGAATTTGTGATCAGTGCGATACGAAAACTTTGCACACCCTTGTCTATATTTGGGGTTTCCTTATCTAAGTGTGTTGGGGATGCGGTCACACCAATAAGTCTAAGCGGAATTTCGTTGAACACGTTGCGTGCACCGCACCTGGATCATAACCGTGCTTGAGAGATGAATCAAACAATACCACACAACAACAAAAAACACAATCACAAGAGGAACACAGTGATTTATCTGATTCATCCAAACAGGTTACGTCCACGGGGCGGACTTCTCCAACAATGGCGGCAAGGAACAATGGTGTACACCCGACTCCTTGAACCTTCCTCTGATTAGATCTACACCCACCTTCTCCTAGGATTCAAGGCTAGAACTCAAGAACCAATTCCTTCCTTCTCCCTCTTCTTCTTCCTCTTTATCTCTCTACTTGGACAAATAGAAGACAATAAGAAAAAAAGGGAAAAAGTGGAAAAGATAGAATAGCTGGACACATACTCAAAAGAACTAACTAAAGCCATCTTATAGCTTTTCCTTTGGGTCAAAAGAAAGTCCCCCAATTGGACAGAGCCCACATGAGGATGGACCCAACCCAACACTTTCCCTATCCAGATGCATGGAGCGGGTGACGTTGCCTTGACGTCAAGTCATGCCAACAAGCCCTAGACAGAGCTCGTGCTTATCCTTCGTCACAATCTTCGCTAACATATTCGATGGATTCTTGCTCGTATGAATCTTCTTGAGTATCATGTCACCATTTTCAATCACGTCACAGTTCAATGATAGCGAACATCGATATACTTTGTACGCCTGTGGTATGTCGTATTCTTGCTCAACTCAATGGCACTTTGGCTATCACAATGTAGAAGAAACCTCCCTTGCTTCATGCCCAACTATTGGAGAAAACGCTTTAACTATAGAAGCTTTTTTCCGGCTTCGGTGATAGTAATGTATTCGGCCTCGGTCGTCGACAAAGCAATACACTTTTGCAACTTAGATTGCCAAGACACCCCCCGCAAAAGTGAAGACAACTCGAAGTCGATCTCCACTTGTCAATGTCCCCTGCTATATCTGAATCGGTGTACCCATCTAAAATTGATTTTGCACCTCCCAAGACATAAACAGAACTTTGAAGTACCCACCAAGTGCCTCAAAATCCACATGACGGCTTCCCAATGCACCTTTCCCGAATTTGCAAGAAATTTGCTCACCATGACAACGACATGTGCTATGTTTGGTCAAGTACACACCATAGTATATATCAAACTCCCTAGGGATGATGAGTAGGGAATAACCGACATCTCCTTCTTGCCCTCTTTGGCAGTCGGTGATATCTTTAAATTTAGCTTGAAATGGCTAGCAAGAGGCGTGCTAACCTCTTCTTCATTTTGAACCTCTCAAGCACTCGGTCAACATAGGCTTCTTGTGACAATCACAGCTTGTGCGTCTTCCGATCTCGCACAATCTTTATGCCCAAAATATGTTGTGCCGGTCCCAAGTCCTTCATATCAAAGGACTCAAACAAGTTCGTCTTCAACTTGTTAATCATGCTCACATCCCGAACCACAATCAACATATCATCGACGTAGAGAAGTAGAATGATAAAATTGGTCTTCGTGAAATACCTCACATGGACAATGATCGGTGAATGTTCTCTTGTACCCATGACTCACCATGAAGAAATCAAACTTTGTGTACCATTGTCTTAGAGTTTGCTTGAGGCCGTAGAGACTCTTCAACTTACACACTAAGTGCTTTTTGCTTTTCACCACAAAACATTCCGGTTGTGCCATGTAAATCTCCTTATCAATCTCGCCATGAAAAAATGTGATCTTCACATCTATTTGCTCGACCTCAAGGTCCAAGCTTGCCGCCAAACCCAACACAATCCGGATGGATGTTATCTTCACAACGAGAGCGAAGATTTCGTTGAAGTCAATGTCTTTTTTCTGCTCAAAACCTTTCACCACAAGACGAGCCTTGTACTTGCCGATCTTGCCGATGCTATCTTGTTTGAGCTTGTAGATCCACTTGTTATTCAACTTTCTTTTCCCTTTTGGCATCTCAACCAACTCATAGGTTTTACTCTTGTACAATGAGGACATTTCTTCTTCCATGACCTTCATCCAATTACTCATCTCCTTATGGCATAGAACCTCGTGTTGGCTCTCCGACTCCCCCTCAGTAGTAAGCAAAACATACTCATCACTTGAGTACCTCTTGGACGGTTGATGCACCCTTCCGGACCTATGAACTTGAGGCTTTTTTTGCGGAGGTGGAAGATTTTCCTCTTCATGCTCTTTATTTCCGGTTGGACCATCAACAGCCAAAGTCTCTCGCCTTGTGCGTAGTGAAGAGATCCTTCCTCGGTGTGACGTGGTAGGACGCTGCCGTGTCCACCACCCATTCGATCTCATTATCACAAGCATGTAGACACTCTCCTTCATCAATCAAGATGACAACTCTATTTTGTCCTGTGACGATGGCGATAGTATCTTCCATCTTTTCTTGAGCCTTGCCTTCTTTTATTTCTTTCTTGAGCTTGAGGCAATTTTTTTTTCATGTGGCCCTCAATGTCATAATAGTAGCAAGTGAACTTTCCCTTAAACTTGGATCTTTCTTGAGATTGGCCATATCCATGAGGTCTTCGACTTTTGCTTCTTTCCCTTGTCTCGTGGACAAGTGTTTGTGGTTGATTCTCATCGGTGGTCTTCCTTTTTGTCTCTTCATTTAGGAGGCAACTTGTCATCATACTCATTATGAGCTTTCCATCCGGAGCGGAGTTGCTCATGGATACCACTAACGTCTCCCAACTATTCAGTAGAGAGCATAGGAGAAGCATCACTTGTAGCTCTTCATCCAACACCATCTTCATTGCCGACAATTGGTTCACAATGCTTTGAACCTCATTTAGGTGTTTCAAAATTGAGCTTCCTTCCCGATACTTCGAGTTGACGAGCTTCCGGATCAATAGCGTCTTGTGCCCCACGGTTTTTCTCTCATACCATTCTTGAAGCTTGCTCCACATGGTGTAAGTCGATTTCTCTCCGGCAACATGTGTCACACATTAATGTCCAACCAATTGCGGATGGTTTCGATGGTCTTCCGGTTCATCACCCTTCATTGCTCCTCGGTTAGATCATCCGGCTTCTTCCCAATGTTCCCATCTCCTTCAATAGGTAGGTAGAGATCCTTGCAAGTTGCAATAGAGAATGTCCTCCATTTAGTCTTTCCAAATTGCCCAATTGCTTGCATTAAGGCAAAACATCTGGCCATTATCGTTGTTGTTGTCCTCCATCTCTATCTAAGCAACCCTTGCTTGAACCCAAGCTCTGATACCACTTGTTGGGGATGCGGTCGTGCCAAACGGTCTAAGCGGAATTTCGTTGAACACGTTGTGTGCACCATACTCGGATCGGTGCCGTGCTTGAGAGATGAATCAAACAACACCACACAACAACAAAAAACACAATCACAAGAGGGACAATGATTTATGTGGTTCACCCAAACGGGCTATTCTATAGGATGAGCTTGTAGCTCGGCGCGGGCTTCTCCAACAATGGCGGCAAGAAACAATGGTGTACATCCGACTCCTTGAACCTTTCTCGAACTAAATCTACACCCATCTTCTCCTAGGATTCAAAGCTAGAACTCTAGAACTAACTCCTTCCTTCTCCCTCGTCTTCTTCCTCTCTGTTTCTCTCTACTTGGACAAATAGAAGACAATAAGAAAGAAAGGGGAAAAGTGGGAAGATGGAATAGTTGGACACACACTCAAAAGAACCAACTAAAGCCATCTTATGGCTTTTCCTTTGGGTCAAAAGAAAATCCCCCAATTGGGTCGGGCCCAAATGGGGATGGACCCAAACAAACAGTGTGATCTTAAGTTAACTCTTTAGCAGAGCCCTAGGGTTCTCAGTAGTCACTATGAACTAATGAAACCCATTACATGGCCATGGTGCCAAGTTAAATGAGGAGTATTGAATTTTTTGTAGGATAGAAATGATTAGCCCCCCCGATAGGGGGTATGGGATTCATTGTTGGTTCCTTTGGATTCTAATGGAGTTTCGGGGGAAGGGGAATCGTAGTAGGACGATAATGATAGTTTCATTTCTATGACTAATATACTGGTTGGGGAGTTCTTCGCTACCATTGCTCTTGTAGATAAGATTAACGGGTCGGTTGGATTCTTCTGTCTATGGTCTAAATGACACCAGCTTGAGGTCTAGGATGAGATTTGTAAATCTTAGGGTCTTTTTCCCCATCCTTATGTCATAGACATAGGTCTCCAACTCATATCTCAGTTGGTAAGACATACAACCCTTGGCCTTGGTAAAGGGTTCGAATAAGTGCTACGATATATTTCCTCCTTCTCTGTTGTGGCGGGCCTCCCTCTCGTCTTAGTGGCAAGCTTTCTTACCTGTGGTGGGTTTTTAAAAATCAGGGCATTTCTTTTGCTCCTATGGTGTGCTTCGATCCTTGGTCCATCTTGTGCTGGCGCATCAACAGACAACATGTGATATATTGACCACGATGGGTGGTCCTTTCAAAAAGAATAGTATGTCATAGATAGAGATTTCAATATTACCCAATATTGTCATTCTAGTTGTGCGGACTATGCCATCATAGTCCCTAATCACATATGATATTGTGCAATCGCACAACCAATTGTGTATTTTTAAAAAAATAAGTATAATAGATACCAATAATTCTTAAAACTTTCCTAAAACATGTTAAAAAATTCTCAATAGACTTGTGTAAAAAAAGAAGTCAAAACTTATCTTACTGAGAATGATATAATAATGCATATAAGTATCACATAATGAAAGTATACAGTGATGAAATACGAGATAAACTTTATTAAAAACTAAAGTATAGATAAACCATAAATAATAACAACTACAAACTTATACGATTTTTAGTTTGCCATTGGGGGACTTGTCCACCACCAACATTGTTAGATCCGCTAGCTAGCTCGTCATCATCCGAGTGTTCTCCTTTTTTATGTAGTCCTCAACATCTATCTCATAATCTGTCTTGGCCGGAACTTTGTCTACGTCTACTAGTGCCCTCTCATCTTCCTATATATATGACACTGGCACATAACCCCCAATATTGCTTTTTTTATTCCTTCAAGTGGCGTCTAATACCACTGCTGTCATGACCACCACTGCTATTACCGACAATTAGTGCCTTCTTAGTCTCAAGCTCACCGCTCTTTCTTTTATGAAGCTACAAGTTTAATATTTTAGAGTTAATATTACTCCAATTCAATAGTTAATGATCAAATTGAAATTTGTAGATCATATAAGGGTTAAGGATCTTACTATGTTGAACGTAATGTAGATGCGTTCTCAACATGAAGCAGAGCAAGGCAAATGGTCATCATTGCGAGTTCTTTAAGGCTCCGTTTGGATAGAAATATTGCACATATGAGTAATGGGTGAGGTATCCAGATTACTGAAGTATGAGAATACTTCAGTATCTGAATACTTGACTTCATCTGGTTTGAGATAAGATTTGAGGTAAGTAACTAAGTATTGGGAAGTTTATCTGAATAAAAAAAGTTTAAAATATTAGTGGTGGTTTGATGACCGAAGCCGATGGTCCAGTGACCATTGATCAATCAATGGTGGTTCGTTGGTCCTAAGGCCTATGCAGTCAAAGCCGGTAGTCGGCCCTAGTCGGCCAAGGGACGACTAGGACTAGTCAGGACTAATCGGCCAAAACTTATTCTAAACCCCCCCCCCCCCCCTCCCTAAACATATCTGATATATGAACTAGCATAAATGTCAATAAGTATATGATATTAGTCAGTTAATAACAATACATACCTCCACACTTCACAGCATGGGTATAAATACATAAGTAACAGTCTAACAGAACACAGTTGTATTGGCTTCATGCTCATGTCAGAAGACTCATAACTAAGAATTCATCACAATATTTGTTTGATGATGATTAATCTGTGAACAGTCCCAATTTTGATTATAGAGTTATATGGATATCAACAAATGAACAATAATTATTTGTCTATGTTTTTATGTAAGATTCTCAGGTGCTCAATAGATGATTACAGGGAAGAGCCATAGTTGTGAGTCTTTCGACTTAAGACTTTGAACCAATGTAAAAAAATCTAAATAAAATTGCTTGCAAATACTCCTTGCAAAAAAAAATTTTGCTTGCAGAATGCTGCCTGGGGACTAGTTGCTAGTCGGGGACTAGTAGGGATTCCGTCCATCAATGACATAATCGGAATTAATCGGTCGGCAAAATGCCGCTTGGGGATTAGTCGCCAACTAGTTCCGATTTTGATAGCATAGCCTAAGGCGATGGTTCGGCGACCGGCGGCGGTGGTTTGGCGGTCAACGATGGTCCTGCGGTTGTCGATGGCGATAAACGACGGTTCGGTAATCGGAGGAGATGGTCTGTCGGTGGTCCGACGATCGCCGAAGGTGGTCCACCGACTGCCGACGGTGGTTTGGTAAGGCTACGCTCATGCCAATCAATTATTTCTCGGTACTAAATATGGTTGTTTAATAACTTCTCAGGCTCTTTCCTGATAACTTTTGAGATTTCCTTTGATGATGTCGTCTGCCTTGGAACTATCTTGACCATGGTAGAGATCTTGAATAATGAAAGATTGGGTTATTACTTTGAGAACTTTGTTCGATTACATTTTTTATGCTTTATAATCTATTAGCGATTGTCTTCCTTTACAGCCTTACAGGAACATCGATCCCTATCAAATTCATAACTTAGTCAACTAATATTGTACATCTGTAACATCTTATCTGTCAATTAAGTGTATTTCTATATTTTGTGGTGGCATTCAATGTAGCATATTATATACCTATCAAGAAACTTTCATTTCTTCTTATTCTGTGTTAAGAGACACATAAAATGGTTTTAAGGGTTATTCTAAGTTACTTAAACCAGGTTTTAAACTTTGTAATCTAATCACTTTCTTGTTAGGTTTAAACATATAACAGAGAGAAGATTTATCTCATGGTTATTGATTTGTTACGTGCTACAAACTATGGCAGGAAAGTTTTTTGAGATACTCATAGGAAGAGGATCTGAGCCCTTATGGAAACTTCTTTCAAAAATTGCCCTTTTGTACAGTTTGGAGCCAATCTTTACTATTATTTTTGTTACAAATTTGACCATTATATGGGAGAAGGTGATGGCGAGCCTAAGAGGCCAGGTCTTTAGAAGGCTATTGATGCAGAAGGTACTATTCATTTTAAACCATCTTCACACAATACTATGTTTCCAAACTGAATTCTCACTTGGCCTTTGTGTTCATGTTTTCCAGTCTATTGGCTTTTTTACTCATATACTATGTTTTCTGTTTTATTTATTGACTCAGTTTATAATACTTACCTTAAAGTTTCACTATAATTACATACATAAATACCTATGTCCCTTACATTTATTTTTGGGTTTTTAGTTTAAGACACTTCTAACTGACCCTATATTTCAATAAACCCTTGCTTAAGTTACGTTTAGCCCTAAGTCCCTCCGTAACTACTTTTTTAAGGGTTTTTTTGCAAATCGACCCCTCAAATTAGGGCTAATTGCATATACACCCCTCAAATTAGACTATTTGCATATCGACCCCTACAAACATGTTAAGTTGTGTATATATACCCTCTAGTTAACTGCCATCCATATTAGAGGAATATTCCCAGAATATTCCTTGTTTGTTTGTTTGCTTTAAATATGAGGATATTTTGGACGAAAGTTCCCCTAAGGATTTAAAATGATGAAAATACTGGATGACGGTGGTGTTGGACAGGCGGTGGATGGTTGTGGGATGGTAAGCGGTGGGTGATGGTGGTGGAGGTAGGTGGTGGTGGTGGCGGCAGTGGTGGAAGTAGGTAGTGGTGGTGGCTGGTCAGTTGGCGACGATGGTGAAAGTGGGTGGTTGGTAGTGGACGTGGGCTACGGTGGAGGAAATGGGTGGTGGTGATGGATGGATAATGGTGGTGGCTGGGTAGTGGACGTGGGCTACGGTGGAGGAAATGGGTGGTGGTGATGGATGGATAATGGTGGTGGCTGGGTAGTGGGCAACGGTGACGGAGGTGGGCGCGCGGTTATGATGGAGGTGGGTTGTAAGCGGTGGTGGCGGTGGAGTTGAGTGGTGGTGGTGAAATTGGGCGGCGGTGGATGTAGGTAGTGGTGGTTGATGTGGAAGTAGGTGACGGTGGTGGATGATTGTGCGTGGTAAGTAGTGATGGTGGTGGAGTTGGGTGACAATGGTGGAGGTGGGCGACGGTGGGTTGGCGACGGCAGTGGTGAAGGTGGGTGGGCTGTGGTGGTGATTGGACGATTGGCGACAATGGTGAAAGTGTGTGGTCCGTGGTGGTGGATGGTTGCGAGTGATGTAGGTGGGTGGTGATAGTGGAAGTAGGCGGCAATGGTGGAACTAAGTGGTGGTGGTGGCTGGGCGGTTGGCGACGGTGGTGGTGGTTGGGTGTGGCCAACCGTTGGATGGTGGTGGTGGGTGGTGGACGGCGACGGCAGTGGTGGTTGGTGATGGAAGGTTGTTGTGGTGAAGAGAGAGGGGGCAGTTAAGTTATTTAGGAGCAAATTGGTCATTTATCTTTTTGGTTAACTCTGAACCATGGTTAATTGATGGGAAAATAACGAATTGTGACAGAAGGGATAATGTGCACAATTTAACATGTTTGCACGGGTCGATATGCGAAATAGTATAATTTGAAGGGTTTATACGTAATTAGCCCTAATTTTAGGGTCGGTTTGCAATTTTTTTTAAATGCCTATTTTACTGCTCACGTATCAATTCGGTAAGTTAGAGTAACAATTCGGTAATAGTGCCTGTACAGTGACTGCTATAGTGATTTCACTGTAGCAGAGTAATAATTCGGTTGGAAGTGATTTCACTATAGCTACAGTGAAATCACTGTAGCAACCTAATTGGTGCTTTGCTGCCATAATTGATACTCCCAATCGAATTGTTAATTTCACTATAACAATGGTGAAATCACTGTGGCAACTGAATTGATACTTCGCTACCCAATTGATACTCGGTTGGTAATGGAAGGGCATGTTTGTCATTTGAAGGGGTTGAAAAAGTCAACAAGAACTTGCTGAAAAATGTGCCTTTTCGAGAGGGGCTGGAGTTCAAACGAACATCTTGTCTGGAATGGAGCTCGTTTAGGACTTGGGTTATCTGCTTCTTCACCTAAAACTCGTTTAGGACTTAGGTGGACATCCTCACAAGGAAAAAACACCAGTGCTGGAGGAAGGAGAAACCTTGACATCCTCAGACTTTGACCAGGAAGAGAGGACTGCTGCACTCCCTTTGCTTCGACCGCTCCTTCTATTCGTTACAACTAAATTGTGATGGACCAGTTTAAGTTGCTATCTTGTATTTTGATTTCATTATATTACTAAGCTTAAGCCATCTTATTAGCTAAGTCCTATGAAGCTCAACTACCATTATTACTATATTGTGATGGATTGGTTTAAGTTGCAATTGTGTCTTTTGATTTCATTATACTCCTCACACTTCCCTCTAATGGCTTCTTATGGTAGAGTTGGTGTGATCAGTTAACATAGTATTAAACCTTTTCCTTATCTCTAGTAATAAAGAGGTCCTTTGTCTTTCTTTTAACCTACAATTAAAATTATTATCAACCCTTTCATGTTTATTGCAGAAAGTTGATTTTTCGTCTAGGACAGTTGCATGAAAGATGTTGATGTCAATTGGACTTTAGGTATACAACTTATCATTCTTTAATACAACCGGTGGTGCACTATTTCACAATGATAAATCATAAACCATTCATAAAACCGATCATTAACTTGACAAATTCTCTTTATTATCTAACAATGCATGGTTATTTCTTATTCAAGAGCACATGTATTAGATTTCTTAAAATTTCTATTTCCTATTCTATTTCTTTCCTTTAAAGCAAGTGACTTTTATGATCATTGATCATGTATTAGTGGTTGGCGACTGTCGTCTTGACATAATGTACAGCTGGCGTAAGCCAGGATTATCTAAGGGTTGGTATCCGGTTGACAAGTTATCTTTACATCCATCCGTTTATGGATAACTCAATCTCTAGAAAACTCACATTAATCTAGGTTTTCCAAGTTCTACTTCATGATTAGAGAAAGGGTGATTCGAAATATGTTCCCAAGATGTTAACTTATAGAATCTGAAACGTACTAGACCAAGGATGAGTGATGTTAGTATCACTTTACGCACTGGTCTTCTATACTTCTTAGGATAATTTACCATTTATTCTTGATCGAGTAAATGTCTAGCATTTGGACTCATAGGAGCATCAACTTGTTTGTAACTGAAACCCTATTTAAGATAGAATAAAATGCTTGTGTAATGCACTTGGTGAATCATTTTTTCTCCAACTATGTATAATTTAGATCTTGTTTGGTAACCCTTATGGTCATATTCCAAAATCCCTTAAGCAATAGATCAGAAATTTAGGAAGATGAGCACCTTCATTTCATGATACAGATATTTGAAGCGGTTAGCCACTATCTGTACGAACGAAAGAAGGCTAATAACTGCAGGCATGCTGCCATAATCTAAAACTTGCAAGTTGCAACTTGCAACTTAAGTGGATTGCATTAAGACTTACTCTTGCCCAATGTATGAATTAGAATATATTAAACGACTTGTATCACATGCACGGCCTATATGCATCTTCCATGTAAACAAATTGCAAGAACTTTAGTTCATTCATTTTTCGTTCAAGCAAGATTAAGTAGTAGGATTTATAACATGTGACGTGAATATTATTTGGTTATATACGGTTTTGTTGAAAAAAAAGTACAAATACTCATTGTTACCACTTAAAATAACAAGTTATGCTAAACTGTCTTAATAGAACGCAAAACTTTGAAGTATAAAAAGTCCACAGAACATTTAAAATCATGTGGCCTCGCTGATTACTTAGCAATTTGATACAAATAAATTTACATTGCTTTATCATCTTTACGTTGTGACTTAAATAATCTGCCTTGGTTAAATTTATGTAGATATTATGGCTGTGTTAAGAAATATGTTATTATATAAAAGAGCAATAAATATATATGTAGCTCTGAAAAAATGATTCTCTGCATGCATTGCATGAGCATTTTATTCTAACTGGAACAAGATGCTCAATTCCGAACCAGGTGATGCTCCTATGAACCCAAATGCTAAACTTCTAGCCATCAAGGAGAGATGTTAATTGATCCTGAGAGGTATAGAAACTAGTGGGCAAATTGATATGTCTGATGATTAATCATCCTTGCTTTCCTTTGTTGTTGATGTTGTGAGTCAGTTTATGACACTCAAAGTGCCACATCCTTAGTTTGGTTAGGTCTATCAACGGAGCGGATATTGATCCGAATCAGATCCGAACTCTATTTTATATTGGTGGGAAAATGCTTTTCAATCTACAACTGATTGCTACAATCTACTACTGATGATATTGGTGGGAAAATGGAATTCATCTGGGCCCTGGGGTGAATAGGGTAGCTAGTTGGTTCAAAGTTGCATTAGAAGGAGCATTTATAGAGGTAGGATTCCTATGAAGAGAGGATTTGAAATTCAAATGCTCTTAGGAATGCATTTGATCTACAATTGTATGCTTGATAAAAAAGGGTGCATGTGCGACAAAAAAGAGGGTGGAAATATTAGTGGGGACCAAGGGAAAGGCAAGTTGCAAATATTTATGAAACATGGAAACTGATTAGGGCTATAGTAATATGCATATCCTTGAAGAAGGTGACATTTCAAGAAAGCTAACCGTGCGTGGAAGAGGAGCTGCAACAACTTCGACCCTTATACTCAACTTTCTGGAGGACACATGTAATGGTCTATGGGATTCAAGTGATTCATCAGTAGGTAATTAGATAACTCTCGTACAATCAAAAGTTCATAGATGCCATAAGCAAGTGAGAGGGAAAATAGCTTATGACTCATTTGATAGAATCAAAGGAGGAGATGCACTATATAAGATAAATCAAGTAAGGTTTTCTTTTGCCAATAAAAGTAGAAACAGGAGCACATGAGCCAGTCTCATGAATTGAGTCGTGTTTCCTCTTAAGGATACTATTTTGCACTTGAGTGTGGATGTGATTGTTGATGAAGGTTACCCTAAGTGAAGATAATCAATACATCTCAAACAAGATATATTCACATGCATGATTAGAGTGAAATGTCTTGATGAACTCCCTAAACTTGGTTTGCACCATTCAATGAACTCATAAGAGATATAACATGTTTTAGATATGCGATGCATAAGAGTATAAGACAAGTTAAACCATGTGACATTGATAACAAAGTTATGATAATAGAAACTATACAGAATATCTTGTAGGGCAGGTTCTAAAAATTAGAGTGAACCAAGTGAGGCAAATTCTAATGGGAATGCAAAATATCAGATGCTTTTTTTTTCTTTGCAAGCTTTTTAACTTTGAACAATTTAAGAATGTTGGGAAGGATACAATAACCATAACCTCATTAAAAAATAGTTTGAGTCTTGGGCCTACAATATAGTCAAATGATAATGTCACGGGTTAAGATACATGCAAGACCTTGCTACACAAAATCGACAAGATTGAAGAATTGGCTTGAGAGACTTGAAGATAAAATTCCTTGACTTTATGACCTATCCAAATCCTTTGCCCACACGAGGATCTTGAACGAAACATGAGGATGAGACAACTGGAAAAAGAATTCGCATTGCCAGACTATACTTTATATCATATTACAAAGTTGAATTTGATACGTTATCCATAATGTCAGAAAAAAAAACACTTATTTTTTTCCCCATCATTTCCTCCCCTTCAATTCTCCTTAGGTTACCGAACCTCCCTCCCCCCACTCCCCAGCTCTCGCCAATACGTGGCCTTCTCACGAAGTCTTATAATACCACTTTCGTTCATTAGTTATTTGTCTGCCACGAGTTTAAGGGGGATGGTCAAGATACTGTTGTACCATCATACATTGTATATGTGCTAATATAATTGCTATAACATATAAATGTGTTTACTTTATATTGCCTGAAGCAATAGCAAATTTCGATTTATATAAAGGTCTTTGCCACTGACACACTTTTCTCAAGTTGCATGAATGAAAGGAGAGAAGGATTATAAAGTCGGATCGAAAAATTGGGACATGGTTTCTTGGTTATGTTTCTTGGTTATAGTTATGGTTATACAATTGTATATAGCTTTTATCAGCATGCAATCCAGGGTCTGAAACCATACCATTGAGAACCTTAAACCAATACCAAATATTTTAAAACTTGGATGAAATTAAACTAAGTAAAATGGCTAGATAGAAAATTGTAATAGTTTGTGAAAGAATACTATCAAATCTTACTGAACATAGCTGGTACAAGTATTACTATCAAATCTTATTGAACTTAGTCTTTGGAGCAAAGTCAAGGCAAGGTCCAAAAGAAAGTATCTGATTTTTGTAGTACTACACAACTAGTTCAGATTGATTGTTTTCCTTTGTGGTAAAAGTATCAATAGGGAAAATAGTTTGCAGATAAAATTTTCAGAGTGGATAGGATGCTAGATGAATGGTAAATAATGGTAAAGAACTATGCTGGGATTTTGTAAATTACAATGTTGATATGGATATATAGCTCTTTTGTCTATTTTAGAAGTCAGTATGCTTGTTCACTACTTTGAGTGTCTGTAGTGTTTAATGACATTTTAAATGTGCATTTTTATTTTGTCCCGTGGATTTTTTTTATTGATTTCTGATACATGATTGTCCTTTATTCCTTTTGCAGGTTGAATTTTTTGACCGATATAAGGTACTTTATGATCTTTATTCTCTAATTTTCATATCATTCTTGTAATTTCTTTTCAATGTTGCATGTTAACTTGGGTGAAGTCAAGGGTAAAAGACCTATCACGCACTTCACGACCCATATAAATAGTATTTCTTCCCAAAAGTATTTCTTGGTTGAAGCCTCATTTTTTGAAAAATGTGAATAATAAGCTTTATTGATGATGATGATGATGTAGGGAGCAAAATTTTACATTTAACACGCTACATTCAACAATCCACACTCAAAGTATGTTTCCCAAAAGCCTTGTAGATATATATTGTGCCTTGGGGGAATAGGAAGGAATCCACCTAAATCTTGTGACCTGCCTAAAGCCTTACATCTCTATGTCCTTGGTATTGAGCTGTACTCTGGATTGCCACAATTTTAGATCTTTAAGGAGATCTGATCATGTTAGTCTCAATTTCTAGTGTTTCTTCTAATGTGATACTTACCTATGTTCTCCTTCCTCATCTCCCTCCTACCTTTTGCTCAAACAAGCTCTCAACCATGGCTTGTTGATCTCAATTCCTGAAGAAGACTCATTGTTTAACTTTGTTTGGTATAAAAATGTTTGTTAGCATATTAGATGTCAATAGTTGGATTACAAAGAGGGTCCCTATAGGTTTTTTTGATCCAGCTGATTTTAGGGCTCTTATCCTCCAAAAGCATTGCTCCATAATTTCAATTTTTCGGTCACCCAACTCCCTCATTAGTTAACACTTCATCAGTTACAAACATAACATTTTGTCTTCTTCTGAATGTCGTTTTGCGGTTAGTTTATTATGATCATAAGCACATAAGGGCTTAATTGGTGACCCTTTTAGTTTCAGCATGCTTGCAAGCCGACAAAAACCTAAAACTTACAATACAACTAGTCTCATAATTGTTCTCTCTCATATACACGATTGTAATGGCCATTTAGAACTTAGGAGTCATATAGCATGTCATTCTTTCTGGTTGTCCATGGATGCTTAGAGTCTAGTAACTAAGTTGATTATGTAACTATATTGGAGTGAGAGGCATCTGACATGGCCGGACGGATGAGGATTTCCACCCACCTATCATAGTTTTATGAGCGTCGGCGCAGCCGGACGACCCACTAGGTGTCACTATGGATTGGAGGATGATAGGCCCAACTGTTGTGGCCCGGTTATATTTATTAGTTAATTTTATTTTTTTTATTACTAAATTTCAGCCTATATTTTTTGGCTTATTTCTTGGGTAATTCGTCCCATATTGCTTAGGGAAAAATTTTGTAGTCACATGGGGGTTATTTAAAGACTCAAAGAGCACTCTTTTATAGTCATGCTATGAATTAATGAAATTTGCGTTTGGCAATTGCATTCCTGTGAAAGGATCAAACCACTTGCTTAGTGGTGATGCCTCACAATCCCTCTTTCACTGCGGGTACAACAGCAGTTGGTCGCCCTCCTCGCCTAACACTCTCGTTGGTCTCCATTGGCGGCGCAACCTACTGCTAGCCCCAACCGACCAGCCAATTCACCGGCTAAGCCACTGGCAGTCCAACACCGCAACCAGGCTAACATGAAGCCTAACCGTGGCCAGACCATTGCTTGCCCAACACAGCAGCCAGGCCAGTTGGCAACCCAGCTCACTGACTGGTCTACCCGGCAGCCTAGCGCTCCGGTCAAGCCACCTGGTGGCCCAACACACCAGCCAGACACCCCTTTGGCTAGGCTGTTCAATCAGCCGTCTTCTCTGGCTTTCACGTGTTGTTTGGTTGTGCTCTACGACCCGATAAATCAGTGACACGCTTGTTTCATGCATGAATCGCTTGCTTATTTAAAGATCCATCAAGATTTTCTTTTTTGATTGGTTTGCATTCGAGTAGTACATCAACCATCAGAAACTAGTGAGATCTTTTTACTCTAAATTAATTTCTTTGAATCATATAATTGTTGGATTGTGATAGGATTGCCAATAAGAACTTAGCTACATCTCTTGAAACCATATTTGAGCCTTAACAAACCTGTGATTGAATCCTTTTGAGGATTCTAGATCTTTCATTATTAAAGTTGTATTTCTCCCTGGTCAACAAAAATATTTTGATTTTCAAACAAACGCCCTGTCATAATGTGAATTGCTTGACACTGCTGGCTTGCTTTTGCCATCTGAATACTTGTTTTAATTGACTGTTTTGAATACCATTATAATTAGAACTGAATCACTAAAATTTTATATTAAAATTGATTGTGAGAAGAACTTCTTGATTAATTATCATCGTATAGGTGATTGCATTAGTGTCCTGCATTAGCTTTGCAGCTTTGGTATTAGAGTACTAGGTTTGGCTAGGGAAATTTTTCACACACCCTCTTTGCATATCAGTGCTTACCTTTTACATCCATTCACATTCATACCGAACTTGTGGTGGTCTAATATATGAGTCCATTGAATCCCAACTTTGAATGGATCCTGCCATACAAGAAGTCTCCAGTGACATATTTACTCAGTAGGAATCTCTGGGTTAGCGAGGGTAGAAGTGAGATTTGAGAATTAGTACTTCATCTGGAGGAGCTACACATGCTGAGAAGGCACTATGGATCCGATAAAGGAAATGGAAGATCAAGAGTTGCTCTTAGTTGCTTCAAGAAAGCTTCATTAAGTTCACCTGAATTTAGAATAAACGGGAAACCTAGGGAGCATGGATACAGGTACGAAGATACGACAAATTCCAAAAACAAGTAGGACACGGGTGCAACTAGGATACGATAATTATATATATATATATATATATATATATATATATATATATATATATATATATATATATATATATATATATATATATATATATATATATATATATATATATATGGGAAATGAGTTCCTATGACATGTCATAGGGAGTACCCTATGACATATGGTGAGTTAGTAACCCTAGAATAATTAGAATGTTCTGAATTTTTATGAGGATGATCACCCTATCTTAGATAGAACCCTCGCAAAAAATCGGCTCATTCTAAAACTTCTAGAGGCATCAAATATGATTTTCAATTTAATGGTTAAAATGGATGGCCGATAAAGCTTCTAGCATTTGATGCCCCAACAAGTTTTAGAATGTTTTGATTTTTTGTGGACATTCTATCTAATTTAAGGTGATCACCCTCAAAAAAATTCAGCACATTCTAAACATTCTAGCATTACTAATTCACCATATGTCATAGGGTACTCCCTATGACATGTCATAGGAACCCAGCCCTCTATATATATATATATATATATATATATATATATATATATATATATATATATATATATATATATATATATATAGAGAGAGAGAGAGAGAGAGAGAGAGAGAGAGAGAGAGAGAGAGAGAGAGAGAGAGAAGGGTTTCCTGGACGAGTAGACAAACAAATTTGCTGGTCCACTGGCCTATTTGATGACCCTACAAGTTTCAGAATTTGCTGAAACTTGGTGGGTGTATTGTCTAGGGTGAGGTGATCATCCTCACCAAAAATCAGCAATTTCTAAAAGTTCTAGGGTCATCCAATGCTAGAAGCTTTATTGATCGTCCATTGTAATCGTTAAATCTCGTGATCTAAGGAAACAAACGGCTCAAGATCACTCCTCATTAATGAGAAGTCGGTTGCATAGTTACAGCAGTGTGTGATACTGTGGCATGTCTTATTCAAATGCCTTATAAGTCACTCCTCATTAATGAGAAGTCGGCTGCATAGTTGTAGTAGTATGTGAGATAGTGACATGTCTTATTCAAATGTCTTATCACCCCCCCTCAAGCGAAGGGTCAGTGTTGACCATGAGCTTGTCATGAAGAACTTGAAAGGGTGCAGTGGAGAGAGCCTTCATAAAGATGCTTGCTAGTTGATCAAGCATCGAAACATAAAGAACCCCGAGCAACTTGTTGACAACTTTCTCACGGATGAAATGGTAATCAATCTCGATACGTTTAGTCCGTACATGGAACACTGGATTGGATGCCAGAGCAATTGCAGAGATATTGTCGCACCAAAGCAACGGAAGAGCTGGAGTAATATGAAGGTCCTTTAGAATCATGAGGATCCAAGAGATGTCGGTAGCAACATATGCTAGGCTTCTTTACTCTGATTCAGTGGAGGAGCAAGCAATGTTAGGTTAATTTTGGCCAACCATGAGATAAGATTTGGACCGAGCATAAGGCAAACCCCGGAGGTGGATTTGCGATTAATAATATCATTGGCCCAGTCAGCATCAGAATAACCCTGTAGGGTGAATGAGCAGCGAGAGAACTGTATCCCATGACTAAGAGTGCCTTTGACATAGCGCATGACACGCTTAAGGGCTGTGAAGGCGTCATCCGTCGGTGCATGCATGTGCTGATCGATGGAATTGACCGTGAAAGAAAGATCAGGCTGAGTGATAGTCAGATATTGGAGCATACCAGCAAGACGACGATAGAGAGTTGGATCCGAGAAAGGTCTGGAATAGGTTGCTGATTTCTTAGTGAAAATAGGAGTAGCCGAGACCTTGTAGTTGAACATGCCAGCCTGGTGAAGAATGTCAGGTGCATACTGACGTTGATGAAGAAGGAGGCTGTTGGAGTTTGTAATGACTGAAACTCCCAGGAAATGATGAAAAGGCCCCAAGTCTTTAAGGGCAAACCATTGTCCCATGATGGTAACGAGAGACAAAATAAACTCGGGATCACTACCTGTCAACAGAATATCATCAACATATACAAGAAAAACAATGATCTTGTTGGACTCATGCTTCAGAAAGAGAGAGGAGTCATTTTTGCTGCCCAAAGATCCAAGAGAAAGAAGAAACTTTGAGAATTCCTCGAACCATGCACGAGATGCCTGCTTCAAGCCATAAAGAGCCTTATGGAGTTTACACATATATCCCGGAAAATCTGGGTCCACGAAGCCCTAGGGTTGGGTCATAAGGACATGCTCAGAGAGGGAACCATGAAGAAACGTGTTGAAGACATCCAATTGCTTGATCGACCAACCATGATGAAGAGCCAAAGAGAGAACAATCCGAATTGTTGGTTTCTTGACAATCGGGCTGAAGGTATCCTGGTAGTCGATGCCCTCCTTTTAATGAAAGCCTTTAGCAACAAACCTCGTCTTGTAGCGAGAGATAGAGCTATCCAGATTATGCTTGAGCTTAAAGACCCATCGACATCCAATGACATTGCTAGAGTGAGGGGGTGGGACTAGTGTCCAAGTACCTTGTTCCTGGAGGGCTTGGAGCTCTGTGGACATAGCCTCACGCCAGGCCTGGTGCTTGACAGCCTCGGAGTAGGAGGATGGTTCCGACTCAGCAGTAGCGGAATCAGAAGTCGCAAGTAGGCTCGTGTGCGACTTAGCCTTCGAAATCTCCACCTTGGACCGCGTTACCATCGGATGAGAACTAGTAGGAGGAACCGAGGTAGAAGGTAGCAACCTAAGCAGTTACGGGGAGGGTGCAATATGAACACTATCACACAAGACAGTCGGCACCGAAGGGAAGACCGTAGTCGACGAATCGCAACGTGAAGGCACTATGGAAACAATGCTGTGAGGGAGTGTCGGGTGGCAAGGCAGCAATGGTACAAAGACAGTGGCTATGTCGAGGCAGTGATAATCTTTGGAGTTGGAGCAATAGCCAAGAAAAGAGTAGCGTGCGGAGCTGGCATCAAGTTTATTGGTAGAGTAGGGATGCAACCAAGGAAAGTAGAGGGAACCAAACGCACATAACATGTTGTAGTCGTGTGGTTTAAAAAAGAGAAACTCGTATGGGGATGCATTAGAGGTGACAAGGAAAAGGAAGACGATTAATGAGGTAGGTGGCCGTGAAAAGGGCATCGACCCAATAGATGAGAGGCATCGACACATGTTGAAGGAGAGCAACAGAAGTCTCGAGTAAGTGGAGATGTTTGCGTTTGGTGACACCATTTTGCTCAGGTGTGTCCGGGCAAGACACTTGATAAAAGATCCCATGAGATGACAACTTAGAAGCAAAGGCTCGACTAACATATTCCCCTCCCCCATCAGTGCGAAAGGTTTTGATTTTGCAATTGAGAAGAGTTTCAACCAATTTCTTAAAAAAACAAAATACATGAAGGGCATCAGATTTCACTTTGAAAGGAAACAACCACGTAAACCGCGAATAATCATCAACAAAAATTATATAAAAATGATAGCCATAAACAAAAATAATTGCAGAAGGTCCCCAAATGTCGGAATGAACCAATTCCATAGGACGAGATACAGTAGAAGTACAGAGAGGAAAAACAAGTTTATGGCTTTTCCCAAGATTGCAAGCGACACAACATAAATCAACATAACTAGAGGGCGACATAGATAAGCAGGGACGAAGACAATGAAGAACTGAAGACGAGGGATGACCTAGGTGAGCATGCCACGTAGGAGCCGCAACGACAGATGCAGAGAGAGCGACGGGCGAGCCAGGAGACACAACATAATCATGGAACGAGTACAAACCATTCTTACTGTGCCCGTGAAATATAATCCTCTTCATGATCTTCTCTTGAACCACGAAGTTATCCGAGTCAAAAATTAGCAGACAATTATCCTTGGTAAACTGGTTTACAGAGACAAGATTGGTAGAGATGGAGGGAACATGTAGGATATTTTTTAGATTGAAGGTATTAGAAGTACGAAGAGTACCATTACCAGTGTAGGAGATGGCAAGAGATTGGCCATTACCCATAGAGATAGTCCATACCACGATAAGGGGCAACATTTAGATTCAAGTTGGAGAAGTCCGCAGTTATGTGATTGGTGGCCCCCGAGTCCGCATACCTTGGAGCACGTGAGGGGGCCGGTGCTATGGCAATCATGGCAGCAGGAGTTGAAGCAACCGCCTAAGGGGCATAGTGGAGGTTGGTCCGATGCCAGCAGTCGTATGCGAGGTGATCGAATTTGCCATATATCTGGCATGTACTTGGAGGAGCATCGAGGATGCTGCGCGTCAGATGGAAGCCACGGCCACGAGAGGGACCGCACCCCCAACCACCGCGGCAACGATAGGAACCTCCATGGTGGGGGCCAAATCCACGAGTTGTAGCCAGTGCCCGCCGAAGCAGGGATCGGGTTAAGAGGTGGGGAATGAAACTCCAGGTAGATCTCTTTGGTCATAAGAAGGGCTGTGAAGTTATCCATAGTGAGAACACCGGGGCCAGTGTGAATGGCCGTCTTGAACGCATTGTATTCCATAGGAAGACCGTTGAGGGCGTGAATGATGAGATCTTCATCTTGAATAGGGGCACCCACAGCAGCAAGATTATCAGAAAGGAATTTAAGTTTTTGAAGAAAGTCGGACATAGAAGAAAATCCCTTCTTGAGTTGTTGGAGTTGGGATTTTAGTTGCATGATGTTGGATCGAGAAGATGAAATAAATCGTTTTTCGAGGGCGGCCCAAACTTCATGAACATGAGAGAAAGAAACCACTGTTTGGAGAACTTATGGGGAAAGTGTTGCAAGCACGGCGGCAAGCAACTGTTGGTCGGATAGAGTCCAATCTAGAAAGAGGGGATTGGGAGTAGGGAGACCCTTATCATCAAGGCACACAGCCGGGGGCGGCAGAGCATGGATGAGATACTCTACATGATAAACTCGAAGGGTTGAAAGAAGCTGTGCTCGCTAGAGAAGATAGTTGAAGGTGTTCTTGTTGGCCTCGAATTTGGTTGTGACCAACGATACGAGGTTCCAAATAAGTTGCATAATGAGGGTTAAGCTAGACGATGTGGGGTTGGAGGCCATAGGAACAGAGGAGGAAGAAAGAGGGAGGGACGAGTATTGGAATGAGAGGAAGATAGGGGTCTTAGCAAGCTCTCAATCAACCCGCTCTAATACCATAAAAGATTTCAATTAGGAATTTTCCTTATCATATAGTCTCCAACTGGAGTGATCTATATATACAAGTTTCAGTGTTCTAAAAAGCGGTCTAGGCGGCCGCCTAGGCGGCGCCTAGGCGCTAGGCGGCCCCCCACCGCCTCGCCTAGGCCCTAGGCGCTCCAGAAAAGCGGCCAAGCTCCCAGGCGGAGCTAGGCGGCCGCCTAGGCGGTCTAGGCGGGGCAAGGCGGTCGCCTAGGCGGTCTAGGCGAACTGAGGCTGGCCAAACGGACCAGGCGAGCCAGGTGGGCTGAGACTGACCAGGCGGGCCAGGCGGGTTGAGGCTGGCCAGGCGGACCATGTTTGCTTTTGTTCTTGTTAATCACTCAATCTTGAATTATGGTTATATACTTGTTCTTTAAAATAATGGTTTGGGATAATCTTGAACTTATATTAATTTTTAAACATATATATATATATATATTATAATATCAAAATAATAATTAAAATAATTAAAAAAAAGGTAAAACGCCTAGGCCCCGCCTAGGCCGCCTAGGCGCTAGGCGACCCCCCACCGCCCGACTAGCGCTTTTTAGAACCTTGACAAGTTTACAAGCGATCATATCCCGTGATCTAAGAAACCAGGGCAATGCCCAGATGAGCTTGATGCACAGCCATTTGGCACAGATGACATCACAACTGTTCGAAGAAGTATGAAATCTAAAGTGAGTGTGATTCACTTGTTAGAGAGAGAGAGATTAACATCAAATGGTAATTAAATGTCATTGAATGAGTGTTTTACTATCATTATGGTAGGTTTTTAATAGGATTTAAAACTGAGCTATGTTCACACAAGGAAGAATGATTATGGTTCTTTAAAAGACGTCCACGTGTCACAACACGGGAGAGAGGCTTCCGTTTTAGTGTGTGTGTGTGTATATATATATATATATATATATATATATATATATATATATATATATATATATATATATATATATATATATATATATATATATATATATATATATATATATATATATATATAGGGGCATGCTATAATGCGGCATACGGTAAGTGCGGCACCGCACCACAACCGTCTGATGCACCGCTGCGTGCATGCGATGCAAACAGCGACTGCATTAGACGGCTGCGGTGTGGTGCCGCACTTACCGCATGCCGCATTATAGCATGCCCCTATATATATATATATATATATATATATATATATATATATATATATATATATATATATATATATATATATATACACACACACACACACACACACACAAGGGCATGCTATAATGCGGCATGCGGTAAGTGTGGCACCGCACTGTAGCCGTCTGATGTACCACTGTGTGCATGCGATGCACGCAGAGTGTGCATCAGACGGCTGTGGTGCGGTGCCGCACTTACCGCATTATAGCATTCCCCTATATATATATATATATATATATATATATATATATATATATATATATATATAGGGTCAGGATCGGATGACCCAGCAAAATTTGACCCAGCAAATAACCCAGCACCCTTTGATGTACCTAGAGGTTTTAGAATGGGCTGATTTTTTGTAGGCATGTTGTCTATGGTATGTTGATCATCCTCACAAAAAATCAGCCCATTCTAAAACCTCTAGGTGCATCAAATACGCTCTTCAAATCAACGGTTAAAATTGACAGTCAAAAACCGTTGATTTGAAGAGCGCATTTGATTCATCTAGAGGTTTTAGAATGGGTTGATTTTTTGTGAGGATGATCAACATAACATAGACAACATGTCTACAAAAAATCAGCCCATTCTAAAACCTCTAGGTGCACCAAAGGGTGATGGGTTATTGCTGGGTCATCTGATCCCAACTCATATATATATATATATATATATATATAGAATACGGGATATGAGCTGACAGCCCATTTCTGAAATTGGGCTGTCAGATAATAGCCGTCCGATGGGGATCAAGCACCATTGATTAAAAAAAAAATTAAAAAATTAAAAACACCGAACCATCTCTCTCTCTCTCTCTCCCTCTCCCTCTCTCTCGCGAGCGGCAGCGGCGCCGGCAACACCCGCCCGCCCGACCTCCGGCCCGACTCCCTCCCTCCGGCGATCGGCTCCCCCTCCGGTGATCGGCACCCCCTCCAGCTGCGGTAGCGGCGGGGGCGCAGGGTGCCACGGCGGCGTCGGGCGTTGGTGGCTTTGGCCGGGGCGCGGCGCGAGGCGCGGGCGGCGTTGGCTTGGGCGCGGGGCGCGAGTCGGGTGGCCGGTCGCCGGGGCGCAGGCGGCGCGGCGCAAGTCGGGCGGCTGATTACCGGAGAGGGAGCCAATCGCCGGAGGGAGGGAGCCGGGCTGGAGGTCGGGTGGGCAGGTGTTGCCGCTGCCGCTCGCGAGAGAGAGGGAGAGGGAGAGGGAGAGAGAGATGGTTCGGTGTTTTTAATTTTTTTTTTAATCAATGGTGCATGATCCCCATCGGACGGCTATTATCTGACAGCCCAATTTCAGAAATTGGTTGTCAGCTCATACCTCGTATTATATATATATATATATATATATATATATATATATATATATATATATATATATATAGGGGCGTGTTAGGATGCGGCATGCGGTGTCGCACCGCAGCCATCTGATGCACTGCTATGTGCATTGCACACACGCAGCGGGTGCATCAGACGGCTGCGGTGTGACACCGCACGCCGCATTTTATCATTCCTCTCTCTCTCTCTCTCTCTCTCTCTCTATATATATATATATATATATATATATATATATATATATATATAAGGGTTGATAGGTTGAGCTGTGAGCTGCCGGGTGAGAAAATGACCTGCGATTGATTTGACCCCCCCATTCTCACCAATTTTTATCAAATTCCAAAACTTCTATGGTCATCAAATGGTAGAAACAAAATCTGCAGATTTATTGATGACTGCGGACGGCAGATTTTGCTTCTACTATTTGATGACCCTAGAAGTTTTGGAATTTGTTGAAAATTAGTGAGGATGATTATCTTACCCTAGACAACACCCTCAACAGATTTCATCAAATTCCAAAACTTATAGGGGGGTGAAAATACTCGCAGCTCACAGCTCATTGTAACATTCTATATATATATATATATATATATATATATATATATATATATATATATATATATATATATATATATATATATATATGGAAAAGGGATGCTGGACCTGAGGTGTAGCGTTGTTGTTGCACCTCAAGCATTGTTTGACTTTGACCATCCTAGAAGTTTTGGAATTTGATGAAATTTGGTGAGGGTGTTGTCTAGGGTAAGATGATCATCCTCACCAATTTTCATCAAATTCCAAAACTTCTAGGGGAATCAAATGGTCAAAGCAAAATCAGCCGTCCGCAGTCACCGTTAAAATCTGCAGATTTTGCTTCGACCATTTGACCCCCCTAGAAGTTTTGGAATTTGATGAAAATTGGTGAGGATGATCATCTTACCCTAGACAACACCCTCACCAAATTTCATCAAATTCCAAAACTTCTAGGTAGGTAAACAAGCGAGTGGTGCAGCGTTGTTGCTGCACCTCGGGTGCAGGCTCCCCGCCCCCGTGTGTATATATATATATATAGATATATATATATATATATCCAGCTTTCTTTGCTGCTTTGACAGGTCGTCGGTGGCTATCAAAGCCATGAACGGCAACGAAGGTCATCCAAACTCAAAATCGGGAAGTGCTAGAAGTCACCGGAGGTGGTCGCCGACTGTGGATGTCGTCGAAGGTCGCCGAATGAGGTGAGGTGATGAATGAATAGCTCACAATGAAAGTAGCCACCGGAGTCCTCTATCGATGGATGTCGGCAGGTGGTGTCAGCGGAGATCACCAGTGGAGGTGATCAGAGGTTGTTGATGTTGATTTTGGCCGGAGATCACATGTGGTACGGCCGTGGTATGTTTGTCAAAGCAGCAAAAACGCTACTTTGTGAGGTAGAGTTCCTGCTCTCTCTCTCTCTCTCTCTATATATATATATATATATATATATATATATATATATATATATATATATATATATATGTATGGGGAAGGGGAGCCTGGACCTCAGGTGCAGCATTGATGCTACACCCGTGTCTGCGATGTCGCCACGTGCCCCTGCGAGATCTGAAACGACGATCACCTGCGAGACGTCCCGAACGGGAGAAAGGCGGGATAACTCTCAACCGTCCGATTGCCTGATCCAACGGGTGGGATTCCCCTGGACCGGATCTCGCTGTTACTGTGGCGGCCACAGTAACAGCGAGATTTTGGTCCGGATGAATCCCATCCGTTGGATTCATTCGATCGGGCGGCTGAAAAAAATTTCGCGGTTATTGTAGCCGCTACACTAATCGCGATAATGTTTTCAGCCGTCCGATCGAATGAATCCAACGGATTGGATCCTTTTGGGATTCAATTGGCCGTTCGGGTGAATCCCATCGGTTGGATCCATCCGATCGGACGGCTGAAAGCATTATCGCGGTTACTGTAGCGGTTACAGTAACCGCGAAATTTTTTTCAACCGCCCGATCAAATGAATCCAACGGATGGGGTTCATCCAGGCCAAAATCTCGTTGTTACTGTGGCCGCCACAGTAACAGCGAGATCCGGTCCAGGGGAATCCCTCCCGTTGGATCAGGCAACCAGACAACTGAGAGTTATCCCACCTTTCTCCCGTTCGGGACGTCTCGCAGGTGATCGCCGCTTCTGATCTCGCAGGGGCACGTGGCGACATCGCATACACGGGCGCAGCATCAATGCTGCACCTGAGGTCTAGGCTCCCCTTCCCATATATATATATATATATATATATATATATATATATATATATATAGGGAAGTGCTAGAATGCGGCATGCGGTGCGTGCGGCATCGCACCGCAGCCGTCTGATGCACTGCTGCGTGCATCGCATGCACGCAGCGCGTGCATCAGACGGCTGCGGTGCGATGCCGCACGCACCGCATGCCGCATTCTAGCACTTCCCTATATATAAGGAAGGACTAGCGTGTAGGCTAGTCGGGAGGAGGACCATATTCCCTATTCCCATATATATATATATATATATATATATATATATATATATATATATATATATATATATATATATATATATATATGAGAGCTGGGTTCCTATGACATGTCATAGGGAGTACCCTATGACATATGGTGAATTAGTAATGCTAGAATGTTTAGAATGTGCTGAATTTTTTTGAGGGTGATCACCAAACCTTAGATAGAATGTCCACAAAAAATCAAAGCATTCTAAAACTTGTAGGGGCATCAAATGCTAGAAGCTTTATCGGCCATCCATTTTAACCGTTAAATTGAAAATCATATTTGATGCCTCTAGAAGTTTTAGAATGAGCCGATTTTTTGCGGGGGTCCTATCTAAGATAAGGTGATCACCCTCATAAAAATTTAGAACATTCTAAATATTCTAGGGTTACTAATTCACCATATGTCATAGGGTACTCCCTATGACATGTCATAGGAACTCATTTCCCTATATATATATATATATATAGAGAGAGAGAGAGAGAGAGAGAGAGAGGTGTGTTAGGATGCGGCGTGCGGTGCGTGCGATGCACGCAGCGGTGCATCAGACGGCTGCGGTGCGACACCGCACGCCACATTTTATCATTTCTCTCTCTCTCTCTCTCTCTCGCTATATATATATATATATATATATATATATATATATATATATAAACAAAACATATGGAAATAGACAAAAAAATACAATAACACATTCAATGATCTAATCATAATTCATACCTCCTAACATGATACTAGGATAGCAATGATATCAACTCCACATTCATGCATCAATGATTCATTAATCATTAGTCATTAGTTATTACATCCAAAAATTTAAAAGTCTCAAAGCCAAAATAAACATCCACCAAGTTAATACATCGTGTCTTGACAAAAAAAACGTTTAGATGCTTGGTGTGCTGGTTTTAGACAGTCGTTGAGATGAAGTTAGGCCTTCCCTTTTCCAATCTTGTCTGAAGTCTCCACTGAACTATTATCTGCTTATTGTTTTCTTGCAATAACTTGGGGAAGTTGTTTGTATGCAACATACTTGTCAATATCATATTGTTTGGATCGAAGATGATTAGTGTTGCATGCATTTATATCTTTCTGTGGCAGAGTAAAACTATCGTTTCCATTTTACAATGCTTATTGCATATTGCACCTTTGACTATGATGTAAATCCATGTGTTTTGATGCATTTCCAATACCTATTTATGGGAATCTATTGTTTTCACATGGTTTACCAAAGATTACTTCACTTTCTGGTTTTGACCGTTTTTTATGATATGGGTGTCCCATCCCGTTTATGTTGTGCTTACATGCTGTTAACGCTGGACAGGTTGGTGAATTGACTGGCTTATTGACATCTGACATGGGTTCTTTAAAAGGTCTTGTCAGTGAAAATGTTTCAAGGGATCGTGGACTTAGGGCACTTTCTGAGGCAAGCCTCTTTCTAGTAGTGACAATGTGAGCTTGATGTTGCCAACAATTTGAAGAGTAGATTTATGTAACAGTTGTCAAGTCTGAGATTCATTGTTTTACACTCTGTGGCCTTTTTTTCTCTATTTTCAACTGATGCTATGTCATTATGTTGCTCTAAACTTCTTACGCCCCCCTCTCTCCAAGCACAAATTTTAATGCTAATTATAGTCGTGTTATTGTTTTTAAATTAAAAATCGTTCATAAATAATGCGGGGGGTTTATTGTTTTCCATGTCCTGCAGGTTATTGGTACAATATGCATACTTTTTTCTCTATCAACAGAGCTTGCTCCTGTTCTGGGGTTGCTGATGTTGTCTGTGTCCATTTTAGCAGGTAGGGTATAAAGGCTTACTATGCATTCTATGCTGTGTATATACTTATCATTATCCTTCGTGATTTATATTTTTCTGCTGAACTTTTTAACTTGTCCTGATCTCTACTTTCAGTTTTCATGATTTAATTGTTGTTAATTTTTGGATGAATGTAATATAAAAGTGTGCAACTTCTACATGGATCCAAGGTTTTCCTACGCTGAGCATTTTTTATCATTGAAAAAACAAAAGGTTCCATTTAGAAATTGAAAAAACAAGAAGTCTTTTTAAGCAAAAAGGATACATGAAACTTTAAAAGGGGCTTTGACATTAATGGAGAGAATCTAAAATGATGGATCAAATTGCATTATATAGATGATCATATATAGATATTTTTTGGGAGTGACCTCACGGCTAGTACATCGCTTGTAAGTGCTTAGAGCACAAGATAGACCAAGGTTCGAACCAGGGGCGGACCTACATTGGGCCCAGGGGGGCTCAAGCCCCCCCTCACTGTGGGAAAAGACAAAGATAAGTTACACTTACCCCCTTGAAATTTAGCTTAAAAACATGTAACCCCCTATATTTAATTTTGTTCCAGATCACTCCCTAAAGTCTGAAATGTTAGCACAATACCCCTTTTGTCAACTACTTGATTTCCGAACTTGTTAATTTTTATCTGATGGAAACTGAATTGAATGGGGGGGGGGGGAATGTTGTTTTTTAACTATAGGGGGGTTAAAATGTTTTTGAGCTAAACTTCACGAGGGGAGGGGAGCAAAGTGTAATTTATCCAAAAAATAATAATTCTAACCAGTTTGTCAACTTTTGGTTGCCAACTTCACCTGGAGGTGGTCCCCACCAGTCGTCACTGCCCCACCTGCCACCCCCCTGCCAGTCAATGTCCACCACCATGCCGCCGACCACTACCCCACCGCCACATGGGCCATCCTTCGCCGCCGCCTACCACCCGCCGTTGCCTACCACCAGTATTGGCGACCCACGACCGGCCTCGCCGGCCGTCAGCCACCACCCGTTGCTGGCCACCAATGCCCACTGCTGTCCGGCCGACATCCACAGCCGTCTGCCACTACCCGCACACGTGGCATCCCCGTAAAGTTCATCACATGGCCCTTAGTGAATGAGAATCGAGTGGGAATCGGGGCCTATTTACAGGTTTTTGGGGGTACGTATGAAATACCCCCTCCACCCTCAAAAAATAAAAAAAGGATCTGGTCTATTATTTACAACCCATGCATCCTGATCAAGTCAGTCAGTTGCAGCTCCAAATTTTTGAAGGACTCCGAGGATCAAAATTCTCCTCCACTCGAGGTAAAATCATAATAAGTCTTTTGTTGTGCGATCGAATGAATGGTAGGGACGTTGTCACGCTGTCTACCGAAGCCATCGACTGTGAGGCAACGACTGTAGTTACTTTTTAATAATGATGCCCCCCATAAGAAAAAATCTTGGGTCCGCCATTGGTTCGAACCATACCTTTGCCAGTAATATTACCACAGAGCACAAATAAACCTGCCCTAAAGGCGAGAGATAATCCCACCACAAAGAAGGGGGAGCCCATGTGATTCGATTGCACGACCTGCTGGATAAGGGACAGATGCTTTGCCACTGAAATGTAACCTCACTACCTCAGTCATATCATATTTAGTTAAGCATATCCATGTTAACCAATTCAGTAAGATTTCCAGGTTCAGTTTACTTCCTAACAATGACATAATCATTAACACATTGTAATATTTATCTCTAATTGGTTCTTAGCATTTGATCTTTGTTATTTTGAATAAATTTTCTGTCACTCCAATTTTCTATTTTTGTCACCTGTGAGGAATGTTCATCGGGGCCCATCAGCTAGAAAAACAATACAACTTGGTATTGGCCGAGTCGGCAGACTGAAAAAGAGGGAAGGAGGCATATATCATATATGTGGCCTCGATATTCCCAAATGCAACTGTTGTATAGTCTATACAGCTCATGTGCAACAACTAACAAGACAACAAAGATGGCTGTTAGTGGTTGTGGCTGTGATTGTGGGCTATAGACTGATACAACTCGAACGTATTGGGCCTTACTTGGCTGTATCGGCCAATATGGCCCGAGTAGTATCAGTGTAAGTCGAGTTCGGACCCGTACTGATATTGATTTTTATATTAGTTGGAGCCTGTAGACAATTGCTAGGAATCAACCAATACCGAGTTCTATGAAATTTTATTTAGAGTTTTTTCTCAAATGACCCCCAACTCTTCCGATTTGCTTAAACTATCCTCACTTGCTTTTAGGCTTTTAGCATTACTTTTATGACCCCCTTCATGTGCAAAACTAATGCACGTTATTTATATATATATATATATATATATATATACACACACACACACACATATATAGAAATGCTAAAATGCGGCGTGCGGTGCGTGCGGCGTCGCACCGCAGCCGTCTGATGCACCGCTGCGTGCATCGCACGCACCGCACGCCGCACCCTAGCATCCCTCTCTCTTTCTCTCTCTCTCTCTCTCTCTCTATATATATATATATATATATATATATATATATATATATATATATATATATATATATGGTCAAAAATACCCCCAACCCGACTTGTTGCCTTTTCTTTTGTGAAACATGCTAAATCTCTAATGCAAGTCAACGCAAGATTTTTGCGTCGACCTTACGCTGGCCTTGTTTTTTATTTCAGTGGAGCAATAAAGCCAACACAAGGTCAACGAAGAAATCTTGCATTCAGTACCTTGACGCAATGGCAAGAATACTGTGTTGGTCTTATTGCTAGGATGCATGGACACAGATACAGATACGGATACGGATATGGGCACGAACACGGATACGGGACATGACAAATTTTGAAAAACTAGGATACGGATACAACAATATATATATATATATATATATATATATATATATATATATATATATATATATATATATATATATATATATATATATATATATATATATATATATATATATATATAGAGAGAGAGAGAGAGAGAGAGAGAGAGAGAGAGAAAACGAGAGGTGAACTGCCAGCTAGGAAGCACCGATACGGATACGGGGATACGGATACGGGGATACGGATACGGGAATACGTGGATTCTTAAAAAACTAGGATACGCGGTACGACGGGGATACGTTTGTAATTTAATATATATATAATATTAATAATTAAATATAATCATTTTTGTACTAGAATATGAATAGTAAATAGTTTGAAAACAATTGTACCTTCAATCCGTCCAGCAGAAGAACAGCAATGTGGATTTCAGTCAGATTGTTAGGGTTTCGGTTGAAACCGTTAAGGTTTCGGCGGCTAAAACCCTAACAATCTGAGCGAATCTCACACGAGGCTTTGGATTTTTAAAAAAACCCTTTGATCATTCCTTCAATCATGTGATTTGAAAAAAAAAACAAAAAAAGTAACTGTGCTTTCAATCCGTCCAGCAGAAGACTGACAAGGTGGGTTTTAGCCTAATTGTTAGGGTTTCGGCCAAAACCGGCAAGGTTTCAGCGGCCGAAACCCTAACAATCCGAGCAAAACTCACTCGAGGCTTTGGATTTAAAACCCAGAAAAGCAACTTTGCCCTTCAATCTGTCCAGCAGAAGACCGGAAATGTGGATTTCGGCCGAAATCGACAAAGGTTCGGCGGCCAAAACCCTAACAATCCGAGCGAAACTCAGTCCGTCCAGCAAAGAAGAAGAAAAGGAGAAGAGAAGAAAAAAAAAACCTAAGCACTAGTCGTCGTCGCCTGGTCGGTGTGGTCGTCGCCTCGTCGTCGTCGCCTGGTCGGTGTGGTCGCCGCCTCGTCGTCGTCACCTGGTTGGTGTGGTCGCCGCCTGGTCGCTCCCCCTCTCTCGCTCTCCAACAAGGTCGGCCACGGGATCTCAGTCTGAGCGATTTGAGGTTAAGTTATAACCGAAAAAAAATCACATCCGTCCGTTACACCAGTTGACGTGGCATTCAATTAGTGCGATTCACCAGATGGGTTTGACCCATTATCACTTACACCCCCTCATGTTTAAAACCCAACAAATCCCCCCCTTTATTTTGAAAAACACACCATTTGCACCCCCTCCTGGTTATGTTTTGGGTTTTCAAACTATAGGGGGTGTAAGTGATCATCGCTCATAATACAGGGGGTCTATGTGTAATTTATCCTATATAATATATATGTATAATATTATATATTTAGACCCAATACGTATCCCCGACGTATCGGGCCGTATCCCCGACGTATCGAGCCGTATCCCCGGTGTATCGGGCCGTATCCCCGACGTATCGAGCCGTATCCCCGGCGTAGCGGGCCGTATCCCCGACGTATCGGGCCCGTATCCCCGCCGTATCGGATATTTTTTTTTTGTTTTTTTTAATTCCGATACTTCGTAGCCGTATCGGATACGTATCCCGCCGTATCGGGCCGTATCGGAGTATCGGGAAGTATCCGATACGGGTACGACACCTGTTTTGAAGTATCGGTGTATCCCAGGCTGCCAGCCTAAATGCTCATTTGAGCTGTCACCCAGAGCCGTCCGATCCCAATGATCAGATCGTCCCTTAAAAAAAAAAAAAAAACAGACACAGCTGTTAACACAGCTGTGTTATCGTCCCCTCTCCCTCTCTCTCTCTGCCCAGCCCGAACCACCGACCCCTCCGGCGGCACTCCCGATCCCTCCGGCGACCCCGTCCCCCTCCGGCGCGACCCCGTACCCCCTCCGGCGATCCCTGTCTCTCGCCCTCTCCCTCTCTCTCGCGAGCGGCAGCAGCACCCGCCCAGCACCGGCGTTGGCCGGGGCGCAGGCGCAGGCGGCGCGTCGGCCGGGGCGCGGGATGCTAGTGACGTTGGCCGGGGCGCGGGGCGCGGGCAGCGTTGGCTGGGGCGCGGGCGCAGTGGCGGTGGTCGGCAGCCGCGGGGTGGAGCGCCGGAGGAGGGACGGCGAGCCAGGGGGGGCTGGATCGGGAGATCGGGGGAGGGGGAGAGGTTGACGGCGGTGGGGGGGTTTCTTTCAGCGAACCAGAGAGAGAGAGAGGGCCGTGGATGACAGTGAGAGGGAGAGAGAAAATTGAGGGTTTTTTTGTTTTTTGATCGGACGGACACGATCGATTGAATCGAATGGCTATTAGCTGACAACCTAAAATGAAAATGGGCTGTCAGCTCATACCCCGTATTCTCTCTCTCTCTCTCTCTCTCTCTCTCTCTCTCTCTATATATATATATATATATATATATATATATATATATATATATATATATATATATATATATATATATATATATATATATAGGGGGCGGGGAGCCTGCACCCGAGGTGCAGCAAGAACGCTGCACCTCTCGCTTGTTTACCTACCTTGAAGTTTTGGAATTTGATGAAATTTGGTGAGGGTGTTGTCTAGGGTAAGATGATCATCCTCACAAATTTTCATCAAATTCCAAAACTTCTAGGGGGGTCAAATGGTCAAAGCAAAATCTGCAGATTTTAACGGTGACTGCGGACGGCTGATTTTGCTTCGACCATTTGACCCCCCTAGAAGTTTTGGAATTTGATGAAAATTGGTGAGGATGATCACCTTACCCTAGACAACACCCTCACCAAATTTCATCAAATTCCAAAACTTCTAGGTAGGTCAAACAATGCCTGAGGTGCAGCGTTCTTGCTGCACCTCAGGTCCAGCATCCCCGCCCCCATATATATATATATATATATATATATGAGGGGTAAAATGGTAATTTTTGCTTCTTTGAACTTGTTGGGAGGTGGTGGAAATATTATAGGATGATCGAGCTTGGCGATAGCTTCGAAACGAGCAAAGATTACCCAAATTCGATGAGTATGATTCAACTTATGACCAAAGTGGGCTAACAAGCTTCTTTGGGAAAGAAGGTTTAGTGCATCACTTGTTCCATTTTGACAGCATTTTTGAGACATGCAGAAAAGATCTATTATTTGATGTAACCTTTTAGCTGTGTTCTAAGATTATCACATGCTCAGCTATATACAAGCGGTCAACTCTTCCTGTCTTCAAATCTCATGGAATGGCCCAAGCAAGCATATCTGATTGTGCAACGGAAACGTTTTCAGCCATTCGTACTGTGAGTTCTGTATAACGAGGAAGATTATTTTACTTGTATACTAATGCCAGATCTAAGCTTCCAATTTATAATGAAAAATTCAACAGCACTATTATCTGAGGTTAACTTGTTCTTTTTTTTTCCTTATAGGTTAGATCCTTTGCAGGTGAAAAGCGACAAATTTCAATGTTTGATAATTTGGTAAGGTTTTGTTCATTCTGTGCAGTGGGAGAGGCATTTTAGCGAGCTGAATGTATTCTACTAAATTATTAATCTAAAATAAATTATTCTTCTGGAAGTGTTAGGTAGTAATGTTAGTCATGTTTCTTAGTAATCGATTTTCTAACTACCGGTTTGTCTGGCCATATCTTAGATAAATAAATTGGCTCAGTTTCCTATAAGTAAACAAAAAGTCCTCTCACATTTGAGCAAAGTAAATGCCATTTAATATACCTTTAGAACCTTAGACATATTTGATCTCAAAATTGTTATCTTGAATATAAGGAACTCCTTGACCACTAAAACTTTTACAACGGAACGTTTCATTTCATTGTATTTTTTCCAACAATACAAGCATTTTAATTTTGATGGATGGGAGTTCTCTAGATTCTGCCAAAGAACAAGGTGGACCAATTCAATGGGTGGAGAGGAACAAGTTTCGATTCTTTGGAGTGGTTAGAAAGTTTGTGGGGACCTCCTCTGTTGTGGATGAAGCTTCTTGATGGGGACCAAATCAGGAGTGCACATTTTTTTAGGCCAAATCAGCCCTACACTTTTTTTGAGGCATGGCTTGAATTAAACTAAATGATTTTCCGAAATATTTAACAAATAATTTTTTGGAATGATTAGTTATGGTTTTTAAATATGTTTTTTTGTAAGTTCAATTAGATTCATCATTTTTTTAAAAGATATGTTGTATCTTTTTCGTTACTCGTTAGGGATCATTATCTTTTGTTTTCTATTTAAAGGTCCCTTCTGTGGGTCATACACATCCCATTGTAGGCAGTGAATGATGAATAAAAAGAATGAGAATGAAAGTTTTGCGTAGGATTTGATAATCCGATGTGGGGAGAGACCTTAGGCGAAAACCGAATCCCTAGTACTTGTTACTCATCACCTCTCAATCACAAGGTGACGATTGGGCAATATGGCATCCCAAGGTTGTCCTACACTCCTACAACATTTTGGTATGAGCCCGCTCTTGATGGGTTCCATTTCGTCAAGCGATTGGTGACTTTTCGTTTCCATCATCATCTCCTTTACCCAACATCGCCGTCACTATCATGAATCCATCTCGTTGGTAAGTCCTTCATCATCACTATTACTCCACGTCGCTCATGCTGCCGTGTCACCTAGGGGTGCAACTCGGGTCGGGTTGGTTCGGGTTTGAGCTAACTCGGAACCGAACTGAATTAGTTTGGTTCTACCATATCGAAACCCGAACCAACCCGACTTGGGCATAGACCCGAACCAACACAACCCACACTAAGGTTGGGTTGGTTCGGGTCGATTCTTGGGTTGATAGTTGGTCTAAAAAAATAATGGCCATTTGCAAGCCAAAGGTCCACGTTGGGCTTTTGGCTATAGCCACCCGTTGAGTTCTCTTGGTAGTTGGTTCAACGTTAGCAAACAACTAATGTTTACTCGGATGCTAGTATGATGTAGCCCAAAAGTCCAACCCGTGACATATATAGGTGGCCTAATATATATGAGTTCGGTTTTCGGGTTGGATCGGGTCTACCCAAGCCCCAACCCGGAACCAACCCATATTTAGCCAGGTCCACAAAACTTAGAACCGAACCAACCCGTTTAGTCAAAATATCCAAACCAACACAACCCATTTAGGTCGGGTTGGGTCGGTTCTCGGTTTTACGGACCCAAGTTGCACCCAGTGTAGTTAAGGCGAGCCGAGGCGCCCGCCTGAGGCGAGAGGAGAGGCGAGGCAAGAGCGCCTCGCCTGGATTGAGGCAACAACAAGTATATAAGCGACCTGAGACGCCCACCTTACACCCTGAGGCAGTCGAAGCGTGAGGCGGTTGATGCAGACGAACCCTACGTGCAGATTTTCACAGCTGATGGCGTATGTTGATTCCCTACGGAAATCCAGGAGACCGATCGCCAATCCGTCTGTATCATTGGAGAGCTATTTCGATTGCCTACGACTTTGGTTTTTACTTCTGTCGATCCGACTGACGGATCTTGAGTTATTTATGCTTTTATTTCTGGTTAGGGTATGTGCGAGCCATGCTCGCATCTGGTTCGAGCCACAGATGCCGAATTGACTCATTTCTATGTTTGGGTTTTAACCGTAGGATCTTAAGTCGATTTAGATCTCAATGAATGAGATTCAAAGGGAGTCAAGAAGTCCTAAAAGGCCATGCCGATCCCCCTCACCCGTCCGCCTCTCTCTTCCCGCGGCAAGACCCGTGCGGACACGCCTCGAGAAGCGTGCCCGCGTCTCCTCTTTCCTCTTCTTCCCGTGCGGATGCGTCTCTCTCTTTCTTTCCTTTTTTGTTGTTGTTTCCCTCCCTATAAAGCCCTACAAACCCTAATTGAAGGGGGACGATTGATGATGAATTGAAATCCTAGAACGGAGAAGCTCGTTTGCTTGTTCGGCACCTTATCCGAAGAATACCCTGGCTTCTAGTCTTCTTTTTCTCCCCGTAAGCTTCTTTCTCGTCGCCACGCATTCGTCTACGACTTCGCGGAAGATCGACGCGGAGATTATCCATTCTACAAGATCAAATCGTCTCGGCTTCTTCATCCTTTTCTTCCGGACCACGCCTCCTCTTCCGCCCATTCATCTACAACAAAGGAGTCTTTGATCGCGGCCGGCATTGACCAAAGCACAGTTTGAATCGTCCATCGATATTTTCATGTGATAAACATCCTTCCAATCCGGCCTATTGCTGATTTTAAATTAGGGTTTCAAAGTGATTGTGATGCGAAACAAATGCGGGGATGGTAATGTCAGTAATTGATTGAGCAAGCAGGGCTTAACTTTAATTTTGATACCAAGCGGGAAAATTAGTTCAAATAAATAACATGGGCATATGCGTTGGGAACTACTGTCAATCGCTCTCGATTTCAGGTGATAAAGAACAATACTTAAAATTACCGGCTAATAGTCCTACTCGCAATATCTAGATTAGCAACGCTACGGGCAGGTGGAACACTCAATCTCACGAATGTGGGTAGCAGTCGGCAATGATAATATACTAGAGATTCAATTAATTGGCATCTACCAGAAACACCTTATCGAGTGGAAAACATACCTACTGAGGGTTGTGGGGGGCCTCAGGGATCTCAACTGGCGGCGGGATCGATGATGATGCAGGGTCCTCGGGTTGAGCCGGGGTTTGAGCGAGGGCCCGTAGTGCTAGTACGTTGGGATGCACGGGCGCACCGGGATGCCACCGTTGATGGTTCTTCGAGATTCCCAATCGTGCTTCCGCGTCTTTGGCGACGAGGTAGGTGATGCGCTCCACGTACTCCTTCACGTTCTCGCCGGCGCTGAACCGGAAGTCGAGGAAGGGAGACCGGATATCGAGGAAGCTGTCTTCGTCGTCGATCAGGCCGTGATCGACATCTGGATCTGCCATGCCGTCATGCCGAGGGGTTTCGGAACGGTGGGGAATCGAATTGGATCGCGAGAGAGAACCGGGAGGGGGAGAGGGTCGGGCAGCAAAGGTGGAGAGGGGGTGTTCGGGTGGGCTGCAGGGAAGGGGAGGGGAGGGGGTGGGGTGAGGCCGGTCGAGTAGGAGTGGAGGGAGGGGATCGGGGTGGTGACCGACTGAGGGAGGGAGGAAGGAGGGGGGGATCGGGGTGGCCGGCTGCACAGGGGCAGGGGCAGGGGCAGGGGTCGGGTTGGGCGGCAAGACCGGGAGGAAGGGGAGGGGGTCGGTGTCGGGTCGGGCCGGCAGTGCCAAGGGGTGGGGGTCGGAAGGGCGGCACGGGCAGGAGGGAGAGGGGGTCGGTCCGGTGGGAGAGGAGAGGAGAGGAGGGGGTTCGGGAGGGGAGTGCGGCACCTGGGTCGGGCCGGGCGGGTGAGAGGAACGGAGGGAGGGGAGCGGCGGCTGGAACGGGCGGCAGTGGTGGCTGGGAGAAGAACGAAAGGGGGAGGAGGCCAACTAGGGTTTCACACACTAGTCTGGACCTAGGGTTTCACACGCCTAGGGTTTGGGTTTGGGGTTTCACACGCCTCACCCTGGTTCTCTCAACACACATGTGGAGGAAAACCAAAATTTTATTATTCATCCAATGCCATTACATGATCCATGGGCAGGCCTATATAAAGGCCTGCGATAACAAACGAAAGTCCCTGGAAGTCGAGGTGGGACTAAATAACACAATGCAAAAATAAAAACAAATGAAAACATCCATGATGGTGCTGACTGTCTGATCAGAGCCATAGGCTCAGGTGGCGCCTCCTGCGCTGGTACACGCGCCATGGGCGCTGCTCGATGTCCCCATCAGATTGGCTTCTGAAGAATCTCATCCATTAGGTTTACTATCGCTTAGATCTATGTTTTATCTTTGAGACTTTGGCTTTATATTTGAGATCTTGTTAGCCCTTCATTGCTGGATTTGTTTATTAAATCTAGAATTAGTCATTCATATGCTAGTTTTATTACTTCGTTAAGTTAAACTTGTTTGGGCATGATTGGATGATGATTAGGGTTCATAGTCTTTGCTGAAGTTTGAATCAAGACATGCAGAAATCTATCTTTAATTGTTTAAAATTCAACACTTGAGTTTTTTTAAGTATCTGAATGCATCAAGTTGATATCAGAGCGCACTAGTCGTCGTGTTCTTTCGCAACGATCGGTCCTCGTGCATCATTTGCATCATTGTGTGCTTGCTGAATTTTTTTTTATTATTTTCCTTCTTTTCATTTTAGTTTTCGTGTCTTTGCATTAATTAGCAAACTAGCATCACACGTGTTCGCATCCATATTAGGATCACCCCTTTCTCTCTGTAGTGAGTTGATAGCATCTTCTAGAGAATCTCCAATGGCTGAACCGTCAAGACAATCTTCCCCATCCTGCACTTGGCAAGATGCCTTCAAAAGGCAACAAGAAAACATGGATAGGCTTCAGACCCAGATCGAAGCCTTGACCTTGGCCTTCAGCACTTTCCAAAATCCACCTCGACCCCATCGAGAGCACAGGGCTAGAGCGTCTCCAGAGCATAGTGAGTTAGATCTTGAGTCAGGAGGTGATAGCGTCAGTTCATCTGACGAGTCTGATAGGCGAAGTAGGAGAACTCATAGGAGAACGAAATCCCATTGGGGCTGGGATCAGGGTATCAAAATCGAAATTCCTGAGTTTGAAGGTAGGATGGATCCTGAAGAGTTCTTAGATTGGGCAGAGAGAATCAATCAATATTTTGAGTAGAAGGAAATCCCCCGAGACAAACAAGTCAAGTTTGTTAGTCTCAAGTTGAAAGGTCATGCACTGATCTGGTGAAGACAGTTGCAGGCTATGAGGGTTAGAAAAGGGAAATGCAAGATTTTCACTTGGACACACATGAGGGAAAAAATGCAACAGAAGTTTCTCCCTTCTGATTTCAAACAGAGTGTATTCCAAAAATTCCAAAATCTGCGACAAGAGCATAAGTCTGTGGACGATTACACCAATGAGTTCTCCAAGCTCCAGGCTCGCAATGATCTGCATGAAGATGAAGAGCAGAGCGTCGCTAGGTACGTCAATGGTCTTAAACCCTCAATTCAAGAGGTGGTGTCCCTTCATGACTTGTATCAGGTCTGTGATGCACACCGTCGGGCTAAGAAAGTTGAGTCTCACCACTCCCAATCTGCGTCCCGACGATATGACAACACTAGGGCACTATCCGGATCTGTTAGTAGACCAATCCCTAGACCTTCCCCTGTAGCTGGTGCAGTTCCTACACCCACTGAGAAGGGTAAAGGAGTCTTAGGAACTAACCCGAGCACGATGAAGTGTTTCAAGTGCAACCAGCCGGGTCACAAGTCAGCCGATTGTCCTCGACGTCAATTCAATCCACAGACAAATCTTGCGGATAATGAAGAGGACAGTCAAGAGTCTGAGGACGAAAACTTCAATGAGTTGGTCTTGGAGGGGGATGACGTGACTGCCCCACTATTAGTTATTCACCAGTCCCCATCACCCCAGACACATAAAGCGTTACTACCCCACGAGCTCTGTGGAGGACCCCCAAAGCCACATTGCAAGAACCATAAATTCGAGCTGTTCCGAACAGTCTGCACTGTCAATGACATGGACCTTTGTGTCTTGATAGATGGAGGTTGTACCACCAACTTAATCAGTGAAGGGATAGTCAGGAGCAAGAAGTGGAAAGTCAAACCATTGACTCACCCTTACAAAACATCTTGGCTAGACAACACCACGAGCGAACTAGTGACTCATTGTTGTTTGGCTAAGTTGTCGATTGGGCTGCAATATCGAGATGAGGTTTGGTGTGATGTTCTTCCCTTGGAAGTAGCTGATATTATCCTTGGGCGTCAATGATAGTTTGACCGAGATGCACTACATCACGAAAAAGCCAACACCTATACTTTCCTTAAGGACGGCATCAATGTCACAATACGTCATCTTATGGCCCACGTGTTTTAAGATACATCGATCTCGCGAATCTAAAACTCTTCTGAGTCAAAGTCATCCCATACCACCATTTGCAGATAATTTAGTAAGGTGTTCTTCTGATTCACTAATAGTTGAAAAGGGGTTACGCAACATCTTGCATTCCATCGCATGCATATTGCATTTAGAAACTGTAGGCATCACTTACACTCACATTCATCATTTGCCTGACATCTTTACATTAACAGTCCCTTCATGTGTGCATCCTTATTCTCGACCAAGTATTGAATTGAGCATTAAAGAAGATTTTGATATGCTTGTTCACTTTTCAATGCTGGGTACTTATGAGCCGTGCTTTCAGATTTCGAAAAGCCCTTCATTTTTACTTTTTCGAAGTCATAACAAGTGGCTTGATGAGTTATTTAATTTCTTATTTTATTCACTAAATTTAGACAATGACTGTATAACGTATCGTGTTAGTCTAGACTCCACTTGTTTTGCCACGTGCGCAGGCCACTTTGAGCAACACATATTGCACCCCGCAACTCATGGCCTCTCAAAGAAACCATAGCATATTGCACAAGCCGATGACCCGCAACATATTATGCTCCCGCGGCCTTTTCTTTCATATGTCTTTTGAATTTCATGTCAACCTATATTCCTATTATCAAATGAAATTATCTGGATATCTTGACGATCTTTTCGTGCCGAGGAGGATGTTGGTTCTGGCTTTCAGGTCTTCGCTCGACGTTGATGGGCAGGGGATGCCAGATGAAGTCGCTGAGTATCTGATGCTGATTACTTGGCCACCAGACTCGGGAGAGCAGTTAGAGCAAATGCTAAGGTTGCGACTACTTGCAGGAGAGCCGCCACCGGATCCAGGACCTTACTTGACAGGAGTTGAGTTCTTTTGAGTCCAGGGGACTTGATGCAGACGAGCCCTACGTGCAGATTTTCACAGCTGATGGCGTATTTTGATTCCCTACGGAAATCCTGGAGACCGATCGCCAATCCGTCTGCATCATTGGAGAGCTATTTCGATTGCCTACGACTTTGGTTTTTACTTTCTGTCGATCCGACTGACGGATCTTGAGTTATTTATGTTTTTATTTCTGGTTAGGGTAGGTGTGAGCCATGTTCGCATCCGGTTCGAGCCATAGATGCCGAACTGACTCATTTTTATGTTTGGGTTTTAACCGTAGGATCTTAAGTCAATTTAGATCTCAATGGATGAGATTCAAAGGGAGTCAAGAAGCCTTAAAAGGCCATGCCGATCCCCCTCATCCGTTCGCCTCTCTCTTCCCGCAGCAAGACCCGCGCGGACATGCCTCGGGAAGCGTGCCAGTGTCCCCTCTTTCCTCTTCTTCCCGTGCGGATGCGTCTCTCTCTCTTTCTTTCCTTTTTCGTTGTTGTTTCCCTCCCTATAAAGCCCTACAAACCCTAATTGAAGGGGGACGATTGATGATGAATTGAAACCCTAGAACGGAGAAGCAAGTTCGCTTGTTCGGCACCTTATTCGAAGAATCGCCTGGCTTCTAGTCTTCTTCTTCTCCCCGCAAGCTTCTTCCTCGTCGCCACGCATTCGTCTACGACTTCGCGGAAGATCGACGCGGAGATCATCCATTCTATAAGATCAAATCGTCTCAGCTTCTTCATCCTTTTCTTTCGGACCACGCCTCCTCTTCCGCCCATTCATCTACAACAATGGAGTCTTTGATCGAGGCCGGCATTAACCAAAGCACGGTTTGAATCGTCCCTCGATATTTCCATGTGATAAACATCCTTCCAATCCGGCCAATTGCTGATTTTAAATTAGGGTTTCAAAGTGATTGGCTTCTGAAGAATCTCACCCATTAGGTTTACTATCGCTTAGATCTATGTTTTATCTTTGAGTCTTTGGCTTTATATTTGAGATCTTGTTAGCCCTTCATTGCTGGAATTTGTTTATTAAATCTGGAATTAGTCATTCATATGCTAGTTTTATTACTTCATTAAGTTAAACTTGTTTGGGCATGATTGGATGATGATTAGGGTTCATAGTCTTTGCTGAAGTTTGAATCAAGACGTGCAGAAATCTATCTTTAATTGTTTAAAATTCAGCACTTGAGTTCTTTTAAGCATCTGCATGCATCAGCGGTCGAGGCGCCTGCCTCATTTAATTGACGGTTTAGGTTGAAGTCAAACTGAATCACAACCGTCATTTCACATGACATTTGGGACTGAGTGTGATTCACTAGTTGGGTTGGGTGTAACGGACAATTGTAATTCAATTTTAGCTTTAATCTATCTGATCCTATGAATTTATAACCTCAGAGGATCCCTGTGGATTCAAATCTTCCACGCGATTGAGCGAGATAAAAAAAACTCATGGCAATCGGGCAAGTTAGGGTTTAAACTTTGGGGCCGCCTTCAGCATCCGTCAAGAAGTGAGTATAACGTTGCCCATCAAAACTCTATTCTCTCAATTTTTTTTTTTTTTTTGAGAAATTCCTCTCCGAGTAGGAGAGGATGGGGTTAAGCCGTACCCCAAGCTATATTATTAAAAATATGGAGGTTACAGATTAGAAAGGAGGGGAAGCATATCTCCCGAATGCTTCGGAGGTAGGGAAGTGGACCAGGTCTGAATCATCCTCTTGAACTTCTCCCAAGCTTCCGATATAGAGAGCTCTATTCTGGTGAAGACTCTAGCATTCCTCTCCCTCCATATGCACCAACAGAGACCAATAACTAGAAGATCCCAAGTCTTTATATGTTTTTTAATAAAGATTTTGATTAAGTTGTATTGTGTCATAATTCTTTATATGTTTACTCCACATCTTCAATTCATATTTTTTTTCATCTTACCTACAGACATCAAGACCTAAATCCCAATCTATATTATTTAGATTTATAGTTTTAAAGATGAGGATGATATAAATTATAGAACTTGATGATGATGAGTTTTATTGATGTTTGATGGCACATGCTATATGATTATGCAAATTTGTTTCAACTAGTTATTTTATAGTGCGTGTGTATGTGTGCGTGTGTGTGTGTGTGTGTATTGCACGCTTTATTTCAATCAGGCGCTCGCCTCGCCTCTCGCCTCAGGCGCCAGTAAGGTTGAGCGTCTTGAATTCGCCTTAACGCCTTGACTACACTGGTTGCACCCCTAGTGTCACCATGTTGCCTAACACCTGTGGCCTCGCCCCGCTGCCCTTGTGTGTCGTCGTGGCACTACCCGCAACCGCCGACGTCGAGTACCACTTACACAAAAGAAGAAGAGAGGATCAACCAGAAAAGGAAATTAAAATCTGACCGCAAATATGACAGGGAAGAAAAAAAAAAGAGAAGAAATAAGAAAAGACAAAGGAAGAGGATAATAAGGGATACTTCGTAGCTGGTCGAAGCCCCTTTCTCTGTTGGTCGTCACCTGCTCGATCGATCCCCCTACTGCCCCAGATTCCTCGTTCCCTTTCCCTCTTAGTTGAGCAGCCCTAAAACCCAACTGTGAATCCACTTTAATCCCCAAACCCATTTAGTAAAACCTGATCCCGTCACTTTAATTTAACCCAACCACATAGCTTATTGGATCTTTAGCACAAGCCCAATTCTAAGTGAACCCTTTATATTAGATCATAGATCCTTCCTAAGCCCACAATTTCACACTCATATAAGGCCAACAACTTCCAGAGCGTATATTTGTTGATATGTTTTTCATAATTGAGGGTTTTTTAACTTGTTTCGAAGCATAAGTCGAGCCCGGTCTAGATAGACCTTCCTCACCTCCATCCAATCATCTAGCAAAAGCAAAATTATAGGTTTGCCTCTGACTACCATTACCATGGTTTGCCCTCACCATTGATCCTTTTGTTCACTCCATGCTAGTGATACTGCGGCCTACAAATGCTTAACCCAGCAACTCAAAAGTCTCCATGTACATTCTTTCCTCATCCACAATCCCAAAGGGAATTTGTTGTTTGTTCCTTCATCAAGGAGTGAGCTGCATATCTAGGCATACCCACCAAAGCTTTTACCAATTGGGATTTACGTGTGAACTATTCTTATCACCGAAAGACAACGAGTTAGAGGCTCACCCCATCTTTGATGACATTGAGGATGAGTTAAGTTGGCAACAACAAAAGATAATGTAGCATGCCCGACGTCGACAAAAACAGTTGGCCCAGATTGGAGACGATGTAGCTTGGAGGTTCATCGGGCTCCCCGCCAGACAACCTCAGGCTCAAGCCCTCTATTGGTCGGTCCACACCCCGACCACCCTGCGTTGGCTTCGACATTAGCTCTGGTTCCATTGCTAGTGCGTTCATCTTCCCCAACACCATCAATGGGGACTCCTCCAACAATAGTTCCTGAGGAGATCCACACTTAAACGAGCTTCCACTGGTAGAGTCTCCAGTTAAGGAGCCTCCACTTGTATCAGTGCTAACGGTGGGCCTTCTACCACCGCCTCTGATGGACCTTTTGCTTCTGCCCTCAATAGAGCACTCAGCGCCAAATGAGCCGCTATCGGGTATAACTCCAACAAACTAGCCCCGACCATTATCTTCCTGGGCTAGACCTTCCACCCCCTGCTCTGATACTCCAGTTTCACTTGGGCATGCCCTCCTCCACACTTGCACATCTACTCGCCCAGGTGATCATCGTCAGTTGCTTGTGCTAGCACTCCTCCACACTTGCACATCTGCTTACCCAGGTGATCGTCGTTAGTTGCTTGTGCTAGCACTTCTGACTTCCGTCCCAGGACAACTCCAGCCGATTGCTTGTGTGGAACCCGGGAGGTGGCTACGGGACAACACGACATCATTAGCTAGGCCTTTACCACCAACTATGGATTCTGAGACTCCCACGGTGGAGGTGACCTTGACACTATGATCACCTACATTCTGAGTTAAACTCGAGGATGAGTTTTTCGCAACGGAAGCAAAGGATTGAGATCAGATCAGGGTTGCACGTTTTTTTAGGCCAAAGTAGTCCTGCACGGATTTTGAGACAACTAAATGCTTTTTGTAACTATTTAATAAATAATTTTAAAAGTATTTGTTTAATTTTTTGAGAATTATTAATTATCTGGGATACACCGATACTTCAAAACAGGGGTCGTACCCGTATCGGATACTTCCCGATACTCCGATACGGCCCGATACGGCGGGATACGTATCCGATACAGCTACGAAGTATCATAATTAAAAAAAAAAAAAAAAATCCGATACGGCTGGGATACGGGCCCGATACGTCAGGGATACGGCTCGATACGTCGGGGATACGGCCCGATACGTCAGGGATACGGCCCGATACGTCGGGGATACGTATTGGGTCTAAATATATAATATTATACATATATATTATATAGGGTAAATCACACATAAACCCCCTGTATTATGACCGATGATCACTTACACCCCTTATAGTTTGAAAACCCAAAACAGAACCAGGAGGGGGTGCAAATGGTGTGTTTTTCAAAATAAAGGGGGGGATTTGTAGGGTTTTAAACATGAGGGGGTGTAAATGATAATGGGTCAAACCCATCTGGTGAATCGCACTAATTGGATGCCACGTCAACTGGTGTAACGGACGGCTGTGATTTTTTTTAGGTTATAACTTAACCTCAGATCGCTCAGACTGAGATCCCGTGGCCGACCTTGTTGGAGAGCGAAAGAGGGGGAGCGACCAGGCGACGACGAGGCGGCGACCACACCAACCAGGTGACGACGACGAGGTGGCGACCACACCGACCAGGCGACGACGACCAGTGCTCAGGTTTTTCTTTTTTCTTCTCCTCTTCTCCTTTTCTTCTTCTTTTTTGCTGGACGGACTGAGTTTCGCTCGGATTGTTAGGGTTTCGGCCGCTGAACCTTGCCGATTTCGGCTGAAACCCACCTTTCCGGTCTTCTGCTGGACGGATTGAAGGGCAAAGTTGCTTTTCTGGTTTTTTTTTTTCAAATCACATTATTGAAGGCATGATTGAAGTTTTTTTTTTAAAATCCAAAGCCTCGAGTGAGTTTCGCTCGGATTGTTAGGGTTTCGGCCGTCGAAATCTTGCCGGTTTCGGTCGAAACTTTAACAATTATGCTGAAACCCACCTTGTCGGTCTTCTGCTGGACGGACTGAAGGCACAGTTAATTTTTCTGTTTTTTTTTTCAAATCACATGATTGAAGGCATGATCGAAGGGCTTTTTTAAAAATCCAAAGCCTTGAGTGAGATTCACTCAGATTGTTAGAGTTTCAGTCGCCGAAACCTTGACTCCACATTGCTGTTCTTCTGCTGGACGGATTGAAGGTACAATTGTTTTCAAACTATTTACTATTCATATTCTAGCACAAAAATTATTATATTTAATTATTAATATTATATATATATATATATTAAATTACAAACGTATCCCTGCCGTACCGCGTATCCTAGTTTTTTAAAAATCCATGTATCTCCGTTAGGGGTGTTCATGGTTCGGGTTGGTTCGGTTTTTTGATAAATTTGGAACCGAACCGAAGTTGATCGGTTCTCTAGAAAATGAAACCGAACCAAACCATTCCTTGGTAAAAACCGAACCAAACCATACCGGAAAAGTTCGGTTTGGTTCGGTTCGGTTATGCGGGTCTTTCAAATCGCTTGTCATCACACCGTGAGGCATGAATGGTTGAGCCGCTGAGTTGGTTCAGATTTTATTTTTAAGCCTTTAACTTTGGATGCTGCTATTTGCACCTATAGAATTACCCTTATTTGTCACTTTTGAGATATTTCATAAGTTGGGATTTGGGGGTGCTAGTAATTATGTGGGTAAACACCCTTCACTTTTTAGTTTCATCACACCGTTGAACACTTGAAAGTTTTGAATGCATCGAATGGTGGTAATTGGGGTCACCACCATGTAATGTACAATATTAGTGAGACTGTACATTGTATAGTAGTAACTACTGAGGTTATAGTACAAATGGTTCGGGTTGGGTTGGTTCGGGTTAAAAAACTCACAACCTAGAACCGAACCGGCCATAGCGGGTTTTTTTTTTTTGGAACCGAACCAAACCGAACGGTCAAGAATACCCGATCCAAACCGAACCAAATAGACCGGTTCGGTTCGGTTTGGCGGGTCAACCCGAACCGATGAACACCCTTAATCTCCGTATCCGTATCCCCGTATCTGTATCACCGTATCCGTATCGGTGCTTCTTAGTTAATTATGGTATTTTAAATATGTTTAGTTTGTTGAGATTTTATTAGATTATAATCTTTTTGAATAAGGATCATTATCTTTTATTGGGTAAGATTTTATTAGATTCAAATCTCTCTTTTTCAAGATTAGTCTTATCTTTTTATTTTGGATCATTATTTTTTGTTCTCTATTATAAGACCTTTATGTCTCACATTTTGGTTGGCGTCGAGCCCGAGGGTGATGAGATGACTTTCTGAAAGAGCATTTCATTCGGCCGGCAGAAGGGCTCCTGATCGAATAAACGGAGTAAAAAACAGGCTTTGCTCCCTAAACAGTGAATCATGAATGAAAAGAATGAGAATAAGAGTTTTCTCTAGGATTTGGTAATAACACGAGGGGAGAGACCTCGGGCGAATGCCAAATTTTCGTTACTTGTTACTCGTCACCTCCCTTTTCTCAATCACAAGACAATGATCGAGCAATCGTGTGGGGTCCCAGGGTTGTCCCGCATCACTCTACTTTATAAAACTATTGAGAACATTAATAGATGTATTATATTGAGGCCGTCTTTGATCCTTGAAACATGTAACTTTAACCAACTTTAAATAAAGGTCCTATATTGGAAGTATATTTGTGGCTTTCTTAAGTTATGGTCCATAAACCAGAGGTCCACTCCTCTCCCAGAAAACTTTGTTAGCCTAACTTTAATCCTAATTGTCTTGTTAGTTGTTACCTCATAGATAGTCCTCACTTTGAAGATGTGTTCCTTTATGATGAGCAAGTTGCAATTCTTCTTTTCTGGTTTGGTAATCTTTGTAGAAGGACCTCTAGTGCTGCGATGATAATCCTATTAATATGACTTAATTCTTGCTCTTGAGCATGTGAAAGAGATTTGAAGTGGAGACTTGCTTTTGATTTCAGCAAAGTCTGGGAATAATCTATGTTAGAAGGGCCACCAGTGACTTTGTAGGAATTTGCTGAAGGGGGTGCAGGACAACTCTTGTATGCTGGAATATTTCCCCATTCAGTTTTTTGTGGTGGGCCCATTAATTTTTGCTTTTGACTAATGATCGGCTGCCTTTATCATGTACTGCATTATTGGAGACGCATTAAAAAAATTCTGTTTTTCCTTACAAGCCATTCCCAAATAGTGTAATTTAAGGTCTGATAGTTCCAGTCTATTCAGACCAACTGAAAATCAAGATAGAAGAATCATATTTACTTTAAGAAAAAAAATTGTAGAAATATATAGAAAACATGGGTTCTTCATTGAATAATTCAGGTTATGGAGATGAATTTGTTCACATTATTAACTTGCAAAAACATAGGAAAATGAGAAATAAATAAATAAAGTCTACGGCATCTTCTGTTGTATGTTGATAAATCCTTATGAGATGTTTAGTTTATGTTGCATTTACCTTTGGCAGGTACTTTCTTACCAAAATAGTGGCATAAAACTTGGAATGCTGAAGTCTGCAAATGAATCCGTGACTAGAATTGTGGTCTACATATCTTTGATGGCACTTTATTGTCTTGGTGGAAGCAAGGTGAACGCGGTAAGGACCTCTATATCCCGATAATATTCCTGATTTACATTTTCATGGGCTTTTGATGCAACTAAATTCGTTTGACATAGTTTGGATACCAAACTTGGCGTAGATACGATCCGAGACATGCACTCAACACACTCAGTCAATAGTAACACATGAAAAGAGTAGGAGTAGCCCAAAAGGCCAACGCTGGACTATCTTAGGAAAAATTCAGCCACGCCTGAAATCTGAAACTAATTCTTCAATAATCTGTTTTACAATGGATTGAGGCCCCATCCTTATGAGGCCCCATTCAATAATCTGTTGGTTTGAGTGTCATTCACCCGTCGGGATTTCTTCATCTGATATCCATACTGTCTACTCCAACCTCGAGCATGCACATCGATAAGGAACATCCTAATGAGACACAGGATCACAGACACCTACCCTGACCAGTGAATCGCACTCACCACGACCATCAGGCATCAGATGCCTATGTTTCAGTGCCACATCAGGATGCTCCTAATTAATGTGCATACTTGTGTGTGTATGTGTCTGATGCAATTTTACTGGGTGAAGTCATAAGGTTGTTGGAGGGGTTTGTGGTATTTCTACAATCTTTTTAAAGTTGCTGTGTTGTTGCATGTTCACTGCAGGGTGAATTATCTATTGGAACCATGACTTCATTCATTGGTTATACCTTCACGTTAACCTTTGCTGTGAGTAACTTCTTATGTGCTTTAAAACATTCTTACCTGCTGATTCATTCTCGCCAACCTTCTAGGATAACATGTTTGTAATGTATTATGATATCATAATCATTGCAGGTTCAAGGTGGTGTTAACACCCTTGGTGATCTTCGTGGGACCCTTGCAGCTGTAGAAAGGATTAATTCTGTTTTATCGGCAACAGAAATTGATGAGTCTCTTGCTTATGGTTTAGACCAAGAAATCCAGCCTAAAAAACTGACAGATGCTAGCCTAAGATTACTTTATAAAGATGGCTATTCCGAGAAGAATCATGCCCCAAACATGCATTACATGTCAGCATTGAGATCAACTAGCGATGGGTGTAATCTAGCTTGGTCTGGTGACATCTGTCTTGAAGGTAATGCTTGGCCATTTATATACTAAGAGTTGAGTTTCACATCACCTTTTTAGAACTTACAAGTTTCATGTCTTCTAAAGAAACTATGGATGTGATTCATATAAATTTTGCGATTATAATCTTTTCTGAGGTATTTCCACTTTTCAATGTTTTGTAGATATTTTTCATTCGGTGAATGCATACCATCCTAAGGTTACTGATTGATTAAGCCATAAATGATCGTTCTGAATTCTAATTGTTATTAGAGTTCAGGTTTGCAATTTAACAAGGATTGGGAATTCTAATCATGTTTGAAGTGTGATTGTGTTATGAGTAAAAAAACCCAGTATTTCCTAGTATTATGTAGAAGCCAAATTGTCTTGGTGTCTCAAGTTGTTTGATAGTCAACCAATAATAAACACCACACTTCGCTAAATCCATGCAAAGCAGGACACAAATTGTTTGTGACTTAGATTGCTAACATTTGTCGTGTTGGTACATTCACTGAAGTATCCTGCAATAAGCACTGAAAGATCAATGTACAGTGTCAAAACTTCTTGTGATGTAAGTATGACGCTTCATTTAGTGTTTAAAGTGTCACATCACCTCCAAAACTTGTGTATGTCAAGAATTCGAATCCTAAAAAATGGTATGTCCATGTAACTTTATTTCATATATGTTCTGCCAGACGCTCTAAACGGATACGTCTGTGTTGAAATGAGCTTTAAATATCTTTTGTTAACATCAATTGCTTCTGCGTCATTTCTGCTACTTTACTGTTAGCAGATTTACTTTGTACTGAAGTTGTCAAGTCTTTTTGAATTACTAGGAGCTTGATAACTTAATACTCTTTTCACCTTCAGATTGGGATTCTAGTCTCTTTTTAAGAATAGGGGAACAGCTATTCAGCACCAATCTTAGAGGGTTGACAATGTTGACATCAAGTTGACAATCACTCAAAAAATTCTTGTCAATATTCCTCATAGTTGACCCCATCTTAATGGGAAAGAATTGAATGATGATGATGACGACCTTTCTTTTCTTTCAGTTTAAGAGCTCATGGAAGGTCCCTGATAGCATGAGCTTAAAATGTTTAAACAAGAAGATAGGTTTCCTTATCTGCCAGCATACCTACCGGGTTTGATGTCAAGCTCTTCTCTTTTCCGAAGAAGCCTTGGCTTGGAATTCGATACCAAGTCAAAAGATTGAAGTTACATGGTGAGACGGTAATAGATGTTTCCAAAATTTTGGTGTAGCTTTGAACCTTAAAGCCATATTGGGTGGACAATGATTGTTTGTTTATGTTTAGGAAATGAGGTAAGTTATATATATATATATATATATATATATATATATATATATATATATATATATATATATATATATATATATATATATATATATATATATATATATATATATATATATATATATATATATATATATATATATATATATATATATATGGGGACGGGGAGCCTGGACCTCAGGTGCAGGGAGAATGCTGCACCCGTCCCTGCATGCGTGACACCTGTCCCCGAAATCGGCGCCAAAATCGGCCATCCCGACTTAAATCCCGCAGGATTAACCGCAGCCGTCTGATCCCTGCGATCCGGCCGTCTGAACCGCACCGCACACGCACCCAGCCTCCCGAATCGGCCATTGGATCAGTCGATCGGTCGGCTGAAACAAAAACCTGGGGCTGAAACAAAAACCGAGGGTGTGGTGAATCTCAGCCGTCCGATCGCATGGATCGAACGGCTCAGAATAATTTCGCGGTTACTGTCGCCGCTATAGTAACCGCGAAATTGTTTTGAGCCATTCAATCCATGCGATCGGACGACTGAAAGCATTATCGCGGTTACTGTAGCGGCTACAGTAATCGCGAAATTTTTTTTCAGCTGCCCGATCGCCTCGATCCAACGCAGCGATCAGACGGCTAGGTGCGTGTGCGGTGCGGTTCAGACAGCCGGATCGCAGGATCAGACGGCTACGGTTAATCTCACGGGATTTAAGTCGGGATGGCCGATTTTGGCGCCGATTTCGGGGACAGGTGTCACTCATGCAGGGACGGGTGCAGCATTCTTCCTGCACCTGAGGTCTAGGCTCCCCGTCCCCTATATATATATACTAGTGGAAGCCCGTGCCGATCGGCACGCAGCGGGCGCCTTCGGCGCGGCACGCAACGGGAGTCTTCGGCGTGGCACGCAGTTAGCGCCTTCGGCGCGACATTACTGGCACGCAAAAGATTTCGAGGGAGACGAAAAATATTTCAAAGGCGCCGATAATATTTATAGGGAGATGACAAAAATTCAAGGGCAACGATATTTTTCGGCGGAGGTGACAATATTTCGAGGGTGGCAATAATATTTAGAATGTGATAATATTTAAAGGATGGGGGAGGATGCAGTTCGCCGAAGGAGAGAGCGCGAGAGACAGGTGGGAGATCATGTGGACGAGATGAGGGAGAGAGAGAGATTGTAGGAAAAAGAGAGCGCGAGAGACAGGGACGGAACCAGTATTTCATCTTTTGGAGGGGCCAAAGCATGCAACCAAATTTTTTTTGACCAATTTTTTTATTTTTTTGACAAACGTGCCAATCGGACGATCGGGGTTTGCAACCCTATTTCTTGCGGGCAGCGTGCACAGCACAGTTTCTCGCGGGCAGTGCACAAAGATATATGCAATTATGATGCAATTATGGAAAAATGGGGACCATGTACATGTGGCAGCAATATTTTTATATTAAAACCCATCAACTGTTCTTTACTCCTACTACTAATGTGTTTAGGAGTTCAAATATCCTCCAATCAGTAGCCCAAGCGCATCATAGCCGGAGTGCGATTCACTTTCAGGTCGCCTGCTATCATGCGGATGTGATGTGCACCGGTCCCACCAAACAGGACCGACCGAGTGGAGCGTACAGGAGAAGACAACCCACATCAAAGTATATCAATGCAGGAGTTACATCCAGAAACTTTCTATAAAAAAAAATGAGTAACAAAAAAAGAAGAAAAAAAGATAGATTTTCAGTCAGTCCCTTTATTTGAACAGAGAGAGAGAGAGAGAGATTCCAAAGGCATCTATGTAAAAAAATCAGAATCTCATCAGATCAGAATTCCTCACCCACTCTTTTACACATGCAGTGATGCAATTTGAATAAATTTGTTTTTACATCCTCATTGACAATCAGGACCCTGGGCCTCACCACCACTCCATGGGTTTGGGTTTGTCAATGATATTGTCAAACCAGTTTGTTCAAATAGCAATACTCTTATTTTTTTTATCAGAACATAAATGGACACGTAACATTTGGGGATAATGAGACCACAGAGCTCCGAAGAAAAAAAAAAAAAAAGATCAAAAGGAGTTGAGATCCTCAGCTTGATGTTTCATGGTAACTTTTGAAAGAAATAATTCCTCATTCTCTCTCTCTCTCTCTCTCTCGATCCAGATTGAAAAGGTACAGCTGCATGTTTATTTGCTCGGATCTAGATTGAAGAGATCGTCGTCATCAGATAGTCTTCATCGTGATCCAGATTGAAGAGATCGTCGTCATCGAATAGTCTTCATCGTGAGCTTCTATCTCCAGCAAGATCAGCAATTCTGGGGAGATCTTGAGATCTAGATCTTGATCGTTTTCCCGAGATCCCGAGACTCAGATCTAGATCTCCGGTGAGAATTCAATGTTTTAAAAAACGGAAGGCGGAAGACGGGCGGTCAAGTGGTTTCAAGGCGGAAGGCGGAAGGCGGACGACTAGGCGGGCGCCCGGAGAAAAAGGCGGGCGCCCACCTATATAAAATATATTATATATATTCTATATGTATGTATATATATAAATTCATAATTCTATATAAAAAAACAATATTAGAAAGTTTTACATATGCAAACATCAAAACTACCGATCTGAATATAAAAGTTTTATGAAAAGAGAGGAGGGGATTGGGTGGGTAGGGGTATTTTGGTATGGTTACCTCAATACCTATACCCGATTGTCCCTCTAACTTGAGTATACCAGATAATACAATTGTACTCCAACTTTATTGTGATGTACCCAAATTCCAACCAATCATATATTGTTATCCAAATTCTATCCAAACTCATACCATACAAGAACCAATATAGTAAAAAATCGTAAGAGCTTCTTAAACATTTCATCACAATACATTGAAAAAAAAAATTCCTTAAGCAATTGCATATGGTGAAGAAACATAAAATTCATTACAGAAAAAAAAAAATTCCACAAGCAATTGCATACAGTGAGACCGCCTAGGCGCCCGCCTTTTACCCGCCTAGGCGGGCGCCTAGGCGGGTCGGATCCCGCCTAGGCGCCCGCCTTTGTTCAACCCGCCTGCAGTGCCGCTTTTTGCTGAAGTGGAGCGGCCAACCCCCTAAAACGCCTAGGCGGCCGCCTAGGCGGCCGCCCGGACCGCTTTTTAGAACAGTGGGTGAGATCAGCAGCTTCAGGTTGATCCCCAAATCTTATCTCGAAATGTCACCGGTCGTCCGATTACACCAACCGTTGCAGCTTCCCCATAAGCAGCCACGATGTACACGTCGTTCCTAGGCCTCCATCTCCATTCCTCCTCCACGTGTCGCGGCGAGATGCGGCCAGATCTGTAAAAAAAACAACCCCGAATGCATGTCATTCAATCACAGTGTCGCTTTACCTGCCGGTCTAGCCGAGTGCGATTCACCGATAGGATAGAGATGGAATATGAAGGGCTGTGATGGAGTTTAGATGTGTACAGAGGGCTGTGATGGGGGTGAGCTGGTGTTGGGGCTGGAGATGACGGGTCTGCCATTCATGGTGGTGCTGAACTTCCCCGGCGACGGAGGGGAGGAGGAGTTGATGGCGAAGCTGCCGGTTGGGTTCGAGGGGAGGGGGGTGGTGCAGCGAGGGTGGGTGCCGAAGCAGCACATCATGCGCCACCGGAGCGTGGGGTGCTTCGCCTGCCACGCGGGGTTGAGCTCAGGGTCTACACTCAAGGTCCGCCTCCCGGCAAGGCGGCGTACATGGTTGAGGGTGCAGGTGGAGACGGGCTCCTCTCTCTCTCTCTCTCTCTCTAGGTATGCAACGAAAGAGAGGAGGGGTGCGTGATCTAGCTAGGGGGAATGGGGATCAGCCAAGATCAGCGGTCTCTCTCTCTCTCTCTCTCTCTCGTCTGTTTTGGAAAAATGGGGATCGGCCAAGATCACCGCTCCCTCTCTCTCGTCTGTTTTGGAAAACGCGTGAACAATTTAGTTAATACCAAAATTATCCCTTATTTTTTCACAATAACACCCCTATCTTTTGTTATATTTATATATTTTTTCATAAAAAGCCCCCCAAACATGCTGGGATATAACTCATACTATTTATGATCAGGTAAGTCGGACTCATCTGAATTAGTGCATCGAACGGTTTGAAAAATCTTTTTTCCCAAGCGAACACTTAGGGGGTGTGTCATGGACGGCTAGATATATTAGGGGGTATAGTGGCATGCTTGTAAATAATCCGAACGCGCTGTGATATATATATATAATATATATATATATATATATATATATATATATATATATATATATATATATATATATATATATATATATAATCCCTCCTGTGCGATCCACTGGTGCGACCTTAACGAGTAACATATGCACTGGCAAGACTGCAACATATGCAGTGAAGCAGAACATATGGATTTTCACGACCTGCACCGTTAGGTGTGTTGCATACATCACTCGAACCGTGCATCACAGCAAACAAATTAAATCGGGCGGCCCACAGTGCTCGGATCGCACCAACAGGATCGCACTAGAGGGGGACTCATATATATATATATATATATATATATATATATATATATATATACTAGTGGAAGCCCGTGCCGATCGGCACGCAGCAGGCGCCTTCGGCGCAGCTGGCAACACTGTTACGGCCGCCTTCAGTGGCAAAGCCGTCTTTGGCAGTGACATGGGTATTGTGAAGAAAGCTGTAGCCAATCGACATGGGCTAGCTGTTGACAGCCACACATGTATTCCTTGTGCCACACTGCAACGATCGCCTTTAGCAGTAAAATGCATTCGGAGTTGGGGGCAAAAAACGCCGACGGTGTCCACATTCGGTAGTGGCAAACTTATCCGTCTGTGACGGCTACATTCATCCATTACAACCAATTTTAGCAAGGGCGGCTACCGACAGATGTGGACGCCCTCGCTAAAAAATGTCACCACAGCCGAGTGTAGGAACCAACACCGATGTGGGCACCGTCGACAAATTTTGTCGCCCCCGCCGAATATGTTTTGCTGCCGAAAACAACAATGGCAGTACCTCTACGCATAGGAAATTCTAGTGTTTTAATATAACATTCTTCTTAATTTTGTCGCCCTCGTCGAATATGTTTTGCCACCGAAAACAGCCATGGCAATACCTCTAGGCATAGGGAATTCTAGTGTTTTAATATAACATTCTTCTTAATTAGTATACTACCTACCTCAAATTAATGATGTGTCAGAAAGTAACAAAGCTTTTACATGGTTAGACCAACAATTTAATATCTAGAAAAACTATATCAAGTATCGATAATATAGTTATATTTTGATATGATTGATTAAACTGGCTATGATCAAGAAAATTTCGTAGATATTACCTTTAGTATCCAAACCAAAGTATGATTCAATTAAAATGTGAAATACAAATAACTTTCACCTTCCCACCTCATTCAGGAGACTGACATTATGACTTTGATATAGGAAAACAATGTAGATGATGACTCCTCTGTCACCACCTCCAAACTCCACCACCACCATAGCATGCTTCCTCGTTCTCGTGGACACCCTTCAGCTTCATCGGCTCTAGCAGTAGCACACCCTTCACAATCACCTATTCCTTGGACTCCTGAATTTCAAAAATAATTTAAACAACCATTCGGATCTGTCACCTATGAGCTCCTCGAATTCAGCTTCATGTCTAGGACTCGTGAGTCCCATTGCCCACACACACCGAAATGCAAGAAAAATCTTAGCAAAAAATATCAACAAATCAAGAAGGGCTCCCTCTACCAATTGGGATTGCATGTTTTTTTTTTTTTGGAGAATTCACTATGACTGCTTTAGGATCCAAGGAAAAGGAAAGTAGAAAAGGAGTAAAAAAATTTAAAAGAAAAAATTATATCTGAACAACTTTAGGAATCCATGCATCACGGTAATTTGATACACAAAAAATTAGGAAGATTAAAATCCAAAATTAGGGAAGGAAACAACAGTAAACATATTTTTTTTTTCGCATTTAAGGAAACACAGACTTCAGATCAAGAGGAACAAAGAGAAAATAAAGGGAAATTAAGAATTGATTTATTCTTGCCTTTGATCGATTAAAGCGATTTGAACGAAGGATTACAGATCCAACAGCCACTCACGGCACTCCCCCTCCACCCGGACCGGTAGATGATGCCGACAACGTTCTTGAAGTAGAGAGAGAGGAGTTTGGGGTTTCACCTGGACCACCGACCATAGGTTGAGGCCGGTGTCGGTGACGGTGAAGTGGTGGACGGATTAGGCAGCTGGGCTTATAGAGCCGGAGGGATCGGAGATGGTAATAGGCCGGAGGGAGCGCCAAGAGAGAGAGAGAGAAAGAGAGAGAGAGAGAGAGAGGGCGGCCTCCTCCTTCACTGTTGTGGCCAGATTGGAGGGGGAAGGGGAGGAGAAGGGCAGCCTCCTCCTTCAATGTTGTCACCAGATCGGAGGGGGAAGGGGAGGAGGTTGACGGCCTCCTCCACCATTGTTACAGTCGGATCAAGAAGGAGGGAGGCCTCCTCCTCCATCGCTACTGCAGGCTCAAAGAAGGGAGGAAGAGGGTCCTCCTCCACCGTTGCTATCGGATCGGAGAGGGGAGGAGGAGGGTTGACTGGCCTCCTCCTTCACTGTGGTGGCCAGATCGGAGGGGGAAGAGGAGGTTGACGGCCTCCTCCACCACTGTTATAGCCAAATCAAGAGGGAGGGAGGCCTCCTCCTCCACCACTGTTATAGCCAAATCAAGAGGGAGGGAGGCCTCCTCCTCCATCGTTGCTGCAGGCTGGAAGAAGGGAGGAAGAGGGCAACCTCCTCCTCCACCGTTGTTGTCGGATCGAAGAGGGGAGGAGGAGGGTTGACTGCCTCCTCCGATGCTTCATCGGGGGCTTTGCCGGGTTGAGACCAATGGGGGAGACGGAGGAGAGAGATGGAGGGAGAGAGAGAGAGGGATAAACTTCAGTGGGGAGGCTCTACCGCATAAAGCTATGGGGTGTGATCGATCGGGAGGTCAGGCTCCCACCCAATCCACAAAGAGAGAGAGAGAGAGAGAGATCCGGGAAGAAAGAGAGAGATCGGGGGAAGAGAGATTCTCACCAGCGGAGTCGTCGGCGTTCGAGATCGGCGTCGGAGGTCGGGCGGCGTCCGTGCAGGCGGGGGAAGTTGGGGTGAGTGACGGAGAGGGAGAGAGGGGGCGATGGAGACGGGGGAGGTCTTGGGTTTGAGGTCGGCGTCGGAAGGGACGGGGGAGGTCGGGGTGGGAGACGAAAGGGACGGAGAGAGAGAAAGAGAGAAGGGGGAAGGGGATCGGTATCGGGGCCGGGAAGGCGATGGGGAGAGTGAGAGAGAGAGAGGAAAGGGGATCGGGATCGAGAATAATATCGAGATGAGAGAGAGAGATTCCAATCGGAATAGAATCGGGATGAGAGGGAGGGAGGTGCGATGCCATCGGATGGTCTAAAATCTCTCTCAACCATTATGCTTTCTTCCTTTAAATCGAATTATATTTTGATGCTTTGAAGGCACTCGGTGGGATTATATCAGACGGCCCAAAATATCTCGGTTATAGTGGCACGGTTGTAAATAAATCGAACGTGCTGTGATATGTATTATAGATATATATATATATATAGGTGGCAGGGAGCCTAGGCTCGGGTGTAGCAAAGAATGCTACACCCAAATGGTGTTTAACCACTCTATAGGTTTTAGAATTTGTTAATTTTTAGAGGATGCACTATCTATGACAAGGTGATCGATCATCCTCACAAAAAATCAGCGAATTCTTAAACTTCTAGGGGTTTCAACTATCAAATAAGATATTCAAATGAACGGTTGAAAATTTTTGTACTTTTTGATGCCCCTAGAAATTTTAGAATTTACTGATTTTTGTGAGGATGATCACCTTGTCACAGAGAGTGCATCCTCCAAAATTTAGCAAATTCTAAAACCTATGGAGTGGTCAAACATCATTCGGGTGTAACATTCTTCGCTACACCTGGGTCTATATATATATATATATATATATATATAGGGGCGGGGAGCCTGCACCAGAGGTGTAGCATCATTGCTGCACCTCTCACTTGTTTACCCTTCTACGAGTTTTGGAATTTGATGAAATTTGGTAAGGGTGTTGTCTAGGGTAAGATGATCATCCTCACAAATTTTCATCAAATTCCAAAACTTCTAAAGGGGTCAAATGGTCGAAGCAAAATCTACAGATTTTAACGGTGACTGCGGACGGCTGATTTTGCTTCGACCATTTGAACCTCCTAGAAGTTTTGGAATTTGATGAAAATTTGTGAGGATGATCATCTTGCCCTAGACAACACCCTCACCAAATTTCATCAAATTCCAAAACTTGTAGGATGGTCAAACAATGCTTGAGGTGCAGCAACGATGCTGCACCTCAGGTCCCGCATCCTTTTTCCCTATATATATATATATATATATATATATATATATATATATATATATATATATATATATATATATATATATATATATATATATATATATATATATATATATTTGTGAGGATGATCATCTTACCCTAGACAACACCCTCACCAAATTTCATCAAATTCCAAAACTTCTAGGATGGTCAAACAATGTCTCAAAGTAGCAAAAACACTGCTTTGATAGGCAGCATCCCATTCCTCTATATATATATATATATATATATATATATATATATATATAGAGAGAGAGAGAGAGAGGACTGTTAGAATGCGGCTTGTGGTGTCACACCACAACCGTCTGATGCACGCACATAACGGGTGCATCAGACGGCTGCGGTGTTTTATATATATATATATATATATATATATATATATATATATATATATATATATATATATATATATATATATATATATATATATATATATATATATATATATATATATATATATAGAGAGAGAGAGAGAGAGAGAGAGAGAGAGAGAGAGAAATATGATAAAATGCGGCGTGCGGTGTCGCACCGCAGCCGTCTGATGCACCGTTGCGTGCATCGCACGCACCGTAGTGGTGCATCAGACAGCTGCGGTGCGACGCTGCACGCACCGCATGCCGCATCCTAACACACACACACATATATATATATATATATATATATATATATATATATATATATATATATATATATATATATATATATATATATATATATAGGACCATCATTCCTTGAATTAATGGTTTCCATGAGATTATTAGCAGCAGTTTGGCTGTTTGCTCAAGACTCAGCATAGTATTCCATTTTGTGAATCCATGAAATTTAGTTGTAAATCATTTCCTGCCTTTTTATTCAGAAATTCTAATAGCTCTCTAGGCTATGTTAAATTTTAAATTTCTAGAGTTGTTTAGACTACCGGTGAGGTCACAAGATATGTCTCTCGCTTATTTGTTTTGTTTCCCACAAAGGTGAATACGTGGTTTACTTAGTAACTTTCCAACTTACATCTTACATGTGATTTACAGATGTCTACTTCTCTTATCCTTTAAGGTCTGATGTTGAGGTCTTAAATGGGTTGAATCTGAAACTAGAATGTGGGAAAATAACAGCACTGGTAGGACCTAGTGGTGCTGGAAAAAGTACAATCGTACAACTTCTGGCACGCTTCTACGAGGTAATATATACTTTTTTTTAGTTTGAAGAACTTATGTTAACTTTTTATGCCCATTTCAGAAAGCAGTAATGTAACTTACGTGTCTACGCAGCCAACGAGAGGTCGCATAACTGTAGCAGGGGAAGATGTCCGAACATTTGATAAGAGGGAATGGGCACAGTTTGTGTCCTTGGTGAATCAGGTACCTTCTTGGTTGTGCATGGTGTTAAGTGTTGAGATGCTCCACTGGGAATAGTTTCACATCGGCTAGGGGAGCGGGATTCCTTGTCTTTATATGCCCGTCGTGCTCTCCTCCCTTCATAAGGTCGGCCTTTTAGAGCACTCCGAGTGTTGACACATCAAGCATTAGCAAAACACGGTTTCACGCCTCCCAGCCCCCCTAATATGCTACAAGCATGTGCAATCCCGTTGAACGCATCCAACGGCGCACTCACATGCGCACGAGTGCCTTTGGATGTGTCCATCGGATGGCGTGTAGCGCAGCATTAGTAACAATAAAGTCAAATAATGACGTGATAAAAAAAAATGCATATTCTGCACAAGTCGTGGTATCTTGGAATTCATGATTTTTTTAATTCCCAGGATGGAAACCCTTGATGTGCAATACATGTCATGGTCTTAACTCTTATCAAGGTGGAACATTTGCAAACATCATGAAATGTGGCATTCAACTTAGATGTTTTTTGATTGTTTTTTTTTATAAAGCCATTATTTATTAGATAAAGAGGAGCATTCATAACCGAAGCATGACGATATCAAAGCACAATTACAAAAGTAGTACTCAAAATCATAAATAGTTCTGTATTTACTGATGGTAGATCCTATTTGAACCATATGGGCCAATAGTGTGTGGTGTAATGCTTTATTTTGTTGTCGTCTAATTTGTAAAATGATTTATTCTGTATATATATATATATATATATATATATATATATATATATATATATATATATATATATATATATATATATATATATATACGTAAAGTTAAATCCATGACTTGGTGTATACTTCATCTGTACACTACTGTGGCAGGAACCAGTTCTATTCTCAGTATCTGTTGGAGAAAACATTGCATATGGGTTACCAGATGAGAATGTTTCTAAAGATGACATAATAAAGGCAGCCAAAGCTGCCAATGCTCATGAATTCATTCTCTCTCTTCCTCAGGTTTTAATCACTCGTAGTTTATGTTCGAATCTTTGATAGTCCATTTATTCTGTCTTAGTGTACCGGTGAATTTTTTTGTTATTATTTAGGGCTACGACACACAAGTCGGTGAGCGTGGAGGCCTTCTAAGTGGTGGACAGAGACAGGTGATGGCATTTAGGTTGCGTGATAAGAAGAAACAGCAGATTTTAATAAGCTGATGATCCTTCCTCTTTGCAGAGAGTTGCTATTGCACGAGCCCTTCTGAAGAACGCTCCGATTCTAATCCTCGACGAGGTATGAGGATGATGTGGTCAGTACCACTGCTTCGATCCACGAAGCCTTGTTCTCTGACCCCCCCCCCCCTCCCCGGTTACATGTGCTGTTTCCTGTGTAGGCCACCAGTGCTTTAGATGCAACCAGCGAGCGCCTGGTGCAGGAGGCTCTAAATCACTTGATGAAGGGAAGGACATCGCTGGTGATCGCTCATAGACTGAGCACAGTGCAGAACGCTCATCGAATTGCTCTTTGTTCGGATGGGAGGATTGCGGAGCTAGGCACCCACTTAGAGTTGTTGGCTAGAAAAGGTCACTACGCCTCATTGGTCGGCTCTCAAAGGCTAGCTTTTGAGTGATGTTTTTGGGGCCAAGTCGTTCATAATTAGACGATAGTGATTGTAAATGTAGGTCTCAACATTGTTGAAAGCTTCACATGAACTGTCAAATAATGGCAGTTTTTAAAGCCAATCTTATTGTATATAGTTCAAATTTATTAACATTGTAAGGTTTTATTTCTCATTTTACCCCTTAATGCAGATTAAATGGTGTGGTCATGATCGGCGAATGCTTATAAATGATTTTTCGAACATTGTTGTTCATTACTAGATCACTGTAATACTGCTTGTTGTAGGTTGATCAATACCCATAACTATTGGGCCTGTTTGTATTCGAAGCAGTATAGTGTATTTGGGAAACTGTAGTTGGAATGCCAAATACCCAGCTTAGTCACCCCGAACCACGGTATCATCGTGGTTCGGGGTCTGGCCATAGGGCTATCGACACCTGTTATTTTTGTCCGATTGGACGGTTCCGGATTGTTGAGATCTACAAGCCACTAAGAGAACTTCAGGGGGCTTCCATCATAAGGGCCGGGTGGGGGCAGACCCCGAACCATGGCGGTTCCGTGGTTTGGGGTGACTATTTTAACTTTTTAAGTCATTCGAAGTAACATTTGGAAAATCAATCAACAACCTGTTTAGTTCACAGTAGTTGGAACGTGCATGCCGTAACTGCTGCAGTTGGAACACAGCAAAAAATTGTGTTCCAAAACCTGAAATTTCAAAACTAATGCCAAACAAACCCTACATTTTAAAGCCCAATATAGTTTGAATTCCAAAATCAAGACCCCATTGACTTGTCGGTCAGTGTTTAGAGTCCAAATCTATTACCTAATACTAGTGTATTAAAGAGGAAGCCAGACTCTGGTAATGGCCCACACCTAGCTCGGGTTTCCTGTCAACCTATTCTATAATCTATATAACATGGCACGGCGGTATTATGCTAACTAGACAAAAACATACATGCTAACTTGACAAAACATTTAAACTGACAAATACTAATAAAGAAACATAGAGAGAATCGGTAATACAAAATTTTAAAAAAAATCCAGCTCATCTAAAAAAAAACATGTTTACGTCCCAACCCCAAACCCCCCCCACAAAAAAAATAAAACAAAACAAAACCCTACTCACGCCCGAGTACCGATAAGCACAGGAATGCACTATAACTACGATGTGTTGCCGCTGAAGGCGGCCCCAAAGTCAGACGAAGGTGTGTGACCGCTTAAGGCGGTTAGGTGTGTTGCCGCCGAATACGACGATGTGGGTGGAAGTGATGATGCCCGGTGGGTGTCTTGCCGTTGAAGGCGGCCCGATGCTGTGCCGACAGGCGTGTTGCTACCGAAGACGGCTCGCTGCAGCGCCGACAAGCACGGGCATGCACTGGTCATAAAACGAGCTTAGGAGCCATGATCTTGCTACATGGGAGCCAAAATTGTGCCTATACTCCGTACGGCTTGATTCCATTGAATGACTGAATGGAGCTCGGACATCGTCTCGGTTTCATATAACTCCACATGAGTTGATTAAACTGGAGGTGTGAATCACGAACAATTATTATACATCAGATTGTTGAATGGAGCCCGGGCATATTACCCGAGTTTTGAAACCAATACTATTTTTTTTATTTTAACACGATACTGGTCCTGGTTTTTTCATACTGGTACTAGTTATAAGGGCTTTATTTCAAAATATTATTAAAAAATAAAATATTTAACTAAATAGTGGTTGACGAAAACTATTTACCATTCTAGCGCTCTAACTATCACGTGGCAGGTCAGCATCACAAAGCACGCCACGATTTTTTTTTTTTTTCTGAGTTAAGGTTGAACTCGGTTTTTGGGTTACCGGTTTAAACCCAGTATTAAGGATACTAGGTTTAATCGGAGCCCCCTTATATAATGTTCTCACACTTAGTCGTTTTTTTGTTGGACTTCGGATAAACCTGGTATCCATAATACCGGATTTAAATCTGATAACTTAGAAACTGGATTCTACCATAACTCAGAAAAAAGAAAAAAAAAATTATGACGCGTTGACATGCAACGTAGTGGCCAGAGCGCTAGAATGGTAAATAGTTTTGGTCAACCGCTATTTAGTTAAATATTTTTTTTTTCAATAATATTTTAAAAAAAAGCCCTAGTTATAAACCTAAATTAAGACCTCCTGCAAATGGGTTATCCCATGGACCCGAATCCGAAATTGGAACCAATTCGGATCATGTCCACGTGCATCCACGCGGCCACACCCACAAGTACAACCAACAAAAGTTGCTTGTATCTGTCCCCTTCTACACTTATCTTGTTAGGAAAAAACGTATTGTATTATTCATTTACCCCCCTATATATAGGCATAATTGGAGGTTGGGATAGAGACGGGGAAATCTCCTATCCCATGAATCTAGGGGTATTTATCCGGTGGGCATCCATATCCGATGCAACCACCGTTTCATAACACTCCCCCTTGGATGACCACCATTTATCAATGATTGCCTCATTAAAACCTTTGATGGAAAAACCCAGTGGGAAAAATCCTATCAAAGGAAAAAGAGTACAACCTTAGTTCTTCAGGAACTATGGTGGGTGCGCATAATGCTGCCTCGTTAAAACCTTTGATGGGAAAACCCTGTGGGAAAAACCCTACCAAAGGAAAAAGAGTACAGCGCGCATAAATTTGCATCTTCAAGATGCCCTCCGCCTAACAATTACATTACCATTATTACATCTCTCCCCCTGATTATATCTCCTCCTGATTACATTATTACATCTCTCCCCCTGATTATATCTCCTCCTTATTACATCAATTTGTTTGGTGATTGAGCCGTCGCAGTCCGATGCCGTACACCATCTTCTGGAAAGTAGACTTGGGCAAAGCTTTGGTGAAGAGATCCGCAAAATTGTCGCTTGATCGTACTTGCTTGACTTCAATCTCCTTTTTCTTCTGAAGTTCGTGGGTGTAGAAAAACTTTAGTGAGATGTGCTTTGTTCGATCTCCCTTGATGAAGCCAGCTTGAATTGAGCAATACATGCGGCATTATCTTCGTGGATAACTGTCGGCTCTTTGGTAACTGATGCCAACCGGCAACTGCTTCTGATGTGCTGCACAAGTGACCTCAACCATACGCATTCTCTACTTGCTTCATGCAGGGCTAATATTTCAGCATGGTTCGATGATGTGGCCACAAGTGTTTGTTTGGTCGATCTCCAAGAAATAGCTGCATTGTTATTCAAAAATATATACCCTGTTTGGGATCGACCCTTATGGGGGTCAGAGAGAAAACCTGAATCTGTATAACCAATCAAGTGAGGAGTACCACAAGAATAAAACAATCTCATATCAGTGGTTCCTCGCAAATATCTAAATATTTGCTTTATTCCATTCCAATGCCTAAGAGTTGGTTCTGAACTGTATCTAGCCAATAGATTAACAGAAAAACATATATCTGGTCTAGTACATTGAGCTAAATACAATAAAGCACCAATAGCACTTAAATACGATTTTTCAGAACCAAGAATAGTTTCATGTTCCTCTTTAGGTTTAAATGGATCTTTATGAATATCAAGAGATCTAACTACCATGGGAGTGCTTAGTGGGTGACATTTATCCATATTAAATTTCTTTAACAAATTTTCAGTATATAAGGATTGATGTACTAAAATTCCACTAGAGCTACGCTCAATCTGCAGGCCGAGACAAAACTTAGTATCACCAAGTTCTTTCATTTCAAACTCCCTTTTTAGATAATCAGAAGTTTTCTTGAGCTCTTCAGGAGTCCCAATCAAGTTTATGTCATCCACATAAACTGCAATTATAGTAAATCCATTTTCTGATTTCTTTATGAAAACGCATGGGCATATGGGATCATTTTTATAACCTTCCCTAGACAAGTATTCACTAAGGCGATTGTACCACATCCTTCCGGATTGCTTCAGGCCGTACAATGCTCATCTTAGTTTTATCGAGTGCGCACTCTTTGATGTTGCTTCAGGCAACTTGAATCCTTCTGGGACTTTTAATGTTGCTTCAGGCAACTTGAATCCTTCTGGGATTTTCATATAAATATCCGTGTCTAGGTTCCCGTATAGATATGCCGTTACGATATCCATTAGTCTCATCTCTAGTTTTTCAGAAACTGTGAGACTAATGAGATATCTAAATGTAACTATATCCATAACAGGGGAATAGGTCTCTTCATAATCAATCCCGGGTTTCTGCAGGAATCCCTGGGCTACAAGCCTTGCCTTATATCTAGCGATTTCATTATTTTCATTTCTTTTCCTTACAAACACCCATTTGAAACCTACAGGGTTTACGTTATTTGGTGTTTGTACTATAGGTCCAAATACTCCACGTTTCTTGAGAGATTCAAGTTCAGCTTGAATAGCTTCTCTCCATTTTGGCCAATCAGTTCTATGTCGACATTCATATATACTACGTGGTTCATTATCTTCATCATCGCCCTTTGTTATTTCAGTAGCTACTTTGTATGCAAATATGTCATCGATGACTATTTCCTTTCGGTCCCAAATTTCACCCCTCATATGGAATATTGAGCTCTCATTATTTGGTACCGGTACCTTATCCATAATCACTGCAGGGATCTCTTCAGGAGTTTGAGGGAAATTTGGCCGTTGGGAAATATTTTCTTCTGGAAAAATATGGTCCATAATCTCTTCTGGAGCATTATGACCAGGTTCTTCTAGAACCTTAACTTCTTCTGGAGTTTTAGGGCATGATTTCTCATTCAACTTCCTCTTCCGGGGAACTGAATATTTGGAACCTATAGGTCTGCCACGTTTCTGACGTGCAGCAGTTTCATTAGTGTGAGTTGGAATATTAATTCTTGCAGGTACATTCTTGGCTGGAACAAACGACTTAGTTACATTAGTTGCATCATTGAAGGCATTAGGTAATTGATTTGCAATATCTTGCAAATGCAAAATCCTTTTTACTTCTACCTCACATTGGGGAGATCTAGGATCTAGATGAGACATAGTGGAAGTATTCCACGATAATTCACGCCGTTCTTCGGGAATAGGTCGTTGCCTAGAAACTTCTTTATCTCCCCCTAACGGCGGGAAGACTGTCTCATCGAAATGACAATCTGCAAATCTAGCAGTAAATAGATCACCTGTTAAGGGTTCTAAAAATCTTATGATTGAAGGTGAGTCAAAACCGATATAAATCCCCAATCTACGTTGGGGACCCATCTTAGTTCTATTTGGAGGGGGAATAGGGACATGTACAGCACATCCAAACTTTCTAAGATGAGAAATATTAGGCTGAATACCTGACACAAGTTGTGCAGGAGAAAAATTATGGTATGAAGTAGGTCTGAGTCTAACAAGATTAGCAGCATGCAAGATAGCATGCCCCCATGCAGAAATTGGAAGTCTGGATTGTAAGAGTAATGGTCTAGCTATTAATTGCAAGCGCTTGATAAAAGCTTCAGCAAGGCCATTCTGGGTGTGGACATGGGGGACAGAATGTTCGACTTCTATTCCGATGGATGTGCAGAAGTCATTGAAGATTTTAGAAGAGAATTCAGCTGCATTATCCAATCGGATAGATTTGATAGGGTTATCAGGAAGACTAGCTCTAAGTTTGATAATCTGGGATAATAATCTAGCAAATGCTAAATTTCTAGTGGATAGTAGGCTCACGCATGACCATCTAGTAGATGCATCTATTAGGACTATAAAATATCTAAATGGACCACTAGGAGGGTGTATAGGACCACAGATATCACCTTGAACCCTCTGCAGGAAGGTAGGTGATTATATCTCTATTTTCTTAAAAGAAGGTCTAGTGATTAACTTCCTTTGGGAACAAGGGTCACAAAAATAGTCATTTGGAAAAGTCAAACTTCGATTGTTAAGAGGATGACCATAGGAATTGTAAATGATCTTTCTAAGCATACCTGACCCTGGGCGACCTAATCTATCATGCCAAAGGACCAAATCTTCAGGATTTGGGAACTTCTGGTTCAAGTGAGTGGCATAGGACTCCATAACGCCAATGTGGGTAAAGTATAACCCTACAGATAGGGTTAAGCATTTTTCTAGTATTGAAATATGCTCTCCGTTTTTAGATGTGATGCAGAGGTATTCTATATTGTCTTCATTTGTCGTTTCTAAATGATATCCATTTGCTCGGATGTCTTTGAAACTTAGTAAATTTCTTCTGAAATTTTCTGAGTATAGAGCATCCTTAATTAGCAAATGGGTACCATTAGGTAAAAGTATATGGGCTCTTCCGGACCCTGTAACTATGTCAGTAGGGCCAGCCACTGTAGTAACCATACGTGAATTATATTCAAGATTTGTAAAGAATTTTCTTTGTTTCAGTATGGTATGTGTTGTTGCACTATCTATCAGGCAAATATCTTTGCAGTTGGTCATCGTTCCTAAATGATAAGTTATATGTATCAATAAATATCAAAAGAGAATTATCAATCATAAAACTTACTAACACAATTTCTAACTATATGCATCAGAACGATAATATAAATATCCAACATAATATAAAAATTACTCAGCAATTTCTGACAGAATAAAAACTACTAAGCAATGTCTAACAGGAAAATAAAAACTACTTAGCAATGTCTGACAGAAAAAAAAACTCATCGAAGTAATCATAATTTTCTAGGTACGATGTCTTCAGGACATCAGTCTTCTTCTGGTAATCTTCAGGTTACTCATTATTTTCTCATGTTTACTGGCACGGCAGTTTCCGAACCAATGTCCTTCCTAGGACCCTAATTATCATCTCTTCTAGGATGATATTGGTGTTCACCTCTTCCAGGGTGGTCTCTACCTCTTCCAGGGTAGTTATTGCGTCATTTACTGTCGTGTCTTCCATCTCTTCTTCCTCTACCTCTACCTTGGTAGAAATCATTGGTGTTTGCTTCTGGCAGTGCCAATGATCTAGTGGGTCTAGAATTATGATTCTTTACCAGTAAGGTATTATGTTTTTCAACGATCAGGTGGACTTTTATAAGTTCTGAGTACTTCTGGTACTTCATCCCCTGTATTGCTGTTGTAGAATGATTATTTGGGTAGAAGGTAGATAGCGTTTTATCGTTCGCTCTTTGCTGTAGGCAAAGTGATCATCTTCTGGTGATCGTAGCGTTTCTTGAGTGCCTTCCAGAGATCTACAGGATCTACTATGCTCATATATTTATTCTTCAAATCTATCTTAACCATAGTCATATATTCATGTATGCACGCATGTTCATATATTCATTAATTACTATGATTACCATATACATCACATGTGCATAAAGAGATATATTATAGAAAACAATTTGACATATCATGTACAGAGCCTATTAATACTGGGTATTAATAGGGTCCTTTTAGAAACCAATTGCCAAGGTAGAGCGGTTCCGTCATGCGCCTTGCCAAGCTTTTCTAAAAGATTCTAATTACCTAAAATACATCTAATGAAGAAAATGACATTTTATGTACATAGAACAGGTAAGAGATTCAAGACATAAGTACATCATAGAGTCTGTTACAATTAAGAACAATTCTGTCTTTATTTGTAAAACATATATTGCATATTAGTCCCTTAGGGGCTAAGCAGTTAAATATATAAATAATGTATATGAAATAGCAAAATCTGACCGTACCGATGCTTCTGGAATGGTTCGGATACCCAAAATCCATATTTGGATACTCTAGATCGGATCTAAATCGGGTTCTGAATGCAATATTAAAATAGACGATCTAGATCAAAAACAGATTAAATAAACAGCACATTGGGCTCAAAAATAGATTGGGCCTGGATCTGGGGTGGTCTGTGCCTGGCCTAAGCTGGGTCCAGGTCTGGTCTAGTCTGGGCTTTAATATAAAGCGGGTCGGGTTGATTTGTAATCGGGTGTAAAACCCAATTAAAATAAAACAAACTTGGATGGGTCGGGTCTGCTATAAACACAGTTGGGCCGGGCCTGCACTGTGCATTGGGTTTGGTACTATATGTAGTCGGATTGGGCCTGCAAATGCAGTCGGGTCTGTACTATGCAGTCGGGCCGGGCCTGCATGTAATAAACGGGTCGGGCCTGCTATATACAGATCGGGTATGTACTATTAAACAGTCGGGTCGGGTCTGCATAATACAGTCCGGTCGGGTTTTAGGGGCTAAACAGTTTAATACAATTCGGATTAATACACAGTCGGGTCGGGTTTTAGAACCCAACAGACGTGTTCCTATTCATCATCTTCTCCGCGTCGAAAAAGAGGTCTGATCTGATCTCAAAAGAGCTCGGATTAATATAGTTAGAAATAAAAGCTATTCATCAGATCTCTAGTTTGAGATCTGCTATTCATGTTATCTCTAGTTTGAGATCTGATCTCAAACTAGAGATCTGATCGGCAAACGGGAAAAGAGCTCCGTCAATCTCTCTCTCTCCCTTCTCTCTAACTAGAGATCTGATCGGCCGTCAACTACACGACGTGGGTCATGGTTCCTTTCGGGATGATAGCCTGAGCCGGGGTCGAGGAGTACGAGAGCCGGGGCCGGGGAGTACGAGAGCCGGGGCCGGGGTCGCACGGGACGTGATCCGGAGCCGGGTGTTGCGATAAGGGATCGTACCTTGTTTGCCGGGATGCTCGACGGGATCTCTTCTCTCTCTCTCTTGTACGATGGGGTCGATCGGCCGGGACGTGCAACTCCGCTCGTGCTGATAACGTGTTAGGAAAAAACATATTGTATTATTCATTTACCCCCCTATATATAGGCATAATTGGAGGTTGGGATAGAGACGGGGAAATCTCCTATCCCATGAATCTAGGGGTATTTATCCGGTGGGCATCCATATCCGATGCAACCACCGTTTCATAACATATCTATATTTATAATAGTAAGTCGGACGAACAACTGCTACAGAATAGATAGAGAAAGAAGTTATTCAGTTATTCAGATATTTGAGATTTTCTGTTGAATCTTAACCACACCTGCATCACAGCCGTCCCTACTATTTATCTCTCTCTCTCTTTCTCCCCCACCTCATCTCTCCTCCCGTCTCTCTCTCTCTCTCTCTTCTCTCTCTTCGGGTGCGTCCCAAGACCGACCAGTCAACCATCCCCTCCCGGTAAGATCCCTCCTACAGTCTCTCTCTCTCTCTCACCCATACCGCGGACCACCACTCCCGCGAGTCCCTCCTGCATCCCCATTCCGTCGACGACCCCTCCCGCACTCCGGCGTCCCCAGTCCTCCGACGACTCCTCCCGCAGTCCGCCAGCCACCCCCCCCTCCCGCGCGTCCCTACGGCGTCCCCATTCCGTCGACCACCCTCTCTCTCTCTCTCTCTCTCTCTCTCTCTCTCTCTCTCTCTCTCTCTCTCTCTCTCTCTCTCTCTCGTACAGATCACCTTCGGTCGGGTGGCCCCAGTCGGAGCATCACAGTTAACCCATCCAACAGATCGCAGCTGTCCCTTGCATCCATTCCTTCACATATCTCTCTGTCACACACACACACTCTCTCTCTCTCTCTAAATACCAATTCCATACCAGTCAAATCTCATACATGCAATAAGTTACACCCAACCATAGCATGATTTTCATCTCACATATATATAGTCATTACACCTTGCCCACCACATGATTTTGATCTCATGCATGCCATGATAAACCCACCACGTGAGTTCAGATCCTTTCGGTCGGGTGGCCCCAATCGGAGCATCACAGCCAACCCTATCTTTTATTGCCGAAACCCATGCAACATATCGCAGTTGTCCCATGCATCCATTCCTGCATCTCTCTCTTTGTCTAAATACCAATCCCACACCAGTCAAATCTCATACATGCAATTAGTTACACCCAACCCACCCCACGATTCATTACACCTTACCCCACAAGCCGTGAATCTATAAAATCCCACCACATGATTTTGACCTCATGCATACCATGATAAACCCAGCAAGAGGAACACTCGATCACAGATAATGCCTCATCCCGTGGATAATGGGCGGGCATGCATGCCTTCCGCTATACCACCGCCTCTCTCTCTCTCTCTCTCTCTCTCTCTCTCTCTCTCTCTCTCTCTCTTTGTGATCCAACTGCACCCCATGCGATTGGCTCTCTCTTCTCACCCATGCCGCCCCCTACCCCGCCTATCTCTCTCTCTCACCCATCTGAAACTCTTTCCCTCTCCCGAGTTCGGATCTCCTCCGATAGGCCGGCCCCGATCGGGGCATCACAGCCATGCGACTCTCTCTCTCTCTCTCTCTCTATCTCTCTCTCTCACCTATGTCATACATGCAGGAACCCCAGTTCGTCGACCACCCCTCCGGTGTCCCTCCGCATACCAAATCTGCCGAACACCATTCCAATGTCCCTCCAGTTCCGTCCGGCTACCGATAAGACTATCTCTCTCTCTCTCTCTCTCTCTCTCTCTCTCTCTCTCTCTCTCTCTCTCTCTTTCTCTCTCTCTCTCTCACCCATGTCGTACATGCAGGAATGCCATATTGCTCTCTCTTGCTTCTCGGCTCAGTTCGTGTCATCCATCCGATCGGTAAGAAAGTCTTCCGTCAGAGCATGCGATTTTTTTTTTCCGGGAGGAGATGGACTAGTATGAGGTTTGCATCATCATCTGCAAGTCAATCACACTCCGTCTCTACCAACAGTACCACAATCGTACTACGTCCTGACCAGCACCACCGGTCAGTGAATCGTACCCTATCCTGGGAGGCAATCACCAACGATCGATTCATCTCAATCCGCCCCGTTGGTGAATCACTTATCTAGGTGGTACATGCAAGAATCCCATATATCTCTTCATTCCCGTACATGCAAGATATACGGGACTCCTGCCGTACATGCAAAAATCTTGTATATCTCTTCATTCTCGTACATGCGAGATATACGGGACTCTTGCCGCACATGCAAGAATCTCGTATATCTCTTCATTCCTGTATCTTACTTCCTGGCCCAATTCGTGTCATAACCGACCGGTAATAAAATCCATCAGAGCATGTAGTTTTTATTTATGGGAGGAGATGGACCAGGGTGAGGTTCGCATCACCACCGACAAGTGAATCGCAATCCGTCCTGGCTAGCAGTACCACAATCACACTATGTCCCGACTGGCAGTACCGTCAGAGCATGTAGATTTTGGTTTAAATGAAAACTATCAGAAGAGAAAATATATTAATTAGTTAGTATAAGATAAAATATACTAGCTAAAGCTATAAGGACGGATTTAGAATAATTTTTTTTTAAGTGGTTAGGTCATTTAATTTGGCCTAATTATCAGGATGCAAAGTATAAAAAAATTTTATAAAAAATAATCAAAATATAAGGCGTTCAAATTAAAACTATCAGAAGATAAAGGGTGAACTACAATTTAGATTTTGGTTTAAATGAAAATTACCATAAGAGAAAATATATTAATTAGTTGATAAAAAATGGTATGTTGCTATCAGCTAAAGTTATAAGTATGGATTTGGAACAAATTTTTTTTCAAGGGTTTAGGTGATCATTTAATTTGGCCTAATTATCAGGGGCCAAATTGTAAAATTTTTTTATAAATAATAATCAATGTATAAGACTAAATATTAAGAAATTTTTATAAAATAAAAAAAATTAATTATTATTATATTTGTTTTAGTAGGTGATATGTTTTGATAGATTTTTTAAAAAAAATTATTGGTAGTCAAGTTACAACCTATTACTTGCTGTTACAACCTACTCCATACTCATTTGCGTTTTGGCTCGGATTTCTGATATTTTTTGGGTAGAATTCTCTCTTTCTGATATGAATCGGATATGAATCAGCCCGTCCCAGCCGGCAATCACCAACGGTCGGTTATTCTCACATCGTCCCGTTGGTGTATCGCTCATCCAGGCCGTCGGTCTATCTGTATCAAGCTCGATCAGCAAACCCATCCCGTCCGCAAGAACATGCATGGTTTTAACCTTGCAATTACCACAAGACTGTAATTATTTTTGCTTATGGTCAACCATGAATTTATTCGTGGTGCATGCCTTCCGTTACACCTAGCCCTGCCTCACCATGTGAATCACAATTATCACTTAAAGGCATGCTTAATAAATTAATTTTGAGTTGTTGTTTTCCCGCCTGCCTTTAGGTAATGTCTGTTGGTGTTACCCTCTCACTGATACTCTCTTTTGTGTGTGTGTGTGTGTGTGTGTGTGTGTGTGTGTGATGTGCTGACGCAATTGTTTACGATACAACATTTGTCATTTGCAGGTCCATTAGCATCGATTTGATATTTATAGATATCGTTACTTATAATCTACATTAATCTATTAGTCCATATCAATATCAACTGAGGTACATATTTCTCAATCCTTCATTTTTTGCACATTCACTTTTTATGTATAATTAACATCTCCTTATATTGTTCATTTATAATTTATTTGTATATTAATCATGCATTGTTTTAATAGATTTTAATTTTTTTATTTAAATATTTAAACTTATTATACATGCAAAATCATAAAGACAAGCTCCTATTAATTGAAAATTACCATCATTGCACAACTTCTTATACATTACATTTTTGTCGATAAGTATATATATATTATAAAAATGACCACCATTGCACGACTCTGATCATTCACATTTATGACTATTGTTAGACATTAAAAAAAAGATAAAATCTTAAAAAGTTTTCATCAAATAAAACACTATCAACATGTCAATGCATTCAATAAATTGTACAATATTATGAGCCACAAGGTATTACCCACAATGACAATCATAGTGTGCATATTTATGGTCTCCAAAAATTTTAAAATATCTTTATTGTTAACTTTAGATATGTTTTAATATTGTCTATGTATGTCAAATATAATATTAAAGTTAAGAGATATATAAGATAAATTAAGTTTGAGAGTATAATAGTTTGCTTATATTTTTTTAACATATTGTAACCCATAAATTAACAATATATACCTCTACTTATACTTCTAAGCATTCATAAAGATGGATTCTCATAAAATATTTTTGAAGATTCAAAGAAGAAGAAGAATATTTGAATTGGATATTTAATGTGGGAAAATAGTTTTGTGGATGAACATGGTGCTAATAGAAGGCATAAGGACATTGATGAGATAAAACAATATTTTGATTGTTGATACATCTCATCTATTGAAGCATGCTAGCGAACGCTTGGTTTTCCAATCCACTCATAACATCCACCAATTGAGCGATTATCTTTTCATCTACCAAATCAACAGACAATTATTTTTAATGACTCTGAATTCCTTGACGATGTTCTTTCAAGACCAACTATTTAAAGAACAATGCTGACATCATGGTTTGAAGCTAATCGTTTATATGAAGATGTACGTGAATTGACATATCCCGAGTTTCCAACCAAATGGGTTTGGGATCTAAAATTCAAAATATGGAATAGAAGAAAATCATAATTTTCCATCGATCATTTATACTATGCACATCCTACACCTGGGAAACGTTTCTACCTTTATATATTACTCAATACAGTCCAAGATTCAACTTGCTTTGAAGATGTACGGACTGTTAATAATACTGTATATCCTACATTTAAAGCCGCAAGTATTGCACGTGGACTAATTGATAACGATAATAAATGGCACGAAGCTCTGAGTGAAGCATTTACATGAGCATCAGGTAATCAATTGCGTCATATGTTTGTATCATTGTTAATATTTTTTGAGATCACAAATCCAATTAATCTATGGGAAAAGTATTAAGAACAAATATGTGATGATATATCATACTAAATTAGACAGAATATTAATTATTCATCTACTATTTCAGAGACAATACTGAAAAATAAATTATTAATAGAAATTGAGAAGATTTTAAATCAAAATGTAAAGTCTTTGGTTGATTATCCACCAATGTCAACTTATGAAGTAGAAAGTTATATATCTTTTTCGAATAAACTAATATATAAAGAGCTTAACTACGATGCTGATATATTTACAAATGAGTCAAAAGCTTTGTGCATGTAATTAAATATCCAACAAAGACGAGTGTATGATTCAGTGGTTCATTCCAGTACACACAATTTTGGGTATTTTTTTTTATATGGAAGTGGTGGAACTGGTAAAATATTTTTATAGAAATCTCTGATCTATAAATTTATAAGTAAAAAGAAAATTATTTTGTCTTTTGCATCTTCTGGTATAGCAGCATTATTATTACCTGGTGGCAGAACTGCACATTCAAGATTTAAGATACCTTTATAGTTGGATAACAGTTCTACGTGTGCAATCAGTAAGCAGTCAGAATTATCATAACTTATTCAGAAAACAGATTTAATCATATAGGATGAGGCACCAATGATGCATAAAAATGCATTTGAAGTAGTTAATCGAATATTTTGAGATCTTATGAATAATAAATACATACAAGGTGGTAATATATGTTTTGGGGTAAAACAGTTGTCTTAGGAGGTGATTTCAGACAAATTCTTCCAGTTATAAAAAGCACAAATAGAAGGGAACATTATTTCAGTAAGATTACAAAGATCTAATATTTAAAAAAATATCTAGTTATTTCATTTGACATTGAATATGCGTCTTCGGCTATTCGATAATAATAATAATACATGTTTTGATATTGAAGATTTTGCAAATTGACTTTTAATGGTTGGTGATGAAAATATCAGAGGCTATGATCTTCTAAAAAATAATGAGACTGATTGGATACAGAGTCCAAATGATATGTTAATTCAAGATTCAAACAAATATGTTCATACATTAATTGTTTATATATATTCATATCTTTCTAAAAATTACTCAGATTGGAGATATCTGCAAACACGTACTATATTGGCACCTTTAAATGATGATGTCGATTCAATTAATGAATTAGTATTATCAATGATACCTAGAGAAAATAAAACTTTACTGAGTGCAGATACAATTAATCCAACAAGTGATTTAGAGGTTGATGATTTAACATGTACATCAGAAAACTTTATATACACTTAAGTTCGGTGGTATTCCAAATCATCATCTCGAGTTGAAAGAGAGAGCACCAATAATGTTACTCAGAAACTTGAATCAGTTAGTTGGATTATGTAACAGAACGTCCCTATTAATCCAAAAGATCGGTAGAAAAATTCTTGAAGCAAACATTATTTCAGGAAGGAATTTAGATGAAATTGTCCTAATTTCTCGAATAGTAATGACTCATTCTGAACCTAATCAACATTTTATATTGAAAAGAAGACAATTTTCTATGAAACTTGTGTTTGCGATGACCATCAACAAAAGTCAAGGATAAATATTAGAGACAGTCGGAATATATCTGCCAAATCTAGTGTTCACACACGGTCAGCTATATATCGCATTCTCTCGTGTAACATCAAGATTTGGACTTAAAATTTTAAGTCTCGATAAGCAAGGAAAATCAATATCATACACACGATATGTTGTTTATAAAGTAGTTTTCAACGACATCTAAAATTCCCATGGTATTCTTATCTTTTAAGGTAAATTTTAAATTTAAAAAAAATTAAATATATTTATATACTATTTGACTTTGTAATATTTCATAGATAGAGATACGTTGGATGCTAGATGTTAAATAATTAAATTTGAATATATCTCACATTAATAAAATATAGGAAATAATTCAATTTGGTATGACATTCCACTCATGGTCACTTCTTCAATATTTTCACAAATAATGAACTAGAGATCACATGTTCTATGTATATTTATCACACATCAGGTATTATTCTTTTTCTTAAATAATTCTTTTGTATTGTTAACTTTCTATTTAAGTATAAATTTGAGAATAAATATTATTGTTATAGTTGAATATTATATTAATGAAAGAATATAAAATAGATCGTGAACATTTTGAGAGTACATCAATATAAAATTTCTTTGATGTAATCATTAAAAATATAAATTTATGATTTGGTTAATAAATTTTATAACAATTGGAAATATAGTTGGTAATACTAAGGAGATAATTCAACTCAAGTCGAGCAAACAAAATTACGATACGTATACAAGAATGCTAACAGGTATATTTTTATATTTCCACCTATAAAAAATAATTATTATTAGATTATAGATATAGATCTTTTTATTTCTTAAGTAAAATATTAACTATAATCTTCATAACTTATTATATTTCTTTCTTTATTAATCTTTGGCAGAATGAGTACGTTACAATATTGTCCATTTAGACATTTAAAAATGAAAGAAGATGGATATAAAGTTGAGGGACGAATCGTAAGGATGGTCGATGTCTATAAAAAGTAATATGCTTCTTTCCCTGGTCACATCTGGCAAATGGTATTCCTAGACATAAAGGTAATTTTATATTATAGTATACATTTATCTAAATTTAAATTTATAAAAAAAATTAGATATATATATATATATATATATATATTTAAAACAGGGTTTTGAGATGGAAGTACGGATTTTAAATAATGATGTCCCTTATTTCAAGGATCGACTTAAAAAATGAAAAATTTATTTCATGTCAAATATTCGAGTCCAAAAATCAGATGATCAACATCGGATTGTTGATAATGAATTTTATTTTGTCGTGACTAAGAGAACAATTATCACAGAGTCAATCTACTTCAATACTGTTAGAGATTTCGAGATATAAATATAATTTTATATCTTTAAGTGGTATCAAGCACCAAGATGGTCTACCTACTAATTTGATTGGTATGTATAACCTTATTAGAATAAAAATTATTTAATATATATTCATAATCCAACATGAATTAAATTTTAAATAATTATCAGATATATTTGGATTTGTGATTAGTATTGGTCCTGTACAAGAAATAAAAACTCAAACATATCAAGATTTCAATAATAACATCAAACAAGATATTTTAGATTTTGAGTAGAGGTAAGTTTTTATTTTATTTTTTATTTTTTTGAACAAGTATCTATTTTATTATTAATATAATTTTTATATATAGTTACACTCCTATTACAATGACATTGTGGGGTCGGCACGTTAAGGAGATTGGTCAAAAGTTGAAAGTATTATTGATGAGAAACCAATAATTTTATGTTATATCATTCAAGTAACAAAATATCAAGATAAATTTACTATTATTATCTTAAACTAAATTACTAATCTTTTATTTATTTGTAATTAATATACATTGTTATTGTAGGAATAAGGTTATTAACGATGACATACTCTCAAATATTTATCAATCGATTAATCAGATAAACAAGTGACCTTCAAGTATGGTAATTACTAAATTTATACTCTTATATTTTATCATAGTATATAATATTGAGTTTCTCTTATAGATTAACAGGAGATAAATAAGTACAATTTCAGATGCAAAAATATAAAAACTATGAAATATCATCCGACGTATTATTTAGAGCTACGCGTATTTTGCTCAAAGAAATTTATGATATACCGCAAGAATTTGCAACGATAATTATATTTGTTGTAATTAAAATCATATTTAGAATGATCATACTAATTTATTAGATCTATAGTCATTGTATTTCAAGATGAATGTCACATTTTATGATATAGATTTTAACAAAGGACTGTGGTATACTGCATGCCATAAGTACAATTAAAAGATTGAGGCATTTGAAAATCATAATTTCTGCAATCATTGCAGTTTGAGAAATCCAGGTTTCTTAAAAAGGTTAAATATTCATTTTATTTTACAGTAATGTTACTTTCAAATATTAATAACTCCTATATTAACTAAATTTTTTATATAGATATATGATTCATGTTATAGCTGGTGATATATGGGCAACTCCAAAAATTTTACTATTTAGGAAAGCGACAGAGACGATTATTGAAAAACCAATACAATAAATTAAACAAATATTAACACAAGTAATCATTGATAATATTTAATTACCACATAAGATTTAGATTGATATTGATTTGTTTAACTTTATGATTTAGCCAAAAAAAATAAATAATGATGTCCCTTATTTCAAGGATCGACTTAAAAAATGAAAAATTTATTTCATGTCAAATATTCGAGTCTAAAAATCAAATGATCAACATCGAATTGTTGATAAAGAATTTTATTTTGTCGTGACTAAGAGAACAATTATCACAGAGTCAATCTACTTCAATACTGCTAAAGATTTCGAGATATAAATATAATTTTATATCTTTAAGTGGTATCAAGCACCAGGATGGTCTACCTACTAATTTGATCGGTATGTGTAACCTTATTAGAATAAAAATTATTTAATATATATTCATAATCTAACATGAATTAAATTTTAAATAATTATCAGATATATTTGGATTTGTGATTAGTATTGGTCCTGTGCAAGAAATAAAAACTCAAACATATCAAGATTTCAATGATAACATCAAACAAGATATTTTAGATTTTGAGTAGAGGTAAGTTTTTATTTTATTTTTTATTTTTTTGAACAAGTATCTATTTTATTATTAATATAATTTTTATACATAGTTACACTCCTATTACAATGACATTGTGGGGTCGGCACGTTAAGGAGATTGGTCAAAAGTTGAAAGTATTATTGATGAGAAACCAATAATTTTATGTTATACCATTCAAGTAACAAAATATCAAGATAAATTTACTATTATTATCTTAAACTAAATTACTAATCTTTTATTTATTTGTAATTAATATACATTGTTATTGTAGCAATAAGGTTATCAACGATGACATACTCTCAAATATTTATCAATCGATTAACCAGATAAACAAGTGACCTTCAAGTATGGTAATTACTAAATTTATACTCTTATATTTTATCATAGTATATAATATTGAGTTTCTCTTATAGGTTAACAGGAGATAAATAAGTACAATTTCAGATGCAAAAATATAAAAACTATGAAATATCATCCGACGTATTATTTAGAGTTACGCGTATTTTGCTCAAAGAAATTTATGATATACCGCAAGAATTTGCAACGATAATTATATTTGTTGTAATTAAAATTATATTTAGAATGATCATACTAATTTATTAGATTTATAGTCATTGTATTTCAAAATGAACGTCACATTTTATGATATAGATTTTAACAAAGGACTATGGTATACTGCATGCCATAAGTGCAATTAAAAGATTGAGACATTTGAAAATCATAATTTCTGCAATTATTGCAGTTTGAGAAATCCAGGTTTCTTAAAAAGGTTAAATATTTATTTCATTTTACAGTAATGTTACTTTCAAATATTAATAACTCCTATATTAACTAAATTTTTTATATAGATATATGATTCATGTTATAGCTGGTGATATATGGGCAACTCCAAAAATTTTACTATTTAGGAAGGCGACAGAGACGATTATTGAAAAACCAATACAATAAATTAAACAAATATTAACACAAGTAATCATTGATAATATTTAATTACCATATAAGATTTAGATCGATATTGATTTGTTTAACTTTATGATTTAGCCAAAAAAAAATTTCAGTACCATATGTATTCTAGAATATATGATCGATATATTTTTGTGATTGAAAAACCAATCACATTAATAAATGATCCAAAAATACACGTATTTATGATTTATACTGTTTTTTCCATCAAAAAAATAATAAAGTATTCAGATCCATTGAAATGGATTACATATTGAAGAAAATAAACAAAATATTGGTATTTATTTAAATATTTACTACTAATTAATTTTAAAACTTGGTTCTGTACAATTTGTTTATCACTTTAAATATTACGGAGTCACGATGATGCATAGTGATGATCTATACACAGAGTCAAGATGATGCATAAACGGAGTCATTATGATTTATAATAATAATACAAGAAAAAAATAATATATTTACTTTATTTAGGTTTTTATGTTGGCATACACAATTTTTAAATATGATTTTTAATAGTTTTAAAAAAAATAATTTCTGTTCAAGTATCAGCACAATAATATTTTTATTTTTGTCAGTTTAATTTTGTGCACGAACATTAAGCCGATGTTCGAATTGTTGATGTGTGTTTTATCAGATGTGTTGCATTGTCCCTCTGAGAATTTTTAATAGACCGAATGGTTTGAATGAAAAAATAATATTTTTATCAGATATATTACATTGTCCCTCTGTAACTTCTCATATCAATGGACTTCGACTTATCGTTTGTTAGGAAACTTCTCATATAAGTTGGAAGACTTTGATCAGTTAAACTTTTGTAGTATTTATTTTTGTGATATCGAATCAGATAAATCATGCTTTCGTGTATCGCACAGGTTTTTTGCTTGTATAAATTAAAGCAAACAAAAGTTCTTTTTTATTTATTTTTTATTTTCCTTCAATTTTTAACAGATAGAGGGGGAGAGAGTCAACCCAACCCATAACCTCGTCCGGTTTTAACTGAAATCAAATCCAACCAACGATTTGGAAGGAATAAAGATGCCTTCTTTAGTTGTATTTGGTTTCAGTTAAAACCGGACGAGGTTGTGGGTTGGGTTGACCTTTTCCCCCTCTATCTATTAAAAATCGAAGAAAAAAATAAAAAGGGACTTTTGTTTGCTTCAATTTATACAAGTAAAAAATCCGTGCGTTACACAGGAGTATGATTTATCTGATTCGATGCCATAAAAATAAATACAATATAAGTTTAACTGATCAAAGTCTTCTAACTTATATGAGAAGTTTCCCAACGAACGATAAGCCAAAGTCCACTTATATGAGAAGTCTCAGAGGGGCAATGCAACACATCTGGTAAAAATATTATTTTTTCATTCAACTCTTCGGACTACTAAAAATTCTCAGAGAGACAATGTAACACATTTGGTAAAACACACATCAACCCTTTGGACAACGGCTTAATATTCATGCACAAAGTTAAACTGATAAAAATAAAGTTATTATTGTGCTAATACTTAAACAAAAATTATTTTTTATTTAAACTATTAAAAATTATGTTTAAAAATTGTGTATGCCAACATAAAACCTAAATGAAGTGAATAAATTATTTTTTTCTTATATCATCATTATAAATCATTATAACTCCGTTTATGTATCATCATAGCTCCATATATAAATCATCACTATGACTCCGTGCTCTATAAAAAAAATATTTAAATTGTTAAACAAATTATACATAACCAAGTTTTAAAATTAATTAGTAATAAATATTTAAATAAATATCAATATTTAGTTTATTTTTTTTTAACATGTAATCCATCTTAATAGATCTGAATACTTTATCATTTTCTTTGATGGAAAAAACAGTATAAATCACAAATTCATACATTTTTGGATCATTTATTAATATGATTGGTTTTTTAATCACAAAAATATATCGATCATAGATTCTAGAATGCACATGGTCCTGAATATTTTTCTTGGTCAAATCATGAAGTTAAATAAATTAATATCGATCTAAATCTTACATGATAATTAAATATTACCAATGTTTACCTGTGTTAATATTTCTTTAATATGTTGTATTTATTTTTCAATAATTGTTTCTGCTACCTTCCCAAATAGTTAAAAAATTTAGAGTTGCCCATATATCACCAACTATAACATGTCTCACATATCTATATAAAATTTTTAATTAATATAGGAGTTATTAATATTTGAAAGGAACATTGCTGTGAAATAAAATGAATATTTAACCTTTGTAAGAAACCTGGATTTCTCAACCTACAACGATTGCAGAAGTTATGATTTTCAAATGTCTCAATCTTTGAATTGCACTTATGGCATGCAGTATACCACAGTCCTTTGTTAAAATCTATATCATAAAGTGTGACGTTCATCCTAAAATACAATAACTATATATACAATAAATTAGAGGTATTTTTTCAAAATATTATTAAAAAAATAAAATATTTAACGAAACAACAGCTGACTAAAACTATTTACCAACCTAGCGTTTTGACAGCCATGTGGCATGTCAGTACCGTAAAGCGAACACAATTTTTTTTTTTCTATTTCAAGTAGAACCCAATATTTGGAATACCGAGTTTAAACTCGGTATTGTGGATACCGGGTTTACCCAAAATCCAAAGAGAAAATGGCTAAAATCCATAAAGAAAATGGTTAAATATGGAAACTTCATACAAGAGGCAGTAGTTAAACTCGGTATCTAGATTACTTGTTTTAAACCTGAAAATCCAAAAATCGGGTTCTACTTCAAACGAAAAAACAAAAAAAAAATCACGCTCGCTTTGCAGCGCTGACATGCCACATGACTGTCAGAGCGCTAGGTTGGTAAATAGTTTTGGTCAGCCACTGTTTGCTTAAATATTTTATTTTTTAATAATATTATAAAAAAAAACCTATGAATTAGTATAATCATTCTAAATATAATTTTAATTACAATAAATATAATTATTATTGCAAATTTTTGTGATATATCATAAATTTCTTTGGGCAAAATACGCGTAGCTCTAGATATTAAGTCGGATGACATCCCATAGTTTTTATAATTTTACATCAAAAAATTGTGCGTATTTATCTCATGTTAACCTATAAGAGAAACTCAATATTAGATACTATGATAAAATATAAGAGTATAAGTTTAGTAATTACCATGCTTGAAGATCACATATTTCTCTAATTAATCGGTTGATAAATATTTTAAAGTATGTCATCATTGATAACCTTATTCCTACAAGAAAAATGTATGTTAATTACAAATAAATAAAAGATTAGTAATTTAGTTTATGATAATAATAGCAAACTTACCTCGATATTTTGTTATTTGAATGACGTAATCTAAAATTATTGGTTTCTCATCAATAATACTTTCTAACTTTTGACTAATCTTCTTCACGTATCGACTCTACAATGTCATTGTAATAGAAGTGTTACTATGTATAAAAATTATATTATTAATTAAATAAATACTTATTCAAAAAATTTAAAAATAAAATAAAAACTTATATCTGATCAAAAACTAAAATATCTTGCTTGATGTTATCATTGGAATCTTGAAATGATTGGATTTTTATTTCTTGCACAGAAGCAATACTAATCACAAATCTAAGTATATCTGATAATTATTTAAAATTTAATTCATGTTAGATTATAAATATATATTAAATAATTTTTATTCTAATAAGGTTATATATACCGATCAAATTAGCAGGTAGACTATCCCGGTGCTTGATACCACCTAAAGATATAAAATTATATTTGTATCTTGGAATCTCTAACAGTCTTGAAGTAGACTCTTTGATAATTGTTCTCTTAGTCACGACAAAATAAAATTCATTATCAACAATCCGATGTTAATCATCTGATTTTTAGACCCGAATATTTAACATGGAATAAATTCTTCATTCTTCAAGTCGATCCTTGAAATAAGGGACATCATTATTTAAAATCCATGCTTCTATCTCAAAACCCTATTTTAATATATATATATATATATATATATATATATATATATATATAATTTTAATATATATATATAATTTTTTTATATTAATTTAAATTTAGATAAGTATATGCTATAATATAAAATTACCTCTATATCTAGGAATACCATTCGCTAGATGTGACAATAAAAGAACCATGTTGCTTTCTATGGACATCGACCATCCTTGTGATTTGTCTCTCAACTTTATATCCATCTCCTTTCATTCTTAAAAGTCTAAATGGACAATATTGCAACGTACTTATTCTGCCAAAGATTAATAAAGAAAAAAATATAATAAGTTATGAAGATTATGGATAATATTTTACTTAAAAAATAAAAGATTTGTGTCTACAATCTAATAATAATTATTACTTATAGGTGAAAATATAAAAATATACCGGCTAGCATTCTTGTATAGGTATCATAATTTTTTCTACTCGACTTGAGTTAAATTACCTCTTTATTATTACCAACTATATTTCCAATTGTTACAAAATTTGTTAACCAAATCGTAAATTTATATTTTTAATGATTACATCAAAAAAAATTTATACTGACCTATTCTCGAAATGTGCAAGATCTATTTTATATTCTTTCATTAATATAATCTTCACCTACAACAATAGTATTTATTCTCAAATTTATATTTAAATAAAAAGTTGAATACATAAAATATAATTATTTAAGTAAAGAATAATAAATGACGTGTGATAAATGTACATAGAATATGTGACCTCCAGTTCATTGTTTGCTAAAATATTAGAGATGTCACCATGAGCAGAATGTCATACCAAATTGAATCATTTTCCATATTTTATCGATGAGAGATATGTTCAAATGTAATTATTTGACATCTAACATCCAACGTATCTCTATCTATGAAATATTAGAAGAAATATTACGAAGTCAAATAGCATATAAATATATTTGAATTTTTCTTGAATTTAAAATTTATCTTAAGAGATAACAATACGGTGGGAATTTTAGATGTCATTGAAAACTACTTTATAAACAATATTTCACGTGCATGGTATTGATTTTTCTTGTTTATCGAACTTAAAATTTTAAGTTCAGATCTTGATGTTACGCGAGATAATGCGACATATAGCTGACCATGTGTGAACACTGAATTTGGCAGATATATGCCAACTATCTCTAATATTTGTCCTTGACTTTTGTTGGTCATCGCAAATGCAAGTTTCATAGAAAATTATCTTCTTTTTAATATAAAAGGCTGAATAGGTTCAGAATGAGTTGTTACTATTCGAGGAATTAGGACAATTTCACCTAAATTCCTTCCTGAAATAATCTTTGATTCAAGAACTTTTCTACCGATCTTTTAGATTAATAGGCGCATTTCGTTACATAATCTAACTAACCGATTCAAGTTTCTGAGTAAACTCTTTCAACTCAAGACGATGATTTGGAATACCACTGAACTTAAGTGTATGTAAAATTTTTAGTGCACATGCTAGATTATCAACTTCTAAATCACTTGTTGGATTAATTGTATCTGCACTCAATAAAATTTTATTTTTTCCAGGTATCATTGATGATACCAATTCATTAATCGAATCGACATTATCATTTAAAGGTGCCAATATAGTACGTGCTTACAGATATCTCCAATCTGAGTAATCTTTAGGAACAATTAGTGTATGAACATATTTGTTTGAATCTTGAATTAACATATCATCTGGAATCTGTATCCAATCAACCTCATTGTTATTTAGAAGATCATAGCCTCTGATATTTTCATCACCAACCATTAAAAGCTAATTTGCAAAATCTTCAATATCAGAACATGTATTATTATTATTATCAGATAGTAGAAAGCGCATATTCGATGTCAAATAAAATAACTTAATATTTTTTTAAATATTAGATCTTTGTAATCCTACTGAAACAATGTCCCCTATATTTGTGCTTTTTATAACTGAAAGAATTTATCTGAAATTACCTCCTAAGACAACTGTCTTACCCCCAAAACACATATTATCACCGTGCCTATATTTATTATTCATAAGATCTCAAAATGTACGATCAACTGCTTCAAATGCATTTCTATATATTCTTGATGCCTCATCCCATATGATTAAATCTGTTTTCTGAATAAGTTCTGATAATTCTGACTGCTTACTGATTGCACATGTAAAGCTGTTATCCAATTGTAAAGGTATCTTAAATCTTGAATGTGCAGTTCTACCACTAGATAATAATAATGATGTTGTATCAGAAGATGCAACAGACAGAATAATTTTCTTTTCACTTCTAAATTTATAGATCAGAGATTTTTATAAAAATATTTTACTAGTTCCACCACTTCCATATACAAAAAAAAATCATCCCAAATTATATGTACTGGAATGGACCATTGAATTATACACTCGTCTATGTTGGATATTTAATTGCACGTACAAAGCTTCTGACTCATTTGTAAATGTATCAGCATCGTAGTTAAGCTCTTTATATATTAGTTTATTCGAAAAAGAAATATACCTTTCTACTTCATAAGTTGGCATTAGTAGGTAATCAACTAAAGACTTTCCATTTTGATTTAAAATCTTCTCAATCTCTATTAATAATTTGTTTTTTAGTATTGTCTCTGAAACAGTAGATGAACAATCAATATTCTGTCTAATTTGGTATAATATATCACCACATATTTGTTCCCAATGCTTTTCCTATTGATCAATTGGATTTGTGATCTCACAAAACATTCATAATGATGCAAACATATAATGCAATTGAATACCTAATATCCATGTAAATGCTTCACTAAGAACTTCGTGCCATTCATTATCGTCATCAATTAGGCCACGTGCAATACATGCGGCTTTAAACGTAGGATATACAATTTTATTAACAGTCCGTACATCTTCAAAGCAAGTTGAATCTTAGACTATATTGAGTAAGAAACGAAGGTAGAAACGTTCCCCAGATGTAAGATGTGTATAGTATAAACGACCGATGAAAAAATGTGCTTTTCTTCTATTCCATATTTTGAATTTTGGATCTCAAACCCATTTGGTTGGAAACTCGGGATATGTCAATTCACATACATCTTCATATAAACGATTAGCTTCAAAGCATGATGTCATCATTGTTTTTTAAATAGTTGGTCTTGAAAGAACATTGTCAAGGAATTTAGAGTCATTAAAAATAATTGTCTGTTGATTTGGTAGAAGAAAAGATAATCGCTCAACTGGTGGATGTTGTGAGTGGATTGAAAAACCAAACGTTCGCCATGATGCTTCAATAGAAGAGATATATCGACAATCTAAATATTGTTTTACCTCATCAATGTCCTTATGCATTCTATTAGCACCATATTTATTCACAAAACTATTTTTCCATATTAAATATCCAATTCAAACATTCTTCTTCTTCTTTGAATTTTTGAAAATATTTTATGAGAGTTCATCCTAATGAATGCTTAGAAGTATAAGTAGATGTATATATTATTAATTTATGGGTTACAATATGTTAAAAAAATAAGAGCAAACTATTATACTCTCAAACTTAATTTATCATATATATCTCTTAACTTTAATATTGCATTTGACATACATATACAATATTAAAACATATCTAAAGTTAACAATAAAGACATTTTAAAATTTTTGGAGACCGTAAACATGCATACTATGATTGTCATTATGGGTGATACATTGTGGCTCATAATATTGTACAATTTATTGAATGCATTGACATGTTAGATAGTGTTTCATTTGATAAAAACTTTTTATGATTTTATCTTTTTTTTTTATGTCTAACAATAGTTATTAATATGAATGATCAGAGTCGTGCAATTGTGGTAATTTTTATAATATATACTTATCGACAAAAATGTAATGTATAAGAAGTTATGCAATGATGATAATTTTCACTTAATAGGAGCTTGCCTTTATGATTTTGCATGTATAATAAGTTTAAATATTTAAATAAAAAAATTAAAATCTATTAAAACAATGTATTATTAACATACAAACAAATTATAAATGAACAGTATAAGATGATGTTAATTACATATAAAAAGTGAATATGCGAAAAATAAAGGATTAAAAAATATGTACCTGAATTGATATTGATAGGGACTAATAGATTAATGTAGCTTATAAGTACCGATATCTATAAATATCAAATCGATGCTAATGGACCTGTAAATGACAAATGTTGTATCATAAACAACTGCGTCAGCACAACACACACACACACACACACACACACACACAAAGAAGGAGAGTATTAGTGAGAGGGCAACACCAACAGACAGTGCCTAAAGGCAGGCTGGGAAACAACAACTCAAAATTAATTTATTGAGCATGCCTATGAGTGATAATTGTGATTCACATAGTGAGGCAGGGTTAGGTGCAACGGAAGGCATGCACCACGAATAAATTCATGGTTGGTCATAAGTAAAAATAATTGCAGTCTTGTGGCAGTTGCAGGGTTAAAACAATGCATGTTCTTGCGGACGGGATGGATTTGCCGATCGAGCTTGATGCAGGTAGACCGATGGCCTGGATGAGCGATACACCAACGGGACGGCGTGAGAATAACTGACCGTTGGTGATTGCCGACTGGGACGGGCTGATTCACATCTGATTCATATCAGAAAGAGATAATTCTACCTGAAAATTATCAGAAATCCGAGCCAAGACCCAAATGAGTATGGAGTAGGTTGTAACAGCAAGTAATAGGTTGTAACTTAACTACCAATAATTTTTTTAAAAAATCTATCAAAACATATCACCTACTAAAACCAATATAATAATAATTAATTTTTTTTATTTTATAAAAATTTCTTAATATTGAATCTTATACATTCATTATCTTTTATAAAAAAAAATTACACTTTGGCCCCTGATAATTAGGCCAAATTAAATCACCTAAACCCTTGAAAAAATTTGTTCCAAATCCATGCTTATAGCTTTAGCTGATAGCAACACACCATCTTTTATCAACTAATTAATATATATATTTTTATTTATAAGTTAAGGTAGAACTCGGTTTTTGGGTTATCGGGTTTAAACCCGGTATTATGGATAATGGGTTTAACCTGAGCCCCCTTATATAATGTTCTCACACTTAGCCGTTTTCTTGTTGGACTCCAGATAAACCTGGTATCCATAATACCGGGTTTAAATCCGATAACTTAGAAACTGGATTCTACCTTTATTATAAAAAAAAAATTTGCGGCGCGTTTTATGACGCTGACCTGCCATGTGGCGGCCAAAGCGCTAGAATGGTAAATAGTTTTGGTCAACCGCTATTTAGTTAAATATTTTATTTTTTAATAATATTTTAATAAAACCCCTAGTTATAAACCTAAATTAAGACGACCTGCATATAGGTTATCCCATGGACCCGAATCCGACCTTGGAACCAATTCGGATCATGTCCACGTGCATCCACGCGGCCACACCCACGAGTACAACCAACAAAAGTTGCTTTTGTATGGCCCCTTTCGACCCGTAAGCAGAAGGATTGTCCCCTCGCCCGCTTCATTATTTGGCCACAGCGGCATCGTCCACAGCCCGCGGCTTCAGCTTTTTCGAATCCCCGCCCAGATTCGAACCCTAGAGCGCCAACGATGTCTAGGAAGCGCCCCGCCTTCGATTCCAGCGACGCCGCCGATGTACGTCTCCTCCTCCCTTCTCCCCCCTCTCAGCCTCCCCTCCCCCCCTCCCTCAGTCTCCCCGTCCTCTTGCTCCTCTCAAAACCCTAGCGTTCCCCCTCCCCTCCTGTTGAATTGGTTCCTTGCTCTCCGACCACCCAGGTCCGAAGAAGATTTTCAGTAGAGACTGCAAGGAAGCAGTCATCTTGCTCTGAAACTAGCATTGTGTGAAGAATGCGGAGCCCTTTTAATTTCTTTCTTTTTCTTGGTTAGATTCTGATGGATTATTGGGGATGCGTGTAAAAAAGTTTTCCTTTTTTCTTTTCTTATAATGATGCAGCTACGAAGTAAAAGAGTAATGGACGCACCCTCTTTTGATGTTCACAGGGCGGAGCCTTCCCATCAGCATCTAATGGCAGGGCCCCTGTTAGATGCTCGACGGGCAGAATCATCTCGACAGCACGTCCGTGCTCTTAATACCCAGTTCGCAAGGTTGCTTTTTTACCTTTTAATTGTTTTTCTTTGGTTGTCATTTATTCCCTACAATGTTACGTATCAGAGCTGATTAATGAAGTTCTTTGCATTAATACCCATTAAAAAAAAAACTAAGAAATTGTCTGTGTTGTTTCTCGACATTTATGTCTTGTTTGTTTGAGAATTGAGATTTATGAGCCTTGTTATGGTTGTGTTCGAAAAGATATTATACTTTGAAATATTTTGTAATATCGAAAGAACACCATATTTGAGAGCATTGTTCTACGAAAATGAATAACATGGGGTACAAAGGTCATGCACGGAGGGGAGGCATTATTGTGTTCTTTTATATTGGGATGTAGGCAACCTTTATGTTGGAAAAGTTGTTGAATTGTAGGAAATCACAAGATGGTGTGATAGGATCCTACTACCAAGTAAATGTTTCGGAGAGGTTCATGGAGGAGATTGGGTGAAGATGCATCATTTTTAAAACTATGCAGTTAAAGTTGGTAGTCGGTCCCTGGTCGGCCAAGGGCCGACTAGGACTAGTCGGTACTAATTTGGGACTAGTTGGCCAAAACTTATTCTAACCGCTCCTCCCTCCCCCCTCCCTAAACATATATGATATATGAACTAATAAAATTAGATTTTTGTAGTTTATAATTTAGTTTTAGCACTAATATTTCAATGATGATAACAATAATTTTCAGTTTATAAAAAGTAATCGTACCAACACAATAGATTTATATTTCAAAATAAATAGCTAACTAGGAAGCACACACACTTCCCCAGGCCCCCCATGCCCGTGTCGGACACCGACACTCGTCGGACATGCGCCGGACACGCATGTGCTATGTCTTATGTGCTTCCGGGAGTCGGACACAGTCAGAAACTCGCCGGGCACTCGTCGGACACGCGTTGGACACAGCAAGTTAACGGGTTGTTTGATATAGGGTGGGGGATAAGCTATTGCGATTCAGTTTTGGCTTCAACCTATCTGATCCTCTGAGGTTATAATCTCAAAGGATCAGATAGGTTGAAGCCAAAGCAGAATTGCAACTGTTCTTTTGCTTGCCATTTGGGCTTGAGTGCAATTCACTTGTCAGGCTGGTTGTAACGGATGGTTATGATTCAGTTTTGACTTTAACCTATCTGATCCTCTGAGGTTTCAGAGAAATTAAACTCAAAACTGAAACACAGTCGTTTTTTTCCATGCCATTTTGGGCTGTGTGCTATTCACCGATCGGGTTGTGTATAACTAACGGTTGTGATTCAATATGTATTAAAATTTTATTTTAGTTGTTTTCTATGAGGGTTTTTCGGTTATTGAAATATATATGAATTATAAACACATATAAAATATAAATAAAAAATATTAATTTTTTTTGCAGTGCTTCCGCCGTACCTGTGTCCTTTTTTAGGATTTGTTGTGTCGGCGTGCCCGTGTCGTGTTGTACTCGTGTCCTCGTACCTGTGTCAGTGCTTCTTAGATAGTCAAGTATCTCAAAGATATAGATCTAATAAAAGAACCAACATCGATGAAAACCTATTAAAACAAGTAAAGATCTAAGCCGAAACAAAGAAAGAGAAGGTTAAAGGTAGACATCTAAAACTAATTTGATTATCATCAAGTAACCTTAAACCTTTTTGTACTACCTGCATTATAATGATCTTTGGCTTACCCCTTTTTGTCCTCTCAACCTCGGAGTCCCCTTCTGGATACTACCCAATATTAAAAACAAGTATGAAAAACAAGTAAAACTTTATTAAACTAAATATACCTAACCCATGTCACATTATATGACTGCCTCTCTTGGCATCTGCTTTTAAATCTGGTATTAGCATGTGAGGGATGTTCCATTTGAGACATCTGTTTTAAGGTTATTTCTGATAGTCCCTTTCCTTCTCATTTACTGACCTTGAAAGGAAAAAAATAAGCACATGGATGCGATGTAGGAAGACTACCTATATACTAAATAGATACTCATTTGATGTTTCATTCTCAAGTGATGACTTGTAGCCAAATGATAATCAAGGATAGGATATGTTTGAAAATTGGGAGCAGTTTGGTTAATGAGGTGAGAGTGGTATATTGCTTGTGAATTATTTTGCATATGTGACTATTCAGTTGTTTTTATGTATACGAGTCTTTCTAGGTTAGATCTTTTATATCATCTAAATAATTCTTCCATGTTTCATTTTTTGGCTTTTTGTTTGAGAATTGGGGTTATGCTTATTCTGTGCTTTATAGTTTGCATGTAGTGGATGTTTTATGTATGTTCTCCTTGTATATCTGTTCAGATGACCATGTGGAGAATTTTTGGTCCCACGTGTAACAATGTTTTAGTTTTCACGTAAATATTCAATTGATTATCCGATGCTGACACTTCGAACTATCTACTTGTTTATCTTTTATATTTAGTTGGTATTGCAGTTCTTTGTGCTTACTAATGTAGATAAAATATGTTTGTTCAATTTGAGCAGTTGGGTCCAGTTACAGTTACAAAATCATCCAGATGAGCTTTGGGAAGATGGTGTCAAAGACTATCTCTCTCATGCTTCACACATAATGGTAACCACACATTCACATTCCTGCGTTTGCATTTTACTAGAGCATGCAACTTGTTACACATTCAAGTTACAGTTGTAAACATGATCAACTCTCTAGACCTTGCTTTAAGCTCTTGTTTTTTTGATATGGGACATGCGTCTAGATTCACTTTTAAGATTCATTAATCAGATGGAAGGTATCGTGCTAAATGTGAAGGAACTTACGTAACAACCTACTATAGGCCTTTGATTTATAATTGCGAGTTCTACTTTGCCATTATCTCCTATTTAATGCCATTTTTGTTGTGGAAATTCTTGTGAGCCTTTTCTACCACTTTGACCTTGGTAGATCATCGTTCCCTACTTTTGTACAACACTTAGACCATGTTTGTGCACCCTACAACATAATTATTGATTCTTGAGCCTGATCGGACTTTTTAAATTTGTTTTTTATGTTGTTGCTAGGTTACTTCTAATACATTGATTTTAAACTTGATGTAAGTTCTTCACACATTGATGCCGTATGGTGATGTTGCACCGTCAATGATGAAGGGAGGAGGGAAAAGGGGGGGAGGAAGACGAAGACCAACCTCACACCGGCATAGTCCTTGGTCTCACACCTTGGGAGGAGGGCATTACACCTCCATGGTTGGGGTCTCACACCTCCAAGTGGTGAGAGAACACTCATAATTTTTTCATTCATTCAGGCCTTTTCTCAAATGAGGCATTACATTACTTATATAGAAACCAAAAGGCTAAGAAGGGCTTTGGTTTAGGCCAACATGATGGCTTATAAAATCCCACAAAGACACATAACGAAAACCCAAATGGGCTTGGACAATGCCCGAAATGAAAGATGCATAAAAGAAACACAAAGACTCAAGTAATAAGGCATATCCCTAGGCCTCACACCTAGGGGGGGAAGGCATCACACCTCCATGGTTGGGGTTCCACACCTCTAAGTGGGGAGAGAACACTCATAATTTTTTCATTCATTCAGGCCTTTTCTCAATTGAGGCATTACATGGCTTATATAAACCAAAAGGCTAAGAAGGGCTTGGGCCTAGGCCCACACGATGGCTCATAAAATCCCCCAAAGACACATGAAGAAGATCCAAATGGGCTTTGACAGAGCCCGAAATGAAAGATGCATAAAAGAAACACAAAGACTGAAGTAATAAAAGGCCAAAAATAAGAGAAGACCAAGATATCCTCCATGCTTCAAGATCCGTGCCGAAGGTTTGCTCCGATAACTATGTATATGTGAATACGGATTCACCCCCTTCCCTTAGCTTCGATAATAATGGAAAGTTGGTCCTAATCAAGGTTGTCATATCGTGTATCGTTTTCCTTATTTTGTGTATCGTGTATCGTAAGATATGGTTAAATTTATATTATTATATATATATATATAATAAATATAGAAAGTACATACTAGAACAATGTTTTAAAAAGCGGCCCAGGCGCCTAGGTGCTAGACGGCCCCCCACCGCCTCGCCTAGGCCCTAGGCGCTCCAGAAAAGCGGCCAAGCTCCCAGGCGGGGTAAGGCGGCCGCCTAGGCGGTCTAGGCGGAGCTAGGCTGGCCAGGCGGGCTGAGGCTAGCTAGGCGGGCTGAGGCTAACCAGGCGGGCCAGGCGGACCATTGTTTTCTTTTGTTCTTGTTAATCACTCAATCTAGAATTATGGTTATATACTTGTTCTTTAAAATAATGGTTTATGATAATCTTGAACTTATATTAATTTTTAGACATATATATATATTATATAATATCAAAATAATAATTAAAATAATTAAAAAAGGGCAAAACGCCTAGGCGCCGCCTAGGCCCCGCCTAGGCGCTTGGCGGCCCCCCACCGCCCGACTAGCGCCTAGTGCTTTTTAGAACCTTGTACTAGAATATTAAATATGAAAAGTCAAGTAGAAGAGTAAGACATTCCCTATAATTTCACATCAAACATAACATTGGCCTATACAAAAAATATGATGTATATATTTCTATAAAAAAGAAATCATATATAAGTATTATCTATGATCTATTAATATATTGTTCTCAAAATATTCGAATGGTCAATGAAGACAAAACAAAAACTCAAAAAGTAGGAAGGTCTTATTTTTCAATCTCCACCGCATCTACATCATCAATTTGATCATCACCAATAGATAATTTATCCAGTGTTTAAAAAGGCGTTTGAGGCTTACGCCTCGAGGCCCGCCTCAAAGTGAGGCGGTCATGTGTTGCCTCGAGGCGCACGCCTCAACAGTCACATATGAAAAACCTAAACCTCTGCATCAAAATGTGTATGCCTTTGTCCGATGAGCGCCTCAAGACGTTCGAGACGTAAGTCTCGTGTTCCAGGTGTGAAAATAGGGCGGGGAGGGGTTAAAACCAATGTTTGGTGTGGAAGGGGCACAAAGGGTTTGATATGTAAATCGCCCCCATGGGCCCTTTTTCACCCATTGAAATCTCCTAAACCATTTTAGATCTTTTTATGTTTTGAAAACCCTTTGCCTCCAAAAACCCAAAATCAAGATTTAGTGCTCATTTCTTTTCCGATTTTAATTCCGAAGTTGTATTCTTCTTCTTTGTGGATTGTCTACCAACTACAAGTGAGAGATCAAGATTTGTTTCAAGTTTAAAGGTATAGATCATGATCTTGCTTCTTCTACTAGTTTTTTCTATGATTTTTTCTTTGTATTTTACCATTTCATGTAATTGTATCATTGTTTTTTTTTTTTTGAATCTTGACAATGTTAGTCCTATATTCGTATTTTATTGTTTGATATTACTTGTTAATTGCTACTTTAATTATTATCTTGAATATTAAAGAATTAAGCGTGTTTGAGCAATTTGACTTTATTTTGTTATTAGATTGCTCGAGGAGAGCTCAATCGTGTCATATAAGATATTTTCTAATACATTGTGATTTATTATGCATATCTAGTTCAATTATTATTACACATTCAATAATAATATTTATTCTGAAGTTTTTCTTCTTTAATTTTTTGTTACCAAAACACCTCAAAAAAATTTGAGGCTTACGCATCGGTGCGCCTTGAGGCTTACGCCTCGCCTCTCTAGAGGAAAAACGCCTCGGTACGCCTTTCGCCTTTTTAAACATTGAATTTATCACCACTTGCTTGTTTATCTTCCTCTAATGTCTCTTGCGCCTCTTATTTGTATTCATTCTCATCCTCATTGTCTTATTCAAAGTCATCCACTTCTTTCCTTTAGCCTTCCTTTATGAACATAGATCCATTAGCCCTCTACTAAGAAGTACCATATATATATATATATATATATATATATATATATATATATATATATATATATATATATATATATATATAGGTAGAAATGGAATCTTATAACTATTGAAATTAGCGAAGTTGTAGATATTTGGTGATCCAAGCTCTAGAAAATTTTTAAAAACAAATGGCATTAGGCTCTAACAACTCTAGAGAAAGATTTGTAAAACACTTATAAACTTCTAAAAAAAAATTAATATCACTTCACTTTAGGTTAGAAAATATTCCTAAGTATTTTTTTAACTCTAAGAGACTTATATAGTCCTTTGGAAAATTAAGAGAAAAAAAAATCATTTTAAAAGTTTCAAAAAAAAAAAACAAAAAAACATGTTTTCACCGTATCGGATCGTATCGTGTATCGTCTCGTATCGTAGCGTATCGTATCGTGTATCGTACGATACAGGAGAAAAACGATACATAAACACGATACGTATCGTTTTTCTCCTGTATCGTATCGTATGATACGTATCGTGTATCGTACGATACTGACAACAGAGGTCCTAATGATTTTCCAAAGCCTCTTCAAACAGTAAACTATGTGATAGAGGAAGGTTGTCAGGACTCAGGTCCTAGAGTTTTCTAGAAGATGGACCATCCTTTTTTCCTAGACCATTGAATAATTGCAAGTAAATGCCATGGAAAATTAGAGTATAATGAGATAACCATATAGAAGCGGCCCTATATTCAAGGAAGAGGGGTCATTGCAGGAGGAAAAAGGCGATGCATTTATTGGATTTGAATAGGACCTCACTATGGGGGTATGGCATGAGGATAAAGTTGGTGGGCGTATATTTGAATATGGTATTGGGTGCTTGTTGAGATTGAATAGGGATTAGGGTGGTTGAATGAGATGTACGATGACTGAAAAAGATTGGAATGGTGGTTGTGATCACTTTTGCCGCTTTCTCATTTTTCCTTAATTTTATTTGGACCGAGGCAATCACATGCTACTAGCAACGTTGAGTCTTGTGATGAGGCACATCTTTTGTGTGGGGACGGAACATAAGAGCTTGAACAGATAGTTTACAAACAGTGGATAGAGACATTATATGTCTTGGGGCATTGGTTTCAAACCATAAACTACTATATCCAATACTAAAAATTAATAATTTTGCATGCATGAATTAATTCAGTCGTATCCAAGTTACTATTTGTACACTTTAGGGGCACTCTTTGTTCTGCTGATTCACAAGAGCGAGACAATTGAATGCTCTCGATGAACATGCTGCAAAGCAATATCCTTTACATCGCATCATGTGATATGGCACCTATTAGGAAAAGATGTTCGGGAGGGTCCTTGTCCCTTCAAAACCTAGAAAGAAAGACTTTTTATTTAAAATCGGGCTTTGAAGTACTATAGTTGATACGAACAATTAGGTTGTGAGGTTAATTAGCTGTGTTTGTTACATTTCTCACCCACTACGGATGTACAAGAGCTTGGGATTCTAATGGCAGTGTAGCTGGGATCTATTTATACTCATAGAGCAATAAAAACCATGTCTTCTTGGGGAAGAGAACCATGCTTAATTCTATAGTTAAGTTTGCACATGTTTTGGAGACTTGGAACTTCATGCATAATTTTTTCATGTTAGAAACTAGTTATATTCTTATTTTATCACCGTACCATGTAATATCAAGCTTAAGTTTGATCACCAATGCATTTACATTTTGTATTTGGATCAATCTTGCATTAGTGGTTCACCCTGAACAATGTTTTGAAAAGCGTTAGGCGGACCCAAGGCGGTGGGGGGTATCCAAGGCGGCTAGGCGGAAGGCGGGTGCCTTAAGATTGAGGCGCCCGAGTTAGCAAAACCACTAATAATTTAGATTTTACTTGTTACGAAACACTCAAAAGACTATGAAGCACTCATATATCATGTATGTGATAAAACAATAGGTACACAACTACACATACACCAGAATGTCATAAAGATAAAGCAAAAGCTAACGAAAATGAAAATATGGAGGAATAGATCCTTACCTCTAGACTCCAGCCAAGATGATGGTATCATTGATTCATTATATTAGTTGCACTTGCACCTTACCACCTTCATGTAGAGAGAGTAGGAAGCCTTCAAGCCTATGCAAGTGCCTTATGCTTTGGATGGATGAAATCACAATGCAACCTGATTTCCTGCTAGACATAGGACATTGATATTCCAACAAAATAATATATCGCAGGAGGAGAACATTTATAATGTTATGTCTTTTGCAAAATGCCAAAATAATAAAAAGTAAAAAACTAAAATATTCTTCAGTCATTTGCTTAATTGCTTTATCAATCATCTTCGTCATTAAGATTTTGGTCTGATTTCGATCCATCATCATCAGAATCATCCTGAAGCTCAACATAAGCATCACCATCATCTGTATCCTCCTCGGACTCTAAAGGCACCTCATCTATCTCCATCAACCTCCTTTGTGAAGTAGATGAATTGGATGGCCTAGAACTTCTTCTTGGCTCATATGAAGATGCCGCTCCTGAAAAATTATAACATAATTAACATTTATAGGAGACCGATGAGCTTGTTGGAGAGAATATAAAGATATGATGCAGCATATACCTGATGCTTTATCAACTAATCCCCAAGTCAATTCTGATCCGGGATATACTTCTTCTGTTTCGGGATCCATATCATCTATCCAACTAGCTGCATCATCCATTTCTTTGTGCAAATAGGATCTTTGTTTTTATTATTTTGACGCTCATTAAGCCTTGCATTAAATTGAACATAGACAAGATCGTTCAACTTCTTTTGTTCTAACCGATTCCTCTTCTTCGTATGTATTTCTATGAAAAAATTTAAAAGCAATTTAAAATTTGTATGTATAATACTATAATTGTATATATTCAAATGAATCACATATTAACATAAATTGAATTTACCATCTCAAATGTACTCCAATTTCGCTCGCACCCAGAAGAGCTACACGTCAAGTTCAATATCTTCAATGCCATCTCTTGTAATAGAGGCGTTTTGGAACCATACATAGACCACCATTGTACTGCATATCATATCAATAACAATGTTATAACTTAAAACTACAATAATACAATATAAAAGTAAGAGCAAAAAATAAATAATAAACTTTATAGTCTAAAGATATACCTGGATTTATCTCAGGATTGTTCCTTTGCCTTATTGCCTATCTTTTCCAAATGGTCCACTTGTATCTCTATATGCACCAAGTTCCTTTGTTAGTTGATCTTGTGCATTTTCATCACCTTGATGAAAAGTTTTAATATATTGAAGAAGGCCATCCATGATTATCTCATTTCTCTTAACTTCAAGCTCATTATAATAGTAAAAAGGGTTCAAATAGTACCCAGCCGCGTATAGAGGACGATTAAGTTTCTTATCCCATTTCAACTCAATAATATCCAAGATGGGCTTGTACAATGCCTCTTCATTATTTAAGGATTTTATTATTTCTTTTTTTGCATTTTCCATTGCAGCTTAAATAAAACCCATGGTTGGCACTCGATCACTATCAACTAAACGAAGAACCTTCACTAAAGGTTGGAAAACCTTCAAAGCAAATATCATCCATTTCCAGAATTGACTATTCAACACTGTGGCTGCGACCCTCTGCCCCTTGATATGTTTTGACCATTTACAGTTTAACCAATCATCAGAAGTGAACATTAACCGTAGCTTTTCTTTTTGCTCCAAAATACTCTGCAAACTAAGAAAAGCTGTGGCAAAACGTGTAACACCAGGCCTTACCAAATCCTTCTTACCAGTGCAACGTCGCATCATACTCAAAGTAATGTGATGGCTGTAAATAAATACCGTAAGAGCCCTAGCTTTAGTGATAACAGATTTTACCTTTTGCATATTACCAATACCGTCAAGCATAAGGTCGATACGATGAGTGGCACATGGAGTCCAAAACACCTTAGGTCTCTTAGTTTTCAATAACTTTGCAGTTGCCATGTTAGATGAGAAACTATCTGTAACGACTTATATAACATTTTTCTCCCCAACCTCTTCGATATATTTATCAACAAACATAAAGATGCACTCTGCATCATGGATGTAATCATAAGCATCGACAGAACGCAAAAAACTTGTACCCAAGTGACAATTAACACATAGATTCATAATGCTTCGTCCCCTTCTATCCGTCCAACCATCAGTCATAACGGTGCATCCATATTTCTCCCAAGCATCTCTATGACTTTTCAAGCTTTCTTTTGTCAACTCAACTTTTTTTCTAAGAAAAGGCTCACCAAGCTCATATGATGTTGGACCAACAAAACCAGGACCATACTGACCAACGGCTTCCAACATTACATTAAAACTTTTCAATGAAACTGTATTCAATGCAATACCTGCCTGATACATCTAGCGAGCCACGTATTGACATACTCTTGCCCTCTCTTCCTTCTTATGTGTATCTTTAAGTGTAGGTTGCTTCCTTTTCCCTTTTGCATTTATAGTAACCTCAGGGTCCATTGCAACAAATTTATCCATTGGACCCTTTGTACGGGGTCTCTTGCTTGAACCTTCGACCTCAGCTACAATGCCATCATCATCGTCATCATCTCCAAAGATTTTCACGCTTCTCCTCAAGTCTTCAATTTCTTTTTGTTTTTCAACTTTTGTTTGCTTTTTTGAGTTGATGAAATTTAATATTTCTTCCCTGACATCTGATGGAACCTTCAAACATGGAGCCAATTCTCCTCGAATGCCAGCTATATGTTTCTTAAACCTGTTTATACCACCCCACAAAACTTGCCCACAAAACTTGCACTCGACTTTATTTTTATCCTTCCCATCTGGACAAAAACCGAACCTCCAACCCGGATCTTCTTTGGAATTTACAGAAGTAGAAGACATCGATACTTATGTTGATTTGCTCCTGGCACCTACAAAAGAATAGGAAAAAATAAAAAATGTTATACAACAGTCATTGATCCTTGATTCCTTTCATTGCAGGCTGAAGTTGGCTGGCTTTACAGCAGTGCTGTGACCGACCGACTGCTATCATGCTATGTGATACAAAAAAAAAGTGAACAATGAACACTAGCTGCTGTCAATGCCCTAAAAAAAAAAAAGAGAGATGATTGGCCCTTAACGAGAGAGAGAGAGAGAGAGAGAGAGAGAGAGAGAGAGAGAGAGAGAGAGAGAGAGAGAGAGAGAGAGAAACCTGAGAGGTTCTCTTCTAAAACAACATTACAGCAACAATGAACACTAGCTGCTGTGACTGCTGTCAATGCCCTCAAAAAAAAAAAAATAGAGAGATCGGCCCTCAACAAGAGAGAGAGAGACCGACTTACCTGGCTGGCCGGCTGTTGTGACCCAGCGTCACCCAGCGGTGGCTGCTGTGATCTCCGGCGGCGGCTGCTGCTGTGATCTCCGGCTGTAGTCGGGGTTGAGAGAAACCTGCATGCAGCCTCTTCGTATTCCCACACAACCCCAGAGAGAGAGAGGTACAGCAGGGTTATTAAAAAAACCCTAAAACGGATCCCGTTCAGCCCTTTTAAATGAGATATGGGGGCCACACAAAATTTCACTCGCCCGAACCCGCTTAAGCGCCCGCCTGTGCACCCGCTTAAGCGGGCCGAGATCCGCTTAGGCGCCCGCCTGTGCTTCAGCCGCTTATTGCACCGCCTATTGATTTTTGAAGCGCCTGGGCCTCCAAATCGCCTAGGCGGCCGCCTTAATTGCTTTTTAAAACAATGACCCTGAATCTACTCGTCTGTGCCCTAGAAGATGCTTTTATTGGCAAGCCAATCTTTGAAAACTATTGGTGATCCCAAGCTTGATCTGTGCCATCTAGCCCGAGAAGATGCTTTTAATTGCAAGCGAGTATTTGAAAACTATCAAAAGTAGATTTAGATGTCGAAGTATGCTTCTCCATGAAGATTATACAAATGAATGAGGTTGACTATGTGAAGAATAGAACATGTAATTTTTTACAATGATTTTTTTTTCAAAAATTCAGAAGTTGTATGAAATAATGACAAAAAGGATATTATCTGAAGTTCTATTATTATAAAAAATTGTCAATGTTGTAAACAATATTTTTAGAATAGAAATTTCAATTTATTCTCTAGAAATTGAGTTGAACTTTGTATATGTTGTAATTTGTAAATTTCCAGAAAAAACAAGTATGCAAAATTGAGTTAAGCAAAAATGTTAAATTTTATTCATTATAAAAATTTAATATTCAAGTGTTGAATGTTTTTGAAAGTGATGGGTAATATATCTTTTAATAACAACGAAAGAATAATTTAACATTTAAACTGACTAATCCATCTAAGGAAAACCTTTTCATCTTTTCCATTACATTGATAGTAGAAAAGGGGAAAAGAAAGGTGTAGTAATTCGTCCTCATGTAAAGAAACGAATAATTGGACCCTCCTTGATCTCTTGAAGCATCTATGTTTAGGATGAGCAGAAAAGATGAAAAAATTGTGATTTGTTTCTAATAGGTTGTAACTTGGACTGGCCAACCCAAGCCCAACCTGAATTTGAGCAGGCTTGTTGGGATTTTACAAGTATGAGTTGTGCTTGGGTTGAAATTTTCCAACCCGACCTCAATTCGCGTTGGGCTTGGGCAGAGGTTTTGGGCAACCCGACCCCACTCGAAATCCAACCATTTATTAAATATGTATTTGTTACAGTATATTATTGAGTAGAGGTTGTCTGATCAGAATACATCCTTTGGATTGTTGATCATTTGTTGAATACAAGTTGCGGTCGTGATGTGGTGGAACTTTGATGGACATTTATCCATCCAACGGTGGACCATCACCCATATAAGAATGCAAATGGTTGCTCTATGTGTTGCACTTTTGCAAAGGGTCCATTATAGGTTGATTTTTTTTCTCTTATACCATGTTGAAATCGACCAACTAGTCCACACAACTTACCCTACATGACCAACTCGACCTTGGGTTGGGCTTAGGCTAGGGAAGTTCAACCGGACCTCAGGTTGAATCGGGCTTGGCATTAAGCTCAACACCTCGGGTTGAGCTTGGATTGACCCCTCAACCCGCCCGAGTTGCAACTCTAGTTGATACGTGGGGCCTTTTTAGGAGGAGAACGAACATGAATAAATAGAACATATTTCGAATAGGAATAATTTCTCCGGTCATAACAACAAAACCTTGTTCCATCAAAATGGGGCTGACTATGTAGCACATAACAGAAAAATAAAGGACTTTAGCAATCATTGAACAATTATCATGTCAAAACAAGGCTCCACGAAGCGATGGCCGTTGACACTTGACAGAGAAAAGGGTTGCATATTCCATAGTTCTTTAGACAATTAGTAATAAGATCCCTAAATAACCACGCTGATTTGAAGCTCTGTTGATTCCGTAACTTCCTCACTTCTAGTTGTCATCAAACTAGGACAGTTAGAACCTGTTTATCCTAGATTTGACTAAAGAGTTAAAGATTGAAGTTGCCATCCGTCTTGTTGTTTGATTTCCCATGAACTCTTTCGCTGCTTAACAGGAGGTTGAACTCTCCTTTCTTTAGTTGTATCTTGACCAATATTTTGGTCAATCAATATCGTGAGGACTTTGAAACTGACTATGAATCTCTCTGAGGACATTTATATTTATTATTTTGATAATTCTAACAAGATTATGGATGGGAAAGTTAGAAACATTTTACCCATAATGTTTCTCTAATAGTCTATGTTGCTGTGCTTCAAAAAATGTCAGATATTTAACTTATACCTTTTTGGGGCACTCACAAGTCACAACACAATTATTGATACCTAGTATTCTTTTGAATGGTAAATTGTTATTTCAAAAATCGTTGCCATGTGAACATCTTTTTTCCTAAGCTGAGGATGGAACTTAATGCCTGGAATCTTCATGTACCTTTATTTTATTAATTCATATGACAATTGAATTCATGTAAATATGTAATGAGCTAAGTGCAATTTTGGATTGATTATTACTGATCACCTATAACCTTACATGTAGAACAGAAACATCATACACATGGTTTGGTTTAGTATAGAAAACAAATACAATCTATTGCCATTATATGTCCGGTTGACAGATATTCTAAATTTGGTTCCATAGCAGTCACTCTAAGTGAACTGGTCATCAGTTCAAACATTCTTTATTATCTTCTTCTTTAATTGGTTTTTATTACTTCCTCTAATTTCTTATTGGAACTTGTAACATGGATGCTGTTTTTACCATTATGAAGACAGACATTAATAATTCGCTGGTTACTTTAGGAGAAATTCAAGGATGTTGTGGATTGGCTTCGAGCAAATGCTGGAAAATCAGGAAGTATATCAACCGTGGGAAGTAATGATAAGAACAATTTGGTGGCTGTATCAGAGAAAAATAAACCCAGATTGCGCCTTGATACAAATAATGGATATGCGCAGTCGGGTACATCTGCTAGCTTTCCAAGCATGCAGAATGCGGGTGTATTTTCTAGTTCACAGAGTTTCGGTTTATTTAACACTTCGCAGAACTCTGGTCTATTTTCTAGCTCGCAGAGCTCGGGTTTATTTTCTACCAGTCAAACACCAGTCTTTCCTGGTAGGTCTTGGTCTTTGTTAATTGCAGAAAGGCCTAGATTTATATTACAGTGTTAATGATATATATATTCAAACATTGTAACAAAATGTAAGTTTCGATTTTCGTACACATTGGTTTTCTGTAAAATATCTGAAATCTGGTGAGTAGGACTGTGGGATAAAGCAAAAAGGTGCCTAAATCAAGGAGAATCAAAATAAAGTTCTGTATGACATGCCAGATTGGCACATGTAAATGTATGTAAATATACTACATGTATCTATAGCTCTTACGCTAATTTATCTGGTTATATTATGTCCTTTTTAGTTGGATGCCACTGACTTGGTCTTTGTATATTTTCTGTGTGTGTTTGTATAATAATTGCCCAGCCTTTGTACTTTTTCTCAGGAAGTCAAAGTTTTACTTCCCCAAACGTTGAAGCTTCAGGTGATATAGATGAAGGTGAGATAATAAAATCTCCCGTCATTATCATTGTTACTTTTTCCATAAATAATGTTGCTACTTCTGATTACAATGAAACTCATCTTTGTCTGGTTAGTTTAATTGACATGGCATCCGTTTTCTGCTTGGAAGTATGGGTTAGGATCACACAACAGGGTGGTGGATGTGTTGGGAGGGGGTGGGGATATATTTTTTTTCAACTTTTTTATGATCTGTTCAGGATATCAACTTATATATGCAATAATGTAGCAAATTGTTTTTAGGTTCGGCCTTGCGCTCTTAGTCCACCTTAATCTAAGAAACATGAGTTTCTGTGCTGCAACCGCAATCTGGAAAGGAGTGCGGTCAAGTGATAGTAAAGCAACTTCTATCTGAATAAACTTTGTTGTCACACTGTTTGCCAATGAGATCGGTATTTCTCTTTGTATTACAAAACAATACAGTATCCATATGTTGTTGATCTGTATTGCAGTATGAGGATATAATAAATGGCTTAACCTTTTCCGGTTACAAGAGAGGTGCAAAGCTATTTACTATTTAGGTTATTGTATTGACTAAACCCCTTTGGTTCACAGTATCTGATCTAACAACTGCATGAAAGAAAAATTGGGATTCTGTGGAAGTGCTCGCCAAAATTCTCAAAAACCAAGTTTATGAGGGCCATTGGACTAACAAAGGCAACTATCCTCCCCCAGGCATCCACATGGTCTAATTTGAGCTTTGGTGAAAGTTAAATTTACTAGATTTTTAACCAAAATAAAACACCACAATGTATCATAATTTAAACTGTAATATTTTTTCCATCAATAAACGAACACCTTGGCATAAACATGAAGTAAATTGCATGCCAAAATTAATGTCCAAATTGGTCCAAAGTTTTTAGAACAAGCCAATATTTGAAATCTCATGATGTAGTGATGTACAACAATATTATTGCACAATATTCTTCTTAGTTGTGAAATAATATTATAACTGTAAAATACATGCCTACTCGGCACCCAAAATAATCTCCTTGCGTTCCTCATTAAGGAGTCTGGCACCATGATTAGTCCTACCCTCTACACATCTTTTGTTGGCGTACTTATGTGTAATCTATTCTGATACTCCTTTTCCTCTTGATTGTATTGTCTTGTCAAGCTAATTAGGGCATCCCGTGTTTTATAGTTGATACACCTTTGTTGGGACCTTTGATCATCGATTAGGTTTAAAGCTTACAAAACATCATTGGTCTGTATTATGTGAGAGTAAAGTTATGGTCTCCATAATCAACTCCTCCCCAATGAGTATCTGTTTACCACAGTAGTAGCATCTATCTCATTGCCCTAAATGGGTTCATATATAAATCTCCATTTCCCTATTCTATTCGAAATCATCCCTCAACTTTTGGTTATATTGGATAAATACAATATCATCCATCCTATTCCAGTTTAAGCCTGTTTGAATCTGAAAAGCAGGATTTTACCACGATTAACATCTTTTGTGATCTATTGTTATACTAAAAAGACTCAAGTACGAACTTAAGCGTACTAGTTGTGGTTACAATTTGATGCAGTACAATCTAGTCCAAGAATGCGTTGAGCAATCCGTCATAAGTTGGGGATACTATGGACTAGATTGTGATCATTTGCTAACTGTTACAACTAGTTACAGTTAGCAATCTTTTGTGATTTTTGTTATACTAGGTAGGTGTTTGGACGGTAGGTGATATACAGTTAGCAATCTTTTGTGATCTATTAGCAATCTAGTACAACCATGTTGCTGACTGTTACAGTTAACCTGAATCATTTGCTAACTGCTACAGTTAGCAATCTTTTGTGATCTATTGTTATACTATGGACGGTTGATAAAAGTTCTATCAAATCACCATTGGATTACCCTTGAAGTTGAAATTTGGTGAGGATGATCATCTTACCCTAGACAACACATCCACCAAATTACAACAAATTCCGAAACTTGTAGAGTGGTCAAATGGTACCGTGGTCTAGGCTACCAGGGGGAGGACCGTGTACCCTATTCCCTATATATATATATATATATATATATATATATATATATATATATAGGGAATAGGGACCACGGTCCTCCCGACTAGATAACACGCTAGTCCTCCCATCCATTTGGGTGTCACATGACACTTTTTAACAATATTTTTTTTATTGATGGTCAATCCACTCTACTTAGATTAAGATTTTTTAAAAAAATTCTAAAAAAACTTTAAAACAACCTGATCAACGGTCGACAAATTTAACGATAAACTGTAACATGCAAATAGCCCTTGCTATGGTTAATTTAAAAATGCCAGTTGACATAATTTTTTTTCAATATTTTTTTTCATGATCATTATTAAAAGGGGTGTACCCATCTTGACCAACCCCTAACCCCGGTTAAAAAGTGCTATGTGGCACTCAAATTGAAGGGAGGACTAGCGTGTTGGCTAGTCGGGAGGATCGTGTTCCCTATTCCCATATATATATATATATATATATATATATATATATATATATATATATATATATATAGAGAGAGAGAGAGAGAGGAATGATAAAATGCGGCGTGCGATGTGTCCGGTGTCACACCGCAGCCGTATGATGCATCCGCTGCGTGTGTGCGATGCACGCAGCAGTGCATCAGATGGCTGCGGTGCGACACCGCACGCCGCATCCTAACACGCCTCTCTCTCTCTCTCTGTATATATATATATATATATATATATATATATATATATATATATATATATATATATATATATATAGTGCTAATACTGTGCGGCCGCTTATCGTGAAACTTAACTTGTGGCACTCCCTTGGGGGTTTTTTTAATTTTTTGGAGATTGATCTCCTCTCCTTTGATACACAAAAAATTCAGTCTCACGATAAGCCTGGACCTCAGGTGCAGCGTGAAAGCTGCACCGGAGCCGCTCCCCGCGCGCCAAGTGTCCCAAAAAACGCCCGGATCGACATTAAAAGTCCAGGACGAACCGCAGCCGTCCGATTCTTTTCGATCGGACGGCAGATTCGGCCGCCCGACATTAAAAGCACGGGATCGAGAGAGAGCCGTCTGATCCGTGCAGTGCACCCCGCCCGCAGCCGTCTGATCGCTGCAACGCACCCACGCCCCGCAGCGGATCGATCGCCCGCCGTCTAAAGCAATCCCATCCGTTCGATCCTTATGATCGGACGGTTGAAAATAAAATCGCGGTTACTGTAGCGGCTACAGTAACCGCGATTTTATTTTCAACCGTTGGATCCTGATGATCGGACGGTTGAAAGGATTCTCGCGGTTACTGTAGCGGCTACAGTAACCGCGATTTTATTTTCATCCGTCCGATCATCAGGATCGAACGGATGGGATTGTTTTGGACGGCGGGCGATCGATCAGCTGCGGGCGTGGGTGCGCTGCAGCGATCAGACGGCTGCGGGCGGGGGTGCGCTGCCCTGATCAGACGGCGGGCGATCAATCCGCTGTTTTAAACGCGGGGCGGCCGGATCTGCTGTCCGATCGAAAGAATCGGACGGCTGCGGTTCGTCCTGGGCTTTTAATGTCGATCCGGGCGGTTTTTGGGACACTTGGCGCGCGGGGAGTGGCTCCGGTGCAGCGTTCACGCTGCACCTGAGGTCCAGGCTCCCCGTCCCCTATATATATATATATATATATATATATATATATATATATAGAGAGAGAGAGAGAGAGAGAGAGAGAAATGATAAAATGCGGCGTGCGATGTGTGCGGTGTCACACCGCAGCCGTCTGATGCATCCGCTGCGTGTGTGCGATGCACGCAGCGGTGCAAGATGGCTGCGGTGCAACACCGCACGCCGCATCCTAACACGCCTCTCTCTCTCTCTCACTCTCTCTCTCTCTCTCTCTCTCTCTCTCTATATATATATATATATATATATATATATATATATATATATATATATATATATATATATATATATATATATATATATATATATATATATATATATATATATATATATATATATATATATATATATGGTGCTAATACTGTGCGGCCGCTTATCGTGAGACTTAACTTGTGGCAATCCCTTGGGGGGTTTTTTAATTTTTTGGAGATTGATCTCCTCCCCTTTGATACACAAAAAAATTCAGCTCATTCCAAAACCTATAGGTCATTCAAATGTGTTAATCAAATTGACGGTAAAAATGAACGACCGATAAAAGTCGAGCCCATTTGAATGGCCTATAGATCTTGGAATGAGCTGGATTTTTTTTTGTGTGTGATATCAAGGTGTAGGTGATCAACCTTTAAAAAAAAATTTCAAAAAATACCTCCGAGGAGGGTGGCCGCACGATAAGCGACCGCAATGTATCGCCATTCTATACACATTACACACACACACACCCATGGTTTGAGAGTTCATGTGAAGCCGAGCCAGTTTGCCCGAATCGGTTTGGATTTTTGTTCTAAGCGAAAACACCCCCTTGAACCTAAACTAGTTCAGATCTAGTTCGGTCAAATATTTTGGATCATATTCAAACTAGGGGTCGACACATACCTTAAAGACTTGAGGGTAGATTTTACTAGACAACAATAAGCCCGTAATATTATATGGTTCAGAATGTTGGCTCTTAAAGCGAGCTCATGCTCATATGATGAGCATGACAGAGATAAGATGTTGAGGTGGATGAGCAGATAAAATAAGAGTGATAGAGTGAGGAATGAGTGTATTAAAAGAAGTGTTGGAGTTGTATCAATTAAGGACAAAATAATGGTGAACATATTAAAATGGTTTGGGTATGTGCAACGTAGAGCAAAGGTGGCTCCAATAAGGAGAGGGTCTCATATTACCTTGGAAGGTCCAAGGAGGAGAAGAAAACCTAGAATAACATTAATGAAAGTTGTTAGAAAAGACATGGAACAACGTTCATTGATCACATGTATGTCCCTATATAGAAATGAATGGTGTAGAAGGATTCATAAAGCTGACCCAAAATAGATGGGACATGACTTTATGGTTATGATTATGGTTTTCTCACTATTGTTCTTCATATTCTAATCAAACTCCAATTTGAATTACATTAGTGAGGGCCTAAAATTATTTTTCATTACATATTGCACTTGTTCTCTTGTCCTTTTCTTCTTACCTTTCTCCTCCATTTTTTTTAATCAAAGCTTTATCCCTTATAAGCGCGTGGTGTTTCTTCTTAGGGAGAAACATGATTGGGAGAGAAGTGAAAAAAGGGGCGAGCTTTGACAACAATTAGATTTTTTTTTCATATTTATACAACTCCCGCAACCCACCACCCCCAACAAATACGAGTGCATGCTATTTCGTCTCAGAGAAAAACATAATTGCTAGAGTCCGGAGAGGAGTGAAAAAAGGGGTGAGCATCGACGCTTTGGCAACAATCAGCTATGTTTTTTTTTCTCATTTCTATACAACGCCCTCCTTCACTGCCTAATCCTTCTCTCTAATCTACTCCCTCCCTCGCTGTCTCTCTTCTTTTTCTTTGGTTATTTTATGTTTTCGTTTTTTGCTCTTTTATTTGTTCATTCTCCATACGATCCTTCTTTGTACTTTGTGTGTGTGTGTATACCGAATTCTCTCTATCTAAGCTTTCCCCATCATTCCTTTGAATTTCATGTTGGCTAGGATATTTTTATTATTCCCATCTGCTTCTTGATAACTAAGTTCCTTCCTCATATAGTTTTGTTAGTTTTATTTTTTTTAATATTTTGTTTGATTTTGGCTATTTGGTTTTTTCTACTTTAAGTTTATGTTGGGTATTGTGTATTTTTTTCAACTAGTGCTGATTTATTTGCCTTTTAAAGCTTAATAGAAGCACCAACCAAGGTTAATGCCACATTAAAAGGTGTAAACTAGGTTAAAAATTGTGAACTAATCATTTATTACTATTTTATATCGTTGTTTTTGTATATAGACATAAGTTTTTTTTTATTGCATCACATCTGGGTGGGGTTAAGGCGGGGACCCCTACCAGTTACCTATTCATTGAAGGCGGGATTCGATCCCAATTCCTAGGTCTCCGGCACCACGACCAAGAGACTTTACTTTACCTGCTAAGCTAATTGGCACCCTCCTTATGAATTATGACCGGTAATGTATGTCTAATATATTTAAAAATTTTGCTATCTCCTAGGCAATACCTCACCTTGGTAGGCCTTATTATTAGGAATCACCTAGTTGTCTTGGCAACTTTGGATCAACAAGAGCTACAATAGTCTTATTTCACTGGAAAAATATGGCTGCATTGCATTAATGTTAAAATTAATGTATGTATTTTGGATTACGTTGCCATTATTATTATTATTTTTTCAGACATTACATTGCCATTATGGTAATGTAAACTTGGCCTTTTCTATTGAGATCACTCTTTTGGGAAATATTCCACATTATTATTGCCTCAAATTTTTATATAACATTGGTTGTGCTTGAACGCTGCTAGTTATCAGGCTTATGTAACCTTTGGGGTCTAGTTAATGAGTATCTGGTTTTTATATAATGACATTCATCAAACTTGACTTTTTATGTAGTTGTGCTGCCCCCCCCCCCCCCCCCCCCCCCTCTTTTGTATTTGCTAAAAGTTTTTGTGTGAACTTGCTTAATAATACAAAACATAGACTAGTGCAGTGAAAGTAAACTTATTGTTTATGACTTATATTGATGTCTAGGAAATGATTTGGAGCAGCCAAGTAGTCCTTCTTTTAAAAAGACTGAAGAGAAAGGAATTGTTATTGTACATGAAGCCAAATGCAAGGTCTATGTAAAGGTATACATCTTATTTAGAAATATCAATCAAAATGATTGTCATGTTGTTTGTGTACTTGCAACATCATATAAATTATTTAGTTCATTTTGAGGCTGTGCTGATATGTACCATCTATGATTTAAGGGACCTTTTTATTTTATCGAGAAGCTCCTTAAACAAAATCGAACTCAAATAATCATGAGCTTTTCATTGGCGGGTGGTAGACCTATTTCTTGATTCCAGCATTTTTTCTAATATTTAGGACCAATCCGTCTTGGCATTGTTATAGCAAAAAAGGTTAGGAACCGTACAGACATGGTTAGCTCTTGATATCCAATTGCGGGATCAACCAAATTCAGGCTTGAACATAAACTTTATAACATGTATGAGAGTGAGGACAGAGAAAATGTGAGACCCATTCTTATTGGGGATGAATCCTGAGCATATGCAAAATACATGTGATCGTCTTCATATATCATAAGCATAACCATCAAGCCATTTCATGAATAAGAATTGTATGAAGACATTGCAATTTCTATACATTTTCATCAACCTAACAAACCTTTGGAAGTAGTCAAATATCCATGTTTGACTGTGCTATGATTCTTGGAGTGGTTCTTTCTTCTTGCATATTAATGTGACATGAATTCCCTGTTTGCATTATCTTCTTTTGTAAAAGTTAACTTTTAATAATTTTTTTCATAAAGTAATATGTTGTAGTATGCAATTTAAAAGAATACCATCTGATCAAAAGTTAAATATTTGTCGTGCCTAATCTTATGTTTTTTTTTCACATCTTTTTATTATATACAGCCAGACAATCCTACAGACAACGGTTGGAAAGACATCGGCGTAGGTCAGCTCTCCATCAAATGTAAAGAAGGCGCTGACAGATCTACAAAAGAGTCCAAGCCTACCATTGTTATTCGAAATGATGTACGTTTTATGATCTACTCCTTAAGGTTTCAAATTGCAAAGTCTGGCTCCATGGTGCTGTCAAGGGTTTACAAATTTAAAATGACTTGCTATTATCTTTGAAAAGGATGAAGATATAATAGTACAATATAACCATAACCATCAAATCTGGCTCTATCTATTTGGGGTTGACTTTATGACTCCTCCACCCATCATTTCTGTTACGGGATGTCTTCTATTGTCAATGCAAGCTTCACTATATCGCTTCTAAGTCTAACTACTTCCTTCAGTTTTCTTTAGATCTTCCCCTTTTTTTCTTAGCCCTGAAAAATAGTTGTTTATGCTCTCTATTATAGATGTCTTTCCTTTAATATACTCGTTACCAACTCTGCCCTCCTAGTTTTTCCGAACACCGACCTCAACATCTTCATCGCTACCATGCTTATCTTGTATGCTAGAGCCCTCTTTATGGCCCAACCTTTTGAACTGTACAACGTTGAAGGCCTTAATGATTTCGTCCGAACCAACTATGCTTTATTGTATATATCCTTATTTACCTCTATTCATTTGTACAATAGATCCAAGATGTTGAAGATAACCATATTGTTGTTTTCCTGTTCAAAAATTTTGAATGAGGCTAATTGTCACCAGTAGTTTCATTAAAGTTGCATTTCATGTTCTACTTTAATTTTACCAAAATTTTATCCTTATCTTCCAAAGTTTTACTCCATTCCTCTATTTGATATTTAAATTATCACTATCTCGTTGACTAACACTATATCATATGCAAACCATGGTACTTTCTTGAACATTTAACATTAATTTCATCAACAATAAGAGGAAAAAGATACGGGCGTAGTGTTGACTTTTGGTGAAGGCCCATGATGATCGGAAACTCATTTGACTCACGCTAGTAATTCGTTGAATGGCATCATGCATCAACGAAGGAATTATGGAGACAGCTGTTACTGTAGAGGAGTCGAACCCATATCTTGGTGCTCTGTTGCTAGCAATTGGACGGTTGAGGCTGAGTGTTCAATGAAATTCTTAAATTCATGTGTCATTATGTTTTGGTTGTAAGTTGTAACCGCAAGTGGCGCCTAAGCACTAAATTGCCATGTCCATATGTTTTGACACCAGTGTCCGTGTTGAAACGCATGGACATGGAATTTATCTCAGTGCAATGTGTGACAAATCATAGAAGCACTCCTAAGAATCTGAGATATAAATATGGTGGCAAAGCAAATGTCGCTTGTATGCAGCTAGTCATCCTCATCAGACGGGTATCTCAGCTTGCTTAATATGGCTTCATGATTGTAATTATATGAACCCAGTTACTTCTTGTGTGTATAATCTTCCTTGTCCCTGGCTCATTAGAGTGGTCCTCCATCACCTCAGTGCAATGTGTTGCTCATGGAGATCAATAAGGATTTTGTCTGTTCATCAAAGGTGCTTACTGGAGCTTAATAGATCTCTGTCATTTTGCTTGATTGCAGGTTGGAAAGATCTTGCTCAATGCTTTGATATATCCAGGCATAAAGATGAATATTCAAAAGAAGACGATCGCCTCGATATTTCATACTTCGGTTAGCCTACATTTCGCAATTCCTCTCTCCTTTCTTGCTAGCGAGCATATGAGATTTAAACTAATCCCTGCTTTTCAAAGCAGGAAAGAAAACAAATATTACTGTTCTATTGCAATTGTGGTTTCTACGCATTTAATAGCTTCTCATCGTCAACAATTCGATGCGTGCTAAGCATTCACATGTTATTCTCAGGGTGGCGATGGTGACACCGCCACTGCTCGCACTTATTTGCTAAGGATGAGAACCGAGGAGGAGACCACGAAACTGGCGACGACAATTAAAGAATATGCCCCGTCTGCATAGAAATATATTTGAGCAAATTTAACCTTATCTCGGGGCGGTTTTTACTGCTATGGGAAGTGTAATATTCAATCGTTTACCGATGAATTTTGCAAGAATAAACTGATATGAGCAGACATCGAGGCATTGCTATAGAAGGCATGCCAGTGACTTCTAGGGGCATCAGTGGATAAGTCTTCGCTTTTTTCCCCCTTTGATTTTCTCAATAGATTCTAGTGATCATTTGAGTACTTGTCCTGTTTCTGGTGTGCATCATTGTTACTGCTGAGTGTTATCAAGTGAATTAACTTGTTTGTTCTTTGGGAAGCTTATCTGTGAAGAAGGGCAAGCTGTAGCAATGATTTTGATGCTATAGTGATTTGACTGTAGTAGCTACAATGAAACACTGTAGCAATCGGATTGCTACTCAGAAACCTGAATGGTCACTTCAGAAATTATTGTTGCAGCTACAGTGATTCTGGAGTAATAAAACAAGGAATACAGTAACAGTTCGGTTGCTACATTGAATTCATTTTAGAATTAATATTAAATTATTTTAGAATTAATTTAGAAAGGTACCATAGTAGAACCCTTTATTTAAATAAAAATTTATTAATTTAAAACCATTTAATATTAATTTCGAAAGCTCTTGGCGAGACCTTTCAAATGGTATAATTTTGGGGGACTTAGTGATAGGTCTGTGACAAGATTTTGTTAAGGGGCTGTTTGTTTCAAAGTAAGCGGCTGCCGAAGTCACCGAGGTGTCAGAACTCAAGCATTTCGGATGTTTGTTTGGGTGAAAGTGATCGCAGAACTCGGAAGTGTGACTTCCGATCAACCTTGAGAGGCCTCTTTTTCAACCACTCGACACCGAAGTGCCAGAACTCAAGCATTTCGGATGTTTGTTTGGGTGAAAGTGATCGCGGAACTCGGAAGTGCGACTTTCGATCAACCTCGAGATGCCTCTTTTTCAACCACTCGACTTCAGAGTTTTTTGGTTTGAAGTGGGACTTCCTTCATCCGGAAGTGAGATTTTATATGCCATGTTATACCTGCAAAACACTTTTTATACTTTATGTCATTTTCCTTATAACACTTTTACCAAAAATCTATGCCATATTATCCTTGTAGAACACTTTCTACACTTCTGTCACTTTCATGAAGAACACTTTCGTCAAAACAAACACTGAAAGTGGTAGAAATATAGCTTCTAGCATTACCACTTCTATCAAAACAAACAACGGAACTGGGACTTCCGGTCGGAAGTCCCGGTCAATACTTCCAGCACTTCTTCCACTTTCAGCACTTCTCCTACTTCCTAACAACCAAATGGCCCCTAAGTGTAGGTCCAGCTAAAAAGGTTTTGTTTTTATAGATCCCAATTAAAAGATCAAATTGTATTAATTCTAGTGACTGGAAAAAAAGACATGTCTAGGAGAGTTGTCATTTTAAAAAATTAAGAATGTTAACCAAAGATGTTGCTCCCTCACAGTTTCGACACTAATAGCCGAGTCATTATAGTCGCTATAGTGATTTCATTGTAATTGCTACAGTAATGTCACTGTAGCTATAGTGACTTTCATTGTGTCTGCTATAGAGATTTCGCCTTGGTTGCTACAGTGAAATCACTGTAGCACTGGGTATCATTGAATATTTTTTAGTATCATTTATTACAGTAGCAGTCACATATGATAATTTTTATGTATCTACTACAACGATTTAAAATGATACTCAAATATATGAAATGATACTCAATTTTCTAAGTATCATTTGCAATGATACTTAATTTTCTAAGTATCATTTTGTATATTTGAGTACCATGTTAAATCATTTAACGTCTTCAGTGATTTCAATGTAGCAACTATAATGATTCACTGTGGTTGCTACAGTGATTTCAAATTATACTCAAATATGCCAAAATAGTACTCAATGCTATAGTGATTTCACTATAGTATTCACGGTGAGGGGCGTAGGAGGTTCCGACGATTGGGAGGAGGGTTTGGAGAGGGGTTTCGATGAGTAATGAGGGAGAGGAAAATGAAGAGATATTGTGTGAGGGACAGAATGAGTTTTGGCAAATGGGAGGAGGGGTTGGAGGAGGTTTTAGCGAGTGGTAGGAGGGGTTGGACGGGATTCCAGCGAGTGACGAGGGAAAGAAAAATGAATAGACAATGTGTGAGGGATGGAGGTGGAGCGGAAGGGATTTCGACGAGTGGGATGAGGGGTTGGAGGGGGTTCCTGCGAGTGGGAGATGAGGGGTTCTAGCAAGATGAAAAGTTGGAGAAGGGGTTTCGGCGAGTGGGAGGTGCTAGACCAGGTTCTAGCGAGTGGGCGGTGTTGGAGCAGGTTCTAGTGAGTGAGGAGGGAGGGGGAAAGGAAAATGTGAGGTGAGAGGTGGTGGGGGCGGAGGGGTTCCAACAAGATGAGAGCAGATAAGCAGGGACGAAAGCAGGATTTCATCTTTGGGGGGGTCAAAGCATGAACCAAATTTTTTTTCACCAATTTAATGGAAAAAAAATCATCTTTGGGGGAGAGAGAGAGAGAGAGAGAGAGAGAGAGAGAGAGAGAGAGAGAGAGAGAGAGAGAGAGAGAGAGAGAGAGAGAGAGAGAGAGAGAGAGAGAGAGAGAGAGAGAGAGAGAGAGAGAGGTCCAAAAGGATAAATTATACTTTGCCCCTTGAAGTTTAGCTTAAAAACACTTAACCCGCCTGTAGTTTATTTTGTTCCAAATCGCACCCTAAAGTTTGAAATGTTAGCACAATACCCCCCCCTTTTGTCAATTACTTATTTCCTCATTTGATAATTTTTATTTGATTAAAACTGAATTGAAGGGGGCAAAATTTAGTTTTTAAACTATAGGAGGGTTAATTGTTTTTGAGCTAAACTTCGGTGGGACAAAGTAATGTACCCAACCCAAAATTTAGGGGGGGGGGGGGGGGGGGGGGGGGGGGGGGCGGGCATGGCCCTCCTTGATCTATGTGTAGTTTCGTCTTTGCGGATAGGCAAAAAGGTTTATTTACCATTTAATTTTTTTTTGTTATCATAACCCGTTTTAAAAGGATCACTCTAGTTTTTAAAAGGTTGGAAACTATTAGCTTTTCACATACTTTGGTTTGGTGGAATTATTATAAACAAACAAGCAAAACTGTTCTCTTAGTCAAATTGATCTGTTTAGAGGTGGCAATGGACTCCGAAATCCGACCCAAAACATCAGGTATAGGTACAAATTTTATATCCAAAAAATGGTTTTGGGTATGGGTATAGGAATGCTACCCGATTGACTTTTGGGTATGAGTACCTCAAATCCCATACCCAAAACCCAATTACTCTAACTAGTGTATACTAGATACTACAGTTTGACTCAAAACTCATTATCGTATACCGAAATTCTAATCGCTCATATCGTTACCCAAACTTATATTCTAATAAAACCATTGTGATAAGAAACAATAGACATTCTAAATACCTTATTTTTTTTTACCTCAAGTAACAGCATATATGATGGAGAAAAAGAAACAAAATTATATCCAAATCATACCCAAAACCTGATTGGGTATGAACCCTCTTCTACCTGAATAGCACCCATTATCTATTTAATTTTTGATAAAAACAGATCTATATCTCTATATCTATATCTAATAGTCTATATATATCTATACTAAAATGGAAGCCTCTCTCCCGTGTTATGACACGTGGACGTCTTTTAATGAACTAGAATTCTTCTTCCATGTGTGAACGCGGCTCTCTTTTAAATTCATTTAAAAACCTACCATAAAGATGATAAATTTTCATTCAATGGCATTTAATGGTCATTTGATGTTAATCTCTCTCTCTCTCTCTCTCTCTCTCTCTCTCTCTTTAACAAGTGAATCACACTCACTTTAGATTTCACACTTCTTCGAACAATTGCGATATCGACTTTGTCAAATGGCATGCATCAAGCACATTCGGGCATTGCCCGGGTTTCTTACTAGTATAATACTAAAATGGAGCCCGCTTTTCCGTGTTGTGACACTTGGAACACTTTTGTTGAATCCTTCTCCCGTGTGTGAACGTGGCTCTCTCTCATAAATTCTATTAAAACCTTATTTAATGGCCATTTGGTGTTAATCAGGTGTTAATTAGAAAAATCATTAGTACTATATCTCTCTTTTTAACAAGTGAATCATATCCTGACAAGTGAATCACACTCACTCCAGATTGCATACTTCTTTAGGTGGCTGAGATGTTGTCTATGCCAAATGGCGTGCATCAAGTTCATCCGGGCATTGCCCGGGTTTCTTACTAGTATCTATACTAAAACGGAAGCTCTTTTCGGTGTTGTGACACCTTGATGTCTTTTAAAGAACCATAATTCTTCTTCTCAGTGTGAACGCGGTTCACTTTTAAATCCTATTAAAAACCTACCATAAAGATGATAAATACTCATTCAATGGGATTTAATGTTAATATCTCTCTTTCTAACAAGTGAATCACACTCATTTTATATTTCACACTTTTTTGAACAGTTGCGATGTCGTCTGTGCCAAATGGCATGCATCAAGCTCATTCGAGCATTGCCAGGGTTTCTTACTAGTATATATATATATATATATATATATATATATATATATATATATATATATATATATATATACACTAAAATGGAAGTCTCTTTTCCTTGTTGTGACACGTGGATGTCTTTTAAAGAGGTAGACTTCTTCTTCTGTGTGTGAACGCGGCTCTTTTTTTTAAATCCATTTAAAAACCTACTATAAAGATGATAAATTTTCATTCAATGATATTTAATGGTCATTTGATGTTGATCTCTCTCTTTGTGTCTCTCTCTCTAACAAGTGAATCACACTCACTTAGTTTCACACTTTTTTGAGTAGTTGTGATGTCGTCTTTGCCACATGGCTATCATCAAGCACATTCGGACATTGCCCAGATTTTTTACTAGTATCTATACTAAAATGGAAGTATTTAATGGTCATTTGATGTTAATCTCTCTCTGTCTCTCTCTTTCTCTCTAATAAGTGAATCACACTCATTTTAGATTTCACACTTCTTCAAACAGTTACGATGTTGTCTTTGTCAAATGGTGTGCATCAAACACATTCGGGCATTGCCCGAGTTTCTTACTAATAATCCTGAAATGGAGGGGGAGTTTTGACGCCTCCATATACGGGGGCTTGTGTTGGAGATGCTCTAATAAGGTGATTCATAAGACTTGGTCGGTTCAGGTCGGACTAGGACCAAATAGTGTTGGGTTTGACTTCACCCTGACCCATTGCCACCCCCGCCAAGGTCAAAAAAAAAAAAAAACTGACGGTGTTAAGACGGATGCTCGAATAAGGTGGCTAAGCCAAGTCATACGACTTGGTCGGTTCAGGTCGGACCAGGACCAAATTGTGTTGCGTTTGACTTCACCTTGACCCATTGCCACCCCAGCCAAGGTAAAAAAACAAACGAGAAAACTGACGGCGTTAGACGGAGGCTCCGTCAGTCCGCTACGTAGAAACAAAACAAGGCCGTACAAACATAAAAAAGGCTGTAACCAGTTAACCACTTACTATCAGACTTACCCAAAACGGAGGGGTATTCCCGTCATTCCGGGAACGTGCCCTGCTCCCCGCCCAATGGCGGCGAAGCCCGGGATCTATTCGCATCTAACGACGCTGTCTAATGGCACCACACGTAATTCCGTACTGAATCCGGGGTACTTTCTCTCTCTCTCTCCTCTGTCTCTCCCTCTCGTCTCGCTCTTCGCTCCCCCTAAATTAATGAAAAAAAAAAAATCCTATAAGAGCTGGGATTCCTAGAGAGAGAAAAGAGAGAGAGAGAGAGAGAGAGAGTTCTTGGTCGAAACCTGCGGCGCTTCCCCCCCCCCCCCCTTTCCTGAAATCGCCGTCCGTTTGACCTTCGGACATGGCTGGACTCCTCTGCGTTTCCCCTTTGGTCACCTGTTGATCTCCCCTGCCTTTTCCTCTATTTTTTTTTTCTCCGTTTACCTATTTTTCGCGCTGCACATCTTTTGAGAACCGTGCTGTCCTCCTCGGAATCCCCGTTTGGTCATTGTCTCTCACCCCCTCGGCAGAGACGAATCGGCTGATATTTCCCCTTCTCCACTCCCTGGTACGAGAGGTCTCCTCTTTTCCCTTCCGGATCACTTCTCTTAACCCCCCCCTGATGTGCCATCTCCCGATCATGCATGATTGCTATGTACTGATTTCTGATTTGGGTTTTCTGGGTTTTTTTTTCTTTCTTCTTCTTCTTCTCAATTTTCTGTATTTTTTATAGAGAAATAAGCGCAATGCTGCATCGGTTCTTGGTTCTGGGCTTCACTTGTCTGTGATCTTCTTGCTGTTTTCTGATATGGGTTTATCTTATTATGCATTTGTTTGGTGTTTTTTCTGGGAATCTTCATCTGGGTTTGATGGTTTATTGGGTGGGGAAGTTCTCTGCATGCCAATGTACTGATTACTGTTTTCTTCTAGATTGTTTTGTTGATCATTAATAGATTACAGTGGTTTGAAAGCTCTGACATTGGTGAAAAATTTGGCTCCTTTCTCATCGAAATCCGGTTTGAAACGACCGATGACAATGTGTTAGAACATCTCCAAAAGATTCATCATCAAAAATAGCTGATCAAGAGCATCTTTTCAACAATAGCTAGCCCATGAGACTACCCAACTCCAAAAGACTCTATATCCTCTTTACTAAAAATCTGAAATTACCAAAAGCCCCTACACATGTCTAAACTGTTTACCGAATCGAATAAGCGGTTAATTACCAAAATGCCATTGGGTATTTTATATATAAAGCAATTTTGGATTTGGAATGAAAATTAATTATAAATATTTATAAATCACATAAACTTAATTAAAAGTATGGAATAAATCATAAACATTTTTGGGTTCGAATTTCTGGCCGTTGGGCTCAGATTTCGATGAGGCTTGGATTTTCACCAATGGTCAATTTTTTTGTCCGTTGGACTCGATTTTGAGGAGGCTCATATTTTCACCAACGGTCGGATTTCGGCTCGGATTTTGATGAGGCTCGGATTCATTTTATAAATAGATGCTTAGAGAGATATCTGCTCCTCTTCTCTCAGAGCTCAGTCACTCCTGTCATTACTCTAATTACCCCTCATTTACCTACCATCCAAATAGAGCTTAGATTGGGAAAAAAAAAGTTCAGTACTTTCCATCCTCTATTAACTCAACGCCAAATAAGGACTCCAATCACAATTAGGTAAAAGAAGCAGTGTTTGAATGCCATACCCATGGCCATCGAGCCTTGTCCATCCATGGGAGGTTGGCTTTATGAATCATTCTTCCACAACAATCCATGATCCTTTCCTTATAGGAGCCGCCTCTGTCCTTCGTTGTACACTTGTACATACCCATACCATCTTAATCCGAGAAGTAGAATTTGCACTGAAGCAAAAGATCCATTCTTAATGCTTGTTACTTTGAGTATGTACATAGACTAGATTATTAGTTATATTTCCATGAATGTTCCTCACATGCATCATCATATTAACTAAAGTAGCATCGATTCTGATCGATAATAAGACATTGATAAAACAGATTGCTTGTCACCTGTCTAGAAGGGGATTTTGGGTATAATGTACACGCCAACACCAGCTCTGGATATGATCCCACTCTTGCCTTAATCAGTGACATGTTGCCAAATATATTAGAATGTACCTTTTCTACTTTGTTACGCTCTAATGTTCTCCATACTGTTGAAGTTCCGTAGTTTATCCAGACTGTTGAATTAATAGATCGGCTGTTTTCATAGTGTGCATATCATGCCAGTTTTGTTCGGAAGATGAGTAGAAAATATAGAATAATAATGCGTCTAGCCGCTCATACTGGATTCGGAGTTGTCATCTTTTATAAACGTTGTTGGATTTACTTCCCATGCTGTGCCAACAATTGACATTGGTAAGATCAACATTGACATGCTCATTAATTCCTTGGAAACCATTATTGTAGGCTTTTAGTTTATCACTCTTGCTCTTGCACTTGCACTTGCATGACATAGTATATCTTTTAAGGCATCTTGATAAGGAAAAAACACTAAAGCTTCTTATTGAGCCCCACCCTTCTGAAGTTCCTTTTTTTTTTCACAGAGAAATTTAAATGTTTTCTTTTATTTCTGTCTCATCATAAATACTATGTTATCTATCAAATAAATCAGATATGGAAAATTCGGAATCGAATGAAAGGTCCAAGAAATAGTCACTTGACTAGCGTAAATATTTAGTTTGGAATTTTGGCTTTTACTTTTGGATTTTAAGCTGTGTGAAATGGGTTCTTAAACTGAAGCCTTATTCATTGGTTGGTAAATTGGGACTCTCTTGTTGAAAAACAATATTATTTTGTTTCTACATTAGATAATTATGGTGATTATGACATATTATAAGACTAAATTTGCTGCACTATTTTTTTTTGCGGGATCCATTTTTTACTCAATTAATGACACCATGGATCCGAGTATCCCATCTGAAATTCCTGTTTGAATTGTTTTGTCTGCTTATGCATATAAATAGCATGATGCTAATAGTTGTTTTCTATCATTGTCAGTGTTTTCAGAGGCGGGGGCGTAAGGTGGGGCATTTTGCCTGCTGTGGGGCGGGGTGTAAGCCCCAGGGCGTGGGGCGTAAGCCCCTTGAATTTTTATTTTTTTAATTTAAAAATATATATAGAAATAAATAATATTATATAAATAAGTGAAAATAGATTAAAAACAAAAAAAACAAAAAAAAAACTATGAGCAAAGTTATCAAACAAAGCATTTAAGCCTACAAACATGGTTGATAAACCACAAATATATAAAAAATGGTAATAAAAATGAACTTGTTATTGTCTTTCAATATCATTTAAGATCTAATTATAAGTTTCTAACCAAAATTCAAATTATCAATGTTTATATTCCATAGATTCTACCATTCCATACATGATATAGAACCAATTTAAAACAACTTTAGTTCCCAAAATATCATAATCGTCATCCAAGAGATTAAGACACATATAAAAGATCACACGGTAGTAATCAAATCATTTTTTTTCAACTATGCAGATAAACTCCAATGGGGCATAAGCCTAGGCCATTGGGGTGTAAAAGACGTGCCCGGGTGTTCGGGGCGTACGCCCCAGTGGTTCGAGCGTAAGCCCCATAGGAAAAAAGCCCCAGCTGGAGCCGCCCCGCCCCGGGGCGAGCCCCGGGCGTACCCTGGGGCGAGTTTTTTAAAACACTGATCATTGTTGACTGGTTACCATACCTGTTCTTTCCATGCAATGAGGCTATTATGTGAAAAGTAATTTTTCTTATTTGTTGATTCGTAGATGAGTTAATTTAACTTATCTGTTTTACTTTCTTAAAACAGTGCTTTCCTACAATGTTTTCATGCCAATCTTATATCGTGACTATGTCTACATTTTTTTTCTATAGTCCTTTGCAAGTTATAGTTTCTCATTTGTAATTTGTAGGCAAGTGAAGCTTTGTTACCACCATGGATAGTGACGCATTCGTTGAGCATATGGTACCCTCGGGATTATTAGTTGGCGTAAAATTTGACTTATTATCTGGAGATGATATAGTAAGTATTTTTGTAGTATCTATTGCACTTCCATGATTTTATTTGATGACAATCAGATATGCATTTGAAAGATAGCTGTATGTATAATGGTCGCTTGAAGTCAAGGAACAAAAAATTGATATATTTTATGAGAAATATCAGTTTTCCCTCCCACCCGGAACGAAATCACTCCCATCTAAAGACACTGTTTTTCCCTTAGGTAACATAGATTATGAAAGACCACAAAATATCGAGCGAACTATATTGGTTACCGGAGGTTTCAAAATACAAATCAAAATCGATATTTGAAACCCTGCGTGTAGTGATACATGCCTTCTACGAACATCCTTGTATACTTCATATTACTTGGAGTTATCAGGCATCAGCTGCATGTGTCAGTTCATTTAGCATGACACCGAGAGTTTCCCTTGTTCTCTTTATCTGTAAATTTTGTTCCATTGTTGAATCTCTGTTGCTATTGTTTTCATTAATACCAATCTTTCTACTGTTCTTTCTGGAACTTTTAAATTTTATGGACGAGCGCGTTGCTTGACAAAATGAACAAAAAAGATGATCCTTTGCCCATTTATTTGCCGTAGGCTTCATCGAATTGAAGATGGTTTTTCTAAATGGAATCATTTTTTCCAATTCCCTTATCACCGATTCTTCTAAATGGAATGTTATCTTTTTTCCAAATCCCTTCTTACCTGGTCTTTTCTGGTCTCTTTCTGTTTTTTCTTCTCATGTATGTACTATCTTTAGTTCAGCTTGCTGACATGCCCACAAATGGTTTATTAGAGTGACATCTATTTTGATCCAAGCTTCTGTTAGCTTCTGACGGTGACTCAACTTGCCGGGTAGTGAAAGATATAAGAAATTAATTGAATTTAAAGGCATTCTAATCATAAAGTATCAGATAAATCTATATCAAGGGGATGACTAATTTTATCATATTTTTTTGTTTTTTGGACTACAAACTCATAGAAAAGAAGATCAATCCTTTCAATACCATACTATCTCACACGGCAATGTGTTCTGATAAATGGTTTCAGGAAAAGTACAGTAATGTCGATATTGTAGAGAACAGTGACCTGACTAACTCTAAGTTGGGTCTTCCTAATGCATTATCTCACTGTGCGACATGTGGATCCCGAAATGTAAGAGACTGTGATGGTGAGTTTCTCCATAAGATTAGTGTTAGAAGATACTCTTCTGCTCTTTTATATTTGATGGTTTACGTAAATACGTTCTTTTTTCTATTTCAGGTCACTTTGGGGTTTTAAGATTGCCAGCTACCATTTATCATCCTTATCTTGTTTCAGAAATCGTTCAAATCTTGAATCGAATCTGTCCTGGATGCAAGTCCATAAAGGAGGATCTCCAGATGAAGGTCAGGTACCTGACAACTTAATCCGAATTTTGATTGTATTTTACAGGACTAGTTATACATGCCTTTTTTTTTATTGTTCAGTGTTGAATAATACTTGTATCCATTATCTATTTCTTGTTTCGTACAAGGTTAATGTATATAGTAAGTTTAGTAACAAGTTAGCCTAATCAGCTTTTTGCAGAAACATTCTCCTTTAGAAGTTTATTCATTTAATGTTACTTCTTTTTCTTTTTTGCCTGAAAGATTTTTTTGAAGGTTATTGCTGCTTGATTAAGGGTTTGAGTTAGATTCTTGGACACTGTAGTTCTCCTAAAAATATGTGCGATACCTTAATGTTTTTGGGCTTCGTTTTGTGTGGAGTACCCCTTTGGCTTTCTCCCTATTCAGCGCCAATGTGGGGCCTCTTTCCGTGGTTGACATCTATTTTATCTTTAATTCCTATGTCCTCGGATGTGGTGGAAACTTAAATTTCAAGTTGTGGCCCAAATTTGCACCAATAAACTTATTAAAAGGAAATAATAGAATCAGATTCTTTATTTACTAGAAAACAAATAGGAGAAAGAAAAGTGTGCAGACATAGTAATCTCAGATTAACCTACAAGAATTTTTTAAGTTTATGTATGGGTGACTAAAAGGGTGCTGGCCCCTTTAAATAAGCCGCTTGGATAGTCTAAGAGTGTAACATCTGCACCAAACACACAAGATATTGTCGGTTTTGCTCGTGCTCGCACGAGTACTTCCTAGGAGGTCATCCATCCTAGTACTACTCTTGTATGAGCACACTTAACTACGAAGTTCTTACGAACTCCGTAATGGCGCACGGTTTTAAAATGCTTCTTGGCAGGAAAGGTGGTGAGCCCCCAAATACAAAATATTGTTCTCTATTGGTCTATTGGGTATCGAATCCTCAACCTCAAAGTTTTGTACTAGTGTGGTTACCAATTTACTATGAAACCACCTAGAACGCGTTTTCTATGTTTGGAAGGGGAAATTATATAAGTAGCTCATGATCACCTTCTCTCCAGGTGATGTGGGGCTAACTCGTGTGGCCTTGGACAACTCATCTCACCTCACCTCATCCGTCTTGGCATCACAGCCTCAGGAGTCTTGGCTATTGGATCTTGGTCGTCATAATCCACCCCCCTTAAGGGGTACACGTTCACGTGTAAGGTTAGACCCTCTATTGCGAGGAGAACCGGCTCTAATACCATTTTGTAACATCCACCCCAAACACACAAGATATTGTCTGCTATACTCGTGCTCGCACGATGACTTTCCAAGGGGGTCACCCATCCTAGTACTACACTTGCTCAAGCATGCTTAACTACGGAGTTCATACGAAATCCGTAGCGGCGCGCAGTTTGAAAATATGTATTTTATGTTTGGGAGGGAAAATTATATAAGTAGCTGAGGATCTCCTTCTATCCTGGCGCTGTGGGACTAACTCGTGGCCTTGGACACTGCACCTCAACTCATCCATCTTGGCATCATAGCTTCAGGAGTTTTGGCTATTGGCTATTGGCTATTGGCTAGTGGATCTTGGTCGTCACAATCCACCCCCCTTAAGGGATACATGTCCACGTGCAGGGTTAGACCCCTCCATTGTGAGGAGAACTGGATTTGATACCATTTTTTAGGTTTTCATCTCAACCTTTAAAAACATGAAGAACAAAAACCGTTCTTCGAAAATACAGAAAACGGGGGTTCGATACAATCAGAATCGAATCTCGCGAAATATGAGTTTTAGTGGAAACATGCCTACGAACTCGAATATAGTCTCAAATCAAATTTCTAAGCAAAGGTTATGGGTTTAAAAATCAAAGCAAAGGTTATGGGTTTAAAACTTAAAAAAAAACATGGATCAAAGGCTTATTTCATGGATGAAACTCAAAGAAAACCCATCTAAACTATCATACAACTTAATCTAACATATTGTAGCTTACTTTTAGATGATTAGAAGTAATTCTTCAAAGCTTTGACCCTTCTCTCCTTCTCCTCTTCGTCTCATTTTCTTGCTCTCCTTTTCCTTGCAAGTAAACTAGTAAGATTGCTCATTAATTTTTGGGGTGTTCTTCAAGGTTTTTGGGAGAAAGTGAGCTTCCTTGATGACTGAAATATTAGCCAAGGCAAAGGGGATAAGTGGCTTGATGAAGGGGAGTTGAAGGGATAAGGTAGCGGAAAAATCAAAGGGGTTTTATGCCCTTTGATATGGCCGGCCACCCCCTCCCTCCTTTACTTCTTTCCTTCCATGTGGAAGCATATAGGGGGGTGGGATGATGTCATTATGGGCCCACCTTGATGTCCATCCATAGCCATTAGGATTAGGTTTAGGTTTAAGCAAGATTAGGGTATAATTAAGGGCAAGGTTCAAAATTTCCATTTCGGTCAATATTTCGACCTTCTGGAAAATGGAAATATTTTGTGGAAATATTTCGACAGTGTGGAAATATTGTGATTTGATGGAAATGGTGGAAATATTGATTTTTTAATGGAATTTTTGAATGAAACTCTGGATAGTCATAAACCAAGTATAGATACACACTTTAGAACACTTAGATAATATTTGCACCCTATCTATGGGCTTAGAGCTTGATATAACATGTATTCTATACATATTGGGCTGATAACCAGTAAACTGGAAAACATAAACTTCATCAACTTCATATATTTACATATATTTACATTGTTTATATCATGAATAATATATCACTCTTCTTCACTCGTCCAAGTAATCTCTTCTTCGCTCGTCCAACTAAAGTCATCATCATCAGCCGCTCCTGATGCACCACTGTAGCCTCCGACTTACAGACTAGGTCCACTGCCACTGGCATCATGAACAAATTGCGTCGGCATCCATTCTCTCTCAGCACGCTCCCGCTGGGTCTTTCTTAAATCTAAGACCGCCTGTCGATATTGCGCTCTCTCCTCTTCTGTCTCAATATCTGGTGGGTACTCGATATCATCATGTGAACGACCCCTGGTTGATGGAGTGGTAGTATGTCTGGACTCCTCGATCCGTTTCTTCTTCTTCGGATTTCTAGGGGTTCGAACCTGAACTTCTTTATATTCTCCACTCCTCAATAGAGTGCGCATGGTTACTCTGACTTCAAGAGGAGCCTTCAAGCACTCTGCGACATCGGGGAAGCAGCCGGCGAGGTGTTGCTTCAGCCGTGTAACACCTCCACTTTCGATCTGTTTGCCACAGTATGCACACTGTGACTTTTGCTTCTTTTCGTCCAAGGGAAACCCATGCTGCCAACCTATGTTTTTTGAACTGGAATCCCTATGCGGGGGAGGTTGGGAGGCCATCTGTAAATGAGAATAAATAATATTGATAAAGTTAAATAACAACTCTATACAATCTATTATTGCGGAATTATAAGTAGGCAAGTAGCATATATTTCTTTACATGATATACAGATACATATCTTTCTAATATTTATAAGAATAAAGAAAGTATAGATTAAGACGGGAACAATCCAAATGATACATCAAATACTTAACTGAAAATACAGACTAAATAGCCAAACGTACATAAGAAAGAAGAATACATCAAAATATAAAGGAACATAAAATCTATTGCCAAAATGATCGACGACCCGGCTCATAATCATTTCTGGGATCTTGCCTCCGGTAGATCGATGCAAGGTATTCCGTGCAATAATGATGCCATGTCATATATCGATGATACCACTCTATAAACTCTCTCACATACTGCTGATACTCCGGCGCCGACACACCAACCAAATATTCAATCATTGGATACTGTGTATAAACAGCGATTGTGACACTTCCATCTGTATGGGGATATACAACTGCACTTTCAGTCGTCGGCTGATATCCATATGGCCCATATGGATATAGTCCATAGCTCTGAGGTTGAGAGACATCAGAATTATCGTTTTGGTCAGAATATCCATATGGTTGGCCATGACTATAATATGGATCACTAGACTGGTCATAACTATAATATGGATCACTAGCTTGCCCCTGACCATAATTGTATCCGCCACTGCTCATGCTCATCGCATCAAATTGAGACGATAAAGAATCAACCTCATGGCTCCAACGAGTAGATGTGGAGCTACCTTTATCAGTTTGCCTAGGTCCACCTCGTCTACGCTCGTGCTGCTTCTGCCTTTTCTCTCGCGGTGCACCATGATCACTGTCTTGAGTAACATTATCGAAATGAGCCTCTGCAGTAAATGGGCTCAACGGTCTCTGTGATGCCGATGCACCTCGTGTGTCATACCTTCCCTGACTAGTACTGCCCCCACCACCACTACCACCATAAGAAATATCAGCACCACCGTCACTACCACCATGACTATCATCGTCGTCGTCGTCGTCGTCGTCATCGCCGCTAGGAGGTTTGCGTCTCCTTTTTGCCTATATCATCCCGCACATGGGTAGATAAAGCATCAATATCAACACCCATCTCTGAGGCGATGTATGTGCTCGGTCTTCCTGACGGGGTATCCATGGTTGGAGATCCTAACTCCTTAACCCACTGATACAGTGGATCCTCCTCTTCATCATCAGTAAAAATATCACTAAGATCGATCGGCGTCAAATCTCTTTCCTCTACTTCTCTCATATTCTTTATCATGAGCCTTAAGTTGTAATGGACCCGTATAAGCTTTTCCAACCTCTCATGCCCTAGCCTGTTTCTTCTCTTGCTATGGATCAATTCAAATGTGCTCCAATTACGCTCACACCCTGATGAGGATGCAGTATGTGAAAAGACTCGAACAACAACTTTGCGTAGGCTAGGGGCCGAAGTGCCATAAGTCATCCATTACTCGGCTGCATGAATAAGAATTTATGTTGATAATTACGCTCACACCCTAATTTATATTCACTATTAAAGTATTATATCTGACTGCGAAAGAAGTCTCCCGCTTATTGCAGCCGGTGTTGCGAAGCTACCCATCGTATCTATAAATATCTTAAACTGCATATGCATTTGAAGATTTAAGTTAACAGTCATGTTTTTGTCTTAATCTCCATTTAGAAAATTAGAGGTATTTACCTCACTAAGGCAGATTGCTTGCTCCTGAGGATTCGATAACAACTTGGCTACCACTTCTTGAAGCCCTTGAATGAGATCATCACGTATTCCAAGATCTTGGGAATAATGATACATCGGATTTAGATAGAACGCTGCGGGATTAAATAATTTGCGTGGTTAAAATGGTGTAAATTCATCAAACATAAATGGCTTGATAAATGGAAGTGATTTTTACCAACCTTTTGTAATGGATGTGCCAGTTGCTTTGTCCATCTTTTCTCAATAATATCCAATATCCTGTCGGGATAACGAGCGGCTTTCTTTATAGCTTCTTTCATCAGATCGATAGCACGATGTAGATACCCCATGGTGGGTTTTTTATCCCATCCACCATCCTCAGTACTTTCACAATAGGAGCGAAGACAGCGACAACTTCACGGACTTTAACCCAAAATATCGAACTCCCAACTATGTCCTCGATATTTGTGGCAGCATATCGTCCATGGTATTGTTTCCACTCGGGAGAAGTAAACATTGCCCTAAGTTGATCTTTCTTATCGAGCAAGCTCTGTAGTGCAACGTAGTTACTTGCAAATCTAGTGAGACCCGGTCTCACAATATCCCCCTCACACTTCTCTCTCATCATAGCAAGCACGAACGAGTGATTGTAGATATAATTCGTAATTAATCTTGCCTTCTTCATCAACTCCACTATGCTTTTCCTCTCTCCAATGTCCTTAAGTATCAGGTCTATACAATGCGCAGCGCAGGGGGTCCAGAATAAGTTATAGCATTCTGTATCCATGAGTGCCTTACCGGCTTTCATATATGCACTACCATTGTCTGTGACAATCTGTACGACATATTCCTTTCCAACAGAATCTACTACTTCTTTCATTAAATTATACAAATATAAATGGTCCTTCACATTTGCAGATGCATCAACTGATTTTAGAAAAATTGTTTGACCATCATTGCATGTCATAAAATTTATCAATGACATGCGTGTAGGACCTGTCCAGCCATCACACATGATGGTAACACCGTACTATGGCCATTTTTTATTCAAAGAGTTTATGTATTCCTGGAGGTCCTTATCCTCTTGGTCAAGTAAGGGGTTCATTAACTCGTACGCACTTGGAGCTTTCACTCCTACTCCACACCTACCAGCCTCATCAATCATTTTCTGGTAATAAGGATTATTGGCCACTGCATTAGGTGCCAAACCTCCGTAGTGTACAAACCGTGCAATAAACTTGTGCAGCTTATTCTTAATCCCCTTCTTATGTACTATCTGAGGAATTGTAGGTTAGTTTGTGTCTTGTCCTCTACAAGCATAATGATCAAAAGTTGATTGTGAGCCTCACCTTGTAGACTTTAACCGAAACAAGCTGCTAATACCCTTCCCCCTTTTGGTAGTACCACTAGCTTCGGAACCACCTCCCGTCTCCCGTACAGATTGACCAAAATTTGGCCTCGTCTGCTCTAACCTCTCTTTGCTCCCTGTCCCACTCCTCAGCACGAGACATATTCCTTCCTAAGTTAAATGCTGGATCATCATCGTCAGAGATATTCTCTTCAATATAGATCGGGACAACTTGACTCTCCCTAAACTGCTCCTCAGTCCTCCGTCTCTCAAGTGTCTTATCCTTGCTTGCTTTCAAAGTCTCCCTCATAAGTTCTCTAACCTCTATGGGACACTTAACACATTTCTCCACATTAGGGAATCCTCCTGCTAAATGTTGCTTCAATCTTGATACCCCTCCACCCTTAAGAATCTTCTGACAGTAATTACATTGGGACTTGGACTTGTCATCACCAACAGCGACACCATGTTTCCATCCAATATCTTTTTTTTCCATTTCGCTGCAAATGAATAACATTTTTACGATTTTATCAACCATGGTAACAATCAAGCACACAAATAATCTAAAAATTTATTGATTCAGCCTATTTCAACTTGACAGCTCCTAACTGTTTGAAGAGTACACCTAAGCCTCCAATCCGGTCTTATGAAACCAATTCGACTAGGTAAGCCCCCAGGTGAGTGGAGGGGTCACAATGGTCCCTCTTAAAAACCACTCTCCTAGAACAGAAACTGTCACCCTCTTAAGGGACAGGGCTAGCCTAGACATCGATTTGATCAAAGAGTGGAATTGGTTCAACTTTTGGTGTTCTTCGTTCTATTGAGCTCGAAATTCCTAGGGCCAACATCTACGCAAATAAGCAAATAGTCAAGCACTCCGTATGTTTTCGAACAAATTAGATAATTCTTATTTTTATGCGACTCAATTTTGCGTTTTGATTTTATAATATATTTTTTACGTTTTGATTTTATAATATATTTTTATGCGAATCAATTTTACTCTTTGAAATTGTTAGAATTTAGAATTTGGTATTGCTATCTTACTATGTCAAAATTCATTTATATGCAAAATTCCTAACGTATATTACTTTTTGCTATATTACTAATTTATATGCAAAATTGCTAATTGCTAATGTCAAAGAAAAATAACATTATTTGAAAAAAACTACCTACACTTATTTGCACTCCGAACACTCTGAAATCCTCAGACCTTTGCACTTATTGCACTTTGAAATCAATTCCTTTGCACTCTGAAATCCATGCACACACCCCAAATAGATAGTAAGTAAGAGAGGAGAGAAGAAAGAGAAAACTAGAAGAGAACAATAAGCACCTTTTAGGCAAATATCACGACACGTTTGCACTCCGAAATGATCTCCTTTGCATCCAAAATCATAACAATCATTCACATAGACACACCAAAGAGAGGTAGTGATTCACAAGTTGTAATCCGAAACTACCTAGGCAATTCAAAATGCAAAAAAAAAAAATTAAAGAACATATTTGATTTCCGAACATATTTGATTTCCATCAAATGTATGTACTAGATTCAGTGGTTGATGGGTTTAGAGGTGGGTGAAAACGCAAGGGCTATTATCTTCTCTAGGTGTTTCCCAGGGGCAAATTCACATTTACCCGTTCACTGTTGGGAGAGTATTAATGTCCTAAGAACATTGGAAGACATCCCCGCTCATCATGCTTCAACAATTCGGGAAATGGTTTTAGAAACTGTGTTTATTTTATTACATTGTTTATTATAGAACAATTTCAAGCTTTGCTTTGAATTTGTTCACAGTTGAATCTTCCTCGAAAGCACATAGACCAAATATAGAAAAGATAAGATAAGGTTGCGGGCCTTGCGGCGTGTGGATGTGTGCACAAGTGGGTGGGTGTGCTTGCATGCTTCTGCTAGCATGTGTGTTTGTTTGCATCATTGTGTCCTCGTGTGTGTGTGTGCGCTTGTGGATGTGGTGCATCGAGCATGCTTGTGTTTGTGTGTGAGGATCTGGGTGGATATGGGTGTGGCCCGTGTGGGTATAGTGGTGTGTGCACTTAGAAAGCAGCTGCCTCAACTCTTTTCTGGCACCATCATGGTATCATGTTTGAACTGCCAGTTGTGGGATTCTCTCGATTTTGAAAATGCTTTATGCAATAGTAATTATGCTGACAGATGATTAGAGATTTTATATGCACATTATGCCTTTCATGTTCCCACTCTGCTTATTATGCTCTAAAGTCAACGATTTGATAACCTTCTACTACTAATATATGAATATATCATACACAAGGTTTGAAATTTCCATACATATGATTCATACATATGATTTTGAAAAAATGCCCAGTTTGCATCCGAAAAAATGCCCAGTTTGCAATGTTCGAAATTACCTAATGGCTAATGCTAAGTGGTGGTGTAGATTTTGAACATAGCCCACTTTGCATCTGAAATCATCCACTTTGCATCCGAAATCGCAGGCTTCGCAGCAATGCTTTACACGGTTACACCCAAATAGAGAGTAAGAGAGAGGGGGAGACCCGGGGCCGGGAGAGATAGCTAAGAAGAGAGACCGGGAGAGAGATTGGAGTAGATAAAATAAAAGAGAAAAAAAAAACCATGGTCCGAAAGAGAGAGCTAAGAAGAGAGGGAGATGAAAGAGGATTTCGCGAGGGTCTGCTCAGCAAACCAAGCCCGAAAGCCCACAGGCTTAAATATAATTTTTATAAACGGGATTTCGCACAGATTGGTGAAAAATTCGCTAAATATCGCAACGTTTCGCGTAATTTCGCACCGAAACGCGAAATATCGTAGTGATAAGACACCCGGGCCAGTCACTTTCGTCCGCCCCACGTGGGTGGGCCCCAGCTGTCTCGAAAGAGACAGGCCGCACGAAATTTCGTGAAAATCCAAAAAAACTCGCGAAATATCGCGCGATATTTCGCGAGATATCGCAACGAAAACGTCAATCACCTGTCGCTCTCGGCCGCCCCACGTGGGTGGGCCCCAGCTGTCGGCTCGAGATTTCACGATATTTCACGATACTTTCAATTTCGCGCAAAAATTCGCGAGATATCGTGGTCAACGAGGGTTTCGTCGGTCGCCCTCTGCGCAGCACGTGATGCGGGCCCCAGCTGTTGGCTCGAAATTTCGCGGTATTTTGTGAGCTTTAAATTTCGCTCGATATCTCGCGAAATATCGCGATTTATATGTGATTTCCATTCCGCTCGAAACCGTAGGCTGGATTTCGTGCTGGGTTTTCAAAACGAAGAACAGTGATAATCGTGCCGGGTTTTCAAAACAAAGAACAGGGATTTCGTGCCGGGTTTTCAAAACAAAGAACAGGGATTTCGTGCCGGGTATTAGAGCTTAACCCAACCTGAACAAGTGATAATCGAAGCACAGTCGAACGACGAAGAATTGCAAGAGCTACATCCAAAGTTGAAAGTCGGTGAGGAGATCGAGAACTGGTTTATTGATTCTGAAAGAGGGTTAAGGTACAAACGTCGCATGTGCCTTCCAAATGATTAGAAGGTCAGCAATATGGTTCTAAACGAGGCACACCAATCTCGATATTCTATCCATCCAGGTAGTACGAAGATGTATGGCGATCTGAAGAGGCACTATTGGTGGGTGAATGAAGGGTGACATTGCCGGCTATGTTACCAAATGCCTAACCTGCCAACAAGTCAAAGTAGAACATCAGAAGCCGGCTAGCTCTTGCAATCTCTACCCGTGGCAGAATGGAAGTGGGATCGTTTGACCAAATCAGCCAATTTCCTTCCTGTTCGAATGACGATTACAATGAATGTGCTAGGAGCGTTGTATGTGAACGTTATCGTGAAATTGCATGGCGTTCCGGTGTCTAGTATCTGACAGAGATCCGAGGTTTACGTTGAATTTCTGGAAGAGTCTACAGACCGCCTTGGGTACGCATCTGAAGTTCAACACAGCTTTCCACCCTCAAACAAATGGTTAGTCAGAGAGGACTATCCAGACCCTAGAAGATATGCTGCGAGCAAGGTTCGAAATTTTATTTCGGTCAATATTTCAACACTTTGGACATGGAAATATTTCGGCAGTGTGGAAATATTGTGATTTTATTGAAATGGTGGACATATTGATTTTTTAATGGAATTTTTCAGTGAATCTCTGGATAGTCATAAACCAAGTATATATGCACCATTTGGAACACTCAGATAATATTTGTACCCTATCTAGGGGTGGCTTCACAAAGAATGTATTCTGTATTTGAGTCTGTGAGTCTTGTGCAGTCTTGTTTGGTCCTGTTTTAATCTATGTTTTTCAAATGATTTTTAATTTTTTTGTGGATAAAAATGTTTTCAAAATAAAGATTAGTTGATTGTTAAAATAATGCTTCAAACGATTTTGAAAACGGACTTAAAACAAGAAAGTTGTGCAAGCTTGAAATCATGCAAAAATTATGCTAAAATGTGCAACACTGTTTTTTTTACTAAGTCTGGAAAAAAGAGTTTTTATAAAGAAAAGTTTTTATTCATTCAAAATTTTCTTTGACGGACTATGGTTTTCTCGATGTACCTATAGTTTTACATCTTATGGAATTTTTTGAGCTAAAAAGGAGTTGATTTAACCACTTTTCTCAACATACAAAACTGTTTTCTCCTACTAAAACTGAAAGTATACTTTTTGATTCACTTGGTTTTTTATTTTTTTGATATTTTTATTGAAATCAAATGGCGGGGTATTTTCTTATTTACATATAATAAAATGTTATTAAATGTTATTATATATAAATAAGCTGCTGAGAAACAGGCCACTAGTCAGTCCCAGAATTTCGGAGCCAAAAACCCAAAATCTCTCGAAATTTTGCGAAATTTCAACAAAATTTACGTGTCTCACTGTTTTTTTGCACGATAAATCACGATATTTCGCACCGACAAATATATTGTGCGAAATATCGCAATATTCCCATGAATCTCATTCCGTTCGATATAGTATATGGGATTTCGTATCGAGGTTTGGCTAAACCGAGACATTTAACGATATTTTGTGATTTATTTCGAGATTTTGATCCTTGGCTGAGAGCATGTTCTATAGACTTCACTGGCAATTGGGAGAGTCATATGCCGTTGATAGAGTTTTCCTACAATAGCAGCTATCAGGGCAATATTGGGATGACACCGTTTGAAGCGTTGTATGGAAGACCTTGTCGTTCTCTTGTTTGTTGGGCCGAAGTTGGGGAGCATAGCATATTGGGTCCAGAACTAGTGCAAGAGACCACAAACAAGATTCAACAGATCAGGGAGCGTCTGTATACAGTAATACAACTCAGAGTCGTCAGAAAAGTTATGCTGATAATAGAAGACAACTTCTCTGGTTCGTCGTTGGAGATCATATTTTCTTAAAGATATCTCTGAAGCTTGGAATCATTCGTTTTGATAAGAAGGGAAAATTAGCATCTCGATACATTGGTCCCTTTGAAATAGTGGGGCGTGTGGGGGAAGTAGCGTACCGTTTATCGCTGCCACCTCAGATGTCTTCGGTTCACGTGGTATTCCATGTGTCTATACTGAGGAAGTATCAACCCGATTCTTCTCACATACTGGCATGGCAAGATTTGAATCTTGAAGCCGACGTTACTTTCGAGGAACGTCCAGTGAAAATATTGGCTAGAGAAGAGTGGGCCCTGTGCAATAGAGTTATTCCAATGGTGAAGGTACTGCGGAGTCATCGGACTGAAGATGTAGCCACATGGAAAACTGAGTCGAGCTGGAAGAACGATATCCTTCCTTGTTCGACTAATTGCCTAATGTTGATGACGAAATTTTTGTAAGGAGTGAGGCTGTAAAGGCCTGATTTTTCTAAAATTCTATAAATCGAATATATCATCCTTTTTTTTTGTTGAATCTTCAATGATAATTAGATATCCTATGGCACTTACAAGGACGTAAGTGTACATGGATCAAATCAGGGAAATAGTACATAGAGGCACGAGAAAAATACAGACTTTTCGTTCGATTGGGGCTGTAAAGTCCTAGCCCTGAAACTTTTTAAGTGTTCAGGGAACACTTTAGCATCTCTTCCCTGGGTGCATATTCACTTCGTTCGGGGTCCGGGCTCGTGTATAGGGAGATATGACCCCTTTTGCAAAATGGTCATTTTGGAATTTGGATTGTTTCGTAAATTATCAAAAAAATTTTGGACCAAAACTTAATTAACAAAGGGTGTCTTGTGGATTCTAAATATTTTTTGGAATTTTTTATACTAATCCCTAATATCGGGTTAGCTAGACCTAAACTAGTACCTATTACCTAAACTACCCTTAATTAGGCCATAATCATACTTAAACCTAATCCTAATGGCTATGGATGACCATCAAGGTGGGCCCTTAATGACATAAGTACACCCCCCATGTGCTTCCACATGGAAGCAAAGAAGTCAAGGAGGGGAGGGGGTTGCGGGTCTTATTTAATGGGACAAAACCCTTTTGATTGTTCTCCTCCCTTATCCCTTCACCTCCCCTTAATCAAGCCACTTTTCCCCTTTGCCTTGGCGGAAATTTCAGTCACCAAGGAAGCTCCTTTTCTCTCAAAAACCTTGAAGAACACCCCAAAAATTAGTGAGCAAGCTTACTAGTTTGCTTGCAAGGAAAATGAGAAAAAAAATGAGAAGAAGAAGTAGAGGAGAGGAGGGCCAAGGCTTTGAAGAACTATTTTTAATCATCTAAAGGTAAGTTACAATAGGTTAGATCATGTTGTATGATAGTTTAGATATGTTTTCTTTGAGTTTCATCCATGAAATAAGCCTTTGATCCATGTCTTTTTTTAGTTTTAAACCATGACCTTTGCTTTGATTTTTAAGCCATGTTGGATGTTACTGCTTAGAAGTTTGATTTGAGGTCGCAGATATGTTTCTACTAAAACTCATGTTTCTCGGGATTCGATTAGGAGAAAATCGAATCCCCATTTTCCGTATTTTTGAAAAATGGTTTTCGTTCTTCTTGTTCTTGAAGGTTGAGATAAAAATCTTGAAAATGGTATCAGAGCCGGTTCTCCTCACAATGGACTGGGGTCTACACGTGGACGTGTATCCCTTAAGGGGGTGGATTGTGATGACCAAGATCCAATAGCCAAGACTCTTGAAGCTATGATGCCAAGATGGATGTGGTGAGGTGAGGTGTCCAAGGCGAGTTAGTCCCACATCGTCTGGAGAGGAGATCCTGAGCTACTTAATTAATTTTCTCTCTCAAACATAGAAGACATGTTTTAAAACCGTACGGCGCTACGGATTTCGTAAGAACTCTGTAGTTAAGCGTGCTCGGGCGAGAGTAGTACTAGGATGGGTGACCACCTTGGGAAAACGGACAATATCTTGTGTGTTTGGGGCGGATGTTATAAAGAGTCACGTACACACCTCTTGACAGTGAAATAGTATGTACGTACCCCCTTGGCCCAAGCCCGAAATGGGGCTTGAACGGACACACCCTATTCACCCTTAGACCTGTTGCAAAAAGGTTGGCCCACACGCATTGCATCGACTTGGCACGTCCCGACAAGCACATTCGAACATCGCTCGGCTGAAATCTCCAGAAATCCAAACAATTAATCAATATAAATAAATGAAGAAACTTTTCCTTTGCAATGTATGGCCAAATAAATGATCAAAACAAATTAGTTTTGAAGCCTTTGTCTTCAGAAAATATGTAGAACTCCAACAGTTTGAACATGATACCTTAATGTCCCCTGTCAAGGAGTGTCCGAAAGCTATAGAATTGAAGAAAGTCAGCTCTGGAAGCAATTTGATAAGGTGGGTCTATTGTGTTTCTTTTGAGATGGACTTGTATTCTTTGATGAGGTTGTTGAGTTATATGCATGTGCACAGCATGTCGTGGTTTATTGGTTTCTTCAGTGTGAAGGTTTATTGAAAACTGTCATATAACACCTGGTTACCTTCTATTCTCCACTGTGATAATTTCCAGTTGCTGCAGACCTGATTTCTGTGTATTTAACGTTAACATTTGTCATGTTTCTAGTCATGAAGAACTCTCAGTTTACCTCTGTTCTTACATTTAGCCTCCTGTCTTTTCTTTGTAAAAGTTATTTCTACTGTATTTTCATGTTTATCACTGTAGCATCTGAAGAATATTTAAGCTTGTTATTTAATCTTTATGTGGTCTCACAGGGTTCTTCTCCCAGAAGGAGTGAAAAGTCCCTTGGAGATGCTTATCGTTTGGAGGCATTGTGCAAAAATCTCAGTGGTATGGAGAAAAAGTTGTTGCTGAAACTATTGAAGTCAAAGCTATCACTTCCGACTCGAAGTGTTCTAGCTCGTGCCATGAAATTTCATGACAACTACTTGAAGAAATGCAAGGTCAGAGGGTACCATTCTTGCAAAATGGTGTTTGTATCGGAATGCCTTCAAATACACATCTGCCTTTAAATACATTATACATTTCTAGTTCAATAGCATGGTCTGTTTTATATGTACCCAACCTATTAGGGACATGCCTTTCAGTGCTGGGCATCCTTAGGGATACATAGGCCACTTGCAGTGCCTAAAAAGTAAGCCCAATTAGTTACTTGAAGGACCGTTGGGAGTCAATTTGAGTTGTTTTGACTTTTGTTATTATTTTTATATGTTCTATTTTCTTTTTAACTTTTTGAGTTTTGTGTGTATTTTCTAACACTGTAGTCTAGGATGTAGTGGTAATTTCATCGAAAATAAAGGGCTTTCTTGTCTGTTTGGTAAAATACTATTTGAGGAAGGAAACTACTATTCAACAAGACAGTTTTACAGACTTTTCATTTACAAACTGACGTGTCCCAATCGCAGACGTCTGTTGCAGCCAGCCTCGACATGAATCACACTCAGTCCCAATCGGCTGGCAAAGCGGAGCTGTGATCGGATGCGACATAAGCTTGTAAATAAAAAGTTTGTTATTGTTAACCTGTCTGGTTGAATAGCATTGCTCTTTGAGGTAATATGGTTGTTTCAAGGATATAAGGACCAGATAGCCTAACTTGTCATTAAAGTAGTTTGAATCAATATTAAAGCTGCAATTAAATAAAACCAAGAGGAAAATTTATTGAAATTGGAATCCTACCCAAAATACGTTTGAAAAGGCCAAATTTGGAAAGGAAAAAGAGAACGGGCCTCCTCCCTCGTGGGAATGAGTGTGGGACTCACTCTGAGAGAGGCGAGTCCCATGGATCCTCTCTCATGTCTCATTAACTCCCCTAAAGGGGCTGACTATGTTTCCTTATATGGGAATAATTCATATTTAATTTAGTCCTCTTATCCAATCTTTATTTCTTTGTCTATACCTTATTTTACTGAAATACAACACTATATATAATCTGAAAACTTTTTTAAAATAAAAAAAGAATAGGAAATCTATTTTAGGATAGAATCTCCATCCTTTGTAATCAACCATTATTCAATAAAGTTTGAGAAATCAACTTTGCTGGATTATCTTTTAGAATTAGCTTAATTAGGCTTTCTATGTTTCTCCCTTTTTCGTTCTCTTCTTTGTTGTGGATGGCACCTTGATTGACCCCTCGTACTTAGGTATTTAAGCATTTACCTATATCGTTGTTTGAAGTCTGATGCGAAGCATATTAGACAGCCAAATCTAGAGACGGTCAAATATTTTTATTAATTTTGAGAATTAATAAATAAGAATTATTTTTTTATAATAAATACTTGAGTTTTAGATTAGAATTGAAGCTGTTATGGATAAAAATGTTACTATATTCAAATCTATTAAATTAGGAAGTGTTATCTATTTTTATTTACTTTATATTTTATTAGAATCAAATATTTCGTTTTCTTTGGTTGTTATCTCTTTCCATTTTAACCATGGGTGTAAGCATATTTAAAGGCCTCAATTATGATAAAAAAATTTAATTGATGAAAAGAAAATGAAGCTTTTGTTTTGATGTGTTTCTTGTGAGAGGATTCGTGAGGGAGAGAGCCCCTGGGCTTCGACCAGAATCTCTATGAGGTCTATGAGGTGAGAGATCTCGAGCTTTGGTAAAAAATCTCCATTAATGGTGTGTGGATCTTCATCAAACTCTCTTCACCTTCATCCTCATCTTTCTCGTTACAATTGCCATTGGCCCCTCCCTGTGCCCACTATCTGTCTCCTACTGAACCACCTGTCGACCGTCACCCCTACGATCCTGCTTGTCGTCGATTCCCACTGGTTATTTGTCATTGTGGTCGACACCTGCTGTGCCTAATGACAAAAGGTTCACTTTTGGGGGCATCATTTCTCGTCCTACGTCATTTTTGGTATAAGAGCGAGTTGTCGCCACGTTCCATCATGTCGTCCGATCCCCGTCTTTTGCAACTATCTTAAAAGTGTTAGAAGCGCTCAATGAACGCTTTGATAGTTTTTAGGATACTTTCGATTGAGTCCTACTCACACAACAACAATGCCTTGAACTCAAAGCACACTACTACATAGATTCATTCATTGTCAATCCCCCTGCATCCTCTATCGTAGATGAGCCTCCACTACTCCTACCTTCAAAGAAGCCTCCATCAGTGGAGGTTTATGAGGAGACTCCACATCTCGAGGAACTTTCACCTCCAGTAGAGCCTTCGATCCTAGTAGAGGTGGACCTTCCACAATCACCTCCGATCCTAGTGGAGCCTCCACCAACGGTGGACCTTCTACCACCGCCTTTGATAGACCTTAGTGTCAGCGCCCTCATCAAAGCGCTTACCGCTACCGAGTGTTGAGTCCAATAAGCTAGTCCTGATCATTAACTTCTTTGAGCTAGTCCTTCCCCTCGGCTTGGGTAGTCCTCTGGATTCACTTGGGGTGCCCTCCTCCAAGCTTGCACATCAGCCCACCTAGGTATCGTCATCAATTGCTTGGGTCACTACTTCCCCAACTTCCGATCCCAGGATAACTTCGACAAACATCTTGTTTGGGAACCGAAAGGTGATTACAATACATTGCGACATCATCTACTAGGTCTACACCACCAACTCTAGATTCTGAGTCATTATCACAATGGAGGGGACCTTGACTCTATGGTTGCCCTCATCCTTCGAGCTAAACTCAAGGAAGAGTTTCTTTGTACCAGGGGAGTATGATGCGGAGCATATTAGACCACGGAGCTCAAGGCAGTCAATGAATAATTTTATTAATTTTCAAAATTATTAATATTCATTCATGTTAATCAATAAATTATTTATTTTGGATTACTAAATATATTTTTTTGATTCATAAATATGTGAGTTTTCAATTAGATTGTTAGATTAGATATGGATTTGTTAGATTCAAATATCTTTGAGTTAGGTAGTGCCATCTTTTTTTATTTAGTTGTTTAGACTTGGTTGGAATCAAATTCGTTGTCATTTCTTTTTGGTAGTTCTCTATTTCCTTTTTAAATCCGGGTGTAAGCCTATTTAAAGGCCTCAAGTATGGTGAAGAAGAAAAAATGAATTGATGAATAAAGAAAATGTAGCTTTTGCTTTGGTGTGTTTATTTTGGAGGGGTCGTGAGGAGAGAAACCGTGTGCTTGGGCCAAAGTCTCCGTGAGGTGAGAGGCCTCAGGTTTTGGCCGAAAATTTCCATTACTCTATGTTTGTGTGTGAATCTTCATCGATCCCTCACCTTCTTCATCGTCATCTTCGTCCTCACAACCACCACCGACCCCTCTCTGTGCCCATGGCTTGTCTCCAGTCTGAATCACCCACCGATCGCTGCCTCTGTTCGCGCCACGTGCGGACCCGCTCGTCACCAGTACCCACCGGTTTGTTACAACGTCGTAAGCACCTGTTGCACCTTATAGACAAAAGATTCACTTTTGTGGGGCATCCTTTCTTGTCCTACATACGTTATTTTATTTTCATAATTGATTGACCAAAGTAGAGATGGTGAGAAAACATTTTGGATTAGATAGCATGAAAACCATATTGATACTTGTTCATTTTTACTAATCGAGACTGTGACATTTGATATTGCAGTACTTTGCGATAAAAATTGATTAACTCCCCCTATAGCCATGGGAAGAAATATAAGATTTTTTCTTACTATTCTTTTGTAATCTTCAAGATGTTTAAACATATAATTATCTTCCATTAAAGTCCTATTTGTACTGACATTGCGTAAATGGGTTAATGAATTTGCTGTCTCCATTTGTTTTTCCACCAACTGTTATGGAAACTTTGTGAACCTTTTGCATGTGGGTTTAGTTTTGCTATCCATGCCTTTTTCGAAGACCTGCTTGCTGATAATGGATTGATCATTTAATGCATGTACTACACTATCGAAGAAACGAGCAGCTACGGATAAACAGTCACGTTGCAAATACTGCTCTGTAAGTCTGCTGGAGTTTTATAGTACAAATTGTATTATTTTGTCTGGTGTTAATTCTCATAAATATATTCCTGTTCGTCTAACAGAGGAATGCAACTGAGTGGTACCCTGCAGTAAAGTTTAAGATCTCATCAGAAGACATTCAAGGGAAGAGAAGCATTTCAATAGTAGCAGAAATTAATGAAAAGGTTCCAAGAAAATTTCACAACAAAAGCCTTAGTGAAGTATTTCCGAATGATTATTGGAATTTTGTCTCTATGTATCCACATCAGCAAGGATCAAAAATGAAAGGAATCAGTTTGTCACCCTCCCAGGTAATATCATTTTGGCTGGTTTGATTGACACACCTCTCCTATTAATTTCTTCTGGATGAAACTTAGAAGAAGTTGTATGTATTCAGCTTCTACAACTAGCTCCTGTCTTGTTGAGTTCATATGAAACCTTTTCTCATGCATAATTGGTTGATTCAACCTGTGACCCACTATGATTTAGTTTGTTAAACAAATCGAAATATCTTCTGTGATACGGAGTTGTTCTAGTAATGATCAGTCCGTGGACCATCTATAGTGACAAGGAATGCATGCTCTGCTGAACAAACACTTCTTAGAAACTTTAAGCTTGCTTTAGTCCGACAATTCAGTATAATTTTATACTTTTAATTCTAAATAAGCAAGCATTGTAGAACAGTATCTCCAAAAAAGGCATGAGCGGTTGACTAGTCCTTTTTTATCATTTAGTGATCAAGAACCAGAAATTTTACTTGTGTTTAGAGTGACGTTACCTAGCTGTATATTTTTTCTTGATCTATGAGATTGATCTCTATCAAGGCATATTATTGTAACTGTTGGAATAATCGTCAGAAGTGCTAGGTTGTTTGAGATTGCATGCTTGTTGATTTCTCCACTGTGCTCCTGTATTAGAATCCTCGTGTGTCACCAATAACCCTAGGGTGAGGGAGGGAGGGTTTTGGTGGAGAAGGAATGACTTCTTATTAGGGAAAGAGCCCAATATATATACAAGAGTTTATGAGTCTAATACATAGTGGAATAAGGTTTATCGCAATATATACAAGTATTTATAGCACCCCCTTCAAACTAAAGGTGGATCATGCACCATGAGTTTGCTAAGTAGGAACTGGAAGTGCGGAGCTGTGTGCGACTTTGTAAAGAAGTCAGTGATCTGCTCTCCAGAGAAAACATGAGGAAGAGAGATCGTTCGGGCTTCATACTACTCTCGGGAGAAGTAGCAATCAAACTTGATGTGCTTCGTCCTCTCATGGAAAACCGGGTTGCTAGCAATCTGTATGGCACTCCGGTTATCACAGTGGAGAGCTCTAGGCCTAAAATTCTCAACTTCTAGATCCCCAAGGAAATGTCACATTTGAATGATCTTCTTGATAGTTAAAGCCATGCAATGTTTTAAAAAACGGAAGGCGGAAGACGGGCGGTCAAGTGGTTTCAAGGCGGAAGGCGGACGACTAGGCGGGCGCCCGGAGAAAACGACGGGCGCCCACTTATATAAAATATATTATATATATTCTATATATATGTATATATATAAATTCTTAATTCTATATAAAAAAACAATATTAGAAAGTTTTACATATGCAAACATCAAAACTACCGATCTGAATATAAAAGTTTTATGAAAAGGGAGGATGGGATTGGGTGGGTAGGGGTATTTCGGTATGGTTACCTCAATACCTATACCCGATTGTCCCTCTAACTTGAGTATACCAGATAATACAGTTGTACTCCAACTTTATTGTGATGTACCCAAATTCCAACCAATCATATATTGTTATCCAAATTCTATCCAAACTCATACCATACAAGAACCAATATAGTATAAAATTGTAAGAGCTTCTTAAACATTTCATCACAATACATTGGAAAAAAAAATTCCTCAAGCAATTGCATATGGTGAAAAAACAGAAAATTCATTACAGAAAAAAAAAATTTCCTCAAGCAATTGCATACAGTGAGACTGCCTAGGCGCCCGCCTTTTACCCGCCTAGGCGGGTCGGATCCCGCCTAGGCGCCCGCCTTTGTTCAACCCGCCTGCAGTGCTGCTTTTTGCTGAAGCGGAGCGGCCAACCCCCTAAAACGCCTAGGTGGCCTCCCGGACCGCCTTTTAGAACAGTGAAGCCATGGGTAGAAACTCTACCTGGATACTAGGGATATAAATAACCTCCTACTTCTTACTATGCTATGAAATGAGATAGTTTACAAGTAATAAGCAGTAGCCAGTAGTCAAGCGACAAGCAGTTGGATTCCAACTTAGTAAGCATCAGAGTAGGCACGTTACACCTAGAACCAGAGGTGAAGTCGAGGGCAAGAAGAGCAGCTGGGTGATGGTGCATAAAAGGTATTAAAGAATCCGCAGGAGGCATCATAATGAGCAGGGCGAAGGGCCTCAACAAATTGGTTGACGATGCTGACTATGTGGGCAATATTGGGCCTAGTGATGTAGAGGTAGACCAACGATCTGTCTGTATCGAGTATGGTCTGAAAGAGGCTCATCGTTTGTTGGTCAAAGCTTCACTTAAAGCTTGAGTGGAGTGGCATCGGAGATTCGGAGCAATCATCGGAATGAGCACCTTAATATAATAAATAATATAATAATAAATTATAATATTATATAAATTAGAAACATCGAAAAATAGAAAATAGAAAAATTTAACACCAAGACCTTCTCAAGGAATTTTTTCTATTTGTTCATTCTTTGTTCAAGTGCTTAGCGAGAACCATGAATTGGTTAATAGACAAAACGACCTTATGTTTAGATCTTTTCGACAGCTATTTCACCTTTCAAGTTTTCAATATTAGATGTAGTTTGATACACAATACAAGTAACTCCTGAGAAAGAAATCTTGAACAAACTCAATCGCCTTCATCATTAGGGTTTCAAATCCACATCGAAGATGTTGTAGTTTCTAAATTCACCTCATTAGACCTTTGGAACTCAGTTTTTGGCACATCCATGCATCTCTTTATGTGTTACTCCTATGATCCTCATATAAAAGGTCCCATCCGTGGCATGTTGTATGAGTACAAGGTCTTCATGTCCTTTTTTATATTCTCTCTCGTATGCATCTTTTGCATTCTGGAGAAAAACAAGGTCTTCATTTATCACACTAAAATTTATAATTTTCTCCTTTCAATATTGGTATAATATGGTAAGAAACACTTTTAATCATTGGTTGGCAGCTTGTCTTTTCTCTCTTTTAGTTCATGTATTTTTTTTGTAATCATGTACATCTACATCCCTCTACCTTGGTTTGCATGGGGGTGGCTTAACCTCAGTTTGGTGTACTCTTCAATTTATATATTAGTCTCTCCATGCCATTATCAGATTTGTGTTCATATTTCGAATACTGTGTCAATTTATCACTTAGGTTGAAACCCATGTCTTTAAGAAGAATGATTGCTTTTACTCGATATGATTATGATTCTCTCAAATGATTTTGCTGGCATGATTATTATTCTCTATTCAAAAGTTGAAAGTTACGATTTGTCAAAGGATACCCCATGCTATGAATCGAGAGCTAGGCTAGGTAAAAGAATATCATTCTTTTACCCATGTCTTTAAGAAGAATGATTGCTTTTGCATGCATGATTCTCTTATGGGGGAGTATTATTCAGCTTCATCCTTACATATAGCCAAATTGCCTTTTCCTAAACATCGTCGAGAATTTCCAACTATTTCCTAGAACAGAAATGTGAGCATACTAAGAAGTCATATCTGCTATTCCCAAGTTATCCAAAAGTTGAGTTTTGAATAACTTCACCATGATATTTTTATGATTATGGATGTCAGTGGTTTGTACTTATTTTTCCAATGTGTTGTACCTCCATTAACAACATTTCTTTTATTCAGGCTTTTGGTATATTGAAACAACTCGATAAAGGATTTATTGAGAAGTTTGTTTCGAGGAGGGACTTGCTATTTCTTTCTTGTCTTCCAGTTACGCCTAACTGTCATCGTGTGATGGAAACATTCCCTTTATACGCTGATGGCCCACAATTATCATATGTAAGTTGGTTGTATCTTTGGACCATTCATTTTATAAATGTATTTCATAAGTCTCTTACATGGTTTCTTTTGTAATTGAATTCTGTAATCAAATGGAGAAAGGACGAACGCACCAGGGCCTGTAAAAGGGTGGTTGACGTGACCAGAAAGTTTGGTGAATTTCGGCAGCATGAACAATTTGGAGTTCTTGCACCTTCATACACTGCAAGTCGCGTCAGTGATTACCTAAATACGTCCAAGGCATGAGCAGTTTTGAACACCACTCCTTTATTTATTTATATTTTGTGCATGTGCGCATTTATTCCTTTTTTATGGCACGGAGAGAGGAGTGTGTTGATGTGTGGGTTTCAATGTGGGAATGTGTCACCGCTGGTATGGTTGTGGGTGGGGTGAATGCCTGTGTTTCATATATTTGTGCACGTGTGTTGGGTGTTTGCATACATAAAACACATTCATGCTAGAACCAGAATGCTTCAATGGTGCATTCAAAACATTGAACCTATAAAGTGAAATGTGTATACTACTTCCCTTGTATCTGAGTTCCCACTACTGGGGACAAAAGTGGCGTCATTATTGTTGAGCTCCAAGCATACGACCAACTTATGAATGGGCTAAGTGTTTGGATCTTAATTATGAAAAACCACCTTTGTTATAGTGCCAAAAATAGAAGTATGTTGTTATTTCACCAAGTATAAGGTTTAAATGCACTATTCATGTTTGTAGTTTTAGTTGAATCATGTATGTGTTTTTCTACCGACCGAAAAGAAATGGGACATGGCTTTATGTATGGTTGATGTATGTGTGTTTCATGGAAAATTAAGGATTTTTGGGTCATTTTTGTGTGTGTTTGCAGAAGCTAACGCTTGAACTTCTAAAATTGTGATGACTTGCAATTATTAACAGTTCCCCAAGGTTTTATCTATGTCTGCTAGCGATATGCACACATTTGTGCCTGTTTATACATTTATTCATATCTATCTTTTATGTATTTTACTTACAATGATTCCTTTGATGCAGCTACGATCATCAAATAGATATTCAGTTGGTGATGGTACGACTGGAATGAAATGGCTTAAAGATGTTGTTCTCAGTAAGCGGTCTGATAATGGATTCCGGATGGTTATGGTTGGTGATCCAAACTTAAGGCTGGGTGAAATTGGTGTTCCAAGTGATATTGCGGAAAATCTTTATGTAGCTGAGCATGTTAATTCTTACAATCTTGGAAAGCTGAACCATAGCTGCAATCTACATCTGCTTAGAAAGGAAGAACTTCATACTAGGAGCAAGGGGCAACTAGCTTCTGTGCGTAACACGAATCAACTTCAGGTTGGTGATATATTTTATAGACCTTTGAGGAATGGAGACATTGTTTTAATAAATCGGCCACCGTCTGTGCATCAGCATTCCCTTATTGGAATGTCAGTTAATATTTTACCGACTCAGTCGGTCATTTCAATAAACCCCCTATGTTGTGCTCCTATATTGGGTGACTTCGATGGAGATTGTCTACACGGTTATGTCCCCCAGTCCATTCACTCAAGAGTAGAGGTACGAGAGCTGGTTAGTTTAGAGAACCAGTTATTAAATGTACAAGATGGTCGGAGTCTTCTTTCCCTAAGCAATGATAGCTTAACCGCAGCATACTTGCTGACAACGACAGAGGTTTGTTTTAACAAGTTTGAGATGCAGCAGATGGCAATGAATCACTCGTGTAAGTTGCCATATCCAACAATCATTAAATCTACAAAAGGTCGATATCCTCTCTGGACTGGACGCCAAGCAATCAACATGTTCCTCCCCCCCACTATGGATTTTGGGGTAGAAACCAGTAAACTTCTAGTCAGTAAGGGTGAACTTCTAGATTCTCCTGGAAAGTCCTTTTGGCTGCAGAACACTAGTGATGGTATTTTTTCTAGCATGTTCAAATGCTATGGGAGAAAAGCTCTTGACTTTCTTTTCTCTGCTCAGGATGTTCTTTGTGAGTATTTGACAATGAGAGGCTTAAGTGTGTCTTTGGCTGATATTTACCTTTCTTCTGATTTCTATTCTCGAAGCAAGTTGATTGATGAGGTAAGTTGTGGGCTGAAAGAGGCAGAAGATGCCTTTCGTACAAAGGAGCTCATGCTAGATCCTGAGCTAGAGTTTCTTCTAAAGAGTCACGATGAATGCGAAGATTCATCACAGTGTATGAAGCCCAATTTCCAAAAGAAAAGAACACACATAAGCCAAGTTTCCATTGCTGCATTCAAGGATGTTTTCTATGGTCTTCAGAATGCAATACTACATCATATAAGCAAGGATAATTCAATGTTGGCAATGATACATGCGGGAAGCAAGGGCAGTTTGCTGAAATTGGTTCAGCAAGGTGCATGTTTAGGTCTACAGATTTCCGGTACTCCATTGCCTTTTAAAATGCCTCGAAAGCTTTCCTGTGTCCTTTGGAACCAGCAGAAGGCATTAGGCTGGTCTGCATTGCCCCAGGATACTGCTGAATATGCTGGGCGGCATGATTTTTCTGTTGTTATTATGACGTCTTTTCTTGATGGATTGAATCCACTAGAATGTTTCGTCCATGCATTATCCGGACGTGGGAATCTTTTTAGTGAAAATGCTGAAATTCCTGGGACCTTGACCCGGAAACTTATGTTTTACATGCGGGATGTGTATGCAGCTTACGATGGAACTGTTAGAAATGTTTATGGACAACAACTTGTACAATTCTCTTACAACTCATCTGGAGAAACTTCCATTAAAGATGATGACATATTAGAAGCCTCTGATGGAAAAGGTGCTGGTAGTAATGGACTAGGTGGTCAACCTGTTGGTTCATGGGCTGCTTGTTCCATCTCAGAAGCTGCATATGGAGCGGTGGACCAACCAATGAGTAGTTTAGAAGCTTCTCCATTGATGAACTTAAAGGTTCTTTTGCTCTATGAATCACACTTTGATTGTTACATCACTGGAATTAATTTCTTGATCATAGCCTCTGTGATATGTATTTAATCCCAAGTTTAATGTTTTACTGTATGGGCTAATTGCATACATGTGCGATCTTTACAATGCCTTGGTTTTTCAAATATTGAATTACTTTCTGGTTTCTAGACTGTGCTATATAGTGTTTGTCTTTGTTTCCTTTTGACATGTGCTTTTGAACTAAAGTTATGAACTCCTCTGTGTTATGAAATAGTTGTTACTTTCATGGTCATATAGAGGTATTCTCTTTTCATTTGGTTATTTATCTATGCATATTTGAGGACCATATAGCATGTAGTTTACTACTTGCTGTTGCATAGACATTCTAATGTAGTGACATGCACTAGCTAATAAAAACAAAAATCATCTTAGGTGATCAAAGTGTCTGGTATTCATGACATCCATGCCTTTGCTCTTGCAGAAAAGGAAAATTAATAAACAAAATATCAGTCCCCCACTTTCTTATATAGTAAGTACAGCATGACATGACATGTTAAGTAGTTCATAATAGTTATATCCGTTTTATCAAATCATTTGCAGAAGTTAATGAGAAGTAGCATAAAGTTGACAAGTCAAATTTTATGTTGTGTAAATATGAAACCAGTCATAGGAATGTGACCTAAGCATTTGTTTTATTTAAGTTAAAACAAATGCTAAACAAGTTCATGATGTAGTGATTAAAGAGTGTAATTCCCAAACTACATAAGATGCACTTATTGATGCTTCATTTTCTGTCTCATGATGTGCTTATTGTCATCATAAAGTATACTGTATAACTACTCTGGGTTAGTTTGTTAAAGGCTTAAAGCAATCATTAATAGATAAGGCTATAAACAATATAACTTTAGCTTTCACGATATACGGAAAAGTTAAGTAATTGGATGGGTCTCGCTACATCTCCTTTATTGGTAAAGAAGTTTTTATTGGATAATTTCTGTGGCTATAGGTCTCAACAATTGCACAATGCATGATCCCTTGGAGGAATTTAATATAACTCATGTTAAGAAACTATGCGGAGAGGACTGAGAAAGAAGCAACAGTGAAAATAGGGCACATAGATCTACACAGGCTGTGAAGTACATTTTTTCTGCTGAAATCATCAGCATCTGCAATACATCCTTATGTGCCTCACTTGCCCAATGAACCATGATTTTGTAAACTTTTGCACTTGATCTTTCTAAACCATCATGTTTTATTCGTTCTATAAGATAGCATTCTCAAAATATGGTACCTTATACAATTTTTGATTTTCCATCATTCTTGAAACCTGCTCCTGTAATTTGAAGATGGGCATTCAGACATATATATTATTTTATTTTCTGGCACACTTTGGGATAAAATTATCATTCCACAATCTCTATTTTTGGAGTGTGATGGACTGACTTTTGCTATCTATGGCATGTCTCGGAGTGACTTATATTTAAAATTATGGTTATGGTAATTAAAAGAACCAGATTACTATAAACGGAAGGATTAACCATTTTCTCCGAATATACTCATAATCTTATAAGAGAGTTGTGCTGCTTAATTTTGGCCACCCGGTCTTGGTTCATCATGAATTGTGAATACCACATTAGTAGGGCGGTGCTGAATACTGTATTTCTCTTTCCATTTTTTTGAATCAAAATTTTATGACATGATCACTCAGATAATGTTTATTTATTTTTTACTCAGATAATGTTTCAATCACAAAGTAATTTGTGTTCTTACATTCTATATCGTTTTGGGTTTTGCTATACAGAAGGCATTTGATTGTGGCCGACATAGAAATATTGTGGATCGAACTGTTTCACTTTTTCTGTCAAAGAAACTGGAAAGATGGAGTTATGGCTTTGAATATGGGGCCTTGGAAGTTAAAAATCATCTTGAAAGAGTTCTCTTTTCAGATGTGGTCGCTACTGTCATGATTGTGTTAGTATATCCTCTCTTTTTTATTTCATTCAGTAACAAATATCTAGTGTAACTCTATGTAACATACTCATTTTATCTTAAATATTGTATTGTGGGTATTTTAGTTATGCTGGGCGTGAAGTTCAAGGAACAAAGTTCAGTCCATGGATTTTACATTTTCATGTGAGCAAGGTAGTGTGCACTCTTGATTTTTACATCGCATGCATAAGCCCTTGATCTATATATGTTATGGATTCTTTCATAGAACACACTCTTTTTTTTTTCAGGAAAGGATGATAAAGAAAAGATTAAAAGGACAACACATAATGGATGAACTTACAGGAAATTATGACTCCATGAGACTGAAAATGGACAGAATACTTCCTGGGTTGTGTATCGTATGCAAGTAAGCCTCCATAGTTATGGATGTACGTTAGAAATTATTCTTTTCTTTGCTTACGTTTGACTAAATGTTCGGATCTATGAAGCATGAATACCTCCATACCCCATGCCTATCGCGTATTGGATACGATGCACGTTGGTTACTCATGGATATGTATCTGATATGTTTTAGTCTTTTAGACATACCCTGAATCAAAAAAACGAAGTATATACTTGGATACATGGGGATATGACATACATATGGTATGGATACAACGGGATACAATGAACTATGACCTGATTGCTGGTTGCAAGTCTAGAGTGGGTACCGGTTGGGCCATGTTTCGGTTTACTGGTCGAGCATAATTGCGGCTCGGGATGTGGATAATTACTTAGATACCCAAAGTAAGAAATCCGACCCATATATATTCAGAACCCTACCCTAATCTTTGTCTCTCCCTCCTTCATGGAGGTCTTCATCCATCCCAGAGCTCTAGAGTTCGCTGCCACCGCCCCACCCCTCGTCACACACATTGCCTCTCTTAACTCCCTCTCTTGAATCTTAAATCCTTGATCTCTCATGCCTCCTCCTACCTCGCTGAGGTCTTCTATCGTCCGGGGCATACAATAGGCAATAGATCTAAGGCTCATCGCTACCAAATCCTCATCCATGCCGCCTCATTCCCCTCATTTAACTCCGTCTCTCGACTCTCATCTCTTGTTTTATGGCTCTCCCAAGTGATAAGAGTAATCGGTACAAGGTAAAAATGCGAAATTAACCGTCCAACAGGCTAGTAAGTACAGTGTTAAAGTAAGTCTATGAAGGAACTACCACTAGTAAGTGAAGGAAAAAAGTATATCCTTGATATTTTCAAGTGTCAATGTGCAAGAAGTTTCTGTCATTGCAAGTCCCATACCCTTCCATACGAGAGACTCCTCATGAGAAAGTCGTTTCATGGCACATTCAATACCATACTAGGAAGGGGTCTCCTTTTTATGTACACTATTTTAAGGTGAAATCAAGAGAGAAAAGAAGAAGAGGGAGAAGAGAAATATGGACACCAAGTTTGAGCTAGACTCCCAACTTGGTGCGTTACTACAGGGTCATTAATTCTCACATTAGACTAATTCAATTCGTGCATACTTCTACACCATGCACAATAATAATTCAGATGGTCACAATGGGGCTTGGCCTTTCACCACAAGGCAATCACGCCCAAATTGCTTTTTTACGGGGCCTTCTTTCCCAGGACTGGGCTACACGTCTACTCCCAAAGCACCAATACACACTCATTTCCCATGATCTTCCACCTACTTCTTCGATGAAGTATGCACTTTGGGTTTCGCCTTCCCAACATGCGCACCATCAATCTAACCAACCGTGCATGAAGAGTGTCATGGTACAAACAAAGAGTCATCTAATGTGCAACCAAAACCAAGGAAAGAAAGTCACCAAAATGACCAAATGTCAGCTAGCCTCAAACTAGCTCTAGGCATCCACAAGGAACTACTGGCAGTGCTAGGAAAAACAGATATAACATCTACTTACTATCCCAGCTAGGTGAAACCAACTCAAGCAAGGACACTCATTGCCACAAGGAAAATTGAAACCCAATGAAGGTTCAACTAGAACAATCTGGGTACAACCGGGACATCAAAGGCACAATCAGAAGATTCAGAACCAATTCGGTTCAGATAAAAGAAATTTGCACTAGGCTTGGCAATATCCAACAAGATCGGGAAAAACGCAAAAACAAAAATGACTGGAAACCTTTGAAGGATGGCAACTCATGGAAATAATCCGGATCATGCTAGAAATAGCCGATTCTAATCAAGTATAGCTATGACTAACCGGAAACAAGAGCTAAGGTGAAGCCCAACCTAAAACTAAATGAAACTGAGACAACATAACTACCTGCGTAAGCTCGATTCTAATTCGGGAAAGGCTGGGTCTATTCAAAAAGACACGCTGTTATGGTGATGGTCTGGATAAAACCGAAGACTGTCCGGCAAAGCCGAAAGCTAATCGGCAAGTATAGACCAATCAAGGGTTTTTAATTTTGGTTTCATGTCTAGTTTCGGTCCAAGCCGAAATTGAAATTTCGACTGAGATGCTATAAAAATTTCAAAATGATAAAAAAGGGATTTTTAATCTATTTTTATTTTTGAATTTAAGTATTTTATAGTTGTGCATACATATTTTCATGAATTGTTTTAAGAACACTCACCAAACACATAGTAAGCTTGGATGGATAAAAATAACAAAGGTGGAATACCAGTAAACTGGAAAAAATACTTGATAATCATAATATATTTATATATATTTACCACTGTTTTAAAACTCGCCGAGTCGACTCGAAACTCGGCCGAGTCAACTCGACTCGGCTAAGTTTCTATCCGACTCGGTCCAAAACTCGATTTGGCAACTACTCGGATCAAAACTCGAGTGACTCGGGCGAGTCACTCGGGTTTTTGGGGTGTGTGACTCGGTTCGAGTCTTGATCGTTGTATTTTTTGGGGTAAAATCGGGATCCGGTAGAACAATTTATGTTTTGTAATGACATGTTATATGGTGAGAAGCTTTAAGGTCATCAAAATTTGTTAGATATCCATTTTTAAATATATATAATATTAAAATATATTATATAATGTCAAGTTTTTTGTATCGAGTTTTGTTGGGTTTTAGCCGAGTTGTCGAGTCAACTCGACTCATTAAGGTTTTGAGTCGAGTCGAGTTTTCGTGTTTTAAAACACTGATATTTACAAATTTTCATATTGTTTTCATCATGAAGAAGTCAAAATCAATAATATATGCTCTTCCAAGTAATCTCTTCTTCGCTCGTCCAACTAAACTCTTCATCATTAGCCCTTGAAGCACTACCGTAACCTCTGGTTGACATTTGCTCCGGCATCGAGCCTATCTCAACTCACTCCTGCTGGGTTTGTCTTGAAACTAAGACCGTTTGTAGATATTGAGACCTCTCATCTTCTGTCTCAATACCTGGCTGGTACTTGATGTCATCGCCCAAATGACCCCCGGGCTAAATTTGCTTGTCCCACCACTAAAATGCAGGCTATGTATAGGCCTACATCCACTGAAACTTGCCCACGACATGTCGAAATTTTACTGAAATGGTCAATGAAACCAACCCACAAATTTCAAAACCACCCGGTTTTGGTGCCTCCCCCTAATTTCGGCTGAAATTTCACCAAAATTCACTTAAAATGCCGAATCCCAATCGAAATGGCCAATCTCCTTGGTTTCGACCCTGCATTTTTGTTTCGGTCCTGGCCGAAACGAATCTTTTGCAAACATTTCTGAGTTTTGACCAAAATTTGAAACCACGAGACAAATGTCTAATAAAATAGGAAACTATCAGTTGAAAGTTGATGACTATCTGGTAAAGCCGAGGTGAAATCAAAATGCGTCCGGACGATTACAAAGTAGACCGAGAGGCAATTTGTGCTTGAAACTGATAAGAAACATGAATGTCCAATATGCAATTGAATTAGGCTTTAATTGAGTAATGACTCACCTTGTTGGAATCAGATAATGAATTGAAAGAGAATATTAGGCGGAATTTTTTCTCGGCACGATCCACAGGTTAGTCAGCACGCGGGAACGTGCACAGATAAATGCAGGCGTGCTCAGACGCGAACTGGCACGTTGATGCATTCGTGATGTTAATGTATATACCGGGTCGGGTTCTATGTACAGTCGGGTCGGATTCTATGTGTATATATGTACTTATATATTGGGCTTCAGTCCCTCAATGAGATTCATTTCATTCTCTCCAAACCCTAGCCTGCATCTCCTAACATGGTATCAGAGCCCTAGGGTTCTCTCGTGCAACGACGGCAGCCACCTTCGGTCTCCTCCTCCGGCCTCTCTCCACTCGGCAGCCCCCCGACCCCTCCCCTCTACCCGCCGGCCCCCCCGACCCCTCCCTCCACCCGTCCGCCCCCCCCGCCCCCTTCACCTCAGCACTCCGGCCCCCCCGGCCTCTCCCCTCAGCCCCCCGACCCCTCCTCTCCACTCGTCCCCCCCCCCCCCCGCCCCCTTCACCTCAGCACTCCGGCCCCCCCGGCCTCTCCTCTCAGCCCCCCGACACCTCCCCTCCGCTCATCGGGTCCCCCGACCCCTCCCTCCACCCGCCCGGCCCCCCCCCAACCCCTCCCTCCACCCTCCGCCCCCCCCCGCCCTCTCCCCTCAGCCCCCCGACCCTCCCCCCATCTGCCCGACCCCCCCCCCCATCTGCCCGACCCCCCCCCGACATCTCCCCTCTGCTCACCCGGCCCCCCCGACCCCTCCCCTCCGCTCACCCCAGCCCTCCCGGCCCCTCCCTCCGCCCGACAGTCCCTCTCCAGCCCTCCGATCGCCTCTCCTGAATCCCCTCTCTTTTGAGCCTCCCCCATAGCTTCTCCTACCGTGTCGTCCGTCGTTGCGATTTCTCCACCGCTGAAGGCGGTCGCTTTTCAGTTGTCCTCGGCCAGCGACTGGCCTGATTGGTCGCTCACCGTCGAGGCCTCGCTCTCCAGTCGTGATCTGTGGGGTCACATCACCGGTGATGATCCTCCTCCGGCTCCTCCTCTGTCACCAGCAGTGCCGCATCTTCTGCTGCGACTGCTACCACGGCAGTCACGGTTGCTGCTCACGTGGCGTCGCCACGATCAGGCCATCCGGGCCTATCTTCTGGACTTCGTTGCTCGTCCGCTCCTTGCTCCCATCGGTCGCCTTCCTACAGAGCGCGCGATGTGGGAGTATCTCCGGGATCGGTTTCTCCCGCGCGGCGGCGCACGCCGGCATCAGCTTATTTGTGACTCGCAGTTTGTCCGGCAAGGAGAGTGTACGATTCAGGACTTCTTTAGTCTGATGAGTGCCTACTGGCATGAGATGGACTCCTTGATCCCGGAGCGGTGTGGTTGCCCAGTCAAGGTATTGCTGTGCTTCTTCTGTATGTGGATGATATGATCATCACCAGGGATGACAGTGCTATCATAGCTTCCCTTCAGCGTCATCTTCAGAGCCAGTTTGAGATGAAGGATCTAGGCCCTCTCCGGTACTTTCTTGGCCTTGAAATTGCCTGGTCAGCTCGAGGATTGTTGATCTCCCAGCAGAAGTACATCTTTGATATTTTTGCCGAGGCTGCTCTTACTGATTCTCGTACTGCTGACACGCCTATGGAGCTCAACTTGAAGCTCCTCTCTACTGATGGTGAGCCTGGTGAGCCTCTCCAGGATATCTCTCGTTATCAACGGCTGGTTGGGAAGCTCGTTTATCTCACCATGACGAGGCCTGACATTGCCCATGCCGTTGGTATTGTCAGTCAGTTCGTTCAGTCTCCTCGCTCGGTTCACTATGCAGCAGTCCTTCGAATTATTCGGTATCTCCGTGGCACTATTACTCGATCGCTGTTGTTTTCCTCCACATCTCCACTGGTTTTGCGTGTTTACTCCGATGCAGATTGGACTGAAGATATTGCTACTCGTCGATCTACCACCGGCTACTGCGTGTTCCTTGGTGATTCCCTCATTTCTTGGCGCAGCAAGAAACAGGAGTCTGTTGCACGCTCCAGCACCGAAGCCGAATACCGAGCCATGGCTTCCACCACTGCAGAGATTGTCTGGTTTTGACGTCTTCTACTCAACTTGGGAGTCAGGATTTCTGGGGCTACACCTCTATTCTGTGACAACAGGAGTGCCATTCAAATTGCTAGCAATCCGGTTTTTCATGAGCGGACCAAACACATCGAGGTCGACTGTCATTATATTCGGCATGAGTTTCTTGCAAACATCATCTCCTTGCCGTTCATTCCCTCGACAGAGCAGACTGCTGATTTTCTCACTAAGCCCCTGACGATTGCTAGATTTCGTCATTTTATAAGCAAAGTCTCGGTACATGATCCACCGTGAGTTTGAGGGGGAGTGTTAATGTATATACCGGGTCGGGTTCTATGTACAGTCGGGCCGGATTATATGTGTATACATGTACTTATATATTGGGCTTCAGTCCCTCAATGAGATTCATTCCATTCTTTCCAAACCCTAGCCTTCATCTCCTAACACGTGATAGCTGATTACTGTTTTTAGTTTTTCACAAATTTTAAGGCAGCGAATAACTTCATTTTTTAGCTACCATGTTCCTTATTTGATGATGAGTAACTTTGGTTTTGTTTAGAGTCAATCCGAGCTACGGATCTTGAGTTATTTGAATTTATATTTTGGATTAAGCCTAAGTGTTGCATCATAGTATTAGTATGTTAGCCTAATTTAAGTTAGTTGGTTAATTAATGAAATTAATAAGATCCGTTTGATGGATTCATCCAATGGATGAGATCAAATATAACTTAAGTCGTGATCAAGTGACAAAATTAAAATTTTAACGAGATGGATATACCGGATGCATTGAATGAGACCGAGGGAGGTCAAACCCTAATAGCTGCCCCCCCCCGCACACACACACACACACACACACCACTTTTCTCTCCTAGTCGTATGGCATGCAAATGGCTACCTTGGGCCGCGGGTCCTCTCTCCCTCCCATCTCTTCTTTTCTCTTTCGGTCCCTTTTTGCCCCTCAATTTCTGCGAGCAACTCATGGCTCCACTTGTGGATCCCACGGCCTCCATTAGTCCTCCATGAACCCTAATCTTATTAAAATGGGATTTTTGAGAGAGGATTTCAGATCTGAATATTGGAGAAAAAACCCCATGCAAATTTTTATTATCTGACTGTAATAACTAACTAAAAGTATAAAACAATGTACAATGATTAATACAGTAATACTATATTAATATTTGATAACAACACAGTCTATTTTGTATCATTCTACCATGATACAATAATGATAAGGAAAATGATGCCACAGGCTTACACGACGAAATACTGCTAATTGACTGATTCGATCCTAACCAATTATTTAGTATTAGACAACACTGTTACTAATCCAATATGTGTGCACCACACACAAACTCTAATTGAGGTTCCACCTCTCTAATCACCACTGGAGCTCCATCCCACTCGGTGTGAAAGCCACTACACAGAAGAGATGCAATATGAGAGAACCATCAGGAGAGATCTATGCAGAGAGAGAATATAATTATTGTCCTGCTAATATCATCAAAACATGTGCACTAGTCCAAGGGATAAGGGTGTTGCATGATTACATCATCACCCTAAAAAGAAAATTTTATCCTCGAAGTCATACTGAGGAAGAATGGTAGTTTTGACAGAGACTACATCATAGCCTCCAACTCCTTAAAATTTAAAGCAGATCCAAATGATTGGGATTGACCAAGATATGCTCAACACGCATCCCAATGAACTTAATTTTCTAGGTACTACAGGAAGAGCGATTTGACCCCCATGATCTTCACCAACCCTGAGAAATAGGTTGCGGGATCTCTAAAGCTCCCTCCACATATTGCATTTTTATGAGAATGATTTGCAGTTTAGATTTGTCTGTAACCTCCACTATCATTTTTCTATTTTATTCACTTGGTTGGTTACTATAAATTTACTACAGCTTGTTGCACTTATTTTAATATGATGTTGGTAATTTGTGTTCTCTTTAACAGTGAAGAGGTGTAAAAAAAATTACCGTAGATAAAATATAGAAGGTCTCTAAGGTGCAGGATACTGTAATCTTTGTCTTTGGATGCATGGACACAACTCTAATCAAATACCCTAGAGGATGTTGTGCTTGTCTGCCACATGGATAGATCCAAAGAGTGTTAGCATCTGAAATCCATGTCATAGTCAAGTCTTTAGTTGAAGGAATTCCGCTCTCGGTTTTTCTGTGGTTTATATTCTTTTGTATCATCCAATTTACATTATTCTGGCACAGGAACTGTGGTTTATTATTATAGTTAGGTAGATGCCATCTACATGCCACAACACTATGGTAACTTGTTCACATTTAAACATTATTATCGACATATCTTTTTCTCATTCACTTGAAATTGATGGCATGTATTATTACGTGGCAGGGATTGTTCATTAGTTGATATGGAAAAGGAATATGATGATACATTTTGTATTACAGTGTCATTTGAAAGTTCTGAGTCAAACGTACCATTGGATACCATAAGGGATGTGCTTGTTCCGCTCCTCCTTCAGACACGAATCAAAGGTTATGATTTTCACCGTGATGATGTTATTTATCTGTTGTATAATGTTTGACAACAATTGACATGTCAAATTTGTTTATACATACTTTTGTCAGCGATTTCATTTACTTCCTTTTATGGTCTAACATTTGCTATTATGCATGCTTGGAAAAAAAATGTCGATTAGCCTACTATAAGGACTGACAAAGGCTTTTCAGCATTGGAAAAGAAACGCACATTGCTGAAGGCTCTTAGCCGGTTGAAAATGTGCTTTAACTACTGCGTTCAGGTTTATAGAAGTGAAAAAAATATTCAGAAGAAATCCTATACGTGACTTATAACTACTGCGTTTAATCCAGGTTTTATAGAAGTGAAATAATGTCGGTTACAAACTGATAGAATAAGGCATGTTCATTAGTTTATATGTTCATAGTAGATTTACAAAAGTAGCCTCCTCTGTTCCTCTTTTATACTAAATACAAATCAAACAAGTCTGATTAAATTTTGTAACTGTTATACCATCTCTGTATTGTAGGTACATATATATAATTTGAATATTTTGGTGTTTTTGAAGTTTTAGGCTGGAGATTCTATTATGCATTTCATATATACGCTTATATTGTATCTGTATACAATAACCTTTGAGCAGTATCATACCAATGCTCATAGATGAGCAGGAGGTGCACATCTCGTAGAATATTTGGCTGCCATGTCAATGTCATTCATGAATGCATTGTCGATGCTATGTGTAGGTGGAAGGCTAGCTTTAGTTTATGGTGTGCGTTAGCAATACATGAACAATGAGATTTCCTTTTAATGTTCTGCACCTACTATCTTGAAGATGGTTCTGAATTTATAGTTCTCACACATGTTTTCCCGATATATAAATGTTGGTTAAAACAAATTTCGAAGGGTAGTATGATCCATCTCTATTTACCCTATATGACGAATACATGATTACTTGGGGCACACATTTGTGCTCTTCATGTGTCTAAGTGAACACCCTTTACCTTCTTAATCAAATGTACCTCAACAAGACGATGTTAAATTGAGGTATTGTAATCAGTCTTTAAGAGGCAGCGGCATATTGTGATTTGTTCTTACTCCTAATGAGGAGAGGCATTAGCCTTCAGGCTTATGATAGTCTTCATGAATTATCCTTTTGATAAATGGAAATTTAGAAACATAAGAAAACCAAATCCTATGCTAACTTAGGCAAATCTTCCCTGTTTTGCACAACATATGAAGCCATAATCTTGTACCCTTCTGATTCTAGTCCCCTTACATTATCGTTTGATTATTATCCTCATAAGGGGTTATGCTTGCTTCCTTCTGATTATCTCTTCTTTTGTTTTACTAGGCGCCCATTCATTTCTCCTTCCAAATTACTTTAAAAACTTTGTACTTGTTCTTACATGGGGTTCTTTCTATGTTTTAACCATAAGGGACTATATCTACTAAAAGTATGTTTAGTATTGTACTCCATAACATTTGAGAGGTATCATATTAATGCATTCAATGTCTGACATATTCCACATATTTCTTTATTTCAACGTAAGGTTGAGGGCCTCAATTTTTTTTTACGTATTTCCTCTTGTCAACTCTTTTTTTTGCGGTGGTGGTTATGGTGGTGAGTCTGTGCCTACATTTGAGAACTTCCAGTTTGAGTTCAGACCCAGCGAAAAACAAGCCGGTTCTTGCCATTCAGATCAGGTTCGTTCATTTTGGAAAAACTAGTATAAATCAGAAAAAGTCAGAAATTAAAGTTTGAATCAGCTAGTCCGGGCCTCGTTCAATTATTTTGGGTATGATTTAGCCTTTTAGAGTCTAATCGAGGTCTGATTTGGCCCATTCAGGATTTATTTTTCCAAATCAGGTCTGATTCAACATGTTTTGGATCTAATCTAGCCTATCTAGTAGAACCGAATCCAAATAAGAGCATACGAGTTTGTTTTGGTTTGGTTTGAAACGGCTAAAATCCAAACCGCTTCGGGTTTTTGTTTTTGTCTCTTTTTTTTTTTGAAGGGGGGTTGCTTCATTCTGGATCAGCTAAAATCCGAAACTGTTCGGGTTTAGGTGGACCGTCGAACCATGTGGTGTGCTGCTGTTGTTCATCGATGCTGATAGGTGCATTTGTTCATGTTGTTGCAGCTGTATATGCTGTTGATACCCTAGACTCTGATCACAGTATCTAACCAGCATCATAAGCATCAGAGTCTTTATCAGTTTGATATATTCCCGACACAAAGTCCTTTATTGTAGCCTTGTTCTCACATCAGAAACATTACATGCTGTATCTCAGCTTTTGCTGCTAAATGTAGGAAGAATACTATAGTTGGAGTGTATTGTTCTTTAATATGCTCACACTTCAGATCTCGTATGTTCGGCCGACAACAAAGTACTAATTTGCTGCAAGTTTGTCAACTTGTCACTGTAATCTAATTTATCATTTTTTGAACCCATTGTTCAATTACTGTGGAAAGTACTACTTCTCTTTACCCATGAATATTCTGTTGTAAGGAAAGAGTCGTTCATTCTTCTGAACTGTTGCCATCCTTGGAATTATATTGTTTACTGTATTTTGTACTGATTGGTCTCTAATAATCTTCAATAATGACATTTGGTATGGGATTCAGGGTTCATAGAATTCAAGAAGGTAGACATTTTGTGTGATTCTCAGTCTGATTACCAGGGTGGACTTTTCTTGAAAGTTACTTTAATAGAAAAGTGTATGCCGGGAAAGTTTTGGAGCGTTCTTCAGAATGCTTGCATTCCAATTATGGATTTGATTGATTGGGAAAGTAGTCACCCAGACAATATTTATGATATTTTTAGCATATATGGGATTGATTCTGCATGGAGATATTTTCTACGAGTGAGTGGATGTCCTTTTGTCTGATATTTGTGTTGATTTTGTAGTTTGGATTTAGCTGTGTTCATAAAATTGCTCTCATTTTAATATTTGAATTGCAGTCATTGAAGTCAGCAACATCTGATATAGGGAGGACCATACATCGAGAGCACTTGCTTGTGATAGCAGACTGCCTTTCAGTGACAGGAGAGTTTCATGGGTTAAGCTCTAAAGGACTAGAAAGGCAAAGGGATCATGCTTCCATCACGTCTCCGTTTTCTCAAGCTTGTTTTTCTGTGTGTTCTCTATTTTATATCTTGTGTGCTCTACTTCATTTTTTTCTCTCATTTTAAAATAGTTCCTATAACTTTTGATGCTGGGTCTTGCAGAATCCAAGCATGTACTTTATCAATGCTGCTAAGCAAGGCTCTACCGATATTCTATGTGGTACTTTAGATGCAGTGGCTTGGGGAAAAGAAGCTCCAATAGGGACTGGGGGACCTTTTGAAATCATATATTCGGGAAAGGTACTTATAGCATGCATCAAATACAAATTATAACTCGGTGAAATTAAGTTCCATGTGAACTATTTACAGTAAGGATGCATGTGATCATGCCATTTTCTAAATAATATCCTATGATGGTGAGGGATTATTCTTCGGTTGGTAAGATGAGGCATGACTTGAAAAAGCAAAATTGAGGTGATGATAGAATTTTTCAAGGCATGACTTTTTCTAAATCATGCCATTTTTCAAGTCCTTTTATCTTCGGTTTCATTTTGCTTTTAGTCCTTAAGAATATGTTCGTCATGTGCGTAATTGTTTAGGTCATAATAGTCATTTGTTTTTTGAACACCTGGTCAATTTAAAGGGCCCAACTCTCCTCTTGTGAAGTCTTGATGATTGAACGAAGGGACAGAGTTTTCTCGCTAAGCATGGAGGTGTGATGCTTTCAATCCCTAGGAACTAGCCCTAGGTTTATCTATTTGTGCAAGGTATGTAGACTAAGCCTTCTCCTTGTATATTTTCTCTCCCTTTTCCTCTCTTCTTCTACGTTCTCTTCTCCATTTCACATTGTGGTACTGCATTAGTATCATGTCCGATTCGAGCACCCGTAAAATAAATGGATTTCGGTTTCGTGGGTTCATGGTTCCAAGTCACAATTGACGCTTGGAGGTTGAGGTGTATGGATTGAGAACATAATTGGTATCATGGTTTATTGATTCCTGCCTCAATATATATATATATATATATATATATATATATATATATATATATGTAATTTGGCCGTTTGATTCCTGCCTCAAATCTTAAGTCGTTTTTTTGTTCTCGTGTATATATATATATATATATATATATATATATATATATATATATATATATATATATATATATATATATATATAGAGGGCCGATCTATTGCGAAACCCGGAATAGATGCGAAAACCCCTTATTTGCGAAACCCAGCCGCAGCCGTCCAATCAACCGATCGAACGATCGGTATTCACCCCGCCCACCGACCGCACCTGTTACTGTGGCGGGCACAGTAACAGCGATTTCGGTGGGGGGTTGAATCCTGGCCGTCCGATCGGCGTGAATCAAATGGCCAAATTACTCTCCGGCCGGTTAAAATTTTAAACCGTTCGATCGAATGATCGAACGGGTGAGATCCCGTGGGAAACAATCAAATAGGACAAAAAGTAATGGTTGTAATCATTACTTTTTGTCCTATTTGATTGTTTCCCATGGGATCTCACCCGTTCGATCATTCGATCGAACGGTTTAAAATTTTAACCGGCCGGAGAGTAATTAGGCCGTTCGATTCACGCCGATCGGACGGCCAGGATTCAACCCCCCCACCGAAATCGCTGTTACTGTGCCCGCCACAGTAACAGCTGCGGTTGGTGGGCGGGGTGAATACCGATCGTTCGATCGGTTGATCGGACGGCTGTGGTTTAGTTTCGCAAATAAGGGATTTTCGCATGTTTCGCACCCGATCACTACTCTCTCTCTCTCTCTATATATATATATATATATATATATATATATATATATATATATATATATATATATATATTCTAAATCTCTGGTAGAGCCTTCAAGTAGTGATGTGCTTTGTAGCTGACCCCAATTTTAGGGTATTTGGTTTTATTATTGTAGTCAAGTGTTATACCTAGTTTCCACTAAAAATTATTTGATATTATATTAAAAGGATATTTTCGGGGATAAAACCGTTTATCCTCCCTCAATTCCCGTTAGTCGGAGTGAGGCCGCCGCGAAGCTGCAAGAAAAGGAAAGTGTCAAAGACGGTCGACTTCCTTTGGAGCACGGACCTTCCAATGCTTAAGAGAAAGGCGGTCTAGAGACATGAGAGAGCTCCGTGTTAGCTCTGCAGGAGTGTCACCTGGCACATGAACCGCAGACTGACATTTGTACTGTGCTAGGCGGCAAAATCGTTCTCGCACTTATGCGTCGTCCCATTTCCGTTCAGAAAACTGCTAATTGCTGTGGGGTTTGGGAGGCCGTTAGTGGGCTATCCCGGGAAGTCATCACGGGATGGACCCGCCACTCCCAGCCCGGAGGTGATGGCTTGTCATTGTTCGAGCTCACTCCTTAGCAAGCAATGTGCCATTGGCGCGGCCTATTCTCAGTGCTGCCATCTCTGGGCGAGTTCCTGCCTCCTACAGGCGGGCTACCGATGATGTCATCCAGGCAAGCTTACACCAACTTCGTGCGGGTTACCCGATGATGTCGGCGTGACATCATCTAGGCGGGCTTCCATCTCTTTAGGGCTAGCTACCTGATAACATCAACATGACGTCATCTAGATGGACTCGGACTTCCTTCGGACGAGCTACTTGATGACATCAACATAATGTCATCCAAACGAGTTCAGATCTTATCTAGAAGAGTTACCTAACGACGTCAACATGACGTCATCCTGATGGGCTCTGACCTCTAGGCGGGCTACCTAATGACGTTAGTGTGACATTATCCCAACGAGCTTCTATCTTCATAGGGTGAGCTACCTGATGATGTCGGCAGGCACGCTCTCATCTCCTCATGGCGAGCTACCTGATGACATTAATATGACGTCACCCAGACGGGCTTGAACCTTCTCCAGGCAGGCTACCTGATGACATCATCCGGAGGGATTGGACCTCCTCCAAACAGGCCACCTGATGACATCATCAGGAGGTCTCGGACCTCCTTTGGGAGACCTATCGGATGATGTCAACATGATGTCATCCAGGCAGGCTTACACCTCCAGGTGGCTACTGCCTTCTCTAGGCAGATCAAAAAAATGGTACTTCGTTCTTGCTTTAGTTTTTCTTCGACGCCCTCCCCTCCTGCCATGCGGCGGTCTAACGCACAGCCCTCCCCTCCTTTTTTGGATACCAACATATGTCCTTCTAAACCGATGATAGTTGATGTTCCTTCTTTAAGAGTTGGTCTTCCATGCATAGATTAATTCCATAAAAAAGTGGCTCATGTTTGTCTGATATTTCCTCTGTGCTAGATAATTAATTGAGACAATGACATAGTGAAAAACCGAGGAATAAGTTCCTAACATGGCTGAAATACCAGTCTTTAACAACTTATGATCATTTCACACAGGCTACTTGGGTTCCTTGGAATTTATGTGTCTTGTGATGTTTTGATAAAATTATGATTTGCATACTATTATGTTCAGTTTTTGTTGTCTTCCCATTTTCCTTTCTTCTCTAGCTCTTCTTTTTTTCTTTCTTTTCTTCCATGATTTCTAATTCTTTAGAGGGTTGATGTCGGATTCACAACTGACCATGAAAATTTTTCGATCCTTCCATGGAGCTTCTTTAACCCCTTTTTGTCATATTGATTGGTCTAAGTGTAGACTCCGTAACTGACCCCATAATGAAGAGGATGATGACTAAATGTGAAGAGGATGATGACTAAATGTGGTATTAGTTAAGTTAATCGGACGCATTACATGATTAACTATGCATACTTTAATTTTTGTTTATCTCTGTACTTGTCTATTGTATTCAAACTTTAGATAATTATTTTATAGAATGTTTTGTTTTTGTTTATCTATGCAATCCACTCATTATATGAAACATACTTCATTAATAAATACTCTTCTAATCAAGGTTGTTATATCGTGTATCGTTTTTCCTTTTTGTGTATCGTGTATCGTAACGTATCGTGTATCGTAAGATACAGTCAAATTTTAATATATTGTCCTAAAAATATATATTTATATATGGACATATAAATAACATGATACTAAAACATTAAATATAAGAAAGTAAGAGTAGAAAGTAAGATATTGCTTTTCATTTCCCATCAAACTTAGCCTATTCAGAAAACAAGAAGTCTTGTATCAAAAAGAAACCATATACAACTATACAAGTATGATCCATTGATCTATGATCTATCAAAATAGCCAATTAAGCAAAAATCACAAAACAAAATCAAAATCAAAAGATCAAAGCATTGCAATTTACAAGTTCCTTTTCCACAGCCATTTTAGATGAACATATGTAAAATCACTCAAAAGTTTACAACCTCTACTGTCATTTTTAGATGAAAGCAAGATGAACATATGCTTTATAATTTCAGATACAATCTAACATTTATTTGCTATGTAATTTCAGATTTCTTATTATTTTGTGTCACTAATTTGATGTTTTTGTAATGATTAGGTTTGTCAATGTAGTGTTTGCATCAACAAGAAACATATCATCAGCAATTGAAGTGTTTAAAAAAAGAGAAAAAAAAAAACAGAGCAAGAGGAGCTCACAACGAGGCAGCGGAGCTCGTCGAAACCCTGTCGTCGCCAAAACAGGGGAGAAACCCTTGTCGTTGCCCGTTGAAACCCTGTTGTCGCCAAAACAGGGGAGAAACCCTTGCCGTTGCCTGTCGAAACCCTGTCGTCGCCAACAACAGGGGAGAAACCCTTGTCGTCACTCGTCGAAACCCTACTGTCGCCAAAAGCAGGGGAGAACCTTTTGCCGCCGCCCGTCGAGACCGGCGAAACCTTTGTTGTCTCCCGTCGAAGCTCTGCCGTCGCCAAAACAGGGGAGGAACCCCTGCCGTCGCTCGTCGAGACCACAGCCCGTCGAGACCGAGACCGCAGGACTCCCCGATAAAAAAATTCGAGACCCAAACCCTTGAGATTTATAATCAGCCGATTGAATTTGAACCATGTTGGTTCAACCGGTCAAAAAAACCGTTTAAATCTTGATCGAACCCCGTTGGTTCAACCGGCCCAAAATAAAAAACCAGTTTTAAATCTGATTGAAACCGTATCGTATGTATCGGACGTATCGTACGTATCGTACCGTATCGTACGATACATGTATCCGTATCGTACGATACAGTAAATTTCCGATACATACTTCCGATCCATATTGTTTTACTGCCGTATCGAAACGTATCGTACGATACGTATCGCGTATCGTACGATACTAACAACCATGCTTCTAATGATTTAAAATTTCAATATCCTACTATTTAGAATTACCTTCAATCTATGATTTATTTAATTATGTATTCATGGATCATGGAAAGAAATCCTTTGATATGTGGATTTGATATTAAGTTAAGCGAGTATAATTAAATAGGCATGGATTTATTGGTTTAGTGTAATTGTTTTTTACTCATTATTCTAGTGAATACTTTTTTCTAGATCAAGTTGTCTCGACTTGTTCTTATGTGTCTACACCACAAAATTGTTTGCGTTTTAGTCAAGGGTTTGATGTAGTTTCAAACCAATGAAGTGTTGGAAAATCAACTAACGTTTGGTCATATCAAAGTATCAAGCAAACTCCATAGATAACTTTTATCGATAAAGGATTGGACCCACCCTTGTACTAAATGTATAGATTACAAGGCTCATAAATCTAAGTTCTTAAGCTTGGATGATAATGACCTATGATGCCGAGACCCTTTATTTCGTGAAAAATACCTATACGACATTAGATCATTTCCATCTCTCATAAGAGACTCCACTCCATACCCCGATCCTTTGTTTTTTGAGATTTTGAAGGATCACCATATTTGATCCTCTTCATACGCGATTCTTGTTCCCGTATCTGGGTAACATAGATGGTGACTAGTGTTAGACTGTTAGTCTTATGCGAGGCACACACTATTAGAAATGGAGCTAGTTTGGCTCCATAGGAAGGCATAGTAAATGAATGAATGGATCAGCACAAGTCAAGTTAGTGAATGGCTGAGATTGTCGGGTGATTTTTTTTTTGTGTATCTGGATTTTTAAAGTGCAGTCACCAAATTCGGTTGATGGTGTTCTGCATGAGAGACATCTTGTTAGCCCCACCTAACTGTTAAGATGTATTAGTGTATATACATATACTCAGCGTATATATGACTCACATGTATTCACCTTATATTTGCCATTTTGGCCTAATGAGAGATTCATTCTATTCTCTCCCCAAACCCTAGCTTCTCTCTCTCCTTCTTCCTCTCTCCCTCATCTAGGGTTTGTCACATGGTATCAGAGCAAGGTTGATCGCCGGCGTCGTCAAACGGCTCCCTTGTATTCCTTGATCCGTGGGTCATCCGCAACCTCATCCGCAACCCATCAGATCGCAGCCCTGCATCGTGTGCATCCCGATCGCAGCCCTGCATCCTCGTCCCTGCATCCTCGTCCCCGCGTGCATCCGCAACCCATCAGATCGCAGCCCTGCATCCGTGTCCATCCCGATCACAGCCCTGCATCCTCGTCCTCTCCCGATCGCGCGAGCAAGCCCTGCATCCCGATCCTCCCGATCACGCGAGCCCTGCATCCCGATCGCGTGAGCCCTGCATCTCTGCCAATCGCAGTGAGATCCTCTCCCGTGGATCCTCTCCCGCACAGCCCGCGCGCCTCTCCCGTACAGCCCGCGCGCCTCTCCCGCACAGCCCTGCGCCTCTCCCGCACACCTCTGCCTCTCCCGCACAGTGGTTCTGTTGGATCGGTGGAGGCTGTTCTTCTGCAGAGCCAGCCTTTCTCCTCTCCGATCTACAAGATCAGATCTCCGTCTGATCTCAATACCGTCTGCTCTACCAGATGTCCTCGACTTCCTCGATGACGACTCCGCCGTCTCATCCGGTGACTCCCTATGAGATTCCACGGGATTTCCTCCCGCTCGCCACCGACTTTCTTCTCCAAGAGGCCTCCGACTGACCGGCATGGTCCGCCACGGTGGAATCCGCCCTTGAGGGTCGCAATCTTCGAGGACATCTTGCTGGCTCTTCCACGCTTTCTGTTTCCGATGCAGAATACGGTCCCTGGCGCCTTCGCGATCAGCGCATCAAGACCTACCTTGTTGCGTCTGTGGATCGTTCTCTTCGACGGGACTTGGTTGGACTTGCCACTTCTGCAGCGATTTGGGGTCATCTCACTGCTCGATTTGTTGAGAAGAGTGGAGCACGTGAGTATCAGCTTCTCACACAGGCCCAGTCGGCACAACAGGGGGAGTTGACGGTCCAACAATTTTATTGTCAGATGCGCTCCTATTGGCGTGATCTTCAGGATCTTGCTCCCGTTCCTGACCCGTCCCGTGTTGTCGAGTATCAGCTCTACCGGGAGCGCTTTCAGCTCTATCAGCTATTCGCTGCTCTACGACCAGAGTTCAGTGCTCTGGCCGGCCAGCTTCTTCACCGGGACAGTCTTCCTCGTCTTGATGAGGCTGTGGCTGAGCTGGTCGCTGAAGAGACTCGTCTGCGTACTCTTGCCTCCAGGGCCTTACCTCTTCAGGGTGTACTTGCTGCTGCTCCGCCCCTAGTCTCTGGCCCACCAGTATCTGCTGTGTCTTCTGTCTCCGCTACTTCCTCCCATGGTGGTAGACCGTTTTGCACTCATTGTCAGACACCGGGTCACTTCGTGGACACTTGCTTCTCCCTTCATCCAGAGAAGCGTCCTCCCTACAGAGATCGAGGTCGGGGACGAGCTCGAGGTCGTGGTCGCCCTGTTCCTACTGCTGCTGCTGCTGCTGCTGCCTCCTCCGTCTCAGCTGGCGAGCTACAGTCTATTCGTGAGGAACTAGCTCAGCTTAGGCTCTCTCAGCAGTCTGCCGCTACTCCTGGATCTTCCAGCGCCTCAGCCTTCTCTGCCTCTCCTGGTAGTCCCAGTGTTTGGATACTGGATTCAGGCGCCTCACACCACATGACTCCGGATGCCTCCCTGCTCACTGCTTGTCAGCCTGCGACGCACCTGCCCCCGATCCACACTGCAGATGGTTCTCGCCTGGCCATCTCACAGTCTGGATCCATTACCCCAGCCTCCGCCCCTGCTTGCCATCTCTCCTTATCCTCTGTGCTTCATGCTCCCACACTCCGCATGCACCTGATTTCTGTTAGTGCTTTGTGTGACTCTGGTTGCTCGGTGACATTTACTCCTTCCTCTTGTTCTGTGCAGGATCTGCGTACTGGCCGACCGATTGGAGCAGGTCGTAGAGCTGGCGGACTCTACCAGATGGAGTTTCTTCACTCTTTGGATCCGCCATCATCTGGGTTTTGTGGAGTTGTCTCTCCTAATGCCGACCTGTGGCATCGGAGACTAGGTCATGTGTCGGAACCGCGACTTAAGAGATTACTCCATTCTGGAGCTCTAGGTCGTGGTCCTTTTTCCCCTTTATCTACTTGTACTGGCTGCAAGCTTGCAAAGCTGCTGCCCTTCCTTTTTCATCAAGTACTTCTCAGAGCTCTGCTCCTTTTGATCTTGTTCACTCTGATATCTGGGGCCCCTCTCCTCTCCCCTCAATGACTGGGTATTTATATTATGTCTCGTTTGTGGATGATTTCAGTCGCTACACGTGGGTCTATCTTCTTCGCCGTCGATCGGATATCCTCCAAGTCTATAAGGACTTCACCTCCATGATTCACACGCAGTTTAGTAGGTGCATCAAGATCTTTCGATCTGATTGTGCCCTTGAGTATCTATCCACCGCTATGCGCAGCCTTATTCAGTCCCATGGGACTATTTTCCAGCACTCATGTCCTCACATCCATGAGCAGAATGGTGTTGCTGAACGCAAGCATCGCCATATTCTTGCGACTACTCGTGCTCTCCTTCTTTCTGGTTCTGTTCCTCGGCGCTTCTGGGCTGAGGCTCTCCTCACCTCAGTCCAGCTCATTAACATCACTCCTTCGTCCGTTCTTCCGGACGACTTATCTCCTCATGAGCGTCTCCTTTCTACCACTCCTGACTACAGCCCTCTTCGCACTTTTGGGTGCACCTGTTTTGTTCTTCTTCCTCTCCATGAGCGCACAAAGCTGTCTGCTCAGGCAGCTAAGTGCATTCTTCTTGGGATCAGCACTGAGCACAAGGGGTACCGCTGCTATGACCCTGTCGCTCGTCGCTTGCGTATTTCTCGACACGTCTCCTTTGTCGAGGATACGCCCTACTACTCTCCTGAAGCTCAGGATCTCACATTTCTCGAGGTCTCTTCTCCTCCATCATCGACACCTATGCCTCCCTCGTCGGCCTCTCTAGTTCCCCCGGCTCCGTCAGCTCCTTCCCCACCACCAGCTCCCTCGGCACCACGGGCTCCTTTGCCAGTTGTTTCCCCCGCGTCTCCAGGGGACTCCTCCGAGACTTCCTCCTCTACGCCCGTGCCCCTCTCTCCTCCCCGGGTTGTCTCTCCATTTCCTCAGGTCTACTCTCGCCGGCCTACCCCTGTGTCTCAGTGTCCTTCCTTCTCAGCGGATGCCGGCTCCCCTGCTCTTGAGGTTCCTCCTAGTTTTTCACCTCCTGTGCCTGCTCCGTCATCGCCAGTCGTGGATCCAGCCCCGCCTCGCTACCCTCAGCGCCAGCATCACCCGCCTGATCGTTTTAGCCACGACACTGGGCCTCCTGATCGTTTTGGTTTTGCCTCTGTCTGTAGTTACTCGCCTCAGTTTACTGCCTTTCTTACTGCTGTGCATGCAGATCAGGTGCCCCGTTCCTACTCTGAGGCAGTTCAGTTTCCTCAGTGGCGTCAGGCTATGGATGAGGAGTTTCAGGCCTTTCAGCAGACTCAGACCTGGGATGTTGTCCCTCTGCCCTCTGGCGTTGAGCCTGTCAGCTGCAAGTGGATTTATAAGGTCAAGCACCGTCCTGATGGATCCATTGAGCGTCACAAGGCTAGGGTGGTGGCTCGTGGCTTTACTCAAGAGTATGGCGTTGACTACGAGGAGACCTTTGCTCCGGTGGCTCAGATGACCACCGTTCGCACTCTTCTGGCAGTTGCAGCTGTTCATCGATGGGCCCTTCTACAGATGGACGTGAAAAATGCCTTTCTTCACGGTGACCTGTCTGAGACTGTCTACATGGATCCTCCTCCTGGTCTCCGTGTTCCTTCTCAGCACGTGTGTCGTCTTCGTCGGGCCATTTATGGGCTCAAACAGGCTCCTCGTGCCTGGTTTGAGCGGTTCCGTCGTGCTGTCCGGGAACTTGGTTACTCAGAGAGCAGTCAGGACCACTCTCTGTTTGTCAGGTCGTCCCCGCAGGGCCGGGCGATTCTACTATTATACGTGGACGACATGATCATCACTGGAGATGACTCTGCTGCGATAGCTAGTCTTCAGCATCACTTGAGGAACCAATTTCAGATGAAGGATTTGGGTACGCTTCGCTACTTTCTTGGTCTTGAGGTAGCATACAGTGCAGATGGCATTTTGCTCTCTCAGCAGAAGTACCTTTCAGATGTCCTTAGTCGTGCTGCCCTCACAGATAACCGCACAGTAGACACTCCTCTTGAGCTTCACTCGAAGCCACGTCCTACAGATGGAGTTCCTCTTTCAGATCCCACTCGGTACAGGCAGATTGTGGGACAGCTTGTCTATCTCTGCATCACTCGTCCTGACATTGCACACGCTGTCAGCATTGTCAGTCAGTTTGTTGCAGCTCCACACTCAGACCACTACGGTGCTCTTCTTCGGATCCTCCGGTACCTCAGAGGGACAGTTACTCGCTCTTTGTTTCTGTCGTCGTCCTCCTCTCTCAGACTTCGAGCCTACTCAGATGCAGACTGGGCTGGAGATCCGACCACACGCCGCTCCACCACTGGTTACTGTTTGTTTCTCGGCGACTCTTTGATATCCTGGCGCAGCAAGAAGCAAAAAGTGGTGTCTCTCTCTAGCACTGAGGCTGAGTACAGGGCCATGGCCTCCACGACTAAGGAGATAGTTCACCTTCGACGTCTCCTCAGTGATCTCGGTGTTGCTTTCTCCGAACCTACTCCACTTTACTGTGATAACCGGAGTGCTATTCAGATTGCCAGCAACCCGGTTTTTCATGAAAGGACAAAGCACATCGAGATTGACTGTCACTTCGTCCGACAGGAGTATGAGGCCATGACCATCTCACTACCTTTCATTCCCTCAGCAGAGCAGATCGCAGACTTCTTCACGAAGTCACATCCTACACCTCGTTTTCGGTCTTTGATTGCCAAACTCTTGGTGCATGATCCACCCTGAGTTTGAGGGGGGGTGTTAAGATGTATTAGTGTATATACATATACTCAGCGTATATATGACTCACATGTATTCACCTTATATTTGCCATTTTGGCCTAATGAGAGATTCATTCTATTCTCTCCCCAAACCCTAGCTTCTCTCTCTCCTTCTTCCTCTCTCCCTCATCTAGGGTTTGTCACACTAACGATACTGGATTTTTTGGGATCAACAACATCTGACATATCTTGCATCCTGAGAATGTTAAATATGCCAAATCAGAAGGCAAGAAGACTGAATAAGATGGTCAGGTTTTTTTTATATAGCCCATGAAACGAATGATAGGAGGAGATGGCTTAGTGGAATCGGTTTCTTGGACGATAGTGGGAATTGACATGAGATTAACATTATATTGTAGGATAGATGATGGTATCTTACCAATTCTTCCTTGTGCATTTACAGTTTTGTTTTCATCATTGGAAACCTTGTTGTGTGTTACCTCTATTTTAGCTATATTATCTTGTACCTAACCTGAGAATTAGTATTATAATCTTGGTAATGTTGTTTTATGAAGTACAGTAGTTATAATCTCAACTGCATAGGTTGATTTTTGGAGCAGACAAAGATTCACATCATTTTGACTGAACTTATATCATATTGGGGGATTTTTGTTTTCTTATAAAAGTCGTCTGTTTTTTTTTTGCTTTTCTTTGACAACATTCTGTTTCCAGCATGTAACACCTCACACTAATAAACTACTGAACTAAATTTTTTATTGTTTGGAATGGACATATTGATGTGCAGAAAATTAAATAATTTGAAGATTTTCATCACTATATTATTTTTTAGCTATTTGGATAGCAAAAAATGTTGTCTTAATGATTTCTAATCATTTCCAGTTTTGTTCAGGTGCATGATTCTGAAAAAGTTGACAATATTTATAAGACATTGCATAGCCTTAAGCAAGATAAACCTTGTCAGAATCACATTGACATTGGCAGACCTGCTTATCAAAATATTTCTGATAAGTGGAAGGTGACACCAATGGTTGCCAATGCTGATGATGCTATTGGAGTGTTGGACAGCCACTCGATTTCTGATGGAGATCACACAGAGAAAGTATGTGCATCTGAATATCCTGTCAGGAAGTGGGAGGGCCAAGCCAAGGGTCATATATTGTTGCCCCATGGTTGCACTCAGCATAAAGAACACAGAAGCTTGGGATTCAAATCAGAGTCTGTTTCACATAGTGTCAGTTCATGGACTGATGTCGTGAATATGTGTTCTTCCTTACGGACAATATTGCATTGGTAAGTTGACAATTACTGCTGTTTTTTTTTTATTCTCTCCTTTTGTTTACTCATCTTGCAATTGACATTGATATGGCTGCAAAATTTCTTTTGCTTCTTTCATAACTTGTGCCGCAGCTATCATGATTGACAAACAAAATAAACAGAGTTTTAGATTGCTATCAGCATTTTAAATACTGTTGTTGTAGTTATGACATTATTGTGTTCTATGTGGTATGTCAATAGATTAATTCCACTTGATGAAACACACATTTTGTCCATTGACCTTACAGGCTGTTCTTAGTCTGGAATATTTAGTTTTACGTATAGTAGTGAATATGCTGCGGAACGGGTTAGGGGAGTCCCACCATAATAGAAATATCTCGCTCTAGGTGAAGGATAAGGATTTCCGAACATGCAGTTTTTTAGGATAGCAAGGTAGGTGTGCTGATCTTGGGTGTGAGGAGAGTCTGATCTAAACTTGAGATTAATCGGACCACTGGTTGAAAAGTTATGGATGAAATAAGGTGCAGATTTTCAAAAAACAGCAAGCATAATTTTTCTTAGCACAAATACAAAAACCTTCCCTAAACTATGCACCTTATTTCATATTGGTCCCTCAAGTTTTTTTTTTTTTTGAACCTTGAACTATACTTCGTCTGCATTGAAAATCATTTGAGCCTTATTAGAAATTGATAAGTGTATTTTTGGAATAAAAGTTGATGAAGGGGGCTAACTGCATCCGGAGCAAAGTTCAGGGTTCAAATTGTTCAAAAAAAGTTGAGGGGCCAATATGAAATGAGGTGCGTAGTTCAGGGGAGGTTTTTATAAGGGTTATTTAGACCTTGCCCCCCAACTTATACCCTTAATTAGACTTTGATCCCCAAACTTTTCATAATTAGACTGTTCCCTCCAATTTCACGGATTCCATGCGCGCTCCGTGGTTGACCAACGTTTGCTCACATTGATCCTCTGTGCATTCACACATTGACAATGCTACCCCTCCATATTTAGACTTTACCCCTTCGGCTTATAACAACTTATAGCTATACAATAGTTATAAATGGGGGCCAAAGTCATAAGGGGTAGAATTGTCAATATGGTAATGCACAGAGGGTTAGCGTGAGCAAAACGTTGGTCAACCATGGTACGCGCACGGAATCCGTGAAATTTGGGGGCCACAATCTAATTATGAATAGTTTGGGGTTCAAAGTATAATTAAGGGTATAAGTTGCTGGGCAAGATCTAAATAACCCTTTTTATAATCTGTCATTTTCCTTATTAAGGGATTTTTGAAGGTTTTGATAGATGGTAATAATGGCTTGAGGTTATTGGGTGAATAGATGAACGAAAAATTAAGAAAAAGTGAGAAAGAGATGAGAGAAATAAAGGGTGATAACCCATGCATATCAAGCTAAGGCCTCTCACCGGGTATCCCTAGACCTCTCATCACGGAAACCTCAATAAAAATGTTTTAAATTTTCACCATTCATTTGTTAAAAGAGAGGGTTTTGGGGTTTTTTTATAAGCCTCCAAGCCATACAAAACTTAATAGGAGTAAGACTCCTAATATACTAAGGACTAGGGCTCCTAAAACATCGAAAAAATCCTTATAAAGTGGGTTTTGACATTCATAAAATTTTAAGCAAATAAAACTCCGAAAATAACTTACAAAACGCCATAGCACTAGTATTCCTAAGAGGTATGGACTTATGACTCCTAATTCAACTAGAAAATCCTTGTAACATGGGTTTTGAAACATTCAAAAATTTAACTAATAAAAAGTACGAAAATAAGAAATAAAGGCAATAATGCCCCTAAACAATGGGATAATAATTCATGGGGCATCCCCAAGCCAAAGAGACACCGGATGTGCTAAAGAATCCAGGTAACATAGTTTCAACTTCTGATGCTTGCTTTATGTCAAAACTGGCCGTGAGATGTGTTCTGCTGCTGACTAGTACCTAACAGAAGTTTAAATTAAAACTTGGATTCTTCTATAAAAAACAATACTAAAACACAATATGCATCAATCTGGAAACATATGACGTGTCAGTTTATTATCTTTGATCTTTACCTTTGGTTTTTCTTTTGTTGACACTGAAAAACAGTTAAATTATATTTCCTTTTTATGGAAGTGTATTGTGAGAATCAGTGTTTTCCCAGGGTACGCCCGGGGCGCGCCCCGGGGCAGGGCGGTCCTAAAACGCCCGGGGTGGCTCAATCTGGGGCTTTTTTCCTGTGGGGCTTACGCCCGAACCACTGGGGCTTACGCCCCGAACGCCCGGGTACGCCTTTTACGCCCCAATGGACTTTGTCTGCATAGTTGAAAAAAAATGATTTGATTGCTACCGTGTGATCTTTTATATGCGTCTTACTCTCTTGGATGACGATTATGACATTTTTTGAAACTAAAGTTGTTTTAAATTGGTTATATATCATGTATAGAATGATAGAATCTATGGAATATAAACGTAGATAGTTTGAATTTTGGTTAGAAATTTAGAATTAGATCTTAAATGATGTTGAAAGACAATGATAAGTTCATTTTTATTATCATTTTGTATATATTTGTGTTTTATCAACCAATTTTGTAGGCTTAAATGCTTTGTTTGTTCATAATATTTTTTATTTTGTTTGTTTTTAATCTATTTTCCCTATTTATATAATATGTTTTATTTCTATATATTTTTTAAATTAAAAAATGAAAAATTCGTGGGGCTTACGCCCCGCCCCACATCAGGCAAAACGCCCCGCCTCTGAAAACACTGGTGAGAATCCTTACTATTCTCGCTGTAATTGAAAATGCAATTGTTAATGTGAGGGGTCTGACATTCAATATGAGAAGTTTTATGGGCTATGTTACTTTTGCATGATTTTTCTGTCACTGCAGTAATAGAGAAAGTTGATTTAATTTCAGGTATCATGACAAATTCAGCACTTTGTTCTGACTGCTCATACTTCAATAGAATAGTGAACAAACTGAAGTTGTTTCAGTGATGTTTTTCTTCGGATGGGCAACCTTGTCCTTATATTAAGTGTGTCATCCTTTCAAAAAAGTCTCTCTTTGTTGCGAGTCCTAAATTTTTTGGAATCTGCCCTATAATTTATGGAGAAATCATTCTTTCCTCATAGAGTTTTATCTATATGAAGGTACCCGATCAACGAATATCTCAATGAGGCGGATAAGTCATCGGTAATGGATGCTTTAATTTATCATCCTAAAGGAGATGCGAAGAGGGGAACTGGAATTCAGGAAGTTAAGGTAATGCATTACTATTTGCAACAGCTTCAATATTTTAATGCTACTCTTGCACTATGTATGGTTTCTTAAGGGTAATGCATAGCTTCTTAAAGATAATTCAAATAGTAATTTATATAATACTGCAGTTGAACTTGTAAGATCTTTGGGAAGTCTTATGATCCTCCACCAAAAGATATATTTTTCTGGGTTAAGTTTATAAATGCTAAGCCATTGTAAAATTGATGTATGAATAGATTGCACCTTGTGATAGTCTACGGCGACATTATTAACTGTATTTGTTCTTTGTGGAAGCACAACCTAAATAAAAAAGATCTGCTGATTGGAAGTGGAACTTGAGATGAGGGGTATAGTACATTTAGTTGCTAGAGTTATGGATTGTCCTTAAAGGATATACGGTATCAAACGAATTTGCTTTTATACAAAATCGGTAGTCTTCTATATTATGCGGGTGTTATATATGATTTTTCACTATTGTATTTGGGATTATCTCCCCTTTAACTGGCTCATTATTTTATTGCAATATATGAACATGTTCTACTCAAGTTACAGGGTGTCAGAGCTAGGAGTCCTTACTAATTTCTCGTGATAGCTCTGGTGACTCACCATAAGGGATTTTTCATCTTTTTGGCACTCCGTTTCATAATTTGCCTAATTTTGCCAAGTCATCTTACTATCGTTGAATTCATTTACTGGTTTACCTAATCATAAGAAAGTTCGTTGAAACTGCATCAAGCCAAATTATATGGGTTTATTTGATTTTTCTTGAGAATACCGAATTTTGCTGCTGGACCATCAAATGTACTATAGACACACCCTTGGCTTCTTTGCAGTACTAATATGGCAAAGATTTTGATTTCCGATCACTTCTTGTCATCAAAGCATCATATACACATATTTTAGTTGTAAAATAGGCCACCAGCTTTTGTGTAAAATAGGCCACCCGCTTTTATCTTTTGAGGATGTTCCGCTTTGCTCTGACTTATTTGTGCCACAAATATGAATGTAGTTCTCTATATCAAAACTTGTCTTTTACTTTCTTTGTCTAGACTCTTTTCTTGTACAGAGGAACGTCCAGGGATTGATCCCTTGTATCATGAATTTAAACTGCATAACCTATAAGGTAGGTCTCCATGCCAATTGGCATTGTAGGTTTCTTGGAAGAATCTCTAGACAAGTTCCTTGTTAGGTTTTTGGTCTCTATCTCTAAATGTACATTTTAATTTTATGTTTGAATGTGTGGGTTATTCTCTTAGGAAGAGGGATCAAGCCCTCGAAGGTTCATTACCCTTGACTCGGTTTGTGTCGAGGGAGCTAGTCCACTGACACCCTCGGGCGTTTTAACTTCAAATAAACAAAATCAAATCAGAATTCTAGAAAAGGCCCAAACCATGGGTCCCTCTTTACCTTTACATGTCTTGCATTATGGGAACAAGTCCACAGACACTTGAGCAAGTCTTCGAACACTCTCTAAGTACTAAGTAAGGGAGATCAAGCCCTCAGGTTCCTTCTCTGTTTGCATGATTCATATCGAAGGAGCAAGTCCTCAAGCACCCTCCAACGAACTTGGTGTTTTGAAAAGAATCAACTCCTCTAGCCACTTAGATATTGACCTTGTTCTGATCGGGGGAGTATACCCTTGGATACCCACAATGTGAGCTATTGCGGACCCCTATGTCCCTAAACTGATTAAAACTGAAAATCTCAAAAGTTATGTTTTAAAAGTGCTAGGCCGACGTAATGGTTGTAAGGCAGTTTCAAGGCGGAAGGTGGGTGCCTAGGCGAACACCCAAAGATTTAGGAACAAATTTTTTTAGAAATTTATTATATTTAAAATTTATTGGATTACTATGTTATCATTGTCACCCTTCTTCTAGGTGTTCACAATGGGTCATGGGAGTCATTGTCATCCTTCTTTCAAGTGGTCACAGTGGACCAAGGGAACCACAATATAGATAGTTAACTAGCTGAAGAACAAAAAAGCGAAGATTAAAAAAAGAAAATGAAGGAGAACAATGGAGAATGGAAACTTAAAGTAGATACTTCTAACGGGCACATTGACGATATTTCTCCTTTGGATGCCAAGAAAAGCGGTCCAACTTATGTGGTGTGGGTTGAAGCCCCAAGCGCGTTGGCGGGTGCCTAGGTGGCCACCCATACCGCTTTTTAGAACAATGCTCAAAAGCCAAGATATAGACCCATATGTCCTTAAAGTCGGCTATTGCAAGTTCGAAAAGTGGAAAGTTAAATCCATAAGAGTATTATGTCCTTAAAGTCGGCTAAAATGCAAGTTCGGAAAGGGGAAAGTTAAATCCATAAGAGTATTATGGCTTAAACTAGTCAAAAATTTAAAGTTCAAGGCCAACTCGACATACTTTTATGTCCCTATTCTGGACACCCTCTACGATAAGCTGGTGATGTATCAAATTTCAATATGTTTTCGATGTATAAAAGTCATATTTTATTCATGTCAAAAAGATTACCATGGCATGCTTTGGTAAGTGACAAGGCCCACGAGTAACATTGTAGATGACATGGTGTCCATTGTGAAGTTGGGCACTTTATTGCATTAAGTACCAAATCTTGCCCTATAGAGAGCTAGAGAGGGAAGAAGAAGAGTGTAGGGAGGTTCTGGTAGGAAGGTGGTCCCACCACATTGGCAAGGAGATTCCTCTTGTGGGGATCTGAAGTGTCATCCTTTTGATGGGTCAACTCCAGTCCATCCATCTGGTAGAGGTGTGTAAACTGGTGGAGCCTTTTTCTTGGAGGTGCCAAAGCTAGTGGAGTAGGCTTGTTCTTGAAGGGGGGGGGGGTATTAGACCATGCAGAGGTTGGTCAAAATCGTTATTAGACCATGCAGAGGTTGGTCATCGAGTTAAAGTTACACATGCATGTAGATTAGTTCAAGGATTTATGACCAGTAAACCATAGATCAAATTCTGGTGAGTTTATTTCCTCTGCATGCGATCTTGATCCCTATCATCATCATCGTGAGACTCTATATCTTCTATATCTACATGCCTCGCAGAAGTTTTTGATGGCAATCCTACATGGATCAAGCTGTGGTATCTGGATCGCTGGTATCATAGAATCTGGATTGAAATCATAGAATCTGATGCATGCGATCAGATTGGGTCAAAGTTGATATTCTGGTGAGGTGCATGCTGGCCAATAAGTATGCCCATGGTTACACCATGTAAATGAATAATCAATCAATGAAACTGCTACTCTAATTCATTTGCTTTATCTTCCGTGACACATCAGAGGTCTCTTAATCTTAGGTTCTCTCGACGTGGGAGGACTTGAAGTGGCCGAACGGAGTTCTCAAAACCACAAACAAAAAGCCTTAGCCATAGGTGAATTTTATGTGGTTTCTAAAGACTATAGGCTTATGATTATGCAAAAGAACCTATGATATTTAGACACGGACATGGGTGTCGAGTGTCGACACGGACACGGCAACATCATAAAAGATTGATACGGAGACACGTGTGTATATATATATATATATATATATATATATATATATATATATATATATATATATATATATATATATATATATACCAACAAAATTATGAAATTGATATAAATTGAAAATTACTACCCCTTTGGAATTCGACTCCTACACGGTCTATCATTTCCCTCTGTTCGACCGATTGGAGAAGGGAGAGACAACATTCGGTTTAATAACGTGGAGCGATGGTATCATGCTGTGTTGACACGAGAATCCGTGTCGAGTCTCGACACGGGTTGACACGGCTCCGAGGGCTCAATTAGAGGTGTCCCCCATATCATAGAAAGAACTGTAGAATAGGGAAAAGCGTGTCACATGTCACGCAGTTCCATTTAGAGTTAGCTCATTAAAACCTAAAAGGTTACAATTAATTGGGCTGACCTGATACATAAACGCAGGATCAGTACTGTATTTCTTCTCTTTTTTCTCATCAATTGATATTTGATTAGGCTTGCTCTATGGCTTCAAAGATGCTTGTAACCTTGTCTAGAATGTATGACCTTGAAAATATATCCATTTTATCCAATCGAAAATGAATTACGATGTCAGTTTCCATTACTATTGCCATGAAGTCTTGACCTTTGGCCACTTCATATCCAAGATTTTAAACCATTGCTTTCAGTTGCCATACTGCCAAGGCTTCAAGAAAATTTGAAGAGTCTCTCACCTGTTGCATCACATTGCTAATCCTTTCCTGCTGCTAACAGGTTGGACACAGCCCAAATCATCCGGGGTCCCGATGTTTCATCTTGCTAAGAAAGGATGGAAGTACGGAAGATTTTTCATACCGCAAGTGTGTTATCGGGGCCGCAAAGCAGATCTCATCGGAATTCGGACTAATGGTTGAGAAGAAGCTGAATCATAGACGATAATCCATCTGACCAAATGTCAGTTTGTATATGAACATCATTTCAGCTATTATTGCCAGCTGGAACCTGAAGATAACCAACCGTACCTCGGAAAATGACACTTCCCGAGAGAACGGTTTTTTTTTTCTTGGTGCATGGCTCTTTTGTTTGTTACCTGTTTTTTTTTTTTTCATTCTGCAGCTCATATTCATTCAGCCACAGTTTTGTGTTCATGATGTGTACATGAAATATGACCTGTATATGGACCCATTTTTGGTGTATGGACAGTTGGTGCTTCAATGGCACAAATGTAATAATCTTTGCTTCTCCATGAATGAAAATGCTGTGTACCTTTGCTAAGCTACTCTTCTTTTCATCAAATTTGATCCTGCTAGATTTTTGTGGATTAGTTGAAACACTATAAATATTATGTTATTATTTCTTGCACACTAAGTAATATATTATTATATTTTTTATTCTTTATTGTTCTGGAAAAAGGTTCGGGCGGTTACCCTTGGTGCTTTGGGCCTCGGCTCACATCGGGTGAGTTGCAACTGCTTTGCTTGGTGTCCAAAGGTGAAATCACCCATTGTAAGTTTTCTTTCTTCTTTATTTACACTTCATGTTAGTAGTCATCTTCTTTACCTAGTACACTATTGTGTTGCTACTATACTGCTCTCTTGCCCCACTGTGGTCATTTAAAATAATGGTGGAGTTTGTGAAAACTTCGTTTAAGGAGATGCTTTTAAGTCTTAGGATTTTGAAATGTTGTGGACAAAATTGTCCTCTATAGCATTTTAAATTTTCTTTTGGGATGCCACAGAACCAGTGAACCACCAAACACCGAACAATGCCACTCCCAAACCACTGAACGTCACAACTTGTTGCTTGATGCCATCAAGCTGCCATCAAACCGAACCATCGAACGCCGTCGCCGCTACCGTTGAACCGAACAAAACCCTAACCCTACCTTTGAGATATACATGCCATGGGATGAACCCTGTGGAGAAAAATCTTCGTGCCGATCCGAAGACTTCACTCCACCAGTCAATTGAAGTTGAATGGTAGATCTGTTGATTGAAAGTTAGCTTCGAAGGTCGATGCTCTGGTGACTTTGAGTTAACACTTCCGATATGCAAACAGAGAAGATTGACACAAGATGTGGTCTCGGAGTTCAGTTGAAGCCTACGTCTCCGTGCTATAAGGAGCAACCCGAATTCACTAACTCTTTGTTCGCTGTGGCCTTGACAGGCCGAGTGTCACTGAAGTATTTCTGATCTCTTCAGAGACAAGAAGAAGATCGAGGAAAGTTGGAAGATCGAAAGTTGGAATTCCAGAGCTCTGGTTTTTGAAATCAGATTTCAGATTTTGGTTCTGGATCTGGGATCGTTTTTTCATTTGAAGGCTCTGCTATTTATAGGATATCCTAGGAGGAAACCAGGGCAAATGGCGGTTTCTGCCGTTGTATCTGGGGATCCTCCAGGCAGGGCTGGTGGGTCCCGCTGTCATCTTTAGGGATTCCACATGCAGGGCTGGTGGGTCCCGCGGTAGTCTCTGCGGGCCCACCAGGTAGGGCTGGTGGGTCCCGCGGTAGTCTCTGTGGGCCCACCAGACAGGGCTGGTGGGTCTCGCGGCAGTCTCTGTGGGTTCACCAGGCAGGGCTGGTGGGTCTCGCGGCAGTCTCTGTGGGTCCACCAGGCAGAGCTGGTGGGTCCCGCGGTAATCTCTGTGGGTCCACCAGACAGGGCTGGTGGGTCCCGCGGCAGTCTCTGTGGGTCTCTTGCCAAAATTTGCACCCACAAACCCTAGATCTGATATCTCACTGAACGACGCCGGATCTGCTCGTCGATGTCGCCGGGGTTACTGCTCGTTACCTCTGTTGCCGCCGTCGCCGGAGCTGCTGGCCGATCCCCCCTCACTTCCCCATAACCCTCAGGATGGTAAAGGAAAGAAGGTGATGTGGAAGGATGGGAAGGGGAGGAAATATCAGCTCCGGCGATGTCGGAGGTGGGGGGGAGGCGGTGGCAGGTTCAGCAATTAGGATGGAGGGGAGGTCGATGGAGTATGAGATACGGTGTGGGGTATGAGGTGGGACAAGTGAAGGGCATACTTTTTATTTATCGTTACGAAGGGACCCTACAAGCGCAGGGCCACGCAAAGAGTACCCAACATAGGAATCAAACCCGGGGGATGTTAAGTAATTTTGGGGCGCGAATAAAACTACCCTTCCAACAATCCAACAATATTGTATCAGGTATCAACACCATGAAACTTTAACTCTGCAGCAGTAACAGATACTTAGATGGGCAGTGCAACAAGCACTTCAGGTCCGGATAAAACGGGGTGATCTCATTCATTGACAACATCCTGCCTCCATGGACTGACACCTGTCCCCCATAATGGGGCCCAACCTCTGAAGCCCTTGCCTCTACTCTATTCTAACATAGCACTGGCAAGAGAACAATCAATCGGCTATACATCAAAACTGGACTCCATACATATCTTCTTGCTCTATAAAAATTAGCATCCCCACTTCTATTGCATTCTCAACACCCAACTCACATGAAGAAACCAGCACAGAGCCCAATGACTGGTGCCACTCAAGCTCAAGCAGCCGCCGTCTCGTTCGCCGACCACTTCCACACCTTCAATTCGCCCGTTCCATCCCCAGTGAAGAACAGCCCACCAGGGCCAGCTTGAATCGCCCGCACTTCCTCCTTGGAGAAAATCTTACCCCTTTCGCCGAATCTAAAAAGCACGAAACAAGAATTTCGTTAGGTAGAGGTAAAAAAAGGGAAGGGTAACTTACAGTTTGACCCTCTGAAGTTTGGGGGTGGTTACAATCATGTCCTCACAGTTTGTTACGTAACACACCCCTGTAGTTTGGAAAATATATATGACTTTCACCCCGTTGTGAGGCCCTCATGAAGGGGTGGTTGTGTCAACAAGAAGAAACTACAGGGGGAGTTCGTGTTACAAAAAAAAACTATGGGGACATGATTGTAACAGCCACCAAACTTTAGGGGGGTCAAAAATGCAATTTACCCCGGTGGTTTCAACTTCATAGGCGTTAAACTATCTAATGCTTACGATGGCAGGTCATAGAGGCGGATGCTGTTGTCGTTGCATGAGCATAGCAAAACCGGTTTGGCTTGGGCGTCAAGCATGCCCCACAGCGCGAGCACCCCCTGAGATAAACACAAGTTAACAGAAAAGGATTAGCTTTCAAAAAAAAGAGAGAAAATGCATGACCAATTTTTCGTAAGCATTGTTCGCACTCAAGAATAACTAGCAGAAAGAGCAACAGAACAGACAAGGGGCATTTGGCATTGGTTTTGAAATTTCAAGTTTTGATTTTGGAATACCAGAAACTAGTTTTGGGCAAAAAACAGTTTTAGCCTATCGAGAACAGCATTTGGCATTACAACCAATTTTGTGCCTAAAACTAGTTTTGCAGTTATTTACCCCATTAAAAATATTCTATTTTAAAAACATTATTTCTATAACATACTCTCTCTATCACATTCTCTTTTAATAACATTCTCTTTCTACAACATTCTCTATATCATTTTTTTCTCAAATAATGTCATTCTACAACATTACGCAATATTCCCTATCTATATTCTCCCTATGATATCTCTTTAGAACATTCACTCTACATGATATTTTCTCTACAACATTCTCTATAATATTTTCTCTTTTCTATGACATTTTTTCTCTACAACATTTTCTTTTTACAATATTTTCTTTCTCTATGTCATTTTGTCTCTATAACATTTTCTTCCTACAACATTTTCTTTCTCTATAATATTTTCTCTACAATATTTCTCTCAATACAACATTTTCCCTCTACAAAATTTTCTTTCTACATATTTTATTTCAATACAATATATTTCCTCTACAGTATTTTCTCTCCATACAACAATTTCTCTACAATATTTTTTCTCTACAACATTTCCTCTCTACAATATTTTCTCTCTATAATATGCTCTCTACAGTATTTTCTCTCTATAATATTCTCTCTACAACATTTTACATCTCTACGATATTCTATATTTATAATATTCTCTCTAAAATATTTTTCCACTACATTGCCTCTACAATATTCTCTCTACTATATTTTCTCTATCTACAATATGTTCTCTCTCTACAACATTTCATCTACATTATTTTCTCTCTATAATTTTTTTTTTATCTACAATACCTTGAACTGGTTTTGGTTCAAACCGGTCGATATTGAGTCGCATCAGTCGGTACGATTCGGTTAGGGGTCGGCTTATACAGTGTGTCAGTGACCATCACATCTGGGAAGAATTTATTGCCTAAAAAAATTGAGAACTATCTATACTTCTAATTAATTTCTCAGATAAACCTTTCATTGGACTAAAAAATGAATGCAATAACTGGAAGCAAATCTAGGTTTATAGAAGCATAGAGAACATACGTGTTCTTCTTTATGAATAAATGTTACTTCGAGTTTGCCACTTTCTGTCGCAACCCAAACCTACGCAGACAAAAGAATAGGAATGACAAACCTAATTGAAAGTATAGTGAATAGGAAATGATGAAAATACCATGAAAATCTGACCTTTATTGTTTGATCCAATGAACAAGATAATAAAAATTGATTCCAACATAGTACTGACATTACAACATCTGTGTGGTCGGTAAGGGTCTGGAGACACTGTAAAGTTGTGAGGTCCCATACCTGAAACAAATTTGAAACATTTACAGGATTAAACAATGTGCAAACCTGATTAAAGAAAAAAATAAAAGAGAGCAGCAGAACAGTAAAATAAACATCTTATATTCAATATGATGACAAAACGTGAACCTCAAATATCCACGGTCATGATTACAAAAGCTGTTGGGTATGGAATACATGGAGGATGAAAACAAGTGGTGGAAAATGGAACAAATGCTTGAAGGATAATGATAAATTAATAATTATATTAGCAAAAGAAAACTAAAATATTGATTTTATTGAAAATAATTAGTAAAATAATACATGAAAATCGATTCAAGTACAATGCAACCTTTCGGGAGCGATTTTTCCTGCTTAAGCTTTCGTCCGACTATGTCTACATTATGAGATCATTATTGGCTCTTGAAATCTTGGATACCACCCATTTCTTCTTGATTGGCTGGCTCATGATTCAAATAAAGTTTCCATATTTTTGATTGGGTATGACTAAAGCCTCATTCATGATTCATCAGTATATAGAAGAATAAATAAGGATAGCTACGTACAAAAGAACAAAAATTGCTTAGTGATATCTAAGTTGTCGAAAGCAGGGGTCTATGATACTGGCTCTTAGGGAGACCACAGGAAAATTATGGAAACCTCATCCAAAACATGATGCCAAACTAGTGAAGATTCTTCTTGATTGAGTTGGCACCAGGATTCAAGTAAGGTTTCCATATTTATGATTTGGTCAGCCTAAAGCCTCATTCATGATTCATCTCAATATAGAAGAATAAATAAGGATAGCTAGGTACAAAAGAACAGTAATCGCTTGGTGACATCTAAGATGTCAAGAGCAGAGGTCTATGACACCAGCTCTTAGTCGGGCCAAAGGCAAAATATGGAAACCTCATCCATAACCTGATGCCAACCTAGTGAAGAAAATGGGTGGTATCCAAGATGTCAAGAATAAAAAATGGTCCCGTAATGCGGACCTATCGGACTACAGAAAAATGTGTAAAACCCTGGTATACAAGACTAACATGGGGATGTATAAAAGAGGATTGGCCCACTAGCCTGTGGCCTTATCGGACTACAGAAGAATGACATAAACAGTAGTCAGGATATATGATTAAACGATAAAAGACAAACTTAGAATAGTAAACGTTGAAAATTTATGTGGTAATGGCAGTTGATTAGAGTTTTGTGGGGGTGTTATTTTTATTTATTTTTTGGTGGTGGTTTTGTTTGTGTTTATTAGTTTTCATGTAGCTATATGCCCAGGTACAACAATCTGTTTGTTCTAAATGACTGCCTAAAATATTTGTAAACTATTGAATGGAATAAGATTTAGATTTATTAATGGCATTTTACATTTGGAAAGCTTTGTTTGGTATATAAAGAAGGCCAGCGAATTAAAACAGCTCAAGTAGTAGGTGCAATGTTACACGACGTATGTAGAATGTCAGCGACATATAAATTAAAGATGAAAAGATCAACAATGTAACTTACTTTTATGGTAGAATCCATGGAACCAGAATAAAGCTTCATCCCACCCACAACTAATGAAACTACAGCAAGTTGATGTCCGTTAAGTGAAGTCACTGGCTCAAAAGGGTTTCCCACGGCACTGAATTTCCATGCCAGTATGCGTCCGTCCTGTGAAAAGGCACAGTATACACTTCTTTATTTCATGACAGGTAACCACAGTTCAGGTCTACAAGACAACCACATATGCACGCAAAAGAAAACTAAAACTTCAACAGGAAACAATGAACTAACAATGCTTAATTACAGATAACCAAACTTACATGTATTCCGGCAAAAAGCATCTCATTACCCACAACCAACGCATAGACTTGTCCGATGGGTCCGCTGAGGCTTAGATCAGTCGAAGTTTGTATGTTCCATGCCTGCATGGGCACCAAACATCAGTACAATGAACATCTCTTTCATACAAATAAACCAACACATAATAGCCCAATAGAAAACTACAGGTCTCTTCAAATCCCAAATGTAAGCAGAAGAACACAGAAAGCAGGAATTTTAAAATTCTTACCTTCACGGCATTGGGAATTCCAACAAAAATCCATGGCCCCTCACTGATCATGCAACCAACTTCACATCCCAAATTAATGACGCCAGCGCACTATCACGGATACGCAACGGATTAAAAGCTAAATATGTTTTAATCTGTCGAGAGGGGAAAAAAGAATGTGAAGAGCATGTGTACCTGCCCGGTCTGGCAATCCCAAAGACGAACAGATTCATCCTTGCTCCCTGAGTACAGCTTGTCTGACCCGGATGGAAGCGTGATTCCAGTGACAACCTGCAAAAACAACCCAACAGATGAAACCAAAGAAACCCGATATCGATTCTGATCGGAAGAACATATGAAGGGGGTAAGGACAACGAGGAGCAAAGGGAAAAGAAAAACACCTTTTGGTGCCCCTGGAGAGAGGTCAGGAGGGAGAAGCTGTCGCTGACGAACCAGGAGTGAAGGAACCGGCAGTTCTCCCCGTAAGTGCAGTTCCCCGCGATGAAATAGTTGCAGACCTTGTCCGGGGTCTTGTGGGGGGGCCTCGGCCCCCCGCCAGCCGCACCTCCCCCTACGCCCTTGCCCCACTTCGACGGAGCGCCAGCTCCAGCGGTGTTCGGGTTCCGCCATGTGGTGCCGGTACGATGGTGGAATCCCCTGTCGTCACTGCCCGCGTGCGCGCGCTTCGGCCCGGCCCTGTCGAGGGCCGGCGGCACCTCGCTGTGGAGGAAGGGGCACGGGCGGCGGTTGCACCGCCCGGCCCTCCAGTGGAAGCAGACCTTGTTGGCCCGGTCGGCGGCCGGCTGCTGGGAAGGTCCAAGCCGCTGGTGGATCCTCTTGTTCCCGTATCTCTCAGACGTCTCAAGATCCATAGATCGAGGAAAGAAGGGGCGAGGGCAAGCTCAGCACAAAACCCTAGACCTGGAAGGGAAAGAAAACCCTAATGATGGAGTGGGGCGGTGCGGCGGCCGGGTAGATCGATTCCGTCGGCCGGGATCGGAAGGACGCGGGGTGGGGAGGCGGAGAAACGGAATCGGAGGGCCGGGAAGTATACGGTGCCGGGATTGCTGACCGGAGCTCGTCTCCTCGCTCGCTCGCGCGGTGCGGTAGAATCGGTAGGAAGGGCGCAACACTCACCTTCTCTCCTATTTATACCCTTCTGCGTCTTCGGCCTCCCGCGCCCGCGTGAAGGGATTTGCTCCGGCGGTACGGGACGGGGATGGGTCTCAGAAAACCCTCGGTTTGAGGGCGGAAGAAAGAGGCGGCGGATGAAAGCGGCCTGTTTATGAAATGCATTTTTGCTGGCCGGTCCGGTTTGCTGCGTTTGCTTCCGGACCAATCACAGAAAGCCACGTCGGTAGTTTAAAGGAATATTTCCCATTATACCCATCAAACGGCCTGCGTGACTTGCTGCCATTGGTCCGGAAGAAAACGCAGCAAACCAAGCGGTGCAGCAAAAATGCACTCTTGTTTTGGTGAGGTTACTAACGGAAGTCTTTGGGCTTTGTATCGGGTTCTATTTGCACCCACAGAATTACTATTAAACCCCCCCCCCCCCCCCCCCCCCCCCCCCCCATTCACCACCGTCGCCTCCGCCCTCCTCCCAGCTCCCATTCACCACCGATGGGGCAGTCGTCCTCTCCCTTTCCTCCGATGAGGAGGAAGAAGAGGAGGAGATTGGGTTCACGAGACCAATGGTGCTGCAGGTGGTAACGACAATGGGGTTGCATGGGACAAGTAACAAATGTGGGCTACACGGTGCCCATGTCAATTGATGTGAGAATACATTTGGTATTTTATTTTTTTTAATCTGGGGGTACTAGTAACTTGGTGGGTGCAAATAGCAACACCTTTTATATTTTGATTGGGACCCCGAATGGCTAAATCTGGCTCCGTCTTTTATGTCTGAGTCCAATCCAATTCCTTAGGGCGTTTTTCGTATTATTTCAACCTTTTGCCGAACGTTTTGTAAGTGTGTTTTTTTAATGTTTCTAAGAACATTTTTTAAAAAACATTATTACTATGACATAAAATATATCAATGGAAAATGTCATGTATTTTAGTGTCGTTTAAACGTACTATTGATATACATAATTTGAAGTAACCAATTAGGTTTACAAAAAGACCTAGAAATTGATTAATAATCCAATTTGAGTGCCTCTAAGGGATAGATCTCAATAAAAAAATTATTGAGCAACGACAACAAGTGATTAAGTTTAGTAGTTCCTCATAGAAAATCATTGACTCTAGAGATATTAGAACAAACTTCTAGACTTAGTAGGAAGGTATGACAGATCGTTAGGTGACAGTTATTTTAGATGGTGAAGCGGGAACAGATTTCGTAGCATCAAAAGAAAATAATGTCGTGCGAACTTTACTCACTTCAATTTATGAAACCTACATCCTAGCCTCTTCCCTAATTTTCTTCTAGTGATGCTTATTCATCCTAGCATTAAGTATATGCACGTCTACAATATACATAATAGACCTCCTTGGAACCTCACGAGCAAAAACTGAAAAAAAAAAAAAAAATCTTGCTTGCTTATGTGCCCACCACTTCTCTAATTATAAATGTCTGAAGCCGCTGAGAAAAAGAATGTTATGTTAGATTTTTGCAATCATAACCCTAGAACACCCAAGATCCATCATGATAAATGAAGAAGAAGAAATGCGTACCTTTATATCAACGATCAAGAATTTGTACAAATCTGTGATGAAGATGAACATCTCTGTAAGCCAATGATCAACAAATCTACAAACAAGAAGATGAAGAACTAAAGGGGAACTTACATCTTTTCTCTCCAAAGCCACACGATGGGGGCTCACGGCGTACAACGATATGGTGAGACGCCCCCTCTATTTATAAACGTCTAATCGGTCTTCTAACCCATCAAGAGAACCCAGTTGTAGATGGATACACACTCCTAACACAAATAGGATACCACCCAACCGACTTAATATGATTAACTTGAACACGTCCGTACTCGATCACTCCTAAAATATTCGCATTGCCGATAGAGAGTGAGATTGGCACAATAATTACCATTGTCGTCTAGATGGTTGATTATATTGAAGGTGTTCGATGCAACTAGCACATTGAGCCTCTTAATTGTCAAGACCTCTCTGGCCAACTTTAAGTATACATCCTTATTTTGGAGCTAGTACATTTTAAAATATAGTTAAGAAGGAACATCTCAGAAAGAGACATATTTAATGCTCGATTTTAGAGAATAGTTGGAAATAAGCATGGGCATTTGTTAAGGATGGGGGGCTTGAGTGGACTCTAGGATGAGTAGACCCATCTACAATATTAATAGACGTGGATCATAGGATGCAAGGTGCAACATGCTGATGAATAAGGGTAGGATGTAGTGGAAATTAAAATCTTATACGTGACCTTAAGGATGATTTAGGCCAAGAAAAATGAGACTATCTGCTGTAGTAGGTAAATGATTAGTTAGGTATACAGAAGATGATCACTGAAAGATGCTGTTGCATTGCTATATTCAGAAGACATATAATAGGGTCATAACATTTATACTCGTGATCAATTAAGGCTTGCCAAAGAAAAGGCACATACCAAGCGAGTAATTACAAAGGAGTTTGAAAAGGACATTACCGAGGAGCAAGATCTTTAAGAAGAAAGTAGGGCAAATCGTTAATGAGATACACTATAGTAAGTACAACCCTTCTCCAAAATTTGGTAGGAACATTTGCAACAGAAAACCATGTGGTAAGCTATTTAAAAATATGTAAATGCTTTTGCTTATACACCAATTAGATTACGAATTGTGCCACGAATAGCTAGAAAAACATCAAAATCAGGAGACGATTATTTATGGTAAAGTTCGATTGATTATGCATATCTCAGTATGAACCATGGCGAAAAAATTCTTATCTAAATGCAAAAAATTTGATGTGTTGTGCTTGAAATATGATCCATTAAAAGAGAAATCATTCATATAGAAAGTACAATATCTATTAACATTGTTATAAACTAGGTCAAAATTATATATTAGAACAATCTTTATGGTTTTATGATCTTGCATACTAGATGCAATATTGAATGAGATAGCGGAATGTTAGTGTTAAGTTGGTTATAATCACAAATTGGTCCAAAGAAATTGTTATTGAATGTGTTACAGTTGGACTGTTGTATGTGTACATACTCGTTTCGGTAAGTGAGTCCTTTATACGGGGTGGCTTGTATAGGAGTATATGCCCTTGGTCTAGTGTATGGCATAGCCTTATTCAATGTGAGTCTTGCTATTGTATTTATTTGGGTCAGTGTCCTAAGAAATTGGGGTTTCACTTTTCTATCTCTTCACATTGCCAACGTGGTATAAGAGGGGTCCTCTCCCTTTGCAGTTGTCCTTTGGTATAGACGTTTGGACATAGATTAAGCCTTCTTCTAAGTGATTGGGGTTAATTGCAATCCACATAATTGGTTTTTATTGAAGTCATTGCTATCTTGAGGGATTCTGCTTGGTGGCTTGGTCACATGCTAGATGAGCTTGAGAACTATAGTTATGGCCGTGGCTGTTGCTGATGTTGGTTGGTTGCCGGGAGCGTTGCCCTTTTACTATTGCTTGTTATTTGCATAATTGTAGCTCTCAGTTAGAGTGGAAAAGAATGCATTTCCTTGTGTTATGTAGTTTTCTCGAAAAGGGCATCGCCGGAACCTATATCATCTTCGTAGTTGTCTAGAGTAACAAGTATATGCAAATGGAGTTTCTTCTCTGTTGCTATTTATCTTCTTCAAGAAGTCTGAATGAAGCATCGTTCAAGGGTTCATTTCGAACTGAACTGATTTGGATTTCGACTGATCCTAACCAAAGTCCCCCTAAAGCTGAAATAAGCCTTGAAATCAGGACTGTTAGTTTGAGGGGGGGTGTTAGCAATGGTACACCCACGTATATGTTTTCCTTTGCTTCTCCCTTCTATTGTGTTATAATGAACATGTACCATAGTATATGTTTTGCGCGAGTGACCTACTAATAGCATTAACACAACATGAATTCCCTGTTTGCATTATCTTCTTTTCAAAATGTTTACTTTCCATGATTTTTCTCATAAAGTAATATGTTGGAGTATGCAACTCAATATAATACCATCCGATCGAAAGTTAAATTTTTGTTGTGTCAAATCATCTCTCCTTTTTTAACTTTTTTTTTTATTATATACTATCGAAAAATCTTGCAGCAACAGATGAAAAAATATCGCCATAGGTATGATCCCCTCTATCAGAGTATGATGGAGGGGAGCATACCTATAGCGATACCTTTTCACCTGTTGTTGCAAGATTTTTTGGCAATTTATAATAAAAAAAAATATAAAAAAAAGGAGATGATTGGCACAACAAAAATTTAACTTTTGATCAGATTGTATTATATTGAGTTGCATACTACAACACATTACTTTATAAGAAAAATCATGAAAAAGTAAACATTTAGAAAAGAAGATAAAGCAAATAGGGAATTCATGTCGCATTAATGCTATCAGTAGGTTGCTCGTCCAAAATATATACAATGGTGTGAATGTGGTCACCAACATGATCATCATAACAAAGGAAAATATATATGCAGGTGTATCATTGCTAACACCCTCTCTCAAACTAACAGGAACCACAAACCATTGCCAACAAGAAATTAAAAGCAAACTAGCGTGACTTGGTGAATAGGTCTGCAATATGAGCATATGACCGCCATGAGCAAGGGTGATGGTACCAAAGATAATAATAGCGAATGAAGTGACAATTGATCTTGATGTACTTCGTTCGCTGGTGAAAAACTGGGTTGCTAGTTAATTGTCTGGATAGCACTCCAGTTATCATAGTGAAGAGGAGTAAGGGAAGGATACTCAACACCCGACGTCGTGGAGGACATTGAAATTAGACAAGCTCAGCATAAGTGTCATCCTTTGCATGATATCATGTAGCAATAGATCAAAGGAGTAAGCCCAACTGAAATTGTCGGGAACAAACCTTGATGGATCAAGGAATGTAGGAAGCCGGAGTGGAGGACTGCATTATCAACAGGAATTGAACTTTCCTAAGGCCGATCAATGCAAGAATGAGGGGGTTATTTGAATAGATCAAAGAATTGAAAATACTCCCGAATGGAGCTAATTGCACATTGCAGTGGAAGGGTTCCATCGATGCTCGGTTCAGTTTCTCTTCAGCTTGGCAAGTAGTAAGAAATAGAGAACAAACAATGGAATGGGCATGATTAGTTTGGAAGATCCTGGTCCCCCCAATAATGGTTATATGTGTGTGGAAGTTGTTATGGAATAGGTTTGCCACACATGATATTTTGCATAAAAGAGGCATGTGATTAGGAAATAAGTGCAGCTTGTTCAGAGTGGCCGAAGAGACCATAGAGCATATGTTTTTCCAATGCAATATGTTAAGCTTTTATATGGGAGCATGTTTGTTCTTGAATGCAGTTTTGCTTCCACATGAATGATGGACATCATGATTTGCTTGATAGGTTGGGCATCTCGGTAGGTACTAACATCATGGAAGCAAAGATCATTCGCGCCTCATTTGCTTGCATAGTGATGAAGACAAGATCCGCACCATAAGCTTAATAATACTGAAATGATTTTTATTTTTATTTTTATTCACTGTGTTTAAGCCTTCTCTGATGTTTTGGACTATTTTTAGGCTTTATGAATGATGTAAAATGTTCCCTAAGTTGTGAGGGTTGTCCGCGACCTCATTCGAGAGCTTTTCGAAATATTTCGGGCTCTTTCGGATGTGATTTCTGTTTATTATTAATAAAAATAGCAAACATGTATCTGTGGGGTGCTGACGGTCGAGGTTAAAACCTCAAACCAATGGCCGGATGATTGTGGCAGCCTTCCGGTACCCTCTTAATTGACGGGCAGCCTTCTGGCACCCTTTTAAATGATGTGGCAGCTATTGGGTTTTAATTAAAGGCTAAATGGGCTTATCTTAAGCCCAATAGGGCTTCACCTCAAAAATACTGCTCCCCCTCTCTCATACCTGCACAAACCCCTTCCTCCCCCTTATCCGTGCGAAAACCGAGGCACCGAGCCCCCTTGTTGTCCCCTCTCTTATCTCTCTCTATCTCCCTGGTTTCTCTCCCTTTTTCCTTCCTTTCTTGGCCAAACAAATCCTCACCATCCCTTTTCGTTTTTCATGGATCCAAACCCTCCATGCCAAAACCCTAGTTTTACAAGAAGAGCAAAGGAAGAAGAAATTTCATATCTTTGCCATTGCTGAAATTGTGCCTCCATGTGAGAGCTTTCGGGAGAGACACGTGTCCTTAACCCCCGCCGCTTCCTTGACTTCGCCTTGAGACGATCCGTGACTTCGCCTCGCGTAGGCCTTTACTTGTTTTTTAAAGAATCCGGCTTCGCTCGACGTCCGACCTTGCTTAGTGAGGGGGATCATCGGTGCATACTTGCATCGACCCACGGCGGAAACCCCAAGCAGTATCTATCCTTTTGTTTTGTTTTTTCTCTGTTCCCGTATCATTTTCACCTATTTTCATCGCCTCCGCTCCGCATCGCAGCCGTGTCCGCCTCTGTTTCATCTCTAGTTGATGCCCAATACATGCCAAATCATCATAATTGACACCTTTAGTCTATCGATAACCCTAGCAAGTATCCATAGCCTTCTTTTCTATTAAAATCTGATGCATGCCCCTCTTTTAAATTAGTTATCTATTGCTGCAATTAATATTGTTATATGCTGAATTTCGTTTCACTTAGTGACATTATTGCGTTTTAATTTGTTAGGTTTTAACCCATGCTTTTTAGTGAATGCAACGACCTAATTAGGTTCTGCCTGCATCACACAGTCTACACTCTTTGGGGAGAACAAAATTAGCACATTTTTGTGGATGGCAATAGGACTTCTCAGGAACTATTTCAAGAAATATGCTAGCTACCAGTTTATCACCCTATTTTCAGGTTTAAATTGCGGCAGAATGAAGGAATATGATCGAGTAGTCTTCGCACGATGGAAGGAGAGACTCAAGTAGGTTGTTGGCAACTTTTTATTTTCATATTCCAGTAGATTCTTGCATTGATCTGTATGTTCTTTTGAGTAGGGTTAGCAAAGGGTCAGGTCGTGTCATGTCCAAAACCCCTAAACCCAGACCCGACCCATTTAACTAATCGTGTCTAGAACCTAAACCCATACCCGACCCGTTTATAAACGGGTAGACCCGGTAAGACCTGATAAGCCTGTTTAATTTCGCATCGACTACTCTCTCTCTCTCTCTCTCTCTCTCTCTCTCTCTCTCTCTCTCTCTCTCTCTCTCTCTCTCTCTCTCTCTCTCTCTCTCTTGAGAGAGAGAGAGAGAGAGAGAGAGAGAGAGAGAGAGAAATCTGGGGGTAGCTGGGGAGAAGCCGGCAATCATGTGCGGCCGATCGTCGGTGCCCCGACGTCCAATCTCCAGTGCCATGTTGCCCAACGTCCTGATCCAACCTCGGTCCACCTGACGCCCCCAACCTCGGTCCACCCGACACCTGACGCCCTATCGCTTGACGCCCCAATCTCCAGTGTCCCGACGCTCGACCTTCGGTGTTTGTCACCAACGTCAATTGCTCCAATTCGGCCCTGGTCCACCCCGATCGTCGGCTTCCCCGTCACCCCAATCGTCGGTCCACCATTCTGGAGCCCTACCAGCTCCGGTCGGCCACCCCTCCACCTTTACCCCCCCCCCCCCCCCCTTTTCTCTCTCTCTCTCTCTCTCTCTCTCTCTCTCTCTCTCTCTCTCTCTCTCTCTCTCTCTCATACACACACACCCCCAACCACCCGCACGGCTGCACACAGGCCAGCGGCCGCCATCTTTCACTCTGTCTCTCTTTCTCTCTCTCTCCATCATGGTTGTTCTGATCACAGCCGTCCATTGAACCCATCACACACTATGATCGGATGCTGGGTAGACTTGACCCGATCCAACCCGACACGACCCATTGATTTTTAAACGGGTCAAATGGGTCGGAGACAAAACCCGGACCCGACCTGTTTACTAAACGGGTTAGTCGTGTCTACCCGTTTACGACCCAAACCCTTTTAACCCAAACCCGAACCCGCTAATTTTGTGTCGGGTCTACCGTATCGGGTCCAAAATTGCCAGGCCTACTTTTGAGTGGTTTGTAGCATAATGAAGACATGGTATTGGTCAGATTTTGGAGCATCAAGAAAAGGTTGGTCTCACGGCTTATGGCTTTTCGGTTTGCCAAAGTTCATGTTTTGTTTTTCAGAGTTTTTGGGATCTATAGAGGATAACAACACCTGCAAATTCTCTTTTTCATAAATAAAAATTTCGTACTTCCCCAAAAAAAAGAGAGATAGAGAGTGCTAGCAAATCTACAAAGGAGTCCAGGCCTACCATTGTTTTTCGGAATGATGTACGTTTTATGATCATTTCCTTACCGTTTCAAATTGCAAAGTTAAGAAAAAAATATTGTCTAAAGAGGTGGTTCATGAATTTATTGGAGGGTAAAATAAATTATCTGATTGTTAATATTTTTAATGTTAGTACCAGCTAGGTGAGTTGGTAGAGTCTTGGGGGGTTGGTACCTAAGACCCGGGATCGATTCCCATTTGCATCGAATTAATAACTTGTAAGGGGGTGCCTTAATTCTCCCACAGACGAGACACTGTGGGGTGCTCAAAAAAAAAAAACTTTGCTTGGAAACATTGAAACCATTGAATCTTTAGATGACAGCTCAACCTTGTTTTTTCTATGGTATTGTCAAAATTCAAGGTTTGGAATTTGTTAGAAGTTTAGTTTCTTTTAATAAGCATTCAATAATTAATGTTTATTATCATATTCCAAGACTTTTCCCACCAAGAAGAGGGTTAGAGCATCTCCAGCGGCCTCCCAACGGCTCCACATACAAGAGAGGTCTTCGGAACCTCCGAACGAATAAATTAATATATTTTTTTACAAAAAACCCCTCAGTTTTTATAAATAATTTTTTATATGTCCAACGCTGCATGCAGAGTCCAACGATTACATTTTACACGTTTGATGTAAATTTGGAGGGTTTGGATAAGTTACAAAAATGAGGGGTTTGGTGTAAAATGGCTAGGATGTCCTAGTTCAGAGGCCATTGGAGGGGACCTTCTCTCACCTAGGATATTTTGATGAGGTGGCTGCCAAAATGGGACCCACAGTGCTTAGGAGGTTCTCCTAGTTCGGAGGCCGTTGGAGATGCTCTTAGCTATAGAGCAAAACTCTAACAGAGAATAAGATTGCTCCACAAAAGATTGAGAGAAATTTTCAACCGGCTATCAACATGAAGCGTGAAAAACCTGACCAATGCAACTTGGCAAGAGAGGGGTTTGGCAAGAAACTCTTAACACTATTATACAACTTTGGTTGAATTTCTATCCATGCAATTGACTAGATCAACAGATAATGTATTTACTTCATAAGCAAGAAGTATATGAATTAAAGAGCATTCAAATGGTCGAAATGAATTCATATGATATAGCATTCAACTTGGCCCACTTGGGTTTGGGTTGAGCCAGGTTGCCTGAACCCTCAACCCGAAATCAACTTGGGTTAGACTCTATCAACCATAACCCAACCCATTCTAGCTTCAAATACATCAATCCAAACCCGCCCAAAACTCAGGTCGGGTCCAACCCGCCCAACAACCATAGTTCTACTTCTATCACACAAGGGATAAGGTTCAGTCTTTTGATATATCAGCTATCTCATGCCGAAGCCCTTTATTTAACTAAGGATATGTTTAGCAGTGGTTTTTAAATATTAGATTTTGATTTTGGAATACCCGAAACTAGTTTTGTAAAAAACCAAAGCTAGTTTTAGCTTATCGAGAATCAGTTCTAAAACTATCCAGCATTTGGCCTTTTGGTCAAAAAACAACTTTTGAGCCCAAAACGAGTTTTGCAGTTATTTTCTTCATTTAAAATACTCTTTTTAGAACATTTCTCTATAACATACTCTCTCTACTACATTCTATGTTTGTAATATTTTCTCTTTCTACAACATTCTCTCTATATCATTTACTCTTTAATAATTTCTCATTCTACAACATTATTCACCTAATATTCTCTATACTTTTATTTTCTGTATAATATTTCTTCTTAGAGTATTTTCTCTCTCTATAATGTTTCATCTCTACAATATTTTTTTTCTCTATAATATTTTATTTTTCTATGGTATTTTCTCTCTACAATATTTTCTCTTCTCTCTCTATGACTATTTCTCTCATCCACAAAATTCTCTGTACCATTTTTTATCTCGAAATTTCTTCTATAATTTTTTCTCTACAACATTTCCTCTCTACAATATTTTCTCTTTCTATAATATTTTTCCTCTATAATATTTTTCCTCTATAATATTTTTCTTTACAATTTCTCCAATATAATTTTCCTCTAGAATACTCTATAATAATTTTTTCTATAATAAATTTTTTATATAATATTCTCTCTCTATAATGTTTTCTTGCTTTACAATAGTTTCTTTGTACAACAAATTTTATTCACAATATTCTCTTTTAATTACTGCTTTGCCACCTTGTCTCAAGAAGTCAAATTACTTTTGAGTTTTGATGATTTTTAGGTTTTGATTTTCAAAATACCAACTTTCTAACTATATCGATCCTAGACACACCCAATATCTTATTTCAAAATCAGCTTGGCAAGTGGACTCAGTTTTGACCCCAAACCAGGTGTTCAAAACCAATGCCAAACGCACCATAAGTGGTACAACCAATATCAATATAAAAGCCAAATAATTGTTTCAAAGTCTAACACACCAACTAAAATCTCAACTAGATGATCGAAAATACGAAAAATATCAAGCCTACTTACTCTGTCATCCTCTTTATCAGACCTTGTGATTCTCCAGCAAAGGACTACATGGTAACCGAAATTAAGCAAATGAAGCATCAGAGAAAACAACAACTATACCTATACAAAAATCTCATAAATGAAAAGGAGGGATTAAAATCAACTTCTATGATTCTCATGATCAACGCTGCCATTAAATTTGGTGATATAAGGAAGATTACTAGATAATTCCTGAAAATTGAAAAAACATTACAGCATTGTAGTGCCAGCTAGTTGAGCTGGTAAAGTCTCGGGGGGTTGGTACCCGCAACCTAGGATCGAATCCCGCTTCTATATAGTAGTTAAGTCCCTGCCTAATCTCCCTCAGATGTGACGCTGATGGATGTTAAAAAAAGAAAAGAAAATTTGCCATCTCAAAATCAAAACACTTCAGTATGTTAAAAAGAAAAAAAAAACACAACAGTCATTCCTAAGTTCACAAAGCATTGTAAACCAGAAAAGAAATCAAAGAAGAGGAGGTTCAGCTATGTGAGGGCTGATCTCTTAGTTTACCGTATCATATTGTTATTTTTTACTACAGTAAATCATTGTAGCTAGCAATATTGCTACAGTAATTTTGCCATAACAAGATGGATGCTCACAGAAGGAAAAATCACTTTATCTACTACAATAAAATCTGTTGGAAGCTGATGCAATCTTTAGTTCAGTGTTTGGTGTTTGGTAGTCACGCGAGTCTATGTGGACTAAGTCTTAAAGTTTTTAGGAGGTTTTATTTATTTTGTTTATGGGAATTAGTCATTTTTTTTTTTTTTGTTTTTTTTTTGGTATTCATCGAGAGGAGATCCTAACCAGATCTCCAGGAGGCGCCACATGCCGACACAAGCAACCACTATCAGGGGAATCGCTAACACCGGCGATGACAAACACCGCCACTAGACCGGGGAGAAGACAATCGCCACTTCGGCGAAGGGGAAGAGGCAATCGACGCACAAGCTAGCCGCCAAATCGACGAACAACAAGATGCAAGAACGCATCCGGAAATTAAAAAAATCTAAAAACCAGTCATATAGGTTGTTGCTATTATTTAGGCGCTTTGGTTCTAGTGTAAAGCTTTTATAAAGGCTATCGTAGTTCAGGTTGATGTGAATGAATTAGAATAAAATATTGTGAGCTCTACCCCTCTTCATCTTGTTTGATTTTTGTTTGAGTTTGTTCTGCTCACTGTGGAACCAGCAGTAGTAGCTGCTCTTGTAGAGCTCTTCTCCTTCAAAATCCCTGTGGTAGTCACATGTACCTGAAATTACTGTTGCGGCTACAATGAAATGTGATTGCAAAAAATTGTTATTTTTTTTCACCGAATTGGTAATCTTCTATACGATTTGACTGTACAGTCTTACTAATCAAGATCGCCGAGGAATTCACCTCTGATGGATCAAACCCCTGTGGAGGAGGCAGTATACTACGGCTTCCTTCTCTCCTTGGCAGTCACTACCGGGTTTTGATCACCGTTGCACTCCCACCGTGTTGCTCGAGGTATTGCCTCCCCCTCCTCTTTATAGAGTTGGGTTGTTTCGCCTTCAAGTAATCCTAGCTTAATTGTGCGCAAAGTAACCCTAGCAGGCCGAACCAAGTTGAGCCAAACTCATGGGCAGCCAAAACCCAACAATCTTGATCAAATGTTAGATTCAAACATATGACAAGAGGAAAAGGTAGATTTAGATTCCTTATAGCAGCATATTGCGTACTATTTCGTTATTCTAGTCTAGCCACTTAGAGCATCTCCAACAGCCTCTCTAACTTAAATCCATATTTGGTGAGCCATTTTTGCCACGTCAGTATATTTGGTGAGTAGGTTTTGGACCTACTCCAATGGCCTCCCTACCCACTCCTTACAATTATATAATAGTTCCAAAATGAGCAGCTCAAGAGATGAAATCGAGTGGCCCATTTTCACTTGATCGGATGGTCTCTATCACCGCAAAGATCAATTGTACTGATTGACGATTCCCGAGCGAGCCAACAAACCGGGCGAGCCTTCAAGGCTTATTTTAAATGTGGCGATCCGTAAGCGAGCCTGTTGGAGGCTTGAAATCATTTATCCCCTTTATCACTATCTTCTCTCATTTTTCTTGGGTCTTCATCTTAGCTCATTAGCCATTTTAAGAACGTTCTCTTCAATAATCAATGTTAACATCACCAGTGACTTGAAAAATGACACATTGACTTCAACCCAAATCTGTACTAATTGAGCAGTATGATTATAGGACCACACAGTATATTCTACCTCCAATTCTCACTTGGAAACATGAGAGCTCCAACCGACCCCTCACCCTATCCTCATATTTGGGAGTACATATCTTCTCCAGTCGATTGATGAATGGTGGGATCGACGTGCATCATAGCCGCACAACGGCTGGCGATCCAAAAGTGAACCTCACTCCAACGATCGTTTGCGGCTATGATTCATGCCGGATCCACTAATCAGGTCGACCAACTAGATTGATTTAAGGGCTAGAACTCATCACTTAACTACATCATTAACAGATACAATTTTAGTTAAGATCCATTAGGATTTAAACCCAAAAATCCATGATGGATTTATACCGGACCATCCTTATGCTGCAAGCGACTAAGCCAACAGTATGATCATAGACCACACAGCATGTTCAGCCTCCAATTCTCACTTAGAAACATAAGAGCATCTCTAACCGACCCCACCCCATCCTCGTATTTGGAAGTTCAGATCTTCTCAAGTAGGTGGCCCCGGCATGCATCACTGCCACACAATGGCTGGCGACCCAAAAATTAATCGCACTCCAGCAACCATGTACGGCTGTGATTCACACCGATCCCACCTACTGGGGCCGACCTACTAGAGAAAATCTGAACTTCATATTTTGGGGTGATTTAGTGCCAACTCAGCTTTTGGAGGGAGGGCTACACCATGTGTTTCCAACGGTCCCCCCCCCCCCCCCCCCATCTCCAATTTGAAACTATGTACAAAATGTTATATTTACCCTTAGCCTTTTTCACATATTTAATGCAAGATGGGAGCTGAAAAATAAGGGTTCATAGGTCAAATCAGTTGAATATTTTGAATAAAAAATAGGGGCTTAACAGTTAGGGGTGGGACTTGGGCGGGTCTGACCCGAACCCGACCCATCCAACCCGAACAATGGACAAATATGGGCAAAATTGGTTAACAATTGGACGGATTTGGACAAAAAAAGATTAACCCGATTTCAATTTGGACGGATTTGGGCACCGATCTTCCAAACCCGAGGAATCCGAGAAATCCGAGGAAATGACACATTAAGATTGAATGCTTTGGTAGTTTTTTTTATGGAAATCAAAGACTGTCTATTTGATGTTGAATGCTAAGAATTCGTTTGAAATATGTGAGGATATGGGTTGGACTTTATATTTTCGTTATACAAATCAAAGATTTTTTTTATGCAATTCAAAAATGTATTGGATTTTTTTTCATCTATTTATGTGCACAAGCATTTCTAATTGGGCAACCCGAGCAACTAGAATGGGCAACTACGGATTGGGCTTCCACGGGTTTCTTGGATTCCACGGGCAAAACGGGTTAAGATTTGTGCAAGTAGGATTGGGCATGAGCAGACCCTTCAATCTGTCCAACCCGCCCAAGTGGCCTCCCCATCAATTGTGTAAAGGATGGGGGCTCGGTTGGAGCAGCTTTAGGGGTTCAAGTTCAACCCCCCAAAAACCCACGTGGATGGGGGATAGGGGGTCCGTTGGAGATGTTTTAAGCTCTCTCCACCACCCTTCTGTATCCGACTAGTTATGTCCCCTCATGGAGGTCCTTCAGCTTCCATTAGGGCTGCAACTTGGGTAGGTTGGACCCGACCCAATCCGAGCATAACCCAAGTTTTGGGTGGATTTGGGTTGATGTACTTGAAGATTGGATTGGATTAGCTTTGAAAATATACAACCTAAGTTGAATTCAGATCGGGCTCGGATTGAGGGGTCGAGCAACCCGACCTGACCAAAACCCGAGCAATCTTGCATGTTTGTGAGTATATGATACATAGGTAACAATCACAACCATCCCAAGTATTCATATGTTTAGAGGTCGCAATCCCAGCCATCCGTTCCACCTATTCTCATATTATTTATATGCTTCTTACCTATCAAATAAATACATTATATGATGATCTAATAAATTGAATGGATAGAAATGCAACAAAAACTGTATAGTAGTGTTAGTAAGTATAATTTAATTTAGCTTTTGATCTTCAAAGATCAAAGTTTTAAACAATTATTGAAAATAAGTATGCTCGAACCCGTACAATTATTGAAAATAAGTATGATCGTCACTAGGGTGACAGTACGATGGATTCATCGAGTAGCTAATAGTGTGGCGCACTGGTTGGCTACCAATGATCGGACTCATGGCATGGAAGGTTACTGACTCTCTGACTTTCCTAGTGTTAATGGATAGTCCCATATCGGTGAGGGAGTCACTCATCACCTGCTTAACATACCCGCTGTAGACCTCCCCTTATCACCCGCGTTTTGGGGGCGCGAGAGAGTATCTAATATGGTATCAGAGCTGATCGACCCGTCTCCTGCTCCTGCTCCTGGTGCTTCCTACCGATCGTGCTTTGCCACGCGTGTTCTGTGTGGGAGGATTCTTGCCACGCATGCGAATCCAGGTCATTGATGCCATGTTCACGTGGAGCGAACTCTCTGACACCGTGTAGCGAATTTTTCCTCAAGACCGTTGTGTCTTGTTAGTGCGTGCGAATCCAGGCCATTGATGCCATGTTCACGTGGAGCGAACTCTGACACCGTGGAGCGAATTTTTCCTCAAGACCGTTGTGTCTTGTTTGTGCGTGCGAATCCAGGCCATTGATGCCATGGTCACGGGATTATGGAAATAATAAATAGCAGCTGTTGACTATATCCCCATCGTTTCAATCTCCGGACCTTATTGAGTCATTGCTCTAGCACTCAGTCCTATGACCGCTTGGCCGGTTCAACAAAAAAAAACAAAAACCAACTCCCATGTTTTCCAAAAAAAACAAAAAAAAAAAAAAATCAAGGGCCACGATCTATAGCCATAGGATGAATCCATGGGAGGATGCCACCAACCCTGGATGCCGCCCACCACCTGTCTATGCCTCCCTGTCGCCGCCAGCCACCACCCCAGCCAACCACCCGCTACCTAGGAAGACAGTGGCAATGGGCCTAAAATTGCACTTTTTCCGGAGGCAATGGGCCTAAAAAATCAAGATCCACTGATGGTCTTTTTATTTGCATTTTCGGTCGGGGTGCCAACGGGTCGGGTCGTGTCGTGTCTAGTTTCGGGTTGTGTCCAAAACCCCTAGACCCGGACCCCATCCGTTTAACTAATCGTGTCTAGATCCTAAACCCCTACCCGACCCGTCAATAAAAGGGTAGACCCAATAAGACCCGTGTACCACACGGGTCTAGTCAGTTGACCCGATCCGACCCAATCCGACTCGACCCGACCTGACCCAATAGACCCGCTGGTACTATTATAACAATATCTGATTGCGGGTAGACCCGACCCGACACAACCCGTTGAATATTAAACGGGTCTTCCCGAGTCTACCGTGTCCATACCCTAAACCTGGACCCGACCCGTTTATTAAACGGGTCTATCGTGTCGACCCATTTACAACCCAAACTCGTTTAGCCCTGATCTAGACCCGCTAACTTCGTGTCGGGTCCGAAATTGCCAGCCCTAATTTTCGGATTTGGACCATGGGAGGCAATGGGTCTAAATTAATGGGCATCATTTTAACAATATCGGGTCATGCCTATAAGTCGGGTCTAATCAAAAGTTTTGCAACTTTGCATTTGCTAGGTCCAAAGCTCCGTGTGAAGGGGAGTGTTAACGGGATAGTCCTATATCGGTGAGGGGGGTGTTTATCACCCGCTGTAGACTTTCTCTTATGACCGGGATTTGGGGGGTATGAGAGTATCTAACACCCAGTGCGATTTCAACCCTGGTATGCGAGGACCTTAAGGTCATACTGTAATGACCACTTTCTGATACACCAATAAAAAAAGAAATCCTACAAAAAAACACACGACCTGTTTCAGCAAGTTACCAATTCCTGCGAAAATTATTATTAATCATTATTTTTCAAGTTACACTGAAGGTCTAGCTTATATTAGTTTGGATTGTATTGTCTGTGTCTATGAGACAGAATGATATTGGGGGGTTCGATTCGTCTCCACTGATGATCGTCTCCCCTATCAATCGCTTTTTTGGGAAGCAAAAAGTGGCGATCCAAAAACCAACGGCCAACCAACGGACTCTTGGCATGGTGGTATCGACTCTCGGTATGGACACCGTGAAGCGAATTTTTTCTTAAGGCCGTTGTGTCTTGTTTGTGCATGCGAATCCAGGCCAATGGTGTCATGATCATGGGATTATGAAAATAATAAATAGCAGCTATTAACTATTTCCCCTCGTTTCGATCTTCAGATCTCATTGAGCCATTGCTCTAAGGCTCAGTCCTCTGACCGCTTGGCCAGTCTAGCAAAAAAAAAAACGGCCATATTTTTCAAAAATAACAAAAAAATCAAGGGCCACGATCTATTGCCATAGGATGAATCCATGGGAAGATGCCACCAACCCTGGATGCCACCCACCACCTGTCATTGCTTCCCTGCCGCCGCCGGCCACCTTCTCTGCCATCGTCGGCCACCACCCTAGCCAACCGCCCGCCGCCGGGGAGGACGGTGGCAATGGGCCTAAAATTGTGCTTTTCGGAGGTAATGGGTCTAAAAAATCAAGATCCACTGACGGTCTTTTTATTTGCATCTTTGCTTTTGCTAGGTCCAAAGCTCGACCCACCAAGGCGTAAATACGGCACCTATTAGTGCATCATGCACCAGATAGATCAGGGTTCAAAACTTGCCAACACAAGCGAGGAAAGATTCTAACAATTAGGGCTGTTAATGGGCCGGGTTCGGGTCGGGCCACCCCGTGCTTAGGCCCGGCTCAAACTTATGAGTGTGTGCCCATACTCGGTCCGGGCTCAAATTAAAATTTTCAGGCATGGCCCAAACCCGGCCCGAAATATTTTTACGAAGCCCACGCCCAAACCCGACCCTAATTAAACCCATATTCTAGCACCGTATATGCCTAAATCTTTTTTTTTTCTCTTGATTACACAATAAAAGTAGAAAATAGCATTGATTATGATATACATTAAAAGAATATATGTGAAATAATGCTTATATGATCATATTTGTAACGTGGGCTCTTTTAAAACTATATATTTATTGTATATTAAAAATAAAATAAAAATATTTCGGGCTTTGGGTTGGGATTAGTGGTTGTCCCTATCTAGGGATGGCAACGGTGCGGTTTAAAACCGCAAACCGCTGAAAACCGCACCGCATGGTGCGGTTTTGGTTTGCCAAAATATAAAACCGTCGCGGTGCGGTACGGTTTTGGTTTGCGGTTTCGGTATTGCGGTGCGGTTTCGGTTTTACCCAAAACCGTAAAAAACCGCACCGTTTAGACCATTATAATGTAAAACCGTGATGCACCGCACCGCATGGTACGGTTTTGGTTTTACATATGGTACACTGTTGCGGTGCGGTGTGGTTTCGGTGTTGCGGTGCGGTTTCGGTTTTGCCCAAAACCGCACCGAAACAGCACCGTTGCCATCCCTATCCCTACCCGACCCATAATAACACTCTGGCTTGAATGTTCGAGCCCAGCCCGGCCCATAGCCCAAGCCAACTCTGTCCAAACTAGGCCCAAATCGATCCTGACCTAGTGGGCCTCTGGCCCGAGCCCATTAACAGCCCTACTAACAATGACATCACCTCAGTCATTTCCTCCGAAGTGACCTTGCTAGCAAATAGAATTGATCCAATGGACAAACCCACGTTCACTTCCAACTTCTTTTGTTGTCGTGAAGAGGTTTATTTTCTCATAATTGATCATTCCATTTGAATCCCTCCTATAGAGGGGGAAATATGGTTGTGTCATAATGATTAGTTTTGCAAGATTCAAACACACCAAATTTGTATCTAGGGATTTTAGCATATACCCCCCTAGAAGCTAGGCTAATTATATATCAATCTATGCAAATTTTATATTTACATATTGACCCCTATAGGTTAGGTTACTTGTGCAAATCAACCCCTCAAGTTAATTGGTGTCTATTTGGGAGGAATATTTCTAGTATATTTATGGTTAGATTGGGACTTACATATGATGGTTTTATTGGGACAATTTTATACTTGTTTAGGATCGGGGAATGAAAGAAAAAAAAAACCCTTAATGAAGGCAAATGGAGAAAGATGAGTTTGGATTAACTCTGAAATTAAGGGTAAAATGATGATTTGAGACTCCAGGTAAAGACAGACCAGCGCTAAAAGTCTACCTGGCAACACTAGGTGAAAGTAAACTAAGAAAAGACATGAATTATTCTCCCAAATCGACACGAGTTAACCCGAGGGGCTGACTTACACAAGTAACATAGTTTGTAGGCATCCATATATAAATATTAAGTTTTTTGGGGTTAACATGTAATTATCCTAGCTTTCAGGGGGCTTTCTGAAAAAAAACCCTTACTTGAATTAAGGATTCCAAACTGGCATCCATATCCAAAATTTTCCATTGCAAGATGTGATAAATCTATTCATCCTTTATTATTTCCATTTTCTTTAGACTATATTTGGACTATCCAGGATGGTATGTTACTTTGGTATCACTTGACACAACAGAAGCAAACACGACCATAGCCGTGTATGTGTGAGAAAGAAGAAGAGCACTGTGTTTTTAGATAAAACCTCCAAGGGTTTCTTGGAGTCCACCAAGAAGATAAACTTGGAATCCTCCAATACTCATGGAATCCAACAAGAAGATAAACTTGGAATCCTCCAATACTCATGGAATCCAACAAGAAGATAAAGAGAATTTTTTTTTTATTTTATAGGAATAATTAAGATATGTCCAGTATATAGCATCATGATAAGGTGCATGACGGCTAATAGTTTCAACTAAGCTTAGGTTTACCAAATCAAAGTTAGTTTTAAAGATGATCATCTTCCACGTTTTTTGCACGTAATATAGATTCTTTGTCAAACGTTTTAGATGGCATGTTTTTTTTTAAAATCCAAAAATACCCATAGGATCCTCCCACATTTAGTTAATAGTAAATGCTATAGTGATATTTTTTATGAAAAACAGTGGCACGGTTTGCTATAGTGATATGACTGTAATGGCTATAATGATTTCATTGTAGCTGCAGCTGCTATAGTGATTTCACTATAGCTGTAGCTGCTCCAATAATTTTCGACATTGTTGCTAAAAATACTTCCATATAGTAAAATCATTGTACGGATAGCCAATTTTATGAAAATTATACTCAATTGTCTAGATTGAAATCACTATAGTGCTTAATATCTTTTTCATATAATTGAAATGACTATAACACTGAGTACCATTTTATATATTTGAGTATCATTTGAATCATTGTAGGGAATTGAGTACCATTCTATATATCTAAGCACCATTGGTATCACTATAAGGAATTGTGTATCATTTTGTATATTTGAGTACAATTTAAAACTACTGTAAGGATTTTGAGTACATTTTTTTATATACTGAAAACCATTTTTAAATTACTGTAAGAAATTGAGTATCATTATCATATAATTGATAATCATTTTAAACAAATGTAGCGGCTACAATGAAATCATTGTAGCAGCTACAGTGAAATCACACAATTAAATAAAAATGATACTCAAATGTATAATAATTTCATTGTAGGAAATTGAGTATCATTGTTATGTCAAACCTTAAAAACAATTTGTTTATTTTTTTGGAACCTCAAAGGGGTCCGTATAATTACCCCTAACCTCTGGTGGGGGTGGGGGGGGGGCGCATCATGAACAAACCTCAGTACTTGTATTAGTGGCATCTTTCACTAGGTACTGACTAAAAATGCTAAATGACAATCAAGCAAATCAGTAGGGACAATGTGAGCATCTTTTGAGTACCAATAGAACCCAGACTGCAACATGCAAAAGGTAGAATGTAGCCACATACAAAACTCAGCAGGGACATATGTGCTGCTTCTTTTGTACACAAACAAACAAAACTAGGGATATGGACACAAAGTTGATGGTCTAAAAGTAGCTCTATCTCGGCTCTCTACTAACTAGCGATGGTGGCCCGATGCCCACCGCATGACAAGGAATTTATTGGAGTGCCCTAAGAGCATCTCCAACGACCTCCCTTAGCATTCGGCCACTAAGAGAGCCCATTTTGCCACATCAGCCTAACAAAGGAGTGGATTATTTTTTCACTCCAACAGCCTCCCTCCCCACTCCCTATATATAATTTGTTTAGAATTGTTCTCCAATATATTTTATATAAATTGTAATGACAACAAAAGACCAGTGTACCCATTTATCTTAGCATATTTACACGCTAAAAAACATAATTTATAAAATAAAAAATTACTTATGATGCATTTAAATATTATAAAAGTATTACAAAATTATAAATAACATAGAATAAATAGTAACCTTTTAGGGTTTATGGTTCAGGGGATTTTACCAAGGGTTGTATTTTTTTTTCTCGTTAGGCACATCTATCGATGTTATGTCATTTCCCCAATGGTCAGATTTTTGTCCATTGGGCACATCTATCGATGTTATTTGTCCTTTTTCCAACGATCAGATTTCTATCCGATGGGCACACCTATCGATGTTCTTTGTCCTTTTCCTAATGGTTTGATTTCTATCCGTTAGCCACCTATCAATGTTCTTTGTCTCTTCCCAACGATCATATATTCATCCATTCGAAGAAGAGCTTCCTCCTTCTACAAATATAGGGGTAGCTCAACAAGTGCTTCCTCATTCGAAAAAATACCTCAACATTCCCCTTTCTCCTTTTGTTTTTGCTCCCATATATCATCGTAATGTAACGCATCGACCGCCTTCGAGGAAGAGCAACAAGTTAGTCACTCAAAGAGGCGAAGGAGAGGGTCCATCGAAGATCACACAACCATTTGGCGTGACTCAAAAGTCTTGAATTCATGGTAGTAGTTGTAAATCCAGGCCCAAAATTACTTGTGGCCTTGCTCGTTGCCTTGCACCACGTCGATGCTAGTGTTGAGCCAATCCGAGACGAGGACCTTGTCCTCGTGCACGGTAAAGTTGCGACAAGGTGTAGCTTTTGCTTGCTTGAAGCGGCAAGGGGGTTGGTCAAATAAATGTGATCTAGTGATTGACCATTTGGTTCTCTCTTTTTATCTGATCGGGGTGCTAGATAGAGAGAGAGAGAGAGAGAGAGTTGATCGCTCCCCCTCTTCCCAGTACGCCGTTTCCTCTCTTCCATGAAAATAAATGCCTCTCTCTCTCTCTCTCTCTCTCTCTCTCTCTCTCGGTCGGTATGAATGCACCCTTCTCCAATGTAGAGAAGTGTCCTTCGGCCTCTCTATAACAATGCCCCATAAACACCTCTGTAAAACTCTACATAAACAACACCCCACATTTGTAACTTTCCATAAAATCATGGTGCAGGGACTCAGGTTTTAAAAATCTTCCTCCTCCCTAAACCCATAAATCTCTTTCTCTCTCTCTCTCTCTCTCTCTCTCTCTCTCTCTCTCTCTCTCAATTTCTTTTTTCCTCCTTGCAGATTGCTCTCGGGGATGACGGCTCCAGTGGCAGGATGGAATCGCGATGGATGGGTTGTAGCAGGCGGAGTTGGGATGAGATGGGTGGAGCTGCGGCAAGACTAATGCAATTAAGGGTTAGAAGCCTTATTTCTTTATCCAAGATCAACAAAGTCGATCAAAGGTTAGAAAATCTTGAAGCTTTCTTTTATTTTTTATTTATTTATTTTTTGCAAAGCGTCTTGGATTTGAAGGCACATGGGTTTATAAATCTGGGAACCTCTCTCTATCTCTCTTCTATTTTTTTTTTCCCTTTTTGCATATCGCCCTCGGGGACGACGGCTCTAGCAGCGGAATGGGGCCGCGATGTGTTGGGCGGGGCCGAGATGGCCGAAGCTGTAGCGTGCGGGGATTACACATACAGATTTCAATCAAGGATGAGTGCAATTCATGGGTTAGAAGTCTTGCTTCTTTTCTGAAGATCAACAAAGGCTGCAAAAGGGGATAAAACCCTCAAGGGGTTTTTTTGGGGTTATTTTGACTTTGCCCCCCAAATTCTGCCTTGAATTAGACTTTACCCCACACGTTTTCATTAATTAGACTTTACCCCCCAAATCTAACTGTTCCGTCAGCTCACCGTCTAAGAGAAAGGGTGAGCTGATGGAAAAGAAATAAAGTTTTGAGGGGTGAGCTGACGGAACAGCTAGGTTTGGGGGGTAAAGTCTAATTAATGAAAATGTGAGGGGTAAAGTCTAATTAATGAAAATGTGAGGGGTAAAGTCTAATTCAAGGCAAAATTTGGGGGGCAAAGTCAAAACAACCCATTTTTGTTTCTTTCGTTTGGATCGTTTATAGGGTTTTTAATCTAGGGTATGTAATATCTTTTTATTTATTTTTTGCTTTTTTTAAATATGATATCTGAATTTAAACAATACTAAATATAACTCAACTTGCATATTTTGCAAAACAATTGAAACAAAATATATTCCTCTCCTGATTGCATATGCTTGATAATAAGTTGAAATTAACACAAAATAATTTTGGGGTTTCATAATTTGCATGTTTTGCCTATGGGTTAATAGCTTGCATTTTAATGTTTGTTCATAGTGGCTGTGCACTCAATGTAGGGATTTGGTTAGTGAATCAATTTTGAATTTGAGAGTCTCATTCCCAGCTTATAAAGCCCCGTATGAACCTGATGTATTTTCTTCTTCATTTCTACGCTAATTTATCAATTCACTCAACTTTTAAATAGTTTAATTCTTTATAGAAAAGGGAACTTTAAAATAATGGTCTATTTTCTTGAAAATCCATTGTACATGACTTATTATTGTTTATGATTGTTAGATACCCTCACACCTCAAAACCCGGGTTGTAAGGGGAGGTCCACAGGGGGTATATTAAGCGGGTGATGGGTGCCTCCCTCACCGATGTGGGACTATCGTCAACACTCCTCCTCACGCGGAGCACGCGTCGCAAGGATCCTCCCACACGGAGCACGCATGGCAAGGCACAATCGGTGGGGAGTATCCGGAGCGAGAGCAGGAGCAGGAGACAGGCCAGCTCTGATACCATGTTAGATACCCTCACACCTCAAAACCCGGGTTGTAAGGGGAGGTCCACAGGGGGTATATTAAGCGGGTGATGGGTGCCTCCCTCACCGATGTGGGACTATCGTCAACAATGATCATGATCTGACATATAATTAATGACGTATAGATTCGTAAAGAATGTTCGGTTTTGAAACTAGCTTTATGCAAATAATATATATAACAAGGGACGTCGGTTTTGTGCTGACTAGACAAAACGGAACAAAAAAGTTGACTAGGACAAGCTGATTGGACAAAAATAAACCAAATAGATCTTACAATTCGTTCAAAAATCAATGCACGATTTCTCCTTGGTTTCAAATCCGAACCCATTTAAACTGCACACCCCTAAAATTCCGGTCCATTGAAACTGCACTAAACTTAACCGTTCATCCCATGATCGTTGTTCGCATCAACGACTATAAACCTGCCTGTTGAAATTTCGGCCGCCCAAAACCATCAGGTCGATCTCGAGGAATTTGTTCGAACAGAGACAACTGTAATTGATCGATTATAGGGTGAGGGAGAGTTGTAGCACAGAAGGCGCCCGCTTAGTGCCAATCGGTACGGACAAGAAAATGGGTGTCCCTATGAATGCCGGTGTTGTCGTAGAAAGTGTTTTGTTGCAGAAGAAGCTTAAGTGTGTTGTCGTCGAAGGCGGCCCGCTGTAGTGCCGACAGTTGTGTTGCCGTCGAAGGCGGCCTGCTGCAGTGCCGACAGGCACGGACATGCACTAGTATCTTACATGTTATACTCCCCAGTTAAATTAAAGTTTTATCTATTTTTTTATAATTCTTCTCTTTTAATATTCTTCCGTGCATTGCACGGGTTCATTACTAGTCCATATATATAGAGGGAGTTTAGAGTTAAGTAGAGGTGCCCCACCTTGTCCCCCAAGTTTTGTTGGAGTGCCCCAAGTAAAAAGAGTTAGACTCCACTGATGATTCCCTGCCGTCCGATTTGATTCGACATCGGGTGCGTTGCCTATCATCAGATGGTTGTGAATTTCATCGGACGGTGCCGGTAACTGGAATCTAGTAACAAGAGGAATGGTTTCACAGGTGATTAATCGGACGGCTGACACCCCGTTGGGCCCCACTAGCACTCGAATTCCCTGTCCAAGCTCGAATGCTTGCCACGAACCCAGTTATGGAAGTATAGATAGATCGGACGGATGCCATTTGTTTAAATTTCGGTCTCATCAGGCTCATATGTATCTACCATATTCATCAAGATCCTTACCAAATATAGAGGAACAGAAACCTAGGGGTGACAATGTGTCCTGTGGGTCGGGTTCGTGTCGTGTCTATTTTCGGGTCGTGTCCAAAACCCCAAGACCCGAACCCGACCCGTTTAACTAATTGTGTCTAGATCCTAAACCCGTACCCTACCCGTTTATAAACGGGTAGACGCTATATGACCCATTAGATCGTTTTACCACACAGGTTTATTCAGTTGACCCGATCCGACCCAATCCGACTCGACCTGACCTAACCCGATAGACTCGCTAATACTATATATTAAAGTATCGGATTGCGGATAGACCCGACCTGACACGACCCGTTGAATTTTAAACGGGTCTTCCCGGGTCTACTGTGTCCGGAGGACCTGACCCGTTTATTAAACGGGTCTATTGTGTCGACCCGTTTACGACCCGAACCCGTTTAGCCCTGACCCATACCCGCTAACTTTGTGTCGGGTCTGCCGTGTCGGGTCCGAAATTGGCAGTCCTAGGGGAACCAAACCTTGCAGGTTCGCTCTATGCTTCCATGGCTTGAATTCTGTATCCAACAAGTAGGTCCCCCTACTCGCAAAGTGGACCTTTGAGGTTTCCCGCCAGACCCCTCTCTTACCAAGGTGCCTTGGTCAGGTTTTCCACACTTCAGGTTGATAGCCAATTGGCAAATCTTAAAACTAACGGATAGTATCTGGTCCGGTGGGATGGACTTGGGAACGATAATATCTCACTTCGTGCGTTTCTATGCTAACAGGAATACTAAACTATCCAATTACATTAAAAAAAATAATTAACAAAAATATCCTCTTCTGGATGAGGATTAAGCGGAACAACAGTTCCTCATGCCAAACAACCCCTAAGCTTCCAACAAATGCCAAACCGCAAGTTTTGACAGATACCATATAAAAAATCGAGTTGAGATGTCATCTAAGTATTCGATGGTTTCAATGTTTCCAACCAAAGCAACTCCTTTGACACTCCAGCATACAATGGTTTCAATTAGAGCTACTGGACTTGATTTGGTGAATATAATGTTTCAATGATTCCACGCAAAATAACTTCTTTAACACTCCAGCATACAACGGTTTCAATTAGAACTACTGGATCTGATTTGGTGAATATAACATTGGTAGGCTTGGACTCCTTCGTAGGTTTGCTAGCACATAGGAAGAATGGACACTTCCCCAATCCACCCGTACCCGTGTCGGACACCGACACTCGCCGGACACCCGCCGGACAAGCACCGGACACGCATGTGCCGTGTCCCATGTGCTTCCGGAATCGGACACGGCCGGACACTCGTAGAACACGCGCGGACACGACTGTTGACGGGCTATTCGATATAGGGTCGGGTCACAACTCACAAGCTGTTGTGATTCAGTTTTGGCTTCAACCTATCTGATCCTCTGAGGTTATAACCTCAGAGGATCAGATAGGTTGAAGCCAAAACTTAATCGCAGCCGTTCTTTTGCATGTCATTTGGGCCTGAGTGCTATTCACTTTCAGGATGGTCGTTAACGGATGGTTACAGTTCAGTTTTGGCTTTAACCTATCTAATCCTCTGAGGTTTCACATAGGTTCAAGTCAAAACTAAAACACATACGTTTTTTTTCTTGTCATTTAGGGCTGTGTGCGATTCACCGATTGGGCTGGGTGTAACTAACTGCTGCGATACAATATACATTAAAGTTTTATTATAGTTGTTTTCTATGAGATTTTTTTCGGTTATTGAAATATATATAAATTATAAACACATAAAATATAAAAAATTATTAATTTATTTTTCCGTGTCCTCGTCGTACCCGTGTCTTCTTTTTTTAGAATTTATCATGTCTGCGTACCCGTGTCGTACCCATGTCCCTGTACCAGTGTCAGTGCTTCTTAGGCTAGCACGGTAGCACCTTCTTTACATCTGATGGAGAGGTGCTTACCTATTTCGATATCTTTCCAACTGTTGTTGCAAGATTTCCTGGCAGTATAATAAAAAAAAAGGAGATGAGCAGGCACAACAAATATTTAACTTTTGATCGGATGGTATTCCATCAAGTTGTATACTACAACATATTACTTTATGATAAAAAATCATGAAAAGTAAATATTTAGAAGTGAAGACAATGCAAACAGGGAATTTATGTCACATTAAATATGCAAGGAGAAAGATCCACTCCAAAAAAGATAGAACAATCTGACATGGATATTTGACCACTTCAAAAGGATTGCTATGTTAGATGGAAATGTATATAAATTGCAATGACTTCATACTATTCTTATTCATGAAAGGTGATCATATGTATTTTGCATATGCCCAGGATTCATCCCCAATAAAAACGGATTCCACAATTTCCCTGTCCCCACTCTCTTACATGGTATAAAGCTAATGACAAGCCTGAATTTGGATGATCCACACTTTGGGTACAAGATCTTTCTTCCTGTAACATAATGGAGCAAATGTACACTACTATCAGTAGGTCGCTTGTCCAAAATATACACAATGGCGTGAATGTGGTCACCAGCACGATCATCATAACACAATCAAAGGAAAAGGCAAAGGAATACATATATGTGGGTGTACCCTCCCTCAAACTCATATGGATCACAAACCAAGAGTTTGCCAACAAGAAATTTTCAGGTTTTTATAAGAGGGCTTTAGGGTTGTGATTATGGCCGTCGGATGAAAGAAAAAACATCCATTGGATGAATCCTAGACAAAGAAAATAAGAGAGAGAAACAAGGAGTGGGAAAGAAAATAGGATTGAAAGAGAGAGAAAGACATGATGGAAAAAATAAAGAGGCATTATCCCTTGGTTACTGTTCACGTGAACAGTAACCTTGAACAGTAACCTTGTTGGCAACATGTGAGAAGAGAGGGAGGCTCCAGGGTTTTCTTTGGGGCTCTTATTGCTGTTGCTTCTTTGTTTACTTGGCTTCATCTAAGACGTTTCAAAGGGAAACTTAAGTTAGATCCAATGGCTATTATTTGATAAACTTAAATTAAGACTTAAACCACATGGGTTGAGTAGCGTGCAACATGGCTCGTACCTACCAAACATGAAATAAAAGTTTTAAATATCTCTTGATCTACAAGTCGGATCAAAACAAAAATACACATGAAACTTGAAGCAAATCGAAAGTAGAATCCACTGAAATCATCAGATCTTTGATCGGATGACTGAATCATTGTGGGTACGCAATTCTTTAAGGTGATGTCCTAAAAATCTCGGCGCGCCTACATCAACAGCAATTCACCAGCCCCTTTGAGCATCTTTTGTATTATACTTATCTAATCGTAAGTCATAACTAATCACTTGTCTACGACTACAGATAGTCTCACTTTTCTTGACCTATATCCTCCTCAAAGTCACCTCTTAGATTTTAATTTCCACTACACGCTACCCTTATTCATCAGCATGCTGCACCTTACGTCTATTATCCACGGCTATTATTACTATAGATGGGCCTGCCCATCTTAGAGTCCTCTCAAGCCCCCCATAACTATATGGTATTTGGACATACCCTCAAAATTAATCGGAATTAGACATACCCCTCAATTTAACTTACTATGTCTAAATTACAAATAATTCAGTGTATTGTTTGTTGGTTCATAAAAAAACCAGCAATAGTCTTAAATACTAAATAATTATTTAACAATCTTTATTTTTTTTAGCTTACTAATAGTGTTGTCGTTGTCTTCTTCACTTCACTTAGCACACCTTAGTTGCACCCACTCACTTGGCTTATTTGATATAAGTGTTGATTAAATCTCATGATGCTTCCATGTATCATCTTCCCACAATAATTGCACTTGACTCAATACTTGACTTAAATGCTAAATAATTTCTTAAGTTATTTATCTTGTATGATTATGTTATCATTTATTTTAAGCAAGATATGTTAATCGTCCCAAACAAAACGTTTGTTAAATTGGGCGGGACAATTATACTATTCGTTAGGATTGCTAATTCTCTATATTTTTTCTGCGATTCAAGAATAACTGCTATATACTTCCGTACGTGAACTGCTCGGATATGTAAGTTTTATTTTATTATATCTTAATTTATTATTATTTCTCTAACATATTGAATTTATATAAAAAATTTATGCACATGATATCTTGGGAAGATTTTTACTTTTAAACGTTTGATGATGTCTCGGAGTGGCTCTAACCATTGCTTATAATGGTATGCTGAGAAACTTAAAAGCATTGTGAGCTTCAAACTAACTTTTTATTTACTATGAATTATAAAATTTATTAATATTTTTTCAATCTAAAGAAACAATATTTAAAGATGATTGGACAACGTTCCTAAAGAACATTGCACAATCTCTTCAAAAATTGCTGGTGCCAAGTCGTTTGGATATTGTGTCCTCGTTGATAATTGTTGATATAGAATGTCCAAGCAACAACTGGGTATGAGACAGTTAAAGTCATTTTTTTTATTTCAATAATTTTTATTAGTGTGTATTTACTGTTAAAACTGACTTTTTCAAGATCATTATAGTGCAATCTCTTTGTTGTCGGGGTACGACAAAGAAAAGAAAATTTTTGAGATCAATTTTGTTAAAGGGTACACCTGCATATTAGATGACAGGCAAACCAACCATACAAGACATATTGTAATATCTTGGGATCCCAAAATGCGTAAAGAGAATATCAAATTAATGAGATTCAACGTTGTAAGTATAGCGGCAAGAAGGGATTGGGGGTATGGGGGGATTTTGTTTCTTTTTATCTCAACCAAGGTTCATGCAATTTAATTGTTAAAGATAAACCGTTGAAATTATATCTTCTCTTCAAAATCCTCATTGGATTTGGTTTCCTCTACGTAGACATGATATATCTTTAATAATCAACTTGCATGAACCTTACTTGACATAAAAAGAAAAAAAAAGTTCCCCCACACCCCCAATCTTTTCTTGCCGCCATCTTTACAATGTTGAATCCCATTACTCCGATTTTTTTTACGCATTTTGGGATACTCATATCTTACAAGATGTTTTGTATGATAGGGTCGATTGCTATCTAATGTGTAGATGTCCCCTTTAACAAAATCGATTTCAAAAACTTTCTTTCCTTTGTCGTACCTTGACAACATAGTTATTGAACTAAAATGGTCCTGAAAAAGTTATTTTTAACATTAAATATACACTAATAAAAATTATTAAAATAAAAAATATAACTTTGACTGTCGCTTACCCATTTGCTGCTTGGACATTCTCTATCAGCAATTATTAAGGACACAATATTCAAACGATAAGACAACGACAATTTTCGAAGAGATTGTGCAATATAATTTAAGAACGATTTCCCATCATCTTTAAATTTTGTTTCCTAAGATTGAAAGAATATTAATGAATTTTATAATATATAGTAAATAAAATGGTAGTTTGAAGCTCACCATGCTTTCAAGTTTTTCAGCATATTATTCTAAGCAATGGTTATAACCACCACAAGACATCATTAAATGTTTAAAAGTTAAAACCTTCCTAAAAAAATATTCTGCACAAATTTTTTATATAGATTATAAATACAAGATAAATAATAATAAATTAAGATATAAGAAAATAAAGTTTATTTATCCGAATAGTTCAGGTACAGAAGCATATATCAGTTACTCTTGAATCATAGAAAAAAATATAGAGTATTACCAACCCTAATGAATAATATAATTGTCCCGCTTAATTTAGCAAACGTTTTATTTGGGATAATTAACATTTCTTGCATAAAATAAATGATAACGTAATCAGACGAGAAAATAATTAAATAAATTAGTTAGCAATTAAGTTAAGTATTGAGTTAAGTGTAATTATTGTGGAAAAGTGATATATAAGGACGTATCAAATAGGCCAAGTGAGTGGGTGTAACTAAGGGGTGCAAAGTGAAGTGAAGAAGGCAACGACGACACTATTAGCGAGCTAAAAAAAATGAAGGTTAAAGAATTATTTAGCATTTAAGACTAGTGTTTGTTTTTTCTTCAACCAACAAGCAATATACCGAATTATTAGTAATTTAGACATTGTCAAATTGGGCGGTCAGTCTAATTACGATTAATTTTGAGGGTGTGTCCAAATACCATATAGTTATGTCGTCGTCTTATTATAGTTTACCAAACATAACCTCAAAAAACAATAATGATAAAATACTGAATAGCTACGAATAATTAGCAAGACATTGCCTTAATAACTTTGGAGGATCGATACATACTTATATGTTGTTTACTAATGGAAACAAACATAAAAAATCCACGCTTCATATTACTCTAGATTTCTTAATCAGCTTCATAACTTTTTAAGATCAAATGTCTATTCACCCAGGTGTGGACCGATACGCAACTGATACAGGTAGGTATTGCCGGTATGTACCGTTTTGGGGGTTGAATAGATATCCCCCGCACCCACCCACCCACCTGCACACGTAAAAAGTTATCCAATCATACTAATCCAGTAAAAAATTCAGTCCCAAGACTAACCACCCATCAGGCTCCGCACAATACCAATAGGCGGAGTGCCCTATTGAGGGATGATAGTGGTGTTGTTTGAACTGCAAAACCATGGTGCAACAAGTCGCATGGTGTGGTTTCAGTGTTCCCCTAATGGTTCTATATTGGTTTCGGTTTCTCGGTGTTCCCCTAAACAAATCTGGTGCAATTTCAATTTCAAAAAGAAAAAAAGACATCACGGTGTGGTGCAGTGTCAGTTTTCACCCCCGAAGAGGATCCATCGAAGGTCACTCAACCATTTGGCGTGACTTAAAAGTCTTGAATTCATGATAGTAGTTGTAAATCCAGGCCCAAAGTTGCTTGTGGCCTTGCTCGTTTCCTTGCACCACGTCAATGCTAGTGTTGAGCCAAGCCGAGACGAGGACCTTGTCCTCGTGCACAGTAAAGTTGCCGACATGGTGTAGCTTTTGCTTGCTTGAAGCGGCGGGGGGTTGGCCGGATATTGGCGAAGTGGCGGGGTTTTGGCCGGATAAATGTGATGGAGTGATTGACCATTTGGTTCTCTTTTTATCTGTGCTAGAGAGAGAGGAGAGAGAGTTGATCTCTTAATTTCTTTTTTCGTCCTTGCAGATCACCTTTGGGGATGACGGCTCCAGCGGCAGGATGGAACTGCGATGGATGGGTTCGAAGGGTTGTAACAGGCAGGGTTGGGAAGAGATGGGTGGAGCTACGGCAAGACTAATGCAATTAAGGGTTAGAAGCCTTATTTCTATCGAAGATCAACAAAGTCGATCAAAGGTTAGAAAATCTTGAAGCTTTCTTTTATTTAATTTTTTTTTCTTATGCAAAACGTCTTGGATTTGAAGGCACAATGGGTTTTTAAATCTGGGAAGCTCTCTTCATCTCTTCTATTTTTTTTTCCCTTTTTGCATATCTCTCTCGGGGACGACAGCTCTAGCAGCGGAATGGGGCCGCGATGTGTTGGGCGGGGCCGAGATGGCCGAAGCTGTAGCGTGTGGGGCTTACACATACAGATTTCAATCAAGGATGAGTGCAATTTATGGGTTTAAAGTCTTGCTTCTTTTTTGAAGATCAACAAAGGCTACCAAAGGGGACAAAATCGTCAACGATTTTTTTTTCTTCTTTCGTTTCAATGGTTTATAGGGTTTTAAATCTAGGGTATGTGATATCTTTTTATTCATTATTTACTCTTTTTAAATCTGATATCTGAATTTTAACAATACTAAATATAACTCAACTTTCATATTTTGCAAAACAATTGAAACAAAATATATTCCTCTCCTGATTGCATATGCTTGATAATAAGTTGAAATTAACACAAAATAATTTTGGGGTTTCATAATTTGCATGTTTTGCCTATGGGTTAATAGCTTGCATTTTAATGTTTGGTCATAGTGGCTGTGTACTCAATGTAGGGATTTGGTTAGTGAACCAATTTTGAATTTGAGAGTCTCATTCCCAGCTTATATAGCCCATATGAACCTGATGTATCTTCTCCTTCATTTCTACGCTAATTTATTAATTCACTAAACTTTTAAAAAGTTTAATTCTTTATAGAAGAGAGAACTTTAAAATAATGGTCTATTTTCTTGAAAATCCATTGTACTTGACTTATTATTGTTTACGATCATGTTCTGACATATAATTAATGACGTTTAGATTCATAAATAATGTTTGATTTTGAAACTAGCTTTACGCAAATAATATCTTATATGTTACACTCTCTAGTTAAATTAAAATTTTATCTATTTTTTTATATATATATATATATTGTTAATATTCTTCCGGGTTCATTACTAGTCCATATACATAGAGGCAGTTTAGAGTTAATTTGAGGTGCCCCACCTCGTCCCACAAGTTTTGTTGGAGTGCCCCCAAGTAAAAAGAGTTCGATTCCACTGATGATTCCCTGCCGTCCGATTCGATTCGACATCGGGTGCGTTGCCTATCATCAGATGGTTGTGAATTTCATCGGACGGTGCCGGTAACTGGAATCTAGTACAAGGAATGGTTTCACAGGTGATTAATCGGACGGCTGACACCCCGTTGGGCCCCACTAGTACTCGAATTCCTGTCCAACTCGAATGCTTGCCACGGACCCGGTTATAGAAGTATAGATAGATCGGACGGATGCCATTTGTTTAAATTTCGGTCTCATCAGGCTCAGATCTCTCTTTCTCTATCACTTCCCTCCAAAATTTAGAGATTTTGCTAGAGTTTTATATCAGCTCTTTGGCTTAGAATTTCTGCTATAGAAATGAAAACAATTCCGTACGTCAAATCCTGACTTCTACCACATTCATCAAGATCCTTACCAAATATAGGGGAACCTAGGGGTGGCAATGGGTCGTGTCGGGTCGGGTTCATGTCGTGCCTAGTTTCGGGTCGTGTCCAAAACCCTTAGACCCGGACCCGACCCGTTAACTAATCGTGTCTAGATCCTAAACCTGTACCCGACCCGTTTATAAACGTGTAGACCCTATAAGACCCGTTTACCACACGGGTTTATTCAGTTGACCCAATCCGACTGGACCCGCTGATACTATATATTACAGTATCGGATTGCGGGTAGACCCGACCCGACACGATCTGTTGAATTTTAAACGGGCCTTCCCGGGTCTACCGTGGCCAGACCCTAAAGCCGAACATGACCTATTTATTAAACGGGTCTATCGTGTCGACCCGTTTACGACCTGAACCCGTTTAGCCCTAACCCATACCTGTCCAAAATTGCCAGCCCTAGGGGAACCAAACCTTTAAGGTTTGCTCTAAGCTTCCATGGCTTGAATTCTGCATCCAACAAGTAGGTCCCCCTACTCACAAAGTGGACCTTTGAGGTTTCTCGCTAGACCCTGATAGCCGATTGGCAAATTTTAAAACTAACGGATAGTATTTGGTCCGGTGGGATGAAGGACTTGGGAATGATATTATCTCACTTCGTGCGTTTCTATACTAACCGGAATACTAAACAATCCAATTACATTAAAAATAGTAACTATGAAAATACCCTCTTCTGGATGAGGATTAAGCAGAACAGTTTCTCGTGCCAAACAACCCCTAAGCTTCCAACAAATGCCAAATTGCAAATTTTGACCAGATACCATATAAAAAATCAAGTTGAGATGTCATCTAAGTATTCGATGGTTTCAATGTTTCCAACCAAAGCAACTCCAATGACACTCCAGCATACAATGGTTTCAATTACAGCTACTGGACCTGATTTGGTGAATATAACGTTTCAATGATTCCACGCAAAATAACTTCTTTAGCACTCCAGCATACAACGTTTTCAATTACAACTACTGGACCTGATTTGGTGAATATAACAATGGTAGGCCTTGGACTCCTTCGTAGGTTTGCTAACACATAGGAAGCACAGACACTCTCCCAAGCCACCCGTACCCATGTCGGACAACGACACTCATCGGACATGCACTGGACTCGCATGTGCCGTGTCCCATGTGCTTCCGGGAGCAGGACACGACCGGACACTCACAGAACACTCGCGGACATAACGGTTGACGAGCTATTCAATATAGGGTCGGGTCACAACTCACAAGTTGTTATGATTCAGTTTTGGCTTCAACCTATTTGATCATTTGAGGTTATAACCCCAGAGGATCAGATAGGTTGAAGCCAAAACTGAATCACAGCCGTTCTTTTGCATGTCATTTGGGCCTGAGTGCGATTCACTTTCAGGCTGGTCGTTAACGGATGGTTACAGTTCAGTTTTGGCTTTAACCTATCTAATCCTATGAGGTTTCACATTGGTTCAAGCCAAAACTGAAGCACATACGTTTTTTTTCTTGCCATTTAGGGCTGTGTGCGATTCACCGATCGGGCTGGGTGTAACTAACAACTGCGATACAATATACATTAAATTTTTATTATAATTATTTTCTATGAGATTTTTTTAATTATTGAAATATATACAAATTATAAACAAATAAAATATAAAAAATTATTAATTTATTTTGCCATGTACCCATCGTACCCGTGTCCTCTTTTTTTAGAATTTGTCATGCCTGCGTATTCGTGTCGCACCCGTGTCAGTGCTTCTTAGGCTAGCATGGAAGCACCTTCTTTACATCTGATGGAGAGGTGCTTACCTATGTCGATATCTTTCCAACTGCTGTTGCAAGATTTGCTTGATAGTATAATAAAAAAAAGGAGATGATTAGGCACAACAAATATTTAACTTTTGATCAAAGGGTATTCCATCAAGTTGTATACTACAACATATTACTTTATGAGAAAAATCATGAAAATTAAACATTTAGAAAAGAAGACAATGCGAACAGGGAACTCATGTCACATTAAATAAGCAAGGAGAAAGATCCACTCCAAGAAAGATAGAACAATCTGACATGGATATTTGACCACTTCAAAAGGATTGCTATGTTAGATGGAAATGTATATAAATTGCAATGACTTCATACTATTCTTATTCATGAAAGGTGATCATATGTATTTTGCATATGCCCAGGATTCATCCCCAATAAAAACAGGTTACACAATTTCTCTGTCCTCACTCTCTTACATTGTATAACGCTAATGTCAAGCCTGAATTTGGATGATCCACACTTTGGGTATCAAGATCTAGTCGTGTTTGTGCGGTCCCTAATCCTTTTGCTATAGCATTGCCTGGATGGATTTTGACCTCAATATTAAAAAAAAAATGCCGGAATCTGGAAATAGGTTTACCACCAGCCAACGGAAAGCTCGTGATTATTTGAGTTTAATTTAGTTTAAGGAGCTTAGTGGTCCCTTTGGATCAAAAAATGACCCCTTGATTCAAAAGATTTTTCTTCATGTAAAATAATGGAGCAAATGAACACTACTATTAGTAGGTCGCTTGCCCAAAATTTACACAATGACGTGAATGTGGTCACCAGCATGATCATCATAACACAATCAAAGGGAAAAGCAAAGGAAAACATATATGTGGGTGTACCATTGCTAATACCGTCCCTCAAACTCATATGGATCACAAACCGAGAGTTTGCCAACAAGAAATTTTTAGGTTTTTATAAGAGGGCTTTAGGGTTGTGATTCTGGTCGTCGGATGAAAGGAAAAACAACCATTGGATGAATCCTATACAAAGAAAATAAGAGAGAAACAAGGAGAGGGAAAGAAAATAGGATAGAAAGAGAGAGGAAGACATGACAGAAGGAATAAAGAGACATCTTCCCTTGGTTACTGTTCACATGAACAGTAACCTTGTTGGCAACATGTGAGAAGAGAGGGAGGCTCCAGGGTTTTCTTTGGGGTCTTATTGCTTTTGCTTCTTTGTTTACTTGGCTTCATCTAAGACATTTCAGAGGGAAACTTAAGTTAGATCCAATGGCTATTATTTGATAAACTTAAATTAAGACTTAAACCACATGGGTTGAGTAGCGTACAACATGACTCGTACCTACCAAACATGAAATAAAAGTTTTAAATATCTCTTGATCTACAAGTCGGATCAAAACAAAAATACACATAAAACTTGAAGCAAATCGAAAGTAGAATCCACTGAAATCATCAAATCTTTGATCAGATGACTGAATCATTGTGGGTACGCAATTCTTTAAGGTAATGTCCTAAAAATCTGGACGTGCCTACATCAACAGCAATTCACCAGCCTCTTTGAGCATATTTTGTATTATACTTATCTAATCGTAAGTCATAACTAATCACTTGCCTACGACTACAGATAGTCTCAATTTTCTTGACCTATATCCTCCTCAAAGTCACCTCTTAGATTTTAATTTCCACTACACCCTACCCTTATTCATCAACATGTTGCACCTTACGTCTATTATCCACGACTATTATTATTGTAGATGGGCTTGCCCATCCTAGAGTCCTCTCAAGCCCCCCATAACTATATGGTATTTGGACATACCCTCAAAATTAATCGGAATTAGACATACCCCTCAATTTAACTTACTATGTCTAAATTACAAATAATTCACTGTATTGTTTGTTGGTTCATAAAAAAACAAGCAATAGTCTTAAATGCTAAATAATTCTTTAACAACCATTTTTTTTTTTTAGCTTACTAATAGTGTTATCGTTGCCTTCTTCACTTCACTTAGTACACCTTAGTTGCACCCACTCACTTGGCTTATTTGATATTAGTGTTGATTCAATCTCATGATGCCTCTATGTATCATCTTCCCACAATAATTGCACTTGACTCAATACTTTACTTAAATGCTAAATAATTTTTTTAGTTATTTATCTTGTATGATTATGTTATCATTTATTTTAAGCAGGATATGTTAATCGTCTCAAACAGAACGTTTGTTAAATTGGGCGGGACAATTATACTATTCGTTAGGATTGCTAATGCTCTATATTTTTTCTGCGATTCAAGAATAACTGCTATATACTTCCGTACGTGAACTGTTTGGATAAGTAAGTTTTATTTTATTATATCTTAATTTATTATTATTTCTCTAGCATTTAGAATCTAAATAAAAAATTTATGCACATGATTTTTTGGGATGGTTTTTACTTTTAAACGTTTGATGATATCTCGGAGTGGCTCTAACCATTGCTTAGAATGGTATGCTAAGAAACTTGAAAGTATTATGAGCTCCAAACTAACTTTTTATTTACTATGCATTATAAAATTCATTAATGTTTTTTCAATCTGAAGAAACAAAATTTAAAGATGATTGGACATCGTTCCTAAAGAACATTGCACAATCTCTTCAAAAATTATTGGTGCCTTGTCTTTTGGATATTGTGTCCTCGTTGATAATTGTTGATATAGAATGTCCAAGCAACGACTGGGTATGAGACAGTCAAAGTCATTTTTTTTATTTCAATAATTTTTATTAGTGTGTATTTACTGTTAAACTGGCTTTTTCAAGACCATTATAGTTCAATCTCTATGTTGTCGGGGTACGACAAAGAAAAGAAAATTTTTGAAATCAATTTTGTCAAAGGGTACACCTGCATATTAGATGGCAGGAAAGCCAAGCATACAAGACATCTTGTAATATTTTGGGATCCCAAAATGCGTAAAGAGAATATCGAATTAATGTGATTCAACGTTGTAAGGATGGCGGCAAGAAGGGATTGGGGGTATGGGAGGATTTTGTTTCTTTTTATCTCAACCAAGGTTCACGCAATTTAATTGTTAAAGATAAACTGTTGAAGTCATATATTCTCTTCAAAATCCTCATTGGATTTGGTTTCCTATACGTAGCCATGATATATCTTTAATAATCAACTTGCATGAACCTTGTTTGACATAAAAAGAAAAAAAAAGTTCCCCCGCACTCCCAATCTTTTTTTGCTGCCGTTTTTACAACGGTGAATCCCATTATTTCAATTTTTTTAACGCATTTTGGGATCCCCAGATCTTACAAGATGTCTTGTATGCTAGGCTCGGCTGCTATCTAATGTGTAGGTGTCCCCTTTAACAAAATTGATCTCAAAAATTTTCTTTCCTTTGTCGTACCCTGACAATATAGTTATTGCACTATAATAGTCCTGAAAAAGTAATTTTTAAAATTAAATACACACTAATAAAAATTATTAAAATAAAAAATATGACTTTGACTGCCTCATACCTAGTCACTGCTTGGACATTCTCTAACAATTATTAAAGACACAATATTCAAACGATAAGACAACGATAATTTTTGAAGAGATTGTACAATATAATTTAAGAACGGTTTTCCATCATCTTTAAATTTTGCTTCCTAAGATTGAAAGAATATTAATAAATTTTATAATACATAGTAAATAAAAGGCCAGTTTGAAGCTCACCATGCTTTGCAAGTTTCTTAGCATACTATTCTAAGCAATGATTAGAACCACCCTAAGACTTCATCAAATGTTTAAAGTTAAAACTTTTCTAAAAAAATCATCTGCACAAATTTTTATATAGATTATAAATACGAGATAAATAATAATAAATTAAGATATAAGAAAATAAAGCTTATTTATTCGAATAGTTCGGGTATAGAAGTATATATTAGTTACTCTTGAATTGTAAAAAAAAATATAGAGCATTAGCAACCCTAATGAATAATATAATTATTCCACTCAATTTAACAAACCCTTTATTTGGGATAATTAACATTTCTTGCATAAAATAGATGATAACGTAATTAGACGAGAAAAATAATTAAATAAATTAGTTAGCAATTAAGTTAAGTGTAATTATTGTGGAAAGTGATATATATGGACACATCATGAGATTAAAGGAACACTTATCATATCAAATAGGCCAAGTGAGTGGGTGTAACTAAGGGGTGCAAAGTGAAGTGAAGAAGGCAACGATGACACTATTAACGAGCTAAAAAAAAGGAAGGTTATTACATAATTATTTAGCATTTAAGACTATTGTTTGTTTTCTCTTGAACCAACAAGCAATACACTGAATTATTTGTAATTTAGACATAGTCAAATTGGGCGGTAAGTCTAATTACGATTAATTTTGAGGGTGTGTCCAAATACCATATAGTTATGTCGTTTTATTATAGTTTACCAAACATAACCTCCAAAAACAATAAATGATAAAATACTGAATTGCTAAGAATAATTAGCAAGACATTGACTTAATAACTTCGGAGGATCGATGCATACTTATATGTTGTTTACTAATGGAAACAAACATAAAAAATCCATGCTTCATATTATTCTAAATTTCTTAATTAGCTTCATAACTTTTTAAGATCAAATGTCTATTCACACAGGTGTGGACCGATACGCGACTGATACAGGTAGGTATTGCAGGTATGTACTATTTTTGGGGTTGAACAGATATCCCCTCCACCCACCCACCCACCTGTGCACGTAAAAGGTTATCCAATCATACTAATCCAGTAAAAAATTCAGTCCCAAGACTAACCACGCATCAGGCTCTGCACAATACCAGTAGGCGGAGTGCCCTACTGAGGGATGATAGCGGTGTTGTTTGAAACGCAAAACCATGGTGCAACAAGTCGCATGGTGTGGTTTCAGTGTTCCCCTAATGGTTCTATATTGATTTCGGTTTCTCGGTGTTCCCCTAAACAAATCTGGTGCAATTTCAATTTTTTTTTAAAAAAAAGACATCACGGTGTGGTGCAGTGTCAGTTTTCATCCCCGAAAAAGTGGTGCACCGTGCACCGCGGGGGTTTTCAATACTTTAATGATGTGGATCAAGATGATGTTGATTTTGATCGTGGAGAGCAAGGACAACAGCTTTGGGGGAAGGTCGGCGGACCTATCGTTGAGGACGTCGCAGGACATGATTGTGACACGTTTTGCAAGCTTCTACATGTATATATTAGCATTTATTTGCTACTTTAATTAAGTTTTAGGATTTATTTGTGTTATTGGGTCATATCCATGTTTTTGGGCCCATTGGGCTCAAGTTTGGACTTTAATTTTTTGGGTTTTTTAGTCACTATGTAAGAACATTGGCCATTAGATAACTTAAAAAGGACAAGAGGGGGGCGCATAGGAGCTTGGATAGGATAATGACTCTTCCACCCATGGGGTCACTGTTTGTATGCGGGTGGGAAGTCGCATTCTCCCCTTCTTGCACGCATGTGGGTGGGAAGTAGCCTTCTCCCCCTCTTGAATAAAATAAAGATTTTTGTTGAATTTGTACTTCTTCTTCAACATGTGTTTGAAGGCTATGAACCTTCCATAGATGCAGAGCGAGCCCACCAGGTGCAAGGCCTCCTTATCAAAATCCTCGTCTTTTATCCCTCTCTTAATCTTGATATCATCATCGTCAACCTCACAAAACATAAACCAATTATCCCATCCACAATCCTTCGTAAACCATAAACTTTCATTGACTTCTGCCATTACAAACCTAGAATTCCTTACAAGTGAACCTTAAAATCTATCGCAAACCCATCAAACCACCTCCAAACTCCATGAATAATGTCATGTAGCTTCCCCCATATTCCCTCCATAGCCTACACAAAAAGCCCCAAAAGGTAGAGCCAAATTGAACACCAATTGAAACCTATCATCAATTCTTGAAACACAATCTCGAATTGGGGAACCCTTGAAAACCCTAAATTCTATTATCTGAATCCAACTAAATTTGGACCACATATCACTCATTCCTAGACCTATAAGCCTATAACACCATCAAATTTCATCGCAATCCAATAACTGCAACTAGATCATAACACTAGTTTACTCGCTTTCTATCCTAAAATTCCGCACAACTTGCGAAGGCTTCGGAGTTGAACCGCAAGCAATTCTACGGCGAATAAGTGTTGCGACCTCCCCGAGCACGGCACAATTATGACAAGGCGCCGATGAATCAATTAGAGTAGGACCCATAGTGGAAGCTGCGATAGACGAGGCTTCCAGCCAGGGTTGCAGAAAGAACCCTCAGGTGGGGGTCATTGCCGAGGGGAGCTTGCCAATGAGGACCATCGATGGACATAATCTCCTAGAAGTGGATCGCGCAAAAAGGGGTTGGCGCAAGGGGGAGTTCACTGGGACATTGGAAGGAGGACCCACTAAAGGAGCCCCAAGGAGAGGTTGCTAAAGCTATGGGTGCTTGCAATCGTATCCCCGATGGGGTGGTTGAAGGTGGCAGGGAAAGAGAGTCACAAATGTTATAAATCTGACAGCTCCGGAAGCGGGCTACTCATCCGTAGATAAAGAGGGTGTAGAGATAGGAGGTGGGGGCTCGCTAGATATCCGGTAGTCGGTGGAAGAACAGATGTGGGAGGCACCCAGGGAAGAGAGAAGGCCTGAGAGACATCAAGGAGAGGGGAGGGACTCCTTTACGAGGCTAACCCCCCCCTGCATTGGGCCCTAAATCGAGTCCTAGAACCTTGCCTTCATTTGGTAAAAACAAGGCAACATTACAATCAAGGTGTGGAGTTTCAACTGAAACCGATCCGTTTCGGATCAGTCTAGGTTGGAATCGGTCCCGAAAACCTCCAGGTTTCGGGTTTCGAAACTCGGCACTCAGAAACAACAGGACTGGGCTCATGATATGGTGTTTTTTAGTAGCACAGCTTGACAGTCATATCTACATAAAAAAATATTTAAGTAAATGATTATTATGTTCTTCATTAACGTTAAGTTATTTTATGTAAATAAACAAATACCTCCATTTGGATTCAATAAAAATATCAAAAAAATCAAAATCCAAAGGAATCAAAATTAAAATTTTTAGTTCTTATACAAAATCAGACTACAATTTATTGTTAAAAAAGAAAGTTCAGTGGAGCAAAAAACTACAAAGAATTTTAGACCTGAAAAAATATCAGAAAATCTAGAAGTATAAGACCAATTTAAAAATCCAAATACCGGTAAAATATTTTGAATCTACAAAAAATTTCTGTCACAAAAGCTCTTTTTTCCTCCAAACTTGGTCACAATTTAGAATCATGATTTTATAGTATTTTGACAAAAAGTCGAGATAAAGCAAAAGCCACTCTTTTGAAAACAAAACCAATTTGAAGTGGATTCCGGGTATAATAAATTATTTTTATATATTATAATTATTTTAAATTTTAAAGACAAAATCGAAACCACCGAAACTCCGATCCGAAACTCTGCAACCGATCCTCAATGGCCAGACCGAAACCGAAGCTACAAAACCTTGGTTACAATAGTAAGCAGGTAACGAATGCCATTAAGCCTTGATAGAGTTGAAGATGTTGTACGGTTATGACCAACCTCCAATAGCTATTGTAGGATGCAAAGATATCAAGGATGATATGACCCAGAGCTATAGCAATGCAATGTAATTTATAAGAAAATGATGAGAGATGGGAAAGATAGAAGTGCAACAGCAAGTACTATATAAGCCAACACTATTAGTCTAATCCAGAAGAACTTGGGAGCGGCTCGTTTCTATTCCTGGGTCCCTCTATTCCCCTCTATTTGTTGATCCCATCCTCGGATAGGGATTCAACGGAGGGGATAGGGGTGGACACGGTCGGGTTAGGAGGTCTGATCATGTTTGGACCAAGTTCCAACATCTTTGCCCAAATTGACCGAGTTGCCCGAGGAAACCATAAAGGATTTGCCAATGTTTGGACCATGGAAGTTCATCGAGTTCCTCAGGTTGCCTAGATTTAGTCAATCTAATTGGTTGGTCAGGCCTTGTTTGTGCAAACATAAAGTTGTCATTAAACAATTTCTTCCAAATAAGATTATTTTTCAACTTGCTTAAGCATTAGGCTTTCACCAAAAAAAAACATTGGCTTCCAATTTGTTTAAGATTTGTTTCATTAATTGCTTTCCAACTTGTTTAAGCAATGAGTTTCCTACTTCCATAATATCCTCATTATATATATATATATATATATATATATATATATATATATATATATATATATATATATATATATATATATAGGGTCAGGTTCAATGGACACTGTTTTTGCACTTAATTTTTTACACCGATTTTCAAAACCATTAGATAGAGGTTTCAGAATTTCTTGATTTTTTGTGAGCATAATCACCTTATCCTAGATAGCACGTCCTCAAAAAATTAGAACAATCTAAAGCCTCTAAGTACATCAAAACTAAAAGTTTTTATCGACCGTCCATTTTAATCGTTAATTTGAAGAGCACATTTAATAAGTCTAGAGGATTTAGAATGTGCTGATTTTTTGTAAATGTGTTATCTAAGACAAGATGATTATGCTCACAAAAAATAAAGAAATTATAAAACCTCTATCTAATGGTTTGAAAATCGGTGTAAAAAATTAAGTGCAAAAACAGTGTCCATTGAACCTGACCCATATATATATATATATATATATATATATATATATATATATATATATATATATATATATATATATATATGTGTGTGTGTGTGTGTGTGTGTGTGTGTGTGTGTGTGTGTGTGTGTGTGTGTGTGTGTGTGTGTGTGTGTGTGTGTGTGTGTGTGTGTGTGTGTGTGTGTGTGTGTGTGTGTGTGTGTGTGTTCATTGGATTGGTCATACGACCGACTATGATTTTCCAAATTCGAATTCGGACAAAAAAAAAAAACCTATGCCTGTCCAAATTTGTAAATATTATTGCTCATGTTTGTCCAAATTCAGAATTTGGTCAAGTTGCTTGGGTTCGTCTGGACCAAGTCCTTGGTTTTAATTTATTTTCCATGAAAGAAGTTTGAGCACATTTTAAATGGTTGTTCAAAACTCATGGAGTTTATTCCGTGATGTGGCTTATTTTTCAATCGTCCTCCCAATCATGTTTGTTAAATTACATTTTTGACAAAAAGACTAAAAAGGTTCAAAGTTTATATATGCATGGAATCCATGGATTAACACCAACACATTTGTGCATACTCAAACATGTGCATCGAGTATATATTTAAATTTTTTTTAAGGACATCACATTCGTTTACAAATAACATTGTTTTAGTCCTATTATAGCAGATGATACGAATGTCGGCCGTAAAAGATTTTTACCTTGCATTCAAAGAAAGATCAATTTTCTTATGTGATATCTTACTTCATGTTGTTAAATCTTATCCGTTTGTGTTCCTTGCATTTTAGTCCTGGTTTATACTTGGTGTCTGCTATCTACCACCTTTCAATGACTCATTTTTTGTGGACAGATGATGAGACCAGAATTGGAGGAGCTCAGGCAACATATGCAAAACTAGTGCATGCCTGTGTCTGTCAGCACTGCAGCGGGCCGTATTCGGCGGCAATACACTTGTCGACACTGCAGCCTGGCCCATTTAAACTGTACAAAACCCTAAAATCCCGGCCCATTTAAACTACGCTAAACCTGACCGCTCATCCCATGATCATTGTTCGCATCAACGGCTAAAACCCATATGCTGAAATTTCGACCGTCCCAAATCGGGTCGATTTCGAGGAATCTGTTCGAACAAAGACAGCTGTGATTGGTCGATTATAGAGGGAGGGGGAGTTGGTCGCTTCGTGCCAATCGGCACAGGTGAGGAAATGGGTGCCCCTATGAATGCCGATGTTGCCTTCGAAAGTGTTTTTTTGCTGAAGACGTTTAGGTGTATTGCTGCCGAAGGCGGCCCGCTGTAGTGTCGACATGTGTGTTTCCGCCGAAGATGGCCCGCTGCAATGCCGACATGCACGGGCATGCATTTGTTTTGCATATGTTGCCTGAGCTCCTCCAACTCTTGTCTCATCATCTGTCCACAAAATATGAGTTATTGAAAGGTGGGAGACAGCAGACACCAAGTATAGCATGCTATAATGCGGGAGAGAGAGAGAGAGAGAGAGAGAGAGAGAGAGAGAGAGAGAGAGAGAGAGAGAGAGAGAGAGAGAGAGAGAGAGAGAAACCTTTTTACTTAAAAGAAAGGAGAACATATAAATTTACAAAGTATCACCCAGCAATGCCCTCGAAGGATCACAATTCTAAAGAGATCTAACCAGAGATCCCATTAGCAGATGAAAAAAGATCATTTTTTTAGAAAACTATCGACACTGAATTTTTTGCGGGGGTCCTATTTAAGATAGGATGATCATCCTCATAAAAATTCAGAACATTCTATATATTTTAGGGTTACTAACTCACCATATGTCATAGGGTACTCCCTATGACATGTCATAGGAACTCATTTCCCGATATATATATATATATATATATATATATAGAGAGAGAGAGAGAGAGAGAGCTGATCTCATGCGATATGCTGGTTGATGCGATAATGCGATACTCAGTCCGAGCCGTCCGATCGGCGTGAATCGAACGGCACAAATTCTTTTTATCCTGGCTCAAAGGTGTAGCCGTTCGATCAAATGATCGAACGGATGAGATCCGTGGGAAACATTCGAATATGACAAAAAATCATGATTACTTGGGTGAGGTCCAAAGCAACAACTTTGTTGGCTTTGCCCAAGGGCTAACATTCTGACAATGTACAACACCTATTGCTTCGGGTGGATTTGGGTCGGGTTTGGTCGGAATAAAACATCAAAATTTTTTGGATATTTGCGGATCGGATGTTTTCAGAATTTTCGGATCGAAAATCGAAATTTTCAGAATACTCAGTACCCTTCTAATTCCGATCCGATTTTTTTTTTTTTTCGGAATTTTCAAAATTCAGAATTCGAATTTAATTATATGATGCCAAAATCGGAATTTTTCGGATCGGTTTCGAACTGAATCAGATTTTCCGTTCCAACTTGCACCCCTACTCCAAACTATATCGTTTTGACCTACAGGGTGAGAGAGAGAGATGACCTGGACTCTCAAAAAAAAAAAAAAAAAACTCTGATGTGTGAGAGAGAGAGAGAGAGAGAGAGAGAGAGAGAGAGAGAGAGAGAGAGAGAGAGAGAGAGAGAGAGAGAGAGAGAGGGGCGTTGCTCGGAGTCTGGATAGAAGGGGACGCGGGGTTTTTCTTAAGAGGAGTCGGGCACATGCACGGCTTGAGGGACGGTTAAAAGGGATAATCGCTACCGATTCTCCTATCATAATCCGGGAAGCGATACGTTTCCCGAATTTTTGATCTGAGGCACGTGGAACAGGGTTTAACATGATATAACCAAACACGTTTTTTTTGCCTTGGGCATAAATCCTGGCGAGAATCATATTCATGCCTCGTATGGCCCAGTTATATAGAAAGTATGGCCCAGATATAGAAAGTATGGAGAGATCGGACGGATGCCGTTGGTTTAGTTTGGGTGTAAAATTGGGGCTGACGCAACAGGGTTCATCTCTGTCTCTCAGCCGCAGCCGCAGCCGCCCTTAAGCTTGCTGCTGCTGAAGCGGCGGTTCTTCGGACGGCGATATGGACTTCGAGGTCGGTCTCTCTATCACCTCTCTCCAAAATTGGCTATGCCCGGGCCGCCGCGACCACCATCGCGATCGGCTACAACCACCACCACCGCCCTCGCCGCCGCCACCACCACCACCACCGTCGTCCGTCGTTGCTACCGCTGGCTGCCGCCACTATCAGCAACATCGTCCACTTACACCACCGCCGCTGCCACCGCCAACATCACCTCCATCTCCGCCTGCCGACTCCATCACTACGATCACCGGTGGGTCTCCACCGACGGATCCAAATTCTAGAGAGAGCTGTTCTGGAGCACTGATCCCATGAAAAAAAAATGATTTTTTTTTTAAAAAGAGAGTAGATCGACACTTCTACCATGACCCCGAAGTGCTCCATTTGAGAGAGAGAGAGAGAGAGAGAGAGAGAGAGAGAGAGCTGTTCTGGAGCAATGATCCCATGAAAAAAAAATGATTTTTTTTTTAAAAAGAGAGTAGATCGACACTTCTACCATGGCCCCGAAGTGCTCCATTTGAGAGAGAGAGAGAGAGAGAGAGAGAGAGCGAGAGAGAGAGAGAGAGAGAGAGAGAGAGAGAGAGAGAGCTGTTCTGGAGCAATGATCCCATGAAAAAAAAATGATTTTTTTTTAAAAAAGAGAGTAGGTCGATACTTCTACTATGGCCCCGAAGTACTCCATTTGAGAGAGAGAGAGAGAGAGAGAGAGACCTTTTTACTTAAAAGAAAGGAGAACATATAAATTTACAAAGTATCACCCAGCAATGCCCTCGAAGGATAACAATTCTAAAGAGATCTAGCCAGAGATCCCATTAGCAGATGAAAAAGATCATTTTTTTGGAAAACTATCGACACTGAATTTCATTGTTAGCAAAGCTCCGGAAGGATCCCAATCCTCTACAGATCTGAGCTAAGATCCATAAGGAGGCGGCGAAACCCAATTCATGGGTAGCATAGGCTTTAGCCCCCAATGATCCCAATTTTAGACAGACCTCAGGGGCTGAGGATCCTAATTCTAAAGAAATCTGAGAGGGAACTGACCAAAGACTCTATTAGCAGAGGGGAAAAAATAATTCATGGTTGTCCGAGCAAAGTCCCCATTAAAAAAAATTCATTTTTTTCCTTTAAATAATTCATGGTTGTTCGTGTCGCGCATGACCTCGAGCGTTGCGGTGGAGTTCCGTGACCCTGCGTCTCCGGCCTAAGTTGGCTCCTCGCCTTGGTCGTCTTCATTGCTGTTCTCCTCCTGTCCTCATCTGCCAGGCGGAGAGAACCGGAGGAGGGGTCTCGTTTTAATTTCTCGACCGCGAGAGGGGTGGACTTCTCGGCATGGGCTCTGCATCAGATGGCTGTGCTGCAACAGAGCAGCTTGCATTGGATTGCTATGCTGCTCTCTTTTCATGCCCGACAGCGAGATTCTATTAGTATAGTCTAATTAGATTTGACGAGTGCTGTAGATTCTATTAGGTTCTTGTAGAGTTTTACTTGAGAATCTTCGATTAGATCTATTGATTCTACCGAATGTTTTCAATCTGCTCAAACTCCCAGCCAAGCGCAAGACGATGAGACAAAAGCTGACACTGGGCCATTTATTTCATTATTTTCTGAACGTATAACTTCCTTGTGCCTTTTGTGATAAAACTTATGCCATATTTAACTAATGCCAGTTTTGTTCTGATGATATTAGGTCCCATATGATTCTGGTGTTGGAGCTAGAAGTGACCCTGAAGCTGTTCTGCGGACTGCCATTTTGCACGATGATAGGCCAACATTTGTTTCTCAAGTGAAAGATATGCTGGAACTAAATGAAGATCCATATATGAGGGATAAATTATGCCCACCTGATACTTTTCAGTGGATTTGTGCCATTGGTGCAACAAATTGTGCCACAGCTTTGCTTGAAGGCGAGGCAGGTCTGTTAGTGGACCTTAACAAACCATTTCTATCCGGAACATACCCATTGCATGAAGGAGCGTCAGGTTTATACTATGACTTGGTGGAGCTGTTTCTTCATCATGGTGCTCGAACTGATGTCATCAGCACTGAAAGATTCAGATTTGAATTATTTCCACTCAATGCTGCGCTTCTAACATTAACGTATGGATATTATATTGCAGACTTTACCTTTTAGTTTCTTTTCCAATGCGAGCTGTAATTAGTTTGTAATTTACCACCAGATGATGTTCAGTTGTTGCTCTTTGCATTTTTTTTATTTGACTTTTTTATTTGCCTGGTGCAGCCATCCTTTCTACCCAATTGATTGGTCTCCGGAAGAATCTATCTACAAGTTGGTTTTTAGTCTTTGCATGCCAAAGATGGTTTGTTCATTTTTGTTTTCCTCCTCTTCAGATTTTATATATGTTTTAACATATTTACATGGTATACAATATTATGCATTCAAGTAGACGAGCATCAATGCAAGTGGACAAACAATTATGTGAAGGGTTCTTATCATGATCTTCTGATGCTTTTCGCAGAAAGAACCATTGGAAACTATTAGGTTGCTTGCATGGAGCACAAAGGATGTCATTGAGATCTTCTATGATTACGCTAGGGAAGGAAAGCTACTTGAGATGGCTACTCTGCTCATGGTTGCTAAGGAACGTGTGGCTCCAAACCCATTCCTAAGCAAGGATGGTTCTTTTGTTGATGGAAGCATGACAACCCGCCAAATCATTAAAGAAGAGATTTGGTCATCATTGGATATCGAAATTCAATCATCGATCAACAATGATAAAAGGTGTAAGTTGAATCGGATGTTTGAAGGTAAGAGGGTGGCCATGATGTCTGCATTGAGGTTGCTTAAACTGTTCGAGAGGGCTGATGATGCTATTGAGTCGTATCGTCAATCCCAGCTGAGTAATGTACGTTTCAATAATATGTATTTTATGGTCTTGCCTCTTTCTTTAAGAATGCATCATATTTAGGTGTCTTATGGGGTGTGTTCGTGAAAACTTATCTAGGTTTCAGATTAATTTAATTTCAAAATGAGATACACAAGATTATTCCTAACTGTGAAAGTATCCAACAATTGGTTATGGGTATGTAATAGAGTTATGGGTATGTAATAGAAAATGTGATCTAGTGGAGGGTGCATATTTGCAACAAACAATTTTTTTGTGTGGTTTTATAAAATTAATGAATTTTGGGATTTTTTTTAGTATTTTAAATAACTTTGCCATCTAATCGCGACCCTTGAGCTTTCGTTTAAAGCTCAGGAGAGTGACTTTTATCGGCCAAACTGCCCCATCGGCAACATGGTTCTCTCTGTTGAAAATTCATGCGACCAAAAATAGTAATTTTCCTTTCGGTTATTCTCATATTCATCTTTTTCTTGCTCCTTTTCCTGATATCTTGCTCAGTTGCGATAACTAGTGCGACTGAATTAGTTGTTGTGTCCGCACAATTGTCTTATACACTCACCAATGTTATGTTGCGTCGACATAATTGTAGTAGGGGAAGGTGAATAATCCATGTAACATGGTTCTAAACACATCAGGCTTATAATGGGGAGAGGGGGACGAGGATAGGATTTTGGCATGATATTAAGTGTGGAGATGAACCACTTAGGTAAAAAGTCCTGTATCTTTTGCTATTGTGGAGGAAAAGATGTTTGGTTGGTAGACTACACTGCCTGCTTTGTTAAGGAGACATTGTTTGATTTTCTGAGAGTTATTGGGTTGGGAGTTCAAGTTTGAGGATGCCTCCTTTGCATTATTTTATATGAGTGGGTGGAGAACAGAAGAAATGGATATTAAGTGCAAGTGCAGGAGTTTGAATACCGAGAGTGACAACTTTATGCACGATGTTAAAGGTAAGGACCGTACCCAATCTTACCCTCCCAAGACCCTGCCTAGACAGGACCCACAGTGGGTAATGGCCTTTATCTATAGAGAGTTCATGATTTCCCTTGGAAGGAAATTTGGAGAACTTGTGCTCCTTCAAGGGTTGGATTCCTTTTTTTGTATAGGGTTTGAGATAAGATTTTGACGACATATTATATGATATATACAGTGGTTAGCATTGTTTTCAAAGGTGAAGGTGTAAGGCGGGGCGTTTTGTCTACCATGAGACAGGATGTATGCCTCACAAAATTTTGAATTTTATAATTTAAAAAATGTATTAATTTTCAAAAGAAGTATAAAAATAGTGAATTAATAGATAAATTTTAAAAATATTTGAATGCACACACTAGGCATTACAAAGAAAGATAATTTGAAGCAGCATTGTCAATGTCTTTCATGATATATCTATGGTCTAACCATAATTCAAAATATGTAGTATCTGATATCCATACAACCCCAATTCAATGAAGTTACTGAAATAAAAACTTCCTCTAAAACTCATATCACATGATCACATCAACTCATTCTCATTAATTTCATTGTCTTCATCCAATGGGTATGTTGGGAAAGCTTTCATTATGAACTCCCCCCACTACATCCACATCAACCTTGATAGGGGCCAATATGGCTCTCTTGCATTCACCACTATCTTTACCTATACATAAATAAAAGTTGAGTGGGTAAATTGCTGATAAAAAGTACTCCCTAGGTTTAGTTTTAGGGTTAAGTTAATATTTGTCTATATAAGTCACTCCATCTAGGTGTGCGCCCAACCAGCTAGGATGAAAAAGACTCCCTATGGGCGCTTGCGGCGTGTGCCCAGCCTGTTAGGCATAAGCTTAGATGGAGTCTTGCTCCATATTGCTAGCTCCATGGCGTTTTGGATGTGCCCCAGGCTTGCCCTTTTTTTATTGTTTCTTGGGGTGGACTTTATTCATGAGCTGAGGTGGAATTGGGCCCTTTTATTTTCTACCTTTGTATATATTTCCTTTTCTGCCTTTGTGTATTTCCCATGCCATTGAGTTGTGGTGCTTTTTTGTGGTTTAATTTATGTATCAAATTTTTTACATGAAGTTCTAATTTTTTGTGTTATTATGGGTGCCAAAGGAAGGGTTGGTTAGAGATTTTGCAGCAATTCTTAAGGAAAAAGGAATTGTCGTGAAGGCCAAGGACATTGATTTGAGCTACAAAAACCAGTATGAGGCTTAAACTATCTGTTTATGTCATCTTTTTGTGTTGCGCTTCTTCTCTCTTTTTCTTTGGATGATTGATCACTATTATGACTTGGAAGAAGCTGAATAACTCTAAAGCATGCTTCTTTCTTTTGGCATGATATTATGTGATAGCAAGAGTATAAAGATCCAGGAGTATATGTCGCCCTTAGGTGAGTTGTTGATATTTTCCATTCAATTAAGGTTTTCCTAAATCCTAAGAAATAAGGGAACACGACACTGAATAAATTCATCTTTTTTTTAACACAGGAAAGATTATACAGTATATAAATTTGCGGGGGTTGCAACGACATGCCATATTACAAGAGAATCACGAAGCAAAGGTATGGTAAAAGCCAATAAGGCAATCCTTTAATTTTTTATTTTATTTTGATGAGTCTGATAATAATAATAAATTTTGGCTGATTTTATTTCAGTTTTTTTTTTAAATATTTTTGACAAACATTTAGGTGTGTAACCTCTTACTTGTAAACATTGTTATCTTTTAATGCTTGAAATTTATTTACTTCAGTTAGTGTTGCAGGAAACAACTTCACAGATAAATGACCCATATGCCACTCCACAGGTCCTCCACTCCCGTTGATTGCTTGGAACGGTTGGAATGATGTTTTGAACAAAAATAAAAGTAGTAAGAAAATTCAAAATAAAAATAATGTTGAAGTAACCCTATTTCATAAATCTGGGGGCATTGATTGTTGTTATTGTTAAATTAAAATGTGTATCATTAATGAGTATTGATTCTTCTGATTGTATTTCATGTTTTTTATAACTATTTTCTTTTATGCTTGTTTGATAGTATCTTATTAAATTGAAAATTTGCAAAATTTGTGCCTTTTGCAAATTTTTTTTATAACTATCTTCTCATTAATTGAATATTGATTTATATTGCATGAGATTGTGTTTCTTGAAAATGTCAACTTTTGAAATATTAGATGTGCCCTTTTTTTTGCTACAAATGCTAAGAAAAGAGTGTCCATTACTGACTTGTATTTCTGGATTATACCAATTATTTTTCATAAAACTTTTGTTTTCTTATTTGGAAGGCAAGGAGTAGGCCACATGCCTTGCAAGTTGAACCGCTAAAGAAATGCGGCACTCCTTGGTCCGCAGCTTTGCACACTGGACCGCCGACTAGCCATTCATTCAGAGGTTACAGCAGCTTTGCGTCTAATGAATTTATGAAAGTTGTTCAATCCAGGGGAGAAACCAATGCAACACAGCGACATCTGCTTCCTTCTAAATCGAGAAGTTTACTTTCCTCTCTTGCATTATCATTTATGAGGGGGATTAGACATGTATGATTTTCCAAAGATGATCTCTTTAAGGGTATGATTTCTCTAACCTGCCTTTCTAAAATTGTTACCCTTCATTTTTTATGTATCATTTGAGACATTGATTGGATTCTTGTTGCCATTTTGTTAATTAGTTTGTTTGTGAATTGCTAAGCTTTGAACTTGTCGAATGAAAGTTAACTTCATACATTCAATTTGTCATACTATGTTTAATCGTGCTTAAAATTTCAGATTTTCCTGCTAGAATTATTATTAATCATTATTTTCCAAGTTCCACTGAAGGTGAGTGCAGTTTCTATTTGTTCGATGCATGTGAATTGGGGAAATCTAGCTAAAATTAGTTTGAACTGTATAGTCTGTAAATATGAGACTGTGACTGAATGATAATGAACTATATAGCTTGTACCATGCCTAAGGAATAGTGCATGACATGATTCTTCGGGTATGTTTGATTTGACCAACTTGATCATGCTAGGAAACTAGTAACAAGCACAACAATAAGAGCAGTAGTGTTTTGGCATACCTGCCAAAGTCATGGAATTTAAAAGGAAATCTCCACTTCGTGTAATAATCGTGCTCATGCGAACATGATCGGTGGTGGGGGCACTGAACCGGTTCGATTGGGTTCGACCCGAGTCTATATGTGTAGGAGGATTCCCCATGCACTTGGGACTTTGGTTTGGAGATACTATCTAGTGCGGTAAACCATTTGTACTTGAGCCTTGGCTATTTTAGCCTTTTTATTTGCATTCTCGAATTTAATACTGGGCTTTAAATTTGCATGCTTGTAAGCCCGTCATGTGATGGCCTTTTAGTTATCTTTTGAGCCCACTAGTGTTTAGGGTTTTGAACCTCTGTGTGTGTGTGTGTGTGTGTGTCTCATGTATTGGTCACTATGAAGAATGTTGATTATGAATGAAAAAGAGTGTTTGCTTAGGGTTTCACATTGAAGAACCATAAAGGAAAGAGACCTCGGGCCTAGACCGAATCTCCGTTACGTGTGATTGTTTTGTGCTTGTGAACTTTATTTTCCTCACGATTTTCTTCTCCAACAATTTTGTTGTCGACATCATCAACACCGTCATCATCATCATCGCTTCCCACAATTCCCCCTTCTGAGCCCCACGCTTTGACTCTAGCTTGCACCAACCGTCGGTAAGATGCCCCGTACTGCATCCTCATTTCGTGCCTTGCTTTGCACCACCCGTGGCCATCGGTCTACGCATCACCCTGTTGCTACGATCCTCATGACCACGCCACCTGCGTCCATTGGCCTCGGCTGCCATGTATTTTACATGAATCTCAGACTGATCCCCTTTTTTTTTTTTAGCCAAAAAGTTTGACCGAATCCTTGTTAGGTCCCTCGACTATAGTGTTAAATCTTGGACTGCCCTAGCCTCGAGAATTTCTTAGCTCCCAAATGGTCACCGTCAATTTGGTCTTCTGAATAGTCGATTACGAATTGCATGCACTTGTTTGAATTGTTTTTGTGAGGGCATAAAATATTCACCCTTCCTCACTCGACGCCAACATCAAGATTCTTTGAGAAGAAGATTTCGAAGAGCAAAGCCCATTGAAACAAAAGTTTTGGAAGGTAGAACCAGGTCAAGGGCTCGATCTCTAATCTTTATCAAAGTTGAATAGCGAAGTTCTTCGGAGATTTTGGGTGAAGAGTATGAACTGGTACAAAATGTTTAAAGAGTATAACGAAACTTTTGTCGGCTTGGGTGTCGACTGTCGAGGGAATCAAGCAAATACGGGGATCGGGTGCTATGATTGGACATTACATCCGATTGCAGAAGGAGGTTGCTCCTCTGGTGAAGTCAGAGTGAACTCTACGGGAGTCATTGCAGAAGGAGACTCCTCTGGTGGCACTGGAGGGGGATCCTCAAGGGTACATATTGATGGAGCTCTTAGATGCTGTCTCAGACTATGCAGTCAATCGGTAGTCGGCCCCAAGTTGCCCTTGGGCGACTAGGACTTGTCGGCCAAAACTTATTCTAACCCCTCCCTCCTCCCTAAACATATATGATATATAAACTAACATAAATGTCAATAAGTATATGATATTAGTCGGTCAATAAGAATGCATGCATTCATACTTCACAGCGCGAGTATAAATACACAGGTAACATTACACAATTGTATTGGCTTCATGCCCATGTCAGAAGACTCAGAACTATGAATTCATCATAGTATTTGTTTGCTAATGTTTAATTTGTGAACAACCCCAATTTTGATTATAAGGTTATATAGATATCAACAAATAAACAATAATTATTTGTCTATGTTTATAGGGAAGAGCCATAGTCGCAACTCAAGACTTCGAGGCAATGCAAAAAAATCCAAACAAAATTGCTTGCAGACTCCTTGCAAAAAAAAAAAAAAAATTCTTACAGAATGCTGCCTGGGGACTAGTCCCAGTCGCTAGTCAGGGATTAGTCGGGTCTAGTTGGGGACTAGTCGGGATTCCGCCCAGCTATGAAAGAATCGAAATTAGTCGGTCGGCAAAATGCCACCTAGGGACTAGTCGCCGACTAGTCCCGATTTTGATAGCATAGGTCTCAGAGAATGCACATGTTTTTATAAGCTCGTCAATTTAACTCACCTTTAATGTCATCTAATTTGAGTAAGGTGTTAATATATCTGCACTTCAATGATAAGGATGGACTTCAATGATAAGGATGGATGGCCCTGGAAAGCCCACTAAAACAAAAGGTTTGGAAGGTAGATCCAGGTCAAGGGTTCTATCTCTAATCTTTATCAAAGATGAATAGCGACGTTCTTTTGGAGATCTTGGGGGAAGAGTATGAATTGACACAAAATGTTTGAAGTTTTAATGAAACTTTTGTAGGCTCGAGTGTCAAGAGAATTGAGCGGATTAGACGCTATGATGGGACATTGCGTCAAATTGCTCTGATACCAATTTCATGCAGGCAAGGAAGACCATGCGCTATCATCTTAAAGAAATATGGCTTTCTACCTGCAAAAATATGAATTTCAACATCTAAGGAATAAAATGGCAGCAGGGGTGTTTTCATTGTGTGCAGTTTTTCCAATCATGACAAAGCTTGGTGGAGGCGAGGTTTTTGATGTTTGGAAGGACTGACCATATTTTGGGGTCAATTGGACCTCTGGATGTAAAGCTATGGTCTAGATGTAAAGTTATGGCTAGATCTGTGTGCAGATTTTATGAAAACAGCAATCAGATTTTTTATATAAAATAGCATAAACAATTCTGCGGAAGGCCACGACGATCCGATTAAATATAATAATGATTATGATTTTTAATGGGTTTCAAAAGGGGTGAATATAGTCAATTAATGTCAACGAAGAGGATGCAAAAGCAATTAAGGTGATAGAAGACGATGCGGATGCGGAAGAAAAATAAAGAATATGAAAAATCAAACTGGCACGGGTTGCAAAGAGTCAAAGACAAGTCTTCGCAAAGAAAGGTGGATCGATCGGAGATGACAGATCATTTGGTTCGCTAGTCGAGTACCACTCCCAGAGGTGGAAGACGATGCTTCTGGAGGCGAAGTCAGGGAAGAAGAATCGAGTCTCAAAAACTCTCACAAAGAGGCAACATATGTTCATCAAATCTGAATTTTGCTTATGTTTTTCCCTTCTTATATATCTAGGGTTTGCGATGGAGGGTGGAGATACTGAGGAAAATAGAGGTTGACGGTGTGGATGGAGGGACAAATATGAAAATAAGGGAGACGAGAATAAGAGGGAGAAAGAGGGACGGGTATGGGTGGCGATTTTACATGAAAAGAAGAGAGAGAGGAGAGTTCATATGGTTGTACGGTCAAAGAAGGGATGGGGGCTGTGTGAAGGTGATTTGGTATCAATAAAATCTTAAATGCCCATGGATTGAAGCACATATAAGTGTCATGCCATTAAATAGTTAAGTTGTCATGATCTAATCGTTGGATCAAGAAGCTTCTAATCTCGATCGTCGATGCACTGCAGAACATGTTAAACCATATTTTATTATTATTATTGCTGACTCATCCGAATGATTATGGAATCATTCGAAAAGTTCTCGAATGAGGTCGTGGACATCTCCACACGATAAGGTATTGACAAAAACTGATAAATGAAAGAAAAAGAATAAAACTTCAATAAATGGCCTAAAAATAAAAGAAACAAAAACTATTAATATTTTTTTTGTTTGACAATTAAAAGTCCTGATGCATATTTGTCTAGCATCAACTATGTTATGTTAGACTAATAGGGTTAGCTGGGTAAGAGTTGGGGTTAACCAGTCTAGGGTGTTAGGGTAGGGTTTGGATAATTAACCCTTTTAATAAATGGGTTAGGGTTAAGATTCAGCCATCATAACCCATCAACCCGTCAAGTTTAACTCGATTGCAACTTTAATAACTCACTATCCCTAAATAAGCTAAATTCCAGTTTCTTTGGATATGGGTATTTAGCAGCAATTTTCCCTCTTAAAACCTGACGAAATCTAACGCATTGCATCTATCGGCTTATAGATCTTTCCTTTTTATCATCATAAACCTTAAACATAAACTAGTGGAAGTCCGTGCCGATCGGCACGCAGCGCACGCCTTCGGTGCGGCACGCAACGGGAGCCTTCGGTGTGGCACGTAGCTGGCGCCTTCGGCGCGACACGACTGGCATATGTGCCTACTTATGTGACTCACGTAAACATGCTGAAATTACAGAAGGGTACGAACAAAATGCATAGTATAAATAACTTAATCATAATGCCGAAATTACATAGTTGAAATGACATAATATAATGTCTGAAGTACATAGCAGGAGAAATGGGACGAAGCTGAAATGACATAATATAATGTCTGAAATTCGGGCCGAGTTTGGGCCGATGGGCTTTTTTTACACCCCTAACTGAACCTCCAATAAAACTTTGTTCTTTGAAGTCACACAATGAATAAAAGAAAAAAACAACAGAGATTGTCAAAACCCAAATAGTTGACACTTGTGTGGTCACGCGAACTTCACCCCCATAGAACAGAACCCATAAAACTCTGTTCTTTGACACTTGTGTGGTCACGTGAACTTCACCCCCATAGAACATAACCCATAAAAATCTGTTCTTTGACACTTGTGTGGTCACGTGAACTTCACCTCCATAGAACAGAACCCATAAAAATATGTTCTTTGACACTTGTGTGGTCACGTGAACTTCACCCCCATAGAACAGAACCCATAAAACTCTGTTCTTTGAAGGCACATAGTGAGAACCTGATCGACGCGTAGCCGACGGCCTCCTCGACTTTGCTTCACGCTGAACGATGGATCGGATTGACGCCGGTGGTGGTGCCGGGCAGCAAAGGCGCCGACGGTGGTGCCGGATCGGGTCGAGAATCGGATCGACGCCGGCAGTGTTTCCCTTTTTCTCAGCGATCCCCCTCGAGGCCTCCTCGACGCTTCCTCAACGCCACCTCGACGCCAAGCGATGGATTGGATCGGATCGCCGCCGGTGGTGGTGTCGGGCAGCAAAGGCGCAGGCGGAGTCAAGGAGGCGTCTAAGGGGATCGACACTGGAGATGGTACCGGGCAGCAAAGGCGCAGGTGGTGGTTCCCTCCATGCCGACTCGACGCCCCTTTGAGGCCTCCTCAACACCGTTTGCACGTCAAGCGATGGATCGTGGTGTTCCTGGCGGCCTTGACGCCTGTGGTGGTGCCGGGCAGTAAAGGCGCCGATGGTGGTGCCGGATTGGGTCGAGAGCTGGATCGACGCCGGCGATGTTTCCCTTTTTCTCAGCAATCCCTCTCGAGGCCTCCTCGATGCCGCCTCAACGCCACCTCGACGCCAAGAGATGGATTGGATCAGATCGCCGCCGGCGGTGGTATCGGGCAGCAAAGGCGCAGGCAGCCTCAAGGAGGCATCAAAGGGGATCGACGCCGGCGGTGGTGCCGGGCAGCAAAGGCGCAGGCGGTGGTTCCCTCCACGCCAACTCGACGCCCCTTTGAGGCCTCCTTAACGTCGTCTGCACGCCAAACGATGAATCGTGGTGTTCCTGGCGGCCTCAACGCCGAGCGCTGGATTGTGTCGGTCTCTTGAAATTTTTCTTTTTTTTTCTTCTTAATGATGGTCGCCTTCTCTTTTTCTCTTCTTCTGATGATGGCCGCCTTCGCCTTCGCCTTCGCCTTCTTCTCTTCTTCTGATGATGGTCGTAGATATAGAAGATACAATAGCTCGAAGTTCCCATATTAGGAGATCACGATTTGGCTCCAAGAAATTTACATAGCCTTTGTTGATCGGACTTCCATATTAGGAGATCACGATTTGGTGCCGGGCAACAAAGGCACAGGCGGTTGTTCCCTCCACGTCAACTCGACGCCCCTTTGAGGCCTCCTTAACGCCGTTTGCATGCCAAGCGATGGATCGTGGTGTTCCTAACAGCCTCAACGCCGAGCGCTGGATTGTGTCGGTCTCTTGAAATTTTTCTTTTTTTTCCTTCTTAATGATGGTCGCCTTCTCTTTTTCTCTTCTTCTGATGATGGTCGCCTTCGCCTTCTCTTCTTCTGATGATGGTCGTAGATATAGAAGATACAATAGCTCGGAGTTCCCATATTAGGAGATCACGATTTGGCTCCAAGAAATTTACATAGCCTTTGTTGATCGGACTTCCATATTAGGAGATCACGATTTGGTGCCGGGCAGCAAAGGCGCAGGTGGTGGTTCCCTCCACGCCAACTCGATGCCCTTTTGAGGCCTCCTTAACGCCGTTTGCACGCCAAGCGATAGATCGTGGTGTTCCTGGCGGCCTCAACGCCGAGCGCTGGATTGTGTCGGTCTCTTGAAATTTTTCTTTTTTTTTCTTCTTAATGATGGTCGCCTTCTCTTTTTCTCTTCTTCTGATGATGGTCGCCTTCGCCTTCTCTTCTTCTGATGATGGTCGTAGATATAGAAGATACAATAGCTCGGAGTTCCCATATTAGGAGATCACGATTTGGCTCCAAGAAATTTACATAACCTTTGTTGATCGGACTTCCATATTAGGAGATCACGATTTGGCTCCAAGAAATTTACATAGCATTTTTTGATCGGACTTCCATATTAGGAGATCACGATTTTTTGCAATTGGCTCCCAAAAATACATATTGAGATTTCCATATTAGTGTTTTCTTTAAACCATGTTGGTGTTGTGCTTTTTTTAAAACGGATTTTCTTATTGTAATTGGCTTTGTTAATCGGACTTCCATATTAGATCACGATTTTTGCAATTGGCTCCCAAAAATACATATTGGGATTTCCATATTGGTGCTATCTTTAAACCATCCCAAAAATACATGTTGGTGCTGTGCTTTTTTTAAAACGGATATCCATATTGGTTCTTTCTTTAAACCGTCTGAACTGATGTTGATCGGACAGTTCATTCGGATCCAATTGCAAAGATAATAGCCTTTGTTGGTTGCGCTTAATTCCATCCCAATTGCAAAGATCAGACGGTTAAAAAGTTGATGTCTTATTTGATCGGGCGTGCCAGAAAATATGTAGACAGTGGCATGTTTGTAAATAAAACGAACGTGCTGTGATATGTATTGGAGACTAGTGCATGCCATGCCTGTTGGTACTGTAGCAGGCCGCCTTCGAACGTTAACACACATGTCGGCACTACAGCGGGCCGCCTTCGACGGCAATACACCTGAACGCCTTCGGCAACGAAACACTTTCGATGACAACACCGGCATTCATAGGGACACCCATTTCCTCGCCCGTGTCAATTGGCACAAAACTGGCACCTTCGTTGCGACCAACTCTCTCTCCCCCTATAATCGATCAATCACAGCTGTCTCTGTTCGAACGGATTCCTCGAGAACCACCCGATGGTTTGAGGTGGCCGAAATTTCAGCATGGGGGTTTATAGTCGTTGATGCGAACAACACTCACAGGATGAACGGTCAGGTTTAGTGCAGTTTCAATGGGCCGAGATTTTAGGGGTTTAGTGCAGTTTAAATGGGTTAGGATTTGAAACCAAAAAGAGATCGTGCGTTGATTTTTGAACGAATGGCTAAGTCTATTAGGTTCATTTTTGTCCAGTCAGTTTGTTCTAATCAGCTGTTTTGTTTCGTTTTGTCTAGTCAGCACAAAACCGATGTCCCTTGTTATATAGATTACAGCGTTGTGTGCTGCGGAAGAAAATGAGCTGTGGATTTCGGCCCGTCCGATCGGAATGGATCCAACAGATGGGATTCACCAGGACAACAAAAAGCGTTGTTACTGTTGCGGCTACATTAACAACGAATTTTGTTTGTCCGATGAATCCCACAACGGATTGATGAGAATGGAACGGTCCAAAGAAAAATCGTTGTTACTGTAGCAGCTATAGTAATACCAATTTTTGTTGTCTGGTGATTCCCATCCGTTGGATCCATTCCAATCGAACGAGCCGAAATCTGCAGCTCATGGATAGAAACGATTTTTGTTGTCTGGTGATTCCCATCCGTTGGATCCATTTCGATCGGACGGGCCGAAATCCGCAACTCATGGAGAGAGAGAGAGAGAGAGAGAGAGAGAGAGAGAGAGAGAGAGAGAGAGAGAAGAGAAATAGTGGCTGTGCAATTATGGGGGGGAGAGGGGACCACGTATAGGTGGCAGTCCTAGGAAATTAATCATTGGTAGAAAAAATGCGTGAACAATAGATTCAATACCTAATGTATCCTCAATTTTTTACATAAAAACCCTCAAATATATTATAAAGTTTTATTTGTTTACAATCTGGTCCTTCATTCATTTATTTCTTTCTCAATCCCATTCGTCCATCTTAACTCCAATCTCATCCGTTCCCCCTACCCAACTGAATCGCACTCACCCTTAAATCAGCTTACTAGTTTTTATCTGAGCCTTTATGTATATGGTTGGGCGGTCTGAAATATCTATAGCATAGTGGCATGCTTGTAAATAAAGCGAACACGCTGTAATATGTATTATAGATTCCTAGCCCACCGTAAAAAGCTTTGTTCTATAGCTGCCTTGCATCACTTGGCCTTGTGCGGGGCAATCAACACCTATTCAAAAGTAAATGCCGATACTTTCATTTTTGTTTTTTTTACCATATCTAATATTATTATGTGCTATTTGTTTAGATTCGTTTGAATCAGCTGCTTAGATAGATTCCTGGAGTTAAATTTAGGTTAAATTGCCTGAAACTTCTCTCAATTGTTGTCGATTTTCACATAACCCTCTTGATCTAAAACACTAATAGTGGATTTACACTTTACCCCCCTGAAGTTTAGCCCAAAATCACTTAGCGCCCCTTAAGTTTTTTTTTTGTTCCAAATCAGTCCCTATAGTTTTAATTCCAAATCGATCCCTATAATTTTAAATGTTAGCACTTGGGGTGGCAATCCTTGACCCGACCATCCAACCTGTCCCAAACCCGACCCGAAGTTAGCGGGTTTGGGTTTAGCTTAAACGGGTTTGGGTCATAAACAGGTTGACCCGAATGACCCGATTATTTATTGGGTCAGGTCTGGGTTCATACATCTGACCCGATTGACCCGACTTGACCTGTTGAATTAATGGGTCGGGTCAACCCGGAAACCCGCTTGATCTCCAAAACCGATCCGAGTCCGACCTGCATAAGACATTGAGACCCGGCGTTTGATTTTTTGCATGTTTATAATAAGATTCTAGTGGAAGTGTGGAACAGCTTAACAACTCATGACATCAAGTTTCACTGTTTGATGTTTGACTCTTCAAAATCTATACATGAAAAACCTTATTGTGTTGTACTTCACATCGCTGGCATCCAAAAGCCTGAAGGTACTGCAGCTGTGCATGCAGTGCCCAACTCGACTTGGCCTGATTCGATCCAACCCGATCTGATACAACTCGACCCAACCCGACCTGTTTATTAAACGGGTTAAACGGGTCGGGTCGGATCAACCTGTTTATTTGGTGGGTTGGGTTTGGGTTTAATTTTTTGACCCGTTTATTAAACGGGTCGGGTTCGGATTTGATGTTTACCCCTTATACCTATGTCTCAACCCGACCCGAACCTACCCGACCCGATCCATTGCCACTCCTAGTTAGCACAATACCCTCTTTTCTCAACTACTAAATTCCCTCTTTTGGTAATTCTTATCTAATCAAAACTGAATTGGAGGGAAAAAATGTAGTTTATTAATTATTGGGGGGTCAAGTTATTTTGGACTGAACTTCAGGGAGGTGAAGTGTAATTTGCCCAATTTTAAAGCAGAATGGTTTTTCTGTTTCTGCCTCTGGATTTGGTACTGATGATGAACGATATTTCATAGTGTACATGGGGTATCCTGTTTGGTTTTTTAGTTCAGTGGGGATAGCGTGAAAATGGGCTAATAGTATCCGGTGGTTTCGTGTTATTTACCCTTAATTTAGGGTGTGTTTGGCATTGGTTTTGGAGGCCTAGTTTTCCGCCAAAACTAGTTCCGCTTGCCAAACTGGTTTTGGTATAAGATTTTATTGTGTTTGGGATTCGATTAGAAAATTGGTTCTCCAAAACCAAAACCAGAAAATCATCAAAACCCAAAAGCAGAAATTTTCTGCTTTTGGGTTCTTCTTTTGGGTTCTTGAGGCAAGAAGGCAAAACAATAATTAAAAAAAATTATTGTGAATAACATATATGTTGTAGAGAGAAACTATTATAAAGATAAAAAATTAAAACCTAGAGAATATATACATATCATATTGTAGAGAGAAAATTATTATAGAGAGAATACTTTAGAGAAAATATATGATAGATATAAAAATATTATAGAGAGAGAAAATTTGAAAAAGAAGAATATAGATAGAGAGTATTAAATAAATAAATATTTAGTGAGAGAAAATATTGAAGATAAAAAATATTATAGAGAGAGAAAATATTTTAGAGAGAAAATATTGTAGAAAAAGAAAATATTGTAGAGAGAAAATGTTATAAAAAGAGAATATTTTAGAGAAAGAATATTATAGAAAGATAATATTTTAGAGAAAGAATATGTTATAGAGAGTAGTTTAGACAGAAAATATTGTAGAGAGAGAAAAAGCATAGAGAGGAAAAAAATATTAATAATAGAGAGAAGATATCATAAAGAGAAAATATAATAGAAATTGAATATTTTAAAAAGAGAAAATATTATAAAAAGAGAATATTTTAGAGAGATAAATGCTATAAAGCGGAACCTTTGTAGAAATATTCAATATTTTAGAGAGAAAATATTGTAGAAAGAGAATATTTTAGAGAGAAAATATTGTAGAAAGAGAATATTTTAGAAAGAAAAAATGTTGTATAGAGAAAATGTTGTAGAAAAAGAATATTTTATAGAGAAAATATTATAGAACGAGAATATTTTAGAGAGAGAATATATTATAGAGAAATTTAGAAAAAAATACTATAGAGTGAAAATAACGTAGATGGGAGAAAAATATTAATTATAGAGAGAAGATATCATAGAGAGAAAATGTTCAAGAGAGAAAATATTATAGAAATAATATTTTAGAGAGAGAAAATAGTATACAAAGAGAATATTTTAGAGAGAGAAATGTTGTAGAGAGAAAATATTGTAGAATATGATATTTTAGAGAGAAAATTTAATAGAAAGAGAATATTTTAGAGAGAGAAAATATTATAGAAAGATAATATTTTAGAGAAAGAATATGTTATAGAGAGTAGTTTAGATAGAAAATATTATAGAGAGAAAAAAACATAGACAGAAGAAAAATATTAATAATAGAGAGAGAAAATATAATAGAAATAGAATATTTTAGAGAGAGAAAATATTATAAAAAGAGAATATTTTAGAGAGAGAAATGTTATAGAGTGGAAACTTTGTAGAGATAGGATATTTTAGAGAGACAAAATATTGTAGAAATAGAATATTTTAGAGAGAGAATATTTTAGAAAGAAAAAATATTATAGAAAGAGAATATTTTATAGAGATAAATAATATAGAAAGAGAATATTTTAGAGAGAGAATATATTATAGAGAGTAAAATTTAGAAAAGAAATATTATAGAGAGAAAATAACGTAGAGGGGAGAAAAATATTAATTATAGAGAGAGAAGATATCATAGAGAGAGAAAATATTCAAGAGAAAAAATATTATAGAAAGAATATTTTAGAGAGAGAAAATATTATACAAAGAGAATATTTTAGAGAGAAATATTATAGAGAGAAAACATTATAGAATATGATATTTTAGAGAGAAAATTTTATAGAAAGAGAATATTTTAGAGAGAGAAAATATTATAGGGAGAATATTTTGAGAAAGAGAAAATATTGTAGTGAGAGAAAATGGCATAAAAAGGAAAAAATATTATACAGAGAAAATATCATAGAGAAAAAATGGGATAGAAAAAAATTATTGTTGAAAGAGATCGAAGAAATTGTAAATAGAAAAAATGTTATAGAAAGATAATATTTTATAAAGAGAAAATATTGTAAATAGAATGTTATAGAAAGAAAATATTATAGAGAGAGAAAAAATATTGTACAAAAAAAATATTTTAGAGAGAATATTGTAAAGAAAAAATATTTTAGAGAGAATATTGTAAAGAAAAAATATTTAAAGAGAAACTGAATGCGAGAAAATATTATAGAGAAAATATCATAGAGAGAAAAAATGGGGTAGAGAGGAGAAATAATATTGTAGAGAGAAAATATTAGAGAAAGTGTTATAGAGAGAATAATTTTAGAGAGAAAATCTTATAGCAAGAGAATATTTTTGAAAGAGAAAATATTATAGAATGAGTATATTTTAGAAAGAAAATATTGTAGAAGGAGAGTATTTTAGATAGAAAATGACGTAGTGAGAAGAGAAAATATTATAGAGAAAATATCATAGAGGTAATGTTAGAGAGAAAATATTGTAGAAAGAAAATATCGTAGAGAGAAAATATTGGAGAGAACATTTTAGAAAAATAACTGCAAAACTAGTTTTAGGCTCAAAACTGGTTTTATTGCCAAATGCTCGAATGTTGATAATTCTAGAACTAGTTTTTGATAAGCTAAAACTGGTTTTGCACAAAACTAGTTCTTGGTATTCCAAAATCAAAACCCAAAATTTCAAAACCAATGCCAAACGCACCCTTAGTAAATTGTCAGTTTCTGGGATTTGGTACTGCTGCTTCTGGTTTTGGTACTGATGTTTTGGATCTATGAAATGTTGCAGTAATGCTCTGAGTTTCATCTCAGCTGGACTTTCGGATACTCGCTGGCCTTTGAAGACTTGTTAGGGTATTTATCGACTTGTTGGGATGGGCCGTTAGCTATGTCGGATCTCCAGATCACGATGTAATGACCCGTCGACAACCAAAAAAAAAAAGACATCAGTTGGCCCTGGGTGTCTTATGAATAATAATTTTGTAGACAATGGAAGGATTTTGTGCTTATGTGCAGTTGTTTTAATGCCTTCAATTCTGTGACTTAGTATTGGTTTCCTTTATAGTTTGTGGTTAAATCTTGTCAAACCTTTCATATTCCCCTTGCATGCACTTGCATCCGCCCGTCACCGCCGCCCCCCCCCCCCGCCCCCCCCCACTCCCTACAAGCCATGCCGCAGCTGTCTTCCTCCCTCCTCCCCTTCTTCCTCCTGCACTCAGACCATTTGAGGCGAGTGCTTCTACAGCCCATTCGGCCGGAGGAGATCGAGCGCACTATAGTAGCAGCACTCAGCAATCATTGATCACTCGGACGCCAATGGACGAATGGGCTGTAGGGGAACTCGACCTGCATGACTGTGATGTACAAAAACTTGACCTGCAATGGTTGAGTCATTTTGGTTTAGATAGAGAACGCAGAATAGGAAGAGGTGGGGGTGGCAACGGGTTGGGTTCGGCTCGAACCCTACTATCCATACCCATACCTATTTGGGTATGGTAGGGTCCATACCCTACCCATAACCATTCGGGTATAAGATGATCCATATTCGACCCATACCCATTCCGGTTCTGCGTCAGTTTTCAGGTATGAAGTAGGTATAAATTTGCTTATTTTTTCTTCTAACATATGCTATTATTTTTTAGGAAAAAATCAATGCATTACAATGAAATGTTCTGAAGCTCTTCTGGTTTCTCATGGTATTAGCTTGGGTAGAATTTGGGTATGGATATACGTTCGGGTAAAATTTTGGTATATTACAAAGAGTTTGTAGGCCAACTATATCATCTAATATACATGATAAATTGGTTATCGGGTATGGGCATTGAGGTACTTGTGGGGGATTCTTTTGTCGTCGGAAGATTTCCGCCAACAATCAATTGATTAGTGATAGGTTTGTAAGTGAAAGAGAATTGAGTGAGAAAAGTAAAGAGAGTAAACACATGAATTTGTTGTCGAATTTCGGCCGAAGCTTAAGTCTCCATCCGGTTAGTCGCACCCTTAAATCCGCTATCTTTTGAAGGTTGCTCGATTTGCTGAGGGAGGCTTGTACAAAGAAGTAAACTAGAAGGAGAAGGTAGGGGAATGAGACATGGTCTCTGATCCGATCAACCTTAATGCATAGCTCTGCTACTCTACTAGAGGCTAAAAGTTCTCCAACTGGCAAAAGGTTCGTCTGTTGTTGTCGTCTGGCGTATTTATAGCTGTTGGTCTTCCATAACCTCCTTTGCTAACGTGGCAAGCTTCAATTGGTCCATGTGGCATCCTGTGGTTGGCTCACATGTGGGCTTCTGAATGGGCCACAAGTTGTCCTCGTGGGTCACTAAAGATGTGGGCCTCTGCTGATCTGCTGGTGGGTCATGAGTTGTCCTTGTGGGCCTTGGAGACGTAGGCCTCTGCTGACTTGCTTTTTGATGGGCTGTGGGTCTGTGGACCGGCCTAGAGCCTTAGCTATTTTTGATGTTACGCAAGCAATTACTGCTGTTACGCATGCTGATGCTGTTGTTGGGGTAGACAGAGCTGATGTTACACAATCTGTTGGGTGCGGAGGGGGCTCTGTTACGCAAGCAATGGCTGATGCAGGCTGTGCTGATGTTATTTCAGGGACACCTTTTGCAAATGTTCTGCAGGTTGTGATAGGCTTAGTAGAGAGCAATGCTAAATATGATGCTGGGCCGGCATTGGAGGAGGCTTTTGATGCTGTTACGCAATGTGTGACTGCTGCAGTTGCTGAAGGAATTGCAGTTGCTGGTGGTACATCACCTACTGGTGCTCCTAATATCAGTGTAACAATGGCAGAGTCTGATGTTACGTTAGCGACTGGCACTGTTACACCAGAAATTGCAGTGATCGCAGGTAATGTTACGCTAGAGAATGCAGGGGCTATTTCCCAAGCAGAGAGTTCAGCCAGTGAGGGGGAGAGATCGATCGTGTTAGCTTTCGCTAGTGGGAGTGGGGTAGGAGTTGGAGGCGCTAAGAAGCATCCTGGTTGGCGAAGCCAACGAGAAGGAAGTCCCAGCATATCTATTCCTGCTCTTCAACGATCTCGTCAAAAGCAGGTTTTGAGGGCTCGTTTTTGGCAGGATACGACAGGATTATCTGAAGAACCAGCTTCAGGGGTGTTTCAGGATCTTGCTCAAGATGGGGAGGCTCCAGATTGAGTGGAGCAGGCAGGCGTTGATCATCCCATGGATTCTTTTGATCAGTACAAGAAGTTGCCTCCTCATCTTGCCAACTGCCCCACTTTCCTTACCATGTCGAATCCAGAGCTTCAGTCCCGAGCTAAAGATTCTTGGCCTAAGGGTCAGTCTGATAGGGTTACGAGAAGCAGGGAGGCCAGTTAGTGACATCAGGACTATGTTTCATTGTGCTATTGTGATAGTCTTAGGTGAGTGTTGTGTATTTCTTCTAGTCCGGGGACTACCATGTCGGTCTGCTCTCCGTGCGATGAGGTAGGGTTCTCTTCTTGATGTGGCCTCTTAGGTCGTGTGGTCTTCTTGCTCATTTAGAGACAAGCCATGTCCTGTAACTGCCTTTAGTTTCCATTAATAGATTAGTTTTTTACCCTTCAAAAAAAAAAAAAAAGCTTGATCGGGTAGAGTTCCTATACCCATACCATAGCCAAACCTTGTTTCGGATATAAAATCTATACCCATACCCATAGTTTCGAGTAATGTTCTCGGGCTCCATTTCCACCCCTATGAAGGAGGGGGGAGAGGAGGACGAAGGAGGAGGAGGAAGAAGAAGAGGAACGAGGAGGAAGGAGACGGGAGGTGGTGGTAGTGGTTTGGATGGGACCGACTGAGGAGGGAGGCATATGGGCGACGACCTGTAGTGGCGGTTGTGGGGACATGGACTTGCATGTGGATGGGGGCGGGGACATCGACCTGTACGAGCACTGACAATAAGGGGGAAGGGAGAGAGGAGAATGGGTGTGGGGTGCTTGGGTTACCATTGGAAATCCATGGGTTGCTTTTTGAGTAGGGTTGCCTTTGGCAAACTGCAAGTTGTTACTTCTCGACCTGAGCCAACCCAACCCATTGAGACCCCTAATTTTGTAGTATTTAATTTAATTTAATTTTTTTGAGGGGAGTGTTTGTCACTCGGAATTAAGATGAAAAGCTGTTAGGCATCGTTTGGTAGCTAGAATATTTAACAAACAAAAGGGAATGTTGGAGGTTTTCAAAATAGTTTGATATTTAACAATTTTAGTAGGGATGGTTACAACAAAGTGGTTACAGATCCTTGGAAAGCGGTGAGGCTTGTAAGGAAAGAGGTTCAGGATCAAATCTCATCGGGGGCTATTTTAGATAAATAAAGTGAAAATCGGCTTACACGACGAGGTGTGATGAGATGCGATTGTACGTTTAGTGCGAACCACAGTTGAGAATTTAGAGGTGCACTTTGCACTTATCATGCGAGTCGCACCTATTGACTGGGCGAACTAGTGCATATTTGGGATTCAATGGTGGAATGAACCAGTGCCTCAAATTCTATATGTAGAGGCAAATATCTACATTTGAGACTCACTCGATGATCATATTCTGATCACTCTGAATTCCCTATACATAAGTATTTCTTGTACTTTCTTCTCTGCTAGAGGAACCAATGTCCCATATTCCTGAGAGTGGTGTAGACATCAAAACTAATCTAAGTCAAGATTTGGCTAAGTCTAAAAAGATTTCGGACTTTATCATGTACCTTGGAGATAGTCGGAAAAAGAAGATGTTCAAATAGACCTAAGCAACGGTCTAATATTGTGACTGAAAAACATGTGGCATGCCCAGATCAGTAGCAGGGCCTTATGTAAAATTTTGTATTTTTGGAGTGGGATACTAAAGGTGCGTGATCTCTACAAGCGGGGCAACAAGATTACTTTGGGGGATGGTTGTCGTATCAAATTTCGGGATGATGCAGCTAGGAAATGTACCATTGAAACTGAATCTCTTCTCCATTGCTCGCAATCGAGGGGCCTTGGTCCAGTCTCAGGCACGCCTGCCAGGGAACAACTACCTCTGGAATGTGCGGCTAATCTTGCCCCTCTCTTCAAAGAGGCTACATGAGGAGGAATCTGAATGTTACGGAGTCTAGGTGCACCTTCTGCCACATCAAAGAAGAGCGTGCTTCCCACCTTATTCTCGGTTGCCCTTTGGTGAGGAGAGTGTGGGACCATTTCGAGAGTAAATGTGATATAACATCCCATCCAAGAAGTTTGAAGGCCCTATGGTCTATCTGGAGAAGGAGGAGGGTCAAGAAAGAAATTAGAACCTCGTGGGACATCTTGGCAATGGTTATGCTTTGGGTAATCTGGCTTGAGAGGAACTGTCACATTTTCAGTGACAAAGCAGCAGGGGAGGAGGAACTTCTGTGATCCGTTGTTTTTATCTTCAAGTTGTGGATCATCCCTGTGGTAGTCTTTCGGTGTTGAAGCACGTGACATTTGTAATTGCATTGTAACCTAATCTTTCACTTATATAACTAGTCGGGGGCTGCCTAACCCTCCATTCTCTTGGAGGGGTTCTCATAAAAGAAAAAGAACATGCGGGGCATGTGACGGCTAATTAATCGAAGAGGGGTATATAACTTACTTATGTTGGAGACAGCTCCTCAAAATCTTATTCTGTTTAAAAAATACAGAATATATTAATCATAAGTCAATTAATTTAAACCATGTATAATATTCATGTTGTATAGGAATCGTTAACCTCCTGATCTTCAATCACATCCTTGATCGTTTCGTACCTACTTGGTGTTATATGGGTCCACTTTAGGAACCTAGGAAATTGATTTTCATCTTCCTATGTAGCCAAAAGTTTTTCCAAACCGAAAATCCACTTAAATACCCAAGTCTGTCATTTATTGTTAATTACTTTATAATAAAATAAAAGGATATGATCTTAAAAAAGAAAAAGATATGATCTTCATGATAAAATAAATTTACATACAAGGCGTATGCGCAACCAAGGTGCTATATACGATAATCCCCCTTTGATATTTATTAAGGCTATGTTTGGCATCAGTTTTGAAATTTCAGGTTTTGATTTTGAAGTACCAAAAGCTAGTTTTTAGCAAAACCAGTTTTAGCTTACCCAAATCTAGTTTTGCACTTAAGTATATGTGTTTGGCTGATTCAATAGAAAACTGATTTTGATCATAATTAACTGTTGTTAATAAAACACCCATGATATGTTATGGAAAGAACTTGGGAATGGACCCATTTTCGACTAACATTCCATGGAGGCCAAAGCAAAGCATGGAGTCCACCTCAGTGAGACATCGACCCAATGCATCATGGAGAATAATCTTGCATTGTCCGATGAACGTCTCTTAGAAACCAAAACAAAGATTGAAGTCCCTTCTCAAGGAGACATCGACTCATTGTACCATTGCAAACCATCCTCAACCTTCTGATATAAATCTATTTGAGGCCAATGTGAAGTACCGAGACCCCTTAAGGAGATGCCCACCCACCGTATCATAGTAAATCACCATAAGCTTTCTGACGTATGTCTCTTACAAGCCAACACAAAGCACAAGAACCCCATCATGGAGACATCAACCCACTATATTTGTATAGGAAAGAAAACCCACAACGAGGAGGCACTGACCCACCAAATTATGACAAATCTTACTGCATTTTCTAAAACACATCAATTAGAGGCAAAAAAAGTGTTACAACAAATAAGGATGTTTATGACATAAGAGTCACAATTACAAACAACGTTGGTAGAGAATAGTTCAGAGTATTATAACAAACCAAAATGAAAATAAGCAATATGAGTCCCTAATACAATCAAACGATCCCTACGATCCCTTCTGATGCTGCCATTGCATTGGCCAATGACTTTCTGCATTCTGCCATTTGGTTGTCCCCACCTCTAAGTACAACACCCTCATTCTCACCACCACCACCATTATCATCCAAGTCATCCTCTTCACTGGCACCATCGCCAATAACCATGTCATTTATCGGCATACTGGGTGAATAAGAAATCTCGAGTAATGTTTAATGAAAGTATGTAGTGCACATGCAACAATGACAATCTTCACGTACGTTCAAAATGGATATGAAGCCATACATACCAAGATTGACTACCTTTTCTTCAAGACGCCAAAGCATCGCTCGATGACATTCCTCAGTGAGGAGTGGGCATGGTTAAATAACTCTATCGCAGATTCTGTTCTCCCACCAACACAATGAAAGTCTGGTATATGGTATCTGACCCCACGAAATGACGAAAGATATCCCGGCATGTTCTTATAACATGAGCCTACGACATAATATTTGCCTAGGAATAGAATAAGTTATATAAAAAAATTACACATTATGAAGTATAAATTGACAAACTAACGGACAATTAGATATAGCTAGTGGGGGGTGAGAAAATTTTATATTTGGATTCCGTATTGCATCACCCAAAATCCTGCCATTATGTGTCGTTCCTTCCCAACCAGCCTGTACAAATGTAAAACACATATTGAAGGAGCAAACGGCCAATACGTTTTGTGTGTCTTCATTCTTTCTACTAGACCGAAATGAGATTTGTTTTTCTATTGAAATTACTGTATTTATATGGGTTCCATCAATTGCATCGATACAATCCTTAAACCATGGCATGAATCTCTTATTGTTATAAATCTCCATTGGTATCTCATCAAAAGATGGTGGTACAATAAGCTCCTTGGAAAATTCAATAATAGGCTCTAACACATTATTAAAATGCCAGCTTATTGTCTCTGAAGAATGGTTGAACCTATTACATGCATCAAAGTTACTCCAGTTATGTGCGATAATGATGATAAATATTGCTAATTGCTCCTCTACGAATATGTTTTGTGTATCCTTCAATAACCCTCTCCTTTTGAGTACTTGAACTAATTTAAGAAACACCATTTTGCTCATCCGAAGTATTCTGTGAACACGTCTACGATGTGTTCCGAGATCTAAAAGGTTTGTAACATACTTATGTCCTATCTCTTCCGATGTGAACATCCATTGTCGAGCTATGCATGGTTTTTTAATATATTCTATGAACTCCACAAACATTATATCGATAACAATAGATGTCAACACATCATATTCGTCTTTACTCAACACAATGTCTATTGCACCTGTTCATTCAAAACACATTATTATATAATATTTATATCCCATCACAATATGAAATGACATTAACATCCCTTCAATGGTAATCAAGTCATCTATGTTAATGCTACATTCACAATGTCTTCACTGTATGATTTAAAGACAATTATGTTACTACACATAGTTGATTTAAAGACAACGTACTATGTTAATAAAAATGCCAATGATGATAAAAAAAAAAGTCAATGTCTCCCTGATGGAAGCTTTAAGTGGAACACCCTTCAAACCATCTCCCCTTTGATCACATATTCAAAAGGCTCACAGAGTTAGACCCCATGAGGTGGCTTAAATGGTAGATTTATACACAGTTCTGCCAATCTCACCAAATAAACATAACAAGCATTCAAAGCCATGGTCAAACATATATCAAATGGTAATCAAAGAATGGACAAGCAACCATGATTTAGCACTGAAAAAAATAATAATAATAAAACAAAATAAATGGTAGTCCTAATGAATAGATTCAGACCAAATTCCATGTCTTTGGAACTAGATCCATCATTACAAGGGGATAAGAGTACCTTTAGTAGACCAAAAAAGCTTCCGATTCTTTAAAAAGAGTACCCAAGCACTAACTGAACATATGCATATGGAGCAAATTTAGACACTGATAGGTAAAAACTGTGGTGGGAGTTAAAAACTATGGACTGCACCCAAATCCACAGAACATATAAAATATAAACTATTAATCGAGTCTCACCATAATCAAATGCCAAAACTAGCATTAATAGCAAAAAGCCAACACACACATAATCTCTATCATGTCCAATATAACCACAAAACATCCCAAACCAAGTCCCAAATCCACAAAACATCATATATCATATCTAAAAAAAGTAAAACTGTCGAACTAAAGGTTGTAACACCTGTGGTGTTAGATTTGAGAATAATAGAAATCCTCCATGGCTTTTTCGTCTTTTTACAGCCAGACTTTTTCTTTGGACTCCTTTTGGAATAATGGATCGTAAACTTATGAGATATTTTACGTTTACATTCTCCGTAACTTCGATCACATCGCGATGGTGCGTTCCGTGCAATGATTAGGTGTATGCGCAGCCAGTTTCGGCAGCCCGACAGATAAACCCTAAAAAAACGGTAATTGGTCGACAGTCGATGCCGTTTTGTTTCTCGCAAGAGATCAGATAATCGGATCGTAACGAAACATGATACGTTAGATGAGGCTATGAGAGAGCCTTCCAAAGAGCCTGAGTTAGGATCGATCCGACACCCGGGTGACTAGTTATTGCTATTTTAATTTTTGGAGTTTTTCCTTCTTTTCGGGAGATCTAGAAATCAAAAAAATTATGTACCAAGCGCTGACGCGTTCGCGTCGATGAGACATTTTCAAGGAATCCTCTCGGGTTCTATTCCGACTTCCGGTTTGATAGTTACGGGTGATTATTCTTTTCAACCCGGTTTGGTGACGAATTGCACCCGGATTCCAACCGAGCCCAGTTCAGGGCTCAGGACTAAGCCTGACCAGCCCTAGGACCTGCCCCCCAACCTCCTAGCATGGTTTAGACGGATGAGAAGGATCGGGCCAGATTTGGGATAATAAACCCATATCTTTCATTCCTTTATCCCCTCCCCCTTAGCAAGGTCTTAACCGACCCTATCTCGCCAGCCCTTCTTACCACAATCACAACAGCCTCTCCTTTTTTCTAGGAACCGAGAGAGAGAGAGAGAGAGAGAGAGAGAGAGAGAGAGGGAAATAAAGAGAACGAGAGAGAGAGAGAACGGGACACACACAGGGAGAGAGAGAGAGAGAGAGAGAGAGAGAGAGAGAGAGAGAGAGAGAGAGAGAGAGAAGGAGAAGAGATCGAGGGAGAAGATCAGAGCATCCCAACTCGCCCCTCGCCGGAGCATCGGCGAGCGTGCCGACACCCCCAGGTTAGCCACCCTCCCCCTCTCATCTCCTCCGCGACCCAAACCCGCGACCCCCCGCCGTCCGAGCTTTTGGGGCTTCGACGAGAGCTCCAGCCGCCTCCTCCCGTGCCTCCTCTGTGGGGGTGGTGCGGGAGAGGCCGACGGAGTGCTCGCCGGCTCTCCAGGCCACCTCTCCCGCCGGCCGTCGTCGCGCAGGAACCGGCCCGCCCGCTGGTCTCATGGAGAAGAAAAGGCCAAGGGCAGATTCGTAAATAACGGGTCTACCCCGGTTTATTTAGAAGTTTAACCCTGAACCCGACCCGACATTCCACTGCGGACCCGACCCGATAGACCTACTGTAGACCCGACCAGACCTTTGCAGACCCGACCCGACCTCGCCGACCCGACCCGACCCACACAGTGAACCCGTGAACAAACCAATTTTGGTTCAACTGCCATTTCTCCGTCCGAACTCGGAATCGGATGAAACCAGCGCCATTTCGACTGGCTCGAAAAATCCTACATGTTGCCCATAGTTTAGTACAATAATTATACTGTTTAATACCCTGTTTTATCTTTGGGCCCGATCTTATCGTGGTACTGTGGTTTGACCGCCATTTCATCCTCCGAACTCGGATTCGGACAAAACCAACGACATCGTGCTCAGAACATCGAGACCTACCTATTAAACCTAGAAGATAACTCTAGAACCCCTTCTACCCTCGCAACTCAGCCATGTGACCGGTTTCATCGGTTCTACCTGGTTCGACCCGAAACCATCCGACCAAAGTCGGATTCTAGCGAAACTGGAACCATAGGAAAGGGTTCTTCGAGCCCGATTCGATGAGTAAGTTTAGCTTCTGATTACTTGATTGACCTAGTATTGTTTAGATTCGAGTTCTTCAGTCGCACGGATTTGCGTGCTGTTGACTCAATGTTGGTCCCCTATTCGAGGGTGCCCGACTATCCTTGGCATAGAACCCTCATCGTAGATTCTTTTGTTTTAATTGATAGAGTTGTGATATAGATATGTGTTTGTTATCAGACCATGATTATGGTGATCCAGCGGAGATGGATCTTAGGCAACTAGCAGGAGTCGTGTGCGCCAGTTAGGTGACATCTACTACCCTTGCGTGGTCTTTAATAGTGGAAAATGAGAATGACTAGGGATAGGTGTCCATGACACTGCATGCGGGTCCCACCGGGCATCGTCGCATGTGGTCAAGTGGACCTCGTCTTACATGCGGAGTCGCGAGTCTGACGACGCATGCTTAAAATATTAATAAAATAATAATAATGATTGCTTTTGATTGTATGGACACCGTAATTAGGATTCCCTTAAGTTAATCAATAAATTGAATAACTAATAATTATCGGAGCCCACCCTCCTGAGAGGAGTATGGCAACCCTAGCACACGAGTCACCGGGATGAGTGTCTTACTTTATTGATTTATTATGTCGCATGGGTTGCGAGAGCAGTACAGGACCAGGGGTAAATTGTTAGAAATTGTTAAGCATTAAATAGACTTTTTGTAGCTTCAGTGTATATGTTGAAAGATATTATATGAGAATCTACCTAGTTAGAGGGTAGGGACCCCGTGCACGCAAGGGCCGTGAACCACCCTACACGTACAACCGAAGTTAAGTAGGTTAGGGGTCACGGGCAAGGGTTGTGGTAAATCCCATAGGAGGTTCTCTCGAGTAGGGATTGGCCTAGCAACCCTGTCCCGGGGAGTTGAAGTCCCCATAGTAAAGCAAGTTGGGCGGTAGAGCTCCATCGTGAAAGACGGGAAACCCCTTATGATCATCTGGGTGAATTATGCATGGTGTTAGTGAATGCACGGCGAGAGAGTTTGCCCTCTACATCGAAATAAAAGGCCATGTTAGTGAATGCACGGCGAGAAAGTTTGCCCTCTACATCGAAATAAAAGGCCCTATCGAAATAAATATTTTGTATGATTGTTAATTAACAACTATGAAATTCTTAATTGCATGATGTTGGACTATGAAACTGTAAACCGTGATAACTTAATGACATCTAGATGGTTGTTTTGTTTAATTTGTCCTTTAATGATGTAGAATGCTGAATGAACTTTATGTTAGATAACCTAGTGACAGTAGGAATTGCATGTGAACATAGACTGCTGGTAGGATTAGGTTGTCCTTCTATAAACATTGATCATACTAGAACTGTTAAATTATATCTTAATTTATTAAGATTAGTTGTCTCATATTATTAAAGACTATTAGGATGTCACTAGTCATTAATTTGGCTAATCTTCCAATTTCTTATTGGGGGCTACTCTTTCCCACGAGTAGACTTAGTTGCAGGTCCGGAGGCTCAGGAGTAGCAATAGGAGTTCAAAGGCAGAGTTAGAGTTGCAGCTTTACCTTTCTGCTTAGTACGTTAGTCTTGTAGTCTTTTCTCTTCAGACATTATAATTGTGTTGGAATAAGAGTTTTTATTAGTTAGTTAGTATTCTATGGTTGTAGTTGCAATAGTTCCAACTGAATTCTTTTGGGTAGGTCTCTCCTCAAGGCCCCCAGCCTAGGATACATCATGATGAAAATATAAGTACATATAAATGACTAAATTGATTAACCCTGTAGATAGAAACTCTAGACTGGTGCACCTGAGTGTTAGGGAGTGGGTGAGACTACTTGGCTAGCCGTAGGAGACTTGAGCTTCGTGCTCCCTCAGATAGAATCCTGTCAGCATGTAGTGGCACCGACATGTCACACATACTGAGAGGATAGAACTTTTGAAGGTCGAGCCTGACTATATAATGTCTTTTCTCTATTGACATTTCTCTTTCTTTGCTTTTTTATAAAAATGTTTTTGAGAAATCAAATTTAAAAGATTCCCCTCTCATTTCTCCCTCCTCCTTGTTTTTCATATTACAGAGCGTAGAAGATGCCCTGTAAGAACCCAAATTGGTGTAATTAATTGACCAGACCCAAAATCCCATCTTTTTCTCATTTCACACCCAGGGATCGGTCTTCAGATTTCTGGGGCGTGACAGCAAGGTTGTAACCAGTAATGGATTTCAGTCAACCCAATTGAATATTCTTGTTCAAGCAACATGAATATCTCCCTCATTTGTGGTTCCATGAATGTTCGGAGAACTGCATAGTAAAATGGGCTTCCTTTCTACACGTTCATCATTTTGTTTAGCATGGGCATGACAATATGTAGAGCATACGCCTCCTCTCTTTGTTGAGCTGATATAGGTTGAGCAATTCTGGATTGTAGAAATTGGGCTATCAAGTCCGCATTTGTATTGAACTTGTTGGGGGAAATTTTCGAGCGGCCTTGATCGAGAATCCCACTCCACAGCCTTGATTGAATTGGATTGTTTGTAGAGTTAGAGATTAGAAAGTTGAGAAGGAGAGAGATGACACATGGAGTTGTTGTCGAAGTTCGGTCTTACGACCTACGTCTCCGGGCGAGAGGTGCCACCTGATCTTCACTATAATATGAATATAAAGGGTTGAGCGTTCTCTCGACAGGCCGAGAGAAGCTTTTTACAGTGGGGGTTGCACGGAGCAACAAGAAAAGAAACTAGGAGGAGTGAAGTAAGCTCTTGCACTTGCTCTGGATCTGGAATCCCTCTTCCTCTTATCGAATGACCAACCTCCATCCTGGATGCCTTGGGGGTCCTTTTATAGCGTAGGCACGTGCCCGATATGGCAGTGATGATGTGGCGCTGATGATGTGGTACTGGTTCTGGGCCTCCTTGCTGAACCCTTATTGGGCTGTTGTTCGAGCCCAATAAGGGGGAGGGCTTGATCTGCGAGCCCCGTAGAGTGGGCCCATGAACCGGGTGGGCTTACTCACTTGGGCCGTTGCGCGGGCCCATGCCGCTCTGATCCGGTCCGGTACAATTTTTGCACCCACAGAACTCATCAAACAACTTCACTTTGGTACGAGATTGCTTTGAAGCGGATGTCGATGAACTAGATGCTCGCTTCCTATGCACACTAGTATGCTCCTCTCCAACCTCGTCATCAACCCTAAAGGAAGACGAAGTATACATCTCTTCAAATCCTTGGGTGGGAGCTGTATCAGGTGGTGTCGATATTGAATTAGTAGGCTCCTTGTTCATGCTCATGGTTAATGCTTCCTTACCCGTGGCTATTGTCCTTTGAAAAACTGCATAATATAGTTCTTTATACGGCAATGTTTGAGTTCTAAATTTTTTTGACATTGGATGTGCTTGTGTCAATTTCATACTTAGGTCAGTGGAATGTTTGTATAACAAAAATATATATAAGAACCCACTTTAAAGTTTTCTAGTTACCTCTATGCATGCATCCCATACCATATCATCTGTCACAAAAACATGCTTCACTTCATTTCACCCAAAACCAGAGAGTTTCGTTCAAGGGTGATCCCATTCATTCCAATCGGCACGTAGATTTTTATATAAATTCTTAAGCTGATCCAGTTGATAGATCCAGTTTGTTTGCTTGGTATACTCCTATAACAATAGTTTCCAACATGACTTGGTGAAATTACTCGTAGGCCTATGACCTTCTTGAACTAGATCCTGACAACACTCTAAAAATATTCTTTTCAAGTCCGATGTCCATTCCGCTTTGACAATATTTTGATCTTTTTCTTTTAATGAACCAGTAGGGATATAGGCCGAACCCCCCCTCCAACCTTCGAGAGGGATTTCTCAAACAAAAAAAAAAACCTACAAAATATTTCATTTTAAGATGAGAAATTGGCTATTTACATTGGAGATGTGGAACGGGACCTCCTAGGGAATACTTAAGCCCTAGGATTAGGGTGAACTCCTTTGGGTGTAAAACTAATTTTTATTCCCTTTATTTCAAACAATAAGTTGGCCACATGGTGTTGCAATAGATAATTGACAAGTTGCAGTACAAACATTTGCTTCATAACCTTCAATCTATGTAGAAAACCAAAACATAATTCCATGAAAATGTTCATACAAGCCTCCGAGTTCTTAAACAACAATAAAATTCTCTAGAGATATGAACATTTATTTCGAGCAAAAATGATAACTACAAACTCACAGATGGGTACTAGTGGAACCATAAATACCTTTTCCTTCTCTTGGGAGCATCTTGCTTTGCCTCTGAATCAACCTTTGGCTCAGGATTTTCTTTGTACTGGATATTTTTCAAGAGGAGGAGAACAAGAAGTAGAACCAGAATTAGAAGGAGAAGGAGAAGGATAAGCTTCTTTAGTAATTTCTGTTCCCCTTTTCTTTCCTCTTCCTCTTCCGTTAGCAAGCTTTTACGAGGTGGCATAAGAAAAAATAATAACAAAAATGTAGTTGCAAATTTAGAGAAAGCACACGTAAATATCAAAAGCCCATTTTCCAAATGTAACTTACGTTAACAATTACATTACCAAACTGGACATAACCATTGATGCAACTATATTACGTTCTAAACCCATTAATAGATTGGAACGTAAGTTAGTTGCATCAATGGTTTCGTTTTATCCATTTGCAGAAGGTAAACACAATTAAATTGTGTCCATAGTTACGTTTTAAGAGCGTAAAACAAAACGTAGGGGTCTTACGTTAACAATTTTGTTACCAAACCGGACATAATCATTAACGCAAATATATTACTTTATGAACCTATTATCAGATTAGAACGTGATGTATTGACATCAATGGTTATGTTTCAGCCATACGCAGAAGGTAAACATATTAGTATTGCGTCCATCGTTACATTTAAGAACGTAAACATAAAGTCCAGCACGAAACGTAAATTACTTACGCTAATAATTTCTTTACCAAATTGGACGTAACCTTTGACATAAATCTATTATATTCTGAACCCATTATTAGATTGGAACGTAACTTAGTTGCGTCCCGATATATGTATGTGGTTCATGTACAGAAATGCAAAATCCAACACAAAAAAAGAATGAATGATTCTTATATTGGATTTTGGGTTTTATTTTCTAAACGGAAAATCAATTGTGTTGGGTTGGAGGAGGGAAAGTTTGAGTGTTATGATTTGTTTTTGAGTTATTAGAGGTAGGGTTCCATTAAACTAGGGTTATTGAGATTCGAGAGGTGCCGTGCTAAATTGTCAGACTGTAATGAGATTCAGGAGCTTCTTGGCGTCTTCCAGGATGCACGACGACAAATGAGCACGATCGTTGGGCTTCGAGCAGTGGAGAACATTATAATCAATTCGTCGATCAAGGATATAGATGACGAACAAATATTTGATGTTTTTTTTTCTTCAAAATTCAATGGCAAATTAAAATCTTACTATCATTGGGCTTCGAGCAATGGAGAACAATAGAATCAATTCGTCGATCAAGGATATAGAAGACGAGCAAATATTTGTTGTTTTTTTCTCTTCAAAACTCAACGGTAAATTAAAGTCATTTACACCACCAGTTGAATGCTAGTACGTCAATCGGGCTGAGTGGAATCAGAAAAACCTTCGGGCTGAGTAGTATTTTTCATTTTTCATGAAGGAAGTCTCACACTTGCATCAGCGACAGATGTGTGGGCATCTTTAGGCTGCTCTAACTATTATCAGCCGTCCGATTCGATTCAACATCGGGATGCGTTGCCTATCTTCAGATGGTCATGAGCTTCATCGGACGGTGTCCGTAACTGCAATCTAGTACCAAGAGGGTGATAAATCGAATTCCCCGTGAAGGCCCGGATGGTTGCCACGAACCTAGTTATAGAAAGTATGGAGAGATCGGACGGATGCCGTTGGTTTAGTTTGAGTTCAAAATTGTGTCTGATGCACCAGGTTTCATCTCTGTCTCTCAGCCGCCGCCGCCGCCGCCGCCGCCCTTAAGCTTCCTGTTGCTGAAGCGGCGGTTCTTCGGACGACGATATGGACTTGAAGGTCGGTCTCTCTATCACCCAGACATCTGTGCTGTGCTGTGCTGTGTTGCCCGAGCCACAGCGACCACCATCGTGATCGGCTACAACCTCCGCCACCGCTCTCGCCGCCGTTACCACCGTCGTGCGTATCACTACGATCACCGGCGGGCTCCACCGAAGGATCCAATTTCTAGAGAAATCTGATCTGGAGCAATGATCCCATGAAAAAAAATGATTTTTTTTTTTACAAAGAGAGTAAATCGACACTTCTACCATGGCCCCGAAGTACTCCATTTGAGAGAGAGAGAGAGAAAGAGAGAGAGAGAGAGAGAGAGAGAGAGAGAGAGAGAGAGAGAGAGAGAGAGAGAGAGAGAGAGAAAGAGAAAGAGAAAGAAACCCTTTGTTCTTGTAGAGTTTTCCTTAAGAATCTTCGATTAGATCCATTGAGTCTACCGAATGATTTCAATCTGCTCAAACGCCGCGAGAGGGGCGGACTTCTGGGCATGCTCTGCATCAGATGGCTGTGCTGCAACGGAGCCGCTTGCGTCGGATTGCTATGCTGCTCTCTTTTCATGCCCGGTAGCGAGAGATGCTCCCACGTGTTGCAGACACAGCTTAAAAGTTTCTCCATTTTAGTATAGTCTAATTAGATTTGACGAGTGCTGTAGATTCGTAGATTCTATTAGGTTCTTGTAGAGTTTTCCTTAAGAATCTTCGATTAGATCCATTGAATCTACCGAATGATTTCAATCTGCTCAAACTCCCAGCCAAGCTCAAGACGAGCTGTGCCATTTATTTCATTATTTTCTGAATGTATAACTTCCTGGTGCTTTTTGTGATCAAACTTATGCCAGATTTGTTCTGATGATGTTAGGCCCTGTATGATTCTGGTGCTCAAGCTAGAACAGACCGTGAGTTTCTTCTGCGGATTGCCATTCGGAACGATGATAGGCCAACATTTGTTTCTCAAGTGAAAGAGATGCGGGAACTAGATGACAGCCCGTATATGAAGGATAATTTATTCCCACCTGAAATTTTTCGGTGGATTTGTGTCGTTGGTGCAACAAATTGTGCCACAGCGTTGCTTGAAGGCGAGACAGGTCTGTTGGTGGACCTTAACAAACCGTTTCTATTAGGAACATACCCATTGACTGAAGGAGCTTCATGTTTATACTATGACTTGGTGGAGCTGTTTCTTCGACATGGTGCTCGGACTGATGTCATAAGTACAGAAAGTCATTTCAGAAATAACTTACTTCCACTCGATGCTGCGCTTCTAACATTACAGTATGGATACTATATCGCAGATTTTGCTTTCTAGTTTCTTTTCCAAAGCGAGCTGTAATTAGTTTGTAATTTACCACCAGATGATGTTCAGTTGTTGTTCTTTGCATTTTTTTGATGGGCTTTTACATTTTCTTGTTGCAGCCATAATTCCTACCCACTTGATTGGTCTCCGGAAGAATCGATCTACAAGTTGATTACTAGTCTTTGCATGCCAATGATGGTTTGTTCATTTTTTTCCTCCTCTCTCTCTTCAGATTTTATATATGCTTTGACATATCTACATGGTATACAATTTTATGCGTTCAAGAAGACAAACATTAAACGCGAAGGGTTCTTATCGTGATCTTCTGATGCTTTTCGCAGAAAGAACCACTGAAAACTATTAGGTTGCTTGCAAGGGGCACAAAGGATGTCAATGAGGTCTTTGATTCTTATGTCAGGGAAGGAAAGTTAGTTGAGACGGCTACTTTGCTCATGGTTGCGAAGGAACGTGTAATGACAAACACACTACAAAGCAAGGATGGTTCTGTTGTCGATAGAAGCAAGACTATCCGCCAAAGCATTAAAGAAGAGATTTTCTCACTAGTGGATAAGGAAGTTGAATTATCGATGGACAATGGTGAAAGGAGTAATTTGATTCGGACATGCAGAGGTAAGAGGGTGGCCCTGATGTCTGCATTGAGGCTGCTTAAGCTGTTTCAGCAGTCTGGTGATGCTATTGAGTCGTATCTTCGATCACAGAAGAGCTATGTTTCAATTGTATGTGTTTTTTGCTTATTTCTCTTGCTTTTATGATTGCATTATACATAGGAGTTGACGATCATTGTTTTCTCTCTCTCTCTCTCTCTCTCTCTCTCTCTCTCTCTCTCTCTCTCTCTCTCTCTCTCTCTCTTCCCCCAACACTTGTACATCTAGTCTTTGGGTGTATCGTCAAAAGTAGTTGTAGTTGTTGCTTAAAATTGTTAATACTTTAATCAGTTTTGGAGCCTTCCCTCATTTTATGTCTTTCTTCACTATCCCCGGTTCAAGCACTAAGAGGTTAGAGAAGATTCGAGGGGACTTTTTCTTGGGAGGTTTGGGTGAGAGAGACGACTTATATAGTTGACTCGAAGTGATTTGCTCTGCCTTAGAAGTTGATTAGCTTGTTATTAGAAGTCTTTGATTATTTAAGAAGTGGTTACTTACTTACTTGGGATGTGGCTTTAGAGGTTTGAACTTTGAACTAGAAAGGAAGAGTTTGTGGAGAAGGGCGGTGGAGTGGAATTACAGAAAAAGGAGGAGGTTGGGCTTCGCAGGAGTCTTATGAGGTTTGTTTGTGAATATGGTTCTAAACATTGGCCGATACCGGTATGTATCGGTTTTGGCTGGACTAGGACTGGTACAACTCTTGATCTTGATACTTGGCTTGTTTCGGTAGGTATCGGTACGTACCAGTCCGTATCGGCCGATTCAAGTTGGTACCGACTAGTACGAACCGGTACCGACATGTTTAAATTAATTTTTTTCTATGTTTGGTTTTATTTTTTTTGGTCTCAATCAGAATCGGTCCGCTTCGGCCAATACTGGTACGTATCGGCCTAAGACCGACCAATGCCCAAAATCTCCTTTTCTCTAGGCAAGATGGGATTTATTTGTGGTCTTGGACACCTCACCTTATCTATCTTGGCTTTCTCGCCTCAGGAGTCTTGGCTATTAGCTAATGGATTTTGGTCGTCACAACACATACTGCTCTTTTACGGAGTCATTGTTTGATTTTCCAGGTTGTGTGGGATTGGTAGTTTGAGTTTGAGGATGCCCTTTTTTGCATTATTGTATTGGAGTAGGTTGACAACATATGAAAATGATGTTATTCTTTGAAGAGCTTCCAACGATGGAAGATTTTGGGCGGGCCATTGTCTAGTGCAATGGTGAAGTCTTGGGTTATCAAGCACAAGTGCACTAACTAGAATATTGAGAGCCATAACTTATGCAAAATGTTAAAAGGTGTGGGCATCGAAATTAGCCCACGGGTCGAACCCGATTTTTACACAAAAAAATAAGCCCGCACCCGATGGCCTTCGGGTCAAACCCGATTTTTACAAAAAAAATGGGCCCGCACACAACGGCCCGCATGCGAAACTTGGGCCCGCACACAACGGCCCGCATGCGAAACATGGGCCCGCACACAACGGCCCGCATGCGAAACTGGGCCCGCACACAACGGCCCGCATGCGAAACTTGGGCCCGCACACAACGGCCCGCATGCGAAACTTAGGCCCGTACACAACGGCCCGCATGCGAAACTGGGCCCGCACACAACGGCCCGCATGCGAAACTTGGGCCCGCACACAACGGCCCGCATGCGAAACTTGGACCCGCACACAACGGCCCACATGCGAAACTTGGGCCCGCACACAACGGCCCGCATGCGAAACTCGGCCCGCGTGCAAGCTCAACCCGCGCACCATGGCCCAACTTAAAGCAGACGGGTCCCACCGGACCCGCGACTCGAACACAAAGAGGGGGGCCCACCGGCCCCCCCCTCTTGAAAACCGTGCCCCCTCCTCATGGAGAGGTGGGGCCGGCCCTAAAAGAAAGGGAAAAAGAGAAAGAAAAGAAAAGAAAAAGAAAAGAAAAAAGAAAAGAAAGGAAAAATAAATCAAAACCGCCTCGATGCGGGGGGAGGTGGCGTGGACGTCTACGTAGCCGTAGATCCGCGACGATCCCTCGATCCAACGGACAAGATGACGTTGCGTCGCCATCCGATCCAAAAGTGCAACAAGAATAACAACTCGATCTTTAAAGATCGAGTCACATCTAGCCCATAACCACTCCAACTAAAAAGGAGGAAATCGGGTTTGTTTCCCCAAATAAGGGAACAATACCTCGATGGTTATGAGGGGAGATATTGGAGGAAACAAAAAGATTTCAGCAATATCTCCCCCAACCGCCCCCCTTTGCCTATAAATAGAAGGGGTCGGGGAAGGCATAAAAGGTCCGAAATGCTGAAGACGAAAGAGCGCTACGAAGAAGCTCCAACGCTTGAAGACCGAAGGCTTCACGAGGCACGGCAAGCATATCCTACGGGAGTCCTTGGCCCTTCAAGTCCTCATCAACGTGAAGACCTTGCACTCGGAGATCAGAGCTTCGACTCCTCGCACGAAGAAGAAAGCTTGGAGAAGAAGACCCGGAGCCGTCATCACCCGATTGCTCCAACGATCTTCATCAGCTCCGAAGACGCCATAAGCAAAGGCCGGAGAAGAAGATCGAAGCCGACAACACCCGTCGTCTTCAACAAAGGCATCAACTCCTTGCACGTAGAAGAAAGCCGGGAGAAGAAAGCCTGAAGCCGGTGCTACCCCTGCCGCCTTCGTCAACCAAAAGCCGACGCTACAACCGTCGTGCCGAAGCCGGTGCTACCCCCGCCGTCTTCATCAACAAAAGTCGACGCTACAACCGTCGCACGAAGATCGGTGCTACCCCCACCGAAAAGCCAAGCCGACGCCACAACCGTCGAGGAAGTCGGAAGAAGAAAGAAGCCTTGAAGAAGGAACGCCAGTCGTTCGAGGAGAAGATCGAGTCAAAGCTAAAGTCAAAGCCGACGCAAGAAGCCAAAGCAAACGCCCCGGTAAAGCCCGCGCTAAAGCAACGCACGTGCCAAAGCCAAGCAACTACGACGGTCACGAGCAAAGCACCGCACGTTCTAGCCGACACGACGCGAAGTCCGGAAGAACTAAAGCATCGCAAGCCTCTACCCGCCTACGTTCAACCGCAAGCGCCAAAGCAAAGCAAAAGCCTGAGCCACGCCAAAGCTACGCCAAAGCCAAAAGCTAAAGCCAAAGCTGACGCCAAAAACACGATTGACGCTGCGAACCGACGATCAAGGACGCCGAGGTCGAGCAAGGATCGAGGAAGACACGAAGACCGAGGAACGAAGCCCAAAGCCTCCCTAGCCGAGAAAGCGCGAAGCACGGACGGGACAAAATCAACGGCGGAAACTCCTTAGCCTCTCAAAAACCCTCACCCTGTAAAGACCCCTGTCCTGGGCAACCCCTTCAAAGCTCTCGCACGAATACCACGTGGAGACGCGGATCAAAGGGACCCTCCAGAGGATCTCTCCCACAATCTCCTGATCAAAGAAAATTTGTAATCTCGTGTGATCCGCAATAAAGACGACCCGAATCTTTTTCCGCGACCACAGATTTCTGGCACGCCCGGTGGGACCTCCTCTCCTTTCATCCGTACGTTTGATGGAGTTACTTCAAGTTCGCCATGGCCGGAACGAACGACGATACGTTTGCTCCAACAAGCCTCTCACCTATCGCCGAGTCTCCACTACTCCAACACGGCGATCCAGAAAACCCGGTGGATGACATTCCCCCGGTAGTACGCGTTTACACTCGGCGTACTCAAACTCTTGCGGACTTCTTTACGCCAGAAACTGCTGCCGAAGATGCCCGCCAAGGCGCCAATGAGGCCTCGGTGCATGAAGAAACGAGCCTCAATCCTGGAACATCTGTCCAGAAATTTGGGGAGGACCAGCCCCAACCCCGAACCCGTTCGGGTTCTCCAGCGGACTTTGCACCTCCCTTGCCAGGGGCAAACATCCGTCATCAAACAGAAACAAGTCAGCGTAACTACGTCTCCGACGATGATGGCGAGGGTGCGGGCATGCAACATCGGGACGTCCTGCGACATCATCCTCCGTCCGCTCTCCAGCTCCAAGTCATGCAAATGGGTGAACACATGGCTCAGCTCACCCGACTAATGGAAGAGAAGGATCGTCACATCAACACCTTGCTTCAGAAGCTGGGTGCCAGGGATGTCGCAACATTCGGTCAACCTCCTGCTTCTCCAGTAGCTGCTCCAGCCCCGTCTCCAACTCCTGCTCTGGCAGAAGTTGGCCCGGCAACACTAGCAATTACTCCTGCACTTTCCTCGGCTCCCGTGCCGGTCTCGATAGCCGCACAACCTTCAGTGGCAGCAACGATGAATGCCCAGCAAATACAAGCACTGGTGGCTGACATGATGCGTTCCCACGGCGGCAGCCTACCTCCGATTACGGCAGCATATTCGAAGCCTTACACTACAAGGATCCAGCAGCTGCGCTTCCCTACCGGGTTCCAGCCACCAAAGTTCCAACACTTCGACGGAAAGGGGAACCCTAGGCAACACATTGCCCACTTCGTCGAAACTTGCAATAACGCCGGCACATACGGCGACGAGATGGTGAAGCAGTTCGTTCGCACACTCAAAGGTAATGCTTTTGACTGGTATGTTGATCTTCCTCCAGGATCCATTGACAGTTGGGATCAAATGGAAAGAGAATTCCTCAACCGCTTCTACAGTACTCGGCGCATCGTTAGCATGACCGAGCTTACTGCCGTCAAGCAAAGGAAGGACGAATCAGTAATCGACTACATCGATCGATGGAGGAATCTCGCCCTGAATTCACGAGACCGTTTGTCGGAAGACTCGGCTATCGAGATGTGCACCCAAGGCATGCACTGGGGCTTACTCTACATCCTCAAGGGGATCAAGCCTCGGTCCTTCGAAGAACTTGCAACTCGAGCCCATGACATGGAGCTCAGCTTAGCAAATCGCGGGGACTCGAAGACCAAAGACTTCCTGAAGGTGGAAAAGAAAGACAAACCGCCGGCACCCAAATCAAAGCAAGTTAACGTCGCCGACATCGCCTCGGCCTCCAAGCCACTCAAAATCAGCGGTAAGTCGGATCAAGAAAAGGGAACTGCCATACCACCGCCTCTACCCCAAAGACAGTCGAAGATGACTCTAGAAGAACTCGAGGCCAAAGAGTATCCATTTCCAGACTCGGAAGTCTCCTGCATGTTCGATCAACTGCTACAAGAAAAGATGATCGAGCTTCCTCCTTCAAAAAGGCCCGAACAGATGCATCGGGTCAACGATCCGCTCTTCTGCAAATACCACCGGCTGGTCAGCCATCCTATTGAGAAGTGTTTCGTCTTCAAAGAGAAGATCATGGCACTAGCAAAGCAAGGAAAAATCGAGGTCGACTCCAGCGACGTTGCAACGGCAAACATGACATCCATCACCTTCGGTTCGTTTCAACCGGTACTCGTTGCTACCCACCAGAGAAGGCCCAAGTTGCGCATCAATCGCCAAAGGCCAATTGCGAAGTTAGCTCCACAACGGAAGATCTCAAGACGACAGCAGTACGCTCCTAAGCTCGCTGAGAAAGAAACGTCACTGCCCTGGGGGCAACCGTCGCCTACATCGACGTCTCTCTCAAACAAAGCTATGTCCCAACGGAATCTCCAGACAAGGTACGAGCAAGGAGACCCGGAAGTCGGTCTGTTAGGCCAGCCTTCAGGTAAATTCGACTACTACGTCCTCTATTCCAAACCTTCGTCTGTCTCAATAGAAGAAATCGAGCCCACCGGCTGGGAGTCAGAAGGCGAACCACCAAGGTCCCCAGAGGAGCAAGGCTCCCCGACTCATGGAGAACCCACAAATCTCCAGACAAGGTACGAGCAAGGAGACCCGGAGGTCGGTCTGTTAGGCCAGCCTTCAGGTAAATTCGACTACTACGTCCTCTATTCCAAACCTTCGTCTGTCTCAATAGAAGAAATCAAGCCCACCGGCTGGGAGTCAGAAGGCGAACCACCAAGGTCCCCAGAGGAGCAGGTCTCCCCGACCCATGAAGGACCTACCACTCCCACTCCAGAGCTTCACCTTGGTAACGAAGAATCCACTGATGAAGATGCATGGGTCGTGTTGCCTCGCAGACGAAGGCCATGGATGCCAAGAAGTCGCAAGTTCGATCGGGTAACAAGAAAGCTTCCGGAACGAAGAACTTACAAAAAGAAAAGCAAAGCTCCAGGAAGGAGGGGATTCAAAGTACCGCCAGCAGATCCTGATGATCTCCTCCTGCAAAACCCCCCGGAACCGGCAACGTTGCAAGAGTTCTTCCCCGATTACTTCCTCCCAGCTGATCAGCTGCACGAAGCCTCCTGTTGCATGGTTGAGATTCACGTGGCGCCGGAAGAAGAAGATAGGATCAAGCCTTCCAAAGAAAGCAACACCATCAACGATGAGGATGATTCCGACAAAGAAAGCACTACCGCTTACGATGAGGCAATTCTACACTTGCCACTCATAGAAGCACTACACCTCCCAGAGAAAGCTCGCCTAGCAATGGCCGAGGCTTTGACAGACCCAGACAGCTACAAAAGAACGAGGAAAAACACCGAGAAGGACGAAACTCAGTGTTCTAAAAAGCGGTCTAGGCGGCCGCCTAGGCGGCGCCTAGGCGCTAGGCGGCCCCCCACCGCCTCGCCTAGGCCCTAGGCGCTCCAGAAAAGCGGCCAAGCTCCCAGGCGGAGCTAGGCGGCCGCCTAGGCGGTCTAGGCGGGGCAAGGCGGCCGCCTAGGCGGTCTAGGCGGGCTGAGGCTGGCCAGGCGGACCAGGCGAGCCAGGCGGGCTGAGGCTGACCAGGCGGGCCAGGCGGGTTGAGGCTGGCCAGGCGGACCAGGCGGGCTAGGCGGGCCAAGCGGACCATGTTTGCTTTTGTTCTTATTAATCACTCAATCTTGAATTATGGTTATATACTTGTTCTTTAAAATAATGGTTTGGGATAATCTTGAACTTATATTAATTTTTAAACATATATATATATTATATAATATCAAAATAATAATTAAAATAATTAAAAAAAAGGCAAAACGCCTAGGCGCCGCCTAGGCCCCGCCTAGGCCGCCTAGGCGCTAGGCGGCCCCCCACCGCCCGACTAGCGCCTAGCGCTTTTTAGAACCTTGACGAAACTATTGTCTCATGTAACGCAGCAATAACCTTCTCAGACGAAGATCTGCAGCTCGGAACACGACTGCACAATCGACCTGTCTACGTCTCGGGATACATCAACGAGAAGCCGGTAAACCGAATCCTGTTGGATTGCGGCTCCGCCGTCAACATCATGCCTATCCAAACAATGCGCCAGCTCGGCATCACCACCGACCAGCTCTCACAAAGCCAGCTGGTCATTCAAGGGTTCAACCAAGGAGGACAGTCCACCATAGGGATCATTCGTCTAAAACTCTCTATCAGTCAGCTTGACACGATGGTTCTTTTCCACGTCATTGACTGTCAAACATCATATCACCTTTTGCTGGGAAGACCGTGGCTGCACGAAAACGGTGTCGTAGTGTCTACCTGGCACCAATGCCTCAAGTACTACGAGGAAGGTCTGGAAAAGTGCATTGTTGCAGACAACAAGCCATTCAATGAGGCTGAAGCGCACCTCGCCGATGCCAAATTTTACCAAGCAAAGGACCTTGTTGCAGAAGTCCTTCCAGCTAAAACTCCTCGAACTCAGAAAGCTAAAAGTATGGAGCAGGATGAAGCTCCGCCAACTCCAAAACCGGTACCACCATCTAAGGCGATACACGAAGTCAAAGAAGTGCTAGCGCCGAGACGAAGAATGCGCATCAGCTCCAAGCCAAGATCCATGAAGCACACTCCATTACCTGCCCAAGCTACGACAGTCTTACGCCTCACACCTCAGTGGCTTCGCAAAGATGAACCACCACCTTTTGCCTCGCCAAAAGGGATGGTCCAGCCGCTATCGGAAGCTAATGTCATCACTCTGCAAGAGATGACACTGCCACTACCCAGCCTGGGGCAAGCTTCAAGTTCACCAAAACCCATCAATCCCTTCGAATCCAGCCAACTCACATTCAAGCCAAAAGGAAGCTGGGGGCAAAATGCCGCCAAGCTGCTGTTCAAAGCTGGTTACGACGAAGGCAGTGCCGCACATATGAGTACGCTCCTGCCAGCTCCAATACCACACGGGATGACTAAGACTCAAGCCCACTTACTCCAGGGTGGCGAGCAGATCCCACCAAATCGGCGAGGCATCGGCTCTCGTCAAACCCCGATGGTCATCAAGATAACAGGAGAGAAGACATTCACCTCTAACTACATTGAGGTGAAGTTGGTGAATGAAGCGGAGGAGGGATCGCCAGCCTCCGATGCACGCTCCACCAATATCATTCATCCTGCTACAAAGGGCGCCAGAAAAAGGCGATGTCAAGCTCGGCGTCGGACCGTACATCAAAAGCAAAAGAAGAGCGTCAAAAACCAGGCAAGTCAAAATCCTATATCAGTATTCAAAAGACTTGGGCCAATCAGACAAGCAAAGCGAAGGTCAGTATTCGACCGCTTGGGAAAGCCACCCACTGAGGTGAGAAAAATCATTCCCACCCACCCACCCACATTCTTTCAAACTGCCAATGTTCCCAATATCATTCTGGTCTCTCTTAATCATATCACAATTACCGACTCCTCGGTCGACAACACTTCTACTTCGGACGACGAGTTGCCTAGTGCACCGCCAGTCCTCGAAGAAGGGGGGCAATCTACCGTCGACGATCTGAAAGAAATCAACTTGGGGACACAAGAGGATCCTCGGCCTACATTCGTAAGTGCACTCCTGACTCCCGAAGAGGAAGCCGCGTACATCAAACTACTCCAAGAATACAGAGATGTCTTCGCATGGTCCTACAAGGAAATGCCGGGACTTGACCCCAAGATCGCAGTACACCAGCTTGCTGTCAAGCACGGAGCTAGCGCCATCAAGCAAGGACAAAGACGTTACCGACCGGAACTGGTACCGCAAATAGAGGGCGAAGTCAACAAGCTCATTGAAGCCGGCTTTATCCGAGAAGTTAAGTATCCAACGTGGATCTCCAGCGTGGTCCCAGTCAAGAAGAAGAACGGCCAGATCAGAGTATGCGTGGACTTCAGGGACTTAAACAATGCATGCCCCAAAGATGACTTCCCACTGCCAATCACAGAACTAATGGTGGATGCAACAACAGGCCATGAAACACTAACCTTCATGGATGGATCCTCAGGCTACAACCAGATCCGGATGGCGCCCAAAGACGAAGAGCTTACGGCATTCCGCACGCCAAAAGGGATCTACTGCTACAAAGTCATGCCTTTCGGCTTGAAGAACGCAGGAGCCACTTACCAACGAGCCATGCAAAAAATTTTCGACGATATCCTTCACCAGAATGTAGAATGCTACGTCGACGACCTCGTGGTAAAATCAAGACAAAAGTCCACACATCTTCAAGACCTCGAGCTAATCTTCAAGCGACTTCGAAGGTACCAACTCCGCATGAACCCGCTTAAATGCGCATTTGGGGTCTCCTCGGGAAAGTTCCTCGGCTTTGTCGTACGCCATCGAGGTATCGAAATAGATCAAACCAAGATAGATGCTATCCTCAATATGCCGATCCTGAAAACCGTGCGAGACCTCCGAGGTCTCCAGGGCCATCTAGCATATATCAGAAGGTTCATCGCCAACTTAGCTGGAAAATGCAGACCCTTCAGTCGCCTCATGAAGAAAGGAGCAGCATTCAAGTGGGATGAAGCTTGTCAGGAAGCCCTCCAAAACATCAGGGATTACTTACTCAAGCCCCCGGTTCTGACAGCACCAGTTCAAGGAAAGCCATTGGTCCTTTACATCAGCGCCCAGGAGCAGTCCTTGGGGGCACTCCTGGCTCAAGACAACGAGCAAGGCAAGGAAACAGCATGCTACTATTTGAGCCGCACTCTCATCGGCGCGGAGCTAAACTACTCCCCGATTGAGAAGGTCTGTCTGGCGCTCATCTTCGCTACAAAAAAGCTGCGACACTATATGTTAGCTCACGCCATCAGGCTCATCTCAAAAGCCGATCCGCTCAAATACATCATGTCAAGACCAGTGCTCTCCGGACGTCTGGCCAAGTGGGCTTTGCTCCTCCTTGAGTTTGACATCACCTTTGTCCCTCGTAAAGCGGTCAAGGGTCAAGCTCTCGCAGACTTCCTAGCAGAATACCCCCTTCCAGCAGAGTGGGAACTATCGGAAGATCTCCCAGACGAAGAAGTATTCTGCATCGACATCGCCCCTTCTTGGAAAATGTTCTTCGACGGTGCGGCCAGGCAAGATGTAGCAGGAGCGGGAGTTATATTCGTCACACCAAACGACGAAGTACTTCCCTTCTCGTTTCTACTATCAGAGCCATGCTCCAACAACAGGGCGGAATATCAAGCTCTGATCATTGGCCTCGAACTCGCCAATGATATGAAACTTCAAGGGCTCACAATTTTCGGCGACTCTCAACTCGTCATCCAACAAATATTGGGGGCATACGAGGTCAACAAAGAAGATCTCGTGCCATTGCACATACGAGCCCTGAAACTCCTTGGTACACTCAAAGATGCTTCAATCCAGCATGTCCCCAGAAACCTCAATCAGCAGGCTGATGCGCTTGCAAATTTAGCGGCTACACTTCCGTTCCCAGAAAAAAGCCAACTCATCATCCCTATCTGTAAGAGGATGGTAATCACCGAAGAGGACCTCCCTATGGGGATCCCAGACCAAGTCAACGCAGTACACGTTTTCGTGACCGACGAGCTAGACTGGAGACAGCCATTCATAGACTTTCTTGTCCACGGAAAGCTTCCTGAAGACCCAAAGCGTAAGGTCGACATTCGCCGGCGATCTCTGAAATTCTTCCACTTCAACAACGAGTTGTACCGTCGAAGCTACGATGGTGCGCTCCTGAGGTGTCTTGCGAAAGAAGAAGCGGAAACAGCACTAGAAGAAGTCCATGCCGGGATCTGTGGCTCACATCAGTCCGGGCCAAAGCTGCACTTCCGCATCAGGCGGATGGGGTACTACTGGCCCACTATGATCAAGGACTCCCTCGGGTTTGCAAAAAGATGCCACACTTGCCAGCTGCATGGCGACTACATCCGTCAGCCTCCGGAACCTTTGCATCCAACCATCGCATCATGGCCCTTCGATGGATGGGGACTCGATATTGTCGGTCCGCTACCCAAGTCATCCAAGCAGCATCTTTATATCCTGGCGGCAACAGATTACTTCTCCAAGTGGGCTGAGGCAGTACCATTGCGAGAAGTCACCAGGCACTCTGTCATCAACTTCATCCAAAACGACATCATCTTCCGATACGGCATCCCTCGCTATATCGTTACGGACAACGGGAAGCAATTCAAGAACTCCGCTGTCAGCCAATTTTGCGCCAAGTTCGACATCAAGCAAAGGTGTTCAACCATGTACAACGCCTCTGCCAATGGCCTAGCTGAAGCTTTCAACAAAACACTCTGCAAACTTTTGGAGAAAGTCGTCTCAAAGTCGAAGAAAGACTGGCATGAACGCATGGGTGAAGCGCTGTGGGCATATCGCACCTCTTTTCGCACACCAACACAGGCGACTCCATACTCGCTGGTATACGGAGTAGAAGCTGTCCTCCCACTTGAACTCCAGATCCCGTCACTCAGGATAGCCATCCAGGAAGGCCTCATCGACGGCAACAATACTCAACTTCGCCTAGCGGAATTAGAAGCCCTAGATGAAAAGCGCCTCGAAGCCCAGCAACGCCTGGAATGCTACCAAGCCAGGCTAACCCGAGCCTTCAACAAAAAGATTCGCCCTCGATCCTTCCAAGAAGGAGAGTTGGTGCTCGCAGTCAAACGCCCCATCATCCTTTCGCATCGAGGAGGAAAGAAGTTCGACGCCAAGTGGGATGGACCGCACGTTGTCAAAGAGGTCTACTCCAACGGCGCATATCTTCTCACCACGCCAGAAGGGCTTACGCTCGGCCCTATCAACGGCAAGTACCTCAAAAGGTACTATGCCTAAAAGCAAGGCGACACCCCTTGCAAAAAAAAAAAAAAAAAAAAAAAAAAAAAAAGGAACTACGTGTGACTTGATCCCTCTCAGTAGGGTACGTAGGCAGCCTGTAAAGGTTCAGTCCAAACAAAAGAAAAACACAACCAAGCTCTGCCATTCCAGAATACAAGTCCAAAAAAAAATAGATGCATGATATTAAGTTATCACCAGATAAAGAAAAACAGAACTACAAGTCTGTTCAGCAGAAATGACAAGAAAGAAAAGGAAATGCGACATGCTAGTAAAGCGAATCAAATCCTTTGAGACGTTGGAGCAGCTCGCCGTCAGTAACCTCCATGCGCTCCAACTCTGAAGACCGAGAAGCTACCCGCTCCCGATGCGCCGCCAGCTCGATACGCTGCTTTGCCAAGTCTGCTCCAGAAGACTTCTCGATCGTCTCAGCTTTCTCGAAAGATGCGCGAGCAGCCTCTAGCTTCTTCCGCGCCCGAACAAGGCTCGCAGCGGCAAGTGCATGCTGCGCCTCCAGTCGACGCTCCTCGTCCTCGGCCTTTGCCAGTATCAGGGGAAGGTCATCTTCCATCGAAGCCCGTTTCAAGCAATGAGCTTCACTATCCGCCAAGAGAACACGCATCTGTGCCTCAAACAAAGAGCCATCTACCTGGAAGGCCGCCAGGTTCTTGCAAAACTCAGGCCCCTCAAGAACCCACCAGCTGCTCAAAGCGTCAAAGCCCTCTTCCTGGAAGGGTGCAAGCGTCGTCTGGATATACTTCCGACAGCTCTCCAAAAGAAGCACAGAGAGAAGGTCCCGAGAACTGTACTTTCTCTTGTCTGCCTCTGAGTGCACGGGCAAGGTGGGCTCCGGCCCTGAAGGCTCAAATGAAGGAACCGCCTCCTGGACCATCGTCGTGATAACAGTCAGCGAAACCACCGGAGCCGAAAAAGGAGGCACAGGCAAACCTTCCGACAAAACGACTGCGGGAGTAGCCTCTGCCGGAGTACCGGACCTAGCTGGAGGAGTCTGTTCTCTCCCTACACTGGAGATCTCATCCTCCTCCCCAAAGCCCACCTGCTCCACGTCAATATCATCCAGGTTAACAGCACTGCCGGTAAAGTCTGCTCCACACGCTCCCAAAAGCTCCAAGTTATCCCAGGGAACATCCAGCCCGCCACCTTCAATCAACGTTGCTCTGATGGGAGAGCACTCCTGCCCAACCCCCTTCGGGGCAGACTCGCAGTCCGGTCCAGCAGACCCTGCCAAAATAAGAGCTGGACAACTCAGCCAACGAAGTAACAATACAAGCACAGAAATTTATGAGAAACTAAAAACAAGATATACCTGCAGCGTCCGACGAAGATACCCCAGAAGGAGGGATGACCCCATCGACAAAAAGCCCTGGCTCTCCGTCTCGAGCTGGCCCTGCCTCGCCAGCACCAGTCAAAGCTGCCTCACACAAGAGGTCCAACTTTCTCCTCTTGGGAAAAGCACCCCCACTCCAAGAAGCCTGAGTCTCAGGAAGGCCCTGAACCTTGGAGGACGGAGCCATCTCAACTTCTTGCACAGAAAGTGAAGCCTGGGAAGTACTCTCTCGACGGCCACAAGATTTCTCTGACCATCGCTCCTCGGACCAGAGACGGCGATCCTCTGACCCCGCCAAAGAGTCAAAAGGAAAGTCAGCCCGCTCGCTGCTAGCAAGGACGTCTAACGGAAGGCCAGCCAAGAGGGGAAGCACTGACCCGTTGACCCAGTGACGATACTCAGGAGTTGCGGCATCCTTGCCGCCCGACTTAATCCCCGGTGAGAAAGTACACCCAGTAAAACGATGGTAAAGTGCTCCCCAGAGGCGGTACGCCTCCTGCGGAGTATAACGTAACCGCAGGCGCAAAGGAGTCCCAGGCAACTCCTGCCGAAAACCCTGCTGACGAGCAAACCGGTGGGGAGAGTACCGGGCCACCTCCACTACATCCCCACGGCGCCAAACAAGATACCCAGGCCTGCAACTCACCATGCTCCAGTACAAAGGATCGGACATCTCCGTCCCATCGCACACCAGGGATTTCATAGTAGGCGCCAGTGCATTTTCCGATACAAATTCGAAGTCAGAGGGGCCCATGCGCCGTAAACACTCTCGGGCACTAGGCTTCGGACGCTCCCATGCATAAAAAGCATTCATTACACCTCCCACACAAGGAAGAAAGGGCACCGAGGTCGAAGGTCCACGCGCCGCGTAGATCCCCTTCGGAAAGTGGAGCCCAATCCAACCATAGAGGTAATGCAGGGGGCAAAAGGAACTGGCTCTGCCTACTTCCCCTCTTGCATTACCCGCACTCGATAGACTCCAGTAAGTGCCGCTAAGCCCGCCATACAACGAGCAGAGGATCGCCGGTGCCAGATTAAGGAACTCTCCAGTCACCATCCGAGCAGCTGCAAGGAAGGTCCCAGGGCGTACCACATCCCCTTCCCAGGGTAAAGCAAAGCGGCAGAGAAAGAGTACTAACCCCGCAGACCAGTAAACAGCACGCCAGTCATCACTACACTCTTCAAGTCCCAAGACTTCCCAGGGACGCTGCGCCCCGGCCATGGAGCACCACTTTTTCTTCAGAGATTCGATCGGTCGCCGGAAGGTGCCAGGCGCCGGCTTCTTTGACGAGGCATATCTCCATATCGGGTGACTCGAAGGAGGAGCGTGACGATACTCTCCTCGAAACCAGAAGTCCACCCAATCCGAGTGAAGTACCCGGTCTGACCGCTCGCGCGCCGCTATAATAGCATACGCCTTAAAAAGCAAAAGGCAGAAGCTAGGAGATTCATCTGGGTCCGTCAAAACCTCCAGGGAAGGAACCTCCTCCTGATAATAGCTCCGAACTTCGGGACACCCAGAGATGACGTGCACATCACGAAGGGTGATCCCGATTTCACCAGCTCCAGTCAAAAACGTATTGGTCTCGGGGCACCACTGCTCACACAAAGCCCGGTACATGCCGTCCGGTCGACTGTACTCCCAACAAGCTGGCTCCACAAACCTCGCCAAACGCTCCATCCCTGGCTCTGCCTCAACGCGCCGGACAGCTCTTTCATCCAGTCCCGAAAACCTCCCAGATAGGTGACATCTCCACGTGATTGAATCCCCACGCCCCAGCGCGTACGACGGGAGCATATCTTCAAAGCAACAACAGGGACCGGAACTGACTCATCTCCAGTATGGTGAAACGGTAACCCCAAGCTCGGCCGGACAATTTGCCGGGAAGACCCTTCGTCAGTAAGGATGCGCTCGCCAAGTTTTAACACTCGACAAGAGCCGTCGGTCACACCATCCTCGCAAACTCGCTCGTGCGTCAAAAGCTGAAGCACTGACAACCCGGTCTCCTGTCTCGAAGCACGGTGATGGGAGACTTGCGCGAAGGGGAAGCGAAGGTACGTACTCCCGTGGGAGACCGTATCAACAATCCAGCCGGAACTCGGAAAACTCTCGTAACGACGAGACCGGAAAAAGAAAGAAGACAAAGCCCAACTCAGATAGATTTCGAATACAAAAACGAAGAAATCGCGAAGGGGGTCCTTGAGCAAATAAAAAGAAAAGAGGGGGGTCACAGCAAAAAGCCGCGACCCTCTCCTTCTTTCCTGTTAAATCAGCAGGGGCGGGGCCTTGAGCAAATACAAAGAAAGAGGGGGGTCACAGCAAAAAAGCCGCAACCCTCTCCTTCTCTCCTGTTAAATCAGCAAGGGGGGGGGCCTTGAGCAAATAAAAAGAAAGAGGGGGGTCACAGCAAAAAAGCCGCAACCCTCTCCTTCTCTCCTGTTAAATCAGCAGGGGGGGGGCCTTGAGCAAATAAAAATAAAGAGGGGGGTCACAGCAAAAAGCCGCAACCCTCTCCTTCTCTCCTGTTAAATCAGCAGGGGGGGCCTTGAGCAAATAAAAATAAAAAGGGGGGTCACAGCAAAAAGCCGCAACCCTCTCCTTATCTCTCCTGTTAAATCAGCAAGAAAAAGGGGGGGCCTCGAGCGAATAAAGAAAGTAGAGGGGGGTCATGGCAAAAAGCCACGACCCCCTCTCTCGATCTTCCCTATTTTCATGCAGAGGGGGGGGGGTGCGTCGTCCCCGACTAAACACCGGCCATCGCACCCCCCGCAGCCCCGGCCGCCTCCGCCGCCAGCCTCCACTGCCCCGGCCGCCTCCTCCGTGCCCGCTGCGCCCGGCCCCCGCGCCGCCCGCGCACTGAGCCCGCAGCCCCGGCCGCCTCCGCGCCCTCGCGCCGCTCGCGCGCTGCGCCCGCAGCCCCGGCCGCCTCCGGCCCCCGCGCCGCCCGCACAGCCCGCCGCTGCGCCCGGCCCCCGCGCCGCCCGCACAGCCCGCCGCCGCACCTGCCCGCTCGCGCCCGGCTCCGGCCCCAGCGCCCTGCGCCAGCGCCGCCGGCCCCCGCACCCTGCGCCCGCGCCGCCGGCCCCCGCAGCGTGCCGCTCCGGCCCCGCGCCCTGCCGCTCCGGCCCGCAGCCTTGGCTGCACCCTCCGCACCCCGCGAACCCGGCTCCGCGCCCCTCCGCGCCCGTCTCCATCCCACGCGCCGGCCGCCATAGCAGCCCCCGGCCGCGCCCGTACCCTCCGGCCACCGCACCGACCCACGCCCACCATGCAAAGAAGAAGAAGAAGAAGAAGAAGAAGAAGGAGGAGGAGGAGGAAGACCCGCCTTGCTTGCGACCCTCCGCCATCCACGGGCCAGCGATCTTCCCTCCTCCGCGAACCCCATGGCGTCACCATCTTCATCCTCCGCGGCATCGTTGCGAAGCAAGAAACCCTAGCAGAGCTCTCGACTCCAAGCCGCCGGGAATCGCCGATAATGAAGAGAAACGAAATACAGGGGTCCTTTTAAAGACCTAATCCCACACGAATACGCGACTCAAGTCCAACCGCTACGCGTTTCCCGCGGGCGCGCTCGAACTTGAGGGGGCACTTGTGGGCATCGAAATTAGCCCACGGGTCGAACCCGATTTTTACACAAAAAAATAAGCCCGCACCCGACGGCCTTCGGGTCAAACCCGATTTTTACAAAAAAAATGGGCCCGCACACAACGGCCCGCATGCGAAACTTGGGCCCGCACACAACGGCCCGCATGCGAAACATGGGCCCGCACACAACGGCCCGCATGCGAAACTGGGCCCGCACACAACGGCCCGCATGCGAAACTTGGGCCCGCACACAACGGCCCGCATGCGAAACTTAGGCCCGTACACAACGGCCCGCATGCGAAACTGGGCCCGCACACAACGGCCCGCATGCGAAACTTGGGCCCGCACACAACGGCCCGCATGCGAAACTTGGGCCCGCACACAACGGCCCGCATGCGAAACTCGGCCCGCGTGCAAGCTCAACCCGCGCACCATGGCCCAACTTAAAGCAGACGGGTCCCACCGGACCCGCGACTCGAACACAAAGAGGGGGGCCCACCGGCCCCCCCCTCTTGAAAACCGTGCCCCCTCCTCATGGAGAGGTGGGGCCGGCCCTAAAAGAAAGGGAAAAAGAGAAAGAAAAGAAAAGAAAAAGAAAAGAAAAAAGAAAAGAAAGGAAAAAGAAATCAAAACCGCCTCGATGCGGGGGGAGGTGGCGTGGACGTCTACGTAGCCGTAGATCCGCGACGATCCCTCGATCCAACGGACAAGATGACGTTGCGTCGCCATCCGATCCAAAAGTGCAACAAGAATAACAACTCGATCTTTAAAGATCGAGTCACATCTAGCCCATAACCACTCCAACTAAAAAGGAGGAAATCGGGTTTGTTTCCCCAAATAAGGGAACAATACCTCGATGGTTATGAGGGGAGATATTGGAGGAAACAAAAAGATTTCAGCAATATCTCCCCCAACCGCCCCCCTTTGCCTATAAATAGAAGGGGTCGGGGAAGGCATAAAAGGTCCGAAAAGCTGAAGACGAAAGAGCGCTACGAAGAAGCTCCAACGCTTGAAGACCGAAGGCTTCACGAGGCACGGCAAGCATATCCTACGGGAGTCCTTGGCCCTTCAAGTCCTCATCAACGTGAAGACCTTGCACTCGGAGATCAGAGCTTCGACTCCTCGCACGAAGAAGAAAGCTTGGAGAAGAAGACCCGGAGCCGTCATCACCCGATTGCTCCAACGATCTTCATCAGCTCCGAAGACGCCATAAGCAAAGGCCGGAGAAGAAGATCGAAGCCGACAACACCCGTCGTCTTCAACAAAGGCATCAACTCCTTGCACGTAGAAGAAAGCCGGGAGAAGAAAGCCTGAAGCCGGTGCTACCCCTGCCGCCTTCGTCAACCAAAAGCCGACGCTACAACCGTCGTGCCGAAGCCGGTGCTACCCCCGCCGTCTTCATCAACAAAAGTCGACGCTACAACCGTCGCACGAAGATCGGTGCTACCCCCACCGAAAAGCCAAGCCGACGCCACAACCGTCGAGGAAGTCGGAAGAAGAAAGAAGCCTTGAAGAAGGAACGCCAGTCGTTCGAGGAGAAGATCGAGTCAAAGCTAAAGTCAAAGCCGACGCAAGAAGCCAAAGCAAACGCCCCGGTAAAGCCCGCGCTAAAGCAACGCACGTGCCAAAGCCAAGCAACTACGACGGTCACGAGCAAAGCACCGCACGTTCTAGCCGACACGACGCGAAGTCCGGAAGAACTAAAGCATCGCAAGCCTCTACCCGCCTACGTTCAACCGCAAGCGCCAAAGCAAAGCAAAAGCCTGAGCCACGCCAAAGCTACGCCAAAGCCAAAAGCTAAAGCCAAAGCTGACGCCAAAAACACGATTGACGCTGCGAACCGACGATCAAGGACGCCGAGGTCGAGCAAGGATCGAGGAAGACACGAAGACCGAGGAACGAAGCCCAAAGCCTCCCTAGCCGAGAAAGCGCGAAGCACGGACGGGACAAAATCAACGGCGGAAACTCCTTAGCCTCTCAAAAACCCTCACCCTGTAAAGACCCCTGTCCTGGGCAACCCCTTCAAAGCTCTCGCACGAATACCACGTGGAGACGCGGATCAAAGGGACCCTCCAGAGGATCTCTCCCACAATCTCCTGATCAAAGAAAATTTGTAATCTCGTGTGATCCGCAATAAAGACGACCCGAATCTTTTTCCGCGACCACAAAAGGCAAGGACCATACCTAATTTTACCCCTTCCAAGGCCTTGCATAGACGGGAACCACACTGGTTAATGGCCTTTATCGAGAGGGGCTGGCCAGGATTTCCCTTGGAAGGAAATTTAGCGAACTTGTGCTCCCTTAAGGTCTACGTTCCTTGTTCTGGAAAGGACTCGGGATAAGATTTTGATGACATATTCTAGAGGTTCGTAATTGATATTGCATGTCTAAGAGTGTGTATTTTGTGGTAGCTAGGGAGATTGTAGCTTTAATGCTTTTGATACTCAGGGGAGTTTGGGTGATGTAAAGTTTTGGAGCTACTTAGAGGGTGGCATGGTTGGTTTTTGAGAAAGACATTATTGTTGTGCTTGAAAGGTGGGCCTTTTTTTTTTTTCCCCTTTTTCTTTCTTTTATTATTTTGGTGGCATGGGTCTTCTTTTCTTATCTGCCTTTGTATATTTTTCCTTTGCCGCCTTTTTTGCCTTTTCTGTATTTGCAGTGTACATGAGTTGTGGTTCTTTTTGTGGTTAATTTATCTATCAAAAAAATTATAAGTGAATTTAACACATTACTTACATCAAGTTCTAATTTTTATTGTCTCCTAACGGGTGCCAAAGAAAGGGGTGGTTAAAGATGTTGCAGCAATTCTTAAGGTAGAAGGAATTTACTTGAACGTCAAGGACATTTGTTTGAGCTACAGAAAAGTCGAGTACGAGGCTTAAACTATCTGTTTATGTTATCTTTCTCTACTTTGCTTCTTCTTATCTCTTTTTCTTTGGATGTTTGTTTGCTTTGGCATGATATTATGTGATAGCAAGTGGATCAGGATCGAGGGGGATCATGTTTATATAGGTGAGTTGTAGATATTTTTCATTCTATTGATGTTTTCATTAGAAATAAGGGAAGCAAGCATATTATTACTCCAAGATTCTGATCACACTTAATTAATTCATCATGTTATAAAACAGGAAATACTATGTATTATAGATCTATCCGTGCCAAGCGACAATATGCCATGTCGGATGTGAATCATGATGCAATGGTATGATAAAAACCAGCAAGGCAATCCTTCAATTTTATTTTTTCATTTTACTTTGATGAGCCTGACAATAATAGAAATTTTTCGCTGATTTTATTTTCTCCTCAGTTGTTTTTAAAATGTCGTTGATAAAAATTTAGGTGTAATTCTTGATTTTTATCACGCAGTGTTGCATGATGCTTTGAACAAAAATGTAAGTAGAATTAATGTTGAAGTAACACCTATTTCATAACTCTGGTCATAGATTGTTGTTATTGTTAAATTAAATCATGTATCATTAATGAATAATAATTCTTCTGTTTGTAATTCTTGTTTTTTATAATTATTTTTCCTTCTATGATTGTTTGATTGTATCTTATTTAATTGAAAATTTTAAATATTTGTGCCATAGGCCAACTTTTGATATATATGTATCTTTGTATGAGCCATTGACCAACTTTTGAAATATTAGATGTGTTTTCTTTTTGGCTACAAATGCTTAGCGAAGAGTTTCGACGCCTTGTATTTCTGGATCATACAAATTTTTTTTCATAATAGTTTTTTTTTTATCTTGTTCGGCAGAAGCCTAAGAGTAGGCCACCGGTCTTGCAAGTTGAGCCGATGAAGAAATTCAGCACTCCTCGGTCCCCAGATTTTCAAGCTGGACTGTCGACAATCCATCCATCCAGAGGTTACAGTAGTCTTGCATCTCATGAGCTTATGAAAGAAGTTCAATTCAGGGGACAAACCAATGCAACATGGCGACGCGTACCACCTTCTAAATCGAGCAGTCTACTAGCCTCTCTTGCATTATCATTAAAGAGGGGGATTGGACATGTATGATTTTCCGAAGATTATACCTTTAAGGGTACGATTTCTCTAACCTGCCTTTCTAAGATTGGTACCCCTTCATTGATTGGGTTCTCGTCTCCATGCTGTTATTTAGTTTGTTTGTGAATCGATAACCTTTGTGCTTGTCAAATGATAGTTAATTTTGTACATACAATTTGGCATACTATGATTAGTCGCCCGCAATATTTCAGATAATCCTGATGAAATTATTAGTATTCATTATTTTCCTAGTTCCACTGAATGTCTAGCTAATATTAATTTGGACTGTACAGTCTGTGTCTATGAGACTGTGAATGATAATGAGCTATAAGGCTTGTACCATGAATTAATAAGTAGCCTTGCAAGATCCAAACCCATATTTGCATCCACGAATATATACGATTCTAAACACGAATATATACGATTTCTAAACATGCCAAATCCTGTATGCGTGAGAAAGAAGAATTGCAATGCCAACGGGCTCTTTAAATGGGAGAAATGCCATTCAGTCCGAAGGTTTTTCCGATTCCTCTTAGCCCGATTGACATGGATGCGTACAAGTGGTGGCTGAATCTCATTAGCGACATTTTAATCTTTAATACCACCAGTTGTATGCTGCCACATCAATCGGGCTGAGCGGAATCGGGAAAACCTTCGGGTTGAATAACATTTCTCCTTAGCCTTGTGGTACTTCCTCTCTCCGATGTTGGAGGGGTCCCTTGTTCTACTCCGGTATGGATACAGTGGAGCGAACTTTCCCTCAAGGCCGTTGTGCTTTGTTTGCCCGTGCAATTCCTGGCCGTTGATGTCATGCCCATGGGATTATCCAATTGCAACTTTGCTGCCTTCCCCGTTTCCATCTCTAAACCTCCTTTTTGAGCCCTTGCTCTAGCGCCCTGTCCTTTGACTGCCTGGCCGGTGCAATAAGAAAGAACACTATTTTTTCGATAAAACGTTATCATCGACCAAGGGTTTCTTGTAGACATAAACAATTAAGATTTATGACACTTACCACTACATGTTGGAGAGCTTCTATTTGCATACCAAGTTTTGCTCTCCACACCCTTTAAAAAACAATTATTGCAATTTTACCCAGTATTAAATTACTCTAATGCTCGTTTATATCAATACATTGGTTCCCATTTTTTCGTCACTCTAATCAAATATTTCCCCCAACCTTTCCCCTCCTCTCATCCTTCCCGTAGTCCTAACTCATCATTTCCTTACCCTAACTCATCATTCCCCTAATCCGCATGCATTTTTGAGCTGTGGACAAGCAACGCATCGTCTTGGTGAATGCTAGTATGGACAAGCAACTGATCGTCTAGAAGGAAGATAGCATGGAGGTGGTAAGGCATTATTATTTTTTGGAAGAGTTAGTGAAAACTCCATTTAAGGAGATGCTTTTAAGCTCCATAACAATTCAAAATTTCATTTGAATGTCACCGAACCACCTCCACTGCTCGTTGTCGCCGCCGGACCTTCCCACCGCCACCGTCGGACCTACTCACCGCCACCGTACCGAACCACCGAACGCTGCCGCCACCATCGAAACTGCTCGCCGCCAACTGGGGACCTTAGCCACACTACCCCTTACTTTTGTTTTTTGTTTTTTTTTATTCATGACTTGTTTAGCCGAGAAGTATCGAACTGGTACCAATGTGTTCGGCCACCCAGGGCAGAACAAGTAATGGTGTGTTCTTTCAACCATGATAGAACGTATGACAATGCAATCCTTTAATTTATATTCTACCTAACAGGGAAGAACGCCATGTTCTATGTTCTTTTAATTAGAGTAGAACACTATGTTCTATGTTTAGCCTTGGCCAGCCGAACAGATCGGGATCTTGGCCAGTCCTTCGTTCTGCGGGTCCATGGAGGATGGGTTTTGAAATGAAATGGGTGGAGAGAATTAAATAGAGGGAGAGGAGCTTGCCGGTGGCTCGGGGAGGATGCTAAAGCGCCGGGGGCAGAGAGGAGCTTGCCGGTGATGTTGTTGTCCTACGGCGTCGGGGGCGAAGAAGAGCTTGCCGATGGTCGGAGAGAGTTCTAATGTGAAAAGGAGAAGGGGGAAAGGGGTTAGGATTGGGGCTGAGAGAAGGAAGAAAGAGAAAGGGGTGTAGTGTACTGAGAAATATGGAGGTATACTAGAGTTTACAGAATTGTGTGGTGTGTGTAGGGAAAGATGAGTAATTTTTAAATTTGGGATGGAGTATATTGAGAAACTAGTGTGTGGAGAGTTAACTAGTTCAGTGTGCAAATAGATGCAGTCTACATCCCGACGTTGGCAAATAACCAATATACCCTAAACATACAACTAAATGACTAACTTATCCCAAGGAATGAATCCCAGCCGTTAGATCCTGCGATGGACGGCTCAAACAAATACCGGCCGGCTGTTATGCTGTGTGTGAATCTCGCCCGTCTGATCGATCGAATCGGACGGGCCAAATCAATCTCGCGGTTACTGTAGCCGCTACAGTAACCGCGAGATTGTTTTGACCCGTCTGATTTGATCGATTTGACGGGTGGGATTCACCTGGACGACCATTTCAATCCCAAATGAATGCCATATGTCTGATCGATCGAACGAACCACAGTAAATCTCGCTGTTACTGTGCCCGCCACAGTAACAGCGAGACTCAGCCCGCGGGGGAATCGGATCCGTTGGCTGCTACGATCGGGCTGCTGAGGATTGATCCGGCATTTATACCGCCGATCCGATCCGATTTTCGGGTTTTTTCCCGACACGTGGCATCCATGTCGCACGGGTGCAGCGTTGACGCTGCACCTGAGGTCCAGGCTCCCCGTCCCTCATATATATATATATATATATATATATATATATATATATATATATATATATATATATATATATATATATATATATATATATATATATATATATATATATATATATATATATATATATATATATATATATATATATATATATATATATATATATATATATATATATATATATATATATATATATATATATATATATATATATATATATATAGGGTCAGGATCGGATGACCCAGCAAATTTTGACCCATTAATAACCCAACACCCTTTGAGGCATTTAGAGGTTATAGAATGGACTGATTTTTTGTAGGGATGTTGTCTATGGTATGTTGATCATCCTCAAAAAAAATCAGTCCATTCTAAAACCTCTAGGTGCATCAAATGCGCACTTCAAATCAATGGTTTTTTACTGTCAATTTTAACCGTTGATTTGAAGAGCAGCCTTTGATGCACCTAGAGGTTTTAGAATGGACAGATTTTTTGTGAGGATGATCAACATATCATAGACAACATGTCTACAAAAAATCAGCCCAAAGGTGTCTCAAAGGGTGCTGGGTTATTAATGGGTCAAAATTTTGATGGGTCATCCGATCCTGACCCATATATATATATATATATATATATATATATATATATATATATATATATATATATATATATATATATATATATATATATATATATATATATATATATATATATATATATGGGGAGGGATACTCTCACTAATGGTATCTTACTAATAGGGCTTACAAATGATCCCAGCCAGCCATCGGATTTGATGGATGCTCTGATTTGCACTCCCTCTCTCTCTCTCTCTCTCTCTCTCTCTTTCTCTCTCTCTCTCTCTCTATGGTGCAAACCAGCCCCCGACCCCCTCCCCGACCCCGACCTTCCCCCCCTATCCCCTCTGGCTCCGGCGATCCCCCCCGCAGCCTCGACCCCAACCACCTTCCCCTCCGGTAACACCGGCGCGGAGCCGACGAGGGGCGAGGGCCGGCGGGCCGGCTGGGGGCGCGGGTTGGCGGGGGGCGCGTCGCCGGCGGGGGCGCGGGCCGGCGGGGGGCGCGGGCAGGCGGGGGGGTGCAGGCAGGCGGCCAACGGGGTGCGCGGGTAAGCGGGCCAGCGAGGGTCGGGGTCGGAGGTCGGAGGGCTGCCGGAGCCTGAGGGGAAGGGGTCTGGGTCGGGGTCAGGGGGGTTGGGGCTGGTTTGGTGCCGGAGCCTGAGGGGAAGGGGTCTGGGTCGGGGTCAGGGGGGTTGGGGCTGGTTTGGTTGATGGGAAGAGAGAGAGAGAGATTGACAGATGGATGGTTTAATCCCAACCATCCATCAAATCCGATGGATGGCTGGGATCATTTGTAAGCCCCATTAGTAAGAGGCCATTAGTGAGAGTATCCCTCATATATATATATATATATATATATATATATATATATATATATATATATATATATATATATATATATATATATATATATATATATATGGTCAGGATCGGATGACCTATCAAATTTTGACCCATATGTTACCCATCACCATTTGATGCACCTAGAGGTTTTAGAATGGGCTGATTTTTTGTAGACATGTTGTCTATGGTATGTTGATCATCCTCACAAAAAATCAGCCCATTCTAAAACCTCTTGGTGCATCAAATGTGCTATTCAAATCAATGGTTTTTGACTGTTAATTTTAACCGTTGATTTGAAGAGCGCATTTGTTGCACCTAGAGGTTTTAGAATGGGTTGATTTTTTGTGAGGATGATCAACATACCATAGACAACATGCCTACCAAAAATCAGTCCATTCTAAAACCTCTAGGTGCATCAAAGGGTGCTGGGTTATTTACTGGGTCAAAATTTGATGGGTCATCCGATCCTGACCCATATATATATACATGGGCAGGGATAGTTTTACTAATTGAAACTAATGAAAGTTACAAATCGTCTTTTATCTAATCTAGATATTTCAAAATTTGATGAAACTTGGTGGAGATACTCTCTATGGCAAGTTGATCATCCTCACCAAAAATCATCAAAGTCTATAACCTCTAGGGTTATCAAATGTTAGAAGCTTTATCGACCGTTCATTTTAACCGTTAATTTGAATAACATCTTTGATGCCCCTAGAGGTTATAGAATTTGATGATTTTTGGTGAGGATGATCAACTTGCCATAGAGAGCATCCCCACCAAGTTTCATCAAATTCTAAAACCTCTAGGTAGGTAAAAGGTGATTTGTAACTTTCATTAGTGACATCTAGATGGTTGTCTTGTTTAATTTGTCCTTTAATGATGTAGAATGCTGAATGAACTTTATGTTAGACAACCTAGTGACAGTAGGAATTGCATGTGAACATAGACTGCTGGTAGGATTAGGTTGTCCTTCTATAAACATTGATCATACTAGAACTGCTAGATTATATCTTAATTTATTAAGATTAGTTGTCTCATATTATTAAAGACTATTAGGATGTCACTAGTCATTAATTTGGCTAATCTTCCAATTTCTTATTGGGGGCTACTCTTTCCCACGAGTAGGCTCAGTTGCAGGTCCGGAGGCTCAGGAGTAGCAGTAGGAGTTCAAAGGCAGAGTTAGAGTTGCAGCTTTACCTTTCTGCTTAGTACGTTAGTCTTGTAGTCTTTTTTCTTCAGACATTGTAATTGTGTTGGAATAACAGTTTTTATTAATTAGTTAGTATTCTATGGTTGTAGTTGCAATAGTTCCAGCTGAATTCTTTTGGGTAGGTCTCTCCTCAAGGCCCCCAGCCTAGGATACATCATGATGAAAATATAAGTACATATAAATGACTAAATTGATTAACCCTGTAGATAGGAATTCTAGACTGGTGCACCTGAGTGTTAGGGAGTGGGTGAGACTACTTGGCTAGCCGTAGGAGACTTGAGCCTCGTGCTCCCTCAGATAGAATCCTGTCAGCATGTAGTGGCACCGACATGTCACACATACTGAGAGGATAGAACTTTTGAAGGTCGAGCCTGACTAGATAATGTCTTTTCTCTATTGACAATTCTCTTTCTTTGATTTTTAATAAAAATGTTTTTGAGAAATCAAATTTAAAAGATTCCCCTCTTGTTTCTCCCTCCTCCTTGTTTTTCATATTACAGAGCGTGGAAGATGCCCTGTAAGAACCCAAATTGGTGTAATTAATTGACCAGACGCAAAATCCCATCTTTTTCTCATTTCACACCTAGGGATCGGTCTTCAGATTTCTGGGGCGTGACATCAAGGTTGTAACCAGTAATGGATTTCAGTCAACCCAATCGAAATTCTTGTTCAAGCAACATGAATATCTCCCTCATTTGTGGTTCCATGAATGCTCGGAGAACTGCATAGTAAAATGGGCTTCCTTTCTCCACGTTCATCATTTTGTTTAGCATGGGCATGACAACATGTAGAGCATACGCCTCCTCTCTTTGTTGAGCTGATATAGGTTGAGCAATTCTGGATTGTAGAAATTGGGCTATCAAGTCCGCATTTGTATTGAACTCATCAAACAACTTCACTTTGGTACGAGATTGCTTTGAAGCGGATGTCGATGAACTAGATGCTTGCTTCCTATGCATACTAGTATACTCCTCTCCAACCTCGTCATCAACCCTAAAGGAAGACGAAGTATACATCTCTTCAAATCCTTGGGTGGGAGCTGTATCAGGTGGTGTCGATATTGAATTAGTAGGCTCCTTGTTCATGCTCATGGTTAATGCTTCCTTACCCGTGGCTATTGTCCCTTGAAAAACTGCATAATATAGTTCTTTATACGGCAATGTTTGAGTTCTAAATTTTTTTGACATTGGATGTGCTTGTGTCAATTTCATACTTAGGTCAGTGGAATGTTTGTATAACAAAAATATATATAAGAACCCACTTTAAAGTTTTCTAGTTACCTCTATGCATGCATCCCATATCATATCATCTGCCACAAAAACATGATTCACTTCATTTCACCCAAAACCAGAGAGTTTCGTTCAAGGGTGATCCCATTCATTCCAATCGGCACGTAGATTTTTATATAAATTCTTAAGCTGATCAAGTTGGTAGATCCAGTTTGTTTGCTTGGTATACTCCTATAACAATAGTTTCCAACATGACTTGGTGAAATTACTCGTAGGCCTAGTGACCTTCTTGAACTAGATCCTGACAACACACTAAAAATATTCTTTTCAAGTCCGATGTCCATTCCGCTTTGACAATATTTGGATCTTTTTCTTTTAATGAACCAGTAGGGATATAGGCCGAACCCCCCCTCCAACCTTCGAGAGGGATTTCTCAAACAAAAAAAAAAACCCACAAAATATTTCATTTTAAGATGAGAAATCGGCCATTTACATTGGAGATGTGGAACGGGACCTCCTAGGGAATACTTAAGCTCTAGGATTAGGGTGAACTCCTTTGGGTGTAAAACTAATTTTTATTCCCTTTATTTCAAACAATAAGTTGGCCACATGGTGTTGCAATAGATAATTGACAAGTTGCAGAACAAACATTTGCTTCATAATCTTCAATCTATGTAGAAAACCAAAACATAATTCCATGAAAATGTTCATACAAGCCTCCGAGTTCTTAAACAACAATAAAATTAATTCTCTAGAGATATGAACATGTACTTCGAGCAAAAATGATAACTACAAACTCACAGATGGGTACTAGTGGAACCATAAATACCTTTTCCTTCTCTTGGGAGCATCTTGCTTTGCCTCTGAATCAACCTTTGGCTCAGCTTATTTTCTTTGTACTGGATATTTTTCAAGAGGAGGAGAACAAGAAGTAGAACCAGAATTAGAAGAAGGAGAAGGTGAAGGATAAGCTTCTTTAGTAATTTCTGTTCCCCTTTCCTTTCCTCTTCCTCTTCCTTTAGCAAGCTTTTACGAGGTGGCATATGAAAAAATAATAACAAAAATGTAGTTGCAAATTTAGAGAAAGCACACGTAATTATCAAAAGCCCATTTTCCAAATGTAACTTACGCTAACAATTACATTACCAAACTGGACATAACCATTGATGCAACTATATTACGTTCTAAACCCATTAATAGATTGGAACGTAAGTTAGTTGCATCAATGGTTTCGTTTTATCCATTTGCAGAAGGTAAACGCAATTAAATTGTGTCCATAGTTACATTTTAAGAGCGTAAAACAAAACGTAGGGGTCTTACGTTAACAATTTTGTTACCAAACCGGACATAATCATTAACGCAAATATATTACTTTATGAACCTATTATCAGATTGGAACGTGATGTATTTGCATCAATGGTTATGTTTCAGCCATACGCAGAAGGTAAACATATTAGTATTGCGTCCATCGTTACATTTAAGAACGTAAACATAAAGTCCAGCACGAAACGTAAATTACTTACGCTAATAATTTCTTTACCAAATTGGGTGTAACCTTTGACGTAAATCTATTACATTCTGAACCCATTATTAGATTGGAACGTAACTTAGTTGCGTCAATGGTTACGTTCCGATATATGTTTGTGGTTCATGTGCAGAAATGCAAAATCCAACACAAAAAGAATGAATACGGAAAATCAATTGTTTTGGGTTGGAGCAGGGAAAGTTTGAGTGTTATGATTTGTTTTTGAGTTATTAGATCGAGGTAGGGTTCCATTAAACCAGGGTTATTGAGATTCGAGAGGTGCCGTGCTGAATTGTCAGACTGTAATGAGATTCAGGAGCTTCTTGGCATCTTCCAGGATGCACGACGACAAATGAGCACGATCGTTGGGCTTCGAGCAGTGGAGAACAGTAGAATCAATTTGTCGATCAAGGATATAGATGACGAACATATATTTGTTCTTTTTATTTCTTAAAAACTCAATGGCAAATTAAAGTCTTATGATCGTTGGGCTTCGAGTAATGGAGAACAATAGAATCAATTCGTCGATCAAGGATATAGAAGACGAACATATATTTGTTGTGTTTTTTTTCTTCAAAACTCAACGGCAAATTAAAATCTTTTACTCCACCAGTTGCATGCTGGCACGTCAATCGGGCTGAGCGGAATCAGGAAAACTTCGGGCTGAGTAGCATTTCTCATGAAAGAAATCTCACATCAGGGCATCTTTAGACTGATTCCTTGTTGATTTGCAGGAACGCGATTCCTTTTTATGTCTAGGGATATGGAAACAAACCGGCTGCCCACCGTGTGGCATGGACGGCATGACAATTGTTGGAGGTAGGGGTGCAACTCGGGTCGGGTTGGTTCGGGTTTGAGCCAATATGGAACCGAACCAACTAGTTCGGTTCTACCATATTGAAACCCGAACCAACCCAACTTGGGCATAAACCCGAACCAACCCAGTCCACACTAAGATCAGGTTGGTTCAGATCGGTTCTCGGGTTGGTAGTTGGTCTAAAAAAATAATAGTCATTGGCTATTTACTAGCAAGCCGGAAGTCCACGTTGGGCTTTAGGCTTTAGCCACCTGTTAAGTTCTTTTTGTAGTTGGTTCGACATTAATAAACAACTAATGTTTACTCGGATACTACTGTAACGTAGCCCATCCCGTGACATATATATATATATATATATATATATATATATATATATATATATATATATATATATATATATATATATATATATATATATATATATATATATATATATATATATATATATATATAGAGAGAGAGAGAGAGAGAGAGAGAGAGAGAGAGAGAGAGAGAGAGAGAGAGAGCGGTGTTACGTTGCGCTGCGCGCTGCGGGGGAGAAAACGCACTGCCGCAGCGTGACCGTCCGATCGGAAATGATCGAACGGCAGCCCAAAATCCTGCCGAACCATCTCCCTGCGAGCCGCGACCGTCTGATCCCCTATAGCCAGCCGTCTGATCCCGTGCGGCAGCCTCCGTCCGGCATTTCGATTTCCAGTTCGATTCCCATCCGTTGTATCGATGGGAATCGAACGGATAGAATAGATTTTCGCTGTTACTGTAGCCGCTACAGTAACAACGAAAATCATTTCTACCCGTTGGATTCCCATCGATCCAACGGATGGGAATCCAATTCACACACATATGGGCCGGGTGATTCCCATCCGTTGGATCGATGGGAATCCAACGGATAGAAATGATTTTCGCTGTTACTGTAGCTGCTACAGTAACAGCGAAAATCTATTCTATCCGTTAGATTCCCATCGATCCAACGGATGAGAATCGAACTGGAAATCGAAATGCCGGACGGAGGCTGCCGCACGGGATCAGACGGCTGGCTATAGGGGATCAGACGGTCGCGGCTCGCAGGGAGATGGTTCGGCGGGATTTTGGGCTGCCGTTCGATCATTTCCGATCGGACGGTCACGCTGCGGCAGCGCGTTTTCTCCCCCCCAGCGCGCAGCGCAACGTAACACCCCTCTATATATATATAGGAATGGGATGCTGCCTATCAAAGCAGTATTTTTTGCTGCTTTGAGATATTGTTTGACCATTCTAGAAGTTTTGGAATTTGATGAAATTTGGTGAGGGTGTTGTCTAGGGTAAGATGATCATCCTCACAAATTTTCATCAAATTCCAAAACTTCTAGGGGGTTCAAATGCTCGAAGCAAAATCAGTCGTCTGCAGTCGCCGTTAAAATTTGCAGCATTTTGCTTCGACCATTTGACCCTCTTAGAAGTTTTGGAATTTGATGAAAATTTTTGAGGATGATCATCTTACCCTAGACAACACCCTCACCAAATTTCATCAAATTCCAAAACTTCTAGGATGGTCAAACAATGTCTCAAAGCAGCAAAAATGCTGCTTTGATAGGCAGCATCCCATTCCTCATATATATATATATATATATATATATATATATATATATATATATATATATATATATATATATATATAGAGGAATGATAGGCTGCGGCGTGCGGTGCCCGCCTATAGATGTGGTGGCAAAATCTGGCCGTCGGATCGCCGTCGGATCGCGCGGATCGGCTGCAAACCGCGCGCAAACCCCCCGCAAACCCCGGCCCGTCTGATCAGCCGTCCTGACCGTCCGATCCCGTATAAATCCAGTTGTCCGGTGTGTTTCTATGATGATCTGATTCCCATCCGTTCGATCGAGGTGATCGAACGGACTAAACGAATTTCGCTGTTACTGTAGCGGCTACAGTAACAGCGAAATCCACTTTAGTCCGTTGGATTCCCATCGATCCAACGGACTAAAGTGGATTTCGCTGTTACTGTAGCCGCTACAGTAACAGCGAAATTCGTTTAGTCCGTTCGATCACCTCGATCGAACGGATGGGAATCAGATCATCATAGAAACACACCGGACAACTGGATTTATACGGGATCGGACGGTCAGGACGGCTGATCAGACGGGCCGGGGTTTGCGGGGGGTTTGCGCGCGGTTTGCAGCCGATCCGCGCGATCCGACGGCCAGATTTTGCCACCGCATCTATAGGCGGGCACCGCACGCCGCAGCCTATCATTCCTCTCTCTCTCTCTCTCTCTATATATATATATATATATATATATATATATATATATGGGTCAGGATCGGATGACCCAGCAAATTTTGATCCATTAATAACCCAGCACCCTTTGATGCACTTAGAGGTTATAGAATGGGCTGATTTTTTATTGACATGTCGTCTATGGTATATTGATCATCCTCATAAAAAATCAGCCCATTTTAAAACCTCTAGGTGTATCAAATGCACTCTTCAAATCAACGGTTTTTGCTTGTCAATTTTAACCGTTGATTTGAAGATCTCATTTGATGCACCTAGAGGTTTTAGAATGGGCTGATTTTTTGTGAGGATGATCAACATATCATAGACAACATGTCTACAAAAAATCAACCCATTCTAAAACCTCTAGGTGCCTCAAAGTGTGTTGGGTTATTTGCTGGGTCATCCGATCCTGACCCTATATATATATATATATATATATATATATATATATATGTGTGTGTGTGTGTGTGTGTGGGGGGGGGGGGGGGGGGGGGGGGCGCTTAACATATATGAGATCGGTTATCGGGTTGGGTCGGTTCTCGGTTTTTTTCGACCCAAGTTGCACCCCCTAGTTGGAGGGCCTCAAGTTTAAAGAGAGTTCGACTCCTTCAACTATTCTCAACCGTCTGATTCGATTCGACATCGGGATGCGTTGCATATCATCAGATGGTCATGAGCTTCATCGGACGGTGCAGGTAACTGCAATATAGTACCAAGAGGGTGATAAATCGAATTCCCCGTGAAGGCCCGGATGGTTGCCACGAAGCCAGTTATAGAAAGTATGGAGAGATCGGACGGATGCCGTTGGTTTAGTTTCAGTTTAAATTTGGGTCTGATGCCCCAGGTTTCATCTGTCGCGCCGCCGCCGCCGCCGCCCATAAGCTTGCTGTTGCTGAAGCGGCGGTTCTTCGGACGGAGATATGGACTTCAAGGTGGGTTTCTCTATCACCCAGATATCTGTGCTGTGCTGTGCTGTGTTGCCCGAGCCGCAGCGACCACCATCGTGATCGGCTACAACCACCTCCAACGCTCTCGCCGCCGTCACCACGGTCGTACGTATCACTACGATCTCCGGCGGGCTCCACCGAAGGATCCAATTTCTAGAGAAATCTGATCTGGAGCAATGATCCCATGAAAAAAAATGATTTTTTTTAAAAAAAGAGAGTAAATCGACACTTCTACCATGGCCCCGAAGTACTCCATTTGAGAGAGAGAGAGAGAGAGATCGAAAAAGAAACCCTTTTTATTTAAAAGAAAGGAGAACATAGAAATTTACAAAGTATCACCAAGCAATGCCCTCGAAGGATCAAAATTCTAAAGAGATCCCATTAGCAGATGAAAAAAGATCATTTTTTTAGAAAATTATCGACACTGAATTTCATTGTTAGCAAAGCTCCGGAAGGATCCCAATCCTCTAGACCATTAGGAGGAGGCGAAACTGACCAAAGATTCTATTAGGAGAGGAAAAAAAAAAGATAAAAATTTCATTTTTTTTCTTTAAAGATACCAATTCTAGAGAGATTTGAGCACGTACCCGATCAACAGATGAACACAGAAACTTCTTCTAACCTAAACAGCAAGAATTGTAAACCACCAAGCACCCGTGTTGCGCATGACCTCGAGCGTTGCGGTGGAGTTCCGTGACCCTGCGTCTCCGGCCTAGGTTTGCTCCTCACCTTGGTCGTCTTCGTTGCTGCAACGGAGCCGCTTGCGTCGGATTGCTATGCTGCTCTCTTTTCATGCCCGGTAGCGAGAGATGCTCCCACGTGTTGCAGACACAGCTTAAAAGTTTCTCCATTTTAGTATAGTCTAATTAGATTTGACGAGTGCTGTAGATTCGTAGATTCTATTAGGTTCTTGTAGAGTTTTCCTTAAGAATCTTCGATTAGATCCATTGAATCTACCGAATGATTTCAATCTGCTCAAACTCCCAGCCAAGCTCAAGACGAGCTGTGCCATTTATTTCATTATTTTCTGAATGTATAACTTCCTGGTGCTTTTTGTGATCAAACTTATGCCAGATTTGTTCTGATGATGTTAGGCCCTGTATGATTCTGGTGCTCAAGCTAGAACAGACCGTGAGTTTCTTCTGCGGATTGCCATTCGGAACGATGATAGGCCAACATTTGTTTCTCAAGTGAAAGAGATGCGGGAACTAGATGACAGCCCGTATATGAAGGATAATTTATTCCCACCTGAAATTTTTCGGTGGATTTGTGTCGTTGGTGCAACAAATTGTGCCACAGCGTTGCTTGAAGGCGAGACAGGTCTGTTGGTGGACCTTAACAAACCGTTTCTATTAGGAACATACCCATTGACTGAAGGAGCTTCATGTTTATACTATGACTTGGTGGAGCTGTTTCTTCGACATGGTGCTCGGACTGATGTCATAAGTACAGAAAGTCATTTCAGAAATAACTTACTTCCACTCGATGCTGCGCTTCTAACATTACAGTATGGATACTATATCGCAGATTTTGCTTTCTAGTTTCTTTTCCAAAGCGAGCTGTAATTAGTTTGTAATTTACCACCAGATGATGTTCAGTTGTTGTTCTTTGCATTTTTTTGATGGGCTTTTACATTTTCTTGTTGCAGCCATAATTCCTACCCACTTGATTGGTCTCCGGAAGAATCGATCTACAAGTTGATTACTAGTCTTTGCATGCCAATGATGGTTTGTTCATTTTTTTCCTCCTCTCTCTCTTCAGATTTTATATATGCTTTGACATATCTACATGGTATACAATTTTATGCGTTCAAGAAGACAAACATTAAACGCGAAGGGTTCTTATCGTGATCTTCTGATGCTTTTCGCAGAAAGAACCACTGAAAACTATTAGGTTGCTTGCAAGGGGCACAAAGGATGTCAATGAGGTCTTTGATTCTTATGTCAGGGAAGGAAAGTTAGTTGAGACGGCTACTTTGCTCATGGTTGCGAAGGAACGTGTAATGACAAACACACTACAAAGCAAGGATGGTTCTGTTGTCGATAGAAGCAAGACTATCCGCCAAAGCATTAAAGAAGAGATTTTCTCACTAGTGGATAAGGAAGTTGAATTATCGATGGACAATGGTGAAAGGAGTAATTTGATTCGGACATGCAGAGGTAAGAGGGTGGCCCTGATGTCTGCATTGAGGCTGCTTAAGCTGTTTCAGCAGTCTGGTGATGCTATTGAGTCGTATCTTCGATCACAGAAGAGCTATGTTTCAATTGTATGTGTTTTTTGCTTATTTCTCTTGCTTTTATGATTGCATTATACATAGGAGTTGACGATCATTGTTTTCTCTCTCTCTCTCTCTCTCTCTCTCTCTCTCTCTCTCTCTCTCTCTCTCTCTCTCTCTCTCTTCCCCCAACACTTGTACATCTAGTCTTTGGGTGTATCGTCAAAAGTAGTTGTAGTTGTTGCTTAAAATTGTTAATACTTTAATCAGTTTTGGAGCCTTCCCTCATTTTATGTCTTTCTTCACTATCCCCGGTTCAAGCACTAAGAGGTTAGAGAAGATTCGAGGGGACTTTTTCTTGGGAGGTTTGGGTGAGAGAGACGACTTATATAGTTGACTCGAAGTGATATGCTCTGCCTTAGAAGTTGGTTAGCTTGTTATTAGAAGTCTTTGATTATTTAAGAAGTGGTTACTTACTTACTTGGGATGTGGCTTTAGAGGTTTGAACTTTGAACTAGAAAGGAAGAGTTTGTGGAGAAGGGCGGTGGAGTGGAATTACAGAAAAAGGAGGAGGTTGGGCTTCGCAGGAGTCTTATGAGGTTTGTTTGTGAATATGGTTCTAAACATTGGCCGATACCGGTATGTATCGGTTTTGGCTGGACTAGGACTGGTACAACTCTTGATCTTGATACTTGGCTTGTTTCGGTAGGTATCGGTACGTACCAGTCCGTATCGGCCGATTCAAGTTGGTACCGACTAGTACGAACCGGTACCGACATGTTTGAATTAATTTTTTTCTATGTTTGGTTTTATTTTTTTTGGTCTCAATCAGAATCGGTCCGCTTCGGCCAATACTGGTACGTATCGGCCTAAGACCGACCAATGCCCAAAATCTCCTTTTCTCTAGGCAAGATGGGATTTATTTGTGGTCTTGGACACCTCACCTTATCTATCTTGGCTTTCTCGCCTCAGGAGTCTTGGCTATTAGCTAATGGATTTTGGTCGTCACAACACAGACTGCTCTTTTACGGAGTCATTGTTTGATTTTCCAGGTTGTGTGGGATTGGTAGTTTGAGTTTGAGGATGCCCTTTTTTGCATTATTGTATTGGAGTAGGTTGACAACATATGAAAATGATGTTATTCTTTGAAGAGCTTCCAACGATGGAAGATTTTGGGCGGGCCATTGTCTAGTGCAATGGTGAATTCTTGGGTTATCAAGCACAAGTGCACTAGCTAGAATATTGAGAGCCATAACTTATGCAAAATGTTAAAAGGCAAGGACCATACCTAATTTTACCCCTTCCAAGGCCTTGCATAGACGGGAACCACACTGGTTAATGGCCTTTATCGAGAGGGGCTGGCCAGGATTTCCCTTGGAAGGAAATTTAGCGAACTTGTGCTCCCTTAAGGTCTACGTTCCTTGTTCTGGAAAGGACTCGGGATAAGATTTTGATGACATATATATTCTAGAGGTTAGTAATTGATGTTGCATGTCTAAGAGTGTGTATTTTGTGGTAGCTAGGGAGATTGTAGCTTTGATGCTTTTGATACTCAGGGGAGTTTGGGTGATGTAAAGTTTTGGAGCTACTTAGAGGGTGGCATGGTTGGTTTTTGAGAAAGACATTATTGTTGTGCTTGAAAGGTGGGCCTTTTTTTTCCCCCCTTTTTCTTTCTTTTATTATTTTGGTGGCATGGGTCTTCTTTTCTTATCTGCCTTTGTATATTTTTCCTTTGCCGCCTCTTTTGCCTTTTCTGTATTTGCAGTGTACATGAGTTGTGGTTCTTTTTGTGGTTAATTTATCTATCAAAAAAATTATAAGTGAATTTAACACATTACTTACATCAAGTTCTAATTTTTATTGTCTCCTAACGGGTGCCAAAGAAAGGGGTGGTTAAAGATGTTGCAGCAATTCTTAAGGTTGAAGGAATTTACTTGAACGTCAAGGACATTTGTTTGAGCTACAGAAAAGTCGAGTACGAGGCTTAAACTATCTGTTTATGTTATCTTTCTCTACTTTGCTTCTTCTTATCTCTTTTTCTTTGGATGTTTGTTTGCTTTGGCATGATATTATGTGATAGCAAGTGGATCAGGATCGAGGGGGATCATGTTTATATAGGTGAGTTGTAGATATTTTTCATTCTATTGATGTTTTCATTAGAAATAAGGGAAGCAAGCATATTATTACTCCAAGATTCTGATCACACTTAATTAATTCATCATGTTATAAAACAGGAAATACTATGTATTATAGATCTATCCGTGCCAAGCGACAATATGCCATGTCGGATGTGAATCATGATGCAATGGTATGATAAAAACCAGCAAGGCAATCCTTCAATTTTATTTTTTCATTTTACTTTGATGAGCCTGACAATAATAGAAATTTTTCGCTGATTTTATTTTCTCCTCAGTTGTTTTTAAAATGTCGTTGATAAAAATTTAGGTGTAATTCTTGATTTTTATCACGCAGTGTTGCATGATGCTTTGAACAAAAATGTAAGTAGAATTAATGTTGAAGTAACACCTATTTCATAACTCTGGTCATAGATTGTTGTTATTGTTAAATTAAATCATGTAGCATTAATGAATAATAATTCTTCTGTTTGTAATTCTTGTTTTTTATAATTATTTTTCCTTCTATGATTGTTTGATTGTATCTTATTTAATTGAAAATTTTAAATATTTGTGCCATAGGCCAACTTTTGAAATATATGTATCTTTGTATGAGCCATTGACCAACTTTTGAAATATTAGATGTGTTTTCTTTTTGGCTACAAATGCTAAGCGAAGAGTTTCGACGCCTTGTATTTCTGGATCATACAAATTTTTTTTCATAATAGTTTTTTTTTTATCTTGTTCGGCAGAAGCCTAAGAGTAGGCCACCGGTCTTGCAAGTTGAGCCGATGAAGAAATTCAGCACTCCTCGGTCCCCAGATTTTCAAGCTGGACTGTCGACAATCCATCCATCCAGAGGTTACAGTAGTCTTGCATCTCATGAGTTTATGAAAGAAGTTCAATTCAGGGGACAAACCAATGCAACATGGCGACGCGTACCACCTTCTAAATCGAGCAGTCTACTTGCCTCTCTTGCATTATCATTAAAGAGGGGGATTAGACATGTATGATTTTCCGAAGATTATACCTTTAAGGGTACAATTTCTCTAACCTGCCTTTCTAAGATTGGTACCCCTTCATTGATTGGATTCTTGTCTCCATGCTGTTATTTAGTTTGTTTGTGAATCGATAACCTTTGTGCTTGTCAAATGATAGTTAATTTTATACATACAATTTGGCATACTATGAATAGTCGCCCGCAATATTTCAGATAATCCTGATGAAATTATTAGTATTCATTATTTTCCTAGTTCCACTGAATGTCTAGCTAATATTAATTTGGACTGTACAGTCTGTGTCTATGAGACTGTGAATGATAATGAGCTATAAGGCTTGTACCATGAATTAATAAGTAGCCTTGCAAGATCCAAACCCATATTTGCATCCAATAAGAATTGCAGAATCCAAACTTGTTTCCGTATCACATGACACAGCAGAAGCAAACATTCCAAATCCTGTATGCGTGAGAAAGAAGAATTGCAATGCCAACGGGCTCTTTAAATGGGAGAAATGCCATTCAGTCCGAAGGTTTTTCCGATTCCTCTTAGCCCGATTGACATGGATGCGTACAAGTGGTGGCTGAATCTCATTAGCGACATTTAAATCTTTAATACCACCAGTTGTATGCTGCCACATCAATCGGGCTGAGCGGAATTGGGAAAACCTTCGGGTTGAATAGCATTTCTCCTAGCCTTGTGGTACTTCCTCTCTCCCATGTTGGAGGGGTTCCTTGTTCTACTCCGGTATCTTGTTCTACTCCGGTATGGACACAGTGGAGCGAACTTTCCCTCAAGGCCGTTGTGCCTTGTTTGCCCGTGCAAGTCTTGGCCGTTGATGTCATGCCCATGGGATTATCCAATTGCAACTTTGCTGCCTTCCCCGTTTCCATCTCTAAACCTCTTTGAGCCCTTGCTCTAGCGGCCTGTCCTTTGACTGCCTGGACGGTGCTATAAGAACACTACTTTTTTCGATAAAAACGTTATCATCCACCAAGGGTTTCTTGTAGACAAACAATTAAGATTTATGACACTTACCACTACATGTTGGAGAGCTTCTATTTGTATACCAAGTTTTGCTCTCCACACCCTTTAAAAAAAAATTATTGCAATTTTACCCAATATTAAATTACTCTAATGCTCTTTTATATCAATACATTGGTTCCCATTTTTTCGTCACTCTAATCAAATCTTTCCCCCAACCTTTCCCCTCCTCTTATCCTTCCCGTAATCCTAACTCATCATTCCCCTAATCCGCACGCATTTTTGAGCAGTGGACAAGCAACGCATTGTCTTGGTGAATGCTAGTATGGACAAGCAACTGATCGTCCAGAAGGAAGATACCATGGAGGTGGTAAGACATTATTTTTTGGAGGAGTTGGTGAAAACTCCATTTAAGGAGATGCTTTTAAGCTCCACAATAATTCAAATTTTCATTTGAATGTCACCGAACCACCTCCACTGCTCGTCGTCGCCGCAGGACCTTCCCACCACGACTATCGGACCTACTCACCGCCACCGAACCGAACCACCAAACGCTGCCGCCACCATCGAAACTGCTCGCCGCCAACTAGGGACCTTAGCCACACTACCCCTTACTTTTGTTTTTTTTTTTTTTGTTTTTTGATTCACGACCTGTTTAGCCGAGAAGGATCGTACCGGTACCAGTGTGTTCGGCCACTCAAGGCAGAACAAGTAATGGTGTGTTCTTTCAACCACGACAAAACATATGACATTGCATTCCTTAAATTTATATTCTGCTTATCAGGGAAGAACACCATGTTCTATGTTCTTTTAATCAGAGTAGAACACTATGTTCTATGTTTAGCCTTGGCTAGCCGAATAGATCGGGATCTTGGCCAGTCCTTCGTTCTACGGGTCCATAGAGGGTACGTTTTGAAACCAAAATGGGTGGAGAGAATTAAATAGAGGGAGAGGAGCTTGCCGGTGGCTCGGGGAGGATACTAGAGCGCCGGGGGGCAGAGAGGAGCTTGCCGGTGATGTTGTCCTACGGCGTCGGGGGCGGAGAAGAGCTCGCCGGTGGCCGAAGAGAGTTCTAATGTGAAAAGGTGAAGAGGGGAAGGGGTTAGGATTGGGGCTGAGAGAAGGAAGAAAGAGAAAGGGGTGTAGTGTACTGAGAAATATGGAGGTATACTAGAGTTTACACAATTGTGTGGTGTGTGTAGGGAAAGATGAGTAATTTTTAAATTTGGGGTGGAGTGTATTGAGAAACTGGTGTGTGGAGAGTTAACTTCGGTGTGCAAATAGATGCAGTCTACATCCCGACGTTGGCAAATAACCAATATATCCTAAACATACAACTAAATGGCTAACTTATCCCAAGGAATGAAACATACCATATATATATATATATATATATATATATATATATATATATATATATATATATATATATATATATATATATATATATATATATATATATATATATATATAAATATAAAGAGAGAGAGATAGAGGATTGTTACAGTGAGCTGCAGGTATTTTGACCCCCATAGGAGTTTTGGAATTTGATAAAATTTGGTGAGGGTGTTGTCTAGGTTAAGATGATCATCCTCACCAATTTTCATCAAATTTTAAAACTTTAGGGGGGTCAAAATACCCACAGCTCATTTTCTCCTACCGCAGCTCACAGCTCAACGTAACTCTCTCTCTCTCTCTTTCTCTCTCTCTCTCTCTCTCTCTATATATATATATATATATATATATATATATATATATATATATAGGGAAATGAGTTCCTATGACATATGGTGAGTTAGTAACACTAGAATATTTAGAATATTTTGAATTTTTATGAGGATCACCATATCTTAGATAGGACCCCTGCAAAAAATCGGTTCATTCTAAAACTTCTAGAGGCATCAAATATGATTTTCAATTTAACGGTTAAAATGGATGGCCGATAAAGCTTCTAGCATTTGATGCCCCAACAAGTTTTAGAATGCTTTGATTTTTTGTGGATATTCTATCTAAGGTAAGGTGATCACCCTCAAAAAAATTCAGCACATTCTAAACATTCTAGCATTACTAATTCACCATATGTCATAGGGTACTCCCTATGACATGTCATAGGAACCCAGCCCTTATATATATATATATATATATATATATATATATATATATATATATATATATATATATATAGAGAGAGAGAGAGAGAGAGAGAGAGAGAGAGAGAGGAAACGGGAAATGAGCTGCCAGCCTATTTCGAAAAAATGGGCAGCCACCCATTTGATGCCCTTAGGAGTCTTAGAATGTGCTGATTTTTTGTGAGCATAAGTATCTTATCTTGGATGAACACCCACGAAAAATCAGCACATTCTAAAACTCCTAAGGGCATCAAATGTTAGAAGTTTTATTGAGCGTTAGTTGTCACCGTTAATCTGAAATATTACATTTGATGCCCCTAAAAGTTTTAGAATTTGCTAATTTTTTGTGGATGTTCTATCTAAGATAAGATGCTTATGCTCACAAAAAATCAGCACATTCTAAGACTCCTAGCGGCATCAAATGGGTGGCTGCTCATTTCATCTAAATAGGCTGCCATCCTATACCCCGTATCCTCTCTCTCTCTCTCTCTCTCTCTCTCTCTCTCTATATATATATATATATATATATATATATATATATATATATATATATATATATATATATATATATATATATATATATATATATATATATATATATATATATAGGTTGACGGTCTATTTTGACAAAATGGGCAGTCACCCATTTGATGGCCCTATGAGTCTTAGAATGTGCTATTTTTTGTGAGCATAAGCACCTTACCTTAGATAAAACACCCACATAAAATCAGCAAATTCTAAAACTTTTAGGGGTATTAAATGTGATATTTCATATTAACGGTTACAACGGACGCTCGATAAAACTTCTAACATTTGATGTCCATAGGAGTTTTAGAATGAGTTGATTTTTCGTGGGTGTTCTATCTAAGATAAGGTACTTATGCTTACAAAAAATCATCACATTCTAAAACTCCTAAGGGCTTCAAGTGGGTGGTTGCCCATTTCGCCGAAATATACTGACAGGTCATTTCCCGTTCTCTCTCTCTCTCTCTCTCTCTCTCTATATATATATATATATATATATATATATATATATATATATATATATATATATATATATATATATATATATATATAGAGGGATACTCTTACTCATGGCCTCTTACTCGTATAGTTACCTATGATCCGGGCCGTCCATTAGATCCCGACGCACGGTTCGGATTAGATGAGGAGTTAAAGCAATGTCATCCGCATTAAATGCGGCCTTTTAATACGGGCATTTAATGCGGACACCATTGTTTTAACTCCCCATCTAATCCGAACCGTACGTCCGGATCTAATGGACGGCCCGGATCATTGGTAACTATATGAGTAAGAGGCCATTAGTAAGAGTATCCCTGCCCTATATATATATATATATATATATATATATATATATATATATATATATATATATATATATATATATATATATATATATATATATATATATATATATATATATATATGGGCAGGGATACTCTTACTAATGGAATGGTTATTAATGAAGTTACAAACCACCTTTTACCTACCCTAGAGGTTTTTGAATTTGATGAAATTTGGTGGGAATGCTATCTATGGCAAGTTGATCATCCTCACCAAAAATCAACAAATTCTATAACCTCTAGGGGCATCAAATGCTAGAAGCTTTATCGACTGTTCATTTTAACCGTTAATTTGAATAACATATTTGATGCCCCTAGAGGTTATAGAATTTGATGATTTTTGGTGAGGATGATCAACTTGCCATAGAGAGCATCCCCACCAAGTTCAATCAAATTCTGAAACCTCTAGGTTAGGTAAAAGGCGATTTGTAACTTTCATTAGTAAGATTACATTAGTAAGAGTATCCCTCCCCTATATATATATATATATATATATATATATATATATATATATATATATAGAAAACTCATGCTCCTGAGTTTATGCTAACGTACTGTTTGCGTGTGCCAATGAGATTGCGTCGTTTCCTGATCCTTTGCCGGACGAAAGAGCATTGACCGCCATTCTTACCATCAAACGGTTTCATCGGGTTATTGGCCTCCGCTACTACCCTAGTCGAAGGCATATGTTGCATACGGTCTAAGATTTGGTGGGTAGATGTTAGCTTGATATACATTGTTGGTCCATTCCCTGATAGCTTAAGCTTTTTGGGAGAAATGGTTTATTAATATGATATTCGAGCTCTTGTTTCTACAAACTTAATCTGAATGTCATTCTTACCAAATAGATATAAATTGTTAGTTTCACACGAAATATGATATCCAGGCTTTTGTTTCTACGAACTTAATCTGAATGTCATTCACACAAAATAGATCTAAATTGCTAGTTTCACACGATCTTAATCTGAATGTTCAATTTAGACATTTTTCGTACGAATGCAGTCATTCTGGTTCATTCGTGCGAAATAGATCTAAATTATTAGTTTTGCACAAACTTAATCTGAATGTCATTCATACGAAATAGATCTAAATCTTGTGCGGTAGAGAACCGCACATGAGACGAGAGTGTTAACTTGACATACATTGTTGGCTCATTCCTTAACAGTTTAAGCTTTTGGATACACTAGTATTGAGCTATTTGATCTTACAATTAGAATCTTTGGAGTATTACTCTTACTTCAATGCTTGATTTAAGGACTAGAGAAACATCTCTAATCATATATGAGGCCTATAAATAGGATGCATGGTCTTGGGCTCAACGTATCTATTGTTTGAATATGGGCCTACTCTATCAATTGGGTCTCAATGTGCATGTCTTTGTTTTTATTGAGGAATGAATCATCTTCACCACTTCCAATTGATGTTTCATGCTACTACAATGTGGACAAATTAGAATGCCATAGTGGGTGATCCAAATCGTCTTCCCCCTTTCTCTGTTTGATCGTCTGCATTGCTCGCATACCCGATCGGTTAATCACACTCCGCCTCAAATGACATGCAAAGTGTTGGCTACGATTGTCCCAACGAAATTGGCTCCTGTCTGGCGATTATAGTCGTCCCTTTGCCTGTTGCTTGGGGCGGAGTGAGATTCCTCTGTCACCCTGCCTCCCCCATCCGCCTTCTCCGCCACTTCCATCGCTGCCCCCATCCCCTTCTGCCTCCGCCTTTGCCGCCCCAAGTCCGGTTTTGGTCAGCAAAAAAACGTGTACAGGCCAGACATTGGTCTCGGGTCCATCACTACATCAAAACTTATCTGTTTCATAGCTGTTCGGGGATGTCAGTGACAGCAAACGGCCCAGTCCCAGGCCCAGTCCCAGGCCCAGTACCACCCAAAGGAGCCGGTGGCCAGCCCCAAGCCACGTGTACGGTATGTGATCACATCTACAGCCGTGATGAGATGATGTGGATAGAGCTGCCATTGAAAGAAAGAAATAGAAAAAGGAGTTTGTTGACTTCCAAGAGTAACAATTCCTTTAAGAGCAGTGACTTCATTGCAGCAAAGAGCAACAAATTTTGTAAATAATTACTATTTACCACAGTATTTTTTTTTGTTGTAAATTGTTATTTTTTGTTATAATATTTTGTATATTTTTTCTACAATGATTTCTACGTAGCAAAGAGTAACAATCTTTACAAATTATTACTCATTGCAAGTTGTTATTAGGGGTGTGCATCGGTTCGAAACCGACCTATTTAGGCAAAACCCAAACCGATCCAACATTGGTCGGTTTTGAGGAATTTCAATCCGATCCAAACCGAACTAAGATTGGAATACAATCCACTTAAAGTTGGATTGGATGGTCGGTTTAGGCTTTGGACCATGTTCTTTTTTTTTTTGATGGGGAGGTCTTACCTCATAAGAGTATAGGCATGCCTAACATGGTGCACGTTACGATGGGCCCTTGACCATTGTCTTGTGGGGGGTACCATAGTGGTCAGTATAAAGTGCGATGATATATAGGCGTCCCCATGATACTGTGTAGTGAGGCCTCCCAATCGAAGTTGCTCTTAGTAAGTCAATCCATGCTGACCAATGGGTGTTAAAAAGGATATTTTTCTCCAACTACCCGTAAAATCAAGAAAGCAAAGTTATCCCACAAGTTGCGTCAAAAAAAAAACAAGTTATCCCACACGCAAGATATTGTTCATTTTACCTGAAGGCTCAATTTTAAAGCCACCATCATAGGTCCGACTCTGATGCCATAATGTGACATTCGGATCTTACACCAAAATTATGATTTAGTAACGCTTATAATCGTTACAATAAATTTAGTAAGACAAAAATATCGTTTGGAATATGATGTTACAAATATTTGAAACACTTTTGTAACAATTATAAGATTACAAATACTGTTTTAGTAACGGTTATAAGCGATACGTATGTCTTTTGTAATGGATTTTCAGAAGTAGAATTCATCGCGTATTTGTCTCATTCGTAACACATAACGTTATAAAGTTTAGTAACGGTCAATATCATACAAATATAAGTGTTAGATATTGATTGTTACTAAATTTTAATAACGGTTATAATCGTTACTTATGTTTTCTGTAATGGATTTCCATAAGCTAAATTTCTCACGTATTAGTCTAGAAATTTTTTCTAATCAGGTGTTGTGGGACTAAATTATGGACTTGTGATATCTCGCCTCACCTCACCTCACCTTATCTCATCCATTTTTGCCTTCCATATCACAAGTCTTGGCTCTTAGTTGTTAAATTATAGTATCAGAGCCAGACCGACCTCACGAGAGTGTGTGTGCGCGTGCACGTGTGTGTGCGCGTGCACGTGTGTGTGGATGGCGGGTGTCACAAGTCTATGAATTAATCCCATATCACTTGGTTAGAGAAAATTTTGGGCTATATACATAGAGCCCTCATCTTTAACACGTAAGACATGTTTTAAAGCTGTGAACCTTTGAGCAAATAGGACAATATCTTGTGTGAGTCGGGATGTTCCAGTATTGTATTGGAGCTGACCTACCTTTGCGGTGGGGGGACTGTTTTCCCACGGGATTGTGTAGCCCTTAAAAGGGGTAGATTGTAAGTCAACTCAGAAGTGTCAATGGTTACATACCGACATCCATTGCAATGTTAATATGTAACCATCATCGACGTACTGGCAATTTCTCCTCTTCTCTGTGACTATTGTCGGCGGATTCCAACCGACATTACAATAGTAATGTCGGTGTTTGCCAACCAACATTGTAAAGGCAATGTCGGTCTGTGGGTGCTAACATCTGCTGTAATGTTGGTGGATTCCAAACGATATTGCAATAGTAATGTCACGTTTGCCAACCGACATTGTAAAAGCAATGTCGGTTTGTGAGTGCCGACAGGAGGGAGGTGAAGCGACAAGAGCCGACGAGGAGGAAAGAGAAAGCACTGGTTGGAGCTTAGAGAAATAGATATTTTAGGGTTATTGGGGGTGCCATTACAGACCCACCTATTACCTAAATGGGTTAAGAGCATGGACTCACTCTTTTGTGAGGTTTTGCCAGCAAAAAGAACGTGTACAGACCAGGCAGTGGTATCGGGTCCCCCCATACAAAGTCACGGCCCACGGGCGGTCCATCACTTTAATCAAAACTTATCTGATTGCTGTTCCGAGCTGACAGTGACAGCAAACGGTCCAGGTCCAGGCCCAGGCCCACCCAAAGGAACCGGTGACCACCCGGCCCACTCCCATACCACGTGTACGGTATGTTATTACACCTACAGCTGTGATGTGATGTTGTGGATAACGCTGCCAGAGAAAGAGAAAAAGGAGTCTGTTGACTTTCAAGAAGTGAACAATTCTTTTAAGAACAGTATCTTAGAGGTTTTTTCCAAATGGTCCCAACTTTGGTATTGTTGGAAATAGACCCAGTTGCTTTTTGTATTACTTTTATGATCATTTATTTTTTATAAAACTAAAGTACCCCCAGGCGCTTCACTTTCAATTTTAAAGGGATTTGACTCTGTTTCACGATGATATGTCTCCCCTTTCTATCGTTGACGCTTTAAGAAGAGACACGTGGTGCATCTCATTTCAATGACCACGATTGGGCCATGGGATTAATCCTAGAGGGATGCCAGTACCACGACCGACAGCAGCCCACCATTGGCCATCGTCACCTGCCCACCGCCGTCGACCATCGGTGATTACCCCTCGCCGTCGACGCCACTTCGTCGGCCACCACCCGCCGTCGTCGCCCCATCGGCCACAGTGATGGCCGTTGGCGGGCAACCGGTGGTCGGTGGGGGTGGTGGCCAACGACGACGGCGGCGGGTGGTGGCTGACGATGTGGCATCGGCGACGAGAGGTGCTCGCCGGTGGTTGACGGTGACCGCAATGAAAGGCGCCCAAAGAACACTGTGGGTGCCTAATACTGTGGGTGCCCATCACTGTGGGCACCTAACACTGTGGGCACCGGCGCCTAATACTGTGGGTGCCTAACACTGTGGGTGCCTAACACTGTGGGACCCCATCACTAAGGGCGCCTATCATCATGGGTGCCTAACATTGTGGGCGCCCATCACTTTGGGCGTCTACACTATGGGTGCCTAACACTGTGGGCGCCTATCACTGTGGGCATCAGCTCCTAACACTGTGGGCGCCTAACACTGTGGACGCCAATCACTGTGGGTGCCTAACACTGTGGGTGTGGGCGCCTATCACTGTGGGCGCCCAATATTGTGGGTGCCCATCACTGTGGGTGCCTAACACTGTGGGCGCCTATCATTGTGGGCGCCCATCACTGTGGGCGCCTAACACTGTGGACACTATCACTGTGGGAACCCAACACTATGGGCGCCTATCACTGTGGCCCACTATTACTGTGGGTGCTCATTACTGTGGGCATTTATCACTGTGGGCACCTATCACTGTGGGCGCCTAACACTATGGGCTGCTATTACTGTTGACAATATTCCAACATCATTCCCAATGAGTAGAATATCGTCTACGTAAAGTATCAAATATACCACTATAGTTTTGTCACTCCTCTTGTATACACATGGTTCATCCTCGTTTTGAGTAAATTCATATGACTGGATTGCCTGATCAAAATGGATGTTCCAACTTCTAGATGCTTGCTTTAGTCCATAAATGGACTTCTGCAACTTGCAAACTAGATGCTTCTGACCCTCTGCCTCAAAACCTGGTGGATGCATCATATAAATTGTTAGAATTGGTGAGGTCTACAGCTCGTAAAACCTATAGTTTAGCTGTGTATGGTTAATAGCATAGGATTGCATCTTGGTATGTACCTTAGTACGTGTTCTAATTACAGAACAAAGAGCTATGGCTACATGGTAATCCACTTGAGTGGGAGACTCAAGGGACTAATCCCATGTAACCTAAATATGTTCGCAGCTCTGATTATGATTGGTCGCCCTATCAGGATAAGCTGTTGGGATAACAGAGCATGGGTGTCTCCACCACGGTCATTACTAAACACAATGTTTGTGTCCGAACAGAACCAATACGGTGCACAGATCGGTAAGTAGATACCGGTGTACTAAACCGTGTTTCTACTTAGGGTAAAACGGTCCTAAACCCTGAGGAACCATATCTGATAGACTAACCAGTCGAGTGGTGCTTTGGTGCACCAATGTGTGAGGATCCGGATACAGTGATCTAAAACCATGGTATACTGGGTTACCCGACTGGTGTTGCATCAGCGTGTCACTCTTGCAGGCCATCCACATCCCTAGCGGGAGGTGCGTTCCTTGGTCTGACCTATATCGTATTAAACCCTAGCCAGGTGGTCATCAGTTGGACTAGTGATGGATATGGTTATTCGGCAGAGTAATTGGAGGTACGATGTACGTGGTCAACCTAGAAGGAACCGAGTCATATGAGCACTTAAGTCTGACGGTATTCTCCACCGCTCGAGTTGCATCATGGCACCAAGTGGAGGGACAACGGGTTTACCATACTAAGCAGAGAGTAGGGGTATACGAGAGAATATAGTAAGTCCGGGGGAATTGGAGTGCAGCCTGCGTCGCACTCTGGGTGGCCATGCTGGTTAACTCGGACTCAGAGGATCAATGGTACACTCGGCTAGTATGTCGATCGAGTCTAAGTTGGAAGCCATGAACCCTGGTTCCTGAAGGTTCCACCCTATCCACATTATATACGGTCCTTGTACCAGCTCCTCGAAACACAGAACGTAATTAGAGGAAGTGAGAAGTCCAAGCCTACGCTCCGTGAGTGCTTCACACTAGTGCACGGTAAATGCGTAGCTATGTGTGTGCACTAAGGGGAAACCTTATGTTAGTACAAAGATGCATATAGTAATTCATTGCCATAAGTGGACTTTGCCACATGGGTGCGATGCATCTGAACATGTTACGAGTTGACTAGTTGACTTCACTAGGGGCACCCTACTGGAACCTTATAGAATAGTAAAATCACTAGTGCACTTCACTTATGTGTACCTTGCAAAGTCTCGTACACGAAGAATGGCCAACTAGTAATATAAGGGCGTTTCGGTCATACCATGCGCCACTATGCACTAGGGGGGTCGGCCCTAAGTGTTGGGAGACTGGTCAAGACCAGCCCCCTTTGTTATAAGAGGTTGTTGCCTTCAATAAAGGAGTCGGTCATGAGGCACATAAAATGAGCTAGTTTTGACCGTTTTCAAAACCAAGGAAAAGATAAAGATAAAAGGATAGATATATAGGGAGAGGTTTGAATCAGTCAAACTTATCCGTTAGGGGACCTTATCCATAGGGTAGGTCGTCACTATATAAGGGGAATGGGGAGAGGGGGGCCGACCATGCCAAACCATAGGGGGGTCGGCGTTAGGGCTAAACCCTAGCCGCCCCTCTCTCTTCTTTCTCCTCTTCTCTCTCGTATCTACCCCTCGCTTGTGCTATTGGATAGCGACTCGTCTTCCTCGCATGGTGTTTTGTAGAAGGAGAAGGCTCGTCGGATGGAGGCACTATTAGATCCATTGACGAGGTGCCGTGCATCGTGCGAGATCGGGTGAACTAGAAGGCGTCTCTTGCAAGGTTTTACTGTCCAGATTCTGCACAGAAAATTATCGATGTTTCTGCTATTGCGGGAGCTACAGAACTCAAAATGATGTAAAACCACTTATAAAAATTGCGCCTCGAAGTTCTCTACCTTCAGTCCAAAATTCAGTATAATCGGAGTTCGGAGCCGAAAGTTATGACCGTTGCACCGAAAGTATATCGAGCAGATCCAAGCTCGTCTCCATCGATAAAAAAGAAACTTATCGCAGTAAAAGAATCTGCACGCAAGTATGATCTCTAACTTATATATCTAATATAGATAGAATATGCATGCATGCTAGATTGTTCTCTCGCGTTAGATCGATATTAGGGGTTCACGTACTTGCCATGCTAGATTCATACACGCATGTGTAGATCGTTTCGTTGAAAATTTTGATATGTAACACACATCGCTCATGGTTTTCAAACCTACACTTTACTCCACTGCGGGCCTCTACCATGGAATTATTTCAAACAATTGGTATCAGAGCCACACTAGTGGTGTGTGTTTCATATTTTTCATGAAACTGTCATGTACGTGCATGAATAGTATGTGCCGTCATCGGGGTTCTACGAGTAGATCATGCATAGTAGATATTGTATGTTCTATGAATTGTTCTTCCAGGGCGCCGCTTCTAAAATAATCTAGATATGTGATTGCTTGCTATCGGGGGTCGGACCCGTGCTAGCAAATTGTCTGAATGTGTTTTCTTCTGTATGTGGATAGGTTTTAGAGCCATAGTTGGGCAAGTGGTGGAGGTTGACCACCCTTGATTCCTAGGCTTTTTGTTAGTCTTGTTTTTCTTTTCTTTCTTGGAAATTGTGTACGAGCGAGTACTTGTTCGAAGCGTACTATATCTTTTTTGGTTACAGATTGAAGAGAAGAACCTACCGCAGAGATCCACTACCGAAGGATGAGTGGAACCTTGGAGGACAATGACGATTCGATGAAACGTACACGATGACGGCAAAGGGCAGAAAGCATTAGGAGATCATATACAGAAGCTTGCACCGGATCGAGGAACCTTGCGAAGGAGATAGAGAGCCTGCATTGTGCCAGTCAGGTTCAGGAGTCGGACCCTGAACTTGATTCAGTTGTGTGGTTGTTTCTTTCAGTAGTTCTTTATGGTTCTGTAGAGAACCCCGATATGATAATTTGATTATCTATATTTTAGAGGGATACCATTTCCCCTCTGGTCCAAGCGACCTTATTAGGATAGGATCCCACTAATGACACCTATTATTTAATTGATCATTGATGATAGTGTGAATTCCTCACATTTGGTTATGCCATCATTAGGTCAACATCCGATTAGTCGGGTGTGCCTATTTGGCCAGCATCAAAATCTAGAATGAGTTGGAATTCTATTATGACATCAATCTTCAAATTTATAAGTGAGGCGCCATGGTAGTGGGAGGCCTTTCCTGTCAATCTGACCTTAGGCTAAGCTCTAGAGCATTAGCGTGATAGTTAGGTTTGCGGAGCATCGACGTTTTTGGGATATGTAATATGATCCTGAGTGGAGAAATCTTGAGGCAGGGACTATGATATTCCAAGATCGATTAATTCCTTGCGAAAAGCTTGAAACGCTAGTGGAAGCACGGTAAAACCAAGGTCTAGTGTATAGGTTGTCGTGACCTTAGTGTACACTCATACTTGCATAAAATAACCCTCAACTATAATAAGAGATGTGTAAGAGGACTCATCGAGATCCTCTGGCCTCCACAACCAACTGCTTTGTATCTGGGTGAAAGGGCGTAGCTCGACACCCCCTAGGGTGAGGGTTATGTTTTTCCATACCGGATGACTTAGCGGGTCTCTTTCAGGATATGGCGGTTACGGGGACAAGAGAAAAGGGTTTTTTTCCCACCCTAGTGAGGGCCACATGAACTCCCATGCCGTAATTGCTTAGGCTTGTGGGTAAGCATCCGAAGTGGACATGAGGTATCCGTTGCTCAGACAATGGGGATCACGTGGCACTAGCCAAAAGGATAACCATGGTCCATCAAAGCCCTTAGTTGGCAGATTTGGACTGGGTTAAGGAAAGACCCGTATGAGCGGATGACACTGCACCACGCCCCCTAGGGCGGATGTATCCGATTCCGAGATATCACATACATGGTTAATTAATCCATAGATATGTCTTCGCTGTGAGGGTAGCATTGACATTTGGATATAATTATCTTGTTTTCAAAATTTTTAAAATAAGTTTTTCTGCATTCTTTCATTCAACCATATAGTTCCCTTATCCGCTATCCCATAAGAGAACAAGTTATCGGGTCTCTAACTACGTAGAGCGGAAGTGTTATCTTTAGCTTATGCTTAGGATAGTAAACGTACATTGACTTCCAAACTTAATATCCCTGTATCAGACCTAACGGGTCCATATGTTACTAGGGCACTAACTATGACATATGATGACTAGCGAGAGTATAAGAAGATGTGCAAGTGCTATATTATAGCAGACTTGCGGACAACTCTTTAGAAGTAAGTTAGAGATATGGTGGGTCTTCTGAAATAAAGTTTTACTTGCATTAGATATCAGAGAGGTGAGGTTTATAGACTCGGCTCTTTTCCATCAAGAAACTCATCAGTACCGAGATATCTAAGGGTATGCCTGTTCGGGAACACATCTATGAGTTCCAGATCGAACTAGATTTCAAAGACATGGTGCCAGATGACGAGGTGGTGGAAGACATCTATCTTGTATCCTTATCTGGAACCTTTGAAGGCGTTGTCAGAGATTTTAGCTTTAACAAGCTAGAGATGATAATCGCAGAACTTCTAAGGAGCTTTCCAAAAGATAAAGGATGGGATCAAGATTAAAGGCAATGCCTTTAGTGCTTCTTTAGAAGAACCTAAGGGAGTAACTTATCAGAGATCGAAAACTATTCTAGTGCAGAAACTAATATGGACTCCTAAGTCTGGTAACACCAAGGACGGAAGTGTTTCCGCTATGGCGAGTATAGGAGGTATTTGAAGATTGAGTATGGTCTCAGGGTGTTAGGGGTTAAGTCACTATTTAATAGTAGTTCTTCTGCTTCTTGGAATGTAGACTTTGTGTCTATAGAGATTTAAGAAAAATAGAAGGCTACTTTATAGTGCAGTGATTTTAACATAGGTACTAATGCCATAAGCCGCTGCGGAAGCTGTTAGATATGATTATCTTAGTTTTTTCGAAATAAGGATTTTGATCTTTAGAGATTTAGTTCTGTTTTCTCCTTGGTAAATAAAGTTTGTAGTTTTAGACAGCATCATATGTGTGTATCTTAAACTAAATAGATAGTTTCATTACTAGAGGAATAGATCAGAATAATCTCTTTGTATTTAATCCTAATTCGAAAATAGATTTCATGACAGCTGTCGCATCTAATTGAAATTCATCTAAATCCTTCGGAGAAGCTATCCCATTTGTGACCCCTCTGATTTAGATATTTTGCCTTAGATAAATTCAGAGGTAATAGAAGGTCGAGTTTCTGTTCACAAATTCATCGAAGATCTTTCTATAACCTATGAGTGTTATCTGAAAGGCAGAATAACTAAAAGGGCCATTAAGACATTAGTGTTAGTTATTTTTGATATTTATGATTCCAAGAGTGTCCAGACGATAGGAGTCTCTTCGATTTAATCAAAGGAATGAGTCCTTATCAGACGGGTTCCATAAGATCCTGAAGGAGCATGGGATTATCTCATAGTTAAATACTCCAAGGATAACACGTCAGAATAAAGTCTCCGAGAGAAGGAATCGGACCCTATTAGACATGATCCGTAGAATGATAAATATTGCCAAGTATACTACCCACCTTCTGGTGGGGTTGTATCTTAAAATAATAGCTTATATATGAAATTATCTCTCATCTAGATCAGTGCCTCAGACCTATAGAGAGCTATGGTCTAAGTGAAAGCTGATGCTATAGTGTCTCGAGATATAGGGTTATCCTGCACTTGTGCAAAAGGACAATAGGGATGAGATGGAGATGAAGTTCTATGTATATATATTTGTTGGTTATCCTTGGGAGGCATAAGGTGGACTTCTATGATCTTGAGGTTTGAAAGGTAATCGTTTCTACGAATACCATCTACCTAGAGCAGAATAATATTGTAGACCATAAGTTTACCGATAAGGTAGTTCTGGGTGAACTACTGGGTACTCGTAAAGAGTGCGCATCTGAAAACGTAGCGGTAGTAGATGATACAAGAAACTAGTATACCAGATACTGTAGAAATGATTCACTTTGTACCACCACCACCACCTCGTCGTTGTGGGAGCATTAGAGCTCCTGATAAATACTATGGAGAAACTTCAATAGTTAATCCAGATTTTCAAGAGGATGATCCTTAGAGCTACGAAAAAATAGTAGGAGCTTCCGATAGCTCTGATTGACAAAAAACCATGGTGGCAAGCCTGCATCAATATACTTTAGAACTGTTTCAACTCTTATTACACTATCACCCTTTTTGGATGTAGGGGGTGTATAAGAAGAGGACCCGGTTAAGACTTAAGTAACTAGATTAGTTACCAAGAGAGAAGGGATCGACTATGTCAAAACCTTCTCGCTGGTAGCTATGCCTAAGTTTATTTTGGATCCATTTAATCTATCGCAGCCCATTATAGTTGGGAGATCTGGTAGATGTATGTCAAGACAGTTATTCTCTAACGGGAGTTTGGTAAGGACATATGGATGATGCAGCTCCAGGATTTATGTCAGTAGGTCAGGAAGATGTGGAATGCAAGTTGCAAATGTTCATTTATGGACTAATACAAGTATCCAAGTTGAAATATCTATTTTGATCAAGGGTATCCGCTAATACGGATTTGATCAGAATGAAGATAAACCAAGTAGGTACAAGAAATGTGAAAATGCTACAAGGGTGTACTTAGTACTTTACGTTAACGATATTCTACTGATTGAAAATGACATAGGAATATTATTTACGATAAAGATTTGTAGTCATCATAATTCAATGTGAAAGACCCTAGTGAGGCGAGTTATATTCTGGGAATCAAGGTAACTCGAGATTACCAGAGCAAGGTTCTCTTGCTGTTACAGGCCACGCATGAAGATAAGATTCTAGCCAGATTCAGTTTACGAGGCTAGATATCTATTGCGCAGCAAGAATGATGGGTCGGTTTCAGTCGAATCCGGGTCCAAATCACTGGACCGATGCGTGAAGGGTATACTCAAAAGTCCTTATTAAGTGAGGATTATAAGTTAGATTATACTTCACAGGTCCTGATATAGATTGGACGCACAGGGTCTGACTTTGGTATCAGATGTGCGTTCCAGATAATCGATTTCAGGAATTATTTTTATGTTGGGATTAGAAGCGGTAGTTGGTAGAGTGTGAAGCAATAGTGTATCACAGACTCCACCATAGTGCCTGAGCATATTGTTGCATGCGAGGTAGTCTAATAGGTGGTATGGCTCACGAAGTTTTTTGAGAACCAGAGATGCGTACCAGATGCTCAGTTATCTGTTGTGATAACAAAAGAGTGGTAAGCAAGGTCCAAAGAGCCAAGGCACCACCGTGAGGGAAAAGCCATCAAGTACAAACTCCACTTGATTTTGACAGTTATAGGAGGAAATGCAAGTAGTGGTACTAAGGTGGCATCTGCAGATAATGTTGCCAATTCCTTTAGGGAATTCCTGTAAAAGCTTTTGGGCAGCATGTAGAAGCTACGAAGCTCTACACCGTTTTTCCTCATTAGATCTAGTGGGAGATTGTTAGAATTGGTGAGGTCTACAGCTCGTAAAATCTATAGTTTAGTTGTGTATGGTTGATAGCATATGATTGCATCTTGGTACATACCTTATTACGTGTTCTTATTACATAACAGAGAGCCATGGCTATATGGTAATCCACTTGAGTGAGAGACTCAAGGGATTGGTCTCATGTAACCTAAATACGTTCGTAGCTCTGATTAGGGTTGGCTGCCCTATCAGGATAAGCTGTTGGGATGACAGAGCATGGATGTCTCTACCACGGTCATTACCAGGCACAATGTATATGGCCAAATGGAACCAATATAGTGCACAGATCGGTGAGCAGACACCGGTGCACTAAGCCGTATTTCTGTTTAGGGTAAAATGATCATAAACCCTGAGGAACCACGTCTGATGGACTAACCAGTTGAGTGGTGCTTTTGCGCACCAATGTGTGAGGATCCGGATACAGTGATCCAAAACCACGATGTACTGGGTTACCCGGCTGGCGTTGTATCAGTGTGTCACTACTGTAGGCCATCCATATGCCTAACGGGAGGTGCGTTCCTTGGTCTGACCTACATCGTATTAAACCCTATCCAGGTGGTCATCAGTTGGACTGGTGACGGATCCGGTTACTCGGCAGAGTAATTGGAGGTACGATGTATGTGGTCAACCTAGAAGGAACCGAGTCATATGAGCACTCGAGTCTAATAATATTCTCCACCGCTCGAGTTGCATTATGACACTAAGTGGAGGGACAACGGGTTTACCATACTAAGCGGAGAGCAGGGGTATGCGGGAGAACATAGTAAGTCTGGGGGAATTGGAGCGCAACCAGCGTCGCACTTTGGGTGTACACGCAGGTTAACCCGGACTCAGAGGATCGATGGTACACTCGGGTAGTGTGTCGATCAAGTCTAAGTTAGAAGCTATGAACCCTGATCCCTGAAGATTATACCTTATCCATATTATGTACGGTCCTTGTACCATCTCCTCGAAATAAAGGACGCGGTTAGAGGAAGTGAGAAGTCCAAGCCTATGCTATGTGGTTGCTTTGCACTAGTGCACGGTAGATGCATACCTACGTGTGTGCACTAAGAGAAAACCCTAGGTTAGTGCAAAGACACATGTAGCAATTCTTTGCCATAAGTGGACTTTGTCATGTGGGTGCGATTCACCGGGACATGTTACGAGTTGATTAGTTGACTTCACTAGGGGCACCCTATGGGAACCTTTGAGAATAATGAAATCACTGGTGCACTTCACTTATGTGTGCCTTGCAAAGTCTCATACACGAGGAATGGCCAACTAGTGGCATAAGGGCATTTTGGTCATACCACTAGTGATTTCACTATGCACTAGGAGGGCCGGCCCTAAGTGTTGGGAGACTGGTCAAGACCGGCCCCCTTTGTTATAAGAGATTGTTGCCTTCAATGAAGGGGCCGGTCATGAGGCATAGAAAATGGGCTGGTTTTGACCGTTTTCAAAACCAAGAAAAAGATAGAGATAAAAGGAGAGATATATAGGGAGAGGTTTGAATCAGTCAAACTTATCCGTTAAGGGCCATATCCATAGGATAGACCGGCCCTATATAAATGGAATGGGGAGAGGGGGGCCAGCCATGCCAAGCCATAGGGGGGTCGGCCTTAGGGCTAAACCCTAGCCGCCCCTCTCTCCTCTTTCTCCTCTCCTATTTCTCTTCTCCTCTTTCGTCTCTCTTCCTCGCTTGCGCCATTGGATGGTGACTCGTCTTCCTCGCATGGTATTTTGTAGAAGGAGAAGGCTCGTCGGATGGAGGCACTCAGAGATCCATCGACGAGATGACGTGCATCTGTGAGATCGGGTAAACTAGAAGGCGTCTCCAGCAAGGTTTTGCTGTCCAGATTCTGCAAAAAAAATCAGTTGTGTTTATGTGATTATGAGAGTTACAGAACTCTAAACAACGTGAAACTACTTGCAAAAGTTATGTCTCGAAGTTCTCTACCTGTAGTCCAAAATTCAGCCCAATCGGAGTTCGGAGCATAACATTATGGCCATTATACCGAAGGTATATCAAGCAGATCTGAGCCCGTCTTCATCGACAAAGAAGAAACTTGTCGCGGTGAAAGAATCCGCATGCAGGTATGATCTCTAACTTATAGATCTAGCATAGATAGAATATGCATGCATGCTAGATTGTTCTCTCGTGTTAGATCGGCGTTAGGGGTTCGCGTTGTTACCATGCTAGATTCATATACGCACGTGTAGATCGTTTCGATGAAAATTTTGATATATAACACATACCGCTCACAGTCTTCGGACCTACACTTTGCTTCCGCTGCGAGCTTCTACCATGGAATTATTTCCAATATAAATATCATCATCCAAATCCCCATTGAGGAATGTTGTCTTGACATCCATTTGCTAGATTTATCAGTTGTAATGGGCTGCAATGGATAGAAGAATCCGAATAGATTTAATTTTAGCTACCTATGAGAATGTCTCATCAAAGTCGATTCTTTCTCTCTGGGTATAACCCTTGGCAACTAATCTAGCTTTATAAGTCTCAACGGAACCATCAGATCATCTCTTCTTTATATATACCCAATAGGTTTAATATTAGATGATGGTGTAACAAGTGTCCAGACAACGTTATGGGACATTGATGCAATTTCTGCCTCCATGACCTTTTGCCAATCAGAGCCGTCAGAAGCTCCCACTGCCTCATCGTAGCTCAGTGGATCATCCTCCTGACTTTCTTAATTAACCAATAAGATTTCTCCATAGTATCTTTCAAGAGCTCTGATGCTTTTCCCACTGCGATGAGATGGTGGTGGTGTTACATGATGACTAGATGCTACAGTGTCTTGTATATTAGTGTCTGTAATGTCAGCTCCCACTATACTTCCAAATGCGTTTTCTGTACTAGTACCTAACTGTTCATCCAGAACCACCTTACTAGCAGGTTTGTGGTCCATAATATAATACTGCTCTAGAAAAATGGCATTCGTAGAAGCGTTTACCTTATTTTCTTCAAGATCATAAAATAGTCCACATTTAGTCTCCTTGGGATACCTTACAAACAGACATGTTTTGGACTTCGGCTCCATCATATCCCTTTTGTCTTTTTGCACATATACAGGGCATCCTCATATTCTGAAATATTGTAGTGTTGGCTTTTGCCTTGACCACAATTCTTTATGGGCTAAGGTATCGATTTAGATGGAATATGGTTCAGAACATATGCTGTTGTTGTAAGACGTATCCCCAAAAGGTTGTTGGTAAACAGGCATAACTTATCATGCTGCGAACTATGTCTAACAATGTTCGATTCGTTCTCTCGGAAACTCCATTTTGTTGTGGGGTTCCTAGAACAATTAACTAGGATTTAATCCCATGCTCCACCAAATACCTACAAAACTCGTCAGATATGTACTCACCACCTCGATCAGATTGAAGGGTTTTTATACATTTGTCTGTCTGCTTTTCTACTTCAAGTAAATGTAACTATATCTTGAGTAATCATCAATAAAAGTGATGAAATACTCATGGCCTCTTATCACCTTGACGCTTGTGGGTCCACATACATCTGAATGGATTAACTCTAATACCTCAGTGACTCTTACTCCTTTGCCTTTAAAGGTCATTTTGGCCATCTTGCCTTTCAGGTAGTATTCACAAGTGGAAAGAATTTCCATAGGATCTGTTTCCAAATTCATCATCCTATAGATCCTGTCTAAGCTAATATGTCTAAGTCGTAAGTGCTACAATTGGGTTAAATTTTTCAAAGGTTTCTTACGCTTAGATGAATTAACATTAAATGTTGAAGTCATTGTGTTATCTTCTTCAAGGACTGACAATATAGAGATTATTCTGATCCATTACTCTTATTATAAAAATTCTATTTAGCTTGAACGATACACCAGAAACATCAAAATAAACTGAATAACCTTTATTAACTAAAGAGGTAACAAAAATCAAATTGCATCTCAAGGATGGGACATAAAAAACATCTCTAAAAGTTAAAGTCTTATTATTCAAAAAACTAAGAATAACATCTCCATCAGCTTCAGCAGCAGCCACAGCCTCAGTTTCCATGCTCAAGGTCACATCTCCATCAAGCAACATTCTGCTTTTCTGAAACCCCTGAAGAGAGTTATAGACATAGTTAGTGGATCCAGAATCCACAATCCAACTAGTAAAAGAACTGTTACTTGAAAGAAATGATTCAACAACTAAGAGCTATAGATTACCTTCACTAGCATTCTAAGGCTTCTTACAGTCATTCTTCCAATGGCCCTTCTGGTCACATCGGAAACACTTGGTGTCTGGTTTCTTTGAGTCGCTAGATCCAGAGGTTCCCATAGAGATCTGCACAAGCGCTGACTTAGGTTTCTTCTTGTGTTTCTTGCTGTGAGATTTACCAGACTTCTTGAAGGATCTGCGTTACACGTGTAGTGCTTCGCCCTGCCTGGAGAGCTCCCAGAAGCTCTGCATTTGTCATTGACAACTTGTTCAAATTAAAGTTTGTGACAAAGCCTTCAAATGCTCTAGACAGTAACGAGAAGAAGATGTTTATCATCACCTCACCTTCTAGCGCAATATCCATGGATGCTAGTTCATTCTGGATCCCAAACATTTTCAGTATGTGTTCCCAAACTAGCGTCCTTTCAGACATCTTCGTGCCGACGAGTTCCTTGATGGTGAGGTATCACGTAATGCAATTGTGACCCTCAAACATCTCCTTCAAGTACAATATCATATCAGAAGCGTTGGGTATTTTCTCGACTTGCTTTTACAGAGTTGTTTGCAAGGATGCTATAATATAGCATTTACATATTTTATTACATTCCTTCCAGTCAGTAAACATCTTTAACTGTGCCTCTGTGACATTAGGCCTAGACAAATTTAGCTCAGGGTCATTTAAGGCTGCCATATGTTTACCAATCCTTAAGACTATATATAGGTTGCGCTTCCAGTCCTCATAGTTGGGACCAGTAAGTTTGTGATCATTTAGGATAGCGGACAGGGGATTTAACTTGGTAATCTGAAAATCAAAGATTGAATTATAAGAATGTATGAAAACTTATTATATAGATTTTTAAAACAAGTTAATTATATCCAAATGTCAACTCTACCCTCAAGCGAAGACATCTCTATGGATTAATTTAACTATGTATGTAAAATCTCAAAATCGGATACACCCGCCCGAGGGGGCAGTGTGTAGTGTTATCCGCTTACACGGATCTTTCCCTTGACCCTATCCAAATCTGCCAACTAAGGGCTTTGATGAACCATGGTTATCTTTTGGCCAGTGCCACGTGATCCCCATACGAAGTAACGAATGTCTCACGTGTACTTCGGATGCTTACCCACGAGCCTAAACAATTACGACACGAAAGTTCAAATGGCCCCAACGAGGGTGAGTAAAGCCCTGAACCCTTGGCCCCGTAATCGCCATATCCCGAGGGAGATCACTAAGTCATTTGGCATGAAAAAACATAGCTCTCACCCTAGGGGATGTTGAGTTATGCCCTTCCACTCGAGAACGAAGTGATTGGCCGTGAAGGCCAGAGGATCTCTAAAAGTCCTCCTTATATCCCTTATTAAATTAGAGGGTTATTTTGCGAGTATGAGTATATGCAAATACAAAGGTAGCAACCTTCTATATACTAGACCATGGACACTCCATGCTTCCACTAGCACTTCAAGCCTTTCGCCCAGTATTAATCGATCTCGGAATATCATAGTCCTTGCCTCAAGTGAATTTCTCCACTCAAGGGTCACATTATATATCCCGAGAACATCAATGCTTCACAAACTTGGCTATCACACTAATGCCCTGGAGCCTAGCCTAAGGTCATATACACAGGATGGGACTCCCACTAATCATGGCGCCTCGCTTATAAATTTGACAATTGATATCCAGTGGATCTCCATCTCATCTTAGGTTTCGATGTTGGCCAAATAGGCACACCCGACTAATCAGGTATTGACCTAATAGTGGCATAACCATATGTGATAGGATCCCACTATCATTAAAAGTCAACTAAATTATAGACGTCATATAGTGGGATCCTATCCTAATACGGTCGCTCGGACCGGAGGGGAAATGTCTCCCTCTGAAGACAAATAATAAGATTATCTTATCGGGGTTCGATATAAAATATAAAGAACTAATAAAAAAAGCAACTAATCAACTGAATCAAGTTCAGGGTCCGACCCCTGAACTTGATTAGTACAGCACAGGCTCTCTAACTTTCTTCACAAGGTTCCCTTGTCTAGCTCCTTCGTCGCGCTTGCAAACACTTTGTCGGATCAACTTCATCCTCCAAGGTTTCGCTTACACTCCTGATGGTGGATCTCATTCGCATATCTTTCTTCTTGATCTGTAACCGAAAAAGTTCTAGTACGCTTCGAGCAAGTGCTCGCTCGTACATAATTTCCTAGAAAGAAAAGAAAACACACCTAGAAAAAAACATGAGAACCGAGGATGCTCAACCCCCATTACTCACCCAATCTATGGCTCTAAAACCTATCCACACATATAGAGAGCAAATCAAGACAAAGGCTAACTCGGGGTCTGACCCCCAGTAGCAAGCAAACATATATCTAGATTTATTTTATAGCGATGCCTTGCAAGCACAATTCATAGAACAAGCAACATATATGCATATGCATGATCTAAGCGTAGGAACCCCGATAAAATCTCGCGCTCATCATGCGCACACATGATGATTTCATGGAAAGTCATGAAACGCACACCACTAGCATAGCTCTGATACCAATTGTTGGAAAAAAATCCTATGGTAGAGGTTCGCAACAGAAGTGATTAAGCAGTCGAAAGACTGTTCATGGTGCACGTTACACGATTAAAAATTTCATTGAAACTAATATACATGTATATGTATGTGTGTGCACGTGATTTGAACATCCTATCGGTAATCTAGCGTCATGAATATCCAGCATGTATTCAAATCAGTGAACTCGCTAAATCTACATATTAGAACATGTGTACCTTTCGTGCAGATCTTTTAACTGCGGAGAATTATCTTCTTTGTCGATGGAGATGGAAGATCATCCACGAAAAAGTTGATTGTATGTAGAAAGATGATACCTTCTTGTTCACCCAATCTTACACGATGCACAGAACGTCGCTCTCGGATATCTGAGTGCCTCCATAGAATGACCTTTCTCCTTCTCTAAAACTCCACGCGAGGAAGACAAAGTCGTAAGTAAGGAAGACAAGAGAGATGAGAGAGAGAACTAGAGAGGAGAGAGGAGAGGGGAGAGGGGGGGTTCGGGTATAGCTAGCAATAGTGGCCGGCCCCCCCTCCCCCTTTGCTTTTTTATAAGGCCGGCCTATCCCCTTTGGATTAGGATCCAAAGTGGATAGGGTTGACTCCTTAAAGATCTCCCTATATCTCTCATTTATCTTTATCTTTTCCCCACTTTTAAGGCTTGATTGACTAATTCAAATCCACCTTTTTATCCATATTACCGGCTCTATTATTGGGGGATTCTCATTCCTAAAATATAGGGCCCGGCCTTGACTAGGTCTCCTATACCTAGGGCCGGCCACTAGTGAAGCACAGGGGCGTGTGATTTTACCAAAACACCCTTATGCCTCTAAATGACCATTTCTAGTATGTGAGACTTAGCAACTCATCCTTAAGTGAATATCACTAGTGACTTCACTATTCACTAAGGTTCCCGGAGGGTGCCTCTAGTAAGGTCAACTAGTCAACTTGCAATATGTCCCGGTGCATCGTACCCATGTAGCGAAGTTCACTTATGGTGATGGGTAATTATATGCGCCTCTGTACTAGTCTAGGTTTTTCCCTTAGTACTCACACGTAGTTATGCATCTACCGTGCACTAGTGCGAAGCACACATGGAGCATAAATATAGACTTATTACTTCCTCTTACTGCTTACTGTGTTCCGAGGAGATGGTTCAAGAACCGTATATAATATGGATAAGGTGAAACCTTCATGGACCATGGTTTTTGGCTTCCAACTTGAGCTCGATCGACACACTACTCAAGTGTACCATCGATCCTTTAAGCTCAAGTTAACTTGTGTAGCCATCCAGAGTGTGACACAGGTTTCACTCCAATTCATCCGGACTTACTATGTTTTCCTGCATACTCCTGGTCTCTGCTTAGTAGTGGTAAACTCGATGTCTCTCCACTTAGTGCCATGATGCAATTCGAGCGGTGGAGAACACCGTCAGACTCGAATGCTTATATGACTTGGTTTCTTCTAGATTGACCTATACATCGTACCACTGATTACCCCATCGAGTAATCAAACCTGGTCAATAGCCCAACTGATAACCACCATGCCTGGATTTGCTACAGTGTAAGTCAGACCAAGGAACGCATGTCCCGTCAGGGGTGTGGATGGCCTGTAAGAGTGACACGCTGATGCAACGCCAGCCTGGTAACCCAGTACACCATGGTTTTGGATCACGTAACTAGATCCTCACACATTGGTGTGCCAAACCACCACACAACTGGTTAGTCTATTAGACATGGTTCCTCAAGGTTTAGAACCGTTTTACCCTAAACAGAAACACAACTTGGTGTACCAGTGTCTGCTTACTGATCTGTACACTGTGTTGGTTCCGTTCGACCACAGACACCATGCCTGGTGATGATTATGGTGAAGACACCCCATGCACTGTCATCCCCAACAGCTTATCATGATGAGGCGACTAGCCTGATCATAGTTACAAACTAATTTAGGTTACATGGGACTAATCCACTTAGTCTTCAACTCAGTGGACTATCACATAGCCATGACTCTCTATTCTCAAAAGAACACGTAACTGTGTTACGTACCAACTTGCATCTCATATAATAACTATCAACCTTTATTATTAGATTAAAACATAAAGTTTTACAAGCTTAGAATACACCAATTCTAATACTATAGGCGCCAGCGCCTATCACTATGGGCACCCATCACTGTGGGAGCCTAATACTGTGGGCGCCGACGCCTAACACTGTGGGTACCCATCGCTATGGGCACCCATTACTGTGGCCGCCTAACACTATGATCACCTAACACTATGGGCGCCTATCACCATGGGCGCGTACACTGTGGGCGCCTAACACCGTAGGCGCCCATCGCTGTGGGCGCCTAACACTGTGGGTGCCCATAAATATGGGCGCCTAACACTATGGGTGGCTAACATTGTGGGCGCCCATCATTGTGGGTGCCCAACACTGTTCGCGTCGACGTCTAACACTGTAGGCACCAACGCTTAACACTGTGGGCGCCTACACTGTGGGTTATGGGCGCCTATCATTGTGGGCGCCTAACACTGTGGGCACCGGTGCCCATCACTGTCGGCGCCATCGTTGCCCGCTTGCCTCCGTCGACCACCGGCGAACACCTCCCGCCGACGATGCCACACCATCGGCTACCACCCACCGCCATCGTTATCGGCCATACACCTACCGACCACCGGTTACCCGCAGGTGCCCATCACCGGTTGCTCACAATGAAAGGCACCGACGCCTGCAGTGAAAGGCATCGGCTCCAAAAGTGAAAGTACTGTGTGCCACAGTAGAAGACACCTGGTGCTGGTCGATGGGGCGGTGGGTGGTGGCCGATGGGCCAGCCATGCCGAACTTGCCTTCGACTCTTATTTCTTCCATTTCTTTTACTGTTGTTACATTACATCCATCCAATTTTCCATTAAAAACTACCGAAGGTACTAACTTTATTTTATCCTCGTCTCTCAATGATCTCGTAGAGGATCACCCGAGGATTGCAATGACTCCACAATAACTAAATTTTGATGAGAAATAAAGAAGATACATTGTGCTGAACTTGCCTCTAGCTCTTATTTTTATCTCTCATTTCTTACCGCCTACCACCGCCACCGGTAATCGTTCGCTCACCACCAGCTCGAGGGTAAGGACTACTAAATACTTTATACTATGTAAGGACGTCGGGGATGAAAAGTATCATAATCCCAATGATCTCTGGCGATGAAAGACGGTTGAAGTAAGAAAAAATTAAAACGAAGAAGATGAACATATTTTTTATTTATTTTGTTTAGACTTTAAGGGTAAGATGGTCACAAAAATACAACAACTATTCGGAAGTGACATTTGGCACATGTTGAGGGCTAGAAAAGTAATGAAAAAAGCAACCAGGTCTATTCCTAACAATACAACAAAGTTGGGGGCCATTCTGAAAAAAACCACATGATCTTATCGTAGCAAAGAGTGACAAATTTTGGTAAATTATTACTATTTACTACAGTGATTTTATTTTAGTAAATTGTTTCTATTTGTCCCTCCCTCTTTTTCTAACGGGTTCTTAAAAGAAGAAAAAAATATTGTTACTATTTGCTACAATATTTTGTATATTTTTTCAACAATGACTTTTCTGTAGCAAAGAACAACTATCTTTCCAAATTTTTACTCATTGCAAATTGCTATAGTAATTTGTATCAAAGAACCTAATTATTACTCATATATATGCTTTTCCTATACAGTAGCATGTAAGGGTAAAATAAGTATTTTTGAGATCGGATGGTGGACAGTCACACAATCCACTTGATCTCATAACACTCCCTCTTGGATGTTCACTAATTATAATATTCTACAGGAACAATGGTGAACGTGTATCATGTTGCCTCGTTAAAACCTTTTAGTAAAAAAATCATGTGGGAAAAACCAGTCCAATAAAAAAAAAGAGTACAGCACACTTAGCATACTTCAGGATGTTAACATACTTCAGGATGCTTGACATACTTCAGGAAGTTGTACCTAGAACTACCCTCCCTCAGATTACATTGTTCAGAATAAAGAAAATTTTCCCCTATTAATTACATCACTTAACAATATGCTTGATGAACCCTTCGAAGTCCAATATCGTGCATCAACTTTGGAAGGTTGACTTTGGTAGTGACTTGGTGAAGATGTCTACATGATTGTCGCTGAATCGAACTTGCTCCACTTTGATTTCTTATTAGTTTCTTGTAATGCCAGTATTTTTAAATGATTTGAGTAGGTAGCTATCAGAGTTTGTTTCGTAAAACACCCAAATATAGCTGCATTACTATTTACAAAAATATAATATGTTTATAAAAGACCTTTATGTGGGTCAGAAGGATAACTGAATCTGCATTTTCAATCATGTTAGTTTGATCAATAAAATAATCTCAATTCAATAGTCCACGAAGATATCTCGATATATATTTAATTTCATTCAGTGTCTACAAATAGATTGAGAACTATATCTAGCAAGTACATTTACAAAAAATGTTATGTCAGGTCTAGTGCATTGTGCTAAGTATAATAATGTCACAATGATACAAAAATATGGTACTTTAAGACCAAATATATATATTTGTTTTCTTCTCTTGGTCTAAATGGATTATTTTCAATATCTAAAGACCGAATAACCATAGGTGTACTTAATGAATGACATTTATCCATACTAAATCTCTTCAAGAGCTTCTTGGTATAATTGGATTAATGGACCAAAATTCCATTCTCATATACTCGATCTGTAAGCCACGATCAAACTTAGTTTTACCTAGGTCCTGATTATTTTAATGCCATCATACACTGCTACAATAGAAAATCCATTCAAGGATTTCTTTAAAAATATACAAGGACATACATGATCATTTTTATAACATTTTCTAGATAGATATTCACTCAAACGATTGTACCATAATCTTTCAAACAGTTTTAACCCATACAATATACTTCTTAATCTAATTGAGTATGTGCTTCTGGATTTTGCTTCTAGCAACTTAAATCCTTTAGGGAATTTTATATAGATTTTAGTGTCTAGTTCTCCGTATGCAATCATGATATCCATTAGCTTTATGTGGAGTTTTTTAGATATTGTTGAGCTAATGGAAGTTATTGTATTCATTACCGGAGAATATATTTTTTCATAATTGATCTTGGGTTTTTGTGAGAAATCGTGTGCACAAATCGTACTTTATATCTTTGAATTTTACTATTTTTATTCCTCTATCGAAGGAACACCCATCTAAAAACTATTAGGTTTATTCTGGATGGTGTTTGTATTATAAGTCCAAATACTCCATATTTTTCAAGAGAATTCAGTTGCACTTGAATAACATCTTTCTATCTTAGCCATTTCTTTCTTTGTCGACATTCATGGATACTATTTATATCATTACCCTTTGCTATTCAGTAGCTACTGTATATGTAAATATGTCATCGACGACTACTTTCTTTCAGTCCCAAATTTCTCCTAAATATAAACAGAATATTGAGATCTCATTATTGTTCGGTACTGATACCATTTCTCTAGTCACTATAAGAACCTGGGTCATAACCTCATCCAGAGCGTTATGCATGATTTCAGAAAAATTGGGCCTTTGATTTCCAGTCACTTCAAGGATCTGGGGTATAATCTCGACCAGAGCATTATGCATCGCCTCTTCTAGAGGCACTACTTCTGGAGTTTTTCTTAGGGCAATATTTTTCACTTAACTTTCTCTTCCGGGGAGCTAAATCTTTGGAACCTATATGTCCATCACGCTTCTAGCGTGCAATGGACTCATTTACTGCAGTGTTCAAATTCTGTCTTTTTGGGATACTAATTCGAACTCGTGCATTCATAGCTAGCACATGTGACTTTGTCACTCTAGCTACAACATTAAATACATCAGGTAAATTATTTGCAATTTCTTGTAGATACATAATTCTCCTAACTTCGTATTTATATTGAAAAGTTCTAGAATCTAGATGAAAAAAAGTAGAAATATTTCACGATAATTCACGTCGTTCTTCCAGAACACCCATGTTCTTATCTCCCCCTAACGGCAGGAATTCTGACTCATCGAAGTGATAATCCGTAAACCTTATGAAAAATATATCACCGATTAATGGTACTAGATATTTAATTATAGACAGTGATTCCATCAAAACTGATATAAATACCTAATCTTCGTTGGGGACCCATTCTAGTTCTTTTTGGTGGCGAGATAGGAATTTATACTATACAACCAAATTTTTATAAATACGAGATATTAGATTGGTTTTTCGATACCAAGCGAGTAGAAAGTTTTACAGTAGGCTACGATTCTAAGCAGAATAAGAATAGCAACATGTAATATGGTATGACCTCAAGCAATAACGGAAAGTCTAGATTGCATTAAGAGTGGCCTACCTGCCAGCTAAAGGCGTTAAATAAGAGACTCCGTGAAATCATTTAGGTATGAACATGGGAAATATAATATTCTATATCAATTTATATTGATGAACATAAATCATCAAAGGCTTGGGAAGGTGAAATCAGCGACATTATCTAATCTAATAGATTATAAAGGATGGTCTGAAGAATGAGCTCTAGGCTTATTAATTTAGGCAAGTAGTCTAACAAAAGCTATATTTCGAGAGGATAAAAGACAAACGTGTGATCATCTGGTCGAGGCATCTAAAACTATTATATAGTATCTAAAAGGGTCTACTAGAGGGGTGTATAAGTCCACAAATGTTACATTGTATCCTATGAAGGAAAGGTGGTGACTCAGAGGTTATCTATAAAGGATGACAAATAGAGTTGTCTATGATCCTCTTAAGCATAAAGGATCCAGGATGACCAAATCGATCATGCCAAAGGTTTATGGCTATAGAGTCTTTAAGTTTCTAGCTTACCAAAGACTTCTTATTGGCAATGAACTTCTGGCTCCTAATTGCATGAGATTCGACTATCCCAATACGAGTGTAATATATCCATATTGAGAGGGTAGAGAATTTTTCTAATGTAAACTTCAAGTTTACTTCGTTTTGTGTTTTAATATGGTATTCATTTATACAAATGTCTTTGACACTCAGTAAGGTTCTTCTAGAACTACTTGAGTACAAAGCGTTTTGGATAAATAAATGGGTACCATTTGATAACACAAGATTTACTGTTCCAGAGTCTTCTATCATGTATGTAGGTCTAGCTATGGTTAATACATTATGAGGGTGAAAAAATATTTTCTAAAATAAATATTATCTAAAATAAGTGTAAACTACATCACTCGTTTTCTGGATAATACTGCACATAAAACTAGAATAAAAATCATCATATTGGAGAATAAAAAATGTCTAACTAACTAAAAAAAATAGCAACTACCAAATATAAGGCTATATCATCTAGACCTTCATTATTTATTGTCAATTCCATCATCGATATCTATATAGAATTTTGAGTGCTTTTAACTAGGTGCAATCGGGAGTATCGTCTAGATTATCTCTGTCATTAAAATTATTTGTTGTGTTTGTCTTCATGGACTTTTGAGAACTCTGGTACAGTTTTATATTTTTCTTCGATACACGACAGGTACATGACCAATAATCTACGCCTCCACACCTGTAACAAGCTTCTTGTGGTGTGTTTGTCAGTAATGAATTTTCTATGGGAGGAACCTACCACGTTCAACTTTTGCTTTATTAAAATTTATAACATTTTATAGATTATATCCACCTTTTCCAAGGTAATTATATTTTGCTCAATCATTGTAGCTGCCTCTTTCATGGTAGCTACCTCTATCACGATTATCACCTCTTTCGGGATAGTTAGGATGAGCTCCACTACCACGATCTCTGCCTCGGTATCTGCGATATCATTCATTGATATTTACTTCAAGTAGTGTCATAGCTCCAATGGGCTTGGAGCTATGATTTTGCATCAAAATTTTTTTGTTTTCTTCTGCAACTTAGAGGACAGAGATGACATCAGCAAACTTTGAAAAGTAATGATCACGATACTATTACTGTAGGAGTAAGTTCGAGTCATAGAAAATAGTGTCTTATCAATCATTTAACTGTCATTGATAAGTTCTCCGTATAATTTTACGCACGAAATTACACTAAACATTGTTGAGTTATATTTTGATACCGATTTGTAATCGTAGGTTCATCTACTCATCCCTAACCGTTTGGAGTATGACCATTCTCTGGTAGTCATATTTATCCCTCAAGGACTTCCATAGGGTCAGGGTCTATCTCAGTTAAGTATTCATTCTTGAGGTCGGGATGGGGGTGATAACATAATAAGATTATTGTCGTAGTTTTCTCTTCAAGATGAAGCTAGTTTCCTTCCTCGATTGCATTCCCTGGTTTCTTTAATTATAAGTAAAAATTGACATCTAGACTCCAAGCTAGATAATTCTTTCCACTAATTTCAATAGCCTCGGATTCTAATTAGGATATATATGGAATTCTAAGCATTGCATAATCTGAAATCTTATTAAAACTATCGGATTTTAGAAACACAAAAGTTCTATATACTATGGGACTACTTGCCCTCTATATAGTAAAAAAAAACTAATTATAAGATATCCGTAGCCAAATTGTACTGTCTTGACTGACTAGGGCCAAGCTCACATAAGGCTATGGATAAAGGCACAAGCTCATGTTTGTATTGATAATAGTAAAACTATTGTTATTTAACTAGAATAAGATTAATCCACTTATCAAATGAATATAAGGTAAATGAAAGATATCTATTTTAAATTATGAAGCAGAGATATGCTCAATAAATAAACTTGCATTAATAATTTAATTAAACAAGATATCTATCAATTGCATTCCCATAAATAGTGACAAGATGCAAAACAATTTGCGTTTGTAAGATCGGACCATACCAATGTGTCCGGAATGGTCCAAATAACCAAGATACGTATTTGGATCATCAAGATCCGGTCTAGATCGGGTCCACGATCATATAACTTAAATCGATGATCCATACTAAACATGTATTAAATTATTTAAATTAATAAAATCAGACCGTACCGATGAGTCCAGAATGACCCAATACTCAAGAACCATATATTGATCGCTGGAAATGGATCTATATCAGACTTGAGATCACAATATAAATTTAAATGGTCCAGAATAAATCATATATTATATAAAATAAATTTATAAGATCGGACCATACCGATGGGTCTGGAACGGTCCAAATAGTCAAGAATCATACTTGGATCAATCAGATCGGGCCAAGATCAGGCCCACAATCACAGAATAAAAATGGACGGTCTAGATTAAACCAGATAGTTAAATATGTGTAAATGCATATAAAGCTAGACGGTCGGGTCGGGTCTGCTATAAGAAGTCGAGTCTGTACTAATACAATCGGGTTGGGTATGTAGTAAACAAATCGGGTCTGTTATAAAACGATGATGGTCGGGTCTATTTTAAAACTCAAACAGATAACAATTGTTCATTATCTTCCCCGATGACATCGGGAAACCCTAACCACCATTGAGCCCTATCTCGCGAGCCTTCACCGCTCACAAGCACAGCCTGCCACCGATCATGCAGTGGGGAGCCGCCGATCGTGCGGTGCGAGCCGCTGCAGGTTCACCCGATACCCACTGTCGAGCACAGACTGTCGCTGCTGCTGTAGTGGTGTACGGAGGATACCGGCCTTGTCGGTGCTGCTGTGCGATACGGTGGATGCCGGCGTTGCAGGTACGGTGGGTGGGTTGCCTCCGAGATCAAAATCCCATTGGATGTGCCTAGTGAAGGAGGGTTGTCACGGGCTGTTGTACCTCACGCAGAGCCCGTTGGCATCGTGCGCACCGGCCTGGAGGTTCCGGCCACGGGGGATGGCTCAGGGTGGTATGAGATGGGAGGTTGCAACAAGCAGAAATAGAAGGCTTCAGAGAGCGGCAGTGAGTTGTGCCGAGGTAGTAGGCCGTCTGTGTGGCTTCGACGAGATCCGTTCACGCAGGAGTCGAAGAGCGATCAATGGCGTACATGGAATAGATTGACGCCGGCTTTGGTTTGTCTGATCGTCGACGCGTAGTCGCGAGGTTTGCCGTGGTGTGAAGTTCTTCATTGTACCGTTCGTCGCCCCGAGACTCACTGTTGTCGCGAGGATCTTTAGATTCTTTATGATGCTCATTGTCACTAAGCTCGTCGTCGCAATGGACCGGAGCTCAAGGAGAATCGTGCTAATAACGTGTTGCAAGAGGGGAGAGAAGAGATAGCTGGAAATGCATCCCCACCTTTGGAGTCATATATTATTTATAGGATGAAAAACGTAGGGCCCAAGCAATCATGGAAAACCCTAATTCTATTATGGGAGATCGGACGATGGACAACCACACGATCCACTTGATCTCATAACAAAAATATAGTTACGGAAGGAATTTTCACTAAATACAAATGTTGTTTGTCCTTTACCTAGCAGAGTATCTTCTCTAAAAACCTAACACACATTATCCCTAATTTTTTTTATAGGTAACCAAGCACCCTTTTGAGGAGTTGATTCATCCATGTCTGTTGGGTATGAAGATATCAAGTAGGATTATTATTTTTTTTTTTTGATGAGGATGACTTAGCTCATAACAGTACTAGTGCATGCCCGTGCCTTCGGCACTGCAGCGGGCCGCCTTCGGCGGCAACACACCTAACAGAACAGCATTGGGCCGCCTTCGGCGGCAAGCCCTCCCCACCCCAATCTGAATTGAAGGGGGCAAATATAGTTTTAAAACTATAAAGGGGTTAAGTGATTTTAGACTAAACTTCATGGGGGTAAGCACAAATGATGCATACTAACGGATAAAGGCTAAACTCTTGTTGAAGCTTATGCACAGTGCGACGGCGAAGGTAGCCACAATGGCCAATAGCCTTAGTAGCATATGGGCTTTGAGTTCGGACCAGATTTGGATAGACCTTGACCGACCCAATCTATCCCGATTGACAAGCTAGACACAGGTAGATGGCAAAAGTTCAAATCTACTCCGATCGATCGGCCTGGTTCATGGGCCCGGAGCTCATTACCGCCACACACACACCCCGTCGGCTAGAGTGCAATTCACTTTGGATCCCTCGCTATGGTACGGCCGTGATGTGTGCCGGGCCGGGTCGACCAACTGTAAGTGATTTGAACTAAGGGAAAAAAATTTAGCACATCCTTGGTACCATACAACCGCAGGGTCCCTGCGATTCAAGAGCTATGGTGTAGCGGGCCCCAATACATGGGGTAGACATGCGAATAGACTCCGGAGCAGTTGGCCCCACGGTCGTATGGTACGCAGGATGTGCCCTAACATGCTATATAGATTAGTCCCACCCGAACTGCGGCATGCGGTAAGTGTGGCACCGCACCGTTATCGTCTGATGCACGCTGTGTGCATCAGACGACTGCGGTACGGTCCCACACTTACCGCATGCCGCAGCATAGCATGCACCAAGGGATGACAATTAAACTTTCTTAACAGGGGGGAGAAAGAGGGATTGAGAAGAAGAAGAAAAAAGGACATCATCACATTGATGTTCCTAAAAATTTGGTACAGACATTGACTCTGAATCTTGCATTCAATACCCCAAATCATAGATTACCTTCCCTTCCACACTGTCCTCCATGGAATACCAAATACTTAGGGACACCACTTTGAAGGATTAAAAACCAAAAAAAAAAAAAACAAAAACAAAAAGATAAGCAGCAAAAGATCCCAACTAAACAGGAACGGTCCGATTATGACCGGCACCGGCAGCGGCGGCTTCTTCTTGTTCCTCCTCATTCTCTCTGGACATCTCCTCGAGCGACTTCCCCTTCGATTCGGGCACCAAGAAGGTGAAGCACAGGCCCAACAGGTTGCAGCCCGCGAGCACGAAGAGGGAGTAGGTCTTCACCTCGATCCCGGCGGGGTACCCGTTGTCAGCCTTCGTCGGGTCCTGATTCTGGGCCAGATACAGGAACCCGAAGGAGCCGACGATGGCCCCCAGCTTCCCCGACGCGGCCGAAAGCAACGGTGCCGTCGGGAACTGTTGGAAGAGAGAGAGGTTAAAGAGAGAGAGACGGAGAGAGAAATAGAGGGGAGGGGTGCGATCGGTTTTGAGGGATTTCATGGGGTGCGGTTAACCCCCACGAAGAGAGAGAGAGAGAGAGAGAGAGAGAGAGAGGGGGGAGGGGAGGGAAGTAGGTGTAAGATCGCAGAAGAGGGGGGGGGCGGTTAGACGAGGAGAGAGAGAGAGAGAGAGAGAGAGAGAGAGAGAGAGAGAGAGAGAGAGAGAAATGAGTGGGCGGGGGGATCAGTTCGCAGAGGAAGGGGGGGTTGTTAGCGACGGGGAAACAGAGAGGGGGGGCGGTTAGAGACGGGGAGAGAGAGAGAGAGAGAGAGAGAGGGGGGGGGGGCGGGGGGATTAGAACGCAGAGGAAGGGGGGGTGGTTAGCGACGGGGAGAGAGAGAGAGAGAGAGAGAGAGAGAGAGAGAGAGAGAGAGAGAGAGAGAGGGGGGGCGGGAGGATCAGATCGCAGGGGTGGGGGCGGTTAGGGGTGGTTAGCGACGGGGAGAGAGAGAGAGAGAGAGAGAGAGAGAGAGAGAGAGAGAGAGAGAGAGAGAGAGGAGGGAGGATCAGATGCAGGGGTGGGGGTGGTTAGCGACGGGGAGAGAGAGAGAGAGAGAGAGGGGGGGGAGCGGGAGGATTAGATTGCAGGCGTGGGGGTGGTTAGAGACGGGGAGAGAGAGAGAGAGAGAGGGGCGGGGCGGGGGGATCAGATGGCAGAGGAGCGGGGGCGGTTAGATTTGAGGGGAGGGGGTTTTTTTGTCCGTTCGATTTGAGGGGTATGGGGATATGTTTGACACATACAGTCATCGGATGGACAACTTGTCTCTGAAGTTGTCTCCGAAAGTTGTCTAGTCAGCACAAGACCGCCCTTACATGTTATATAGATAGGGATGCCTAACATGGTGCACGTTGCTGTGGGCCCTTAATCACTGTCTTGTGGGGGGCACCATAGTGGGCAATATAAAGCGCGATGATAGGTGTCCCCACGATGCTATGCGGTTAGGCCTCCCAATCGAAGTCGCTCTCAATAAGTTAAACCGTGCAGACTAATGGATGTTAAAGGACAATTTTCTCCAACTACCCGTAAAATCAAGAAAGCAAAGTTATCCCATACACAAGATATTGTTTATTTTGCCTGAAGACTAGATTTTAAAGCTCACCATCATAGGTCCGACTCTGATGCTATAATGTGACATCCGGACCTTACACCAAAATTATAATTTAGTAACGCTGATAATCGTTACAATAAATTTTAGTAACACAAAAAAAACCGTTAAGAATATGACGTTATAAATATTTGAAACACTTTTGTAACGATTATAAGCTTTATAAATATTGTTTTAGTAAGCACTACGTATATCTTTTGTAATGGATTTTCAAAGCAGAATTCATCACATATTTGTCTCATTTGTGACACATAACCATTACAAAGTTTAGTAACGGTCAATATCTCACAAATATAAGCAATAGATATTGATTGTTACTAAATTTTAGTAATAGTTATACGCGTTACTTAAGTCTTTTGTAACGGATCCCCATACGCAAAATTTCTCACGTATTAGTCTAGAATTTTTTTTATAATCAAGTGTTGTGGACTAATTTATGGATTTGTGATATCTCGCCTCACCTCACCTCACCTCACCTCATCTCATCCATTTTGGCCTTCCGTATCACAAGTCTTGGCTCTTAGCCGTTACATTATGATATCAGAGCCAAGCCAACCTCACGAGTGTGTGTGTGTGGATGGGGGGAGTCACAAGTCTATGAATTAATCTCACATCGCTTGATTAGAGAAAATTTTGGGTTATATACATAGAGCCCTCATCTTTAACACATAAGAGCCCTCATCTTTAACATAGAGCCCTCATCTTTATATACATTGAACCCACCAGGGGATTGGAGAGTTGGCAAAGCAACTGAGTGATGAGGTTGTGGGTTCAACTCTTCCTCCCCTCGATTTACCCAGGAGTGAAGTGGGAATTGCCGAGTGGGTCGGGCTTCACTCCCGGAGGGATTAGTCCGAGCCTGAAGTGGGCCATTGCCCGAAAGGTTTTGGGACACCCGCCGATGTCAAAAAAAAAAAAAAAAAAAAGACACGTTTTAAAGCCGTGAACATTTTGGCAAATAGGACAATATCTTGTGTGGGCCAGGATGTTCCATTATTGTATTTTAGTCGACCTACCTTGCGGTGGGAGGACTGACCTCTCACGGGATCGTGTAGCCCTTAAAAGTGATAGATCGTAACTCAACTCGAAAGTGTCAATGGTTACATATCGACATCCATTGCAATGTCGATATGTAACCATCATCGACGTACTGACAATTTCTCCTCTTCTCTCTCACTACTGTCGGCGGATTCCAATCGACATTACAATAGTAATGTCAGCGTTTCCAACCCACATTGTAAATTCAATATCTAACTGTGGGTGCCGACATCCGCTGTAATGTCGGTGGATTCCAACCGATATTGCAATAGTAATGTCATGCTTGCATCCGACATTGTAAAAGCAATATCAGTCTGTGGGTGCCGACATCTTCAGGATGCTTTAGAGGAGGGAGGTGAAGCAACAAGGGCCGAGGAGGAGGAAAGAGAAAGCGCTGGTTGGAGCTTAGAGAAATAGATATTTTATGGTTATTGGGGGTGCCATTACAGACCCACCTAAATGGGTTAAGAGCATGGACTCACTCTTTTCTGAGTTTTTGGCCAGCAAAAAAACCGTGCACAGACCAGGTATTGGTATCAGGTCCCCCGATACAAAGTCACGGCCCACGTGTGGTCCATTTTCGTCAAAGCTTATCTGATTGCTATTCCGAGAGACAGTGACAGCAAACGGCCCAGACCCAGGCCCAAGCCCACCCTAAACCCTTAAGCCACGTGTACGGTCGTGATCACGCCTACAGCTGTGATGGGATGTTGGTGATAACGCTGCCAATGAAATAGAGAAAAAGAAAAAGGAGTCTGTTGACCTTCAAAGACTCAAAGAGTAACACTTTTTTTTAAGAACAGTGATTTTATTGGCGCAAAGAGTAACAAATTTTGTAAATTATTATTATTAGCTACAGTGATTTTTTGGTAGCAAATTGTTACTATTTACTATAGTATTTTGTATATTTTTTCTACAATGATTTCTCTGTAGCAACGAGTAACAATCTTTTAAAATTTTACACCTCATTTGAGGAGTCGATTCACAAGTTACTGTGGGCCCTTGATCATTATTTTTTTAGGGGCACTGTAGTGGTCAGTATAAAGCGCGATGATAGACGTCCCCATGATACTATGCAGTGAGGCCTCTCAATTGAAGTTACTCTTAGGAAGTCAAACCGTGCAGACCAATGAGTGTTAAAAGACATTTTTCTCGAACTACCCGTAAAATCAAGAAAGCAAAGTTATCTCATACGCAAGATATTATTCATTTTGCATGAAGGCTCGATTTTAAAGCTCACCATCATATGTCCGATTCTGATGCCATAAGGTGACATCCGGACCTTACACCAAAATTACGATTTAGTAACGCTTATAATCGTTGCTATAAATTTTAGTAACACAAAAAAACCGTTAGGAATATTACATTGCAAATATTTGAAACACTTCTGAAACGGTTATAGCTTTACAAATATTGTTTTAGTAAGTGCTACATACGTCTTTTATAACAAATTTTCAAAAGCAGAATTCGTCACATATTTGTCTCATTCGTAACACAAGACGGTTACAAAGTTTAGTAACGGTCAATATCTTACAAATATAAGCGTTAGATATTGATTGTTACTAAATTTTAGTAACGGTTATAAGCGTTACTTATATCTTCTGTAACGGATTCCCATATGCAAAATTCCTCACGGATTAGCCTAGAAATTTTTTCTAATCATGTGTTGTGGGACTGATTTATGGATTGTGATATCTCACCTCACCTCAACTCACCTCACCTCATCTTATCTATTTTGGCCTTCACGTATCACAAGTCTTGGTTTTTAGCCGTTATATTATGGTATCATAGCCAAACCGATCTCACGAGTGTGTGTGGATGGGGGCTGTTACAAGTCTATGAATTAATCCCACATCACTTGATTAGAGAAAATTTTAGGCTATATACATAGAACCCTCATCTTTCACATGTAAGACATGTTTTAAAGCCATGAACCTTTGGGCAGATAGGATAATATCTTGTGTGGGTCAGGATGTTCCATTATTGTATTGGAGCCGACCTACCTTGAAGTGGGGAGATTGATCTCACACGGGATGTGTGGCCCTTAAAAGGGGTAGATTGTAACTCCCGGAAGTGTCAATGGTTACATACCGACATCTATTGCAATGTCGATATGTAACCATCATTAACGTACCATCAATTTTCTCCTCTTTTCTGTCACTATTGTCGGCGGATTCCAACCGACATTACAATAGTAATGTCGACGTTTGCCAACCAACATTGTAAAGGCAATGTTGGTCTGTGGGTGCTAACATCCGCTGTAATGTCGGTGGATTCTAATCGATATTCCAATAGTAATGTCATGTTTGCCAACCGACATTGTAAAAGCAATGTCGGTCTGTGGGTGCCGCCGACAACTTTAGGATGCTTTAGAGGAGGGAGGTGAAGCAACAAGGGCCGACGAGAAGGAAAGAGAAAGCACTGGTTGGAGCTTAGAGAAATAGATATTTTAGGGTTATTGGGGGTGCCATTACAAACCCACCTAAATGTGTTAAGAGCATGGAATACTATTTTGTGAGGTTTTGGCAGCAAAATAAACGTGTGCATATCGGCATTGTCCCCCAATACAAAGTCACGGGCGGTCCACCACTTCCATCAAAACTTATCTGATTGCTGTTCGGAGATGACAGTGACATCAAACGGCCCAGGCCCAGGCCCACCCAATTGAGCTCGTGGCTACCCCAAGCCACGTGTACGGCATGTGATCACACCTACAGCTGTGATGGGATGTTGGGGATAAAGCTGCCATTGAAAGAGAGAGAAAGAAAAAGGAGAAGAGTAACAATTCTTTTAAGAACAGTAAATTTTAGTAGCAAAGAATAATAAATTTTGTAAATTATTACTATTTACTACAGTGATTTTTGTAGTAAAATGTTACTGATTTCTACATAGAAAGAGTAACAACTTTTGCAAATTTTTACTCATGGCAAATTGCCACAGTAATTTGTGTCAAAGATAATGAACAGTGATAGGTATGAAGATATCAATGTCTATTTGGGTATGATGATCTCAAGTTGGATTTGTTTTTGATGTGGAGGCCTTACCTCATAAAAGTATAGGAATGCCTAATATGGTGCATGTTACTATGGGCCCTTGACCATTGTCTTGCGAGGAGCACCGTAGTGGTCAGTATAAAGCGCGATGATAGGCGTCCCCATGATGCTGTGTGGTGAGGCCTCCCAATCGAAGTTGCTCTCAGTAAATCAAACCGTGCAGACCAATGGGTGTCAAAGGACATTTTTCAATCTTCCACTATCCATTATCAAGAAAACAAAGTTATCCCACACATAAGTTATTGTTCATTTTGCCTGAAGGCTCGAATTTAAAGCTCCCCATCCATAGGTCTGACTATGATGCCATAATGTAACATCCTGACCTTACATACACTACCACAAAATTATGATTTAGTAGTGTTTATAATCGTTACAATAAATTTTAATAACACTAAAAAATCGTTGGAAATATGACATTATAAATATTTGAAACACTTTTTGTAACGGTTATAGGCGTTACAAATATATTTTTAGTAACGATTATAAGCGTTACGTATGTCTTTTGTAACAGATTTTCAGAAGCAGAATTCATCACGTATTTGTCTCATTTGTAACACATAACCATTACAAAGTTTAGTAATGGTCAATATTTTATGGATATAAGCATTAGATATTTACTGTTACTAAATTTTAGTAACGGTTATAAGCGTTACTTATGTCTTCTATAACGGATTCCCAGAAGCAAAATTCCTCACGTATTAGTCTAGAAAATTTTTCTACTCAGGTGTTGTGGGACTAATTTATGAACTTGTGACATCTCGTCTCACCTCACCTCATCTCATCCATTTTGGCATTCCGCATTATAAGTCTTAACTCTTAGCAGCTACATTATGGTATCAGAGCTAGGCCGACCTCACGAGTGTATGTGTGTGTGTGTGTGTGTGTGTGTGTGTGTGTGTGTGTGTGTGTGTGTGTGTGTGTGACAATTCTATGAATTAATCCCATATCGCTTGGTTAGAGAAAATTTTAGGCTATATACATAGACCCCTCATCCTTAGCACGTACATGTTTTAATGCCATGAATCTTTGGGCAAGTCGGACAATATCTTGTGTGGGTTGGGATGTTTCATTATTGTATCGGAGCCGACCTACCTTGCGGTGGGAGGACTGATCTCACACGGGATCGTGTAGCCCTTAGGAGGGGTAGATTATAACAACAAAGAGCCAACTGCCAAGATCAAGAACCAAGACTCCTGAGTCGGAATGCCAAGATGGATATATATATATATATATATATATATATATATATATATATATATATATATATATATATATATATATATATATATATATATATATATATATATATATATATATATATATATATATATATATATATATATATATATATATATATATATATATATATATAGAGAGAGAGAGAGAGAGAGAGAGAGAGAGAGGGCTGGGTTCCTATGACTTGTCATAGGGAGTACCCTATGACATATGGTGAATTATTAATGCTAGAATGTGCTGATTTTTTTTTAGGGTGATCACCTTACCTTAGATAGAATGTCCACAAAAAATCAAAGCATTCTAAAACTTGCTGGGGCATCAAATGCTAGAACCTTTATCGGTCATCCATTTTAGCCGTTAAATTGAAAATAATATTTGATGCCTCTAGAAGTTTTAGAATGAGCCGATTTTTTGCGGGGGTCCTATCTAAGATGGGGTGATCATCCTCATAAAAATTCAGAACATTCTAAATATTCTAGGGTTACTAACTCACCATATGTCATAGGGTACTCCCTATGACATGTCATAAGAACTCATTTCCCATATATATATATATATATATATATATATATATATATATATATATATATATATATATATATATATATATATATATATATATATACACTCCCGTCCTTAACACGTATGACGTACTTTAAAGCCGTGAGTCTTCGGATAAAGCGGACAATATCTTATGTGCTGAGTTAAGATCCGACCCAGTATGCAAGAGGTAAGGCATGATTGTGCTCCACAAGCATAAAATATTGTGGCCCTTGGGACCAACCATTGGTCCCCAAAAGTCCCATATAATAGAATATGATTGTATGTTTCCAATCAGTCTGTTTGTGGTGATCCTTATGGATAAGGAAAAAAGTTTCACTAGACAAAAGAAATTTAGCCTAGGAGTGATTAAAAGGGTTGAAGATGGGCTGAAACTTTGGTCTACCAATTTTTGAGGGAGTTAAATCTTTAATCTCTTGCAATTTTTTTTTTAAGACTAGCTACTCAGGCCGTTCCTTGTACTATAACATTTTATTATAGGTCAAATTACAAGAAACCCCTAGAACTATGCACCTAATTTCATGTTGGTCCATCAGATTTTTTTTTAACACTATGCTATGTCTGCATGTTTACCCCTTTTGTTAAATTTTAGCTACCAAATTTAATTTTTAGGGGTAATGTACCTTAGGTCCTTGAGAAACAGATCGGTTTAATGTAGGGACACCGAAACATATGCTTTTAGTTGTGGTCCCTATGATACAGATTTTATCATTTGTCACTCATAAAGGCATGTGGGGTACACACATCACGATTTGAGTTTGTTACGCCTAACAAACTTTTGAAAATGATCAAAATACCCTTCCTTCTTTATCCTTCTTCATATGCAAAATTTTATTCATCGTTCAAAAAATTGCAACAGTGATTTTACAATAGCAAATTTTAACATTTTTTTTAAAAAATAAAATCTTTAATTTTTTTTTGCTACAATGATTTCGCTGTAACAAATGCTACTCTTTAATACCGAAATGTTACTCTTTATAAAGAGTAACATTTCGGTCTTTATAAAGAGTAACATTTCGGTATTAAAGAGTAACATTTGGTATAGTTAGTTCACTATAGCTATTGTTCTTTTTAAAACAAGATTTATCAAAAAAAAGTACTATACTGATTTCACAGTAGCAAATGTTACCCTTTATTACAGAAATGTTACTCTTTATAAAGAGTAACATTTTGGTATAAAGAGTAACATTTGCTATAATAAAATCACTGTAGTAAAAAAAAATAAAAATTTTATATAGACCTTTTCCAAAAAAATAATTTTATACAGTGATTTCACTGTAGCAAAAATTAAATTCAAAAACTAAATAGTAACATTTGCTACAGCATATATGTACGTTTGAATTTCAGTTGAAGCAGGGTTTGTAATTTAAGCGAAATCTGATGGGTATAGATGAGCTTTTACAACAATGAGATGGTTAAATATTATTGAAGGTGTTCTTGTTTTTGTGTAGGGGCCCCAGCTTAAACAATGTGTTCGGCGTCCTTAGCGCTAAAATGATTCACTTGTGCAGGACCGACCGCTAAGTCCACCTAATTTTTATACCAAAGTGTCATCGTCCTAGTCAGCATAAAATGTTTAGAAAACGTGTTTGCCCATATTAAGAAAGGTATTTTTGGGATGAATGCTACGTTTGACAGCTGAATGTTGACGGAGTGTGTTATCATGCAGACAGAGTATAGTTCAAGTGGTCAAGTTGTTTCAAAAAAAAAAAAAAAATGTTGAGGGACCCATGTAAAATTTGGTGTATAGTTCTGGGGAGGATTTTGTAAGTTTCCCTTTATTATAAAGAACTGGTTGGATTCTAAGAGGGATACCAAACAAAAAGAAAAACATATTTTTAGGATGTGAGATTAGAGAAATGGATATGAACAAAAATATCAAGATGTCATTATTCAATAGGGGTATCACTAATATCTGATTTCCTTTGAGACTTCAAATTTTTAAACATTTGAATTTGTAAAATTTTCAACAATTAATTCGTCGTGGTGCCAAGATCTTACTTGGACCTATAAGGTTACTTAAGCAGAATAACCTTTCTTATATTAGGGTCTTTCCAAAATGACCACCGACCTTACCGTATTGTTGATTGTTAATTGGGCCTTCCATATGTATGCATGCTCTGGATTAATGGTCTTCTTTGTAAGATTGATCTCATCCGTCGGATTTATTAATTTCTCTGATGTGAAAAAATCTGAAAGATTTAAATAACGATACTTGGTTCCCCTCCTCGGTAATGACATCTCTACGTCAGTTTTCTGGATTCCCCCTCGATCCACACCATAGAGATCCCATAAGCCTCAAGAAGTGAAAACCAAGAACAAAGGACGCATATCAGAGTTTGAGATTTGCTTCAGTTCTTCATCTATCGATTCTTCTGTTTTTGGTAATGATACTAAACACATAGAAGTATGATCTCTTACGGAAAATTCAAGATTAAAATCCACTTGCATTGGTATCAGAGCCTCTCAGTTTCGGGCTCATATGGATAGTTTTTATTATTTTCTTCGAATCTTTTAGATCGGATGAAAAATCCTTTTTCCCCATGCTCGATAATGGATGTGCAAGTGCAAGTCGCAACACTTGTGCTCAAGTCCGATACCTTGCCAGCATGGCATGTGGCTGCCCTGGGCTGCCATGGCATCACCATACTAGCATTCAGCCTTAAAGGCCACGTGTATTAGATATGCATGCAGTAACTGCTCGTCGACGTCGAGCGACACGAGATGTTTCACGAGCGGTCGCAAGCAGGAGGTTTCAACGCGTGGTGGTTACGAGGTCAATGCTATTCAACCTGAAGTGTTTGTCCCGAAAGCTCAACCCGAATGACATAGCATCGAATTACAAGGTCCCTTTGTTGGGGAAATCGGCTCGCTTCCAATATTGATTCCCTATGTTGTGGAAACCTTTTAGGTCTCAGGATGGTGCTCAAAGATTCGAGGATAGGAGCATTCCAGATATCACTCATCACAGAGAATTCGATAATATAATAAATACGAACAATCACATATTCATAAGCAATCAAGGATTTGGATTATCACTAGCAAGAGAAATACACCATGCAGTGGTCACCATTCGTCGGACCCCACAAACCCACTCGTTTCTCCTCTCACAGAACCACACACCCATAAAGTAGAGAATGACCCGCTTGAGAGATACCAAGATATACCGGCGGATCACTGAGAGATAAGAGAGCCCATCGAAGTCGAAGTCGAAGCCGAGGAAGATGCGTCGAATAACCCGGATGAAGCCTTGGATGAACTTGAAGAAGGATCCGGAGACGAACCTCCACCCTCTCTTATGTTTTCATGATTCCCCCTATGCCCACACCAGATAGAGATACCACAAGCCTCAGGGAGTGGAAACCTGATGGGAATGAGATCCATCCCCATGATGAGATGATTCAGACTTTGAATCACTAAATTTGGATGAATGTTCTAGAAGTTATGCTTAGTCAAAGATGGGTGATAGTTCATATTCTGCATGCACGTTTCTAGACTATTCTCCAGAATTCTTTATTCTCTAGAATTCTCTATGATTCTAGAGTATTCTCTAGAATTCTCTATGATTCGAGAATATTCTCTAGAATTCTTCATGCATGTATGCATGCATGGAGAATTCTCTAGAATATGAATATTCTCTAGAATTCTCTAGAATATGATTCTAGAGTATTCTAGAATATTCTCTAGAATTCTCCATGCATGTATGCATGCATTGGAAGAAGTGTTCCATTATGACTTGGGTAATACCAAGAGGCTATCCTTCCCTATAAAAGGAGGGGAGATGGGTGTAGGAACACACAATACACAAGTTTATAATCCACACACAAGAGAGTTGTGAGTGAAGTTGTCATCATCTCAAGAGTGTTGAGGGAAGAGTTGTAATCCTCAAACTACGTTGCAGCGGCTTGGGAAGAAGTTTCTTCTTGTAATCTCACATTCTATATAGTGGAATTATTGGAGAAGAAGGGGGTGAGGACGTAGGCACTACTTTGGTGCCGAACCTCGGTAAATTTGTGTGTGTGTGCTTCTCTTTAGATCTTCTCTTTATTTATTTGTTTCTATTCTCAACACAAGGTGGGAATGTTCTTTGTTTCCCAACAGTGGTATCAGAGCAAAGGTTTCTAATCTTCTTGTGTTGAGATGGAGACTCTCACGGGTGGTGTTCGAATGATTAGTTTGAACTGCAATAATTAGATGATTTGGAAGGCGAAGATAGAGGACCTTCTCTATTGCAAGGATCTCTACGCACCAGTAGAAGATGAGTCGGTCAAGCCGGAGACCATATCGGCAGAAGATTGGAAAAAGCTTGATCGAAAAGCCATTGGCACCATTCGGCAATGGGTGGATGACACAGTACTCCACCATGTGTCGAATGAGATTTCGGCGTATAGCTTGTGGAAGAAACTTGAAGATCTCTATGAGAGGAAGACTGTCGGCAACAAAGCTATCTTAATCCGGAAGCTTGTTAATCTCAAGTTCAAGGAAGGTGATTCCATTTCTATTCATCTTAATTAAATTCAAAGCATTGTAAATCAGCTTGCATCCATGAAGATGGTGTTGGAGGACGAGCTTCAAGCACTCCTTTTGCTTAGCTCGTTACCAGATAGTTAGGAGACATTGGTGGTGTCTCTTAGCAATTCCGCACCTGATGGAGTTGTATCCATAAGCCAAGTTACAAGCAACCTATTAAATGAAGAAATTCGAAGGAAATCTTCTGGTTCTTCCCATTCTCACGCTTTTGTTACTGAGAATAGGGGGAGGAACAAAAACCGACAACCACATTATCGTGACAAGTCGAGAGGAAGATCAAAATCAAGAAAAGGAGTTACTTGCTATTATTGTGGCAATAATGGACACATGAAGCAGGAATATCGCAAGCTCAAATGGGAGAACAAGCAAGGAAGATTCGATGAGATGCCAGAAAATAAAGAAAGTGCAGTCGTTGCCGTCGACAACGAGATTGTTCTCTTCTCAGCGTGTGAAGAGGAATGTGCAAACCTTGCATGCCAAGACCCCGAATGAGTGATTGATTTTGGCGCCTCCTATCATGCTACTCCTTGGAAGGACTACTTCACTTCGCTTCGTGAAGGCAACCTTGGATCGGTAAAAATGGGTAACAAAAATTCTTCTCAAATTCTTGGCATTGGAGATATTTGTGTTACTACTAACCTTGGAACAAAGTTAGTGCTGAAAGATGTCAGATTTGTTTTCGATCTCCGTCTCAATTTGCTCTCTACCGGCAAGCTTGATGAAGAAGGATACACAAGCAACTTTGGTAAAGGATACTGGAAGCTTACCAAAGGAGCACTCATTTTGTCAAAAGAAAAGAAGTGTTGCACACTTTATAAAACCCAGTTGCACTTGGAAAAGGATGAAATCAATACAATATAGAGGGCACCTCGATGGACTTGTGGCACAAGCGGCTTGGTCACATAAGCGAGAAAGGACTACAAACTCTCGTAAGGCGGCACCTACTTCCATCTATGCAAGGTACAAACTTATCCCACTGCGATCACTGCATAATTGGAAAACAACACCGCGTAGCTTTTGTTAAGAATGCTAACAAAAAGAAAACTAAAATTTTGGACTTGGTTTATTCGGATGTATGCGGTCCTATTAATGTGAAAACACTTGGTGGTGCTTCCTACTTTGTGACCTTCATAGATGATGCATCTAGAAAGGTATGGGTATATGTCCTAAAATCCAAATATCAGGTTTTTGAAGTTTTTCAAGATTTTTATACAAAAGTCGAAAATGAAACTGGAAAACTCTTGAAGTGTATTCACACAGACAATGGAGGTGAATATACTTCAAGAATGTTTTAGGAATATTGTTCTAAACATAGTATAAGACATCAAAAATCCGTTACATACACACCACAACAAAATGGAATTACGGAAAGAATGAACCGCATAATTATTGAGAGGATAAGGAGTATGCTATCCTTGGCAAAATTGCCTAAAACATTTTGGGGAAAAGCAGTATAGACTGCTTGCTACTTGATTAGTTTATCACTGTGGGCATCGAAATTAGCCCACGGGTCGAACCCGATTTTTACGCAAAAAAATAGGCCCGCACCCAACGGCCTTCGGGTCGAACCCGATTTGTACACAAAAAATGGGCTTGCACTCGATGACCTTCGGGTCGAACCCGACTCGCTCATGCAACTTGGGCCCGCACACAACGGCCCACATGCGAAACTCGGCCCGCACACAACGGCCCGCATGCAAAATTGGGCCCGCACACAACGGCCCACATGCAAAATTGGGCCCGCACACAAACGGCCCGCATACGCACTCGGCCCGCGTGCAAATTCGATTCGCGCGCCGCGACCCAACTTAAAGCAGACGGGTCCCATCGGACCCGCGACTCGAACACAAAGAGGGGGGCCCACCGGCCCCCCCCTCTTGAAAACCGTGCCCCCTCTTCATGGAGAGGTGGGGCCGGCCCTAAAAGAAAGGGAAAAAGAGAAAGAAAAGAAAAGAAAAAGAAAAGAAAAAGAAAAGAAAGGAAAAAGAAATCAAAACCGCATCGATGCGGGGGGAGGTGGCGTGGACGTCTACGTAGCCGTAGATCCGCGACGATCCCTCGATCCAACGAACAAGATGACGTTGCGTCGCCATCCGATCCAAAAGTGCAACAAGAATAACAACTCGATCTTTAAAGATCGAGTCACATCTAGCCCATAACCACTCCAACTAAAAAGGAGGAAATCGGGTTTGTTTCCCCAAATAAGGGAACAATATCTCGATGGTTATGAGGGGAGATATTGGAGGAAACAAAAAGATTTCAGCAATATCTCCCCCAACCGCCCCCCTTTGCCTATAAATAGAAGGGGTCGGGGAAGGCATCAAGGGTCCGAAAAGCTGAAGACGAAAGAGCGCTACGAAGAAGCTCCAACGCTTGAAGACCGAAGGCTTCACGAGGCACGGCAAGCATATCCTATGGGAGTCCTTGGCCCTTCAAGTCCTCATCAACGTGAAGACCTTGCACTCGAAGATCAAAGCTTCGACTCCTCGCACGAAGAAGAAAGCTTGGAGAAGAAGACCCGGAGCCGTCATCACCCGATTGCTCCAACGATCTTCATCAGCTCCGAAGACGCCATAAGCAAAGGCCGGAGAAGAAGATCGAAGCCGACAACACCCGTCGTCTTCAACAAAGGCATCAACTCCTTGCACGTAGAAGAAAGCCGGGAGAAGAAAGCCTGAAGCCGGTGCTACCCCTGCCGCCTTCGTCAACCAAAAGCCGACGCTACAACCGTCGTGCCGAAGCCGGTGCTACCCCCGCCGTCTTCATCAACAAAAGTCGACGCTACAACCGTCGCACGAAGATCGGTGCTACCCCCACCGAAAAGCCAAGCCGACGCCACAACCGTCGAGGAAGTCGGAAGAAGAAAGAAGCCTTGAAGAAGCAACGCCAGTCGTTCGAGAAGAAGATCAAGTCAAAGCTAAAGTCAAAGCCGACGCAAGAAGCCAAAGCAAACGCCCCGGTAAAGCCCGCGCTAAAGCAACGCACGTGCCAAAGCCAAGCAACTACGACGGTCACGAGCAAAGCACCGCACGTTCTAGCCGATACGACGCGAAGTCCGGAAGAACTAAAGCATCGCAAGCCTCTACCCGCCTACGTTCAAGCGCAAGCGCCAAAGCAAAGCAAACGCCAGAGCCACGCCAAAGCTACGCCAAAGCCGAAAGCTAAAGCCAAAGCTGACGCCAAAAACACGATCGACGCCGCGAACCGACGATCAAGGACGTCGAGGTCAAGCAAGGACCGAGGAAGACACGAAGACCGAGGAACGAAGCCCAAGGCCTCCCTAGCCGAGAAAGCGCGAAGCGCGGACGGGACAAAATCAACGGTAGAAACTCCTTAGCCTCTTAAAAACCCTCACCCTGTAAAGACCTCTGTCCTAGGCAACCCCTTCAGAGCTCTCGCACGAATACCACGTGGAGACGTGGATCAAAGGGACCCTCCAGAGGATCTCTCCCACAATCTCCTGATCAAAGAAAATTTGTAATCTCGTGTGATCCGCAATAAAGACGACCCGAATCTTTTTCCGCGACCACAGATTTCTGGCACGCCCGGTGGGACCTCCTCTCCTTTCATCCGTACGTTTGAAGGAGTTGCTTCAAGTTCGCCATGGCCAGAACGAATAATGATACGTTTGCTCCAACAAGCCTCTCACCTATCGCCGAGTCTCCACTACTCCAACACGGTGATCCAGAAAACCCGGAGGATGTCATTCCCCCGGTAGTACGCGTCTACACTCGGCGTACTCAAACTCTCGCGGACTTCTTCACGCCAGAAACTGCTGTCGAAGATGCCCACCAAGGCGCCAATGAGGCCTCGGTGCATGAAGAAACGAGCCTCAATCCTGGAACATCTGTCCAGAAATTTGGGGAGGACCAGCCCCAACCCCGAACCCGTTCGGGTTCTCCAGCGGACTTTGCACCTCCCCTGCCGGGGGCAAACATCCGTCATCAAGCAGAAACAAGTCAGCGTAACTACGTCTCCGACGATGATGGCGAGGGTGCGGGCATGCAATATCGGGACGTCCTACGACATCATCCTCCGTCCGCTCTCCAGCTCCAAGTCATGCAAATAGGTGAACACATGGCTCAGCTCACCCGACTAATGGAAGAGAAGGATCGTCACATCAACACCTTGCTTCAGAAGCTGGGTGCCGGGGATGTCGCAACATTCGGTCAACCTCCTGCTTCTCCAGTAGCTGCTCCAGCCCCGTCTCCAACTCCTGCTCTGGCAGAAGTTGGCCCGGCAACACTAGCAATTACTCCTGCACTTTCCTCGGCTCCCGTGCCGGTCTCGATAGCCGCGCAACCTTCAGTGGCAGCAACGATGAATGCCCAGCAAATACAAGCACTGGTGGCTGACATGATGCGTTCCCACGGCGGCAGCCTACCTCCGATTATGGCAGCATATTCGAAGCCTTACACTACAAGGATCCAGCAGCTGCGCTTCCCTACCGGGTTCCAGCCACCAAAGTTCCAACACTTCGACGGAAAGGGGAACCCAAGGCAACACATTGCCCACTTCGTCAAAACTTGCAATAACGCCGGCACATACGGCGACGAGATGGTGAAGCAGTTCGTTCGCACACTCAAAGGTAATGCTTTTAACTGGTATGTTGATCTTCCTCCAGGATCCATTAACAGTTGGGATCAAATGGAAAGAGAATTCCTCAACCGCTTCTACAGTACTCGGCGCATCGTTAGCATGACCGAGCTTACTGCCGTCAAGCAATGGAAGGACGAATCAGTAATCGACTACATCGATCGATGGAGGAATCTCGCCCTGAATTCACGAGACCGTTTGTCGGAAGACTCGGCTATCGAGATGTGCACCCAAGGCATGCACTGGGGCTTACTCTACATCCTCAAGGGGATCAAGCCTCGGTCCTTCGAAGAACTCGCAACTCGACCCACGACATGGAGCTCAGCTTAGCAAATCGCGGGGACTCGAAGACCAAAGACTTCCTGAAGGTGGAAAAGAAAGACAAACCGCCGGCTCCCAAATCAAAGCAAGTTAACGTCGCCGACATCGCCTCGGTCTCCAAGCCACTCAAAATCAGCGGTAAGCCGGATCAAGAAAAGGGAGCTGCCATACCACCACCTCCATCCCAAAGGCAGTCGAAGATGACTCTTGAAGAACTCGAGGCCAAAGAGTATCCTTTTCCAGACTCGGAAGTCTCCTCCATGTTCGATCAACTGCTACAAGAAAAGATGATCGAGCTTCCTCCTTCAAAAAGGCCCGAACAGATGCATCGTGTCAATGATCCGCTCTTCTGCAAATACCATCGACTGGTTAGCCACCCTATCGAGAAATGTTTCGTCTTCAAAGAAAAGATCATGGCGCTCGCAAAGCAAGGAAAAATTGAGATCGACTCCAGCGACGTCGCAACGGCAAACATGACGTCCATCACCTTCGGTTCGTTTCAACCAGTACTCGTTGCTGCCCACCAGAGAAGGCCCAAGTTGCGCATCAACCGCCAAAGACCGATTGCGAAGTTAGCCCCACGACGGAAAGTCTCAAAACGACAGCAGTACGCTCCTAAGCTCGCTGAGGAAGAAACGTCACTGCCCTGGGGGCAACCGTCGCCTACGTCGACGTCTTTCTCAAACAAAGCTATGTCCCAACGAAATCTCCAGACAAGGTACGAGCAAGGAGACCCGGAGGTCGGTCTGTTAGGCCAGCCCTCAGGTAAATTCGACTACTACGTCCTCTATTCCAGACCTTCGCCTGTCTCAATAGAAGAAATCAAGCCCACCGACTGGGAGTCAGAAGGCGAACCACCAAGATCCCCAGAGGAGCAAGGCTCCCCGACTCATGGAGAACTCACAAATCTCCAGGCAAGATACGAGCAAGGAGACCCGGAGGTCGGTCTGTTAGGCCAGCCCTCAGGTAAATTTGACTACTACGTCCTCTATTCTAGACCTTCGCCTGTCTCAATAGAAGAAATCAAGCCCACCGACTGGGAGTCAGAAGGCGAACCACCAAGGTCCCCAGAGGAGCAGGTCTCCCCGACCCATGAAGAACCTACAGCTGCCACTCCAGACCTTCACCCCGGTAACGAAGAATCTACTGATGAAGATGCATGGGTCATGTTGCCTCGCAGACGAAGGCCACGCATGCCAAGAAGTCGCAAGCTAGACCGGGTAACAAGAAAGCTTCCGGAACGAAGAACTTACAAAAAGAAAAACAAAGCTCCAGGAAGGAAGGCGTTCAAAGTACCGCCAGCAGATCCTGATGATCTCCTCCTGCAAAACCCTCCAGAACCGACAACGTTGCAAGAGTTCTTTCCCGATTACTTCCTCCCAGCTAATCAGCAGCACGAAGCCTCCTGTTGCATGGTTGAGATTCACGTGGCGCCAGAAGAAAAAGATAGAAGCAAGCCTTCCAAAGAAAGCAACACCGACAACGAGGAGGATGATTCCGACAAAGACAGTACTGCTGCTTACGATGAGGCAATCCTGCACTTGTCACTCATAGAAGCACTACACCTCCCAGAGAAAGCTCGCCTAGCAATGGCCGAGGCTTTGACAGACCCAGACAGCTACAAAAGAAAGAAGAAAAACGCCGAGAAGGACAAAACTATTGTCTCATGTAACGCAGCAATAACTTTCTCGGACGAAGATCTGCAACTCGGAGCACGACTGCACAATCGACCTGTCTACGTCTCGGGATACATCAACGAGAAGCCGGTAAATCGAATCCTGTTGGACTGTGGCTCCGCTGTCAACATCATGCCTATCCAGACAATGCGCCAGCTCGGCATCACCACCGACCAGCTCTCACAAAGCCAGTTGGTCATTCAAGGGTTCAACCAAGGAGGACAGTCCACCATAGGGATCATTCGTCTAAAACTCTCCATCAGTCAACTTGACACGACAGTTCTTTTCCACGTCATTGACTGTCAAACATCATATCACCTCTTGCTGGGAAGACCGTGGCTGCACGAAAACGGTGTCGTAGTGTCTACCTGGCACCAATGCCTCAAGTACTACGAGGAAGGTCTGGAGAAGTGCATTATTGCAGACGACAAACCATTCAATGAGGCTGAAGCGCACCTCGCCGATGCCAAGTTTTACCAAGCAAAGGACCTTGTCGCAGAAGTCCTTCCAGCTAAAACTCCTCGAACTCAGAAAGCTAAAAGGATGGAGCAGGAAGAAGCTCTGCCAACTCCAGATCTAGTACCACTATCTAAGGCGATACGCGAAGTCAAAGAAGTGCTAGCGCCGAGACGAAGAATGCGCATCAGCTCCAAGCCAAGATCCATGAAGCACACTCCATTACCTGCCCAAGCTACGACAGTCTTACGCCTCACGCCTCAGTGGCTTCGCAAAGATGAACCACCACCTTTTGCCTCGCCAAAAGGGATGGTCCAGCCGCTATCAGAAGCTAATATCATCACTCTGCAAGAGATGACACTGCCACTACCCAGCTTGGGGCAAGCTTCAAGTTCTCCAAAACCCATCAATCCCTTCGAATCCAGCTAACTCACATTCAAGCCAAAAGGAAGCTGGGGGCAAAATGCCGCCAAGCTGCTGTTCAAAGCTGGCTACGACAAAGACAGTGCTGCACATATGAGTACGCTCCTGCCAGCTCCAATACCATACGGGATGACTAAGACTCAAGCCCATTTACTCCAGGGTAGCGAGCAGATCCCACCAAATCGGCGAGGCATCGGCTCTCATCAAACCCCGATGGTCATCAAGATAACAGGAGAGAAGACCTTCACCTCTAACTACATTGAGGTGAAGTTGGTGGATGAAGCGGAAGAAGGATCGTCAGCCTCCGATGCACGCTCCACCAATATCATTCATCCCGCTACAAAGGGCGCCAAAAGAAGGCGATATCGAGCTCGGCGTCAGATCATACCTCAAAAGCAAAGGAAGAGCGTCAAAAACCAGGCAAGTCAAAACCCAATATCAGTATTCAAAAGACTTGGGCCAATCGGGCAAGCAAAGCAAAGGTCAGTATTCGACCGTTTGGGAAAGCCACCCACTGAGGTGAGAAAAATCATTCCCACCCACCCACCCAAATTTTTTCAAACTGCCAATGTTCCCAATATCATTCTGGTCTCTCTTAATCATATCACAATTGCCGACTCCTCGGTCGACGTCACTTCTACTTCGGCCGACGAGTTGCCTGATGCACCGCCAGTCCTCGAAGAAGGGGGGCAATCTACCGTCGACGATCTGAAAGAAATCAACTTGGGGACACAGGAGGATCCTCGACCCACATTCGTAAGTGCACTCCTGAAACCCGAAGAGGAGGCCGCGTACATCAAGCTACTCCAAGAATACAGAAATGTCTTCGCATGGTCCTATAAGGAAATGCCGGGACTTGACCCCAAGATTGCAGTACACCAGCTTGCTGTCAAACATGGAGCTAGCGCCATCAAGCAAGGACAAAGACGTTACCGGCCGGAACTGGTACCGTAAATAGAGGGCGAAGTCAACAAGCTCATTGAAGCCGGCTTTATCCGAGAAGTTAAGTATCCAACGTGGATCTCCAGCGTAGTCCCAGTCAAGAAGAAGAACGGCCAGATCAGAGTATGCGTGGACTTCAGGGACTTAAACAATGCATGCCCCAAAGATGACTTCCCACTGCCAATCACAGAACTAATGGTGGATGCGACAACAAGCCATGAAGCACTAACCTTCATGGATGGGTCCTCGGGCTACAACCAGATCCGGATGGCGCCCAAAGACGAAGAGCTTACGGCATTCCGCACGCCAAAAGGGATCTACTGCTACAAAGTTATGCCTTTCGGCCTGAAAAATGCAGGAGCCACTTACCAACGAGCCATGCAAAAAAAATTTGACGATATCCTTCATCAGAATGTAGAATGCTACGTCGACGACCTCGTGGTAAAATCAAGACAAAAGTCAACACATCTTCAAGACCTCGAGCTAATCTTCAAGCGACTTCGAAGGTACCAGCTCCGCATGAACCCGCTTAAATGCGCATTTGGGGTCTCCTCGGGAAAGTTTCTCGGCTTTGTCGTACGCCATCGAGGCATCGAGATAGATCAATCCAAAATAGATGCTATCCTCAATATGCCAATCCCGAAAACCGTGCGAGACCTCCGAGGTCTCCAGGGCCATCTAGCATATATCAGAAGGTTCATCGCCAACTTAGCTGGAAAATGCAGGCCCTTCAGTCGCCTCATGAAGAAAGGAGCAGCATTCCAGTGGGATGAAGTTTGTCAGGAAGCCCTCCAAAACATCAGGGATTACTTACTCAAGCCCCCGGTTCTGACAGCACCAGTCCAAGGAAAGCCATTGGTCCTTTACATCAGCGCCCAGGAACAGTCCTTGGGGGCACTCCTGGCTCAAGACAACGAGCTAGGCAAGGAAACAGCATGCTACTATTTGAGCCGTACTCTCATCGGCACGGAGCTAAACTACTCCCCGATTGAGAAGGTCTGTCTGGCACTCATCTTCGCTACAAAAAAGCTGCGGCACTACATGTTAGCTCACGCCATCAGGCTCATCTCAAAAGCCGACCCACTCAAATACATCATGTCGAGACCAGTGCTCTCCGGACGTCTGGCCAAGTGGGCTTTGCTCCTCCTTGAGTTTGACATCACCTTTGTATCTTGTAAAGCGGTCAAAGGTCAAGCTCTCGCAGACTTCCTAGCAGAATACCCCCTTCCAGCAGAATGGGAACTATCAGAAGATCTCCCAGACGAAGAAGTATTCTGCATCGACATCGCCCCTTCTTGGAAAATGTTCTTCGACGGTGCGGCCAGGCAAGATGTAGCAGGAGCGGGAGTTATCTTCGTCACACCAAACGACGAAGTACTTCCCTTCTCGTTTCTACTATCAGAGCCATGCTCCAACAACAGGGCGGAATATCAAGCTCTGATCATTGGCCTCGAACTCGCCAATGATATGAAACTTCAAGGGCTCACAGTTTTCGGCGACTCTCAACTCGTCATTCAGCAAATATTGGGGGCATACGAGGTCAACAAAGAAGATCTCGTGCCATGGCACCTACGAGCCCTGAAACTCCTTGGTACACTCAAAGATGCTTCAATCCAGCATGTTCCCAGAAACCTCAATCAGCAGGCTGATGCGCTTGCAAATTTGGCAGCTACACTTTCGTTCCCAGAAAAAAGCCAACTCATCATCCCTATCTGTAAGAGAATGGTGATCACCGAAGAGGACCTCCCTATGGGAATCCCGGGCCAAGTCAATACAGTACACGTTTTCGTGACCGACGAGCTAGACTGGAGACAACCATTCATAGACTTTCTTGTCCACAGGAAGCTCCCTGAAGATCCGAAGCGTAAGGTCGACATTCGCCGACGGTCTCTAAAATTCTTCCACTTCAACAACGAGTTGTACCGTCGAAGCTACGATGGTGCGCTCCTGAGGTGTCTTGCAAAAGAAGAAGCAGAAACAGCACTAGAAGAAGTCCATGCCGGGATCTGTGGCTCACATCAGTCTGGTCCAAAGCTGCACTTCCGCATCAGGCGGATGGGGTACTACTGGCCCACTATGATCAAAGACTCCCTCGAGTTTGCAAAAAGATGCCACACTTGCCAGCTGCATGGCGACTACATCCGTCAGCCTCCGGAACCTTTGCATCCAACCATCGCATCATGGCCCTTCGATGGATGGGGACTCGATATTGTCGGTCCGCTACCCAAGTCATCCAAGCAGCATCTTTATATCCTGGCGGCAACAGATTACTTCTCCAAGTGGGCTGAGGCAGTACCATTGCGAGAAGTTACCAGGCACTCTGTCATCAACTTCATCCAGAACGACATCATCTTCCGGTACGGCATCCCCCGCTATATCGTTACGGACAATGGGAAGCAATTCAAGAACGCCGCCGTCAGCCAATTTTGTGCCAAGTTCGATATCAAGCAAAGGTGTTCAACCATGTACAACGCCTCTGCCAACGGCCTAGCTGAAACTTTCAACAAAACACTCTGCAAACTTTTGGAGAAAGTCGTCTCGAAGTCGAAGAAAGACTGGCATGAACGCATGGGCGAAGCGCTGTGGGCATATCGCACCTTTTTTCGCACGCCAACACAGGCGACTCCGTACTCGCTGGTCTACGGAGTAGAAGCTGTCCTCCCGCTTGAACTCCAGATCCCGTCACTCAGAATAGCCATCCAGGAAGGCCTCGTCAACGGCAACAACACTCAACTTCGCCTAGCGGAATTAGAAGCCCTAGATGAAAAGCGCCTCGAAGCCCAGCAACGCCTGGAATGCTACCAAGCCAGGCTAACCCGAGCCTTCAACAAAAGGATTCACCCTCGATCCTTCCAAGAAGGAGAATTGGTGCTCGCAGTCAAACGCCCCATCATCCTTTCACATCGAGGAGGAAAGAAGTTTGACGCCAAGTGGGATGGACCGCACGTTGTCAAAGAGGTCTACTCCAACGGCGCATATCTTCTCACCACGCCAGAAGGGCTTACACTCGGCCCTATCAATGGCAAGTACCTCAAAAGGTACTATGCCTAAAAGCAAGGCGACACTCCTTGCAAAAAAAAAAAAAAAAGAGGAACTACGTGTGACTTGATCCCTCTCAGTAGGGTGCGTAGGCAGCCTGTAAAGGTTCAGTCCAAACAAAAGAAAAACACAACCAAGCTCTGCCATTCCAGAATACAAGTCCAAAAAAAATAGATGCATGATATTAAGTTATCACCAGATAAAGAAAAGCAGAACTACAAGTCTGTTCAACAGAAATGACAAGAAAGAAAAGGAAATGCGACATGCTAGTAAAGCGAATCAAATCCTTTGAGACGTTGGAGCAGCTCGCCGTCAGTAACCTCCATGCACTCCAACTCTGAAGACCGAGAAGCTACCCGCTCCCGATGCGCCGCCAGCTCGATACGCTGCTTTGCCAAGTCTGCTCCAGAAGACTTCTCAATCGTCTCAGCTTTCTCGAAAGATGCGCGAGCAGCCTCTAGCTTCTTCTGCGCCCGAACAAGGCTCGCAGCAGCAAGTGCATGCTGCGCCTCCAGTCGACGCTCCTCTTCCTCGGCCTTTGCCAGTATCAGGGGGAGGTCATCTTCCATCGAAGCCCGTTTCAAGCAATGAGCTTCACTATCCGCCAAGAGAACACGTATCTGTGTCTCAAACAAAGAGCCATCTACCTGAAAGGCCGCCAGACTCTTGCAAAACTCAGGCCCCTCGAGGACCCACCAGCTGCTCAAAGCGGCAAAGCCCTCTTCCTGGAAGGGTGCAAGCGTCGTCTGGATATACTTCCGACAGCTCTCCAAAAGAAGCACAGAGAGAAGGTCCCGCGAACTGTACTTTCTCTTGTCTGCCTCTGAGTGCACGGGCAAGGTGGGCTCCAACCCTGAAGGCTCAAGTGAAGGAACCGCCTCCTGGACCATCGCCGTGATAACAGTCAGCGGAACCACCGGAGCCGAAGGAGGAGGCACAGGTAAACCTTCCGACAAAACAACTGCGGGAGTAGCCTCTGCCGGAGTACCGGACCTAGCTGGAGGAGTCTGTTCTCTCCCTACACTGGAGACCTCATCTTCCTCCCCAAAGCCCAACTGCTCCACGTCAATATCATCCAGGTTGACAGCACTACCGGTAAAGTCTGCTCCACACGCTCCCAAAAGCTCCAAGTTATCCCAGGGAACATCCAGCCCGCCACCTTCAATCAACGTTGCTCTGATGGGAGAGCACTCCTGCCCAACCCCCTTCCGGGCAGACTCGCAGCCGGTCCAGCAGACCCTGCCAAAATAAGAGCTGGACAACTCAGCCAACGAAGTAAGAATACAAGCACAGAAATTTATGAGAAACTAAAAAACAAGATATACCTGCAGCGTCCGATGAAGATACCCCAGAAGGAGGGATGACCCCATCGACAAAAAGCCCTGGCTCTCCGTCTCGAGCTGGCCCTGCCTCGCCAGCACCAGTCAAAGCTGCCTCACACAAGAGGTCCAACTTTCTCCTCTTGGGAGAAGCACCCCCACTCCAAGAAGCCCGAGTCTCAGGAAGGCCCTGAACCTTGGAGAACGGAGCCATCTCAACTTCTTGCACAGAAAGTGAAGCCTGGGAAGTACTCTCTCGACGGCCATAAGATTTCTCTGACCATCGCTCCTCGGACCAGAGACGACGATCCTCTGACCCCGCCAAAGAGTCAAAAGGAAAGTTAGCCCGCTCGCTGCTAGCAAGGACGTCTAGCGGAAGGCTAGCCAAGAGGGGAAGCACTGACCCGTTGACCCAGCGACGATACTCAGGAGTTGCGGCATCCTTGCCGCCCGACTTAATCCCCGGTGAGAAAGTACACCCAGTAAAACGATCGTAAAGTGCTCCCCAGAGGCGGTACGCCTCCTGCGGAGTGTAACGTAACCGCAGGCGCAAAGGAGTCCCAGGCAACTCCTGCCGAAAACCCTGCTGACGAGCAAACCGGTGGGGAGAGTACCAGGCCACCTCCACTACATCCCCACGGCGCCAAACAAGATACCCAGGCCTGCAACTCACCATGCTCCAGTACAAAGGATCGGACATCTCCGCCCCATCACACACCAGAGATTTCATAGAAGGCGCCAGTGCATTTTCCGATACAAATTCGAAGTCAGAGGGGCCCATGCGCCGTAAACACTCTCGGGCACCAGGCTTCGGACGCTCCCATGCATAAAAAGCGTTCATGACACCTCCCACACAAGGAAGAAAGGGCACCGAGGTCGAAGGTCCACGCGCCGCGAAGATCCCCTTCGGAAAGTGGAGCCCAATCCAACCATAGAGGTAATGCAGGGGGCAAAAGGAACTGGCTCTGCCTACTTCCCCTCTTGCATTACCCGCACTCGATAGACTCCAATAAGTGCCGCTAAGCCCGCCATACAACGAGCAGAGGATCGCCGGCGCCAGATTAAGGAACTCTCCAGTCACCATCCGAGCAGCTGCAAGGAAGGTCCTAGGGCGTACCACATCCCCTTCCCAGGGTAAAGCAAAGCGGCAGAGAAAGAGTACTAACCCCGCTGACCAGTAAACAGCACGCCAGTCATCACTACACTCTTCAAGTCCCAAGACTTCCCAGGGACGCTGCGCCCCGGCCATGGAGCACCACTCTTTCTTCAGAGATTCGATCGGTCGCCGGAAGGTGCCAGGCGCCGGCCTCTTTGACGAGGCATATCTCCACATCGGGTGACTCGAAGGAGGAGCGTGACGATACTCTCCTCGAAACCAGAAGTCCACCCAATCCGAGTGAAGTACCCGGTCTGACCTCTCGCGCGCCGCTATAATAGCATACGCCTTAAAAAGCAAAAGGCAGAAGCTAGGAGACTCATCTGGGTCCGTCAAAACCTCCAGGGAAGGAACCTCCTCCTGATAATAGCTCCGAACTTCTGGACACCCAGAGATGACATGCACATCACGAAGGGTGATCCCGATTTCACCAGCTCCAGTCAAAAAGGTATTGGTCTCGGGGCACCACTGCTCACACAGAGCCCGGTACATACCGTCCGGTCGACTGTACTCCCAACAAGCTGGCTCCACAAACCTCGCCAAACGTTCCATCCCTGGCTCTGCCTCCAACGCGCTGGATAGCTCTTTCATCCAGTCCCGGAAACCTCCCAGATAGGTGACATCTCCACGCAATTGAATCCCCACACCCCATCGCGTACGGCGGGAACATATCTTCAAAGCAACAACATGGACCGGAACTGAATCATCTCCAGTATGGTGAAACGGTAACCCCAAGCTCGGTCGGACAATTTGCCGGGAAGACCCTTCGTCAGTAAGGATGCGCTCGCCAAGTTTTAACACTCGACAAGAGCCGTCGGTCACACCATCCTCGCAAACTCGCTCGTGCGTCAAAAGCTGAAGCACTGACAGCCCGGTCTCCTGTCTCGAAGCACGGTGATGGGAGACTTGCGCGAAGGGGAAGCGAAGGTACGTACTCCCGTGGGAGACCGCGTCAACAATCCAGCCGGAACTCAGAAAGCTCTCGTAACAACGAGACCTGAAAAAGAAATAACACAAAGCCCTAGTCAGATGGATTCCGAGTACAGAAACAAAGAAATCAAAAGGGGGGGGCCTTCAGCAAATAAAGAAAGACGGAGGGGGGTAATGGCAAAAAAGCCATGACCCCCCCCTTATCTCTCCTATTGAAGGGGGGGGGGGGGGGGCCTTCAGCAAAAAAAAAAAGAAGAGAGGGGGGTCACGGCAAAAGGCCATGACCCTCTCCTCCTTTCTCCTGTTGAAACTAGCAGGGGGGGCCTTCAGCAAATAAAGAAAGACAGAGGGGGGTCACAGCAAAAAAAAGCCATGACTCTCTCTCCTCTCTCTTGTTAAAACTACCAGGGAGGGGGCCTTCAGCAAATAAAGAAAGAGAAAGGGGGGTCATGGCAAAAGACCACGACCCCCTCTCTCTATCTCTCTCTATCTCTCTCTATCCCTTCTATTTCACCATGCAGGGGGGGGGGCGTCGTCCCTGACCGTCGCCAGCCCGCGCCGCACCCCGCCGGCCCCCGCAGCCCCGGCCGCCTACGCCGCCAGCCTCCGCTGCCCCGGCCGGCTCCTCCGCGCCCTCTGCGCCCGGCCCCCGCGCCGGCCGGCTCCTCCGTGCCCTCTGCGCCCGGCCCCCGCGCCGGCCGGCTCCTCCGCGCCCTCTGCGCCCGGCCCCCGCGCCGCCCGCACAGCCTGCCGCTGCGCCCGGCCCCCGCGCCGCCCGCACAGCCCGCCACTGCACCGCCCCCCGCGCCGCCTGCGCAGCCCGCCGCTGCGCCCGGCCCCCGCACCGCCCGCACCGCCCGCGCGCTGCACCTGCCCGCTGCGCCCACGCCACCGCGCCCTCGCGCCGCCCGCGCGCTGCACCTGCCCGCTGCGCCCACGCCACCGCGCCCTCGCGCCGCCCGCGCGCTGCACCCGCCCGCCTCCGGCCCCCGCGGCTCCGGCCCCCGCGCCTCCAGCCCGTGTGCCGGCCGCCACAGCAGCCCCCGGCCATACCCTCCGACTCGCGCCCTCCCGCGCCTCGAACCCGCGCGCCGGCCGCCACAGCAGCCCCCAGCCGCGCCCGTCGTGCCCTCCCGCACCATGCGAAGAAGAAGAAAAAGAAGAAGAAGAAGAAAAAGGAGGAGGAGGAGGAAGACGCGCCTTGCTTGCGGCCCTCCGCCATCCACGGGCCGGCGATCTTCCCTCCTCCGCGAACCCCATGGCGTCACCATCTTCATCCTCCGCGGCATCGTTGCGAAGCAAGAAACCCTAGCAGAGCTCTCGACTCCAAGCCGCCGGGAATCGCTGATAATGAAGAGAAACGAAAAACAGGGGTCCTTTTAAAGACCTAATCCTATGAATACGCGACTCAAGTCCAACCGCTACGCATTTCCCGCGGGCGCACTCGAACTTGAGGGGCCACTTGTGGGCATCGAAATTAGCCCACGGGTCGAACCCGATTTTTACGCAAAAAAATAGGCCCGCACCCAACGGCCTTCGGGTCGAACCCAATTTGTACACAAAAAATGGGCTTGCACTCGATGACCTTCGGGTCGAACCCGACTCGCTCATGCAACTTGGGCCCGCACACAACGGCCCACATGCGAAACTCGGCCCGCACACAACGGCCCGCATGCAAAATTGGGCCCGCACACAACGGCCCACATGCAAAATTGGGCCCGCACACAAACGGCCCGCATACGCACTCGGCCTGCGTGCAAATTCGATTCGCGTGCCGTGACCCAACTTAAAGCAGACGGGTCCCACCGGACCCGCGACTCGAACACAAAGAGGGGGGCCCACCGGCCCCCCCCTCTTGAAAACAGTGCCCCCTCTTCATGGAGAGGTGGGGCCGGCCCTAAAAGAAAGGGAAAAAGAGAAAGAAAAGAAAAGAAAAAGAAAAGAAAAAGAAAAGAAAGGAAAAAGAAATCAAAACCGCCTCGATGCGGGGGGAGGTGGCGTGGACGTCTACGTAGCCGTAGATCCACGACGATCCCTCGATCCAACGAACAAGATGACGTTGCGTCGCCATCCGATCCAAAAGTGCAACAAGAATAACAACTCGATCTTTAAAGATCGAGTCACATCTAGCCCATAACCACTCCAACTAAAAAGGAGGAAATCGGGTTTGTTTCCCCAAATAAGGGAACAATATCTCGATGGTTATGAGGGGAGATATTGGAGGAAACAAAAAGATTTCAGCAATATCTCCCCCAACCGCCCCCCTTTGCCTATAAATAGAAGGGGTCGGGGAAGGCATCAAGGGTCCGAAAAGCTGAAGACGAAAGAGCGCTACGAAGAAGCTCCAACGCTTGAAGACCGAAGGCTTCACGAGGCACGGCAAGCATATCCTACGGGAGTCCTTAGCCCTTCAAGTCCTCATCAACGTGAAGACCTTGCACTCGGAGATCAAAGCTTCGACTCCTCGCACGAAGAAGAAAGCTTGGAGAAGAAGACCCGGAGCCGTCATCACCCGATTGCTCCAACGATCTTCATCAGCTCCGAAGACGCCATAAGCAAAGGCCGGAGAAGAAGATCGAAGCCGACAACACCCGTCGTCTTCAACAAAGGCATCAACTCCTTGCACGTAGAAGAAAGCCGGGAGAAGAAAGCCTGAAGCCGGTGCTACCCCTGTCGCCTTCGTCAACCAAAAGCCGACGCTACAACCGTCGTGCCGAAGCCGGTGCTACCCCCGCCGTCTTCATTAACAAAAGTCGACGCTACAACCGTCGCACGAAGATCGGTGCTACCCCCACCGAAAAGCCAAGCCGACGCCACAACCGTCGAGGAAGTCGGAAGAAGAAAGAAGGCTTGAAGAAGCAACGCCAGTCGTTTGAGAAGAAGATCAAGTCAAAGCTAAAGTCAAAGCCGACGCAAGAAGCCAAAGCAAACGCCCCGGTAAAGCCACGCTAAAGCAACGCACGTGCCAAAGCCAAGCAACTACGACGGTCACGAGCAAAGCACCGCACGTTCTAGCCGATACGGCGCGAAGTCCGGAAGAACTAAAGCATCTCAAGCCTCTGCCCGCCTACGTTCAAGCGCAAGCGCCAAAGCAAAGCAAACACCAGAGCCACGCCAAAGCTACGCCAAAGCCGAAAGCTAAAGCCAAAGCTGACGCCAAAAACACGATCGACGCCGCGAACCGACGATCAAGGACGTCGAGGTCAAGCAAGGACCGAGGAAGACACGAAGACCGAGGAACGAAGCCCAAGGCCTCCCTAGCCGAGAAAGCGCGAAGCGCGGACGGGACAAAATCAACGGCAGAAACTCCTTAGCCTCTCAAAAACCCTCACCCTGTAAAGACCTCTGTCCTGGGCAACCCCTTCAGAGCTCTCGCACGAATACCACGTGGAGACGCGGATCAAAGGGACCCTCCAGAGGATCTCTCCCACAATCTCCTGATCAAAGAAAATTTGTAATCTCGTGTGATCCGCAATAAAGACGACCCGAATCTTTTTCCGCGACCACAATCACCCTCGGTCCCTTTAGATGGGGATGTACCAGAAAGGGTTTGGAGTGGGAAGGAAGTGTCCTACTCTCACTTCCGGGTATTCGGGTGCAAAGCATTTGTGCATATGCCCAAGGAGCAAAAAACAAAGCTCGATGACAAAGCCACACCATGCATCTTTTTGGGCTACGGTAGTGATGAGTTTGGCTATAGGTTGTGGGATCCAAAAAACAAAAAGATGATTAGAAGTAGGGATGATATATTTTGTGAAGATAAAACATTTGCAGATTTTGATCAAGTTGAAGAGCCACAAAATGTTCATATTATCCCGGATATTTTTTCCACACCTATTACCACATCTTCTTTGCCACAAAATAATAACGATGAAGAAATGCAGGAAGAAGATGAAAATGCAGTTCCACCAGCTCCTAATCAAGGGGAGTTAGAGCAAGAACATATGGAGCCACCACATGTGGATGAACAGCCGCAAGCACCTCAGTTGAGACGGTCGGAAAGAGAATGACAACTCTCAAAAACATATCTAGCTACTGAGTACACGATGGTAACTGACGCAGACGAACCAGAAAGTTTTCATGAAGCTCAAATTCATGAAGACAAAAACAAGTGGAAGAAAGCTATGCAGGAGGAGATTGATTCCTTGCATAAGAACCATACATATGATTTGGTGGAGCTGCCAAAGAACCGCAAAGCTTTAAAGAATAAATGGGTCTTCAAAATTAAGGATGAAGGAAATGGTCAAATCAAGCACAAAGCTCGCCTTGTGGTAAAAGGCTTCGGGCAAAAACAAGGTATTGACTATGAAGAGATTTTTTTCTCCTGTTGTGAAAATGTCTTCTATTCGGGTTATCCTAAGTCTTGCTGCTTCCCTAGATCTAGAAGTTGAACAGTTGGATGTAATGACAGCATTTCTTCATAGTGATTTAGAAGAAGAAATTTACATGGAGCAACCTGAAGGCTTCGAGGTGAAAGGAAAGGAACACATGGTCTGTAAGTTAAAGAAGAGCTTGTACGGGCTCAAGCAGGCACCACGACAGTGGTACAAAAAGTTTGATTCATTTATGCTTCATCAAGGGTACAAAAGAATATTTGCAGATCATTGTGCTTATATTAAGAAATTTTCTAAAAATGACTTCATCATTCTTTCACTATATGTTGATGATATGCTTATTGTTGGAAAGGATAAATCCAAGATTGACAGGTTAAAAAAGGAGTTGAGTAAGTCCTTTGATATGAATAATTTAGGACCAGCACAATATATCTTGGGCATGAAGATCTCTCATGATAGAAAGAAGAAAATGTTGTGGCTATCACAAGAAAGGTACCTTGAGCGTGTACTAGTGAAGGTCAAGATGCAGAACTCCAAGCCTGTCAGCACTCCTATCGCGGGACACTTCAAACTAAGTTCACAACAAAGTCCTTCAAATAAAAAGGAAAAAGAAGGAATGAAGATAATTCCATATGCCTCAGCTATCGGAAGTTTGATGTATTTAATGGTGTGCACAAGACCCGATATCACTCATATAGTTGGAGTGGTAAGTAGATTTCTTGCTAACCCTGGTAAATTACATTGGGAAGTGGTAAAATGGATCCTGAGATACCACAGAGAAACCTTTAAAAATTGTTTATCTTTTGGAGGTGGCAAGCCTATTCTAGAAGGATATACTGACTCTGACATGGCAGGTGATTTGGATAAAAGAAAATCCACTTCGGGGTATTTGTTCACCTTTGCAGGGGAGCCGTGTCATGGCAGTCCACGCTGTAGAAGGTGGTTGCTCTATCTACTACAGAAGCTGAGTATATTGCTGCTATAGATGCTAGCAAAGAACTTTTTTGGATGAAAAATTTCTTAAAGGAATTATCCCAGAATCAAGAGAAATATATACTTCATTGTGACAGTCAAAGCACTATCGACTTAAGTAACAATGCCACTTATCACTCAAGGACAAAGCATATCGATATTCGTTACCATTGGATCCGAGATGCTTTGGAGAATCAATTGATGCAGATTGTCAAAATTGACACAAGGAATAATCCATCGGATATGATGACGAAGTCTCTACCGAAAGAGAAGTATGATCTTTGCAGAAGATTGGCAGGGATGGCTACGATATGAAGACTCTTCATCATGTGAATGGAGGGGGAGATTGATGGGAATAAGATCCATCCCCATGATGAGATGATTCAGACTTTGAATCACTAAATTTGGATGAATGTTCTAGAAGTTATGCTCAGTCAAAGATGGGTGACCGTTCATATTCTGCATGCACATTTCTAGACTATTCTCCAGAATTCTCTATTCTCTAGAATTCTCTATGATTCTAGAGTATTCTCTAGAATTCTCTATGATTCTAGAGTATTCTCTAGGAATCTCTATTCTCTAGAATTCTCTATGATTCTAGAATATTCTCTATGCATGTATGCATGCATTGGAAGAAGTATTCCATTATAGCTTGGGAAATACCAAGAGGCTATCCTTCCCTATAAAAGGAGGGGAGATGGGTGTAGGAACACACAATACACACGTTTGTAATCCACACACAAAAGAGTTGTGAGTAAAGTTATCATCCTCTCAAGAGTGTTGAGGGAAGAGTTGTAATCCTCAAGCTACGTTGCAGCGGCTTGGGAAGAAGTTCCTTCTTGTAATCTCACATTCTATATAGTGGAATTGTTAGAGAAGAAGGGGGTAGGACGTAGGCAGTACTTTGGTGCCGAACCTCGATAAATTTGTGTGTGTGCTTCTCTTTAGATCTTCTCTTTATTTATTTGTTTCTATTCTCAATACAAGGTGGGAAGGTTCTTTGTTTCCCAACAAAACCAATCGGAGTTTGAGATTTGCTCCAGTACTTCTTCATCCATTGATTCTTCTGTTTTTGGTAATGATATTAAACACTTAGAAGTAGGATCTCTCACTGATGAATCAATCAATATTAAAATCCACTTACATTGGTATCAGAACCTCCCGATCGGTTTCAGGCTCCTACATAAAGTTTTTTTATTTTCTCTGAATCTTTTAGATTGGATAAAAATCGTTTTTCTCCGTGCCCAATAATGGTCGTGCAACTGCAATTAAGTTGCAACGCTTGCCCTCAAGTTCGGTACATTGCCGGCTTGGCTTGTGATGGCACTAGAAGGCCATGGCATCACCCTACGTAGCATCGAGCCTTCAGTCCACATATACTAGATGAGCATACAGTGGCTGATCATCGACGTCGAGTAGCATCCAATCACAGGGTCCCTTTGTTAGGGAAATCGGCTTGTGTCCGATACCAATTCTTTATACTATGAAAATCTTTAAGACCATAGAACAATACTCAAAGATTCGAGGATCGGATCCCTACAGAGATCACTCACCGCAAAGAATTCAATATACCAATACAATATATACAAACAGTCACAGATTCACAAGCAATATCAAATATTTGGATTATCCCTAGCAAGAGAAATATATTATATGGTGGTCACCATTCGTCGGACCCCACAAACCTTCTCGCTTCTCCTCTCACAAAACCACACACTTATGAAGTAGAGAACAACCAGTTTGAGAGATACCAAGATATACTGGAGGATCACTAATCGATGAAAGCGCCAGCTGAAGTCAAAGTCGAGGAAGATGCGCCAAAGAACCTGGATGTAGCCTGGGATGAACTTGAAGGAGACCTTGATACGAACCTCCACCCTTTCTTCCTTTCTCCCCTTCTTCTTTCTTTTTACCTCTTCCTCTTTTCTTCTTCTTCTTCTTCTTCTGCTTCTTCTTCTTCTTCTCTCTCTTCCTTCCTTCTTTTCTCTTCCCTCCTTACGGCAAAACCCTAGACCGAGCTTTTCGTTCTCTCCACGTCTTTTGATTCATCTTTCTCAACCATCTACTCTAGAAGAACCACTTCACTGTGATCACCAACCTACATGCTCCATGAGAATCCAAGAGCCCCCAGGGGAGCGGCCATGTCGGCGCCCCCCGGATCTAACCTCTCTCTCCACGAACCTCTTCTTCTCCATAGACGATCTCGATCACCCTTTGTAGCCGTCGATGGCAAATCCTTTACTTTTATCTTATCCTAAAGCCTCCCATATGCTTCCCCTTTTATAAGGGGGCTAGCAAACTTGAGGCAATAGATGGCCATAAATTGGGATTCAAAACTACCAAAATTGGAAGACGAATGGGTCAAACCCGTGTTGCTAAGGTTCCGTGCTTGAATTCGGTGCCCAGACAAATTTACCCCGCAGAACCACCAGTGTTGCCAAGCCTCAAGTGCTCGAATCCGACGCCGGGGCGAGTTTCCCCGCAGAACCTAAAACTCCTCTGCTGCCCCGGGCCCCCGAATCTGGCACGTGGGCACGCTGGGTGTTGTGCACGTGGTTCGGGTCTTGTGAGCCGACTCCAACACCCTTTACATGTTCGTCGAGGCTGAGTGTGATTCACCGGTCAAAGCTAGGTGCAATGGATGACTGTGTTAGATACCTTCAGACCCCAAAACCCGGGTCGTAAGGGGAGGTCCACAGAGGGAATATGAAGACAACACTGCCCAGCACGTTTGCCGATGAGGGACTAAACAAAAACAATCCCTCACATGCAAGCAGGTTTCATCCGGTCCTTGTCATGTGGGTAGGCTCCCACTCGGCTTAACGGGCATAGGTCAAACCTACTCTAATACCATGTTAGATACCCTCCCACACCAAAACCCGGGTCGTAAGGGGTCCACAGAGTGTATATGAAGACAACACTGCCCTACTTGCTAGCCGATTTGGGACTAAACTCCAATAGATTGTGATCCAGCCATGTCATTATGGTTTACCATTCGAGATAGTTGCTTCGGGACAAATAGTATTTTCCCTTTAAACCCCTTTTTTCTTGGTAACTCACACCCGAGTCCAGGTTTATGTGCAATGTTATTCATCCCGAGCGTCTTTCTTCCAAGCTCGAATCTTCTACTATTCTATTGATCTACAGTTGGGACGGTAGCCAACCGATGCACGCTACATGGCACAAACATCATCACAGCTGTCGAGTTGTGTGCGATTCACATGTCATGTATGCCGGCCATCAGGTCCCACCGTTAATGGCACTTACCATAATAGCTGCGATACCCTTAGTACCATGGTGCACATCCACCGGCTACCATTTTCAACTATAGGTTGCTGGAACCGTAGAAGATTCAATCCTTCCCCAATACTTCAAACAAAATTCCGCAAAAAAAAAATAGTTTAAACAGAATGATGTACGGTTCAACGGTTGACCATGATCACTATTCCCGAAACCAGTCAGGCAATGGCCCCCTTCAGGCTCGAACTAATCCCTCAGGGAGTGAAGCCTGACCCACTCGGGATTTTCCACGGCACTCTTAGGTAAGTCGAGGGTGTGATGAATCGAACACACAGCCTCCTCCCCCAAGCATCAGTTGCTTGCCAACTCTCCTATCCCCTGGTTAGGGCTGCAAATGTGCCGAGCTTTAGTTTGTTTGAGCTTGGTTCGGTTAAAAGTTTGGTTGTTCAAGCTTGGGCTTAGCTTGTTTAGTAATCAAGCTGAGCTGAGCTTTAATTTGTTTAAGCTTGGCTCTTTTAATAAATGAACCTACTCGAATGAGCTCTTACCGAGCTTGTTCATGAACTCTATCTTAAGCCAAATCCTGGACTATATATATTTGGTCTATTCATGTCTTTTATGAACTTATTCACAAGTCTATTCACGAGCTTACTCACGATCCCTAAACGAACATGTTCACAAGCTGAATCGAACCAAGCTTTAATATGTTTGAGATTAGTTTGTTTATTAAGCGAGCCTAAACTTTAGGTTTAGGCATGGCTCAAATAGTAATCAAACAAGCTCGAACGAGTTTTTACCGAGTTTGTTTGTGAGCTACTCATAAACGGCTTGGTTCATTTGTAGTCCGACCCTGGTGGGTCGGTAGTACTTGATATTGATGGGGGGAGTGGGTTGGTCAAAGTCTTTCACGTGAGAAGTACTGCACCACACGTTGTACTTGCTGTTCCATCAACTCCTTGGGCTCAATCATGTGCTTTGAAGTTGGCCCAGCACGATTCAAAGCACATGTTACACGTGTGCTATTTTCAAAGCTCTCGAGTCCGACATGTGGTGGGTACTTTATTTAATGAGCTGGTAGGGGTCTAGACAGAATCTCCGCTCATTCATTGAGATGTTGATCCATTTTAAACTGTTCGATTTAAATGATTCGTACCATAGTGAATTTCTAATTAATTGGCCAATCAGATTAATGATTTTTATGTAAAAAGGTTTGGGTCGGCCAGTAGGGGTGGCAATGGGTCGTGTCGGGTCGGGTTCGTGTCGTTTAGTTTCGGATCGTGTCCAAAACCCCTAGACCCGGACCCGACCCATTTAACTAATCGTTTCTAGATCCTAAACCCGTATCCAACCCGTTTATAAATGGGTACACCCGACAAGACCCGTTAGACCCGTTTATCACATGGATCTATTCAGTTGACCCGATCCGACTTGACCCGATAGATCCGCTGGTACTATATAATACAGTATCGGATTGCGGGTAGACCCAACCCCATCCGACCCAACATGACCCGTTGAATTTTAAACGGGTCTTACCGGGTCTACCGTGTCCAGATCCTAAATCCGTACCCGACCCGTTTATTAAAAGGGTCTATCGTGTCGACCCCTTTACGACCCGAACCCGTTTAACCCAGACCCGCTAACTTCGTGCCGGGTCTGCCGTGTCGGGTCCAAAATTGACAGCCCTATCGGCCATGGACCCGATTGTAACACTTTTGCAATGAATATATGAGTGTGAAAAGTGCAAAAATATATATTTGTAATTCTGTAAATGTCAGGGAGTTGTTGTAAACAATGCTTCCGAGTTATATATTTCTTTATTTATGAATTGTATAAATGGACTTTATGGATTGCCTATTATTCTTTGATGATGTGTGCATGTGTGGGATATCTGGTCGAGCCCTAAAGCCCTTTTTTTTCTATTAATTAATAGAAAAGACCCTAACTTTGTAAAAATCACTAAATTATGTTAATGTAGTTTGCTTGATACAACTCTTCGAGATGGCTTTGATTTTTACCTACACCAACTGACTGTATGACATATAGCGGCCTTAAGTTGGAGTGAGTGCATTCTTGACCTCATAAAGCTTATGAGTTTGCACAATTTAGTGTATTAAGATGCTCGTTCACTACTTGTGATAATGTTTGAGCAAAATATATATGGGTGGTATTAACTCACTTATTGGACTGCTGCAAGCCAAAGACGCATCATGCAAAAGAATCTGAGAGTTTACCATATAAAAGCCCATGTACAATCTTACACTTGGGTACCATTGTACCCAGTCTACTCCCAAAGGAGGACTAAATATGAAAGTAGGCTCAGGATGAAGTATGATGTAAATTCTTATGTGACCTAGTTTTGAGAGATCCTGGTTGTCCAAAGGTGTCACTCTTTAAAACTGGAAGCTTGAGAATCTTCAGTCTTATAGATAGTTATTAACTGTCAAGTTGAATGAATCTAAAACAGTCATAGCTTTGCTCCCAATGGAGGGGTTGTGATGTTGCATTTGGTTCTCACCAAGCAATCTAGGTATGATGCTCAGACGATAACTTAGGATTGTTAAAGTGTAGATTTTTTGTGATGTAGATTCTAATTTACTTTTCTTGCTTATTATATTTTATACAGATGTTAATTATACTATGTTCTTAACCATAAATAATTCTCTCTCCATCCTTAACGGTTCTAACTATGCAGAATGGAAGAAGAGAATATTGATAATGTTGGACTGTATAGATCTAGATCTGGCATTGAGGTCTGATAAGCCAGCCTTTCCTATAGAGAGTCAACGCTAGATTAAAGGGCCTACTTTGACAGGTGGGACCTCTCGAATTGACTCATTTTGATACTAATGAAAGTGCATGTTGGAAGAAACATAAATCAATCTATCTTTAATTGTAAGATATCTTGCGAATTCATCGAGATCGTGGAGCAATAGTTTGCTAGCTCCAATAAGGCACTAACCAGCACCCTAACGAGTAAGCTCTCTTTCATGAGGTACTCTGGATCAAGCTCTATTCGGGAGCATGTAATGGAGATGAGGGATTTTGCATCGCAACTGAATGCTATCTAAATCACAGTCTCAGACTCCTTTCTAGTGCAATTCATACTGAGCTCGCTACTGTATGAATTCGGACCCTTCAAGATCTTCTATAATGCACAAAAGGATAAATGGTCAGTAAGTGAACTACAGACCATGTGCGTTTAAGAAAAGAGTAGGTTGAGACAGAAGACCTCTCATAGCATCGATCAATATGATCTCCAATAAGTGTCAAACGTGTACCAGCAGAGAAAGTAGTAGGCATCGTGACTCAAGAAAGAAGAAGAAAAAATGGGTGCCAGTTGCTCATGGAAATTAATCTGGCATTCAAGACCCTAGGAGTTTCTTCTGCAAGAAGAGAGGACACATGTAAAATGACTGTCTTTGATATACTAAATGGCTCAAGAATAAAGTTAACTTCTTCATTTCTGTATGTATGAAATCGCATTTAGCTTTTGTTCCATTTGATACTTGGTGGATTTACACTGGTACCTGTTGTAAAATTCTAAATTATTCACGCGCAAGTGCACGAATCTTAAAACTCATAGTACAGTGAAGCAAGGTCGATCCCACAGGGACTTGTTATTTGTTGGAAACTATGCTTGAATCTTGTTCAAATCTATCATAACCTAGTTGACAAAAGGTTTTGAAAGGTTTGGTTAAATATTACTAATGCGAACAAGAAATAATTTAAAGTAAGCTAATTAATTAGAGAGAAAAAATTAATGGATTACGGAGCTAAGGCATCAGGGTTCAACTGGGGATATCTCATGGCATTGTGCTCTCGGTTATTCATCTTTTAATCTTAGTTAAATTCTAGAATCAAAAGGATTTAACCAATAGATTTAGAATCAAGGATCGGTTGTTAGGATTGAATACGATGGAAATATAAGACATTAGACCTTAGCATCACACGTAATAGAAACTCTAAAACATCAAACATATCACAGTTGATAATGAATCGAAATCATTTACTTAAGCATTCACTATACCCACAATCATACAAGATCAATAGATTATGTCTATGCATGATACTATTTCATATTCAAACCTTAGTATAGAAAAATTAGATTAAATATTATGAGAGAAGTAGTTGCCAATTTACTATCATACTATTTATCTTTTCAATGATAACGTATGCCCGGAGTTGATATGATATAAAGAGAATTCGTGAATCACAATAGTATCTACGACATCAATTCACTCATGAAAACTTAATCATAAACTTTGAAGTATTTCGAACAAATAATCCAAGAAAATAATATTCCATAAAATACAAAGTCTCTCCCCTAGTCTAAGCTAGGTGTTTAGCCTAGTATGCTATTTGAGTACATCTTCATCATAATGATAGAAAAATAGAGCCTGGATGATCATAGAATGGTGTGCTCGGCTTTCGTTCCTCACTCCTGAGGAAACACCGTGATGACGATGATCGATGCCCCAGATGATGGTCGAAGATAGTGGATTGTATGATGGTGGAGACCGCTAAAGTTTTGGTAGGTGATGGCCGGTTGGGGTTTTTTAGGGTTTTAGGATATATTAACACACGTAGATACATCGCAATTAAGTTTCGCTATAATTATGGTAATGACATTAATTATAGATTCACTGCCACCAAGCTTCGCTACAATTATGACGATGGAATTAATTCTGGGTGAAAATATTTTTCTATGTGGGACTGCTTGATTATTGGGATTTTAGGTGTAAATATTTTTCCTTTGTGGGATAGCCTGATTTTATTCCTTTATGGGATGGCTTGATTTTTTCTTTGTGGGATGACTTGATTAGTGGGATTTTATCCCCATCATCAATCACTGATCCATACGACATTTATCATTCCAATAGCCCAACTATAGTCCTTGTTTCATCGGCACTTTCGAGTGACAACTATGGGACATGGATTCGTGCCATCACGATGGCACTACGTGCTAAGAACAAACTAGGGTTTGTTGATGACACTTTCTCCAAGCCAAAAGATGACAAAGATGAATTCAACTAGGCAAGGTGCAATGACCTGATCAGTAGTTGGATTCCTAACTCTGTTTCATCTAATATTCGAAATAATATCCATTACAATGATCATGCCAAAGATATTTGGGTCGATTTCAAAGATCAATTCTCCTAATCTAATGCTTCTAAACTCTATCAGTTAAAATATTCTATCTCTATATTGAAACAAGAAAATTTATATGTTTCTGCATACTATACTCAATTAAAATCATTGTGGGATGAGTTGAATTCTATCACATCTGCCACTCTTTGTATGTGTGGCTTCGAAAACTCAATAGTCGAACTCATGAATCAAGATCGGGCCATGGAATTTCTCCAAGGTCATCATAATTGTTTTTCGATCTGTGATATTTAGTCAGATCCTCCTTACAGATCCATTTACTGGGACTGCAAAGATTTATTCCCTCGTTCGTTAAGAGAAGAAACAACAAGAAATCAACCCGTTGGCAATCCCAACGATTGAATCAGCTATGCTCCTCACAGATAATCATGGCAACCAATAACCTTTTGGGGATCAAGGGGGACGCCCGCCATACTCTAATAACAAATGTCATCACCCATTTTGCAAGCATTGCAATCATCATGGCCATAGCAAGGCGACATGTTTCAAACTCAATGGCTATCCTCCAAATCCAAAAGAAAATGCTCCTCAAGCTGCCTTATTTTATGGGCTCACTCAATTGACCCAAGAGTAATATACGAATTTCATCAATCTGATCTCAGTGCCATCCGAAAGTAGCCAACTCCATCTACAAATTTTGTAGGTATAACTTTAGTAATGGAGTTAGTATTTTGTTAATGAGATATGTCTCTATGAGAATGTATTCATCCCAAAACTTTAAGGAAAGATGAGCTTGAAGACATAAAGCTCTAGTAACATCAAGAAGATGTCAATGCTTACGCTCAACTACACCATTTTGTTGTAATGTATGAATGCAATTACGTTGATGTATAATACCATTTCATTGTAACCATGATTGAAAAGAATTTTTGAAAAATTCTATTCCATTATCAGAACAAAATATTTGGAGTTGTGGAAGAAAAATATCACCATCTCCTGAACTGATATTTATTATTTTATTATTAAAATTTTATTGGATATAGTTAAAGAAATAAAATAACAATGGTTCAATTTCATATTTGTTTTTTATAAGATAAAATCAAGTACATCTTGTGAAGTCATCAATAATAGTCAAGAAATATCGACATCCATTATTGGAGGGCAAAGACAACGGTCCTCAGATATCCTAATGAATTAATTCAAATGTTCTTCTTGAAACCAAAATATTTTTATTAAAGGAAAGCCTAGGTTGCTTCGTCTGAGGGCATACATCACAAGAACAACTGGGAACAAACTGTATAAATTCAAATTGAGAAATAAAAAACGAGGTAGAGAATGATGCCCTAGATGCTAATGCCAGAGATCCTCTTTATTCATCCTTGAACTTAAAAGATAGAAGTAGTGCTAAGGAGGTATAATCCATCCTTTAAGCTAGCATGACCAATCGTTCGCTTCGTCGAAAGGTTCTAAAATAAACAATTTATATGTGAGAAAATCACAGTACATTTGTTGAGAAGAGTTAGCTGTGAGATGGAAAGTAAATTAAATTTAAATGATGGAATATAGGAGATATTTTTCAACATTAATGAAGAATTGATTTTGACTATTCCAATGTGGACAACTATTGATTATGTTCCATCAGTAGTTGTACAATGAAATTTGGTGAAGCATCATGATAAGAAGTAAATAGAGAAAGTGAAAAACATATATGGTTTAATGTACCTGAGTCTACTATCCATGTAGAAAATGAATAAGGAAAAGCTATACTTACAAAATTCGTAGATGGAGTTGGCTACTTTCGGATGACACTGAGATCAGATTGATGAAATTCGTATATTACTCTTGGGTCAATTGAGTGAGCCCATAAAATAAGGCAGCTTGAGGAGCATTTTCTTTTGGATTTGGAGGATCACTCAATTGGGTCAATCGAATGGACAAAAAACAGCCAATTCCGAAATTGAGACTCGGAAGGACTAGAAAAAATCTCAATCTCGATCGGGGGGACCATGATAATCTTTTTTATATTAACCCTTATAGGGCCTTAGATCTAAAGCAATCTAATCTAACAATGGATAAAATATAATATATTTTGTTATGGTTTGTTGGATCGGGTTCTTGACGGATCGGATTGACCTAAATCCATATCTGATTTGTTAAGTAAACTATTATCGGATTCGGCCTGCTATCGAATTAGCATATCAAAAAACATAGGGCTAATATGCCTTAGGTCCTTGACAAACATATCGGTTTAGTGTAGGGACACCGAAACATATGCTTTTAATTGTGGTCCCAATGATACATAGTTTATCATTTGTAGTCACTCATAATGGCACGTGGGGTACACGCATCGCGATCTAAATCCGTTATGTCTAACAAAATTCTAAAAAAGATCAAAGTAACCCTTCCTTCTTTATCCTTCTTCATATGCAGAGTTTCATTCATCGTTCAAAAAAATTGCAACAATGATTTTATTGTAGCAAATTTTAACAAATTTTTTTAAAACAAAATCTCTAATTTTTTTTTTTGCTACAATGACTTTTAGCAAATGTTACACTTTAATACCGAAATGCTAATCTTTATAAAGAGTAACATTTCGATATTAAAGAGTAACATCTGCTATAGTGATTTTAATGTAGCTATTTTTTTTTACGAGATTTTTCAAAATTTTTTTGCTATAGTGATTTCATGGTAGCAAATGTTACTTGTTATTACAGAAATGTTACTCTTTATAAAGAGTAACATTTCGGTATTAAAGAGTAAAATTTGCTATAGTGATTTCACTAGAGCTATTTTTTTAAAAAAAAATAAGATTTATCAAAAAAAATTGCTACAGTGATTTCACTGTAGCAAATATTACTCTTTATTACAAAAATGTTACTCTTTATAAAGAGTACCATTTTGGTATAAAGAGTAACAGTTGCTACAGTAAAATCATTGTAGTAAAAAATATAAAATTTATATCAAAAATTTTTTAAAAAAAATTGCTACAATGATTTCACTGTAGTAAATAGTATAATTCTAAAAAAAATAATAACATTTAATACCGTGCACATGTACGTTTGAATTTCAGTTGATGACAGTGTTTGTAATTTAAGCGAAATCTAACGGGTATCGATGAGTTTTTAAAATAATTAAGCGGTTAAACCATATTGGATGTGTTCCGTTATTTACGGAGGGACCACAGATTAAATAATCTGTCCGATGGCCTTAGCGTTAAAAAGAGCCCCTTGTGGGGAACCGACCGCTAACTATCCCTTAATATCCATATCCGATTTAACTGATCGGATTCAAATCAAAATCCAGTCCTAAAAGCGTCTATTGATTCATGATCTGGACTATAGCTTAAAAGCATCTCTTAATTATTATTATTTTTTCACTAAGTCCCTTTTTTTTAAACTTCTCCCCTACTTAATGTCCCCATCGATGGGTTTGGGGAACGAACAACCCATGACCATGAACCACATGCTCTTTTTTTTGGTCGTCTGCTTCTTTTGTGACTATTCGGTCCAGGACGAGGACAAGAGTGTAACCATCGGCCAGGAGGCTTCTTGTTTCTTTGTGTTACAACGACACCGACAACAAGGACCACGATGTTACATCACCATCGTGGTGAGTCAGGGCTTCTTGATTCACTTTTTTTTTTTTCTGAGCTGGGTTCTGTCGCTTGTGTACGGTGAGTCCTAGCTAGGGCTGCAGACGAACCAAGATTTTGGTGAGCAGCTCGCATACATGCTCGACCGAGTTCGTTCGATTAATAATCGAGCCAAGACCAAGCCTAGAGTCTAGGCCCATAGACCAAAGCTTGGCTCGATTTGGCTCGCGAACAAACTTGTTTAGGGCTTGTGAGTAGGGGTGCAACTCGGATTGGGCTAGTTCGGGTTTGAGTCATTCCCGAGCTCGATTCTACCGTATTGAAACCTAAACCAATCCAACTTGGGCATTAACCCTGTGGGCATCGAAATTAGCCCACGGGTCGAACCCGACTTGCACACGTAAAACAGGCCCGCACTCAACGGCCTCCGGGTCGAACCCGACCCGCATGCGAAACTGGGCCCGCGCACAACGGCCCGCATGCGAAACTTGGCCCATACACAACGGCCCGCATGCGAAACCTGGCCCGCACACAACGGCCCGCATACGAAACTGGGCCCGCGCACAACGGCCCGCATGCGAAACCTGGCCCATACACAACGGCCCGCATGCGAAATCTGGCCCGCACACAACGGCCCGCATGCGAACTCGGCCCGCGTGCAGACCCAATTCGCGCATCGCGGCCCAACTCAAAGCAAACGGGTCCACCCGACCCGCAGCTCGAGCACAAAAAGGGGGGCCCACCGGCCCCCCCTCTAGAAAACCGTGCCCCCCTCCCCATGGGGAGGTGGGGCCGGCCATAAAGAAAAAGAAAACAAAAAGGAAAAAGAAAAAGAAAAAAAAAAGAAAAGAAAGGAAAAAGAAATCAAAACCGCCTCGATGCGGGGGGAGGTGGCGTGGACGTCTACGTAGCCGTAGATCCGCGATGATCCCTCGATCCAACGGACAAGATGACGTTGTGTCGCCATCCGATCCAAAAGTGCAACAAAAATAACAACTCGATCTTTGAAGATCGAGTCACATCTAACCCGTAACCACCCCAACTAAAAAGGAGGGGATCGGGTTTGTTCCCCCAAATAAGGGAACAATATCTTGATGGTTATGGGGGGAGATATTGGAGGAAACAAAAAAGATTTCAGCCATATCTCCCCCAACCACCCCCCTTTGCCTATAAATAGAAGGGGTGGGGGAAGGCACAAAGGGTCGAAAGCTGAAGAGGAAAAGGCTCTGCAAAGACGAGCTCCAACGCTTGAAGACCGAAGGCTTCACGAGGCACGGCAAGCATGTCCTACGGGAATCCTTGGCCCTTCAAGTCCTCATCAACGTGAAGACCTTGCACTCGAAGATCAAAGCTTCGACTCCTCGCACGAAGAAGAAAGCTTGGAGAAGAAGACCCCGGAGTCGTCGTCATCCTGACTTCTCCAACGATCTTCATCAACTCCGAAGAAGCCATAAGCAAAGGCCGGAGAAGAAGATCGAAGCCGACAACACCCGTCGTCTTCAACAAAGGCGTCGACTCCTCGCACGAAGAAGAAAGCTTGGAGAAGAAGGACTGAAGCCGGTGCTACCCCTGCCGTCTTCGTCAACAAAAGCCGACGCTACAACCGTCGTGCGGAGATCGGTGCTACCCCCTCCATCTTCATCAACAAAATCCGACGCTACAACCGTCGCATAGAGATCGGTGTTACACCCGCCATCTCCAAAAGAAGCCTTCAACTCCGATCAAGCCAAACACGCCCGGAGAAGAAGCCAACGTCACAACCGTCGCAGGGGTCGAAAGCTGAAGAGGAAAAGGCTCTGCAAAGACGAGCTCCAACGCTTGAAGACCGAAGGCTTCACGAGGCACGGCAAGCATGTCCTACGGGAATCCTTGGCCCTTCAAGTCCTCATCAACGTGAAGACCTTGCACTCGAAGATCAAAGCTTCGACTCCTCGCACGAAGAAGAAAGCTTGGAGAAGAAGACCCCGGAGTCGTCGTCATCCCGACTTCTCCAACGATCTTCATCAACTCCGAAGAAGCCATAAGCAAAGGCCGGAGAAGAAGATCGAAGCCGACAACACCCGTCGTCTTCAACAAAGGCGTCGACTCCTCGCACGAAGAAGAAAGCTTGGAGAAGAAGGCCTGAAGCCGGTGCTACCCCTGCCGTCTTCGTCAACAAAAGCCGACGCTACAACCGTCGTGCGGAGATCGGTGCTACCCCCTCCATCTTCATCAACAAAATCCGACGCTACAACCGTCGCATAGAGATCGGTGTTACACCCGCCATCTCCAAAAGAAGCCTTCAACTCCGATCAAGCCAAACACGCCCGGAGAAGAAGCCGACGTCACAACCGTCGCAGGGGTCGAAAGCTGAAGAGGAAAAGGCTCTGCAAAGACGAGCTCCAACGCTTGAAGACCGAAGGCTTCACGAGGCACGGCAAGCATGTCCTACGGAAATCCTTGGCCCTTCAAGTCCTCATCAACGTGAAGACCTTGCACTCGAAGATCAAAGCTTCGACTCCTCGCACGAAGAAGAAAGCTTGGAGAAGAAGACCCCGGAGTCGTCGTCATCCCGACTTCTCCAACGATCTTCATCAACTCCGAAGAAGCCATAAGCAAAGGCCGGAGAAGAAGATCGAAGCCGACAACACCCGTCGTCTTCAACAAAGGCGTCGACTCCTCGCACGAAGAAGAAAGCTTGGAGAAGAAGGCCTGAAGCCGGTGCTACCCCTGCCGTCTTCGTCAACAAAAGCCGACGCTACAACCGTCGTGCGGAGATCGGTGCTACCCCCTCCATCTTCATCAACAAAATCCGACGCTACAACCGTCGCATAGAGATCGGTGTTACACCCACCATCTCCAAAAGAAGCCTTCAACTCCGATCAAGCCAAACACGCCCGGAGAAGAAGCCGACGTCACAACCGTCGCAGGGGTCGAAAGCTGAAGAGGAAAAGGCTCTGCAAAGACGAGCTCCAACGCTTGAAGACCGAAGGCTTCACAAGGCACGGCAAGCATGTCCTACGGGAATCCTTGGCCCTTCAAGTCCTCATCAACGTGAAGACCTTGCACTCGAAGATCAAAGCTTCGACTCCTCGCACGAAGAAGAAAGCTTGGAGAAGAAGACCCCGGAGTCGTCGTCATCCCGACTTCTCCAACGATCTTCATCAACTCCGAAGAAGCCATAAGCAAAGGCCGGAGAAGAAGATCGAAGCCGACAACACCCGTCGTCTTCAACAAAGGCGTCGACTCCTCGCACGAAGAAGAAAGCTTGGAGAAGAAGGCCTGAAGCCGGTTCTACCCCTGCCGTCTTCGTCAACAAAAGCCGACGCTACAACCGTCGTGCGGAGATCGGTGCTACCCCCTCCATCTTCATCAACAAAATCCGACGCTACAACCGTCGCATAGAGATCGGTGTTACACCCGCCATCTCCAAAAGAAGCCTTCAACTCCGATCAAGCCAAACACGCCCGGAGAAGAAGCCGACGTCACAACCGTCACAGGGGTCGAAAGCTGAAGAGGAAAAGGCTCTGCAAAGACGAGCTCCAACGCTTAAAGACCGAAGGCTTCACGAGGCACGGCAAGCATATCCTACGGGAGTCCTTGGCCCTTCAAGTCCTCATCAACGTGAAGACCTTGCACTCGAAGATCAAAGCTTCGACTCCTCGCACGAAGAAGAAAGCTTGGAGAAGAAAACCCGGAGTCGTCGTCATCCCGACTTCTCCAACGATCTTCATCAACTCCGAAGAAGCCATAAGCAAAGGCCGGAGAAGAAGATCGAAGCCGACAACACCCGTCGTCTTCAACAAAGGTGTCGACTCCTCGCACGAAGAAGAAAGCTTGGAGAAGAAGGCCTGAAGCCGGTGCTACCCCTGTCGTCTTCGTCAACAAAAACCGACGCTACAACCGTCACACGGAGATCGGTGCTACCACCGCCGTCTTCATCAACAAAAGCCGACGTCACAACCGTCGCATAGAGATCGGTGCTACACCCGCCATCTCCAAAAGAAGCCTTCAACTCCAATCAAGCCAAACACGCCCGGAGAAGAAGCCGACGTCACAACCGTCGCATAGAGATCGGTGCTACACCCGCCATCTCCATAAGAAGCCTTCAACTCCAATCAAGCCAAACACGCCCGGAGAAGAAGCCGACGTCAAAACCGTCGCCAGGTCCGAAAAGCTGAAGACGAAAGAGCGCTACGAAGAAACTCCAACGCTTGAAGACCGAAGGCTTCACGAGGCACGGCAAGCATATCCTACGGGAGTCCTTGACCCTTCAAGTCCTCATCAACGTGAAGACCTTGCACTCGAAGATCAAAGCTTCGACTCCTCGCACGAAGAAGAAAGCTTGGAGAAGAAGACCCGGAGCTGTCATCACCCGATTGCTCCAACGATCTTCATCAGCTCCGAAGACGCCATAAGCAAAGGCCGGAGAAGAAGATCGAAGCCGACAACACCCGTCGTCTTCAACAAAGGCATCAACTCCTTGCACGTAGAAGAAAGCCGGGAGAAGAAAGCCTGAAGCCGGTGATACCCCTACCGCCTTCGTCAACCAAAAGCCGACGCTACAACCGTCGTGCCGAAGCCGGTGCTACCCCCGCCGTCTTCATCAATAAAAGCCGACGCTACAACCGTCGCACGAAGATCGGTGCTACCCCCACCGAAAAGCCAAGCCGACGCTACAACCGTCGCACGAAGATCGGTGCTACCCCCACCGAAAAGCCAAGCCGACGCCACAACCGTCGAGGAAGTCGGAAGAAGAAAGAAGCCTTGAAGAAGCAACGCCAGTCGTTCGAGAAGAAGATCGAGTCAAAGCTAAAGTCAAAGCCGACGCAAGAAGCCAAAGCAAACGCCCCGGTAAAGCCCGCGCTAAAGCAACGCACGTGCCAAAGCCAAGCAACTACGACGGTCACGAGCAAAGCACCGCACGTTCTAGCCGATACGACGCGAAGTCCGGAAGAACTAAAGCATCGCAAGCCTCTACCCGCCTACGTTCAAGCGCAAGCGCCAAAGCAAAGCAAACGCCAGAGCCACGCCAAAGCTACGCCAAAGCCGAAAGCCAAAGCCAAAGCTGACGCCAAAAACACGATCGACGCCGCGAACCGACGATCAAGGACGTCGAGGTCGAGCCAGGATCGAGGAAGACACAAAGACCAAGGAACGAAGCCCAAAGCCTCCCTAGCCGAGAAAGCGCGAAGCACGGACGGGACAAAATCAACGGCAGAAACTCCTTAGCCTCTCAAAAACCCTCACCCTGTAAAGACCTCTGTCCTGGGCAACCCCTTCAGAGCTCTCGCACGAATACCACGTGGAGACGCGGATCAAAGGGACCCTCCAGAGGATCTCTCCCACAATCTCCTGATCAAAGAAAATTTGTAATCTCGTGTGATCCGCAATAAAGACGACCCGAATCTTTTTCCGCGACCACAGATTTCTGGCACGCCCGGTGGGACCTCCTCTCCTTTCATCCGTACGTTTGAAGGAGTTGCTTCAAGTTCGCAATGGCCGGAACGAACGATGATACGTTTGCTCCAACAAGCCTCTCACCTATCGCCGAGTCTCCACTACTCCAACACGGTGATCCAGAAAACCCGGAGGATGTCATTCCCCCGGTAGTACGCGTCTACACTCGGCGTACTCAAACTCTTGCGGACTTCTTCACGCCGGAAACTGCTGCCGAAGATGCCCGCCAAGGCGCCAATGAGGCCTTGGTGCATGAAGAAACAAGCCTCAATCCTGGAACATCTGTCCAGAAATTTGGGGAGGACCAGCCCCAACCCCGAACCCGTTCAGGCTCTCCAGCGGACTTTACACCTCCCCTGCCGGGGGCAAACATCCGTCATCAAGAAGAAGCAAGTCAGCGTAACTACGTCTCCGACGACGATGGCGAGGGTGCGGGCATGCAACATCGAGACGTCCTGCGACATCATCCTCCGTCCGCTCTCCAGCTCCAAGTCATGCAAATGGGTGAACACATGGCTCAGCTCACCCGACTAATGGAAGAGAAAGATCGTCACATCAACACCTTGCTTTAAAGGCTGAGTGCCAGGGATGTCGCAACATTCGGTCAACCTCCTGCTTCTCCAGTAGCTGCTCCAGCCCCGTCTCCAACTCCTGCTCTTGCAGAAGTTGGCCCGACAATACTAGCAACTACTCCTGCACTTCCCTCGGCTCCCGTGCCAGCCTCGGCGGCCGCGCAACCTTCGATGGCAGCGACGATGAATGCCCAGCAGATACAAGCACTGGTGGCAGACATGATGCGTTCCCACGGCAGTAGCCTACCTCCGATTATGGCGGCATATTCAAAGCCTTACACCACAAGGATCCAACAGCTGCGCTTCCCTACCGGGTTCCAGCCACCAAAGTTCCAGCACTTCGACGGGAAGGGAAATCCAAGGCAACACATTGCCCACTTCGTCGAAACTTGCAACAACGCCGGCACATACGGCGACGCAATGGTGAAGCAGTTCGTTCGCACCCTCAAAGGTAATGCTTTTGACTGGTATGTTGATCTTCCTCCAAGATCCATTGACAGCTGGGATCAAATGGAGAGGGAGTTCCTCAACCGCTTCTACAGCACTCGGCGCATCGTCAGCATGACCGAGCTTACTGCTACCAAGCAAAGGAAGGATGAGCCGGTGATCGACTACATTGATCGCTGGAGAAACCTTGCGCTAAACTCGCGAGATCGCTTGTCTGAAGACTCGGCCATCGAGTTGTGCACCCAAGGCATGCACTGGGGCTTGCTCTATATCCTCAAAGGGATCAAGCCTCGGACCTTCGAAGAACTGGCGACTCGGGCTCACGACATGGAGCTCAGCTTAGAAAATCGCGGGGACTCAAAGGCCAAAGACTTCCTGAAGGTGGAAAAGGAGGACGAACCGGAGACATCAAAGCAAGTCAACGTCACCGACCTCACTTCGACTTCCAAACCACTCAAGATTGGTGGCAAGCCAGACAAAGACAAAGGGGCCGCCATACCACCTCCTCAGCCTCAACGGCCACCAAGGATGACTCTCGAGGAGCTTGAAGCTAAGGAGTATCCCTTCCCAGACTCGGAAGTTTCCTCCATGTTCGATCAGTTGATGCAAGAAAAGATGATCAAACTTCCGCCACCAAAAAGGCCGGAACAAGCACATCGAGTCAACGATCCGCTCTTCTGCAAGTACCACCGGATGGTCAGCCATCCCATCGAGAAGTGTTTTGTCTTCAAAGATAAGATCATGGCACTTGCCAAGCAAGGGATGATCGAGATCAGCTCTGGTGACATCGTCGAGTCAAATATGACGTCAATCACCTTCGACTCTGTCCAGCCAGCGCTGACTGCTCCACAACGCACTTCAGTGAGGCTGCACATCGTCTGTCAAAGATCGATGGCAAAACCAACTCCAAGAAGACTACGATGGTATGTTCCTGCAATGCCTAGGGCCCCTTACTTCCTTGGGGGCAACCGCCTCTCGTGCAAACACTTCCTCTTCCAAACAAAGCTCCATCCCAGCATGTGCTCAAGGCAAGAGACGAGCAAAGAGTCCCTGAAATCAGCCTGCTAGGCCAGCCATCAGGTAAGTTCGACTTCTACGTCTTCTACTCCAAGCCTCCTTCGATCCCAATGAAAGAAATCAAGCCAACCGGCTGGGGATCAGAAGATGAGTCGGTAGAGCCTCCAAAAGAGCAAGTCCTTCCGATCAAAGAAGAGCTTTTGGTCGCAGCACCAATTCTTCATCCTGGCGAGGAAGATCTTACTGATGAAAATGCATGGGCTATGGCGCCTCGAAGGAGAAGGCCACGACGATCAAGCTACAGGATAGCATGTCTGGCCAACCACGAGCAAGATCGGGTGACAACAAAACTCCCCGAAAGAAAGACCTTCAAGGAAAAGAGTGAAGCTCCAGAAAGAAAGACGTCCAAAGTACCTCCAGCAAGTCCGGAAAATCTTCTCCAGCAAACATGCCCAGAGCTAGTGACACTCCAGGAGTTCTTTCCCAATCGCTTCCTTGAAGCTGATCAAAACCTCAAGGTTTCCTACTGCATGATGAAAGTTCACCAAGTGCTCCAGGAAGACGATAAAGAAGGCAGCTCCAATATCGAAAGCATGGAGAGAACCATTGCCGACAACGGCAAGCCTTGCAACGAGGCTGAAGCACGCCTTGCTGACATTAAGTTCCACCAGGTCAAAGACCCCGTTGCAGAAGTTCCTCCAGCAAAAGCTCTACGAGCCCAGAAAGTCAAAGCAGCTGCGAGGGAAAAAACCTCTCCACTTGCAAAACCAGTGACATCCTCCGGCCAGATGGTGCACAAAGACAAAGAAGCGCCAGCATCAAAACGAAAAATTCACATCAACTTCAGATCAAGCTCAATGCCACACATTCCGTTGCCTGCTCAAGCTGCGCCAGTCCTGTGGCTCGCACCTCAATGGCTTCGCAAGCCAGGACGATCGCCTTCCATTCCAGCAAAAGAATCATCGTCACCATTCTCCGAGGCCAACTTCATCACTTTGCAAGAGATGGCACTACCGTTACATGGTCTGTTGCATATCTCGAGCTCAACCGAGTCTTCCGAGTACACCAGCTCCGAGCAACTCGCAATCAAGCCAGAAAACACTCGGGGGCAAAACTTCACCGAGTTGATGTTCAAATCCAGCCGCAACAAAGAAAGCACAGAGCATGTGGGTTCACTACCCTCAGTTGCAATACCAAATCGCCTGACAAAGACTCAAGCTCGCCTCTCCAAAAGCGACGAACAAAGTCTTCTGAACCGCCAAGTCATCGGCTCCAGTCAAACTCCAGCAATCACCAAAACTCCAGGCAAGAAAATCTTCACTTCTAACTACATTGAAGCGAAGAAGGCGGATGACAACTGCGAACCAGCAGCGACTCTGCCTACCAGCGGCAAGTCCCTCAAAAGGTACTTTGCCTAGCGCAAGGTTACCCCCCTTGCACAAAAAAAAAAAAAAAAAAAAAAAGGGAATAAATAAACTACGTGCGACTTGATCCCTCTCAGTAGGGTACGTAGGCAGCCTGTGAAGGTTCAGTCCAAACAAAAAAAAAGAAGCAAACCACCATTCCAAAAAAAAAAAAAAAAAAAAAAAAAAGCCCAGAAAAGACGCAGTGCAACTCCGAAAAACAAGAAACCACCAGCTCTTGGCAATTCATAAGCTCCTCCCGCTGCTTTGCAAGCTCCGTTGCAAAAGTCTTCTCGGTTGCTCAAACTTTCTCCAAACGGGACTCCAGCTTCTGAAGCAACGCATGGGTAGCAAGTTGAAGTCCTAGAGGCGCCGAAGCGGCCCACCTCCCGCAGCTTACACGCGCTGTAACTCCAGTGGTAGAGAAGCCGTCAGCTTCCGACGCGTTGCCGGCCCTGCACACTGCCTCGCAAGGTTCGCTACAAAAGCCTTCTTGATCACCCTACCAGCTCAACGCGTTGCCAGCTTTGCACGCTGCTTTACAAGGAGGGACTCCAGCTTCCGAAGTGACACACGAGTAATCTCCACCTTCTTCTGCACCCGAACAAAGTCTACAGTAGCAAACGTGTGAAGCCCCTCCAGTCGATGTTACTCTTCCTCGGCCTTTGCCAACGCCAAGAAAGTGTCTTCCTCTGGTGAAGCCCATTGCAAGTAATGAGCCTAGCCTTCCGCCAACAGGGTGCACATATGCTCCTCAAACAAGGAGCCATCCACCAAGAAACCCACCAGCTACTCAAAGCGTCAAGAGCCTCCTCCTGGAAGGGTGCGAGCGTTGCCTGGATAAACTTCCAGCACAACTCTCCAAAAGAAGCTTAAAAAGAAGGCTCTGCGGTCTACACTTTCGCTGGCAAGCCTCTAAGTACTGAGACAAGGCATGATCCTGTCCTGAAGACCCAAGCACGGAAACCGCCTCCTTAGCCATCGCCGTGACGGCTGTCAAAGATGCCACATGAACTGATAAAGAAGTTACGACCAAAACATCCATTGGAACTGACTCCTGAATGGCAACTCCGGATTCGGTCAAACGATCTGCCGTGAAGATCCCTCATCGGTGAGAATGAGCTCGTCCAACTTCGACACACGCTTCCTGCTTCGAAGTACGGCGGTAGAAGACTCGCGCAAAAGGGAAACGAAGATGCGTACTCTCGTGGGAGACCGCATCGACGATCCATCCAGACAACGGAAAACTCTCATAACGGCGGACCCTGAAGAAGAAAAGGGCAGAAAAGCACAAATCAGTCACGCATACGGGCACAAACAAATCAAGTCAAGGCAAAAAAAAAAAAAAGGGGGCCTCGAGCCAAGGACTGCATCCTCTGCGACCTCCACGGAGCCAAAAGGATCGTTGGAGCTTTCACCAAGGTCCAGATCGGCAAGCAAAAGACGACCAAGACAGGCTGCTCCTTGTCAACGCTAGTGGCTTCATCTTCCTCCTCGTTGGACTCAAGAACGCCCATCTCGATGTCCTCCAAGTTGACATCACCACCAGAAAAAGTTCTCTCCATATTCCAGAGGAACATCCAGTCCGTCTCGCCCAGCCTACCCGGGTGCAACCTTGCCAGTCGCTATGCTCTCGCGGTAGACCTTAACGATCCCGCCGGCCTTCGAAAAGCACTCGAAGGGACAAGTCCTGCAGGGAAACAAAAAGTGCAAGTCAAATCAAGATGCGGGATCAATTCCAGAAGAAAAGACATATCAAGTCCAAAAAAAAAAAAAAAAAAAAAAAAAAAGAAGAAGAAGAAGAAGAAGAAGAAGAAAAGTCCCGAGGAAAAGCTGGTCAAAATCCAGAAGAAATAGATCAAGTTCCCAAAAAAAAAAAAAAAAAAAAAACGAAGCTCCCTGCAACCCTAAAAGGGACCACAACCCCATGAAAAACCCAAGACCGGAGAGGGGTTGGCAGTCCCCTCCTTCCTTCAAAATCCACAAACCCAAAGGGTCACATCCCCATTCCTTCAGAAAACCCAGCAGCTCCGAAAAAAAAGGCTGGACTCAAAAAAAAAAAAAAAAAAAAAAAAAAAGGGGACCCAGACAAAAGGGGGCCGCCAGCCCCCCTCTCCGTTAAAAGCCCTCCAGGCCCGGGCTGCTACTCCGTTACCCAAGGACCACGGCCCCCAGCAGGGGCTGAAGCCCCTGCACCGCATTTGCTTGCACTCTCGGATCGCTCTAGCCGCCTCGCGTCTGGACTGCGCCCCGCGCACAGCCTGACATGGCCTCCAACGAGCCCGCGCGCCGGCCGCACACCGCAGCCCCCGGCCGCGCCCCCTACTCCGTGTCCGTGGTCACACCCCACAGTCGCTGCCGCTCTGGCCCGCATCCCGAGCCAGTCACCGTAGCCCGGGCCTGGCTTCAACCGCAACAACCTGGCCCCATCAATAAATAAAGAAAACGAGGGGGTGATATAGGCAAAAGGCTGCTGGCCCTATCGGTAAATAAGAGAAAGAGAGGGGGGCCACGGCAAAAACCACGACCCCCTCTCTCCCGTTATAACCCGCAGGGGGGGGTGCTGCCGTCCTCGACCAACACCGGCCACCGCACCCCCGCCGCTGCCGCGCCGGCCCCCGCGCCTCTCGTGCGCGCCGCGCCGCCGCCGCTGCTGCTCCGGCCCCCGCGCGCCGCTGTTGCACCGGCCCCCACGCGCCGCTGTTGCACCGGCCCCCGCGCGCCCGCCTCCGGCCCGCAGCCCAGGTCGCACCCGCGCCGCTGCCGCTCCGGCCTGCAGCCCCGGCCGTCCCCGCGCCCGTCGCGCCCCGCAGTCCCGGCCGCGCCCGCACCCGCTGCGCCCGAGCCAACTGCACCCGCCTCCGGTTGCACCCTGCGCGCTGCGCCCACCACAGCCCGGTCCGCCTCCCTCCGCGCTCCGCGCGCTGCGCCCGCCGCAGCCCCGGCCTGCCTCCGGTCGCGCCCCGCACGCTGCGCCCACCGCGCGCCGGCCGCACCCTGCAGCCCCCGGCCGCGCCCCTCCTCCAGCCCGCGCGCCGGCCGCACCCTGCAGCCCCCGGCCGCGCACCGCCCTGCCGCCGCTGCTGTGCCTGGGCACCACCGCCGGCCCCCGCGCCCGCCACCGGGCCGCCCCGCTCCGCCTGCCGGTTGCACCCGAGCCCGCCGCTGACCCAGCAGACGAAGAAGAAGAAGAAAAAAAAAAAAAAAAACTGAGCGGTCAAAATTTTCATTTAACCCCCTATAAATAGGCATAATCGGTTATGGGGATAAAAACGGCTAACTCTCGTATCCCATAAATCTAGGGGTATCCGGAGTGCATCTCGATCCGATGCAACCACCGTTTCAAAAAAAAAGGAGAGGAGAAAAGAAGAAAAAAAAAAAAAGAGGAGTAGTAGGAAGAAGGAGGGAACCTCCTGCGGCTTCGACCACTCCGCCCCCTCCACTCGATGCACCATCCGCGTCGTCACCACCATCGGCTGCGACAATCGGCTTCCATCATTGCGCTCCCGCATCGAAGAGGGGCAACAACCCTCCGCCAAGGAGCATCGCTGCCGCCCTCGCACTCCTATCGCCTTGCCGCCCGGGAACTCCGCGCAGCGTGCGCTGCCAACGTTCGCGCCATCCTTAAAGCAAAGGAAGTCCGCAATGACGAAGGTGATCGAAACCTTAGCAGGAGTCTTCGTCTCCAAGCCGCCAAAGCCTCTTGTCTCCCGCATTAGCAAAATGATGAGGGAAACGAAAGGGCGGGGGTCCTCATAAAGGAAACAACCCTCCGCCAAGGTGCACCGTGGTCATCCTCGAGCTCCCGTCATCTTGCTGGCCTGGGACTCCGCGCAGTGGCCGCCGTCAATATTCGCGCCATCCTCGAAGATGAACAAAACCCTAGAAGATGTCTTTGTCTCCAAGCCGCCAAAGCCCTTCATCTCCCGCGCTAGCAAAACGATGGGGGAAATGAACTGGCAGGGGTCCTTGTAAAGACCTAAATTCCGAGCAAACACGCAAGTCAAGTCCAAGCGCTACGCGTTTCCCGCGGGCGCACTCGAACTTGAGGGGGCATTTGTGGGCATCGAAATTAGCCCACGGGTCGAACCCGACTTGCACACGTAAAACAGGCCCGCACTCAACGGCCTCCGGGTCGAACCCGACCCGCATGCGAAACTGGGCCCGCGCACAACGGCCCGCATGCGAAACTTGGCCCATACACAACGGCCCGCATGCGAAACCTGGCCCGCACACAACGGCCCGCATACGAAACTGGGCCCGCGCACAACGGCCCGCATGCGAAACCTGGCCCATACACAACGGCCCGCATGCGAAATCTGGCCCGCACACAACGGCCCGCATGCGAACTCGGCCCGCGTGCAGACCCAATTCGCGCATCGCGGCCCAACTCAAAGCAAACGGGTCCACCCGACCCGCAGCTCGAGCACAAAAAGGGGGGCCCACCGGCCCCCCCTCTAGAAAACCGTGCCCCCCTCCCCATGGGGAGGTGGGGCCGGCCATAAAGAAAAAGAAAACAAAAAGGAAAAAGAAAAAGAAAAGAAAAAGAAAAGAAAGGAAAAAGAAATCAAAACCGCCTCGATGCGGGGGGAGGTGGCGTGGACGTCTACGTAGCCGTAGATCCGCGACGATCCCTCGATCCAACGGACAAGATGACGTTGTGTCGCCATCCGATCCAAAAGTGCAACAAAAATAACAACTCGATCTTTGAAGATCGAGTCACATCTAGCCCGTAACCACCCCAACTAAAAAGGAGGGGATCGGGTTTGTTCCCCCAAATAAGGGAACAATATCTTGATGGTTATGGGGGGAGATATTGGAGGAAACAAAAAAGATTTCAGCCATATCTCCCCCAACCACCCCCCTTTGCCTATAAATAGAAGGGGTGGGGGAAGGCACAAAGGGTCGAAAGCTGAAGAGGAAAAGGCTCTGCAAAGACGAGCTCCAACGCTTGAAGACCGAAGGCTTCACGAGGCACGGCAAGCATGTCCTACGGGAATCCTTGGCCCTTCAAGTCCTCATCAACGTGAAGACCTTGCACTCGAAGATCAAAGCTTCGACTCCTCGCACGAAGAAGAAAGCTTGGAGAAAAAGACCCCGGAGTCGTCGTCATCCCGACTTCTCCAACGATCTTCATCAACTCCGAAGAAGCCATAAGCAAAGGCCGGAGAAGAAGATCGAAGCCGACAACACCCGTCGTCTTCAACAAAGGCGTCGACTCCTCGCACGAACAAGAAAGCTTGGAGAAGAAGGCCTGAAGCCGGTGCTACCCCTGCCGTCTTCGTCAACAAAAGCCGACGCTACAACCGTCGTGCGGAGATCGGTGCTACCCCCTCCATCTTCATCAACAAAATCCGACGCTACAACCGTCGCATAGAGATCGGTGTTACACCCGCCATCTCCAAAAGAAGCCTTCAACTCCGATCAAGCCAAACACGCCCGGAGAAGAAGCCGACGTCACAACCGTCGCAGGGGTCGAAAGCTGAAGAGGAAAAGGCTCTGCAAAGACGAGCTCCAACGCTTGAAGACCGAAGGCTTCACGAGGCACGACAAGCATGTCCTACGGGAATCCTTGGCCCTTCAAGTCCTCATCAACGTGAAGACCTTGCACTCGAAGATCAAAGCTTCGACTCCTCGCACGAAGAAGAAAGCTTGGAGAAGAAGACCCCGGAGTCGTCGTCATCCCGACTTCTCCAACGATCTTCATCAACTCCGAAGAAGCCATAAGCAAAGGCCGGAGAAGAAGATCGAAGCCGACAACACCCGTCGTCTTCAACAAAGGCGTCGACTCCTCGCACGAAGAAGAAAGCTTGGAGAAGAAGGCCTGAAGCCGGTGCTACCCCTGCCGTCTTCGTCAACAAAAGCCGACGCTACAACCGTCGTGCGGAGATCGGTGCTACCCCCTCTATCTTCATCAACAAAATCCGACGCTACAACCGTCGCATAGAGATCGGTGTTACACCCGCCATCTCCAAAAGAAGCCTTCAACTCCGATCAAGCCAAACACGCCCGGAGAAGAAGCCGACGTCACAACCGTCGCAGGGGTAGAAAGCTGAAGAGGAAAAGGCTCTGCAAAGACGAGCTCCAACGCTTGAAGACCGAAGGCTTCACGAGGCACGGCAAGCATGTCCTACGGGAATCCTTGGCCCTTCAAGTCCTCATCAACGTGAAGACCTTGCACTCGAAGATCAAAGCTTCGACTCCTCGCACGAAGAAGAAAGCTTGGAGAAGAAGACCCCGGAGTCGTCGTCATCCCGACTTCTCCAACGATCTTCATCAACTCCGAAGAAGCCATAAGCAAAGGCCGGAGAAGAAGATCGAAGCCGACAACACCCGTCGTCTTCAACAAAGGCGTCGACTCCTCGCACGAAGAAGAAAGCTTGGAGAAGAAGGCCTGAAGCCGGTGCTACCCCTGCCGTCTTCGTCAACAAAAGCCGACGCTACAACCGTCGTGCGGAGATCGGTGCTACCCCCTCCATCTTCATCAACAAAATCCGACGCTACAACCGTCGCATAGAGATCGGTGTTACACCCGCCATCTCCAAAAGAAGCCTTCAACTCCGATCAAGCCAAACACGCCCGGAGAAGAAGCCGACGTCACAACCGTCGCAGGGGTCGAAAGCTGAAGAGGAAAAGGCTCTGCAAAGACGAGCTCCAACGCTTGAAGACCGAAGGCTTCACAAGGCACGGCAAGCATGTCCTACGGGAATCCTTGGCCCTTCAAGTCCTCATCAATGTGAAGACCTTGCACTCGAAGATCAAAGCTTCGACTCCTCGCACGAAGAAGAAAGCTTGGAGAAGAAGACCCCGGAGTCGTCGTCATCCCGACTTCTCCAACGATCTTCATCAACTCCGAAGAAGCCATAAGCAAAGGCCGGAGAAGAAGATCGAAGCCGACAACACCCGTCGTCTTCAACAAAGGCGTCGACTCCTCGCACGAAGAAGAAAGCTTGGAGAAGAAGGCCTGAAGCCGGTGCTACCCCTGCCGTCTTCGTCAACAAAAGCCGACGCTACAACCGTCGTGCGGAGATCGGTGCTACCCCCTCCATCTTCATCAACAAAATCCGACGCTACAACCGTCGCATAGAGATCGGTGTTACACCCGCCATCTCCAAAAGAAGCCTTCAACTCCGATCAAGCCAAACACGCCCGGAGAAGAAGCCGACGTCACAACCGTCGCAGGGGTCGAAAGCTGAAGAGGAAAAGGCTCTGCAAAGACGAGCTCCAACGCTTGAAGACCGAAGGCTTCACGAGGCACGGCAAGCATATCCTACGGGAGTCCTTGGCCCTTCAAGTCCTCATCAACGTGAAGACCTTGCACTCGAAGATCAAAGCTTCGACTCCTCGCACGAAGAAGAAAGCTTGGAGAAGAAGACCCGGAGTCGTCGTCATCCCGACTTCTCCAACGATCTTCATCAACTCCGAAGAAGCCATAAGCAAAGGCCGGAGAAGAAGATCGAAGCCGACAACACCCGTCGTCTTCAACAAAGGTGTCGACTCCTCGCACGAAGAAGAAAGCTTGGAGAAGAAGGCCTGAAGCCGGTGCTACCCCTGCCGTCTTCGTCAACAAAAACCGACGCTACAACCGTCACACGGAGATCGGTGCTACCACCGCCGTCTTCATCAACAAAAGCCGACGTCACAACCGTCGCATAGAGATCGGTGCTACACCCACCATCTCCAAAAGAAGCCTTCAACTCCAATCAAGCCAAATACGCCCGGAGAAGAAGCCGACGTCACAACCGTCGCATAGAGATCGGTGCTACACCCGCCATCTCCAAAAGAAGCCTTCAACTCCAATCAAGCCAAACACGCCCGGAGAAGAAGCCGACGTCAAAACCGTCGCCAGGTCCGAAAAGCTGAAGACGAAAGAGCGCTACGAAGAAGCTCCAACGCTTGAAGACCGAAGGCTTCACGAGGCACGGCAAGCATATCCTACGGGAGTCCTTGACCCTTCAAGTCCTCATCAACGTGAAGACCTTGCACTCGAAGATCAAAGCTTCGACTCCTCGCACGAAGAAGAAAGCTTGGAGAAGAAGACCCGGAGCTGTCATCACCCGATTGCTCCAACGATCTTCATCAGCTCCGAAGACGCCATAAGCAAAGGCCGGAGAAGAAGATCGAAGCCGACAACACCCGTCGTCTTCAACAAAGGCATCAACTCCTTGCACGTAGAAGAAAGCCGGGAGAAGAAAGCCTGAAGCCGGTGATACCCCTACCGCCTTCGTCAACCAAAAACCGACGCTACAACCGTCGTGCCGAAGCCGGTGCTACCCCCGCCGTCTTCATCAACAAAAGCCGACGCTACAACCGTCGCACGAAGATCGGTGCTACCCCCACCGAAAAGCCAAGCCGATGCTACAACCGTCGCACGAAGATCGGTGCTACCCCCACCGAAAAGCCAAGCCGACGCGACAACCGTCGAGGAAGTCGGAAGAAGAAAGAAGCCTTGAAGAAGCAACGCCAGTCGTTCGAGAAGAAGATCGAGTCAAAGCTAAAGTCAAAGCCGACGCAAGAAGCCAAAGCAAACGCCCCGGTAAAGCCCGCGCTAAAGCAACGCACGTGCCAAAGCCAAGCAACTACGACGGTCACGAGCAAAGCACCGCACGTTCTAGCCGATACGACGCGAAGTCCGGAAGAACTAAAGCATCGCAAGCCTCTACCCGCCTACGTTCAAGCGCAAGCGCCAAAGCAAAGCAAACGCCAGAGCCACGCCAAAGCTACGCCAAAGCCGAAAGCCAAAGCCAAAGCTGACGCCAAAAACACGATCGACGCCGCGAACCGACGATCAAGGACGTCGAGGTCGAGCCAGGATCGAGGAAGACACAAAGACCAAGGAACGAAGCCCAAAGCCTCCCTAGCCGAGAAAGCGCGAAGCACGGACGGGACAAAATCAACGGCAGAAACTCCTTAGCCTCTCAAAAACCCTCACCCTGTAAAGACCTCTGTCCTGGGCAACCCCTTCAGAGCTCTCGCACGAATACCACGTGGAGACGCGGATCAAAGGGACCCTCCAGAGGATCTCTCCCACAATCTCCTGATCAAAGAAAATTTGTAATCTCGTGTGATCCGCAATAAAGATGACCCGAATCTTTTTCCGCGACCACAAACCCGAACCAACCCAACCGACACTAAGGTCCGGTTAGTAGTTGGTCTAAAAAAAATAATTGTTATACGCTATTTACTAGCAAGCTGAAGGTCCACGTTGGGCTTTAGGCTTTAACTACCTGTTGAGTTCTCTTGATAGTTGGTTAAACGTCAGCAAACAACTAATGTTTACTCAGGTGCTAGTATGATGTAGCCATAAAGTCTATCCCGTGATTTATATGTGGTCTAATGTATATAAGTTCGGTTCTCGGGTTGGGTCGGGTTTACCCGAGCCCCAACCCAGAACCGATCCGTATTAAGTTGGGTCCACAAAACATGGAACCGAACTAACCCATTTAGTCAAAATACCCGAACCAACCCTGTGGGTCGGGTTGGATCAGTTCTCAGTTTTACCCGACCCAAGTTGCACCCCTACTTGTGAGTAAGCTCATGAGTAGGCTTGTAAAACTCTTGATAGACCAGCTAACATATATATTCTACGCTTTTGACTTATTTATGAAGTTCAAGAACAAAATCGACAAAGGACCGCTCAAGTTTATTCGATCACTAATTGAGTGAATTATAAACTGAAGTGTAGGCTCGTTTAATAAACAACACAAGCTCAAGTGGGTCAAGGCTCGACTCGAATCGATTACTAGACAAGCCAAATCCAAACTTGAAGTTTAGGCTCGTTTAATAAATGAGCCAAGCTCAAACAGACCAAAGCTCAACTTGTTTGTGGCTTTAGGTTGTGACAAGTGTTGTGCATCCAAGACCCAACTCCAAAGTTTTTTTTTGAGTTAATGTGTGAGAGGTCCCTAACAACAGGTCATTCTAGTGAACAAGACCCACTAAAGTTTCGTTTAGCTTAAGGTCCCTGTCTTTTTAATAAACTCGAAATTATCCCATCTCTCTCGAGCACGACCATTCGCCGCCGCCCCGGTCCCTATTTCAACAGACCTCAAGCTGTAGCTGGTCGCCGTCGTCGCCCCGACGGCGGCGAGCAGCATAGACGAGTGGGTAGGGCTAGGGTTCGATTTAGGGTTTCATTAGGCTTCGGTTTAGGGTTTCATTAGGGTTCCTCCCATGGCCCATAGATCTTGGGTTTAGGGTTAAGTTTAGGTTCGGTTCAACGGCGGCATGCATCTTCAACGGTGGCAAGCCCCCCCCCCCCCCCCCCCCTTTTTTTTTTTTTTTTTCTTTATTGAGATTGACTGATCAGGCGGTTAGAGAACAGGACGCTAGAGCATGAGCTCAAAAAGGTTCAGTTATCGAAACATGGGACGGCAACATAATTATTGTTTTTATTACATTTTATAATCATGTGAGCATGACATCGATGGTCGGAACTTTACACACATAAACAAAAAAACAACAACTTTGAGGAAAAGTTTGCTCGACGGTGTCTATGCCGCGAGTAGAACAAGAATGATCTCAAACAAGGGAGAGAGAGGAGTACCACTATGATAAGGGCCGGTTGGTTGACTCCAAAGACTCTACTTGCATGACCTTAAGCGAGACTACAGTAATCTTGGGGCAGGAACATATGCATCATTGCTTGGTTAAGGAAGGTGGCCACTGTGCAACGACATGAGTAGTGGCCCTATAAGGTGTCCAGTACTGTAAGGCGACAGGACTGACGCATTTATGGGTGTTAGTACGGACTGAGTGTCATCGTCCTTTTGGGTTGCCTGCCCTTGAACGGTTCAGATGAACCAGGCCAGCCACCTTACGTAATCGATGCATAAATGATATCCTTTTTACATTATTTTTTATTTTAGTAATGCTATTTGAACAACCGCGATCGACAAAAACTTTGACAAACCAGACCCATGCCCTAATGGCAGGGTCCAAGGGTCAGTGCATTGAGGAAGATTTTGTTCCAACCTCCTTAAAGGGGTTGGAGCCGCACCATCTCTCTCATCGGTCCTTTTCAAGGACTTTTGATCATTTCACCATGATGAATAGTACAAAATGACAATCACTCCTTTGAAATGGACCATTGAGAGAGAGAGAGAGTGGTGAAATTGGATTGTCACTCTCTATCTCATTGGTCCATTTCAAGGGCTTTTGATCATTTCGCCATAATAAAATGCAAAATGAGATATATGCCTTTGAAATGAATCATTGAGAGAGGGTGATGCTCCAACTCTTTAAGAAAGTTGGAACAAAATCGTTCTCAATGCATCACACCAAGTGGGAGATTGTTTTAAGTTTTTGTCAAAGTTTTTGCTGATAGAGATAGTTCAATTGGCATTACTTTTTTTTTTTAGGTGCAAAAAAGATATCCTTATGTATGTTGCTTGGTCACAGGGCTCGCTCGATAACAAGTTGAGACCTAAGACAAAAAAATGTTAAATGTGATTTTTTTGATACTAATATAGTAATATAAACAAAATTAAATTTTCAAGTAGTATTAAGATTTTATCTTATATGGGTTCTTAGGTTTTTATTTCTCAAGGCTCTTAGGCTGTTTAAATACATTGTGCACTTCTTTTCGTATGGGCTTTTAATTGGCTATTTAAGCTGTTATGAGTTTGGGGGGGGGGGGGGGGGGGGGGGGGGGCTTCTTTCACATGGGCCTTGGGCAACCAGCCTTAATGGTCTTATGGCCGGGCTAGCGTTGCTCGATCATATAGTTTGTCTTGTTGAATTGGAGATGCACATGAACAGTGATGGTGGGATGAGTAAGATTCTTTGAGTGAAATTGTTTACGACGATGCCATTCAAACGCTACCCTAACGTGGCAATCAATCACAGTCCCCTAATGGCTATTGGTCGGAGTGAGTGCAATTCGTTGATCAGGGTGGTAACATCATACGACTATGAGCATTACCCAAACCCTTGTGTTTGTTGCATTAAACTTTAGGTCCATCCGTTACTTCTTTTTTTAAATTATATATTTTACCCCTACAATAATATAGTAATAGTACATGTACGATGACTATTATAGTGATATCATTGTAGCATCTACAATGATTTTACTGAAGCAAAGTAATAATTCGGTTGGGAGTGATTTCATAGTAGCTACAATAAAATCACTGTAGCAATCAAATTGATAGTATGTTGTTTTCCTTGTTGATACAATAAACCAAATTGATACTCCAAACCATATTGTATTAGTCAAATTGATGCTCCCAAATCACACTGGTACTGAATGACAGTGAATGATGGACGCTTTTGTCATTTGCAAAGGATTGAAATGTCACCAATGGCAGTAGTGGGGTTTGATGTAAAATGTATCGATTACTCAAAAAAATTGTAAAACGTGTCTTTTTGAGAAGGATCAGAGCTCAAAGGAGGGATGAGGTTGGAGTGTTAACACTCTCTCTCTTTCATTGGTCCATTTCAAGGGAGGGATGAGGTTGGAGTGTCGACACACTCTCTCTCTCTCATTGGTGCATTTCAAGGGCTTTTGGTCATTTCGCCACAATAAAATGCAAAATGAGATACATGCCTTTGAAATGAACCATTGAGAGAGGGTGATGCTCCAACTCTTTAAAGGAATTTGGAACAAAATCGTTCTCAATGCATCACACCAAGTGGGAGATTGTTTTAAGTTTTTGTCAAAGTTTTTGCTGATGGAGATAGTTCAATTGGCATTACTCATTTTTTTTTTAGGTGCGAAAAAGATATCCTTATATATGTTACTTGATCACAGGGCTAGCTCGATACAAGTTGAGGCCTAAGACAAAAAAATATTTGTATGCGCAAAAAAGGTACGGGTCGGCTTTATTGCACAAAACGAGATTACAATTGTGGCCGGGACCCGGGTTGCTCGGGTGTAGCGAGTCCGGGTTGCGGCGAGTTTTGATCAGGGGATTGTGGGAAAGATCTTCTGGGGGATCCCTTTGATCCGCGTCTCCACGTGGTGTTCGTGCGAGAGCGCTGAAGGGGCTGCCCAGGACAGGGGTTTTACAGGGAGAGGGTTTTGGAGAGGCTAAGGAATGTCCACCGTTGCTTTGTCCCTTCCGTGCTTCACGCTTTCTCGGCTAGAGGGTTTTCGGCTTCGTTCCTCGGTCTTCGCATCTTCCTCGTTCCTTGCTTGACCTCGGCGTCCTTGATCGTCGGTTCGCGGCGTCGATCTAGCTTTTGGCGTTGGCTTTGGCTTTGGCTTTTTGGCTTTGGCTTGGCTCCGGCGTGGCTCTGGCTTTTGCTTTGCTTCGGCGCTTGCACTTGGACGTAGCTGGGAGAGACTTGCGATGCTTTCGTTCTTCCGGACTTCGCGTCGTATCGGCTAGAACGTGCGGTGCTTTTGCTCGTGGCCGGCGTAGTCGCTTGGCTTTGGCACTTGCTTTGCTTTGGCGCGGGCTTTACTGGGGCTTTGCTTTGGCTTCTTGCGTTGCTTTAGCTTTGGCGTTTACTCGATCTTCTTCTTCGAACGACGTGGGCTACTTCTCCGGTGCTTCGACGGTTTGCGTGTCAACGGGACTTCTCTTCTTCTCCGGGCTTCTTTGGCGTGATCGGGGTCGAAGAATGCTTTCGACGATGGTGGGGGTAGCACCGATCTCCGTGCGACGGTTGTAGCGTCGGCTTTTGTTGATGAAGACGACGGGGTAGTGACGCTTCGGATGATCTGTTCCAGCCTTTCTTCTTCGTGGATGGTGCAGATGTTTGTCGAAGACGACGTGGTGATGACGCTTCGCTTCTCTCCTCCGGGCTTTGGGGCTTGATCGGGATCGAGGACTTGTTGGAGACGACGGGGTAGTGCCGCTCCTCTTCTTCTCCGGGCTTTTGGGCTTGATCGGAGTCGAAGCTTGTTGGAGACGACGGGGTAGTGCCGCTCCTCTTCTTCTCCGGGCTTTTGGGCTTGATCGGAGTCGAAGCTTGTTGGAGACGACGGGGTAGTGCCGCTCCTCTTCTTCTCCGGGCTTTTGGGCTTGATCGGAGTCGAAGCTTGTTGGAGACGACGGGGTAGTGCCGCTCCTCTTCTTCTCCGGGCTTTTGGGCTTGATCGGAGTCGAAGCTTGTTGGAGACGACGGGGTAGTGCCGCTCCTCTTCTTCTCCGGGCTTTTGGGCTTGATCGGAGTTGAAGCTTGTTGGAGACGACGGGGTAGTGCCGCTCCTCTTCTTCTCCGGCCTTTGCTTCTGGCGTCTTCGGAGTCGAAGGGTTCTTCTTCTCCGAGCTTTCTTCTTCGTGCACGGAGTCGAAGGGATGATCTTCGTGTGCAAGGGCCTTCACATTGATGAGGACTTTCAGTAAGCCGATCCCTCGGGACAGGCTTGACTGTGCCTCGTGAAGCCTCGGGTCGATGAAGAAGCGTGCTCTCTTCTGCAGAGCTCTGGCGCTTTGTCTTCAACTTTCCAACCATTTTTTCCTTCTCCCACCCCCTCTATTTATAGGCAAAGAGGTGGGGAGAGAGATATGGGAACTCTTTAATTTTAAATCCCTTTTGTATCTCTCTCATAATTACCCGGATTTTATTCATCCATTGATGAAGGGAATAACATTTAGTTGTTTTCCTTTTCTGGCGGGTGCAATTATGGCTGGATTTTGTGCACGAAATCGATGGCGATCGGGCGCTTCGTCTTGTGCGTCGGATCGAGGGATCGGCGCAGATCCGCGTGTGTGCAGACGTCATACGCTACCTCCCCCCGCGCATGGCGGTATTTTTTCCTTTTCTTTCTTTTCTTTCCTTTTCTTTTCTTTCCTTTTTCTTTTCTTTCCTTTCTTTTCTTTCCTTTTTCTTTTCTTTCTTTTTTCTTTTCTTTCTTTTTTCTTCCCTTTCCTTGCAGGGCCGGCCGGCCCCTCCATGGGGTTCGGTCCCCACTAGGGCCGGCCCTATAGGGTTCGGACCCTAGTAGGGGCCGGCCCCTCTTGGGGCGGGGTCCGAGTCCGTGTCGGCGCGCGCGAGTCGGGTCCGCGTGTCGGGTTTGCATCCACGTCGGCGCGAGCGAGTTGGGTCCGCGTGTCGGGTTTGCATCCACGTAGGGGCCTTCGAGTCGGGTCCGGGTCCAAGCGCATCGGGTTTGCATCCACGTCGGCACACGTAAGTCGGGTCCGGGTCCGATGAAATTCGTGTGTCTACAAATGCCCCCTCAAGGACGAGTGCGTCGATGGGAGCGTGTCGGGTTTGGACACGTAGGAATCGTAGAGCGCTTGTCCTTGATTCCTTTTGTGGGCGGGGTGGGAGGTCTATTTAAGGACCCCTACCCCCTTCATCCGTCATTGTGCTCCTTTGCGAAGGTTCTGCCGGCTTCTGGAGACTGCTGTCGGAAGAGAGCTGCCTGGGTTTGCACGAGACTTGCTCTGTCTTCCCGGTGTCGCTTCTTTCGTCGGCCTTGTGCTTTTGCGTGACGGTTCTGCGGGCTTCTGAAGACCGTCGTCGGAAGAGAGCTGCCCGGGGTTGCACGCGACTTGCTCCGTCTTCCCGGTGTCGCCTCTTTCGTCGGCGGCGATGGTGCGCGATTTCGCGGTCGTTGCGAAGGCGAGTTCGAAGCGACGATGCGACGAGGCTCGCGGTGGGGAGGATGGAGGAGCGCGGCTGAGGTGCGAGTTGCCTTCGCCGCCTCTCTCTTCCTCTTTCTTCTTCTTCTTCCCTTTTTTTTTTTTTTTTTTTTTTTTTTTTTTTTTTTTTTTTTTTTTTTTTTGGACCACGGGAGCAGCGGCGGCAGTGGTAGGGTCGGCCGAGGCTGTGGCAGCTGGGTACGAGGTCAGCGGCGCGCAGAGCTGGGTGCCGGTGCGAGCAGTTGGTTGTGGCTCTTGCTTGTAGAGAAGACCTTCGCTATGGTTTCGATCATCTTCTTCGTTGCGGATCTCTTTTTGCTCCAAAGATTGCACGGACATCGAAGGTGGCCGTTGCACGGAGTTCGAGACTAGTGCGAGGGCGACTGGAGTGCGATGACGAAGGCGCGAAGATGAAGGCGATGCACCCCGGCGGAGTGTTGGCGGTGGTGACGCACCTCGGCGCGATGAGGAGGAGGTGGAGCCATTGCAAGCGAGGCGAAGCTCCCCTTTTCTTTCTCTTTTTTTTTTTTTTTTTTTTATTGTGTGCGCGGAGTACAGCAGTAGCGATGGTGGCTAGCTACGGCGCGCGCGAAGGCCGGGGTGCCGCGGCGGCGGTGGCTCGCGGAGGCAGCAGCAGCAGCAGCGGCAGGCGATGGCCGAGCGGCGCGCGGGCTGCGGTGCGGGTGCCAGTGGCTCGCGGACCCTTCTTTTCCTTTTCTTTCTTTTTTTCTTTCCTTTTCTTTTCTTTTCTTTCCTTTTCTTCTTCTTTTTTTTTTTTTTTTTTTTTTTTTTTTTTCTTTCCTTTTCTTTTCTTTCTTTCTTTCCTTTTCTTTTCTTTCCTTTCTTTTCTTTTCTTTTCTTTCTTTCTTCTCCTTCTTCTCCTTCTGGTATGCGGGAGCAGCTGCGGCAGGCGCGCGAGTCGCGCTCGGGGCCGGCGCAGGTGGCAGCGGAGGCCGGGCTGCGACGGCCCGGCGGAGGCCGGGCGCGGGGCCTGCGGTGAGCGGCCCGCGGGCGCGCGGCGTGCGGGCGAGCGGCGTGCAGGAGGCCCGGGCACAGCGGCGGCGCGCGCACAGGCGGCGTGCGGTGCCGGGGGCTGCGGACGTAGCAGCGGCAGCGCACAGCGTGCAGGGCGGCGCCGGCGGGTGACTGCGCGGGCGGAGGCGGCGCACGGGTGCGCGTTGGAGGCGGCGCGCGGGGTCCGAGACGCTCCCCCCCTTCCCGGTTACGTCGGAGAAGAAGGAGGGGGGCTGCGGGTCCCCCTCCCTTTTCTTTGCTGTCGATCATTGATTGGGGGGAGGGGGCTGCGGGCCCCCCTTCTTTGTGCGGCCTCAGATGGGAAGAGGGCTGCGGGCCCCTCTTTTTTTTTTTTTTTTTTTTTTTTTTTTTTTTTTTGCTCTGGTTCTTCTCCTTCCTCTGGTTCGCGGAGGCAGCGGCAGCGGCGCGCAGGAGGGGTCTGGCTGGGCTGGAGGTTGGCGATGAGATGGCAGGCGGTGGTTTAGCGGCGCTTGAAGACGAAGGCTTCCGTCGGCTTGGAGACGAAGGCTTCTTCGATGCTTGGAGACCGTCGACGGAAGAGTGCTGCCTGGGGTTGCACGAGACTTGCTCCGTCTTCCCGGTGTCGCCTCTTTCGTCGACGGCGGCGGCGATGGTGCGCGATGCTTGAAGACGAAGGCTTCTTCGATGCTTGGAGACCGTCGGCGGAAGAGTGCTGCCTGGGGTTGCACGAGACTTGCTCCGTCTTCTCGGTGTCGCCTCTTTCGTCGGCGGCGGCGGCGATGGTGCGCGTCGCTTGAAGACGAAGGCCTCCGTCGGCTTGGAGACGAAGGTTTCTTCGATGCTCGGAGACCGTCGGCGGAAGAGTGCTGCCTGGGGTTGCACGAGACTTGCTCCGTCTTCCCAGTGTCGCCTCTTTCGTCGATGGCGGCGGCGAAGATGGTGCGCGGCGCTTGAAGACGAAGGCTTCCGTCGGCTTGGAGACGAAGGCTCCTTTGGAGGCTTGAAGACGAAGGATTCTTTGACGGCTCGCGAAGGCGAAAGCTTCAGTCCTGGCGGCGAAGCATTCTTCGGCGGCTTGGAGCCGAAAGATTCTTCAGCGGAGTGTTATCGTCTTCTTGGTGCGGGAGCATAATGACGACGGCACGGCGAAAAGACGAAGCCGAGTGTGGTGGCGATCGCCTGGTGCGAGGATGAGTCGGAGGCGTTGAAGGCCAAGGAAGGTGGCTCCTTTTTTTTTTTTTTTTTTTTTTTTTTTTTTTTTTTTTTTTTTTTGAAATTGACTTTACCTCTCGATCGGTCTTGCGCTTTTCATATCCTTGCAAGATTCGTCCCCCTGAGTACCTTCCGAAGGCTGGCTAGATTATTGATGAGGTCAACCGCGGGTTTAGAGTTACTAGCGAGGTTGCACCTTTCTGGTAGCAATGTCAGCTTGAAGGATACCGAGAAGGGCGTTCTGAAGAGGATGACGAGGCCACGAGCATCAACAAGGAGTAGACTGCTTTGGTTGTCTTTTGCCTGTCGATCTTGACCTTGATGACAGCTCCAGTGGTTCTTTTGGTTGTGGAGGTCACGAAGGCTGCAGTTGTTGTTTATGCGTCCGCCATTCTTCGGGTTGCTGCTTTTGACTTCAGTGGCAGTTTCCATCCTTCAGGTGGGCCTGAGCTTTTGCATGAGCCCGGTGGATTTCAAGGCAACGACTCTTTTTCTGCGGAGCAGATGCGCACCTTCTTTGGAGGGTGGCGAGCTTCATTGCTTACGACCGTCTTCGCTGGAGGACGCTTTCTTGGGCTTAGTTGCGACTCTGGAGTTGCAGCGCGTGTAAGCTGCGGAGGGCGAGCCACTTCGACGCCTTAAGGACTTCGACTTGCTACTCGTGCGTCGCTTTAGAAGCTGGAGTTCCATTTGGGGAAAGCTCGAGCGACCGAGAAGATGTCTGGAGCAGAGCTTGCGAAGCAGCGTGCATAGCTGACGACGCGTCGGAAGCTGACGGTTTTTTTTTTTTTTTTTTTTTTTTTTTACCTCTGGAGTTGCAGCGCGTGTAAGCTGCGGAGGGTGAGCTGCTTTGACGCCTCAAGGACTGTGACTTTCTTGTCATCTTTTGGTTTGCTGACTGGACTTGTGGATTTGCACTTGTTCTTCTCTGGGCTGGCCTTCTCGGACGACGTTGGGATGTTTCTTTTTTTGTCTGGACTGAACCTTTGTAGGTTGCCTACGTACCCTACTGAGAGGGATCAAGTCGCACGTAGTTCGTTTATTCACCTTTTTTTTTTTTTTTTTTTTTTTGGCAAGGGGGGTAACCTTGCGTTAGGCAAAGTACCTTTTGAGGGACTTGCCACTGGTAGGCAGAGTCGCCACTGGTTCGCAGCTGTCGCCCACCTTCTTCGCTTCAATATAGTTGGAAGTGAAGATCTTCTTGACTGGAGTTTTGATGATTGCTGGAGTTTGACTGGAGTCAATGCCCCGGCAATTTGGAAGGATTTGTTTGCCGCTTTCGCAGAGACGAGCTTGAGTCTTTGTCAGGCGATATGGTATTGCAGCTGAGGGTAGTGATCCCATGTGTGCCATGCTTTCTTTGCTGCGGCTGGATTTGAACATTGACTCGGTGGAGTTTTGCCCCCGAGTGTTTTCTGACTTGATTGCAAGTTGCTCAGAGCTGGTGCGCTCGGAAGACTCGGTTGAGCTCGAGATGTGCAACAGACCACGTAACGGTAGCGTCATCTCTTGCAAAGTGCTGAAGTTGGCCTCGGAGAATGACGACGCTGGTTCCTTTGCTGGAGTAGAAGGCGATCGTCCCGGTTTGCGAAGCCACTGAGGTACGAGCCGCAGGACTGAAGCAGCTTGAGCAGGCAACGGAACGCATCGCATCGAGCTTGATTTGATGTTGATGTGAATTTTCCGTCTTGATGCTGGCGCTTCCTTATTTTTGTGCACCATCTGGCTGGAGGATGTCGCTGGTTTTGCAAGTTGAGAGTTCTTGTCCATCGCAGCTGCTTTGGCTTCCTGGACTTGTGGAGCTTTTGCTGGAGGAGCTTCTGCAACGAAGTCTTTGGCCTCGTAAAACTTGGCATCAGCAAGGTGTGCTTTAGCCTTGTTGAACAGCTTGCCATTGGCGGCGATGCTTCTCCCCATGCTTTCGATGTTAATGCTGCTTTCTTCATCGTCTTTCCGGAGCACTTGGTGAACTTCCATCATGCAGCAGGAGATCTTGAAGTTTTGACCAGCTTCAAGGAAGCAAATAGGAAAGAACTTCTGGAGTGTCACTGGCTCTAGAAAGCTTTGCTGGAGGAGATTTTTCAGATTTGCTGGTGGTACTTTGGACGTCTTTCTTCCTGGAGCTTCATTCTTTTCCTTGAAGGAATTTCTTCCGAGGAGTTTTCTTGTCGCCCGATCTTTCTCATGGTTAGCTAGGCGTGCTATCCTGTAGCTTGATCGTCGTGGCCTTCTCCTTCGAGGCGCCATAGCCCATGTGTTAAGATCTTCCTCGCCAAGGTGAAGAACTGGTGTTGCGACTGAAGGCTCTTCCTTGATCAGAAGGACTTGCACTTCTAGAGACTGTACCCATTCATCTTCTGATCCCCAGCTGGTTGGCTTGATTTCTTCATTTGGAATCGAAGGAGGCCTGGAGTAGAGGACATAATAGTCAATTTTGCCCGATGGTTGGCCTAGCAGGTTGACTTCGGGGCTTCTTTGTTCGTCTCTAGCTTTGAGCAGGTGCCGGGACGTAGCTTCGTTTGGAAGAGGGAGTGCTTGCATGAGAGACGGTTGCCCCCAAGACAGTAAGGATTTGGCCCTAGGCACTGAAGAAGTATGTCGTCGTCGTCTTCTTGGACTGCCCCCTTTCTTTGAGTCATCAACGGTGGACTGCCCCCCTTCTTCGAGGACTGGCGGGGCGTCGGGCAACTCGTCGTCCGAAGTAGAAGTTTCACCGTTGTCGGGATCCGTAATAGAGATATGATTGACGGCAGCCATGGGTGGGTGGGTGGGTGTTGAGACGAAGTCCTCGATTGGCATCCCCAGACGATTGAACGCCGACTTCTTCTTTGATTGTTTGACTGGCCCGAGCCTCTCGAACACGGATGTGCGTTTTCGATTCGGCCAGTCTTTACCACCTCTGGTTTGTTTCCGGAACAAGGCTTGGCCTCGAACCCGCCGTCGTCTTCTCTTGCTGTCCGGATGGCTGAGGTAGGTAGAGCGTGAGTCGGAGATTGTCGATTCTTCGGCTGCTTCATCTGCCATCCTCGCCTCGATGTAGTTCGAGGTGAAGGTCTTCTTTGCTGCGGTTCTGATGACCAACGGAGCTTGACTGGAGCCGATGCCTCGGCGGTTCGGGGGAATTTGTTCTCCGTTTTGAAACAGCCGAGCTTGAGTTCTCGTCATCCCATGTGGAGTTGCTGCTGGCGGAAGTGTGCCCATGGCGCTTTCCTCGTTGTAGCCAGCTCTAAACAGCAACTTGGCAGCATTTTGCCCCCAACTCCCTTCCGGTTTGAATCCGAGTTGCTCGAGGTCTGCTGATTCGACATGTCTGCTTGGGTTCGGAGCTTGCGTCAGGCTAGGTAATGGCACCGTCATTTCTTGTAGAGTGATGACGTTGGCCTGAGATAACGACGGGGCCATCTTCCTCGTCGGAGTAGAAGGCGATCGCTCGGATTTACGGAGCCACTGAGGCGCGAGACGCAGGACAGGCACCGTTTGGATCGGCAACGGGGTATGTTGCGTTGCTCTTGGCTCGAAGCTGATGCGCATCCTTTGCCCAGGTTTCGGCGTTCCTTGGACCTTGAGTCTTGCCTCGTCAGAGGGTGGCACCGGATTCGCGGGAAGAGGAGTCTTGTCCTTCTTTACTTCTTCAATCTTTTGAGCTCGAGGAGCTTTAGCTGGAAGAACTTCCGCGACCAGGCCCTTTGCTTGGTAGAATTTAGCGTCGGCCAGGTGTGCCTCGGCCTCGTTGAATGGCTTGTCGTCCGCAACTATGCACCTCTCCACGCCTTCTTCGTAGTATTTGAGGCACTGGTGCCAGGTGGATACCACGATGCCGTTCTCGTGCAGCCATGGTCTTCCTAATAGGAGACGATATGATGTCTGGCAGTCGATGATGTGGAAGAGGACCGTTGTATCCAGCGGGCCGATGGAAAGCTTCAAACGAATGATTCCGACGGTGGACTGTCCGCCCTGGTTGAAGCCTTGAATGACCAATTGACTTGGTGAGAGCTGGTCGTCGGTGATGCCGAGTTGCCGCATTGTCTGGATGGGCAGGATGTTGACGGCAGAGCCACAGTCCAACAAGATTCGGTTCACTGGCTTCTCCTTGATGTATCCCGAGACGTAAAGAGGCCGGTTGTGCAATCGCGCCCCGAGTTGCAGGTCCTCATCTGAAAAGGTTATCGTCGCATCACACGAGGCCACAGCTTTGCGTCTTTGATCGTCCTTCCTCTTCCTTTTGTAGCTATCTGGATCGGCCAAGGCCGCCGCCATTGCTAGGCGAGCCTTCTTCGGAAGATGCAAAGCTTCTACGAGAGGCATATGCAAGATCGCTTCGTCGTGAGCCGCGGTGCCCCCATCGTTGGAGTCGTCCCCCTCATCGGTGGAGTCACCTTCTTCAGAAGTTTCGCCTTCGTTCTTTCCTTCCGATACTTCATGGACTTCGACCATGCAACAAGACACCTTGACGTGTTGGTCCACTGGGAGGAAGTGATCCGGGAAGAACTCTTGCAACGTTGTCGGCTCTGGAAGACTCTGCTGAAGGATATCGTCTTGGCTTGCTGGCGGCACTTTGAACGCCTTCCTCCCTGGAGCCTTGCCTTTCTTCTTGTAGGTTTTCCGCTTGGTGAATCCCCTCCTCACACGGTCTTGCTTGAGCTTCTTTTCTTGCCATGGCTTTCGTCGCCGCGGTAGCATGACCCATGCTTCTTCGTCGGTGGATTCCTCTTCGCTAGGATGATGGTTGACAGCAGCAACTGGTTCCCTCGAAGGCACTTGTTCTTCCTGAGGCTCTATTGGCTCGTCTTCCGATCCCCAGCCGGTGGGCTTGATTTCGTCGATTGGAACGGACGGAGGCCTTGAGTAGAGGACGTAGTAGTCGAACTTCCCCGAAGACTGGCCTAGCAGACCGACTTCCGGATCTCCCCGCTCGTATCTTTCTCGAAGAGCGCGTTGGGACATAGCTTGACTGGCAGGGACTTGCTCTTCTCGAGGTTCCACTGGCTCGTCTCCCGATCCCCAGCCGGTGGGCTTGATTTCGTCGATTGGAACGGACGGAGGCTTTGAGTAGAGGACGTAATAGTCAAACTTCCCCGACGGCTGGCCCAGCAGACCGACTTCTGGGTCTCCTTGCTCGTATCTCCTTTGGAGCGCTCGTTGGGATGCAGTATTGCCTGGAAGAGGTGCTGGCGTGAGCGATGATTGCCCCCAGGGCAGCGGTGTTTCCTCCTCGGAGAACGCAGGAGTACGTTGACGTCGCTTCGAGATTTTCGGCTGGGAAGTTGACTTAGCGATTGGCGCTTGACGGTTGAGGCGCAATTTGGGCATGCTTCGTCGAGCGGCAACGAGTACCGGCGAGAAGGAGCCGAAGGTGATGGACGTCATGTTGGCCGTAGCAACCTCCCCGGAGTCGATCTCTATTTTCCCTTGCTTGGCGAGTGCCATGATTCTTTCCTTGAAGACGAAGCATCTTTCGATGGGATGACTCACCACCCGGTGGTATTTGCAGAAGAGAGGGTCGTCGACGCGATGCATCTGCTCGGGCCTCTTCGAAGGAGGAAGCTCTATCATCTTCTCTTGCAGCAGTTGGTCGAACATGGAGGAGACTTCCGAGTCTAGGAAGGGGTACTCCTTGGCTTCGAGCTCCTCGAGAGTCATCCTTTGTCTTAGCGGCGGAGGCGGTGGTATGGCGACTCCCTTCTTCTGATCCGGCTTGCCACCGATCTTGAGTGGTTTGGAGGTTGAAGCGACGTCAGCAACATTGACTTGTTTCGGTTTCGGTGCCAATGGCTTGTCCTTCTTCTCTATCTTCAAGAAGTCCTTGTTCTTCGAGTCCCCGCGGTTTGCTAGGCTGAGTTCCATGTCATGAGCCCGAGTTGCGAGTTCTTCGAAAGACCGAGGCTTGATACCTTTGAGGATGTAGAGCAGACCCCAGTGCATGCCTTGGGTGCACATCTCGATGGCCGAGTCTTCAGACAAGCGGTCTCGTGAATTCAGCGCGAGGTTCCTCCACCTGTCGATGTAGTCGATCACTGGCTCATCCTTCTTTTGCTTGACGGTGGTGAGTTCGGTCATACTGACTGTACGTCTGGTGCTGTAGAAGCGATTGAGGAACTCCCTTTCCATCTGGTCCCAGCTGTCGATGGTCCCTGCAGGAAGATCAACGTACCAGTCGAACGCGTTGCCTTTGAGGGTGCGAATGAATTGCTTCACCATCTCGTCGCCATATGTGCCGGCATTATTGCAGGTCTCGATGAAGTGGGCGACGTGCTGTCTTGGATTTCCTTTTCCGTCGAAGTGCTGAAACTTTGGCGGCTGGAATCCGACTGGGAACCGTAGCTGCTGGATCCTCGTAGTGTAGGGCTTCGAGTATGCCGCCGTGATCGGAGGAAGGCTACTGCCGTGGGATCGCATCATGTCGGCTATCAATGCTTGGACTTGCTGAGCACTCATCGCAGCCGCTGCCGGAGGTTGTGTGGCCACCGAGGCTGGCATTGGGGAGACGACTTCCAATGGGACGGGAGCCGAGGAGAGCGCTGGGGTAACTGCTTGAACCGTCGGAGCAACTTCTGCAGGAGCGGGAGTTGAAGACGGAACTGGAGCGGCTACTGGAGAAGCGACGGGTTGGCCGACTGGTGCAGCGTCCTTTGCGCTTAGCTTTTGGAGCAGAGCGTTGATGTGACGATCCTTCTCCTCCATTAGCCGAGTAATCTGCGCCATGTGCTCGTTCATCTGCATGACTTGGAGCTGAAGAGCGGTCGGAGGGTGGTGACGGAAAACGCCTCGGTGTTGCATGTTCGCATCCTCGCCGTCATCATCTGAGATGTAGTTACGCCGACTTGCTTCTGGCTGATGATTGATGTTTGCCCCCTGCAGAGGAGGTGCGACGTCTGCTGGAGAACCCGAACGGGTTCGGGATTGGGGCTGGTCCTCCCCAAACTTCTGGACATGGGCTCCAGGATCGAGGCTCGTTTCTTCAAGCACCAAGGCCTCGTCGGCGCTTTGGCGAGCATCTTCGGTAGTAGCTTCTGGCACGAAGACGTCCGCAAGAGTCCGTGTACGCCGAGTGTAGACGCGCACCATCGGAGGAGGATCACCCTCCGGATTTACTGGATCACCGTGTCGGAGTAGAGGAGACTCGGCGATTGGTGAGAGGCTTGGAGCAAACACATCGTTGTTTGTTCCGGCCATCGCGAACTTCAAGCAGCTTCTTCAACCGTACGGATGAAAGGAGAAGAGGTCCCACCGGGCGTGCCAGAAATCTGTATGCGCAAAAAAGGTACGGGTCGGCTTTATTGCACAAAACGAGATTACAATTGTGGCCGGGACCCGGGTTGCTCGGGTGTAGCGAGTCCGGGTTGCGGCGAGTTTTGATCAGGGGATTGTGGGAAAGATCTTCTGGGGGATCCCTTTGATCCGCGTCTCCACGTGGTGTTCGTGCGAGAGCGCTGAAGGGGCTGCCCAGGACAGGGGTTTTACAGGGAGAGGGTTTTGGAGAGGCTAAGGAATGTCCACCGTTGCTTTGTCCCTTCCGTGCTTCGCGCTTTCTCGGCTAGAGGGTTTTCGGCTTCGTTCCTCGGTCTTCGCATCTTCCTCGTTCCTTGCTTGACCTCGGCGTCCTTGATCGTCGGTTCGCGGCGTCGATCTAGCTTTTGGCGTTGGCTTTGGCTTTGGCTTTTTGGCTTTGGCTTGGCTCCGGCGTGGCTCTGGCTTTTGCTTTGCTTCGGCGCTTGCACTTGGACGTAGCTGGGAGAGACTTGCGATGCTTTCGTTCTTCCGGACTTCGCGTCGTATCGGCTAGAACGTGCGGTGCTTTTGCTCGTGGCCGGCGTAGTCGCTTGGCTTTGGCACTTGCTTTGCTTTGGCGCGGGCTTTACTGGGGCTTTGCTTTGGCTTCTTGCGTTGCTTTAGCTTTGGCGTTTACTCGATCTTCTTCTTCGAACGACGTGGGCTACTTCTCCGGTGCTTCGACGGTTTGCGTGTCAACGGGACTTCTCTTCTTCTCCGGGCTTCTTTGGCGTGATCGGGGTCGAAGAATGCTTTCGACGATGGTGGGGGTAGCACCGATCTCCGTGCGACGGTTGTAGCGTCGGCTTTTGTTGATGAAGACGACGGGGTAGTGACGCTTCGGATGATCTGTTCCAGCCTTTCTTCTTCGTGGATGGTGCAGATGTTTGTCGAAGACGACGTGGTGATGACGCTTCGCTTCTCTCCTCCGGGCTTTGGGGCTTGATCGGGATCGAGGACTTGTTGGAGACGACGGGGTAGTGCCGCTCCTCTTCTTCTCCGGGCTTTTGGGCTTGATCGGAGTCGAAGCTTGTTGGAGACGACGGGGTAGTGCCGCTCCTCTTCTTCTCCGGGCTTTTGGGCTTGATCGGAGTCGAAGCTTGTTGGAGACGACGGGGTAGTGCCGCTCCTCTTCTTCTCCGGGCTTTTGGGCTTGATCGGAGTCGAAGCTTGTTGGAGACGACGGGGTAGTGCCGCTCCTCTTCTTCTCCGGGCTTTTGGGCTTGATCGGAGTCGAAGCTTGTTGGAGACGACGGGGTAGTGCCGCTCCTCTTCTTCTCCGGGCTTTTGGGCTTGATCGGAGTTGAAGCTTGTTGGAGACGACGGGGTAGTGCCGCTCCTCTTCTTCTCCGGCCTTTGCTTCTGGCGTCTTCGGAGTCGAAGGGTTCTTCTTCTCCGAGCTTTCTTCTTCGTGCACGGAGTCGAAGGGATGATCTTCGTGTGCAAGGGCCTTCACATTGATGAGGACTTTCAGTAAGCCGATCCCTCGGGACAGGCTTGACTGTGCCTCGTGAAGCCTCGGGTCGATGAAGAAGCGTGCTCTCTTCTGCAGAGCTCTGGCGCTTTGTCTTCAACTTTCCAACCATTTTTTCCTTCTCCCACCCCCTCTATTTATAGGCAAAGAGGTGGGGAGAGAGATATGGGAACTCTTTAATTTTAAATCCCTTTTGTATCTCTCTCATAATTACCCGGATTTTATTCATCCATTGATGAAGGGAATAACATTTAGTTGTTTTCCTTTTCTGGCGGGTGCAATTATGGCTGGATTTTGCGCACGAAATCGATGGCGATCGGGCGCTTCGTCTTGTGCGTCGGATCGAGGGATCGGCGCAGATCCGCGTGTGTGCAGACGTCATACGCTACCTCCCCCCGCGCATGGCGGTATTTTTTCCTTTTCTTTCTTTTCTTTCCTTTTCTTTTCTTTCCTTTTTCTTTTCTTTCCTTTCTTTTCTTTCCTTTTTCTTTTCTTTCTTTTTTCTTTTCTTTCTTTTTTCTTCCCTTTCCTTGCAGGGCCGGCCGGCCCCTCCATGGGGTTCGGTCCCCACTAGGGCCGGCCCTATAGGGTTCGGACCCTAGTAGGGGCCGGCCCCTCTTGGGGCGGGGTCCGAGTCCGTGTCGGCGCGCGCGAGTCGGGTCCGCGTGTCGGGTTTGCATCCACGTCGGCGCGAGCGAGTTGGGTCCGCGTGTCGGGTTTGCATCCACGTAGGGGCCTTCGAGTCGGGTCCGGGTCCAAGCGCATCGGGTTTGCATCCACGTCGGCACACGTAAGTCGGGTCCGGGTCCGATGAAATTCGTGTGTCTACAATATTACATGTGATTTTTTTGATACTAATATAGTAATATAAATAAAATTAAATTTTCAAGTAGTATTAACATTTTATCTTATATGGGTTCTTAGGTTTTTATTTCTTAAGGCTCTTAGGCTGTTTAAATACATTGTGCATTTCTTTTTGTATGGGCTTTTAATTGGTTATTTAAGAGGTTTTGAGTTTTGGGAGGAGCTTCTTTCACATGGGGCCTTAGGCAACCTACCTTAATGGTCGTATGGTTGAGCTAGCCTTGCTCGATCATACAGTTTGTCTTGTTGAATTGGAGATGCACATGAATAGTGATAGTGGGATGAGTAAGATTCTTTGAGTGAAATTGTTTATGACGATGTCATTCAAACGTCACCCTAACGTGGCAATCAATCATAGTCATCTAATGCCTCTTGGTCGGAGAGAGTGCAATTCACTGATCAGGGTGGTAACATTAGACGATTATGAGCATTACCCAAACCCTTGTGTTTGTCGCGTTTAGCCTTAGATCCATCCGTAACTTTTTTTTAAAAATATATATCTTACCCCTACAATAATATAGTAATAGTACATGTACGATGACTATTATAGTGATATCATTGTAGCATCTACTATGATTTTACTGAAGCAACGTAATAATTCGGTTGAAAGTGAATTCACAATAGCTACAATAAAATCACTGTAGCAATCAAATTGATACTATGTTGTACTGAACGACAGTGAATGATGGATGCTTTTGTCATTTGCAAAGGATTGAAATGTCACCAATGACAGTAGTGGGGTTTGACGTAAAACGTATCGATTACTCAAAAAAATTGTAAAACGTGTCTTTTCAGAAAGGATCGAAGCTCAAAGAAGGATCGGAGATCAAAGGAGCACTTTGTTTGAACTATTTCAAAACCATATCCTAATAAGGGGTATTCACTCGGTCCCCCTTTTTTTAGAGATCATATATTTTCTAGTGGGTGGGGTGCGGCGCGCATCACAGCCACATGCGATCGATTGGAGTAGGATCAATTTCAGGTCGTTTGTCATCGTGCGGCTGTGTTATGTTTCGGGCTCACCGACCAGGGCTGACCGACAGGAGATCTGAAGTTTTTTTTTAAGTTATCAAGTGATGCTCGAGTCAGTGTTAAGTCTACGAAGGGAGACAGACAGTCCATGAGACTTAGGTGGGACCCACTGATCCCACCAATTAATTACAGGTGGAATCGGCCGTCCTTTTTGGGTCCCACGCGAACGTGTTCCTCCAATCATTGCTTTCATTTTTAATGTTAAGGGCAGAGATGAGCGTATGTTCGCTACATCCCAAATCATTCCCCATCCTTTCTGGGACCATCTTAGCATCAGGAGCATCAAATTCACGACGAGCGGCTGCAATCACCGAGAGTAATCATTACCAAATCCTGACCGCCCAATCGATGGACTTTAAAAACCGTACAGGATCCTACAAGGACAGGGGGTCCACGTACTCCACGGTCTCGAAAGGCATGCGGCTTTCAATCGTAGGCGAATATTCCCAATCATTCTCGCTAAAGGCACCCTCCAGTTCGACGCAGTCCACCGCTACCCTCCGGTAATTTCGAATCGGGTTTTTTTACTCACACCCCCATATATTATGTCGAAATTTGAGTTACACGCCCAATCACTAAAAATTGGACTTTACCCACTCAAATCGTGAACTAGTTTGGGGATGTGAATACAAATTTTCTTTTTTTTTATTGAATTATGCATAATTTACATCTCCACTTTTAGGAAAATTTTATTCGTTCCCCACCAATATGTAAACAACCCCCATTTTTCACCCTCGTGACAAATGTACCATTTTCAAAACCCATCCTCTTCGTATCTGTGGACGCGGAAAAAAGCGCGGGTCGTCTTTATTGCGAATCACACGAGATTACAATTGTGGCCGGGACCCGGGTTGCTCGGGTGTAGCGAGTCCGGGTTGCGGCGAGTTTTGATCAGGGGATTGTGGGAAAGATCTTCTGGGGGATCCCTTTGATCCGCGTCTCCACGTGGTGTTCGTGCGAGAGCTCTGAAAGGGCTGCCCAGGACAGGGGTTTTACAGGGAGAGGGTTTTGGAGAGGCTAAGGAATGTCCACCGTTGCTTTGTCCCTTCCGTGCTTCGCGCTTTCTCGGCTAGGGGGTTTTCGGCTTCGTTCCTCGGTCTTCGCGTCTTTCTCGTTCCTTGCTTGACCTCGGTGTCCTTGATCGTCGGTTCGCGGCGTCGATCTAGCTTTTGGCGTTGGCTTTGGCTTTGGCTTTGCTCCGGCGTGGCTCTGGCTTTTGCTTTGCTTCGGCGCTTGCACTTGGACGTAGCTGGGAGAGACTTGCGATGCTTTCGTTCTTCCGGACTTCGCGTCGTATCGGCTAGAACGTGCGGTGCTTTTGCTCGTGGCCGGCGTAGTCGCTTGGCTTTGGCACTTGCGTTGCTTTGGCGCGGGCTTTACTGGGGCTTTACTTTGGCTTCTTGCGTTGGCTTTAGCTTTGGCGTCAACTCGATCTTCTTCTTCGAACGACGTGGGCTACTTCTCCGGTGCTTCGACGGTTTACGTATCGACTGGACTTCTCTTCTTCTCCGGGCTTCTTTGGCGTGATCGGAGTCGAAGAATACTTTCGAAGATGGTGGGGGTAGCACCGATCTCCGTGCGACGGTTGTGGCGTCGGCTTTTGTTGATGAAGACGACGAGGGTAGCGACGGTCTCCGTGCGACGGTTGTAGCGTCGGCTTTTGTTGATGAAGACGACGAAGGTAGCGACGGTCTCCGTGCGACGGTTGTAGCGTCGACTTTTGTTGATGAAGACGACGGGGTAGCGACGCTTCAGACGATCTGCTCCAGGCTTTCTTCTTCGTGGATGGGGCAGGCGTTAGTCGAAGACGACGGGGTGATGACGCTTCGCTTCTCTCCTCCGGGCTTTGGGGCTTGATCGGGATCGAGGATTTGTTGGAGCCGACGGGGTAGTGCCGCTCCTCTTCTTCTCCGGGCTTTTGAGCTTGATCGGAGCCGAAGCTTGTTGGAGACGACGGGGTAGTGCCGCTCCTCTTCTTCTCCGGGCTTTTGGGCTTGATCGGAGTCGAAGCTTGTTGGAGACGACGGGGTAGTGCCGCTCCTCTTCTTCTCCGGGCTTTTGGGCTTGATCGGAGTCGAAGCTTGTTGGAGACGACGGGGTAGTGCCGCTCCTCTTCTTCTCCGGGCTTTTGGGCTTGATCGGAGTCGAAGCTTGTTGGAGACGACGGGGTAGTGCCGCTCCTCTTCTTCTCCGGGCTTTTGGGCTTGATCGGAGTCGAAGCTTGTTGGAGACGACGGGGTAGTGCCGCTCCTCTTCTTCTCCGGCCTTTGCTTCTGGCGTCTTCGGAGTCGAAGGGTTCTTCTTCTCCGAGCTTTCTTCTTCGTGCACGGAGTCGAAGGGATGATCTTCGTGTGCAAGGGCCTTCACATTGATGAGGACTTTCAGTAAGCCGATCCCTCGGGACAGGCTTGACTGTGCCTCGTGAAGCCTTGGGTCGATGAAGAAGCGTCTCCTCTTCTGCAGAGCTCTGGCGTTTCGTCTTCAATTTTCCGACCATTTTTTCCTTCCCCCACCCCCTCTATTTATAGGCAAAGAGGTGGGGAGAGAGATATGGGAACTTTTTAATTTTAAATCCCTTTTGTATCTCTCTCATAATTACCCGGATTTTATTCATCCATTGATGAAGGGAATAACATTTAGTTGTTTTCCTTTCTGGCGGATGCAATTATGGCTGGATTTTGCGCACGAAATCGATGGCGATCGGGCGCTTCGTCTTGTGCGTCGGATCGAGGGATCGGCGCAGATCCGCGTGTGTGCAGACGTCATACGCTACCTCCCCCCGCGCATGGCGGTATTTCTTTCCTTTTCTTTCTTTTCTTTCCTTTTCTTTTCTTTCCTTTTCTTTTCTTTCCTTTCTTTTCTTTCCTTTTTCTTTTCTTTCTTTTCTTTTCTTTCCTTGCAGGGCCGGCCGGCCCCCCATGGGGTTCGGGTCCTACTAGGGCCGGCCCCATGTGGCTCGGGTCCTAGTAGGGGCCGGCCCCATGGGGTTCGGACCCTAGTAGGGGCCGGCCCCCCTTGACGCATGGGGTCCGCTCCTCTTTGCTAGGTGCGAGTCGGGTCCGGGTCTGCATCGGTGCGCGCGAGTCGGGTCCGCGTGTCGGGTTTGCATCCACGTAGGGGCCTTCGAGTCGGGTCCGGGTCCAAGCGCATCGGGTTTGCATCCACGTCGGCACACGTAAGTCGGGTCCGGGTCCGATGAAATTCGTGTGTCTACAAATGCCCCCTCAAGGACGAGTGTGTCGATGAGGACGTGTCGGGTTTGGACGTGTAAGAATCGTAGAGCACTTGTCCTTGATTCCTTTCTTGGATGGGCCTGGTGGCTTATTTAAGAGCCCCTACCCCTTTCATCCTGTGCCTTTTTTTTTTGCGAAAGGCTGGAGCTTGGAGACCGCAGTCGAAACAGTGCTGCCTGGGATTGCACGCAACTTGCTCCGTCTTCCTAGTTGTCGGCTCTTTCATCGGCGATGGCGGCTCCTGCTTGCGGAGAAGACCCTCGCTAGGGTTTCGATCATCTTCCTCGTTGCGGACTTCTTTTGCTCCGAAGTTTGCACGGACGTCAAAGGTGGCCGTTGCACGGAGTTCGAGACTGGCGCGAGGGCGACTGGAGTGCGATGACGACGACGGTGCATCTCGGCGGAGGATTGTCGCCCGTCCCTCGGTGTGGGAGCGCAATGACGAGGCCGATTGTCGACGGCGACCATTGCACGATGTCCGAAGGCGACTTAGGAGAGACGGGAGCGTGAAGACGAAGGCAACATGTCTCGACGTAGTCCCATGGCGGCGCGCGGGTGACGAAGGCGCGAAGATGAAGGCGATGCACCCGGGCGAAGTGTTGGCGATGGTGACGCACCCCGGCGCGATGAGGAGGAGGTGGAGCCTTTGCAAGCGAGGCGAAGCTCCCCCTTTTTTTTTTTTTTGTGCGCGGAGTACAGCAGTAGCGACGGTGGCTAGCTACAGCGTGCGCGAAGGCCGGGGTGCCGCGGCGGCGGTGGCTCACGGAGGCAGCAGCAGCAGCAGCGGCAGGCGATGGCCGAGCGGCGCGCGGGCTGCCGTGCGGGTGCCAGTGGCTCGCGGTCCCCTCTTTTTCTTTCCTTCCTTTTCCTTCTTTTTCTTTCTTTTTTTCTTTCCTTTTCTTTTCTTTTCTTCCCTTTTTTTTTTTTTCTTTCCTTTTCTTTTTCTTTCTTTCCTTTTCTCTTCCTTCCTTTTCTTTTTCTTTCTTTTCTTTCTTTCTTTCTTCTTCTTCTGGTTCTGGTACGCGGGGGCAGCTGCAGCGGCGGCCGGCTATGGTGCGCGCGGAGGCCGGGGTGCAGGTGGCGGGTTCGACGGCCAGGTGCGGGCTGTGACGGCGGCGCGCGGGGGCGCAGGCGGCAGCGAAGGCCGGGCGGCGGGCGCGAGTCGGGCTCGGGGCCGGCGCAGGTGGCAGCGGAGGCCGGGCTGCGACGGCCCGGCGGCGGCCGGGTGCGGGGCCAGCGGTGAGCGGCCCGCGGGCGCGCGGCGTGCGGGCGAGCGGCGTGCAGGAGTCGGGCACGGGGCGGCACGGGGCGGCGCGGGGTGGCGCGTGCGGGCCGAGCGCGCTTCCCCCCCCCCTTCCCGGTTACGTCGGAGAAGAAGGAGGGGGGGGGCCTGCGGGTCCCCCTCCCTTTTCTTTGCTGTCGACCATTGATTGGGGGGAGGGGGCTGCGGCCCCCCCCCCCTTCTTTGTGCGGCCTCAGACGGGAAGAGGGCTGCGGGCCCTTTTTTTTTTTTTTTTTTGCTCTGGTTCTTCTCTTTCCTCTGGTTTGCGGAGGCAGCAGCAGCGGCGGGCGGTGGCCGGCTTGGAGGCCGGGCGCGCAGGGTCGAAGTGACGAGGTCGTAGGCGGCATGGGTACGTGGCGCAGACGACGGGTGTGTGAAGCGGCGCCGGTGCGACATAGGCGGGCGGTGGCCAGGCTTCAAGCTGCGCGAGTGGTGTGCGGCGCTTGAAGACGAAGGCTTCCGTCGGCTTGGAGACGGAGGCTTCTTCGATGCTTGGAGACCGTCGGCGAAAGAGTGCTGCCTGGGGTTGCACGAGACTTGCTCCGTCTTCCCGGTGTCGCCTCTTTCGTCGACGGCGGCGGCGATGGTGCGCGTCGCTTGAAGACGAAGGCTTCCGTCGACTTGGAGATGAAGGCTTCTTCGATGCTTGGAGACCGTCGACGGAAGAGTGCTGCCTGGGGTTGCACGAGACTTGCTCCGTCTTCCCGGTGTCGCCTCTTTCGTCGACGGCGGCGGCGATGGTGCGCGTTGCTTGAAGACGAAGGCTTCTTCGATGCTTGGAGACCGTCAGCGGAAGAGTGCTGCCTGGGGTTGCACGAGACTTGCTCCGTCTCCCCGGTGTCGCCTCTTTCGTCGACGGTGGCGGCGATGGTGCGCATCGCTTGAAGACGAAGGCTTCCGTCGGCTTGGAGACGAAGGCTTCCGTCGGCTTGGAGACGAAGGCTTCTTCGATGCTTGGAGACCGTCAGCGGAAGAGTGCTGCCTGGGGTTGCACGAGACTTGCTCCGTCTCCCCGGTGTCGCCTCTTTCGTCGACGGTGGCGGCGATGGTGCGCATCGCTTGAAGACGAAGGCTTCCGTCGGCTTGGAGACGAAGGCTTCTTCGATGCTTGGAGACCGTCAGCGGAAGAGTGCTGCCCGGGGTTGCACGAGACTTGCTCCGTCTCCCCGGTGTCGCCTCTTTCGTCGACGGCGGCGGCGATGGTGCGCGTTGCTTGAAGACGAAGGCTTCTTCGATGCTTGGAGACCGTCAGCGGAAGAGTGCTGCCTGGGGTTGCACGAGACTTGCTCCGTCTCCCCGGTGTCACCTCTTTCGTCGACGGTGGCGGCGATGGTGCGCATCGCTTGAAGACGAAGGCTTCCGTCGGCTTGGAGACGAAGGCTTCTTCGATGCTTGGAGACCGTCAGCGGAAGAGTGCTGCCCGGGGTTGCACGAGACTTGCTCCGTCTCACCGGTGTCGCCTCTTTCGTCGACGGCGGCGGCGATGGTGCGCGGCGCTTGATGACGAAGGCTTCAGTCTTGGCGGCGAAGCATTCTTCGGCGGCTTGGAGCCGAAAGATTCTTCAGCGGAGTGTTATCGTCTTCTTGGTGCGGGAGCATAATGACAACGGCACGGCGAAAAGACGAAGCCGAGTGTGGTGGCGATCGCCTGGTGCGAGGATGAGTCGGGGGCGTTGAAGGCCAGGGAAGGTGGCTCTTTTTTTTTTTTTTTTTTTTTGAATTGAATTGACTTTACCTCTCGATCGGTCTTGCACTTTTCATATCCTTGCAAGATTCGTCCCCCTGAGTACCTTCCAAAGGCTGGCTAGATTATTGATGAGGTCAACCGCGGGTTTAGAGTTACTAGCGAGGTTGCACCTTTCTGGTAGCAATGTTAGCTTGAAGGACACCGAGATGGGCGTTCTGAAGAGGATGACGAGGCCACGAGCATCAACAAGGAGTAGACTGCTTTGGTTGTCTTTTGCTTGTCGATATTGACCTTGATGACAGCTCCAGTGGTTATTTTGGCTTTGTGGAGGTCACGAAGCTGCGGTTGTTGTTTATGCGTCCGCCATTCTTCGGGTTGCTGCTTTTGACTTCAGTGGCAGTTTCCATCCTTCAGGTGGGCCTGAGCTTTTGTATGAGCCCGGTGGATTTCAAGGCAACGACTCTTTTTTCTGCGGAGCAGATGCGCACCTTCTTCGGAGGGTGGCGAGTTTCATTGCTTACGACGGTCTTCGCTAGAAGACGCTTCCTTGGGCTTAGCTGCGACTGAGGGGGAGAGACGTCAAGCATCGCTTCAGAAGCTGGAGAATGCCCGAGCGACCGAGAAGACTTCTGGAGCAGAGTTTGTGAAGCAGCGGAAAGCTGGCGACGCGTCGAGAGTTGACTGCTTCCCTACCCCTGGAATTGCAGCGCGTGTAAGCTGTTGGGAGCGAGCCACTTTGGCGCCTTAGGGACTTCGACTTGCCACACTCGTGCGTCGCTTTAGAAGCTGGAGTTTCATTTGGGGAAAGCTCGAGCGATCAGGAAGACGTCTGGAGCAGAGCTTGCGAAGCAGTGAAGAGCTGACGAAGTGTCAGGAGCTGGTGCATTGATCGAGAAGGCTGCCGGAGCGATCCTTGCGAAGCAGCATGCATAGCTGGCGACGCGTCGGAAGTTGACGGCTTCTTTACCCCTAGAGTTGCGGCGCGTGTAAGCTGCGGAAGGCGAGCTGCTTTGACGCCTCAAGGACTTTGACTTTCTTGTCATCCTTTAGTTTGATGACCGGATTGATGGTTATGCACTCACTTGCCTCTGGACTGGCCTTCTGGGACGACGTTGGGATGTTTCTTTTGTATGGACTGAACCTTTGTAGGTTGCCTACGTACCCTACTGAGAGGGATCAAGTCGCACGTAGTTCGTTTTTTTTTTTTTTTTTTTTTTTTTTTGGGCAAGGGGGGTAACCTTGCGCTAGGCAAAGTACCTTTTGAGGGACTTGCCACTGGTAGGCAAAGTCGCCACTGGTTCGCAGCTATCGCCCGCCTTCTTCGCTTCAATATAGTTGGAAGTGAAGATCTTCTTGACTGGAGTTTTGACGATTGCTAGAGTTTGACTGGAGTCGATGCCCCGGCAATTTGGAAGGATTTGTTCGCCGCTTTTGCAGAGACGAGCTTGAGTCTTTGTCAGGCGATATGGTATTGCAGTTGAGGGTAGTGAACCCATGTGCGACATGCTTTCTTTGCTGAGGCTGGATTTGAACATCAATTCGGTGGAGTTTTGCCCCCGAGTGCCATCTGGCTTGATTGCGAGTTGCTTGGAGCTGGTGTACTCAGAAGACTCGGTTGACCTTGAGACGTGCAACAGACCATGTAACGGTAGTGTCATCCCTTGCAAAGTGCTGAAGTTGGCCTCGAAGAATGATGACGTTGGTTCCTTTGCTGGAGTGAGAGGCGATCGTCCTGGTTTTCGAAGCCACTGAGGTACGAGCCGCAGGACTGACGCAGCTTGAGCTGGCAACGGAACGCATCGCATCGAGCTTGATTTGAAGTTGATGTAAATTTTCCGTCTTGAGGCTGGCGCTTCCTTGTCGCCTGGCTGGAGGATGTCACTAGTTTTGCAAGTGAAGAGCTTTTGTCCTTCGCAGCTGCTTTGACTCCCTGAGCTCGTAGAGCTTTTGCTGGATGAGCTTCGTTGGCATCAATGCTTCTCCCCATGCCTTCAATGTTAATGTCGCTTTCTTCATCGTCTTTCCAGAGCACTTGGTGAACTTCCATCATGCAGCAGGAGACCTTGAAGTTTTGATCAGCTTCAAGGCAGCGATTGGGAAAGAACTCCTGGAGTGTCGCCAGCTTTGGGCATATTTGCTGGAGAAGATTTTTCGAACTTGCTGGTGGTACTTCGGACGTCTTTCTTCCTGGAGCTTCATTCTTTTCCTTGAAGGACTTCCTTCTGGGGAGTTTTCTTGTCGCCCGGTTTTTCTTATGGTTAGCCAGACGTGCTATCCTGTAGCTTGATCGTCGTGACCTTCTCCTTCGAGGCGCCATAGCCCATGTGTTAAGATCTTCCTCGCCAAGGTGAAGAACTGGTGTTGCGACTGAAGGCTCTTCCTTGATCAGAAGGACTTGCACTTCTAGAGACGGTACCAATTCATCTTCTGATCCCCAGCTGGTTGGCTTGATTTCTTCATTTGGAATCGAAGGAGGCCTGGAGTAGAGGACATAATAGTCAATTTTGCCCGATGGTTGGCCTAGCAGGTTGACTTCGGGGCTTCTTTGTTCGTCTCTAGCTTTGAGCAGGTGCCGGGATGTAGCTTCGTTTGGAAGAGGGAGTGCTTGCATGAGAGACGGTTGCCCCCAAGACAATAAGGATTTGGCCATAGGCACTGAAGAAGTATGCCGTTGTCGTCTTCTTGGACTGCCCCCTTTCTTTGAGTCATCAACGGTGGACTGCCCCCCTTCTGCGAGGACCGACGGGGCATCTTGCAATTCGTCGTCCGAAGTAGAAGTGTCACCGTTGTCGGGATCCGTAATGGAGATATGATTGACGGCAGCCATGGGTGGGTGGGTGGGTGTTGAGACGAAGTCCTCGATTGGCATCCCCAGACGATTGAACGCCGACTTCTTCTTTGATTGTTTGACTGGCCCGAGCCTCTCGAACACGGATGTGCGTTTTCGATTCGACCAGTCTTTACCACCTCTGGTTTGCTTCCGGAACAAGGCTTGGTATCGAGCCCGTCGTCGTCTTCTCCTGCTGTCTGGATGGCTGCGGTAGGTAGAGAGTGCATCGGAGATTGTCGATCCTTCAGCTGCTTCATCTACCATCCTCGCCTCGATGTAGTTCGAGGTGAAGGTCTTCTTTGCTGCGGTTCTAATGACCAACGGAGCTTGACTGGAGCCGATGCCTCGGTGGTTCGGGGGAATTTGCTCTCCGTTTTGAAACAGCCGAGTTTGAGTTCTCGTCATCCCATGTGGAGTTGCTGCTGGTGGAAGTGTGCCCATGGCGCTTTCCTCGTTGTAGCCGGCTCTGAACAGCAACTTGGCAGCATTTTGCCCCCAACTCCCTTCCGGTTTGAATCCGAGTTGCTCGAGGTCTGCTGATTCGATAGGTCTGCTCGGGTTCGGAGCTTGCGTCAGACTAGGTAGTGGCACCGTCATTTCTTGCAGAGTGATGACGTTGGCCTGAGATAACGACGGGGCCAACTTCCTTGTCGGAGTAGAAGGCGATCGATCGGATTTTCGGAGCCACTGATGTGCGAGACGCAGGACAGGCGCCGTTTGGATTGGCAACGGGGTATGTTGCATTGCTCTTGGCTCGAAGCTGATGCGCATCCTTCGCCCAGGTTTCGGCGTTCCTTGGACCTTGAGTCTTGCCTCGTCGGAGGGTGGCACCGAATTTGCGGGAAATGGAGTCTTGTCCTGCTTCACTTCTTCAATCTTTTGAGCTCGAGGGGCTTTAGCTGGCAGAACTTCCGTGACCAGGCCCTTTGCTTGGTAGAATTTAGCGTCGGCCAGGTGTGCCTCGGCCTCGTTGAATGGCTTATCATCCGCAACTATGCACCTCTCCACGCCTTCTTCGTAGTACTTGAGGCACTGGTGCCAGGTGGATACCACGATGCCGTTCTCGTGCAGCCATGGTCTTCCCAACAGGAGGCGATATGACGTCTGGCAATCGATGATGTGGAAGAGGACCGTCGTATCTAGCGGGCCGATGGAAAGCTTCAGACGAATGATTCCAACGGTGGACTGTCCGCCCTGGTTGAAGCCTTGAATGACCAACTGACTCGGCGAGAGCTGGTCGTTGGTGATGCCGAGTTGACGCATCGTCTGGATAGGCATGATGTTGACGGCGGAGCCACAGTCCAACAAGATTCGGTTCACTGGCTTCTCCTTGATGTATCCCGAGACGTAAAGAGGCCGGTTGTGCAATCGCGCCTCGAGTTGCAGGTCCTCATCTGAAAAGGTTATCGTCGCATCACACGAGGCCACAGCTTTGCGTCTTTGATCGTCCTTCATCTTCCTTTTGTAGCTATCTGGATCGGCCAAGGCCGCCGCCATTGCTAGGCTAGCCTTCTTCGGAAGATGCAAAGCTTCTACGAGAGGCATATGCAAGATCGCTTCGTCGTGAGCCGCGGTGCCCCCATCGTTGGAGTCGTCCCTCTCATCGGTGGAGTCGCCTTCTTCAGAAGTTTCACCTTCGTTCTTTCCTTCTGATACTTCATGGACTTCGACCATGCAACAAGACACCTTGACGTGTTGGTCCACTGGGAGGAAGTGATCCGGGAAGAACTCTTGCAACGTTGTCGGCTCTGGAAGACTCTGCTGAAGGATATCGTCTTGGCTTGCTGGCGGCACTTTGAACGCCTTCCTCCCTGGAGCCTTGCCTTTCTTCTTGTAGGTCCTCCGCTTGGTGAATCCCCTCATCACACGGTCTTGTTTGGGCTTCTTTTCTTGCCACGGCTTTCGCCGCCGCGGTAGCATGACCCATGCTTCTTCGTCGGTGGATTCCCCTCCGCTAGGATGATGGTCGACAGCAGCAACTGGTTCCCTCGGAGGTACTTGTTCTTCTGGAGACTCTACTGACTCGTCTTCCGATCCCCAGCCGGTGGGCTTGATTTCTTCAGCTGAAACCAATGGAGGCTTTGAATAGAGGACGTAATAGTCGAACTTCCCTGAAGGCTGGCCTAGCAGACCGACTTCCGGATCTCCTTGCTCGTATCTTTCCCGAAGAGCGCGTTGGGACATAGCTTGACTGGGATGGACTTGCTCTTCTCGAGGCTCTACTGGCGTGTCTTCCGATTCCCAGCCGGTGGGCTTGATTTCGTTGATTGAAACGGACGGAGGCCTTGAGTAGAGGACGTAATAGTCGAACTTCCCCGAAGGTTGGCCCAGCAGACCGACTTCCGGATCTCCTTGATCGTATCTCCTTTGGAGCGCCCGTTGGGATGCAGTATTGCTTGGAAGAGGTGCTGGCACTTCTTGAGACTCTACTGGCACGTCTTCCGATTCCCAGCCGGTGGGCTTGATTTCGTTGATTGAAACGGACGGAGGCCTTGAGTAGAGGACGTAATAGTCGAACTTCCCCGAAGGTTGGCCCAGCAGACAGACTTCCGGATCTCCTTGATCGTATCTCCTTTGGAGCGCCCGTTGGGATGCAGCATTGCTTGGAAGAGGTGCTGGCGCTTCTTGAGGCTCTACTGGCACGTCTTCCGATTCCCAGCCGGTGGGCTTGATTTCGTTGATTGAAATGGACGGAGGGCTTGAGTAGAGGACGTAATAGTCGAACTTCCCCGAAGGTTGGCCCAGCAGACCGACTTCCGGATCTCCTTGATCGTATCTCCTTTGGAGCGCCCGTTGGGATGCAGGAAGAGGTGCTGGCGTGAGCGATGATTGCCCCCAGGGCAGCGGTGTTTCCTCCTCGGAGAATGCAGGAGTACGTTGATGTTGCTTCGAGACTTTCTGCTGAGAAGTTGACTTAGCGATTGGAGCTTGACGATTGATGCGCAATTTGGGCATGCTTCGCCGAGCAGCGACGAGTACTGGCGAGAAGGAGCCGAAGGTGATGGACGTCATGTTGGCCGTAGCAACCTCCCCGGAGTCGATCTCTATCTTCCCTTGCTTAGCGAGCGCCATGATTCTTTCCTTGAAGACGAAGCATCTTTCGATGGGATGACTCACCACCCGGTGGTATTTGCAGAAGAGAGGGTCGTCGACGCGATGCATCTGCTCGGGCCTCTTCGAAGGAGGGAGCTCTATCATCTTCTCTTGCAGCAGTTGGTCGAACATAGAGGAGACTTCCGAGTCTGGGAAAGGGTACTCTTTGGCTTCGAGTTCTTCGAGAGTCATCCTTTGTCTTGGAGGCGGAGGCGGCGGTATGGCGATGCCCTTCTTCTGATCTGGCTTGCCACCGATCTTGAGCGGTTTGAAGGTCGAAGCGACGTCGGCAACATTGACTTGTTTCGGTTTCGTTACCGGTGGCTTGTCCTTCTTCTCTATCTTCAAGAAGTATTTGTTCTTCGAGTCCCCGCGGTTTGCTAGGCTGAGTTCCATGTCATGAGCCCGAGTTGCGAGTTCTTCGAAAGACCAAGGCTTGATACCTTTGAGGATGTAGAGTAGACCCCAGTGCATGCCTTGGGTGCACATCTCGATGGCCGAGTCTTCAGACAAGCGGTCTCGTGAATTCAGCGCGAGGTTCCTCCACCTGTCGATGTAGTCGATCACTGGCTTATCTTTCCTTTGCTTGACGGCGGTGAGTTCGGTCATACTGACTGTACGTCTGGTGCTGTAGAAGCGATTGAGGAACTCCCTTTCCATCTGGTCCCAGCTGTCGATGGTCCCTGCAGGAAGATCAACGTACCAGTCGAACGCGTTGCCTTTGAGGGTGCGAACGAATTGCTTCACCATCTCGTCGCCATATGTGCCGGTATTATTGCAGGTCTCGACGAAGTGGGCGACGTGCTGTCTCGGATTTCCCTTTCCATCGAAGTGCTGAAACTTTGGCGGCTGGAATCTGACTGGGAAGCGTAGCTGCTGGATCCTCGTAGTGTAGGGCTTCGAGTATGCCGCCGTGATCGGAGGAAGGCTACTGCCGTGGGATCGCATCATGTCGGCTATCAATGCTTGGACTTGCTGAGCACTCATCGCAGCCGCTGCCGGAGGTTTTGTGGCCACCGAGGCTGGCATTGGGGAGACGACTTCCACTGGGATGGGAGCCGAAGAGAGCGCTGGAGTAACTGCTTGAATCGTCGGAACAACCTCTGTAGGAGCGGGAGTTGAAGACGGAACTGGAGCGGCTACTGGAGAAGCGACGGGTTGGCCGACTACTGCAGCATCCTTTGCGCTTAGCTTTTGGAGCAGAGTGTTGATGTGACGATCCTTCTCCTCCATTAGCCGAGTAATTTGCACCATATGCTCGCTCATCTGCATGACTTGTAGCTGAAGAGCGGACGGAGGGTGGTGACGGAGAACATCTCGGTGTTGCATGTTCGCATCCTCGCCGTCATCATCGGAGATGTAGTTACGCTGACTTGCTTCTGGCTGATGATTGATGTTTACCCCCTGCAGAGGAGGTGCAACGTCTGCTGGAGAACCCGAACGGGTTCGGGGTTGGGGCTGGTCCTCCCCAAACTTCTGGATATGGACTCCAGGATCGAGGCTCGTTTCTTCAAGCACCAGGGCCTCGTCGGCGCTTTGGCGAGCATCTTCGGTAGTAGCTTCCGGCACGAAGACATCCGCAAGAGTCCGTGTACGCCGAGTGTAGACGCGGACCATTGGAGGAGCATCACCCTCCGGATTTACTGGATCACCGTGTCGGAGTAGAGGAGACTCGGCGATTGGTGAGAGGCTTGGAGCAAACGCGTCGTTGTTTGTTCCGGCCATTGCAAACTTCAAGCAGCTTCTTCAACCGTACGGATGAAAGGAGAAGAGGTCCCACCGGGCGTGCCAGAAATCTGTGGACGCGGAAAAAAGCGCGGGTCGTCTTTATTGCGAATCACACGAGATTACAATTGTGGCCGGGACCCGGGTTGCTCGGGTGTAGCGAGTCCGGGTTGCGGCGAGTTTTGATCAGGGGATTGTGGGAAAGATCTTCTGGGGGATCCCTTTGATCCGCGTCTCCACGTGGTATTCGTGCGAGAGCTCTGAAGGGGCTGCCCAGGACAGGGGTTTTACAGGGAGAGGGTTTTGGAGAGGCTAAGGAATGTCCACCGTTGCTTTGTCCCTTCCGTGCTTCGCGCTTTCTCGGCTAGGGGGTTTTCGGCTTCGTTCCTCGGTCTTCGCGTCTTTCTCGTTCCTTGCTTGACCTCGGTGTCCTTGATCGTCGGTTCGCGGCGTCGATCTAGCTTTTGGCGTTGGCTTTGGCTTTGGCTTTTTGGCTTTGGCTTTGCTCCGGCGTGGCTCTGGCTTTTGCTTTGCTTCGGCGCTTGCACTTGGACGTAGCTGGGAGAGACTTGCGATGCTTTCGTTCTTCCGGACTTCGCGTCGTATCGGCTAGAACGTGCGGTGCTTTTGCTCGTGGCCGGCGTAGTCGCTTGGCTTTGGCACTTGCGTTGCTTTGGCGCGGGCTTTACTGGGGCTTTACTTTGGCTTCTTGCGTTGGCTTTAGCTTTGGCGTCAACTCGATCTTCTTCTTCGAACGACGTGGGCTACTTCTCCGGTGCTTCGACGGTTTACGTATCGACTGGACTTCTCTTCTTCTCCGGGCTTCTTTGGCGTGATCGGAGTCGAAGAATGCTTTCGAAGATGGTGGGGGTAGCACCGATCTCCGTGCGACGGTTGTGGCGTCGGCTTTTGTTGATGAAGACGACGAGGGTAGCGACGGTCTCCGTGCGACGGTTGTAGCGTCGGCTTTTGTTGATGAAGACGACGAGGGTAGCGACGGTCTCCGTGCGACGGTTGTAGCGTCGACTTTTGTTGATGAAGACGACGGGGTAGCGACGCTTCAGACGATCTGCTCCAGGCTTTCTTCTTCGTGGATGGGGCAGGCGTTAGTCGAAGACGACGGGGTGATGACACTTCGCTTCTCTCCTCCGGGCTTTGGGGCTTGATCGGGATCGAGGATTTGTTGGAGCCGACGGGGTAGTGCCGCTCCTCTTCTTCTCCGGGCTTTTGAGCTTGATCGTAGCCGAAGCTTGTTGGAGACGACGGGGTAGTGCCGCTCTTCTTCTTCTCCGGGCTTTTGGGCTTGATCGGAGTCGAAGCTTGTTGGAGACGACGGGGTAGTGCCGCTCCTCTTCTTCTCCGGGCTTTTGGGCTTGATCGGAGTCGAAGCTTGTTGGAGACGACGGGGTAGTGCCGCTCCTCTTCTTCTCCGGGCTTTTGGGCTTGATCGGAGTCGAAGCTTGTTGGAGACGACGGGGTAGTGCCGCTCCTCTTCTTCTCCGGGCTTTTGGGCTTGATCGGAGTCGAAGCTTGTTGGAGACGACGGGGTAGTGCCGCTCCTCTTCTTCTCCGGCCTTTGCTTCTGGCGTCTTCGGAGTCGAAGGGTTCTTCTTCTCCGAGCTTTCTTCTTCGTGCACGGAGTCGAAGGGATGATCTTCGTGTGCAAGGGCCTTCACATTGATGAGGACTTTCAGTAAGCCGATCCCTCGGGACAGGCTTGACTGTGCCTCGTGAAGCCTTGGGTCGATGAAGAAGCGTCTCTTCTTCTGCAGAGCTCTGGCGTTTCGTCTTCAATTTTCCGATCATTTTTTCCTTCCCCCACCCCCTCTATTTATAGGCAAAGAGGTGGGGAGAGAGATATGGGAACTTTTTAATTTTAAATCCCTTTTGTATCTCTCTCATAATTACCCGGATTTTATTCATCCATTGATGAAGGGAATAACATTTAGTTGTTTTCCTTTTCTGGCGGGTGCAATTATGGCTGGATTTTGCGCACGAAATCGATGGCGATCGGGCGCTTCGTCTTGTGCGTCGGATCGAGGGATCGGCGCAGATCCGCGTGTGTGCAGACGTCATACGCTACCTCCCCCCGCGTATGGCGGTATTTCTTTCCTTTTCTTTCTTTTCTTTCCTTTTCTTTTCTTTCCTTTTCTTTTCTTTCCTTTCTTTTCTTTCCTTTTTCTTTTCTTTCTTTTCTTTTCTTTCCTTGCAGGGCCGGCCGGCCCCCCATGGGGTTCGGGTCCTACTAGGGCCGGCCCCATGTGGCTCGGGTCCTAGTAGGGGCCGGCCCCATGGGGTTCGGACCCTAGTAGGGGCCGGCCCCCCTTGACGCATGGGGTCCGCTCCTCTTTGCTAGGTGCGAGTCGGGTCCGGGTCTGCATCGGTGCGCGCGAGTCGGGTCCGCGTGTCGGGTTTGCATCCACGTAGGGGCCTTCGAGTCGGGTCCGGGTCCAAGCGCATCGGGTTTGCATCCACGTCGGCACACGTAAGTCGGGTCCGGGTCCGATGAAATTCGTGTGTCTACTGTATCCCATGAGCTGCAATGGGAAGGAGGGTCCCACCCTCTTTGTCCTCCTGGGGAGCCCCGATCAGCAAGGAGGAGGACCCTCTTTTCTCAATTTCTGATCTTCAATGACAATGAGAGAGAGGAGAGGCACAATCTTCCCCCCCCTCGGATAACACAATAGCAAAATAGGAGAAGAGGAGGAGGCCAACCTTGCCTCCCCCACCCCTTGTTTGCACCAACAAAGAGGAGTAAGGGGGCAACCCCTCCCCCCCCCCATCTTCTATGGGCACTAGTAATGAGTGACGAAGTCACGAAGGGGTTTGAAAAGAGCATAATTGTCCTGAATGTGAAAAGTGAGGAGAAACGGGTTATAGTGGCGGACAGGGGGGTAAGGTCAAATTTGTAGAAGTGGGGGTGTAACACACATTTCGACATAAAAATGGGGGTGGAAGTAAAAAAAAACCCTTTCGTATCAAATCCAATACGCCTCTCCTCGCCGCCACACGGTGGAAGCGCCACGATACATATCTTTCCCAGCCTTTAAATACGCGGACCAGAACGAAGCCGAACGCGCTGCGTTCCCCTGTTTCGGCGCCACGGTGCCACCACCACCTCCGGCGACGGCAGCGGAACCCCCGTCGAGCTCCTCGGGTCGTCCACTGTCTCCATTCCCCGCAGGCCTCCGGGGGCTCGGAAAGGTAGCGGCCTCTTCTATGCACGGGCATTCACCCTTCCCTTCATTGTATCGCGAGAGCCCTCAGATTTTCCGTGATTTTTGTATTTGTTAGGTTTTACAGACTCGTGATCCAGCTTGCGGAGTTCTAACGCTTGATCTGTTGTTTGTTGAATTCTGCTGGTTAAGACAGCTTCTCTTGTTTGTTGATGGTCATCTAAGCGGCACCTGAGCATCAACAAATCACGAGTTCGATATCTTTTTCCGTGGTAATTTTCTATTTCATTTCAAAATCTTGGAATTTTCCTGCCATTTTTTTAGAAATCTAGAAGTTTTAATTTTCCAATGCATATGAATCCCGCGATGATTCTTTTCAATCATTATGGGTAGAGCTTATGATCCAATTGAAGACCAAAATCTGCAACCTTCGAGTTGTTCTGACTGTCGGCATCGACATTTTGATTCCTCGAATCGGAAAGAATCCACCGGTGGATGCAAAAGTTTTCTTACTCATCGAATCGGAAAGAGCCTGTCTTTCGAGCAATCAATAAAGAACTATCGAAAAGAGGTCCTGGTGATGCGATTGCTGCCCTGGATCATCGTAGGATCTCATGGTAGAGGATCGAATTCTGTCATCGTACTGTTCCTTCGCAGCGACAATGGTCTGCTTCTGGTTACTGATTTTGAAGGTGGCCATAATGGCCTTAACCCCCCCTCTCTCAGAGGGATTTCTCAAAAAAAAAAAGTTGGCCATAATGGTGGAAGTTTACAGTCCCTTGGTTAATGAGATAAGAGGATTAGGGGTAGTACGAGCTACTCGATGAGGTAGTTATATTCAGTATAGATCTCATCTTCTTCTGATGAGGTAGGTGAAAGATGCTCCTGGTTACTGAGATGCATGATAACACTGAAGGCAAATACTTGAAGAAAAATCCTGTTTGAGAGCAAGTGTTGGTACCCAGGAAAGTTCCGGGAAAAAGAAGAAAAAAATATTCGATTGAGTGTGCGTGGGTTGGGCTTTCAAAGTATCATCTAGCAAATTTCTTTGACATCATTGTTCACCTTTACAAGTGATACTCTTTGATCTGCTCCCTTATCTATACCTCTATCCACCCTTTGAGTAGTTGGTCGTCCGTAACTACTTGTTATTTTCTTTTTCAAGATCTTGCTCTCAAAATTATCACATACTCTCTCTACCCTACCTCGCTTAATTCCATTATGCTTTCCCCAGGGACTATTGCTTTTCATTGGGTTCAACATTAGCTAATTTGTAGATGCATGGATGATTTATTGGATGAACTCAAGGAAATTGTCTTTTTTGTGACCTTAGTTGTTGCTGGAAGTTGTGATTAAATGTTTCGTCCCCCTCCTTCTTCATGTAGTCTTTAATGAATTCTTACCTATGGTTGGCTTCAATAGTTGATGGCATGGTTCCGGACGCATTGTAAAGCACTTGAATGGATTAAAAACACTCTTGCCTTTTTGGGCACTACTTAAGGATCAGGACCGGGCAATTGTGTGGTTAAATAGTTTCAAAGTTTGCAAGAATAAAACGATGAGAGAAGTAATGATTAATATTCTTACACATATCAAGCAAGAACAAATAACAATCATTAGCTTTTGTAAGTATTAATGAACTGAACCACCCTCATCATTCCAAGCATTCATTATATTATGAGAAGTCAATCAAAGCTTTCCAAATAGTTAAGAGCATTTAGATTTGTTGCATATCTTTATTGAAATATAGAAGTGTTTTATTCAGGATTTTGTCCATTTGAGTTCCTTTTGCAGGGTAGTTTAGCTGTGTAAGTGCAGTTCATCCTCAGACTGAGTTGATTATAAAAAATACCTGATTTGAAAAAGTCATTTTAATAACCATACAACTCAAAGATTGAAGTCGAGGACAGCTGATGACTTGTAACTTCCATGTCAGAGCGGGGCTGGATGATGGTCGGTGGAGGTGGAATTGATGACGATCAATGAGTCGGGACCGACACGTGTGAGTGGGGTGAAATGATGGACGATAAAGGCGGAGTCGACAAGACAATGAGGCAGATGTGGTGTACTGCATGGACGGATTGGTAATGACGATTTGTGTGAGGCCCATGAGGGAGATCTGTCTCAAGGACATCGATTTTACCACCCGCCACAAATCGGACATAGCCGTGGATTGTGGCGGAGCGGGTCGTCATCCTCTGGAGAAGGGGTCTGCAATGTCAGATTTGTGCATAGGATTCTCCATATTCCACAGATGGCCGGAGCGAGGATGCGCACAGATGAAGCCGACGATGGAGATGGGTTCGACTGCAACAGGGGAGATGGGTGCCGGATCTATCCTGTCGACCAACTCTAGATTGCCAAGCTGACGGATTTATAGAGGTAACGAGTGGAGTCCACTTGCCAGCAGACCTACAAAGTTAGCGAGGGGTCACTATATAGATCTGGATGAGATCTCCAAGAGGTAGTCCGATTCGAAGTAGAGATGGCTACAACTACCGATAGAGGGTTGTTAGGACTTGTCGTTCTGTGGTTAGGTGCGGAGGTGATGCAAACTCGATTACTCTAATACCGAATAAATCAAACCGGTTATGATATACGGAACTGTACTTATAAGGGAAACCCCTTTCAAACTATTTAGGTGATTTTAAGACGAAAATTCAGCAAGAATGCATATAAAATTATATCTCGAAACAATTGTACAAGCGACTAAATTCAGCAATGAAAATAATTATGCATAGATAAAGGAAAAACCTAGATGAAGCATCCAACGATGTTAAGCCAAGCTAAATACCAAGGAATGATGGGTAATGGTTGCGGAATAAACTAGGGTAATGAAAAGATATGTCGATAATACCTATAGCGGATTGAAGACGCGAGGGAAAGAAGATGGATTAGAAGAAGAGGATTAGAAGCCGGAAGATCTCCACGGAGGTTGTCGAAGAACGAAAAACACTTCTTCTGAAAATCTTATCAAGAGATGATTTCTTTTTTTTTTTTTGAGCAAACTCCTCTCCGAGAAGGGGAGGATGGGGTTACCATCAAGAGATGATTTCATCCATCATAATCTTCATCATCTTCTATTAAGGTTTCATCTCCCTTTAATATCCCTCACAAAGCCACATATGGAAACAGAGAGAGGGAAACACAAGAGAAGAGGAAAGGGGCCTTGGTTTTCGTGCCAAAGGAAAGAGGGAGAGAGAAGATCGCTTGGGGGGGGGGGGGCGTGCGGCTTGTTTCACGGGAAACAAGACCCGCGCGGTCCTGTTCATGGGAGAAATCCTGTGGGCTTCCTTGTGGGTGCTAAGGGCACCCCCACTTAAATTGAATCCCTTTAATTAATTAGGATTTTACTATGGGCACCCCGAATGCACTTAATTGGCTATAATGGTTTGAATGGCCTTGGCTTTTGGCTTCACCATCAGATGCATCATCTGACGCCTTCTATCATCTTGCATGACATTATTTTTATTCATTTACTTTAAAATAAAAAGTGGCTAACCTAAAGAGATAATTGGGTGCAACAAACCCTGCACCCTAAGATAGCACATATGCCAAAAAGTCGTAACTAACAAACCGACCGTTCAATCTTTGTCCGAAAACATGTGATGGAACCCCAAAATAAAGAGACTACGAAAATGAAGTATGAAAGTCAAATCGTAGCCAGATCAGGCTACATCAGTCACCCCAACTTCAAAAAAACTCGTCCTTGAGTTGTATCCTGAAGTCGTCACCGGTGGAGGGAACTGAAGAAGCACCACCATCATGGAGTCTTTGCCGTGTTAGGACTTGATGATGGAGGCACAGTAGGGGGTGTCGCACTGCCCTGTAGAAACCTCTCGGGTCCCACACGAAAGATGTGTTGTCGAGCGAGGACTGAAAGAGGTGGAAACGTGGATGGTGAATCCTGAGCAGATGGTATCGCGAAGTGCAGTAGACAACCTCCAGGTCCCTCGCAAAGAAATTGTTGACATCGAGCGAGGGTTGAAAGCTGTGGAAATATAGGTACAAGAGCCCGCAGACTGCAGTCGTCTCTGTAAGTAGTCGGTCTGTCCCGATTAAATCGATGCACTGTAGAAATCCAACAAACGATGCTCCGAGACTAGCTCTGACTGCTGTGGTGGAAACTCCACGATAGACGGAGGCTCCACTGAAGGATCCGCAGAAGAAGGTGACTCCTCTGAATAAATATCTGACAGTGGCGGGAGCTCCACGAAAGTCACGGTAGGAGGGGGCTCCTCCGTAGGCTCTGGAAGGGAAAATTCATTGCTGTAGAAATCTCCTCTGGTAGTGCTGATGGAGTCGAGAGTTTCACAGAAGGTGGAGATTTTGCAGGAGGTTTACTATCTCTGGCAATCCTCATATTCTCCCTCTTTCGCCACTTCAACTCTGATTCAATCTCGTCAATGACATAGTAAACTTCCAAATCTTTGGCTTCCAAGGATAAAGAAGGATTAGGATGCAAAAGCCAATTGAAGAAATGTTTTACGGGAAGATCAAGATCATAGATTCGTTTTCCAATGAGAGAGCAAAAGTGTAGATTTAACTTGGATTGTGGACAAAGGAAAAAAGAACTATGATTCCGACAAACCCGAATAAAATCTTTGAAAGTTTTCATTTCAGATGGATGAAGAGAATAAATTGAATGAAAATCTTTATGCATGTTCAATCGTAGGAGCAAAACTTGCTCTGATACCAACTGATGCAAACTCGATTACTCTAATACCGAATAAATCAAACTGATTATGATATACGGAACCCTACTTATAAGCAAGGTTTAAAATCACGGTATCGGTCGCGGTATCGGTCGGCTCTGAACCGGTATGTACCGACAGGTACGTACCGGTACCGGCCGATACGGACCGATACCGGTTGAGAAAAAAAAACCTGAAAAAAACCCCAAAAAAAAAACTTTAACCTGTCCGTACCGGTCGGTACCGGCCTGAACCGGCCGATACGGACCGGTACGTACCGGTACCGGCCGATACGGGCCAGGTATCGGGATCGGATGCAGTACCGGTCTCGAACCGGCCAAAACCGGTACGTACCGGCCGGTACGTACCGGTATCGGCCGAGATTTAAAACCCTGCTTATAAGGGAAACCCCTTTCAAACTATTTAGGTGATTTTAAAATGAAAATTCAGCAAGCATGCATACAAAATTATATCTCGAAACAATTGTGCAAGCGTCTGAATTCAGCATTGAAAATAATTATGCATAGATAAAGGAAAAACCTAAATGAAGCATCCAATGATGTTGTTAAGCCAAGCCAAGCACCAAGGAATGATGGGTAATGGTTGCGGAATAAACTAGGGTAAGGGTAATGAAAAGATATGCCAATAATACCTATAGCGGATTGAAGACGCAAGGGGAAGAAGATGGATTAGAAGCCGGAAGATCTTCACGGAGGTTATCGAAGAATGAAGAACACGTCTCAAAATCTCATCAATAGATGATTTCATCCATCATAATCTTCATCATCTTCTATTAGGGTTTCATCTCCCTCTAATATCCCCCACAAAGCTACATATGGAAATAGAGAGAGGGAGACGCGAGAGAAGAGGAAAGGGGCCTCGGTTTCTGCACCAAAGGAAAGAGGGAGAGAGAAGATCGCTGGGGGGGGGGGGGGCATGCGGCTTGTTTCGCGGGAAACAAGACCTGCGCGGGTCCTATTCACGGGAGAAATCCCGTGGGCTTCCTTGTGGGTGCTAAGTGCACCCCCACTTAAATTAAATCCCTTTAATTAATTAGGATTTTACTATGGGCACCCCGAATGTGCTTAATTGGCTATAATGGCTTGAATGGCCTTGGCTTTTGGCTTCACCATCGGATGCATCATCCGACGCCTCCTATCATCCTGCATGGCATTATTTTTATTCATTCACTTTAAAATTAAAAGTGACTAACCCAAATAGATAATCGGGTGCAACAAGCCTTGCACCCTAGGATAGCACATAGGCCAAAAGTCGTAACTAACAAACCGACCGTCCGATCTTTGTCCGAAGATAGGTGATGGAACCAAAAATCAAGAGACTACGAAAATAAAGTATTAAAGTCAAATTGTAGCCAGATCAGGCTACATCAGGAGGAGGAGGTGGCATCTGGATTTGATGCATGCTAAAGAGGAGCCGATCAGAAGGGGTCACCACAAAGGAGGAATCAGAAGAGAGGATCCCGCCTGAGCGGGGCCTCAATAATGAGAGACTGGTTGAGGAGGGCTCACTGATCGGTCATTGCAGCAAGAAGGATTGGTGGTAACAGTTGGTGGGTTCTCCTCGAGAAGGGTTGTTGGTAGAGCTCCTCCTCAATCCAAGAGAGAGAGAGAGAGAGAGAGAGAGAGAGAGAGAGAGAGAGAGAGAGAGAGAGAGAGAGAGAGAGAGAGAGAGAGAGAGATAGACCGAACCCCTTCACTCCCACCCTGTCCTGCATCCCTTTTGTTTGACCAACATCTCTTCCCCTCTAGGGTTTGGGTCCCTAAAAAGTAGGGGTGAAAAGTCCCTATATGGCTATGCCACGAGGTGTGCATCGGGGCAACTCCCAAATAACATCACACAAATTGAATATTTTAAATTTCAACTTTAAGCTTAAAGTAAAAGCTGGTTTAAATAAGTTGGAGGTTTGAGCTAGACGATTAGATTGCACACATACCTTGAATTAAAAGTCCAATCATCATCATCATCCAAGTCTTATCCCATCAAAATGGGGTTGAATATGAACACTTACCAAATTAAGAAGTCTCCGAAAAAGATTAACGTGGTTTTCTCACTTACTATCAACCTGATATCAAACCTAGGGGTGTAAATGGATCGGATACAGTGGATACCACACTTTCCGTTATCCGTAACCGCTTAGAAATGTACTTTCTGAATCCTTATCCGTATCCACCCAGATAGTAAGTACAACTATCTGAATCCGTATCCTCCAGGAATACTCGGATTCGGATAATATCCATATTCGTATTCATTATATAATATATGAACAGTGCGCCTATGGCTCAAGCCACTCAACCTCAACAAAAACATCTTCCACATAATATTTCAAGTAGGATGAAGTATTTTACTATAACTGACCACATAAAAAGAGAGTCTAACTTGAAAAATTATGTGAAAGTAAATAGTATATACTAACCTTTAATGTACAATTTCTTGCTTCTCGTTTAATGATCTCTGCTTCAACCTTAAACATGCAATTTATCCGATATAACCAAATTAAGGTACGACACAATATCTCTGCTTTGGTATTTACTATTTACTGCAACAGTGCAACATAGCCAGACATTGAGATCCGCTCTTGGATATACATGACAAATATCATATTATATATAACGGATATGGATATACGGATATCCATTTATATGGATAGTCCGTCTCGGATACGGATTATTTGTGTTTGTAGACACAAATTGTGTCAAACCCGAACCCGACTCACATGCACTGACCCGAGGGAAAACCCGACATGAACTCGGGCCCACCGGACCCGACTCGAGCCAAGCAAGAGGCCGGGTGGACCCATCCTCAAGTGGGGCCCACCCGGCCCCCCTTGTTCTAGAAAACCGTGCCCCTACCCTCAGGTAGGGGGGTGGTCGGCCATGCAAGAATGAAAAGAAAAGAAAGAAAAGAAAAAAAAAGGAAAGAAAAGAAAAGGAAGAAAAAAAAGAAAAATGAAAGAAACACCGCCATACGTGGGGGGAGGTTGCGTAGACGTCTACACAAGCGTGGATCTGCGCCGATCCCTCGATTCGACGGACAAGAAACGAAGCCGGGTCGCCATCGACTTTAAGTGCAAGATTCAAATAAATTCAAAAAGAGATTGGGCCATAACTACCCCGCCAGAAAATGAAAGTAAATAAAGGTTTATTCCCCCCATCAATGGAAAAATAAATCTTGGGAAGTTATGGGAGAGATATTAAAGGGATTCAAATAAATCTTCCCATATCTATCCCATCCCCCTTCACCTATAAATAGAGGGGGAGGGGGAAGGCTCAAGAGATCGAAGACGAAGACAAAAGCGAAGAAGTTCTGCAAAGGAGGAGATGCGCCCTTCATCGACCCAAGGCTTCATGAGGCTCGGGCAAGCCTATCCCTTCAGGACCAGCTTAGTCCATTAAAAGTCCTCATCAACGTGAAGACCCTTCCACAAGAAGATCACCCCTTCAACTCCGTGCACGAAGAAGAAAGCTCGGAGAAGAAGAACCCTTCGACTCCGAAGACGTTAGAAGCAAAGGCTGGAGAAGAAGATCAAAGCAGCATCACCCTGTCGTCTCCAACAACCCTTCAACTCCGAAGACGCCAGAAGCAAAGGCCGGAGAAGAAGATCGGAGTGGCATCACCCCGTCGTCTCCAACAACCTTTCAACTCCGAAGAGGCTAGAAGCAAAGGAAGGAGAAAAAGATCGGAGCGGCATCACCCCGTTGTCTCCAACAACCCTTCAACTCCGAAGACGCTAGAAGGAAAGACCGGAGAAGAAGATCGAAGTGGCATCACCCCGTCGTCTTCAACAACGTCCGCTCCATTCACGAAGAAGAAAGCTTGGAGAGGGACATCCGAAGCGTCGCTACACTCGTCGTCTTCAAAACAAAGCCTTCAACTCCGATCAAGCTAAAGAAGCCCGGAGAAGAAGAGAAGTCAAGCCCACGCCACAATCGTCGAGGAAGCCGGAAGAATAAAGAAGCCTTGAAGAAGTAGCCATCGCCGTTCGAGAAAAAGATCGAGTCAACGCCAAAGCAAAAGCCGACGCAAGAAGCCAAAGCAAAAGCACCGGTAAAGCCCGCGCCAAAGCAACGCAAGTGCCAAAGCCAAGCAACCATGCCGGTCACGAGCAAAGCACCGCACGTTCTAGTCGATACGACACGAAGCGCCAAAGCCTCTACCCGTCTACGTTCAAGTGCAAGCGCCAAAGCAAAGCAAAAGCCAGAGCCACGCCAAAGCTAAGCCAAAGCCGAAAGCCGAAAGCCGACGCCAGAAGCACGATCGACGTCGCGAACTGACGATCAAGGACGCTGAGGTCTAGCAAGGATCGAGGGAGACATGAAGACCGAGGAACGAAGCCAAAAACCACCCTAGCCGAGAAAGCGCGAAGCACGGAAGGGACAAAAGCAACGACGGATACTCTTTAGCCTCTCAAGAAACCCTCACCCTGTAAAGACCTCTGTTCTGGGAAACCCCTTCAGATCTCTCGCACGAATACCATGTGGAGACACGGATCAAAGGGACCCTCCAGAGGATCTCTCCCACAATCTCCTGATCAAATATTCGCCGCACACGGCTCACCACCCCCGAGTCCCCGGGTCCCGGCATTTGTAATCTCGTGTGTTTTGCAATAAAGATGACCCATATCTTTTTCTGCGCATACAGTGTTGAATACCCTATTATCCATATCCGTATCCGTTTTTGTCGGATATTAAAAAATGCTATCTGAATCCGCTCTTCGGAATACTTATTTGGATAAATATCCGCAAAATTCGGATACGAATACAGTTTGGATTCGGATTTTCAAATATACGTTTACGCCCCTAATTAAACCCCTTAGATTGGTGTAGAAAGCATGACCAAGAAAACTTAGCAAGAGAATAGCCTGTCGAGTATACTAAGAAGTCCAGACGTGGTAGGGAGACCATCTTATTTGCTACATAGTTTAAGCTCATGCAACCGGTGGGTGAACTATAAACCTGAAAGTTGAAAAGATTCTAGGTTCTCCTATTAGAAATTATTCTAGACAGAGAGTAAGAGGTAAATTTTGATAATTGTAAATGCATCCATCGCTTTTACATAAATTATAAACCTGAAAGTAGAAATGAAAAACTTTCCCAGAAGAGTTCCATTCTCTTGATTAAAAAAAATTCTACTCCATACTATCCATGAAATTTTTTGCCAACGTTCCATTGGATACGAGAAGCTATTCATTGAATATTTAAGTTAAATTGGTCTGAATACTCATGATCGTCTATTTTTGAGGAATTTGTGTCTTACAGCTGTCCATTTGTGATTATACACATCTTTAAAATTTTTTAAGATATTTATCATGCATAGAATCAAAGGTAGAAAAAGGAATTCAGACCAAGTTCTTTTAATATGTTTTACATGGTCCATTTGGAATTTAAAGAGATTTGAGTTCTCCTTAGTTTGTAAAAAATTTAAACTTAGAATCTGAAAGAAAACATAGGCTGCTTGAAGTGGCTCTTCATGGATAGCATTGCAATGGTGTTTTATTCACCACAAGTTTTCTATATGGAGAAAGGTGACATCAAACTTTTATCTTAAGAAGCGAAGATCAGCTGTATATCATGAATCAAGATGATGATGAAATAAGAGAAGTAGCTCATGATAAAAATCAGAATGGGATGGAACAATGTGTCCATGAAGACGCAGCATGAAGCCTTGTTATAAAGTGAATTTGATTGCCTTAATATTCAAAATGTTGATCAATATCTGCATGTATAAACCTTTCACATTTATTGCTTTACTTATGTTAGGAGATGACGACTAGGGTTTGGAGGGAATAGAATGATTCTCTTTGAGGGACTGAAGCCCAATATATAAGTACATGTATACACATAGAACCCGACCCGACTGTACATAGAACCCGACCCGGTATATACATTAACACTCCCCCTCAAACTCACAGTAGATCATATACCGAGAGTTTGCTTATAAAATGACGAAATCTAGCAATCATCAGGGGCTTTGTGAGAAAATCAGCAGTCTGCTCCGTCGAGGGAATGAACGGCAAGGAGATGATGTTTGTAAGAAACTCCTGCCGAACATAATGACATTCGACCTCGATGTGTTTGGTCCGCTCATGAAAAACCGGGTTGCTAGCAATTTGAATGGCACTCCGGTTGTCACAGAACAGAGGTGTAGCCCCAGAAATTCTGACTCCCAAGTCGAGTAGAAGACGTCGAAGCCAGACAATCTCTACAGTGGTGGAATCCATAGCTCGGTATTCGGCTTCGGTGCTGGAGCGTGCAACAGACTCCTGTTTCTTGCTGCGCCAAGAAATGAAAGAATCACCAAGGAACACACAGTAGCCGGTAGTAGATCGACGAGTAGCAACATCGTCAGCCCAATCGGCATCGGAGTAAGCACGCAGTACCAGTGGAGATATAGAGGGAAACAACAACACGATTGAGTGACAGTGCCACGGAGATACCGAATAATCCGAAGGACTACTGCATAGTGAATCGAGTGAGGAGACTGAATGAACTGACTGACAATACCAACAGCATGGGCAATGTCAGGCCTAGTCATGGTGAGATAAACGAGCATCCCAACCACCCGCTGATAACGAGAGATATCCTGGAGAGGCTCACCATCGGTAGAGAGAAGCTTCAAGTTAAGCTCCATAGGCGTGTCAGCAGTACGAGAATTAGTAAGAGCAGTCTTGGCAAAAATATCGGAGATGTACTTCTGCTGGGAGATCAACAATTCTCGAGCTGACCGGGCAATCTCAAGGCCAAGAAAGTACCGGAGAGGGCCGAGATCCTTCATCTCAAACTGGCTTTGGAGGTGACGCTGAAGGGAAGCTATGGTAGCACTGTCATCCCCGGTGATAATCATATCATCCACATACAGAAGTAACACAGCAATACCCTAACTGGAGGAGCGGGTGAACAGAGTGTAGTCAGAGTATCTCTCAACAAACCTAGCTGCCAGAACTGCACTGCGGAAGCTCTCAAACCATGCCCGAGGTGCTTGTTTGAGCCCGTAGATAGCACGGTGTAAACGACAAACGTGCCCTGGAGGAACTGAAACTCCCGGAGGAGGAGCCATGTATACTTCCTCGGAGAGGTCACCGTGGAGGAACGCATTGGTGACATCCATTTGATGGAGAGGCCACCCTCGAGTAGTTGTCACAGCTAAGAGGGTGCGCACAGTAGTCATCCGAGCAACGGGAGCAAACGTCTCCTCGTAATCAGTCCCATACTCCTGGGAGAAGCCACGAGCAATGAGGCGGATCTTGTGCCGCTCAATGGATCCGTTACGCCGAGTCTTGACCTTGAATATCCACTTGCAGCTAACAAGCATCACGCCTGAGGGACAAGGCACCAAATCCCATGTCTGGGTCCGCTGAAAAGCTTCAAGCTCAACTAACATGGCCTGCCGCCACTCTGGATGTAAAGCTGCCTCACGGTACGATTGGGGCTCCCGGTGGGTGTGAAGAGCAGTAAGAAAAGCCTGATAAGATGGCGAATAGGAGGCAATGACAGAGTAGCCAGAGGAGTCAGGAGTGTCAGAGGGAAAGGCAGAGTAGCCAAACCTGTCCGGAGAGTAGTCATATATGTCAGGAGGGTGATATTCGCGCGCCGGGTAGCGCCGAACAGGAGCAGGATCCATGACCGGGGAGGAGGGAGCAGCAGCATCAGGCGAGGGAGTACCAGTGTGAACCGACTCTGGAGGAGGAGCTGCAGACCGACGAACATAGACATGAGTAACAGGTGGTGGTGGAGGTGGCGAGGGAGACGGAGGAGGTGGTAGTGGTGGTGGTGGAGGTGGCGGGGAAGATGGAGGTGGAGGAGGTGTGGGTGGGGCAGCAGAAAATGGAGGTAGAACGGGGATATGGAGAGGTGATGAGGGCGAGGAGGGTGACGCAGGAGGCAAGGAAAGATCTCGAGACTCAGGAGAAAAGTATGGGACATCCTCAACAAAGGAAACATGACGGGAGATACGGATCCGGCGAGCTAAGGGATCGTAACAACGATACCCCTTGTGCTCCCGACTGAGCCCTAAGTGAACACACCTAACAGACCTCGCAGAGAGTTTGGTGCGCTCATGGGGAGGAAGAAGAACAAAGCACGTGCAGCCAAACGTGCGAAGAAGAGAGTAGTCAGGTGGGCTGGAGTGAAGGAGCTCATATGGGGTGGCACCGGACAGAGCAGACGACGGAGTGATATTGATGAGGTGGACAGCCGTCATGACAGCTTCAACCCAGTAGGAGTGAGGAACAGACGCAGAGAGAAGCAAGGCTCGTGCGGTCTCAAGGACATGACAATGCTTGCATTCGGCAACTCCGTTCTACTCATGGGTATGGGGACAGGACTGCTGGTGAAGAGTGCCGTGAGATTGAAGAATCTCACGCATCTCAGAGGAGCGATACTCCTTGGCACAATCAGACCGAAAAGTCTTGATCCGCCGACCAAACTGAGTATGTATCATAGTGGTGAATCTCGTAAAGATATGAGGGACTTCAGACCGGTGACGTATAAGATAAACCCAGGTGCACCTAGAGTAGTCATCGATAAAACACACATAATACATGAAACCAGAAATAGATACAACAGGTGCAGGACCCCAAATGTCAGAATGTACTAAATCAAATAAAGGATCAGATTGGGAAGCACTAGCAGAGAAGGGAAGAGCTAAATGTTTTGCCAGTCTACAACCCGTACAAACAGAGAGGGAAGAAGGACGCTCGACCCAAAGTGCCTGAACGGAAAACACTTTTGAGTCGATCACTCGATATATGATCTAACCTTCTGTGCCACAGGTCGGCATCAGAAGTAACAGACATGACAGACGCAATAGGAACAGAAGACACATATAGATGGTCCAGCTGGTAAAGTCCTCCTGCTCTACGGCCCAGCCCAATCCTCTGACCCGTCCGCGAATCCTGCACAACACAAACAGAAAGGGTGAAGGTGACAGTCAGTCCAGAGTCGCAAAGAGAGCTGATAGAAATCAGATTAATGTTAAGATGGTGGGCATGATGGACATGGGGCAGGGTCAGGCGACCAGAAGGATCAGAGGTAGTAGTGATGGATCCATATTGCGGAATAGGGACTAAAGTCCCGTCCGCAGTGCGGACCTCTAGGTGAGTGGGAGTAGGAGAACAGTCAGTGAGTACAGTGGAGTCAAATATGAGGTGACAGGAGGCACCCGAATCGAAGATCCATGGAGTAGTAGTACCAGAGGTGGCAGACAAGCCGTGAGCAGTTGCGGAGCCGGTGGAGGCTAGGTGGCGAAGAAGGAGCTCCTCGAGGCGCTGAAGACGGTTCGGCTCATGCGCGGAAGAAGGTGTAGTGGTAGCAGTGGGGAGCGTCGAGGGCTCTACAGTAGCCGCTGTACCACCAAAGTGGCGGAAGGAGGACGGACCACGTCCACGGCTCCGTCCACCTCGACCGCTTCGTCGATCGTCCCGGGAAGCAGGAGCCCAGCGTGATGCTTTCTCATCCGGACCCCAGCGGGGGTTGCATGGAGGACGTGTAGGATATTCACGCTTCATGTGTCCTGGCTCCTTGCAGTAGTGACAGAAGACAGACTTATCGGAGAACCCGGCCGCCAGGACGGTGTCTGAGCCAGGAGCAAGTAGAGGAGGTTGAGTACCCTGAGTTTGAAGGCGAGTCTCCTCATCGACCAAGGCGAGCAGGGCATCCTCTAGCCTAGGGAGTGGCTCACGGTGCAGGAGCTGAGCAGCGATGAGAGCAAAGTCCGGCCGAAGCGCTACCAGGAACTGGTGCAGGTGGCCCTCATCAAGGTAGCGCTGGAAATTCCTAGAGCATAGGCAAGCACACCGCTCCGGGATCAGGGAGTCCAGCTCATGCCAGTAGGCACTCATCAGACTGAAGAAGTCTTGAATCGTACGTTCCCCCTGACGAGCAGACTGCGAGTCACAGATAAGCTGATGCCGGCGTACGCCACCGCGCGGGAGAAACCAGTCCCGAAGATACTCCCACATCGCTCGCGCTGAGGAAGGCGACCGATGGGAGCAAGGAGCGGATGAGCAACGGAGTCCAGAAGATAGGCCTGGATGGCCTGATCGTGGCGGCGCCACGTGAGAGCGACAGCCGTGGTAGTAGTCGTGACTATAGCAGTCGCAGCAGAGGACACGGCGCTGTCGGCTGCGCTACTGGTGACAGAGGAGGAGCCGAAAGAGGCAGCTGGAGGAGGATCATCACCGGTGATGTGACCCCAAAGATCGCGACTGGAGAGCGCGGCCTCGACGGTGAGCGACTAATCAGGCCAGTCGCTGGCCGAGGACAACTGAAAGGTGGCCACCTTCAGCGGTGGAGAGATCGCAACGACGGACGGCACGGTAGGAGATGCCATGTAGGAGATGCAAAGGAGAGGGGAACCGGGAGAGGGATTGCGGGTGGATGGGAGGGGTCGGGGGGGCTGTCGGGTAGAGGAGAGGGGTCGGGGGGGCCGGTCGGGTGGAAGAGAGGGGTCGGGGGGGTGATCGGGTGGAGGGGAGGGGCCGGGGGGGGGGGGGTGTGATCGGGTGTAGAGGAGGGGCCAGGGGGGGATCGGGTGGAGGGGAGAGGCCGGGGGGGCTGATAGGCAGAGGAGAGGGGTCGGGGGGGCCGATCGGGTGGAGGAGAGGGGTTGGGGGGGGGGGGGTGATCGGGTGGAGGGGAGGGGCCGGGGGGGCCTGCCGGGCGGATGAGGGGGGCCGAGGGAGGCTATCGGGTGGAGGGGAGGTCGGAGGTGGGTTGCCGGGTGGAGGGGGGAGGCCGGAGGTGGGTTGCCGCGTGGAGGGGGAGACGACCGGAGGTGGTTGCCGTCGTCGCACGAGAAACCCTAGAGCTCTGATACCATGTTAGGAGATGACGGCTAGGGTTTGGAGAGAATAGAATGATTCTCATTGAGGGACTGAAGCCCAATATATAAATACATGTATACACATAGAACCTGACCTGACTGTACATAGAACCCGACCCGGTATATACATTAACAACTTATAAGAGGAAATTTATGGTTTTAGTTGGTTTGTGTAGCTCTGAGATTTGTTGATAAGAAAGTTGTTGTATAAGCTGAAAACAAAGTTTGAACTTCGAAGCACTTGAGAACTTACAAGCTCCTCTGGTTCAGTAAATGGGGTGATATGTTTCTGGTGATTCACTTTTACCTTGCCAGATATGAAACAGATGTCCTATGTGGAAGTCCTCTCTATGGGTGTCAAGCCACATCTTACCTCATCAACCATGGTAGCCTGAGGGTATTCGACATTGTGGAAGAAATAATGTATTAATTATATATGTTAGTGTCCTCATAAGTCTTGAGGATTTTCTTTTAATTTTATCCATGCACTTTTCCTTGAAAGATTTTCAACCAATTTATCATAGCGAGAGTTTGTGTGTTTATCATTCTGCTGCGAATCTTCATCAATTTCATTATTTGAATTTTAGTATAGGTCTTGTTTGAGAATTATTTGAGTAACAACTAAGAACAATACACTGACTTCGCCTTGTCTATGATTTAAGTCATAAAATATAGAAAAGATTAAATCATTACCTTGTTTCTAAATATCCTCTACCCCTAGTGATTCACAAGATAATTGGATAAACTGTGGGGTGATACCTGTATATGACACGATTTTACCTCGATATGTCTACGCGTCATTTTCTTGCATACTTGTCCTTTTATGTATATTTTCTACTAATTTTTTTCTTCTGTTTCTTTGGTACAAGTTCTTGTGCAACTTGTGTTGATGAAGTCAACGGAATCCTATATTCACTCTATATTTTTCTTTACACCATTCATTTGGGTCGAAAAAAGTCTTTAAATAATTTCTTCAATTTTTTTATTGCCATAAAAGTTCAATTTTATCTATTGATCTTCCTTTGATATCATGTGTATTATTTTGTTGGTTGTAGAACTGTATCTTTCAACGGCAAGATGGTTAATTTCGGAAAGAAATTGATGGCAGATCAAGTTGAAGAATGGAAAGAGTATGTTTCTTTTTTTACTCTCTTAAATCTTTTGTATTTGTTATTTAGGTTTAGTCACTTTGGAAAGAAAATTTGTCTATTGACATAGAAAAAAAATTCACGCAACCTCAAAACTTTCAAAGCTAGAAGAGGCGAAAATCATGCTTGCTTAGACCAGTCAAGCATGTTTCATTCCTTCATGTCCCTGCCTTCATCATGTGGAATCAAACATATTCATTGTCGAATGCCTCTCACTAGTAAATTTGTCATGATTATTCAAACTTGGCCGTTTGGGATTTGCTTCAGAGTGGAGTTCTGGTGTCTATTTCGATCTCTAAAGAGATTTAATATTTTGGAGTTATACTGTTTCCTCTTTGCTGTAATGCATAGTAACAAAGATATACTTAGTGTTCGTTGTTACCAAACTTTTATGGTATGAAAATTTTCTGTGATCTTTTTTCTCCTTAATTCACATTCTTCCTTTCACTATTCTTTTCTTATTTTAGAACCTTCAAACTTTTCTTCACTGGCTGTGTATGACTGTTCACAATCCAGGTGACTCCAAGCTAATTTGACCTACTCCGAATTGATACTTCCAAAATTTACTAGCACCTTTGATGGGGAACAAATCACTCCACACATGATTCTTGAGACCAAGCTCCGTTCCGATTGTTGGCCTAGTTGTTGGGAGCCCATTGGACTTTTTATTTTATTTTTATTACCTTTTATTTCTATTTTTGAAGTTTTATTACTTAAAATTTTGCACATGTCAAAGCCCGTTCTATAAGGATCCGTTTGGTTCGAAGTATCTGGTGCGGTAAGCTGCTTTGAGGTAAGTATTCAGAATACCTTAGGCGACTTAATCTGTTTGGTTTGAAGTAAGTTGCTTTGAGGTAAGGTATTCACCTTATCCCAAGTATCTTGGATGCCTCATAAATCAAGTATCCCAATACCACAAAATCCGTGGTAAGGCAAATACCGGATTTCACCGGTTGCTCCCGATTCCAATGCTACCACGGGACCACCACTGTCGGTTGTCAGACCACTGTCCTGATTTCAATGGTCCGTGCAAAAAGACTGCACGGACCATTTTCTCCGGTCATCGGGCCGTTGCGATCACAATCGGACCACTGCTGTGTGTATGTGTTGGGGGGGGAGGGTATCACAGAAAAAAGGAAGGCTCTGACCCTTATGCCGTCGGCATGCGCTAATGATTGTTGTGAATGCATCTACGTGCAGTGTGGCACAATTGTGTGACTATGACGTGCCCGATTCGGATGGCTCCAATCGCATTTCCAGTCTCCTATGATCCCCTCCCTTTTCAGTTTTCTCCTGCGCTCTATTGCTTTATCCCTTTTCTTATTTTTTTTTCAAAATATTTAATTTCCTTTGATGGAAATAGACTAACCTGAGCTAAATTTGTTGTTGAACCTGGGTTCAAATTGCCGAAACTGTTAGTTTTTGCTCTTTCTAAACCCGATTTCCTAATAATTGGAATATGTAGAAAGATCTGACTGAGAAGATACCTAAAGGTTTACATCTCCATCTAACTTAATCCGATGGATTGGATCTTGTTAAGATGTATCGTGTATATACATACACTCAGCGTATATATGACTCACATGTATTCACCTTATATTGGTCTATTGGCCTAATGAGATATTCATTCCATTCTCTCCCCAAACCCTAGCTCTCCATCTCTCTCTTTTCTCTCTCTCTTCCTCTTCCTCTAGGGTTTGTCACATGGTATCAGAGCAAGGTTGATCGCCGGCATCGTCAACGGCTCCCTTATCTCCGTCGATCCAGATCTCTCTCTTCTCGCGATCCAGATCTCTCTCTTCTCGCCATCCAGACCTCCTCGCGTCCGCCCGCTCGCGATCAGAGCCTGCCCCGCTCGCGATCCGCGCCCCGTGCGCCCTCGCGCGCCCCCGCTCGCGATCCGTGCCTGCCCCGCTCGCGATCCTGCGCCCCGCGATCCGCGCCTCTCCGCGCGTCTCCCCGTTTCTTCGATCAGCTCGCAGCATCCCTGATTTGATCCGGGGGGGGACCCTTCGAGCTCTTCGAGCCTTCCCTCTCTCCAGACATGTCCTCGACTTCTTCGATGACGACTCCGCCGTCTCATCCGGTGACGTCCTATGAGATTCCACGGGATTTCCTCCCGCTCGCCACCGACTTTCTTCTCCAAGAGGCCTCCGATTGGCCGGCATGGTCAGCCACGGTGGAATCCACCCTTGAGGGTCGCAATCTTCGAGGACACCTTGATGGCTCTTCCACGCTTTCTGCTTCCGATGCAGAATACGGTCCCTGGCGCCTTCACGATCAGTGCATCAAGGCCTACCTTGTTGCGTCTGTGGATCGTTCTATTCGCTGGGACATGGTTGGGCTTGCCACTTCTGCAGCGATTTGGGGTCATCTTACTGCTCGCTTTGTTGAGAAGAGTGGAGCACGTGAGTATCAGCTTCTCACATAGGCCCAATCGGCAGATTCGGCACAGCAGGGGGAGTTGACGGTCCAACAGTTTTATTGTCAGATGCGCTCCTATTGGCGTGATCTTTAGGATCTCGCTCCCGTTCCTGACCCGTCCTGTGTTGTCGAGTATCAGCTCTACCGAGAACGCCTTCAGCTCTATCAGCTATTCGCTGCCCTACGACCAGAGTTCAGTGCTCTGGCCGGTCAGCTTCTTCACCGGGACAGCCTTCCTCGTCTTGTTGAGGCTGTGGCTGAGCTGGTCACTGAAGAGACTTGTCTGCGTACTCTTGCCTCCAGGGCCTTACCTCTTCAGGGTGTACTTGCTGCTTCTCCGCCACCAGTCTCAGGCCCACCAGTGTCTTTTGTGTCTTCTGTCTCAGCTACTTCCTCCCATGGTAGACCGTTTTGCACTCATTGTCAGACACCGGGTCACTTCGTGGACACTTGCTTCTCACTTCATCCAGAGAAGCGTCCTACCTACAGAGATCGAGGTCGAGGACGAGCTCGAGGTCGTGGTCGCCCTGTTCCTACTACTGCTGCTGCCTCTTCCGTCTCAGCTGGCGAGCTACAGTCTATTCGTGAGGAACTAGCTCAGCTTAGACTCTCTCAGCAGTCTGCTGCTACTCCTGTATCTTCCAGTGCCTCAGCCTTCTCTGCCTCTCCTGGTAGTCCTTGTTTGGATACTGGATTCGGGCGCCTCACACCACATGACTCCGGATGCCTCCCTGCTCACTGCTTGTCAGCCTGCGACGCACCTGCCACCGATCCACACTGCAGATGGTTCTTGCTTAGCCATCTCATAGTCTGGATCCATTACTTCAGCCTCTGCCCCTGCTTGCCATCTCTCCTTATCCTCTGTCACTCTGTGCTTCATGCTCCCACACTCCATATGCACCTGATTTCTGTTAGTGCTTTGTGTGACTCTGGCTGCTCTGTGACATTTACCCCTTCCTCTTGTTCTGTGCAGGATCTGCGTGCTGGCCGACCTATTGAAGCAGGTCGTAGGGCAGGCGGACTCTACCAGATAGAGTTTCTTCACTCTTTGGATCCGTCATCATCTGGGTTTTGTGGCGTTGTCTCTTCTAATGCCGACCTGTGGCATAGGAGACTAGGTCATGTGTCGGAACCGTGACTTAAGAGATTACTCCATTCTAGGTCGTGGTCCTTTTTCATCTTTATCTACTTGTACTAGCTGCAAGCTCGCAAAAGCTGCTGCCCTTCCCTTTTCATCCAGTACTTCTCAGAGCTCTGCTCCTTTTGATCTTGTTCACTCTGATATCTGGGGCCCCTCTCCTCTCCCCTCTATGACTGGGTATTTATATTATGTCTCGTTTGTGGATGATTACACTCGCTACATGTGGGTCTACCTTCTTCGCCGTCGATCGGATATCCTCCAAGTCTATAAGGACTTCACCTCAATGATTCACACGTAGTTTAGTCGGTGCATCAAGATCTTTCGATCTGATTGTGCCCTTGAGTATCTATCAACCGCTATGCGCAGCCTTATTCAGTCCCATGGGACTATTTTCCAGCACTCGTGTCCTCATATCCATGAGCAGAATGGTATTGTTGAGCGCAAGCATCGCCATATTCTTGCGACTACTCGTGCTCTCCTTCTTTCTGGTTCTGTTCCTCGGCGCTTCTGGGCTGAGGCTCTCCTCACCTCAGTCCAGCTCATTAACATCACTCCTTTGTCGGCTCTTCTAGACGATTTATCTCCTCATGAGCGTCTCCTCTCTACCACTCCTGACTACAGCCCTCTTCGCACTTTTGGGTGCACCTGTTTTGTTCTTCCTCTCCATGAGCGCACAAAGCTGTCTGCTCAGGCAGCTAAGTGCATCCTTCTTGGGATCAGCACTGAGCACAAGGGATACCACTGCTATGACCCTGTTGCTCGTCGCTTGCGTATCTCTCGACACGTCTCTTTTGTCGAGGATACGCCATACTACTCTCCTGAAGCTCAGGATCTCACATTTCTCGAGGTTTCTTCTCCTCTATCATCGACACCTATGCCTCCCTCGTCGGCCTCTCTGGTTCCCCCGGCTCCGTTGACTCCTTCCCCAGCACCTGCTCCCTCGGCACCACTGGCTCCTTTGCCAGTTGTTTCCCCAGCGTCTCCAGGGGACTCCTTCGAGGCTTCCTCCTCTATGCACGTGCCTCTCTCTCCTCCCCGGGTTGTCTCTCCATTTCCTCAGGTCTACTCTTGCCAGCCTACCCCTGTGTCTCCGTGTCCTTCCTTCTCAGTGGATGTCGGCTCCCCTGCTGTTGAGGTTACTTCTAGTTTTTCGCCTCCTGTGCCTGCTCCGTCATTGTCAGTCGTGGATCCAGGCCCGCCTTGCTACCCTCAGCGCCAGCATCACCCACGTGACCATTTTAGCCACGACACTGGGCCTCCTGATCGTTTTGGTTTTCCCTCTGTCTGCAGTTACTCGCCTCAGTTTACTGCCTTTTTACTGCTGTGCACGCAGATCAGGAGCCCCGATCCTACTCTGAGGCAGTTCAGTTTCCTCAGTGGCGTCAGGCTATGGATGATGAGTTTCAGGCCTTTCAGCAGACTTAGACCTAGGATGTTGTCCCTCTGCCCTCTGGCGTTGAGCCTGTCAGCTGCAAGTGGATTTATAAGGTCAAGCACCGCCCTGATGGATCCATTGAGCGCCACAAGGCTCGGGTGGTGGCTCGTAGCTTTACTCAAGAGTATGGCGTTGATTACGAGGAGACCTTTGCTCCGGTGGCTCAGATGACCACCGTTCGTACTCTTCTGGTGGTTGCAGCTATTCATCAATGGGCCCTTCTTCAGATCGACGTGAAAAATGCCTTTCTTCACGGTGACTTGTCTGAGATTGTCTACATATATCCTCCTCCTGGTCTCAGTGTTCCTTCTCAGCACGTGTGTCGTCTTCGTCGGGCCATTTATGGGCTCAAGCAAGCTCCTCGTGCCTGGTTTGAGCAGTTCCGCCGTGCTGTCAGGGAACTTGGTTACTCAGAGAGCAGTCAGGACCACTCTCTGTTTGTCAGGTCGTCCCCGCAGGGCCGGGCGATTCTGCTGTTATACGTGGACGACATGATCATCACTGGAGATGACTCTGCTGCGATTGCTAGTCTTCAGCAGCACTTGAGGAACCAATTTCAGATGAAGGATTTGGGTACGCTTTGCTACTTTCTTGGTCTTGAGGTAGCATACAATGCAGATGGCATTCTGCTCTCTCAGCAGAAGTACCTTTCAGACATCCTTAGTCGTGCTGCCCTCACAGATAACCGCACAGTAGACACCCCTCTTGAGCTTCACTCGAAGTTACGTCCTACAGATGGAGTTCCTCTTTCAGATCCCACTTGGTACAGGTAGATTGTGGGACAGCTTGTCTATCTCTGCATCACTCGGCCTGACATTGCACACGCTGTCAGCATTGTCAGTCAGTTTGTTGCTGCTCCCCACTCAGTTCACTACGGTACTCTTCTTCAGATCCTCCGGTACCTCAGAGGGACAGTTACTCGCTCTTTGTTTCTGTCGTCGTCCTCCTCTCTCAGACTTCAAGCCTACTCAGATGTAGACTGGGCTGGAGATCCGACTACACGCCGCTCCATCACTGGTTACTGTTTGTTTCTAGGTGACTCTTTGATATCCTGGCGCAGCAAGAAGCAAAAAGTGGTCTCTCTCTAGCACTGAGGCTGAGTACAGGGCCATGGCCTCCACGACTAAGGAGATAGTTCACCTTCGACGTCTCCTCAGTGACCTCGGTGTTGCTTTCTCCGAGCCTACTCCACTTCACTGTGATAACCAGAGTGCTATTCAGATTGCTAGCAACCCGGTTTTTCATGAAAGGACAAAGCACATCGAGATTGACTGTCACTTCGTCCGACAGGAGTATGAGGCCATGACAATCTCACTACCTTTCATTCCCTCAGCAGAGCAGATCGCAGACTTCTTCACGAAGTCACATCCTACGCCACGTTTTCGGTCTTTGATTGCCAAACTCTTGTTGCATGATCCACCCTGAGTTTGAGGGGGGGGTGTTAAGATGTATTCGTGTATATACATACACTCAGCGTATATATGACTCACATGTATTCACCTTATATTGGTCTAGTGGCCTAATGAGAGATTCATTCCATTCTCTCCCCAAACCCTAGCTTTCCATCTCTCTCTTCTCTCTCTCTTCCTCTTCCTCTTCCTCTAGGGTTTGTCACAGAGCTAGAAAGATTACTTGAAATGCTTAGGAAAACTGTGATACAATTTTCATGATGTTGAGAGACATTTCTCCTAAATTTTGGATTCCAAGTTTTGATGTTTTATCTCACCTTTCATTTGATTTGACAAAAGTAACTCTTTCCAGCCTAGCATAAAGATCGAGGAAACGGTTGAAAGGAACACCCCCAATCCAAGTATCCTCCCCTACACCAATTTATTGGACACTTGTAGATATCCCTGACTTTGATAATGCCTCTCTAAAAAGAGGAATCTTCTCTGACATCCTACTTTGAGCATTCAAAACCTAGAACTTAAAAAGTATTTGGCACCAATGATGTTACTCCAAATATCCTTCTAGTCTTTTTGCAGCCTCCACCACTTTCCTAGCACTACTTGGTTGAAGTCTTTGAGATTGTTGACTCCCAAACCCCATGATCTATGGAGTTGCATACTTTGTCAGCTTCATAAGATGATAAGAGTGTGATGTACCCTATGCTCTCTTTCATAAGAAATACATATAGTTTATCAATACTGGTAATCGCCCAATATGGGACATTGTAGAAGGCCAAATAATAAGAAGGGATATGAGGATGCCCGATAGCTTAGCTGGTAAAGTCTCTTGGTGGTTGCACAAGAGACCTGGTATTCAAATCACGTCTTCACTGATTAAATACTGGTAGGTCCAGCCTTAACCCTCCTTCAGATAAGGTATTGAGGAGTATTCGAAAAAAAGGAAAAAGAAAAGAAAAGAAAAGAAGAAGGGATATAAGACACAATTGTATTCACAAGGATTAATCCATCTCTAATAGGGAGATACTTTGCCTTCTACGTAGAGAGCCTCTTCTCTACTTCTCAACTAATTTGTACCGGTCTTCCCTGAGAAGTTATCCACTTTGCTATTCAGGATACTAGCCATTCATGTCCCTTCTTCCACCTTTCTTACCATAGTAAGAGTTTCTTACCATTATATTGATCTTCAAACCTATGGAGAGCTCGAGAGCCCTTACCATAAACATCAGATGATTGAACCAACGGGGTTAAAGTAATAGGGATGGGGGGTAACCTTGTTTCAAACTTCTCCAATTTTAAATTGATTACTTGTTCCTAACATTCACCGGACGAGAGTTTAGAAGAGGATAACAGCCCCATACCTATCTATTAGAGAAGCTTTTGGATCTTTAAGCTTGAAGGAAAAAACCAATTGAATTCTATCAGACTTCCTTGTTTGTGCCTACAATGTCAAGGATGTTTATATCTTTAATAAAGATTTTATGAGTCTTGCTAAATTATCCATTGTCAAACCAAGGGTGATAGCTAGAACTTTTGACAAGCTGATCGGCTTGAAAACTGAATGGAATTGTTTCTTCCTTCGGATTCAAAATTATTTTTGGAAATTTTCAGGTTTGTCAGACTCACTTTATGATCAAAGTAGTCCTTCAGGAAGCGACGAACATCCTAACTGATAATCTTCTCGAATCTTTGAAAAAACAAAAACCGGGAACCATCTTGCCCCTGGGTTCCATCCCCATATATCAAATATTACTCATTTAAATTCTTCATCCTCAAAAGCGTAGTCTGGCAATTCATGATCAGAGACTTTGAATCACAGTTAACTTGACTGATGTCACCCTCTAGAAAATGCGCATAAAATAGTCCAACTTTTTCTTTGAGAATCTCATTATAAGAAGTTAAGAACCAAACCTCACTTCGTTGATTCAGATCTCGATGATAAAATTTATTCTCCTTCTTCCATTAGCTATCTTATAAAAGTAAGAGGTATTATCGTTCACTATTTAACCCATCTTTCTTGAGATATTTACTTGCACATCACTCCCTCTTTGGCTGGGATGTTTTGTAGCTCACTCAGAAGGGAGACCAAATAAGTCTCTTTGTATATGAAAGAGTAGAGGACTCCGCTTTGATGTCCAAGACATATATTTTCCTTTGAAGATTTTATTTATCTTTTTAATGTTATGGAAGTGGGCTCTCTCCCATTGCCTGATTCTGCTACACAGGTTCTTGAGCTTGTTCGATAGATTAAGAACAATCTTCAACATAGTTTACTTCTCTCCACCAGGTACCTTTGAGTGTCCAAATCCTTATGAAGCATCCATATTCACACATCAGAAACAAGATTTTGGAGGAGGTCTATTAGTCTCAGTGCTCAAAACAACTAATAGTGATAAGGAATAAATCACGCCATGCACGATTCTTGATGCTAAGATCCATTTTGATTGATGGCCCATGGCCTAGTTGTCGGGGACCCATTGGACTTTTATTTTGTTTTATGACCCTTTATTTGTATTTTTTGATGTTTTTATTTGTAAAATTTCTGTACATGTCAAAGCCCATGTCATAAGGGTTTCCTAAGTGTATTTAGAGTCCAAGTCGTAAGTGTATTAGGATTTCAAGTTCCTTATGTTCTAGGAGTCCTAAGGTCATACCCATTAGGAATATTAGTCTTATGGGGTTTTGTTTGTTATTTTTAGTGGTTTTATTTAAAATTTTGTACCTCGTAACCACTTTAGAAGGGTTTCCTTTATGTTTTAGGACTAAGACCATACCCATTAGGAATACTTGTGGGGTTTTGTATTGCTTGGTAGCTTATTAAATGGCCTCCAAAGCTCTAGTTTTATTAATGTTGTTAATGAATAAAAATATTATGAAACTCTTTGCTTTAAAGCGAGTTGTGATGGTTTGTCTTCCTCGACGGCGAGAGGCCTAGGGACACCCAGTAAGAGGTTGTACGGTGAGATTTCGTGATAATCATCTTCTTATCTCCCCTCTTTCTATCCATCAAAATCTTCACCCCATCACCTATTTTTGAATCCATAAAACCTGATCATAAACAACCCTTAAAACCCTTCGAATCCCATCTAAAACCTCATCAAAACCTACCCATAAGGCCATAACATGCCTATACCTTCCCCATCTTCCCCCACAAGATCCAACACTTTCGATCAACAAAATCTCCCAAAACCGATTCTGGACTTTACAGTCCAGATTTGGAAAACCAAATATATCTCCATATCCATTTCCCCGATTGTCTTCAAACTTTGGCCCTTTTTAGCTAACCCATAAACCTACCTCCCCACCAAATTTCGTCCACATCCACCTTCGAATCTTCATCAAACAACCAAAACTTACCAAGCCGTGAACAAAATCTGCACGTTTCTAATCTCCATTCAGTCACCTAGAGCGAGATCCTTTTATTTTGCCGGTACCCTTGCACCTGTCTACATTAGATAGGTTGTCAAGTCTAACTATGTGGTAATCCCAATCACCCACTACTAAAATTCTATATGAATGAGCAAATGCAAACCTTTTCATCTTGTTAGTCCTTGTAAATTGACATCCTCCCATAGGCATATCGACCAAATTGTGATCTCTAGCAAAATTAGCAAATGACTCCATGACTGCGACTTGAGACTACCCATATTGCTACAATTTTTAAAAGAGATCCTCATCAAATTAAAGTCTCCTCTCAATTCTCTATGTCTGTATGGGACAATCTAACTAATCTTGGCTTATCCTAGAAATCATCCCGCCTTATTGCATTGTTGGGACTAGGGGTGCAACTCGGGCGAGTTGAGAGGTTAACCCATGCCCAACCCAAGGGGTTAAACCCTCAACCCAAGCTCAACCCAACCTGAGGTCGGGATGAACTTCCCTAGCCCAAGCCCAACCCGAGGTCAGGTTGGGCGGGTTAGCTGAGTTGAGGCATGCAGGTTGGTCGATTTGAACATGGCAGAGTAGTGGTCGGGATGAACTTCCCTAGCCCAAGCCCAACCCCAACCCGAGGTCAGGTTGGGCGGGTTAGCTGAGTTGAGGCATGCAAGTTGGTCGATTTGAACATGTCAGAGCAGAAAAAATGAAACTTTAGCAACCCCCTTTTGTGCAACAGTGCAGCTCATAAAGCAGCCCATTTGCATTCTAATATGGATGATGATTCATCGTTGGATGGATAAATGCTCATCCAACGGTGGCCATTAGAAGCATGATAAATGTCCAAGTTGACCTCCACCACCGCGCGACTGCAACTTGGATTCAATGAATCAATGTTATTAAAAGCGCGCCTAGGCTCAGGCTCAACTAGGCTCACCACCTGCACCCATAGTTACCAAATCGGACATTTTTTTGAAAAAAACGCGGATAAAACACGTATCATTCCGAACTCGTAGCATACAGGAATAAAACTCGTATTTTTTAAAAAACGTCAATATCCGATGTATACGCGTTTAAAACGCGTAATACGTGAAGTACACGTTTTATACGGTCAGTTTGGTTTTTCACTTGGGTTCGTGTTTTTTTATACCCCGTCGGCTCAGTAGACACGGGATAAAGGGTCGGGAGACTCCCGATCTTGGCTCAGAAGACACGGGGTTAGGGTTTTATCCCTCCTCTTCATTGCTGCGATCGGTTTCCGCGAAAGACAGAGAGGATCACTGCGAGAGAGAGAGAGAGAGGAAGAGAGGGTCTCTGCGAGGGACATACTGTGGGCGTGGCATGCATCGGCTAGCTCGGTGATGCACTAACCACTGGGTAGTGCTGTAATTTTTATATTAGTTAATGTTGGAAAATGACATATATACTTGGTATAATTCTTAAAGTTTTTTTTTTGTTATTTTCCCTATGTTTTCTTGTATTTTTTTCTCCCGTTTTTGTCGTTTCTTTCCGATTTTTTTCCTTGCCGTTTTTTTCCCGTTTTCCGGCTTGGTAACTATGCCTGCACCTCAAAAAGCACAAGGTGAGGCTCTATTAAAAAGGTGCGCGCCTAGGCTCAGAGCTTTAGGCGCAGAAAAGGTGCGCCTGGTTGAATCCATGCACAATTATGTGTTTGCACTTGATATTTTTTGCAATATGATTAAGTTATTACGTAGATTTGATTCATGATTGCAGTAATCTTAAATATTGGCACATTGATTGAATATTATTTTTATTTAAAATTATTTGTTTTAGTTCTTAGGTAGGAGTAGGACCATATGAGCAATTGTGGGTTGGATTTGATGGCTTTGATATTATTTCAACTATTACAAAATTCAATAAAGTTCCATCTCTTTCTCGATTTGCACATTTCTTACTGATTTAGAAGTATACGTTCAAGCACACGGATGAAATAACACATTCATTATTTATTTTTCGTTTGCTATAATATCACATTTGATATCTTATAATTGGTTATTGAATTTGAACTATACATATTTGAAGATTTTATATATTTTAAATAGCTTATTTAGAGCCGTAATTCAAACCTTCAAGGCTACAACATTTGTATTGTTGCAACAACGATCTATCCAATTTATCTAATGTGTTAAGATTCATTTTTTTAGTCTACTTATGCATGTTTTGAATATATATATATATATATATATATATATATATATATATATATATATATATATATATATATATATATATATATATATATATATATATATACGCCTTACTTCAATCAGGCACGCGCCTTGAGGCCTAGGCTCTAGGAGACCTTTGAGCCTCATGTGCGCCTTGAGCCTTTCAGAACACTTTATCCGAAGGATGGATTCTGATCGTACAACCATTGCAATCTCTCTCTCTCTATATATATATATATATATATTTATTATATGCTATATATTTACTAAATAGTCGGGTTTAGGGTTGGGTCGGGTTGCTCGAAGCCTCTGCCCTAGCCCAACCCAAATTGAGCTCGGGTTGAGATCTTTCTACACAAGTCCTATCCATACATCTAAAATCCCAACCCAACCCAACCCTGCCCAAATTTTGGTTGGGCTCGTGTTGGGTTCTGGTTGGCTCACCCGAGTAGTAGCCCTAGTTGGAACCTTAAATGTAAGTCACAGTGCATATTACATTCTCAAACTTATTTTCCATTACCACGGTTAGATAAAAGTATGTCACCTTGGATTCTTGGAAACAAGGAAAATAAGTTATCATTCCCAACCAATGAAGACGCTCCCCGACGATCCAATAGCATTTCATGACTTCCCTGATGTAATACTCCTACTTCCAAAGACCTAATGAGTTGACTCGTAGGTTTCTCTATCTTTAATTTTTGCATACAAGCTATATCCTCATCTGTACCATGGGAAATGTTCTGGTTGACCTACGTTTTTCAATGCCATCTAAACCTCTCACATCCTGAGAAAGCAACCCTAATAGAATGACCAGAATCCCCCATTGTAACTTCCAACCAAACAACATGGTTAACAAAATGGTCGCTTTAAAAGGACATCACAGCCTTCAAAAAGTCCACATGCTTTGGAAGAACAAGAACAAACTAGTCAGGAACTTTACCCCTTTCTCGGTCCATTTCCCTAATGGATGCTAGAAAAACTTTGGCTCCCTCCACATCAGCCGAAGTTGAAACCCACAGTCACCTGTTATAAGCAGTCTCATTCTCCAAAAGGTTGCGTGGGAGGGAATGGTCCTTGCTGCCTTTGTTATCCTCTCTCCCACGGACTGAGCTTCTCAAAATGCCCCTTAAGCCCCTTTGCATTCCTCTCATTATCAAGTCTTAGATTCTCTTGGAATATTGCTTTGCAACTTTGATCTTAGAGGATGAATGACGATCAGTCTTCCTTTGAATCTTTCTGCACTTGGCATTCATACTGATATCTTTTTGGAAAGCGCTATACTAAAGATGTAAATACAATTAACTTTATGCAAGATTTGATTGTTTTATGTTGGTTAGATTATATAAAGTCAGTGCTTCCTGTTTTCTTTTTTGTTTCAATGTGGGCTCTTTTTATTTCATTCTTCTGATTTGACCAGATATTATATTAACTACAAGTTAATGAAGAAGAGAGTAAAGCAGCATCTTCAACAGACCCAGGTAGATGGAAAAGATCGTGGCCAGGTTCTTAGAGAGTTCTCAAAGATGCTAGATGACCAGGTATGTGATATTTTAGGCACCTGCACATGGACACATTAAGTCGAATCTAAATGATTTTGCTTGTGTGTGTGTGACACTTGCAAGTGAGTGGGTGAGTGCATTCGTGCACAGAAGCTTGTTCTTGTGCGTGCTGTGGCATGCCTATACATGCATGACTCTTGTGTATAATATGTAACTAAACGTTTGCGAGTTTCAATGTGTGTGCTTGATCACTCCGCTCAAAAAAAATGTGTGTGCATGATCATGTGTATGCATTTATGCATACTCGTTTTATTTTAGTGACTTAGATACCAAACCGGCAAGTGCGATATAATATGAAATTAGATTTCAGGAAAATGGATGATTGAGGCTTGCACATGCATCTGAACACTTCTTTGATAGTCAATCAAATTCATATGTAGCAGACCATTCTGGTAAATGTCCCTTGTCCTCATTGTACATTCATTAGATTGGTCCAACTCGCGGTTTTGCCCATATGTCGTCAATGATGCTAAAGAAAATTTGCTTAACTGATGTGGGAGGGAGCATGTGGGGGTGCTCTGATACCGAAACTGATGGAGGAGTATGGAGTGTACTTATTCCTCTATAATTCTGCTCAGTTAGTGCTTGCTTGCCCGCCATTATCTAACGACACATGGCGCCTCTACATGTTGAATAAGGGTTGATGGACAAAGTAAAATGTTTTCCTTTTTCATTAATCATTTCAACCTTTAAAATTGCTTTAGAGAACTGAAGAACAACAATATTGCTTGAAGTCTGTCCTCTGTCAGAATCTAAGTTCACTTTGGATATAGCAAACTACTGTTGTTAGTTTCTGGAGGTTTGATAAGAAGCATGCTATGAAGTATTTTACGATAGTAACAATATAGAGACAACTATTGATTTTTTTTAGCTTTGCGTTGTTAACTATACTATATGACTTCTTCCATATTTTGTTGTTTCTTTTTTCTTCAGATTGAAAAGATTGTCCTTTTTCTACTGGAACAACAAGGGCTTCTTGCTAGCAGGATTGAAAAATTGGGAGAGCAACGGAAAGTTCTTTTACAGAACCCAGATATATCACAGATATATGAATTACGAGAAGCATATAGGGTGGTGGGGCATGATCTTTTAAAGCTTCTTAGGTTTGTTGATATGAATGCTACTGGTCTTCGGAAGATATTGAAGAAGTTCGATAAACGTTTTGGTGACTATAGGTTCTCAGATTACTATGTGACTACTCGATCAAATCATCCTTATTCTCAGCTACAGCAAGTTTTCAAGCATGTGGTACTATATCTAACTAAGAGTTCCCTTCTCCATTTAAAATAAAAAAAGGCTCTCCTTCTTATCCTAGTTTTTTGTTTCAACATTTCCATCCTATTTCTGTCAGTATGTCTTTTAGTCATATTTTTTTTCTATTGCATGTAGTGTGAATTAAGTAGGCTATCTTTGTTATTAGGCACATTACTTTTGCTGAAGTGAAATTTTTCTGAATAAACAGGGAATTGGGGCTGTTGTAGGAGCCTTGTCTCGCAACCTTGCAGATCTTCAAGATCGTCAAGGAAGCTACCTATCCATTTATGATCAACCATCTGTTGCTCTGAAGGTTTATTTTCCTAAGTTGCTTAATCTGTTGAATTATTTGAGAATAACATTTTTGTACATATAACTTACAGGGATCTGAGCTGTTTTCTTCATTGATACTGGATTGTGATGCAGGACCCTGTCATCGAGTTAATAAATGCATCGGTAGACAAGCTAACAAATTCAACAAATTTCCTTCAATTTTTAGGACAACGTGCACTTATTATTCAGGAAGATGTACTGAGTGCATCAGAGGATCATGTGGACAACCAAAGATACCATTTTATGTCTCTTCTCCTGAACTTGGCAAACACGTTTCTGTATATGGTCAACACATACATCATTGTCCCAACTGCAGATGACTATTCATTGAGCCTTGGAGCTGCTGCTACAGTTTGTGGTGTGATTATTGGGTCAATGGCTGTTGCACAAGTGTTCTCTTCAGTTTATTTTAGTGCATGGTCAAATAAATCATACTTCAGACCTCTTGTATTTAGCAGTATTATGCTTCTTATGGGCAATGTGTTATATGCAATGGCTTATGATCTGAAATCATTAGCAGTTCTTATCATTGGTCGACTTTTATGTGGGTAAGTTTCTTATTTCTCTTTATAACTAATTGAATATTTAATATTAAAGATTTCATGATTCATAATTTGATATTATTGTCTTCATACCAGAGTATTCTGTTGATATTCTTGTATTCAAATATCGGGTTTATTATATCATGTTTGAAATTCAAATTTTTAGAGAGCCAAATATGTTACCTTAAAACTTTTTTTCTGAAAATCCGAGGAAATTTCGTCCATTAGTGTTTGGAATGCCCGATAGAGCAACCTACATAAGTTTAAAAGAAAATATAGTTCCTTTTCAAACATTTTTATTTATTAATTTTTTTGGCGTGGGGGTGGGGGTGGAGCATGGAGTGGGAAAGAGACCTTTCAAATTGAATGATGCTGCAATAGAGAATTCTCCTCTAAACGGATATTCGTAAATGTAGATGATGATGGGTATAAACAATGTTGAATGTTATGATTTTTTCAGTTAAATGTGACATCATGCATCATGGGATAGGTAATGTTAGTCATGAGCTGGAAGTACAAAAGTTGCACCTGATATAGGGACAAACAAAAGTATAAGGTATTATTCTGTAGTGATGGGAGGTGCGGTTGTACTGTTCTGATAGGAAACCTGTACAAGCCAGTATCCTACTTCACTACTCACTGAACATGGTTTCATAATTTGTATGTTGAATTTCTGTATTGTAATGTTCATTTAGATACTTCTATGCTAGTTAAATTTTCAAAGAATTGGTCTAAATGGATTACATTGACTTATGCATCAAACCTGCTTCAAGACTAAGTCAGATTCTGGAATAGATGCTACAACACTAGACTATTATATTTTATACTGCTATAATATATCAATTGTGTCAACACCAGTACCAAGGATTGTTGCTTTCAAAAATTTAACTGCCTCCATGCACTTAATTTTTTGTATTGATGATAGGTAATACGTTCTGCTTCCATTGTATATAAACCTCTGTCTCGGAGTTTGAGATTATTTTCTTTACAAGTATTAGTGTTTACTACTTGACACCATTCTTGTTGATAACTTGATATGAGATTATCTAAGTGCTGTTTAATTTGCGTGAAATTATGTTTTCTAGTAATATGTCAGAAACAATCTTGACCATAAGAAAATCTGTGAACCATGTTGACTCAAGTTTAAGCAAAAAGTTTCACACTGTGGCAGAAGTGATATTTTATACTATCTGAATGCTACATATGGTTGGTACAACACTTTAAACTTTGAGACACGCAAGAATGAGTGGTCAAACACTTGGTTTAGATAGCATTGAAGCTTCTTTATGTAGAGAATTGTATTGGTGAATACCATAGACACCGGAGTGTTAGTCTAGACACTAGAGACTGAATCAAGTCACTGGATCCACATGAAGAGGTCCTTGTGAACACAATTGGAAGCTCAGATTAAAAGTTCAAGTTGGAAGCTGAATGTTGAATGGTACTTCAAATTCAGAGCCATTACCACTATGACAAAAGTTGACTTAGATACCCAGTTTGCTATTTGGTTGTATTGTGCATGATTTTATATAGATGCTAGGGTCATCTCATCACTTAGGTTTATGCAAAATCAACTTAGGTTTAGAGACTTGAAATTATGGTTTATGTTATGAGATGGGCGGCTTTGTATGGCTGTCCATCAACCTTCCATCTTTGGTATTAGGGCTTCCCAAGGTTTCTTGGGACCCAAGCTATTCACCCTATAAATAAGAGTAGAACCCCAAGGGTGAGGGTACGTTCAAAATCTATCTCTCTTCTCATATCTTAATACGTTATCATCACGAGCTCGCCGAGCCCGACCGATCACATACTACGAGAGAGAGAGAGAGAGAGAGAGAGAGAGAGAGAGAGAGAGAGAGAGAGAGAGAGAGAGAGAGAGAGAGAGAGAGAGAGAGAGAGAGAGAGAGAGAGAGAGAGAGAGAGAGAGAGAGAGAGAGAGAGAGAGAGAGAGAGAGAGAGAGAGAGAGAGAGAGAGAGAGAGAGGAGAAAGAAAACACAGAGTAATAGATGGACGAGCATTACAAAAGGATCTCGCGACATCTACAAAGGTGGAACTCGAGGTACGACGACAAGTCTGAGATGCCAAAACATCACGAGATGTCCAATCTTGCTAAGCTTGAGTTCAAGGCTCTTGAGCTATCTAGAGATAATTATTCTCTTAGACTTTGGATGCTGAAATACACCTTCAAGCCAAGGATCTTGGAAAAACCATAACAGCTGGCAACACTATGTCCCAGCAGGACAAGAGCAAAAACTCTCATCTTCCTTAGACATCATATCCATGATGACCTAAAAAATGAGTATTTGACCATGAAGGATCCTCTGAACCTATGGAACTCCCTGAAGGAGCGTTATGACCACCAAAGGACTGTCATACTTCCAAGCACACGCCATGAATGGCTGAACTTGAGGTTCCAAGACTTTAGTCTATAATAGCTTATAATTCTGCCATGTTCAGAATAACATCTAAGTTGAAGATATGTGGAGAAAAGATAAAAGATGCAGATATGCTGGAAAAGACATTTTCCACCTTTCATGCATCAAATATGCTCCTGCAACAGCAATATTGAGAGCATCATTTTAAAAAATATTCAGAACTTACCTCTTGTCTCATGGTCGTTGAGCAAAACAATGATCTCTTAATGAAGAATCATATCCCCGACCAACTGGATCTGCAGTATTCCCAGAAGTGAATGCTAATTTTGCTCCGAATCATGAAATAGGCCGAGGCAAAGGTCGTGGATGCCACACAATCTCCAGAAGAGGTGGCTATCAAAATCTGGGTCTACAAAGAGGTGAAATTTCAAAAAACCACCAGAAGTGGAATACGAACCACCATAAGTGGAATGCAAACCACCAGAAGTGGAATGTAAATCACTAGAAGAGGAATGCCTCTCCCACCAGACAGGACAAAGAGCCAGCTCCACCGAATAAATCAAATCCTACTGATATTTGTCACAGATGAAGTCGGAGTGGACACTGGTCACACATATGTCATTCATCCAAGAAACTAGTGGAGCAATATCAAGCCTCGCTAAAAAGAGTTGAAGCCAACATTAATGAAGGTCCAGCAGACCGTTGGATGGATGACGCACCTAAACGTCAATGACTTCTTTGAGGACCAGGATGGAAACCCTATTGATGGAGATGCTTTCACTGCCATATTTAGAGAGATTCTAGAATTAGTCCAGAAGACTTGAGCTATATTCTATATTATAGCACTTATCTGAGTTATTTATGTAACTTTGAATTATTGAAGCACTAAAGCAGTTTAACTTATATTATTGCACTTATCTGGGTTATTTATGTAACTTCGAATTATCGAAGCAATTTAACTTATTATTGCACTTATTTATTGTCTTAATCCAATCTTGGGTTAAATTTTTTTTTATTCATCTTTGTTAAGGTATGGATCAAAGAGTTGAAATCAATGACACGATAACATCTGTCTGGTGGATAGCACGACAACCCATACTATTATGAAAAATCAAAATTTTTTCTCAGAATTGATACATAATCCAAGTATCCAACTACGGTCTCAACCATAACTGGACCTGTGCAAGTAATTAAAGGCTCCGGAAGAGCTCATATGATGCTAGCCAATGGTACCCATCTACTCATTCAAAACGCACAACACTCAAGCAAATCCAGAAGAAATATGCTTAGTTTTAAGGATATAAGAATGAATGGATACCACATTGAAACCATTAATGAAGATAACAAAGAGTTACTTTGCATTACTTCTACTGTTGGGAGCCAGAAGCTTACACTAGAAAAATTTACTGCATTCTCCTTGGGGTTGTATCACACAATAATTAGTGTTGTAGAAACACATTCTGTTATGAGCTAGAAGCTCAATGATCCAAACATCTTGATTCTCTTGTATGATCGTTTTGGGTCACCCTGGATCCAACATGCTATGTAGAATAATAAAAACCTCTCATGGGCACACTGTAGCAAACCGTCAACTCACTCTACCTAGTGACCATTTTTGTTCTCCTTGCTCTCAAGGAAAGTTAATCACTAGGCCCTCTTTTCTTAAAATCGCATCTGAATCACCATCTTTCCTACAGAGGATCCAAGGTGATATTTGTGGTCCAATTTACCCTTCTAGTGGACCCTTTAGATATTTCATGGTACTTATCGATGCATCTACCCGTTGGTCGCATGTTTGCTTACTCCTCACCCGTAATATGGATTTTGTCAAATTACTTGCTCAGATTATTAAACTTAAAACACATTTTCCTGACCAACATATCAGGTCTATTCGCTTAGATAATGCAGGTGAGTTTATTTCTCAAGTCTTTAATGACTTTTGTTCTTCGGTAGGAATCGATGTTGAATATCTAGTCCTGCATGTCCATAACCAAAATGGATTAGCTGAATCCCTAATCAAACGTTTGCAATTTATAGCAAGACCTTTACTCATGCAATCCAAATTACCCGTTTTTGCTTGGGGACATGCCATCCTACATGCAGCTAATTTAATTAGACTCCGGCCTACTACTTATCACCCATGTTCACCTTCACAACTTGTGACGGGCTGTCCACCTAATATTTCCCACCTACAAAGGTTTGGTTGTGTTGTGTTAGTACCTATACCCAAGGTTCAAAATTTCCATTTCGGTCAATATTTCGACCCTCTGGATATGGAAATATTTCGTTGAAATATTTCGACAATGTGGAAATATTGTGATTTTATAGAAATAGTGGAAATAATTATTTTTTAATGGAATTTTTCAGTGAATCTCTGCATAGTCATAAACCAAGTATATATACACAATTTGGAACACTCAGATAATATTTGTACACTATCTACGGGTGTAGAGCTTCACAAAGCATGTATTCTGCATTTGAGTCTGAGTCTTGTGCAGTCTTGTTTGGTCCTGTTTTGATTTATGTTTTTAAAATGGTTTTTAATCTTTTTTGTGGATAAAAATATTTTCAAAATAAAGATTAGTTGATTGTTAAAATAATGCTTCAAACGATTTTGAAAACGGACTTAAAACAAGTTGTGCAAGTTTGAAATCGTGCAAAAATTATGCTTAAATGCAAAACACTGTTTTTTACTAAGTCCAAAAAAAAGAGTTTTTATAAATAAAAGTTTTTATATATTCAAAATTTTCTTTGACAGACCCTGATTTTCTAGATGTACTTGTAGTTCTACATCTTGTGGAATTTTTTGAGCTAAAAATGAGTTGATTTAACTACTTTTCTCAACATACAAATTTTATGAAAAACTAAAAAACTATTTTCTCCTACTAAAACTGAAAGTATACTTTTTGATTCACTTGGTTTTTGATTTTTTTAATATTTTTATTGAAATCAAATGGGGGGTATTTGCTTTATGTAAATAAGTTGCTGAGAACGAAACCCCCAGTCCCCTTTTATAACTAGTCAGTCCCAACATTTTGGTGCCAAAATCACGAAATTTCTCGAAATATCTCGAAATTTCTCGAACTATTTTGAAATTCCACGAAATATCGCGATATTTCATGCCGACAAATATATCGTGCGAAATATCGCGATATATCACGATATTATTATGATTTCCATTCCGTTCGATATTGCAATAGGAATTTCGTGCCGAGGTATGAGAAAAACGAGATATTTCGTGATATTTTGCAAAATTTCTCGATATTTTGTACCTTGCCTATACCTACACCACAACGTACTAAAATGGGTCCCCAATGTCGTTGGGGAATATATGTGGGTTTTGACTCATCCTTTATAATCTGGTTCATCGAACCATTAACCGATAATATGTTTACCGCTAGATTTTCTGATTGCAAATTTGATGAGATAATATTCTCGTCGTGAGGGGAAGAAAAGAACGTTCTTGAAAAACGTCCCTCCTTTATAGAACGTCGGGAATTATCATGGCACACCTCCACTTTGTCTCATCTTGACCCTCGTACTAATCAATGTGAAAATGAGGTACGAAGAATGTTACACCTTCAAGAGATTGCAAATCAAATGCCTGATGCATTTAATGATGCAGCCAAAGTAACAAAATCATATATACTAGCCACAAATACGCCAGCTCGAATTAATATCTCAACAGGACAAAATTCGAATACAGTGGCAAATGAATCTACTATACACCTAAAGCGTGGTAGACCTATTGGTTCTAAAGACTTAGCTCCCCGAAAACGGAAGCTAAAAGATGTATCACACCCTAATAACACTCCAGAAGAGGTTATGAACAAAAGATCCACTTTCTCCAAAACCCCAGAGGAGGTTATTGTCCCTAAATTGACTATAGAAACCCCTGAAGAGGAAAAGGTACCTAATAATAATGAGATCTCTATGTTTCATACATATTCCAGAGAAATGTGGGATCGCAAAGAAATGATCATCGATGAGAAATTCTCATTCACAGTAGCTATTGAAATCTATAAGGGAAAAGATGATACTGAACCACATAGCATCAATGAATATCAACAAAGATATGATTGGCCAAAGTGGAAAGATGTTGTTCAAGCATAACTAGATTCTCTTGAAAAACGTGGTGTATTCAGACCTATAATACAAACACCAAAGAATGTTAGCCCTGTAGGTTACAGATGGGTATTCATAAGAAAACGAAACCAAAAGAATAAAATTGTTAGATACAAGGCACGACTTGTGGCACAAGGTTTCCTGTGGAAACCTGGGATTGATTACGAAGAGACATACTCTCCCGTTATGGATGCAATAACGTTTCACTATCTATTAAGTCTTGTAGTTTCTGAAAAACTTGACATGAGACTTATGGATGTAGTAACTGCATACTTATATGAAAATTTAGACACTGACATTTATATGAAAATCCCTGAAGGATATAAAATGGCTGAAGCAAAGTCAAAGGGTATGTATTCGATAAAACTAAGACGATCATTGTACGGTTTGAAACAATCCGGAAGGATGTGGTACAACCGTCTTAACGAATATTTAGCTAAAGAAAGCTATAAAAATAATCCGATTTGCCTATGTGTCTTTATCAAAAAATTCGAGAAAGGGTTTGCTATTTTAGCAATCTATGTCAATGACATAAATTTAATTGGGACTCCTGAAGAGCTAAATAAAACATCCGACTACCTAAAGAAAGAATTTAAAATGAAAGACCTTGGGGAAACAAAATACTGCCTCGTCCTGTAGATCGAACACAGTAATAGTGGAATATTAGTCCATCAATCAAAGTATACTGAAAGTATTGAAGTACTTTAACATGAATAAATCACATCCACTTAGTACGCCCATGGTCGTCCGATCCTTTGATGTCAAAAAGGACCCATATCGTTCTAAGGAGGAAATTGAGTCAATTCTAGGTCTGAAAGTACCATATTTAAGTGATATTGGTGCACTGCTATATTTAGCACAATGAACAAGACCAAACATTGCCTTTTCAGTCAACTTTTGGCAAGATATAGCTCCACGCCAACTCGAAGGCATTGGAATGGTATCAAGCACATTATGAGATATCTTTAAGGTACAAGTGATATGGGTTTATTTTATACTATATCTAACAAATCACATCTAGTAGGTTATGCAGACGCATGTTATCTCTCTGATCCTCATAAAGGATGTTCACAGACAAGTTATGTCTTTATGCGTAGTAATGCAGCTATCTCATGGCCTTCCACTAAGCAGACACTGGTAGCCACTTCCTCCAATCATTCAGAAATATTAGCACTTCATGAAGCAAGCCAAGAAAGTGTATGGTTGAGATCGTTGATCAGTCACATTCGAAACAACTGTCAAATCCCCCCTACTAAAAATAAACGCACGGCGATATATGAAGACAATGTCGCTTGCATTGCACAACTTCAGGGAGGATTCATCAAAGAAGATCGAACCAAGCACATTTCACCAAAATTCCTTTTTACTCATGAACTCCAAGAGCAAAAGAAGATCGAAGTAAAGAAAATAAGATCCAATGACAACCTTGCAGATCTGTTCACCAAAGCATTACCAAAGTCAACATTCCAGAAATTGGTGCACGGGATTGGACTTCGGAGGCTTCATCAAAATTGATTAAAATAATGTAATTGAGGGGGAGTTTTTCTTTATAAATGATGTAATCAGGGGGAGGGTGGTTCTAGGTTCGACATCCTGAAGTTTGTCAACATCCTGAAGTATGTTAGCATCCCAAAGTATGCTAAAGCGCGATGTACTTTTTTTTCTTTGGTCAGGTTTTGTCCCACAGAGTTTTCCTACCAAAAGGTTTTTAACGAAGCAGTATGATGCGCGTTCACCATTATTCCTGAAGAACATTTTAGTTGGTGGACATCCAAGTGTTATGAGATGGGCGGCTTTGTATGGCTGTCCATCAACCTTCCATCTTTGGTATTAGGGCTTCCCAAGGTTTCTTGGGACCCAAGCTATTCACCCTATAAATAAGAGTACAACCCCAAGGGTGAGGGTACGTCCAAAATCTATCTCTCTTCTCATATCTTAATAATTTAGAAGGTTTTACTTTTTTTTTAGAAAAATCAACTCAAGCTTTGATTCGATTTTTTCTAAATAGATTGTCAAAACAGCTTTGATAAATTGTACAATTGAATGTTTTGATTTGCCGATCAACCGCTATTGCAATACAGTATATTAGGCAAAATGAGTTTCTGTTCGATCGACAAAATTTTTCTCATGAACATTATAATGTTATAGTTTTCAAAACAAATAAAATTTTAAATTACTGGATTGAATGCTTTCTTGCTATAGATCGACAGTCTTTGATGTCTCAATACCATGAGGCTTCCTGAACATATCCATCGATATTATCTGATAGATCAATATTGTGCGTTATGCTCTAAACCTCTATTCCGTGAGGAATTTATTTCCTACTCTGGTTGGCTGCTCATAGGGATTTCAGAGGGATATTTAAGAATTTTTTTTGTACGAAATTATGACGGGGAGTAGGGATTTTGGTATAGTTGTTCCTTGCTTTGTATTAAATTATTTTGGATTTTTTTTTTCATTTCTCATGAATTGATGTTTGATCTTTTGAGTGAGTAGATTTTAGGTTTCCATGAGCGAGTGAGACCATCTACCTTGAAGTCTTTTTCCACCTTGCACAACCTTGAGTATATTGAGGTGATTTTCCGTCGACTAAAGAAGCCCTTGCGATGTTCGTGGCCGTAAATAGACCACATGGAGAAGAGGTTCTCTCTGAACGGTGCTTTGGAGTCTCTACGAAGAGGATCAGATCTTGGGAGATTCATGACATACAAAGGCAAGCATTGAGGCCATAGTCCCGAAGGTGGCAATGCCAATGAGTCCAAGCTTTGATAATGAGGTTTGTTGAGTGTTGTGTACTTTGAACCCTCATATAGTGGATCATGCACCTGGGCCGAAGGTCCCATGGATGTAGGCAAACTTTGTGAAGGCAAACCACGTAAAAGTTGTACTGTTTTTCTTAAATTATATAGATATTAAGATAGTTGGTCCTAGGAAAGGTATATCCCTGATATATGGAGGTAGGGTTGATTCACCTAATATGATCTTATAAGACAATATTCCATTTTAATATACTACTAGTCTCAAACTCGGGCAATGCCCGAGATCGAGAGAAACAACGTTTCAAATTCTCGCTGTACATTGCCCTCAAATCTTACGCCACCCTCAAACCAAGCTCCCACTTGGCATTTTTTTTCCGTCACCAGGTACAACCGGTAACTACATTATAATAGAGTGAAAGCAATGGAAGCTCTCTAATGCGATGGTGACACTTGAAAAACGGGAGAAGAATTGCATTCTTTGAAGGGGCCCCACTTGGAGCTGAACTTTCCCCCCCTCTCTAGCATCATACGGATGCTAGCGGACGTCTTCACACACTTCGGAAGGGTGTGATCTCATCATATGATGGGTAGTACATGCTTTGCGTGGGATTCCAAGGGGTTTCGACTCATGGATGTGGCCACAGGGATCAGAATTAACAAAAAAAAAGTACACTGCGACTGCACGGGATTCGAATCACCCAACTTCCCCAATCTGCATTGGATGGTTGTGATGCCCTCACACCACCTGTGCTAACCCCTGAGTTTTCCCCCCACATTCATGAAAAGCTCACAGCTTCCCAAACTGCATTAGACAACCGTGATGCGGTTGATTCCCTCCTATGCTGTGCGAATCACTGAGTTTTTTTCCCCCAGATCCGGGCGAATAATTTTTTTTCTTCGGAAGAGGGTCCATGTGGCACCGTATGAGCTAAAACATGGAGGCACTTGCAAAGGCTCAGCTTTAGTATATAGTATAGATGTTAAGCATTTGAATGTTGTTGGATTATATATAATCAGATTTGCTTGGTTGCTTGATATCTAAGATTGCCTTCTTGTGGTTGTCTGCATTGCAGATTTTATTACTCTGCTATGCATGAGATTATCTCTATGGTTGAATTAAGTCATGATAAATCAATCTAATTTTGAATTGCTATGGTGTTGGATAGACCTATTAACCCCTTCTCTAGGTCGGTCATCATCCTGTTCTGTGGTCAACATGACCTTCACTCTACCTTTTTTTTGTTATTGGTAAAAGGGCACTAAATAGTAAATAGATTTCTATCTTCTGTGTTTCATGGAATTGCAAATTAGTGGTCCTATATTCTTTTGCTAATTGTTGCATGTTTAATGTATCATGGTAAGTAGGAATGACGTTTATCTGATACATATCGTCTTGATTTTTCACTGGTGCTTTAGTATTGGTTCTTTATTGAAAATTGGTGCTGCCATTTTAGTACTCATTCGAGCATATATTTTTGCATGATCCAACAACGTTTTTTCTTGATATTTAATTTACCTCAATTTCAGGTTGGGTTCTGCAAGGGCTGTTAATCGTCGTTACATCAGTGATTGTGTACCTCTTAAAATACGCATGCAAGCTTCTGCAGGTTTTGTTAGTGCCAGTGCTCTTGGAATGGCTTGTGGTCCTGCAATTGCTGGCTTGCTTCAAACAAAATTCAAAATTTTTGGTATCACATTTAATCAGAACACTTTACCAGGATGGGTTATGGCTTTGGCTTGGCTCATATACTTACTATGGTTGTGGATTTCATTCCAAGAGCCAGGTCATGACAATGACGAGAACCAACCCCCAGACACTGCTGATCCTGGTGCGTTGAATTTGACTTACAAAGCATTATGGTGACAGTATAATATTTTGCTAAAGATAGGTGATAACGTTTTTTTTCCCCATTCTTTTGATCATTTAGGTCAACATTAATTAGTTTTTGCAAAGTGGACCTTATTTAACAAAGAGTTTACGAGGCCCCAACAAGGGGATTATCACATTTGTGTGGCAAGGCTAATAAAAGAAGAGACCTCGTGTAACGAAGTCAAGATTTGTTTGTGGAAGGGAGGAAAAAAACCTGGATTGTTGTTTTTTTTCTCTTTGGAACTTCTTGCTTGACTGAATCTTTAGCCTTCAATTGGACATGGAGAAAGAATTCATGTTGTGAACTCTAAGTAGTTGATTTAAGGCTTGGTTTTGATTTCCATTGTAATTACCATGCCACTTTGTAAGCTGGTCCAGGATCCTTGCAGCACATGTAATTTCTTTAAGTAACAATTAAGTATTTAAAGCATCAAGATTGATGGTGACAAGGCCTTGTCGAGTACTGGTTAGTTAAAAAGGAATCACTTATTTAGTTAGACAAAAGTGCTTGAAGAAGTTGCTTGCTTCAATCTGTTTCTCAAAAAAACACTTCCTTTGTGCCTTGAAATATGAAATGGTGAAGGGATAATTCGTTAATAAATCACCGTGAACTTTTTTTAGGACCAAGTTCTATAGAGAGAAGCTTTGGGGAGAGTAGGTGATTTACGTTCTGGAGAGATAAAGCTTGGGACGTACGCCATCAAGAGCGAAAATGAAAGAATGGTGGTGCAGAGAAGAGAGCCAACAGAGGGCAAGATGCTTCAGATGTAACTTGGTAGGTATTGACTTGGAGCCTACAAGAGCTTCTACTATATACAGCATTGTAAAGCATATAAACAAAGACTATGAAAAGGTTCAGAAGGGACCTCATCATTGAATAGAGGAAAGTCAGTGAAGGTTACCGAAGTCAACATCTTCTATGATAAGGTCATTTAAGATAGCCACTCTGATCTTAAAAGAGTATCTTTTAGTCTAGGCAAGAAAAGGGATTCACGGATGTGAGTTTAATCTTGCAGATGCAAGGCTTCACTGGGTGGGATTGGAAGGTTATAATCCTCAAGGCAACTTTCTTTTAGTAGGAATTACATGTCTGGAAGAGGTGGGAAATGCCATAGCAGACAAGGCCTAGGACTGGGGATATTTCTAATGGAGAGACATAAAGTCACACATATTAGTGCAAAGAAAAGATCTAGAGGTGAATCTCACTTAGAGAACTGGTGGTCTGTTGTTTCATTCTCTGATGCTGATCTAGACGTTTGAGATAATTTAAGATACTAATCCATACAAAGATTTATAAAGAAATATGGAAGAGAATTCTCTGTTCATAATGCCAGAGTAGGGAGTCAATACTGGACTAGATTTACCGAGAGTGCGAATGCGTAGAGAAACCAAAAGCAGACATCGGTTCAAAGGAATTTTGGTTGTTAAGCAGAGGCTGGACAACTTGATCTCGAGGATGAAGCAGCCGAAGTATTTTTCATATACAAGAGAAGGAACAAAGAATGAATAGGACACACAGAGAACAAAAGATGATCAGACTTGATGGAGAACCAACCAAGTTTTGGACGCCGGAGGAACTAGATAGAAATGGACAAGGGTTGGAGCTAGTCAACTCGGTCTGATACAAAGGTAGGTAAATGGCATTTTGGTAATTGTATCAGATTAATCGATGTGGCTTTAATGCAGGGAAAGGGTTCAATTTGATATTGATTATCGATGCGTCTTCAAAAAAATTCGTGAATTGTATGTACAAAACCAAAAAAGATGAAGAGTTGGAATTAGGATAATTTTTTAAAAAAAATTATAGAACCTAGTTTGAAGGTTGTCATATCGTGTATCACTTTCCCTTTTTTGTGTATCGTGTATCGTGTATCGTATGATATAGTTAAATTTATACATATGTATATATACATGTATAAACATATCAAGAAAATACTAGAACATTTAATATAAAAAGTTAAAGAGTAGAAGAATAAGACATTACCTTTCAATGTTTTCATTTCTCAGCAAATGTCATATTGGCCTATACAAAAAGTATGAGGTGCATACTTGTACACGAATGAAACCATGTAGAAGTATGATCTATGATCTATCTATGACAATCTTTATGGGCTTCAAACAGAGAAAATAAAAGGCGAAAGAGGGATGTGGTAATGATGCTGATGTAATGATGTAAAGACGATGTGCCAACGATTTTGCACACGGAGCAAAGCCGAACATCAAGATGTTTCTTGTTGAACACATTAGCCCCGATTTTAATATTAAAGTACTGGAAACACATAAAAAAGAGCCCGAAATGATCCAAAAAGATCTCGAATGTGGTCGTGGACATCCATGCACGACAAGGTAATAAACTAATGTTATCCCAATGCAGAAAAATCGCTGGGAAACACTGATAAATGGCCAAAAAAGATGAAATGAAGAACAAACTATAATGTTTTCAGTGAACAAATAAAATACATATAAAGTAGAAAATCTGGTGACGCAGATCAGGCTGCATCAAAGTGGATTTTCTGGAAATGAATTTTGTCACAGAAAGATGTGTGATATCATTGTAAATAGTGGGAGTAGGGAGAACGTGATTGCTAAGGAAGCTATTTTCTATTCCTCCTCTGCAAACTATGTTAGTGAACTCAATTAAATTATAGCTATATGGGGGTATCATAAGAAGGAAATAAATTCTGATCTATTGAAATGACATGATTTCTGGAACCTATTATTAAACATAATTGGTGTACACTAATATGAACCAAGAAGTACCTTTTTCGAGGTGTACTTCTGAACTATATAAAGGGGAAGGGTATGCCTACTTTTAACCAAGGATATATGCTTGTTGGTCTTTAAATGGTAATATTTCTGGTTCACCCATCTGCATTATTTTTGCAATCTATTGTGATTTCATGAAATAATTGATAAAAGAAATTGTTGAATACCCTTAAGATAGTGAGAGTGGACACACTAATACATTGAAAAGGAAGCTATACATGATCTGTTATAAAATTTCTGATTTGATGCTCAATCAGTTGACTTTGTATTGTTAAAGCAGGACGTGTGACAATTGAGGAACTGGAAAATGGCCTTGCACAACCTCTGCTATTAAATTCTAAAGAAAAACAAGATGCAGATGGAGATGAAGAGTGTGATGATAGTGAAGAAGCCTCAGAAGAGTCCCACAAAGCTGCAACTTCAATTGCTGCAGCCTATAGATTGCTTACACCATCAGTAAAGGTATTATATCATAAGCAGTGATTACAAAATTAACCTGCCTGGATAGAATTATAACAGTTGATTGAAAATTTTGCTGCATGCGTGGAATATAATTTAGATTATTCAATTATATATCTGGAATATTTTTGTCAAAATTATCATAGGGCAGGGTATTATGATTCAAGAGAACTCAAAACTATTTATAGCATCTGATTCAAGTACGAGTCACTCATTTCATGGAGAACCATCTGAGAGTAAGAATGTAAAATCCTTTAAATTGTGTTGAACCTTTATTTCTAGAACGAAACCACCCTTTGAATAATTGAATTTAAGTGCTAAGTACTTTTAGTGACGCTTTTATTCATTGGCAGTGATGGAAAAAGATGAGGCCATCACTCAAAACACTTCCTCAACTTGCCCTGGAGGGCTTGAGAAGGGTTACATGACTTAAAAAGAAGGGTTAAAACCTTTGAATAATTATCATCCACCATGGTATCCAGGTCTATGTTCAGCAGTATAATAGAGGTGTTCTCATCACGAAGGCAAAGTTACGCTTGTAAATTAAGTGAACAGTACCGACAATACAGCACATAGTCAACACACGTATACTGATATACACACATACTCAATACAGAAATCAACCTGAAATTTCAAACTTAACCAAAGATTCATCAATAGATGAAGCTTCACATATGGTCCAACAAAGTATTAGTCCAATAGGAGTAATTATGTACATGAAGGTATGAGGGAAAGGAGATCAAGGTTTTAAATGTTGATTTTGGTAAGTAAAAAAACTAAGAAATTTATCGGATTTCAGTCAAGTGTTGGTGGGACCTTTATACTTTTTCAAGGAAATATATCGGTGGAAACTTGTCCAGTTGTCCGATTTTGGTTAAATGTCGATTGATTTGGTCAAATGTCTTATGTTATGAAAAGATCGGAATGGATGAAAAGATATAATTTTTCTCTGAAAAAGATGAAAATTTTCAAAGAAATTGTCCGAAAGAAGACAAATGTTGGATTTTGGTTAAATGTCAATCATTTTGACCGACATATATCATTATGTCGGACCAAAATTTGGTACTCTCGAAAATTCGGACAATTTCTATGTCGTTCCTTTAAGAAAAAAGCCATATTTCGGTGATTTTTGAGGAAATTGGTTGACATTTGATCCCATGATGGAGATAGGATAAGATGCTAGGCATACTCTCACTACAGTAGCATCTCCAATAAAATACATGAGAGGTGTGGTTACTTAATGGTGAGAATTCCACATAATACGACAGGTGGTGACCTACCGGTCAGAATTCCACATGTTACTAGAGGTGTGGTCACTTACATATCCTTGCTTTGCAACCTCTACAAGGATACATGTCAAACCCACACTTCTTATTACTTGAACTGAGTATATAGTGACGAAATCATCTGAATTATGAAGTGATGACGGGGGTTATAATGCATACAATGATGTGTGTGTCTTAACACACACACACACACACACACACACACACATATATATATATATATATATATATATAGATATATATATATATATATATATATATATAGAGAGAGAGAGAGAGAGAGAGAGAGAGAGAGAGATAGAAATGCTATAATGCGGCATGCGGTAAGTACGGCACCGCACCGCAGCCGTCTGATGCATCGCTGCGTGCATCGCATGCACGCAGCGCGTGCATCAGACGGCTGCGGTGTGATGCCGCACGTACCGCATGCCGCATTATATATATATATATATATATATATATATATATATATATATATATATATATATATATATATATATATATATATATATATATATATATATATATATATATATATATATATATATATATATATATATATATATATTGGTCAGGATCCAGGGACACGCTACTTTGCCACAGAGTTAGACACGCATCTCCAAAACCCTAGATAGAGGTTTCAGAAATTGTTGATTTTTTGTGAGGGTGATAACCTTGCCTTAGATAGCATGTCAACAAAAAATCAACACATTCTAAAACTTATAGACTGATCAAATGTTGTCTTCAATTTAACGGTTAAAATGAACGGTCGATAAAGTTTTTTAGATTTGATGCACCTAATGGGTTTAGAATATGTTAATTTTTTATGGAAGTGCTATCTAAGGGAAGATGATCATCCTTACAAAAAATCAATAAATTCTGAAACCTCTATCTAACAATTTGGATGATGTGTTTAACTCTGTGGCAAAGTAATGTGTCCCTGTATATATATATATATATATATATATATATATATATATATATATATATATATATATAATGCATGTTAGAGTAGCCATGTCTAGAAAATTACAAGTGTGCCACTATTTCGGACATGTCTGAGCGTCCAAAATGTAAAGAAGGGTCAAGATATTGAGGGAGATGGAATGAAGAGAATAGATAGAGAGGAGAAAGGAGAGTTTTTATGTAAAACAAATTGTAAATTAAAAAACAATGAGAGATTTTATGTAAAAAACAATTCATGTTGGCCAATTAAAACATGCAACGTGGTCCCCAAATCTCTCTTTTTATTCCTCATCTAGCTGTCACTCCATTTTTATAACCGTCCTCTCTCTCTCTCTCTCTCTCTCTCTCTCTTTCTCTTGATATCGCCCAAAAACTAGTTGACCTCCCTCCTTCCTCACTTCCTCCCTTCCCCCTCTTCTTCCTCCCCTCTGGCTCAGGCCGAGCCTGACCGAGACCCCCCACCTTTCGCCTCTTCTCCTTCCTTTGGTCCTTCTCATCTCCCCCCACCTCCGGTAGCACCCCACCTCCTCTCTTCCTCCCCCTCTTCTTTCTCACCTCAACCCCCACCTCCGGCAAGATCCGACAAGCCTCACCCCATCGCAGCCCCACCCATACACCTCTTTGTGTGTGTGTCCACAGCCCTCCCACCCATCCACCTCTCTCTGTGTGTGTTGGTGTGTGTCCTCCCATAGTCCCCCTACCCATGTGTTGGTGTGTATGTGTGTCTACAGCCCACCCACCCATCCACCTCTGTGTGTGTGCGTATCTGCAACCCCTTATCCATCTATCTCTATCTTTGTGTGTGTGTGTCCATAGCCCCCCCTCCCCACGCATGTGTGCTTGTGTTGGTGTGTGTCAGTAGTCCCCCCCATGTATTGGTGTGTGTCCGCAGCCCCTGTGTGTGTGTGTCTGCAGCGCCCCCCCCCCTCTCCCATCCATCTTTCTCTATCTCTCTATGTGTTGGTGTGTTTGTGTCTACAGGCCGCCCACCCATTTGTGTGTCACCCCGCCCGATCATCCCTAGAAATCCTATAAGCAATCGGCATCCTAGGCCGAGCCCCTAGGAGTCCCATTGGGGACTTGGGGACATGACTCCCTTTGGATGCCCCCTATATAAACCCTTAAGGGAGAGTTTCTTGATGATGATGATGAGAATTAGAGAGATAGACGGAAGAGAAAAAGAGAGAAAGGGTCAACTATGAATAAAGGTTGGAGGCTCGGGTAGTCTCAGGCTTGTCCCACGTCCCTTGCATGTTTGTGGACGAGGCATCGCTTCTATCTCCGGATTCAGGATTTCACCATTGCGATCATGCATGAAAGGGTTTTGTTTCAACATAGGTGATTTAGAGATCTACCCACACAATTTAAATTTTATCGAGATATTGTATGGCATGATGATGAATTTTTTATTATGCTTATATGCCATGATATTTATTTGATGTTGTTATGCTATTTTCATGTATATTTTCATGGTTAATTGCAATTGAGGATGAACCATTCTATTTTGTTCTAATTATAATTTTCTGATTGCATATCCACAATAAATCTTACTTGGATTGGGGGTAGTCTGCCAGGACTAACCCTGTGACCTTGAGAGAATATTCAGATGCAAACCATACTTGGGATTGTAGCTTATTCTTCAGTTCACTAAATAATTGTTTGACTATAATGAGACACATCTTGCTAATATATGTTGCATTATTCTACTGCATGCATGGAGCTAAGTATCTATTTCAGTTTTCATGTTTTCTCATATTGATTGGTTGTTACTTTGTTAGGTCCAATTGCTGATCTATTTCATGCTGAAGTATGCAATGGAAATTTTACTTTCGGAATCAAGTGTCATTACGACATTTTACTTTAGATGGACTACTAGCAAAGTGGCAATTTTTCTTGCAATCCTTGGACTAACAGTTCTTCCAATAAATGCAATTGTTGGAAGCTACATTACCAACATGTTTGAAGACAGGTAACTAAAGATGCTGTCACGCTCATTGGAACTCTATTGAGAAGAATGGAAACCTGGTGCCATGTTTTTGCATGATCTATAGTCATAATATCTGTTCCATTGTTATGGAGATATATATTAGGAATGTTCTTTTTTATGCTTTGCATGCCTTGCTTCATTAATTAATGGAACAAAAAACAAGTTACCACTGTTGTCTTACATTGTTATCCTGAAATGGGCAAAATAAATCTCAAACTCTGGAGTTTTGGCGGAAGGGGCTGGAGGAAATATGGCCTTTCCGAGATTAAGAGGATATAGGCCGATTCCGAGAGGCGGATAATGGAGAGTGAGGCCCAAGTGGCACTTGCTCCCTTCAAGGAAGCCAAGTACACTATCTTTGGAATGCCCAACCAGCTTTATATTTTTCTTTCGTTTTGTAAGTGAGGCTTAGCCCTCCCCTTTTGTACGTGGTTAGATACCCTCACACCTCAAAACCCGGGTTGTAAGGGGAGGTCCACAGGGAGTATATTAAGTGGGTGATGGGTGCCTCCCTCACTGATGTGGGACTATTCGTCAACACTCCCCCTCACGCGGAGCACGCGTGGCGAGGATCCTCCCACACGGAGCACGCGTGGCAAGGTACGATCGGTGGGGAGCACCCGGAGCAGGAGCAGGAGACGGGCCAGCTCTGATACCATGTTAGATACCTTCACACCTCAAAACCCGGGTTGTAAGGGGAGGTCCACAGGGGGTATATTAAGCGGTGATGGGTGCCTCCCTCACCGATGTGGGACTATTCGTCAACATACGTGATGACTTTTTGAATGAAGGTATTCGTTTCTCTATGGATAATGCCTTTTACTCTGAATGAAAGCACCCCTTCCAGCTTTAGCCTGCTTACTCAGGCTTTAGTGAGAGTAGACTTTGCCTTTCGCAACTCGGAAGGATGCTGTGCTCGACTTGGATTCCTCTTTGAATTGAACTCTACCTAGTCCTTGGACCGAATTGAATGCAGAGGGGGCCTTAAACAATCTCCCCAACTTGGTGACCATCGAGACCTCATAAGATTTAGTCTACCCACTTGGATTTTTGTCGTCTGATCGTAGTTGACCCTTGCCCAACTCGGGGTTGTTTGATCCAGAAAACTTAACCGATCATCACACCTCCTAAGTTGCTGACGAGGGACTATTGGCCCTACGACATAATATGAGGAGTGTGGTATATTCTCCCCACCTGGTGACATTCTAGCCTAGCTCAACCCCGTCTGTCTTGAGGAAGTTTGAGTATGCATGAACCCAGTTATCACATCCTTTAGGCCATAGATGATGTGGCGTTGACTTATGGATAGCGAGAATTGTGCTATACTCTCGCCGTCCTGGGTGACCACCAGACCTTTGTTTGGCAACCTACCCCGGGGTTTTGAGTCGTTAATAACCTTACCTCACTTGGATTGAGGGTATCTGAGTATATTCAGAACTGGTTGCCCTTCCTTTTAACTGTAGACAAGGTGGTGTTGGCCTAAGAATAATGAGAGTCGTTCCATACTTCCCCTAACTTGTTAACCACCCGATCTTTCTTTGGTAACCTATCCCAGGGTTTAGCGACGAAAGTTCCTTGTTGAACGCTTCCGACCTATTGACCACGACAACCTCGTCAAGTTCAGCTATCAGACCAGGATTTGCTCATCAAGGCATGCTATGTAGCATGGATTCGTGCATTATCCCTTTGGCAGTCTTCAGAATCACAATCCATGAGAAGGAAATTGCAATATTTATTGATCATGGTACATGGATTGACCTACAGGTCTTATTTAGATGGTCTCTCAAGGTAGTTGTTGTGGTAGATCTTGTAATACTAGAGGATTAGCCAACTTCCCTTGAATGGCATGCTCAACTTGCTTCGTGCCAGCCAAGTCAGCTATTAATAGATTCAGTAGACGATCAACTTTGTCGACTCCTTCAGTTGGTGATGCTTTAGGGACTTGAAACACAACCGATGTTTTCGGTGGTCGTAACTTTACTATCTCTTAAGAGTGATTAGATGGTGTTGATGGATGAGGTTCCCGATTGTGTTTCGTAGGGTTCGACAAGTTTGCATGTTGTGTTCAGAACTTTGGTGGAAGTCACAATACTTACACATGCCGCTGCCATTTGGCTCAATTGGATGCGACCAGGTTAGGAAGGATTCTCCTATGATATACTATAAGATCACGTATTAAGGACGGTGAAAGTGTGTTCGCCACTGCCTAGGCGCATCTTAACGAAATTCTTCTGAACACATTTCTTGCCCTTTTTCTCAAATGGCGGAAGAGTCAGTCCTTCGAGTGTGGTATTTTGAGTTTCTGCCGACTTCTGCTTTCGAGAACGAGTATATTTCTCGACTTGAATGTAATATTGGATGCCTGTATAATTTTTCAAGATTGTGAGGCACCAACCTAAATAGTAAGTTATAGAAGCGGCTATAGTGAATGAGAATGCATTAGGATGACAAGATAATGTATAAACACTCTTCACCTTTGGTAGTTGTCAATATTCAGGAACTAAGACCTGAAATTTCGAATGAAGTCGCATAGTTAACTCCTCGTGGATGAGACAGAATAGACTGCTGACTATTTGGGCTTTTCATATTGCATTGATATTGGGCGACAAACTTCTTACCTTGGTTATTGAAAACAGAGATTAATCGAGCTGGCAGCTTGTCAGGCGGGGTGAGCACTAGATCAGTCAAGTTGTTGAGGAATGCTCGTCATAACGAATGCTTGAGCTCTTCGTAAGGGACTATTGCCTACCTAAAGTTGATGAGATGTTGGAAGGGATTTGTTACCTATCAAAGTATCAAAATGTTGGTGGAATCCACTTATGGGACCTCTAGCTGGAAAACTCAATCTGTGAGTGGGGATATGGACGTGCCCTGAATGGCTCTCCAAGCCATCTCATTGTTGTCTCGGGTCCACCTGTGGTCTCACTAAGATCATCTTTATCTCGTGGGAGCAGGGTTCAGTTGTGGTCATTAGTATCCGTAGGAATTTTCACTATATCGCTCTTGCTGGGACTTGGGACGTACCCATGATTTCATCCTTCCGACCTGAGGATGATTGACATTGCCCCCAGACATACAGAGGCAGTAAAAATCATTTCTCAATTGTAGGAAAATAACTTTTTGCTCTCGCTCTGCTAGTCGTCCGTGCCTCGGTTTGTCCTACTGGAAGGAAGCTGTTATCTTTTGTCTATGTGATCTAGCGTATGATTGAGTGATGTTTGGGGTTCAGGATGCAGGGTCATCTGTAAGTGGAGTTCTGCTGGTGTTCTGCTGGCCCGACTAGGAGCCTAGCTCGCACTTCTTCATTCTTGAGTTGCATGCTTCCTGCCTGACCATGATGGTTTGTTGCTGAGCCGTCAACGTTCTCATGAGATCTTGTAAGAACGACATTGTGACGAACCCTGGATGCATTGGGCCGGTTGCTCTAATGCTTGTTGTAAGGCGTTGCTCTTCTAGTTTTGCCTTGTGGTCACCATTGTTTCGTGGGAGAGAGAATGAAGGAGAGGGGAGTTCTAATTTCTAAAGATAATTGTGCTTAGCAACTGCTTCAAAAGCTTCGTGCAGATGGTGCCACAAAGGATGTGGAGGAAATTTTCCATTCCCCAACCTCTCTGAAGTCTATAACTCAACAAGTTTTTCATTCCTCCTTCATAATATTGACACCCTTTAGTAAACCAATCCTTGTTGCAGGACCAAAGATCCTAGGGTGTATGAACGAATATTGATTGCTCAAAGATGAATTAAAAAATATTCAAGCCACATGCAATGTTTTTTGTCCCCATACCTATGGCTCTTAGGCGGCTCATGTAAGAAGGTTCTATAACTCTCTAATAGTCATCACCAATCTAGCACGATTGATTCATTATGGTTGACTGTTAATCGTTTATCAAACACACGTTTTCGTGTTTTTAGGGAGTGCATGTTTTGACGTTACTGGACAATTGTGGAGCGACCTACGGGACCCACGACGCAAGCATGGGTACCGTTCCTGTATTATACGTTGCTCTTCCTACTACGAAGGGTGTAACCATCCATTGAGTCCATCCATCATGCTACGGTCTCCTCCACGATGTGGGCTTATCCCATGATCTGGAGAGACATTACGTCTTGGATGGGATGCTGACCCAATCTGAGAGTAGATAAGTCGATGTCATGGTGTGGACCGGAGGGAGCCCATCCCGGACTCCCCCTGGAAGTCAGTTGCTCCTCAAATCGGTGTCTGGTCTCTATGTGGTCAGACTCGTACTTGAGGTCACCCAACCTGGACCTCCATTTGAAATTGGTTGGTTCTTAAATTGGTCTCTGACATGTGTCGTCACTCGTCAGTGTCATGTGTTGGTTTTCCGTTTGCCCACATGTCCGATGTGGGTAGGTGTCCATTTTACTGCCCACAACATCGATAGGAACAATCACGTCTTCTTTTAATACAATTTTATATGCATGTGGATGCTATTCATGAAAGTTTTAATTTGTCGATTGCTCCTGCCACAATATTTCTTGCAATCCTATGGTCGATAATTAAATCAAAAACTTTTTCACAGAAAACTTAGTAATAAAAACATGATTTGTCTATTTACTCAACTATAGGTTCAACTATATGCTTGATAAGAAAGTATTTTATTTACACTTTCCAACATTATCAAGTAAAGAATCAGCCACGATGGTAGGACATGGCTGGCACCTTCCGCCTGATGCCAAACTGACGTAAGGCCCAAGGAGTTAAAAAATGAAATTATCTACATACTTTGAATAAAATTTAAAGTTATGTTTGTTGGAATTAACTTCTGGAGAGTTGGGATGAACTTATTAGAATCAGTTGATGAATACATATGCATATAATCGAAAAAAGCAACGAATCTTCATCAAATCAATTAGAGTCACATAATTGATGAGAGAAGAAAATACTTCAATTTGTTCATCAAAGGAAGTGAAATGCATCACTACTCCCTTATTTGTGTTTATATATAGCCCTTAAAACCAAGCCCAAAATTTAATCGTAAATTCCTAATAGACTTTGGACTTCCCTACCTATTGTATAATGAAATAAGAGTCCTTTAAATGTGTTTCTACTCAAATAGGAGTCCAAAACTCATTTTAAAAGAGTGACAAAACTATTATTTCGAGAATTATAATAATACGGGAAACCTACAGTGCTCTATGACTAACTAAATTTAAGGGCTTAAAGAAGAGGAAGTGGACCTGTGGACCTATTAGAGCAGGTAATCCGAAACCATTATGGAAATCTTATTGTGGTTAGGAATCCTACTCTGCATAGGTATCTTAGGTAAACTATGGCCACCTCTTGGAATCCTTACTGAATTAGGAATCTTATACTATTTGGGAACCCTAGTGGAACTAGGAGTCCGTGATTACCTATGAAAACTCTCATCTTCTCCTCTTAATTTGCGTCAACATGTCCCAGGCATAGGTGGAATATTTGACATTTTAGCACTTGGAAGTGAAGGTAAACTTGGATTCATGAATCATGATGCTTTAAATTTGAAGTTAATAGCTTGAGGTTGGTTTTTAAGATACGAATTGATAAGATTTTTCTATGCTATTCTAGACCAGGATCAGATAGTGGCTAATATCAGTAAATGCCATAATATTAGGTTGGTAGATAATAGTAATCCATATCATACATCAATTTAACACCAATTGCAAAAAAAACTAAGTTTCTATGCATGCTGGCTAAATATTAAAGCAAAGGATGCTTGATAGATGTAACTTTGGCTTTTGGCATACAATTCATGGCAATTATTTCACGTCGTCAATTCATTCCTTTCTATGGTTGATATTTTGTAGGCAAATCTTGCTAGCATCGGAAATTATGGTGTTAGTTGGTGTAGCCTTGAGCTTCCATGTCACAAGCTCGTATTCAGTGCCACAATATGTCTGCTCGGCACTTATCACATTCGTTTCCGCCGAAGTTCTTGAAGGTAATATTTGACTGTTTTAATTGGAAGATAAATGAATATTCTATAACCAATACCACATGATTTATTCTTTTTAGTAATTTCAGAAGTATAAAATTATCATAGCTTTTTAAGAGTTCATTATCATTACATTTGAGACTAAATCTGCGTATTGATATTTCACCCAATTCTTTTGATATTTCCATCTGTCGGTTGCCTATATCTGTTGAATTATTAAAAAAGAATGAGTGGAAATATCACTTCCCTTATAATTTTTACTTATCAATTGCCATAGGATTTCCTTTTAAGCTCCTTAAACTACTCTTTATCGTGGTGAGGAATAAAGCTCTCAAAGTCAATTTATGCACTTTCTAGTTTAATAGTCATATCAAAGTATCCAATGTGTGTCATCTTCTCGTTCTTTTTATTTTATCAAATGAGAGAGAGAGAGAGAGAGGCTAGGGTTTTGGGATGGGGCTAATGAGCCAATATGTAGAGTACATGTGTGTCCTCATGTAACGCTCACATACACAGGAAAGATGTATATGAAGGGTATACACATGATTAACAACAATGAAATGATGTAGATTGTATTGTGCATCACTGATACACCTTATGCTCAGACAATTAGAAGTTTTATGCGGCACTGCGACTGTTCATTACGATAGTTGGTGTCTATATAATTCTCACCATTGTACTAAGTTACAAGCATGCATAAACAGTAAATATAGTAGGATTTTAATCAGATTAAATGAATCAAACACCATCCTCAGTCTTCTGTTGCTGCTAATCAATGCAGGGGTTAACCTATCCCTCCTATCTCGGGTCATGTCGACACGTCTTGCCCGAGGAACCTACAACGGCGGGCTGCTGTCCACAGAAGCTGGAACGCTGGCTCGGGTGGTTGCGGATGGGACGATCACATTGGCGGGCTATTTGGGCGAAGACCGGCTCCTTAACGTCACCCTGCTCCCTTCGCTACTGATCTGTATCGCCTCGATCGCTGCCACCTTCTTTACGTACAACACTCTCTACTGATCGGTGGACGCTTCACAAGATCTCCCTCACGTTGCGTAGGTTGCATATAAGTAGCTTATTGATTTATTTGACCTTCATTCGATCTGTATTTTTTTCGGAAGGTGCCGATGTTTTCTAAGTTAAGAATGCCTATTGTTTTGTCATGGTATTTTCGATGTAATGGAGATTATCTTCTCCCTGATCTTGATGATGCCAAGTACAGATGTATTTTTGAATGATTTGTCAACAACATTTTTTGTTTTTTTGAGAACCCTCCTAATGGAGGGAGGGTTAGGCAGCCCCCGACCAGATATTACTAAAATAGAGAAGTCAGGCTACAATGCTGTTACAGAGCTTCCGAGCCGCCTCATTAAAGGGCCCAACCCGTGGAATGATCCAAAGTTTGAATATCAACACCACCGATCTTCTCAGCTCGTCGTCTCTCGCTGCCTTGCTATTGAAGATCCTGTTGTTTCTTTCAAGCCAAAATACCTAGAGAATGCCCATAGCCAAAATGTGTCATGTAGGTCTGACAGGCTTCTGCACCCTCCTCCACAAGGACCATAACGCCTTTAGGTTCCTCGGATGGGACTTAATTCCACACAAGCTCTCAAAATGCTCCCAAACCTTCCTCGCTAATGGACAGCTGATAAGAAGATGAGAGGCGGTTTCATATGTGGTGTGATGGGTGCAGGACTGCTCCGTGACATGTGGGTTCCTCCTCTTCACCAAAGTCACCTTTGTTAAAATCTTGTAACTAGAAGCCAGGAGGGAGAAAATCTTCACCTTTGTGGGGGTCTTCGCTCTCCAGATTTCTCTCGGCGGTAGGAAGTCTACTGATAGAAAGATTTCACTGAGAATATGCCTAAAGAGTGCGATCACAATTGCCCTTGTTTGCCGAAGGCCTAAAGGTAGCAGAGCTGATAGTACTGCCATCAGATCATCTCTCTCTCTCTCTCTCTCTCTCTCTCTCTCTCTCTCTCTCTCTCTCTCTCTCTCTCTCTCTCTCTCTCTCTCTCTCTCTCTCTCTCTCTCTCTCTCTCTCTCTCTCTCGGGTGGCGAAAATCGAATAACCCAACGGCAAGCTCCCCCTACTAGGCGCGCCTGAGAGTGGACCAAGCCCCCACGGTTGTAGGAACTACCTGTCCCATCAACTCCTCTCCGGAGAAAGAACCTCCTAATATTGTCAATTCTTTCTATAACCCAAGTCGGGAAGTAAAAGAAAGCAAGGTAGAAAAAAAGGCTGTTGGCCATGGATTCGCCATCAATTCTTTCTATAACCCAAGTCAGGAAGAAGTTTAGTTATTCGAGGCTAAGCCCAGGATTAGCCAGTAAGATCTCTATAAAAACGGTTAAATGATTTTTCAGCATGGTTTGAAATATTAGAGTTTTCAATGGCTGTTGGCGTTTTAGTTTACGAAGGTACTTGCTCAATTCATGGCATCAAGATTTAAAATCCTCCATTAGTTGTATTTAGGACTTTAGAATGGAATTTTACCGAAGCTTCACAATCGGAGAACTGTAAAGTTCTCCTATATACAAAATTTTCAAGCTCCACCATAATAGGTGGGATTTTAAAGTGCACGATGACTACCTCTGGAGATTGGCGGCTAAGTCCAACCGTTGGTGGTGATCAACTCCGGCGACCAACTCAGCAACTGGATGCCAACTCTGCGACCGGTGGCCAACTCCAGTCACCTCCGGCGATCACCTCTTGTGATAAGTGACCAACGCCGACGACCACCGGTAGCCATTTCTGCCTTTCGGTTCTGGTGACCGGCGGTCGGCTGCTGCCTCCAATGATCATATCCTATCGGCAACTCTCGTACATGGACTTGGGGAATTTTAGTGGACTGGGCTTGAGAATTTGAAGTCCTTGGAGACTTTGAGAAAATGAACATAGAGTGTTTTTTTTTTTTTGAGAAATCACTCTCAATAAATGAGGGGGGGTGTTGGCCTAGACCCCAACTAGTAGATTAAGTAAGGGAGAAAGTACAAGGGGAAAGGGGAAAAAGGTGGACAAACCATCCGTTACATCAAGAAATGAGAGAAGCCTTTGTAGGAGGAGCCAGCTGTAGTGCCCAGAGATGGGATAACGCCCTGATCGAATCCATCACTCTTTCTGTAGTAAGGAACTTCTGTTGGAAGATCCGTATGTTCTTCTCTAGCCAGATTTCCCAGCTGATCGTTATTGCCAACAAGTCCGAGACCTTTCTCTTAGGCAGATGGATGTGTCTCTTCCTCCAAGGGCCCCAGAGAGAGGATAGAGAAATAGGGTGGGAATGGATATTGAATTTCAATCGAAAATGCCTCCAAATTTCTCTTGAAAAGGCACAGCGGATGAGTAGGTGGTCAGAGGTCTCGACTGCCATCCAGCATAGCGGGCAATTTGTATCAGAAATTGAAGGGTGATTCCTCTTGATCAAGTTCACTTTTGTGAGAATTTTATCCTTAGTGGCTAGCCGCACAAAGATCTTTGTCTCGAGGGACATTTAATTTTCCAGATATGCTTCGCCAGGGGGTAATTCACTCCTCCAAAGTTGATGAACTGGTAAAAGGAGCTCACTGAAAAATTATCATTTGTGGTCCATCGCCAACATAGAGTTTATTGGAACCCAAAGCTCATTGATTCAAAACTAGTGGACTATGGGCGGTGTTCGAACGTGCAGCTAAATGTACGGGCCTTCGGATTAATCCTGCCAAATCAAGCAACAAATTTTCGAAGAGTGTGCAAGGGCATCTGCGAAAAGGGTGGTGGAGGCCTTGAACATGCAGGAAGCTGGATGCATCTTGGTGTCCCCATTGATAATGCTAGGGTTCCCTCGTCGCAATTTCAGTTTATGTTGAATAAGCTGGATGCAAGGTGGCAGGGTGGCAAGCTAAACTGCTGACTCAAGCGCGGAGATCCGGGACACGTACACCCTACTAAAGATGGATCGGAGACACTTGGGCGGAGGAAGGCCTCTACATCTTATTTCACAGGAAACCATTACAAAAGATAGGAGCCATGCGAGGGGGTCTACAGCTACCAACCTTTCTGATGATTCAAACCCAACAAGAGGTAGATGTTGGAGGATTAGTCCCACCTTAGTATAGGAGAGGGCAGAAACGATCCTTATATGTATACGATCATAGACGGAACTACATAGAGACCAAGGGGAGCCATGGCCCTCCCTAAATTTTGGATTGGGTAAATAACACTTTACCCCCCTCAAAGACAGAACTACACATAGACCAATTCAATGGGGGCCATGGCCCCCCCCCCTAAATTTTGGGTTGGGTACATTACACTTTGCTCGTTTAGCTCAAAAACACTTAACCCCCCTATAGTTTAAAAACTAAATTTTGCCTCCATCAGTTCAGTTTTAATCATATAAAATTTATCAAATGAGGAAATAAGTAGTTGACAAAAGAGGGGGGGGGGGGGGGGGGGGGGGGTATTGTGCTAACATTTCAAACTTTAGGGTGCGATTTGGAACAAAATAAACTAAGTGGGGGCAAAGTGTAGTTTATTCTTTTGGATTTATCTCTCTCTCTCTCTCTCTCTCTCTCTCTCTCTCTCTCTCTCTCTCTCTCTCTCTCTCTCTCTCTCTCTCTCTCTCTCTCTGAATTTTTTCCATTGAATTGGTGAAAGAATATTTGGCTCATGTTTTGGCCCCCCCATAGATGAAATCCTGGTTCCATCCCTGTATACGATGGGATAGAGAAAATCTCACAGTAGCCACGCTAGTATACATTCTGACATAGCCCTAGGAGGGGGCCAGATGGATTCCTGACAAGTACGATCTGTTGATAGATAACTGGCAGAATGGTATAGAGGGTAAGGTCTCATCTTAGATGGATGGACTAAGGACTAAAAGAATTATTTAAGCTTCAACATACATTGATGCTAGGTTCATTCGACCATTGGGGTAGTGATTTTGAGCTTCTACATGCTTTATCGCCGTGATTGTATTCCAAACAGTCAAGCATACCATACAATACATTTGGATAAATTTTTTAAAATTTATGCTATAAAACTGAGGTATTCTGTAAAACTAATAGAATGAGATAGCTAATGCAAAAATAATATAGAGAGAATAATGCTGAGAGATATATGTTTTAGAGAGAATGTTTTAGAGGGAGAATATTATAGATAAATTATGTGTTAGATAATGTTGTAGAGATTATATTTGTTTTTTGTGGGTGTCCTGAAACCTTTCCGGTAATGGACCCACTCGGGCTCAGACTAATCCCTCAGAGAATGTGCAGTGACCCACTCGATAGTTTTCCTTCTCACTCCGGAGATAATATTATTTGTTTTAGAGAGAGAATGCCCTGAAGAGGTAATATTAAAGAGAGGATGAGTTTCAATATGTTAATAATACTCTAGTTGTCCCAATTTCTGAAATTTCTACTATTTTGGTCAATGTCTAGCATCAACCGTCCAATTATCATAATAAGTACCATCAATATGACAATTTTCTGATGGAATGGTCAATTTTTTCAAACGTTGCGCAAATGCTAGAATAATGTTAATATAAGTGGCATGCATATCCAAGAATTTAACTCCTCTCCACTTAGCGAACGTTTGATAGTTGTTTGGAGTAGTCTGATGCAGCCAGAAAACAACATCCAACCCAAGACCTTTTTGGACTGACTGCATCAGACGGCTCCAAATGACTCGCCAGAGGGAGTAAGATCCGACTAACTGAATCCTAACTTGATTGAGCTGTTGAAAGGTAGGGACACTAATCTTTCTTGGATAAGCTGGTTCTTTCTTATGAACCCAATCTTTGGTCCAATCCCCATGTACTTTTGCTTGGTTTTTTTTGGTAGGAACTACGAGGGTTCTAGTCATGGCACCCCAACCCTGGAAATAAAGAGATTATTTCAATTATTCATCTACGGTTTCTTCGACAACACTAGCGAAGAAATATAGAGGGGGACAGAGGAGGAGGAGAACCTGACCCGATCCCAAATAGATTTCTTAGCTAATCCATCCGCACAACAATTAAGATTTCTCTTCACATGAGAGAATTTGCATGAGGTAAAGCTCCGAAAAATTTGCCTGCAGTCAGATACAATATTTTTTATCCGCCATGATGGGGAATGATCGCCATCCGACAGGAGATTGATAAGGAATTGATTGTCTCATTCGACAATAATTGAGGGAGCATTAAGTTAAAGATATACTTTTGCTTGTTAGTATATCTTTAACTGCAAGCTGAATGCAACATTTTTGTCTGTTGTTGCTAACTGATCACAACTCTTTTTCCACTAGATGGTCAGAAAAATAAGGCATCATTTGATGCTCAGAAATTCTTTGTCCTTTTCATTACATCATTTTGAAAAAAAAGTATAAACTTATTGGTAGCAGTGTTTTCAGAGGAGGGGGTGTAAGGCAAGGCATTTTTCTTGCTATGGGACAGGGCGTAAGCCCCACAAATTTTTTATTATTTAATTTAAAAAATATATAAAAATAAAAGATATTATATAAAATAGTAAAAATAGATTAAAATTAAACAAAAAAAAATGCTATGAGTAAACAAAACATTTAAGCCTACAAACATGGTTGATAAATCATAAATATATAAAAGAAACTATAATAAAAATGAACTTGTCATTGTCTTTCAATATCATTTAGGATCTAATTCTAAGTTTCTAACCAAAATTCAAACTATCTACGTTTATAATTCATAGATTCTATCATTTAATACATGATATAGTACCAATTTAAAACAACTTCAGTTCCCAAAAATATCATAATCGTCATCCAATTGAAGGGGAGGGGAGTGTGGTGTAAATATCAAAATCGCATGGGTGGTCCACATAATTTAGGCTAACGTCAGGAGATGTATGTATAATTTACCATTTTCTTTATCCACCTGTGTGCTTAGACAATGTTCGCGACTAGTTTCTCGGGCCTTTAGATGTGATCGAGTCTTACAACACCTCTAATGGCCTCCTTATATTGGCTCATTCATCAATATAGGAAGCCATTGGACAATTGAGAACCTCCAACCCATCTCCCAAAACAGCTTGCCATTAAGGAAAATTTTATTCACACCCCAAAATATGATGAACATATCCTGCTTCCAATGGAAAACCATTCCTCCTTTTTTATATGGCAAGAATACCGCCATTGCCCATACCCCACTCTCCCTTCCCAATATACCCCATCCTCTTCCCAGCCCCTTCCATACCCTATCCCCTTTGAACCTCCATAACCCATCACCTCCATGTCGGCACGTCTGTCACGACATACCCATGCCACCTGAAGATTTTGTCGTCCGCTTCCAACTTCGACGCCTTCGACACCCATCTCCAACGTCAAAGCCTCCAGCACCCTTCTCCGACGTCGGCGCCTCCCCTTTCGCCTTCTCCTCCTCTACTTCTTTTTCTATCATCAAAGTCGTCGTTGCATTCCCTTCCTCTTCCCATCATCCAACATGTTCAATAGTTCAGTATAGAGTCTGTTCGGCACAGAACCACTGAGCATGCCAAAAAATATGCAATAGTTAACTATCAAATACTGCTCACCATGTTCGGTAGTTCAGTGCCGAACATGTTCGGCATTAAAATACCAAACATGCTAGGCAATGGGAAGGTGAAGAGGAAAGGGGAAAAGGAGGCGACGATGACTCGGACGAGAAGGACGAGGAGAGGTGGTGGGGAGGGAGGAGGTAGTGGCATTGGAAGTGGACGGTGGAGGCATCGAGTGGCAAGGGTGTGCAATGATGGACGTGTCGGCATGGAGGTGATAGGGTATGTGTGTGTACCTCGGCTGCATGATTAAGACCCGATCGACCGCGCGTTTCGCGCCGACCGGCCATGCACGAAGGCCCCCTTCTCCCTGGGTTGGCTGCATACTTAAAACTCGGTCGGCCACGCGTTTCGCGCCGACCGGCCATGCACGAAGACCCCCTGCTCCCCGGGCCGGCTGCATATCGAAGACCCGGCCAGCCGGCCGCGTGTTTCATGCCGAGAGGCCGTGCACGAAGACCCCCCCTAGACCGGTCGCGCCTGAAGAACAAGCCACCCCCCGGGCGTGTTGTTGCACTATGGACCGGGCCGGCCGGGCATTTCGCGCCAGCCGACCACGCACGAGGCACTCCCCCCCATTCCTGGGATGGCTATATATTGAAGACCTGGCCGGTCACGTGTTTCGTGCGGGCCGGTCGTGCATGAGTAAGCCATTCTCCCTGGTAGCTGGATGCACCCTGGGAGCCCAAAGGAGCCAGCCGATCGCACACTATGAATCACTTTGGATGGAGCGAGACAGCCGTGCAGTCCCGATATTCATGCAATAAGCTTGTGCGAAGATCACACATCCAGATCCTGTGGTAGTTACTTCTGATAAATCCGATCGAGCAACGGTCATGGGGAGGAAGCTCACATCCCGAGATTCCCCGCCGGCTGGTAAGGCATGTGTCACTAGCTGTTCCCACCCAGTACGTGCAAGATGACACATCACCCACTTGCGAGATAGTTGCGCATACTACGGAGGCACGTTGTCATTACCGTCCCGCATGGAAGGGAATAACTGTCAGCCCGAGGCACTATAAAAAGGGACCTACTCCTTCAAAAGAAAGGATCCGAATTTTAGAGGAGGTGTTGTTCAATTCTCTCCTGAATTTTCGGAGCTAGAGAGAGGATTGAGAGGTCGGTATTTTGGGAGGCCAGTCCTCTCTGGGTGTATTTGGGTCAGGGTGAGCATTTGTAGTGGAGTTTCATTGTTAATGCATTCTCGCCCCACCCCGTGGTTTTTTTCCTTCGACGTTGAGAAGGGTTTTTCCACGTAAACCCGGTCCATTTTGTTTCTTTTGTTTATTAGATTGTGCATTCCAAGTGAACCACCTGATCCCAGAAAAACCCCCCACAATCTTGGCATCGTCTGTGGGATCTCATCTTCGAGACTTTCTACTAGAACTCTTGATCGTAGACCTGTGGGTGTCAACCGATCAGTCATTACTCGCATTGCAGCCTCGAGTACCCAGCCCTTATACTACCTGAACCTACCGACCGGCCTACCCGTGGGTGTCAACTGGCTAGTAAGCTCAAGAGTTTTCACCACGACCACACGGTTGAGAAACGATGGTAGGAGGACCATACCATACTCGCTCGACCTCGTAGCTTCAGTCCAACAACGCTGCACCGGTGACGCAGGAAATGCAGGACATCCAGCTCAACTTCCTACCAACTCGGATCACACCACCCCGCTAGCGAACCCTACGCTGGGGGTCGGGGAACCGAGTCAAGCTCCAGTAGTAATCATGGCCACCCTGGGAGGAGGCCTATCTGAGGCTTTCCTGGCCACCATAATAATCACTACAAAAAAAACAGTTATTACCGACGGACAATATCCGTCGGTAATATTAAAATTTCGTCGGTAATATTATATAGCGACGGAAGATATTTCCGTCGCTGGCTGTCGGGAAAAAAGGCGTCGGGGAAAACAATACGACGGACCAAATATTACCGTCGGTATTAATAATTAATACCGACGGTAATTAGAACGCCGTCGGTAATATTTAACAAATTTAAAACTAATATAATATAGTATTGCCGACGAACTATAAGAATCCGTCGGTAATACTATATATATTACCGACAAATATATATATTACCCGTCGGTAATAATATATATATTACCGACCAAATTAATATCACCGTCGGTAATACTATATATATTACCGACGGATATATATATTACCCGTCGGTAATACTATATATATTACCGACGGATATTATATGCCGTCGGCAAATCATTAATAATTTAAAAAAAATAAAAATATTATTACCGACGGAATAATTCATTTCCGTCGGTAATAAGTATCTTTTTTTTTTTAATAAATTTACCTAAATAATGTTATTTAATTCCTGTGATTCAATACCACAATATATTACCACAATTTATCAAATATTACCACAATTTATCAAATATTACCACAATTTATCAAATATTACCACAATTTATAAAATATTACCTAAATTGATAAAAAATTACAGCAAATTATCAAATATTACCACAGTTCCCGGCCGACAATTATAGATAGAAGAAAAAATAACCATATATTACAAAACAATATTTACACAATCCAGAACTGAGAGATGATACATGTCCTATCTCAACCACCCCCGCCCGCCACCAACGCCGGTGCTCTCATCGATCCCCTGACGCCGCCCTATCTCAACCACGCCCGCCCACCACCAACGCTGGTGCTCTCATCGATCCCCTGACGCCGCCCTGCTCCTGCAATTAACATGTATTTGTTAAAAAAATGGTTTATATCTATAACTGAGTCTAAGCGTTAAAAAATGATAAGTTAGCGTGTTTCGATTTTGAAATAGGTTTGGATTCGATCCGATCGTCATCGGCTCGGCATCCGGTAATTTGAACTTGGAATTATTCCGTATTTCGGACTTGCGAGCGGGTTCTAATTGGATATTTGACCAATTTACGCTCCGATTCACCGATTTAGAGTCTAAGTGTTGGAAAATCATAAGTTAGCGTGTTTCGGATATGAAATAGGTTTGGATTCGATCCGATCGTCATCGGCTCGGCATCCGGTAATTCGAACTTGGATTTATTCCGTATTTCGGACTTGCGAGCGGGTTCTAATTGGATATTTGACCAATTTACGCTCCGATTCACCGATTTAGAGTCTAAGTGTTGGAAAATCATAAGTTAGCGTGTTTCGGATATGAAATAGGTTTGGATTCGATCCGATCGTCATCGGATCGGCACCCGGTAATTCGAAGTTGGAATTATTCCGTATTTCGGACTTGCGAGCGGGTTCTAATTGGATATTTGACCAATTTACGCTCCGATTCACCGATTTAGAGTCTAAGTGTTGGAAAATCATAAGTTAGCGTGTTTCGGATATGAAATAGGTTTGGATTCGATCCGATCGTCATCGGATCGGCATCCGGTAATTCGAAGTTGGAATTATTCCGTATTTCGGACTTGTGAGCGGGTTCTAATTGGATATTTGACCAATTTACGCTCCGATTCACCGATTTAGAGTCTAAGTGTTGGAAAATCATAAGTTAGCGTGTTTCGGATATGAAATAGGTTTGGATTCGATCGGATCGTCATCGGCTCGGCATTCGATAATTCGAACTTGGAATTATTCCGTATTTCGGACTTGCGAGCGGGTTCTAATTGGATATTTGACCAATTTACGCTCCGATTCACCGATTTAGAGTCTAAGTGTTGGAAAATCATAAGTTAGCGTGTTTCGGATATGAAATAGGTTTGGATTCGATCCGATCGTCATCGGCTCGGCATCCGGTAATTCGAACTTGGATTTATTCCGTATTTCGGACTTGCGAGCGGGTTCTAATTGGATATTTGACCAATTTACGCTCCGATTCACCGATTTAGAGTCTAAGTGTTGGAAAATCATAAGTTAGCGTGTTTCGGATATGAAATAGGTTTGGATTCGATCCGATCGTCATCGGATCGGCACCCGGTAATTCGAAGTTGGAATTATTCCGTATTTCGGACTTGCGAGCGGGTTCTAATTGGATATTTGACCAATTTACGCTCCGATTCACCGATTTAGAGTCTAAGTGTTGGAAAATCATAAGTTAGCGTGTTTCGGATATGAAATAGGTTTGGATTCGATCCGATCGTCATCGGATCGGCATCCGGTAATTCGAAGTTGGAATTATTCCGTATTTCGGACTTGTGAGCGGGTTCTAATTGGATATTTGACCAATTTACGCTCCGATTCACCGATTTAGAGTCTAAGTGTTGGAAAATCATAAGTTAGCGTGTTTCGGATATGAAATAGGTTTGGATTCGATCGGATCGTCATCGGCTCGGCATTCGATAATTCGAACTTGGAATTATTCCGTATTTCGGACTTGCGAGCGGGTTCTAATTGGATATTTGACCAATTTACGCTCTGATTCACCGATTTAGAGTCTAAGTGTTGGAAAATCATAAGTTAGCGTGTTTCGGATATGAAATAGGTTTGGATTCGATCCGATCGTCATCGGCTCGGCATCTGGTAATTCGAACTTGGATTTATTCCGTATTTCGGACTTGCGAGCGGGTTCTAATTGGATATTTGACCAATTTACGCTCCGATTCACCGATTTAGAGTCTAAGTGTTGGAAAATCATAAGTTAGCGTGTTTCGGATATGAAATAGGTTTGGATTCGATCCGATCGTCATCGGATCGGCACCCGGTAATTCGAAGTTGGAATTATTCCGTATTTCGGACTTGCGAGCGGGTTCTAATTGGATATTTGACCAATTTACGCTCCGATTCACCGATTTAGAGTCTAAGTGTTGGAAAATCATAAGTTAGCGTGTTTCGGATATGAAATAGGTTTGGATTCGATCCGATCGTCATCGGATCGGCATCCGGTAATTCGAAGTTGGAATTATTCCGTATTTCGGACTTGCGAGCGGGTTCTAATTGGATATTTGACCAATTTACGCTCCGATTCACCGATTTAGAGTCTAAGTGTTGGAAAATCATAAGTTAGCGTGTTTCGGATATGAAATAGGTTTGGATTCGATCCGATCGTCATCGGCTCGGCATCCGGTAATTCGAACTTGGAATTATTCCGTATTTCGGACTTGCGAGCGGGTTCTAATTGGATATTTGACCAATTTACGCTCCGATTCACCGATTTAGAGTCTAAGTGTTGGAAAATCATAAGTTAGCGTGTTTCGGATATGAAATAGGTTTGGATTCGATCCGATCGTCATCGGCTCGGCATCCGGTAATTCGAACTTGGAATTATTCCGTATTTCGGACTTGCGAGCGGGTTCTAATTGGATATTTGACCAATTTACGCTCCGATTCACCGATTTAGAGTCTAAGTGTTGGAAAATCATAAGTTAGCGTGTTTCGGATATGAAATAGGTTTGGATTCGATCCGATCGTCATCGGATCGGCACCCGGTAATTCGAAGTTGGAATTATTCCGTATTTCGGACTTGCGAGCGGGTTCTAATTGGATATTTGACCAATTTACGCTCCGATTCACCGATTTAGAGTCTAAGTGTTGGAAAATCATAAGTTAGCGTGTTTCGGATATGAAATAGGTTTGGATTCGATCCGATCGTCATCGGATCGGCATCCGGTAATTCGAAGTTGGAATTATTCCGTATTTCGGACTTGCGAGCGGGTTCTAATTGGATATTTGACCAATTTACGCTCCGATTCACCGATTTAGAGTCTAAGTGTTGGAAAATCATAAGTTAGCGTGTTTCGGATATGAAATAGGTTTGGATTCGATCCGATCGTCATCGGCTCGGCATCCGGTAATTCGAACTTGGAATTATTCCGTATTTCGGACTTGCGAGCGGGTTCTAATTGGATATTTGACCAATTTACGCTCCGATTCACCGATTTAGAGTCTAAGTGTTGGAAAATCATAAGTTAGCGTGTTTCGGATATGAAATAGGTTTGGATTCGATCCGATCGTCATCGGCTCGGCATCCGGTAATTCGAACTTGGAATTATTCCGTATTTCGGACTTGCGAGCGGGTTCTAATTGGATATTTGACCAATTTACGCTCCGATTCACCGATTTAGAGTCTAAGTGTTGGAAAATCATAAGTTAGCGTGTTTCGGATATGAAATAGGTTTGGATTCGATCCGATCGTCATCGGATCGGCACCCGGTAATTCGAAGTTGGAATTATTCCGTATTTCGGACTTGCGAGCGGGTTCTAATTGGATATTTGACCAATTTACGCTCCGATTCACCGATTTAGAGTCTAAGTGTTGGAAAATCATAAGTTAGCGTGTTTCGGATATGAAATAGGTTTGGATTCGATCCGATCGTCATCGGATCGGCATCCGGTAATTCGAAGTTGGAATTATTCCGTATTTCGGACTTGCGAGCGGGTTCTAATTGGATATTTGACCAATTTACGGTCCGATTCACCGATTTAGAGTCTAAGTGTTGGAAAATCATAAGTTAGCGTGTTTCGGATATGAAATAGGTTTGGATTCGATCCGATCGTCATCGGATCGGCATCCGGTAATTCGAACTTGGAATTATTCCGTATTTAAAAGAAAAACAGAGGCTACATCATTACCATGAGAGAAAGAGAGACCATTTACGATTCGATTTACTGATTTATAGTCTAAGTGTTGGAAAATCATAAATGTGATAATATGATCTAAACTCAAATTAGTAAGATTCATATTTTTTGCTAATATTATAAAGATTAGTAAGTACCTGATCATGAGGATGAGCCACCGCTAGACCGGCTTATGAATTCATTAAATTTACGCTCCAGTTCCCTGCGAGCTTGTCTTTCCTCATCGAGGGCCTTCTTCTCCGCCTCAACCCTCTGCTCGAGGGCTTGCCTCTGCTCTCGCTCCACCTCCATCCTCTGCTCGAGGGCCTGCCTCTGCTCTCGCTCCGCGTCTAGCGCAGACTGCAGCTGAGTGATAGCACCGGTCTGGGTGTCCCGTGCCCTCGAGCGCATACCCTCTCGTCCAAAGTAGGAGGAGGGCGTGACTCCAAGGCCCGTACAGAGGACACGGCCGTGCGTGGCAGGTCTCAGCACAGTATCCATCGCTGAGTCGACAGATACTGAGCTGGAGGAGGAGCCGGCCTCGCCCGACGGGGTCACCAGAAGTCGCATCCTCTCCTATATAAAAGCAACCAATGATATTCAATGATATTTTATGGCATATGTATAAGAATATATTAACAGTAATTTAATTACTTACCACTTGCGAGGCAACCCTGTCGTCCAGAAATGCCCCATCGACACGCCGCCTCCTAGAGGCCTCAAAAAGGTCAATCCTATTAGGCTCGTGGCCCAAGGACTGTGTCTGTTGGACATATAAAATAAATAGACGAGTTAATATAACATGTATAGAGCTTTAAATAATAACAATGTTTGTATCATTTACCAGCTGCTGGGCAAGCTGGGGCATGGAGGTCCTCCCCTTCACTGGAGCAGGTGTCGTCGAGGCACTTCTATTCTGCTTGCCTATAGCAGATTTATTCTGTGCAATCGATTAAATTTTGAAACATCAATACAAATTTTTAGTATAACATTAAAACAAGTACGAATCAACAAAATTATAATTATACCTGAAAGTTAGGGGTGGCCCAGTGAGCGACCAAAAACTGTAGAATGTGTAGCGGTGGCGCGTCTCTCGTCCCAGCCGCAGCCTGTACCTCCTCAGCCGGCTGGCCGACCAAGTAACCGTAGAGCTTGTAGAGCTCGTGACGGTAATCCCTGTACCGCTCACCCATCGTCTTCCACAAGTCCTCCCGATGGGTGTCGGTTTCCATGTTCTCCCATTTAAATTTCTCCTGCAAAATCAATTTAGAAACAAGTCATTTTATCAAATCAAATTATAAAGAAGTACGATATTATTCTAAAATGCTTTAATGAAACTAACGTACCAAAAACTGCTGATACATCCTCTCCTTATAGGATGCATCAATGTTCTTCCACCCCCTTAACCCCACAATCGGGGCATTCCTCTCCTCCCGTACTATCATGCCGACCCACGTGGCGGCGTCAGAAGCGTGCTCGCCCACAAAGGTATGGCCGCTCCACTGTAGGGACAGCGGCTCGCGTAAGGCCGACAAGCGCCGGGCCGTCGTCACGCCCCGGTCGCCTACGTACCTGGTCGACCCTGCAAATAAAATATACATCAGTACTGAAGAAGTATTTACAACATGTATAAAACTTTAGATCTAAACATTACCTGTGGGCGTAGACGCTGCAGCCGAGTGCTGAGCAGTGCTCGAAGCTCCGGAGGCTGCGACCACAGCAGGAGCTGGTGTGGAGAGAGGAACAGCACTACCAGATCCGGACGGCTCAGCCTCGGACCCTGGGGTGGCAGCCGGAGCGCTCTCAGCTACCCTACCCCTGCCTCTGCCTCTGCCTCTACGAACATATGACCGTGATGCCATCTGAAACAATTTAATTTACATATGAAACAGTAAGATTTAAGATTTACATATGAAACAATATGAAACAGTTTGATTTACATATGAAACAGTATGATTTACATATGAAACAATATAAAACAATATGAACCCGCTCGCAATATGAAACAATATGAAACAATATGAAACAGTTAGACTCTAAATCGGTTAATCGGATCGTAAAGTGGTCAAATATCCAATTAGAACCCGCTCGCAAGTCCGAAATACGGAATATAATTCCAAGTTCGAATTATCGGATGCCGATCCGATGACGATCGGATCGAATCCAAACCTATTTTATATCCGAAACACGCTAACTTATGATTTTCCAACACTTAGACTCTAAATCGGTGAATCGGAGCGTAAATTGGTCAAATATCCAATTAGAACCCGCTCGCAAGTCCGAAATACGGAATAATTCCAAGTTCGAATTACCGGATGCCGAGCCGATGACGATCGGATCGAATCCAAACCTATTTCATATCCGAAACACGCTAACTTATGATTTTCCAACACTTAGACTCTAAATCGGTGAATCGGAGCGTAAATTGGTCAAATATCCAATTAGAACCCGCTCGCAAGTCCGAAATACGGAATAATTCCAACTTCGAATTACCGGATGCCGATCCGATGACGATCCGATCGAATCCAAACCTATTTCATATCCGAAACACGCTAACTTATGATTTTCCAACACTTAGACTCTAAATCGGTGAATCGGAGCGTAAATTGGTCAAATATCCAATTAGAACCCGCTCGCAAGTCCGAAATACGGAATAATTCCAAGTTCGAATTACCGGATGCCGAGCCGATGACGATCGGATCGAATCCAAACCTATTTCATATCCGAAACACGCTAACTTATGATTTTCCAACACTTAGACTCTAAATCGGTGAATCGGAGCGTAAATTGGTCAAATATCCAATTAGAACCCGCTCGCAAGTCCGAAATACGGAATAATTCCAAGTTCGAATTACCGGATGCCGAGCCGATGACGATCGGATCGAATCCAAACCTATTTCATATCCGAAACACGCTAACTTATGATTTTCCAACACTTAGACTCTAAATCGGTGAATCGGAGCGTAAATTGGTCAAATATCCAATTAGAACCCGCTCGCAAGTCCGAAATACGGAATAATTCCAACTTCGAATTACCGGATGCCGATCCGATGACGATCGGATCGAATCCAAACCTATTTCATATCCGAAACACGCTAACTTATGATTTTCCAACACTTAGACTCTAAATCGGTGAATCGGAGCGTAAATTGGTCAAATATCCAATTAGAACCCGCTCGCAAGTCCGAAATACGGAATAATTCCAACTTCGAATTACCGGGTGCCGATCCGATGACGATCGGATCGAATCCAAACCTATTTCATATCCGAAACACGCTAACTTATGATTTTCCAACACTTAGACTCTAAATCGGTGAATCGGAGCGTAAATTGGTCAAATATCCAATTAGAACCCGCTCGCAAGTCCGAAATACGGAATAATTCCAACTTCGAATTACCGGATGCCGAGCCGATGACGATCGGATCGAATCCAAACCTATTTCATATCCGAAACACGCTAACTTATGATTTTCCAACACTTAGACTCTAAATCGGTGAATCGGAGCGTAAATTGGTCAAATATCCAATTAGAACCCGCTCGCAAGTCCGAAATACGGAATAATTCCAAGTTCGAATTACCGGATGCCGAGCCGATGACGATCGGATCGAATCCAAACCTATTTCATATCCGAAACACGCTAACTTATGATTTTCCAACACTTAGACTCTAAATCGGTGAATCGGAGCGTAAATTGGTCAAATATCCAATTAGAACCCGCTCGCAAGTCCGAAATACGGAATAATTCCAACTTCGAATTACCGGATGCCGATCCGATGACGATCGGATCGAATCCAAACCTATTTCATATCCGAAACACGCTAACTTATGATTTTCCAACACTTAGACTCTAAATCGGTGAATCGGAGCGTAAATTGGTCAAATATCCAATTAGAACCCGCTCGCAAGTCCGAAATACGGAATAATTCCAACTTCGAATTACCGGGTGCCGATCCGATGACGATCGGATCGAATCCAAACCTATTTCATATCCGAAACACGCTAACTTATGATTTTCCAACACTTAGACTCTAAATCGGTGAATCGGAGCGTAAATTGGTCAAATATCCAATTAGAACCCGCTCGCAAGTCCGAAATACGGAATAAATCCAAGTTCGAATTACCAGATGCCGAGCCGATGACGATCGGATCGAATCCAAACCTATTTCATATCCGAAACACGCTAACTTATGATTTTCCAACACTTAGACTCTAAATCGGTGAATCAGAGCGTAAATTGGTCAAATATCCAATTAGAACCCGCTCGCAAGTCCGAAATACGGAATAATTCCAAGTTCGAATTATCGAATGCCGAGCCGATGACGATCCGATCGAATCCAAACCTATTTCATATCCGAAACACGCTAACTTATGATTTTCCAACACTTAGACTCTAAATCGGTGAATCGGAGCGTAAATTGGTCAAATATCCAATTAGAACCCGCTCACAAGTAGGTCCACATGGACCGTCCCGATTGAGCCATAAGCAAGTACAGTGTACCAGTCGGGAAGTAAAAATGCTCTTGTCCTTTCTTGGGAAAAAAAAAATTTTAATTTCTTTTAACCATAATGATGCGTCCCGATCACAGCCGTCCGTTGCACAAAACCCCAATTGGCAGGCTGTGATTGGATGACACGCCATTCTGGTTAGGTATTCAGGTTAGAGGTTGGGGGTGAAAAGTAAACCTTCCATTGCGGTTGGTTTGTCGTGCATTCTAGAGGTCATAGGTCTGAGTCCACCAACAAATTGGCTCTTGTACGAGGGCGTCAGATGTTTGGCCGTCCAAGTGGACCTACTTGGCCTTGGTGAGCCAAATATTCAGCCAGAGTCTGATGCTTGACTCAACCCTGATTCAGACTCAGGTGCGCCCCTCATTGTGACCGGTGGTACGGGCTTCCTGGTCTTGATTTTGGATCGTTTGTTTGGTTCTACAAAGGCACGTACAGTTCGGGTGCATGGCACGCGCACATCTCGAGCTAGTTGACCGCGGTCCCAACTATTAAACAACTACCACACAGAGGCGGAGCCAATATAGGCCCAGTGGGGGCAGCTGCCCCCACTGAGATTAGCAAAAAAAAAAAAAAACTAATGCTATTTGTACAGTGTCAACAACACGTTGATAATCAACCAATGAAGTGGAGTTGGTTCAGAGATCTGATGGGTCTGATTTGTCAATGAGTAGTACACTTTGCCCACTGAAGTTTAGCTGAAAGACACTTAACCCCCCAATAGTTTAAGAACTACATTTTAACCCTTTCAATTAAGTTTTCATCAGATAAAAGATTACCAAATGAGAAAATAAAATAGTTGACAAAAGGGTGTATATGCTAACATTTCAAACTTTAGGGAGCCATTTCTTTCTCTTTCTCTTTCTCTCCCTCTCTAGATAGTTATTCACGATTTTTTGTGTAATATTTTTTTCAATGGGAGATTTTTGCATGCCTATGAACTGAAAGCGGAATTTTTTTGTAGTCCATTCAAATCCTTTGTTAGTAGAAATTGGATAAAACTTTTAAAGCCAAGCAAAGGTTGCCCCCACTGGAGTGAATTTCTGGCTCCGCCACTGCTACCACACATCAATGATCACCCACGAGGAGGAGGAGGAGGAGGAGGAGGAGCTCACCGGGGGGAGGAGGAGGAGGAGGATCTCACCGGCCGGAGCCCACGAGGACGAGGAGGGACGACGGATGCCCACGAGGAGGAGGAGGGACGACGGATGCCGGATCTCACCAACCGCCGGTCGATCGGTCGGCCGGAGGGACGCGACGGGGCCGGGGAGGGGGGGAGGGAGGCCGGGGAGGGGGGGAGATGGGGGGGAGATTTAGAGAGAGAGAGAGGGCCGGGGGAGAGTTTCAGATCGAAATAGAACAGAGAAGGCTAGGAGGCGATCGCTGAAATTAACTTATGGCAGGCGTTTTACCGACGGTAAATTTTACTTCCGTCGGTAAAAATATCTTTTATCGACGGCACAATAATATCTGTCGGTACAAATCCACCTTTTTACCGACGGATACTTAATGTCCGTCGGTAAAACTCCACGACTAACAAACAAGTTTAATTTTTTCCAGAGGCTCGGTTTGGCACCCTGAGAACTGTCGGGACATTTTACCGACGGCAATTTAATTACCGTCGGTATTATACCGACGGATAGATAAATTCCGTCGGTATAATCCCGACCAAACTTCAAGCTCAATTTTTCCCAGAGGCTCGGTTTGGCACCCTGAGAACTGTCGGAACATTTTACCGACGGAAACGTAATTACCGTCGGTACAGTGCCGACGGAAATATAATTTCCGTCGGTCTAATTAGTTATACCGACGGAACTTTTAAGTCCGTCGGTAAATACTACGACGAAACTCTCCCTTCTATTTTTTTCCAGAGGCTCGGTTTTTACACTGAGTTCCGTCGGGACAATATTACCGACGGAAATTTTATTACCGTCGGTATATGGCCGACGGAGATATTATAGCTGTCGGTAACATTGTTTATACCGACGGAACTACAATGTCCGTCGGTACAATATCACGACGATGACATTTTGCCGACGGTTTATATGTTACCGTCGGTATAAAGTATATTACCGACGGTAAATATGTATACCGTCGGTATAAATATGCACAGAAAATTAAAAAAATTGAAGTTATAATACCGACGGATATTATTGTCACCGTCGGTAAAAAGTGTATTATTACCGACGGTGATAATAATGTCCGTCGGTAAAGACCCTATTTCTTGTAGTGAATGACCCAGCAAACTCTTACTGCAAAACTCCAGACGATGCAACACAACTACGAGGAGCTGCGCGACTTCGTTCGAGCTATACCAGTGGGAGTCCAAATGAACCCGGTCATACCGGCACCAACTAGGCAAAGCCTTCCTGCTCAAGTAGCTCAACCGTTGCAAGTGCAACCACAATTGAATCAGTGAGTTGAAGTCAGAGCAAATCGGTCTGTGGAGGTTCAAAGACGAATCCCGATGGAAGGGGATCAAGCAGCCCAGAACCTGTCTAATGAAACAAGCGGACGCAGGCAGCGTCGGCACACTCGGATGTCTGGTCCAGGCTCGGGGTATACCCCCATCAGCCACTAGCATCCAAGCATCACTCAAAGATAGGCTCAACTCAGCCTTGGCATCCGAAGCGAGATGATGGACATCATCGCTAACCGGGTGAAAGTCATCACTCTCGCATGACACCGGCTAGTCGACAGCTCACACTGACGGTAGAAAAAACATTCATGACCGTATCTGTTTACCTACATCAGAGCGGCCGGGAGATCGAGAAGAAATCCAACGAGGCCAACCGGGAGCCCGAGCTCCTGATCAGCTAGAGGAGGTCGCCATTCGAGGAGCCGCCTGATCACCCCTCATCGAAAAACTCCTCAGGGAATTATTCCCGTGGGGGTGGAATAATCCTCCACGCCTCCCCAAGTTTGATGGATCGAAAGACCCGGTAGAGCACGTGATGGCTTTCTGAGATGCCCTAGTCCCCCATGAAGATGACCATATCCTTTGTCGGACCTTCGCCAACACTCTGTCAGGAACTCCCCTTTAGTGGTTCCACAAGCTCAGACCCTTGTCCATCTCATCATTCTCGGAACTGAGCACACGGTTCATCGACCAGTACCGCTGTAACCATCGAGAGTTGAAGACTCTGGAGTCACTCTTTGGGATGAGCATGACCCAGAAGGAGACGCTGAGGCAATTCTACCACAGGTTCAGGGTAGAATACCTAAGCTTAGCGGAGGTTGACAGGCAGGACCGCATGGTAGTCGCAGCCTTCAAAAACACCCTTTAGCCCAATCAGCTCATCAACGCCTCACTCATCAAGCGCACGACCGATACAATCGATGAGCTATCTCGTCGAGTCGAGAAGTATATCAAAATTGAAGATACGGACTGCAAAAGAAAGGCTGTGGAAGTCAGGGCTGCACATCAAGGCTATGCTAAGCCAGGGGCAGTAAAGAATGTCAACAAGTAGCAAGGTGAGTTGTCACGGCGAGACACGAAGCGGCAAAGGCAAGATGGACCTGCAAGGCCACAATGGAACAGGGAGTTCATAGTATTGAACGCCCCTATCGACCAGATCTTGGAGACCATCAAAAGTGAACCTTACTTCAAGTGGGCGCCACCGCTTGAACCGGGAGAAAGACGAGCTAGAGACGTGTCGAGTTATTACGAATACCATCAAGGCCAAGGCCAAGGCCATACTACTATACAGTGCCGGGCACTTAAGCATCACATTGAGGATCTCATCGAAGCAGGACATCTCGATTGCTTCGTTGACTTGCCTCAATGCAAGGAAACAAAAGCCATGGGAGAAGTCCAACGAAGAATGACATAAGCTTGTCTTCCCGACCCCTAACCTGAAAGACGCCAGATCCGGGAAGTCGCTGCAGTCTACGGGTACCATGGGCCAATACCGTCTTCCAACTCTGTCGATCGTCAAGTCAGGCGTATAGAGCAGGCTCGTCAAGTGCACCATGTTGTACTTGATCCCATTATTCACTCTAAGCCAAAGGTGGAAGCAACGGTGCAATTTTCAGTGGCTGACTTGGTCGGGATTGAGAGGCCCCATAACCATCCCCTGGTTATACGACTACAAATAGCAAACTGCCTAGTAAAGAGGATTATGGTCAATGCGGGAAGTTCAGTGGATGTATTGTTTCTCAGTGCCTACAATGCCATGCAGTTAGATCATGGCCAGCTAACAGACTCTACGGCAACATTAATAGAATTCACGGGAGAAGCTGCAAGGGTAGTTGGTGAGATCACCCTCCCGATCACAACAGGGCACCTCACCAATCTCACCCGGTTTATCATGATCGAAGCTAATTCTGCATACAACATCATCCTCGAGAGGCCGTGGCTTCACTATTTGGATGCGGTCCCCTCCTTGGCCCACCAAGTAGTTAAGTTCTGGAGTGACCGAGGTGTGATGAGCATTCGAGGCGACCAGTCCGCAGTAGCCAAGTGCGAGCTTAACGCCATACATATGAAGACGACGTGCCAGATCAAGGGAGGAGACTCAGGTGAAGATGAAGCGGAATCATTCATCGTCAACCTCTAGACGATGAAGCAAGGTCGAGCAGCTCAGACAATTAAGCACCTCACCGAACCAAGCTTGAAAACTCAAAAGAGCCAGTCACTGTAGAAGATCTTTCGGGCAACTGAACTTAAAAATGCTGACCGAACCGATGGACCTGTTGAAGGCCGACCGATCAGTTGAACGTAAAGAACTGACCGTGTCGATTAATCCAAAGAAGACCGTTAGGGCAGCTGAACTTAAAGAACTGACCGAACCGATGAACCTGTTGAAGGCCGACCGATTAGTTGAACGTAAAGAACTGACCGTATCGATGAATCCAAAGAAGACCGTTCGGGTAGCTGAACTTAAAGAGCTGACCTAACTGATGAACCTGTTGAAGGCCGACCTGTCAGTTGAACGTAAAAAACTGATCGTGTTGATGAAACCAAAGAGGGCCGGTCGGGCAGCTGAACCTAAAGAGCTTAACAAGTCGATGCGCCTGCCAAAAACCGATCGACTGGTTGAATCTAAAGAACCAGTCGGGTCGAAGAAGCTAAGAATGATAGATGCGAATACTGAATGGGAGGCATCGCTTGCAATCAAGCCCATACTACCTGTTGATCTGGGGGAAACAGGGAATCCGAAGATCACGTTCCTTGGGTCGTGGCTGCCAAAGCCCCATGCCGAAGCAATGATGACCTTTCTCAAGGCAAACCAGAAGTGTTCGCATGGCCGGTCGAAGATATGCTGGGCATCATGCCAGAGATAGCATGCCACCACCTCAACATTCGGGAAGGAGCCACGCCTGTCCGCCAGAAGCCCCGATCGCTAGCACTAGAGAAAGCAGCTTCTGTCAACGCGGAAGTAGAAAAGTTACTACGGGTAGGAATCATTCGAGAGGCCCAATAACTGAAGTGGATTGCCAATGTGGTCGCCGTCCCCAAGAAGTCCGGAGCCATATGGGTCTGCATTGATTTCACGAACCTCAACCAAGCATGCCCGAGGACAGCTACCAGCTACCTCGGATTGATACCTTGGTTGATTCAACGGCTGGGCATGAGAGGCTCCCATTCATGGATGGGTACTCGGGCTATCACCAAATTCCTATATACCGGGAGGATCAAGATCATACGACCTTCGTCACCGGCAGAGGACTTTACTGCTACAAGATGATGCCTTTCGGGTTGAAGAATGCGGAAGTAACTTACCAAAGGCTGGTAAATAAAATGTTCGTTGAGCAAATTGGAAGAAACATGGAGGTCTACGTCGACGACTTGCAAATGAAGGGCTAGGTAGAGGAGACGCATATGCAAGACCTGGAGGTTTCGCAACTCGATCTGCGAAGGTATAACATGAAATTAAACCCGGCCAAGTACGCCTTTGGTGTGACGTCGAGAAAATTTCTGGGCTATTTGGTCACTCGATGGGGGATCGAGGCCAACCCCGGAGCAGATCCGAGCTTTGGCAGAGATGCCATCGCCCAAGTTGCGAAAAGAAGTACAGAAGCTAACCGGTCAGATTAACGCCCTTAACCGTTTCATATCCAAGTCCTCGGACCGATGTCGACCCCTGTTCGAAAGACTAGGCAAGCTTGCACCCTTCGATTGGGACCAGTGCTATGAGTAAACTTTTCAAGAGCTGAAGTTGTACCTTGGCCGACCCCCAATCCTGACAGCCCTAAAGCCTGATACAACGCTGGGGGTGTATCTTTCAGTATCCAAAACAGCAATTAGTGCAGTACTGATATGCGAGCGAGACAGAGTGGAGAGACCTGTCTACTATGTCAGTCGCATCATGACTTCGGCTGAGATTAGATATGAGCAAATTGAGCAAGTTGCCCTGGCATATTAATGTACATATCTAGAAGGCTTCACCCATACTTCGTTGCCCATCCTATTGCACTAAGCACCCCTTGAAGGAAGTACTAGACAACTCCACTCAGGTAGATCGTCTAAGCAAATGGGCTGCTGAACTTCAAGAATTTGGCCTTAGATACGTTCCTCGGAAAGCAATAAAAGGCCAAGCACTCGCTAACTTCCTCAGAGACTTCCCAATGGAAAACACTACACCGGTGCCAGGAATGTTAGAAGACCTATCAATCGCTATCGGCTGACCCATGGGAGTTGGTGCGACAGTAGGACAAGGGGAAGATGAAGAAGAAGGATGGATGTTGTTTCGTGGACGGCTCGTCATGCGCAACCGGAAGTGGTATGGGGGTAGTCCTGATTACTCCTGACCACACAAAACTCGAAAAGTCAGTGTGACTACTCTTCCCTGCGACAAACAACGAAGCCAAATATGAGGCAATGTTGACAAGGCTGGAGATGGCCGAAGTATTGGGGGTTGCCAATTTGCAAGTTTACAGCGACTCCCAACTCGTGATCAACCAAATCATTGGCAAGTATGAAGCCCGCGATGCTAGAATGATGGCTTACTTGAAGCTAGTGCAGGAATTGATGGTCAAGTTCGAGAGCATAAGCTTCTATCAGTTTTCCTGAGTGGAAAACAAACGAGCCGACGCCCTTGCTAATCTAACATTGGTCCTTGGAGAAAATGAGGGGAAGCATGTCATCATCGAAGTGCAAGACAGGCCACGAGTCATAGGCCGCACCGAAGAAGGCGCCCATAATGTAGAAACTCGAGGTATTGAAATCATCGGTATCATCACTGCAAACGCGGACTAGGTGGCCAGCATGAAAGGCTACTTGCTTGATGGGATACTACCGGAGGACTCAGAAGAATCAAAGAGAGTCAAGACTCATGCCTAGGTATACCCTCATCGAGGACAAACTCTACAAGTGTTCGTTCGGGGGGCCTTATCTCAAGTGCCTTACCAAGGTGCAAGCAACAGAAGTCATGAGGGAGGGTCATGAAGGCGAATGCGGGAATCATTCAGGAGGAAGGTCGCTCGCCCGGAAGATCAAGCTTGCAAGGTTACTATTGGCCAACTATGGAGAGGGACGCGAAAGAATATGTGAAGGGCTGCATTCAATGCCAGAGGTTTGCAACCAATATCCATCAACCAGCAGAAGAGTTACACCCAGTTTTGAGCCCCTGCCCATTCCAACAGTGGGGGTTGGACATCTTGGGACCCTTCCCGATGTCTCCTAATCGTTGAAATTCCTACTCGTCGCTACTGACTGCTTCATAAAGTGGGTAGAAGCGATACCACTCTTGAATATTGGAGAAGTGCAGGTTGGTAAATTCTTATGGAGCAACATCATATGTCGATTCAGTTTGCCCAAGGCGTTTGTCGCTGATAATGGCCACCAGTTCGACGCAGAGTCGATAAAAATTTTTTGTACTGACAACAGTATCAAACTGTTCTTTTCAACCCCTCGGTACCCTCAGAGTAATGGGCAGGCAGAATCTTCGAATCAAGCCATCCAAGACATGTTGAAAGAGAAGCTAAAGCAGAAGAAGGGCCTATAGGAAGACGCTCTACCGGGAGTTCTATGGGCCTACCGCACATCACCCAAGAGGCCGATGGGAGAATCTCCATTTAGCCTCACTTACGGCTCCGAGGCGCTTCTCCCCACTGAAGCGCTAGTACCAACATTGCGGACAGTTGTGGTTGCCAACCCAGAAGTGAACGATGATCTCCTACACGATAACCTAGATCTGTTGGAAGAAAAAAGGGAAAGAGCTAGAGCCCGCTTGGCTAGCTACCACCAAACGATCAAGAGAACCTATAACCGTAAAGTCAGGAAGCGCATCTTTAAACAGGGAGACCTGATCATGCGAAAGGTTTTCGAGAACACGAAAGAGCCAGGGAGTGGCAAGCTGGGAGCTACTTGGGAAGAACCATACATCATTGATAGTGTGGGAAAGAATAGAGCATATCGGTTGAAGACTCAAAATGGCGACGTGCTGGCGAAACCATGGAACGCGACCAACTTGTGCAAGTTCTACCAAGGCAATTGATCCGTGGGAATGGTTGAAACCTCCTTATCTTCTTGTAATTCGAATTCAATTCAATAAAATCACGCCTTCTTGATGTTTCTATACATGTGTAATAGTGTGAATCATTTTGAGCAGCTTAAACCACGTGGTACATAACACTCAAAGGGAGTTCTACCACCTGGCCGACCGGTCGACAGGTCCCTTCGTAGGATGTGGCCGGCTGGAGAACACATGGGAAGATTGGTCGACAGACCCCGCTTGGGTATGACCGATCAACCAACTTAAAACCACATGGTACATAACACTCCAATTGAGTTCTACCACCTGGCCGATAGGTCAACAGGTCCCTTCATAGGGCGTGACTGGCTGGAGAACACATGGAAAGATCGGTCGACAGACGCTGCTTGGGTATGACTGATCAACCAACTTAAACCACGTGGTATATAATACTCTAATTGAGTTTTACGACCTGGTCCACTGATCAATAGACCCTGCTTGGGTACAGCTGATCAATCGACATAAACCGAGTGTTATGTGACACGCCGAGCGAGTTCTATTGCCTAGCCGACTGGCCGATATGTCTCTTCGATGGGCAAGACTGGTCGACGTGTAATCAATGCAAAGGATTGATAAAAGGCAATCAAAGGCAAATAAAATCAAAACAAGAAGATAGATAACCACTAGTAGTTCTAATACAAGCCAAAATAGTAGTTCATTACATCACCAAATACAAAAAGGAGGGGGTCAATCCTCTGAGGGGCCCTTCCATTTCCCTTTCAATAGCTGACTTTGCAGCTTGTCGACTTTCTTTCGCCACCCGACCGCCTAGCTGTCGAGAGCCGTCTGTGCCTCCCATTTGAATTCCTCAAACTGCCTAGTGAGCGCAGCCTTTTGTGATGTAGCTACATCATCTGAAGCTAACTCGAGGGAAGAGTTCAGCATGGTGACTTCAGTCTCGTGAACCACCCGAGATGCATTCGCCTCGCTTCGGAGTATCCTAATGATGGTGGCTTGATCTGCAAACCAAGCATTCGCCACAGCAAGATCGGACTTAGCAGGCTGCAGGGCGACCTCAAGGTCGAAGCGGTCTACAGTAAGACCCGCCTTCGCAAACTCTAATCGGGTCTTAAGTTCGGCCACCTCCTCAGAGTAGAGCTTTCTGACTTCTGACAACGTGTCCCTAGTTTGAACTAGTTCCCACTCGGCGGTCCTCAGAGAGAGCTCAAGTTGAGAAACCCTTTGCGTGCTTCCTTTGGCGGCTCGTTCGGCCAGCAGGGTGATGCAGCTGCCCATCTGTCAAAAGTAGAAGTGATGAACGTCATAGAACGGGTAGAGTGAATTACTACTAGAAACAAACCACGGGCTTAAAGAAGACTCACCTCGTGAAGGTCGACAAGTGAGTCTCGCCAGCTTGAACTACCTATCACTGTTTCCTCCCTCTCCCGTCTCGGGGGAGGAGCCAAATCCTCTTCCTCCATCTCAAGATGAGGAGAGGCCTCGCTAGAGCTGCGGTGAGGTGCAGACTCAGTAGCCCCGTGAGGAGACCCAGGAGGAGGTCTAGCAGCACCCACTGAAGTAGAGAGGGAAGACGGGTCCGTAAGCCCAAGCGACCCCCCGACGTAGCTGAGGTCAGAACAGTAGGGGTGGAAGATGAAGGTCGAGCTTGGGACTACGCAGAATCTGATGACACAACATGGGCCTTTCTCCCATAGGAAGAGGGGGGAGTGTATCTACGCGACATCTCTGACGCACCCACCTCCACAAAACTTGGACTATGGGGAAGCACGTCCTCAACCCAGTCGTCGGGAAGAGACTATAGTACCTTGAAAGCCGATCGTCTCAGGACACGACCTTCCACAATATCCTCATCCTCAGTAGGATTGGTAGAATCATGAAGTACAAGATGTCTCCTAGAACCCTCTCGTTTGGTCGAAGCTGCAGTGCCTTCGGGAGCACCGGCCCGGCTGTCTTCACCCACAGTCGTAGTAGAACGCGTACGGCATCTGAGGATTATGCAAAGCTTAAACGTCGCAGTATTGGGATTGTAACGTCTAACGGAGCTCACGTACCTATTAGGAATTTCTGAAGTAGAAGCTGATAGTCCACCTCTTCCACCAGTCGCTGCAGGGGGGCTGACGGGTTTGGCTATCTTCTCCCCTTTCTTAGGGGTTGAGTCGGTATGATGAGCCCTTACTATGGGAAGCTTTGGGAATAGCCGTCTCCAGTCATTATCGCATTCGGTGACCATCCTGATTAACTCATCCAATTCTGCCTCAACAGCCTCTGGAAACCTGAGCTGTCTAGAAGGGTAGTAATCGTATGGTATAAGTGAGATGGGAAGGAGCTCCAGGAACCTTAATTGTGACATCCCTTCCATGGCCCCCCAACCACGAGAGGGCAGTCTTTCCAACCCCTTACTGAGTCAGATAGGCCGCCGATGGGAGGACGACAGCCAGCACGGGCTTGAAGGCTGAAGTACGAGTACTCGGCTCCAACGGTCACCTTGTTATCTTTAAGAGTATACTTCCTGAACAGATAAGCAACGCAAAGTTATTGCCCAGCAAGATCTTCTACTGACTCCATACAATGAAGAATTCTCTAGCCATTACCCGCAATCTGACTAGGCGCAACTCCCATATGCTCCAGTAGTCGACCGGAAAAGCTCGCTAAAGGAAGCCTCAGGCCACATCTCAGCTGCCCCAAGGTGACCATTGTCTGGCCGTCTGAAGGGTCTAGAGGGCCAGTTGCGAAGGAGAGGGAGATGTTGGCAGGGATGCCAAAGGCAAGCCTAATGTCCTTCATCAAGGGGGGATTCTTAGAGGGAGAGAACCACTCGAAAGGCATAGTCAAGGGGTTGGAAGCGAAGTGAGGGGGTGTGCAGCTGAGCGATGAGAAGCGGGCGACCAACAATGGGCGGACCCGAAATGTGCGGCCGGCCGATAAGCTAGGCGGAAGGACTTGATTGACGAAAAGGAGGGGGGTCGAATGCTAAGAGCGTGGCCTGCCCACAAGACGAGCGGCCGACCCACGTAATGCACGGTCGACCCACCTAACGCACAGCCGACCCAAAAAACGCTTAACCAACAGATGAGAAGGAGAAGAAGACTTAAAGTAGAAGTGAAAATGTGAACCCTCTAGGCTCTATTTATAGAAAAACTCAGAGCCTTGGGGGTCGGTTCAAATCCCGAGAAAGGTGGGAAGCTGAGAGGCAGCATGTAGGGACGCTATGTGGCACGAACGGGGAAGAAGCCGATCAAGTATTTGGGATTCCTGCAACATTGAAGCCGTGATTAGAACCATCATGGCATGCAAACCGAGACAGAAGGGTCCTGATCAATCGGAGCCGGAAGTCGACCAATCAGGAGGGGGTATTATGTGTACCTCGGCTGCATGATTAAAACCCGGTCGATCGTGCGTTTCGTGCCGGCCGGCCATGCACAAAGACCCCCTGCTCCTCGGGCCGGCTGCATATTTAAGACCCGACCGGCCGCGCGTTTCGCGCCGGCTGGCCATGCACGAAGACCACCTGCTCCTCGGGCCGGTTGCATACCGAAGACCCGGCCGGCCGCACGTTTTGCGCCGGCGGACCGTGTACGAAGACCGCCCCCCCCAGCGTGTTGTTACACAATGGACCCGACCGGCCGTGCGTTTTGCGCCGGCCGGCCGCGCACGAGGCACCCCCCTCCATTCTTGGGATGGCTGCATACTAAAGACCCGGCCAACCACGCATTTCGCACCGGCCGACTGTGCATGGGCAAGCCATTCTCCCCAGCAGCTGGATGCACCCTAGGAGCTCGAAGGAGCCGGCCGGTCGCACATTACGAATCTCTTCGGATAGAGCGAGACAGCCGTGCAGTCCCAATATTCATGCAATAAGCTCGCGCGAAGATCACGCATCCAGATCGTATGGCAGTTACTTCCGATAAACTCGGTCGAGCAACGATCATGGGGAGGAAGCTCACGTCACGAGATTCCCGGCCGGCTGGTAAGGCACGTGTTACCAGCTATTCCCACCCAGTACGTGCAAGATGACACGTCGCCCACTCGCGAGACAGTTGCGCATACTGCGGAGGCACGTCGTCTTTACCGCCCTGCATGGAAGGGAACAACTGTCAGCCCGAGGTACTATAAAAAGGGACCTACCCCTTCAGAAGAGAGGATCCGAATTCTAGAGGAGGTGCTGTCCAATTCTCTCCTGAATTTTCGGAGCTAGAGAGAGAGAGAGAGGATTGAAAGGTCGGTATTTTGGGAGGCCGGTCCTCTCTGGGTGTATTTGGGTCAGAGTGAGCGTTTGTACTAGAGTTTCATTGTTAGTGCATTCTCATCCCACCTCTTGGTTTTTTTCCTTCGATGTTACAAAGGGTTTTTCCACGTAAATCCGGTCCATTTCGTTTCTTTAATTTGTTAGATTGTGTATTCCAAGTGAACCGTCCGATCCTAGAAAAACCCCCCACAGTATGGATGTTCAAAGGGGATGGGATATAGAAAGGGAAAGAGGATAGGGTGTGCTGGGAATGGAGAATGGTGTATGAAAAGGATAAGGATAAGAGGTGCTGGAAACGGGGGGGCGGGTATACTCATCCTACTCCCCCCCCCGACAAAAATGAAAAATCAAAGAGAAAGCGGGGTATGTTTATCATCTTTGGGGTGTGAATAAAATTTTTCCCATTTAAGCTCTTACCAATCTAGTATATATGGTGGGTCCCACACATATGGGCTGGTCAGATAAAAGCTTTTTTTATATATTTTTTAATCAAAATATGTCGGATCACGGTTGATCCATTCAAATTTGGAGAGCGAAAAGACACACGGAAATCCCAATAGACAAGTTGACTTCAAATCGTAGGTAGTCCCGTGCACTTTTGTGATGTAACATAGAACCCAACAAGAAAGCTGGGCCAAGTAGTTTGGACAAGTAGTGTTTGTGACGAACCAAACTCCCCTATCACAAGGGATAGGGGAGTTTTTTTTTTTTTTTGGTAATAGAATTACATATTCCACTACTAAAAAATTTATTACATCTTACTAGATAATAGAAGAACGCTGCAAGGCTATTGGCCGGCAAAAACAACGGGGACCAATGTCGTCTTGACAGAGAACCCGGAGGCCATGTGGATATTCTCGCTGCCAACTTACTGGAGTCTTCATCTTCGTTGCTTACTTTGAGAGCCAATCAGCAGCTGAATTACCTTCCCTGTAGATATGAGAGATTCTGCAGGAGACAAACTGACTCAACATGTGCCTGACATCTGCAATAATAGAATTGGAACTAATGTGTTGTTGTTGAACTTCCATAATAGTAGTTAGTGAATCCCCTTCGATCCATATTTGATCAGAGATTCCATTACTTGCTTTAACTCCCTCCCATAGTGCTCGAGCCTCTGCAATGGCAACCGATCTAGTATTTAACGGGATGGCTCTAGCTTTAAGGATTCTGCCTGTGTAATCTCTAATGATAAACCCAGCTCCAGCACATTCATTGTCGACCGAACCATCAAAGTTGACTTTGATGATATTAATTTCAGGAGGAACCCACTTAATAATACAATAATCAATTTGCCGAGTGTACTGTGCCTGTAGAGAAAGATTATGTGCTTGGTAATATTCTTGGGTCAGAGACCAAATTTGATAGGCTACGTGTGCTGGAAATATCCTCTGATTTTGAAACAGTTTCAGATTCAGTGCCTTCCACAATAACCAGCATCCTTGAAGTAGGAGCGCAAGTTTCAAACTCAATATGGATTGTTGCTCCTGAGTGATGCGTGCACGGTACCGGCTGGCACCATTGCAAGAGCAAGGGAGACCTCACCCTCACCGAACTCAGATCCTCAAGGTTTTGCCATGAGACACTGGATGCGCGCCACGATGTCTGAACTACATGAGATTTACAGATGGGATCTTATTGCAACCACTCACGAACTATATGTGACACGTTGTGTCTATTGTCTCCAATTATTTTTTATATTTTTCTTAAACATATCTAAGTAGGGGTGTCAACGGGTCGGGTCGTCTCAGGTTCGTGTAGTGTCTAGTTTCGGGTTGTGTCCAAAACCCCTAGACCCAGTCCCGACCCGTTTAACTAATCGTGTCTAGATCCGACCCGACCCGATAAGACCCGGTAAGACCCATTTACCACACAGATCTATTCAGTTGATCCGATCCGACCCAATCCGACTCGACCCGATAGCCCAGCTGGTACTATATATTACAGTATCGGATTGCGGGTAGACCCGACCCGGCATGACCCGTTGAATTTTAAACGGGTCTTCCCGGGTCTATTGTGTCCAGACCCTAAATCCGGACCCGACCCGTGTATTAAGCGGGTCTATCGTGCTGACCGTTTATCGGGTAGTGTCGGGTCCAAAATTATCAGCTCTATATCTAAGCCTCCATTTGTTACTCTTTCCTTGATCGGTTACTGCCATCATGCGGCTGTGATGCGTACGGGCAAGTAGATCGGTTACTCCATTTGTTACTCTTTCCTTGATCGGTTACTGCCCGCACGCATCACTGACCATAAACACCCGCTGCGACCTCTCCCCGACCTCACCCTCCCAAAGCTTCGTCTCCGAGGACGGAGTCCCCAACGCCCGAGCCCGGATCCTCGGCGGGGGGACCTGCATCAATGCTGGGTTCTACAGCCGGGCGGGGGCGGAGTACGTGCGGGAAGCCGGATGTGACGGGGCCTTGGTGAACCAGTCGTACCGGTGGGTGGAGAGCGTACGTAGTGGTGCATGAGCCACGGTTGCTGCAGTGGCAGTCGGCGGTGAGGGACGGGCTCCTCGAGGCCGGGGTCACTCCGTACAACGGGTTCACGTACGATCACCTGTACGGGACCAACATCGGGGGCACCATCTTCGACCGTGAGGGGCGCCGCCACACCGCTGCAGATTTGCTCCAGCTCGCAAACCCGGATGGAATTACAGTGCTATTGCACGCCACGGTGCACAGGATCTTATTCAGCGACAAAGGTAAGGGTTTGTTATGATTAAAATGGGCAAAAATACCCCCTCATTGCATTTCGAATTTTGATTTCGTGCCATTCCATTCTAAAACTAAACCTAAACAGAAACCCTAAGATCTATATGCATGGGATAAACCCTAGACCTAAACCGAACCCTGTTCCTTATCGTCGTCTGCTTCTCGTCACCATTGGGGAGACAACAACGAGCAACTGCACCTTGAATCGACTGTTGCTCATGCCTGTTGCAGTCGTCGCCACCACCTTTGCTGCTCGTGCCCGCTTCCGCCTCTGCCACCGTTGCTTTGAAAAAACCTAAAGAATGGAGGAGGATAGGGGTGAGGGTGCTTTTAGACATTTGGTAGTCCTTTTCACCGAAAGTGATTTACTATCGGGACCTTAGGCTAAATCGATTTGTTTCCCGTCCTTTACATCCCACTGATCTTAGGGGTGTGTAGGATCCAAACCAAACCAATCAAACCGACCAAACCAAACTATACCGATCAATTTTGAACGGTTTCGACACACTCAATAAATCGGATCGGATTTGGTTTTTAAAAATTTGGATCGGTTGACGGATTTGTAAATTCAAAACCAACCAAAACCGAATCGAACCGACATATGTATATACATATAATTTTTTTAAAATATACCATGTGTCCTCATATACCCTCGCTACGAACAACCATTGCAATACTGTCGGATGACTCAAAATTAGTTAAAAATCTTATTTAGACCTAATGATTTGATAACAATTATTATTTTTTTAATTTGAACTAGGTCCTAATAGAAAGAGGGGGGGGGGGGGGAGCCCAATAAGAACATGGTCCAAAGCCTAAACTGACCATCCAATCAATCCAAACCAGCTTTAATTGGATTGGATTCCAATCTTAGTTCGGTTTTGATCGGATTGAAAATCCTCAAAACCGACCAAGATTGGATCGGTGTGGGTTTTGTCTTAATAGGTCGGTTTCTAACCGATGCACACCCCTAACTGATCTGTTGTCAGGGACCTTAGGCACATTACCCTAATTTGGATAATCCCATGAACATGTCATCATCAAACCAAATTAGGGTTTAATTAAGTTTGATGACCAAATTTCAGCCCTTGCAGTAAAGATACCAATAAAGAGTATTAAAATTAGGGTTTGCTAGATAGGACTAGGGCTTTCTAGTGCTAGCTTTTGTTGTTGTTGTTCTCCTACTATAATGGTATGCATCTATATAATATTGCACGACGGTATTGTACTGACTAGGACAAAAAAAATTATCTTAGTTGTCCGATTTTATGTAAATATATATCACACTCATTTGTTGATCCAAATCGACTGACTACCTAATAAATCGGATCTTCCGATTTGGAGCCTCCCCTCCCCTCTCTCTCATAAATCATATTAAAAACTTACTATAAAGATGATAAATATCTATTGAATGAAATTTAATGTCCATTTTATTTGTGTGTGTGTGTGTGTGTCTATCTAAACAAGTGAAACATACCCCGAAAGCAGCCGCGCCAACCAAAGGCGGGCGTCCGAATGCGGGCACAAGAATTTACTAGTCAAAGTATAGGACACAATTGGGATGGGAGCAAAACCAAACCATCCCGATACCAACCCCTATCGTGTTTTTTAAATAAATTCGAACGTACTCTAACCCAATTGACCAATCACAAACCCGTCCGAATAGGATCCGGTTGGTTTGGCTAATATGAAATTAAATTCAGGTTAATTGCCATCCCTACTCCAATGCCCCACACAATACGGCGACAAGTGAGTGACATATTCTTTAGGTAAAACAAAAAAACAAATCGAACAGACAGCTTTTTTTTCCCCCTTTCTTTGATATTTCTAAAATTACAAATATCATTTTAAAGAATTAAATTGGTAGAGAATTAGACTTTTAAGGTTTTTATTTTGATAAAAAGAAGCAAAAGAAAAAGTGAAAAAGAAGAAGAAAATGACTGGATAGCAATATAGGAACTCGGGGAACGTGGTCCTACCAATTATATACCCTCCCCTGCACATTCCCTCCGCATCTCTCCACCCTCCACCATTCCAAATCTATATTCAGGCCACGCCCGAGAGCTCCCCCACATCCATGTCTACTCCAGGAGCAAGCCAAGTAAACATCCACGGAGATAGAACACATGATTTTCTTTTATGTGGTGCATCCAAAACATGACTACATCCTCACCTTGTCTAGCAACAACCTTTCATTATCTCACATATAAGAAGGATTAGATCATCCTACAAAAAAGGACCTTATCAATAACAAAGCTCTTCAAGAGATTATCTCTCTTCTGACTAAAGCACGTACACCATGCTTCGGCTACGCTCCAATTCATTTGACCATCTATGATACATCGTACATCGACGATCCCTAAGGTAGACCATGGCTAGTGCCTTGCGTCCATCATTGTCGCACCCATCGCTCCTGAACTATCATCCGCCAAAGATGATTTGAACTTGCGCATGTCGACGCCCCCGAATCCTATTGCACTGTAGGTGTGCCCACGACTATGTCATCACCATCACCATGCCCATCGGTGTCACTGCGCCCTACTGCACCGCATGTGTCCTCATGGTTGTGGTACCACCATCACCACGACCATCAACGCCTCCACACTCTACTGCACCACAGATGTGCCTGTGGTTGTTCCTGCTACAACGGTGCCTTTCGACATCTCCACACCTTGATGCACACCATGCGGTGCATACTCTTAATCTCCTCGTCGATTCCCCACCGTCGAGTCGCTCCCCCATGATCACTCTTCAATTACGTACCCAAGCGCCTAGGGTTTCGCCTTGACAACCATCAAGCACCCAAGGGAGGGGGCACCACACCCAGGCTAGCCTTTTTCTCTAGCTTGCTCTATCCTCTCTAGTGTCCTATGGGATCGCGCTCCTGTGTAGCGCTCCCTCACCATATACACATCCACAATCTAGGGCTGCCTCCTATATATAGGTAGAGAGGCTCGGGGGCACCATATAGTAATAGGAGACACCTCTCCTTTCTTCTCATGACCGATAAGGGTGGGGTGGGGTGGGGTCCGTAAGGACCGTAACTTGAACTGACCCCCCCCCCCCCTCCCCTGCGCGCGCACACACACACGCACACCATGCAGTCACCTTATGGAGAACCCCAACTTACACATGGCTGATGAAGGTGAACACAATGCACGCGAGAGGATAAGAAATGAAATTAGGCAATAGTTTGCGTTATAATTTTGGTGTGTAGTATTTTATAGCAAACTTTGTTTCTAATATTAAATGTACAATGTGTTAATTATGTTGGGATAATATGCATGTATAACATGGCAACATAAGGGATAAGAAATCATTAGTACCTATATACTTTATTTGTGTAATAATGATTTATAATGTGACATCATTAAATTATCTATATGTTTTAAAAGTCATCTCCTTATCTAACAAATTCATAATTTTTATAATATAAGGTTTTACATTAGAGAGACTTGTATATATCTCTTGTATATAGGGGTGGCAATGGGTTATGTCGGGTCGGGTTCATGTCGTGTCTAGTTTTGGGTCGTGTCCAAAACCCCTAGACCCGGACCCGACCCGTTTATAAACGGGTAGACCCGTTTACCGCACGGGTTTATTCATTTGATCCAATTCGACTCGACCTGGCCTAATCCGATAGACTCGTTGATACTATATATTACAGTATCGGATTACGGGTAGACCCGACCTGACACAATCCGTTGAATATTAAACGGGTCTTCCCGGGTCTACAGTGTCCAGACCCTAAACCCGGACCTGACCCGGTTATTAAACGGGTCTATCGTGTCGACCCGTTTACGACCCGAACCCATTTAGCCCTGACCCAGACCCGCTAACTTTGTGTCGGGTCATGCCTGGTCTCCTGTGTCGGGTCCGAAATTGCCAGCCCTACTTGTATATGTGTAAGATAATATAGAACTTCTACATTTTACTTGTACAATTGTTAGTTGATCTGTCGTGAGTTTGAGTGGGTGTTAGAGATAGTTGTATATATCTTGTATATGTGCAAGTTAGTGTAGGGCATTGGGAGCTGCCCTCAGCTTTCTTATAGTTTGATGTTGGCATAAAACTCCTCTTAGTTTAAACTAATTTTCTCTAGTTTATTTGCAGGAAAAGCAAGGCCAGTGGCCTATGGGGTGATCTTCATGGATGCTTCAGGCAAGAAACATGGAGCCTTACTAAATGTAGGGTCTAAGAATGAAATCATACTCTCGGCGGGGGCAATCGGGAGCCCTCAGCTTCTCATGCTCAGAGGCGTTGGCCCAGCAGATCACCTGAAATCCATGGGAATCAAGGTGGTCTTGGACCAGCCGTTGGTCGGCCAAGGCATGTCAGACAACCCCATGAATCCCATCTTAATTCCTTCGCCATTGCCGGTCGAGCTCTCCCTCGTGCAGCTCATTGGCATTACTCGACCTGGGAAATACATAGAGGCCTTCAGCGGCATTAGATTATTTGTTTGTTCCTCCACCGAAGAAGAAGCAAGGATTAGGAGCTTGGACAAGTTTTCATCGGAGGTACCAAGCTCTGCTCCAATTTTTGTGTTGGATTTTACTATATCTCTTTTCAAAGCATCCATTCATCATTTTATTTTTCGGCTAGCTAGATACCATGCCCATGAAATATCTTAGGAAGCTCATGTTGGCATGGAATACCTCAGACGAGGTCTCGATCTGCCGTCTCATGCTCGAGGAAGCGATTTAGGGTTTTCGAATCTCGGACGATCCAAAGAGAATGATTGAACTACCAACAATCACAATCACAGAGAAAAGAAAACAATAAAACAATCCACACGACATAAAGAGATTTCTTCACACAATTGGGAAATCCCTGCCTCTGCGGGCATCGGTCATCGGCCTGGAGCAATATACAATTATATTTGGCTACAACCTTCTTCTTCCACACCTCCACCGAATCTTTAAAGGAGAAGATCTCATCTCTTGATCCTCGATCTTCTTCGTCTCTCAAACGCAATGTAGAAGCCCGAAACAAGACCTTAAAATCAGCCGTCAAACACAATGATAATTCCCATACAAAGCCATATTTAAAGCCTCCAAAATTGTGCACACAAAATAGCATGGTCGTGCCCGTTTCACTCTAACAGCCCAAACTGGAGCCCAGGGCGTCATCGACCCGGGGGAAGAAAAGCTGACGCACCTAGGATTTCGCCCCGGGCGCCAAAACTTCGCCCAAGGAGAAAACTAGAGCGAACCCCCTTTCTAGCGCCCGTTAGGGACCGGGCGTCGCACAGTTGGAACCCAGGGCACCAACCCCCTCTTGTGCACGACCGGGTCTACTGTGTTGTATGCTCCCTCTCCGAAACTGAGCCATTACCCCGATAGCTCACGCTAAAGAACACCCCCCCTTCCAACGGTAGTCCCTTCCTAAAGGCCACCCCCTCTTTTTGCTATGTTGTGGGCGTACAAGCCGCAATAAGCTACCTCTGCCGCAGGCAACCCACCACTACCACCCTATCTCCTTTCTCCTTCTCATTCCCTTCTTATTCCTTCTTCCTCCTCCCCCTGGAAACCGTGACACTTGGTTGAATGCACCTTTTGTATGTATTCGGCCTTCATAGCCGAATGCACAAAAGGTGCATTCAATCTGGTGTGGCCGTGAGTGTTGTACGTGTTTTTCAGTCGGTGGTGGTGGTGGGGGGGGGGGTGAAGGAGAAGAAGGGAAGGAAATAGGAGGGGGAGGAGGAGGAGGAAGGAGAAGAAGGGGCGAAAAAAGGAGGAGGGAGGACGAAAGCAGAGGGAGGAGGAGAGAGGAGGAGGGAGTAGGAAGGAGACCGTGGTGGTGGGTTTCAGGCGGCGGCCTTCAGATGGCTGACGATGGACGGCAGTGGGCATGGGTTGCCTTTGGATTATTACAGGGACATGTTGGGTCTATAGACTACCCATGAAATACCAAACCGTGGGCTTTATATAGACCTACCTTTATTTTATTGCAAGGGGATACAATCTGCAACCACCGAATTCAGCTCGGCACCCACATCCTATTGGTACACATGATTTTTCTTTCCTTTTTGTATTAACATCTTCAACAATGCTAAGTTGCCCCAGTCCTTTACCTCCAACCATACGATCCCTTGAGACAACTCGCATCCCCCGCCGTCGTCCCCTTCACACCATCTTTCTGTCATCCTCTGCTCCTTCTACCTCATTCTTCTCCTTTTTCCTTCTCCTTCTTCCTTTCTTTTTCTCTTTATCCCTCCTCTTCGTCCTCCTTCCTCCTCCATTTTCTCCTCGCTGAAACCCTTTTAATATATTGATAGCTGCCGGACCAACATTATCGGCGAGCAACCATCGACATATTTTCTGGTTGACTTAGGGTTTCGACGTAAGAGAGATAGAGGAAGAAGGAGGAGGTAGAAGAAGGAGGAGGATCGACTTAGGAAAGATAGGGGAAGGAGGAGAAAAAAGAAGTGGGAGGAGAAAGACGAAGAGTGCGGCAAAAGAGGCTAGGATCGACATCGGATTGGGGGCACTGAGGAAGGAACAACATAAGTAGGAGAGAGAGAGAGAGAGAGAGAGAGAGAGAGAGAGAGAGAGAGAGAGAGAGAGAGAGAGGTAAGGATTTGTTGGAGGTTATGGACGAGAGTAGTTTGGGTATTCAAATAAATCCGAATGCCAAGCTAAATCTGACTGGTGCAGATAGAAGGCACCTAAAACTTACTTGGACCACAAGAAGATCCCACAAATAGATTGACAATAATTTATCAAGTACCTATCAGGCCGACATCGATCATTTAATATGGCTGTCAAGAAACCTTGGCGAAATGGCCTAATTAGAAACCCAAGTAAATATAAAGCTCTTAACTTCGTCTTTCTGAACCATGGTGGTCCGGCTATTGACACCTGTTATTTATGTCCGATTGGACGGTTCTGGATTGTTGAGATCTATATGCAACCAAGAGAACCCTAGGGGGCTCCCATCATAAGGTCTGGGTGATCGAACGGGTGGGGACATGTGTCGTTGACTAGACCCCGAACCACAGTGATTCTGTGGTTTGGAGTGATTATTTTAAATCATTCGAAGGAAAAAAAAAAAGGTTGGGTAGTAGTGAATGTTTCTATATTAATTCCCACTCCTGGAGGAGTCCAAATATTTTTTTGAAAGGTTAAAAAAAAAAAATTGATGATGAATCAAAAATTTTTTTGGTGCACATCGAACATTCTATGGCACTTCTCGGGATTTCTTTATTATGCTCTGAGTCATGCACACCCCACGTGCAAAGCGATGTGTAGAGCAAAGTCGGATGAGATTGTGAGGAGGGGATGTTGTTCCGCTCAAAACTACCTTTAGGAAAATGAACAAGATTTTGTCTATCATTTGCTGGCACTGCAGACTGAGGCAATAAACAGTTCAAAGGATTCTTCTTCCTTCAGAGGTGGCTTCATTGTTGAAAAGGTTGCAAAGCCTCTCTCGACCGGCCATCTTGAACTCCTCAACAGGAATCCAGATGACAACCCCTCGGTTACCTTCAACTACTTCAAGGAGCCTCAGGATGTCCAGCTCTGCATCGAGGGCCTCAGGACCATCGGACGTGTCATACAATCCGAAGCATTCTCGAAGTTCCGGTACCCCAATATTTCGATAGAATCTCTACTTGGCACGACTGAAAATTATCTCGCCAACAAGTCGCTAAGCCATGAGATTGGCTCAAAGTCGTTTGAGCAATATTGCAGGGACACCGTGATGACAAATTGGCATTACCATGGCGGCTGCCAGGTTGGCCGGGTCGTGGACCATGATTACAGGGTTGTTGGTGTCGACGGCCTTAGGGTCATCGACGGCTCAACAGTCATCAACACACTGGGAACCAATCCTCAAGCCACCCTCATGATGCTTGGAAGGTAATTAATAAAGTTAGCTGAAACTAACAATTCTCGAGCTCCATTGCTTGACAAATCCATCTTTGCTATGTTCATTGCTAGGTACATGGGAATCAAGATCCATAATGAGAGGCTGGATAAGGAGGGAGCATAGACGCCGACGGGGTTCGTGACTAAGGAGAACAGCTCCAAGTTTGATTTAAACGAAGTCCCATGTTACGAAAAGAGAGGAAGAGAGAGATTAGGGTTTTGGAAAGAAAGACTCCTTGAATTGATCTCTTGTATTATTACACAAGACTACCTCACCTTATATAAGGAGACTTTTACATCTAATATCCCAAATACATGAAGTATGTGTAACTTGTTAATGTTGAATAATGGATTCCTTCACAATTGAGAGATGGAATCATGTAATTTTGTGGTAATTTTAAATTCCACCAAATTAGTGAAGTCATTCTGTCAAAGCAATAAACTCAATTTAAAGCTTTCACCTTCTACTAGCAATGGGACGGAGGTGGTGGTCTGGCATCATGTTGTTCGTCGGTGTGGCGGTTTGTTGTGTGTCGGTATGGTGATTTTTCTGACCTTAATTGGTTGGCCTTATTTTTTTTGGAGGTGGAGGTGTTCCCCTTTTGTTGTGCCAGCATGTGGCACTTCCTGAGGGTTTGAGTGTGACTCCTTTGCTATGTTCATTGCTATATTCATTCCCAAACTCATCCACAGAGGGTATTATCTGTAGGGCATTGATTTTGTGGCATATAGTTTTGGGAAGCTGATGGTATTCATAGCATAAATAGGTAGAAAGGCCAACACACTTGATTAGCGTAGTTCGATCTGCATGAGTTAGAATCTTGGTTTTTCAGGACTTGAGTGTGAATGGAACCTGTCAACGATGAACTTCAGGGAGCTACATCTTTTTCTTTTGAAAACGAGAGGACCGCTGAGGTACATCTTCTTATTAGTTATAATATGTAGTCTGATATTGTGTAGCAATCCATCTCTGATGTGATGGGGAGTGTTCCAACTGAAGAATAAGGAGGATTTGTGTCGGCTTATCATTTTCCCCGATCAAGATTCGAATCTCTCGAGACAGTTGATGAAGTTACCCATCTCGACATTGTTTTCTCTTCCAAATATAAAAATGTCATCTGCAAATAATAGATGGGTAACTCAGGGACCACCTCCACCGACTGTGAAAGCTACAATATCCCAATTTCCCTCCAAATTGTTGATGCAACAAGAGAGGATTCAATGGACAAGATAAATAGATAGGGCGATAGTGGACAACCTTGCCTAATACCTCTATTAGGGCATATCAAGCCTTCTGGGCAGCCGTTGATGAAAAAGGAGAAAGACTAAAGGGATATATGCACATCCTGATCAGTTGTCTAAACCTATTGGAGAAGCCAAAAATTATGAGAGTATTATCTATAAAGCCCCATTCTAGTCTATCATAGGCTTTGGACATATCCAGCTTCATAGCGAACACCCTTGATTTGCCTCTCTTGAACTTCACCAAATGAAGGATATCTTGGGCAACTATGGAGTTATCAGTGATCTGTCGCTTAGGGACGAAAGCACTTCGGTTAGGGAAGATGATCCTATCAAGCAGTAGACGCAAACGATTGGCAATGACCTTCACAATGGTTTTGTAGACCACATTGCAAAGACTAATGGGTCTGAAGTCACTTGGTTCCAGAGCATGCTCCTTTCTAGGAACGAGGATAATAAAGGTATGATTGGTCATTGGAGGGATATACAAAGACATAGAAGCTTCTTGGATATGCTGGATAACTTCCGCCTTCACCGTATCCCAGTAAGTCCGATAGAAAATGGCTAGATATCCGTCTGGCTCTGGGCTTTTCAAAGATCCCATCGCATGATAGTTAATCTGATTTCCTCGGCATCCGGGATTTTACAAAGATGATGCACTCTCTCATATTGAGAATCGATTGGACTGGACAAAAGGATTATTAGGCATATGGACAACATAGGAAGTGATACGTGAGTTATTGTCCTATATTTTAGCCTTTTGGTTAGTCTATAATTAAAAATAATAAAATTATTTATTGAAGTATAGTAGGTTGATATTATAAAAAAAAACATTAACCCTAATAGGGTTACCAATCCGACGAACCCACATAGGGCTGGGTTGGGCTTAGAACTCCCGGCCCGAGGTTGGGTTGGGTTAGGGTTTGTATTGAGGTATACAACTTTGGTTGGGTCGGGGGAACCTAACCCAATCCACCAGAGTTATAGCCCAAATAAACATTAAACTTCAATTGCATTGTACTTTTAAGAACTATCATGGACATGAAGGTAGTCCCCATGTTCAGAAGTCCAGAATCCAATAAGTTATAGTGTTTCTCACGTGTGCATTTCAAAAGTGAGGGATGGTTTTGGCCTTGACTCCAATGTATATCTATTAAGTTTCAGAAAAAGATGTTACAAGTAATGGTTGCCCCAACAAAAAAAATGCTAAATAAAATCAGCCCAAAAATCCCTAAGATAAGAAAAAAGGGTACCTAAATCTCAAGACTTTGAATCTCGATTTAGACTTTTTCAAATCCCAGATATGAGCGAGTAGAGACTTTGTACCCTCAACCTAATTCGGCAATGAGAAACCGAGAGCATATTCTATGTTGAGGATGGTGTTGTCCTCTAATATATTAAGTGTGGGAGCATTCTCTTCATCATCAAGAGTTAACATCTGACCCCGAAGATTATGAAGAATAGAACTTGATTCTCCAAAAGTTCAAATCAATTGTTGTGCACTCCTTCGTACTAGCTTTAGCCACGGTCTACACACTTTGGGGAAATTAGATGCTCCTCTTTTTCTCTGAGCGAATCATCCCTCACAGTGTTCGAGTGACACCTTGGCTCCATAACCTTATCCAGAAGCCTCTCAACTGTCTCATCAATATCTTTGTTACCAATCGTCCCAAAACCCTCAGATGGAGTTACTGTTACCTACACCAAAGAGTGCATCTCATCCTCCTCACCAACTTGTGCACCTTAAGGTGAGCCTTCGGACTCACCAAACTCCTGCGAAGCCTGAACTGGATTTATGTCTTGCAATATCGCAGCATGCACATAATTCTCCTCTACTATCATAGGTATGGATGAAGACCGACTCTTTTTGTTAGCTTCCTCCACCTAGGGCTGATTTTCGGATGGATCTGATCGGAATAGAGGTCTTCGGAAAATTTTCGGAATCCCAAATGGTATTCCGATTCCAATTCCAAAATTTCAGAATTTCAAAATTCAATTCCGATTCGGAATTATTGGAATTTTTCATAATGTTACATTTTTGGAATTTTTCGAAAATTTTCGCAATTCTCCTATTTTGGCAGATTTTTGGATTTTTTTCGGAATTTTCAATTTTGGCAGAATTTTGGAATTTTCGGAATTGCATAGAACATGCTACCTTAGATGAGTCTTGGTTGGGTCGGGTCGGGCAAATTAAAGGGTGGATTTGGTAAAATAATATTTGGTTGGGATTTAGCATTTGTAAGTTTTATATGTGGTACATTGCGGGCTATTGCTTGTTGGTGTTGGGTTGGACCAATTTTAAGTAAAAGAAATATCTATATGGTGCCCTGCCCTTGGGTGAGGCCCAAAGCAACGGCTTTGTTGGCTTTGCCCAAGGGCCGATAATGCACAACCCCTGTTGGTTCGGATGGGTCTGGGTCGGAATAAAACATCGAAATTTTTCGGATATGATGTTTTCAGAATTTTCGGATCGGAAATCGGAATTTTCAGAATACTTAGTACCGTTCCAATTCTGATCCGATTTTTTCGGAATTTTCGGAAATCAGAATTTCGGAATTTGGATTTAATTATATGGTGTCAAAATCAAAATTTTTCGGATCGGTTTCGGACGGAATCGGAATTTTCGTTCCAACTTGCACTGCTACCTCCACCAATCCAATACTATCTTCCTCGCCAAGGATAAGAAATCTAGACTCTAAGACTAAGATAGGATTAGTAGGGTGTAGAGGTTTTCTACCCTTCCTTATTCTCCCAATTGAAATTCAATGTTCGTTACTAGAAAGCTTCTCTCTCCTCTAACTCCACTAGAGCTTTAGTTGGGACCACTTCAGGTTGCCTGGGAGGCTTTGGTATCCACTTGGCCTTAGGCATGGCCGAAGGATTTGAGGGATGGACCAAAGCTTTAGTTGGGCAATAATTTGATGAAGGCCCAAAAGCTTTGCAAGATTCATATTTTGGTGGCTTCCATTTATACTTTAGGGATTGGATAATCATCGTTATTTCTATCGCCCCATCCGCTATATACTTCTTGACCCAAACTTGTACGATATCTAGAAGGGTGTCCTCCATCCCGATCTCCACACAATAATATGCGAAGGAGAGACAACCTTGGGCCATTATTGGACGATCAACATAGAGAGGTTTTACCACTATGCTCACCACTAGGCTAATAGAGCAGGTTTTTATACGGTGAGATTTTAGTGCCGATTTTTTTCGACAGTGAGATTTGATTTTTTGATAGTATTTTGATAGTGAGATTCTTTCAAGTTTTTTGATAGTGAGATTCTACTGCCGTATTTTTTGATAGTGAGATTTATATGCCAGGTTTTTCGATAGTAAGATGTTATCATGCTTTTCAATAGTGAGATTCATATGCTAAGTTTTTCGATAATGAAAATTAGTTTTTCGATAGTGAGATTCTATCGGATTTTTCGACAATGAGATTCATTATTAAATTTTTCGATAATTAGATTCATATGGCGGATTTTGAAAGCTAAATAAAAAATAGTAAGATTCTGCTGTTAGATTTTTTGATAGTCAGATTATATCGGATTTTTTGACAGTGAGATTCTACTTCTTGGTGAACAGTTGGATTTTTTGACAATGAGATTTATATGCTAGGATTTTTTACAGTGAGATTTTAATGATTGGATTTTCAATAGTGAGATTCGATTTTTTGATAGTATTTCAATAATAAGATTCTTTCTAGTTTTTTGATAGTGAGATTCTACAATTGAGTTTTTGTCAGTCGATTGTTCAATTTGCTTTCACCCGTCTGATGAAATTCTCGGTCTTTCGTCCATCTGTGGATGAGATATGTTGCTAGCTCCTTCCATACTGGTGCCCTAGATGGTCGACATATTCTTCTGAGACTAGTTTCCAAGGCAGACTTTATTAAATTATTGACCAATTAAGGAATCATTTGTCATCAAGGGACAATTCTTCAAAGTGTTCAAATGGGAGCCATAATCCAGCCTTCGATTCTCCCATTGCCCCTATTTGGATTTCTTTATCCAAGCTCCCTATAAATTTTTTCATTAAAGAATTTTTATTTCCTATGGTAGAAGGGATTGGTATACTCAAAAAACTGAATCTCATTGTCAAAAAATCATAGGTAAAATCTATTCGGTTTTTCGATAGTGAGATTTGGTTTTTCAATAGTGAGATTATATCAGATTTTTTGACAGTAAGATTCATATGCCAAGTTTTACGATAGTGAGAATTGGTTTTTATATTATGAGATTCTATTCGGTTTTTTGACAGTGATATTATTTTACCGGGTTTTCAACAGTAAGATTCAGTATTGGATTATTTCGACATTGAGGTTCATATGCTAGGTTTTTCGATAATGAAATTCTATGCTGGGTTTTTTTACTGAGAATAGGTTTCTTGATAGTGAGATTCTACTTTCAAATTTTTTTGATAGTGAGATCTTATCGGGTTTTTTGACATTGAGATTCTACTGCTTGGTTTTTCAACAGTGACATTCTCCTTAATTGGCTTTTCGATAGTGAGATTTTATTTGGTTTTTCAATACTGAGATTCTATTTGGTTCTTCAACAGTAAGATTTTACTGTTGGGTTTTTCAATAGTGAGATTCATAATTGGGTTTTTCGATAATGAGATTCTATTATCAGATTTTTTTATAGTGAGATTCTATCTGGTTTTTTAATAGTTAAATTCTACTATTGGGTTTTTTGACTATGAGATTCTCCTATCGAAAAACAAGTTTTTCAACAGTAAGATTTAGTTTTAGATAGTGAGATTCGACTGTCAAATTTTTTGATAATGAGATTCTATCAGTTTAGGCTATCGATTTTTTTTGATAATGAGATTTTATACCCAATAATGAATCTCACTATCAAAAAACCCAATAGAATCTCACTATTAAAAAATATGACAGTAAAATCTCATTATCAAAAAATCTAATAATAGAATCTCACTATCCAAAAACTCGAGATCACTATCGAAAAAGCCGACATATGAATCTCATTGTGAAAAACCCAATCAAATTTGGCATATGAATCTCACTATCGAAAAGTCTGATAGAAACTCATTATCAAAAAATCGAATCTTACTGTCAAAAACTTGGCATTTGAATCTAACTAATGAAAAACACGATAATAGAAAATAGATAGAATCTTACTATTGAAATACTATCAAAAAGCCGAATCTCACTATCGAAAATCCTGACATTAAAATATTATTATCGAAAAACCCAGCATATGAATGTCATTATTGAAAAACCCAACTATCCACCCTGTAGTAGAATCTCACTGTCAAAAAAATCGATAATCTTATTTTTAGGTTTTCGATAGTAAGATACTACTATCAGATTTTTCAATAGTGAGATTCTATCATGTTTTTTTACTGTAAGATTCTACTGCTGAATTTTTCGAAAGAGAAATTCTCCTATCGAAAAACAGATTTGTCGATAGTGAGATTGAATTTTTTGATAGTAAGATTCTACTATCAGGATTTTTCGATAGTGAGATTTTATCGGGTTTTTCGATAGTGAGATTCTAAACCAATAATGAATCTCGCTATCAAAAAACCAGATAGTAGAATCATAAAATCGAAAAACCAGATAGAATCTTACTATCGAAAAACTATCAAAAAATCGAATCTCATTGTCGAAAAACCCGCTATTAAAATCTCATTATCGAAAAACACAATATTATATGATTTTTTGATAGTGAGATTGTTTTGGATTTTTTGACAGTGGGATTTATATGCCAAGATTTTTGACAGTGATAATTGATTTTTTGATAGTGAGATTCTATATGAATCTTATTATCGAAAAACTCAATAATGATTGTCTAAAAACCTGATAGTTGAATCTCACTGTCAAAAAACCCGATGTAATCTCACAATCGAAAAAACTGATAGAATCTCAATACCGGATTTTTTGTTAATAAGATTTGGTATTTCAATAGTGAGATTCTACTATCAGATTTTTTGATAGTAAGATTCTAACATATTTTTTCAATAGTGAGATTTTACTATCAGGTTTTTCGATAGTGAGATTCACTATTGACGTTTTCGATAATAAGATTTATATAGAATCTCACTATAGAAAAACCATTTCTCGTTATCGAAAAGTATATGGATCTCCTTGTTCAAAAACCTGATGAAATCTCACTATCGAAAAACCATATATATTGGGTGTTTTGACAGTGAAATTCGAATTTTCAAAAATATTTCAATTGTGAGATTATATCTAGCTTTTCAATAGAGAGATTCTACTGTAGGGTTTTTCGACATTGAAATTCATATGTCAAGATTTTGGATAGTGAGAATCAGTTTTTCAATAGTGAGATTCTATTGGGTTTTTCGATATTGAGATCCTATCGGGTTTTTTGATAGTGAGTTTCAAATGTCAAGTTTTCGGTAGTGAGAATTATTTTTTTGATAGTGAGATTCTATCAGGTTTTTCGATAGTAAGATCTATTATTTGATTTTTTGATAACGAGATTCATTTGGCGAGTGATCGTTTCCGACCATACATGTATCTTTAGCCGATTTCGTTATAGTTATACGGTTAAATATCAATATTGTCCTTATGGATTGTGTAAAGGTAAACTTGATTGAGACTATAATTTTTAGATCGATTTTAAAAGAAGAATTTGGTTTTATTAAACTATGTAAAGTAAGGCAATGACAAAACAAAATTAAAGTAGGATGAGATATCAATTAGAGAAGGTCTAGGGCAGCGAATCTACCATTTTTCTTGCAACTAAGTTATTCATGTCAATTTTCAGGTTTAGTCACTTATATGGATTTGATCCACCATGACTGGAAGCCATGATGGTATCACTGAAAAAATTTATAATCATATCAATGGGATGGGTAATCTTTGGTCTGTGCGATCCATCCTCCTAGGTACGGATTGTTTTATCGAGGCATGATCCATCCAAAGATACAATTGGAGAAGATCCTTTAAGTGTCTTAATAGCATGGACTATCTTCAGTTGGCATGATCCATCCTTTTGGGCGTGGATTGTCTTTCCTAAGCATAATCAATCCAAAAGTATGTTTATAGGTATATTAATAACTTGCATGATAATCGTAGGGCACAAACGTAGAAAATAAACTATTACGAATATTATATGTGCATTGATGGTATGGACCATCTTCGGTTGGCACGATCCATCCTCTTGGGCACAGATCGTCTCCTAAGCATGATCCATCCAAATGGAACACAATCCCTTGAATAATAGTTTTAGATTAACCCCCGGAATATAACCCAAGATGCATGTAATCTAGATAGGAACAATTATAGCAAAAGCAGAACAATTTATATTATATATTAACTAAAATGATTCGTTGTTCATCACCCATGCAACAATCCATATAAGAAATCTAAAAACCCTAAAAAGAAATAAAAAACATAGTTTACTATGCTAAGGTTTCATTGAAACCCTAGAGGAGGCCTTTAGCCGAGCATGGCGATGATGACGACTTCGATTCTCCTCTCCACGATGGCATTCGGGTTCCGAAAGATATGTTTAATAGCCCCAAAATGTCTATTTGTAGAGTAGTGATCGTTCTAGGGTTTTTCCGAAAGAAGTCTCATCAAAAAAGATAATAAATGTGCTTTCGTTGCTATCTCGGCTGTCCAGGTCCGATCTATCAGCCTTCGAGCCGATCGATCGGTCATGCAATTTCTGCTATGTTTAGCCATATGATGCGAACTTGTTTTGGTCATAACGTTTAACTCGGTTGTCGAAATTAGGTGTTCCTGGGCTTGTTTCGAAGCTCTCGACAAACCCGATATTTCTATGATATACCATAGATCCAAAGTTAACTATAAAATAGTTTTTCTCTTTGCTTCTTTTCTGATTTACTCTGTTTGAACCGTTTTCTGAGCAGTACACTACACCAATTTAAGGAATAAACTACAAAAATAAACGACGGTTAATTCATATTTTTCAGTGATAAAAAACGATGGGCATTGAAAAACGACATACTGAAAAACAACGATCATTGCCCATCCTTTTTCAACAGTATTGGTGTAGTGGTAGCTTGATTTGCCGAGGTCTTCACCATCAAGCTTTTCCTCTGACTCCATTATATATAGCTTTAGTTGGGACCTAGGGTCGCCTAGTAGAGGGATTTGGTATCCACTTGATCTAAAGTATGCCCGAAGACTTGAGGGTTGGGCCGAAACTTTAGTTGAGCAATCATTTGATGAATGCCCGAAAACTTTGCAAGAGTCACATTTCGACGGCTTCCATTCATACTTTAGGGATTTGGTAATCATCAATGTTTCTACAACTCCATCCTCTTTATGCTTCTGGACCCAAATTTTGTACGATATTTAGGAGGGTGTCCTAAGAGAGAATGTTGTAGATAATATATATTAGATAATTTTTTTTTTTTGCTAAACAATGTGAGATAATGTCATAGAGAGAATGTTGTAGAGATCGAGTATATTTGTTTGTTTTTTTTATTTGAGATTGGTGGGTGCCCTAAAACGTTTTGGGCAATGGACCCACAGACAAATCCCTCGGAGAAAACACATTGACCCACTCAAAAGTTTTTTTTTTTTTTGAGAACCCCTCCTAAAGGAGGGAGGGTTTGGCGGACCCCAACCAGAAATCATTAATAACTAAGATAACAGGTTGTTACAAAAAATGGTAGCCTCCGCCCCTAGTTTATCTCTCCATGGCACAATCCAAGCGCGGAAAAAGGAAATCACCGAAAGCCGCAACTTATCCTGCCCTGCCGACTTACCTTTGAAAATTCTGCTGTTCCGCTCAAGCCAGATAACCCACACAATTGCCATGACCAAGACGTCCCATGGCTTCCGGATCTCCACCGGAATTCTCCTTCTCCTCCAAGAGGTCCATAGCCCTCTAAGGGTCCTGGGGTGCGAAGAAAGTCCTGCCTTGCTCTCGAAATGATCCCATAGGACCCTTGCAAAAGGGCACCCGAGCAGAAGATGAGAGGACGTCTCCTCTTCCGAGGAGCAGAAGGTGCAAGAAGCATCCGTTGCCTGGGGGTGATGGCGCCTCATCAGGTTGGCCTTCGTCAGAATCTTATTCCTCGAAGCCAACAAGGAGAAAATTTGGACCTTCGAGGGAGCCTTCGACTTCCAAATAGCCTTAGACGGCCCATGCCGCTGCACCCGAGGTAGGAGGTGATCGTAGAAGGATCTAACTGAGAAAACTCCTGAAGAAGTGCCACTCCATCGAACCTCATCCCTGACCGGCCGGAACGAAGCCGCCTGAAGAATCAAAAGGAGGTCCTGCAGCTCTCGCTGACCGTCCTGACCCAAAGGGGCAGCGAACCTCAAATGCCACCCGATAGACCCTCGCCTCCTGCTAGCCTGGGAGTGGACTGAAGCTCCCTTGCTCCGGGCCACAGAAAAAAGTGCTGGGAAGAGTTGCTCCAGAGGTCTGTCCCCTAGCCAAGTATCCCTCCAGAATCTGATATCTCTCCTATCACCTAGCACAAGCGTAGTAGCCTCCCTGTAGAGATCTTTGACCCTGAGAATGCCCCGCCAAAAATGGGATATCCGGCCTGACAGTCGACCCCGCGCTTGCAGAGGAGAGAACCTCCTAAAATACTTAGCCAAAATGACGTCCCACCAGGATCCACCTATTCCCTGCTGCAGTCTCCACCACCATTTCTCCAACATGGAGATATTGAATCTACGCAGGTCAAGGACTCCCAGACCACCCATCTTCTTCGGAAGGCAAACCTGATCCCATCTCATCAGGTTGTAGCCACCTGTGCTAGCATCAACCCCATGCCAAAGGAAAGATCGCTGAATCCTGTCTATCCGGTCAATTACCCAAGACGACACGTAGTAAAAGGAAACATAGTAGCAGGGAATAGAGGAAAGAACTGAGTTCACCAGCACCAGCCTGCCTCCCGATGATAGAAATCTACCTTTCCAGCCCTCCAGTCTCCTCTCAATCTTGAGAATTAGCTGCTCCCAATCCTCACGCCGTAGGGCTCTGTCACTGATAGGCAACCCTAAATACTTCATAGACAGGGAAGCTACCTTACAGTTCAGTAGCCTGGCTAACCCGCTGCCTGCATCCCCTGAACCAATGTAGTAGAGGCTGCTCTTCTGGAAATTGATCCTCAGGCCCGAAGTCAGCTCCAACCCGTAGAGGAGGATTTTGAGGGAGACCATCTGGAAAGGACAAGCCGCTGTGAATAAGAGAGAGTCATCAGCATAGTGCAGATTAGACGTAGTCCAACCGTGACCGCCCACTCCCTTAACCAGCCCCTCTGCATTCGCCTTACGGACTGCGGCATCAAAGGCGTCTACAACCAAAATGAACAAATAAGGGGATAACGGGCACCCCTGCTTCAACCCCTTGTACACCTTGAAGTCCTTGCCTTGCTCCCCATTGATAAGACAAGATAGCTTCGAGGAAACCAAGATTTCTCTAATCCACCCCAGCCATCCACTAGAGAAACCTTTGGCCCGCAAAAGCTCAAGCAAGAAATCCCACCTGATTTGATCAAAAGCCCTCTCAAAATCGATCTTCAGCAAAACTCCTTCTTCACCAGACTCGCGGAGGTGAAAGATCGTTTCATGGGCCGCCGCTACACTGTCCAGGATCAAACGCCCCTTGATGAAAGCGGTCTGGGAGGGAGAGACAAGCAGGGAGATATTGTCCGCAAGCCTATTGGCTAAGACTTTCAAAATAATCTTGTAGAGACAGTTAGAAAGGGAGATCGGCCTGTAATCCCGAATAGTCTATGCAGAAGATTTCTTAGGAAGGAGGATAATCCACGAGTGATTCAGGCAGTGGAGAGGCACCTTACCTGAGAAGAAGTCCCGCAGCAGCCAGCAAAGGTCGCTCTCCAACATGTCCCAGTAATCCTGGTAGAAGGACATTGGGAACCCGTCCGGACCTGGGGCCCCATCTCCTTTGGATTGAAAGACAGCCCTCCGGAATTCCTCGTCCGTAAAATCAGCATCAATGCCCGAGCCACCTGGTATCCTCGGGAAGTCCGCACCACTCCAATCAAAGGAAATCCCCGTAGGAGCCTCCGATTCCAAAAAAGAAGACTTGAAAAAGGAAGTGGATGCCTCTAAGATGTCCGCCGTGGTCGTCAACTCTCTCTCCTCGTGCCTCATAGAGGTCAGAAAGTTCTTCCTCCTCCGAGCGTTAGCGACTCTATGGAAGTAGGAGGTATTCGCATCCCCCAACTTCACCCATTGTTCCTTCGAGCGCTGCCGCCACATCTCCTCCTCCTTCCTCAAGACCAGCACTAGGCTATCATTCAGGTCCTTCAGCTTTACTGACTCCGGCAATGTAAGGGTGGCAGATTCCCCCTTCACTTCCAGAGTCTGAATCTCAGCCAAGATTGAGGCCTTCTGCCTTAGAACATTGCCAAAATGGATCTTGCTCCAGCATTGTAACTTCTTCTTAATGAACCTGAGTTTCCTTGCCATATTTAAGGCCGAGTTCTCAATCCGACCTGCCTCTATCCACCAACCAGCCAGCATGCCCTTGAAACCTTCCTCAATTGACCACATTGCCTCAAACCTAAAGGGTGGCCGGACAGGAGCAATCGAGTCGGTCGTGAGGAGGATCAGAGCGTGATCAGAAACGCAAGATGCCAGTCCGGCCTGAATTGAACCCGGAAAAAGCACGTCCCATTCCGACGAGATCAAGAACCTATCCAGCCTAGCCAGGATGGGATCCTCTCGCTTATTACTCCACGTAAAGGTACGCCCGGTCAAAGAAAGGTCAATCATCTCCTGGTGCCGGATAAAATGGGAGAAAGCCCTCATAGCCGAAATGTCCCCCCCACTGCGAAGCCGCTCCCCCGATCCTCGAGTGACATTGAAATCCCCCGCGATGACCCATGGGCCTCGAAAATTCATCCAAAGCAAGGACAGCTCTGTCCAGAAGTCGTCTCCCCTACTGTGATCCGTGGGACCATAAACCGAAGACAGCATCCACTCCACGCCATCTAAACGATTCAGAAACACCAGAGACAGAGAGAAGACCCCAACATTCGTGCTTTTCAAAAGGAAGAGGTCATCACTGAAACCTATCAGAACGCCTCCCGACGCGCCTGTAGCATCCTTAGCTTCCCACTTAGCAATCTTCCTAGTACTGAGCGAACGAAAAAAGTGGCTCGTCGGATTCTCCCGCTTCGACTCTTGAATACAGATGATGTCCACATCATGAATGGACGCAAAAGAACTGGCTGCTCTCCTCTTCTCAGATTTCCCCAGGCCTCTAACATTCCAAGATAAAATCTTCATAAATCCAAGCAGACTCCACACCACCTCCAACACTCGAAAGCTAGCCCACTCAGGAGGCCAACTTCGCCCTCTTCTCCTCTAGAGCTCTGATAGAATCAAGAAAAAACCGCACACTATCTAGCTTAGGGGTAGTGATAAAACCACACTTCCTAGCAATGTCTAGAATTACATCATCCTCCAAAAAAGAAAAGGGAAGAGACACAGAAGGATCCGCCTGATCCAAATCCAAAAGGCGCATCTTGGACCGAACTAGAGCCTGGGCCAGCAAAGGGTCATCCGAAGAACGCTGCAAAATCTGCCTGAAGCTCCTCCTCGCCGACTGAAGATGGGCGGCTCCTGCCGAATCTAACGAAGCCTCCGGTCTCCCCTGGTTTGCGCACTGCACAGCTGTGGACATCTGCACCCTGTCCCCCTGACCTGTCACAGTCCTACTGTCGACACCAAGGTTAAGCAGCTGAGGAATCCCCATGATGGGGCTCTCCACAATTAAAGAAGCACCCTCATCATGGGGGCCCAAGGGGGGGCCCCCCCTCCTCCAACCCCACATGGATTCCATCATGCAAAACAGCAGGAGGGGCAACATTGTGGGCAGCAACGTACGTCCCCTCGATGGAAAAAAGCCCAACGTCACCATCCGCGCCCAACTCTAGGTTAGAAACATTACCTGCATCCTGGGAGAATTGCTGCAGGGAAGGCGTACCTGGCTCCTGGCTGCTGCTCGCTTCTCCTCCCGCCGGACCCATCCCGGTAGCTGGCAAACCAGGGAACCGAGGTGGCCCGGTGGACGGTTGCCTGAACCGAGTGGGCTGCGGCGAAACCATCGGCAGATCGAATCCCGGAGGAATCACAGGCTCGCCGGAGGGCACTCTATCACCAAAGCCGTGATCCAAAGGAGGCAGCTGGCCAACGGGGGGAGGAGGGAGTGAAGTGCAGTCTCCAAGCACATGGCTGGAGAGCCGGACCCGAAACACTCCGCACCCATGAGCAAATTGAACCGAGGGGGGGATCAGGACTGGCTCATAGCAGAGCATGGTGGCCTGGCAGAAGTGGCGGTGGAAGATCGAAGGGAAGACATTATGGCACTCCCGCACCTCGCCGTAAGGATTGAGCAGCGCCTGCAGCGAATCATCCCCCCAGGCATCGAAAGGCAATCCGAAGACTGTGACGCGCAGCGCTGTTCTCCGCCTCCGTGCGACTGCCCCTGTCGGCTCCTCCCATGGCCGGAAGGAGACGGAGACCGCTCCCAGATCCCGCACCCCCCGACCAACCTCGATCTCCAAGAACTGCCGGAAGGGAATTCCACAAGAAATTCTCCGTTCCCAATCTCTTGCGCTTGCCACTCCCAAGATCCTTGCCAAGCGTGCCTGAGGTGCCCGGACAACTCCGCCGCCGTTATCGCCCTTCGGAAGACTCGACAGACCCCGGATCTATTCAGGACCTCCAACATCTCCCCCCTCCGGGGGTCAATCGGCAGCTCCAAAGAAGCCCCCGAACCCGCAGCAGAAGACCCGGTAGAACTAGAGGACCGAGCCATCCCGCACCGGTGAGAAGTGTGCCCTACCTTCCCACAGGCAAAGCAGACGAGCGGGTTCCGGCAGGCTGCAACAGTGTGATTGCGCTCTCCACACCGATGGCAGCGCCGCACCTGAGGCCCTCCGCGAGAAGGCCGAGAAGAGCGTCTGGCCGGAACCCTAGATCTCGCGCCCCCTGAAGATCTCGCTCCCCCTGTAGATCGGGCCAGAGGCGCACTATATCTGCGAAGGAGACTCTCTGATGGGAGATCGTCGAAGAGGGTGGTTTTGAAGCGCCCCCGAGACGCCTATCTCGGGAACGACGCTTCGCCTCCACCCCTCCAGAACCCCTCCCCCCGAGAGCCCTACCTCCTGATCGCGACACGCCTCGGGATCGCGCTGAAGAGCTCAAAGGGCGGTGGGAATCGGGCATGGGAGACTTCCCCCTAGATCTCCCCCGGAACTCCCTGGTTCTCGAGGAGCCTCAGGAACGCCCTCTCGCCATTCTCCAACCCTCCCTTAGATGGGACCGCCACAGAGAAATGAAAGGGCGCAAGAACCCTAATCCCTCTCCAAAGGAAACGCAGAAACCAAACCAAAATCTGTAACACCTGTGGTGTTAGATTTGAGAATAATAGAAATCCTCTATGGCTAGTTTCGTCTTTTTGTAGCCAGATTTTTTCTTTGGGCCTTTTCCCAATAAATGGATCATAAACCTATGAGATGTTTTACGTTCACATTCTCCGTAACTTCGAGCATGTCGCGATGGTGCGTTCCGTGCAACGATCATGTGTATGCGCAGCAAGTTTCGGCAGCCCGGCAGGTAAACCCTAGAAAAGCGATAATTGGTCGATAGTTGTAGCCGTTTTGTTTTCCACAAGATATTGGGTGATCGTATCATAACGAAACAGGATACTTTAGATGGGGCTCTGAGAGAACCTTCCAATGAGCCTAAGTTAGGGTCGATCCGACACCCGGGTGAATAGTTATTGCTATTTTGAGTTTTGAAGTCTTTCCTTCTTTTCGGGAGATCCAAAAGTCAGAAAATTATGTACCAAGTGCTAACGCGTTCGCGTTGACGAGACCTTTCCAACGAATCCTCTCGGGTCCTATTTCGACTTCCGGTTTGATAGTTACGACCTATTATTCTTTTCAGCCCGGTTGATGGACGAATCGCACCCGGATTCCAACCGAGTGTTGGAAGTTAATCCGGGTCAGAGGCTCGCAGCGGAAGCGATTTGGCGGTCGAAAGACCGTTCATGGTGCACGTTACACTATTTAATTTTCATAGAAACTAATCTACATATGTGTGCATGTGTATGCACGAGAATCGAAAACCCCTAACGGTAATCTAGCGTAATGATTAACTAGCATGCTTGCAAATCATAATGCTCGCTAGATCTACATGTTAGATTACACATACCTTTCGTACGGATCTTTTAACCGCGGAGAATTGTCTTCTTTGTCGATGGAGACGGAAGATCGTTCGCGAAGATGCCGATGGTACGAATGGAGATGTTGCCTTCTTGTTCACCCGATCTCACACGATGCACGGAACGTCGCTCTCGGATCTCTGAGTGCCTCCGAAGAACGACCCTTCTCCTTCTTCAGAACTCCACGTGAGGAAGACGAAGTAGCAAGCGGGAAACGGGAGATGAAACGGGAGAGAACTAAAGAGATGAGAGGAGGGGGGGTTCGGATTTTCTAGCACATGGGGCCGGCGCCCATAGGTCCTTTTATAGGGCCGGCCAACCCCCTTGGATAAGGATCCAAGGGGATAATGACCCCCTCTCATTATCTCTCCATTATCTCCTTTTTATCTCTCTGCGTATTTATCCGTTTTCCCACTTTTTAGGGCTCGACTTTATCCGTTTTTATCGCCCCATCCCTATCTATAAGGCCGGCCCTATAGATGAGGGATTCTTATCCCTACATCATAGGGCCGGCCCTAGCAAGGTGCCTCACTACTAGGGTCGGCCAATAGTGAGGTCCGGCAGAGTGAGGTTTTTACCAAAACGCCCCGACGCCTCATTTTGACCATTTCTAGCGTGCGATACCTAGCGGCCACTTCCTAAGTGATCTTTACTAGTTACCTACTATTAACTGAGGCCACCGGAGGGTGCCTCTAGCAAAGTCAACTAGTCAACTCGCAACATACCCAGGTGCATCACACCTATGCAGCGAAGTTTACTTATGGCTAGGGATTACTACATGCGACTCTGCACTAGTCTCGGGCTCAACCCTTAGTACTCGTATGTAGTTACGCATCTACCGTGCTCTAGTGCCAAGCACACACGGAGCGTATACTTCTTTCTTCCTCCTAATGCTTATGGTGTTCCGAGGACACGGTTCAAGAACCGTACATAATGTAGATAAGGTGGAACCATCAGGGACCGGGGTTCATGGCTTCCAACTCAAGCTCGATCGACACACTACCCGAGTGTACCATTGATCCTCTGAGCTCGAGTTAACCTGCGTAGCCACCCAGAGTGCGACGCAGGCTGCACTCCAATTCACCCAGACTTACTATGTTCTCCATCATACCCCTGCTCTCCGCTTAGTAGTGGTAAACCCTCTGTCCCTCCACTTGATGCCATGATTCACTTCGAGCGGTGAAGACTACCGTCAGACTCGAATGATCATATGACTTGGTTCCTTCCAGGTTGACCTATACATCGTACCTCTGATTACCCCGTCGAGTAATCGAACCCGGTCAACAGTCAAACTGATGACCACCAGGCCTGGGTTTGGTACAGTGTAAGTCACACCAAGGAACGTACCTCCCATCAGGGGTGTGGATGGCCTGCAGGAGTGACACGCTAATGCAACGCCAGCCGGGTAACCCAGTACACCGTGGTTTTGGATCACTGTATATGGACCCTCACACATTGGTGCGCCAAAGCACCACGCAACTGGTTAGTCCATCAGTCGTGGTTCCTCAGGGTTTAGGACCGTTTTACCCTAAGCAGAAACACGGCTTAGTGTACCAGTGTCTGCTCACTGATCTGTACACCGTGTTAGTTCCGTTCAGCCACAGACACTGTGCCTGGTGATGACCATGGTGAAGACATCCCATGAACTGTCATCGCCAACAGCTTATCATGATGAGGCGACCAACCTGATCATAGCTGCGAACATATTTAGGTTATACGGGACCAATCCACTTAGTCTTCAACTCAGTGGACTACCATATAACCATGGCTCTCTGTTCTCTAAAGAACACGTAACTATGTTACGCACCTATATGCATCTCATATATATTAATAACTATCAATCTTTATTAGACCAAAACTTAAAGTTTTACAAGCTTAGAACACATCAATCCTAACACCGAGCCCGGTTCAGGGCTCGGGACCGAGCCCGACCATCCTTAGAGCCTACCTCCCGGTCTCCTAGCATAATTTAGGCTCTCTTGACCTCTCTCCCCAGTTGTTTTAATCCAAAATTCAGATGGGAATAATCGGACAGGATTGGGATGATATATCGATCCCTATCTTTCTTTCCTTTTCTCTTCCCCTTAACCGACCCTATCCGCCCAGCCCATCTCACCATATCCACAACAGCCTCCCCCCTCAATAAATATAGAGAGAGAACGAGAGGAGAAGAGAGAGAACGGGAGAGAGAGAGAAGGACGTAGTAGAGAGAGAGAGAGAGAACGGGATGCAGAGAGAGAGAGCGAGAGCCGGAGACGGAGAAGGAGAATAGATTGGAGCACCCCAACCGCCCCTCGCCGGAGCCCCGGCAAGCACGCCGAGACCCGCAGGTCAGCCCCCTCTCACCCTCCCATCCTCCTCCGCGACCCAACCCCGAGACCCGGCCCCTTCCTCCTCTCTTGCCGTGGCCCGCACGGGGAGTGCTTGCCGCCGCAACCGAGCCTCTCCCCGGCGACCACCGACCTCCAAACTCCATGCGAACCCCCTCCTCCGGCCGAGCTTCGGGCTCCGACGGCCGCTCCGGCCGCCTCCCACCGCGCCTCCTCCATAGGGGTGGTGTGGGAGAGGCCGGCCGAGCGCTCGCCGGCGCTCCAGGCCGCCTCTCCCGTCGACCGCCGGCGCACAGGAACCAGCCCCTCGGGCTGGTCTCGTGGAGAAGAAGGAGAGGGGGGGGGGTAGAACGGTAATTTTCTAGGTTATAATTAAACCCCAGACCCGACTTGCTAAACCCTGAACCCGACCCGACCTAACCACTGCAGACCCGACCCGACCAGCAGACTTGACCCGAGCCACATAGTGAACCGGTCTGGTTCACCTGAACCAGACCCGTGAACCAGACGATTTTGGTTCAACTGCCATTTCTCCGTCCGAACTCGGAATTGGACGAAACCAGTGCCATTTCGACCGGCTCGAAAAATACTACCTGTTGGTCATAGTTTAGCATAGTAATTGTACTGTTTAAAACCTTGTTTTATCCTTTGACCCGATATTATCGCGGTACCGTGGTTTGACCGCCGTTTCATCACCCGAACTCGGATTCGGACGAAACCAGCGGCATTGTGCTCAGAACTTTGAGTCCCATCTATTAAACCCAGAATATAACCCTAGAACCTCTTCTACCCTAGTGAACCAACCATGCGATCGGTTTCACCGGTTCTACGTGGTTTGACCCGAAACCATTCGACCGAAGTCGGATTCCAGCGAAACTGGAACCATCGGAAAGGGTTCTTCGAGCCCGATTCGATGAGTAGGTTTAGCTTCTGTTTACTTGTTTGGCTTAGTATGGTTTAGGATCGAGTTCTTCAGTCGTACTGGTTTGCGTGCTGTCAACTCAATGTTGGTCCCCTATCGAGGGTGCCCGACTATCCTTGGCATAGAATCCTCGTCGTTGACTCTTATGTTTTAATCGATAGCATTGTGATATAGAGCTGTGCATGTTATCAGACTGTGATCGTGGTGATCCAACGGAGGCGGATCAGAGGCAACTAGCCGGAGTCGTGTGCGATCGACAGCCAGGTGACATCTACTACCCTTGCGTGGTCTTTAATAGTGGGAAATGAGAATGACTAAGGGTAGGTGTCCATGACACTGCATGCGGGCCCCGCCAGGCATCGTCGCATGTGGTCAGTGGACCCCGCCTTGCATGCGGAGTCGCGAGTCCGGCGACGCATGTTTAAAATATTAATAGAATGATAATAATGATTGCTTTTGATTGTATGGACACCGTAATTAGGATTCCTTTAAATTAAATAATAAATTGAATAACTAATAATTATCGGGACCCACCCTCCTGAGAGGAGTTTGGCAACCCTAACACACGGGTCACTGGGATGAGTGTCTTAATTTATTTTATTTATTATGTTGCATGGGTTGCGAGAGCAGTACGGGATCAGGGGTAAATTGTTGGAAATTGATAAACATTAAATAGACCTTTTGTAGCTTAATTGTATATGTTGAAAGATGTTATATGCGAATCTACCTGGTTAGAGGGTAGGGACCCCGTGCGCGCAAGGGCCGTGAACCACCCTGCGCGTACAGCCGAAGTTAAGTAGGTTAGGGGTCATGGGCAAGGGTTGTGGTAAAGCCAATAGGAGGTGCCCTCGAGTAGGGATTGGCCTAGCAACCCTGTCCCGGGGAGTTGAAGTCCCCATAGTAAAGCAAGTTGGGCGGTAGAGCTCCACCGTGAAAGACGGGAAACCCCTTATGATCATCTGGGTGACTAGTGCATGGTGTTGGTGGATGCACGGCGAGAGAGTTAGCCCTCTATATCGAAATAAAAGGCCCTATAGTAATGCCCGACCGGGGGCAGGATGAACAAAATATCCGGGGTTCACATTTTGATAGTGTGTGTTTAATCTATATATGAATTTAGAATTGTATGACTGTTCGTATGATGACCTTGTGACTTTAGATGAACGTCTTATTTAATTTGCTATATAACATTGAATGGACTTTATGTTAGATAACCTAGTGACAGTAGGAATTGCATGTGAATATAGACTACTGATAGGTTTAGATTTCATTATGCAAACTTTGATTTTACTAGAACTGATAGATCTTATCTTAATTTATTATGATTAGTTGTCTCATATTATTAAAGACTATTAGGATGTCACTAGCCATTAATTTGGCTAATCTCCCAATTTCCTATTGGGGGCTACTCTTTCCCACGAGTAAGCTCAGTTGCAGGTCCGAAGGCTCAGGAGTAGTAGTAGGAGTCCAGAGGCGGAGTTAGAGTTGCAGTGTTACCTTTCGGCTTAGTACGTCAATCTTGTAGTCTTTTCTCTTCAGACATTGTAATTGTATTGGAATAAGTGTTTTTATTAGTTAGTTAGTATTCTATGGTTGTAGTTGCAATGGTTCCAGCTGAATTCCTTTGGGTAGGTCTCTCCTCAAGGCCCCAAGCCTAGGATAGATCATGATGAAAATATAAGTGCATATAAATGACTAAATTGATTAACCCTGTAGATAGGAACCCTATACTGGTGCACCTGAGTGTTAGGGAGTGAATGAGACTACTTGGCTAGCCGTAGGAGGCTTGAGCCTCGTGCTCCCTCAGATAGACTCCTGTCAGTATGTAGTGGCACCGACAGGTCACTCATACTGAGAGGATATGACTTTTGAAGGTTGAGCTTGACTAGATAATATCTTCTCTCTGTTGATAATTTCTCTTTCTTTGCTTTTTAATAAAAATTGTTTTTTTTGAAAAATCAAATTTAAAAGATTCCCCTCTTGTTTCTCCCTCCTTCTTGTTTTTCATATTAGAGAGCGTAGAAGCCCTGTGAGAACCCAAATTGGTGTAATTAATTAACCAAACCCAAAACCCCATCTTTTTCTCACCTCACACCCCAGGGATTGGTCTTCAGATTTCTGGGGCGTGATAGCTGGTATCAGAGCTTAGGGATATGTTCCTAGGGGTTTTGTTAGGATGTGGTTCGTGTCTTGCGATTCTTTCTTCAGAAAGTTTAGACTCTAGTGGTGTTAGAACGTTTTCTAGAGATTGTATAGATATTGAGTCGATAGAATTCTCGTAGTAGCTAGTGGTGGTATAGCGAGTATTTCTAAGAATAAGGACCTAGGGTTAATCATACTTGGAGAACTGGTTTTGTTTGAGAAATTGATCTGTAACTAAGAACTGTCTATGATTGAGTTTTTGATTGATCGAGAATCGTGAATCAATCTATATGTCGTATGAGTATGATTGTATTTGAACTCTGATGTGCTGTAATGTTTAGATTTAGAGTTAGTCATTGTAACTCGGATGATAGTTCTTAAGAAGGAGCCACGTGGAACATCTTAACCAAGGGTGGTGTTTCTTGATCTCTAGACAAAAGTATAGTGTTTGAGTCTATATCAGAGTATAGATTGGGAGTCTTCTAATATGGATTCTCTTGAACTTTCTAGTGGTAAGGAGCTGACCAAGGACTAGATATTCAACTCTAGTTAGTAATTTGGTTGATTGGTTTTGGAATGGATATATTTGAATATATCTGGAAGGATGTATATCCTTGATGGTTTATCTGGCATGGTTGTGAGGTTACTCTTTTTGTTGGTTTTGTTATTTTTTCGTTGACCCTAAGCGCTAGGAACCTAATCGGTGTTTAGGATCCCTTGATCTTCGTTGACCCTTAGTACTAGAGACTTAGTTGGTGTTTTAGGATTCCTTAATTTTTGTTGACCATTGGTACTAGAGACCTAGTTGGTGTTTTTAGGATTATCCATTATCTCGATAGAGATGTAATAATTAAATTATTTTTCTTGTTAGATCTCTCTGGTGTATCGTGGATTATAATTAGTTTGGTGTAGAGCTTGTGTGTTTCTTTTTTTTGGATCCTATGAGTAATAATGATGACTCGTGGGGATAATGGTTTCAATGAGTACACCAAGAGATAAAAATCTTATGTGGTAGTTTGAATTTTCCCATGGTTAGTGGATTACGGGATACCTTGATAGTGACTCTTGCGAAAGAGTACGTACTGTTCCTAGGGAACTTTGGCGGTGGATGATGATTGTCCGGTAGATGACATACTATGGCTACGCACTGACTCTTTGGAGGCTTTGGCGGTTGGTTTTGCAGTTCTTATTGGAACTCGCGGGAGAGAGCGCACTGGCTAGATGACAGTGACGTTAAGATAGAATTGAGATAATTGAGTACTAGAAAGATGTTAGCGACGATGTCAAATGGATTGCCTACGTTTATAAAATTTGGGAATACCTTATCAGTTGGACTCTTAAGAATGATCATTATTCTGCCGATTCACCCCGCTTTGTTCTAATTATTATTCGATTTTAGTAACTTTCGTTTGCTTCAGTTTCTTTTGAGTGATTGCCTTTAGTTCTCAGAATGTTAAGATTGTGCTAGTTCCCTCAGTTGTCCTTTTTCTAAGTTGTCTCTATTTGTCTCGGGTCCTTTATTCTTATTTTTGTATGGTTGCGAGGTTTCCGTCTAACTATCTCGTTGATTAGTTTAGGGTAGAATTTAGTACTTGATATCGATCTGCTCAGTCGATATTAGTAGGCCATTAGTTTTCTAGTAGGTAGTTTCTTCAGCCAACTCATAATAGTTCTGGTTTTGAATCGGTCCCTTCGTCTTGGAGTGAGCCAATAAGATGACTATCTATTGTCAGAGTGTAGCTATCTAGTTTAGACTCACTTGAGAAATAGATTTTTCGGGCATTTGTTCGTTAGTCCCTTGAGCAGTATTGGTAGTTCGGTTAGTGTAGGTGTTGGTCTCATAGGAATCTTATAGGATTTTAGTTTAGTATTAGATACAGTTAGGCGTACTAGTTGAGACATCTCTTTTGTCAAATCATTCTGGAATATGTACTTAAGCATATGTGTATGGGTGCATATGTGTAGTATACATTGCTATGATTGTAGAGTCGATACCAAAAGTATAAATTATATATGGGTGTATGGGCACTCATATACATTGATATACCTTTTATATTGGCACTGACAATTGAGTGCATTTTAAGTTTCTGAATCTATGAGTTTTGGTAGTTAGCCTACCGAGGGGAACACCCCTCGGCGGTACTAATAAGGGGGATATGATGCCCCTTATCAAGGCAGGGTTAATGATCAGAACTCATGATTTTGGTCTAATCCGTAATGCTTAGAATGTGAAATGGAAACCAAAACTCGTATTCACGATGTGAGAATTTGGAGGTTCATTTCTATCCTAATAATTATGAGAGTCGATTCGTATAATGTTTAGGTTAGTAGAGAGAGTAGAATTGTGAGTAGTCGAGGATCAGGGTTTTCTTTTAGTAAGATTTGGTGTAGTGACTTGACTTTCTTGTTGGTAGTGTTAGTGAGGATGTTTGCGCTCGTTATAGTTAACTTTTCATTGCTATAATGTTCTTATTTTGGTAGTAGAGGTGAGTGGACTCGTATATATGGTTTTTGTAGTTGAATTTTCGGGACGAAAATTTTTTTTAAGGTGTGTAGGTTGTAACACCTGTGGTGTTAGATTTGAGAATAATAGAAATCCTCCATGACTAGTTTCGTCTTTTTGCAGCCAGACTTTTTCTTTGGGCCTTTTCCCAATAAATGGATCGTAAACCTATAAGATGTTTTACGTTCACATTCTCCGTAACTTCGAGCATGTCGCGATGGTGCGTTCCGTGCAACGATCATGTGTATGCGCAGCCAGTTTCGGCAGCCCAGCAGGTAAACCCTAGAAAAGCGATAATTGGTCGATAGTTGTAGCCGTTTTATTTTCCACAAGAGATTGGGTGATCGGATTGTAACGAAACAGAATACGTTAGATGGGGCTCTGAGAGAACCTTCCAATGAGCCTAAGTTAGGGTCGATCCGACACCCGGGTGAATAGTTATTGCTATTTTGAGTTTTGGAGTCTTTTCTTCTTTTTGGGAGATCCAGAAGTTAGAAAATTATGTACCAAGCGCTAACGCGTTCGCGTTGACGATACCTTTCCAACGAATCCTCTTGAGCCCTATTCTGACTTCCGGTTTGATAGTTACGACCTATTATTCTTTTCAGCCCGGTTGATGGACGAATCGCACCCGGATTCCAACCGAGCCCGGCTCAGGGCTCGGGACTGAGCCCGACCATCCCTAGAGTCAACCTCCCGGTCTCCTAGCATAATTTAGGCTCTCTTGACCTCTCTTCCCTGTTGTTTTAATCCAAAATTCGGATAGGAATAATCGGACAGGATTGGGATGATATATCGATCCCTATCTTTCTTTCCTTATCTCTTCCCCTTAACCTATCCGCCCAGCCCATCTCACCATATCCACAACAGCCTCCCCCCTCTATAAATATAGAGAGAGAATGAGAGGAGAAGAGAGAGAACGGGAGAGAGAGAGAAGGACGTAGTAGAGAGAGAGAGAGAGAACGGGAGAGAAATAGAGAGAAAGAGAGAGAGAGAGAGAGAGAGAGAGAGAGAGAGAGAGAGAGAGAGAGAGAGAGAGAGAACGGGATGCAGAGAGAGAGAGAGCGAGAGCCGGAGACGGAGAAGGAGAAGAGATCGGAGCACCCCACCCGCCCCTCGCCGGAGCCCCGGCGAGCACGCCGAGACCCGCAGGTCAGCCCCCTCTCACCCTCCCATCCTCCTCCGCGACCCAACCCCGCGACCCGGCCCCTTCCTCCTCTCTTGCCGCGGCCCACACGGGCAGTGCTTGCCGCTGCAACCGAGCCTCTCCCCGGCGACCACAGACCTCCAAACTCCATGCGAACCCCCTCCTCCGGCCGAGCTTCGGGCTCCGACGGCCGCTCCGGCCGCCTCCCACCGCGCCTCCTCTGTGGGGGTGGTGCGGGAGAGGCCGGCCGAGCGCTCGCCGGCGCTCCAGGCCGCCCCTCCCGTCGGCCGCCGGCGCACAGGAACCAGCCCCTCGGGCTGGTCTCGTGGAGAAGAAGGAGAGGGGGGGTAGAACGGTAATTTTCTAGGTTATAATTAAACCCCAGACCCGACTTGCTAAACCCTGAACCCGACCCGACCTAACCACTGCAGACCCGACCCGACCAGCAGACTTGACCCGAGCCACATAGTGAACCGGTCTGGTTCACCTGAACCAGACCCGTGAACCAGACGATTTTGGTTCAACTGCCATTTCTCCGTCCGAACTCGGAATTGGACGAAACCAGCGCCATTTCGACCGGCTCGAAAAATACTACATGTTGGTCATAGTTTAGCATAGTAATTGTACTGTTTAATACCTTGTTTTATCCTTTGACCCGATATTATCGTGGTACCGTGGTTTGACCGCCGTTTCATCATCCGAACTCGGATTCGGACGAAACCAGCGGCATTGTGCTCAGAACTTTGAGTCCCATCTATTAAACCCAGAATATAACCTTAGAACCTCTTCTACTCTAGTGAACCAACCATGCGATCGGTTTCACCGGTTCTACGTGGTTTGACCCGAAACCATTCGACCGAAGTCGGATTCCAGCGAAACTGGAACCATCGGAAAGGGTTCTTCGAGCCCGATTCGATGAGTAGGTTTAGCTTCTGTTTACTCGTTTGGCTTAGTATGGTTTAGGATCGAGTTCTTCAGTCGCACGAGTTTGCGTGCTGTCAACTCAATGTTGGTCCCCTATCGAGGGTGCCCGACTATCCTTGGCATAGAACCCTCGTCGTTGACTCTTATGTTTTAATCGATAGCATTGTGATATAGAGCTGTGCATGTTATCAGACTGTGATCATGGTGATCCAACGGAGGCGGATCAGAGGCAACTAGCCGGAGTCGTGTGCGATCGACAGCCAGGTGACATCTACTACCCTTGCGTGGTCTTTAATAGTGGGAAATGAGAATGACTAAGGGTAGGTGTCCATGACACTGCATGCGGGCCCCGCCGGGCATCGTCGCATGTGGTTAAGTGGACCCCGCCTTGCATGCGGAGTCGCGAGTCCGGCGACGCATGCTTAAAATATTAATAGAATGATAATAATGATTGCTTTTGATTGTATGGACACCGTAATTAGGATTCCCTTAAATTAAATAATAAATTGAATAACTAATAATTATCGAGACCCACCCTCCTAAGAGGAGTATGGCAACCCTAACACACGGGTCACTGGGATGAGTGTCTTACTTTATTTTATTTATTATGTTGCATGGGTTGCGAGAGCAGTACGGGACCAGGGGTAAATTGTTTGAAATTGATAAGCATTAAATAGACCTTTTGTAGCTTCATTGTATATGTTGAAAGATGTTATATGCGAATCTACCTGGTTAGAGGGTAGGGACCCCGTGCGCGCAAGGGCCGTGAACCACCCTGCGCGTACAGCCGAAGTTAAGTAGGTTAGGGGTCACGGGCAAGGGTTGTGGTAAAGCCAATAGGAGGTGCCCTCGAGTAGGGATTGGCCTAGCAACCCTGTCCCGGGGAGTTGAAGTCCCCATAGTAAAGCAAGTTGGGCGGTAGAGCTCCACTGTGAAAGACGGGAAACCCCTTATGATCATCTGGGTGACTAGTGCATGGTGTTGGTGGATACACGGCGAGAGAGTTGGCCCTCTACATCGAAATAAAAGGCCCTATAGTAATGCCCGACCGGGGGCAGGATGAACAAAATATCCGGGGTTCACATTTTGATAGTGTGTGTTTAATCTATATATTAATTTAGAATTGTATGACTGTTCGTATGATGACCTTGTGACTTTAGATGAACGTCTTATTTAATTTGCTGTAGAACATTGAATGGACTTTATGTTAGATAACCTAGTGACAGTAGGAATTGCATGTGAATATAGACTACTGATAGGTTTTGATTTTATTATGCAAACTTTGATTTTACTAGAACTGATAGATCTTATCTTAATTTATTATGATTAGTTGTCTCATATTATTAAAGACTATTAGGATGTCACTAGCCATTAATTTGGCTAATCTCCCAATTTCCTATTGGGGGCTACTCTTTCCCACGAGTAGGCTCAGTTGCAGGTCCAGAGGCTCAGGAGTAGCAGTAGGAGTCCAGAGGCGGAGTTAGAGTTGCAGTGTTACCTTTCGGCTTAGTACGTCAATCTTGTAGTCTTTTCTCTTCAGACATTGTAATTGTATTGGAATAAGTGTTTTTATTAGTTAGTTAGTATTCTATGGTTGTAGTTGCAATGGTTCCAGCTGAATTCCTTTGGGTAGGCCTCTCCTCAAGGCCCCAAGCCTAGGATAGATCATGATGAAAATATAAGTGCATATAAATGACTAAATTGATTAACCCTGTAGATAGGAACCCTATACTGGTGCACCTGAGTGTTAGGGAGTGAATGAGACTACTTGGCTAGCCGTAGGAGGCTTGAGCCTCGTGCTCCCTCAGATAGACTCCTGTCAGTATGTAGTGGCACCGACAGGTCACTCATACTGAGAGGATATGACTTTTGAAGGTTGAGCTTGACTAGATAATATCTTCTCTCTGTTGATAATTTCTCTTTCTTTGCTTTTTAATAAAAATGGTTTTTTTTGAAAAATCAAATTTAAAAGATTCCCCTCTTGTTTCTCCCTCCTTCTTGTTTTTTCATATTAGAGAGCGTAGAAGCCCTGTGAGAACCCAAATTGGTGTAATTAATTGACCAGACCCAAAACCCCATCTTTTTCTCACCTCACACCCCAGGGATCGGTCTTCAGATTTCTGGGGCGTGACAAAATCCCCAAAAACGAAGGCCCGACGAGCCCTAGAACTTGCCTGATCCACCGAATCCGAATAGGGCGAGGAGATCGAAACCGAGCACGGAACCCCGGCGGCCCTCAGTCCATCCGCGGCGGCTCCGCCACCGGATCGGGCGGCGATCGAGGAGAGGAGAGACTTCGCCGTGCAACTTTCGCCTTCAGATCGGGGCCTTCAGATCGAAACCGAGCACGGAACCCCGGCGGCCCTCAGTCCATCCGCGGCGGCTCCGCCACTGGATCGGGCGGCGATCAAGGAGAGGAGAGACGTCGCCGTGCAACTAGGGCTTTTTTCACCCGTAATCGATGAGAGAGAGAGAGGAACACAGTTTGAACAGGCGTAGAAGGTGTAGAATCGCCACCGCACATGGATTTTGACCTGGAATCCACTCAGAAGTTTCCCTACACGCTTCTAAGGTCATTATATATTTAAGAGAGAGAATGTCGTGAAGAGATAATATTATAGAGAGCACGAGTTTCAATAGGCTAATAATAGTTTGGTTCAATGTGTCCCAATGTATATTTCTGAAATTCTCTACTATTTTAATCAATTTCAAACATGAACCATCCAAAAATCATAACAAGTCCCATCCATTTGATAATTTTCTTGTGCAACGGTAAGATTTTCAAATGCTGCACAAAGGGGAGGGGGGGGGGGGGGGGTTGGGTTTGACTCACTGAGAGAATAAAAATTCTGTGAGAGAGATAAAAGTAAATTAAAAGGATTAAAAAGAAACAAATTTTGATAGAGATTCTTATGATGAGAAGCCTGAGAAATTCAGGGGTCAAGGTCGCACCCCCCACCACTCATCCTTTACTAGGTCTTTCCGTTGGATTGGGGTTAAGAGCATCTCCATCCGAGTCCGAGCGATTATCATAAGACCTACGTGGCGCTCTGAGCGACAGAACCCCATTCCAACCGAGTCCGAGCAATTGTCCCAAGGCCTGCATGGCACTCCAAGCTTGGGACAATTCTGATGTGGCGCTTGAGATATCCCAAAGCCCACCACAATGATCGGATAGTCTTCGGAGAGCTCCGAAGGACCCGACCCCATCGGATTTTTTGCATGTACCCCCTCAATTCACAATGTAAAAATAAAAACCTCCCATTCTGCAGACACCATATCAAACAAATTAAGATGAAAAATGGTTTGGGTGGGAGGGGGTTTAGTCCAAAGTGGCTAGGAACATCCATGTTGGAACTCGGTTGGATACGAACCTCTCCCAACAAGGAGATTTGGATGAGGTGGCTACACTAGTGGGCCCCACAATCCTTAGCATAAGATCCTAACTCGGATACGGTTGGAGATGCTCTAAAGTAGTTAGTTCAATTCTAAGCAGTTTGTGAGTATAGTCTGGATGTGTAATTTCTCTCCCCACCATAGGGGCTCTTAATACAATATTACTAACCTTCCAAAAAAAAAAAATCTATATAACGTGTTAAATGTTAAGGCAGTTTGGATTATTTACAACCCTTCAATTCTTAAGATTGCACAGAGACAAGTTAGCCATCCGATCTAATTGTATGGATAAAATCTCTCTCTCTCTCTCTCTCTCTCTCTCTCTCTCTCTCTCTCTCTCTCTCTCTCTCTCTCTCTCTCTCTCTCTCTCTCTCTCTCTCTCTCTTTCCGGGGGGTGGTCGCGCCAATGGCGCATGCTTCGTGCCAATCGGCACAAGCATGCACTGGTTAATATAAACAACAAGCATATTTGAGACAGAGTTTAACGATCGAAGAGAGAGAGATAGAGAAGCTCTTCCAAACATCGTCACACCATAAAAGGAATGGGGGTGATGGAGCCCCCCCAAGGTCCGGATCCACCTCTAGAGCATCGTGGAGAGGATGGTTATCGACCAAGGGGGCAGCTCCTCTCGGCTTCGGTAGTAGCGCAGTTGGCGGGTGGTATTGGTGTTGCTGCTAATCTTTCATCAAAGGCTAGGACTGACTCAGTGGGGAGGAGAGGACATATCTTCCAGGATGGCGAGGGTGGTCACGGCTGTGGGGTTGGCCCATCGCGTTCTTCATCCCCCGCTCCCTGTCTTGGCACGATCAAAGGATGGTTTAGGGAACATTGGTGCAAAGGGTGTTAATCGGGAAGTGTATGTGAATCTCTTAAATGATCCAGAGCTTCAGCAAGAATATGCTCCACCGGGAGCCCCGATCATGACAGATTTCATTGTTGTAGCAGAGGAGGGAAGTCTTCATGGGGCTGCCAGAGTGCAGGGTAGGTATTCGACGGATGGCCTATGCATGCCAATTGTATCAATGAATTCCCCAATCTACAAAATGCAACTCTCAATCAGGGAATAAGAGAGAGGAGGAAGGATATAGATGATCCGGCTGAGATTCTTGATGGGAGTGCGCATGAGCTGTGTGGTATTAATTCCAGGGATGCTGTTAAAGATTCCAGTTTGGGTGATGGAGTGGGAGTTAAAAACGTTTGGAAAGTTATGGCAAGAACTCCTATCCCTACCCAGCGAAGCACTAAACTAAGGTACATTGCCCCATCACTGTTAGGGACCAAGAAAGTGGCAGTTTGTCTAGTGGAGGAAGTGGAAAAAAAATCAGAAAAAATGGGAGATGACACTGGTTGGGTATGTGCTGGGACGACGACCTTACTACTTACATTTGAAGGAAATGTTGTTGAAGAAATGGAAGCCGATTGGGAGCTTAGAGCTGTTCTCTCGGAAAAACGGTATCTTCATGTTTAAGTTTGGACTTGAAGAAGACTATAACAAGGCCTTAGAGGGAGGACCGTGGCATCTTGAAGGTAGACCTCTTGTATTGAAAAAATGGGGGAAGGGCATGAACTGTGGATGAGATCTTCTGACCAAGGTTCCTATTTGGATTTGTTTCCCAAACCTACTAGTGGATCTATGGTCTGAAGAACTTCTAAGCAAAATGGGGAGCATCATAGGAGTTCCATTGTACATGGACCAAGCTACAGCAGCCCAATCCCGGGTAAATTATGCGCGTTTTTGTGTGGAAATTAGTGTGGAAGATTCCCTACCTGAAGAGGTTGAATCTTGTGACAGTAAAGATAATCTTCTTTCTCTCCAATCGGTTATATACGATTGGATACCTCATAGATGTCGTGCTTGTAAGTCCTTTAATCATGGCGAAGGAAATTGTGTTAAGCATCCCAAGTTTGGTGGCAATTGGAAGAAGATGGGGAAAGACTAATACTTACCTGCAGGTCAAAACAATAAGAAAATATATGGCTGGAGGCCAGTGATCTCTAAGGAAACTTGTGGTGGAGACCCTATGCCCTCAGCTATATCTCAGCCGATGGGAGAAAATCATAAATCTGATGACCAAGACTGGTTCAGGTTGGCACACGCCACAAAGACAAAGGGAAAGAGCAGCTGGAGCAAGGTAATTCTGATTCAGTCAATCGTTACTCCGTACTGAGGGAAGTTGATGAAGAGCTGGATATGGGCAATAATGTCTCAATTTCATGTGAAGAGAGAGTAGTTATTGAAGAGGATGAGGGCAATGAAGTTTTGAAGCTGAGTGAAGAGGGAGCAGAAGACATGTCTTCATTGTTAAGAGTAGACCCAAAGACTGTCAATCAGATGGAGGTGTGGGATCAGAGTTCCGGGGAAGCAGCGTTAGTGACAGAGAGATGGAGGATGGAGTTATTAGAGAGGATGACATCAGAATAGTCTCTGAACAGGGTAAGCAGAGCAAATTAGATGGAAAGACTGATGCTTCTGATGGTGTAATAAGAGGGGAGGAATATATTAGTGCAAGTGAAGGAAGACCTGATGCATATCCTGATACATAGCTAGAGAAGGAAATTTGCAATCGCATGGAAGGAGTAGAAGTAGTAGCGAGCTCGATGTTGAGGATCAGACTATCAACCCACAGACCGATCCCGTGGAGGGAGGGAAGGATATTTATGGTTCCTCTCCAATTGCTGATTCAAATGACAAAGAAGAGATCGATCTCGATCAAGCTAAGGACGTCTTCTCTCACATACCATCAAACATTGCAGTGCTAAACAGAGAGTGGGATGAAAAAATGACTATTCATATGGAAAAGAAATCTAGCAAAAGATCAAGTACAACATCAGCCAAGTTAGATAAAGCCACTCCAATTAGTGATAGAACTCTGCGATGCAGGCGTAATAGTAGCTTCTCTAAATCAACTGTAAATCATGAATACTCTTGTATGGAATGTCAGGGGAATCAATAAGAAGGGGCGAATCAAAACCATTATAGATTATTGGAAAGATCATAAGGTTAGGTTGAGTGGACTAATAGAAGCAAAGCTATCAAACAAGATCTTGGAGAGACTCAAGAAGAGACTTCCAAAAGGGTGGGAAATAAGAGGTAATGGAGGAGGATCAGTGAAACATCGAATTCTGTTGTGTTGGGATCCTAGCTGGTGGCAAGTGGACATACTAGAAATCAAAGAACAACAAATCACAAGTTCAGTTAGATGTAGCAATGGATTAAAGGGCATTATGACAATCGTGTATGGTTACAATGAAGTGAGAAATAGAAGAAACTTGTGGGCTGACCTTGTACGGCTAGCTTCCAGTAATGCTATTTCTACCTTACCGTGGGTAGTTGCAGGAGATTTTAATGCCATCAGATATACTAACGAGATAATTGGAGGAAAGCCACCTATGTCTGCAGATTTAGATAGATTTAATGTCCGTCTTCATTGCTCAGATTTGAAGGAAATTAATTTCAAAGGACACGCCTGGACTTGGTCTAACAGACAAGATTCGTCCAGCAGTATTGTGAGCAAAATTGATAGAGTAGTAGCTAATTCAGAATGGACCACCAGCTTTCCTAACGCGTGGGTTGGATTTTTGGCTACTAATACGAGTGATCACTCTCCAATCATTCTGCATTGGTCTGAAGCGATCAACTGGAGTCCCAAACCTTTTAAGTTATTTAATTATTGGAGTGAGGATGGAGAACTATAGGAAGTGGTTTCTAGAGCTTGGGCGGTTGTAACGACTGGTTATCCGTTCTACCAGGTTCAAAGTAAACTGAAAAATGTGAAGATGAAGATCAAATTAAAGAATGGCTCAAAGAGAAGAATAAGAACGTGATTAATACAGTGGAGGATAGCAGGGCGAAGCTGTTAGCGATTCAAGAAGAGATTCAAAGTAATCCTTTGGATCTTAAACAAGCTAGAGCTGAGAAACAAGCAGTGGCAAAGCTCGACTCCCTTCTGGTCTTTGAAGAGAATAATTGGAGACAAAAATCTAGAGTTTCTTGGCTTCTTCGGGGAGACAAGAACTCTAAGTTTTTTTTCTCTTATTTCAAGAATCGATGCAATAACACCTATATCTCTGCCATCTTGTTGGAAGACGGGACCATGACGCAAAACATTCAAAGCATCAAGGATAACGCGAATAAGTTTTTCACTAACTTGTTTGTCAATTCTTCGCAGGTCTCGAATTTTGATCGAATCGTATTCAGAAAAATTCCTACTCCTGAAGCTGTCGATTGGATCAGTTGACCTCTCCAACGGATCGATCTAAATAAAGTCATTCAAAAATCTAACTCGGAAAAATCCCCTGGTCCCGATGGCTTTAATTTCCATTTCTTGAAGAAGTACTGGCACATTATCAAAGAAGACGTATGGGGAGCAGTGAATTCCTTCTCTTGAACAAGGCAATTGGTCTCAACTTGGAATCACACTTTCATTATGCTGATACCAAAGATCAAGAACGCCAACTCCTTCAAAGACTTTCGACTAATCTCGTTCTATAATTGCATATACAAAGTTATCGCCAAGATTATAGCGAACAGATTGCAAGTGGTGCTTGACGATCTCATTTCCCCTAATCAATCAGCTTTCATTAAAGGAAGAAGGATCACAAATAATATTCTACTGGCGCATGAGTTAGTTAAGGAATTTCCTTTGGAGGTCCGAGGAGAGTGTCTCAAATTGGATCTTGTCAAAGTTTTTGATTCAGTCAATCGAGAGTTTCTCCTTCATGCTATGAAATGTATGGGATTCAACTTCATCTGGATCAGATGGATACGAGCTTGCATTTGTTCTCCATCATTCTCTATTCTTTTTAATGGAGCACCGACGAGGTGGATCAAATCTAACAGAGGATTAAGGCAAGGGGATCCGTTATCAGCATATCTCTTTACAATTGTTATGGAATGTCTATCCCTCGAAATTGAATGGGGGGTACCCCAAGGCGACTGAAAGTGCTTCAACATTGATAATAGCATTCATACCTCCCATTTGATATTTGCCGATGATATTATGATATTTCTCAAACCAAACAAAGAACAAGTCAAGATTCTTGTTGCCATACTAGAGAAATTTGGGGATGTTTCCGGGTTGAGACTGAGTAGAGAGAAGAGTAATGCCTTTCTGTCCAAATCTTGTTCAGGTTTTTCGACAGTGTTTGCACCATTTGGTATTGGAATCGGTACTCTTCTAGTGAAATATTTGGGATTGCCTCTCGCTAGTAGCAAAATAAATAAACTTCTCTATAAACCTTTGGAGGACACAGTTGCTAAGCTGATCGACTATTGGGTAGTGAAATACCTCTCTATAGGAGGGAGGTTGGAACTAATTAGATCTATTCTCCAAAACTTCTCTTATTACTGGACAGCTGCCTTTTCAATCCCGACGACTGTTCAAAATTCGGTTGAGAAGATGATGAGGGACTTCCTATGGCAATCATCGAGCACTCATGTGAAGTGGAGCAATGTATGCAAACCCAAAGATGAGGGGGGGTTAGGGATCAGATCTCTAAAGGACATCTCAATAGTAGGAAGGATGAGATTGGGGTGGAAAATAATCCGCGGTGAGTCTTCCTTATGGGCTCAATGGATGAGATCAAGATACTTAGAAGAAGGAAATTTTTGGCATTCCTCCAAATCAGTTGGCAGTCGGATACTTGGAAGGACATCTTGGATTATAGAGATGAGTTAAAATCGCAAGTGGATTATAGTATCAATGAAGGCTCTACTCTCAATTTCTGGTGGGATCCATGGTTCAATGGTAGAAGCCCTATTGATTTAGTAGGGGATCTAGAGAGGGAAGCTCAAGGTCTCCAACAAGCTAAGGTTGGGGATTTTATTATTAATGGCCAATGGCATCTCCTGACCCCTATTAACAACAGAATTAAAGCTCTATTTGAGGCGATTGCAGTGGTGCCGATCCAACCCCGAGATCTAGAAAGACAGGTGAAGTGGAGAAACACCAAGACGTGTGAATACTCCTTTACTTCTATGTGGGATGCAATGAGAGATAGCATGCAGGTGGTCAGCTGGGTCAAGTTAGTGTGGAAACCTCCCACTCCCCCCAGGATGGCAGTCAATTTATGGAGGGTCATCCTTAATCGAATTAGCACTCAAGATCAATTGCAAAGAAAGGGTCTCTGTCTGGAGAATCGTTGCGAGCTTTGTATGAAGGATGCTGAAACCAGATCTCACTTATTCTTTCGGTGTAGCTTCAGCAAAGCTGTATGGGTCAAAGTCAGCAATATTTGCCGCATTGAAGTGATCGACAATGAAGAGTTCTCCGACATGATTAATAGGCTCTCGGGGGCGGGTTGCTCGGTCCGATTCAAGAGTAGACTAACGAGATCAGCTCTGGCATGTACTGTGTATTATTTGTGGAGGGAAAGAAACGAGAGAATATTCGAAGAAGTACAGAGAATGACAGTGGAGGTGATGAAATGCATCATTCAAGACCTAAAAATCCTTTTTAGTACCGTGGAGATTCATAGAGCTAATGAGAAGGATAAGTCTGATATCAGGAAGTGGAGGATTAGATCGGAATAGAGGCTGTCTCCTTTGGATGATTTTGCTTTTTGGTTTTTTTAAGACTTCGATCTTGGACCCTCACCTGTACATACCTTTTCTCATATAAGCATTCTTCTTACCTTTCAGGAAAAAAAAAAAGTTTAATGATCGACCATTCCAACCGCTTCCTAACTGTATTGCTCAATTGGAAGGTAGGGAATTTATCTTTCTGTAAGTAGGCTGATTCTTTAGAAGTCAACTTTAGCCTCCATCCCCATATACTTTTGTTGGTTAATGTTTTTTTTTTATTATTATTTGCAAACTGATTAAGACACTATCGTTTGTTCATGTCCAGATAGTTTTGATCCCTATCATCCATGATAATCAATTTGTTTTCCACTAGATGGCCATATAAAATAAGAACAATGCTATTTAGCCACCATGCTTTCCATTTATATCGGGCCATCCTGATGTGGCACCTGATCACAGCCGTCCCTTTTTGGGTTGATTGTGATACACCAATTAGGGCTGAGTGAGCAGACGGCTATGATCAGGTACCACATCACGATGACTCGATCTGGATGAAAAACAAGATGACCGACAGTCACTTTCCATAAATTAGGGTATAGATCACTTACGACCTAGAAATTCTGTCCCCATCACATGTTGCACGCATTTGCCACTTATAGTATGATTCAGTGACATTGTGCAAAAAAAAAATTTCTCAAAACCGTCAGCGGCACATCGAAGGATAACTAAGGCTTAGACGTCCGCCGATTGTTAATTCGAAGAACGCCGATATTTATGCTAGATCTCTGGTACAACCAACAAGAGACTTTACCGGCCGAGCAACACCAGTGATAGTAGATGACACAAGTGTTAGTATTCCACACTACATAACAGAGCAAAACCTTTATATGTGAATGTATCTTCACTAGGTCCATTCTACCTCTATCCAAGCATTCCTTGGTCTGTACTTCCTCTGCCCACCTGTAGTTATAAGTCAAAATAAACAAATTCCTGATTTTCAATCTAGACAAATTTCTCATTTTCAATTTCGAGGACCAGGGCCGATGCCCCCACACCTCACACCACCGCGAGGGGGGGGGGGGGGGGGGGGGCGATCTTGCACATGGAGATGGTGATCCAGATAAGCTTTGGGGGCAGTAGGCCCCGCGGTTGTATGGTACTGTAGACAAACAAATTGTGTCTAACCCGGACCCGACTCGCATGCGCCAATTCGGAGGCAAACCCGACACGCACTCCGATCTGGACCCGACTCGCATGCACCAAGTTGGAGGCGAACCCGGCACACTCTCCGACCCGGACCCGACTCGCATGCACCAAATTAGAGGCGAACCCGGCACACTGTCTAACCCGAACCCGACTCGCATGCGCCAATTCGGAGGCAAACTCGACAAGCACTCCGACGCGGATCCGACTCGCATGCACCAATGCGGATGCGAACCCAATGCGCACTCCGACCCGAACCCGACTTGCGTGCACCTATGCGGATGCGAACCCGACATGCGCTCGGACCCGGACCCGACTCGCATGCACCCATGTGGGTGCAAACCCAACGCGGACCCGGACCCGAATCGCGCCCGACAAAGGAGCCGGGCGGGCCCACCCTCAAGTGGGGCCCACCTGGCCGGCCCTACACTAAGACCCGAACCCCATAGGGGGGCGGCCCTATACTAGGGTCCGGACCCCTATGGGATGGCCGGCCCTTGCAAGGAAAAAGAAAAGAAAGGAAAGAAAAGAAAAGGAAAAAGAAAAGAAAGGAAAGAAAAGAAAAGGAAAAAAAAGAAAGAAAATGAAAGAACTACCGCCATGCGCGGGGGGAGGTTGCGCATGACGTCTACCTACACGTGGATCTGCACCGATCCCTCGATCCGACGGACAAGAAGAAGACTGGGTCGCCATCGATTTTATGTGCAAAATTCCAGATGAATCCAAAAATGGTTGAGCCATAATTACCCCGCCGGAAAAGGAAAGCAAATAAAGATTTATTCCCCTCATCAATGGATGAATAAATCCTGGGTAATTATGGGGGAGATATTAAAGGGATTTAAAATTAAAACTTCTCATATCTCTCCCCTCCCCCCTTTGCCTATAAATAGAGGGGGAGGGGGAAGGCTCAAGGGGTCGGATGGCAAGAAGCGAAGCTCTGTAGAAGAGGGGACGCGCTCTTCATCGACCCAAGGCTTCACGAGGCACGGGCAAGCCTGTCCCTTCGGGATCGGCTTAGTCCATTGAAAGCCCTCATCAACGTGAAGACCCTTGCACAAGAAGATCATCCCTTCGACTCTATGAACGAAGAAGAAAGCTCGGAGAAGAAGAATCCTTCGACTCTGAAGACACCAGAAGTAAAGGCCGGAGAAGAAGATCGAAGCGGCACTACCCCGTCGTCTCCAACAAGCCTTCGACTCCGATCAAGCTCAAAAGCCCGGAGAAGAAGAACGAAGCGGCGCTACACCCGTCATCTTTAACAAAGCCTTCAACTCCGATTATGCTGAATACGTCCGGAGAAGAAGCCGACGCCACAACCGTCACCAGGTCGAAGATTGAAGACGAAGCGAGGAAGCTCTGCAGAAAAGGAGACGCTTCTTCATCGACCCAAGGCTTCACGAGGCACGGGCAAGCCTGTCCCTTCGGAATCGGCTTAGTCCATTGAAAGCCCTCATCAACGTGAAGACCCTTGCACAAGAAGATCAAGACTTCGACTCTGTGCACGAAGAAGAAAGCTCGGAGAAGAAGACCCTTCGACTCCGAAGACGCAAGAAGCAAAGGCCAGAGAAGAAGATCGGAGCGGCACTACCCCATCGTCTCCAACAAGCCTTCGACTCTGATCAAGCTCAAAAGCCCGGAGAAGAAGAACGAAGTGGCGCTACACCCGTTATCTTCAACAAAGCCTTCAACTCCGACTACGTCGAATACGCCCGGAGAAGAAGCCGACGCCACAACCGTCGCCAAGGTCGAAGATTGAAGACGAAACGAGGAAGCTCTGCAGAAAAGGAGACGCTTCTTCATCGACCCAAGGCTTCACGAGGCACAGGCAAGCCTGTCCCTTCGGGATCGGCTTAGTCCATTGAAAGCCCTCATCAACGTGAAGACCCTTGCACAAGAAGATCAAGACTTCGACTCCGTGCACGAAGAAGAAAGCTCGGAGAAGAAGACCCTTCGACTCTGAAGACGCCAGAAGCAAAGGCCGGAGAAGAAGCTCGGAGCGGCACTACCCCGTCGACTCCAACAAACCCTCAACTCCGATCAAGCTCCAAAGCCCGGAGAAGAAGACCGAAGCGTCATCACCCGTCGCCTTCGGCAAACGCCCGCTCCATCCATGAAGAAGAAAGCCTGGAGAGGACTACCTAAAGCATCACTACCCCCGCCGTCTTCATCAACAAAAGTCGACGCTACAACCGTTGCACGGAGACCGTCGCTACCCCCGCCGTCTTCATCAACAAAAGCCGACGCCACAACCATCGCACGGAGATCGGTGCTACCCCCACTATCTTCGAAAGCATTCTTCGACTCCGATCACGCCAAAGAAGCCCGGAGAAGAAGAGAAGTCCAGCCGACACCCGAACCATTGAAGCACCGAAGAAGTAGCCCACGTCGTTCGAGAAGAAGACCGAGTTGACGCTGAAGCTAAAGCCCACGCAAGAAGCCAAAGCAAAAGCCCCGGTAAAGCCCGCGCCAAAGCAACGCAAGTGCCAAAGCCAAGCGACTACGCCGGTCTCGAGCAAAAGCACTGCACGTTCTAGCCGATACGACGCGAAGTCCGGAAGAACGAAAGCATCGCAAGTCTCCCCCGTCTACGTCCAAGCGCAAGCGCCAAAGCAAAGCAAAAGCCAGAGCCATGCCCAAGCCAAGCTAAAGCCGAAAGTCGAAGCCAAAGCCGACGCTAAAAGCACGATCGACGCCGCGAACCGACGATCAAGGACACCAAGGTCAAGCAAGGAGCGAGGAAGACACGAAGACCAAGGAACGAAGCCGAAGACCCCCTAGCCGAGAAAGCGCGAAGCACGGAAGGGACAAAAGCCACGGCAGACACTCCTTAGCCTCTCAAAAACCCTCACCCTGTAAAGACCTCTGTCCTGGGCAACCCCCTTCAGATCTCTCACACGAATACCACGTGGAGACGCGGATCAAAGGGACCCTCCAGAGGATCTCTCCTACAATCCCCTGATTAACACTCGTCGCACCCGGACTCGCCACACCCGAGCCACCCGAGTCCCGGCGCACTCTTGTAATCTCGTTTTGTGCAATAAAGATGACCCGCATCTTTTTCTGTGCATACAGGTACAAAGGTTGTGCTGAAAATTTTTCCCACCGCGATGTTGTCCTGCAGCATGTTTAAAGAGGTTTTTCCATGAATGGCCCCCAACTTTGTCGTAATGCTGTGAATAGATCTGGTTGCTTTTTGCATTACTTTTCTTGCCAAATTTTTTTTGTTTCGGATTAAAGTACCCCCGAGGCATATAAATGATGTCACTCCCAATTTCAAAGCAATGTGACTCCACTTCACTGATGATCTGTCTCCCCTTTCGAACGTTGACACTTTCGGCAGAGACATGTGGTGCATCCCATTTGAACATCCACGATTGGACCATGGAATGAATCATAGGGGAATACCAGTACCACGACCGACTACAGCTCACCACCTGTGGGGGAAAATCTTCGTGCCGACCCGAAGACTCTCGCAGCACCAGTCAATTGGAGTTGAAGTTGACGTCGAAGATCGTTGGTCGATCTGTTGATTGGAGTTGAAGTTACCTCTTTCGATATGTAAACAGAGAGGTTCGATATGTAAACAGAGAGGCAATCAGAGAGATTTTGACACGAGATGTGATCTCGGAGTTCAGCCGAAGCCTACGTCTCCGTGCTATAGGGAGCAACCCGAATTCACTAACACTTCAGTTGAAGTGACCTCGACAGGCCGAGTGTCACTGAAAACCCTCTGATCTCTTCTAAGGAGAAAAGAAGATCAAGGAGAGATGGTAGATCAGAAGTTGAAAATCCCAGAGCTCTGGTTCTGAAAGTCAGATCTCAGAGTGGAAATCAGAATTTTCGGATCCTTTTACATTCGAAGGCTCTGCTATTTATAGGATTCTCTGGGAGGAATTCCGGGGCAAATGGCGGTTTCTGCTGCCGTATCTGGGGATCCTCCAGGCAGGGCCGGTGGGTCCCTTGAAAGCCTTCAGGGGCCCACCAGGCAGGGCCGGTGGGTCCCGTTGCGGTCTCCGGGGGCCCACTGGACAGGGCCGGTGGGTCCCGCTGTGGTCTCCGGGGGCCCACTGGGCAGGGCCGGTGGGTCCCGCTGTGGTACTCGGGGGCCCATCAGGCAGGGCCGGTGGGTCCCGTGGTAGTCTTCGTGGTCCCACCAGGCAGGGCCGGTGGGTCCCGCGGTAGTCTTCGTGGTCCCACCAGGCAGGGCCGGTGGGTCCCGCGGTAGTCTTCGTGGTCCCACCAGGCAGAGCCGGTGGGTCCCGCGGTAGTCTTCGTGGTCCCACCAGGCAGGGCCGGTGGGTCCCGCGGTAGTTGGTAAACTTCTGCCAAAATTTACACCCACACCACCAGTCGACATCGCCCGCCCATCGTCGTCGACCACCGGTGGGCACCTCCCGTCGACGATGCTACCCTGTCAACCACCACCCGTCGTCGTCGGCGGTGGCCACCACCCCCATCACCACTGGTTGCCTACCGTTGCCAACCACCCGCGGTGGCCGATGGGGCAGCGAGGGTGGTGGCCAATTGGGTGTCGGCCATGCCGAACTTACCTCTAGCTCTCATTTTCATCTCGTGCGTCGTCGAATACGTTGATGCATTCCATTGCGTTGCCGTAGTAGAATTTATCGGCACATCAGTGAAATACTCTTGAGCATTTCACTGATTTGCCTGTGCGCTAGCGCATTTTACTGATGCGCCGACACATGGTACATTTCAATGGCTACAATTAGACTATGTGATGAACCCTATGGGGATGCCACCACCACCTGCCATCACCGTGACATGCCGAACTTGCCTCCAAATCTCATTTACATCTCTCATTTCTTCCCTCTTATTTATTATTTTGACATTACATCCATCCAATCTTCCATTAAAACCTACTAGTGATGCTAAGTTCATTTTATGCTCAACTCTAGACAGTCTCGTAGAGGATCACCCGAGAATCACAACACCTCCGGAATCACTGAATTCCGATCATTTGCGCAGGAGTATTTTATTACGGCGCATCAGTGAAGATGCCCTGGCACATCTTCACTGATGCATCGGCGCATCCTCACTGGTGCACCAACGCATCTCCACTGGTGCTCCGACGCATCTTCACTGGTGCGCCAGCATATCTTCATTGATGCACCGCAGTAGAATGCTCCTGCGCAAATGATTCTAGCTTCATTTTCATCACTCATTTTATTCCTCTTATTCACTTTATATTATATCCATTCAATCTTCTATTAAAAACTACTAGTGAAACTGACTTTATTTTATCCTTGCTTTTTAATGGTGTCGTAGAGGATCACCCGTGGATCACAACGTCTTTGGAACCACTAAATTTCGATAAGAAACGAAGATGCTACATCGTACCGAATTTACCTCCAACTCACCTTTCCATCTCTCATTTCTTCCCTCTTATTTATTGTTTTTTACATTATATCCATCCAATATTCCATTAAAAGCTACTGATGGTACTTACTTTATTTTATCCTTATCTCTAGATGATCTCGTAGATGATCACCCGAGGACCGCAACGCCTCCATAATCACTGAATTTTGATAAGACATAAAAAAAGGTACACCGTGCCCAACTTGCCTCCGGGTCTTATTTTCATCTCTCATTTCTTCTCTCTAGTTCATTATTTTTATATTATATATATTCAACGTTTCATTTAGTACCAAAAAAATATTCAACGTTTCATTAAAAGCTACTAGTGGTATTGATTTTATTTTATCCTCACCGCTGGATGGTCTTGCAGAGGATTACTCGAGGATCACATTGCCTCTGAAATCGCTGAATTTTTATTAAAAACAAAAAAGTTATAGCATGCTGAACTTGCCTCTGGCTTTTATTATTATCTCCAATTTTACTTTGTTGCCGTAGTAGAATGCGTCGGTGCACCAGTGAAGATGCTCCGGAGCACCAATGAAGATGCACCGGCACAACAATGAAGATGCGCTGGAGCACCAGTGAATACGCACAATGATTTCAGCTTTTATTTCCATCTCTTATTTTCCACGCAAATGATTCTAGCTTTTGTTGTCATGCCAAACTTTCCTCTGGCTCTCATTTTCATCTCACATTCCACTGCGGTGCATCTTAGAATGCGCCGTCACAATTTATTAGATTGCCGCAGTAGAATGTATCGGTGCATCAATGAAATGTGCCGGCACATTTCAAATAGGAATTCGGTGGTGCCAAACACATCAGAAAAGGACAAATCTCAGTCGTAAATTTTTTTCTCTCTCAAAGTCTTGCTAAAGAAAAGGACGAACAAGGTGATCCCAAATGACGATAACTTGACAGTGATCACCCTCCTGTTGGATGGGAACCTTTCCATTCCATGAAAATTTCATAATGTCATAGTGGAGCAAAGAAGGATGGTGAAGATTTTCACTCCTTGTGGGTTCCAACATTTGTCCATAGATACTAATTGGGCACAAATTAGAAGCTAACTTGGTGTCGGGTCGTATCGGGTCTGCCGTGTCGGGTCCGAGATTGCCAGCCCTACTGCTCAGTGCATGCCCCCCTCTTTCGCAATGCGTCCGAGAGTATGTCCCATTATATTTTCAAATAGGAATTCGATGGTGCCAAACACATCAGACACAGGCCCGACTACGATTCACGGTGGGGAATTGGTGTCCGTGTCTGGGTTTAATTGTCCGCTTGAGATTTGTTTAAATGTAGTGATTCCATAAGGTGTCCCGGAGGTCAGGTGACGCATCACCACCATCAGTTCAGGCTGAGTGTCACTCACCTATTGGGTTGCCTTCAATCGGACGGCTGCACTGCACCACCTTATGTACCGACGGCCTTAATGGATCATTTTTCTTGTTTAAATATCATTTTCGCTACCCAGCAGATCCCACACTTGATTATTTTATCTTTTCTTATACTCTTTAAATAGCCCCGCCATAGTTGAGCTTTTTCCATCATCCTTAGTTGTTGCATTGCTATCCCCTTTCAAAACTCCCTCACAATCTAGCAAGATGTGGAGATTTCTTATTACATCCCTAGTCCTCTCCTTCCCTGGATTCTCCTGCTTTGCATATGGTACTCTCTCTCTCTCTCTCTCTCTCTCTCTCTCTCTCTCTCTCTCTCTCTCTCTCTCTCTCTCTCTCTCTCTCTCTCTCTCTCTCTCTCTCTCTCTCTCTCTCTCTCTCTCTCTCTCTCTCTCTCTCTCTCTCTCTCTCTCTCTCTCTCTCTCTGTGTGTGTGTGTTAGCAGTTCCGGTGTTTTCACACGTTCGGGTACTTAACTATGTAAAATGTTTTTTCTTTCCTTTCTTTGTGTTGAGCGGTTAGTCTTACATCAGTAATGGGAGCGAAAATCATTGTCTTTATATATCCACTGTGCTCGATCTTCTCACTCCATAAGGTTGATCTTTTGGAACACCAAGAGCTCTCCGCCCTCCATAAGATCAGTCTTTTGGAGAACCCCGACCAGGAGGTATCAGAGCTGGGCCTGCTCTGGGAGTGTCTCCTGAGTGGCCTCTCCACATCCGCTAGCTGACGCCTCTCTCTATATGCGGATAGGTACCCGTTGAAACACAGTATGTGCGCGGGCGAGTGTTGAATTGTTTATCCCACATCGATAATGAGTGCGGAGATCGATATCATTAAGCACCCCATTGTTGTCACATTTTGTGCATAGGGGGCAATTGTAATTAATCTCTTTACATCTTGATGACGTACTCGTTTATTTCAGATCCCAAGTACACCTTTGTGAGGGAGGGGAGTGAAGCCCCAGCCGTTTCATACTACGACTACATCATCGTTGGTGGTGGGACTGCAGGCTGCCCTTTAGCCGCCACCCTCTCCAACGGCTCCAAGGTCCTGTTGTTGGAGAGAGGCGGCTCCCCTTACGGCAACGTCAACGTGACCAATCTGTCGTCTACCATCGACACCCGCTGTGACCTCTCCCCGGCCTCTCCCTCCCAAATCTTCGTCTCCGAGGACGGAGTGGCCAACGCCCGAGCCAGGATACTCGGCGGGGGGACCTGCATCAACGGTGGGTTCTACACCCGGGCGGGGGCGGACTACGTGCGGGAAGCCGGATGGGACGGGGCCTTGGTGAACCAGTCGTACCAGTGGGTCGAGAACGAAGTGGTGTACGAGCCCCGGTTGCTGCAGTGGCAGTCGGCGGTGCGGGACGGGCTCCTGGAGGCCGGGGTGACGCCGGACAACGGGTTCACGTACGACCACCTGTACGGGACCAAGATCGGGGGCACCATCTTCGACCGTGAGGGGCGCCGCCATACCGCCGCAGATTTTCTCGAGCTCGCAAATCCAAAGGGAATTACAGTGCTCTTGCACGCCACAGTGCACAGGCTCTTGTTCAGGGACAAAGGTTAGGGTTTCGATTCTTGGAACCTACCTTTCATAAACTCTATCTTAGTTTTGTACAATTTGAACTCCCTCCGTCAACTTTTATTTCAAAAATATGATTGCCCTCCTATGTAGGGGGTGGCAATGGGTCGGGTCAGGTCGGGTTGAGACATATGTATAAGGGCAAAACACCCAACCCGAACCCGACGCGTTTAATAAACGGGTCAAAAGCTTAAACCCAAACCCGACCCGCCTAATAAACGGGTTGACCCGACCCGACCCGTTTAACCAATTTACTAAACGGGTTGGGTTGTGTCGGTCAGGTTGGCTCGGGTTGGGTCAACAGAGCCCATGTAAACCTGTCAGATTGGGTCAAGACAAATCGGATTGGGCTGGGTTTGATCGGGTTGGGTCGAGTTGGTTCGGGTTGGCTCGAGTCGGGTTGGGTCGGGTTGACACGACCCATTTGTTAAACGGGTCAAGTCGGGTCAATCGGGTTATAAGTACAAACCCGAACACGACCCATTAAATAAATGGGTCAATCGGTCGGTCTCCCAAGGCTCCAAGGAGGCTTGGGCCGGCCCCTAGGTGGATAGGGATAAGGGGGGGCGGTTTTTAGGGATTACGGGTGTTTATCGTGAAGCCTGGACGAAAACGTCCTTCACGAAAAGCAAAAAACTGAAAGAGAGACTGAGTGAGGTGTGCTACTCGGAATCGAGTTCCGTCAGCGCCTATGAGCTCCTGGAATTATTCCGCTCATTCTAAAATCTATATTCAATATGTTCTGAGCCATATTTCAGTATTTACCAAAATACCCCTATGACCCGTAACACATGTGAATTAGGTTATTTGGCTCCGGGCTTGCGCTTCATCGTGCTACTTCGCATCCAACGTATCCAACTAGGTCGGGGAACAATTCCTATACGCAACGACAGGGTGGAACCTTCAGGGTTCGGGATCTCTAGCTCCAACCGGATCCCTGATTAACTATTCCGGTGACACACCGAAAGTTCCGTTAATCAGCCCTAATCCGATTAACCCGCGTAGCCACCCAGAGTGCGACACGAGTTGAACTCTAGTGATCCTAAACTTATGTTACTCCCTCGTAACCCTGTTCTCTACTATACTCCGATAATCCTTAGTCCCTCCTATTACTGGTGCCATGATACGACTCGGGTGGTGGGGAGCACCGTCAGATCCCGATCGATTATCTGACTAGGGTTTGATGACTTGTCATCTATAACACCACACACCTCCGGTGCTATGCTTAGCATCCGGAACATCGTCAGTCATACTGACAACCACCAGGCCTGGGTTAACTGTGTGGACAGATTGACTCATCAAAACGCACCCATCCAACACTGGACGTCGGATAACCTGTAGGGATTACATGTCACTCAAGCGCCAGTCGGGTAACCCAACACACCGTGGTATTGTACTATGGAAGGTCCGCACAAGTTGGCACATCAAAACATCACACAACTGGTTGGCCCAGTGAACATGGTCACTCAGGGTTAAGGACATATAGTAGTAAGATGGTTTATGCACCAGTGTCTGAATCACTGAACTGTGCACCGTCTTGATTTCTGTTCAACACGATCATCGTGCTTGGTCAGATGAATGGGATAAGGGGGGCTGGTTCGGGTCGGGTTGGCGGGTCGGGTCAAGAATTGCCACCCCTACTCGTATGCATATGTTAAATACTTTGACAATTCTTTGAGTATTATTAGAAATTGATAAAGGAGGGTATTTTCGGGATAAAAAGATGACTGAGGGTGCTAAATGCATATGAAAAGTTCATGGTTCGATTTGTTAAAAAAAAATGTTTTGAGGGCCCAATATGAAATGAGGATAGATTATGGGAGGTTCTTGTAATTTGCCACTATAGGGATCATGTTAAGCTCTAATTTTATACAAATTTCTCTCGTTTGTTGCAGAAAAACTAAGTCCAGTAGCCCATGGAGTGGTCTTCATGGATGCTTCAGGCAAGAAACACAGAGCCTACCTGAACGTAGGGTCTAAGAATGAAATCATACTATCTTCGGGAGCAATTGGGAGCCCTCAGCTTCTCATGCTCAGCGGCGTCGGCCCAGCAGACCACCTGAAATCTATGGGCATCAAGGTGGTGATGGACCAGCCCCTGGTCGGCCAAGGCATGTCAGACAACCCCATGAATCCCATCTTGATCCCTTCTCCCTCGCCGGTCGAGTACTCCCTCGTGCAACTCGTTGGCATTACTCGATTTGGGAGTTACATAGAGTCCTTAGGAGGCCATACATTATTCATCTGTTCAGAGGATTCTTCTTCCTTCAGAGGTGGCTTCATTGTTGAAAAGGTTGGGAAGCCTCTGTCGACCGGCCATCTCGAGCTCCGCAACAGGAATCCAGATGACAACCCCTCGGTGACCTTCAATTACTTCAAGGAACCTCAGGATGTCCAGGTCTGCGTCGAAGGCATCAGGACCATCGGGCGCGTCGTACAATCCGAAGCGTTCTCCAAGTTCCGATACCCCAATGTCTCCATGGAGTCTCTAGTTAGCACAACTGCAAACTACCTAGCCAACAAGCCGCTAAACAGCAAAAGTGGCTCCAGGTCATTGGAGCAGTACTGCAAGGACACCGTGCAGACCATGTGGCACTTCCATGGCGGTTGCCAGGTAGGCCGGGTCGTGGGCCGCGATTACAGGGTCCTAGGCATTGACAGCCTCCGGGTCATCGATGCCTCGACATTCAACACCTCGCCTGGAACCAATCCTCAAGCCACCCTCATGATGCTTGGAAGGTAACATAGTCATCCGAACTAACAATTCTCAATTTGCATTGCTCACCATGCCAGAACCAATGTTTACAATGTCCAGACTTAGCGCATCAATGCCTTATCGATTTGTTCATTGTTAGGTACATGGGACTGGAGATCCAGAAGGAGAGGCTGCATGGGTGAGGAGGGAGCATAGACTCTAGCTGAAGTGGTTCATGGCTAAGGAGAACAGCTCTCAACCCTTTTTTATTTAAGTTGAGTCCCAAATAAGGAGTATGTGTTACTTATTAATGCCGAACAATGGATCCCTTCGCAATTTATATAAGGAATATATATTCGTGTGATTGAAGAAAGAAAAAGAGCCTTTTGGGAGAATCCTACCTCTCTGCCTCAATAATTCGCGAGGAGGAGGAGGTGATTTTGATTTATAGAAGAGTAGAGACTAAGTACCATAACATTCCGGTGTAGTTAATTCCCGGTAGTTGATGAAATCATTTGAGCACTAGACACATCTTGTACCGGTTGATGGAGCCATTAGACTTTTGTTTAGTTTTATAAACCTTGGGGCAACCAATTAATTTTTTTTGGTTCATCAAGGGGGTGGTCACAATCAGACCCCCATGGAGGCGCCATATGCCGGAACAAATAGGGAGAACCACCACTCGATTGAGAAAACAAACTACCATCACTGGCAAACAAACAATCACCACCACGACTGCCCTAAAAAAAGCCTAAAAAACAGTGGAATACCGCCGCCGGAGTGGCGAGACCCCAGATCCGGAGATAACATAGCAAAGAGACACTACAAAAAAAAAACACTTTTTACCGACGAAATATATCCGTCGATAAAATTATTTCTCCGTCGGTAAATATTTATGGCGACGGACAAAAATTCCGTCGCTACCCGTCGAAAAAAGATGACGTTGGGAAAGAAAACGGCGACGATTTAACATTTCCGTCGGTATTAAATATTAATACCGACGGATATTTAGAATCCGTCGGCAATATATGAATATTTTAAAAAAATATAATAGATTATTACCGACAGGGATTAATGTTTCCGTCACTATAAATAAGTAAATTGCCGACAGTCAACCTTACATCCGTCGGTAAATATTGTATATTACCAACGATAATTTATTCTGTCGGTTAAAGTAATTATATAATATTTAATGGAATAATTATTACCGACAGAATAAATACGATTCGTTGGTAAAATTTTAATATATACTATTTAATAAAATTATTATTTCCGATGGAATATATAAGATCCGTTGGCAATAAAACTTGAATTTTTTTTTTAAAAAATTACTAGAATCTGGTTATTTAACTCCTGTGATTTACAACAATACCACAATATATTCAAATATTACCACAATATTACCGCTAATTACCACAAATATTATCATAATTGACTAAACCAAATATTACCATAATTTATCAAATATTACCATAATATTACCAAATATTACCATAATTTACCACAATACCAGACAATCACAGACAATACCAGAAAATTGTCACATATTTATTACAAAATTATTTTTACACAATCCAAAATTTAGGGAAACTGCGTGCCCTAGCTCAGCTACCCCTCACACCGCCCGGCACCAACGCTGGTGCTCTCATCCCCTGACGCCGCACATCCTGCAATTAACAACATGTATATATATTATTATGCAGTTAGGACTTAGTGCAATGCATTTTATGATGACTAAATCATGTGGTTATGAATCAGTTGTAGTGGTGCTGAATGGTGCTCTAGCGTTTGATCTGCCGTGATATTTGCTGAGGTGGCATCACTGTTATACCATAGATTTTCTCCTCTTTCAAGCTCCCTCCCCTCCCCTCCCCCCCCCCCAAATTCCTGCTCCCCTCCTTCGACTCGCCCAATAGATCACGTGAAGAGGGGGGTGATCATCCCAATAGTCGGTAAGATCGCTACCTCCCCCCCCCCCCCCCCTTCGAGCCGCCAGATCCAATCGAGTCCCCCCCTTCGAGCTGCCCATGACTGGCCTAGTATACTGAGCCATGCGCTGAGGCTCTACCTGACTCTGTAGCAGCCTCATCGACGCCATCCTAGTAGAGGAAAGATCTACCATCGGAACTAGAGCTAGAGTCTCCACCACCTCGGCTCCTGCCAAAGGTGGCTCCATATGGAGTATTGAGCATCACCCAAAATCCAAATTATTCAAATGTATTTGGTGGAAAAATGGCGATAGCTTCCGCCAATTTTTAGTTAATGAAAAAATGGCGATAACTTCTGCCCAATTTTAGTAAATGGAAAAATACCAAGCCCGAAAGTCAGTCATCGACTGTGCAAGCCACACCAGTCCTTAGAATCTATAATGGCTTAAACGATCGATGTTAGGATTTCGTGATAAGTACACACATAGAGAATTATTACTTCGTGGTAAATTTAAACCTAAATCGTCAAATATTCACCTAACCCTAACCTAAAGCCTAATCCTAACCTAAACCTTAAATCCAATCCATACCTAAAACCTAAATCATAAACCTAACTCTAACCTAAACCCTAAATCTAACCTAAACCCTAAACCTAACTCTAACTCTAATCCTAACATAAACCCTAAACCTAAACCCTGAACGTAAACCTAACCTAAACCCTAAACCTAACCCTAACCCTAATCAATTCCCCCTTTTATCCTTAGATTCTGACTGAATCGATGAATTTGGATTGAACTCTGAATATTTCACTATCAAGAAATTACAATCACTAGTGGTGGGTCTCCGTTTGTCGGACCCCCACACACGTACGTATTTTAATCTTCCACTAAGAACAATACCACAACAAAGACAAACCACGCTAATGCACAATAGATCACCGAGCAATGCCGAGAGATGACCAACCGATAAGATGCCGATGCTGTCGCTCCGAGGAGACTTGATGAAGACCTGAGAATCCAAGAGAGATGACTGGAGATAGACCTCCCCTCTCTCTCTCTCTCTCTCCCTTCCTTCCTTTCCTTGTTCATTTCTCTTCTTTCTCTTTCTCTCATTCTTTTTCACGATCTATCTCACAAGCTATATCTCTCTCATGACGGCTACAACAACAACTCTTCTCCTTACCCTAAAGCCCTAACATATCCCTTTTTTTATGGAAGAAAACATATAGCTTTAGTTTTCCCAAATAACCCTATCCCATGTCTGACTCGTGTAGCTCGGCTCCGAGTCATGCGCACGATACCTCCAGAATTTTACTCACCCAGCTTTTCTATTGATTAATCATTCGCACGATCCGAAAAAGTCATGAGCACAATCTTATTGGGTAACATGAACATGATATTAACGATAGGATTCACATACACACACAAATCATAACGACCTTAGGCAAAGTTCGCTCCACAGTGCCCCATACCAGGGGTCAAATAGGAACGTCTCCAACATGGGAGACATGATCGAAGTACCACCAGTCCAAGAGTTCGTTGGCCCGTCACGAGTTTAGAAAGTCCGATCCACCTGTCAAAATTAGAGTCCATTTACAGGGGACAATACAAGAGGCCTATCTATCAAAGGCCCAGTGGGCAGTGGACATAGGGTCAGCCGATCTAAACGTAAACCTAAATGCAAACCTAATCTAAAAACTACATTTTGCCCCTATTCAATTCAGTTTTGATCAGATAAAAATTATCAAATTAGGGAATTAGGTGTTTTTGAGCTAAACTTCAGGGGGCAAAGTGTAATTTACCCAACAAAAATTAAAATAAATTTTAATTTGCCCCCCCTGAAGTTTAGCTATAAAATACTTAGCCCCTCCTATAGTCTAAAAACTACATTTTCCCCCATTCAATTCAGTTTTGATCAGATAAAAATTACCAAATGCGGGAATTAAGTAGTGGACTAAACGGGTTATTGTGCTAACATTTCAAACTTTAAGAAGCGATTTAGAACAATATAAACTATAGGGGGGTTAAAGTAGTTGACAAAAGGGGTATTGTGCTAACATTTCAAACTTTAGGATGTGATTTGGAACAAAATAAACTTTAGGATGTGATTTGGAACAAAAGAAACAATGTATAAATCGCAGGGCTTATTACCGACGGAAATTAATAGTCCGTCGATAAAAATATTATTACCGACGGTCATTAATATTTCCATCGGTAATAATAATAACTATACCGACGGATACAAATAAACCGTCGGTACAAATACATTACCGCCGGATAATAAATGGCTGTCGATAATATATATGTAAAAAAATTATTAAAATAACAACAAATATTATTGGCGACAGCTTATTGTTAATACCGTCGGTAATAATCAATTTTGCCGACGAAACTAATAAATACCGTCGGTAATAATATATTACCGTTTGACAAAAAAATACTGTCGGTAATAAATATTTCAAATATTAGTAAAATATTAAAGTTATATTACCGACGGAAATTTGTATTACCATCGGTAATATTTATATTATTACCGACGGTAATAAAAATATCTATCGGCAATAAACCTTTTCCTTGTAGTGTACCTAACTGGCTGGGAGGGGGTAACTGTGGGTGCAAAAAATGGCTAAGGCAAACGAGTCAGCAGAAGTCCGTGCCTTCGAAGTCCATGAGGGCAATTCATGAATTACCAACAGGCCTGCAGAGGCCCAATCAAGGCTAACTAGTAGGAAAGCGATATGTGGACCAGTCACAAGGTGCCACATGGAGCAATTGCAGCTCGCCACCTCCCAAGCTAGGGGAGAGCAACACGAGGACTAATCACGGGACGCCACTTGGATTGACCACAGCTCGACACCTCTGTGGAGAGCGACATCTATAAATACAGCAGTGGCAGACAATACAAGGATCTCTTCCGAGACTTTTGGACCAACTTTAGATTCCCTACTACTTTGGAATATTCGAGCCTTGGTGGAGAGTAGGAGAGCTCTACGCCTAAGCTGACTAGAGAAAGGCCATGTCTCCCCCTCTACCTTCCAGCTCCATACCCCCCTAGATCTAGCTAGACCACTTGTACAAACCCCCCTCGGCATGTCGAGGGGTAGCTCTAGTCCTTCCGATCAGTGGATTGAGGTTGCGACTTACCGCACGGAGACGTATGCTACGGCCGAACTTCGATAACAAACCTGTGTCTACTCTCCTTACTCTCTACTCTTACTCTCACCTCACGTTACATGCCTACATTCATTCAACTCCACATCAATTGACCGTGGGAGAAAGTCATCCGACAACAAAATATTTTTCCCCCATAGTTGTGATCCGAGTCCCTCGCGCAGCGGAACACGACTTGCGTAGTACCACCATGGTGGAGACGACCACCGATAAGACCGAGCAATCGAATAAACAAGCAGAACACCCAAGAAGTTTTGGTAACGACCAATCAATGGATTTGCTAGTATGGGGAAAACCCGAGTGCAATTACAATTATCTATACCCAATCCCTCATACACCCACAAAGAGATCCCCCCAAGAAGAATAGATCCCGTAGCCTTACACCCCGAAGACAAGAAGAAATCATTCCCGAAAACTTTCCGGTCTCCAATGGTTTCCTCTCCCTCTCCTTTGATGACGGCTACCTTCTAAACCCTAACCCGGGATACTTATGTGCCACCATGATTTTCCTTTCTTCATCCTTAGGGGTCCTTTTTAGCCTCAAATTCGTGCAAGACCTAGGAGATAAGATAGAAACAAACTCCTAAAAGTTCTCTCGAAAACCTATGAAAACTCACAACCGAAACCACGTCCCCGCGTACCTATCCGATGCCTGGCGCCCTAGGCGCCAGTTTCCTATGCATGGGCCCGAGCTCCCTCGGGTTGGCGCCGGTTCTGGCGCTCAGGGCGCCAGGCCTACTTTTCGCTCCATCTTCATTTCATCTTCGCTTCGTAGCCGCTCCGTCTTCCGTCATCCTTCGCGCACGAACCTTGGACATGTTGATGACTTGTTTTAAGCCAATATCCTCAGCACTAACAGCATCCTCCCGTTTTGATCTTCGGACCTTATTAAGTCATTGCTCTAGTGCCCAGTTCTCTGATCGCCTAGCCGGTCTAGCAAAAAAAAAAATGTACAGATCTTGTCACATGAATTGACATATGAGACTGACTCCTTTCCCCAAAATAAAAACCACAACAAAAAAGAGATCACTTTCTGTGACTGCTAACGATGGAGACTCTTTCTCATGATTATTGTCACCTCACAACTTCGGATGATTTGGCTCACATGTTTATCTCGAGGCTAACAGTGTTGCAGGCAAGTTGACTGGTGACACTAAACATATAGACTGATATTAGAAGGATGCCAATGTCTGTGGCCACAAGCCGACATTGCAATGACAATATATGCCAGTTGTTGTCAACTGACACTGCAAGCATGTGGCCGGCCACCAATATATTCTAGATGGAGGTTAGGTTAAGACAAGGAAGAAGAGAATGCGGAAGGAGAGAGTAGGGTGGGTGAGGGATAGGGACATGGGTAGTTTAAATTGTATTAGAAGAATTTAGCTGCCATCACAAAAATTAAACCATGGTTCATTAGTGAAGAAAAAATATTGTTGGTGCATTGGGTGCCCCGAGTTGCTAATGTGGCAGTGCACTGGTTAATTTGCACCCAGTCCAGACAAGTGAATCGCACACGAGCTCCAACGGATAGTCACCGAGCTCGACTCGCACGGAAAGGGACCGCGATCGGATGCCATGCCAAACCTCTTGTCAAGGATCGAAGTCTGTAAAACATTTGTGGTCGAATAGCATTGCTCGTTAGTGAGGGACTGCTTTACCTTCCATACTGGGCAACTCTGAGAGGGACCAGTTTTTTTTTCCTAGAATTTTGAGAGTGATAGGGCCGAATTGACTCTGCTGTGTCTGCTCTGCTAACTCAACCGGCCCTCGCAGGGTTGCACCGGCCGCGGCTAGGCACCAACCTCTATAAATAGTAGCTGTCAATACTTGGTTCTACCCAAAGTCTGGTAAGATGTGGAGATTTCTAGTATCATTCCTCACCGGAGTCCTCTCCTTCCATGGATTCTCCTGCTCTGCAGACGGTAGTCTCTCTCTCTCTCTCTCTCTCTCTCTCTCTCTCTTATGGGCCGCTTATAAATCAGTCTTGGACCTCGATCTCCTTATAAGTCGGTTTTGTGAGGAGGTGGGTATCAAAGGATCTGGATCGATTCTTCACATGGTATCAGAGCCAGACTCACCCCGAAAGCTTATCCCGATTGTGTCCTTACTACGCATGTCCCGTGTGAGGGGGGGCGTTGAGATGATCATGCCTCACACGAGTTAGTCCCACATAGTGGATGATGGGCCGTTTATATACCAATCTTGGACCTCCCCTTACAAGATTATTTTATGAGGAGGGCATCTAAGGATCTCGATTCTTCACACTCTCTCTCCCTCTGGCCCATGATTTACTAAGAGTTCAAATCTCCTCAAGCTCGCTGCTCGGGTCACAAGCCCAGTGTTGGTCGGACCTACATCATAGCAGCTTGATGACTATATATGCAGTCAGCTATAGTGAAATTCACTTGTCTGATCAGGGTGAGTCGACCAATTTGATGAGATTTGAGCTAGTTCGGATCGTAGCCAGCCGATGCGTCCCATGTGGCACTATTATAATCGTGGCAGTTAGGCGGAGTGCGATTCACCAGTAGTGTATACCCACCATTTAGCCACAACGATTGCGATACCCTAGATGCCACGTGGCATGCAACGGCCGGCTACAGTTTTCAAGTGTAAGTTGCTAGAGCAATAGAAGATATATCCGAACATAATTTAAACAAAATTAAGGTGACATGTGCGCGCAATTTAAGTTTTATATATATAGATGAAATTTTATTTGTACCGTTTTATATGTAATAAAAGTTGTATAAATTGAATAAAGATGTATCTGTTTATATACGTCACACCCCATTAACCAAACAACTCTAAAAACACAGCAACCGAACAAACCCACAAATGTTCAAATACTAGTGCATTCCTCTGCCTGTCGGCACTGCAGTGGTCCTCCTTAGGCAGCAACACACCTAAACACCGTCGGCAACAAAACACTTTCAATGACAACATCAGCATTCATAGGGACACCCATTTCCTCGTCCGTACGTCAATTGGCATGAAGCGAGCGCCTTTGGTGCAACCAACTCCCATTTCCCCTATAATCGATCAATCACAGTTGTTTCTATTCGAACGGATTCCTCGAGATCGACTCGATGGTTTGGGACGGTCGAAATTTCAGCATGCAGATTTATAATCGTTGATGCGAACAACGATCACGGAATGAACAGTTAGATTTAGTGCAGTTTCAATGGACCGAGATTATAACGGTTTAGTGCAGTTTAAATGGGTTGGAATTTGAAACCAAGAAGAAATCGTGTGTTGATTTTTGAACGAATGGTTAGATCTATTCGGTTCATTTTTGTTCAATCAGCTTGTCATAATCAGTTTTTTTATTTTGTTTTGTCTAGTCAGCACAAAACCAACATGACATTTTATATAGATTGTCATTGTTCTAAACCATTCTCTTTTTATTTCAGAACCCAAGTATACATTTGTGAGGGATGGGAATGAAGCCCCAAACGTATCGTATTACAACTACATCATCATTGGTGGTGGAACAGCAGGCTGCCCCTTGGCCGCCACCCTATCCCAGAGCTCCAAAGTACTGTTGTTAGAGAGAGGCGGCTCCCCCTACGGCGACGCCAACGTGACCAATCTGTCGTCTGTAGTTAACATCCGGTGCGACACCTCCCCGTCGTCGGCCGCCCAGGGGTTCGTGTCCGAGGACGGAGTTGCCAACGCGCGAGCCCGGGTCCTCGGCGGGGGGAGTAGCATCAACGGTGGGTTCTACAGCCGAGCGGGGGCGGACTACGTGCGGGGAGCCGGATGGGACGGGGCCTTGGTGAACCAATCGTACCGGTGGGTCGAGAGCGTGGTGGCGCATGAGCCCCGGCTGCTCCAGTGGCAGTCGGCGGTGAAGGACGGGCTCCTGGAGGCCGGGGTGACGCCGTTCAACGGCTTCACATACGATCATCTGTACGGGACCAAGATCGGAGGCACCCTATTCGACCGTGAGGGGCACCGTCATCCCGCTGCCGATTTGCTCCAGCTCGCAAACCCGGATGGAATTACGGTGTTCTTGCACGCCACGGTGCACAGGATCTTATTCAGCGACAAAGGTAAGGACAAGGTTTAAAATCACGGAATCGATCGCGGTATGTATTGGCCGGTACGTATCGGTACTATCCGATACGGACCGATACCGGTTGAGAAAAAAAAAACCCGAAACGCCCCCCCCCTCCAAATTTTTTTTTTTTTAACATGTTGGTACCGGCCGTACCGGTCGATACCGGCAGTACCGGTCGGTACCGGCTTGAACCGGCCGATATGGACCGGTACGTACTAGTACCAGCCGGCACAGGCCAGGTATCGGGATCGGATGCAGTATCGGTCTCGAACTGACCAAAACTAGTACGTACCGGTATCAACCGAGATTTAAAACCCTAGGTAAGAGTACGGGCCGACCCGTCCCGGTTGGGGGTGCCCTAGTACTCCAAACTCAAATCAGGTTCGATACATAAATCTCAAATTCCAGACGCGGTCGTCGCGGCTGACGTGGCTATCAATCAAGGTTTGATAGCCGAATCCAAATCTTCTGTCCTATTTCTCTGTCCCATCGTTTGTCTTCCAAAAACACGGTCGTCTGTTGCACCCAGACCCGATCGGTGCATCGCACTCAGCCCAAGTCGTCAGACAAAGAGACGGCAGTGATTAGTATTGGACGACTATTATTTCAGAGGCAGACGATGGGGCAGAAGATTTCAGTTCTTGATAGTCTGGTTTTTAAATTTGTGAATCATAAGAAGAAAATTCTGTTTTCTGAAAATATGCACATGGTGTTGGAGCTCTGGGCGCGCTTCAACAGACTGATGTTGCTATCAACGATTGAAACATATCTTATTAGTGAGAAATAAATCCCACTAATGAGATACCAACCCAATCAATGATGTGACAGTTTACTTTTTACGGTATCCCACTAGTGGGATTTACTTGGGATATAATCCTGTAGTTGTCAGCCACATCAGCCGTTGAAGCCCAGGGCCTCAACACCCATTGAAGGGAAGTATTGTGCATCAAAAAGAGTTTCTAACAACGTCTGAAAAACCGATTTTATAAAGAACAATACTTTCTTCTTTTTTATTTTTTTGAGAACCCCTCCTTTAGGAGGGAGGGTTTGGCGGACCCCAATCAGAAGTCATTAAAATCTAAGATAACAAATTGTTACAAAAACTGATAGCCTCCGCCCCTAGTTTATCTCTCCAAGGCACAATCCAAGCACTGAAAAAGAAAATCACCGAGTGCCGCAACTTATCCTGCCCTGCAGACTTACCGTTGAAGATTCTGCTATTCCGCTCAAGCCAGATAACCCACACGATTGCCATGACCAAAATGTCCCACGGCTTTCGGATCTCCACTGAGATTTTCTTTCTTCTCCAAGAAGTCCAAAGTCCCCTAAGGGTCCTGGGGTGCGAAGATAGTCCTGCTTTACTCTCGAAGTGATCCCACAGGACCCGGGCAAAAGGGCATCCGACCAGAAGATGTGAGGACATCTCCTCTTCCGAGGCGCAGAAGGTGCAGGAAGCATCCAATGCCTGGGGGTGATGACGCCGCATCAGATTCGCCTTCGTCAGAATCTTATTCCTCGAAGCCAACAAGGAAAAGATTTGGACCTTCGATGGAGCCTTCGACTTCCAGATAGCCTTAGCCGGCCAGTGCAGCTGCATTCGAGGCAGGAGATGATCATAGAAAGATCTAACTGTGAATACTCCTGAGGATGTGCCGCTCCACCGGACCTCATCCCGGACTGGCCTGAACGAAGCCGCCTGAAGAATCACGTGGAGGTCCTGCAACTCTTGCTGACCATCATGATTCAAAGGAGTAACAAACCTTAAACGCCACCCGATCGACCCTTGCCTCCTGCTAGCCTGGGAACGGATTGAAGCTCCCTTGTTCTGGGCCAAAGAGAAAAGTGTTGGGAAGAGTTACTCCAGAGGTCTGTCCCCTAGCCAAGTATCCCTCCAGAAACTAATATCTCTCCCATCACCTAACACCAGCGTAGTAGCCTCCCTGTAGAGATCCTTGACCCTGAGGATGCCCCTCCAAAAATGAGATATCCGGCCAGACACTCGACCCCGTGCTTGCAGAGGAGAGAACCTCCTAAAATACTTTGCCAGAATGATATCCTGCCAGGATCCACCTGTTCCCTGCTGCAGTCTCCACCACCATTTTCCCAACATGGAGATATTGAATCTACGCAGGTCAAGGACTCCTAGACCGCCCATCTTCTTCGGCAGGCAGACCTGGTCCCATCTCATCAGGTTGTAGCCACCTATGCTAGCACCCACCCCATGCCAAAGAAAGGATCGCCGAATCTTGTCAATCTGGTCAATCACCCAAGACGGCAGGTAGTAGAAGGAAAGATAGTAGCAGGGAATAGAGGAAAGAACCGAGTTTACCAGCACTAGCCTTTCCCCCGAAGATAAAAATCTACCTTTCCAGCCCTCCAATCTCCTCTCGATCTTAAGAATCAGCTGCTCCCAATCCTCTCGCCGCAGTGCTCTGTTACTGATAGGCAGCCCTAAATACTTCATTGGCAGGGACGCTACCTTACAGTTCAAAAGCCTGGCCAACCCGCTGCCTGCATCCCCTGGACCTATGTAGTAGAGGCTGCTCTTCTGGAAATTGATCCTCAGGCCCGAAGTCAGCTCCAACCCGTAGAGGAGGATCTTGAGTGAGACCATCTGGAATGGACAAGCCGCTGTGAATAAGAGAGAGTCATCAGCATAGTGCAGATTAGATGTAGTCCAACCGTGACCGCCCACTCCCTTAACCAGCCACTCTGCATTCACCTTACGGACTGCGGCATCAAAGACATCCACCACCAGAATGAACAGATAGGGGGATAACGGGCACCCTTGTTTTAGTCCCTTGTACACCTTGAAGTCCTTGCCTTGCTCCCCATTGATAAGACAAGATAACTTCGAGGAAACCAAAATCTCTCTAATCCACCCCAGCCATCCACTAGAGAAGCCTTTGGCCTGCAACAGATCAAGCAAGAACTCCCACCTGATCTGATCGAAAGCCCTCTGAAAGTCGATCTTCAGCAAAACTCCTTCTTCACCAGACTCATAAAGGTGGAAGATTGTCTCATGAGCCGCCGCTACACTATCCAGGATTAATCGCCCCTTGATGAAAGCGGTCTGGGAGGGAGAGACAAGCAGAGAGATGTTATCCGCAAGCCTATTGGCTAGGACCTTCGCAATGATCTTGTAGAGACAGTTTGAAAGGGAGATCGGCCTGTAGTCTCGAATGGTCTCTGCAGAAGATTTTTTAGGGAGGAGGATAATCCACGAGTGGTTCAGGCAATGAAGACGCACCTTGCCCGAGAAGAAGCACGAAGCAGCCGGCAAAGGTCGCTCTCCAACATGTCCTAGTACTCCTGGTAGAAGGACATTGGGAACCCATCTAGACCCGGGGCCCCATCTCCTTTGGATTGAAAGACAGCCCTTCGGAAATCCTCGTCTGTAAATTCCGCATCAATGCCTGAGCCTCCTGGTAGCCTTGGAAAATCTGCACCAGTACTCCAATCAAAGGAAATCCCCGTCGGAGCCTCCGACTCCAAGAACGAAGTCTTGAAAAAGGAAGTGGATGCCCCCAAGATGTCCGCCGTAGTCTTCAACTCTCGTTCCTCGTGCCACAGAGAGGTCAGAAAGTTCTTCCTCCTCCGAGCGTTAGCTACCCTGTGGAAGTAGGTGGTGTTCGCATCCCCCAACTTCACCCACTGATCCTTCGAACGCTGCCTCCACATCTCCTCCTCCTTCCTCAAGATCAGCACTAGGCTCTCGTTCAGCTCCTTCAACCTCGCGGACTCCGGCAATGTAAGGGCAGCAGATTCTCCTTTCACCTCCAGAACCTGAATCCCAGCCAAGGTTGAGGCCTTCTGCCTCAAAACATTGCCGAAATGGGCCTTGCTCCAGCACTGGAGCTTCTTCTTGATGTACCTAAGTTTCCTTGCCATATTCAAGGCCGAGTTCTCAACCCTACCTGCTTCTATCCACCAACCAGCCAGCAGGTCCTTGAAACCTTCCTCCAGCGACCACATTGACTCGAACCTAAAGGGGGGCCGGACAGGAGCAAACGAGTCAGTTGAGAGGAGGATCGGAGCATGATCAGAAACGTAGGAGACCAGTCCTATCTGAATTGAACCCGAAAAAAGCACATCCCATTCCGCCGAGATCAGGAACCTATCCAGCCTGGCCAGAATGGGATCCTCTCGCTTATTACTCCACGTGAAGGTACGCCCAGTCAAAGGGAGATCAAGGAGCTCTTGGTGCCGGATAAAATGGGAGAAAGCCCTCATTGCCGAAACATCTCCACCACTGCGAAGTCGCTCCCCCGAACCACGAGTGACATTGAAATCCCCCGCGATGACCCATGGGCCTTGAAAATTTGTCCTAAGCAAGGACAGCTCCGTCCAGAAGTCGTCTCCCCTACTGTGATCCGTCGGGCCATAGACCGAAGACAGTATCCACTCCTCGCCATCTAAATGATTTTGAAGAACCAGAGAAAGAGAGAAGACCCCAACATTCGTGCTCTTCAATAAGAAGAGGTCATCACTGAAACCTATCAGAATGCCTCCCGACGCGCCTGTAGCATCTTTAGCTTCCCACTTAGCAATCTTCCTAGTACTGAGCGAACAAAAAAAATGGCTCGTCGGATTCTCCCGCTTCGACTCCTGAATACAGATGATGTCCACATCGTGAATGGAGGCAAAAGAACTGGTCGCTCTCCTCTTCTCCGATTTCCCTAGCCCTCTAACATTCCAAGATAATATCTTCATAGAAACAAAACAGACTCCACACCACCACCAGATCCCAAAGCTAGCCCACTCAGGAGGAGGCCAACTTCGCCCTTTTCTCCTCCAAAGCCCTGATAGAATCAAAAAAAAAACGCACACTATCTTGCTCAGGGGTAGTAATGAAACCACACTTCCTAGCAATGTCAAGAATTGCATCATCCTCCAAAAGAGAAAAGGGGAGGGACACAGAAGGGTCCGCCTGATCCAAATCCAAAAGGCACATCTTGGACCGCACGAGAGCCTGGGCAAGCAGAGGATCATCCGAGGAGCGCTGCAAAATCTGCCTGAAGCGTCTCCTAGCCGACTGAAAGTGGGCGGCTCCCGCCGAATCTGACGAAGCCTCCGGTCTCCCATGGTCTGCGCACTGCATAGCTGCGGTCCTCTGCACCCCGTCCCCCTGACCTGTTACCTCCCTACTGTCGACACCAAGGTTAGGAAGCTGAGGAATCCCTATGATGGGGCTATCCATAATTATAGGCGCATCCTCCTCCTGGGGGCCCAAGGGGGGGCCCCCCTCCTCCAACCCCACATGGATTCCCTCATGGATTCCCTCATGCAAATCAGTAAGGGTGGCAACGTTGCTGGCAGAACAAGCAACGTGCGCCCTTTCGATAGAAAAAAGGGCAACGTCACCAGTCGCGCCCAACCCGAGGTTCAAAACAATACCTGAGAATTGCTGCAGGGATGGCGTACCTGGCTCCTGGCTGCTGCTCGCTTCTCCTCCCGCCGGATCCCTCCCGGCCGTTGGCATACCAGGAAACCGTGGTGGCCCGGTGAACGGTTGCCTGAAACGCGTGGGCTGAGGCGAAACCACCGGTGGACCGAAGCCCGGGGGAATCTCTGGCTCGTCGGAGGGCATCCTATCACCGATGCCGTGATCCAAGGGAGGAAGATGGCCAACGGGGGGGTGAGGGAGCGAACTGCAATCTCCTAGAACCTGAGTGGAGAGCCGAATCCGAAACACTCCACAGCCATGAGCGAATTGAACTGAGGGGGGGATTAGGACGGGTTCGTAGCAGAGCATCGTAGCCTGGTAGAAACGGCGGTGGGAGATCGATGGGAAAACGTTGTGGCGCTCCCGCACCTCGCCGTAAGGATCGAGTAGCGCCCGCAGCGATCCATCCCCCCAAGCATCGAAAGGCAAGCCGAAGACGGTGACTCGCAGTGCTGTCCTCCTCCTCCGTGCGACAGCCCCTGCCAGCTCCTCCCATGGCCGGAAGGAGACGGAGACCGCTCCCAGATCCCGCACACCCCGACCAACCTCGATCTCCAAAAACTGTCGGAAGGGGAATTCCACAAGAAACTCTCCATTCCCTATCTCCTGCGCTGGCCACTCCCAGGACCCTTGCCAAGCGTGACGGAGGTGCCCGGACAACTCCACCGCCGTCACAGCCCTCCGGAAGACCCGGCAGACCCCGGATCTATTCAGCACCTCCATCATCTCCCCCCTCCGGGGATCTACCGGCAGCTCCATTGAGGCCCCAACACCCGCAGTAGAAGACCCGGTGGAGCCTGAGGAACGAGCCACCCCGTACCGGTGGGAAGTGTGCCCTACCTTCCCGCAGGCAAAGCAGACGAGAGGATTCCGGCAGGCCGCTACAGCGTGGTCCCGCTCGCCGCACCGGTGGCAGCGCCGCACCGGAGGCCCTCTGCGAAAAGGCCGAGAAGAACGGCCGGGAGGATCCCTCGACCTCGGTCCCGCTGTAGATCTGGCCAGACGGCGCAAGATATCGGCGAATGAGACTCTCTGATGGGAGGTCGCCGACGAGGATGGGTTTGTAGCGCCCCTGAGATGCCTATCTCGGGAACGACGCTTCGCCTCCGCTCCTCCAGAACCCCTCCCCCCGAGAGCCCTATCCCCTGATCTCGAGACCCCTCGGGAGCGTGCAGAGCCTACAGGACGGTAAAGATCGGGCCTGGGTGACTTTCCCCTAGATCTCCCCTGGATCTCCCTGGTTCTCGAGGAGCCTCGGGATCGCCCTCTCGCCATCTGCCCGCAAGATCCCTTTGATCTGCTGAGGAAGCAGCTGAATACCGAAGGCTCGGACGGCTGACTGGGCCGGAAGGCTAAGGGAGGCAGAACTGATGCAGTCGCCGGAGAGGAGGTGCAGATCTCGGGATCTCACGCCGATCTGATGCGAGGGAGGAGATCTCGCGAAGGAGAGGTGCAGACCTCGGAGGCCTGTCGGAGATGGGGCAGTAGCCGGCCAGAGAGAGGGAGGTCCAAATCCGACAAGGGTGCAAGCTCCGGCAGGGGATCAGATCTAGGAGAGGCAGTCTAGCTGCGTCGGTGTCAGCGTTGGCGTCCGGCACGGCGTCGGCGTGCGGCGTGCGGCGTGCGGAGGCGGCAGAGGGACACTGGCGGCCCTGCTTCGTGCGGTAGTCGGACGCCCTAGGGACCTAGGGTTTCTATCGCCGCTCCTCTCCGTCTCTCCCTAGCTAGCAGTAAATATATCACCTGTTAGTGTGCCGGCCAAACAATACTTTCACTCTAGCTGATGTTGGAGTGCATGGCTCCTCTATCTGATGTGAACCGTTGGATAAATATCACTAGTGATATTCAGCTGTTCAGAGTTTTGATAAAATATCTCTAGTCCGTGTGAGTTGTCATAACTTAACAGTTAAATATCACTAGTGATATTCAGCGAACGGCTCATATTGGACAAAGGAACCGTGCGCTCCAACACTTGTTGGAGCGAAGTATTGTTGTTTGGGAGATTTAGCCTTAAGTCCTTTTAGAAGATACTATATTAGCTAAAGGACATGCTACGTTTCAATATTGCACCAAGTCCCCCCCGAACATTACGTGCCACAACAAGTCCCTCGTTCTTATTTACTCCCTCACGTGCTACAGAAAGAGTATCCATTCGTCTCCAAAAAAGTATCCATTTGCTGGCTGACACTGCGCATGTAGCGGTTGCTACAGTGATTTCGCTATAACTGCTACAGTGGTTTTGCTATAGCTACTATAGTGAAATCATTATAGCAAGAGTATCAATTCGGTTTGGTAAGAGTATATCAATTTAGCGAACTGTCTGTCGCTACAGTGATTTCTCTGTAGTAAGAGAATCAATTAGCCGAATGGATGGATACTCTTGCTACAGTGAAATCACTATAGCAACCACAACATGCACAATGAGTCACTAGGTGAATAGATACTCTTGTTGATGATGAATGGATACTCTTTCCGGAGATGAATGTATCATCTTGCTACAGTGTTTTTGCTGTAGTAGCAACAGTGAGATCACTGTAGCAATCGCTACATATATAGCGTTAATCGGCGAATGAATACTCATGCCAAAGACGAAGGATACTCTTACTGTAAACGAATGGATACTCTTGCTGGAGGGGCAGTTTTGTAATTTAAAAGACAGAAAAGTCAACATTTTTGGTTTAGGACTTGCTATTAGGGCTGCAAACGAACCAAGCTGTTTGTGAGGGCTCGCGGGTCGGCTCGATAAAAGCTCGTTCGAGTTCGTTCGATTACTAGTCAAGCCAAGCCGCCTAGCAGACCAAAGCTCAGTTCGTTTGGGCTCGCGAACATGCTTGTTTAAGGCTCTTGAGCAAAGCTCGTGAACAAGCTCGATATATTCACAAAGGGCTCGTGAATAGGCTCATAAATGGCTTTAATAGGCTTAACATATAGCCTAGTCTGAAGTTTAGGCTTGTGAACAAGCTCAATAAGAGACTGTTCGATCACTAATTGAGCATTGCATAGTTTGAAGTCTAGGCTCGTGAACAAGCTTAAGCAAACCAAAGCTCGGCTCGGCTCGGCTCGATTATTAAACAAGCCAAGCCCAAGCCTGAAATATAGGCTCGTTTAATAAACAAGCAAGCTCAAACATGCCAAAGCTAGGCTCAGCTCGGCTCGTTTGCAGCCTTACTTGCTGTACAAACGTGTCCTTCGAGAGGGACTTTAGGACTTATTAACCCTTGTCTTTTTTATAAATAACTTATTTGATTAAAACCATTTAGTAAGACCTAACATCAAACAAGAACTAAATACTCATTTTCAAGGAAAAGAGTTTTGAGTACTCCAATCATTACAAAGCCTACCTGAGTTTTAGACTCATATGACTGGAGAAAATCAGCTAGTCATGTTTTTTTCTTGGGTTAATTAGTCCTAAATCCCTCCACAGGTCGTTAATTAAGCTAAAGTCCCTCCCGAAGGACACGTTTGTATATTAGAGGATTCAACTTGTTTGGATATTAGCTAAAGTCCCTCCCGAAGGACACGTTTGTACAACAAATGCTTAACCGAAAATTTTGACTTTTTATTATCCTTTAAATTATAAAACTGCCACTCCAGCAAGAGTGTCCATTCGTTTCCAGTATGAGTATCCATTCGTCTTTGGCATGAGTATCCATTCGCCGATTAACACTATACATGTAGCAATTGCTACAGTAATTTTATTGTAACTACTACAGCAAAAACACTGTAGCAAGAGTATCCATTCGTCTCCAAAAAGAGTATTCATTCATCATCAACAAGAGTATCTATTCACCGGGTAACACTGTGCATGTTGTAGTTGCTACAATGATTTCACTGTAGCAAGAGTGTCCATTCGTCTTCAGAAAGAGTATCCATTTGGTTAATTGATACTCTTGCTACAATCAAATCATTGTAGCAGCTACAGTAAAATCACTGTAGCAACAGTTAATTCGCTATATTGATACTTTTACCAAATCGAATCGATACTCTTGCTACAGTGATTCCACTATAGCAGCTACGGTGAAACCATTGTAGTAGCTATAGTATAGTGAAATTACTGTAACAATCGCTACATGAACAGTGTTAAACCAGCAAATGGATACTCTTTCTGGAGACGAATGGATACTCTATTTGTAGCACGTGAGGGGATAAATAAGGATGAGGGACTTTTTGTAGTATGCAAAGTTCGGGAGGGACTTGGTGCAATATTAAAACGTGGCCTATCCTTTAGCTAATATAACATCTGCTAAAAGGGCTAAAAGGACTTAACGCTAAATCTCCCTTTTTTTTTGGGTTATTTCGACTTTGCCCCCCAAATTTTGCCTTGAATTAGACTTTACCCCCAAAAACTAACTGTTCCATCAGTTCACCATCTAAGAGAAAGAGTGAGTTGACGGAAAAGAAATAAAGTTTTGTGGGGTGAGTTGACGGAACAGTAAGTTTTGGGGGGTAAATTCTAATTCACGGGAAAATTTGGGGGGCAAAGTCAAAATAACCCTTTTTTTTGGTTCTTCAATGGGGAAGGTCACAACCTGACCTGCTAGAAGTGCCACATGCGGGCACTACCAGAGCTGCTGAGGAAGACCATCACACGACCAGACACCAATCTGCCACCGGGCGAGGGGAAGCGCCACACGCCGGCGCTAGTCATGTTTTTAGTTAGACATGGGGATCACATGTGTTAAGCTCTGCTAGACATAGAGATATCTTTTCATAGTTTGAACCAGCTTCTTTATATGTTTGCAGGAAAACCAAGGCCAGTGGCCTATGGGGTCATCTTCATGGACGCTTCAGGCAAGACCCACATGGCCTACCTGAATGCAGGGCCTGTGAATGAAATTGTACTGTCGGCGGGAGCCATTGGGAGCCCTCAGCTTCTGATGTTGAGCGGCGTTGGCCCGGTGGATCACCTGAAATCTATGGGCATCGAGGTGGTCATGGACCATCCCCTGGTCGGCCAGGGCATGTCCGACAACCCTGCGAATGTCATCCTCGTCCCTTCTCCTTCGCCGGTCGAGACATCTCTCCAGCAAGTTGCTGGCATTACTCGATTTGGGAGCTACATAGAGTCCTTCAGCGGCGCCAGCTATTTTTCTTGTCCCTCGCCAAAAGAGGACGCACGACTTAGGAGCTTGGGCATCTTTTCATCAGAGGTACTAAGAATAAACCTCAGGGGGTCTCCAGGATTTGATAAAATCGAGTAAAGAGCATTACATGATAATCGCAATAACTTAAGTTATGTTTTTTTTTTTGGAAAATGGGTGTTTAGTCCCATACAGCATATCAGGTTAACGAAAAGGACACTCATAACATCTATTTAAGAGGAGGTCCAAAATTTTCTTCTAAGTACCAACATTGCCCCCCCTTCCACCCCTTTCTTTTTTTTTGGTAGATCAGAGGTGGTCATAACCATATGACCAAAAGGCCTCCAAACACAAGACCAGGTATTACATAGGTGACCACAACAACCCATAACGCAAGCCACATAATCTGCACGCGGGCCCAACCTCCCAACTTACTCGATCAAGGATCCCAAAACAAATCGGTCGTCGCAGACCACCAATGTAGGATGAATCGACCCAAGCACATCCGGTGCACAACCAACAGCCCACCAAACCAGCTAAAATGCCCGACCATAGCAGACCCTCCCCACTGTAAGACCCCCAACCTCCGGCCTCCCCAGATAATAGAAAATCACAAAAGACCCTCAGTGAGGAAGGGCAGAGAGCAAGGAGGCAGGGAGCCGACCCCCCTTGCCTGGTTTCTTCAGGAGATGACCCTTCAATGCCAACCTACGCGTAAACCGGCCCTTGGGCCTGATCCACCCCTTTCTACCCTTCTCTCTCGAGCAGTGTTGGCAAGTGCAGAGCGGCGAGCAGCGGACATCGACAATAGCGACAAGCTGCGGCGTGGCAAGTAGCATCGGGAGACAACGGCGGCGAGCTGCGACACGACGAGCTGTAGCTGGCAGCGGGGAGTTGGTTCGGATTAGGTTTAGGATTAGATCTAGGACTCTAGGGTTCATCCAATGGCCTGTAGATCTTATGTTTTAGGATTTGAGTTAGGGTTTAGGTTTTAGGATTAGGTCTAGGGTTCATCCTATGGCCTGTAAATCTTAGGTTTTAGAATTTGGATTAGGTTTTAGGATTCATATTAGGTTTAGGATTAGACCTAGGGTTCAGCCCATGGCCTATAGTTCTTAGGTTTTAGGTTTAATTTAGAAGGGAGTGACATGCAAATAAAAATTTGAAATCAATTCGCAAATGAAAATAAGAAACTAAAAGAGATTCATAAGATATATTGCATTGTGATACCGTGATATTTTTTTTTTCTGAAGTAATAGCAAATATGATGGAGAAAAAAATGGCATAATTATACATAATTAATATCCAAAACCCGAGACCCGATTGGGTATGGATCGGGTATGGACCCTATCATACCCGAATGGGTATGGGTATGGATATGGATATGGATAAAGGCAGGGTCCGATCCAAACCTGGCCGATTGTTATTCTTACTTATCTCACCTCATTCATCTTGACTTTTACCACTTGATAACTCGGAAAAATTTTGAGTGCACATAAGACACTGATTGGATCTTCTCTTGATTTCTTTTATTCTATATGCCATAGCAAATCCAATCTAACAATGCTAAACGCAACTCTTAATGAGACAAAACATTCGGTATCACCGCAGACTTCCTTCAGAGGTGGCTTCCTTGTTCAAAAGCTTGCAAATCCTCTGTCGACAGGCCATCTTGAGCTCCGCAACAAGAATCCAGACGACAACCCCTCAGTGACATTCAACTACTTCAAGGAGCCTCAGGACCTCCAGGTATGCATTGACGCCATCGGGACCATGGAACGCGTCGTACAGTCCGAAGCTTTCTCCAAGTTCCGATACCCCAATGCGTCTATAGAATCCATACTTGGCACAACTGAGAATTATCTATCCAACAAGAAGCCAAGCAATGAGAGTGGCTCCAAGTCGTTGGAGCAGTATTGCAAGGACACAGTGATGACAATATGGCATTACCATGGGGGCTGCCAGGTTGGCCGGGTTGTGGACCATGATTACAGGGTTCTCGGCATCGACGGACTCCGGGTCATCGACGGCTCAACGTTCAATGCCTCGCCGGGAACCAATCCTCAAGCCACCCTCATGATGCTTGGAAGGTAATACAGTTAATTATCTGTACTAACAATTCTAAAGCCCCATTGCTTAACAAATCCATCTTTACTATGTTCATCATTAGGTACATGGGAATCAAGATCAATACTGAGAGGCTGCATTCGAAGGGAGCATAGATGCTGATGTGGTTCGATTTTACGGAGATCGAACAACTCTTTTGGAATTTGATTTAAATGAAGTCCCAAAAATGATGTATGTTGAACTTGTTAGTATCGAATAATGGATTCCTTTGCGGTTAAGATATGAATTGAAATAATTTTGCAATAAATCTGATTAAGAGATTTTTAAATATATATACACCCCTATCAAATATTAATATTATAAATAATCTCCTCATGTTATAAGTTTCATTCGTAACCCCTTACCGGCCTATTTCTATTTCTGCAAAAAAAAAAAATTGTAGCTATTTTTTTTTAACAATTTTACCCTTGGACTACTCTATCTTTGTACACATTGTTCTCGTCAATACCTATGCAAGTCGTTATCCTTCCTTCTCGTCGCCATCCGTATCTCGTCACCATCCTTATCTCGTCTACATCCTTCTCACCTTGACGACATTGGGGCATAAGTGACGGCCTGGGATAAAATGGTCATTTAGTTATCCATATGGGACTTTTTTGCCAAAATCAATATATGTGAGGGGTTATAATATAACTTTAAAAATGAGGGGTTATTTATAATATCACTATTCGTTAGCGTGGTATATGTAAAATTTTCTAAATTTAAGGAAAATTTTATTTATACCCCAAAAATCTATAATTAGCCCCCATTTCCAACAAACTTGAACACACCCCATTTTTTTTTATCATACCCCATTCCTATCCTAAAAATACCCTTCCCTCTTACACCCCACCTTAAATACACCTCAGTTAAATGGCTCGTCCCATCTTGATCATACACCATTCTTTTCCGATGTTGAAGCCCCATGAGTATAGGAATGTGGGGAGGGTTATTTTGATCATTTGTCATTCATTGATGGCTTGATAAGAATGGAGAGAGAGAGAGAGAGAGAGAGAGAGAGAGAGAGAGAGACCTCTTCTTTTTTTTGAAAAGTATAGAGAGACCTCTTCTTTCCCCATTGCTAGAGGGGTTAGATCTCGTATGAAGAAGTCCGATCGGAAAAAGTGGGATATTCGAACTCTGTTGCTGTCTATGGAGGAATCCGATCGGGGGGAAGTAAGATCTTCAAGCCATGTTGTCAATTTCGCTGACAATGACGTCACATCCATACCGTTGCCACCGCTCAATTCCTTTTCAATTGCAGTCGATGCCCAAAAAATTATGTTTTAGGTTTTAGTTGGATTTGGGGTATAAAATAAAGGTATAAATGATACATTAAAGTTTTGAGTAAGTTATTATGAAACGGGTTAAAAAACGGGGCTAGTTACAGATTTTTGGGATGAATAAAATTTCCCAACTTTAAAATAACAGAATGGTAACCAACTTTTTTTTATTTTTATCACACAATTTATTCGAAGTGTTAACAACGCTTTGGTTCATGTCTCATGCCTATTTAGGATACTTTCTTAATATACTTATAAAAAAGCAAGTCCCCATACTCCAAAGTAGGGGTGGGACTTGGGCGATTCTGACACGAACCCAACCCGCCCAATCCAAACAATGAATAATTATGGGCCAAGTTGGTTACAAACTTGGATGGATTTAGACAAAAAAATATCAACCCGATTTCAATTTGAATGGGTTTGTGCATCATCTTTTCTAACCCAAGGAACCCGAGTAGGTGAGTACAGTGGCATACATACTTGTAGAGCTGCTTTTGTTGATCCATCATCATAGCCATTCGATGAATGTTTTAGAGAGAGAAGAGTGTGATGTTGGTTGATTTATTTTTTGTAGTGGTAATTGTTAGTTAATATAATAAAAAAAATTTCTTGTTTTGTTTTTAAGTGATCAAGTATTTTTATTTATTATAATCAAATTAAACCTGTGACGACCAAGATCCAATAAGCCAATAGCCAAGAGCCAAGACTTCTGAGGCTGTGATGCCAAGATGGATGAGGTGAGGTGTATAAGGCCATGAGTTAGCCCCACATCGCCTGAAGAGAAGGAGAGAATGAGCTACTTATATAATTTCTCCTTTCAAACATAGAAGACGTGTTTTAAAATCGTGCGTCGCTACGGATTTCGCAAGAACTCCGTAGTTAAGTGTGCTCGGACGAGAGCAGTATTAGGATGGGTGACCTTCCTGGAAAGTTCTCGTGCGGGCACGGACAAAGCGGACAAAATCTTGTGTGTTTGGAGCGGATGTTACAAAACCCGATCAACTCGCTCATTTTTTTGGCAAATTAGGCAACCCGGGCAACCGAGCTACCCAACATGGGCAAGCATGGGTTGAGCTTCCATGGGTTCCCTGAGTTCCACGGGTAAAACAAGTTGAGGTGTGTGTAGATCAGGTTGGGCATGGGCAGACCCTTCAACCCGCCCAAGTCCCACCCCTACTCCAAAGTGAACAATTTTTTTTTGCTCTATGGTGTTTTTGCTTCGGACTCCGTGAAAAATCAGAACCATACATCATGTCCTATCCAACTAGAGAAGATAACACTGATTCTCTCAATTAATTAGTGGAACCCATCGTTATGGTTCAGAGGTGAAAAAGCCCGAAACCCCTCCTAACACTCCCTTCTCTTCCAAAACCGGCGGCAACCATTCTATCCCAAATCATGTAAAATACTTTTTTTTTAGGTAAATCTTACATGATTATTCTTTGATGATCTTCATATCCTCGCACACGAGGACGGACAAGCCAAAGGAAAACACTTCCTCCTAGAACCCAACAAGCGCATGTAATCGAGCTTCGTTAGCAAGCCAATGAGCAGTCCCATTGGCCGTCCTAGACACCTATTGTATAAAAACCTTAGTTAGGGTATCCCAAACACTCGGGCATCGAGTCAGAAAGGGGCAAATGTCCACCCTACATTATAAATCTCAAATTGGGCATCCAACCTTTTTTTTTTTGTGTATGTACTCTTATTAAGGGTCGAAAATAAATTAGTACAAGTTCATCATACACTTGTAGGTTAGGACAAGTTCATCATATGCATATAGAAGGCTATAATCAATTGCTACAAGTAGAAGAAACTCTCGTGAAAAATCAGTTGCTTAATGTCTATGTTGTGATAGCAGAAGCAAACCACGCTGTCGAAGACAGAGTATCTTTGGTAGGGGTGGCAATGGGTCGTGTTGGGTCGGGTTCGTGTCGTGTCTAATTTCAGGTTGTGTCCAAAGCCCCTAGACCTGGACCTGATCCGTTTAACTAATCGTGTCTAGTCTCTAAACCTGTTCCCGACCCGTTTGTAAACGGTTAGACCCGTTTACCACACGGGTCTGTTCAGTTGACCCGATCCGACCCAATCCGACTCGACCCGACCTGACCTGATAATTAAGACCGCTGGTACTACATACTACATTATTAGATTGCGGGTAGACCTGACCTTACACGACCGTTGAATTTGAAACGAGTATTCCCGGATCTACCGTGTCCAGACCCTAAATCCGGACCCGATCCGTTTATTAAACGGATCTACCGTGTTGACCCGTTTACAATCCGAACCCGTTTAACCCAGACCCATACCAGCTAACTTCGTGTCCGGGTCCAGAATTGCCAGCCCTAATCTCGGGATCGAGCCACTGAGAAATCCTACATACACCAATCACTAGATACACTAGAACACCAGATATAACTAAAAAACATCCTAAACACGAGGAAAAGCCTCTGTCAACGACAATTAAAAAATACATTATCTTGGGATTGCATGCATCTCAAGCTCGGTGGATTTAGCCTTAGTTGGGTAATTTTTGGCACCTCGGCTCCATCTGGACTTGTTTTTTTTTTTAAAGGTTCCATCTGGACTTGCTAAGGAGGAGGATTGAGCAGCATTGGTCTTGTGCTGGCAAGGTTTAGGTTATGGATCTTCGGGATGGATTTTTTTGCTTTCAATTTGAATTGGAAGAAGGCCTGCTTGATGTTTGGGAAGGAAGTCCGTGTGTGTTTGATGGGCGGGTATTTACACTCAAACGATGGACTCCTTTTTTTTAGCCGGTTGTGGAGAGTATTGATCGGACTCCGTGTGGGTTCGTTTGCCGGGACTACCAGTCGATTGTTATGACAAGGAGTTGGTGAAGGATATAGCGTCTGCAGCCAGTCGGCCGATTCGAGTCGATCTGAACTCGTTGTCAGTTCGCGAGGTTTATAAGTGTGGGTTTGTGTTGAGGTCGATCTCACAAAGTGCCTATCTCCTGGGACCAATGTCGGCACCATGGATTTGTACGTTCGATTCTACCAATCTTTCGCTCATGAGATAATAACTCTGGGAGGGGAGGAGAGGCTTCGGGCGGGAAAACCAAACAGGGTGGCATGCACGGTGGGCATCGGCGCAGCCCTCGACTGAAACCTTCGGAGCGACTAACTTTGAAAGGGCATTCTCTTAAGACCTCCGGTAAGGGGGGACGACTCCCTTCTTCCTTGATTTCATCCTTCCCTCGATGAAATTCTTTTTTTGGAATTGTCGAGGCTATCTTCGCCCGGCGGCGATAGGACATGTAAAGTTGCTAGTGAGGAATTTCAACCCTCATTTTGTTTTACTTGTTGAAAGTCATATGTAAGACACCCATCTGCAGCAAGTACGATCGATCTTTCGCTGGCCTGTTCGAGGTGGCTTGCATTCATTCCAATGGGATGGTCGATGGTATAGTTTGTATGTGGAGTAGAGAAAATCGGGCTGGTCACTGCATTTGAACGTCAAGAGCAACGAAGCAGAAGATTGTGGGCGGAGCTGAAGGTGCTCAGTGGGCAGGAGTATCCTTGGTGCTTGTTGGGTGATTATAATTGTATGCTATCTCCAGAGGATAAGCAGGGTGGCCGACCTTTCTGCTGGTCACGTAGCACTAGCGAGTTCTTAGATATGGTCGAGACTTGTGGATTGCAAGATATCCAATTTAATGGAGAATAGTTTACTTGGTGCAACCAGCGGCAAGGAGGGGGCTCGGATTTGGGAGCGACTTGATCGTTGTTTTGTGAATGATACTTGGACTATAGAGATTGATGATACTATGGTTCGTTACCTTACTCGTTGTGTTTCTGATCGCTCGCCTTTGATGGTTTCCACGATTGATGATACTCGTCCAAATCGGGTCCCTTGGTGGTTTCATATATAATTTTTGGCTTCATCACATAGATTGTAAATCGGTGATTCAACTGTTGGAATTAAATCCTTTTATCAGAGTAGCAGCGGAAGCAAAAGATGGATCTGAGGATCTCATGGTGAATGTTTCATTACAATTAATTTCATAAAACAATCTACATACAAATCTATGATCCTAGCATATGTGCGGATACCCTAGAGGCATACTACGATCTACGAAAGGTATGCATGCATCTAGTTAGGTGTTTAGAATCATCATACCTAGTGGATCTTAGATCTAAAGAGAATAGAATGATGGTTGATGATGAACCGCACGTGAATTGAGAGGGAAGCTGTCGGATAGCACCTTGTCCTTTGCAAATGGAGGAATCCTGGCCTCGAAGTATTTTCTTTGAGTGTAAGGACTACGAGTCGATGGATGATCACGTTGCATAGTCGATGATGTTTGCCTTCTCTTCTCATTCTCTCTTCTTCTTCATTCTCCTTTCTTTCTTCCTCTTTCTTATTCCTCTTCTTCTTGGCCGAAACCATAAAAGGGAGAGAGAGGTAAGGGGGGGGTAGGATTTTCCAAGGAGAGGGAAGAGGCTAGTGCCAGCCTCCTCTCTTCTTTTTCCTCTTATAGGGCCGGCCCCCTAAGGATTAGGATGAGGAGGGGGGGTTTAGGGTTTCCCCTTGACACTTCGGACAAAAATGCCATTTTATCGGTATACCTCTAATAGAGATAGAGTGAGGTACGCTAGTCGGAATTGAGTTCTGTCAGCACTTATGAGCTCTTGGAATTAATCCGCTCATTTTAAGATTCATATTCAATATGTTCTGAATTATATTTTAGTATTTACCAAAATACCTCTATGGTCACATGTGAATTAGGTTCTTAGGCTTCGGGCTTGAACTTTATCGCGCCACTTCGCATCTAATGTGTCAAACTGGGTCAAGAAATAATTCCTATATACAATGACAGGGTGGAACCTTCGGGGTTCAAGATCTCTAGCTTTACCTGGATCCCTGATTAACTGTTCCAATGACACATCAAAAATTTCGCTAATCAACCCTAATCTAATAAACCCACGTATTCACCCAGAGTGCGACGCGAGTTGAACTCTAGTGATCCTAAACTTATGATACTCCCTCTTAACCTTATTTTCTATTGTACTCTGATAATCTTTAGTCCCTCCTATTACTGGTGCCATGATTCTACTCGGGCGGTGGGGAGCACCGTCAAAACCCGATCAATCATCTAACTAGGATTTGATGACTTGTCATCCATAGCGCCACACACCTTATGCCTAGCATCCGGAATGTTATCAATCATACTGACAACCACCAGGCCTGGATTAATTGTGTGGACAGATTGACTTATCAAAACACACTCATCAATCACTGGACATTGAATTACTTATAGGGGTTGCATGCCACTCTAGAGCCAACCGGATAACTCAATGTACCGTGGTATTGGACTATGGAAGGTCCACACACATTGGCACATCAAAGCACCACACAGCCGGTTGGCTCAGTTTATATGGTCCCTCAGGGTTGAGGATAGATTACCTATAGTAGTAAAATGGTTAATGCACAAGGCTCTGATACACTAATCTGTGCACCGCCTTGATTCTTGTTCAACACGATCATCGTGCTTGGTCAGGTGAATGAAAACCCCATGTTTCTGTGATAGAGACTTCACCACATCCTCTACTTGTCAAGATCTTATTCTCAGTGAAGCAACGGACATCACCAAAGTCATAAACTAGTTCTAGGTCTATACAGAACCAGTTTACTGGGCCTGTCAAGCATAGACCCACCATATGCCTTAGTGACCTACTGTGTTCCCTAGGATCATTTATTACATATGAATTAATATATACTAAAGCGATATTCTAATTAAAGCAATAACCAAAGTCATCTTTATTAATGTTAATACAGAAAATCAACACTCAGGACATAAAAGCTACAATAATTTTCCACTTGGTCTAGTACAGAATAACAGTCTTAACTCCTATAGCATCCACGTGCTTCTCAAACGCCTTGGTCGGTAGGGCCTTTGTGAAAGGGTCCGCCATGTTATCTGCATATGCCACTTGATTCACTGCAACTTCCCCTCGCTTTTGCAAGTCCTGAATAATGTAATATTTTCACTCAATATGCTTACTCTTCTTGTGATATCTTGGCTGCTTGGATTATGCTACTGCTCCACTATTGTCACAGTAAGGGACAATAGGCTCTTGACCTCCCGGTACATATCATAAGTCTGTCAAGAACTTCCTAAGCCATACCGTCTCCTTGGCCACCTCACACGCCGCAATGTATTGAGCCTCTGTCATCGAATCTGTGATGCATCCTTGTTTCGTGCTCTTCTAACTGACAGCACATCCTCCCAATAAAAACACAAACCTCGACGTCGATCTCCTAGATTACAGATATACTGTAACGTCAGAATCCGTGTATCCAATCGGCGTCAGTTCCTGTGAAAAGTAAACTAACTCATAATCCCTCATCCTATGGAGATACTTGAGTATATTTTTCACAACAATCTAATGCCCTGGACCCAGATTTGACTGATACCTGTCCATCATGCCAACTGCATAGCATATATCTGGTCTAATCCACTACATGGCATACATCAGACTCCCTACAATCGAAGTATATGGTATCTTCTGCATCTCTGCCCTCTACTCAAGAGTCTTAGGATCTTAATCCTTGGATAATTTTTATTCCATGTTTGAATGGAACTAGTCCCTCCTTGGAGTTGTGCATATTAAACTGACCAAGATTGTATCTATATAGGCTGACTGTGACAGCGAGTGAATTTTGTTCTGGCGATCTTGAGTTACCTTGATCCCCAGAACATAGCTCACTTCACCCAAGTCGTTTATATCTAATTGAGAGGATAACCACACCTTCACTGTAGACAATATTTCAACATCATTTATGTTGTAGCTCGTGTGTCCTTAGCGTGGATTTTCTGTATTAACATTAATAAAGATGACTTTGGTTATTGCTTTAATTAGAATACTACTCTGGTATATGATAATACTCATATAATAAAAGGACCCTAGGGAACACAATAGGCCACTGAGGCGCATGGAGGATCCATGCTTGGGAGACCCAGTAGACCAGTTCTGTGTAGACCTAGAACTAGTTCACATCTTAGGTAATGCCGGTCGCTTCACCGAGAACAAGCTGTTGGCAGGTAGAGGATGTGGTGAAGTCTCCACCACGGGAACATGGGATTCCCATTCACCAGACCAAGCACAACGATCGTGTTGAATAGGAACCAAGAGGGTGAACAGTTCAGTGATTCAGACACTGGTGCATAAACCGTCTTACTACTATAGATAATCTGCCCTTAACCCTGAGGGACCATGTTTACTGGGCCAACCAGTTGTGTGGTGATTTGATGTGCCAACGTGTGCGGGCCTTCCATAGTCCAATACCACGGTACGTTGGGTTACCCGGCTGGCGCTTGAGTGACATGTAATCCCTACAGGTTATCCGACGTCCAGTTTTGGATGGGTGCGATTTGATGAGTCAATCTGTCCACACAGTTAACACAGGCCTGGTGGTTGTCAGTATGACTGACGATGTTCCGGATGCTAGGCATAGCACCGGAAGGTGTGTGGTGTTATAGATGACGAGTCATCAAACCCTAGTCAGATGATCGATCGGGATTTGACGGTGCTCCCCACCGCCCGAGTCGCATCATGGCACCAGTAATAGGAGGGACTAAGGATTATCGGAGTATAGTAGAGAATAGGGTTACGAGGGAGTAACATAAGTTTAGGATCACTAGAGTTCAACTCGCGTCGCACTTTGGGAGGCTACGCGGGTTAATCGGATTAGGGCTGATTAACGGAACTTTCGGTGTGTCACCGGAACAGTTAATCAGGGATCCGGTTGGAGCTAGAGATCCCGAACCCTGAAAGTTCCACCATATCGTTGCGTATAGGAATTGTTCCCTGACCTAGTTGGATACGTTGGATGCGAAGTAGCGCAAGCCCGGAGCCAAAGAACCTAATTCACATGTGTTACGGGCCGTAGGGATATTTTGGTAAATACTGAAACATGGCTCAGAACATAATGAATATGGATCTTAGATTGAGCGGAATAATTCCAGGAGCTCACAGGCACTGACGGAACTCGATTCCGAGTAGCGCACCTCACTCAGTCTCACTTTCAGTTTTCCGCTTTTCGTGAAGGACGTTTTCGTCCGGACTTCACGATAGACACCCGGAAGACCTAAATCCGACCCCCCCCCCCCCCTCATCCCTATCCACCTAGGGGCCGGCCCTAGGCTCCTTGGAGCCATGGGAGACCGGCCCTATAAAGAAAATAGGGAGGGGAGGGCCGGCCCTAATGTTTCTACTCCCTCCCCTCCAAAAATCTGACCCCTAGTCCTCCTCCTTGTGGTTTCGGCCAAGGAAAAGAGAGGAAGATGAAGGGAGAAGGAAGAGGAAGGAAGGAGAAGGAAGAAAGGAGAAAGAGGAGGAGAAAATCTCGCGGCTTGCCATCGTCTTCGCAACAGATTCCTCCGTCGGCTCGTAATCCCTGTACTCAGAGACGGGATTTCGAGGATTCTTCAATTCGCAAAGGACAAGGTGCTATCCGACAGTTTCCCTTGCGATTCACGTGCGATTCTTCATCGTTCCGTTTTCTCCGGATCATAGATCCATAAGGTATGATGAATCTAAACATCTAAGTACATGCATGCATATCTTCCGTAGATCGTAGTATGCCTCTAGGGTGTCCGCACATATGCTAAGATCGTAGATTTGCATGTAGATTGTTTTGTATCACGAATTGTAATGAAACATACACCGTATGATCTTCGGATCTTTCTTTTTGCTTCCGCTGTGACTCTAATTAGCAGAACCCAATTCCAACAATTGGTATCAAAGCACGCTTTGGTGTATGTTTCATGCATGAATTTGTGAAAACATCATGTGAATATATGATGGCATATGTTTTCGTCGGGGTTCGACGTAGATCATGCATATGGATTGTACTATGTATCGTTTTTTTGCAGGTGCCGCGCTGAAAAATAGTAATCTGTGATTGCATGCTTCCGGGGGTCGGACCCCGAATTTATTTTTGCATTGATTATTATTGTGGATTTGTAAGGCTCTAGATGGGCAAGGGTGGGGGTTGACCATCCTCGGTTCCCTGGCCATGTTTCTAGGATTGTCTTCTTTACTTTCTAGCGAAATTGTACACGAATGAGCACTTGCTCAGAGCGTGTTAGTTTTTTGGTCACAGGAAGAAGGAGATGATGCTACATCCACGGTTCGGGCAAGCGGTACCATGGCATGCAAAGACCCGGCGAAAGCGTGCATGTTGGCGATGAAGGGGATCATCGTCAGAGATCGTGCAGAACGGAAGAGCAGGATATCTTGGCTGTGCTATTCAGGTTCAGGGGTCGGACCCTAGACTTGATTCAGTTTGGATGCTTTCTCTGTTGTTTCTCTTTATTCAGTATTTAGAGAACCTCGATGATAATGTGATTATCATTCTTGCTTGTGAGTTTGTCTCTAGATCAGGCTTAGGGTTAGTACTAAAATTATGGATTCATCGGTGTCTCTATATGCTTCTAAAACGTGCGAATCCGGTGGCTAGCTAAAAGAAAAGGCGGTAATCGCCCTCGTGATAGTTCAGGTAGCCAAATACTGTGCACCGAGATAGACGCAGTGTTAGATTTGTTTAGAGATAATTAACTAATGTCTCCATAAGAAGTATGATAACCCTAGTGGGATGCCCTTTCCCCACGTGGTCCTAGCGACCAAGTTAGGTTAGGATTTTACTGTGTGATACCCGTTTCTAGATGACGTTTGATGGTAGTATGAACTCATCACGATTTGGTTATGCCACCATTAGGTTGAGGTCCGGCGGAGGTTGTCGGATGTTCCTATTTGGCCAGCATTGAAACCTGTAATGAGATGAGGTCTACTATGTTATCAGGCATCAAATTGTGAACGAGGCGTCATCGTAGTGGGAGTCCTTTCCACGTTGACCTTAGGCTAGGCTCCAGATCTTAGGATTATGGACAAACTAGTGAAGTATCGGGATCCTTGGAATCTATGTAATGTGATCCTTGCAAGAAAGGCGAAAGCTGAGTATTCAAGGTAGGGACTATGATATTTTCCGAGGATACTAATGCTTTGTGGGAAGGTTTGTAATCCTAGTGGGAGCACGGTAGACCAGGGTCTATGTCTAGGAGGTTGTGACCATTCTAGATATGCATAAAACCTCATAAAGAAGGGATGAATAAGAGGTTTCCTCCAAAGGGGAGCCCCTGGCCTCCACAATTAACCGGCTAAGGGTCTGGGTGGGAGGTACGTAGTTCGATATTCCCACCGGGTAAGAGCTGGGTTTCCTTCAATACTGGTTCGCCTAGTGGTTTCCTTCGGGACATGGAGGATGCCGGTAGCAGTGGGTGACGGTTTTATCCTGCACCGCGGGAGCCTATGAACCCCCCTGCCGATACCACCTAGATTTGTGGGAAGCATCCAAAAGCTTGTGTGAAACTGCTGTTACTGCGCACGCGGGTCATATAAAGCTGGCCAAAAGGAGACTGGGAGGTCTTTCAGTTTGCCATGGGCAATACTGATGAAGACTGGGTCGTAAACACCCCATTGGCAGAAGCGGTTGCATGCTCTCACCGAGATGTTGTCTCCAATTCAAGGCCAATAGTCTCAGTGCTCCAGCCCAGGGAATTTAGATTCCTGGATGTCTCCACTTGAGATGGTAAAGACATAGCGGCTGGAGTAGACATTATCTATTTCTAAATTCCATGAAATAGATTGTAGTAGACCCTAACTATTGCTTTAAACCATTGTTTATAGAAATCATGACCAAGCTCGACCCCCTTGCCTCCATACTTAATGATAACAAACTTACGGGACAAACTACGAGGACTGGAAGCGTAACCTAATGCTCGTCCTAAGGGTTGGCAAACACACAATTGCCATAAGTACCCCTCAACCGGCCATGCCGGGACCAAGTGCAACTGAGGCCCAGTTAAAGGAATGGAAAGACTGGCTAGATGCTGATGAGATGTGCAAGTGCTACATTGTGGCATCCTTGAAGACCGTCCTTCAGAAGCAAGTCGAAGACATGGCCTTTGCTTCAGACATGATGCTCTACCTGAAGGAAATGTTCGAGGGTTGTAGTCGGGTAACTCGTTACCTGACCATCAAAAAATTGGTGTCCACGAAGATGGCAGAGGGGACTTTAGTTCGGGATCATATGCTGAAATTGTTTGGCTATGTGAACGAGCTTGGTTCCTTCGATGTCATCTTGGATGCAGAGATCCAGACCGACATTTTCCTCGCGTCTCTGTCAGGTGCGTTTAAGGGCTTCGTTACCAACTTCAACCTTAACCGATTGGAGATGTCTAACGCAGAGCTCCTAGCGGCGCTCTAGGCGGCAGAGGACGGGATGAAGGCAGGAGCCCAATCTCTAAACGTGGAGCGAAATTCTTCTCTGAAAGCCAAGGGCAAGTTTCAGAAAAGAAAGTCTAAGAAGTCCGTGAAGATGGGCCAGGTGCAGTTGCAGGTTCCCAAGCAGAATGGTCTAGTGAAGCCCAAAGGAAAATATTTCTGATACGGCAAGAAGGGGCACTGGAAGGGCGACTGCCGCGCGGCTCCCAAGAAGGCTGAGACAGGTATATCTCAAATCCACATAGTGGAATCCCTAGTAGCATCCAGTTGTTCTCCAGTCTCATGGATTATGGATTCTGGTTCCACTAACCATGCTTGCAATAATTTACAGGGGTTCAAGGAGACAAGAAAACTGGGTGATGGGGAGATAATCCTAAGCATGGGAACTGAGGCCGTGGCAGAGGCTGAAGCAGTTGGAGATGTCATCTTGCAGTACCTTGATGGAAGAAGTTTATTACTTAGAGACATACTTTATGTACCGTCTTTGAGACGTAATTTCATTTCTGTTTCCTTATTGAATAATGAAGGTTTTTCAGTTTTATTTGATGCTTCTGGTGTGTCAATTAAATTGAATGGTTCCTTTGTTAGTAAGGGAAAGATACAGAATGGTCTCTATGTAATTAACTCCAATCATAAGCAGGATAACATAACTGAAGCTTGTGTGATTAATTCATCTAAAAGGAAAATCCCTCAGATAATCCAACACTCCTTTGGCATCTAAGGCTTGGACACATAGCCTCAGACAGGATTCACAGGTTGGTTAAGGTAGGACTCTTAAGTCCAGATATTTCAGAAAGCCTACCGACGTGTGAGTCTTGCCTGGAAGGCAAGATGACTAAAAGGTCTTTCCGAGCTAAAGGTAGCAGATCTAAGGAGGTATTGGAGTTGGTACACACTGATGTATGTGGGCCCATAAGTATCCGTGCTATAGGAGGCTTCGAGTATTTCATCACCTTCACGGATGATCACTCGAGGTTTGGATACATATACCTAATGCGGCGGAAGTCTGAAACATTTGATAAGTTCAAGGAGTTCAGAGCTGAAGTAGAAAAGCAGATCTATGGGTAAAAGTATCAAGTCTCTTCGATCAGATCGAGGAGGCGAATACCTATAGGATGAATTTATAGGGTACCTGCGTGAGCATGGGATCGTATCCCAGTTGACTGCACCAGGGACACCACAACAAAACGGTGTATCTGAGAGGAGAAACCGAATTTTGTTAGACATGGTTCAGACTATGATGAGTTATACAACATTGCCACCTAGTTTTTGGGGATATGCCCTAGAGACGGCAGTATATACTTTAAACTTTGTTCCATCAAAGTCAGTACCCCTAACTCCTTGGGAGCTGTGGTTAAAGCGAAAGCCAAGCCTACAGCACTTTAGGATTTGGGGTTGTCCAGCACATGTGCGGAAGGACAAACGAGATAAGATGGAGTCAAAAACAAAAGGTATGTCTGTTCGTTGGATATCCAAAAGGGACAAAGGGTGGTTTATTTTATGATCCTGAGGATAGAAAGGTTGTCATCTCGACGAACGCCATATTCCTGGAGCAGGATTATTTAATAGATCATAAGCCCACCAGTAAAGTAGTTCTTGAAGAATTGCTTGGTACTGATGGGAGTACGCAGACAGAAAATGTAGTGGGAGCCATACCACTAAGATTAACGGTACTGTAGAATCGACTCCTATGGAACCACCGCAGGTTCGTCGCAGTGGGAGGACCACAAATGCTTCTGATAGATACATTGGAGAAGCCTTTATGGTTGATCCAGAGTTTCAGGAGAATGATCCTCTGAACTATGACGAAGCGATGGTATCCACTGACCATGCAGCATGGCAGGAAGCCATGGAGGCAGAACTGACATCGATATCCCAAAACTCGGTCTGGACACTTGTAACACCACCTAACAACATTAAACCTGTTGGGTGTAAGTGGGTGTACAAAAAGAAAAGAGCTCCGGATGGTACCGTTGAGACTTACAAAGCTAGACTAGTCACTAAGGGTTATACCCAGCGAGAAGGGATCGACTATGACGAAACCTTTTCGCCAGTGGCTATGCTTAAGTCTATTCGGATCCTCTTGTCCATTGCAGCCCATTATGATTGAGAGATCTGGTAAATGGACGTCAAGACCGCATTTCTCAACGGGGATTTGGAAGAAGACATCTACATGTCTCAGCCTTCCAGGCTTTGTCGCAAAAGGTCAGGAAGGTCTGGTGTGCAAGTTACAAAGGTCCATTTATGGACTGAAGCAAGCATCCAAAAGTTGGAACATGCGTTTTGATCAGGCTATCCAGTCTTATGGATTTGAGCAGAACGTGGATGGACCATGTGTTTATAAAAGGAGCGATAAGACTGCAGTAGTTTTTCTAGTGCTTTACGTGGACGATATCCTGCTCATCGAAAACGATATTGGAACATTGTCTACAGTGAAGGTGCGGTTATCCTCTCAATTTGACACGAAAGACCTAGGTGAAGCGAGTTATGTTTTGGGGATCAAGGTAACTCGAGATCACCAGAACAAGATTCTCTCGCTGTCACAGTCAGCTTACATAGATACTATCTTGGTCAGATTCAGTATGCACAACTCCAAGAAGGGACTGGTTCCATTCAAACATGGAATGAAGTTGTCCAAGGATGAGGGTCCTAAGACTCCTGAGGAGAGGGCAGTGATGCAGAAGATACCTTATGCTTCGGCAGTAGGGAGTCTGATGTATGCCATGCAGTGCACGAGACCAGATATATGCTATGCAGTAGGCATGATGGGCAGGTATCAGTCAAATCCGGGTCCAGGGCACTGCTGTGAAAAGTATACTCAAGTATCTCCATAGGATGAGAGATTATGAGTTAGTTTACTCTTCACAGAAACTGATGCCGATTGGATATACGGATTCTGACTTTGCGTCAGATCCGGAATCCAGGAGATCGATGTCAGGGTTTGTGTTTTCATTAAGAGGAGGAGCTGTCAGTTGGAGGAGCGTGAAGCAGGGATGCATCGCGGATTCGACGATAGAGGCTGAGTACGTTGCAGCGTACGAAGCAGCTAAGGAGGCGGTGTGGCTCAAGAAGTTCCTCACGGACTTAGGATGCGTACCGGGAGCTCAAGATCCTATTGTCCTTTACTACCACAATAGTGGAGCGGTAGCACAATCCAAGGAGCCAAGATATCACCAGAAGAGCAAGCATATCGAGCGGAAATACTACATAATCCGGGACTTGCAGAAGCGAGGGGAGGTAGCAGTGACTCAGGTGGCGTCTGGAGATAACATGGCGGACCCTTTCACAAAGGCTTTACCGACCAAGGCTTTTGAGAAGCACGTGGATGCCATGGGAGTTAAGACTATTGTTCCCCGCTAGGCCAAGTGGGAGATTGTTGTAGCTCGTGTGTCCTTAGCGTGGATTTTCTGTATTAACATTAATTAAGATGACTTTGGTTATTGCTTTAATTAGAATACTACTCTGGTATATGATAATACTCATATAATAAAAGGACCCTAGGGAACACAGTAGGCCACTGAGGCGCATGGAGGATCCATGCTTGGGAGACCCAGTGGACCAGTTCTGTGTAGACCTAGAACTAGTTCACAGCTTAGGTAATGCCGGTCGCTTCACCGAGAACAAGCTGTTGGCAGGTAAAGGATGTGGTGAAGTCTCCACCACGGAAATGTGGGATTCCCATTCACCTGACCAAGCACGATGATCGTGTTGAACAGGAACCAAGACGGTGCACAGTTCAGTGATTCAGACACTGGTGCATAAACCGTCTTACTACTATAGATAATCTGTCCTTAATCCTGAGGGACCATGTTCACTGGGCCAACCAGTTGTGTGGTGCTTTGATGTGCCAACGTATGCGGGCCTTCCATAGTCCAATACCACGGTACGTTGGGTTACCCGGCTGGCGCTTGAGTGACATGTAATCCCTACAGGTTATCCGACGTCCAGTGTTGGATGGGTGCGGTTTGATGAGTCAATCTGTCCACACATTTAACCCAGGCCTGGTGGTTGTCAGTATGACTGACGATGTTCCAGATGCTAGGCATAGCACCGGAAGGTGTGTGGTGTTATAGATGACAAGTCATCAAACCCTAGTCAAATGATCGATTGGGATCTGACGGTGCTCCCCACCGCCCGAGTCGTATCATGGCACCAGTAATAGGAGGGACTAAGGATTATCGGAGTATAGTAGAGAACAGGGTTATGAGGGAGTAACATAAGTTTAGGATCACTAGAGTTCAACTCGCGTCGCACTCTGGTTGGCTACGCGGGTTAATTGGATTAGGGCTGATTAATGGAACTTTCGGTGTGTCACTGGAACAGTTAATTAGGGATCCGGTTGGAGCTAGAGATCCCGAACCCTGAAGGTTCCACCCTGTTGTTGTGTATAGGAATTGTTCCCCGACCTAGTTGGATACGTTGGATGCGAAGTAGCGCGATGGAGCGCAAGCCCAGAGCCAAACAACCTAATTCACATGTGTTACGGGTCGTAGGGGTATTTTGGTAAATACTGAAATATGGCTCAGAACATATTGAATATGGATCTTAAATTGAGCGAAATAATTCTAGGAACTCACAGGCGCTGACGGAACTCGATTCCGAGTAGCGCACCTCACTCAGTCTCACTTTCAGTTTTCCGCTTTTCGTGAAGGGCGTTTTCGTCCGGACTTCACGATAGACACCCGGAAGACCTAAATCCAACCCCCCCTCATCCCTATCCACCTAGGGGCTGTCCCTAGGCTCCTTGGAGCCATGGGAGACCGGCCCTATAAAGGAAATAGGGAGGGGAGGGCCGGCCCTTGTGGGGGGAAATTTTCGAGCCGCCTTAATCGAGAATCCCACCCCACAGCCTTGATTGAATTGGATTGCTTGTAGAGTTTGAGATTAGAAAGTAGAGAGATAGGATTGACACGTGGAGTTGTTGTCGAAGTTCAGTCTTACGACCTACGTCTCCGGGCGAGAGGTGCCACCTGGTTTCCACTATAATAAATATAAAGATGGCCGGGGAAGCATTCTCTCGACAGGCCGAGAGAAGCCTTTTACAGTGGGGGTTGCACGGAGAAACAAGAAAAGAATTAGGAGGAGAGAAGTAGGCTCTAGCTCTGGATCCTCTCTTCCACTGATTGAATGACCAACCCCCCTCCTGGATGCCTTGGGGGTCCTTTTATAGCGTAGGCATGTGCCCGATATGGCAGTGATGATGTGGCGCTGATGACGTGGCACTAGTTCTGGGCCTCCTTGCTGGGCCCTTATTGGGCCGTTGTTCGGGCCCAATAAGGGGGAGGGCTTGATCTGCGAGCCCCGTGGATTGGGCCCATGAACCCGGGCGGGCTTACCCACTTGGGCCGTTGCGCGGGCCCATACCGCTCTGATCCGGTCCGATACAATTTTTGCACCCACAGTTATCCCCTCCCAGTCGGGTCAGGACCCCCTGGGTCGGCTGGGATTCCAAGGTGCAAACGCTTTAGGATCCTGGCACGGTTGGCGAGGGTTGTCGGTGCCGCGGTTCGTATTAGCAGAGCCTTCTTTCGCCGATGCCGAGACCCTTTTTGGCGTGAGCCAAAAAGTCTCGGTTTTGCGAGGGGGTGTTTCCGAAAAAACAGTGCGTTTTCCGACCGAGTGGATACCGAGAGGGTACCGAGTGCATACCGAGTGGGTACCGAGAGCATACCGGGTGGGTACCGAGACCCTTTTGGTGCAAGCCAAAAAGTCTCGGTTTTGCAATGGGGTGTTTCCGAAAAGGCAGTGCGTTTTCCGACCGAGTGGATACCGAGAGGGTACCGAGTGCATACCGAGTGGGTACCGAGAGCATACCGAGTGGTTACCGAGACCCTTTTCCTTTTTTTACTTCTTTTGCTTTGGTTCGAATGAGAGCAGGCGTCCCCTCTCTCTCTTTCCTTTCTCTCTCTCTCTTTCCTTCTCTGTTTTACTGTTTCCTTTCTTTGTTCGGTGAGAGGGCAGCTTCCTCTCTCTCTCTTTCCATTTGATTTTCATTACCAAAGGATAGAGATTGGGATGGAGAATCATCTCTGGCCATCCATCATGCGGACGAAATCCTGGAAGCACACGAACCCATCACCGTCGGAGTCGACCTCGCATATCATCCGGCGACAGTCGTCGACGGTGCACCCCTCGTCCCCCAGCTTGACGAACACCCCCAGCAGCTCCTCCGTCGAGATCCTCCCGTCCCCGTCCGCGTCGAACACCGCGAACGTCTCCCTCAGCTCCAGCCCGAGGTCCAAAGCTCCCCCGAGCGCGGCGAGCTCCGCCAGGTTGATCCGCCCGGAACCGGACCCCGCGCCGCTGCGCTCCGCCTCGGCGAGCATGGCCAACCCCCTTTGGGGTTGTGGCTCTGGATCGTGCCCCTCGTGCTGTGCCTCCTTCTTTGGTGTATCAGGTCTCTCTCTTATGTTTCGGTGAGAACCCCATGGTCCCAGCCTCCTGTCGCACTGCAGAGAAGAGGGGAGGGGTCCGACCCCCCCACCCCATTTTTGCCTCCTGTCGCACAACAACAGAGAAGAGAGGGGGGGGGGGGGGGGGGGCTCCGCCCACCCTGTGCACCCTCGCCGCGCGAACGACATGAACAAAGAAGGAGGGAGTGGGGTCCGACCCAACCCTCGTATGCACCCGGCATGGTCGCGTAGCCGACACGAGCAGAGGAGAGAGGGGGGAGGGGTCCGACCCCTCGCGTGCTCCCCACGTCGCGCTGTAGATCCGGACCCGCGCACTCACAACGTCGCGCAGCCGACTCGGACCTCGCGTGCTCACCTCGTCGCACAGCCGACTCGGACCCGTGGGCCTGCGCGTGGGTTCTCGAACTCGTGGAGGCGGGATGCTACGTGTCGTTGTTGGGTCATTGGTGAATCGAACTCCTCCCACTGCAGCATGTCACGGAACGGCAGGATGTAGCCCTCCAATATGATCACCAGCACGCATTCCTCGTAGATGGCCTCTACGATCCTCAGGCTGGCCACCTCGAACCCGCTCGAGCACAGGCAAAACCTCGACCGAAGCGTGAAGGAGTAGTAGTCCACCCCGGGCGGGAGGTACTCATACCTCCTCACCTCCTTGTCGTCGTCAGTGCAGAGGTTGATCTCTTGGATGCTGACATCTTCTATTTTTTTCTTTTTTTCCTTCTGGGGTCTCCACCAGCAGAGTTGTGCACGCGTGATGGAGCACACAGGTTGCTCGTGTGAAGAATTCGGTGTCGCACAATGTGTAGAGGGCTAAGGCCGCTCACGTGATGGAGTCAGCATTGAATGATGTGATGGAGCACATAGGCTGCTTTCGTGAAGGAGTCGGCATCGCATGGCATGGAAAAGGCCACGGGCTGCTCGCATGGAGGAGTCAGTGTCACTGAATATCCATCCGGTCATCCCAGGAGAAGGCTCTAAATTCTTTCAGCCACTGTGTCCTTTCATGGGATCGTTGACTCGATGCATGTAAGCTAGCACTGTCTCGGTATCGAAAAATCGATCAAAGTGAACATGTAACATTGTACACCTTGACGAGTAACTTTTCCGGTGTCTGCCTTCGGAGAAAAAGGTCTTGAAAACTTCCGACAGCCGTAACTTTTCATACGTGCGTCGGATCAACGCGTATAAAGTGCTGTCACGTCGGCACCGAAAAATCGATCAAAGTGGACATGAAACATCGCACACCTTGACGTGTAACCTTTCCGATATTCACCTTTGTAGAGAGATGACTAAAGAACGCGCCGACCGGGTTTTCGGCTAGCGCCTTAAGGATGTCTCGGCACGTGATAACTCATCCGTTCTGTCCGACACCCCACTGCACCTAGTTACTGTGTTCACTAGGGACTGCAGTCGGGCCTCAGTGATGACGCGATGGTTACCGCGTGCTCACCCCTTATGAGAAAGGGGATTTTTTTTTTTTGTGTGAAGTTTGTACAAACAAATCAATAGGGTTGGATGAGATGCTATCCAACCGACCCAATGGAAGATTGCTCTTCGTCCCTGAATGATCATTGTATGTGGATGACACTTGAATCGGGTTGACTAATAGGTTTGGATGACGTCGAGCACCCCCCTTCTCGGTTTTCTGACGAAACCAAAAGGGGGGGTTGATATTGATGCCGAACACCCCCCCTCTCGGTTTTCTGTCGAAATCGAGAGGTGAGTTGCTGATGGTGTGCCGTCATCCCCTCCCTACTTGGTTTTTGTGCGAAACCGAGGGGGGGTCTGCTTGTTGATACCGACACACCCCCTCTCGGTTTTCTGACGAAACCAAGGGGTGTGCTGTTGACGATGTGCGCGCCGTCACCCCCTCCCTACTCGGTTTTTGTGCGAAACCGATGGGGGGCTGCTTGTTGATGCCGACACACACCCCCTCTCTGTTTTCTGACGAAACCGAGGGGTGTGCTGATGATGGTGTGCCGTCACCCCTTCCCCACTCGGTTTTTATGCGAAACCGAGGGGGGGTTGCTTGTTGATGCCGACACACACCCCCTCTCGGTTTTCGGACAAAACCGAGGGGTGTGCTGATGATGTGCCGTCACCCCCTCCCCACTCGGTTTTTGTGCGAAACCAAGGGGGGGTTGCTTGTTGATGCCGACACACACCCCCTCTCGGTTTTCGGACAAAACCGAGGGGTGTGCTGATGATGTGCCGTCACCCCATCCCCACTCGGTTTTTGTGCGAAACCGAGGGGGGGGGTTGCTTGTTGATGCCGACACACACCCCCTCTCGGTTTTCTGACGAAACCAAGGGGTGTGCTGATGATGGTGTGCCGTCACCCCTTCCCCACTCAGTTTTTGGTGCGAAACCAAGGGGGGGCTGCTAGAAAAGGCCAAAAAGTGTCGGTATTGAAAATAGTGTGTTTTTCGAATTTCAGTCCCATTTGAAACCGACACTTTTTCGGTAAAATACTGGTGCGCAGGGACGTCGGCGAGGGACAATGCTATATTTGAGGGGGCTTCTTAGAGATAATCTAGGATGACGCCGCATGATGGCCAGCCAGTCTTCATCCAATGTACTACCGCACCTGGTTACTGTATTCGCCAGGTACTACAGTCGTGTGAGGGTGTTGACTTGGCCAGGATCAAGGAAGCACCATTTTATCCCGTGTTATCCACCGTCGACTGCACCAGTGTGGAGACACGCACTGACAGAGTTAGACCAGCCACTGACAGAGTCGCCTCGGACTTTGTCTTCGAATGCCAAGGACTGGGCCTGGGGCTTGTAGAATGCCAAGGCGTTGGTCGCCTCGAACTTCGTCTTCAAGTGCCAAGGACTGGGCCTTGGGCTTGTAGAGTGCCAAGGCGTCGGTCGCCTCGAACTTCGTCTTCAAGTGCCAAGGACTGGACCTTGGGCTTGTAGAGTGACGAGGCGTTAGTCGCCTCGGACTTTGTCTTCGAGTGCCAAGGACTGGGCCTTGGGCTTGTAGAATGCTGAGGCGTTGGTCGCCTCGGACTTTGTCTTCGAGTGCCAAGGACTGGGCCTTGGGCTTGTAGAGTGCCGAGGCATTGGTCGCCTCGGACTTTGTCTTCGAGTGCCAAGGACCGGGCCTTGGGCTTGTAGAGTGCCGAGGCATTGGTCGCCTCGGACTTTGTCTTCGAATGCCAAGGGCTGTCTCCTTGAACTTGGTGCAGGTCAAAGCGACGACACCTGTCTTGGACTTATTTTCATCGCCTCGGATGAGTATAGTTGATAATTTGGCTTGACTTGGATTGTTAGGAGCATTTTTATCGGACTTTCGCCTTGAAAGGGTGCAGCCGAATTGCCTTTGAGCTTCCAACTTGAATGGGTGGAATCGAAGGTCTTTGGTTGACCTGGGTTACTAGGAGCTTTTTATCGGACTTTAGCCTCGAGAGGGCGTAGCCGAATTGCCTTCGAGCTTCCGACTTGAACGGGCAGAATCGAAGGTCTTTGGTTGACCTGGGTTGCCAGGAGCCTTTTATCGGACTTTAGCCTCGAGAGGGCGTAACCGAATTGCCTTTGAGCTTCCGACTTGAATGGGCGGAATCGAAGGTCTTTGATCGACCTGGCTGGGTTGCCAGGAGCCTTTTTATCGGACTTTTGCCTTGAAAGGGCGTAGCCGAATTGCCTTTGAGCTTCCGACTTGAATGGGTGGAATCGAAGGTCTTTGATTGACCTGGGTTGCCAGGAGCCTTTTTATCGGTCTTTAGCCTCGAGAGGGCGTAGCCGAATTGCCTTCGAGCTTCCGACTTGAATGGGCGGAATCGAAGGTCTTTGGTTGACCTGGGTTGCCAGGAGCCTTTTTATCGGACTTTAGCCTCGAGAGGGCGTAGCCGAATTGCCTTCGAACTTCCGACTTGAACGGGCGGAATCGAAGGTCTTTGGTTGACCTGGGTTGCCAGGAGCCTTTTTATCGGTTTTTAGCCTCGAGAGGGCGTAGCCGACTTACCTTCGAGCTTCCGGCTTGAATGGGCGAAATCGAAGGTCTTTGGTTGACCTGGTTTGCCAGGAGCTTTTTTATTTTTCTTATGTCGGGAGTCACGAGACTCGCGGGGCTCGCGTAGTCTTCTGGCCTGCTGATTGTCTTCCACCTCTATCTCCTGCTGTACGCGCTTGAACATCGCTTCCAAGTTACTGGGAGGATGCCAGCATGATGGCCTCCTCATTATAGGAGCGACCGGTGAGCTCAGAATGCTCATTACGAAACCTCATCGTGAAGCTCCTTAGAGATTCGTCGGAGCCCATCTTCAGCTGGTAGAGTGTATTCAGCCTCTTTTTCGGCTTTAAGTTTAGCCGATAATGGTCCATGAAGAGTTCAGCCAACTCGTTAAATGTGGCCACCGTACCGGTAGGCAGTGTGTAGTACCAGTCGAGGGCAGGTCCCTCGAGGCTTCCCGCAAACATACGGCAGAGAACATGGTTCTCAAATTCGTAGGGCGTCAGGGCCTGCTTGTAGGCTAGGATATGGAGAGCAGGGTCTCCCTAGATGCAATTGAACTTTGGTAGGTTCGGTGTTCGCCAACCCATAGGAAATGATGTTGCAAGAACCTTGGGATGTAGTGGCCCCACCGAGGTGATTAGTTGCCTACGGTCTTGATAGCGGCGTCCCACGTCGGCAGTATGCCTTAGTCGGTTGAGCAGCTCGCGGGCATCTGTTGCTTTCGTGTGCGAAGGGATAGAATGTCTAGTGGACCCTGTTGACTGAGCTGATCCTTCTCCGTGATAGTTGGGCGCACCGTTGACGTCGAGGCGATCCCACACCGCTTGCCTTGGTGCTTGTGTGGATACTTGACGCCTCTCGATACGTGGCACATGTGATTCTTCAAGATGATGAATCACGGCTGGGCGAGTCCTTGGTTGGTCTTCATCAGCAGTTGGAGAGTTGTGGGCCACAACCCCCGCTCTTTCAGCTACCTTCTTTAGGAAATCCCTCTCTTGCTCGAGGGCTGCGTTCCTCTTGAGAAGGTTCAACAGCTGGAAATCAGCAGCCGAAATTTGGTATGTAGTTAGATCGTTGTCCCCTTGGGTGGCGTGCTCTTTGCCAGATCGACGCCTCGGGGATGACGGGTCTCGCCGATCGCTGTGCCCTTCTGGATGGCTGCCTTGCGGCCCCAGCTGCTCCCGAACATTTCTTCGGTTGGTTGCAACCGAGACTTCTTGTTCTTCTTCGATCAGCATATCGTTTGTTCGTTTAGTACCCGCCTTTGGTGGGTTGGTGCTGGCCTTCACCATCGAGCGTGTTGATGTCGGCGTGATGAAGGCGTTGAGGTTGATTTGGAGGAGGACTTGTGGCTCGTCACCACAAGTTGAATAGGAGTCGCTAGAGGTGTGGGTAAGACCTCTATCGATATCCCACAGACGACGCCAAAGATTGTGGCGTTGAAATTTCCGAGCCGCCTTGATCAAGAATCCCACCCCACAGCCTTGATTGAATTGGATTGCTTGTAGAGTTAGAGATTAGAAAGTAGAGAGATAGGATTGACACGTGGAGTTGTTGTCGAAGTTCAGTCTTACGACCTACATCTCCGGGCGAGAGGTGCCACCTGGTTTCCACTATAATAAATATAAAGATGGGGAAGCGTTCTCTCGACAGGCCGAGAGAAGCCTTTTACAGTGGGGGTTGCACGGAGCAACAAGAAAAGAATTAGGAGGAGAGAAGTAGGCTCTAGCTCTGGATCCTCTATTCCACTGATTGAATGACCAACCCCCCTCCTGGATGCCTTGGGGGTCCTTTTATAGCGTAGGCATGTGCCCGATATGGTAGTGATGATGTGGCGCTGATGACGTGGCACTGGTTCTGGGCCTCCTTGCTGGGCCCTTATTGGGCCGTTGTTCGGGCCCAATAAGGGGGAGGGCTTGATCTGCGAGCCCCATGGATTGGGCCCATGAACCCGGGCGGGCTTACCCACTTGGGCCGTTGCGCGGGCCCCCGCTCTGATCCGGTCCGATACAATTTTTGCACCCACAGCCCTAATGCTTCTACTCCCTCCCCTCCAAAAATCCGACCCCTAGTCCTCCTCCTTGTGGTTTCGGCCAAGGAAAAGAGAGGACGAAGAAGGGAGAAGGAAGAGGAAGGAAGGAGAAGGAAGAAAAGAGAAAGGGGATGAGAAAATCTCGCAGCTCGTTATCGTCTTCGCAACAGATTCCTCCGTCGGCTCGTAATCCCTGCACTCAGAGACGGAATTTCGAGGATTCTTCAATTCGCAAAGGACAAGGTGCTATCTGACAGTTTCCCTTGCGATTCACGTGTGGTTCTTCATCGTTCCGTTTTCTCCGGATCATAGATCCATAAGGTATGATGAATCTAAACATCTAAGTAGATGCATGCATGTCTTCCGTAGATCGTAGTATGCCTCTAGGGTGTCCGCACATATGCTAAGATCGTAGATTTGCATGTAGATTGTTTTGTATCACGAATTGTAATGAAACATACACCGTATGATCTTCGGATCTTTCTTTTTGCTTCCGCTGCGACTCTGATTAGCGGAACCCAATTCCAATAATTTCTAATTAGTATGATATCGTCTATGTAATGAACTAGAAAAACTAATATAGTCTTATCGCTCCTTTTATAAACATATGGTTCATCCACTGTTCAAATCCATAAGATTGGATACCCTGATTAAAATGCATGTTCCAATTTCTGGATATTTGCTTCAGTTTATAAATTGACCTTTGCAACTTGCACACTAACTTTTATGACCCTTTGTGATAAAGGCTGGAGCCTGAGACATATAGATGTCTTTTTCCAAATCCCTGTTGAGAAATGCGATCTTAAAATCCATTTGCAAGATCTCCCAATTATAATGGGCTACAATGGACAAGAGGATCTAAATAGACTTAAGCAATAGCCACTAGCAAAAATGTTTTGTCATTGTTGATCCCTTCTAACTGGATATAACCCTTAGCGAATAGTCTAGCCTTATAAGTCTCAATGGTATCATCCAGACCTCTTTTCTTTTTGTATACCCACTTACACCCAACATGTTTATTATTGTGAGGCGGTATTACAAGTATCCAGATCGAATTTTGGGACATCGATGTCAGTTCTGCCTCCATGGCTTTCTGCCATGTATATGGTCATAGGATATCATCACTTCGTTGTAGTTCAGATGATCATCTTTTTTGAAACTCTAGATCCACCAAGAAGGCTTCTCTAAGTTATCTATAAGGAGCTCTTGTGATCCTCCCACTGTGACAATCCTGCGATGGTTCCATAGGAGTCGATTCTACAGTATTATCAATCTCAGTAGTAACAGCTTCCACTACGTTTTCTGTCTACGCATTCCCATCAGTACCAAGTAATTCTTTAAGAACTACTTACTAGTGAGCTTATAGTCCATTAAATAATCCTGCTACAGGAATACGGTGTTCGTTGAAACGATAACCTTTCTATCCTCAGGATCATAAAACATGCCACCCTTTGTCACTTTTGGATACCCAACGAACAAACACACCTTAGTCTTTGACTCTATCTTATCTCGCTTGTCCTTTAGCATATGTGCTAGACAACCCCAAATCCTAAATTACTACAAGTTTGGCTTTCTCTTCAACCACAGCTCCCAAGGAGTCAGGGTACTGACTTTGATGGAACAAAATGCAAGGTGTACGATGCCGTCTCTAGGGCATATCCCCAAAAAATAGGTGATAATGATTCATAACTTATCATAGTCTAAACAATGTCTAACAATATTGGTTTCTCCTCTCAGACACGTCATTTTGTTGTGGTAGCCCTGGTACAGTCAATTGAGATACAATTTCATGCTCAAGCAAGTATCCAATAAATTCATCCGGTAGGTACTCACCTCCTCGATCTAATTGAAGGGATTTGATACTCTTACATGTCCTCTTTTCAGCTTCAACTCTGAAATCCTTCAACTTATCAAAAGATTCAGACTCGCATTAGGTATATGTACCCAAAACTCAAGTAATCATCCGTGAAGGTGATAAAAATATTCTCGAAGCCTCCTATAGCATGGACACTTATGGATCCTATATATCAGTGTGCACTAACTCCAATACCTTTTGAGATCTGTTACATTTGGCTCAAAAAGTTCTTTTAGTTATTTTACCTTCTAAGCAAAACTCACACATCGGTAGGCTTTCTAAAACATCTGCAATCAAAAGTCTAGCCTCAGCCAACATATGAATCATGTCTGAGGCTATATGTCCAAGCCTTAAGTGCCAAAGAAATATTGGGTTATTTGAGGGATTTTTTCTTTTAGATGAGTTAATCATAAAAGCTTCAGTTATGTTATCTTGCTTATGAGTAGCGTTAGTTACATAGAGACTGTTATATACCTTTCCCTTACAAATAAAGGAACCATTCAATTTAATTGACACACCAGAAGCATCAAATAAAACTGAAAAACTTTAATTATTCAATAAAGAAATATAAATTAAGTTTCATCATAAGGACGGTACATAAAGAGTGTCTCTAAGTAATAAACTTCTTCCATCAAAAAATTATAGGACGACATCTCCAACTGTCATAGTCTCTGCCACAACCTTGGTTCCCATACTCAGAAGAGAGTGGGACGACCAACTAGTGACATAGGGGCATTTTGGTAATATCATACATCACTATGCACTAGGGGGGCCGTACGTGTTGGAAGACTTAGTCAAGACCGACCCCCTAGTTTTTAGGAGGTGGTTACCTTTATTATAGGGGCCGGCCATAAGGATAGGAATAAGGAGTTTGACTCGGTCTTTGCGATTCATAAAAGTTAGAAAGACATAGAGACAAGAGAGAGATAAAGTGGGAGGCTGGCCTTATCTTTTAGGAGTGCTATCCTAGGGGTGGCCGGCTATATAAAAGAGCAAGGTGAGAAAGAGGGGCCGACCCTAGCTATTGGTGCAAACCCTAGCCGCCCTTCTCTCTTCTCTCCATCTCCCCATCTCTCGTCTCTCTCCCTCGTTTGCGACCTCGACCCTTGCGTTGTCTTTCTCGCATGGTGTTTCGTAGACGAAGAAGGCTCATCGTATAGAGATACTTAGAGATCCATCGACAATGTTCAATGCATCATGCGAGATCGGATAAACAAGAAGGCGTTCCTTGCAATTTTATGTTGTATCGATTTTATATAGAAGATCCATGATGTTTCTATTGTTATGGGAGCTACAGGAATCCAAATGACCTCAAACTTGTTGCAAAAATTATATCTTGAAGTTGTCTACCTATAGTTCAAATTTCAGTTCAATCAGAGTTCAGGATCAGACGTTATGCCCATTGCACCGAAGCCTCTCCGAGCAAATATGAGCATGTCTCTATCGACAATGAAGAAATTTGTCACAGTGAAAGAATCTGCACGGAGGTATGACTTCTAACATATAAATCTAGTGTAGAGATAAAATATACATGCATGCTAGATTATTCCTTTTGCAAGATCGATGTTAAAGGGTCATGTAGTTGCCATGCTAGATTCATACACGTATTTGTAGGACGTTTTAATAAAAATTTTGATATATAACGCACACCAATCACGGTCTTCGGACCTAACCTTTGTTTCCGTTGTGAGCCTCTACCATGGGATTATTTCAAACAAACGTGTCAATGCACCCCAAGGAACAACCTATAGTATGTGACTTGTTTTTCTGCTTTAGAGGGTTTTCATGAGGTGGTAGGTGAGGGAAAGAAGGTGGCCCCAGATGAAGTCGAGGTTAATTATATTTGCTGACCAAGTTACAGTAGGCAATCTTACTACTACGAATACGACTATGGTTAGGGGTGTAGAGGTATAGGGGGATGACGGTGCAGTGAGCAACAAGATAGTTTTGGGGAATGGAGTTTTTGTTTCGGATGCCAAGATTGTGGATGCAGCTATAGACAGAGTCGTGGAGAGTATATGTGAGGAGCTCGCAAACATGGTGATCACAGAAGATTGCATTGAAGCTCCGGCAGATAATTCAGAGGATGGCTAATTGCCTAAGGAGTAGCAGCAAGGTGCAGCTGACCATGGGCCTTCAACTCCGGATGCAGTCCCTTCCTCGGGTGAAGGAACTTCTCAAGAGGAAGACCTGGTGGATTAGAGCCATTCAGGCCGTTGGGTCCACTTCACGCCGCAGCCCTCGCCTGGAAAACCTTGGGACAGATTTGATCGAAGTTAGGGCTACACTTCGAGCCAAATCTAAAGCTCTTGAACCAAGCATGTGCAACCGTCCTCCTTGACCGAAATATGGATATTCTCTGATTCAAAATCTTCGGGATCAATTATCAACTTTTGTCAATGCGGAGCCGAACCTACCACTGAATATGTGGAGGACAACACTATTCGCGATATAGCTTCGGTTATGGGCTTATCTAGCAAGTGAGTGTGTATGAAATCCTTTTTAGGTCAGATCAGGAATCTAGAATGGTCAAGTGTTTCGAAGTTTTGAGAACTTTAGTGCTTTTACTTTTTGTCTAGAGCTTTTGGGATAGTTCTTCTAGATAGGCTGTCTTAGTTGGGATTCCTAAAAGTATAGCTTGTGCTATTTGGGCATAGATTGTATATTTTTTTATTTTAATAAATAGGTAGGTGTCTAGACCGAACCCCCCATAGAGGGATTTCTCTAAAAAGATTGTATAAAAAGCATTACTCAATTGGAGGTCCAATACAAGTGGGGGGAGCCGTTAGCAGTCCCACACATCCGATGCATGAAACAGGACACACGTACGTTGGACATATACAGAATGGACACATGCGAACCCATTATCAGCATTGGTGTATTTTTCAATGGACCAAACGCTGTGTCCGGTTTTGTGTGTCCCATATGTGTATAAAAATCATTTTTCCCTACCCAACAGGTCCCACACGATGGGCTCTTCTGCTTTGTATAAGGGGACTTTGTGAAAAACCCTTCTAAAATGATTGGTTTCGAGCAGCAGTCCCGACGGCCTTTTCTTTTGAACTCAGAACCTTATGGATGAAAATTCTCACCTCATTTTGAATTATGTTTTGCTGTCACTCATCCTAAGCCGCCACCGACATCGTCATAGACACCCAACTCCCCCGAAGCAGCCGCCAGACCTAACTAAAACCCCCACCAACGCCACCGGAGATAACCGAACCCCCCACTGCCACCGGACCTAATCGAACGATCTACAGACCATGGGATGAACCCTAGACCTAGAAAATTCAAACCTAAACCGAGCCCCCCACCATTGTTACAGCCTTTGCCTCAGTCACTGCTGCCTCCGTTTCCACCTTTGTCGCTCGCGCCCGCCACCTCCTTCACCGCTGCTCGCTGCCGCCTCAGTCTCCCCCACTCTGTCATGGTTAATCGAGACTCGAGAGAGGAGAGGAGGTGATGGTGGTCTCATAATTTTTTGAAAAATAGGGGTTTCTGTAATGTTGAGTTGGTTAGAGAGGTTGAAGCTCAAATAAAAAGTTTTACTGGGTTCATCCTATTATTGGGCTGGTTAGAGCGGCCTTAGACTAATAACCCCTTTTATATAATCTATAACTATAATATCAAAAGAAAGTGTACGCCCCATGCAACATTATTTAACCCGAAATGGTTAACCCCTTGCACCAAAAAAGAAATGCTTAACCCCAACGTTCGACCAGACTGACGTGTCCCAATCACAGCCCTCCATTGTACCCAGCCCCGATCAGTGAATTGCACTCAACCCCAACCGGCAGGCAAAACGACGCCGTGATTGGATACCAGTCGAACAATTGGGTTAAAACGTTAAGGGTTGAATGGCACTAATGGCATTGCTCCACTTTAAATAGTCAGTATCATCTACAATAATGCTTGCATGGTGTTAACCCTTTTGAAGATGTGGAGATTTCTCATTGCATCCTTCGCCGGAATCCTCTCCTTCCATGGCCTCTCGTGCACTGCACAAGGTAGCATCTCTCTCTCTCTCTCTCTCTCTCTCTCTCTCTCTAACTTACTCATCTCTGTATCATTTCTCTTACCTAAAACAGCACCCAACTATAGTTTTGTGAGGGATGGGAGTGAAGCCCCAACCGAGTCATACTACGACTACATCATCATCGGTGGTGGAGCAGCAGGCTGCCCGTTAGCTGCCACCCTCTCCGAGAGCTCCAAGGTCCTGCTGTTAGAGAGAGGGGGCTCCCCTTACGGCAACGACAACGTGACCAATCTGTCGTCGCTGATGAACATCCTCTGTGACCACTCCCCGACCTCACCCTCCCAAGGATTCGTCTCCGAGGATGGCATCCCCAACGCCCGAGCCCGCATCCTCGGCGGTGGGACGAGCATCAATGGCGGGTTCTACACCCGTGCGAGCGCGGACTACGTGCGGGGAGCCGGATGGGACGTGGACTCGGTGGACCAATCGTACCGGTGGGTCGAGAGCCTACTGGTGGAGGAGCCCCGGCTGCTACCGTGGCAGTCGGCGGTGAGGGACGGGCTCGTGGAGGCCGGCGTGACGCCAGACAACGGGTTCACGTACGACCACCTGCACGGGACCAAGACCGGAGGCACCATGTTCGACGGCGACGGGCACCGGCGAACCGCTGCGGATTTGCTCCAGCACGCGAACCCAGATGGGATTGAAGTGTTGTTGCACGCCACAGTGCACAGAATCTTGTTCAGACACGAAGGTGAGGGTCTGCTAGCTGCTCCTATCCGTGTTTGCACTTCATACCAACTCCCTGCATGCTTGGTTGTAGGAGAACCGAGGCCGGTGGCATCTGGTGTGATATTCATGGATGCTCAAGGCAAGACGCACAGGGCGTACCTGAAGGAAGGGCCGGGGAGCGAAATCATATCGACGGCGGGAGCCATCGGGAGCCCTCAGCTTCTCATGCTGAGCGGCGTCGGCCCAGCAGATCACCTGGAATCCCTCGGCATCGATGTGATCATGGACCAGCCCCTTGTCGGGCAAGGCATGTCCGACAACCCGATGAACGTCGTCTTCATCCCGTCTCCGTCGCCGGTCGAGATCTCCCTCGTGCAACATGTGGGCATCACCCGATTTGGGAGCTACATAGAATCCATCGGCGGGACCAAATACTTTACATGTCCCTCCGCCGAAGAGGCGGCGCAGCATCACGCCTGTCCCTCCGCTGAAGAAGAAGAAACACAACGTAGAAGCTTGGGGATGATTTCATCAGAGGTACCCTACCACAATTCCACTTCCTACGGGAATCTTATCTTGGTTTTAAATTTCAGTTTCATTTTTGATTTTGGTGAAGGAAAAAACCAAAATTTCAGCCGAAATGGTGGGCAAAAATTCGAAACGGTCAAAACATGTACAAGGTTTTTTGTTTTCAGATTTTTTTTTGTGAAGTTTTTAAATTTAAATTTTTTTATAGTTGGGCATGCATATCCAGCAAGATCTAGCAAAATTGGTTGAATCCTGGGCCGAACGATCCAACGACTAGGTCCGGCAAAATTCGGTAAGATCAGGTGAAATCCGGTAGACGGTGAGTCCACAAAACGACGACACATCGGCCAAGTGGAAACCAAAATCGAAAAAAATTTCGACAAAATGATGAAAATTTTATCCAAATCCTAAAACCAACAAAATTTTGGTATTTCGACAAAAATTTCAAACCATGCACCTTGTCAATAGGGTAATTTTATTCACCTCAAAATTAATTAACATATCCTGCTTCACCCAGGTTTGCCCTACCAATACCCATAAATTTTTTTGGATAGCAACTATGCCCTCCACTTGCCCCACCGCAGACCCAACCTCCAGCCCTTACCCCACCTGCCTCCCCTCCTTCGATCCCCATTGTCGAAACCGCCACCACCTCCTCCTCCTCCTTCCACATCACCAGAGCCGATGTCTTCTTCCCTTCCCCTTCTTTTCCCACCACCACCCTTCCCATTTTAGCCACCTCCACTTACCCCTTTGAAGGTACGTGATGGGGGAGGAGGAGGAGGGGAAGGGGAGGTGACAGTGGCTCCGGCGATGGGGGAGGAAAAGGAGGGAAGGGGAGGCGACAATGGCTCCGATGAGAAGGAGAGGGGAGGCGATGGCTAGGCCTATCAATGGGTCAGATTCGGATCGGATCGGGGTAAATCCGAATTTGATACTTTATATTTCGAATAACGAACTATATTTCGTATTTGATCATTTTTAATCGAATCTCAGACCAAAACTGTAATACCAAACAAAGAGTATTCGAATTTGGATCGGACTCGGATCATGCTCGGGTTGATAGGTCCATGAGGTCAAAACAACATAAATAATTAAACAGAAACCATCAACTTCTAAATTTAAAACGTTGTTTAGCTCGGGAAATTGAATTTCGCGATCCATAGATCCAACGGTTAAAATAAGATGATAGGGCTAACTGACTAGGCATCACGGTTGAAATAAGATGGATAGGTTGGGCTTTAGACAGACTATGATATATGTTATAAAAACTTTGTAAATGTATTGGATCGAATCCTATTCAGATCCGATCAGGGTAGATTCAAATTTGATCCAATTATATTTCGAATCGAGTCAGATCATTTTTAATCCGATCTCAGACAAAACTGATACCGAACATGGGATATTCGGATTAGATTCGAGTCAAATTCGGATCATGATCCGATCCATTGACAGGCATAGTGATGGCGGCTCCGACGAGAAAGATGATGAGAGGTAGTGGCTGTGGGTGCAAAATCTGGCTAGCGTTCTACAGTGGGACCTGCAGCCCTGCTTGGGGCCTATGGGGACGACAGTCGGACCCGCAGCCCTACCTAGGGTCCACGAAGACAACTGTGGGATTCGCAGCTCTGCTTGGGGCACACACACACTGTCTGAGGTTGATGAATCATCTCCTGGGTATTTACCAAAACCCCAGATATACCTAGGAATATTTCAAGAAATATTCCTTGAATATTCTCAAACCCCTATATATAGCTAACCCTGTAAAATATTCCGGATCCAAAATTCCAGAGACCAGAATCCTATTCTCTGTTTTCCAGAGCTTTCTGGTTTTTAGACTCCCTTTGAGATTATTCCACCCTCTGTCTACTTGTAAGAAGTACTCCTCGGCCTGTCAAGAGTAGCTCTACTTTTAACCCAGAGATAGTAGATTCAAAGGTTACGTCTTACCGCACGGAGACGTAGGCTTCGGCCGAACTCCGTCATCACAGCCTGTGTCAATTTTCTCCATCTCTTTCACTCTCTACTCTATAGTGTCTGTGTAATAGTTCAGCACTTCGAAGCGCGCGCCACACCGCGAAGGGTCAAACCTTCAATCGACTGTTGGAGGAGAGTTACGTACGACGGTCAAAATCCTCCCCCATAGTGATGACTCTTGGATGGGGAAGGCGGGGGAGAAGGAGAGGAAGCAGGAGCGGTATTTAGGAGGGAAAGCAAGTGGGGTATGGGAAAGGGCAAACTTGCTATTTACAAAAAAAAAAGGGTGGAAACTAAGGGGGCAATGAGTAACAGGGTAAGAACATCAGTTTTGGGGTGAATAAAATTTTCCTATCAATATTTGCTGACTCTTTGATCCAATTCTTCTTTATTCCTTATTTGACTCTGTCAAATTTTCCTAATTTAAGAAATTAAAATTTCTTAGATTTTTTATGCCGATAGGAAATTAAGATTGCCATGTGGTGTTTTCATGAATAAAATGGAGTATGAATCATTACATGATAATCTTTAAAAAAAACTAAAATCTTGATCTTAGGCCAAAGAGTTGAAAAGGAAAAAAAAGAGATTCAGATGCACAAACATTAATATTGCCTTTTATGTTTCCCAAACATTAAAAGAAAAAACTTTTTTCATCAAAAACAAGTCCAAAAAATCATCCTTATGTACTAGCTAGTAAATATTTTTGAAAAACACAAATTATCTTGGTACAAGAGGGGATCTAAATACTGCTATATAAATCCAAGCATAGATAATCTTTGAGACTTAAATTTGGTGTCACTGCAGACTTCCTACATGCCTATCAGTCCAATAGCAACAGAGGCCATAAACAGTCAGGAGGATTCTTATTTCAATGGTGGCTTCATTCTCGAAAAGGTCGCAAACCCTCTCTCCACCGGCCACCTCGAGCTCCGCAACACGAATCCGAACGAGAACCCCTCGGTTACATTCAACTACTTCAAGGAACCTGCGGATCTCCAGGCCTGCGTTGAGGGCATCAGGACTATCGAACGCGTCGTACATTCCAAAGCATTCTCCAAGTTCATATACCCCAACACGTCTATAGAAACCCTACTTGCCATGACTGAAAATTTTCTTACCAAGATGCCACCAAGCCACAACAAAGGATCGAGATCATTGGAGCAATATTGCAAGGACACCATGGTGACCATTTGGCACTACCATGGGGGTTGCCATGTAGGCCGGGTTGTGGACCATGATTACAGGGTTCTTGGTGTGGATGCGGTTAGGGTCATCGACGGCTCGACGTTCGAATCCTCGCCTGGAACCAATCCTCAAGCCACCCTCATGATGCTTGGAAGGTAATGTCTTCTATGCACTAACAATTCTCAAACCCCATTGATCAACAATCCATCATCAGATGTAAAAAGAGCTATAACAGTCTAACTGGTCTGTTAATCTCCAGGTACATGGGACTAAAGATCCAAAATGAGAGACTGGACAAGGAGGGAGCACAGTAGCGATGACTGTCATCGTTCATGTACAAGAAGAATAGTTCTTGAAGAGTTCGATTTAAATAAAATCCTAGATGGGAAGTATGTACAACTCCTTTGCCAGTGAGATCTGGGTTTCCTCGCAAAGGCTCATCGCACACGAGCTTCAATATTAATATCAGTAACTCTTGGGTTCAACATGTCCCAATATGTATTTCTGATAATTTCGACGATTTGGATCGATGTCGAACTTCAAGCGTTGAAAAATCATAACAAACCTCACCAATTTGAGAATTCCTGTATGCAATGGTCAGATTGTGTGTCCCGAAACCCTTTGTGTAATTGACCCACATCGGGTTCAGACTAGTCCCTCCAGGAATGCGCACCGACAAACCGGAAGTTTCCCCCATACACTCTTGGGAAAATCGAAGGGGTGAAGAATCAAACCCACAACCTCCTCACCCAAGCATCGGTTGCTTTGCCAACAATAATATTGAAGGCTTTGTCATTTCAACTCATCATCCATGAGAAAAGGTCAGAATAATATAAAGAAGGAATCAAGACTAAACTTTTTTTTTTGGTACAACAGATAGTCGGATCATGACATTATGAACCTTAGGTCCTCCAACATGAGGGCAGTGATGGCATGTAGAAAATCAGCTTCCCAGTAACCCCCCACTTAGCCAACCAGTGGGCTGTACTATTGGAGGTTCTTGACACCCACCAAATAATCACCCCTTGTAAGCGATCCCAAGCCTGCATACAGGACATTATCAAATCCCGATTACCCGCGGAGCATCCTTTTCCCAACACTAATGCTTCTCGAGCCTGCGAGGCGTCGGTCAGAACTACTATGTTATTACACCCCCTCGCCCCAAGTGCCTCCAGAGCCCCTCGAATCGCCCACAACTCAGCTTTTATTGGTTAATCAACCTGACACGTGAAGGAAGCTGCGGCACACATCGAACCCTCAGTTGTAGATAGCACCCATGCATCTCCCGCTATCTCCATCTGTGAACTAAAGGACCCATCTGTCCACATGACAAATTGGTACTCCACCCCCCTATCTTGAGCTGTCATCGCCATCCTATGGTTTCGAACAAACTGTTCAGAGAGGAACACCCCTTGCCACACCACCGTCATGCAATTCAGAGTCTGTTTCTCAAAAATTTGCCGACATCTTGCTTTCCAAAGTTGCCACATTGCCATAGCTAGTGACTCGCCCGACACCCTGACCCCCCCTTCCATACCCACCTTTTAGTATTTCTAGTTGAAAGAAGTCGAGCCCAGTAACTTTCTTCATGCAGCCCCAAAACTCGCTAGCTTTGGGACAAAGCCAGAAAGCATGATCGATGTCCTCATCCGGTTACACCATGGGCATTCCCAAAATCCCAAACGAGTCCGATCCTTTAGCATGGTCGCAATCGGAAGAGCTCCATGTATTAGCTTCCACAAGAAGATATGGACTCGAGGTGGTACCCTCAATTGCCATAAATCAGCACCTCTCCACTTGGGTGTCTGGATCACCATCACATTGCACACCTCCCAGTGTATCAAGCATACGTACATACCTGGGACGCAATCCTGATACCTTGGAATACAGGTTTTGTATCCGAGACATCATTCGATTCCATCCTGATGATCGATGCCCCACGTTGTCTCCATTGTTTCCACAAGTCTAAAGCCACTCGGTATTTAGATCGTATCCACTGCGCCCCATTATGTGAAGCTGTTAAGATATACAGTAAATTGGCAATATCCTGTTGTAATTGCATATTCTTAAAACTCTGTACCTGTAACCCACCATAATCCTTATCCTGCGTGATAGTCTCCCAAGCTACCGGATGAAGTCGCCGCTCACCCCCTTTGTGTCCCCATAGGAAATTCCGACTCAGTCGGTCTAGTTGGTGTATCACACCCATAGGTAAACCCCCTATAGCCATACAATGAATGGGTATAGATGTCAGTACCGACTGCAGCATTACCACCCTACCCGCTTGAGACAACAGTTTGGCCTTCCACCCAGATAACCGAGACTCCATACGATTGAGCACCATCTGGTAGGCCCTATGAGGTACCCGCCGACCATTGCAAGGAACCCCAAGATGAATCCATGGTTCAGTGTCCTCCCTTATCCCCAAAGCATTCCCCACTCGCCTCTTCATCTTTATATTCACGCTTCGAGAATATTTCACGCTGGATTTTTGCGGGCTCACTCGTAGACACGTACTTTTGGCCACCTTCTCAAACACGGCAAGAAGGCCCCAAGCATCTAATTCCGTTGCCCGGGCAAAGAACATATAATCATCAGCATAGGCTAGTACCAGGATCCGAGTATCTCTTTGTAACAAACCCATCAATATCTCCCATATTGATTGATTTTTCCATTTCCCAATGAATGACTTGCGCTACCAACAGGAATAAATACGGTGATAAAGGATCTCCTTGCCTTAGATCACAACTCGAATGAAAACCCGGCATGTCTTCGCCATTAATTAACAAACTCAGAGTTGGTGATCTAATTAACACATTGCATAACCCAAGCTATCCAAATCCTATGGAATCCCATCTTGGAGAGAATTGTTTCCAAAGCATCCCACTGGATGCTATCATAGGCTTTGTCCAAGTCGGCTTTGATTGCCATCACCGCCCGACTCCGAGGGGCAACATGTAAGGAATGGAGGATCTCTTGTGCCAGCACCACATTGTCCCGAATCCGCCTCCCTGGTATGAAGGCATATTGTTCCTCCTTAATGATAGAAGGTATCAGAACCCTCAACCGATTAGACAATATCTTTGAGCTAAATTTATACCTTTGGTTGCACAGACTAATCGGTCTAAACTCGTTCGGCTTCGTAGGTGTGGGCTTCTTTACTGCAGTATCGTTCTATCTAGGAGGCATGCATCCCAACCGGAAAAGGTGCTGCACATCACGGGTAACATCTTCCCCGAAGAAACTCCAATACTCCTTGTAGAATTCTCCATTAAAGCCATCTGGTCCTGGAGATTTATTTTTCGGTGTGGCAAATACGACCCGCTGTGTCTCCCCCTCATCCGGTATCCATACTAGGAACTCATTCATGCACGTCGTGATAATACTCTGTATACTATCCAACAGTTGTAGTTGGAGTCCACCGTTGGCCGTCCACCGTTGTTGAAAGAATTCAATCAGAACCTCCTGGATTCGTCGTGGTTCAGTAACATCCTCATCTCCAATCCGCAAATACCTTATACGATTTTGGCTCCGACGCACTTTAGTGCACGTATGGTAGAAACAAGTATTCCGATCGCCTCCCCGCAACCATTGGATCAGGAATTTTTGCACCCAAAGAAGCTCCTATTGTTCCAGCGCCCATTCCAACTGTTCTTGGACCTGCTCCCTCTCAACTGATTCAACAGGATCTTGCATATCTCCATTCAGTTTCAAAAGCCGATCCCATAAAGAATCCACTAGTGAATGAATATTCCCAACTGAATGTTTATTCCAGTGCGATAGAGCCCTACGAATAAATGGCAAGTTGGCCTCACAGCTAGCACCCTGTATCCAGTGTTGTTTGATCTCCGGCACATAGTCTTTTCGATTAAACCAAAAATTATGGAATCTCCATGGAACCTGTGCAGGACGAGTATGTTGGAAAAATAAAGTTCTATTCTATTTGAATGCAATGGTTCATGGAGAGTTAACTAGCTAAGGATGGGAAGCTAAGGCTTTCTACAGAGATGCAAAATAAGGGAAAGAAGAGAAGGAGAATAAAAGACTTATCGAAAGAGATGGCCGAGGCTTGTGCTTGCACAATGCGCTAAAAACTAGATCGCCGCCGTAGGAGAGCTCGTGGGAACTCTCAGAGAACTCCAAAAATAATAGCTGCAAAACCGATCCGATGGCGAAATGGGTTGAGGATGATGAGCCGATCACGACCTCTTGTTGCTCCTCTGAGCAACAACAAGAGCTCGGTATTGAGAGGCATGTCGATCACGAACTAGAGTAGCACGAAGCGTCCTCAAGCAGCTCGTAGTGCACGGACTTGTGCAGCACCTTGTTGACTTCAAAGAGTTGAAGTAAACTTCAACTCCATGATGATGTAGTGCTGCACTTTACCTCACAATAGGAGCAACAACACCATGCTGCACTCCACCTTATAGAAATGATGAGCGGGTCCACCACAACAAAGTTGCAGAGAGAGAGAGGGAAAGGAAGTGGAAGAGAGATGATTTCTTCACTCTCTGAAGAGGGTTCGAGGCCCTCTATTTAAAGCCAACTCCCCATAAACGAACCCAAGATCTTCTCTCTAATTACACACGATCTCTTCCATGTACCACCCTCTGTTACACCCATACTCCGTGACGACCGGCTCCACCCGAAACCCTCTCAACAACCCAACATAAAAAAATCAAAACAACAAAATCTAAACTAAAGGGATAAGCCAGATCTAGTGGGTAGGGATTAAAACCATTCAAAAATATTGAATTCAAAATTCAAAACTAACAATCCCCCACATTAATGTTTTTAAATCTCAATAAAAAAAAATACAAAACAAAATTTGGAGTTCCATAGTAATGTGCAATCACTGAGGTGTCTTTCGACTTGAACGCCAGTTTAGAGATTGTCTGTAGGGTTTACTAACTGAGTAGTGACCTAAGTCTTGAACTGCTCAGTTTGGATAGTAGACCTAGTCAACAGGCAATTCACACATCCTTAAATCATCATTGAGTTCCTCTCTCGGTTGTGCTCATTCATGGCCATGAGCTCTCCCCAGTTTTAACAAGCGCTCTAGAGAATTGGCCCCGATTCTCATAAAGAGTGATCTGTATCTATACAATCCACTGGTATTCCAGCTCTCGATAGCATTAAGAGTCTATGACTCAGCCTCACAGCGATACAAAATGTATTACCACATCATAGGGAGGGGTAATATGCTTGGTAGCACTCCCACAAGTTCCTCGGATAACTTGTTGTCCCATTGAACCTCGTTCTTGGGATCTCCAGTCATGAAGGTTGGGTTATTGTTATCGGAAACTTATTCATTCTTAGGCCTCAGCCCCATCCCCCTCGATGTATTTAGAGCTAGCTCTCTTGCTAGTCCCTTAGTTAAGGGATCTACTAAGTTGTCTTTCGATCTTATATAGTCAACGATAATTATCCCTTCTTTTATCATCTGTCACACAGATTTATATCTACGACGAATATGTCGAGACTTTCCATTATAGGAATTGTTCTTGGCCCTCATTATAGCTGTTTGACTATCACAATGAATAAGAACAGCAGGAATAGGTTTTGGCCATAAAGTAATATCCATAAGAAAGTTCCTTAGCCATTCACCATCCTCACTAGTCTTATCTAGGGCTATGAACTTCGATTCCATAGTGGATCGGGCTATGCAGGTTTGCTTGGATGACTTCCAAGAAACTGCACCTCCTCCAAGGGTAAAACGTACCCGCTAGTGGATTTGGTTTTCGAAGAATCCGCAATCCAATTAGCATCGTTGTACCCCTCTAGGATAGCAGGATACCTACCAAAGAAAATACCATAATCTAAGATATGTTTTAAGTACCTCAGAACTCGAATTAAAGCATCTCAATGCTCCTTATTAGGGTTAATAGTGTATCTACTGAGTCTGCCTATCGCATAGGCAATATCGGGTCTCGTGCAGTTCATGATATACATAAGACTGCCAATTACCCTCGAATACTCAACTTGTGATACACTTAACCTTATGTTCTTCTTTAGGTGTACTGAAGGATCATATGGAGTTCTGGCAGGTCTACAGTCAAATTGACCAAACTTCCTAAGCATCTTCTCTATATAGTGGGACTGAGATAGAGCTATACAATTGGAATCTCTCAAAAATTTGATTCCTAAAATGACATCTGCAGCTCCTAACTCCTTCATATCAAAGTGCCTGCTTAGAAGGTTTTTGGTTTTCACCACAACTTCCAAGTTGGTTCCGAATATCAACATGTCATCTACATAAAGGCATATGATCACGTAAGTCTGACCACTGACCCTAGTGTAGATGCACTTATCTGATTCATTAATCGAGAACCCACTCGAAGTCAATACTTGGTCAAACTTTTCGTGCCACTGCTTTGGAGCCTGTTTGAGACCATAATGAGATTTATTTAGTTTACAAATTTTCTACTCTAAGCCTTGCACTATGAAGCCTTCTGGCTGATCCATATAGATCGCTTCCTCTAATTCACCATTCAGGAATGCAGTCTTTACATCCATCTGGTGAATCACAAGGCTATGGATAACGGCTATGGCTATAAGCACCCTAATGGATGTAATATGGGTCACAGGAGAGTAAGTGTCAAAGAAGTTCACTCTCTCTCGTTGCCTATAGCCCTTTGCTACTAACCTCGCCTTATATCTCTCTATAGATCCATCTGCCCTAAGCTTCTTCTTGAATATCCATTTACACCCAACAGTTTTGCAACCAGGAGGGAGCTCCACTAACTCCCAGGTGTCGTTTGATGTTATGGATTCAAGTTCACTGTTAACAGCTTCCTTCCAAAAGATGGAGTCAGCTGAGGTCATGGCTTCAACATAACTAGTTGGATCATCTTCCACTAGATAAGTGATGAAGTCAGGCCCAAAAGAAGTACTAGTCCAAGCTCGCTTACTCCTTCAAGGTTCGTTCTCTTCCTCGTCTGAAAAGTCAATCCTACACCTAGGAACAGACCTCTTGAGCGTGCTGGACTCTTGAGGCCTCTCAGACCTATCTTTATAAGACAACCGGTCTTCAAAGAACTCGGCTCCCTAGTCTCGATGATGGTATTATCATCTATATATGGGCTCTTAGAGTGGATTACTAAAAACCTATATGCACTGCTATTATGGGCATATCCTATGAACACAGAATCAACTGTTTTAGGACCTAGCTTGGTCCTCTTGGGGTTAGGTATGGATGCCCTCGCAAGACACCCCCACACTTTAAGATGTTTATAGGAAGGCTTCCTACCTCTCAAGATCTCATACGGTGTCCGCTCAGACTCCTTAAATGGGATCCTATTTAGAATATATGCTACAGAAAGTATAGCCTCCCCCCACAGGTTCGTAGGTACCCCTGAATTGATCATCATGGCATTGATCATGTCCTTTAAAGTCCTATTCTTCCTCTCAGCTACTCCATTAGACTGAGGGGAATATGGAGCAGTGGTTTGATGAATTACACCGTTGTCTTCACAGAACTTAGTGAAGTGTCCGGACTCATTTTCACCCCCTCTGTCCGACCTAAGGACTTTGATTCTTTTCCCTAACTGATTTTCCATCTCAGACTTGTAGGATATATAAACTTGGTCAAACTCTCATCCTTACTCTTAAGGAGAAATATTGAACAATGTCAAGAACAATCATCGATAAAAGTGATGAAATATTTGTTCCCTCCTCTCGTAGTGTAACCCTTAAGGTCGCACACGTCTGAGTGGATTAAGTCTAGGATTTCTAGGCTACGCTCTACATTCTTAAAAGGTTTCTTGACATATTTTGCCTCTACACATATGCCACACTTTCCATCCGAGAATGGAATACATTTAGATACGCTACCTAAATTAACTAACCTTTTAAGTGATTTAGAGTTAACGTGTCCTAGTCTAGCATGCCACAGATCAAAAGACTCAGATAAATAAGCAAAAGATGAAGCTTTATTATCATTAACGAAAGAGGTTACATACAACTTAAATAAGCCCTCATCAAGGTAACCCTTTCCCAAAAAAGACACTCCCTTAGTCAGGACAAATTTGTCCGACTCAAATACAAGCTTGTAACCCTTCTTGCTCAGCATCGCTCCGAAGACCAGATTCTTCCGAATGTTTGGGACATGCAACACCTCCTTCAGAGTCAGAAGATTTCCAGAGGTGAGCTTCATAATCACGTTCCCTTTTCCAGCGACTCGAGCAACCGAGGAGTTCATCATGTACAGTGATTCTCCTTCTACCGCAGGTGTGTAAGTAGAAAATGAGCTCTTCGACCCGCAGATATGCCGAGTAGCTCCCGTATCCACCCACCAGTCTGCAAGGTTGCTGACTAGATTGACCTCCATCACCACTGCCAAGAAGTAGCCGCTCTGGGCCACGTTCGCCTCGGACTTGTTCTTCAACCGATTAGCTGCATTGAAGTGGCACTCCCTAGCCAGGTGACCTGGCTTGCCGCACACGAAGCAGTCTCCCTTCAGCTTCTTTTTGAATTGGGGCTTGGATAGCTTGTTCTTCTCGAATGGCTTGGGAGCTTGAACCTTCTTATTGGAAAACTTTCCCTCCATGAGGTTGGCCTTGCCCTTTATCATATAGGCTCACTCCCTTTGCTCCGACACTCGGTTGTCCTCCTCTATACGGATTCGGACAATGAGATCTTCTAGGGTCATCTTCTTCCTCTTGTGCTTCAAACTATTCTTGTACTCCTTCCACGAGGGAGGCAACTTCTCGATGATAGTTGCCACTTGGAATCCCTCGCAGATATTGTAGCTCTCTTTGAGGACCTCATGGATGATAATCTGTATTTCCTCTAGTTGGGAGACCACAGACTTCCCATCTTCCATCTTGAACTCCAGGAACTTCCCGACCACAAACTTCTTTGAACCGGCATCCTCTATGGCATACTTCTTCTCTAAGGAGTTTCACAGATCCTTGGTGGAATTGCAGGTGAAGTACACATCATAATGGTCGGGAACTAGACAGTTAAGGATATAATTCCTACACAGGTAGTCCTGCCTCTCCCAGGAGTCTATATCGGACTGTTCGAGGAACCATCGATCCAGTAGAAAGATTAGGCTTCTCTAAGCTAATGAGATCGACAACCTTAAGAGCAGTCAGATAGAACCAAAGTTTCATCTGCCATCGCTTAAAGTTTTTACCGTTGAAAGGTTCAGGCTTCTCACTGGACTTACTAGGTTTCCTCTCCATCTCAGTCGTCATCTAGGAAGAATCCCTTTTGACTTTTCAAAAGTTTGACGGCCAGGTCAGCTCCAGGAAGGAGGTGGAGCACTTGGCTCGCTTAAATATCAGGCTTCCTAGGGCAATTTAATACTGGTTTGTCAAGCTTTCCTTGACACCGTCAAACTTAAGAAATTTCAAAGAAAATCTAACAGGTGACAAGAGACTAGATCTAAATACTCTCGAATAGGGACTAGATCTAATCAGAATAAAAGAGAATAAAACACACAAATAATATCTAGTTTTCAGATTATTGGAAAAATAGAGTTCTATTCTATTAGCATGCAATGGTTCATGGAGAGTTAACTAGCTAAGGATGGGAAGCTAAGGCTTTCTACAGAGATGCAAAATAAGGGAAAGAAGAGAAGGAGAATAAAAGACTTATCGAAAGAGATGAGCCGAGGCTTGTGCTTGCACAATGCCCTTAATACTAGATCGCCGCCGTAGGATGGTGCTTCCGGCCTCCGACGATAAGCCCCCAGGGTACAACGACTTCAAGCTTCTCCGCACCAAGGAGAGCTCATGGCCGGGAACTCTCAGAGAACTCCAAAAATAATAGCTGCAAAACTGATCCAATGGTGAAATGGGTTGAGGATGATGAGCCGATCACGACCCCTTGTTGCTCCTCTGAGCAACAACAAGAGCTCGGTCTTGAGAGGCACATTGATCACGAACTAGAGTAGCACGAAGCGTCCTCGAGCAGCTCGTAGTGCACGGACTTGTGCAACACCTTGTTGACTTCAAAGAGTTGAAGTAAACTTCAACTCGATGATGATGTAGTGCTGTACTTCGCCTCACAATTGGAGCAACAACACCTTGCTGCACTCCACCTTATAGAAATGATGAGCGGGTCCACCACAACAAAGTTGCAGAGAGAGAGGGAAAGGAAGTGGAAGAGAGATGATATATTCACTCTCTGCAGAGGGTTCGAGGCCCTCTATTTAAAGCCAACTCCCCATAACCGAACCCAAGATCTCCTCTCTAATTACCCACGATCTCTTCCATGTACCACCCTCTGTTACACCCATACTCCGTGACGACTGGCTCCACCCGAAACCCTCTCAACAACCCAACAGAAAAAAATCAAAACAACAAAATCCAAACTAAAGGGATAAGCCAGATCTAGTGGGTTGGGATTAAAACCATTCAAAAATATTGAATTCAAAATTAAAAACTAACAATTTGTTGGCCGTAGACACCAGAACAGGGGAGTGATCTGATGCACATTGTGGGAGATGATTGACCGCAGTGTCATCAATCATCATGGTCCACCGATCATTTACAAAACACCTATCATGCCTCTCCCAAATTCGAGCTGCTCCTTGCCGATTATTACACCAGGTGTAGGCATCCCCTAAATGATGAGGATCTCTCAACCCGCAAACATGAAGCGTCTCTAAAAAAACTTGAGTACTTCTCGACCAATGGAATGGTCGGCCCCCTTGCTTGTCTTCCGGGGTTAGAACACAGTTGTAATCCCCTAGTAAACACCAAGGAAAATTCCACTGCCCAAGTACTTGCATTTCAGACCATAATGTTTGACTTTCCTGTGCCGAATTGCTTGCATAAATGACGGAGACGATCACGGGGGACAACTGAGGTCGTGTCAACACAAGGTGCATAACTTGTTTTTGGCGAGTAAGAGGAGTGACTAAACCAATCTCCCAGTGCCACATGCAGACAATACCCCCAGATCGCCCATTAGAAGGTATACAGGCCACTTCAAACTGCCCGTGAAAAATGGATTGCACCCGATGCAGATGCGTCGCCCGCAAGTGGCTTTCCACTAATAGGACCAAGTCTGGCCGAGATTGCCGTATTAATAGCTTAATATGCCCAATTGCCGCCGGTCGTAACAGACCTCGACAGTTCCAAAAGAGAACTTTCATTTAGGAAGTGAGGATAGAATGGACGTAGGGAGACATGCTCCCTTACCAGACTTCTTCAAACTGTGTACCTTCAAAGCAAGCCTCTCCTTACGACGTACCAATTGATGGCCTCGATGCCCTCCCAGCCCATGGACTCGCACTCTAGGCCTAAACTCCTCACCCATCCCACCTCCCTCCCCAGTCTCACTCTCGTCCTCCAGGATCTCAACCTCTGCTCGATCTGCCTCAGCGAGAAAGCCACAAGCCGTTTCAACTGCCTCCGAGTGAATATCCTCCAACTGCCTATTACTTGGACCCACATTGCCACAAGTCCCGAATGAGAATCCCGACGGCAATTCCGGAGACCCAGGAGGCAGGAGCCCCTCCTCTCTGACCACTTCCGCACACTTCATCGCACCCTCCTCATCCCCACAAGCCTCACTCGAAGCCTCCACGCCTGGTTCCCTCCTGCGCAGTGCCACCTTCGCATCTGGACCACTATCTTTCAACATGCTCCCACGTCGTATTGAATCTGAACCATCTATAACCATATCCGCCATCTGATCATCATGCAAGGCCGGAGTAGATCTTTCAACATCGGCACTTGCCCTTGGTGCTGGATCTCCCGACTCCTCCCGGTCACCGACCAAAGGTTGATACCGAGACCCCAAGTGGATTGTGGGACCCCCCATCGAGCCTCTCATTGGTCCCGACCTTTGCAACACCTGACGACCCTCGGGGGCTGAATCTTTTCTTGGTAAATTGTTTGTGTGACGTGGAGCCATAGGGGCCACACATTTGCCTTCCCGTCGCTCCACTGCCATTGTCCCTCCGCACTCACCACGCCGCCGGTCACCAGCCGGCCTCCTCTGCCTGTGCTCCACTACCATCCATGGCCCAAGAACAGAGTCCCCAACCCTGGAGTCCACCACGCTCTTCTCGCGAGAAGACTCCGTTGGCCCCTTTACCCTGTTCTCTACCCCACTCGCGGCTCCATCTGGGACAAAACCTGCACCCTGGCCCATCGGCTCCTCAGCGACACCACTCCTCTACACCACCCCCCCTTCCCCCTCCTCTCCCGGTTGGGCACATCTGAATTGTATGACCAACCCTTCCGCATCTAAAGCATACCTTCGGGAGATTCTCATACACAAATGGTTGGTAGAAACGCACCTGATCATCCGTCGTTCCGACATTTGTTCCCGGCGGGAGACTCCGTGTGAGGTCCACTTCGACAAAGACTCTAACAAACAGTCCTCTCGACCCCTCTATAGACCTCTGATCTACCCGAATCGGTCGATCAGCTACTGCCGCGATATCCATTACCAAATCTACATCAAAACAATCCACTAGCAAGCCCGGAAATCTGATCCACACCGGAGTCCGGTCGATGGTCTCGTTCACCGGTTGAAAGAAAGGAGTCCATTTTTTAAGGATGAGAACCCTGCCATCAAACACCCAAGGGCTTCCTTCCCATACATCTAATAGATCCTCCTCCAATTCGAACCTGAAACAAAAGAATCCATTGGGGAGATCCATGATTTGCACCTTAACGGTGCACAGCCACCGCTGAGCAACTCTCGTCCGCAACATATCCATAGGCATCTTCGGCGCAAGAAATTTACCAACGCTTGCTTCCACCACATCTGGGACGCTTGGAGTCTTGCCGGATCAAGCACCACCAATCCACCGACTAATTCCCCCATCCTGGCACGATGAGAGGCATCGAACCTTCCTACCCATTGGCCAGCGCGCCTATTTGTCGCCGCCACGAGGTAACTCGGCCTAGAGCCACCTGACCCTCCCGGGTCTTCACCATTCACCGCCGTAGAAGGGCGTCGTGGAGCTGGAGAGGCGTTCCTTTCTGGTTCCATTTAGACTCAGGACATAAGACTGAACTTCATTTGTATGCAACTCAAATACTTATCTTAAATGGAAGAAAACCTTCACTCTTCAGGCTCAGAAGTCTATATCAAATGGGTTAGTGAGAGAAAACATAACGAAAAAATCTCTTCCGTCTGGCTCGTATTGCTCGTCAAAACAACTGTATCAACCAAATTAAAATGGAGTAGGGTGAAAATGTCATTGACCCAGATCAGATCAGATAAAATCCAGTTCTGTTTGTCACTTTCTGATCTTTACTCTTCTAAGATCATATTGTACTAGTTGCACTCTCATAGCCCTGAACTTTTTGACCATCCCTAAGCAGAATCACCTGATTAAGGCCGATCGATTAATGATGTTTAGAATTTTATAATGCAATATTAGAGAATGTTTTGCGGATAATTGTCCATCCATTGAAAAAGTAAATCGATTATTGTCAACAATATATATAAGGCACTTATTCCCTTCATGAAGATTCCTTTAGTTATAGCCCTTTTTTTTTTTTTTTGAGAACCCCTCCAAGAGGAGGGAGGGTTAGGCAGCCCCCAACCAGTTAAAAAGCACTAAAATCACAGGAAAATACGGTTACAAAATCGCTTCCCTCTACCGAGAACTTCTTCAGCCAAGACACAATCCAAATCTTGAAGGTAGCGACGACGGCTCTCCTTAGCTCTTCATTCGTAGCCGTCTTCTGGTGAAAGATCCTCCTATTCCGTTCAATCCAAATGGTCCAAAGAATGCTCATAGCCAGAATATCCCAATGACTCCGCAGCTCCTTCTTAATCTCTCTTCGCCTCCAGGACTGCCAAAGAGCCCATAGGTTCCAAGGGTGAGAGTTAATACCCCTGATCTCTTCGAAATGTACCCAGATCCTCTTAGCCGTTGGACATTCCAGCAAAAGATGAGAAGAGGATTCCTCAACTCTATTGCAGAAGGTGTAGGAAGAGTCTGTAATCTGAGGATTATGCCTCTTCATAAGGTTGACCTTTGTCAAAATCTTATTCCTCGAAGCTATGAGAGAAAAAATCTTGACCTTCGACGGAGCTTGGACTTCCAGATAGATATTGACGGCAAAAATCTCTCAACTGTAGGAAACAGCTTCTTGTAAAAGGATTTAACCAAAAAGACCCCAGAAGGGTGCCATTTCCACCTTGTGCAATTCGCTTGTTGTCTGACAATGACGGCTGAGAGGATATTCATAAGATCATCCTGCTGAACACGTAACGCCGGGGAGAGGAGGGAGGAGAACTGGATATTCCATCTGACGCCCGCATTAAAGATCGTAATCATCGAGTGGACGGAAGCATGTTGACGCCTGGAGATCAAGAATAGGTCTGGAAAAAGAACCTTCAGCTTGACATTGCCGATCCAAGTATCCTCTCAGAATTTCACTCCTCTGCCGTCACCAAGAGAGATAATGCACCCCTGCTTGTAAAGGTCACGGATCTTGACCACTCCTCTCTAGAAAATGCGAGATCCGACCTGAAGTCCTGCCGTGTGAGCTGATCAGGGAGAATCTCCTGAAATATTTAGCCAAAATAATCTGTCTCCAAGAGCCTCCAGCCTCATTCTGCAGTTCCACCACCATTTACCAAGCAAGGAAATATTAAAGCGCCTCAGGTCAAGAACCCCTTAACCGCCATTGACCTTGGGAAGACAGACTTGGTCCCATCTCATCAGATTGTAAGCTCCTCCCGATCCTCCTACCCCTTTCCAAAGAAAGGTTCTACGGATCTTGTCAATTCTCTCTATAACCCAAGTAGGAAAATAAAAATAGGCCAGATAGAAGACTGGAATTGCGGATAGAACCACATTCACTAGGGTCAGTCGACCGCCCAGAGAGAGAAACTTACCTTGCCAGCCTTCCAGTCTCTTCTCAATCTTCTGGATGAGTTTCTCCTAGTCTTCCCGCCTCAAGGACTTATCGCTGATCGGAATACCCAAATATTTCTTTGGCAAAACCGCTTCTCTGCAATTGAGCATTTTGGCAAAGCTCTCTCCCAGAACTTCTGATCCACCTATATGATAAAGATTACTCTTCTAGAAGTTGATCTTGAGACCCGAGGAAAGTTCTAATCCGTAAAACAGAATCTTCAAGGATACCAGCTGAAGGGGGCAAGATTCAGAGAATAGAAGAGAATCATCCGCGTAGTGCAAGTTAGAGGTACTCTATCCCGAACCACCGATCCTTTCACTATTCTCGCCGAATTCACTCTCTGAATCAAGGCGTCAAAAGCATCTACCACTAGAATGAAGAGATAGGGAGATAGAGGACAACCTTGCTTGAGACCTCGGTAGACCTTGAATTTCTTTCCCTGAGAGCCATTAATGAGGCAAGCAATCTTTGACGAGGATAGGATCTTCTCAATCCAGTATAGCCATTTTGGAGAGAAACCTTTAGCTCGCATCAGCTCCAATAGAAAGTTCCAATGGATCTGTTCAAAACCTCTCTCAAAGTCAATCTTCAGAAGAATACCCTCTTCCCCTCTCTCTCGAAGGTGGAAAATAGTCTCTTGGGCTGCCGTCACACTGTCCAGGATCATTCTCCCTTTGATGAATGTCGTTTGAGATGGAGAGACCAAATGTCTTATGTGACGAGCCAACCTGTTTGCTAACACTTTCGTAATGACCTTGTATAGGCAGTTAGCAAGACTAATAAGCCTAAAATCCCGAAAGGATTCCGCCCCATCTTTCTTAGGGATTAAGACAATCCAAGAGTAGTTCAGATAATGAATACGGGAATTACCTCGAAAGAAGTCACCAAGCATCCTGCAAAGGTCCTCCTTGATGATATCCCAGAATCTCTAAAAAAACCCCATCGGGAATCCATCCGGCCTTGGGGCTCCATCCTCCTTGGAGTCAAAAACCGCTCGTTTGAACTCCTCCTCTATGAAATCCTTTTTAAGCGGCGAATCTGAACCAATGTGAGGGAAGGACAAGTGGTCCCAATCCAGCTTCAAGTCTGACGTCGACCCCGGCCTGAAGGAATCCTTAAAAAAATATGTCGATGCAAGGTTGATGTCTCGGGTAGAAGAGAGAGAATCTCCTTCATAGACAAGGGATGAGATGAAATTCCTCCTCCTTCGTCCTATAGCCACCTGGTGGAAGTAAGGGGAATTCGAGTCTCCCAGCTTAACCCACTGCTCTCTTGAACGATGTTTCCACATTATCTCCTCCTTTCTGAGGATCTCGCCAAGGGACAGATTCTTCTGCTCCATATCCTCCTTCTCTGACGGTGATAGTGGGGACAACTCATTGCGGATCTCCAGCGCTTGGATACTAGCTAAAAGAGAGGTCTTTTGGCGAGTAACATTACCAAAATGATCTCTAATCCAAGAGATGAGTTTCTTCTTAACGAAACAGAGCTTGTTAGCCATGTTGAGGGAAGCATCTGCAAGGACTCCGGCCTCATTCCACCAACCTGCAAGGCGCTCAGAGAACCCTTCTTCCAACATCCACATCAACTCGAAACGGAATGGAGGTCTTATGGTCGGTAGAGCTCCCGTGGACAGGAGGAGGGAGGCATGATCCGAAAGACACGCTGCCATACTAAGCTGACTGCAGTCGGGATAAAGAAATTCAAAATCTGTCGACACTAGGATGCGATCTAGCCTCGCCAGAATGGGAACTTTCCTTCTATTGGTCCAGGTGAAGCTCCTACCTGATAGGGGGAGGTCTATCATATCTTCTCTCCTAATGAAGTTGGGGAAGGCCCTCATAGCTTGTCGATCCCCTTCACTGCCTAGATGCTCTTCAGCCGACTTGGAGATGTTGAAATCTCCTACCACCACCCACGGTCCCTAGAAGGTTAATTTCATGGAGGAAAGCTCACTCCAGAAGTCTTGGCCCAACCTGTGGTCTGTTGGCCCGTGAACCGACGTTATCATCCACTTGTTACCATCAGCTCTGTTCCTCAACACTAGCGAAAGGGAGAAGACTCCCACTATAACATTATCCAAGATGAAATTGTCGTCACTATAGCCTACCAGAATACCTCCTGCCGAGCCCATCGCATCTTTACTCTCCCACTTGTCAATCTTCCTCGTGCTAACCGATCTGAAGAAATGGCTGGTAGGTTTCTCCCTCTTGGACTCCTGGATACAGATGACATCTACCTTGTGAATAGAGGCGAAGGTGCTCAACGCTCGTCTTTTCTCCGGTTTCCCCAATCCTCTAAAGTTCCAAGATAAAATCTGCATAAGAAAACAACACCGAACACCAACAAGTGAAAGGATAGATCAAGAGGCAATACTTTTAGCACGCTGGGCCTCAAGGTTTCTAACACTTTCCAGAAAGAAGCGGGATCCATCTAGCTCAGGGGGGGTAATAAAACTGCACCTCCTGGCGATATCCAAAATATCATCGTCTTCCAAAAGAGACAGGGGGAGAGCAACCGAAGGATCAGAAACATCTAACTCTAGGAGACGGAGTTTCAAACGAAGGACGGCCTGTTCCAACGCCGGATCTGCCGCAGGATTCTTTAGCAACTGCCTGAAACTTCTTCGTTAGGAAGTAGGAACCTCCTGAGTTGGATGAAGAGGCAAAAATTTCTTCGGTCTCGCTTCTCCCGCCGCTACCTCTCGTGGGCCCCTACCATCCACCAGAGAGGAAGAGTCGTCAGCACATGAAGCATCCTCTCCCGTAATAGGTGTAATCACTTCAACTAAGCTGGGGGTGGGCTCCAACCCCACATCTCCCTGGTCCCCATTATAGGTGCCCTCCTCAATATCCAAAAAAGGGTTATAGGCTGGAGCTTCCGTGGCAGCAATACCTCGGTCGGATCCGATAAAATCAAAATTCGAAAAGTGGTCCCCTGTGAATAAATCTCACCGCAAAAGGGAAGGCCCCGAGGAATCCCAAAGAAATTGCTGCGAAGATGGCGTACCTCCCGAGATAGCACCGCCGAAATCGGGAAGTCCCCGAGGAGGTCTCGATCCGCCGGTGTCAGTAGCCCAACCTCTCTTGCCCGAGAGTATGGTCGGAGTTCCGACGGTCTCCACCTGACGAGCCGATGCAGGTAGAGGCCGCACGGAAGGCTGATGAATTCTAAACCCCGACGGAGGAGGGGGGATCACCGGAGGTCTGAAACCTGGAGGGATGACTAGAAAAGAGCAATCCGGAATGCTAGTATCTGCCTGGATTGGGAGACCCAGGGGAAGAGGCGGGAGATCAGAGCAGTCCCCTAGCACCTGGTATTGTAAACGTACCTCGAAGATACCTGCCCCATGAGGCAGCCTCACCAAAGGAGGGATCAAAATAGGATCATAGCACAGAACGTTCGCCTGGCAGAATAGGCGATGGCTGATATGGGGGAATACATTAAAGAATTCCCGTATAACTGCATAAGGGCTTAGGAGCTCCCCGATGACATCTTCCTCCCAGAGATCAAAAGGAAGGTCATAGATGGAGACCCTAACCACAGTCCTCCGCTGGTGAGCCACCGCCCCCCTGAGCGTGTCCCAGTGCGAGAAGGTCACCGAGATCCCCCCCAGGTCTCTGAGACCTCTGAGCACCTCTATCTCCAAGAGGTGAGTCATTGAAAATTCGACAAGGAATTCCCCCGATCGGATCTCCTGCGCCGGCCAAGACCAAGAACCCTGCTACGCCGATCGAAGGTACCCTGAGAGTTCCTGCCCAGAGATGACTCTCCTCGAGACCCTGCAAAGCCCTGAGCGCGCTAGGGTTTCACGCTGGGTACCCCCCTGATCTCTCGGGCGGATGGGGATGCAAGGGATCTCCGGCTGCCGCAAGGACGAGGTTCTAGAGCGCTCAGATCGAACCGGCTGGACGGAGCTCAAAGACCTCGACATAGGGCACCGATAGGAAGTAAGCCCTAATCTCTTGCAGTGAAAGCAGACCAGGGCGTTTTGGCACGACTCAATGTTGTGATCTCGCTCCCCGCATCGGAAGCAGCGGAGAAGAAATGTCGGGGGATTCTCGCCGGTCCGGAAGGGGGAGGAGGCTTACGAGCCACCTCCGCGTAGGAAAGGGGCGATGAAGCAGCAGCCTGTGAGGGACGGATGGGGTTTGGGATATTGGGGATCTCACCCCCAAGACACCTATCTCGAGAACGATGGGATCCATCAATACCCACACTGCCGATCCGTCTCCCACCAGTCCTGTCCAAACGTTGCCGCCCTCTCCCTCTCCCTCTCCCTCCAGCCATCGCCCAAAGCCTCCAGTTTTTTGAATGTTTGAAAAGGCAAACTTGGTCAGTTATAACCCTTACTGGGTGTGCTTCTGCTCTCCCTCGACACATGATATGCAGTGTGAAAGCAGCACAAATATGTTGTCACACACACACCCCCCCAAAAGACTCAACCACACCCAATCTTAATCATAATCCATTGGTATAAGCAGGAGTGGCTTGTACGACTTTCTAAGATGACACCATGTTCCAATTGAAGAATGTTAAACATATATATAATTAAATTACTGTCATCAACCTTCTTGGTATATCGAATTGTAACTTCGCTAATGTGATCAAGAGTATATCAACAATTTACCCAAAAATTTGACAAAGTTTTTCAAGCATTTTGTTGTCCTGAGAAAGCTAGTAACAGATGTTTCTTACCTATATTCTGATGATATGGGTGGTGGTATATTGATCTGCGCATCCGTGACAAATTTTCATCTCGGATTTCAGCTCAACCACCACTTTCAACATAGAAATTTTGGCAACCAGTTCACTGATTTTTTTAAAAAAACTGTACACATAAGCAACGGTCTTAGACCGTCTTTTTCTGAAGAATAATTTTTTTAAAAAAACTAGCATCAGTTTATACGACGGTCTATGACCGCCATTTACTGAAAAATAATAATTTTATAATAAATTATTTTTAGATATACAACAGTTTATGACCGTCGTTTACTATGTAAACGACAAGATTAAACCATCGTTTAATTCAAAGCTCGTCGTTAATAACGACGGTTTACTATGACGGTTATAGACCGTCGTATAATAACAATGGTCATAGACCGTTGTATAACAAAAATGACATGCTCAGAATCGACGAACATGACGATGTGTTATAACCGTCGTTAATTATTATTAATGACGGTCCAAGACCGTTGGTTTCGGTTTTCGACAGTTTTGGTGCAGTGTGTGTTTTCGATCACTCTTTCCTTTAATGGTTTCCACGATTGATGATACTCGTCCAGATCGGGTGCCGTGGTGGTTTCATAATTTTTGGCTTCATCGTGAGGATTGTAAACCAATGATTCAACTATTGGAATAAAATCCTTTTATCAAAGTAACAGTGGAAGCAAAAAATAGATCTGAGAATCTCATATTGTATGTTTTATTATAATTAATTTCACAAAACAATCTACATGCAAATCTATGATCCTAGCATATATACGGACACTCTAGAGGCATACTACGATCTACAAAAGATATATGCATGCATCTAGTTAGGTGTTAAAATCATCATAATTAGTGGATCTTAAATCCAAAGAGAACGGAACGATGGTTGATGATGAGCTGCACGTGAATTGAGAGGAAAGCTGTCGGATAGCACCTTGTCCTTTGCGAATGGAGGAATCATCGAAGTCTTATCTCTGAGTGCAAGGACTACAAGCCGACGGATGATCACGTTGCGAAGATGATGACGCTTCGAAGCCTTCTCTTTTCTTTCTCTCTTCTTCTTCCTTCTCCTTTCTTTCCTCCTTTCTTCCACTTTCTTCTTCCTCTTCTTCTTGGACGAAGCCACAAAGAGGAGAGAGCGGTAAGGGGCAGGATTTCCAAGGAGAGGGGAAAGGCTAGTGACAGTCTCCTCTCTTCCTTTTCTTCTTATAGGGCCGAGCCCCTAGGATGTTCCGGCACTTGACGAAGGCAGACTTCGAGTGTCCAATTAGGTCTGGGATGATTAGCGCCAGTCTAGAAGCAATGACCTTGGCCACCGCTTTATATATGTAGTTCGACAGGCTAATCGGGTATAAATCCCTAATATAGTGTAACATCCGCCCCAAATACACAAGATATTGTCCGCTTTACCCGTGCCCGCACGAGAACTTCCTAGGGGGTCACCCATCCTGGTACTACTCTCGCCCGAGCACGCTTAACTACGGAGTTCTTACGAAATTCGTAGCGGCGCACGGTTTTAAAACGCGTCTTCTATGTTTGGGAAGGAAAATTATATAAGTAGCTCAGGATCTCCTTCTCTCCAAGCGATGTGGGGCTAACTCGTGGCCTTGTACACCTCACCTTACCTCATCCATCTTGGCATCCCAGCCTCAGGAGTCTTGGGTATTGGCTATTGGCCTATTGGATCTTGATCGTCATAATCCACCCCCCTTAGGGCTACACGTCCTCGTGTAGGGTTAGACCCCCATTGCGAGGAGAACTGGCTCTGATAGCATTTTGTAACATCTGCCCCAAACAAACAAGATATTGTCCATTTTACCCGTGCCCGCACAAGAACTTCCCAGGGGGTCACCCATCTTGGTACTACTCTCGCCCGAGCACGCTTAACTACGGAGTTCTTACAAAATCCATAGTGGCGCACGGTTTAAAAACGCATTTTCTATGTTTGGGAGGGGAAATTATATAAGCAGCTCAGGATCTCCTTCTCTTCAAGCGATGTGGGGCTAACTCGTGGCCTTGTACACCTCACCTTATCCATCTTGGCATCCCAGCCTCAGGAGGCTTGGCTCTTGGCTATTGGCCTATTGGATATTGGTCGTCACATAGAGTTTGCTCCCTCCCTCTTCAGAATGAGGACAATCCACGAGTGGTATGAGACTCTTAAGGTTCACCTTCCCCGCAAAGAAGTCTGAGAGGAATCGCAAAAGGTTAGGCTTTAGAGTCTCCCAGTACCTCTGGAAGAAAAGGAATGGAAAGCCGTCCAATCCTAGTGCCCCGTCCGGCGACTGGTCGAAGAATGCCCGATGGAATTCATCTTCTGCAAATGATTTGATAAGAGGCTCTGAGTTGGACACATGGCTGAAAGGCAGATTTTCCCAATTCGAAGGCAAAGGGTAGAGCATGTCTTTGTCAAACTCCCGCTTGAAGAATTTGGTAGTAGCTCTGATGATCCCCCACTGGTCACCAAAGGACACCTCCCCAATGGTCAGGATGGATATAAGATTCCTATACCGATGCCCATTTGCGATGCTGTGAAAGTACGAGGTATTCTGGTCCCCCTCAACCACCCATCGATCCCTCGATTGCTGCTTCCATATCACCTCTTCCAAGTGCAAAAGATCCATGAGTTTGATAGAGAGGCTCTCTCTCAAATCTCGCTCTGGTCGATCAAGGGGCCTAAGTTCCTATCGAATCTCGATCTCCCTGATATGATCCAGAAGCTCCGTCTTCCGTCTCCAAAGGTTGCCGAAATGGTCTGAAGACTATTGTATAAGCTCCCCGTTAGGAATCGTAGCTTCGAGGCTATGTTTAGGGTTGAGTTATGGAAGAACAGTGCGGCCGCCCACCAGGCCGCAACCTTGTTATCGAACCCCTCCTGAAGGGTCCATATCTTCTCAAAGCGGAAGGGCGGACGGATTCTATCCCCTTCACTAGTATCGAGGAGTACCGGAACATAGCCACAGAGGAAGGAGGTTAGAGCTACCATTAAGGAGAGGGAGAAAAGGGATTCCCATTCCGCTGAGACGAGGAATCTATCTAGCCTAGCAAAAATTGGCTGCTCTCTCTTATTCGACAATGTAAAAGCCCTTCCCCCCATCAACAAGTCAATCAGCCCATGGTTAGCGATGAAGAAAGAGAATGACTCAATCTCCTAGCGACTCCCCTGATTTATACTCCTCTCCCCAAAGAATCTGGTTGTATTGAAGTCTCCATTGAGGACCCAGGTGCCCGAGAAGGTCGAGTGAACAGCTCTGAGCTCCTACCGGAATTTAAAAGCTAGACGGTGGGGGGGGGGGGGGGGGGGCGTAGACCGAGGTCACTATCCAGGTCCAATCATCCGATTTGTTATGTAGGGAGACCAAGAGAGAGAAGTCTCTATAGAGGCAGACTAAGATGGTGTAATGGAAATTGTCCCACCCGATGATGATGCCTCCCACCATCCCAATGGAACCACAGGACTCCAAAGAGTTGATCCTGTGATTGCTCAGGGAGCGGAGGAAGCACTTTAAAGGATCCTGTGATTGCTCATGTTAGCAGATCACGTCCGCATTGTGCATAGACGCAAAAAAGTCTAGCCGCATGCCGCTTCGAGGATCCACCAAGACCACGCACATTCCACAAAATAATCTTCATCAGACAAGAGGGGGGAGATCAACAAAAGTCTAAGCAAGGCCAAAACTCAAGACTTCAAACATGTCCGTCCAGATGCCGGAGGGCATCGACAAAACGCCTTGTCCCAACTGGGTTACATGAAGGGCCAGAGAGTGGGAGTAATTCGTAGTCAGACACTAGCTTCAAAATGATCTAGTGCTCCAAAAAGTTAGTCGGCAGGGGAAGAGCGGCCGATCTACCTTCTCTATCACCTTTCCCCCAGGAAATCCACCTTGGAGAGGTTCCCCTCCTCTATCTTCCACAAAAACTACCGCGAGCTGCTCTTGACCGCCTGGAGAGGGTCTTCTAAGCGAGCAACATGAGTCATCATCCTGGACTCTAGAGCCTCCAGAGTCACTCCCTGATTGCAATAGTCAACCGATCATCAGTGGTGGAGGTGGTTGTACCCAATATCATGGCGACCAAGGAAGATTCCTCAAAAGAGGGCATAGGGGTAATGGTATAGAACAAATTTGTTCTCAGGAATCTTGTTGGGCCATGTAAGTCATCCGAGGAATCTTCGAGATCAATGAGGGGGACCTGTGGTACCGAGCGATGGATAAGCGAAGGAATAAAATCCAAAGGGGGAGAGAATAAATGAAAATCACAATTCTCATAGGATCCTACTAGGAATGCCAAATCATCAGGCGGAGGGGACATACCATCCCGCGGGTAGGCGGACCTGGGAGGTGGCATAGAAGCGACCCTGGCTCCAGTCGAGCCCAAGGAGACGGCCATGGGTTCTGGCTGTTCAACCCCCTGCACCTGTTGAGGGGACTCTGGCCGCTGTCGAGGTATCGCTAGGGACTGCCGAAACTACCAAAACTGTCGAAATCATCAAAATCGCCAAAACTGTTGAAACCGTCGAAACCGCCGAAACCGATCGAAACTGTCGAAACCGCCTAAACCACCATCAGAACTCACGGGCTTCCACCCTCAGGGTCTGAAGCAAAGTAGGGAGTAGGGAGATAGAGTGCACCTTTTGCATTCATTCCACCTCTCTCACTTGCCGCCGGACTTCATTGCTGGACTTTGGGTCGCCCAGACATCCGGTAATGGTGTGGCAGATCATTGGCCCACCAGAGGGAGGTAGCAGTAAAGCAGGCTCCGTTGGTCCCGGCCGATCTCCTTCTCTAGGGACTCGTGCGGGGACGACCTTGAATCGCCTTGGCAGCGAGATGAATTGGTCCAAATGACCCAGGGCGACGAGGTCCTCTAAGTGATTCCTCATATCTCAGCAGCGATTGGTGTGGTGCCCGACACCTCTGTGGAATGTACATCGTCGGGTGTTATCGGTGGAGCCGGGCTCGCCCTGCTGAAGGGGAGGAGGGTACTGCACAAATGGCTTACTCCTGACCTTGTGCATTATTTGCCCAGGAGAGAGGGTCATCACGGTGAAGTCTCATTCCCCTGGACCAGGAGGCAGGCGCCTGTTCGTCGGTCTTTCGGTCGCTGTGATTTGCGCCTCCAGTGGTGGGACAACCGGAGTTGCTGGTGGGTTGGCAGCAGGCACCGCCGGGGGCACCTCGCGCTATTCCACGGCTTTAACAACGATAAATCGTAGAGCGGGGGGAGGTCGCTGCTCGATCGTCTTTCCCTTTCGGTCGAGCACCACATCTTCGAGCTTGATATGCTGCTGGATAAGGGCGAAAAGCTTAACATTGTGCGGGGTCAGAGATGACGAGCGCATTGTCGAGCTTGCTTCCTTCAGGAAGCGCGCTCCTGAAGGTACTTATTGCCATGCGATCTTGCCTAGCTGAGTCCTCCAGGGTGAGGTAGAAACTCCGAAATCACATTAAGAAGCAACGAAGGGTCTCCCAAGCCCCCATGTTCAGGGTGAACAATGATTCGATCCTCTTCGGGGGTTGCCGATTGCAGCGGTACTGCTCCAAGAACGGCCCAGATAGGGCGAGGAAGTTCGGAATGGCACGGGAGTGCATCTTGTGGAACCAGTTTAAGGCTGAATTAGTTAAACTGCTAGGGAACGCACGACACAAGACGTGGTCCTAGTCTCAAAAGAATAACAATTTTCGGTACACCAGGAGGTGATCCATGGGATCTTGGGATCTATCGAACAATACGAACTTTGATGGGATCCAGTGTTGAGGGAAACCCCCTTGGTGAACCTCATTTGTAAAGGGTGAGCTCCCTCCACGGGCTGCAAGATCTTCCAGGAGGTCGACCAGGATGTCGGGCAACTGCCAGCGCTCGGGGTGGTTACCCAAAGGTGGCTGCGCAGGCCTTATGCGATCATGCACACTCCCTCTAGATCGATTTGCGCCCTTGCTGTGACAGTGCTCGGGGGCGACCTCCTGGCAATTACTATATCACCTCTCCAGTAGCTGCCTCGATACTGGGGTTGGTCGATCAGAGGTTGTCATTTCTTGAGCTTCCGCACGAGGTAGCTCCTCCATGGGCTCCTTGCACTGATGGCAGGGGTTGCGGTCTCGCCCTCGAGACCTTGCCTCCGACTCGTCCAAGTCCACGCTTCGGCTTCGTCGGTAGGGGGGGAAGCCGTAGGGGGGGTCGGTTTATTACTGAAGTGTTGAGTGACGAGTAAACCGTCGAAACTGCCGAAACCACAGAAACTACCGAAACTGTCAAAATTTCAAAAACTGCGGAAATTGCAAAAACCGCGAAAATTGCCGAAACCACCGAAACTGCGGGAATAGCCGAAACCGCCGAAACTGCCGAAATTGCCGAAACCGCCGAAATTACCGAAACTGTCGAAACCGCCGAAACTGTCAAAATTGCCGAAACCGCTGAAACCTCTGAACCCGCCGAAAATGTCGAAACTGCCAAAACTGCGAAAATTGCCGAAACTGTCGAAACTGTTGAAACCGCCGAAACTGTCGAAACTGCTGAAACCGTCGAAACTGCCGAAAATGCCCAAACCGCGAAAACAGTCGAAATTGCCGAAATTACCGAAACCGTCGAAACTACCAAAACTGCAGAAACCGATCGAAATTGCAGAAACCGTCAAAATTACCAAAACTGCCGAAATTGTCTACACTGCTGAAACCGGCCGAAATTGCTGAAACTATTAAAACTGCCGAAATTGTTGAAACCGCCGAAACTGGCAAAACCAACTGTCGAAATCATCGAAACCGTCAAAACTGCTGAAATTGACCAAAACCTTGCCGAAACGGCAAAACATGTGGAAATTGCCGAAACCGTCGAAACTGCCGAAATCGTGAAAACTGCGAAAATTGCCAAAACCGCTGAAACGGTAGAAACCGTCGAAACTGCCGTAACCAAAGAAACTGCCAAAACTGCCAAAACTGCCAAAATTGCGGAAATTGTCAAAACCGCCGAAATTATCGAAATTGCAGAAATTGCCGAAACTCCGACCGAAACTGTCAAAACCGCAGAAAACTGACCAAAACCGCCGAAACTACGGCCGAAACTATTGAAACCACCGAAACTGTCAGAACTGCCAAAACCGTTGAAACTACAGAAACTGCTAAAATCGTCGAAACCGCCAAAACTACCAAAACTGCTGAAATTACCGAAACCGTCATAACTGCCGAAACTCTGGCCGAAACTGACCAAAACTGCCGAAATTGCCGAAATCGTCAAAATCACTGAAACCGTCGAAGTCGACAAAACTACTGAAGCTGCCAAAACCACGGAAACCACGAAACTGCTGAAACCGTCGAAAATGTTAAAACTACCGAAATTACTGAAACTGCCAAAACTGTCGAAACCGCTGAAACCACCATAAGAATTCGTGGGCTTCCACTCTCGGCGTCTGAAGCAAAGTAGGGAGTAGGGAGATAGAGTGCACTTTTTTATGTTCGTTCCACCTCTCTCACTTGCCGTCGGACTTCAGTGCTGGACCTTGGGTCTCCCACGCATCCGGTAATGGTATGGCAGATCGTTGGCCCGCCAGAGGGAGGTAGCGGTAGAGCGAGCTTCGCTGGTCCCGGCCAATCTCCTTCTCTAGGGATTCATGCGGGGACGACCTCGAATCGCCTCAGCGGTGAAATGAATTGGTCCAAATGACCCGGGGCGACGAGGTCTTCCAAGTGATTCCTCAGATCTCAGCAGCGATTGGTGTGGTGCCCGAAACCTCTGTGGAATGCACATCATTGGGTATTATCGGTAGAGCTGGGCTCACCCAGCTAAAAGGGTGGGGGTACTATACAAACAGTTCACTCCTGACCTGGTGCAGTATTTGCCCAAGAGAGAGGGTCATCATAGTGAAGTCCCGTTCCCCTGTACCAAGAGGCAGATGCTATTTTTCTTGTCTTTTGGTCGCCATGATTAGCGCCTCCGGTGGTGGGACAGCTGGAGTTGCTGGTGGGTTGGCAGCAGGCACCGCCGGGGGCACCTTGCATCATTCCACAGCTTTAACGATATAAGGTCGTATAGCGAGGGAAAGTCGCTACTCGATCGTTTTTCCTTTTCGGTCGAGCATCACATCTTTCGAGCTTGATGTGCTACTAGATAAGGGCGAAGAGCTTGACCATTGTGTGAGGTCAGAGATAACGAGCGCATCATGGAGCTTGCTTTCTTTGGGAAGCGTGGTCTTAAAGGCACTTACTGTTATGCGACTTGCCCAACTGAGTCCTCAAGGGCGAGGTAGGCATGTAAGGCAACTTCTAGCGCTCGAGGTGGTTACCCAAAGGTGGTTGCGCAGGCTCTAAGCGATCTGGTACCATGTTTAGTTTCTGATACCAAATACAAATTCTAGTACCAAGTTTAGTTTCTGGTACCTAATGCAAATTCTGGTATATAATACATATTTTCTAGTACCAAATACAAGTTATGGTACCATGCATAGTTTCTGGTACCAAATGTAAATTCTGGTACCATATATAGTTTCTGATACCAAATACAAATTCTGGTATCATGCATAGTTCCTGATATCTAATATAAATTCTGGCACCATGTATAGTTGCTAGTACCTAATGTAAATTCTGATACCATACATAGTTTCTGGTACCTAATACAAATTATGGTACCTTGCATAAATTCTTATACCTAATGTAAATTCTGGCACCATGTATAGTTTCTAACACTTAATAGAAATTCTAGTACCATGCATAGTTTTTGTTACCAAATGAAAATTTTGGTACTATACATAGTTTCTGGTACCTAATGCAATTTCTGGTACCATGCATAGCTTATAATATCTAATGTAAATTCTAACACCATGTATAGTTTTTGGTACCTAATATAAATTCTGGTACCATGTATAGTTTCTGGTACCGAATTCAAATTTTGGTACCATATATAGTTTCGGGTATTAATGCAAATTATGGCACCTAAGCTATAGTTTCAGGTACCAAATGCAAATTCTGGTACCATGTAGAGTTTCTGATACCAAATGCAAAATTCTGGTACCATATATAGTTTTTGATACCAAATGCAAATTCTACTACCATGTATAATTTCTGATTCCAAATGCAAATTCTAGTATCAAGCATAGTTTCTTATACCTAATGCAAATTCAGGTACCATGCATGGTTTCTGATACCTAATACAAATTCTGGCACCATTTATAGTTTCAGGTATCTAATATAAATTCTAGTATCATGAATAATTTCTGGTACCAAATGTAAATTTTGGCACCATGTATAGTTTTTGTTACCTAATACAAATTCTAGTATCATGCATAGTTTCTGGAACCTAATTCAAATTTTGGCACCATGTATAGTTTCTGGTACCTTATGTAAATTCTGGTACTATCCATAGTTTCTGGTATATAATGCAAATTCTAGTACCATGTATAGTTTCTGATACATAAAACAAATTCTGAAACCATGTATAGTTTCTAGTATCAAATGTAAATTTTAGTATCATGCATAGTTTCTGGTGCCAAATGTAAATTCTGATACCATGCATAGTTTCTGATACCTAATGCAAATTCTGGTACCATGCATAGTTTCTGGTACATAATGCAAATTCTGGTACCATGAATAGTTTCTGATACCTAATACAAATTCTGGCACCATGTATAATTTCTGGTACCTAATGTAAATTCTCGTACCATGCATAGTTTCTGGTACCAAATGCAAATTCTGGTACCAAATGCAAATTTTGGTACCATGTATAGTTTCTGGTACCTAATGCAAATTCTGGCACCTAATGTATAGTTTTTGGTACCAAATGTAAATTCTGGTACCATGCATAATTTCTGGTTCCAAATGCAAATTCTTGTACCATATATAGTTATTGGTACCAAATACAAATTATGGTACAATGGATAGCTTTTGGTACCTATTGCAAATTCTAGTATCATGCATAGTTTCTGATACCTAATACAAATTCTGGCACCATGTCTAGTTTCTGGTACCTAATGCAAATTGTGGTACCATGCATAATTTCGGATACCTAATGCAAATTCTGGCACCATGTATATTTCTGGTACCTAATGTAAATTCTGGTACCAAACATAGTTTCGGGTACTAAATACAAATTCTGGTACCATGTATAGTTTCTGATATCTAATGCAAATTCTGGCACCATGTAAAGTTTCTAGTACCTAATGTAAATTCTGATACCATGCATAGTTTCTGGTTCCAAATACAAATTTTGTTCCCTTATATAGTTTCTGGTATAAAATACAAATATGTTCCCTTATATAGTTTCTGGTATAAAATACAAATTCTGGCACTAATGCATATTTTCTGGTACCAAATATAAATTCTGGTACAATGAATGGTTTATGGTTGGGGTGTTCATTGGTTCGGGTTGACCCGCCAAACCGAACCAAACCGGTCTATTTGGTTTGGTTTGGATCGGGTATTTTTGATCGTCGGTTTGGTTCGGGTTCAAAAAAAAGAAACCCGCTATGGTCGGTTCGGTTCTGGGTTGTGAGTTTTTAAACCCGAACCAACCCAACCCGAACCATTGGTATTATAACCTCAGTAGTTACTACTATATAATGTATAGTCTCACTAATATTGTACATTACATGGTGATGACCCCACTTACCACCATTCGGTGCATTCAAAACTTTCAAGTGTCCAACGGTGTGATGAAACTGAAAAGTGAAGAGTGTTACCCACATAATTACTAGCACCCCCAAATCCCAACTTATGAAATATCTCAAAGTAAAAAATTAAGGGTGTTACTAGTAATTCTATAGGGTCAAATAGCAGCACCCAAAGTTAAAAGGCTTAAGAATGAATTCTGAACCAACTTAGCGGCTCAACCAATCACACCTCACGGTGTGATGACGAGCGATTTGAAGGACCCGCAGAACCGAACCGAACCAAACCGAACTTTTCCGGTTTGGTTTGGTTCAGTTTTTACCAAGGAATGGTTTGGTTCGGTTCCATTTTCTAGAGAACCGATCAACTTCGGTTCGGTTCCAAATTTATCAAAAAATCGAACCAACCCGAACCATTAATACCCCTAGTTTATGGTATCTAATGCATTTATGGCACCATGTATAGTTTCTGATACCAAATGTAAATTCTGGTTAAATGCATAATTTTTGGTAACTAATATAAATTCTGTTACCATGCATAGTTTCTAGTACCAAATATAATTCTGGTACCATATATAGTTTCTGGTACCAAATACAAATTCTGGTACAATACATAGTTTCTGACACCTATTGCAAATTCTAGTACTATACATACTTTCTGGTACCTAATGTAAATTCCGGTACCATGCATAGCTTCTGATACCTGATGTAAATTCTGGCACCATGTGTAGTTTCTGATACATAATGTAAATTCTGGTATCATGTATAGTTTCTGGTACATAATGCAAATTCTAGTACCTTGCATAATTTCTCATACCAAATATAAATTCTGCCACCAATTATAGTTTCTGGCACTTAATATAAATGTTGATACCGTGTATAGTTTCTGTTACCAAATACAAATTCTGGTACCATACATAGTTTCTTGTACCAAATGCAAATTCATATATCATTTATAGTTTCTGGTACCTAATGTAAATTCTAGTACCATACATAATTTCTGATACCTAATTCAAATTCTGGCACCATGTATAGTTTCTGACACATAATGTAAATTCTGGTACCATGCATAGTTTCTGGTACTGAATATAAATTATTGTACCATATATAGTTTCTACGACCTAATGCAAATTCTGGCACCTAAGGCATAGTTTCTGGTACCAAATGCAAATTCTAGTACTATGCAGAGTTTCTAGTACCAAATACAAATTCTGATACCATGTATAGTTTTTAGTACCAAATAAAAATTCTGGTACTATGCATAATTTCTGGTACCAAATATAAATTCTGGTACCATGCATAGTTTCTGGTATCTAATATAAATTCTAGTACCATGCATAGTTTCTGATATCTAATACAAATTCTGGCACCATATATAGTTTTTATTATCTAATGCAAATTCTGGTACCATGCATTGTTTCTGGTACCAAATGCAAATTCCGGTATCGTGTTTAGTTTCTGGTACCTAATGTAAATTATAGCTCCTAATGCATAGTTTCTGGTACCAAATACAAATTATGGTACCATGCATGCAAATTTTGTTACGATGTATAGTTTCTGGTACCAAATATAAATTCTGGTATCATGTATAGTTTCTGATACCGAATGCAAATTCTGGCACCATGTATAGTTTCTGGTACATATTGTAATTTATGGTACCATGTATAGTTTCTAGTACCATGCATAGTTTCTGATATCTAATGCAAATTTTGGCACCATGTATAGTTTCTGGCACTTAATATAAATTATGATATGATACACAATTTCTATTACCAAATTCAAATTCTGGTACCATACACAAGTTCTGGTACCAAATATAAATTCTGGTACCCTTAATAGTTTCTGGTATCTAACATAAATTCTTGTATCATGCAAAGTTTTTGATACATAATACAAATTCTAGTACCATGTATAGTTTCTGATACCTAATGTAAATTCTGATACCATGCATAGTTTCTGGTACCGAATGTAAATTCTGGTACCAAATATAGCTTCAGGTACCTAATGCAAATTCTTGCACCTAATGATATAGTTTTTGGTACCAAATACAAATTCTGATATCATGCAAAGTTTCTGGTATCAAATGCAAATTATTGTACCATGTATAATTTATTGTACCAAATGCAAATTCTGGTACCATGCGTAATTTCTGTTACCAAATGCAAATTCTGGTACCATGCATATTTTCTGGTACCAAATACAAATTCGTGTACCATGCATAGTTTCTGGTACCTAATGCAAATTCTGGCACCATTTTTAGTTTTTGGTAGCTAATGTAAATTCTAGTATAATGGATAATAATATCTGTTACCAAATGCAAATTCTAGTACCATGTATTGTTTCTGCAACCTAATGCAAATTTTGGTACCATGCATAGTTTCTGTTACCTAATGCAAATTGTGGTACCATTTATAGTTTTTGGTACTTAATGTTAATTATGATACCGTGAATAGTTTTTGGTACCTAAAGCAATTTTTGATACCATGCATAGTTTCTGATACCTAATGCAAATTCTAATACCATGCATAGTTTCTGGTACCTAATATAAATTCTGGTCACATGCATAGTTTCTGGTACCTAATGCTAATTCTAGTACCATGCATAGTTTCTGGTGCATAATACAAATTCTGGTACCATGCATAGTTTCTAAAACCTAATGCAAATTCTAGCACCATGTATAGTTTTTGGTACCTAATGTAAATTCTGGTACCATACATAGTTTCAGGTACCAAATATAAATTCTAGTACCATATATAGTTTCTGGTATCTAATGCAAATTCTGGCACCTAATGTATAGTTTCTGGTACCAAATGCAAATTTTATTATCATGTATAGTTTCTAGTACTAAATGCAAATTCTAGTACCATGTATAGTTTCTGGTACTAAATATAAATTTTGGTACCATATTTCTACTACCTAATGCAAAGTTTGGTATCATGCATAGTTTCTGATACCTAATGCAAATTCTGGTATCATGCATAGTTTCTGGTACCTAATGCAAATTCTTGTACCATGTATAAATTTGGATACCTAATATAAATTCTGGCTCTATGTACAGTTTCTGGAACCATATATATTTCCTGGTACCAAATGCAAATTCTGGTACCATGTATAGTATCTGGTACCTAATACAAATTATGCCACCTAATTTATAGTTTATGGTACCACGCATAGTTTCTGATACCTAATGCAAATTCTGGCACCATGTATAGTTTCTGGTACCTAATGTAAATTCGGGTACTATGCATAGTTTCTGGTATCAAATATAAATTCGTGTATCATGTATAGTATCTGTTACAAAATACAAATTCTGCCACCTAATGCGTAGTTTCTGGTATCAAATATAAATTCTAGTACCATTTATAGTTTCTGGTATCTAATGCATATATGGCATCATGTATAGTTTCTACCATGCATAATTTTTTGTACCTAATGTATATTCTGGTACCATTTATAATTTTTTGTACAAAATGCAATTTGTTACCATCTATAGTTTCTGGTACTCAATGCAAATTCTGGTAACATGCATAGTTCTGATACCAAATGTAAATTCTGGTACCATGCCTAGTTTCTTGTACCTAATGCAAATTCTGGTATCATGTATAGTTTCTGGTACCTAATGCAAATTCTGGTACCATACATAGTTTTTGATACTTAATGAAAATTCTAGTACAATGTATAGTTTCTGTTATCTAATGTAAATTCTGGTACCATCCATAGTTTATGGTACCAAATACAAATTCTGGTACCATGTTTAGTTTCTGATACTTAATACAAATTATTGCACCTAATGCATAGTTTTTGGTACCAAATGTAAATTATGGTACCATGCATAGTTTTTGGTACCAAATGTAAATTCTGGTACCAAGTATAGTTTTTTGTAACAAATGCAACTTCTGGTACCATGTATAGTTTACGATACTTAATGCAAATTCTAGCACCATGTATAGTTTCTGATACCTAATATAAATTATGGTACGATGCATAGTTTTTTATACCTAATGCAAATTCTGTTACCATGCATAGTTTCTGATACCTAATGTAAATTCTACCACCATGTATAGTTTATAGATCTTAATATAAATTCTAGGATCATGCATAGTTTCTGTTACCAAATACAAATTCTGGTACCATACATAGTATCTGGTACCAAATACAAATTTTGCTATCATACAAAGTTTCTGGTACCTAATATAAATTCTGGTACCATATATAGTTTCTGATACCTAATGCAAATTCTGGCACCATATATAGTTTCTGGTGCCTAACGTAAATTTTGGTACCATGCATAGTTTCTGGTACCGAATGCATATTCTTGTACCATATATAGTTTTTGATACCTAATGCAAATTCCGACACCTAAGTCTTAGTTTCTGGTACTAAATGTATATTCCTGTACCTTGCAAAGTTTCTGGTATAAAATACAAATTCTGGTACGATGTATAGTTTTTGGTACCAAATATAAAATTTGGCACCATGCATAATTTCTGCTACCAAATACAAATTCTTGTATCATGTATAGTTTCTGATACCTAATGCAAATTCTATTACCATGCATAGTTTCTGATACCTAATGCAAATTCTGGTCCTATTTATAGTTTCTGAAACCTAATATAAATTCTAGTATCATGTATAATTTTTGTTACCAAATATAAATTTTGGTATCATGCATAGATCTGGTACCTAATGTAAATACTAGCACCTAATACATAGTTTCTGGTACCAAGCATAGTTTCTAATACCTAATGCAAATTCTGGAACCACGTATAGTTTCTGGTACATAATGTAAATTCTAGTACCATGCATAGTTTCTGGTACCAAATGCAAATTCTAGTACCATGTATAGTTTCTGGTACCTAATGCAAATTCTGACACCTACTGAATAGTTTTCTGGTACCAAATGCAAATTCTATTCCCATGCATAGTTTCTGGTACCAAATACATATTCTGGTACCATGGATAATTTCTGGTACCTAATACAAATTTTGGTACCATGCATAGTTTCTGATACCTAATGCAAATCCTGCCACCATGCATAGCTTCTGGTACCTAATGCAAATTCTGGTACCTAATGCAAAGTTTCTGGTACCTAATGTATAGTTTCTGGTACCTAATATAATTTCTTGTACCATGTATTGTTTCTCATACCTAATTTATATTCTGGCACTATGTATAGTTTCTAGTATCTAATGTTAATTCTGGTACCATGCATAGTTTCTAGTATCAAATACAAATTCTGGTACCATGTATAGTTTCTGGTACAAAATATAAATTATAGAGCAAAATTCATAGTTTCTGGTACCAAATGCAAATTCTGATACCATGTTTAGTTTCTGGTACCTAATGTAAATTCTGACACCTAATGCATAGTTTCTGGTACCAAATGCAAATTATGGTACCATGTGTAGTTTCTGGTACCAAATGTAAATTCTTGTACCATGTATAGTTTCTGGTACCAAATGTAAATTCTGGTACCATGCATAATTTCTAATACCTGATGTAAATTCTGGCATCATGTATAGTTTCTGGTATATAATGTAAATTCTGGTACCATATAAAATTTCTGGTACATAATGCAAATTCTAGTACCATGCATAGTTTCTCATACCTAATGCAAATTCTGGTACCATGTATAGTTTCTGGCACTTAATATAAATTCTGGTACTGTGCATAGTTTCTGGTCAAGGCCGGCCCCCTTGGTTATTAGAGGTTGTTGCCACCAATGTAGGAGTCAGTCACGAGGCACAGAAAATGGGCTGCTTTTGACCGTTTTTAAAACCAATGAAGAGATAGAAATAAAGGAGAGATAAATGAATGGATAAAACATTATCCCTTAGAAGCCTTATCCAAAGGGATAGGTCGGCCCTATAAAAGGGCAATGGGGGAGAGGGGGGCCGGTTTTGCATGATGCCTATTGAGTGGCTGACCATGCCCATTGGGAAAACCCTAGCCGCCTCTCTCTCCTCTCTTCTCCACTCCTTTCTCATCTCTCTCCCTTGCTTGCACTATTGGATGGTGACTCATCTTCCTCGCGTGGTGTTTTGTAGAAGGAAAATGCTCGTTGGATGGAGGTACTTAGAGATCCATCGACGAGGTATCGTGCATCGTGCGAGATCAGGTGAACTAGAAGGCATCTCCCGCAAGCTTTTGCTGTCCAAATTTTGCACAGCAAATCAGTGATGTTTCTATGATTATGGAAGCTACAGAGCTCCAAACAATATAAAAATACTTGTAAAAGTTGCTTTTCGAAGTTCTCTACCTGCAGGCCAAAATTTAGCCCAATCGAAGTTTGGAGCAAAAAGTTATGGCCATTGCACCGAAGGTATATCGAGCAGATCCAAGCCCATCTCCATCGACAAAGAAGAAACTTGTCGTGGTGAAATAATCCGCACACATGTATGATCTCTTACTTATAGATCTAGCATATATAGAACATGCATGCTAGATTGTTCTCTCGAGTTAGATCGATGTTAGGGGTTGCGTAGTTGTCATGCTAGATTCATACATGTATGTGTAGGGTTTCGATGAAAATTTTGATATGTAACGCACACCGCTTACGGTCTTCGGACCTACTCTTTACTTCCGATATAAGCCTCTATCATAGAATTATTTCCAATAATTGGTATCAGAGCCAGGCGAGTGGTGTGCGTTTCATATTTTTCATGAAATAATCATGTGCGTGCATGAATAGTATATGCCGTCATCGGGGTTCTACGAGTAAATCATGCATAGTTGATATTGTATGTTTTATGAATTATTCTTATAGGGCGCCGCTTCTAAAATAATCTGGATATGTGATTGGATGCTACCGGAGGTCGGACCCCATGCTAGTAAATATGTCTGGATATGTTTTTTTCTGTGTGTGGATAGGTTTTAGAGCCATAGTCGGGCAAGTCGTGGAGGTTGACTACCCTTGATTCCTAGGCTTTTTGCTAGGCTTATTTTCCTTTTCTTTCTAGAAAATTGTGTACGAGCGAGCACTTGCTCGAAGCGTACTAGATCTTTTTTGGTTACAAATTGAAGAGGAAGACCTGCCACGGAGATCCACTACTGAAGGATGAGTGTAACCTTGGAGGACTATGGCGATCCGGCGAAGTATACACGATGATGGCAAAGGGAAGAAAGCGTCAGGAGATTGTATACAGAGGCTTGCACCGGATCGAGAAACCTTATGAATAAGACATAGAGCCTACGCTGTACCAATCAGGTTCAGGGGTTGGACCCTGAACTTGATTTAGTTGTGTGGTTGTTTCTTTCTACCGTTCTTTATATTTCTGTAGAGAACCCCGATACGATAATTTTATTATCTGTATTAGAGGGATGTTCTTTCCCCTCAGGTCCAAGCAACCTTATTAGGATAGGATTCCACTAGTGATGCCTATTATTTCACTGACCCTGATGATACCATAAATTCCTCACATTTGGTTATGCCACCATTAGGTCAACACCCGATTAGTCGGGTGTGCCTATTTGGCCAACATCGAAATCTAGAATGAGTTGGAATTCTACTATGACATCATTCGTAAAATTTATAAGCAAGGCGCCATAGTAGTGGAAGACCTTTCCTGTCAGTCTGACCTTAGGCTAAGCTCCAGGCATTAGCGTGATAGCCAAATTTATGGAGCATCGACATTCTTGGGATATGTAATGTGACCCTCTAGTGGAGAAATCCACTTGAGACAGAGGCTATGATATTCCGAGATCGATTAATGCTAAACGAAAGGCTTGAAACGCTAATGGGAGCACGGTATGACTAGGGTCTAGTGTATAGGTTATCGTGATCTTAGTGTACACTCATACTTGCATAAAATAACCCTCTAATTTAATAAGGGATATAAGAGAGGACTTTTAGAGATCTTCTAGCCTCCACGGCCAATCACGTCGTGCTCGGGTGGGAGGGCATAACTCAACAACCCCCTCGGATAAGAGCTATGTTTTTCCATGCCAAGCAACTTAGTGATCTCCCTCGAGATATGACGATTATGGTGCCAAGGGTTCAGGGCTTTACTCACCCTCATGGGGACCATTTGAACTCCCGTGCCGTAATTGCTTAGGCTCATGGGTAAGCATCCGAAGTACACATGAGGCATCCTTTGCTCAGACAATAGTGATCACGTGGTACTGGCCAAAAGATAATCATGGTTTATCAAAGCCTTTAGTTGACATATTTGAATAGGGTCAAGGGAAAGACCTGTGTAAGCGGATGACCTATACACTGCCCCCTCGAACGGGTGTAGCTGATTCCGAGATCTTATATACATGGTTAAATTAATCCATAGAGATGTCTTTGCTTGAGGGTAGCGCTAATATTTGGATATAATTAGTTTATTTTAAAAATCCATAAAATGAGTTTTTCTGCATTCTTTCATTCAACCATATAGTTCCCTGTCCGTTATCTCATAAGAGAACTAATTATCGGGTCTCTAATTATGTAGAGTGGAAGTGTTATCTTTAGCTTATGCTTAGGGTAGTAAACATACATTGACTTTCAATCTCAATATCCCTGTACTAGACCTAACGGGTCCAGATGTCACTAGGGCATATGACGACTAGCGAGATCCTGAGGAGATATGCAAGTTCTGTGTCATAGCAGACTTGCGGACAACTCTTTAGAAGCAAGTCAGAGATTTACCAGGTCTTCTGAAATAAAGTTTTACTTGCATTAGATGTCAAAGAGGTACGGTTTATAGACTCATCTCTTTTCCATCAAGATACACGTCGGTACCGAGATGTCTAAGGATATGCCTATTCAAAAATACATCTATGAGTTTCAGATCGAACTAGATTCCAAAGACATGGTGCCAGATGACGAGGTGGTGGAAGACGTCTGTCTTGCATCCTTGTCTGGAACCTTGGAAGGCGTTGTCAGAGACTTTAGCTTTAACAAGTTAGAGATGATAATCGTAGAACTTCTAAGGAGCTTTCCAGGAGACAAAGGATGGGATCAAGATTAAAGGCAATACCTTTAGTGCTTAACCTATGTCTTCTTTAGAAGAACCTAAGGGAGTAACTTATCAGAGATCGAAAACTATTCTAGTGCAGAAACTGATGTGGACTCCTAAGTCTGGTGATGCCAAGGATGGAAGTGTTTCTGCTGTGGTGAGAATAAGGGGTATTTGAAGATTAAGTATAGTCTCAGGGTGTTAAGGGTTAAGTCATTATTTAGTAGTAGTTCTTTTGCTTCTTGGAATATGGACTTTGTATCTACAGAGATTCAAGAAAAGCAAAAAGCTACTTTATGATGAAGTGATCCTAACATAGGTACTAATACTATAAGCCGCTGCAGATGCTCTCAGATATGTTATCTTTGTCTTTCCGAAATAAGAATTTTGATCTTTAGAGATTTCGTTCTATTTCCTCCTCGGTAAATAAAGTTTTTCGTTTTAGACCGCACCGTAGGTGTGTATCTTAAACTGAATAGATAGCTTCATTACTAGAGGAATAGATTAGAATAATCTTTTTGTATTTAATCCTAATTCGGAAATAGATCTCATTACAGATTCCTCAGAGATCCTTCTGACCTGTGAATATTATCTGGAAGACAGAATAACTAAAAGGGACCACTAAGGTATTAGTGTTAGTTAATTTTGACGTATATGGTTTCAAGAGCTTCCAGACGATAGGAATCTCTTCGATTTAATCGAGGGACCAAGAACCTATCGGAATGGTTCCATAGGATCCTGAGGGAGCATGGGATTATTGTTGGAATTGGATCCGCTTATCAGAGTTGCAGCGGAAGCAAAAAATAGATCCGAAGATCATACAGTGTATATTTCATTATAATTAATTCTACAAAACAATCTACATGCAAATCTATGATCTTAGCATATGTGCGGACACCCTAGAGGCATACTACGATCAACGGAAGACATGCATGCATCTAGTTAGGTGTTTAGAATCATCATACCTTTTGGATCTATGATCCGGAGAGAACGGAACGATAAAGAACCGCACTTGAATCGCAAGGGAAGCTGTCGGATAGCACCTCGTCCTTTGCGAATTGAGAAATCCTCAAAGTCCCGTCTCTGAGTGCAAGGACTACGAGTCGACGAAAGAATTCGTTGCGAAGGCGATGGCGTGCTGGTAGATCTCCTCCTTCTCTTTCTCTCTTCTTCCTTCTCCTTCCTTCCTCCTTCTTCTTCCTTCTTCTTCCTCTTTTTTCCTTGGCCGAAACCTTAGAGAGGGAGGGAGGGGAGGGAGTTCGGGTATTAGGAGAGGGGGAGAGCTAGGGTCAGCCCCTCCCTCTCTTTACCTCTTATAAGGCTGGTCTTCTAGTGCTCCAAGCAAGCTAGGGCCGGCCCCTAGTAGATAGGGATGAGAGGGGGCGGTTTTTAGGGTTTTCAAGTATCTATCGTGAAGCCTGGACGAAAACGCCCTTCACGAAAAGTGAAAAACTGAAAGAGAGACTGAGTGAGGTGCGCTACTCGGAATTGAGTTCTGTTAGCGCCTATGAGCTCCTGAAATTATTCCGCTCATTCTAAGATCCATATTCAATGAGTTCTGAGCCATATTTCAATATTTATCAAAATACCCCTATGGCTCGTAACATATGTGAATTAGGTTCTTAGGCTCCGGGCTTGCGCTCCATCGCGCTACTTCGCATCCAACGTATCCAACCAGGTCGGGGAACAATTCCTATACACAACGACAGGGTAGAACCTTCAGGATTCGGGATCTCTAGCTCCAACCGGATCCCTGATTAACTGTTCCGGTGACACACCGAAAGTTCCGTTAATCAGCCCTATACTCCAATAATCCTTAGTCCCTTATATTACTGGTGCCATGATATAACTCGGGCGATGGGGAGCACCGTCAGATCCTGATCGATCACCTGACTAGGAATTGATGACTTGTCATCTATAACACCACACACCTTTCGGTGCTATGCCTAGCATCCGGAACATCGTCAGTCATACTGACAACCACCAGGCCTGGGTTAACTGTGTGGACAGATTGACTCATCAAAACGCACCCATCCAATACTGGACATCGGATAACCTGTAGGGATTACATGTCACTCAAGCGCCAGCCGGGTAACCCAACGTACCATGGTATTAGACTATGAAAGGTCTGCACACGTTGGCACATCAAAGTACCACACAACTGGTTGGCCCAGTGTACATGGTCCCTCAGGGTTAAGGACATATTATCTATAGTAGTAAGACAGTTTATGCACCAGTGTCTGAATCACTGAACTGTGCACCGTCTTGGTTCCTATTCAACACGATCATCGTGCTTAGTCAGGTGAATGGAAATCCCACATTTCCGTGGTGGAGACTTCACCACATCCTCTACTTGCCAACAGCTTGTTCTCGGTGAAGCGACCGGCATCACCTAAGCTATGAACTAGTTCTAGGTCTACACACAACTGGTCCACTGGGTCTCCCAAGCATGGATCCATCACGCGCCTCAGCGGCCTACTGTGTTCCCTAGGGTCCTTTATTATATGTGTATTAACATATATCATAGTAGTATTCTAATTAAAGCAATAACCAAAGTCATCTTTATTAATGTTAATACAGAAAATCCACGCTAAGGACACACGAGCTACAACAATCTCCCACTTGGCCTAGCGGGGAACAACAGTCTTAACTCCCATGGCATCCACGTGCTTCTCAAAAGCCTTGGTCGGTAACGCCTTTGTGAAAGGGTCCACCATGTTATCTACAGACGCCACCTGAGTCACTGCAATCTCCCCTCGCTTCTGCAAGTCCCGGATAATGTAGTATTTTCGCTCGATGTGCTTGCTCTTCTGGTGATATCTTGGCTCCTTGGATTGTGCTACCGCTCCACTATTGTCACAGTAAAGGACAATAGGATCTTGAGCTCTCGGTACGCATCCTAAGTCCGTAAGGAACTTCTTGAGCCATACCGCCTCCTTCGCTGCTTCGTACGCCACAACGTACTCAGCCTCTGTCGTCGAATCCGCGATGCATCCCTGCTTCACGCTCCTCCAACTAACAGCTCCTCCTCCTAATAAAAATACAAACCCTGACGTCGATCTCCTGGATTCCGGATCTGACGTAAAGTCAGAATCCGTATATCCAATCGGCATCAGTTCCTGTGAAGAGTAAACTAACTCATAATCTCTCGTCCTATGGAGTACTTGAGTATACTTTTCACAGCAGTCCAGAGCCCTGGACCCGGATTTGACTGATACCTACCCATCATGCCTACTGCATAGTATATATCTGGTCTCGTGCACTGCATAGCATACATCAGACTTCCTATAGCCGAAGCATAAGGTATCTTCTGTATCTTTGCCCTCTCCTCAGGAGTCTTAGGACCCTGATCCTTGGACAATTTCATTACATATCTAAATGGAACCAGTCCCTTCTTGGAGTTGTTCATACTGAATCTGACCAAGATAGTATCTATGTAGGCTGACTGTGACATCGAGAGAGTCTTGTTCTGGTGATCTCGAGTTACCTTGATCCCAAGAATATAACTCACTTCACCTAGGTCTTTCATGTCAAATTGAGAGGATAACCACACCTTCACTGTAGACAACATTCCAACATCGTTTCCAATGAGCAGGATATCGTCTACGTAAAGCACTAGAAAAACTACTGCAGTCTAATCGCTCCTTTTATAAACACATGGTTCATCCACGTTCTGCTCAAATCCATAAGACTGGATAGCCTGATCAAAACGTATGTTCCAACTTCTGGATGCTTGCTTCAGTCCATAAATGGACCTTTGCAACTTGCACACCAGACTTTCCTGACCTTTTGCGATAAAGCCTGGAGGCTGAGACATATAGATGTCTTCTTCCAAATCCCCATTAAGGAATGCGGTCTTGACGTCCATTTGTCAGATCTCCCAATCATAATAGGCTACAATGGACAAGAGAATCCAGATAGACTTTAGCATAGCCACTAGCGAAAAGGTTTCGTCATAGTCGATCCCTTCACGCTGGGTATAACCCTTAGCGACTAGTCTAGCTTTGTAAGTCTCAACTGTACCATCCAGACCTCTTTTTCTTTTGTACACCCACTTACACCCAACAGGTTTAATATTGTGAGGTGGTATTGCAAGTGTCCAGACCGAGTTTTGGGACATCGATGTCAGTTCTGCCTCCATGGCTTCCTGCCATGCTGCATGGTCAGAGGATACCATCGCTTCGTCATAGTTCAGAAAATCATCCTCCTAAAACTCTGGATCCACCATAAAGGCTTCTCCAATGTATCTATCCGGAGCACTTGTGGTCCTCCCACTGCGACGAGCCTACGGTGGTTCCATAGGAGTCGATTCTACAGTATCGTTTATCTTAGTGGTATCGGCTCCCACTACGTTTTCTGTCTGCGTACTCCCATCAGTACCAAGCAATTCTTTAAGAACTACTTTACTAGTGGGCTTATGGTCTATTAAATAATCCTGCTTCAGGAATACGGCGTTCGTCGAGACGACAACCTTTCTATCCTCAGGATCATAAAATAAACCACCCTTTGTCCCTTTTGGATACCCAACAAACAGACATACCTTAGTCTTTGACTCCAACTTATCTCGCTTGTCCTTGCGCACATATACTGGACAACCCCAAATCCTAAAGTGCTGTAGGCTTGGCTTTCGCTTCAACCACAGCTCCCAAGGAGTTAGAGGTACTGATTTTGATGGAACAAATTTCAAAGTATATGCTGCCGTCTCTAAGGCATATCCCTAAAAACTAGGTGGCAATGTTGCATAACTCATCATAGTCCGAACCATGTCTAACAAAGTTTGGTTTCTCCTCTCAGATACACCGTTTTGTTGTGGTGTCCCTGGTGCAATCAACTAGGATACGATCTCATACTCACGCAGATACCCAATAAATTTACCCGTCTGCTTTTTTGCTTCAGCTCTGAACTCCTTGAACTTATCAAAGGATTCAGACTTCCACCGCATTAGGTATATATATCCAAACCTCGAGTGATCATCCGTGAAGGTGATGAAATACTTGAAGCCTCCTATAGCACGGACACTAGCTTATGGGCCCATATACATCAGTGTGTACTAACTCTAATACCTCCTGAGATCTGCTACCTTTGGCTCGGAAAGATCTTTTAGTCATCTTACCTTCCAGGCAAGACTCACACATCGGTAGGTTTTCTGAAATATCTGGACTTAAAAGTCCTACCTTAACCAACCTGTGAATCCTGTCTGAGGCAATGTGTCCAAGCCTTAGATGCCAAAGGAGTGTTGGATTATCCGTGGGATTTTTCCTTTTAGATGAATTAACCACACATGCTTCAGTTATGTTATCCTGCTTATGATTGGAGTTAATTACATAGAGACCATTCTGTGTCTTTTCCTTACAAACAAAGGAACCATTCAATTTAATTGACACACCAGAAGCATCAAATAAAATTGAAAAACCTTTATTATTCAATAAGGAAACAGAAATTAAGTTTCGTCTCAAGGACGGTACATAAAGTATAACTCTAAGTAATAAACTTTTTCCATCAAGAAACTGCAAGACGACATCTTCAACTGCTTCAGCCTCTACCACGGCCTCAGTTCCCATGCTTAGGATCATCTCCTCATCACCCAGTTTTTTTATCTCCTTGAACCCCTGCAAATTATTGCAAGCATGGTTAGTGGAACTAGAATCCACAATCTATGAAACTGGAGAATAACAACTGGATGCTACAAGGGATTCCATTATGTGGATTTGAGATATACCTGTCTCAGCCTTTTTGGGAGCCGTGCGACAGTCGCCCTTCCAATGCCCCTTCTTACCGCATCGGAAATATTTTCCTTTGGGCTTCGCCGGACCATTCTGTTTAGGAACTTGCAACTGCACCTGGCCCATCTTCATGGGCTTCTTAGACTTTCTTTTCTGAAACTTGCCTTTGTCTTTCAGAGAAGAATTCCGCTCTACGGTCAGGGATTGGGTTCCTGCCTTCATCCCATCCTCTACCGCCTAGAGCACCACTAGAAGCTCTGTGTTAGACATCTCCAATCGGTTAAGGTTAAAGTTGGTAACGAAGCCCTCAAACGCTCCTGACAGAGACGCGAGAAAAATATCGGTCTGGATCTCTACATCCAAGATGACATCGAAGGAACCAAGCTCATTCACATAGCCAAACAATTTCAGCATATGATCACGAACTAAAGTCTCCTCTGCCATCTTCGTGGATACCAATTTCTTGATGGTCAAGTAACGAGTTACCCGACTACGACCCTTGAATATTTTCTTTAGGTAGAGCATCATGTCTGAAACAAAGGCCATGTCTTCGACTTGCTTTTGAAAGACGGTCTGCAAGGATGCCACTATATAGCACTTGCACATCTCATCAGCATCTAGCCAGTCTTTCCATTCCTTCAACTGAGCCTTAGTTGCACTTGGTCCCGGCATAGCCGGTTGAGGGGTACTTAGGGCAATTGTGTGTTTGCCAACCCTTAGGACGAGCATCAGGTTACGCTTCCAGTCCTCGTAGTTTGGTCCCGTAAGTTTGTTATCATTAAGGATGGAGGCAAGGGGGTCGAGCTTGGTCATGATTTCTGTAAACAATGGTTCAAAGCAAAATTAGGGTTTACTACAATCTATTTCATGGAATTTAGAAATAGATAATATTTACTCCAGCCGCTATGTCTTTACTACCTCAAGTGGAGACATCCAGGAATCTAAATTCCCTGGGCTCGAGCACTGGGACTATCGGCCTTGAATTGGAGACAGCATCTCGGTGAGAGCACGCAACCGCTTCTGCCAATGGGGTTTTTATGACCCAATCTTCATCAGAATTACCCATGGTAAACTGAAAGACCTCCCAGTCTCCTTTTGGCCAGCTTTATGTGACCCGCGTGCATAGCAACGGTGGCATCACACAAGCTTTCAGATGCTTTCCACAAATCTAGGTGGTATCGGCAGGGGGGATCATAGGCTCCCGTGGTGTAGGAAAAAACTGTTACCCACTGCCACCGGCATCCTCCATGTCCCGTAGGAAACCACTAGGCGAACCAGCATGGAAGGAAACACAGCTCTCACCCGATAGGAATATCGAACTGTGTACCTCCCACCCAGACCCTTAGCCGGTTGATTGTGGAGGCCAGGGGCTCCCCTTTGGAGGGAACCTCTTACACATCCCTTCTTTATGAAGTTTTATGCATATCTAGAAAGGTCACGACCTCCTAGACTTAGGCCCTGGTCTACCGTGCTCCCACTAGGATTACAAACCTTCCCACAAAGCATTAGTATCCTCAGAAAATATCATAGTCCCTACCTTGAATACTCAGCTTTCGCCTTTCTTGCAATGATTACATTACATAGATTCCAAGGATCCCGATACTTCACTAGTTTGCCCATAATCCTAAGATTTGGAGCCTAGCCTAAGGTCAACATGGAAAGGACTCCCACTAGAATAATGCCTCGTTCACAATTTGATGCCTAATGTCATAGTAGACCTTATCTCATTACAGGTTTTGATGCTGGCCAAATAGGGACATCTGATAACCTCTGCCGGAACTCAACCTAATAGTGGCATAACCAAATCATGATGAGTTCATACTACCATCAAACGTCATCTAGAAATGGTAATCACACAGTAAAATTCTAACCTAACTCGGTCGCTAGGACCACGTGGGGAAAGGGCATCCCACTAGGGTTATAATACTTCTTATGGAGACATTAGTTATCTCTAAACAAATCTAACACTGCTTCTATCTCGGTGCACAGTACTTGGCTACCTGAACTACCACGAGGATGGTTACCACCTTTCCTTTTAGCTAGCCACCGGATTCGCACGTGTTAGAACCATATAGAGACACCGATGAATCCATAAGCTAAGAACTAACCCTAAGCCTGATCTAGAGACACACTCACAAGCAAGATAGATAATTAAAATTATCATCGGGGTTCTCTAAACAATAAGTAAAGAGAATCAATAGAAATAGCATCCAAACTGAATCAAGTCCAGGGTCCGACCCCTAAACCTGAATAGCACAGCCAAGATATCCTGTTCTTCCGTTCTGTATGATCTTCGACGATGATCCCGATCATCGCCTATGTGCACGCTTTCGCCAGGTCTTTGCACGCCATGGTACCGCTTGCCCGAACCATGGATGTAGCATCATCTCCTTCTTCCTGTGACCAAAAAACTAACACGCTCCGAGCAAGTGCTCGTTCATGTACAATTTCGCTAGAAAGAAAAGGAAATAATCATAGAAACATGGCCAGGGATCCGAGGGTGGTCAACCTCCACCCTCGCCCATCTAGAGCCTTAAAATCTACAAGTACAATAATAATCAATGCAAAATTAAATCCGGGGTCCGACCCCGGAGACATGCAATCACATATTACTATTAAGCGCGGCACCTGCAAAAAGATGATACATAGCATAATCCATATGCATGATCTATGCCGAACCCCGATGGAAACATATGTCATCATATATTCACATGATATTTTCACGAATTCATGCATGAAACACACACCAAAGCATGCTCTGATACCAATTATTGGAATTGGATCGGCTTATCAGAGTCGCAGCGGAAATAAAAGATAGATCCAAAAATCATACGGTGTATGTTTCATTACAATTAATTCTACAAAATAATCTACATGCAAATCTATGATTTTAGCATATGTGCGGACACCCTAGAGGCATACTACGATCTACGGAAGACATGCATATATCTAGTTAGGTGTTTAGAATCATCATACCTTTTGGATCTATGATCTGGAGAAAACAGAACGATAAAGAACCATACTTGAATTGCAAAAGAAGCTGTCGGATAGCACCTTGTCCTTTGCGAATTGAGGAATCCTCGAAGTCCCGTCTCTGAGTGCAAGGACTACGAGCCGACGGAGAAATTCGTTGCGAAGACGATGGCATACCGGTAGATCTCCTCCTTCTCTTTCTCTCTTCTTTCTTCTCCTTCCTTCCTCCTTCTTCTTCCTTCTTCTTCCTCTTTCTTCCTTGGTCGAAACCTTAGAGAGGGAGAGAGGGGAGGGAGAGAGGGTATTAGGAGAGGGGGAGAGCTAGGGTCGGCCCCTCCCTCTTTTTATCTCTTATAGGGCCGGTCTCCTAGTGCTCCAAGCAAGCTAGGGCCGGCCCCTAGTAGATAGGGATGAGAGGGGGCGGTTTTTAGGGTTTCCAAGTGTCTATCATGAAGCCTGGATGAAAACGCCCTTCACAAAAAGTGAAAAACTGAAAGAGAGACTGAGTGAGGTACGCTACTCGGAATCGAGTTCCGTCAGTGCTTATGTGCTCCTAGAATTATTCAGCTCATTCTAAGATCCATATTCAATGTGTTCTGAGCCATATTTTAGTATTTATCAAAATACCCCTATGGCCCGTAACACATGTGAATTAGGTTCTTAGGCTCCGGGCTTGCGCTCCATCGCGCTACTTCGCATCCAACGTATCCAACCAGGTCGGGGAACAATTCCTATATGTAAAGACAGGGTGGAACCTTCAGGGTTCGGGATCTCTAGCTCCAGCCAGATCCCTGATTAACTATTCCGGTGACACACCGAAAGTTTCGTTAATCAGTCATAATCCGATTAACCCACGTAGCCACCCAGAGTGCGACGTGAGTTGAACTCTAGTGATCCTAAACTTATGTTACTCCCTCGTAACCCTGTTCTCTACTATACTCCGATAATCCTTAGTCCCTCATATTACTAGTGCCATGATACGACTCGGGCGGTGGGGAGTACCGTCAGATCCTGATCGATCATCTGACTAGGAATTGATGACTTATCATCTATAACACCACACACCTTTCGGTGCTATGTCTAGCATCCAGAACATCGTCGGTCATACTGACAACCACCAGGCCTGGGTTAACTGTGTGGACAGATTGACTCATCAAAACGCACCCATCCAACACTGGACGTCGGATAACCTGTAGGGATTACATGTCACTCAAGCGCCAATCGGGTAACCCAATGTACCGTGGTATTGGACTATGGAAGGTCCGCACACGTTGGCACATCAAAGCACCACACAACTGGTTGGCCCAGTGTACATGGTTCCTCAGGGTTAAGGACAGATTATCTATAGTAGTAAGACGGTTTATGCACCAGTATCTGAATCACTGAACTGTGCACCGTCTTGGCTCCTGTTCAACACGATCATCATGCTTAGTCAGGTGAATGGATTTGATCAGAATGAGAATAAACCAATTGGGTACAAGAAAGGTGAAATAGCTACAAGGGTGTACTTAGTACTTTACATTAATGATATTCTATTGATTAAAAATGACGTAGTAATATTATTTACAATAAAGATTTGTAGTCATCACAATTCGATATGAAAGAACCTAGTGAGGTGAGTTATGTTCTGGGAATCAAGGTAACTCAAGATTATCAGAGCAAGATTCTCTTGTTGTCACAGGGTACGCATGAAGATAATATTCTAGCCAGATTCAATTTACGAGGCTAGATATCTATTGCGAAGCAGGAATGATGGGTCGGTTTCAGTCGAACCTGGGTCCAGATCAATGGACCGATGTGTGAAGTAGAGGTGGGACTTGGGTGGGTCTGACCCAAACCCGACCCACCCAACCCGAACAATGGACAAACATGGGCAAAGCTGGTTAAAAACTTGGACGGGTTTGGACAAAAAAAGATCAACCCGATTTTAATTTGGACAGGTTTGGGCACCGATCTCCCACACCCGAGGAACCCGAGGAAGTGACACACTAAGGTTGAATACTTAGATAGTTTTTTTTATGGAAATCAAAGACCACCTATTTTATGTTTGAATGCTAAGAATTCGTTTGAAATATGTGAGGATATGGGTTGGACTTTATGTTTTTGTTATGCAAATCAAAGATTCTTTTTATTCAATTCAAAAATCTGTTGGATTTTTTTTCCATCTATTTGGGTGCACAAGCATTTCTAATTGGGCAACCTGCCCAACCCGCTTATTATTTTGCAAATTGGGCAACCCGAGCAACCCGAGGAACTAGAATGGGCAAGCATGTGTTGGGCTTCCACGAGTTCCTCGGGTTTCACGGGCAAAACGGGCAAAGGTTTGTGCAAGTTGGGTTGGGCATGGGTAGACCCTTCAACCCGCCCAAGCCGCCCAAGTCCCACCCCTAGTGTGAAGGGTATACTCAGAAGTCCTCATTAAGTGAGGATTGTGAGTTAGCTTGCACTTTACAGGTCCTGATATCGATTGGACGCACAGGGTCTAACTTTGGTGTCAGATGTGTGTTCCAGAGAATCGATTTCAAAAATTATTTGTATCTTGGGATTAGAAGCAGTAGTTGGTAGAGTGTTAAGCAAGAGTACATCACAGACTCCACCATAGAGGTTGAGCACGTTGTTACGTACAAGATAGTCTAATAGATGGTACGGCTCAGGAAGTTTTTGGAGAACCAAGGATGCATACCAGAGGCTCAGTTATCTATTGTGACAACAGAAGAGCGGTAAGCAAAGTCCAAAGAGCCAAGGCACCACCGTAAGGAGAAATTCATCAAGTACAAACTCCACTTGATCTGGCAGTTATAAGAGAAAATGCAAGTAGCGGTACTGAGGTGGCATCTATAGATAATGTTGCTAATTCCTTTAGGGAATTCCTGCAAAGGATTTTAGGCAGCATGTAGAAGTTAAGGAGCTCAACACCATTTTTCCTCGTTAGACCTAGTAGAAGATTATTAGAATTGGTGAGGTCTATAACTCGTAAAAACCTATAGTTAAGCTATGTATGGTTGATAGCTTAGTATTGCATCTTGGTACGTACCTTAGTACGTGCTCTGATTATAGAACAGAGAGCCATGGCTATATGGCAATCCACTTGAATGGAAGACTCAAGGGACTGGTCCCATATAACCTAAATACGTCCGCAGCTCTGATTAGAGTTGGTCGTCCTATCAGGATAAGCTGTTGGGATGATAGAGCATGGGTGTCTCCACCACAGTCATTACTAGGCACAGTGTCTGTAGCCGAACGGAACCAACACGGTGCACAGATCAGTGAGCAGACACCGGTGTACTAAGCCATGTTTCTGCTTAGGGTAAAATAGTCCTAAACCCTGAGGAACTATGTCTGGTGGACTAACCAGTTATGTGGTACTTTGGTGCACCAATATGTGAGGATCCGGATATAGTGATCTAAAACCACGGTGTACTGGGTTATCCGGCTAGCGTTGCATCAGCGTGTCACTCCTGCAGGCCATCCACACCCCTAACGGGAGGTGCGTTCCTTGGTCTGACCTACGTTATATTAAATCCTGGCCAAGTGATCATCAGTTGGACTGGTGACGAATCCGGTTACTCGGTAGAGTAATCGGAGGTATAATGTACGTGGTCAACCTGGAAGGAACCGAGTCATATAAGCACTTGAGTCTAACGGTATTCTCCACCGCTCGAGTTACATCATAGCACCAAATGAAGCGACAGCGAGTTTACCATAGTAAGCGAAGAGCAGGGGTATACGGGAGAACATAGTAAGTTCAAGGCAATTGGAGTGCAGCCTGTGTCACACTCTAGGTGGCTACACAGGTTAACTCGGACTCAAAGGATCGATGATACACTCGGGTAGTGTATCGATCGAGTCTGAGTTGGAAGCCATGAACCCTGATCTCTGAAGGTTCTACCTTATCCACATTATGCACGGTCTTTATACTATCTCCTCGAAACACATAACGCAGTTAGAGAAAGCGAGAAGTCCAATCCTACGCTCCATGAGTGATTCGTACTAGTGCACGGTAGATGCATAACTATGCGTGTGCACTAAAGGGAAACCCTAGGCTAGTGCAGAGACGCATATAGTGATCCCTTGTCATAAGTGGACTCCGCCACATGGGTGCGATGCCCCGGGACATATTGCGAGTTGACTAGTTGACTTTACTAGGGGCACCCTACGGGAACCTTAGAGAATTATGAAATCACTAGTGTACTTCACTTATGTGTGCCTTGCAAAGTTTCGTGCACGAGGAACGACCAACTAGTGATATAAGGGTGTTTTGGTCAAACTATACACCACTATACACTAGAAAGGCCGGCCCTAAGTGTTGGTAGACTGGCCAAGGCCGGTCCCCCTTGGTTTTAGGAGGTTGTTGCCTCCAATGAAGGGGCCGATCATGAGGCATAGAAAATGGGCTGGTTTTGACCATTTTCAAAACCAAAAAAGAGATAGAGATAAATGAATGGATAAAACATTATCCGTTAGGAGCCTTATAAAAAGGGATAGACCGGCCCTATATAAGGGCAATGGGGGAGAGGGGGGCCGGTTTTGCATGATGCCCATTGAGGGGCCGGCCATGCCCATTGGGGAAACCCTAGCTGCTCCTCTCTTCTCCTCTTCTCTCTTATCTCTTTCCCTTGCTTGCGCTATTGGATGGCGACTCATCTTTCTCGTGTGGTGTTTTGAACAAGGAGAAGGCTAGTCGGATGGAGACACTCAGAGATTCATCAACGAGGAGTCGTGCATCGTGCGAGATCAGGTGAACTAAAAGGCATCTCCAGCAAGCTTTTGTTGTCCAGATTTTGCACTGAAAATCAATGATGTTTCTGTGACTCTAGGAGCTACAGAACTCCAAACGATGTGAAATCACTTGAAAAAGTTGCATCTTGAAGTTCTCTACCTGCAATCCAAAATTTAGCCCAATCGGAGTTCGAAGCAAAACATTATGGTGATTGCACCGAAGGTATACCGAGTAAATCCGAGCCCTTCTCCATCGACAAAGAAAAAACTTATCGCGGTGAAAGAATCCACACACAGGTATGATCTCTAACTTGTAGATCTAGCATAGATAGAACATGCATGCATGCATACTAGATTGTTCTCTTGTGTTATATCGACATTAGGGGTTCGTGTAGTTGCCATACTAGATTCATACACGTATATATAGGGTTTCGATAAAAATTTTGATATATAACGCACACCGCTCACGATCTTCAGACATACTCTTTACTTCCGATGCGGGCCTCTAACATGGAATTATTTCAAATACTGATACCATACAGATTTCTGGTACCAAAGGCAAATTCTAGTACCATATATAGTTTTTTGTACCAAATGCAAATTCTGGTATCATGCGTAATTTCTGTTACCAAGTGCAAATTCTGGTACCATGCATAGTTTCTGATACCTAATGCAAATTCTGGTGCAATGCATAGTTTCTGATACCTAAAGCATATTCTGGCACCATTTATAGTTCCTGGTACCTAATGTAAATTCTAGTATCATGCATAATATCTGGTATCAAATGCAAATTCTGGTACCATGTATAGTTTCTGCAACCTAATACAAATTCTGGTACCATGCATAGTTTCTGGTTCCTAATGCAAATTCTGGTACCATTTATAATTTCTAGAACTTAATGTAAATTCTGATATCACGAATAGTTTCTGGTACTGAATGAAATTTTGATACCATACATAGTTTCTAATACCTAATGCAAATTCTAGCACTATACATAGTTTCTGGTACCTAATGTAAATTATGGTACCATGTATAGTTTCTGTGACCAAATGCAAATTCTGGTACCATGCATAATTTCTGGTACCTAATGCAAATTCTGGTACCATTAGGGGTGGGACTTGGGCGGGTTGAAGGGTCTGCCCATGCCCAACCCGACTTGCACAAACCTTTGCCCGTTTTTGCCCGTGGAACCCGGGGAACCCGTGGAAGCCAAACCCGTGCTTGCCCATTCTAGTTCCTCGGGTTGCTCGGGTTGCCCAATTTGCAAAATAATAAGCGGGTTGGGCAGGTTGCCCAATTAGAAATGCTTGTGCATATAAATAGATGGAAAAAAAATCCCACAGATTTTTGAATTGAATAAAAAGAATCTTTGATTTGCATAACAAAAACATAAAGTCCAACCCATATCCTCACATATTTCAAACGAATTTTTAGCATTCAAACAAAAAATAGGCGGTCTTTGATTTCCATAAAAAAAACTATCTAAGCATTCAACCTTAGTATGTCACTTCCTCGGGTTCCTCAGGTTGGGGAGATCGGTGTCCAAACCTGTCCAAATTGAAATCGGGTTGATCGTTTTTTGTCCAAACCCGTCCAAGTTTTTAACCAGCTTTGCCCATGTTTGTCCATTGTTCGGGTTGGGCGGGTTGGGTTCGGGTCAGACCCGCCCAAGTCCCACCTCTAGGTACCATGCATAGTTTCTAGTACCAAATACAAATTCTGGTACTATGCATAATTTCAGATACCTAATGCAAATTCTAGCCCCATGTATAGTTTCTGGTACCTAATGTAAATTCTGGTATCATGCATAGTTTCTTGTACCAAATACAAATTCTGGTACCATATATAGTTTCTAGTACCTAATGCAAATACTGGCACCTAATGCATAGTTTCTACTACCAAATGCAAATTCTGTTACCATGCAAAATTTCTGGTACCAAATGCAAATTCTGGTACCATATATAGTTTCTAGTACCAAATGCAAATTCCGGTACCATATTTCTAGTACCTAATTCAAATTTTGGTATCATACATACTTTCTGATACCTAATGCAAATTCTGGCACCATGTATAGTTTCTGATACCTAATATAAATTCTGGTACCATGCATTATTTCTGGTACCAAATACAAATTCTGGTACCATGCATAATTTCTGATACCTAAAGCAAATTCTGGTACTATGCATAGTTTCTGATACCTAATACAAATTCTAGCACCATGTATAGTTTCTGGTACCTAATATAAATTCTGGTACCATGCATAGTTTCTGGTACCAAATACAAATTATGGTATCATATATAGTTTCTGGTACCTAATACAAATTATGGCACCTAATGTATAGTTTCTGATACCAAATGCAAATTCCGTTACCATGCATAGTTTCTGGTACCAAATGTAAATTCTGATACCATGTATAGTTTTTGATACCAAATATAAATTCTAGTACCATATTTCTACTACCTAATGCAAATTTTGGTATCATGCATAGTTTCTAATACCTAATGCAAATTCTGGCACCATGTATAGTTTCTGGTACCTAATGTAAATTCTGGTACCAAGCATAGATTCGAATACCTAATGCAAATTCTAGCACTATTATAGTTTCTGCGACCATGCATATTTTCTTGTACCAAATGCAAATTTTGGTACCATGTATAGTATCTAGTACCTAATGTAAACTTTGCCACCTAATTCATAGTTTCTGGTACTATGCATAGTTTCTGATACCCATTGCAAATTCTGGCACTATGTATAGTTTCTGATACCTAATGTAAATTCTGGTATCATGCATAGTTTCTAGTACCAAATGTAAATTCTGATATAATATATAGTATCTGTTACAAAATACAAATTCTGATACATAATGTATAGTTTCTAGTACCAAATGCAAATTCTGGTGCCATTTATAGCTTCTGGTATCTAATGCATGTATGGCACCTTGTATAGTTTCTGGTATCTAATGAATTCTGGTACCATGCATAATTTCTGATACCTAATGAATATTCTGGTACCATAAATAGTTTTTTGTACCAAATATAATTTGGTACCATGTATAGTTTCTGGTACCTAATGCAAATTCTGGTACCATGCGTAGTTTCTGGTACCAAATATAAATTCTGATACCATGCATAGTTTTTGGTACCGAATACAAATTCTGATATCATGTATAATTTTTAATACCTAATGCAAATTCTAATACCATACATAGTTTCTGATACCTAATAAAAATTCTAGCATAATATATAGTTTCAGGTATCTAATGTAAATTCTGGTACGATACATAGTTTCTGTTACCAAATGCAAATTCTGGTACCATGTTTAGTTTCTGGTACCTAATACAAATTATGGCACCTAATGCATAGTTTTTTATTCCAAATGCAAATTATGGTACCATGCATAGTTTCTGGTACCAAATACAAATTCTAGCATATATAGTTTCTAGTACCAAATGTATCATGTATAGTTTCTGATACCTAATGCAAATTCTGACACCATGTATAGTTTTTGATACCTAATATAAATTTTGGTACCATGCATCGTTTCTGGTACCTAATATAAATTATGGTACCATGCATTATTTTTGATACCTAATGAAAATTTTGGCACCATGTATAATTTCTGGCACTTAATATAAATTCTAGGACCATGCATAGTTTCTGTTACCAAATGCTACATAATATCTAGTACCAAATAAAAATTCTGGTACCATGCATAGTTTCTGGTACCTAATACAAATTCTGGTACCATGCATAGTTTCTGATACCTAAAACAAATTCAGGCATCATATATAGTTTCTGGTACCTAATGTAAATTCTGATACCATGCATAGTTTCTGGTATCGAATATAAATTCTTGTACCATATATAGTTTCTAATACCTAATGCAAATTTCGGCACCTAAGGTATAGTTTCTAGTACCAAATGTATATTCTTGTACCATATAAAGTTTCTGGTACCATGTATAGTTTTTGGTACCAAATACAAATTTTGATACCATGCATAATTTCTGCTACCAGATGCAAATTCTGGTACTATATATAATTTCTGGTACCTAATGCAAATTCTGTTACCATGCATAGTTTCTGATACCTAATGCAAATTTTGGTACTATTTATAGTTTCTGAAACCTAATATAAATTCTAGTATCATACATAATTTCTATTAACAAATGTAAATTCTGGTACCATGCATAGATCTGGTACCTAATATAAATTCTGGCACGTAATACATAGTTTCTGGTACCTTATGTAAATTCTGGTAACAAGCATAATTTCTAATACCTAATGTAAATTCTAGAACCATGTATAGTTTCTGATATATAATGTAAATTCTTGTACCATGCATAGTTTCTGGTACCAAATGTAAATTCTGGTACCATGTATAGTTTTTGGTACCAAATGCAAATTCTATCACATAATAAATAGTTTCTGGTACCAAATATAAATTTTGGTACCATGCATAGTTTGTAGTACCAAATGGAAATTCTTGTACCATCTACAGTTTCTGGTACCAAATGCATATTCTGGTACCATGGATAGTTTCTGGTACCTAATGTAAATTCTGGTACCATGCATAGTTTCTAATAGCTAATTCAAATTCTGCCACCATGTATAGTTTCTAGTACCTAATGAAAATTCTGGTACCTAATGCATAGTTTTTGGTACCTAATGTATAGTTTCTGGTACCTAATGTAATTTCTTGTACCTTGCATAGGTTCTGATACCTAATACAAATTCCGGTACATGTATAGTTACTGATACCTAATATAAATTCTGGTACCATGTATAGTTTCTGGTACCAAATACAAATTATGGTATTATATACAGTTTTTGGTACAAAATACAAATTTTGGCACCTAATGTATAGTTTCTGGTATCAAATATAAATTCTCATACCATGTTTAGTTTCTGGTACCTAATGCAAATTCTGGCACCTAATGCATAGTTTTTGGTACCAAAAGCAAATTATGGTACCATGTATAGTTTCTGGTACCAAATGCAAATTCTTGTATCATGTATAGTTTCTGCTACCAATTATAAATTCTGGTACCATGCATAGTTTCTGATACCTGATATAAATTTTGGCACCATGTATAGTTTTTAGTATATAATGTAAATTCTAGTACCATGTATAATTTCTAGTACATAATGCAAATTCTAGTACCATGCACAGTGTCTCATACCTAAGGCAAAATTCTAGCACCATAATAGTTTCTGACACTTAATATAAATTCTGGTACCGTGTATAATTTTTGTTACCAAATAAATATTCTGGTACCTAACATAGTTTCTAGTACCAAATTCAAATTCATGTATCATTCATAGTTTCTGGTACCAAATATAAATTTTAGTACCTTGCATAATTTCTGATACCTAATGCAAATTATAATACCATGTATAGTTTCTGGCACCTAATGTAAATTCTGGCACCATGTATAGTTTCTGGTACATAATGTAAATTCTGGTACCATATATAATTTCTACTACCTAATGCGAATTCTGGAACCTAAGGCATATTTTTTGGTACCAAATGCAAATACTGGTACCATACAGAGTTTCTGGTAACAAATGCAAATTCTAGTACGATGTATAGTTTTTAGTACCAAATAAACATTCTGGTACCATGCATAATTTCTAGTACCAAATGCAAATTCTGCTACCATGCATAGTTTTTGGTACCTAATGCAAATTCTGATACCTTGTATAGTTTCTAATACCTAATGCAAATTCTGGATCATTTATAATTTCTGGTACCTAATGTAAATTCTAGTATTATACATAATTTTTGATACCAAATGCAAATTCTGGTACCATATATATTTTATGCTACCTAATGTTAATTCTGGTGCAATGCATAGTTTCTGGTACCTAATACAAATTCTGGCACCATGTATAGTTTCTGGTATCTAATGTAAATTCTAGTACCATGCATAGTTTCTGGTACCTAATGTAAGTTCTGGTATCATGCATAGTTTTTATTACCAAATGCAAATTCTGATACCGTGCATAGTTTATGGTACCTAATGCAAATTCTGGTACCGTGCATAGTTTCTGTTACCTAATACAAATTCTGGTACCGTGCATAGTTTCTAATACCTAATCCAAATTCCGACACCATGTATAGTTTCTTATACCTAATATAAATTATGGTACCATGCATAGTTTCTAGTACCAAATGCAAATTCTGGTACCATGTATAGTTTCTGGTACCTAATATAAATTTTGGCACCAGATGCATAGTTTCTGGTACCAAATTAATGCAAATTCTGGTACTTTGCATAGTTTCTACTATCAAATATAAATTCTGGTACTATGTATAGTTTTTGTTACAAAATACAAATACTGGTACCATATATAATTTCTGGTAAATAATATAAATTTTGGTATCATGCATAGTTTGTTATACCTATTGCAAATTTTAGCACTATGCATAGTTACTGGTACCTAATGAAAATTCTGGTACCATGCATAGTTTTGGATACCTAATACAAATTCTGGCACAATATATAGTTTCTGGTACCAAATGTAAATTCTGGTACCATGTATAGTTTCTGCTACCAAATATAAATTCTGGTACTATGTATAGTTTTTGGTACCTAATACAAATTATGGCAACTAACGAATAGTTTCTGATACCACATGCAAATTCTAGTACCATGTATAGTTTTTGATATCTAATATAAATTATGGCACCATGAATAGTTTTTGGTACCTAATATAAATTATGGTACATAAATAGTTTGTGGTACCAAATACAAATTTTGGTATCATGTCTAATTCCTACTATAAAATGCAAATTCTGGTACCTAATGCATAGTTTCTAGTACCAAATGCAAATTCTGGTACCATACATAGTTTCTGGTATCCAATGCATTTATGCCACCTTGTATAGTTTCTGGTACCTAATGTAAATTCAGGTACCATGCATAATTTCTGGTACCAAATGTAAATTATGGTACCATGCATAGTTTCTGGTACCAAATACAAATTCTGGTACCATGCGTAGTTTCTGGTACCTAATACAAATTCTAGTACCATGCATAGTTTTTGATACCTAATGCAAATTCTAGCACCATTTATAGTTTTTGTTATCTAATGTAAATTCTGGTACCATGCATAGTTTCTGGTACCAAATACAAATTCTAGTAACATGTTTAGTTTCTGGTACCTAATGCAAATTATGGCACCTAATGCATAGTTTCTGGTACCAAATATAAATTATGGTACCATCCATAGTTTCTAGTATAAAATGCAAATTATGGTACCATGTATAGTTTTTGGTTCCAAATGCAAATTCTGGTACCATATATAGTTTCTGATACCTAAAGCAAATTCTAGCACCATGTATAGTTTCCGGTACCTATTGTAAATTATGATACTATGCATAGTTTCTGGTACCATACATAGTTTCTTATACCTAATGCAAATTATGGCACCATGTATAGATTCTGATACTTAATATAAATTCTGGTACGATGCATAATTTCTGTTAACAAATTCAAATTCTAGTACCATACATAGTTTCTGGTACCAAACACAAATTCTGGTATCATGAATAGTTTTGGATATCATGCATAATTTCTAATACATAATACAAATTCTGGCACCATGTATAGTTTCTGGTACCTAATGTAAATTCTGGCACCATATATAATTTCTGCTACCTAATGCAAATTTTGGCACCTAAGTTATAGTTTCTGGTACCGAATACAAATTCTGATACCATGCAGAGTTTCTGATACCGAAGGCAAATTCTGGTACCATAGATAATTTTTCGTACCAAATGTAAATTCTGGTACCATGCATAATTTCTGTTACCAAATGCAAATTCTAGTACCATGCATATTTTCTGGTACCTAATGCAAATTCTGGTACCATGCATAATTTTTGATACATAATACAAATTTTGGCACCATTTGTAGTTTCTGGTACCTAATGTAAATTCTAGTATCATGCATAATATCTGGTACCAAATTTAAATTCTGGTATCATGTATAGGTTTCGCAACCTAATGCAAATTCTGGTATTATGCATAGTTTCTAGTACCTATTGCAAATTCTGGCACCATTTATAGGTTCTGGTACTTAATGTAAATTCGGATACCATGATTAGTTTCTGGTACCTAATGCAAATTCGAATATCATGCATAGTTTCTGATACCTAATGCAAATTCTGGTACCAAGCATAGTTTCTGGTACCTAACGTAAATTCTAGTACCATGTATAGTTTCTGTTACCAAATGCAAATTCTGGTACCATGCATAGTTTCTGATACCTAATGCAAATTCTAGCACCATGTATAGGTTCTGATACCCAATATAAATTCTGATACCATGCATAGTTTCAGGTACCAAATATAAATTATAGCACCAAATATAGTTTCTGGTATCTAATACAAATTCTGGCACCAAATGTATAGTTTCTATACCAAATGCAAATTCTGTTACCATATATAATTTCTAGTACCAAATCCAAATTCTGATACCATATATAGTTTCTGGTACCAAATGCAAATTTTGGTACCACATTTCTAGTACCTAATTTAAATTTCGGTATCATGCATAGTTTCTGATACCTAATGCAAAGTTTGGCACCATGCATAGTTTCTGGTACCGAATGCAAATTCTGGTACCATGCATAGATTTGGATACCTAATATAAATTCTGGCACATTGTATAGTATCTGGTACCTAATATAAATTCAGGTAACATGCATATTTTCTGGTACCAAATACAAATTCTAGTACCCTGTATAGTATCTGATACCTAATACAAATTCTACCATCAAATTCATAGTTTCTGGTACCATGCATAGTTTCTGATACCTAATGTAAATTCTGACACCATGTATAGTTCCTGGTACCTAATGTGAATTCTATTACCATTCATAGTTTCTGGTATCAAATGTAAATTCTGGTATAATGTATAGTATCTGTTACAAAATACAAATTCAGGCACCTAATGCATAGTTTCTATTACCAAATACAAATTCTGGTACCATTTATAGTTTCTGGTATCTAATGCATGTATGGAACCATGTATAGTTTCTGGTACCTAATGAAAATTCTAGTATCATGCATAATTTCTGGTACCTAATGTAATTTTTGGTAACATGCAAAGTTTCTGGTATCAATTGCAATTTGGTACCATGTATAGTTTCTGGTACCTAATGCAAATTTCGGTACCATGCATAGTTTCTGGTATCAAATATAAATTCTGGTACCATACATAGTTTCTGGTACCAAATGCAAATTCTGGTACCATGTATAGTTTCTAATATCTAATGAAAATTTTGGCATAACATATAGTTTCTGGTATCTAATGTAAATTCTACTAACATGCATAGTTTCTGGTACCAAATACAAATTATGGTACCATATTTATTTTCTGGTATCTAATACAAATTATGGCACATAATGCTTAGTTTTTTATAACAAATGAAATTATGGTACCATGCATAGTTTCTGGTACCAAATGCAAATTTTGGTACCATGTATAGTTTATAGTACCAAATGCAAACTGTGGTACCATGTATAGTTTCTGATATCTAATGCAAATTCTAGCACCATGGATAGTTTCTGATACCTAATATAAATTTTGGTATCATATATAGTTTCTGGTACTTAATATAAATTCTGGTACCATGCATAGTTTCTGATACCTAATGCAAATTCTATCACCATGTATAGTTTCTGGCATTTAATATAAATTATGGGACCATGCATAGTTTTTGTTCAAATGCAAATTCTGGTACCATACCTAGTATCTGGTACCAAATGCAAATTCTGGTACCATGCATAGTTTCTGATATCTAATGCAAATTCTGGCACCATATATAATTTCTGATACTTAATGTAAATTCTAGTATCATGCATAGTTTCTGGTACCGAATGCAAATTCTTATACCATATATAATTTCTGATACCTAATGTAAATTCCGGCACTTAGGACATAGTATCTGGTACTAAATGTAAATTCTTGTACCATACAAAGTTTCTGGTACCAAATACTAATTATGGTACTATGTATAGTTTTTACTACCAAATGCAAATTTTGGTACCATGCATAATTTCTGTTACCAAATGCAAATACTGGTACCATGCATAGTTTATGGTACCTAATGCAAATTCTGTTACCATACATAGTTTCTGATATCTAATGCAAATTCTGACACTATTTATAGTTTCTGAAACTTAATGTAAATTCTAGTATCATGCATAATTTTTGATACCAAATGCAAATTCTGGTACCATCCATAGATCGGTTACCTCATGTAAATTCTAGCACCAAATACATAGTTTCTCATACCTAATATAAATTCTGGTACCAAGCATAATTTCTGATACCTAATACAAATTCTGGAACCATGTATAGTTTCTGGTACATAAGTTAAATTATGGTACCATGCATAGTTTCTGGTACCAAATGTAAATTCTGGTGCCATGTATAGTTTCTGGTACCTAATTCAAATTCTGGCACCTAATGAATAATTTCTCGTACCAAATACAAATTCTGGTACTATGCATAGTTTTTGGTACCAAATGTAAATTATGATACCATGTATAGTTTCTGGTACCAAATGTGAATTTTGGTACCATGGATAGTTTCTGGTACTTAACACAAATTCTGATACCATGTATAGTTTCTGATACCTAATGCAAATTCTGTCAGCATGCATAGTTTCTGGTACCTAATACAATTTCTTGTACCATGCCTAGTTTCGAATACCTAATGCAAATTCTGGCATCATTTATAGTTTCTGGTACCTAATGTAAATTCTGGTACCATGCATAGTTTCTAGTACCAAATATAAATTCTAGTACCATGTATAGTTTCTGGTACAAAATACAAATTCCGGCACCTAATGCATAGTTTCTGGTACCAAATGCAAATTTTGATACCATGTATAGTTCCTGGTATATAATGCATTTATGGCACTATGTAAAGTTTCTGGTACCTAATGTAAATTCTGGTACCATGCATAATTTCTGGTACCTAATGTAAATTCTAGTACCATGCATAGTTTCTGGTACCAAATACAATATTGGTACCATGTATAGTTTCTATTACCTCATGCAAATGCAATTCTGGTACCATGTATAGTTTCTAGTACCAAATATCTACAGTTTCTGGTACCTAAGGCAAATTCGGGTACCATGCATAGTTTTTTGTACCTAATGCAAATTTTAGAATCATGCATATTTTCTGATACCTAATACAAATTCTTGCATCATGTATAGTTTCTGGTATCTAATGTAAATTTTAGTACCATATATAGTTTCTGGGACCAAATGCAAATTCTGGTACCATGTTTAATTTCTAGTACCTAATGCAAATTCTGACACCTAATACATAGTTTCTAGATTACTTTAGATCGCACCCTAGTCCCTTCCTTGAGTGATGGCACTTCTCAAGAGGAAGACCTGGTGGATCAGTGAGTCATTCGAGCCGTCGGGTCCACTTCATGTAGCAGCTATCACCTGGCAAACCTTGGTACAGATTTGATCGAAGTTAGTGCTACACTTCCAGCCAAATTTAGAGCTCTTGAACCAAGCACGTGCAACCGTCTCCTTGACTAAAATATGGATATTCTCTTATTCAAAATCTTCGGGATCAATTATCAACTTTTGTCAATGCGGAGCCGAACCTACCACTGAATATGTGGAGGACAACACTATTCGCGATATAGCTTCAGCTATGGGCTTCTCTAGCAAGTGAGTGTGTACGAAATCCTTTTTAGATCAGATCAAGGAGATAAAATGGTCGAGTGTTTCGAAGTCTTGAGACCTTTAGTGCTTTTGCTTTTTGTCTAGAGTTTTTGGGCTCTTCTAGATAGGCACTACAAAAAATTGCCACTTAAACCCTTTTGCAGCAGTCCTACCGTCGAACCCCCATATAATGCACTCCTTTTTATCCACTTTTTTGTTGATTGGTCAAAAGCCCAAATCGATCCTGATTATGGAGAACGAAATGACTAAGTCTACACCAATCCGGTTATTATATTTTAATGTTAAAGGAACAACTTTTTTATATTTATTCCACTGATAATTACACCGGTGCCTTGGCTTCTGCTCACCGCTTGTACACAAAAGAGACCATTTTAGAAAAAGAGCAGCTATGAGCCGATCAATCTCTCTCTCTCTCTCTCTCTCTCTCTCTCTCTCTCTCTCTGTACTAGAGAAGAGGGGATTACAGTGGCATGGAGGACGACGGCGTTGCCAGGAGAGGATGTCCCACTTGCCGCCAGGGGAACGCAGAGCCACACCGACTTGACGGCACTTAGCACCATGCCGGACGGCTCCCTGGGGTCACCCACGCTTTGCTACGCTCAACACCACGCTGGACGGCTACCCCGCGCTCAATCAGCTTCACACCAAGCCCGACCCCCGAATATGTGTATTTAGCCCTTGAATATCCAGCGACCATCAACCCGCCGGATTTGGTACATTTTATGGCCGGGTGGACGATGGCCGTCAGATTTGCTCGACCAAATCCAGCGACGCACCAACCCCACCGGATTTGCTCGATCATTTTCGACAGCCCACGAACCCCACCGGATTTGGTCGAGCATTTTCGGCCGCCCACCAACCCCGCCGATATTGATGTCTTCTTCGACCGGACGGACGATGGCCGCCGAATTTGCTCGCCCATTTTCGGCGGCCCACCAAACCTGCCGGTATTGATGCCTTTTCCAGTCGTTGGTCGATGTCAGCCGATTACACCGCCATAAAAGAGTTATTCTGTTGTAGTGAGATCGTCATAGTCAGGATTAATTCCTGTAAGTAGAATTTGTGCCAGTGCACAAATAGATTGTATATTTTTTTATTTTAATAAACAGATAGGGGTCTAGACCAGACCCCGAACCCCTATCACTCATCGAGAGGGATTTCTCAAAAAAAGATTGTACGAATAGCATTACTCAATTGGAGGGCCAATAAAAGTGGGGGGAGCCGTTAGCCGTCCCACACATCCGATGCATGAAAAAGGACACACGTACGTTGGACATATACAGAATGGACACATGCGAACCCATCATCAGCATTGGTGTATTTTTCAATGGACCAAACGTTGTTTCCGGTTTTGTGTGTCCCATATGTGTATCGATATCATTTTTCCCTACCCAGCAGGTCCCACACGATACGATGGCCTCTCTCTGCATTTTTATAAGGGGACTTTGTGAAAAATCCTTCAAAGAAGATTGGTTTTGAGCTGCAGTCCCTACAACCTTTCCATTTGAGCTCAGACACTTAATGGACGAAAATGATTCTCACCTCACTTTGAATTATATGCTTTGCTGCCACTCATCCTAAGCCGCACCGACGTCGCCAGACAAAGCCAACCCTCCCGCAGCTACCTTCAGACCTAACTAAACCTCCCACCGTTGCCATCGGAGCTAACCGAACTTCACGTGGAGCTGCTCATTAGACTTTTTGAAACTTATTAGTGACCATTTGAAGGTGGACATTTTGAATCTCACTAGACACGTTTTGCAACATCGTGCCAAGCAAAGTTGGCAACCTGAAGTTGCAGACAAACGAGTTGGCTACATATCTCCATTGTTCCAGTCGGCCTCCTCTCCCCTCTTGTGAATCGGAATCACAGGTTTGTTGGCTTGCAGTGATGCTCTGAATCCTGAGACGGCACCGTGAGTACGTCTATGCCGTCTATATCACCATTCAAAGTAAAAAATTCAAATTGTCGATATTTTAAAAAAATTTGGATCAGGACATCGCCCCTGAAGCCTAGAACAGGGGCCCCCCAAATAAACCCCCAAACCCCTTTGGCATGGGTGTAAGTACTATAACTATAAGCCTCTCCTTCTGAAAATCTATGGCTCCGCCACTGACCGGACCTAACCGAACGATCTACAAACCATGGGATGAACCTTAAACCTAGAAAACCCAAACCCAAACCTAAACCCAACCCCCCCCCCCCGATGTTGCCGCCTTCGCCTCCTTCACCGCTGCTCGCGGCTGCCTCCGTTTCCGCCTACGTCACTCGTGCTCGTCGCCTCCTTCACCGCTGCTCGTTGCTGCCTCCATCTCCACCACTCCGTCATGGCTGATCAAGACTCAAGAGAGGATCATGTGTGGGTGGTCTCGAAATTTTTTTTAAAATAGGGGTTTCTGCTGATATTGGGTTGGTTAGAGAGGTTGGAGCTCAAATGAAAAGTTTCACTGGTTCATCCTAATATTGGGTTGGTTAGAGGTAGGGCTGGCAATTTTGAACCCGACACGACAGACCTGACACGAAGTTAGCGGGTCTGGGTCAGGGTTAAACGGGTTCGGGTCGTAAACGGGTCGACACGATAGACCAGTTTAATAAACGGGTCGGGTAGGGTTTAGGGTCTAGACACGGTAGACCCGGTAAGACTCATTTAAAATTCAGCGGGTCGTGTCGGGTTGGGTCGGCTCGGATCTACCCACAATCCGATATTGTATTATATAGTACCAGTGGGTCTATCGAGTCAAGCCGGATTGGGTCGGATCAGGTCAATTGAATAGACCCGTGTGGTGAACGGGTCTAATGGGTCTTATCGGGTCTACCCGTTTATAAACGGGTCGGGTACGTGTTTAGGATCTAGACACTATTAGTTAAACGGGTCAGGTCCAGGTCTAAGGGTTTTGGACATGACACGAACATGACCCGACACGACCCATTGCCACCCCTCTACTAGTTAGAAGGGCCTTAGGCTAATAACCCCTTTTTAATAATCTATAACTATAAGGGAATAGGGAACACGGTCCTCCCGACCACCCAACACGCTAGTCCTCCCTTCAATTTGGGTGCCACATGATAATTTTTAACCATATTTCTTTTATGGATGGTCAATCCACTCTACTTAGATCAAGATTTTAAAAAATAAATTCTAAAAAAAAAAACTTAAAACAACCCGATCAACGGTCGACAAATTTAACGGTAAATTGTAGTGTGCAAATAACCCTTGCTAAGGTTAATTTAAAAATATCACTTGGCATATTTTTTTTTCAATTTTTTTTTCATGATTATTGTTAGGAGGGATGTATCCACCTCGACCAACCCCTAACCCCGGTTAAAAAGTGTCATGTGGTACCCAAATTGAAAGAAGAACTATCATGTTGGGTGGTTGGGAAGACTGCGTTCCCTATTCCCCAACTATAAAATCAAAAGAAAATGTACGCCCCCTGCAACATTAAATTTAACCCCAAATGTTTAACCCCTTGCAACAAAAAAGAAATGCTCAACCCCAACGTTCGACCAGACTGACGTGTCCCAATCACATCCCTCCATTGAACCCAGCCCCGACCAGGGAATCGCCCCAACCGGCAGGCCAAACAATTGGGTTAAACGTTTAGTGTTGAATGGCAATAATGGCATTGCTCCACTATAAATAGTCATCTACAATGCTTGCATGGTGTTAACCCTTTTGAAGATGTGGAGATTTCTCATTGCATCCTTCGCCGGAATCCTCTCCTTCCATGGCCTCTCGTGCACTGCAGAAGGTACGTAGCATCTCTCTCTCTCTCTCTCTCTCTCTCTCTCTCTCTCTCTCTCTCTCTCTCTCTCTAACTTACTCATCTCTGTATGCTTTCTCTTACCTAAAACAGCACCCAACTATAGTTTTGTGAGGGATGGGAGTGAAGCCCCAACCGAGTCATACTACGACTACATCATCATCGGTGGTGGAGCAGCAGGCTGCCCGTTAGCTGCCACCCTCTCCGAGAGCTCCAAGGTCCTGCTGTTAGAGAGAGGGGGCTCCCCTTACGGCAACGACGACGTGACCAATCTGTCGTCGCTGATGAACAACCTCTGCGACCACTCCCCGACCTCACCCTCCCAAGGATTCGTCTCCGAGGATGGCATCCCCAACGCCCGAGGCCGCATCCTCGGCGGTGGGACGAGCATCAATGGCGGGTTCTACACCCGTGCGAGCGCGGACTACGTGCGGGGAGCCGGATGGGACGTGGACTCGGTGGACCAATCGTACCGGTGGGTCGAGAGCCTACTGGTGGAGGAGCCCCGGCTGCTACCGTGGCAGTCGGCGGTGAGGGACGGGCTCGTGGAGGCCGGCGTGACGCCAGACAACGGGTTCACGTACGACCACCTGCACGGGACCAAGACCGGAGGCACCATGTTCGACGGCGACGGGCACCGGCGAACCGCTGCGGATTTGCTCCAGCATGCGAACCCAGATGGGATTGAAGTGTTGTTGCACGCCACAGTGCACAGAATCTTGTTCAGACACGAAGGTGAGGGTCTGCTAGCTGCTCCTATCCGTGTTTGCACTTCATACCAACTCCCTGCATGCTTGGTTGTAGGAGAACCGAGGCCGGTGGCATCTGGTGTGATCTTCATGGATGCTCAAGGCAAGACGCACAGGGCGTACCTGAAGGAAGGGCCGGGGAGTGAAATCATATCGGCGGCGGGAGCCATCGGGAGCCCTCAGCTTCTCATGCTGAGCGGCGTCGGCCCAGCGGATCACCTGGAATCCCTCGGCATCGATGTGATCATGGACCAGCCCCTTGTCGGGCAAGGCATGTCCGACAACCCGATGAACGTCGTCTTCATCCCATCTCCGTCGCCTGTCGAGATCTCCCTCGTGCAACTTGTGGGCATCACCCGATTTGGGAGCTACATAGAATCCATCAGCGGGTCCAAATACTTTACATGTCCCTCCGACGAAGAGGCGGCGCGGCATCTCACCTGTCCCTCCGCTGAAGAAGCAGCACAACGTAGAAGCTTGGGGATGATTTCATCAGAGGTACCCTACTCTTCCAAAACATTCATCCATCCGTCGATCACCCATTGCTATTCAGCTTAAACCTCGTCCAGAAGAGAAGAGGGTATATTTGTCAATTACTATGTCCAATGTAATTCGATGGCTCAGTGTTCCAGTTTAGCAGTTAGGGAAGAAACGGATGGAGTGATAAATTATCGTTCCCAAGTCCTTCATTCCACCCTAACAAATACTATCATTTTTTATGAGCCCATCTTTTCATTTGAGCTGAAATCTCTGTGAACAAAAATGCCCCTCCTCCTTCGAATTTAGATATTTTGCCACCACCCCTCCCGGTCGGACCTAATCTACAGACCATGGGATGAACCCTACACCTACCCCTAGACCTAATCGAATCCCTGCCGCTGCTGCCATCACCTCTGCCGTACTCGCGTCCGCTGCTGCCTCCGCAGTTCACGCCTGCAGCCCCCTCTGCCGCTCGTGCTCGCCGCCGCTGCCGCTGCCGCTACCGCATCCACCGCCCACGCTGCCCCCCGCCGCCGAACCTGAAGAGGGAGGATGGTAGGTGAGGGTGGTCTAGGGATTAAAAAATGGGAATGATTTTTGCCAAAGTTGGGTTGGTTTAGAGGGGCTGGAGCTTAAATGAAAAGTTTCAATGGGTTTATCCTAATGTGGGATTGGTTATAAGGGGTCTTAGGCAAATAACACCTTAAATTAATACTAAAAATAACAATCGATAAAAATGCCCTCTGTTGAATGAGGATTAAAACGTACAGTTATTCCACATGCCAAACACCCCCTTAGTTGCCAGACAAAAATACCTCAGAAAACCATGGAGCAAACATCGTAGGTTCTTCTAAACTATGAAAGACCCTACCGAAGGGGCCGGTTGCGAGATTTGGTATAGGGAGCTGTACTCATCTTTGAGGTGTAAATTATAAGCTAAAAAAGGAAAAAACGAAACATTTCAGAAAATTAATAGGGTGCAATATGTATTAAAGTGTTGATATTCAACTCACATTTCCTTGTTTATTTTAGTGGCACAACCGACCATAAATATCTAGTTCCATCCAAAACTACAAAGACATTATTGTTAGCACAAATCTATTTCCCACCACAATTCCACTTCCTACGGGCATTGAATCTTAACTTCGTTTTAAACTTCAGTTTCATGTTTGATTTTGGTTAAAAAAAAAGCCAAAATTTCAGCCGAAATGGTGGGCAATATTCAAAACGATCAAAAAATGATTTCTTATTTTTTGATTTATTTTATTTTTAAATTTAAGGTTTTTATAGTTGAGCATACATATCCGGCAAGATCTAGCGAAATCTGTTGAATCGTGGACGAGATCCAGCGATCCAACGAAATCCTGGATGGGGAAGGAGGGGGGGGGGGGGGGGGGGGGGGGTGGGGGGGGAGGAGAGGAAGGAGGAGGGGTATTTAGGAAGGGCCGCAAATGGGGTATGGGGGAGGACAAACTTGCTATTTAAAAAAAAAAAAAGGATGGAAAACCAAGGGGGCAATGGGAGACAGGGTAAGCTAGCTCATTTGTTTTGGGGTGTGAATAAAATTTCCCTATCAATATTTGCATACTCTTTGATTCAATTCTTCTTTATTCCTTATTTGACTCTGTCTAATCTTCCCAATTTAAGAAATTAAAAATTCTTAAATTTTTTATGCTGATAGGAAATTAAGATTGCCATGTGGTGTTTTCATGAATAAAATGGAGTATGAATCATTACATGATAATCTTTTAAAAAAACTAAAATCTTGATCTTAGGCCAAAGAGTTGACAATGAAAAAAATAAAAAAATAGATTCAGATGCACAAACATTAATAGTCTTTTATGTTTACCAAAACATTAAAAGAAAACTTTTTTCATCAAAAACAAGTGCAAAAAATCATCCTTATGTACTAGCTAGTAAATATTTTTGAAAAGCACAAATTATCTTGGTACAACAAGATGGGATCTAAATACTGCTATATAAATCCAAGCATAGATAATATTTGAGACTTAACATTTGGTGGCACTGCAGACTTCCTACATGCCTCACATGCCTATCAGTCCAATAGCAACAGCAGCCATAAACAGTCAGGAGGATTCTTATTTCAATGGTGGCTTCATTCTCGAAAAGGTCGCAAACCCTCTCTCCACCGGCCACCTCGAGCTCCGCAACACGAATCCGAACGAGAACCCCTCGGTTACATTCAACTACTTCAAGGAACCTGCGGATCTCCAGGCCTGCGTTGAGGGCATCAGGACTATCGAGCGCGTCGTACATTCCAAAGCATTCTCCAAGTTCATATACCCCAACACGTCTATAGAAACCCTACTTGCCATGACTGAAAATTTTCTTGCCAAGATGCCGCCAAGCCACGACAAAGGATCGAGATCATTGGAGCAATATTGCAAGGACACCATGGTGACCATTTGGCACTACCATGGGGGTTGCCATGTAGGCCGGGTTGTGGACCATGATTACAGGGTTCTTGGTGTGGATGCGGTTAGGGTCATCGACGGCTCGACATTCGAATCCTCGCCCGGAACCAATCCTCAGGCCACCCTCATGATGCTTGGAAGGTAATGTTTTCTATGCACTAACAATTCTCAAACTCCATTGATCAACAATCCATCATCAGATGTAAAAAGAGCTATAAAAGTCTAACTGGTCAGTTAATCTCCAGGTACATGGGACTCAAGATCCAAAAGGAGAGGCTGGACAAGGAGGGAGCACAGTAGCGATGACTGTTATCGTTCATGTACAAGATGAATAGTTCTTGAAGAGTTCGATTTAAATAAAATCCTAGATGGGAAGTATGTACATCTCCTTTGCCAGTGAGATCTGGGTTTCCTCGCAAAGGCTCATCGCACACGAGCTTCAATATTAATATCAGTAACTCTTGGGTTCAACATGTCCCAATATGTATTTCTGATAAATTTGTCACATGGGAATGGGGGTGCATGAGAAGGCTTGGGAATTGATGGGGTTGTTTCTCGGGTTAATGGCCTATTTTATGGGAAATAGTATTTTGTAGTAAGTATGGGTTGTATGGGGAATATGTGTTATCATGCATGGCTTATGGGAAATAGTATTTTGTATTAAGTATGGGTTGTAATGGGGATATGTGCTGTCATGCATGGCTTATGGCTTATATGGCCTTGCTTGTGAAATGAAGAAAAGGAAGCTAAGTTATCTCCCATTCTCTTCCTCTTAAATTTCTCTTGCTCTGTTCTCCTATTTCTGAAAGAAATCCTCTCTTCTCACTATCTGAAACTCTCGTAATCCTGGGGTTTATTCATCTTGGATAGCCCTCGCACTCAACCACCCATTGTACCCGTTACATTTGGTATCAGAGCAGCTCGATCCTCCAATGGCCGACGGAACTCGTCTCGCAAAGCTTGATGAAGCCATCATACAATTGAAGGAAGCATCGACACATATTCAACAGAGCCTCTAGGACATCAATCACAAGATAGCGGCAATAGATTTGAAGTATGATCAATTATCCCAAATTAGCGGCAGAGAGAGGGAGGACTCGACTTATTCTTTAGGCGGAGGACACGACACTGGCCAAACTTCTCAAAATGGAGGCTTCCAATTTCACCACGTCAGAATAAATTTTCCGGAGTACACGGGAGGAGATCCGGCCGGCTGGATATATCGGGTGGAACAATACTTTGCATATCATCAAACTCCACTGGAACAAAAACTGACAATGGCCGCTATTCATTTTAATGAGGGGGCGCTTCATTGGTATCGAGGAATGGTGCGCTCTGGGGCGTTACGAACTTGGGAGGAGCTCACAAGAGCGTTGGATATCCGTTTTGGGCTGACAACATATGAGGATCCGGCGGGGGCATTAGCCAAGTTGCGACAAACCACCACCGTGCTTGACTATCAATCTCAGTTTGAAATCCTCCTCAATCGCACAGAAGATTTATCAGAGAAGTTTATGGTGAGTTGTTTTGTAGAGGGGCTAAAAGAGGAGATACGACTGAGCGTGAGAATGTTCAAACCCAAAACATTATCAGAAGCATATGGCTTGGCAAAGCTACAGGAAGAGAAGGTGGGAGCCCGCAAGAAGGTGATGTCGGGGAAGTCGCCTCTTCCCCAAAATCCAGGAGGGCCGGGGTTGCTGGGCGCGAGACCGGCCAACCTCCCCATTACAAAGCTCACACCAGTGCAGATGAAAGAACGACGAGAGAAGGGACTTTGTTTCAATTGCGACGAGAAGTTTGTACCTGGGCATCGTTGCAAGACGCAAAAATTGTTTCTCATGGAGGGCGGGTGGCCAGATCATGAAGAAGACGAAGCGGACGGGGGTGAGGAGCAATCATCGGACGACCCTAACCATGAACTTGAGGCTACCCCGGAGATCTCGCTGCATGCAATGGCAAGGGCACCCTCACCGCAGACAATGAGGGCGATTGGGCTTTTTGGTCGTGAAAGGGTAGGGATCCTCGTCGACTCTGGGAGCACCCATAACTTCATCGACATTGGGTTTGCGAAGAAGCTAAGGTTGCCTGTGGCAAGCGAAGGGAGTATGGGAGTGATGGTGGCCAACGGTGATCGGATGGTTAGCCAAGGAAAGTGCATGGGAGTGGAGTTGCTTGTCCAAGGATTTCGTTTGGTTGTTGATTTATTCACTATTCCTCTTGGCGGGTGTGACATCGTATTAGGGGCACATTGGCTTCGAACATTGGGCCCCATTATGTGGGATTTCAAAAAACTGGTCATGGAGTTCGAAGTGGGTGGTAGGCGGTACTCGTGGAAGGGAAACTCTTCTACATATCTCTCTTTCAGTGATGGAAATAAGTTGCAGAAGTTGGTGGGCTCAAAGGATCGCGGCATGTTATTACAGCTATGTGGCATTGATGGTGAGCCTCAAGAGACTTCACTAAGGCGGGACCTACAGCACCTCTTGGAGGAGTATGGAGATGTTTTTGAAGAACCCCAGGGCTTACCACCTCAAAGAGTTCATGATCATCGAATACCACTTGTTGACGACACGCTTGCCATCAGTGTGAGGCCGTATTGATACCCACATTTTCAAAAAACTGAAATTGAACGGATTGTTGGTGAGTTGCTGAAATCGGGTATGGTAAGGCCGAGCCAGAGTCCGTTCTCCTCGCTGGTACTTTTGGTGAGAAAAGGGAATGGGGGGTGGCGCCTATGTGTGGACTACCTCCCTCAACAAAGCTACCGTCAAGGATAAGTTTCCGATTCCTGTCATTGACGAGTTGCTGGATGAACTACACGGGGCGAGGGTATTCTCCAAACTGGACCTCCGATCAGGGTACCACCAAATTAGAGTTGTTTTGGAGGATGTTCCGAAAACTGCATTTCGAACTCATGAGGGTCACTACGAATTTCTAGTGATGCCCTTTGGGTTATCGAACGCTCCTTCGACCTTCCAAGGGTTGATGAATGAGGTATTCCATTCCCATCTCCGCAAATTCATCCTTGTTTTCTTTGATGATATTTTGGTGTACAGCCCTACATGGGAAGATCACTTGCTGCATCTCCGAACCACACTGCACACGCTAAGAGAACATCAATTGTATGCAAAACAATCTAAATGCCGGTTTGGAGTTGAGGAGGTGGAATATTTGGGGCACATCATCTCAAAAGAAGGGGTTGCAGTGGACCGCTCCAAGATTGACTGCATGATCAACTGGCCATAACCTAAAAATCTCAAGGCCTTGAGGGGATTTTTGGGGCTCACAGGATATTATCGCAAGTTTATTCGTGACTATGGCAAGGTGGCTGGCCCTCTTACGGAAATGTTAAAAAAAGATTCATTCCTTTGGTCTGATGCGTCGAAGATGGCATTTGAAACCCTTAAGAAGCTAATGGTTCAAGCTCCAGTGCTTGTGTTGCCAGATTTTTCGCAGCAATTCATCCTTGAGTGTGACGCCTCTGGTGCCGGGATCGGTGCTATTTTAATGCAGGGAAAACACCCGATTGCATATTTCAGTAAGGCACTAAAAGGAAGAAATCTAGCGTTGTCCACTTATGAGAAGGAGCTGCTAGCCTTGGTGCTAACTGTCCTTAAATGGAGACCCTATCTGCTTGGACGCCGATTCAAAATCCTCACCGACCAACAAAGTCTCAAGCATTTATTAGAGCAACGGATGGCGACACCGGCTCAACAGAAATGGTTAGTGAAGCTTTTGGGATACGATTATGAGGTGGAATATAGGAGCGGCAAGCTCAACTGTGCCGCCGATGCTCTATCCCGAAAGGATGAAGGGGAACTACATGGCCTAACATGGGTGATACCCTCTTGGTTGGAGGAAGTCAAGGAAGAGTATGTTTCCAGCAAGGAGTTGGCAGAGTTGTTGCTGAAGTTGAGGGAAGGGAAGCTCGACGTCTCTTGTTACATTGAGCAAGATGGGTTATTGTTTTACAAAGGAAGGCTCTACTTGGGAAGTAACTTCAAGTTCTGCACCAAGCTCATGCAATAGCTACATGACGCACCCGAGTCTGGACACGAGGGCTTCCACAAAACTTTGGCAAGGGTTAAGAAGGACTTCTATTGGCCGGGTATGCGAGCCTTCATAAAAAACTACATTCGCAATTGTGAAGTATGCCAAAGAACCAAGGGCGAGAACGTGCACCCCGCGGGACTGTTGCAACCAATTCCACTCCCAAGTTCGGTGTGGTCTGAGGTCACGATGGACTTCATTGAAGGACTTCCCATGTCGCAGAAGAACGACGTCATTATGGTGGTGGTAGATCGCTTATCCAAATATGCTCATTTCATAGCCCTCTCACATCCATACACCGCTAGCTCGGTTGCTCGTTTATTCCGCGATCATATCTTCAAGTTGCACGGGATGCCGGAGTCCATTATAAGTGATTGAGACCCTATTTTTACCAGCCTCTTTTGGAAGGAGAGCTTTGAGCTCAAGGCACTAAACTGAAACTAACAACCGCCTATCATCCACAATCTGATGGCCAGACGGAGCGTGTTAATAGGTGCTTGGAGACTTAATTACGTTGTTTTGCAGGTGAACGACCGAAGGATTGGGCAAGTTGGTTACCACTAGCAGAATGGTGGTACAACACCTCCCTCCACTCATCGACTGGCATGACACCATTTGAGGTGGTCTATGGGAGAAAGCCGCCGAGTCTGTTGCCCTACGTACCAGGAACTACTCGAGTCCAAGAGGTGGATGCCCAACTTCATGAGCGGGAAGGAATGCTAAAGTTACTCAAAGAAAGGTTGGAGGCAGCCCAAGAAAGAATGAAGATGTTTGCAGACCGTCGTCGCACCGAAAGAGAATTCAACGAAGGGGACTGGGTCCACTACAAGAAATAGGGTCTTTACCGACGGACATTATTATCACCGTCGGTAATAATACACTTTTTACCGACGGTGACTATAATATCCGTCGGTATTATAACTTCAATTTTTTAAATTTTTTTTGCACATTTATACCGACGGTAATCATATGTACCGTCGGTAATATCCTTTATACCGACGGCTATATAAAGACCGTCGGCAAAATGTCATCGTCGTGATATTGTACCGACGGACATTGTATTTTCGTCGGTATAACCAATTTTACCGACAGCCATAATATGTCCGTCGGCAATATACCGACGGTAATTAAATATCCGTCGGTAAAATTGTCCCGACGAAACTCAGTGTAAAAACCGAGCCTCTGGAAAAAAATAGAACGTTGAGTTTCGTCGTGATTTGTACCGACGGACGTTAAATTTCCGTCGGTATAACTAATTATACCGATGGAATTTATATGGCCGTCGGCACGATACCGACGGTAATTAAGTTTCCATCGGTAAAATGTCCCGACGAAACTCAGGGTGTCAAACCGAGCCTCTGGAAAAAAATTGAACCTTTGGTTCCGTCGTAGAGTTTTACCGACGGATAGTGTTTTACCGTCGGTAAAAAGAGTAGTTTTACCGACGGAAGTAAAACATTCCGTCGGTAAAAACCCTGTTATAAATCAAACAGACGAGATCCCCTTTGATCTCTTCTGTTTCGATCTCTCCCGGCCGCCCCTCTCTCTCTCTCTCTAAACGGACGAGATCCCCATCCCCGGCCTTCCTCCCCCCCTTGATCCCCGGCCTCCCTCCCCCCCTCGATCCCCGGCCTTCCTCCCCCCCTCCCCGGCCTTCCTCCCCCCCTCCGGCCGGCCACCCCTCCCCTCTCTTGCGCGCCGGCGAGCTCCTCCTCCTCCTCGTGGGCTCCGGCCGGTGAGATCCTCCTCCTCCTCCTCCCCCCGGTGAGCTCCTCCTCCTCCTCCCCCCGGTTAACTCAAGTTTTTTATATCATATGTCAGTAATTTATGTTGGAACACTCATAATTCTAGTAACATATCTGAAAATCCTGGATCGAATCCCCGGCCTACCTGAGTTCAAGTGATAATTTAATTGAGAAATACTGTGAGTCTCATGGTTTGCAACAACTTCATGAATATCATTATCATGGAAAAATTGATGTTAATCTAATATGTTTAAGATTTATCTACTAATTTTCTTTATAGTTTACTATATGGTTGTATATAGGAGTGTTACAAGTCTATGGCCCCAATTGGAGCTTGATTGTGAATTTGATTGCCCAAGTTATGGTGTAAATTGTGGCTAGAGGTATAATGATAATTATTTAATAGGTATGGACCTAAGATTAGTTTTATTATAACGCTTAGTATCTTGGTTAGGTTGGATGCCATGAAGCCAAGGCTGCAAATGGAATCGAATTCTGATATGTCTTTCCATAAGTTATGGCTATTTTTTTAAAGAAAGATATTTTGGTCATTTCCAGTGTGGTCAAATTTTCTATATATTATAGATCTTTTTATACTGAGTTTGTGGATGCATACATAAGTCGGTTACGAGTTTGTTTGCACCAAATATGGTTAAAAATGTCTTTAATGTCACATAAGGCTATATGGTTTTGTTTAGTAATGATGCTGGGTTCCCAGATTAATAAGCTATAATTAACACAATGTGGGTGACTATATCATTGTTTTAATGGGTTTAGCCCAATAACACTAGTTTACTGTTTGGGCTAGGCCTATATTAACTGGATCTAGAGGATATGTTTAGCCATGGGCTTGGCTTATTACTATTCATTGGGATGGGCCGATGTCATATTCTAATCGACTTTTGGGCTTGACTTAATCTTAATCGTATTGAGCCCAATACTATTGACCTGTTGTTATTGATTGAGCCCAAACAAATTTCTATACCCCGAACATAAAAGGCAGCTCGACAGTCAGGTCATGGTCACAGGGAATGCCTCGCTAGATGTTAGATAACTATCTTACCCAAAAGCTTAAGATGGTTACGTGATATCAGAGTTTTGGTTTCTGCGAGGTCCTAGGTTCAAATTATGTTGCCTCCATTTGTTAATTTCAGTATTACCCCATCTATTTAATTCTCCACCTACCCGGGAACCGAAACCGAATTTGTGCGGAGTCTTATAATATTGTTTGAAATTACTTCAGGTGTTGTGTAGCTAGATAGACGAAGATGTCTTCGATCGATAAGAGTTGGATGCGTAATTCGAATCGCATGAGCCAAGAGTACAGAGAAGGAGTCAGGAAATTTCTGGATTTTGCATTTGAGCGTCTTGCACCGCTCGATTGAAAAATTGTGTGTCCCTGTATAGACTGCGGAAGGGTGATTAGGAAGGTTCAAGAGGAATGTGAGGTTGATCTGGTAATGCGTGGCATTGACATTACCTATACCCGTTGGTTCTCGCACGGTGAGGAGCTAGATGCAGTCCCCATGGCAGCTCACGGTGAAACTTCAAACACAGTGATCGCTGATGATAATATTAATACAGACGATGACGATGACATGCAGGGTATGATACATGATTTGCAAGGTGGAATAGGCACGGAAACACCGTCAGGTGATCAGCCCAATATCGAAGCGGACAAGTTCTACAGATTGCTTAAAGATGCCGAACAACCTCTATACCCGGGGTGTGAGAAGTTTTCAAAACTCTCCTTCACTGTAAAGCTTCTTCATTTGAAGTGCCTCAATGGTTGGAGTAATAAGTCATTTAATATGTTGGTAGAGTTGCTGAAAGAGGCTTTTCCTATGGGTGAGACAGTACCGAAATCATTCTACGAGGCGAAGAAGACAATTAAAGATCTCGGTCTGGGTTATGAGAAAATTGATGCATGCGTGAACGATTGTATGTTGTACCGGAAAGAGTACGAACATGCGCGGTCATGCCACATATGCGGAGCAACGAGATATAAAGAGACGGATGTCGAGTCTAGTACCAGTCGAAGGAAGAAAAATGTATCTGCAAAGGTTCTCCTATACTTCCCGCTCAGGGACAGGCTTCAGAGGTTGTTTATGTCATCGAAGACTGCTGAGCACATGAGGTGGCATGCACGAGAACGTACAGATGACGGGATTATGAGACATCCGGCCGACTCTCTGACGTGGAAAGATTTTGATCATACATATCCTGAATTCGCATGTGAAGTTCGCAACGTCAGGTTAGGGCTTGCTAGCGATGGCTTCAATCCCTTTGGGAATATGAGTGTGTCGTACAGTATTTGGCCAGTTGTCCTAGTTCCATACAATTTGCCTCCTTAGATGTGCTTAAAAAAGCCATACACAATGCTCTCCTTGCTCATTCCCGGACCCAGGTCGCCTGGTAATGATATTGACGTTTACTTGCAGCCGTTGATTGAGGAGTTGAAGGAGTTATGGGAAGTTGGGGCCGATATGTATGATGCCTCGTTGCGCCAGAATTTTCGGATGCATGCGGCACTTCTATGGACCATCATCGATTTTCCTGCATATGCCAACTTATCCGGATGGAGTACTAAAGGAAAATTGGCATGCCCTACATGCAATAAGGAGACAGATTCATTACGGTTGAAGAACGGAGGCAAGTTCTGTTATATGGGCCATCGAAGATTCCTTGTTGACGGCCATAAGTGGAGGCAGAACAAAAGAGCTTTCAACGGCAAGAAGGAACTTGCAAAGGCCCCGGAGCAGCTTTCAGGGGTAGAAGTCTTGTGCGAATTGGATCAGCTTGATGCCGTGGCACTTGGAAAAGGTAAAAAGAAGAGAACGCATGAAGATTCTACGCGTGAGCATAACTGGAAGAAGAAGAGTATTTTCTTTAAACTACCGTACTAGAGCAGCCTACTCTTGCGGCATAACTTGGATGTCATGCATATCGAGAAAAATGTGTGTGACAATATTATAGGAACACTGCTGAATCTCGACGGTAAGACGAAGGATAATCTTAAATCTTGTCTCGATCTTAAGGAGTTGGGCATCCGAAAATCACTTCATCCCCAAGAGATTGGGGATAAGTATGTGTTGCCAGTTGCATGCTACACCATGAGCTCACAGCAAAAGGCAGCCTTATATGCATTCCTACGGTCTATGAAAATGCCAGACGGTTATTCTTTGAATATCGCACGATGCGTGCAAGAGAACGGCCGGAAGTTGTCTGGATTAAAGAGCCACGATTGTCATGTTTTTATGCAGCGATTGTTATCTCTTGCTATACGTGGGAATTTAACCGAAGAGGTGTCCGGTTCGTTAATTGAGCTCAGCACTTTTTTCAGACAGTTGTGCTCGAAGGTACTTAGAGTGGACCAACTTGAACAGATGGAGAGGGATATTGCGCTCACATTGTGCAAGTTAGAGATGATATTTCCACCTTCCTTCTTTGATGTCATGGTGCATTTGATCGTTCACTTGGCAAATGAGGCCAAACTCGGCGGCCCAGTTCATTACCGGTGGATGTATTTTATCGAGAGGTAATCGTCTCGTCTCATTCGCACAATGTATTTGATCGTTCTTGATATATTCATCCAAATATTTTTTTCTCAAATTAGGTACTTGCGAACATTGAAATCATATGTTCGTAATAAAAGTCGTCCGAAGGGATCAATTGCTGAAGGATACCTAGCAGAAGTATGTCTAACATTCTGCTCAAGATACCTACATGGTATAGACACGCGATTCAATCAACTTGAGTGGAACTATGACGGTGGTCCAATAGACTTCGATGGGGGTCTGTCTATATTTGCCGAAATGGGTAGACCTGTAGGAGGAGGCAAAACCCGTCGATTGTCTGTAGATGAGATTCAACAGGCACATATGTATGTGTTGTGCCAATGTGATGAAGTGTGGCCATTCATTGAGTAAGCATTTTATAATCATTTACTCATTCTTTCAGTCCATTCATTAAGTATATGTGCTAATTATAATCTAATTCATAACCGGTAAAATAGGAAGCATAAAGCCATCATTAATAATCGGGGTACTCGAAATGCTCCCCAAATTCGTGATCGTGAATTCCCATCGTGGTTCGAGAAACACGTAAGTATTCATATCATTACTGAATTTCATTGACATCCATTACCAAACAATAATTATGTGTTCATATCATGAATGTCGTGTGGTTATTATAGGCACAGGAGCTGCACGACAACCACGATCCGCTGATGAATGAGGATCTCTGGCGCTTATCTTGTAGTTCTTTGCAAGACGCAATATCGTACGATGGTTATATCGTGAACGGTTATAGATTTCGGACGAAAGATAGTGAAAAATCACGAAGAACCCAAAATAGTGGGGTTGTCGTCAACGGTGAGCAAGAAGAATTAGAAAATATCGACTTCTACGGCGTCCTCAACGAGATTCTCGAGATTAAATTCCTTGGTAAAATCGGATCGTATTATTCAAATGCGATTGGTATGATGTTAATAATCGCGGGACTGATTATAATGTCGACAAATACGGTTTTATCAGCATCAACACTGCCAAGAGATTGAATACCCAATATGAAGATCCATTCATTCTTGCCTTTCAAGCGCAACAGATATTTTATGCACCGGATAATACCTCTCCAGGTTGGCAAATTGTAGTCAGGTCACCACCCAGAGATTTTTACGACATGGGAGACAAGGATGCGGGGGTCGTCGATGATGATTTGGATGCATACCAGAATGATGAGATAATCATTGTCGACGCAGTGCACGACGAAAATGAAGATGTCGACAATATAAACTTGACAGCGAATGCAGATCAAATAATAGAAGAGGGAAGCGATGAGAGTGACAGAGATGAGACAGAAATTGACTAGACCGTATGTAAATCAAATTGTTTCATATTTAAATCAAATTGTTTCATATACAAATCATATTATTTCATATGTATATCATATTGTTTCATATGTAAAACAATAAGTTAGCATGTTTCGGATATGAAATAGGTTTGGATTCGATCCTATCGTCATCGGATCGGCATCCGATAATACGAACTTGGAATTACTCCATATTTCGGACTTACGAGCGGGTTCTAATTGGATATTTGACCAATTTACGCTCCAATTCACCGATTTAGAGTCTAAGTGTTGGAAAATCATAAGTTAGCGTGTTTCGGATATGAAATAGGTTTGGATTCGATCCGATCATCATCGGATCGGCATCCGATAATTCAAACTTGGAATTATTCTGTATTTCGGACTTGCGAGCGGGTTCTAATTGGATATTTGACCAATTAACGCTCCGATTCACCGATTTAGAGTCTAAGTGTTGAAAAATCATAAGTTAGCATGTTTTGGATATGAAATAGGTTTGGATTCGATCCGATCGTCATCGGATCGGCATCCGATAATTCGAAGTTGGAATTATTCCGTATTTCGGACTTGTGAGCGAGTTCTAATTGGATATTTGACCAATTTACGCTCCGATTCACCGATTTAGAGTCTAAGTGTTGGAAAATCATAAGTTAGCGTGTTTCGGATATGAAATAGGTTTGGATTCGATCCGATCGTCATTGGATCGGCATCCGATAATTCCAACTTGGAATTATTCCGTATTTCGGACTTGCGAGCGGGTTCTAATTGGATATTTGACCAATTTACGATCCGATTCACAGATTTAGAGTCTAAGTGTTGGAAAATCATAAGTTAGCGTGTTTCGGATATGAAATAGGTTTGGATTCGATCCGATCGTCATCGGATCGGCATCCGATAATTCGAAGTTGGAATTATTCCGTATTTCGGACTTGCGTGCGGGTTCTAATTGGATATTTGACCAATTTACGATCCGATTCACCGATTTAGAGTCTAAGTGTTGGAAAATCATAAGTTAGCGTGTTTCGGATATGAAATAGGTTTGGATTCGATCCGATCGTCATCGGATCGGCATCCGATAATTCGAAGTTGGAATTATTCCGTATTTCGGACTTGCGAGCGGGTTCTAATTGGATATTTGATCAATTTACGATCCGATTCACCGATTTAGAGTCTAAGTGTTGGAAAATCATAAGTTAGCGTGTTTCGGATATGAAATAGGTTTGGATTCGATCCGATCGTCATCGGATCGGCATCCGATAATTCGAAGTTGGAATTATTCCGTATTTTGGACTTGCGAGCGAGTTCTAATTGGATATTTGACCAATTTACGCTCCGATTCACAAATTTAGAGTCTAAGTGTTGGAAAATCATAAGTTAGCGTGTTTCGGATATGAAATAGGTTTGGATTCGATCCGATCGTCATCGGATCAGCATCCGATAATTCCAACTTGGAATTATTCCGTATTTCGGACTTGCGAGCGGGTTCTAATTGGATATTTGACCAATTTACGCTCCGCTTCACCGATTTAGAGTCTAAGTGTTGGAAAATCATAAGTTAGCGTGTTTCGGATATGAAATATGTTTAGATTCGATCCGATCGTCATCGGATCGGCATCCGATAATTCCAACTTGGAATTATTCCGTATTTCGGACTTGCGAGCGGGTTCTAATTGGATATTTGACCAATTTACGATCCGATTCACAGATTTGGAGTCTAAGTGTTGGAAAATCATAAGTTAGCGTGTTTTGGATATGAAATAGGTTTGGATTCGATCCGATCGTCATTGGATCGGCATCCGATAATTCGAAGTTGGAATTATTCCGTATTTCGGACTTGCGAGCGGGTTCTAATTGGATATTTGACCAATTTACGATCCGATTCACCGATTTAGAGTCTAAGTGTTTCATATTGTTTCATATTGTTTCATATTGCGAGCGGGTTCATATTGTTTCATATTGTTTCATATGTAAATCATACTGTTTCATATGTAAATCAAACTATTTCATATTGTTTCATATGTAAATCTTACTGTTTCATATGTAAATTAAATTGTTTCATATGACATCACGGTCATATATTCGTAGAGGCAGAGGCAGGGGTGCTCGGAGCGCTCCGGCTGCCACCCCAGGGTCCGAGGCTGAGCCGTCCGGATCTGGTAGTGCTGTTCCTCTCTCCACACCAGCTCCTGCTGTGGTCGCAGCCTCCGGAGCTTCGAGCAGTGCTCAGCACTCGGCTACAGCGTCTACGCCCACAGGTAATGTTTAGATCTAAAGTTTTATACATGTTGTAAATACTTCTTCAGTACTGATGTATATTTTATTTGCAGGGTCGACCAGGCACGTAGGCGACTAGGGCGTGACGACGGCCCGACGCTTGTCGGCCTTACGCGAGTCGCTGCCCTTACAGTGGAGCGGCAGGACCTTTGTGGGCGAGCACGCTTCTGACACCACCACGTGGGTCGTCATGATAGTACGGGAGGAGAGGAATGCCCCGATTGTGGGGTTAAGAGGGTGGAAGAATATTGATGCATCCTATAAGGTGAGGATGTATCAGCAGTTTTTGGTACGTTAGTTTCATTAAAGCATTTTAGAATAATATCGTACTTCTTTATAATTTGATTTGATAAAATGACTTGTTTCTAAATTGATTTTACAGGAGAAATTTAAATGGGAGAACATGGAAACCGACACCCATCGGGAGGACTTGTTGAAGACGATGGGTGAGCGGTACAGGGATTACCGTCACGAGCTCTACCAGCTCTACGGTTACTTGGTCGGCCAGCCGGCTGAGGAGGTACAGGCTGCGGCCGGGACGAGAGACGCGCCACCGCTACACATTCTACAGTTTTTGGTCGCTCACTGGGCCACCCCTAGCTTTCAGGTATAATTATAATTTTGTTAATTCGTACTTGTTTTAATGTTATACTAAAAATTTGTATTGATGTTTCAAAATTTAATTGATTGACACAGAGGAAATCTGCTATAGGCAAGCAGAATAGAAGTGCCTCGACGACACCTGCTCCAGTGAAGGGGAGGACCTCCATGCCCCAGCTTGCCCAGTAGCTAGTAAATGATACAAATATTGTTATTATTTAAAGCTCTATACATGTTATATTAAGTCATCTATTTATTTTATATGTCCAACAGACACAGTCCTTGGGCCACGAGCCTAATAGGATTGACCTTTTTGAGGCCTCTAGGAGGCGGCATATCGATGGGGCATTTCTGGACGACAGGGTTGCCTCGCAAGTGGTAAGTAATTAAATTACTGTTAATATATTCTTATACATATATCATAAAATATCATTGAATATCATTGGTTGTTTTTATATAGGAGAGGATGCGACTTCTGGTGACCCCGTCGGGCGAGGCCGGCTCCTCCAGCTCAGTATCTGTCGACTCAGCGATAGATACTGTGCTGAGACCTGCCACGCACGGCCGTGTCCTCTGTACGGGCCTTGGAGTCACGCCCTCCTCCTACTTTGGACGAGAGGGTATGCGCTCGAGGGCACGGGACACCCAGACCGGTGCTATCACTCAGCTGCAGTCTGCGCTAGACACGGAGCGAGAGCAGAGGCAGGCCCTCGAGCAGAGGATTGAGGCGGAGCGAGAGCAGAGGCAGGCCCTCGAGCAGAGGGTTGAGGCGGAGAAGAAGGCCCTCGATGATGAAAGAGAAGCTCGCAGGGAACTGGAGCGTCGGCTTAATGACTTCATAAGCCGGTCTAGCGGTGGCTCATGATCAGGTACTTACTAATTTTTATAATATTAGTAAAAAATATGAATGTAGCCTCTGTCTCTCTCTCTCTCTCTTATGGTAATGATGTAGCCTCTGTTTTTCTTTTAAATGATAGAATTTTGTTTTTTAATCATGCTAGGTGTGTGCCTCGTTGGAAGAGGGATATCTCCCTCATGTGACATTTGTAGTGGACACAACAATATGCCACCCAACGGAGTTCGATTTCTATCTCTGCAGTTATGCTGACATACAGGTAAACTTTGATCGAAATACGGAATAATTCCAACTTCGAATTATCGAATGCCGATCCTATGACGATCGGATCGAATCCAAATCTATTTCATATCCGAAACACGCTAACTTATGATTTTCCAACACTTAGACTCTAAATCGGTGAATCGGAGCGTAAATTGGTCAAATACTAATTAGAACCCGCTCGCAAGTCCGAAATACGGAATAATTCCAACTTCGAATTATCGGATGCCGATCCGATGACGATCGGATCGAATCCAAACCTATTTCATATCCGAAACACGCTAACTTATGATTTTCCAACACTTAGACTCTAAATCGGTGAATCGGAACGTAAATTGGTCAAATATCCAATTAGAACCCGCTCGCAAGTCCGAAATACGGAATAATTCCAACTTCGAATTATCGGATGCCGATCCGATGACGATCGGATCGAATCCAAACCTATTTCATATCCGAAACACGCTAACTTATGATTTTCCAACACTTAGACTCTAAATCGGTGAATCGGAGCGTAAATTGGTCAAATATCCAATTAGAACCCGCTCGCAAGTTCGAAATACGGAATAATTCCAACTTTGAATTATCGGATGCCGATCCGATGATGATCGGATCGAATCCAAACCTATTTCATATCCGAAACACGCTAACTTATAATTTTCCAACACTTAGACTCTAAATCGGTGAATCGGAGGATAAATTGGTCAAATATCCAATTAGAACCCGCTCTCAAGTCCGAAATACGGAATAATTCCAAATTCGAATTATCGGATGCCGATCCGATGATGATCGGATCGAATCCAAACCAATTTCATATCCGAAACACGCTAACTTATGATTTTCCAACACTTAGACTCTAAATCGGTGAATCGGAACGTAAATTGGTCAAATATCCAATTAGAACCCGCTCGCAAGTCCGAAATACGGAATAATTCCAACTTCAAATTACCGGATGCCGATCCGATGATGATCGTATCGAATCCAAACCTATTTCATATCCGAAACACGCTAACTTATGATTTTCCAACACTTAGACTCTAAATCGGTGAATCGGAGCGTAAATTGGTCAAATATCCAATTAGAACCCGCTCGCAAGTCCGAAATACGGAATAATTCCAAGTTCGAATTATCGGATGCCGATCCGATGACGATCGGATCGAATCCAAACCTATTTCATATCCGAAACACGCTAACTTATGATTTTTCAACACTTAGACTCTAAATCGGTGAATCGGAATGTAAATTGGTCAAATATCCAATTAGAACCCGCTCGCAAGTCTGAAATACGGAATAATTCCAACTTCGAATTACCGGATGCCAATTCGATGATGATCGGATCGAATCCAAACCTATTTCATATCCGAAACACGCTAACTTATGATTTTCCAACACTTAGACTCTAAATCGGTGAATCGGAGAGTAAATTGGTCAAATATCCAATTAGAACCAGCTCGCAAGTCCGAAATACGGAATAATTCCAAGTTCGAATTATCGGATGCCGATCCGATGACGATCGGATCGAATCCAAACCTATTTCATATCCGAAACACGCTAACTTATGATTTTCCAACACTTAGACTCTAAATCGGTGAATCGGAACGTAAATTGGTCAAATATCCAATTAGAACCCGCTCGCAAGTCCGAAATACGGAATAATTCCAACTTCGAATTACCGGATGCTGATCCGATGATGATCGGATCGAATCCAAACCTATTTCATATCCGAAACACGCTAACTTATGATTTTCCAACACTTAGACTCTAAATCGGTGAATCGGAACGTAAATTGGTCAAATATCCAATTAGAACCCACTCGCAAGTCCGAAATACGGAATAATTCCAACTTCGAATTACCGGATGCCGATCCGATGATGATCGGATCGAATCCAAACCTATTTCATATCCGAAACACGCTAACTTATGATTTTCCAACACTTAGACTCTAAATCGGTGAATCGGAGCGTAAATTGGTCAAATATCCAATTAGAACCCGCTCGCAAGTCCGAAATACGGAATAATTCCAACTTCGAATTATCGGATGCCAATCCGATGACGATCCGATCGAATCCAAACCTATCTCATATCCGAAAATGCTAACTAATGATTTTCCAACACTTAGACTCTAAATCGGTGAATCGGAACGTAAATTGGTCAAATATCCAATTAGAACCCGCTCGCAAGTCCGAAATACGGAATAATTCCAAGTTCGAATTATCGGATGCCGATCCGATGACGATCGGATCGAATCCAAACCTATTTCATATCCGAAACACGCTAACTTATGATTTTCCAACACTTAGACTCTAAATCGGTGAATCGGAACATAAATTGGTCAAATATCCAATTAGAACCCGCTCGCAAGTCCGAAATACGGAATAATTCCAACTTCGAATTACCGGATGCCGATCCGATGACGATCGGATCGAATCCAAACCTATTTCATATCCGAAACACGCTAACTTATGATTTTCCAACACTTAGACTCTAAATCGGTGAATCGGAGCGTAAATTGGTCAAATATCAAATTAGAACCCGCTCGCAAGTCCGGAATACGGAATAATTCCAAGTTCGAATTATCGGATGCCGATCCGATGATGATCCGATCGAATCCAAACCTATTTCATATCCGAAACACGCTAACTTATGATTTTCCAACACTTAGACTCTAAATCGATGAATCGGAACGTAAATTGGTCAAATATCCAATTAGAACCCGCTCGCAAGTCCGAAATACGGAATATTTCCAACTTCAAATTATCGGATGCCGATCCGATGACGATCGGATCGAATCCAAACCTATTTCATATCCGAAACACGCTAACTTATGATTTTCCAACACTTAGACTCTAAATCGGTGAATCGGAGCGTAAATTGGTCAAATATCCAATTAGAACCCGCTCGCAAGTCCGAAATACGGAATAAATCCAACTTCAAATTATCGGATGCCGATCCGATGATGATCGGATCGAATCCAAACCTATTTCATATCCGAAACACGCTAACTTATGATTTTCCAACACTTAGACTCTAAATCGGTGAATCGGAGCGTAAATTGGTCAAATATCCAATTAGAACCCGCTCGCAAGTCCGAAATACGGAATAATTCCAAGTTCGAATTATCGGATGCTGATCCGATGACGATCCGATCGAACCCAAACCTATTTCATATCCGAAACACGCTAACTTATGATTTTCCAACACTTAGACTCTAAATCGGTGAATCGGAACGTAAATTGGTCAAATATCCAATTAGAACCCGCTCGCAAGTCCGAAATACGGAATAATTCTAACTTCAAATTAGCGGATGCCGATCCGATGACGATCGGATCGAATCCAAACCTATTTCATATCCGAAACACGCTAACTTATAATTTTCCAACACTTAGACTCTAAATCGGTGAATCGGAGCGTAAATTGGTCAAATATCAAATTAGAACCCGCTCGCAAGTCCGAAATACGGAATAATTCCAAGTTCGAATTATCGGATGCCGATCCGATGATGATCCGATCGAATCCAAACCTATTTCATATCCGAAACATGCTAACTTATGATTTTCCAACACTTAGACTCTAAATCGGTGAATCAGAACGTAAATTGGTCAAATATCCAATTAGAACCCGCTCGCAAGTCCGAAATACGGAATAATTCCAACTTCGAATTATCGGATGCCGATCCGATGACGATCGGATCGAATCCAAACCTATTTCATATCCGAAACACGCTAACTTATGATTTTCCAACACTTAGACTCTAAATCGGTGAATCGGAGCGTAAATTGGTCAAATATCCAATTAGAACCCGCTCGCAAGTCCGAAATACGGAATAAATCCAACTTCGAATTATCGGATGCCGATCCGATGACGATTGGATCGAATCCAAACCTATTTCATATCCGAAACACGCTAACTTATGATTTTCCAACACTTAGACTCTAAATCGGTGAATCAGAGCGTAAATTGGTCAAATATCCAATTAGAACCCGCTCGCAAGTCCGAAATACGGAATAATTCCAAGTTCGAATTATCGGATGCCGATCCGATGATGATCCGATCGAATCCAAACCTAACTATTTCATATCCGAAACACGCTAAGTTTTGATTTTTCAACACTTAGACTCTAAATCGGTGAATCGGAGCGTAAATTGGTCAAATATCCAATTAGAACCCGCTCGCAAGTCCGAAATACGGAATAATTCCAAGTTCGAATTATCGGATGCCGATAATTCTACGATCGGATCGAATCCAAACCTATTTCATATCCGAAACACGCTAACTTATGATTTTCCAACACTTAGACTCTAAATCGGTGAATCGGAGCGTAAATTGGTCAAATATCCAATTAGAACCCGCTCGCAAGTCCGAAATACGGAATAATTCCAACTTCGAATTATCGGATGCCGATCCGATCGAATCCAAACCTATTTCAAAACCGGAACACACTAACTTATCATTTTTTAACGCTTAGACTCAGTTATAGATATAAACCATTTTTTTAACAAATATATGTTAATTGCAGGAGCAGGGTGGCGTCAGGGGATCGATGAGAGCACCAGCGTTGGTGGTGGGCGGGCGTGGTTGAGATAGGGCGGCGTCAGGGGATCGATGAGAGCATCGGCGTTGGTGGCGGGCGGGGGTGGTTGAGATAGGACATGTATCATCTCTCAGTTCTGGATTGTGTAAATATTATTTTGTAATATGTGGTTATTTTTTGTTCTTGTCTATAATTGTCGGCTGGGAACTGTGGTAATATTTGATAATTTGCTGTAATTTTTTATCAATTTAGGTAATATTTTAAAATTTGCCGTAATATTTTATAAATTGTGGTAATATTTGATAAATTGTAGTAATATATTGTGGTATTGTTGTAAATCACAGGAATTAAATAACATTATTTAGGTAAATTTATTAAAAAAAAAACATACTTATTACCGACGGAAATTAATTATTCCGTCGGTAATAATATTTTTATTTTTTTTAAATTATAAATAATGTGCCGACGGCATATAATATCCGTCGGTAATATATATATTATTACCGACGGGCAATATATATATGCGTCGGTAATATATATAGTATTCCCGACGGATATATAAATTACGTCGGTAATATATATATTATTACCGACGGGTAATATATATATGCGTCGGTAATATATATAGTATTACCGACAGTATAGACTATACCCGTCGGTAAAATGCTTATATATTACCGACGTATTCTTAGGTTTCGTCGGTAATACTATATTATATTAGTTTTTAATTGATTAAATATTACCGATGGCTTTAATATTACCGTCGGTATTAATTCTTATTACCGACGGTAATATTTGGTCCGTCGTATTGTTTTCCCCGACGCCTTTTTTCCCGACAGCCAACGACGGAAATATCTTCCGTCGCTATAGAACATTACCGACGGAATATTAATATTACCGACGGATATTGTCCGTCGGTAATAACTGTTTTTTTTGTAGTGGTCTACCTTCGCCTACAACCGTACCGGCAATATTCTGCAGCCTTGAGGAGGAATATGAAACTATCGCCACGCTACTACGGCCCATTCAAGGTGCTTCAAAAAATTGGGCAAGTAGCATATAAGCTGAAGTTGCCTGAGGGGTGTCGCATCCACCCAGTGTTCCATGTGTCATGCCTTAAGCTCAAATTGGGTGCAGGAATCTCGCCGCATGTTACACTACCACCTGTGGATGGAGCTGGGGTTGTTCAAGTCACACCGAAGAAGATCCTTGATCGAAGGGTTGTTAAGAAGGGGAACCAAGCTGTTACTGAGGTGTTAATCAAATGGACAGGAGCTTTAGAAGCTGACGCTACATGGGAAAAATACTGGGAGTTGGTGGCGAGATTTCCATATGTCAACCTGGAGGACCAGGTTCCCAAGGAGGGAGGGATGTCACATGGGAATGGGGGTGCATGAGAAGGCTTGGGAATTGATGGGGTTGTTTCTCAGGTTAATGGCCTATTTTATGGGAAATAGTATTTTGTAGTAAGTATGGGTTGTATGGGGAATATGTGTTGTCATGCATGGCTTATGGGAAATAGTATTTTGTATTAAGTATGGGTTGTAATGGGGATATGTACTGTCATGCATGGCTTATGGCTTATATGGCCTTGCTTGTGAAATGAAGAAAAGGAAGCTAAGTTATCTCCCATTCTCTTCCTCTTAAATTTCTCTTGCTCTGTTCTCCTATTTCTGAAAGAAATCCTCTCTTCTCACTATCTGAAACTCTCTTAATCTTGGGGTTTGTTCATCTTGGATAGCCCTCGCACTCAACCACCCACTGTACCCGTTACAAAATTCGACGATTTGGATCGATGTCGAACTTCAAGCGTTCAAAAATCATAATAAACCTTACCAATTTGAGAATTTCTGTATGCAATGGTCAGATTGTGTGTCCCGAAACCTTTTGTGTAATTGACCCACATCGGGTTCAGACTAGTCCCTCCAGGAATGCGCATCGACAAACCGGAAGTTTCCCCCATACACTCTTGGGAAAATCGAAGGGGTGAATAATCAAACCCACAACCTCCTCACCCAAGCATCGGTTGCTTTGCCAACAATAATATTGAAGGCTTTGTCATTTCAACTCATCATCCATGAGAAAAGGTCATAATAATATAAAGAAGGAATCAAGACTAAACTTTTTTTTTTTGGTACAACAGATAGGCGGATCATGACATTATGACCCTTAGGTCCTCCAACATGAGGGTAGTGATGGCATGTGGAAAATCAGCTTCCCAGTAACCCCCCACTTAGCAAACCAGTGGGTTGTACTATTGGAGGTTCTCGACACCCACCGAATAGTCACCCCTTGTAAGCGATCCCAAGCCTACATACTGGACATTATCAAATCCTGATTACCCACGGAGCATCCTTTTCCCAGCACTAATGCTTCTCGAGCCTACGAGGCGTCGGTCAGAACTACTATGTTGTTACACCCCCTCGCCCCAAGTGCCTCCAGAGCCCCTCGAATCGCCCACAACTCAGCTTGTATTGGTTAATCAACCTGACACGTGAAGGAAGCTGCGGCACACATCAAACCCTCAGTTGTAGATAGCACCCATGCATCTCCCGCTATCTCCATCTGTGAATTAAAGGACCCATCTGTCCACATGACAAATTGGTACTCCACCCCCCTATCTTGAGCTGTCATCGCCGTCCTATGGTTTCGAACAAACTATTCAGAGAGGAACACCCCTTGCTGCCCCACCATCATGCAATTCAGAGTCTGTTTCTCAAAAATTTGTCGACATCTTACTTTCCAAAGTTGCCACATTGCCATAGCTAGTGACTCGCCCGACACCCTGACCCCCCCTTCCATACCCACCTTTTAGTATTTCTAGTTGAAAGAAGTCGAGCCCAGTGATTTTCTTCATGCAGCCCCAAAACTCGCTAGCTTTTGGACAAACCCAGAAAGCATGATCGATGTCCTCATCCGGTTCACTACACCATGGGCCTTCCCCAAATCCCAAACGAGCCCGATCCTTTAGCATGGTCGCAGTCGGAAGAGCTCCATGTATTAGCTTCCACAAGAAGATATGGACTCGAGGTGGTACCCTCAATTGCCATAAATCAGCACCTCTCCACTTGGGTGTCAATGGATCACCATCACATTGCACACCTACCAGTGTATCAAGCATACGTACATACCTGGGACACAATCCTGATACCTTGGAATACAGGTTTTGTATCCGAGACATCATTCGATTCCATCCTGATGATCGATGCCCCACGTTGTCTCCATTGTTTCCACAAGTCTAAAGCCACTCGGTATTTAGATCGTATCCACTGCACCCCATTATGTGAAGCTGTTAAGATATACAGTAAATTGGCAATATCCTGTTGTAATTGCATATTCTTAAAACTCTGTACCTGTAACCCACCATAATCCTTATCCTGCGTGATAGTCTCCCAAGCTACCGGATGAAGTCGCCGCTCACCCCCTTTGTGTCCCCATAGGAAATTCCGACTCAGTCGGTCTAGTTGGTGTATCACACCCATAGGTAAACCCCCTATAGCCATACAATGAATGGGTATAGATGTCAGTACCGACTGCAGCATTACCACCCTACCCGCTTGAGACAACAGTTTGGCCTTCCACCCAGATAACCGAGACTCCATACGATTGAGCACCATCTGGTAGGCCCTATGAGGTACCCGCCGACCATTGCAAGGAACCCCAAGATGAATCCATGGTTCAGTGTCCTCCCTCATCCCCAAAGCCTTCCCCACTCGCCTCTTCATCTTTATATTCACGCTTCGAGAATATTTCACGCTGGATTTTTGCGGGCTCACTAGCAGACCCGTACTTTTGGCCACTTTGTCAAACACGGCAAGAAGGCCCCAAGCATCTAATTCCGTTGCCCGGGCAAAGAACATATAATCATCAGCATAGGCTAAGATGGTACAAGGATCCAAGTGTCTCTTTGTAACAAACCCATCAATATCTCCCGTATTGACTGATTTTTCCATTTCCCAATGAATGACTTGCGCTACCAACAGGAATAAATACGGTGATAAAGGATCTCCTTGCCTTAGACCACAACTCGAACGAAAACCCGGCATGTCTTCGCCATTAATTAACAAACTCAGAGTTGGTGATCTAATTAACACATTGCATAACCCAAGCTATCCAAATCCTATGGAATCCCATCTTGGAGAGAATTGTTTCCAAAGCATCCCACTGGATGCTATCGTAGGCTTTGTCCAACTCGGCTTTGATTGCCATCGCCGCCCGACTCCGAGGGGCAACATGTAAGGAATGGAGGATCTCTTGTGCCAGCACCACATTGTTCCGAATCCGCCTCCCTGGTATGAAGGCATATTGTTCCTCCTTAATGATAGAAGGTATCAGAACCCTCAACCGATTAGACAATATCTTTGAGATAAATTTATACCTTTGGTTGCACAGACTAATCGGTCTGAACTTGTCCGGCTTCGTAGGTGTGGGCTTCTTTACTGCAGTATCGTTCTATCTAGGAGGCATGCATCCCGACCGGAAAAAGTGCTGCACATCACGGGTAACATCTTCCCCGATGAAACTCCAACACTCCTTGTCGAATTCTCCATTAAAGCCATCTGGTCCTGGAGATTTATTGTTCGGTGCGGGAAATACGACCTGCTGTATCTTCCCCTCATCCAGTATCCATACTAGGAACTCATTCATGCACGTCGTGATAATACTCTGTATACTATCCAACAGTTGTAGTTGGAGTCCACCGTTGGCCGTCCACCGTTGTTGAAAGAATTCAATCAGAACCTCCTGGATTCGTCGCGGTTCAGTAACATCCTCGTCTCCAATCCGCAAATACCTTATACGATTTTGGCTCCGACGCACTTTAGTGCACGTATGGAAGAAAAAAGTATTCCGATCGCCTCCTCGCAACCATTGGATCTGGAATTTTTGCACCCAAAGAAGCTCCTGTTGTTCCAGCGCCCATTCCAACTGTTCTTGGACCTGCTCCCTCTCAACTGATTCAACAGGATCTTGCGTATCTCCATTCAATTTCAAAAGCCGATCCCATAAGGAATCCACTAGTGAATGAATATTCCCAACTGAATGTTTATTCCAGTGCGATAGAGCCCTACGAATAAATGGCAAGTTGGCCTCACAGCTAGCACCCTGTATCCAGTGTTGTTTGATCTCCGGCACATAGTCTTTTCGATTAAACCAAAAATTATGGAATCTCCATGGAACCCGTGCAGGACGAGTATGTTGGAAAAATAAAGTTTTATTCTATTAGAATGCAATGGTTCATGGAGAGTTAACTAGCTAAGGATGAGAAGCTAAGGCTTTCTACAGAGATGCAAAATAAGGGAAAGAAGAGAAGGAGAATAAAAAATTATCGAAAGAGATGGCCGAGGCTTGTGCTTGCACAATGCCCTGAAAACTAGATCGCCGCCGTAGGATGGTGCTCCCGGCCTCCGACGATAAGCCCCCAGGGTACAACGACTTCAAGCTTCTCTGCACCAAGGAGAGCTTGTGAGAACTCTCAGAGAACTCCAAAAATAATAGCTGCAAAACCGATTCGATGGCGAAATGGGTTGAGGATGATGAGCCAATCACGACCTCTTGTTGCTCCTCTGAGCAACAACAAGAGCTCGGTATTGAGAGGCACGTCGATCACGAACTAGAGTAGCACGAAGCGTCCTCGAGCAGCTCGTAGTGCACAGACTTGTGCAGCACCTTGTTGACTTCAAAGAGTTGAAGTAACAACACCTTGCTGCACTCCACCTTATAGAAATGATGAGCGGGTCCACCACAACAAAGTTGCAGAGAGAGAGAGAGAGAGGGGGAAAGGAAGTGGAAGAGAGATGATTTATTCACTCTCTGCAGAGGGTTCGAGGCCCTCTATTTAAAGCCAACTCCCCATAACCAAACCCAAGATCTCCTCTCTAATTACCCACGATCTCTTCCATGTACCACCCTCTGTTACACCCATACTCCGTGACGACCGGCTCCACCCGAAACCCTCTCAACAACCCAACAGAAAAAAATCAAAACAACAAAATCTAAACTAAAGGGATAAGCCAGATCTAGTGGGTTGGGATTAAAACCATTCAAAAATATTGAATTCAAAATTCAAAACTAACAATCCCCCACATGAATGTTTTTAAATCTCAATAAAAAAAATACAAAACAAAATTTAGAGTTCCATAGTAATGTGCAATCACTGAGGTGTCTTTCGACTTGAACCCCAGTTTAGAGATTGTTTGTAGGGTTTACTAACTGAGTAGTGACCTAAGTCTTGAACTGCTCAGTTTGGATAGTAGACCTAGTCAACAGGCAATTCACACATCCTTAAATCATCATTGAGTTCCTCTCTCGGTTGTGCTCATTCACGGCCATGAGCTCTCCCCGGTTTTAACAAGCGCTCTAGAGAATTGGCCCCGATTCTCATAGAAAGTGGCCTCACTTCCACACTCGTATAGGTGCATTCTATAAAGAATGATCTGTATCTATACACCCCACTGGTATTCCAGCTATAGATAGCATTAAGAGTCTATGACTCAGCCTCACAGCGATACAAAATGTACTACCATATCATAGGGAGGGGTAATATGCTTGGTAGCACTCCCATAAGTTCCTCGGATAACTTGTTGTCCCATTGAACCTCGTTCTTGGGATCTCCAGTCATGAAGGTTGGGTTACTGTTATCGGAAACTTATTCATTCTTAGGCCTCAGCCCCATCCCCCTCGATGTATTTAGAACTAGCTCTCTAGCTAGTCCCTTAGTTAAGGGATCTACTAAGTTGTCTTTCTTCAATGACAATTATCCCTTCTTTTATCATCTGTTGCACAGATTTATGTCTACGACGAATATATCGAGCCTTTCCATTATAGAAATTGTTCTTGGCCCTCATTATAGCTGTTTGGCTATCACAATGAATAAGAACAGCAGGAATAGGTTTTGGCCATAAAGGAATATCCATAAGAAAGTTCCTTAGCCATTCACCATCCTCACTAGTCTTATCTAGGGCTATGAACTCCGATTCCATAGTGGATCGGGCTATGCAGGTTTGCTTGGATGACTTCCAAGAAACTGCACCTCCTCCAACGGTGAACACGTACCCGCTAGTGGATTTGGTTTTCGAAGAATCCGCAATCCAATTAGCATCGTTGTACCCCTCTAGAATAGCAGGATACCTACCAAAGAAAATGTCATAATCTAAGGTATGTTTTAAGTACCTCAGAACTCAAATTAGAGCATCCCAATACTCCTTATTAGGGTTAATAGTGTATCTACTGAGTCTGCCTATCGCATAGGCAATATCGGGTCTCGTGCAGTTCATGATATACATAAGACTGCCAATTACCCTCGAATACTCAACTTGTGATACACTTAACCCTATGTTCTTCTTCAGGTGTACTGAAGGATCATATGGCATTCTGGCAGGTCTACAGTCAAATTGACCAAACTTCCTAAGTACCTTCTCTATATAGTGGGACTGAGATAGAGCTATGCCATTGGAATCTTTCAAATTTTGATTCTTAAAATGACATCTGCAGCTCCTAAGTCCTTCATATCAAAGTGCATGCTTAGAAGGTTTTTGGTTTTCACCACAACTTCCAAGTTGGTTCCGAATATCAACATGTCATCTACATAAAGGCATATGATCACACAAGTCTGACCACTGACCTTAGTGTAGATGCACTTATTTGATTCATTAATCGAGAACCCACTCGAAGTCAATACTTGATCAAACTTTTCGTGCCACTGCTTTGGAGCCTGTTTGAGACCATAAAGAGATTTATTTAGTCTACAAACCTTCTGCTCTAAGCCTTGCACTATGAAGCCTTCTGGCTGATCCATATAGATCGCTTCCTCTAATTCACCATTCAGGAATGCAGTCTTTACATCCATCTGGTGAATCACAAGGCTATGGATAGCGGCTATGGCTATAAGCACCCTAATGGATGTAATCCGGGTCACAGGAGAGTAAGTGTCAAAGAAGTACACTCTCTTTCGTTGCCTATAGCCCTTTGCTACTAACCTCGCCTTATATCTCTCTATAGATCCATCTGCCCTAAGCTCCTTCTTGAATATCCATTTACACCCAACAGTTTTGAAACCAGGAGGGAGCTCCACTAACTCCCAGCTGTCGTTAGATGTTATGGATTCAAGTTCACTGTTAACAGCTTCCTTCCAAAAGATGGAGTCAGCTGAGGTCATGGCTTCAACATAACTAGTTGGATCATCTTCCACTAGATAAGTGATAAAGTCAGGCCCTAAAGAAGTACTAGTCCTAGCTCGTTTGCTCCTTCTAGGTTCGTTCTCTTCCTCGTCTGAAGAGTCAATCCTACACTTAGGAACAGACCTCTCGAGCGTGCTGGACTCCAGAGGCCTCTCAGACCTATCTTTATAAGAAAACTGGTCTTCAAAGAACTCGGCATCCCTAGTCTCGATGATGGTATTATCATCTATATATGGGCTCTTAGAGTGGATTACTAAAAACCTATATGCACTGCTATTATGGGCATATCCTATGAACACAGAATCAACTATTTTAGGACCTAGCTTGGTCCTCTTGGGGTTAGGTATGGATGCCCTCGCAAGACACCCCCACACTTTAAGATGTTTATAGGAAGGCTTCCTACCTCTCAAGATCTCATACAGTGTCCGCTCAGACTTCTTAAATGGGATCATATTTAGAATATATGCTACAGAAAGTACAGCCTCCCCCCATAGGTTCGTAGGTACCCCTGAATTGATCATCATGGCATTGACCATATCCTTTAAAGTCCTATTCTTCCTCTCAGCTACCCCATTAGACTGAGGGAAATATGGAGCAGTGGTTTGATGAATTACACCGTTGTCTTCACAGAACTTAGTGAAGTCTCCGGACTCATATTCACCCCCTCTGTCCGACCTAAGGACTTTGATCCTCTTCCCTAACTGATTTTCCATCTCAGACTTGTAGGATATAAACTTGGTCAAACTCTCATCCTTACTCTTAAGGAGAAATATTGAACAATGTCGAGAACAATCATCGATAAAAGTGATGAAATATTTGTTTCCTGCTCTCGTAGTGTAACCCTTAAGGTCGCACACGTCTAAGTGGATTAAGTCTAGGATTTCTAGGCTACTCTCTACATTCTTAAAAGGTTTCTTGGCATATTTTGCCTCTACGTATATGCCACACTTTCCATCCGAGAATGGAATACATTTAGGTACGCTACCTAAATTATCTAACCTTTTAAGTGATTTAGAGTTAATGTGTCCTAGTCTAGCATGCCACAGATCAAAAGACTCAGATAAATAAGCAAAAGATGAAGCTTTATTATCATTAACGAAAGAGGTTATATTCAACTTAAATAAGCCCTCATCAAGGTAACCCTTTCCCACAAAAGACTCTCCCTTAGTCAGGACAAATTTGTCCGACTCAAATACAAGCTTGTAACCCTTCTTGCTCAGCATCGCTCCGAAGACCAGATTCTTCCGGATGTCTGGGACGTGCAACACCTCCTTCAGAGTCAGAAGATTTCCAGAGGTGAGCTTCAGAATCACGTTCCCTTTTCCAACGACTCGAGCAACCGAGGAGTTCCCCATGTACAGTGATTCTCCTTCTGCCGTAAGTGTGTAAGTAAAAAATGAGCTCTTCGACCCGCAGATATGCCGGGTAGCTCCCATATCCACCCACCAGTCTGCAAGGTTGCTGACTAGATTGACCTTCGTCACCACTGCCAAGAAGTAGCCACTCTGGGCCACGTTCGCCTCGGACTTGTTCTTCAACCGATTAGCTGCATTGAAGTGGCACTCCCTAGCCAGGTGACCTAGCTTGCCGCACACGAAGCAGTCTCCCTTCGGCTTCTTTTTGAATTGGGGCTTGGATAGCTTGTTCTTCTCGAATGGCTTGGGAGCTTGAACCTTCTTATTGGAAGACTTTCCCTCCACGAGGTTGGCCTTGCCCTTTGTCATATAGGCTCGCTCCCTTTGCTCCGACACTCGGTTGTCCTCCTCTATACGGATTCGGACAATGAGAACTTCTAGGGTCATCTCCTTCCTCTTGTGCTTCAAACTGTTCTTGTACTCCTTCCACGAGGGAGGCAACTTCTCGATGATAGTTGCCACTTGGAATCTCTCGCAGATATTATAGCCCTCTGCGGGTACCTCATGGATGATAATCTGTATTTTCTCTAGTTGGGAGACCACAGACTTCCCATCTTCGATCTTGAACTCCAGGAGCTTCCCGACCACAAACTTCTTTGAACCGGCATCTTCTATGGCATACTTCTTCTCTAAGGAGTTTCACAGATCCTTGGCGGACTTACAAGTAAAGTACACATCATAAAGGTCGGGAACTAGACAGTTAAGGATATAATTCCTACACAGGTAGTCCTGCCTCTCCCAGGAGTCTATATCGGACTGGTTCGAGGAACCATCCGATCCAGTAGAAAGATTAGGCTTCTCTAAGCTAATGACATAGACAACCTTAAGGGCAGTCAGATAGAACCGAAGTTTCATCTGCCATCGCTTAAAGTTCTTGCCGTTGAAAGGTTCAGGCTTCTCACTGGACTTGCTAGGTTTCCTCTCCATCTCAGTGGTCATCTAGGAAGAATCCCTTTTGACTTTTCAAAAGTTTGATGGCCAGGTCAGCTCCAGGAAGGAGGTAGAGCACTTGGCTCGCTTAAATACCAGGCTTCCTAGGGCAATTTAATACTGGTTTGTCAAGCTTTCCTTGACACCGTCAAACTTAAGAAATTTCAAAGAAAATCTAACAGGTGACAAGAGACTAGATTTAAACACTCTCGAATGGAGACTAGATCTAATCAGAATAAAAGAGAATAGAACACACAAATAATATCTAGTTTTCAGATTGTTGGAAAAATAGAGTTCTATTCTATTAGCATGCAATGGTTCATGGAGAGTTAACTAGCTAAGGATGGGAAGCTAAGGCTTTCTACAGAGATGCAAAATAAGGGAAAGAAGAGAAGGAGAATAAAAGACTTATCGAAAGAGATGAGCCGAGGCTTGTGCTTGCACAATGCCCTGAAAACTAGATCGCCGCCGTAGGATGGTGCTCCCGGCCTCCGACGATAAGCCCCCAGGGTACAATGACTTCAAGCTTCTCCGCACCAAGGAGAGCTCATGGGAACTCTCAGAGAACTCCAAAAATAATAGCTGCAAAACCGATCCGATGGCGAAATGGGTTGAGGATGATGAGCCGATCATGACCTCTTGTTGCTCCTCTGAGCAACAACAAGTGCTCGGTCTTGAGAGGCACATCGATCACGAACTAGAGTAGCACGAAGCGTCCTCGAGCAGCTCGTAGTGCATGGACTTGTGCAGCACCTTGTTGACTTCAAAGAGTTGAAGTAAACTTCAACTCCATGATGATGTAGTGCTGCACTTCGCCTCACAATTGGAGCAACAACACCTTGCTGCACTCCACCTTATAGAAATGATGAGCGGGTCCACCACAACAAAGTTGCAGAGAGAGAGAGAGAGAGAGGGAAAGGAAGTGGAAGAGAGATGATTTATTCACTCTCTGCAGAGGGTTCGAGGCCCTCTATTTAAAGCCAACTCCCCATAACCGAACCCAAGATCTCCTCTCTAATTACCCACGATCTCTTCCATGTACCACCCTCTGTTACACCCATACTTCGTGACGACCGGCTCCACCCAAAACCCTCTCAACAACCCAACAGAAAAAAATCAAAACAACAAAATCTAAACTAAAGGGATAAGCCAGATCTAGTGGGTTGGGATTAAAACCATTCAAAAATATTGAATTCAAAATTCAAAACTAACAATTTGTTGGCCGTAGACACCAGAACAGGGGAGTGATCTGACGCACATCGTGGGAGATGATTGACCGCAGTGTTATCAATCATCATGGTCCACCATCATTTACAAAACACCTATCATGCCTCTCCCAAATTCGAGATGCTCATTGCCGATTATTACACCAGGTGTAGGCATCCCCTAAATGATGAGGATCTCTCAACCCGCAAACATGAAGCGTCTCCAAAAAAACTTGAGTACTTCTCGACCAATGGAATGGTCGGCCCCCTTGCTTGTCTTCAGGGGTTAGAACACAGTTGTAATCCCCTAGTAAACACCAAGGAAAATTCCACTGCCCAAATACTTGCATTTCAGACCATAATGTTTGCCTTTCCTGTGCCGAATTGCTTGCATAAATGACGGAGATGATCACGGGGGACAACTAAGGTCGCGTCAACACAAGGTGCATAACTTGTTTTTGGCGAGTAAGAGGAGTGAATAAACCAATCTCCCGGTGCCACATGCATACAATACCCCCATATCGCCCATTAGAAGGTATACAGGCCACTTCAAACTGCCCGTGAAAAATGGATTGCACCCGATGCAGATGCATCACCCGCAAGTGGCTTTCCACAAATAGGACCAAGTCTGGCCGAGATTGCCGTATTAATAGCTTAATGTGCCCAATTGCCGCCGGTCGTAACAGACCTCGACAGTTCCAAAAGAGAACTTTCATTTAGGAAGTGAGGATAGAATGGACGTAGGGAGACATGCTCCCTTACCAGACTTCTTCAAACTGTGTCCCTTCAAAGCAAGCCTCTCCTTACGACGTACCAATTGATGGCCTCGATGCCCTCCCAGCCCATGGACTCGCACTCTAGGCCTAAACTCCTCACCCAACCCACCTCCCTCCCCAGTCTCACTCTCGTCCTCCAAGATCTCAACCTCTGCTCGATCTGCCTCAGCGAGAAAGCCACAAGCCGTTTCAACTGCCTCCGAGTGAATATCCTCCAACTGCCTATTACTTGGACCCACACTGCCACAAGTCCCGGATGAGAATCCCGGCGGCAATTCAGCAGACCCAGGAGGTAGGAGCCCCTCCTCTCTGACCACTTCCGCACACTTCATCGCACCCTCCTCATCCCCACAAGCCTCACTCGAAGCCTCCACGCCTGGTTCCCTCCTGCGCAGAGCCACCTTCGCATCTGGACCACTATCTTTCAACATGCTCCCACGTCACATTGAATCTGAACCATCTATAACCATATCCGCCATCTGATCATCATGCAAGGCCGGAGTAGATCTTTCAACATCGGCACTTGCCCTTGGTGCTGGATCTCCCGACTCCTCCCGGTCACCGACCAAAGGTTGATACCGAGACCCCAAGTGGATTGTGGGACCCCCCATCGAGCCTCTCATCGGTCCCGACCTTTGCAACACCTGATCACCCTCGGGGGCTGAATCTTTTCTTGGTAAATGGTTTTTGTGACGTGGAGCCATAGGGGCCACACATTTGCCTTCCCGTCGCTCCACTGCTGTCGTCCCTCCGCACTCACCACGCCGCCGGTCACCAACCGGCCTCCTCTGCCTGCGCTCCACTACCATCCATGGCCCAAAAACAGAGTCCCCGACCCCGGAGTCCACCACGCTCTTCTCGCGAGAAGACTCCGTTGGCCCCTTTACCCTGTTCTCTACCCCACTCGCGGCTCCATCTGGGACAGAACCTGCACCCTGGCCCATCGGCTCCTCAGCGACACCACTCCTCTCCGCCACCCCCCCTTCCCCCTCCTCTCCCGGTTGGGCACATCTGAATTGTATGACCAACCCTTCCGCATCTAAAGCATACCTTTGGGAGATTCTCATACAAAAATGGTTGGTAGAAACGCACCTGATCATCCGCCGTTCCGACATTTGTTCCCGGCGGGAGACTCCGTGTGAGGTCCACTTCGACACATACTCAAACAAACAGTCCTCTCGACCCCTCTATAGACCTCTGATCTACCCGAATCGGTCGATCAGCTGCTGTCGCGATATCCATTACCAAATCTACATCAAAACAATCCACTAGCAAGCCCGGCAATCTGATCCACACCGGAGTCCGGTCGATGGTCCCATTCGCCGGTTGAAAGAAAGGAGTCCATTTTTTAAGGATGAGAACCCTGCCATCAAACATCCAAGGGCTTCCTTCCCATACATCCAATAGATCCTCCTCCAATTCGAAACTGAAACAAAAGAATCCATTGGGGAGATCCATGATTTGCACCTTATCGGTGCACGGCCACCGCTGAGCAACTCTCGTCCGCAACGTATCCAGAGGCATCTTCGGCCCAAGAAATTTACCAACCAACGCTTGCTTCCACCACATCTGGGATGCTTGGAGTCTCGCCGGATCAAGCACCACCAATCCACCGACTAATTCCCCCATCCTGGCACAATGGGAGGCATCGAACCTTCCTACCCATTGGCCAGCTCGCCTATTCGTCGCCGCCACGAGGTAACTCGGCCGAGAGCCACCTGACCCTCCCGGGTCTTCACCATTCGCCGCCGTAGAAGGGCATCGTGGAGCTAGAGAGGCGTTCCTTTCTGGTTCCATTTAGACTCGGGACATAAGACTGAACTTCATTTGTATGCAACTCAAATACTTATCTTAAATGGAAGAAAACCTTCACTCTTCAGGCTCAGAAGTCTATATCAAATGGGTTAGTGAGAGAAAACATAACAAAAAAATCTCTTCTGTCTGGCTCTTATTGCTCGTCAAAACAACTGTATCAACCAAATTAAAATGGAGTAGGGTGAAAATGTCATTGACCCAGATCAGATCAGATAAAATCCAGTTCTGTTTGTCACTTTCTGATCTTTACTCTTCTAAGATCATATTGTACTAATTGCACTCTCATAGCCCTAAACTTTTTGACCATCCCTAAGCAGAATCACCTGATTAAGGCCGGTCGATTAATGATGTTTAGAATTTTATAATGCAATATTAGAGAATGTTTTGCGGATAATTGTCCATCCATTGAAAAAGTAAATCGATTATTGTCAACAATATATATAAGGCACTTATTCCCTTCATGAAGATTCCTTTAGTTATAACCCTTTTTTTTTTCTTTTGAGAACCCCTCCAAGAGGAGGGAGGGTTAGGCAGCCCCCAACCAGTTAAAAAGCATTAAAATCACGGGAAAATACGGTTACAAAAATCTCTTCCCTCTACCGAGAACTTCTTCACCCAAGACACAATCCAAATCTTGAAGGTAGCGACGACGGCTCTCCTTAGCTCTTCATTCGTAGCCGTCTTCTGGTGAAAGATCCTCCTATTCTGTTCAATCCAAATGGTCCAAAGAATGCTCATAGCCAGAATATCCCAAGGACTCCGCAGCTCCTTCTTAATCTCTCTTCGCCTCCAGGAATGCCAAAGAGCCCATAGGTTCCAAGGGTGAGAGTTAATACCCCCGATCTCTTCGAAATGTACCCAGATCCTCTTAGCCGTTGGACATTCCAGCAAAAGATGAGAAGAGGATTCCTCAACTCTATTGCAGAAGGTGGAGGAAGAGTCTGTAATCTGAGGATTATGCCTCGTCATAAGGTTGACCTTTGTCAAAATCTTATTCCTCGAAGCTATGAGAGAAAAAATCTTGACCTTCGACGGAGCTTTGGACTTCCAAATAGATTTTGACGGCAAAATCTCTCAACCAGAGGAAACAGCTTCTTGTAAAAGGATTTAACCAAAAAGACCCCAGAAGGGTGCCATTTCCACCTTGTGCGATTCACTTGTTGTCTGACAATGACGGCTGAGAGGATATTCATAAGATCATCCTGCTGAACACGTACCGCCGGGGAGAGGAGGGAGGAGAACCGGATAGTCCATCTGACGCCTGCATTAAAGATCCTAATCATCGAGTGGATGGAAGCCTGTTGACGCCTGGAGATCAAGAATAGGTCTGGAAAAAGAACCTTTAGCTTAACATCGCCGATCCAAGTATCCTCCCAGAATTTCACTCCTCTGCCGTCACCAAGAGAGATAATGCACCCCTGCTTGTAAAGGTCACGAATCTTAACCACTCCTCTTCAGAAAATACGAGATCCGACCTGAAGTCCTGCCGTGTGAGCTGATCGGGGAGAATCTCCTGAAATATTTAGCCAAAATAATCTGTCTCCAAGAGCCTCCAGCCTCATTCTACAGTTCCACCACCATTTACCAAGCAAGGAAATATTAAAGCGCCTCAGGTCAAGAACCCCTAAACCGCAATTGACCTTGGGAAGACAGACTTGGTCCCATCTCATCATATTGTAAGCTCCTCCCGATCCTCCTACCCCTTTCCAAAGAAAGGTTCTACGGATCTTGTTAATTCTCTCTATAACCCAAGTAGGAAAATAAAAATAGGCCAGATAGAAGACTGGAATTGCGGATAGAACCACATTCACTAGGGTCAATCGACCGCCCAGAGAGAGAAACTTACCTTGCCAGCCTTCCAGTCTCTTCTCAAACTTCTGGATGAGTTTCTCCCAGTTTTCCCGCCTCAAGGACTTATCGCTGATCGGAATACCCAAATATTTCTTTGGTAAAACCGCTTCTCTGCAATTGAGCATTTCGGCAAAGCTCTCTCCCAGAACTTCTGCTCCACCTATATGATAAAGATTACTCTTCTAGAAGTTGATCTTGAGACCCGAGGAAAGTTCTAATCCGTAAAGCAGAATCTTCAAGGATACCAGCTGAAGGGGGCAAGATTCAGAGAATAGAAGGGAATCATCCGCGTAGTGCAAGTTAGAGGTACTCTATCCCGAACCACCGATACCTTTCACTATTCTCGCCGAATTCACTCTCTGAATCATGGCGTCAAAAGCATCTACCACCAGAATGAAGAGATAGGGAGATAGAGGACAACCTTGCTTGAGACCTCGGTACACCTTGAATTTCTTTCCCTGAGAGCCATTAATGAGGCAAGCAATCTTTGACGAGGATAGGATCTTCTCAATCCAGTATAGCCATTTTGGAGAGAAACCTTTAGCTAGCATCAGCTCCAATAGAAAGTTCCAATGGATATGATCAAAAGCTCTCTCAAAGTCAATCTTCAGAAGAATACCATCTTCCCCTCTCTCTCGAAGGTGGAAAATAGTCTCTTGGGCTGCCGCCACACTGTCCAGGATCATTCTCCCTTTGATGAACGCCGTTTGAGATGGAGAGACCAAATGTCTTATGTGACGAGCCAACCTGTTTGCTAGCACTTTCGTAATGACCTTGTATAGGCAGTTAGCAAGACTAATAGGCCTAAAATCCCGAAAGGATTCCGCCCCATCTTTCTTAGGGATTAAGACAATCCAAGAGTAGTTCAGACAATGAATACGGGAATTACCTCGAAAGAAGTCACCAAGCATCCTGCAAAGGTCCTCCTTGATGATATCCCAGAATCTCTGAAAAAACCCCATCGGGAATCCATCCGGCCTTGGGGCTCCATCCTCCTTGGAGTCAAAAACCGCTCGTTTGAACTCCTCCTCTATGAAATCCTTTTTAAGCGGCGAATCTGAACCAATGCGAGGGAAGGACAAGTGGTCCCAATCCAGCTTCAAGTCTGACGTTGACCCCGGCCTGAAGGAATCCTTAAAAAAATATGTCGATGCAAGGTTGATGTCTCGGGTAGAAGAGAGAGAATCTCCTTCATAGATAAGGGATGAGATGAAATTCCTCCTCCTTCGTCCTATAGCCACCTGGTGGAAGTAAGAGGAATTCGAGTCTCCCAGCTTAACCCACTGCTCTCTTGAACGATGTTTCCACATTATCTCCTCCTTTCTGAGGATCTCGCCAAGGGACAGATTCTTCCGCTCCAGATCCTCCTTCTCTGACGGTGATAGTGGGGATGACTCATTGCGGATCTCCAGTGCTTGGATACTAGCTAAAAGAGAGGTCTTTTGGTGAGTAACATTACCAAAATGATCTCTACTCCAAGAGATGAGTTTCTTCTTAACGAAACAGAGCTTGTTAGCCATGTTGAGCGAAGCATCTACAAGGACTCCGGCCTCATTCCACCAACCTGCAAGGCGCTTAGAGAACCCTTCTTCCAATATCCACATTAACTCGAAACGGAACGGAGGTCTTATGGTCGGTAGAGCTCCTGTGGACAGGAGGAGGGGGGCATGATCCAAAAAACATGCTTCCACACTAAGCTGACTGCAGTCGGGATAAAGAAATTCAAAATCTGTCGACACTAGGATGCTGTCTAGCCTCGCCAGAATGGGAACTTTCCTTCTATTGGTCCAGGTGAAGCTCCTACCTGATAGGGGGAGGTCTATCATATATTCTCTCCTAATGAAGTCGGGGAAGGCCCTCATAGCTTGCTGATCCCCCTCACTGCCTAGATGCTCTTCAGCCGACTTGGAGATGTTGAAATCTCCTACCACTACCCACGGTCCCTAGAAGGTTAATTTCAGGGAGGAAAGCTCACTCCAGAAGTCTTGGCCCAACCTGTGGTCTGTTGGCCCGTGAACCGACGTTATCATCCACTTGTTACCATCAGCTCTGTTCCTCAACACTAGCGAAAGGGAGAAGACTCCCACTATAACATTATCCAAGATGAAATTACCGTCACTGTAGCCTACCAGAATACCTCCTGCCGAGCCCATCGCATCTTTACTCTCCCACTTGTCAATCTTCCTCGTGCTAATCGATCTGAAGAAATGGCTGGTAGGGTTCTCCCTCTTGGACTCTTGGATACAGATGACATCTACCTCGTGAATAGAGGCGAAGGTGCTCAACGCTCATCTTTTCTCCGGTTTCCCCAATCCTCTAACATTCCAAGATAAAATCTGCATAAGAAGAAAACAACACCCAACACCAACAAGTGAAAGCACATATCAAGAGGCAATACTTGTAGCACGCTGGGCCTCAAGGCTTCTAACACTTTCCAGAAAGAAGCGGGATCCATCTAGCTCAGGGGGGGGTAATAAAACCGCACCTCCTGGCGATATCCAAAATATCATCGTCTTCCAAAAGAGACAGGGGGAGAGCAACCGAAGGATCAGAAACATCTAACTCTAGGAGACAGAGTTTCGAACGAAGGAGGGCCTGTTCCAACGCTGGATCTGCTGCAGGATTCTTCAGCAACTGCCTGAAACTTCTTCGTTAGGAAGTAGGAACCTCCTGAGTTGGATGAAGAGGCAAAAATTCCTCCGGTCTCGCTTCTCCCGCCACTACCTCTCGTGGGCCCCTACCATCCACCGGAGAGGAAGAGTCGTCAGCACATGAAGCATCCTCTCCCGCAATAGGTGTAATCACTTCAACTAAGCTGGGAGTGGGCTCCACCCCCACAGCTCCCTGGTCCCCATTACAGGTGCCCTCCTCAATATCCAAAAAAGGGTTATAGGCTAGAGCTTCTGTGGCAGCAATACCTCGGTCGGATCCGATAAAATCAAAATTCGAAAAGTGGTCCCCTGTGAATAAATCTTGCCGCAAAAGGGAAGGCCTCGAGGAATCACAAAGAAATTGCTGCGAAGATGGCGTACCTCCCGAGATAGTGCCGCCGAAATCGGGAAGTCCCCGAGGAGGTCTCGATCCGCCGGTGTTGGTAGCCCAACCTCTCTTGCCCGAGAGTGTGGTCGGAGTTCCGACGGTCTCCACCTGACGAGCCGATGCAGGTAGAGGCCGCACGGAAGGCTGATGAATTCTAAACCCCGACGGAGGAGGGGGGATCACCGGAGGTCCAAAACCTGGAGGGATGACCAGAAAAGAACAATCTGGAATGCTAGTATCTGCATGGATTGGGAGACCCAGGGGAAGAGGTGGGAGATCAGAGCAGTCCCCTAACACCGGGTATTGTAAACGTACCTCGAAGATACCCGCCCCATGAGGCAGCCTCACCAAAGGAGGGATCAAAATGGGATCATAGTACATAACGTTCGCCTGGCAGAATCGGCGATGGCTGATACGGGGGAATACATTAAAGAATTCCCGTATAACTCCATAAGGGCCTAGGAGCTCCCCGATGACACCTTCCTCCCAGAGATCAAAAGGAAGGTCATAGATGGAGACCCTAACCACAGTCCTCCGCCGGCGAGCCACCGCCCCCCTGAGCGTGTCCCAGTGTGAGAAGGTCACCGAGATCCCCCCCAGGTCTCTGAGACCTCTGAGCACCTCTATCTCCAGGAGGTGAGTCGTTGGAAATTCGACAAGGAATTCCCCCGATCGGATCTCCTGCACCGGCCAAGACCAAGAGCCCTGCCACGCCGATCGGAGGTACCCTGAGAGTTCCTGCCCAGAGACGACTCTCCTCGAGACCCTGCAAAGCCCTGAGCACGCTAGGGTTTCACGCTGGGCACCCCCCTGATCTCTCGGGTGGATGGAGATGCAAGGGATCTCCGGCTGCCGCGAGGACGACGTTCTCGAGCGCTCAGATCGAACCGGCTGGACGGAGCTCGAAGACCTCGACATAGGGCACCGGTAGGAAGTATGCCCTAATCTCTTGCAGTGAAAGCAGACCAGGGCGTTTTGAAACGACTCAATGTTATGATCTCGCTCCCCGCATCGGAAGCAGCGGAGAAGAAACGTCGAGGGATTCTCGTCGGCCCGGAAGGGGGAGGAGGCTTACGAGCCACCTCCGCGTAGGAAAGGGGCAATGAAGCAGCAGCCTGTGAGGGACGGATGGGGTTTGGGATATTGGGGATCTCACCCCCAAGACACCTATCTCGAGAACGATGGGAGCCATCAATACCCACACTGTCGATCCGTCTCCCACCAGTCCTGTCCAAACATTGCCGCCCTCTCCCTCTCCCTCGCCCTCTCCCTCCAGCCATCGCCCAAAACCTCCAGTTTTTTTAATGTTTGAAAAGGCAAACTTGGTCAGTTATAACCCTTACTGGGTGTGCTTCTGCTCTCCCTCGACACATGATATGCAGTGTGAAAGCAGCACAAATATGTCGTCACACACACCCCCCCCCCCCCCCCCCCCCAAAGACTCAACCACACCCAATCTTAATCATAATCCATTGGTATAAACAGGAGTGGCTTGTACGACTTTCTAAGATGACACCATGTTCCAATTGAAGAATGTTAAACATATATATAATTAAATTACTGTCATCAACCTTCTTGGTATATCAAATTGTAACTTCGCTAATGTGATAAAGAGTATATCAACAATTTACCCAAAAATTTGACAAAGTTTTTCAAGCATTTTGTTGTCCTGAGAAAGCTCGTAACAGATGTTTCTTACCTATATTCTGATGATATGGGTGGTGGTATATTGATCTGCGCATCCGTGACAAATTTTCATCTCGGATTTCAGCTCAACCACCACTTTCAACATAGAAATTTTGGCAACCAGTTCACTGATTTTTTAAAAAAAAAACTGTACACATAAGCAACGGTCTTAGACCGTCTTTTTTTGAAGAATAATTTTTTTAAAAAAAATAGCATCAGTTTATATGACGATCAGTGACCGCCATTTACTGGAAAATAATATTTTTATAATAAATTATTTTTAGATATACAATAGTTTATGACCGTAGTTTACTATGTAAATGACAAGATTAAACCATCGTTTAATTCAAAGCTCGTCGTTAATAACGACGGTTTACTATGACGGTTATAGACCGTCGTATAATAACAATGGTCATAGACCGTCGTATAACAAAAATGACATGCTCAGAAACGACGAACATGACGATGTGTTATAACCGTCGTTAATTATTATTAACGACGGTCCTAGACCGTTGGTTTCGGTTTTTGACAGTTTTGGTGTAGTGTGTGTTTCTGATCACTCTTTCCTTTAATGGTTTCCACGATTGATGATACTCGTCCAGATCGGGTGCCGTGGTGGTTTCATAATTTTTGGCTTCATCGTGTGGATTGTAAACCAGTGATTCAACTATTGGAATAAAATCCTTTTGTCAAAGTAACAGTGGAAGCAAAAAATAGATCTGAGAATCTCATGGTGTATGTTTTATTACAATTAATTTCACAAAACAATCTACATGCAAATCTATGATCCTAGCATATATGCGGACACTCTAGAGGCATACTACGATCTACAAAAGATATATGCATGCATCTAGTTAGGTGTTAGAATCATCATACCTAGTGGATCTTAAATCCAAAGAGAACGTAACGATGGTTGATGATGAGCTGCACGTGAATTGAGAGGAAAGCTGTCGGATAGCACATTGTCCTTTGCGAATGGAGGAATCATCGAAGTCTTATCTCTGAGTGCAAGGACTACAAGCCGACGGATGATCACGTTGCGAAGATGATGACGCTTCGAAGCCTTCTCTTTTCTTTCTCTTCTTCTTCCTTCTCCTTTCTTTCCTCCTTTCTTCCACTTTCTTCTTCCTCTTCTTCTTGGCCGAAGCCACAAAGAGGAGAGAGAGGTAAGGGGCAGGATTTCCAAGGAGAGGGGAAAGGCTAGTGACAGCCTCCTCTCTTCCGTTTCTTCTTATAGGGCCAAGCCCCTAGGATGTTCCGGCACTTGACGAAGGCAGACTGCGAGTGTCCAATTAGGTCTGGGATGATTAGCGCTAGTCTAGAAGCAATGACCTTGGCCACCGCTTTATATATGTAGTTCGACAGGCTAATCGGGTATAAATCCCTAATATAGTGTAACATCCGCCCCAAACACATAAGATATTGTCCGCTTTACCCGTGCCCGCACGAGAACTTCCTAGGGGGTCACCCATCCTGGTACTACTCTCGCCCGAGTGTTGGAAACAAATCAGAGGCACAATGGAAGCCGGACTCGATCTTAGGATCGATACGGTGTGCGATACATTTTTAAAATTTTTCGTAAGAAACAATCATATGCGCAAGATTAAAATGAAATGCTAACGAACCCCTATGGTCATCTATTGAAACACACCATAAATGTTATGCATGCAATTCAATAGATCTAGGGTTTTGTTTATTATACCTCCGTGCGGGATTTAGCACCGCGATGTTTATCTTCCAAGTTGATGATGACGGAAGTATCCACGTGCGTGGGAGAAGCCTCGTTTTTCTTCGGGTACACCCGATCTCGCGAATCGACCCGGATCCATGCACTCCAATCTCTGAGTGCTTCAGAGTGCAAGCATTCTCTTCTTCTTTATCACACACACTCTATGAGGAGAAGAAGATGAGATGAAGATGATTTTCTCTTCACAACTTAGGTCAAAACCAAAGAGTGAGAGAGATGAGTGCCCAAGAGAGAGAGCGAGGCCAAAACCGAACACAAAGGAGAGAGGGATCGGTCTTTCTCTTCAAAATCTGAATAAGGCTCGGTTTTCCTTGCCTAATATGCCTTGAAAAACGTGCCCCTCTCTCCCCTTGTCCATATGAACCGTTCCCCCTTCTCTCTCTCTCTCATTAATCCTCAAAAATAAATACCCACTATTGTATAGTTGCCATATTTGGTTTTGCAATTAAAGGGAATAGATTCAAATCATTTCAAATCTGAATTAAACCCTTTAAATATGGATTTGATGGCCATGCATATTTTTCCTAATGAGGGGGGCGGCCATTAGGGCATGCGGAATATTTTAAAATGACTAAAATGCCCCCCATGCATCTAGTGGCCATCCACCTCATACCGGAGCATATATGCTCCATCTCAGTGCATGATAAAGTACTCTAACACTTAGGGCACCTCATCCATACCTATTTAACATACCATAGAGTTATGAATAGTGTTTTTACTATTTACTGGGGTGCCCTCAGTAAAACGTGGGGTGCCCCTATAGTAAAAATCACTAAACACATAGACCGTGCTCTAGTGCGACACGCACACACGGAATAAACTCCTCATGGCATTATGGCAACATCGTGTGTCCCTACACTACTCTGGGGTTGCCCCCTAGTGAACAAACTTAGTCCTATGCAACCACCATGCCCTAGTGCAATGCACTCACGGAACACAGGACGATTAAGATATTATTTCTTCAACTCGTATTGTGCACTGAGACAAGGAGAAAGTTATGATCCGTAATGATCGTGGATAAGGTGGAACCTTCAGGGACTAGGATTCATGGCTTCCAACCAGACCCGATCGACACACTATCCAAGTGTCTCTATCAATCCTCTAGGTCCCGGTTAACCTGCGTGGCCACCCAGAGTGCGATGCAGGCTGCACTCCAATTCTCCCAGACTTACTAAGCTCTCTCACATACCCCTGCTCTCCGCTTAGTTTGGTAATTAGATGTCCCTTCACTCGGTGCCATGTGTCAACTTGAGTGGTGGAGAGCACCGTTAGACTCAATTGACCATATGACTAGGTTCCTTCCAGGTTGATTAACATATCGTACCTCCGATCATTTTGGCCAAACAACCGGATTCGGTCTAACAGCTCAACTGTTAACCACCAGGCCTGGTTTTAGTACGATGTATGTCAGACCAAGGAACGCACCTCCTAATGGGGATGTGAATAGCCTGCAGGAGTGGCATACCGATGCAACGCCAGCTCGGCAACCCAGCGCACCGTGGTATTGGGTCGTGGTTAGATCCCTCACACGTTGGTGAACCAAAGTTACCCAAACTGGTTAGTCCACCGGTCATGGTTCCTCAGGGTTTAGGACCTATTACCCTAAGCAGAAACACGGCTATGTGCACCGGTGTCTGCTCACTGATCTGTGCACCGTGTTGGTTCTGTTCAGCCACAGACACTGTGCTTGGCAATGACCATGGTGGAGAAACCCATGCTCTGTCATTCCAACAGCTTAACCTGATAGGGCGACCAACCCTAATCAGAACTGCGAACAATTTAGGCTAATAGTACTAATCAACTGAGTCTCCCACTCAGATGAACCACTATACAACCATGGCTCTTTTCAGTTCAGTATATAGAACACGCATAATACGCACCAATTAAGCTATTCTAATATAAATATCAACTCATTTATTAATCAACCATGGTTTTTACAAGCCCTAGACCATATCTTACTCAACAATCTCCTACTTGGTCTAGCAAGGAAAAACGGTTTTGACTCCCATATCTTACTCAACAATCCTTTTTTCAATGGCCCTTTTCGCCAAATCTGAAGCACTTCGTGCTTGGTGACTTCATCTCTCTTGACTTAGAGGTCCCCACATGGCTCTGCAGAGGCCCTGCTTTTAGCTTCTTGTTCTTAGGCTTCTTGCTCATAGGCTTCGTAGCCTTCAGAGCAGCCCTACTCTTAGCACTTAATGCCTCACCTTTAACCTTGAACCCGTCTTTTGCTGCCTAGAGAGCTCCAAGAAGGTCTGCATTTGTCATCTCCAACTTGTTAAGGTTGAAGTTAGTGACAAAGACTTCAAAGGCTCCAGACAGGGACGCAAGGAAGATATCAGTCATAACCTCGTTATCCAGCACAATGTTCATGGTAGCCAGTTCGTTCTGGAACCCGAGCATTTTCAGTATGTGTTCCCGGACAGGCGTCCCTTCGGACATCTTAGTGCTAACGAGCTTTTTCATTGTGAGGTAGCGCGTTACGCGACTATGCCCCTCAAACATTTCTTTGAGGTATAGCATCATATCAGAAGCATCAGACATTTCTTCGACTTACTTCTGTAGAGTTGTCTGCAAGGAAGCTATGATATAGCACTTGCACATCTCATTAGAATCTCGCCAGTCGGAGAAAGCCTTGGTCTCTGCCTCAGTGGCATCTGGACCCGGTAGGTTCAGTTCCTGAGTGGTTAGGGCCATGGTGTGTTTATCGATCCTCAGAACAAGCATGAGGTTGCGTTTCCAGTCCTCATAGTTAGGACCCGTAAGCTTGTTATCATTTAGGATGGCAGATAAGGGGTCTAGTTTGGTCATCTGAAAAATAAATGAGAGTATATTAGAATGCTTCATAAACTCATTTTATGGTATTTTTAAAATGAGTCAAATTATATCCAAATGTCAATACTACCCTCAAAGCGGAGACATATCTATGGATCAATTTTACCATGTATATGAGATCTCGAATTCGGATACACCCGCCCAAGGGGGCAGTGTGCAGCATCCTCCGCTCACAGCAGGTCCCTCGGACCCAATCCAAATCTGCCACAAACGGGCTATAATGGACCATGGTTTTCTTTTGGCCAGCCCCCCGTGATCTCCATGCGATGCAACGGGTAGCCTCACGGGTGCTTCGGATGCTTACCCACAAGCCTAGGCAATCATAACACGGGAGTTCATGCGGCCCCCGCAAGGGCGGGAAAAGCCCTTCTCTCCTGGCATTGTGACCACCATATCCCGAAGGAGACTACTAAGCCTCCGGCATGACAGAAAATAACTCTCACCCGAGAGGGATATTGAGACATACCCTATCACCCGAAAATTCAGCAGTTGGCCGTGGAGGCCAGGGGTACTCACACTGAGTCCTCTTACACATCCCTTAATTATTGTGAGGGTTATTTCAATGCAAGTATTTTAGATCCTAGGTTGCGACAACCTAGACCTAGACCCTGGTCATACCGTGCTCCCACTAGAGTTAAGATCTCTTATGAAGTATAGATAGACTTGGAGAGGACCATAGTCCCTATCCCGTGGATACTCAGTTGTCATATTTCTCCTGAGAATCACATTACGTACTTTCCAAGCCTTTGATACTAAATAAAATGATCATTACCCTTTGTGCTCTAGAGCTTAGCCTATGGTCTAGACATACAAGGAAAGGTCTCCCATTAGTATGACTCCTCGTATGCAACTTGATGTTTGATGTCATAGATGATCACCACATCACTATTGGTTTCGATGTCAAACCAATTAGGGACATCCGACAACCTCCGTCGGACCTCGACCTAACGGTGGCATAACCGAGTGTTATGGGATCCAACTATCATCAAACACCAATTAAACTACAGGTGTCATTAAATGGAGATCTAATCTAATGGTCGCAGGGACCAAGTGGGGAAAAGGCATCCCACACACAGTGGGGAAAGGGCATCCCACAATCTAATACCTACAACATTAGAATATATAATTTCACCGAGGTCTTGGAAAATATTCAACTACCATCAAACATAAACATCCATTGATATCAAGTTCAGGGTCCGACCCCTGAACCTGACTAGCAATGCTCTGATGATCCGGTTCATGGCATCTTCCGGATATCTCTTCCTTTGGCCCACCACATCCGGTCTTCCGGTAATGGATTTTCTATCTGATCTTTTCCTCCAAATCTTCAGCCTGTAATTGAAAAATCTAGTATGCTCCGAGCAATTGCTCGTTCATATACATTTTTCTAGGATAAAGAATAATGAAAGTACAAGAATAGAAATTATTGGCCAGGAAAAACCAAGCCGTGGAACAACCTCCACGTACTTGTCCCATTAGGCCTTACAACCATCCATCACAGAAAGAACAAAAAATAACTATGCAATCATTTTTTTTTCAGGGTCCGACCCCCAAAACCAAACAATCACAATTATTATTTTGTAGCGGTGCTCTGCAGGAAAACATAGCATGCAACACATATGCATATATGATCTAGCGCATGCAAACCTCGGTGAATGCATTCATTCAATAAATACGCATTTGATTCGATTCATAGAAAAAAATTTTGTGAATCGCACACCAAAAAGGGCTCTGATACCATTTGTTGGAAACAAATCAGAGGCGCAATGGAAGCCGGACTCGATCTTAGGATCGATACGGTGTGCGATACATTTTTAAAATTTTTCTTAAGAAACAATCATATGCGCAAGATTAAAATGAAATACAAACGAACCCCTATGGTCATCAATCGAAACACACCATAAATGTTATGCATGCAATTCAATAGATCTAGGGTTTTATTTATTATACCTCCGTGCGAGATTTAGCACCGCGATGTTTATCTTCCAAGTTGATGATGACGGAAGTATCCACGTGCGTGGGAGAAACCTCGTTCTTCTTCGGGTACACCCGATCTTGCGAATCGACCCGGATCCTTGCACTTCAATCTCTGAGTGCTTCGGAGTGCAAGCTTTCTCTTCTTCTTTATCACACACACTCTATGAGGAGAAGAAGATGAGATGAAGATGATTTTCTCTTCACAACTTAGGTCAAAACCAAAGAGTGAGAGAGATGAGTGCCCAAGAGAGAGAGGGAGGCCAAAACCGAACACAAGGGAGAAAGGGATCGGTCTTTCTCTTCAAAATCTGAATAAGGCTCGGTTTTCCTTACCTAATATGCCTTGAAAACCGTGCCCCTCTCTCCCCTTGTCCATATGAACCGTTCCCCCTTCTCTCTCTCAAAAATAAATGCCCACTATTGTATAGTTGCCATATTTGGTTTTACAATTAAAGGGAATAGACTCAAATCATTTCAAATCTGAATTAAACCCTTTAAATATGGATTTGATGGCCATGCATATTTTTCCTAATGAGGGGGGCAGCCATTAGGGCATGCGGGACATTTTGAAATGACCAAAATGCCCCCCATGCATCTAGTGGCCATCCACCTCATACCGGAGCATATATGCTCCATCTCAGTGCATGATAAAGTGCTCTAACACTTAGGGCACCTCATCCATACCTATTTAACATACCATAGAGTTATGAATAGTGTTTTTACTATTTACTGGGGTGCCCTCAGTAAAACGTGGGGTGCCCCTATAGTAAAAATCACTAAACACACAGATCGTGCTCTAGTGCGACACGCACACACGGAATGAACTCCTCATGGCATTATGGCAACATCGTGTGTCCCTACACTACTCTGGGGTTGCCCCCTAGTGAACACACTTAGTCCTATGCAACCACCATGCCCTAGTGCAATGCACTCACGGAACACAGGACGATTAAGGCATTATTTCTTCAACTCGTATTGTGCAGTGAGACAAGGAGAAAGTTATGATCCGTAACGATCTTGGATAAGGTGGAACCTTCAGGGACTAGGATTCATGGCTTCCAACCGGACCCGATCGACATACTATCCAAGTGTCTCTGTCAATCCTCTAGGTCCCGGTTAACCTGCGTGGCCACCCAGAGTTCGACGCAGGCTGCACTCCAATTCTCCCAGACTTACTCAGCTCTCTCGCATACCCCTGCTCTCCGCTTAGTTTGGTAATTAGATATCCCTTCACTCGGTGCCATGTGTCAACTTGAGCGGTGGAGAGCACCATCAGACTCAAGTGACCATATGACTAAGTTCCTTCCAGGTTGATTAACACATCGTACCTCCGATCATTTTGGCCAAACAACCGGATTCGGTCTAACAGCTCAACTGTTAACCACCAGGCCTGGTTTTAGTACGGTGTATGTCAGACCAAGGAACGCACCTCCCAATGAGGATGTGAATAGCCTGCAGGAGTGGCATACCGATGCAACGCCAGCCCGGCAACCCAGCGCACCATGGTATTGGGTCGTGGTTAGATCCCTCACACGTTGGTGAACCAAAGTTACCCAAACTGGTTAGTCCAACGGTCATGGTTCCTCAGGGTTTAGGACCTATTATCCTAAGCAGAAACACGGCTATGTGCACCAGTGTCTGCTCACTGATCTGTGCACCGTGTTGGTTCTGTTCAGCCACAGACACTGTGCTTGGCAATGACCATGGTGGAGAAACCCATGCTCTGTCATTCCAACAGCTTAACCTGATAGGGCGACCAACCCTAATCAGAACTGCGAACAATTTAGGCTAATAGTACTAATCAACTGAGTCTCCCACTCAGATGAACCACTATACAACCATGGCTCTTTTCAGTTCAGTATATAGAACACGTATAATACGCACCAATTAAGCTATTCTAATATAAATATCAACTCATTTATTAATCAACCATGGTTTTTACAAGCCCTAGACCATATCTTACTCAACACCGAGCACGCTTAACTACGGAGTTCTTACGAAATTCGTAGCGGCGCACGGTTTTAAAACGCGTCTTCTATGTTTGGGAAGGAAAATTATATAAGTAGCTCAGGATCTCCTTCTCTCCAAGCGGTGTGGGGCTAACTCGTGGCCTTGTACACCTCTCCTTACCTCATCCATCTTGGCATCCCAGCCTCAGGAGTCTTGGCTCTTGGCTATTGGCCTATTGGATCTTGATCGTCATAATCCACCCCCTTTAGGGCTACACGTCCTCGTATAGGGTTAGACCCCCCATTGCGAGGAGAACCGGCTCTGATACCATTTTGTAACATCCGCCCCAAACAAACAAGATATTGTCCGTTTTATCCGTGCCCGCACGAGAACTTCCCAGGGGGTCACCTATCTTGGTACTACTCTCGCCCGAGCATGCTTAACTACCGAGTTCTTACGAAATCTATAGCGGCGCACGGTTTAAAAACACGTTTTCTATGTTTGGGAGGGGAAATTATATAAGTAGCTCAGGATCTCCTTCTCTCCAAACGATGTGGGGCTAACTCGTGGCCTTGTACACCTCACCTCACCTCACCTCATCCATCTTGGTATCCCAGCCTCAGGAGGCTTGGCTCTTGGCTATTGGCCTATTAGATATTGGTCGTCACATAGAGTTTGCTCCCTCCCTCTTCAGAATGAGGACAATCCACGAGTGGTTTGAGACTCTTGAGGTTCACCTTCCCCGCAAAGAAGTCTGAGAGGAATCGCAAAAGGTTAGGCTTTAGAGTCTCCCAGTACCTCTGGAAGAAAAGGAATGGAAAGCCGTCCAATCCTAGTGCCCCGTCCGGCGACTGGTCGAAGAACGCCCGACGGAATTCATCTTCTGCAAATGATCTGATATGAGGCTCTGAGTCGGACACATAGCTGAAAGGCAGATTTTCCCAGTTCGGAGGCAAAGGGTAGAGCATGTCTTTGTAAAACTCCCGCTTGAAGAATTTGGTAGTAGCTCTGATGATCCCTCACTGGTCACCAAAGGACTCCTCCCCAATGGTCAGGATGGATATAAGATTCCTACACCGATGCCCATTTGCGATGCTGTGAAAGTATGAGGTGTTCTGGTCCCCCTCAACCACCCATCGATCCCTCGATTGCTGCTTCCACATCACCTCTTCCAAGTGCAAAAGATCCATGAATTTGATAAAGAGGCTCTCTCTCAAATCTCGCTCCGGTCGATCAAGGGGCCTAAGTTCCTATCGAATCTCGATCTCCCTGATATGATCCAGAAGCTTCGTCTTCCGTCTCCAAAGGTTGCCGAAATGGTCTGAAGACCATTGTATAAGCTCCCCTTTAGGAATCGTAGCTTCGAGGCTATGTTTAGGGTTGAGTTATGGAAGGACAGTGCGACCGCCCACCAGGCCGCAACCTTATTGTCGAACCCCTCCTGAAGGGTCCACATCTTCTCAAAGCGGAAGGGCGAACGGATTCTATCCCCTTCACTAGTATCGAGGAGTACCAGAACATAGTCACAGAGGAAGGAGGTTAGAGCTACCATTAAGGAGAGGGAGAAAAGGGATTTCCATTCCGCTGAGACGAGGAATCTATCTAGCCTAGCGAAAATTGGCTGCTCTCTCTTATTCGACCATGTAAAAGCCCTTCCCCCTATCAACAAGTAATCAGCCCATGGTCAGCGATGAAGAAAGGGAATGATTCAATCTCCTGGCGACTCCCCTGATTTATACTCCTCTCCCCGAAGAATCTGGTGGCATTGAAGTCTCCATTGAGAACCCAGGTGCCCGAGAAGGTCGAGCGAACAGCTCTGAGCTCCTACCAGAATTTAAAAGCTAGACGGTGGGGGGGGGGGGGGGTGTAGACCGAGGTCACTATCCAGGTCCAATCATCCGATTTGTTATGTAGGAAGACCAAGAGAGAGAAGTCTCGGTAGAGGCAGACTAAGATGGTGTAATGGAAATTGTCCCACCCGATGATGATGCCTCCCACCGTCCCAATGGAACCATAGGACTCCAAAGAGTCGCTCCTGTGATTGCTCAGGGAACGGAGGAAGCGCTTTAAAGGATCCTGTGATTGCTCATGTTAGCAGATCACGTCCGCATTGTGCATAGACGCAAAAAAGTCTAGCCGCATGCCGCTTCGAGGATCCACCAAGACCACGCACATTCCACAAAATAATCTTCATCAGACAAGAGGGGGGAGATCAACAAAAGTCTAAGCAAGGCCAAAACTCAAGACTTCAAACATGTCCATCCAGATGCCGGAGGGCATCGACAAAACGCCTTGTCCCAACTGGGTTACATGAAGGGTCAGAGGGTGGGAGTAATTCGCAGTCAGCCGCCAACTTCAAAATGATCTAGGCCTCCAAAAAGTTAGTCGGCAAGGGAAGAGCGGCCGATCTACTTTCTCCATCACCTTTCCCCCAGGAAATCCACCTTGGAGAGGTTCCCCTCCTCTATCTTCCACAAAAACTACCGCGAGCGCCTCTTGACCGCCTGGAGAGGGTCTCCTAAGCAAGCAACATGAGGCATCATCCAGGACTCTAGAGCCTCCAGAGTCACTCCCTGATTGCAATAGTCAACCGATCATCAGTGGTGGAGGTGGTTGTACCCAATATCATAGTGACCAAGGAAGATTCCTCAAAAGAGGGCATAGGGGTAATGGCATAGAACAAATTTGTTCTCAGGAATCCTGTTGGGCCATGTAAGTCATCCGAGGAATCTTCGAGATCAATGAGGGGGACCTATGGTACCGAGCAATGGATAAGCGAAGGAATAAAATCCAAAGGGGGAGAGAATAAATGCAAATCACAATTCTCATAGGATCCTACTAGGAATGCCAAATCATCAGGCGGAGGGGCCATACCATCCCGCGGGTAGGCGGACCTGGGAGGTGGCATAGAAGCGACCCCGGCTCCAGTCGAGCCCAAGGAGACGGCCATGGGTTCTGGCTGTTCAACCCCCCGCACCTGTTGAGGGGACTCCGGCCGCTGTCGAGGTATCGCTAGGGACTGCCGAAACTACCAAAACTGTCGAAATCATCGAAATCGCCAAAACTGTTGAAACCATCGAAACCGCCGAAACCGATCGAAACTGTCGAAACTGCCGAAACGGCCGAAACCACCATCAGAAGTCGCGGGCTTCCACGCTCGGGGTCTGAAGCAAAGTAGGGAGTAGGGAGATAGAGTGCACCTTTTGCATTCGTTCCACCTCTCTCACTTGCCGCCGGACTTCATTGCTGGACCTTGGGTCGCCCAGGCATCCGGTAATGGTGTGGCAGATCATTGGCCCACCAGAGGGAGGTAGCGATAAAGCAGGCTCCGTTGGTCCCGGCCGATCTCCTTCTCTAGGGACTCGTGCGGGGATGACCTTGAATCGCCTTGGCGGCAAGATGAATTGGTCCAAATGACCTAGGGCGACAAGGTCCTCTAAGTGATTCCTCAGATCTCGGCAGCGATTGGTGTGGTGCCCGACACCTCTGTGGAATGTACATCGTCGGGTGTTATCGGTGGAGCCGGGCTCGCCCTACTGAACGGGCGGAGGTTACTGCACAAATGGCTTACTCCTGACCTTGTGCATTATTTTCCCAGGAGAGAGCGTCATCACGGTAAAGTACCATTCCCCTGGACCAGGAGGCAGGTGCTAGTTCGTCGGTCTTTCGGTCGCTGTGATTGGCACCTATGGTGGTGGGACAACCGGAGTTGCTGGTGGGTTGGTAGCAGGCACCGCCGGGGGCACCTCGCGCTATTCCACGGCTTTAACGACGAGAAATCGTAGAGCGGGGGGAGGTCGCTGCTCAATCGTCTTTCCCTTTCGGTCGAGCACCACATCTTCGAGCTTGATATGCTGCTGGACTAGAGCAAAAAAGCTTGACCATTGTGCGGGGTCAGAGATGACGAGCGCATTGTCGAGCTTGCTTCCTTCAGGAAGCGCGCTCCTGAAGGCACTTACCGCCATGCAATCTTGCCTAGCTGAGTCCTCCAGGGTGAGGTAGACACTCCGAAATCACGTTGAGAAGCAATAAAGGGTCTCCCAAGCCCCCATAGTCAGGGTGAACAACGATTCGATCCTCTTCGGGGGTTGCCGATTGCAGCGGTACTGCTCCAAGAACGGCCCAGATAGGGAGGGGAAGTTCGGAATGGAACGGGAGTGCATCTTGTGAAACCAATTTAAGGCTGAATTAGTTAAACTGCTAGGGAACGCACGACACAAGACGTGGTCCTAGTCTCAAAAGAATAACAATTTTCGGTACACCAGGAGGTGGTCCACGGGATCTTGGGATCTGTCGAACAATACGAACTTCGATGGGATCCAGTGTTGAGGGAAACCCCCTTGGTGAACCTCGTTTGTAAAGGGTGAGCTCCCTCCATGGGCTGCAAGATCTTCCAGGAGGTTGACCGGGATGTCGGGCAACTGCCAGCGCTCGGGGTGGTTACCCAAAGGTGGCTGCGCAGGCCTTATGCGATCATGCACACTCCCTCTAGATCGATTTGCGCCCTTGCTGTGACAGTGCTCGGGGGCGACCTCCTGGCGATTACTATATTACCTCTCCAGTAGCTGCCTCGATACTGGGGTTGGTCGATCAGAGGCTGTCATTTCTCGAGCTTCCGTACGAGGTAGCTCCTCTATGGGCTCCTCGCACTGATGGCAGGGGTTGCGGTCTCGCCCTCGAGACCTCACCTCCGACTCGTCCAAGTCCGTGCTTTGGCTTCGTCGGTGGGGGGGGGGGGGGAAGCCGTAGGCGGGGTCGGTTTATTACTGAAGTGTTGAGTGACGAGTTACTACAGTCACTCGAGAGCGGTCCCTCTTGTCTTGCACGCCACTATATCTTCCATAGGGGGCTCCTGCTAGGATGCCCGTCGCATGGGCACCAACATGGGGTGATGCGACGTCGAGATTGGGGGAGGTCGCACAGGGGAAGCGGTTTTCACCGACACTCTGTTAGAATTGGTGAGGTCTACAGCTTGTAAAAACATATGGTTAAGCTATGTATGGTTGATAGCATAGGATTGCATATTGGTACGTATCTTAGAATGTGTTCTGATTACAGAACAGAGAGCCATGGCTACATGGTAATCCACTTGAGTGGGAGGCTCAATGGACTTGTCCAATATAACCTAAATACGTTTACAACTCTGAATAAGGTTGGTCGCCCTATCAGGATAAGCTGTTGGGATAACAGAACATGAGTATCTCCACCACGGTCTTTACCAGGTATAGTGTTTGTGGCCAAACAGAACCAACACGGTGCACAAATTGGTGAGCAGACACCGGTACACTAAGCCGTGTTTCTTCTTAGGGTAAAATAGTCCTAAACCCTGAGGAGCCACGTCTGGTGGACTAACCAATTGTGTGATGTTTTGGTGAACAAATGTGTGAGGGTCCAGATATATGACCCAAAACCATGATATACTAGATTACTCGGCTGGTATCGCATCAGCGTGTCACTCTTGCAGGTCATCCACACCCCAAACGGGAGGTACGTTCCTTGGTCTGACCTATATCGTATTAAACCCTGGCTAGGTGGTTATCAATTGGACTGTTGACCGAATCCGGTTACTCGACAGAGTAATCAGAGGTACGATGTACGTGGTCAACCTGGAAGGAACTGAGTCATATGAGCACTCGAGTCTGACGGTATTCTCTACCGCTCGAGTTGTATCATGGCACCAAGTGGAGGGATAGCGAGTTTATCATACTAAGCGAAGAACAGGGATATGCGGTGAACATAGTAAGTCCAGGTGAATTGGAGTGCAGCCTACATCGCACTCTGGGTAGCTACGCAGGTTAACTCGGACTGAGAGAATCGATGGTACACTCGGGTAGTGTGTCGATCGCGTCTAAGTTGGAAGTCATAAACCTTGGTTCCTGAAGGTTCCACCTTATCCACATTATGTACGGACCTAGTACCATCTCCTCAAAACACAGAACGCAGTTAGAGGAAGCAAGAAGTCCAAGCCTACGCTCTGTGAGTGTTTCGCACTAGTGCACGGTAGATGCATAACTACATGTGTGCACTAAGAGGAAACCCTAGGTTAGTGCAGAGATGCATGTAGTGATCCCTTGCCATAAGTGGACTTTGCCACATGGGTACGATGCATCGGAATATGTTGCGAGTTGACTAGTTGACTTAACTAGGGGCACCCTACGGGTAGGGGTGGCAATCCTTGACCCGACCCGCCAACCTGACCCGAACCTGACCCGAAGTTAGCGAGTTTGGGTTTGGCCTAAACGGGTTTGGGTCATAAACGGGTCGACCCGATTAACCTGTTTATTTAATGGGTTGGGTTCGGGTTTGTACTTATACCCCGATTGACCCGACTTGAATCGTTTACCAAATAAGTCGAGTCAACCCAACCCGACCCGACCTGAGCCAACCCGAACTAACCCGACCCAACCCAGCTCAATCCGACCCGTCTTGACCCAACCCGATAGGTTTACATAGATTCTGTTGACCCAACCCGAGCCAACCCGACCCGACACAACACGACCTATTTAGTAAACGGGTTAAACGGGTCGGGTCGGGTCAACCCGCTTATTAGGCGGGTTGGGTTTGGGTTTAAGTTTTTGACCCGTTTATTAAACGGGTCGGGTTCGGGTTGGGTATTTTGCCCTTATACCTATGTCTCAACCCGACCCAAACTCGACCCGACCTGACCCATTGCCACCCCTACCTATGGGTACCTCAGAAAATAGTGAAATCACTAGTGCACTTCACTTATGTGTGCCTTGCAAAGCCTCGTACATGAGGGACGAGCAATAAGTAACATAGGGGCATTTTGGTCAAACCATGCGCCACGATGCACTAGGGGGGTCGACCCCCTTGGTTTTAGGAGGTTGTTGCCTCCAATGAAGGGACCGGTCATGAGGCACAAAAAATGGGCTGGTTTTGACCGTTTTCAAAACTAATGAAGAGATAGAGATAAAGGAGACATAAAAGGAGAAATACAGGGAGACATTTGAATTGGTCAAACCTTATCCGTTAAGAGCCTTATCCATAGGATAGGCCGGCCCTATATAAGGGCATGGGGGAGAAGGGGGACGACCATTGCATGCTAAGCCATAGGGGCTGGCCTTGGCATGGGGAAACTCTAGCCTCCCCTCTCTCCTATCTTCCCCTCTCCTTTCTCGTCTCTCTCCCTCGCTTGTGCCATTGAATGGCGACTCATCTTCCTTGCATGGGGTTTCATAGAAGGAGAAGGCTCGCTGTATGGAGGCACTCAGATATCCATCAACGAGGCGTCGTGTATCGTGTGAGATGGGTGAACTAGAAGGCATCTCCCGTAAGCTTTTGTTGTCCAGATTTTGCATAGAAAATCAGTGATATTTCTACAATTACAGGAACTACAGAACTCTGAATGATGTGAAACCACTTACAAAAGTTGCGTCTCGAAGTTCTGTACTTGCAGTCCAAATTTCAGCCCAATCGGAGTTCGGAACAAAAATTTATGGCCGTTGCACCGAAGGTATGTCGAGCAGATCCAAGCCAGTCTCCATCGACAAAGAAGAAACTTGTCGCGGTGAAAGAATCCACAAGGAGGTATGTCTTCTAACATGTAGATCTAGTATAGAGATAGAATATGCATGTATGCTAGATTATTTTTTTCACTAGATCGACGTTCGGTGTTTATGTAGTTTCAATGCTAGATTTATACATGCACGTGTAGATCGTTTCGATAAAAATTTTGATATGCAATGCATATTATCCTTGACATTCGAACCTTCACTTTGCTTCCGCTACGGGCCAAAAACCGATCAAAACCGCCGAAATTGCCAAAATCGCTGAAACTGCTGAAATGGTCGAAACTGCCAAGACCGTCAAAATTGCCAAAACTGTCAAAACTGTCGAAACTACCGAAATCACCCGAAATCGATCGAAACTGCTGAAATTGCCAAAATCGTTAAAACTGCAAAAATCGCCCGAAACAACCAAAATTATCAAAACCGTTTTGAAAGTTTCAACGATTTCGACAATTTTGGCGGTTTCGATGATTTTGGTAGTTTCAATCGGTTTTGACAGTTTTCGCAGTTAGGCGATTTCGGTAGTTTCGTCGGTTTTGGTAGTTTTAATAGTTTCGATGATCATGGCAGTTTCGACTGTTTTGGCAGTTTCGGACGGTTTCGACGGTTTCAGTGGTTTCGATCGTTTCGGTAGATTCGATAATTTCGGCAGTTTCAGCAGTTTTGGCGATTTCGGTTGTTTCGACGGTTTCCGTAGTTTTGACGATTTTGGCAATTTCAGCGGTTTCGGTGATTTCAGCGGTTTCGACAGTTTCGACGATTTCGGTAGTTTCATAAGTTTCGACGGTTTCGGCAGATTTGACAATTTCGGCAATTTTGACGGTTTTGGCAGTTTTAGTGGTTTCGATCGGTTTCAGCAGTTTCGGCGGTTTCGATCAGTTTCAGCAGTTTTGGTAGTTTTAATGGTTTTGGCAGTTTCAATGGTTTTGACAACTTTGGCAGTTTTGGTGGTTTCAGCAGTTTTGACAATTTCGATGGTTTTGGCTGTTTCGACGGTTTTGGCAATTTCCGTAGTTTCTTTGGTTTCGGCGATTTTGACAGTTTCGACAAATTCGGCGGTCTCGGAAGTTTCGGCCGTTTCGATACTTTCGGTCAGTTTCAGGCGATTTCGACAGTTTCGGTAGTTTCGGCAATTTCAACTGTTTTGGCAGTTTCGACAATTTCGACAATTTCGGTGGTTTCAGTAATTTTGGGGATTTCGACGGTTTCGACAGTTTCGGCAATTTCGGTAATTTCGGTAGTTTTGGGGATTTCGACGGTTTCGGCAGTTTCAGCGGTTTCGGTCGGTTTTAATAGTTATGGTAGTTTCGACGGTTTCGGTGGTTTAAGCAATTTTGGCAGTTTTGGTGGTTTCGGCAGTTTCGATGGTTTCGGTAGTTTCGGCGGTTTCGGTCAGCTTTGGTTGTTTCGGTGATTTCAGCAATTTTGGCAGTTTCGACGATTTCGGTAGTTTCGGTAATTTCGGCGGATTCGGTAGTTTTGGCAGTTTTGACGGTTTTGGTAGTTTCGACGGTTTCGACAATTTCAGCGGTTTCTTTGGTTTCAGCAGTTTCGACGGCTTTGGCAGTTTCGGCGGTTTCAGTAGTTTCGGCCGTTTTGGCAGTTTTGACGGTTTCGGACGGTTTTGACTGTCTCGGCGGTTTTGATAGTTTCGGCAATTTCAACGGTTTCGGCGGTTTCGACGGATTCGGTGGTTCGACAGTTTTGGCGGTTTCTGCGGTTTCGACAGTTTCAGTAATTTTGGTAATTTCGACGGTTACTGCAGTTTCGGCGGTTTCAATCAGTTTTAGCAGTTTTGGTAGTTTCGACGGTTTAGGCAATTTCGGTAGTTTCGGTGATTTCGGTCGGCTTTGATAGTTTCGACGGTTTCGGCAGTTTTGGCGATTTCGACGGTTTCGGCAGTTTCAGCAGTTTTGGCAATTTCTGTAGTTTTCGGTGGTTTTAGCAATTTCGGCAATTTTGGCGGGTTTTTTTGTTTCGGTGGTTTCTTTGGTTTCGACAGGTTCGACGATTTCGATAATTTCAGCGGTTTCAGAAGTTTCGGCGATCTGGTAGTTTCGGCCATTTCGGCGATCTCGGCGGTTTCGGCCGTTTTGGCTGATTCAGTGATTTCGGCAATTTCAGCGGTTTCAGCGGATTCGGTAGTTCCGGCGATTTCGGCGGTTTCGGTAGTTTCGATATTTTCGGCGAGTTAGAAGGTTTCAGTGGTTTCGGCAGTTTCGGCAATTTTCGTGGTTTCGGCAATTTCGCCAATTTTGAAAGTTTCGGCGGTTTCGGTAATTTCCACAGTTTTGGCAGTTTCGGGAATTTCGGCAGTTTCGGTGGTTTCGGTAATTTCTGTCATTTTGGCAATTTCGATAGTTTCTGTCGTTTCGGCAGTTTCCGGGGTTTCGGCAGTTTCGACGGTTTGCGGTTTCGGCGGTTTCGGTAGTTTCGGCGGTTTCAGTCTGTTTTAGCAGTTTTGGTAGTTTCGGCAGTTTAGGCAATTTCGGTAGTTTCGGCGGTTTCGGCAATTTCAACGGTTTCTTTGGTTTCAGCAGTTTCGACGGTTTCGGCAATTTCGGCGGTTTCTTTGGTTTCAGCAGTTTTGACGGTTTCGATAGTTTCGACGGTTTCGGCAATTTTCACAGTTTCGGCGGTTTCAGTTGTTCCGGCAATTTCCGCAGTCGGCGGTTTCGGCAGTTTCGGCCAAAATTGCCAAAACCGCCGAAACCGTAAACCGTCGAAACTGCCGAAACCACAGAAACCGTCGAAACTGCCGAAATTACAAAACTGCGGAAATTGCAAAAACTGCGAAAATTGCCGAAACCGCCGAAACTGCCGAAACTGCGGAAATTGCCGAAACCGCCGAAACTGCCGAAATTGCCGAAACCACCGAAATTACCGAAACTGTCGAAACCGCCGAAACTGCCGAAATTGCCGAAACCGCTGAAACCTCTGAACCCGCCGAAAATGTCGAAACTGCCGAAACTGCGAAAATTGCCGAAATCGCCGAAACTGCCGAAACTGCTGAAACCGCCGAAACTACCGAAACTGCCGAAACCGTTGAAACTACCGAAACCATCGAAACTACCGAAAATGCCCAAACCGCAAAAACAGTCGAAATTGCCGAAATTACCGAAACCGTCGAAACTGCCAAAACTGCCGAAACCGATCGAAATTGCAGAAACCGTCAAAATTGCTAAAACTGCCAAAATTGTCTACACTGCTGAAACCGGCCGAAATTGCCGAAACTGCTAAAACCGCCGAAATTGTCGAAACCGCCGAAACTGGCAAAACCAGCTGCCGAAATCGTCGAAACTGCCGTAACCGTCAAAACTGCTGAAACTGACCAAAACCTTGCCGAAACCGCCGAAACTACCGAAACGGCAAAACATGTGGAAATTGTCGAAACTGCCGAAATCGTGAAAACTGCGGAAATTGCCAAAACCGCCGAAACGGCAAAAACCGCCGAAACTACCGTAACCAAAGAAACATCCGAAACTACCGAAACCGCCAAAACTGCGGAAATTGCCAAAACCGCCGAAATTATCGAAATTGCCGAAACTCCGACCGAAACTGTCAAAACCACAGAAAACTGACCGAAACCGCCGAAACTCCAACCGAAACTGCCGAAATCGCCGAAACTGTCAAAACCGCCGAAACCGCTGAAACTACCGAAACTGCTAAAATCGTCGAAACCGCCAAAACTACCAAAACTGCTGAAATTATCGAAACCGTCCGAAACTGCCGAAACTCCGACCGAAACTGCCAAAACTGCCGAAATTACCGAAACCGTCAAAATCGCTGTAACCGTCGAAGGCGACGAAACTACTGAAACCGCCAAAACCACGGAAACCACGAAACTGTTGAAACCATCGAAAAGGTTGAAACTACCGAAATTACTGAAACTACCAAAACTGTCGAAACCACCAAAACCACAATAAGAATTCATGGGCTTCCACCCTCGGCGTCTGAAGCAAAGTAGGGAATAGGGAGATAGAGTGCACTTTTTATGTTCGTTCCACCTCTCTCACTTGCCACCGGATTTCATTGCTGGACCTTGGGTCTCCCACGCATCCGGTAATGGTATGGCAGATCGTTGGCCCGCCAGGGGGAGGTAGCGGTAGAGCGAGCTCCGCTGGTCCTAGCCAATCTCCTTCTCTAGGGATTCGTGCGGGGAAGACCTCGAATCGCCTCAGCGGTGAAATAAATTGGTCCAAATGATCCAGGGCGACGAGGTCTTCCAAGTGATTTCTCATATCTCAGCAGTGATTGGTGTAGTGCCCGAAACCTCTGTGGAATGCACATTGTTGGGTATTATCGGTAGAGCCGGGCTCACCCAGCTAAAAGGGAGGGGGGTACTACACAAATGGCTCACTCCTGACCTGGTGCAGTATTTGCCTAAGAGAGAGGGTCATCATAGTGAAGTCCCGTTCCCCTGGACAAGGAGGCAGACGCTAGTTCGTTGGTCTTCCGGTCGCCGTGATTGGCACCTCCGGTGGTGGGACAGCTGGAGTTGCTGGTGGGTTGGCAGCAGGCACCGCCGGGGGCACCTTGCATCATTCCACAACTTTAACGATATGAGGTCGTATAGCGAGGGAAAGTCGCTACTCGATCGTCTTTTCTTTTCGGTCGAGCATCATATCTTTCGAGCTTGATGTGCTGCTAGATAAGGGCGAAGAGCTCGACCATTGTGCGAGGTCAGAGATGACGAGCGCATCATGGAGCTTGCTTTCTTTGGGAAGCATGCTCTTAAAGGCACTTACCGCTATGCGATCTTGCCCAACTGAGTCCTCAAGGGCGAGGTAGGTACTCCGAAATCGCATTGAGAAGCAGCGAAGGGTCTCCCGAGCCCCCATGGTCAGGGTGAATAATGATTCGATCCTTTTCAGGGGGTTATCGATTGTAGCGGTACTGCTCCAAGAATAATCCAGATAGGGCGGGGGAAGTTCGAAATGGAATGGGAGGGCAGCTTGTGGAACCAATTCAAGGCTGAACCGATTAAACTGCTAGGGAACGCACGGCACAAGACGTGGTCCTGGTCTCGAAAGAATAACAATTTCTGGTACGCCAGGAGGTGGTCCACAGGATCTTGGGATCCATCGAACAACACGAACTTCGGTGGGATCCAGTGCTGAGGAAAACCCCTTAGTGAACCTCGTTCGTGAAGATCGACCTCCCTCCATGGGCTACAAGATCTTCTAGGAGGTCGACCAGTATGTAAGGCAACTTCCAGCGCTCGAGGTAGTTACCCAAAGGCGGCTGCGCAGGCTCTAAGCGATCTGGTACCATGTTTAGTTTATGATACCAAATGCAAATTATGGTACCAAGTTTAATTTCTGGTACCTAATGCAAATTCTGGCATATAATGCATACTTTCTGGTACCAAATGCAAGTTATGGTACCATGCATAGTTTCTGGTACCAAATGCAAATTCTGGTACCATGTATAGTTTCTGATACCAAATGCAAATTCTAGTACCATGCATAGTTCCTGATATCTAATATAAATTCTGGCACCATGTATAGTTTCTAGTACCTAATGTAAATTCTGATACCATACATAGTTTCTGGTACCTAATACAAATTATGGTATCTTGCATAAATTCTTATACCTAATGTAAATTCTGGCACCTTGTATAGTTTCTAACACTTAATATAAATTCTAGTACCATGCATAGTTTCTGTTACCAAATGAAAATTCTAGTACTATACATAGTTTCTGGTACCTAATGCAATTTCTGGTACCATGCATATTTTATAATATCTAATGCAAATTCTAACACCATGTATAGTTTTTGGTACCTAATATAAATTCTGGTCCCATGCATAGTTTTTGATACCGAATTCAAATTTTGGTACCATATATAGTTTCAGGTATTAATGCAAATTATGGCACCTAAGCTATAGTTTCAGGTACCAAATGCAAATTCTGGTACCATGCAGAGTTTCTGATACCAAATGCAAATTCAGGTACCATGTATAGTTTTTGGTACCAAATACAAATTCTACTATCATGTATAATTTCTGATACCAAATGCAAATTCTAGTATCAAGCATAGTTTCTTATACCTAATGCAAATTTAGGTACCATGCATGGTTTCTGATACCTAATACAAATTCTTGCACCATTTATAGTTTCAGGTACGTAATGTAAATTCTAGTATCATAAATAATTTCTGGTACCAAATGCAAATTTTGGCACCATGTATAGTTTTTGTTACCTAATGTAAATTCTAGTACCATGCATAGTTTCTGGAATCTAATTCAAATTTTGGCACCATGTATAGTTTCTGTTACCTAATTTAAATTCTGGTACAATGCATTGTTTCTGGTATATAATGCAAATTCTAATACCATGTATAGTTTCTGATACATAATGCAAGCTCTGAAACCATGTATAGTTTCTGGTACCAAATGTAAATTTTAGTATCATGCATAATTTCTGGTACCAAATGCAAATTCTGATACCATGCATAGTTTCTGGTACCTAATGCATATTCTGTTACCATGCATAGTTTATGGTACATAATGCAAATTCTGGTACCATGAATAGTTTCTGATACCTAATACAAATTCTAGCACCATGTATAGTTTCTGGTACCTAATGTAAATTCTCGTACCATGCATAGTTTCTGGTACCAAATGCAAATTCTGGTACCAAATGCAAATTTTGGTACCATGTATAGTTTCTGGTACCTAATGCAAATTCTGGCACCTAATGTATAATTTCTGGTACCAAATTCAAATTCTGGTACTATGCATAATTTCTGATACCAAATGCAAATTCTTGTACCATATATAGTTACTGGTACCAAATACAAATTCTAGTACAATTGATAGCTTTTGGTACCTATTGCAAATTATAGTATCGTGCATAGTTTCTGATACCTAATACAAATTCTGGTACCATGTCTAGTTTCTGGTACCTAATGCAAATTGTGGTACCATGCATAATTTCGGATACCTAATACAAATTCTGGCACCATGTATATTTCTGGTACCAAACATAGTTTTGGGTACCAAATGCAAATTCTGGTACGATGTATAGTTTCTGATATCTAATGCAAATTCTGGCACCATGTATAGTTTCTAGTACCTAATGTAAATTCTGGTACCATGCATAGTTTCTGGTTCCAAATACAAATTTTATTCCCTTATATAGTTTCTGGTATAAAATACAAATTCTGGCACCTAATGCATATTTTCTGGTACCAAATACAAATTCTGGTACAATGAATGGTTTATGGTATCTAATGCATTTATGGCACCATGTATAGTTTCTGATACCAAATGTAAATTCTGATTACATGCATAATTTTTGGTAACTAATGTAAATTCTGTTACCATGCATAGTTTCTAGTTCCAAATATAATTCTGGTACCATATATAGTTTCTGGTACCAAATACAAATTATGGTACAATGCATAGTTTCTGATACCTATTGCAAATTCTGGTACCATACATACTTTCTGGTACCTAATGTAAATTCTGGTACCATGCATAGTTTCTGATACCTGATGTAAATTCTGGCACCATGTATAGTTTCTGATACATAATGTAAACTCTGATATCATGTATAAGTTCTGGTACATAATTCAAATTCTAGTAACTTGCATAATTTCTCATACCAAATACAAATTCTGGCACCAATTATAGTTTCTGTCACTTAATATAAATGCTGGTACCATGCATAGTTTCTGTTACCAAATACAAATTCTGGTACCATACATAGTTTCTTGTACCAAATGCAAATTCATATATCATTTATAGTTTCTAGTACCTAATGTAAATTCTAGTACCATATATAATTTCTGATACCTAATGCAAATTCTGGCACCATGTAAGTTTCTGACACATAATGTAAATTCTAATACCATGCATAGTTTCTGGTACCGAATATAAATTCTTGTACCATATATAGTTTCTACTACATAATGCAAATTCTGGCACCTAAGGCATAGTTTCTGGTACCAAATGCAAATTCTAGTACCATGCAGAGTTTCTAGTACCAAATACAAATTCTGATACCATGTATAATTTTTAGTACCAAATGAAAATTCTGGTACTATGCATAATTTCTGGTACCAAATATAAATTCTGGTACCATGCATAGTTTCTGGTATCTAATGCAAATTCTAGTATCATGCATAGTTTCTGATACCTAATACAAATTCTGGCACCATATATAGTTTTTGTTATCTAATGCAAATTCTGGTACCATGCATTGTTTCTGGTACCAAATGTAAATTCTGGTACCGTGTTTAGTTTCTGGTATCTAATATAAATTATGGCTCCTAATGCATAGTTTCTGGTACCAAATACAAATTATGGTATCATGCATGCAAATTCAGTTACCATGTATAGTTTTTGATACCAAATATAAATTATGGTATCATGTATAGTTTCTGATACCGAATGTAAATTCTGGCACCATGTATAGTTTCTGGTACATATTGTAATTTATGGTACCATGCATAGTTTCTGGTACCATGCATAGTTTCTGATATCATTAGCAAATTCTGGCACTGTGTATAGTTTCTGGCACTTAATATAAATTATGATATGATGCACAATTTCTATTACCAAATTTAAATTCTGGTACCATACACAGGTTCTGGTACCAAATATAAATTCTGGTACCCTGAATAGTTTCTGGTATCTAATACAAATTCTTGTATCATGCATAGTTTTTGATACATAATGCAAATTCTAGCACCATGTATAGTTTCTGATACCTAATGTAAATTCTGATACCATGCATAGTTTCTAGTACCGAATGTAAATTCTGGTACCAAATATAGCTTCAGATACCTAATGCAAATTCTAGTACCTAATGGTATAGTTTCTGGTACCAAATACAAATTTTGATATCATGCAAAGTTTCTGGTATCAAATGTAAATTATTGTACCATGTATAATTTTATGTACCAAATACAAATTTTGGTACCATGCGTAATTTCTGTTACCAAATGCAAATTCTGGTACCATGCATATATTCTGGTAACTAATATAAATTCTGGTACCATGCATAGTTTTTGGTACCTAATGCAAATTCTAGCACCATTTTTAGTTTTTGGTAGCTAATGTAAATTCTAGTATAATAGATAATATCTATTACCAAATGCAAATTATGGTACCATATATTATTTCTGCAACCTAATGCAAATTCTGGTACCATGCAAGGTTTCTAGTACCTAATGCAAATTGTGGTACCATTTATAGTTTTTGGTACTTAATATTAATTATGATACCGTGAATAGTTTTTGGTACCTAAAGCAATTTCTGATACCATGCATAGTTTCTGATACCTAATGCAAATTCTAACACCATGCATAGTTTCTGGTACCTAATATAAATTCTGGTCACATGCATAGTATCTGGTACCTAATGCTAATTCTAGTACCATACATAGTATCTGGTGCATAATGCAAATCCTGGTACCATGTATAGTTTCTGAAACCTAATGCAAATTCTAGCACCATGTATAGTTTTTGGTACCTAATATAAATTCTGGTACCATACATAGTTTCAGGTACCAAATATAAATTATGGTACCATATATAGTTTCTGGTACCTAATGCAAATTCTGGCATCTAATGTATAGTTTCTGGTACCAAATGCAAATTCTATTACCATGTATAGTTTCTAGTACTAAATGCAAATTTTAGTACCATGTATAGTTTCTGGTACCAAATATAAATTCTGGTACCATATTTCTACTACCTAATGCAAAGTTTGGTATCATGCATAGTTTCTGATACCTAATGCAAATTCTGGTGTCATGCATAGTTTCTAGTATCTAATGCAAATTCTTGTACCATGCATAAATTTGGATACCTAATGCAAATTTTGGCTCCATGTATAGTTTCTGGGATCATACATATTTCCTGATACCAAAAGCAAATTTTGGTACCATGTATAGTATCTGGTACCTAATGCAAATTATGTCACCTAATTCATAGTTTATGGTACCATGCATAGTTTCTGATACCTAATGCAAATTCTGGCACCATGTATGTTTTTGGTACCTAATGTAAATTCGGGTGCCATGCATAGTTTCTGATATCAAATATAAATTCTGGTATCATGTATAGTATCTGTTACAAAATACAAATTCTGCCACCTAATGCGTAGTTTCTGGTATCAAATATAAATTCTGGTATCATTTATAGTTTCTGGTATCTAATGCATATATGGCACCATGTATAGTTTCTACCATGCATAATTTTTTGTACCTAATGTATATTCTAGTACCATTTATAGTTTTTTGTACAAAATGTAATTTGTTACCATGTATAGTTTCTGGTACTCAATGCAAATTCTGGTAACATACATAGTTCTGATACCAAATGCAAATTCTGGTACCATGCCTAGTTTCTTGTACCTAATGCAAATTCTGGTATCATGTATAGTTTCTGGTATCTAATGCAAATTCTGGTACCATGCATAGTTTTTGATACTTAATGAAAATTCTGGCACAATGTATAGTTTCTGTTATCTAATGTAAATTTTGATACCATGCATAGTTTATGGTACCAAATACAAATTCTGGTACCATGTTTAGTTTCTGATACTTAATACAAATTATTGCACCTAATGCATAGTTTTTGGTACCAAATACAAATTATGGTACCATGTATAGTTTTTTGTACCAAATGTAAATTCTGGTACCAAGTATAGGTTTTTATAACAAATGCAAATTCTGGTACCATGTATAGTTTTCGATACCTAAGGCAAATTCTGGCACCATGTATAGTTTCTGATACCTAATATAAATTATGGTATCATGCATGGTTTTTGATACCTAATGCAAATTCTGTTACCATGCATAGTTTCTGATACCTAATGCAAATTCTGCCACCATGTATAGTTTATAGCTCTTAATATAAATTCTGGGATCATGCATAGTTTCTGTTACCAAATACAAATTCTGGTACCATACATAGTATCTGGTACCAAATACAAATTCTGGTATCATGCATAGTTTCTGGTACCTAATGTAAATTCTGGTACCATATATAGTTTCTGATACCTAATGCAAATTCTGGCACCATATATAGTTTCTGGTGCCTAACGTAAATTTTGGTACCATGCATAGTTTCTGGTACCGAATGCAAATTCTTGTACCATATATAGTTTTTGATACCTAATGCAAATTCTGGTACCTAAGTCTTAGTTTCTAGTACTAAATGTATATTCTTGTACCTTGCAAAGTTTCTGGTATAAAATACAAATTCTGATACAATGTATAGATTTTGGTACCAAATATAAAATTTGGTACCATGCATAATTTCTACTACCAAATACAAATTCTTGTATCATGTATAGTTTCTGATACCTAATGCAAATTCTATTACCATGCATAGTTTCTGATACCTAATGCAAATTCTGGTCCTATTTATAGTTTCTGAAACCTAATGTAAATTCTAGTATCATGTATAATTTCTGTTACCAAATGTAAATTCTGGTATCATGCATAGATCTGATACCTAATGTAAATACTAGCACCTAATACATAGTTTCTGGTACCTAATGTAAATTCTCGTACCAAGCATAGTTTCTAATACCTAATGTAAATTCTGGAACCACGTATAGTTTCTGGTACATAATGTAAATTCTAGTACAGGCATAGTTTCTGGTACCAAATACAAATTCTAGTACCATGTATAGTTTCTGGTACCTATTGCAAATTCTGACACCTACTGAATAGTTTCTGGTACCAAAGGCAAATTCTTTTCCCATGCATAGTTTCTAGGACCATATATAGTTTCTGGTACCAAATGCACATTCTGGTACCATGGATAATTTCTGGTACCTAATGTAAATTTTGGTACCATGCATAGTTTCTGATACCTAATGCAAATACTACCATCATGCATAGCTTCTGGTACCTAATGCAAATTCTGGTACCTAATGCAAAGTTTCTGGTATCTAATGTATAGTTTCTGGTACCTAATACAATTTCTTGTACCATGCATTGTTTCTCATACCTAATGTATATTATGGCACTATGTATAGTTTCTAGTACCTAATGTTAATTCTGGTACCATGCATAGTTTCTAGTATCAAATACAAATTATGTTACCATGTATAGTTTCTGGTACAAAATATAAATTATAGAGCAAAATTCATAGTTTCTGGTACCAAATACAAATTCTGATACTATGTTTAGTTTCTGGTACCTAATGTAAATTCTGACACCTAATGCATAGTTTCTGGTACCAAATGCAAATTATGGTACCATGTGTAGTTTCTGGTACCAAATGCAAATTCTTGTATCACGTATAGTTTCTGGTACCAAATGTAAATTCTGGTACCATGCATAATTTCTAATACCTGATGTAAATTCTAGCATCATGTATAGTTTCTGGTACATAATGTAAATTCTGGTACCATGTAAAATTTCTGGTACATAATGCAAATTCTAGTACCATGCATAGTTTCTCATACCTAATGCAAATTCTGGCACCATGTATAGTTTCTGGCACTTAATATAAATTCTGGTACCATGCATAGTTTCTGGTCAAGGCCGGCCCCCTTGGCTATTAGAGATTGTTGCCTCCAATGTAGGGGTCGGTCATGAGGCATAAAAAATGGACTGTTTTTGACCATTTTTAAAACCAAGGAAGAGATAGAGATAAATGAGAGATAAATGAATGGATAAAACATTATCCGTTAGAAGCCTTATCCAAAGGGATAGGCCGGCCCTATAAAAGGGCAATGGGGGAGAGGGGGGCCGGTTTTGCATGATACCCAATGAGTGGCCGACCATGCCCATTGGGAAAACCCTAGCCACCCCTCTCTCCTCTCTTCTCCACTCCTTTCTCGTCTCTCTCCCTTGTTTGCCCTATTGGATGGCGACTCATCTTCCTCGCGTGGTGTTTTGTAGAAGGAAAAGGTTCGTCGGATGAAGGTACTCAGAGATCCATCGATGAGGTATCGTGCATCGTGCGAGATCAGGTGAACTAGAAGGCATCTCCCACAAGCTTTTGTTGTCCAAATTCTGCACAGCAAATCAGTGATGTTTTTATGATTGTGGAAGCTACAGAGCTCCAAACGATATGAAAATACTTGTAAAAGTTGCTTTTCGAAGTTCTCTATCTGCAGGCCAAAATTTAGCCCAATCGAAGTTTGGAGCAAAAAGTTATGGCCATTGCACCGAAGGTATATCGAGCAGATCCGAGCCCATCTCCATCGACAAAGAAGAAACTTATCGTGGTGAAAGAATCCGCACACAGGTATGATCTCTTACTTATAGATCTAGCATATATAGAACATGCATGCTAGATTGTTCTCTCGAGATAGATCGATATTAGGGGTTGCGTAGTTGTCATGCTAGATTCATATATGTATGTACAGGGTTTCGATAAAAATTTTGATATGTAACGCACACCGCTCACGGTCTTCGGACCTACTCTTTACTTCCGATATAAGCCTCTATCATGGAATTATTTTCAATAATTGGTATCAGAGCCACGCTAATAGTGTGTGTTTTATTTTTTTTATGAAACAGTCATGTGCGCACATGAATAGTATATGCCATCATCGGGGTTCTACGAGTAAATCATGCATAGTAGATATTGTATGTTCTATGAATTATTCTTGTAGGGCGCCGCTTCTAAAATAATCAGGATATGTGATTGCATGCTATCGGGGGTCGGATCCCATGCTAGTAAATATGTCTGGATATGTTTTTTTCTGTGTGTGGATAGGTTTTAGAGCCATAGTCGGGCAAGTCATGGAGGTTGACTATCCTTGATTCCTAGGCTTTTTCTAGGCTTATTTTCCTTTTCTTTCTAGAAAATTGTGTACGAGCGAGCACTTGCTTGAAGCATACTAGATCTTTTTCGGTTACAGATTGAAGAGGACCTGCCACGGAGATCCACTACCGAAGGATGAGTGGAACCTTGGAGGACTATGGCAATCCGACGAAGTATACACGATGATGGCAAAGGGCAGAAAGCGTCAGGAGATCGTATACAGAGGCTTGCACCGGATCGAGGAACCTTATGAATGAGACATACAGCCTGCGCTGTACCAATCAGGTTCAGGGGTCGGACCCTGAACTTGATTCAGTTGTGTGGTTGTTTCTTTCTACCGTTCTTTATATTTCTGTAGAGAACCCCGATACGATAATTTTATTATCTGTATTAGAGGGATGTTCTTTCCCCTCGGGTCCAAGCAACCTTATTAGGATAGGATTCCACTAGTGATGCCTATTATTTCATTGACCCTTGATGATACCATAAATTCCTCATATTTGGTTATGCCACCATTAGGTCAACACCCGATTAGTCGGGTGTGCCTATTTGGCCAGCATCGAAACCTAGAATGAGTTGGAATTCTACTATGACATCATTCGTAAAATTTATAAGAAAGGCGCCATAGTAGTGGAAGACCTTTCTTGTCAGTCTGACCTTAGGCTAAGCTCCAGGCATTAGCGTGATAGCCAAGTTTATGGAGCATCGACATTCTTGAGATATGTAATGTGACCCTCTAGTGGAGAAATCCACTTGAGACAGAGACTATGATATTCCGAGATCGATTAATGCTAAACGAAAAGCTTGAAACGCTAATGGGACACGGTATGACCAGGGTCTAGTGTATAGGTTATCGTGATCTTAGTGTACACTCATACTTGCATAAAATAACCCTCTAATTTATTAAGAGATATAAGAGAGAACTTTTAGAGATCCTCTAGCCTCCACAGCCAATCACTTCGTGCTCGGGTGGGAGGGCATAACTCAACAACCCCCTCGGATAAGAGCTATGTTTTTCCATGCCAAGTAACTTAGTGATCTCCCTCGGGATATGACAATTATGGTGCCAAGGGTTCAGGGCTTTACTCACCCTCATAGGGACCGTTTGAACTCCCGTGCCGTAATTGCTTAGGCTCATGGGTAAGCATCCGAAGTACACATGAGGCATCCTTTGCTCAGACAATAGTGACCACGTGGTACTGGCCAAAAGATAACCATGGTTCATCAAAGCCTTTAGTTGACAGATTTGAATAGGGTCAAGGGAAAGACCTGTGTAAGCGGATGACCTATACACTGCCCCCTCGGACGGGTGTAGCTGATTCCGAGATCTTATAGACATGGTTAAATTAATCCATAGAGATGTCTTTGCTTGAGGGTAGCACTGATATTTGGATATAATTAGTTTATTTTAAAAATCCATAAAATGAGTTTTTCTGCATTCTTTCATTCAACCATATAGTTCCCTGTCCGCTATCTCATAAGAGAACTAATTATCGGGTCTCTAATTATGTAGAGTGGAAGTGCTATCTTTAGCTTATGCTTAGGGTAGTAAACGTATATTGACTTTCAATCTCAATATCCCTGTACTAGACCTAACGGGTCTAGATGTCACTAGGGCATATGACGACTAGCGAGATTCTGAGGAGATGTGCAAGTTCTGTGTCATAGCAGACTTGCGGACAACTCTTTAGAAGCAAGTCAGAGATTTGCCAGGTCTTCTGAAATAAAGTTTTACTTGCATTAGATGTCAAAGAGGTAAGGTTTATAGACTCATCCCTTTTCCATCAAGATACACGTTGGTACCGAGATGTCTAAGGATATGCCTATTCAGAAACACATCTATGAGTTCCAGATCGAACTAGATTCCAAAGACATGGTGCCAGATGACGAGGTGGTGGAAGACGTCTATCTTGCATCCTTGTCTGGAACCTTGGAAGGCGTTGTCAGAGACTTTAGCTTTAACAAGTTAGAGATAATAATCATAGAACTTTTAAGGAGCTTTCCAGGAGACAAAGGATGGGATCAAGATTAAAGGCAATACCTTTAGTGCTTAACCTAGGTCTTCTTTAGAAGAACCTAAGGGAGTAACTTATCAGAGATCGAAAACTATTCTAGTGCAGAAACTGGTGTGGACTCCTAAGTTTGGTGATGCCAAGGATGGAAGTGTTTCTGCTGTGGCGAGAATAAGGGATATTTGAAGATTGAGTATAGTCTCAGGGTGTTAGGGGTTAAGTCACTATTTAATAGTAGTTCTTTTGCTTCTTAGAATATAGACTTTGTATCTACAGAGATTCAAGAAAAACAAAAGGCTACTTTATGATGAAGTGATCCTAACATAAGTACTAATACTATAAGCCACTGCAGATGCTGTCAGATATGTTATCTTAGTCTTTCCGAAATAAGAATTTTGATCTTTAGAGATTTCGTTCTATTTCCTCCTCGGTAAATAAAGTTTTCAGTTTTAGACAGCACCGTAGGTGTGTATCTTAAACTGAATAGATAGCTTCATTACTAGAGGAATAGATTAGAATAATCTTTTTGTATTTAATCCTAATTCGGAAATAGATCTTATTACAGCTGCAGTGTCTGTTTGAAATTCATCTAAATCCTTTGGAGAATCTAACCCACTTATGACCCTTCCCGTTTAGATATTTTGCTTTAGATAAATTCAGAGGTAACAGAATGCCGAGTTTCTATTTACAGATTCCTCAGAGATCCTTCTGACCTGTGAATATTATCTGGAAGACAGAATAACTAAAAGGGACCACTAAGGTATTAGTGTTAGTTAATTTTGACATATATGGTTCCAAGAGATTCCAGACGATAGGAATCTCTTCGATTTAATCGAGGGATCGAGAACCTATCAGATAGGTTCCATAGGATCCTAAGGGAGCATGGGATTATTGTTGGAATTGGATCCACTTATCAGAGTCGCAGCGGAAGCAAAAGATAGATCCAAAGATCATACATTGTATATTTCATTACAATTAATTCTACAAAACAATCTACATGCAAATCTATGATCTTAGCATATGTGCGGACACCCTAGAGGCATACTACGATCTACGGAAGACATGCATGCATCTAGTTAGGTGTTTAGAATTATCATACCTTTTGGATCTATGATCCGGAGCGAACGGAATAATAAAGAACCACACTTGAATCGCAAGGGAAGCTGTCGGATAGCACCTTGTCCTTTGCGAATTGAGAAATCCTCGAAGTCCCGTCTCTGAGTGCAAGGACTACGAGCCGACGGAGAAATTCATTGCGAAGACGACGGTGTGCCGGTAGATCTCCTCCTTCTCTTTCTCTCTTCTTCCTTCTCCTTTCTTCCTCCTTCTTCTTCCTTCTTCTTCCTCTTTCTTCCTTGGCCGAAACCTTAGAGAGGGAGAGAGGGGAGGGAGTTCGGGTATTAGGAGAGGGGGAAAGCTAGGGTCGGCCCCTCCCTCTCTTTACCTCTTATAGGGCCGGTCTCCTAGTGCTCCAAGCAAGCTAGGGCTGGCCTCTAGTAGATAGGGATGAGAGGGGGCGGTTTTTAGGGTTTTCAAGTGTCTATCGTGAAGCCTGGACGAAAACGCCCTTCACGAAAAGTGAAAAACTAAAAGAGAGACTGAGTGAGGTGCGTTACTCGAAATCAAGTTCTGTCAGCGCCTATGAGCTCCTAGAATTATTTTGCTCATTCTAAGATCCATATTCAATGTATTCTAAGCCATATTTCAGTATTTACCAAAATATTCCTACGGCTCGTAACACATGTAAATTAGGTTCTTAGGCTCTGGGCTTGCGCTCCATCGCGCTACTTCGCATCCAATGTATCCAACCAGGTTGGGGAACAATTCCTATATGCAACAACAGAGTGGAACCTTCAGGGTTCGGGATCTCTAACTCCAACCGGATCCCTGATTAGCTGTTCCGGTGACACACCGAAAGTTCCGTTAATCAGCCCTAATCCGATTAACCCTCGTAGCCACCCAGAGTGCGACGCGAGTTGAACTCTAGTGATCCTAAACTTATGTTACTCCCTCGTAACCCTGTTCTCTACTATACTCCAATAATCCTTAGTCCCTCCTATTACTGGTGCCATGATACAACTCGGTCGTGGGGAGCACCGTTAGATCCCGATCGATCATCTGACTAGGAATTGATAACTTGTCATCTATAACACCACAGACCTTCCGGTGCTATGCCTAGCATCCGGAACATCGTCAGTCATACTGACAACCACCAGGCCTAGGTTAATTGTGTGGATAGATTGACTCATCAAAACGTACTCATCCAATACTGGACGTCGGATAACCTGTAGGAATTACATGTCACTTAAGCGCCAGCGGGGTAACCCAACGTACCGTAGTATTGGACTATGGAAGGTTCGCACACGTTGGCACATCAAAGCACCACACAACTGGTTGGCCCAGTGTACATGGTCCCTCAGGGTTAAGGACAGATTATCTATAGTAGTAAGACGGTTTATGCACCAGTGTCTGAATCACTGAACTGTGCACCGTCTTGGTTCCTATTCAACACGATCATCGTGCTTGGTCAGGTGAATGGAAATCCCACGTTTCCGTGGTGGAGACTTCACCACATCCTCTACCTGCCAACAACTTGTTCTCGGTGAAGCGACCTGCATCACCTAAGCTGTGAACTAGTTTTAGGCCTACACACAACTGGTCCACTGGGTCTCCCAAGCATGGATCCACCATGCGCCTCAGTGGCCTACTGTGTTCCCTAGGGTCCTTTATTATATGTGTATTAACATATACTATAGTAGTATTCTAATTAAAGTAATAACCAAAGGCATCTTTATTAATGTTAATACAGAAAATTCACACTAAGGACACACGAGCTACAACAATCTCCCACTTGGCCTAGCGGGGAACAACAGTCTTAACTCCCATGGCATCCACATGCTTCTCAAAAGCCTTGGTCGGTAACGCCTTTGTGAAAGGGTCCGCCATGTTATCTACAGACGCTACCTGAGTCACTGCAACCTCCCCTCGCTTCTGCAAGTCCCGGATAATATAGTATTTCCACTCGATATGCTTGCTCTTCTGGTGATATCTTGGCTCCTTGGATTGTGCTACCGCTCCACTATTATCACAATAAAGGACAATAGGATCTTGAGCTCCCGGTACGCATCCTAAGTCTGTGAGGAACTTCTTGAGCCACACCGCCTCCTTAGTTGCTTCACACGCCACAACGTACTCAGCCTCTGTCATCGAATCTGCGATGCATCCCTGTTTTACGCTCCTCCAACTGACAGCTCCTCTTCCTAATGAAAACACAAACCCTGACGTCGATCTCCTAGATTCTGGATCTGACGCAAAGGCAGAATCCGTATATCCAATCGGCATCAGTTCCTGTGAAGAGTAAACTAACTCATAATCTTTCGTCCTACAGAGTACTTGAGTATACTTTTCACAGCAGTTGTGGGGGAAAATCTTCGTGCCGACCCGAAGACTTCGCAGCACCAGTCAATTGACGTTTTGAGTCGAACGTCTTTGTTTGATCTATCGAAGGGGGTTAGAACTCTCAATATGCAAGCAAGCAAAGAAAGTTGGACACGAGAGGTGTGATCTCGGAGTTCAGCCAAAGCCTACGTCTTCGTGTTATAGGGAGCAACCCGAATTCACTAACACTTTCCTTGAAGTGATCTCGACAGGCCAAGTATCACTGAAGTCCCTCTTCGATCTCTTCAAAGTGAAGATGAAGATCAAAGAGAGAGAGAGAGAGAAGAAGGATGGGTAGTTGGAAATCCCAGAGCTCTGGTTTTTGAAATCAGAAATCAAATGATGGCACTGATCTCAGGATCCATTTACATTCGAAGGTTCTGCTATTTATAGAATTCCTGGGGAGGAATTCCGGGGTAAACGGCGGTTTCTGCTGTCGTATCTGGGGATCCTCCAGGTAAGGCTGGTGGGTCCCGCTGTGATCTTCGGGGGTCCACCAGGCAGGGCCGGTGGGTCCTGCTGTAGTCTCCGGGGGCCCACCAGGCAGGGCCGGTGGGTCCTGCTGTAGTCTCCGGGGGCCCACCAGGCAGGGCTGGTGGGTCCCGCTGTAGTCTCCGGGGGCCCACCAGGCAGGGCCGGTGGGTCCCGCTGTAGTCTTCGGGAGCCCACCAGGCAGGGCCGGTGGGTCCCACTATAGTTATCGGGGGCCCACCAGGCAGGACCGGTGGGTCCCGCTGTGGTACTCGGGGGCCCACCAGGCAGGGCCGGTGGGTCCCGCTGTTTGCAGACTTTTTGCCAAAATTTGCACCCACAGTTACCCCCTCCAAGTTAGCTAAGATGCCACCTTGGCTGGCTTGGATTCTTGGTGCAAAGCTAACAACCCCCTGTCACAAATGCAAAGGAGCAAAGGAGCTTGTCGAGTGTTAGCGTTAAAATAGACTGATTGGTCAAATTTTGACCGATCGGTCAAACTTGACCGATCGGTCCACTTCAACCGGTCGAGATTGGAGTGATCGGTCAAAAACATTGTTTTTTGACCGATCCAGTAGAAAATCGACCAATCGGTTGAGTTTGACCGATCGGTCAAGTTTGACCGATCGGTTAAATTCAACCGGTCAAGGTTGGAGTGATCGGTCAAAAAACATAGTTTTTTGACCGATCCTGTAGAAAATCGACCGATCGGTTGAATTTGACCGATCGGTCAAGTTTGACCGATCGGTTAAATTCAACCGGTCAAGGTTGTAGTAATCGGTCAAAAAACATAGTTTTTTGACCGATCCAGTAGAAAATCGACCGATCGGTTGATTTTGACCGATCGGTTAAAATCAGCCAGTCAAGGTTTGTGCGATCGGGCAATAAACCAAGTTTTTTTTGCCTGATCCAGTAGAAAATCGACCGATCGGTTGATTTTGACCGATCGATCAAGTTTGACCGATCGGTTAAAATCAGCCGGTCAGGGTTTGGGCGATCGGGCAAAAAACCAAGTTTTTTGCCTGATCCAGTAGAAAATCGACCGATCGGTTGATTTTGACCGATCGGTCAAGTTTGACCGATCGGTTAAAATCAGCCGGTCAGGGTTTGGGCGATCGGGCAAAAAACCAAGTTTTTTGCCTGATCCAGTAGAAAATCGACCGATTGGTTGATTTTGACCGATCGGTCAAGTTTGACCGATCGGTTAAAATCAGCCGGTCAGGGTTTGGGCGATCGAGCAAAAAACCAAGTTTTTTGCCTAATCCAGTAGAAAATCGACCGATCGGTTGATTTTGACCGATCGGTCAAGTTTGACCGATCGGTTAAAATCAGTCGGTCAGGTTTTGGGCGATCGGGCAAAAAACCAAGTTTTTTGCCTGATCCAGTAGAAAATCGACCGATCGATTGATTTTGACCGATCGGTCAAGTTTGACCGATCGGTTAAAATCAGCCGGTCAGGGTTTGGGTGATCGGGCAAAAAACCAAGTTTTTTGCCTGATCCAGTAGAAAATCGACCGATCGATTGATTTTGACCGATCGGTCAAGTTTGACCGATCGGTTAAAATCAGCCAGTCAGGGTTTGGGCGATCGGGCAAAAAACCAAGTTTTTTGCCTGATCCAGTAGAAAATCGACCGATCGGCTGATTTTGACCGATCGGTCAATTTTGACCGATCGGTTAAAATCAGCCGGTCAGGTTTTGGGTGATAAGGCGAAAGAGTCTGTTTTTTCACCCGATCCTCTGGTAAATTACCCACCATCCTACTGGTTGATCGGACAATATAGTTGTGCAACGAGTTGAATCTTCAGACCCTGCGGTTTGGTTGAATCAGTGGTTCGCTTGAACCGGTGGTTTGCTTGAACCGGTGGTTTGCTTGAACCGGTGGTTCGGCTGTTTCGACGTTTCGTCTTGTCCCGACTGTTCACCTGGTTTTGCGCTTGCTACGGATGGATGCCACGTGTACCTGAAAAAACACGCGATTTGATATGGTAATGACACGTGTCATCCCGATTTGTGCGCCGATTCCCTTGAGGGTACATAAGCGTCTCTGGCTATCATTTTTGCCTCACGCTTTCAGAAAATTTTCGAAGTCCAGAGCTTTTGCTTCCAATCTCTTGTTCTCCATTCTCTGTCTCCTTGTTCTTTCTCGATCGACCGAATGGCCTCCTCCGGTAATTCGAAGAAGATGAGCGCGGTCCCCTAGAAGAGGAAGGGGAAGGAGATTGCTGAAGAATCATCCCCCCCCAAAGGAGGTAGGGGCAAAGGCAAGGCAGTGCTGGTGGAGTTGGGCCAACTGGGCAAAAGGCACGCTGGAGTTGGATTCGCTTCCGCTCCATTAAGGCCGGAGCACATCCCAAGGGCAAAGTTTGTCTTGGGTCCTTTGTTGCCTCTGGCTGAGGAGCCTGCTTACATCTACAACAAAGGTGGCCAGCTCACTGACAAGAAGAGGGCAAAGTGGCAAAGGCTGTTGGCGTGCTTCACAGAGGGGAAGACCCGACCTTCTCTGTCTGGGATCCAAGCTGGTTTTGGCATCGACAAAAATATCGTGTTCGTGAACGTTGCCAGCATGGAGCAGGTGATGGGGACAGTGGTCTCCTTGGGTCAGCTGAACTGCGGACTTCGTCTTCCGCTGCCACCGTTTGCCACGAGGTTGCTGAATACCTCCGGCCTCTGCCCGGGATAGATCACCGGCAACGCATGGAGGATAATCTACGCCTTCTGTCGCGTAGAGTCAGATTTCCAGAGGGAGCTGAGGGAATGCTACTCCAGTCTTCCAGACGACGAAGAGGCCCGAATCGAATTGGGCTACTTCTTCTTCCATTACCGGTGGGTTTCGAGGAAAGACAGCCCCTTCTTCAACTTGACAGGGATTTCTGCTCTGCGCCCCCTCACTGACACAGTTGCTTCTGACAAACTGTACACTGAGTGGCCGCTCTCGATTGCTGGCGCTTGGACTCCCCTCTCAGTGCCAGAGACTCCTCGCCTTGAGGTAAATAAGGAGATCAAGATGTATTTCACAGGAGGAGAGCTGGCTTGGCCTTCGGAGAGGGTTGGGGCCATCGACAACCTGTTTCTGGAGTTGACCTGCGGGACCAGGTCGTGGAAGCAGTTTTCAAACTACCCAGTCAGGTATGGCAATGCCAACCTCTTCCACAGGTTACAAGCCAGATACGAAGACAATGAAGTCTTGTACTCAGACTATGAGGAGGAACCTCAGTCTGGCAAGATTGTCAGAAAAATTCGAATCGAGAAGAAGGCTTACGGTGCAAGGCGCCGATTGCCCACCTCTGAGGAAAAGCTGGTGATACAAAGGGGCCCAGCGAAGAAGAAAAGGAAAATCCTCGTCAAGCAGAAGGAAGATGAGGACAAAGAAAAAGAGAAAGAAGATGAAGGAGAAGAAGAAGAAAAGAAGAAAGAAAGCGAGGAGGAGAAGGAAGAAGGCACTGAGATTGGCAGCCACGGCGACGATGACGATGAGGAGGAGGGGGGTGGTGAGGATGATCCTCCTCCCACCCCCACTGATGGAGATAATGGAAATGGGGGTGGTGAGGAAGAAATTCCTCCCACCCCCACTGGTGGCAATAAAGGACAGGGGGGTGGTGGGGATGAACTTCCTCCCACCCCCACTGGTGGTGAAGAAGGAGAGGAAGATTCACAACCTATCCTCATCGATGAGGCTAAGGCCCGTCGCATGGAGGGGGTCATGGATGCGGAGGGCGAAGGCCACAAGGTGGTTCCCGCCTATCATTTTGAGGATTTGAAGAAGCGCCCGCTGCGCTTTAAGATAAAATACTCGGGGAGTGATGGGGTTGGAAGCAACCCCACGCCCCTCGATCAAATACCTCTAGTCACTCCTCGTCTCGAAGGCACGACTACGAGCGGGGGTTTGGAGGTTGAACAACCCCCACCCCCCTCACGCTCTCTGGCCGAAGAGATGGCAATCATCATGGCAGGGCTCGAGCATCCGATCGGGCACCAAGATGAAGGGAGAATCTCCCCTCCTCGAGATGCTCCCTCTCCTGCACACTTGGAGAGAGGAAGCCGGGTGGGTGATGACTCCCCATCCCCAGCCGGAGCCCACTCCCATCAAGAAGAAGTCTACCCCAAAGGGTAAGAGCTCCGACCGTGGGAAGGGCAAGGCGCCTCAGGTCGATGTCTCAGGTATCCTCACTAGATTCTGCTTCTGATCAGACTGCCTTTGAAGTTTTGAAAATATTCTAACTCTTTTGAACTTTTGTTCGATTTGCAGGGACTCCTGCTGGCATGGCTTCACTTCTGAAAGATTTGGGTGAGCTTGACATCAACCACCCAACTCCCGTGATCCGGATGCTCTGCAACCTTCCGGGGGCCCCGATCGAGGAAGCCTTTCATAGGCTTGAAGTGGTGGTAAGTGCACTAGCTTGTATTGTCTTTTGAATTGAATCCTCCGATATATTTCTATCATTTCTTGTCTGTTCGCAGAATTCAGCGGTTCTGAAATTTGGCACGAAGCTTTTCAAGAAGTACGGAGAGCGAGAGGCTTCATCTGAAGTCTCTCGCCTAACGGCTGAATTGGAAGCTACCCACGAGGAAAGGGATGCGCTGAGGGAGCTTCTATCCTCCAAGAAGGAGGCCTTGAAGGTGAAGATCGAGGCTCTCCGCAAGGAGAAGCTTGAGAGCAAGGGCTGGCAGAGCGGCTACGAGGCCCGGGGTCACGAACTTGAGGGGCTGAAGAGTCGATTTTTCAGGATCGAGAACTTATCCCTCGATCGAGCGGCTCGAATAAAGGAGCTGGAGGCTCAACTTGCCGCAAGGGATACCGCTCTTGCTGCCAAGGAGACCGCCTCAGCTGCCAAGGAGGAGGCCCTTCAGAAGGAGTTGGAGCATATGCGCACTGAATGCGCGAGCTACAGAGAGACGGCTGAGAAGGCGGTGGAGGCACTCAGGGTCCACGCTAGCAGAGTCCGATCTTCCAAGGCTTCAGTGGCGGGCAAAACTCGTGCTGGATCCGAGGGAGAGAAGTCGCGGGCACCAAGCGTGGCCAAACCTTGAGATCTTTATCTTCTTTTTTTGTCGTTTGATCTTGTAAACTCTCGATATGTAATAGCTCACTCCTGTACTTAGCCAATTTTTGATAATAGAGATCTTTTTGGTGCTTGAAAGTTGGATGTCTCTTGTGTTGAATGTCTTCGAATATCATGTTCTGGATAGCATTGGAATGTGGAATAGATACAATCTTTCGAATGTAAGGGGTCGAGTCGCAACTCGATTACCCAAACTTATTGTAACTTGAAAATTGAATTTGAATTCGTGTAACACTCGTATGTGAGGGGTTGAGTCGCAACTTAAGCACCCAAACTGTTAGACGATATCGAAATCGATTGAAATTGAATATTGAAATTGAAGGTCAGTTTAACATTTATAAGTAAGGGGTAGTGTCGCAACACAAACTCCCCAACTTGTTAAACCGATCGGTGACTTGAAGGTTGCTTTGAATGACAACCTGAAATCATTTAACATTTGCCCGTAAGGGGTTGAGTCGCAACTCAAACACCCAAACTTGTTAAAAGACCTTGTAACTTGAACATGGATAATTTGAAACTGCTTCAGAACTAGAACATTCGAATATTTGAAAGAGATCTTTATTCATCATGGAATTTACATCATGGATAGAATAATTTAAAATGTCTAGAATTCCAAGCTCGAGGTAGTCTATCTCCTTCTGGTGATATCAGTCGATAAGAGCATTTGCCTCCCACTGATTCGATAATATATGGACCTTCCCAGTTGGGAGCAAGTTTCCCACTGCTGTGTTCTTTAGTGTTGTAGAAAACTGCTCTGAGAACTAGGCTTCCCACTGGGAACTGTCTCTTGTAGACCTTCTCATCGTAGGCTCGTTTGATCCTTTGCTGATATTTCACCACACGAATGGATGCTTGGTCTCGCAGTTCTTCAGAGAAGTCCAGATCATTGACTCGAAGCTCTTCATTGATCCCTTCTTCAACTGCTCTGGTCTTCAAGGTATTTGATATATTCTCTATCGGGAGTACTGCTTCCGATCCATACGTCAGACGGAAAGGTGAGAACCCGGTTGATCTTCTTGGAGTTGTGCGATATCCCCAAAGAACTTCAGGCAGGACTTGTTCCCACAATCCTTTCTTGTCGTTGAGTTTCTTCTTGAGTATACCAAGAATAGCTCTATTGGATGCTTCAGCTTGACCGTTGCATTGAGGATATCTCGGAGTTGAATAAAAGAGTTTGATTCCGTTGTTCAGGCAGAACTCTCGGAATTTGTCGGAGTCAAACTGAGCTCCATTGTCAGCAACTAGAACTTACGGTGTACCGAACCTTGAGAAGATGTTATGTCGAATAAACTTGATCACTTCATCATCGGTCTCTCGGAAGAGCGGCACAGCTTCGACCCATTTGGTGAAGTAATATGTGGCTAGCAGCAGATACTTCTTCTTGCTAGGAGTTGGAGGGAAAGGACCTAAGAAGTCCAACCCCCATTGATGGAAAGGCCATGGACTCGACAGTTGGTGAAGCTCATCTGCAGGGAGATGGATAGCCCGTGCGTGCCGTTAGCATGGCTCGCACCTTTGAACAACTTGCTGAGCATCCCTTGCCATTGTTGGCCACTAATAACCTCGTAGCTTCGTCTTGGCTTCAAGAGATCTTCCTCCCGAATGATTTCCACAAGCTCCAGAGTGGATATCAATCAGGATTGCCTTTGCTTGTTCGGGACCAAGGTACTTGAGCATCATCCCGTTGTGAGACTTGAAGTATAGATCTTCTCCTTGAAGAATGTAGCATGGGAGTTTCCTTTGAAGTCTTCAAGATTGATTTGGATCTTCGGGTATTTCACCATGTTTGAAGAAGTTGAAGATTGGTTGTCTCCAATCCTCAAGCTCACTTGTGGTGGTAAGGTTCAATACCAGTTGATCTCCACCCCCAGATCTCTTTGTGGTAGCAATGATCTGTTGCTCGGGGGTGGTCTTGGGCACTTCCTGATAATCAATTTGTATTTGCCTTCCTCCGAGCGAGTCTCCAAGGACGGAGGCAGCATTGGCTAAGGCATCTGCTTCACGATTCTCTGCCCTTGGAATTTGAACGAATTCAGTATTTGTAAAGCGTTGTTGAAGACGTCATACTAAGGCCAAATAGAGTTGCATTCTTTCTTCACGAGCTGTGTACTCTCCATTGATTTGCCTTATGATCAACTGGGAGTCGCTGTAGATGATGATTCGATCTACCCCCAGGGATTCCGCCATTTCGAGTCCGGAAATGAGTGCTTTGTATTCGGCTTCGTTGTTGGTGGCATTGAACCCGAGGAGAGTAGCCTTCTATAGATGATCAAGTTCGGGGGATACTAAAACTATCCCAGTTCCCTAACCGATCGCACTTGAAGCTCCATCAGTATAAAGCTTCCATGGAGGAGTTGCAGCAATAGCCTCGAGACTTGGGTCAATTTTTGTTGCAAGATTGATCGGAGGATTATCCTCATCTTCTAAGCGCATGTCGACATCTTCTTCCCAAGTGATGGGGTCTTCAACTGGAAAGTCAGCTAGAAAATCAGCAACAGCTTGACCTTTGATGGAAGTGCGAGATTCGAACTGAATCCCCAGAGCACTCATTTCGATCACCCATTTGGTCATTCGACCAACTCGACCAGCTTTGTCAACGATATCTTTGAGCGGGTGTTCTGAAATGACAGTGATCTGGTGGGAGACGAAGTAAGGTTGGAGGCGACGTGATGCAGTGAGCAAGGCCAGGATGACCTTCTCAGTTTTTGAGTAGCGAGTTTCAGCCGGAAGAAGAGTGTGGCTGATGTAGTAGACTGGGTGCTCGATGCCTTCTCTTCTAGTGACTAGGACCGCACTGATTGCTTGATCGGTTACGGCGAGATAGAGCCACAAGTCTTCTTTTGGAAGTGGAGCAGTCAGGATAGGAGCTTGCACCAGATATTTCTTGATGCCTTGAAAAGCTTCTTCGCAAGTTGAATTCCACCCTGAAGTATCCGCCTTTCGTAGTTTGTCGAAGAGTGGTTTACACTTATCGGAGGACTTTGAGATGAACCGATTGAGGGCAGCAAGTCTTCCAGTGAGACGTTGCACTTCCTTCCGATTGGTAGGTGATGGCATGTCGAGGATAGCTCGAATTTGGTCGGGGTTGGCCTCAATACCTCTTCTGGTCACAAGGTGACCCAGAAATTTGCCCGATTGAACTCCAAAAGCGCACTTGGCAGGATTGAGCTTCATGCGATACTTTCGGAGGACTTGAAAAGTTTCTGCCAGATTGGATAGATGTTTCCCTCGAGTGGAGCTCTTGGTGAGGAGATCATCGACGTAGACTTCGACGTTGCGACCGATCTGATCTTCGAACATCTTTGTGACTAGCCTTTGATAAGTAGAACCAGCATTTTTGAGGCCGAATGGCATTACATTGTAGCAGTAGAGACCTCGGCTAGTCACAAAACATGTCTTCTCTTGATCATCCGGGTGAAGCAGAATTTGATTGTATCCAGAGTACCCATCCATGAAAGACAATAGCTCGTGGCCAGTAGTGGCATCAACGAGTCTATCTATCCTTGGCATGGGGAATGGGTCTTTGGGACAAGCCTTGTTGAGATTGGTGAAGTCGATGCAGACTCTGACCTTTCCATTCTTCTTTGGAATAGCAACTATGTTGGAGATCCAAGTAGGATACTCTACTTCACGAATGAAGCCTGCTGTGAGTAACTTACTGATCTCCTCTTGAACAGCAACTTATAGCTCTGGCCGGATGGTGCGTGGCTTTTGCTTGATAGGCTTTATTTCTTCTTTGATCGCAAGTCGGTGACAAGCATCATCTGGATTGATACCAGGCATGTCTTCGAAACACCAAGCGAAGACGTCGATATTGGACTGGAGGAAGGATACCATGTCTCGCGCTTCTGCGTCGCTAAGACTGGTACCAATAAATGTTTGTCGATGGAGATCTCCACTGCCAATATTGATTGGGATAATTTCTTTAATTGAAGGTGAAGCTTCCCATTCGATTGGTGGAGGTTCGGTCAGTGGAATCTCCTTTGATTGCTATTTGGAAGAGGGACCAGCTTCGTCTCGCGGCCGCTTTGGAGGAGCAATATTGATCTTACGATCTGTTTTTGCAGCTGCGGCTTCACAAGATCTCCCGGCTTGCTGATCGCCTCGAATGCAGACAATGCCTTCTCCTGTTGCAAACTTGAGGAGTTGGTGGTAAGAAGAAGAGATGGCATTGATCTGGTGGAGGAAAGGTCGCCCGAGAATGGCATTGTAGCTGGATACTCCTTCGACAATTGCAAACCTCACCGAGACTCAAGTCTCTCGGCTGAGGTCAAGAGTGAATCTCGATTCACCCACCGTGATGCTTTGTTCGCTTTTGAAGCCAGTGATCACGGTCGGGACGACGTCGAGGCTTGAGTATCTATGCCCCAGACGCTTGAAGCAGTCCGAGAACATAATATCGATGGAGCTCCCGGTGTCGATGAGGATCCGGTTGACGGTGCTTCCGTCGATGAGGAGTTTCAAGACCAGAGGGTCTCGATGGGGAGTATGAACTCCTTGAAGGTCGGAGTCGTTGAAAACAATGGATGGCCAAGCCAAACCTTCGATAGGATTCTCGATCCAGGTATCCTCCTTGTTCGCAGCAGAACGAACGTGGAAGATGCGTCGAACTTGCTGATCCACTTCCTTCCCGGTCAAGGTCTGATTGTGCAATGTTCCATGAATACCAAAGACATTGGCATTCACAGAGATAGGTCGCCGGTTGGAGGAGATTTGATGGACCCAACACACTTCTTTCCCCTTTGCAGAGGCTCGACGTTGATCTTGTCCGCCTTTGACGAACTCTTGAAGATGGCCTTCTCGCAATAAGTCTTCAAGATGGAATTTCAGCCGATAGCACCGATCGGTGGAGTGGCCGTGACTTCGATGGAATTCGCAGTAGACCGTTTTGTCCGCTGTGAATTTGGAGTTTGGCTGAAAAGGATTGGGCCTTCGAAGGAACTCCTCGTGTTGAATGCGGTCGAGTATCTGCTCGGTTGGTAAATTCCACTCGGTGAAAGTGGTCTTCGTTGGAGATCGACGTCCGTCATTTTTTGATCGCTTGTTGGCTGGAGGGGCTGCTGCCTCAGCATTGTGGGCTTTGGCAGCATACTTGGGAGCTTCTCTTTCCGCCGGTCTTTGCTTCGTTTCTCGCCCTTTTCGAGCGACTTGATCATCTTCAACCTCGATCTCTCTCTGTATTCGATCGAACATATCACCCAGAGAAGGAGAGGGATTGCGGATGAAGTCGTTGTAGATATGTAGATCGAAGCGGAGGGCGTTCTGGAAAGCCAACATGATGGCTTCATCATCCAGATGTCTTCCAGAGAGGGCAGCATGTTCATTGCGAAATCTCCTGGTGAAGCTGCGGAGAGTCTCATCAGCACCCATCCTTAGCCGATAGAGGGAGTCGAGTTTCTTCTCTGGCTTCAAATTGAGCTGATAATGTTGCACGAAGAGGTTAGCCAAAACACCGAACTAGGTGATGGACCCAGCTCGGAGATTGTGATACCAGTCGAGTGACGGCTCATCGAAACTCTCGGCGAAAGTGCGACACAGCACGTTGTTTTCCTCTTCGTGCGGCGTCAGGGCTTGCTTGAATGCGAGTATATGGAGAGTCGAATCTCCCTTGACGCAGTTGAATTTGGGAAGGATAGGGGTTCTCCATCCCCTTGGAAATGTTGACTCGAAGAGGCTTCGATGGAGAGGTCCGACGGAGGAATACCCATCCCTACGACCGTGTCCTCGACCTAGGTGTGGGTCAAGGGGCAAGATCGCAAGGTCTTGCTCAGGCATTGAAGTATTTGCCGGTTGAAGTCGGTGTCGAAGGTCCAATCCAAGTCAACGTTGAAGTGGAATGGAAGGGGAGACTCTACTCTTTGAAGGAGCGCCTTTCATTTGGTGTCTCCTTGGTATATCAGGCTTTGAAGGAGCCTTCCTATAGCAGTTGCGACCAGAAGATGATTGGGAGGACTCGTCGTCGAGGCGGTCCCAAACACTCTGCTTCCATGGGGCAGCAGAGGGATTTGGGTCACGACGAATCCTCTCGAAGGCAGCAGTGCCCATCGACCTCCGTTGCTCGGAGTGGATTGAAGGTCGCGGAAGATTGACCCTCTCACTTGTAGAGGGGATAGGAAGAGCGATCCCAGCCTCGGAAGCTGCTTTCTTGAGTGCGTCCCTCTCAGCAGTGAGGGTGGCATTCTGCTTTGCCAATTGTAGTAGCTGGAAATCGACCACCGAGATTTGATAGGTCGATGGAGGGTCTTCAGCAGGAGCGGGGGCCGTTTGCCCGATTGACTGTCGTGCGGGATGGGCGATCGGTCGATCGACAGATCTCCCACTCCCTGAGCGAACCCCCATCTCGGGGATAGCAAGGGGCTACCCGAAGTTGAGCCTTTGACTCATTGAACGAGTCTCAGGACGAGCTTGTTATTGAGTGTTACTTCCTTCTGGTTGACCCTAGTGCTTCATCCTCGCCATTCAGAGAGTGAAGGGTGCAATAAGAGTGCCAATGTCCGATCAGTTGTCTGATCAGCCGAGGGGGCAAGGAAGTTTGGCTATCAAGATCGGTTGTATGCTCAACCGATCAAGTAGTAGTGGAGAGAGTTTGACTTTTCGTTCGAGAATCCCACAGACGACGCCAAACTGTGGGGGAAAATCTTCGTGCCAACCCGAAGGCTTCGCAGCACCAGTCAATTGAAGTTTTGAGTCGAAGGTCTTTGTTTGATCTGTCGAAGGGGGTTAGAACTCTCAATATGCAAGCAAGCAGAGAAAGTTGGACACGAGAGGTGTGATCTCGGAGTTCAGCCGAAGCCTACGTCTCCGTGCTATAGGGAGCAACCCGAATTCACTAACACTTTCCTTGAAGTGATCTCGATAGGCCGAGTATCACTGAAGTCCCTCTCCGATCTCTTCAAAGTGAAGATGAAGATCAAAGAGAGAGAGAGAGAGAAGAAGAAGGATGGGTAGTTGGAAATCCCAGAGCTCTGGTTTTTGAAATCAGAAATCAAATGATGGCACTGATCTCAGGATCCATTTACATTCGAAGGTTCTGCTATTTATAGAATTCCTGGGGAGGAATTCCGGGGTAAACGGTGGTTTCTGCTGTCGTATCTGGGGATCCTCCAGGTAAGGCTGGTGGGTCCCGCTGTGATCTTCGGGGGTCCACCAGGCAGGGCCGGTGGGTCCTACTGTAGTCTCCGGGGGCCCACCAGGCAGGGCCGGTGGGTCCTGCTGTAATCTCCGGGGGCCCACCAGGCAGGGCCGGTGGGTCCCGCTGTAGTCTTCAGGAGCCCACCAGGCAGGGCCGGTGGGTCCCGCTGTAGTCATCGGGGGCCCACCAGGCAGGGCCGGTGGGTCCCGCTGTGGTACTCGAGGGCCCACCAGGCAGGGCCGGTGGGTCCCGCTGTTTGCAGACTTCTTGCCAAAATTTGCACCCACAGCAGTCCAGTACCCTGGACCCGGATTTGATTGATACCTGCCCATCATGCATACTGTATAGCATATATCTGGTCTCGTGCACTGCATAGCATACATCAGACTTCCTACAGCCGAAGCATAAGGTATCTTCTGCATCTTTGCCCTCTCCTCAGGAGTCTTAGGACCCTGATCCTTGGACAATTTCATTCCATGTCTGAATGGAACCAGTCTGTAACACCTGTGGTGTTAAATTTGGGAATAATAAAAGTTCGCCTTGGATATTTTCGTCATTCTTAGTCAGACTTTTTCTTTGGACTTGTTCTGGAAGAATAAGCCGTAAACCCATAAAATGTTTTACGTTCACATTTTCTATGGCTTCAAACAGGTCGCAATGACACGTCCCGTGCAGTGATCGGGTATATGCACAGCTAGTTTCGGCAGTTCGGTAGTTATACCCTAGAATATCGATAAAGTAGCTGACATTTGACATTGTTTTATTTACCACAAAAGTTCGGGTAATCGGATCGTAGCAAGGTTGGATAGGTTGGGTGGGGATCTGAGAGACCTTTTCAACAAGCCTGAGCTGGGGTCGATCCGATACCTGGGTGATGAGTAATTGCTATTTTAAATTTTTGAGTATTTCTTTCTTTTCAAGAGATCCATAAGTCAGAAAATTGTGTATCAAGTGCCGACGCGTTCATGTCGAAGAGAGCTTTCCAACGAATCCCCTTAGGCCCAATTCTGACATCCGATTTGTGAGTTATGGCTAATTATTCTTTTTAACCTGGTAGGTATATGAATCGCACCCGGGTTCCTACCGAGCTCACTTCAGGGCGCGGGACCGAGCCCGACCAACCCTAGGACCTGACTTCTAACCTGCTAGCTGGCTTTAGGGCTCATAGTTATCCCTCCCCAAGGTTTTAAATTTTAAAATTCGGATGGGGAGGATCGAGCAAGAATTGAAGTAATAAGCTCAAAGTCTTTCGTTCCTTTATTCATTCCTCTTTATTTGGAATTAAGGAGTTAACAAGCCGATCTCTCAACTCTTTTTAATTACCACCATAACAACTCTCTTTAATTACCACCATAACAATCTTTATGAAGAACCGATCTAGAGAGAGAAAGAACGGCAAAACTAAGAAGATAGATAATTATAAAGAGAAAGAGAGAGAGAGAGAAATAGGGAGAAGGAGGGAAAGAGTACAGAGATCGAGGGAGAGGACTGGAGAGAGAGAAGAGCGGGCCCTGCCTCCTCCCCTAACTCCGGCGAGCACCGAGCTTAGGTTAGCTCTCATCCTTCTCTTCTCCTCTTCCACCCGAACCCAACCCAAAACTTGAGACCCCTTCCTCCATCCCTTGGCCGAGGCCCACTCGGGTGGAGAATGTCACCACGAACCCACCTTCGGTCCTCGTCGAGAGGACCAATACCCAAGCCCCACCGGCGACCGCCGGTGCAACCAAGGCCATAAAATCCCCCGAGCAAAACCCCTCCGGCCATTCCCATCCTGGGCTCCAACGGCGCTCCGGTGGCCTTCTCCCATGTCTCCTCCATGGGGGCGATGCGGGGGAGACAGGCCGGGCACCACCGGTGCACCCAAACCCGGCCTCCCGTCGTCGACAATTGCACAAAAACCAGCACCCTGCTGGTTCTCGTGGGGAAGAAGAAGGGGGTGGCAGACTCGTAAATAACGGGTCTGCCCAAGGCCATTTAGATATTTAACCCATCAACCCAGGCCCCAGACCCGACCTAACCTGCAGACCCGACCCGACAATCCTGAACCTGACCCGACTTCTCAGCAGACCTGAACCACTGATTGGACCGGTCTGGTTCAATTGAACCAGACCAATAAACTAGCTGAAATTGGCTCAACCGCCATTTCTTTGTCCGAACTCGGAATCTGACGAAACCAGTGCCATTACGACCGGCTCGGAAAATCCTATCTGTTGGCTATAGTTAGGTACAGTAATTATACTGTGTAGTATCCCATTTTATCCACGAATCCGATCTAGTCGGTGCACTGTGGTTTGACCGCCAATTCTCCGTCCGATCTCAAAATTGGACGAAACCAGTGGCATCGTGCTCAGATCATCGATGCCGATGTATTGAACCTAGTTGGGACCCTAGAGACCCCTTTACCCTATTAAACCGATCATAGACTGGTTTTTACCGGTTCGACCCTAAAACCTTCGACCGAAGTCGGATTCGAGCGAGACCGGATCCCATGGGTCCCCCATCCCTAAACCAACCTTTTTAGAACCCTAGTTTGAGTAATTTATGGATGTAACAACTTATACATTTTAAACCATGATGGTCAATTTTTCCTTCGATGGTACACCGGACCGATAGACGTGAGGAGCGTGGACTACCGAGCTATTCTCCAGGTGAACATGATTAATTCTATTCTAGTTAGAGTAGATTGTAGTTGTATCTATAAAAAAATAAATAAAACCGTATGTGGCATAGTATGTCTAATGCATGCAGGCGGGAAACCGGTACTGCATGTGGGAGGTGGGCGTACTATCCCTTGCCTCTGAATAGTCATGCATGTAATATTTTGATAGCGGTAACGGTGATTGACTCAACCTAGATTCACACTAGGATGCATGCAAACAAGTAGATACGTGTATTGATTATTTATTAATATTCTGTTGAATGACTGTGTTTGGTGACCATGGGTCGCATGGTGCAGTCCAGTTGCTATTGAGCAACAAAGACTGGTGGTCTCGATAGAGAGACCGGTGGTCTCAATGGAGAGACTGGTAATTGTACTTCCTCAGTTGAGGTTCTCTTTCCAGAGGGAAGACACACAACTCACGGGCATGGATAGGGGACCCGAGTGCACAAGATGGGAGGTAAACCACCGCCTGTGCATAATCCGAATCAAGTAGGTAGGGGGTCACAGGGTTGGGCAGGCGGTAAAGCCCCTAGTGGCTTAGTAGTCCACCCCTGGGTAATGACCCTGAAGAAGCAAGTTGGGCGGGAGTGCCCCATGGTGAAAGACCAAGCCCCCTTATGGCCATATGGGTATTTCTGGCTCTCCAGGTACGCTTGGACCCAGGTTTCTGTTGGCAGACTCAGTTAGAAAACTACATGTTCACTTTAGGAGTAGGTAGAACTAACATTCGGTGATTAGTTGCATACTTTTAATATGGATGATTATTTGTCTTACATTTACTAGTTGTAGTTGTATCATAGTAGAACTGTCATATTAGCTAGCTGAACTACCTTATTTGCAATATATGTATGTGTATGTTGTCACCCTCGTAGACTTCTAGAAGGACAGGGTATGACTATGGTTTACCCTAGCTAGTTTAGGGTTAACTGTTCACTGAGTTTACCTAGTAAACTCACCCCGTTGTTGCAAACTCTTTTCAGGTACCGTAGATCCTTCTCGGACGCTTCCTAGAGGATCTTAAATAGCGGTTTATATGTAAATTTTTTATAAGGGTTTATATGTAAATAGAGAGTTTATAGGGGTGGCACAACAACCACCATGCTTGTGTAATTTTGGGGACGATTTGATTTGAACTGGATATGACACAGGTGGTGTTAGAATTGGTGAGGTCTACAGCTCGTAAAACCTATAGTTTAGCTATGTATGGTTGATAGTATAGGAATGCATATTGGTACGTACCTTAGTATGTGTTCTGATTACAGAACAGAGAGCCATGGCTACATGGTAATCCACTTGAGTGGGAGACTCAAGGGACTGGTCCCATGTAACCTAAATACGTTCGCAGCTCTGATAAGGGTTGGTCGTCCTATCAGGATAAGCTGTTAGGATGACAGAGCGTGGGTGTCTCCACCATGATCATTACCAGGCACAGTATCTGTGGCCGAACGGAACCAACACGGTGCACAGATCGGTGAGCAGACACCGGTGCACTAAACTGTGTTTCTGCTTTGGGTAAAATGGTCCTAAACCCTGAGGAACCATGTCTGGTGGGCTAACCAGTTGTGTGGTACTTTGGCGCACCAATGTTTGAGGATCCGGATGCAGTGATCCAAAACCACAGTGTACTGGGTTACCCGGCTGGCGTTGCATTAGCATATCACTCCTGCAGGCTATCCACATCCCTAACGGGAGGTGCGTTCCTTGGTCTGACCTACGTCGTATTAAACCCTGGCCAGGTGGTCATCAGTTGGACTGGTGATGGATCCGGTTGCTCGAAAGAGTAATCGAAGATACGATGTATGTGGTCAACCTGGAAGGAACCGAGTCATATGAGCACTCGAGTCTGATGGTATTCTCTACCGCTCGAGTTGCATCATGGCACCAGTGGAGGGACAGCGGGTTTACCATACTAAGCGGAGAGCAGGAGTATGAGAGAGAACATAGTAAGTCCGGGGTAATTGGAGTGCAGCCTGCGTCACACTCTGGGTGGCTACGCAGCTTAACTCGGACTCAGAGGATCGATGGTACACTCGGGTAGTGTGTCGATCGAGCCTGAGTTGGAAGCCATGAACTCTGGTCCCTGAAGGTTCCACTTTATCGACATTATGTACGGTTCTTATACCATCTCATCAAAACATAGAACGTAGTTAGAGGAAGCGAGAAGTCCAAGCCTACGCTCCGTGAGTGCTTCGCACTAGTGCACGGTAGATGCGTAGCTACGTGTGTGCACTAAGGGGAAACCCTAGGTTAGTGCAGAGATGCATGTAGCAATTCCTTGTCATAAGTGACCTTTGCCACATGGGTGCGATGCACCGGGACATGTTGCGAGTTGACTAGTTGACTTTACTAGGGGTACCCTACGGGAACCTCAGAGAATAGTGAAATCACTGGTGCACTTCACTTATGTGTGCCTTGCAAAGTCTCGTACACAAGGAACGGCCAACTAGTGACATAAGGGCGTTTTGGTCATACCATGCGTCACTATGTACTAGGGGGGCCGGCCCTTAGGGTTGAGAGACTGGTCAAAGCCGGCCCTATTAGTTTCAGGAGGTTGTTGCCTCCGATGAAAGGGCCAGTCATGAGGCGTAGAAAACGGGCTGGTTTTGACCGTTTTTGAAAACAAGGAAAAGATAGAGATAAAAGAAGAGATATATAGGGAGAGGTTTGAATCAGTCAATCCTATCCGCTAGGCTTATCCATAAGGATAAGGCCGACCCTATATATGGCATAGGGAGAGAGGGGGGGATGAAATAATGGAGCCAAGCAAGCCCTAGGGCCGGCCCATGCATGGGGAAACCCTAGTCGCCCCCCTCTCCTCTCTTCGCATCTCCTCTCTCGTCTCTCTCTCCCTCGCTTGCGCCATTGGATGGCGACTCGTCTTCTTCGTGTGGTATTTCGTAGAAGGAGAAGGCTCGTCGTATGGAGGCACTCAGAGATCCATCGACGAGGTGCCGTGCATCGTGTGAGATCGGGTGAACTAGAGGGCGTCTCCCGCAACCTTTTGCTGTCCAGAATCTGCATAGAAAATCAACATTGTTTCTATAATTTTGGGAGCTACGGAAGTCCAAACGATGTGAAACTTGTTGAAAAAGTTGCGTCTTGAAGTTGGCTACCTGCATTCCAAATTTTAGCTCAATCGGAGTTTGGAGTAGAAAGTTATAGCCGTCGCACCGAAGCTATATCAAGCAGATCCGAGCCCGTCTCCATCGACAAAGAAGAAATTTGTCGCGGTGAAAGAGTCCGCACGCAGGTATGATCTCTAACAAGTAGATATAACTTAGATAGAACATGCATGCTAGATTATTCTTTTGTGTTAGATCGTCGTTAGGGGTTCGCGTAGTGGCCATACTAGAATCATACACGCATATGTAGATCGTTTCGATGAAAATTTTGATATGTAACGCACATTGCTCACGGTCCTCGGACCTATTCTTTGCTTCCGCTGCGGGCCTCTACCATGGATTTATTTCCAACAATTGATATCAGAGCTCGCTAGTGGTGTGCGTTTTATGTTTTTTATGAAACCGTCATGTGCGCGCATGAATAGTATGTGCCGCCATCGGGGTTCTACGAGTAGATCATGCATAGTATATTTTGTATGTTCTATGAATCATTCTTGCAGGGCGCCGCTTCTAAAATTATTCTGGATATGTGATTGCTTGCTACCGGGGGTCAGACCCCGTGTTAGCGATTTTATCTGGATGTTTTTTCTTCTGTATATGGATAGATTTTAGAGCCATAGTCGGGCAAGAGGTGAAGGTTTACCACCCTTGATTCCCAGGCTTTTTGCTAGGTTTGTTTTCCTTTTTGTTCTAGGAAATTGTGTACGAGTGAGCATTTGCTCGAAGCGTACTAGAGCTTTTTCTGTTACAGATTGAAGAGGAGGACTTGCCGTGGAGATCCACCACCGGAAGGACGAGCGGAACCTTGGAGGATGATGGCGATCCGGCGAAGCGTACACGATGACGGCAAATGGCATAAAGTGTCAAGAGATCGTATACAGAGGCTTGCACCGGATCGAGGAGCCTTGCGAAGGAGACAGAGAGCCTGTGCTGTGCCAGTCAGGTTCAGGGGTCGGACCCTGAACTTGATTCAGTTGTGTGCTTGTTTCTTTTAATAGTTCTTTATATTTCTGTAGAGAACCCCGATGCGATAATTTGATTATCTGTGTTAGAGGGATGCCCTTTCCCCTCGGGTCCTAACGACCTTATTAGGATAGGATTCCACTAGTGACGCCTATTATTTAATTGACCCTTGTTGATAGCATGAATTCCTCACATTTGGTTATGCCCCCATTAGGTCAACACCCGATTAGTCGGGTGTGCCTATTTGGCAAGCATCGAAACCTAGAATGAGTTGGAATTCTACTATGACATCATTCGTCAAATTTATAAGCAAGGCGTCATGGTAGTGGAAGACCTTTCCTGTCAGTCTGACCTTAGGCTAGGCTCTAGAGCATTAGTGTGATAGTCAAGTTTGCGAAGCATCGATGTTCTTGGGATATGTAATGTGACCCTTGAGTGGAGAAATCCACTTGAGGCAGGGACTATGATATTTCGAGATCGATTAATACTTCGCGAAAGGCTTGAAACACTAGTGGGAGCACGGAATAACCAGGGTCTAGTGTATAGGTTGTCGTGACCTTAGTGTACACTCATACTTGCATTAAATAACCCTCAACTTTAATAAGGGATATGTAAGAGGACTCGTTGAGATCCTCTGGCCTCCACAACCAACTGCTCTGTGTCTGGGTGGAAGGGCGTAGCTCGACACCCCCTAGGGTGAGGGTTATGTTTTTCCATGCTAGATAACTTAGCGGTCTCCTTCAGGATATGGCAGTTACGGGGCCAGGAGAGAAGGGCTTTTAATCCCACCCTAGTGGGGGCCGCATGAACTCCCGTGTCGTAACTACCTAGGCTTGTGGGTAAGCATCCGAAGTGGACGTGAGGCATCCGTTGCTTGCACAATGGGGATCACGTGGCACTGGCCAAAATACAACCATGGTCCATCAAAGCCCTTAGTTGACAGATTTGGATAGGGTCAAGGAAAGACCCGTGTAAGTGGATTGACGCTGCATGATGCCCCTTAGGGCAGGTGTAGTCGATTCCGAGATCTTACATACATGGTTAATTAATCCATACAGGTGTCTTCGCTGTGAGGGTAGCGCTGACATTTGGATATAATTAGGTTATTTTCAAAATCCATAAAATAAGTTATTTTGCATTCATTTTCATTCAACCATATAGTTTCCCTATCCGCTATCCCATAAGAGAACCAGTTATCGGATCTCTAACTACGTAGAGCGGAAGCGCTTTCTTTAGCTTATGCATAGGGTAGTTAACGTACATTGGCATGCAATCTAAATATCCCTGTACTAGACCTAACGGGTCCAGATATCACTAGGGCACTAACTAGAGCATATGACGACTAGCGAGAGTCTAAGGAGATGTGCAAGTGCTATGATTATAGCAGACTTGCGGACAACTCTTTAGAAGCGAGTCAGAGATATGTCGGGTCTTCTCTAATAAAGTTTTGCTTGCATAAGATGTCTGGAAGGCGAAGTCAGTAGACTTGTCGCTTTTCCACTAAGATACTTGTCGGTACCAAGATGTCTGAGGGTATGTTTGTTCGGGAACACATACTTGAGTTCCAGATCGAACTAGATTCCAAAGACATGGTTATAGATGACAAGGTGGTGGAAGACGTCTATCTTGCATCCTTGTCTGGAACCTTCGAAGGCGTTGTCAGAGACTTTAGCTTTAACAAGCTAGAGATGACAAACGCAGAACTTCTAAGGAGATTTCCAAGAGACAAAGGATGGGATCAAGATTAAAGGCAAAGCTTTTAGTGCTTAACCTAGGTCTTCTTTAGAAGGACCAAAGGGAGTAACTTATCAGAGATCGAAAACTAATCTAGTGCAGAAACTAGTGTGGACTCCTAAGTCTGATAAAGCCAAGGACGGAAGTATTTTCGCTGTGGCAAGAATAGGGGGTATTGAAGATTGAGTGTGGCCTCAGGGTGTTAGGAGTTGAGTCATTATCTAGTAGCGGTTCTTATGCTTCTTGGAATGTAGACTTTGGGTCTACAGAGATTCAAGGAAAGCAGAAGGCTACTTTATAGTGAAGTAATCCTAACATAGGTATTGATGCCATAAGCCGCTGCGGAAGCTGTTAGATAAGATTATCTTAGTTTTTCCGAAACACGGATTTTGATTTTTAGAGATGTAGTTCTGTTTCCTCCTTAGTAAATGAAGTTTTTTTAGTTTTAGACAGCACCGTAGGTGTGTATCTTAAACTGAATAGATAGCTTCATAGTTAGAGGAATAGATCAGAAAAATCTCTTTGTATTTAATCCTAATTCAGAAATAGATTTCATGGCAGCTGCAGCGTCTAAATGAAATTCATCTAAATCCTTCGGAGAAGCTATCCCATTTGTGACCCCTCTGATTTAGATATTCTGCCTCAGATAAATTCAGAGGTAAAAGAAGGCCGAGTTTCTGTTCACAGATTCATAGGAGATCCTTCTAACCTATGAGTGTTATCTAGAAGACAGAATAACTAAAAGAGCCACTAAGGTATTGGTGTTAGTTATTTTGACATCTATGGTTCCAAGAGCGTCTAGACGATAGAAGACTCTTCGATTTAATCAAAGGAATAAGTCACTATCGGACGAGTTCCATAGGATCCTAAAGAAGCATGGGATTATCTCCTAGTTAAATGCTCCAAGGATGACACGTCAGAATGAAGTCTCCGAGAGAAGGAATCGGACTCTGTTTGATATGGTCCGTAGTATGATGAATATTGCCAAGTGTACTACCCACCTTTGGTGGGGTTGTACCTTAAAATAGTAGCTTATATCTGAAACTATCTCTCATCTAGATCAGTGCCTCAGACCTATAGAGAGCTATGGTCTAAGCAAAAGCTGACACTATAGTGTCTCGAGATATAGGTTGTCCTGCACTTGTGCAAAAGGACAAGAGAGATGAGATGGAGATATAGTTCCAGGTATATCTGTTTGTAGGTTACCCATAGGAGGCATAAGGTGGACTATTCTATGATCTTGAGGTTTGGAAGGTAATCGTTTCTACGAATACCATCTACCTAGACCAGGATTATATTATAGACCATAAGTTTATCAGTAAGGTAGTTCTGGGTGAACTACTGGGTACTGGTAGAGAGTGCGCATCTGAAAACGTAGTGGGAGTAGATGATACAAGAAACTAGTATACCAGACACTGTAGAAACAATTCACTTTTGTACCTCCACCACCTCATCGTTGTGGGTCCATCAAAGCTCCTGAAAGATACTATGGAGAAACTTTGATAGTTAATCTAGAGTTTCAGGAGGATGATCCCTAGAGCTACGAAGAAGTAGTGGGAGCTTTTGACAGCTCTGACTGACAAAAGACCATGGAAGCAAGCTTGCATCAATGTCCCTCGGAACAGTCTTGACACTTATAGCACTATCACCCTTCGGGGTGTAGGGGGTGTATAAGAAGAGCACCCGGTTAAGACTTAAGTAGCCAGATTAGTTACCAAAGGAGAAGGGATTGACTATGTCAAAACCATCTCACTGGTAGCTATGCCTAAGTCTATAACGGATCCTCTTAAACCATCGCAGCCCATTATAGTTGGGAGATCTGGTTGATGGATGTCAAGATAGTTGTTCCCTAACGGGAATTTGGAAAGGATATATGGATGATGTAGCCCCAGACTTTGTGTCAGTAGGTCAGGAAGATATGGAATGCAAGTTGCAACGGTCCATTTATGGACTGATGCAAGCATCTATGTTGGAATATCTATTTTGATCAAGGAAATCCGCACACACGGATTTGATCAGAATGATGATAAACCAAGATGGTATAAGAAAAGTGAAATAGCTACAATGGTGTATTTAGTATTTTACATTAACGATATTCTACTGATTGAAAATGACGTAAGAATATTATTTACGGTAAAGGTTTATAGTCATCACAATTCGATGTGAAAGACCCTGGTGAGACGAGTTATGTTCTGGAAATCAAGGTAACTCGAGATTACCAGAACAAGATTCTCTTACTGTCACAGGCTACGCATGAAGATAAGATTCTAGCCAGATTCAGTTTACGAGGCTAGATATCTATTGCGCAGCAGGAATGATGGGTCGGTTTCAGTCGAACCCGGGTCCAGATCTCTGGACCGATGTGAAGGATATACTCAGGAATCCTCATTAAGTAAGGATTATGAGTTAGCTTGCACTTCACAGGTCCTGATATCGATTGGACGCACAAGGTCTGACTTTGGTGTCAGATGTGTGTTCCAGAGAATCGATTTCAGGGATTATTTTTATCTTGGGATTAGAAGCGGTAGTTGGTAGAGTGTGAAGCAAGAGTGAATCACAGACTCTACCACAGAGGCTTAGCACGTTATTGCGTGCGAGGTAGTATATCAGGTGGTAAGGCTTAGGAAGTTCTTAGAGAATTTGGGACGCGTACCAGAGGCTCAGTTATCTGTTGTTGAAGCAGAAGTGCGGTAAGCGAGGTCCAAGGAGACTAGGCACCACCGTAAGGGGAAATCCATCAAATACAAACTCCACTTGATCTGACAGTTATAGGAGGAAATGCAAGTAGCGGTACTGAGGTGGAATCTACAGACAATGTTGCCAATTCCTTTAGAGAATTCATGCAAAGGCTTTTGGGCAGCATGTAGAAGCTACAGAGCTCAACACCGTTATTCTTCGTTAGACCTAGTGGGAGATTATTAGAATTGGTGAGGTCTACAGCTCGTAAAACCTATAGTTTAGCTATGTATGGTTGATAGCATAGGAATGCATATTGGTACGAACCTTAGTACGTGTTCTGATTACAGAACAGAGAGCCATGGCTACATGGTAATCCACTTGAGTGGGAGACTCAAGGGATTGGTCCCATGTAACCTAAATACGTTCGCAGCTCTGATAAGGGTTGGTCGCTCTATCAGGATAAGCTGTTGGGATGACAGAGCGTGGGTGTCTCCACCACGGTCATTACCAGGCACAGTGTCTGTGGCCGAACGGAACCAACACGATGCATAGATCAGTGAGTAGACACCGGTGTACTAAACCGTGTTTATGCTTAGGGTAAAACGGTCCTAAACCCTGAGGAACCATGTTTGGTGGATTAACCAGTTGTGTGGTGCTTTGGCGCACCAATGTGTGAGGATCCGAATGCAGTGATCCAAAACCATGGTGTACTGGATTACCCGGCTGGCGTTGCATTAGCATGTCACTCCTGCAGGCTATCCACACCCCTAACGGAAGGTGCATTCCTTGGTCTGACCTACGTCGTATTAAACCCTGGCCAGGTGGTCATCAGTTGGACTGGTGACAGATCCAGTTGCTCGAAAGAGTAATCGGAGATACAATGTATGTGGTCAACCTGGAAGGAACCGAGTCATATGAGCACTCGAGTCTGACGGTATTCTCCACCGCTCGAGTTGCATCATGGCACCAGTGGAGGGACAGCGGGTTTACCATACTAAGCGAAGAACAGGGGTATGAGGGAGAACATAGTAAGTCCGGGGGAATTAGAGTACAGCCTGTATCGCACTCTGGGTGGCTATGCAGGTTAACTCAGACTCAGAGGATCGATGGTACACTCGAGTAGTGTGTCGATCGAGTCTGAGTTGGAAGCCATGAACCCTGGTCCCTGAAGGTTCCACCTTATCGATATTATGTACGGTTCTTATACCATCTCATCGAAACATAGAACGCAGTTAGAGGAAGCGAGAAGTCCAAGCCTACGCTCCGTGAGTGCTTCGCACTAGTGCACGGTAGATGCGTAGCTACGTGTGTGCACTAAGGGGAAACCCTAGGTTAGTGCAGAGACGCATGTAGCAATTCCTTGTCATAAGTGAACTTTGCCACATGGGTGCGATGCACCGGGACATGTTGTGAGTTGACTAGTTGACTTCACTAGGGGTACCCTACGGGAACCTAAGAGAATAGTGAAATCACTGGTGCACTTCACTTATGTGTGCCTTGCAAAGTCTCGTACACAAGGAACGACCAACTAGTGACATAAGGGTGTTTTGGTCATACCATGCGTCACTATATACTAAGGGGGCCGGCCCTTAGTATTGAGAGACTGGTCAAGGCCGGCCCTATTAGTTTCAGGAGGTTGTTGCCTCCGATGAAAGGGCCAGTCATGAGGCGCAGAAAACGGGCTGGTTTTGACCGTTTTTTGAAAACAAGGAAAAGATAGAGATAAAAGAAGAGATATATAGGGAGAGGTTTGAATCAGTCAATCCTATCCGCTAGGCTTATCCATAAGGATAAGGCCGAACCTATATAAGGCATAGGGAGAGAGGGGGGGGACGAAATAATGGAGCCAAGCAAGCCCTAGGGCCGGCCCATGCATGGGGAAACCCTAGCCGCCCCCCTCTCCTCTCTTCGCATCTCCTCTCTCGTCTCTCTCTCCCTCGCTTGCGCCATTGGATGGCGACTCGTCTTCCTCGTGTGGTGTTTCGTAGAAGGAGAAGGCTCGTCGTATGGAAGCACTCAGAGATCCATTGACGAGGTGCCGTGCATCGTGTGAGATCGGGTGAACTAGAAGGCGTCTTCCGCAACCTTTTGTTGTCCAGAATTTGCACAGAAAATCAACGTTGTTTCTGTGATTCCGGGAGCTATGGAAGTCCAAACGACCTTAAACTTATTGCAAACGTTGCGTCTCGAAGTTGCCTACCTGCAGTCGAAATTTTAGCTCAATCGGAGTTCGGAGCAGAAAGTTATGGCCGTCACACCGAAGCTATATCAAGCAGATCTGAGCCCGTCTCCATCGACAATGAAGAAATTTATCGCGGTGAAAGAGTCCGCACGCAGGTATGATCTCTAACAAGTAGATCTAACTTAGATAGAACATGCATGTATGCTAGATTGTTCTTTTGTGTTAGATCGTCGTTAGGGGTTCGCGTAGTTGCCATGCTAGAATCATTCACGCATATGTAGATTGTTTCGATGAAAATTTTGATATATAACGCACACCGCTCACGGTCCTCGGACCTATTCTTTGCTTCCGCTGCGGGCCTCTACCATGGATTTATTTCCAACAGGTGGGTGGCGCTGCTGACGGGTGGGGAGGGGTGGCACAACAACCACCATGCTTTTCAGTACTCAGCTCGGCATGGCCTGGAGTGGTGGGAGGTGGATATAACGTGGAACGTGGCGAGGTTGTTGGAGGTGCTCGGCCTCGCCACCGATGTGAAGCTGCTGTCGCAGCTTCATATGCAGAGGATGTCCGTTGCTCGTTCGACCGAGGTTAGCACCGATCGCGGCGATCGTGGCGGTTGTCGTCCACCTACATCCATCTAATGTTCTCCACCAATTCCACTCATGCCTCTCCCCCTTCCAACTCTTTTCACGCTGCTCGGGTGGCTCAAGTGGTGTTCTATAATAATTGGTCGGGCCTGTCACTTGAAATTATCATTCAAACCAAAGAGTTATGCAACAATTTTCACAAAAACAAATAAATCTTCGGCGGTATCCGTAATTGCCAAATATTAATTCGCACCCCGCCACCGGTGCCTATTCTGCCCACTCCCAATGGGATACCCTCAAATCTCCTGCAACAATCTACGATACTTCGATCTCAGGGGGACTGCTAAATCATCAAACGACCTCACTCGCTGTAATGCCCTCGACAACCAAGAAGAAACTTTTCGACCCCTCCAGACCTCCCAATTCCCCACGCTAATCTGGTACTTATCCCGTACCCAACTAGCCCCAAAGTTGGAATCAAGTAACAAGAAAAACAAAGAGGCAATGTCTTGTTGAATCTATCTGGTAGCAAAGCTTTGGATCTGTAGCATGCCTAGGCTCCGTTCTTTGATAATTTCCTCCCAAGAAATCAAATGCAAATGTACGTCTTCCGGTCTTGGAATGACCCCACAAGAAACATGGTGCGATTGTGCACAACAATGTACGTGAGCAACAGATTGTTGTTGTAGTGATGTAGTTTGGTCTTTGATCCTCATATCAAAGGCAAGTAGATGAGCAAAGAAATCATCCATAGGGATGTTGGTCATTGTAGCAAGGCTATCAGCCATCTAGAGATCGTAATAAGGTTGGATTTCGAGACGAAGAGGTGCATAATCCGCGGTCGTAATTTGGAGGGGGGGATAGTGCTCATGAAGGTCTCCCAAACGGCATGAGAGCTGTTCAGTTTCACAACCTGAGCAAGAACAGTTTCGGATTGAGAAGATAACAACCATCCGAGTAAGATTTGATCTTGCTTCTGCCATTGTAAAGAGTCAGGATTAATGGTGGGATTGGTGAAGGAGAGAGTGCTAAATAGTGCACATGGGTTAGTGGCCGCAGCACTCAGCATGTGCTGATAGGCTATGCATGTGTGCGCATGAGTCAGTCAACAAGTATTGTTAATACCAAGATTGAAAAAATCGATCACAATCTAATTTAAAGATTCGTGAATAGACTGATTAATAAATATGAAAAGAGATCATGCCATAGATGGATTCTCAAAGTTGACTATAAGAAGAGGATAATCATGATAGGTTTAAGTCGTAGCTGAATCACAACCGTCCGATATATCCAACATCAAAAAGGACATACACTCAGCTTCAAATGAACGGTTGTGACTTCAACCTATCTGATCCTCTAAAGTAATGATCTCAGAGGATCCATGCCTAAGAAGATATTTGGTTACACGGTCGTATATATTCGATGGTGACCGACAATGGTGGATACATGGCAAGCTGAAAAGTATGAGTTCGGATCTCCTCCAATCGGTCTTCCTCGGTCAACGGATCGTGTGTATCACAACCGCACGATGACAGACGACCCGAATTTAGTGTACTCCAGCTGACTGCATGCGATTGTGATGCACGCATGGCCGACCGATCGGGGCCCAGCGACCGGAGGAGATCCGAAATCGAAAAGAATGTGCTGATAAAGTATTTGAGAAGGGGGGACGCTTCGAGGACGATTTTGTTCACCCATGGGATTTGTAGCACCCCCACATAAGTCACAAGTGGCATCCGCACAAGACTCAAATCCCCAATGATACTCAAGCTTTCGATGTTGACTTGTCGGGCCAGTCCAATGGGAGCCAAGGTATGTAACGTGCACCCTGGATGAACAAATCGCAGAGAGTAGCTTTTACCCACTCAAGGAGTGAAAAAATCAGTGTTGCACATGACTTCTGTTCAGTATAATCTTTTTTTTTTTTTTTTTTTGAGAAATCCCCTATTCAGTAAAATCAAATATATATAGATACAGGTGTGAGCGCGGAAAAAGATTCGGGTCGTCCTTATTGCGGATCACACGAGATTACAAATTTTTGATCAGGAGATTGTGGGAGAGATCGTCTGGAGGGTCCCTTTGATCCGCGTCGCCACGTGGTATTCGTGCGAGAGCTCTGAAGGGGTTGCCCAGGACAGAGGTCTTTACAGGGTGAGGGTTTCTTGAGAGGCTAAGGAATATCGGCCGTTGATTTTGTCCCTTCCGTGCTTCGCGCTTTCTCGGCTAGGGAGGCTTTAGGCTTCGTTCCTCGGTCTTCATGTCTTCCTCGATCCTTGATCGACCTCGGGGTCCTTGATCGTCGGTTCGCGGCGTCGATCGTGTTTTTGGCGTCAGCTTTGGCTTTAGCTTTCGGCTTTGGCGTAGCTTTGGCGTAGCTTTGGCGTGGCTCTGGCTTTTGCTTTGCTTTGGCGCTTGCGCTTGAACGTAGACGGGTAGAGACTTGCGATGCTTTAGTTCTTCCGGACTTCGCGTCGTATCGGCTAGAACGTGCGGTGCTTTGCTCGTGACTGTCGTAGTTGCTTGGCTTTGGCACGTGCGTTGCTTTAGCGCGGGCTTTACCGGTGCGTTTGCTTTGGCTTCTTGCGTCGGCTTTGACTTTAGCTTTGACTCGATCTTCTTCTCGAACGACTGGCGTTACTTCTTCGAGGCTTCTTTATTCTTCCGGCTTCCTCGACGGTTGTGGCGTCGGTCTTGGCTTTTCGGCGGGGGTAGCACCGATGCTCGTGCGACGGTTGTAGCGTCGGCTTTTATTGATGAAGACGGCGGGTATAGCACCGATCTCCGTGTGACGGTTGTAGCGTCAACTTTTGTTGATGAAGACGGCGGGGGTAGCACCGGCTTCGGCACGACGGTTGTAGCGTCGGCTTTTGGTTGACGAAGGCGGCAGGGGTAGCACCGGCTTCAGGCTTTCTTCTCCCGGCTTTCTTCTTCGTGCAAGGAGTTGATGCCTTTGTTGAAGACGACGGGTGTTGTCGGCTTCGATCTTCTTCTCCGGCCTTTGCTTATGGCGTCTTCGGAGCTGATGAAGATCGTTGGAGCAATCGGGTGATGATGGCTCCGGGTCTTCTTCTCCAAGCTTTCTTCTTCGTGCGAGGAGTCGAAGCTTTGATCTTCGAGTGCAAGGTCTTCACGTTGATGAGGACTTGAAGGGCCAAGGATTCCCGTAGGACGTGCTTGCCGTGCCTCGTGAAGCCTTCGGTCTTCGAGCGTTGAAGCTTCTCTTGTGGAGCTCTTTCGTCTTCGGCTTTCGGACCCTTTGTGCCTTCCCCCACCCCTTCTATTTATAGGCAAAGGGGGGCGGTTGGGGGAGATATTGCTGAAATCTTTTTGTTTCATCCAATATCTCCCCCCATAACCATCAAGATATTGTTCCTTGATTCGGGGAAACAAACTCGATCCCCTCCTTTTTAGTTGGGGTGGTTACGGGCTAGATGTGACTCGATCTTTTAAAGATTGAGTTATTATTCTTGTTGCACTTTTGGATCGGATGGCGACACAACGTTATCTTGTCCGTTGGATCGAGGGATCGTCGCGGATCTACGGCTACGTAGACGTCCACGCCACCTCCCCCCGCATCGAGGCGGTTTTGATTTCTTTTTCGTTTCTTTTCTTTTTCTTTTCGTTTTCTTTTTCCTTTTTGTTTTCTTTTTCTTTATGGCCGGCCCCACCTCCCCATGGGGAGGGGGGCACAGTTTTCTAGAAGGGGGGCCGGTAGGCCCCCCTCTTTGTGTTCGAGTCACGGGTCCGGTGGGACCCGTTTGCTTCGAGTTGGACCATGGCGTGCGGGTTGAGTTTGCACGTGGGCTGAGTGTGCATGCGGGGCCGTCTGTGTGTGGGGCCCAATTTCGCATGCGGGCCGTTGTGTATGGGCCAAGTTGCGCATGTGGGCCGTTGCGTGCGGGCCCAAGTGCGCATACGGGCCGTTTGTGTGCGGGCCCAATTTTGCATGGGCGAGTCGGGTTTGACCCGAAGGCCATTGGGTGCGGGCCTATTTTTCGTGTACAAATCGGGTTCGACCCGAAGGATAATTTTGATGCCCACAAATGCCCCCTCAAGTTCGAGCGCGCCCGCGGGAAACGCGTAGCGCTAGGACTTGAGTTGCGCATCCGTGTGGGACTAGGTCTTTAAAAGGACCCCCGTTTTTGTTTCTCTTCATTATTGACAATTCCCGGCGGCTTGGAGTCGAGAGCTCTGCTAGGGTTTCTTGCTTTGCAACGATGCCGCGGAGGATGAAGATGGTGACGCCATGGGGTTCGCGGAGGAGGGAAGACCGTCGGCCCGTGGACGGCAGAGGGTCGCAAGCAAGGCGTGTTTTCTTCCTCCTCCTTCTTCTTTTTCTTCTTCTTCGCATAGTGGGCGTGGGCCGGTGCGGTGGCCGGTGGCGCGAGGCGCGAGGGCGTAGGCCGGAGGCGCGGGACGCGACGGGCGCGGCCAGGGGCTGCTGTGGCGGCCGGCGCGCGGGCTAGAGGCGCGGGATGGTGCGAGGCGCGGCCGGGGCTGCTGTGGCGGCCGGCGCACGGGAGAGCTAAAGACGGGCGCGGAGCGCGGGGCCGGGTCCGCGGGGCGCGGCGGGCGCAGCCGGGGCTGCGGGCTGGAGCGGCAGGGCGCGGGGGCCGGAGCGGCACGCTGCGCGGGGGCCGGAGGCGCGGGCGCAGGGGCAGCAGGGCACGGGGGCCGGAGCCGGTCGGTGCAACAGCGGCACGGGCGGGCGCGGGCGGGCGCATGGGCTGGAGGCGGGGTGCGGCGCGGCCGGGGCTGCGGGCGCGGAGGAGGGCGCGGGGGCCGGAGCCAGTCGGTGCAACAGCGGCACGGGCGGGGCTGCGGGGGCCGGCGGGGTGCGGCGCGGCCGGTGTTTGGTCGGGGACGACGCACCCCCCTCCCCTGCATGTTTAATAGAAGAGATAGAGAGAGGGGGTCGTGGCTTTTTGCCATGACCCCCCTCTACTTTCTTTATTCGCTCAAGGCCCCCCCCCTGCTAATTTAACAGGAGAGAAAGAGAGGGTCGCGGCTTTTTGCTGTGACCCCCCTCTCTTCTTTTTATTTGCTCAAGGCCCCCCCATTGCTAATTTAACAGGAGAGAGAAGAGAGAGTCGTGGCTTTTTTGCTGTGACCCCCCTCTATTTTTCTTTATTTGCTCAAAGGCCCCCTCTGCTAATTTAACAGGAGAGAGGAGAGAGAGTCGTGGCTTTTTTGCTGTGACCCCCCTCTATTTTTCTTTATTTGCTCAAAGGCCCCCCCCCCGCTAATTTAACAGGAGAGAGGAGAGAGAGTCGTGGCTTTTTTGCTGTGACCCCCCTCTATTTTTCTTTATTTGCTCAAAGGGCCCCCCTCCCGATTTCTTCGTTTCTGTATTCGGAATCTATCTGACCTGGGCTTTGTCTTCTTTCTTTTTCAGGTCTCGTCGTTACGAGAGCTTTCCGAGTTCCGGCTGGATCGTTGATGCGGTTTCCCACGGGAGTACGCATCTTCGCTTCCCTTTCGCGCAAGTCTCTCACCACCGTGCTTCGAGACAGGAGACCGGACTGTCGGTACTTCAGCTTTTGACGCACGAACGAGTTTGCGAGGATGGCGTGACCGACGGCTCTTGTCGAGTGTTGAAACTTGGCGAGCGCATCCTCACTGACGAAGGATCTTCCCGGCAAATTGTCCGGCCGAGCTTGGGGTTGCCGTTCCACCACACTGGCTTGGAGTCGGTTCCGGTCCCTGTTGTTGCTTTAAAGATATGCTCCCGCCGTACGCGCTAGGGTGTGGGGATTCAATCGCGTGGAGATGCCACTTATCTGGGAGGTTTTCGGGACTGGATGAAAGAGCTGTCCGGCGCGTTGGAGGCAGAGCCTGGGATGGAGCGCTTGGCGAGGTTTGTGGAGCCAGCTTGTTGGGAGTACAGTCGACCGGACGGTATGTACCGGGCTCTGTGTGAGCAGTGGTGCCCTGAGACCAATACCTTTTTGACTGGAGCTGGTGAAATCGGGATCACCCTTCGTGACGTGCACGTCATCTCTGGGTGTCCAGAAGTTCGGAGCTACTATCAGGAGGAGGTTCCTTCTCTGGAGGTTTTGACGAACCCAGACGAGTCTCCTAGCGTCTGCCTTTTGCTTTTTAAGGCGTATGCTATTATAGCGGCGCGCGAGCGGTCAGACCGGGTACTTCACTCGGATTGGGTGGACTTCTGGTTTCGAGGAGAGTATCGTCACGCTCCCCTTTCGAGTCACCCGATGTGGAGATATGCTTCGTCAAAGAGACCGGCGCCTGGTACCTTCCGGCGACCGATTGAATCTCTGAAGAAAGAGTGGTGCTCCATGGCCGGGGCGCAACGTCCCTGGGAAGTTTTGGGACTTGAAGAATGCAGCGATGACTGGCGTGCTGTTTACTGGTCAGCGGGGTTAGTACTTTTTCTCTGCCGCTTTGCTTTACCCTGGGAAGGGGATGTGGTACGCCCTGGGACCTTCCTTGCAGCTGCTCAGATGGTGACTGGAGAGTTTCTTAACCTGGCGCCGGCGATCCTCTGCTCATTGTACGGCGGGCTTAGCGGCACCTACTGGAGTTTATCGAGTGCGGGTAATGCAAGAGGGGAAGTAGGCAGAGCCAGTTCCTTTTGCCCCCTGCATTACCTCTATGGTTGGATTGGGCTTCACTTTCCGAAGGGGATCTTTGCGGCGCGTGGACCTTCGACCTCGGTGCCCTTTCTTCCTTGTGTGGGGGTGTGATGAACGCTTATTACGCATGGGAGCGTCCGAAGCCTGGTGCCCGAGAGTGTTTGCGGCGCATGGGCCCTTCTGACTTTGAATTTGTATCGGAAAATGCATTTGCGCCTTCTATGAAATCCCTGGTGTGTGATGGGGCGGAGATGTCCGAGCCTTTGTACTGGAGCATGGTGAGTTGCAGGCCGGGGTATCTTGTTTGGCGTCGTGGGGATGTAGTGGAGGTGGCACGGTACTCTCCCCACCGGTTTGCTCGCCAGCAGGGTTTTCGGCAGGAGTTGCCTGGGACTCCTTTGCGCCTGCGGTTACGTTACGCTCCACAGGAGGCGTACCGCCTTTGGGGAGCGCTTTACGATCGATTTACTGGGTGTACCTTCTCACCGGGGATTAAGTCGGGCGGTAAGGATGCTGCAACTCCTGAGTATCGCCGCTGGGTCAACGGGTCAGTGCTTCCCCTCTTGGCTAACCTTCCGCTAGACGTCCTTGCTAGCAGCGAGCGGGGTGACTTTCCTTTTGACTCTTTGGCGGGGTCTGAGGACCGCCGTCTTTGGTCCGAGGAGCGATGGTCAGAGAAATCTTGTGGTCGTCGAGAGAGTACTTCCCAGGCTTCTCTTTCTGTGCAAGAAGTTGAGATGGCTCCGTCCTCCAAGGTTCAGAGTCTTCCTGAGACTTAGGCTTCTTGGAGTGGGTGTGCTTCTCCCAAGAGGAGAAAGTTAGACCTCTTCTGTGAGGCAGCTTTGACTGGTGCTGGCGAGGCAGGGCCAGCTCGAGAGGGAGAGCCAGGGCTTTTTGCCGATGAGGTAATCCCTCCTTCTGGGGTATCTTCATCGGATGCTGCAGGTATATCTTATTTCTAGTTTCTCATGAATTTCTGTGCTTGTACTCTTACTTCGTTGGCTGAGTCGTCCAGCTCTTATTTTGGCAGGGTCTGCTGGACCGGACTGCGAGTCTGCCCCGAAGGGGGTTGGGCAGGAGTGCTCTCCCCTCAGAGCAACGTTGATTGAAGGTGGCGGGCTGGATGTTCCCTGGGATAACTTGGAGCTTTTGGGAGCGTGTGGAGCAGATTTTGCCGGCAGTGCTGTCAACCTGGATGATATTGACGTGGAGCAGTTGGGCTTTGGGGAGGAGGATGAGGTCTCTAGTGTAGGGAGAGAACAGACTCCTCCAGCTAGGTCCGGTACTCCGGCAGAGGCTACTCCCGTAGTCGTTTTGTCGGAAGGTTTGTCTGTGTCTCCTCCTTCGGCTCCGGTGGTTCCGCTGACTGTTATCACGGTGATGGTCCAGGAGGCGGTTCCTACACTTGAGTCTTCAGGATCGGAGCCCGCCTTGCCTGTGCACTCAGAGGCTGACAGGAGAAAGTGCAGTTCGTGAGACCTTCTCTCTGTGCTTCTTTTGGAGAGCTGTCGGAAGTATATCCAGACGACGCTCGCACCCTTCCAGGAAGAGGGCTTTGATGCTTTGAGCAGCTGGTGGGTTCTCGAGGGGCCTGAGTTTTGCAAGAACCTGGCGGCCTTCCAAGTAGATGGCTCTTTGTTTGAGGCACAGATGCGTGTTCTCTTGGCGGATAGTGAAGCTCATTGCTTAAAACGGGCTTCGATGGAAGATGACCTTCCCCTGATACTAGCAAAGGCCGAGGACGAGGAGCGTCGCCTGGAGGCACAGCATTCTCTTGCCACTGCGAGCCTTGTTCGGGCACGGAAGAAGCAAGAGGCTGCTCGTGCATCTTTCGAGAAAGCTGAGATGATCGAGAAGTCTTCTGGAGCAGACCTGGCGAAGCAGCGTATCGAGCTGGCGACGCATCGGGAGCGGGTAGCTTCTCGGTCTTCAGAGTTGGAGCGCATGGAGGTTACTAACGGCGAGCTGCTCCAACGTCTCAAAGAACTTAATTCGCTTTACTAGCAATGTCGCATTTCCTTTTCTTTCTTGTCATTCTTGTCGAACAGATTTGTAGTTCTGCTTTTCTTTATCTGGTGATAACTTAATATCATGCATCTATTTTTTTGACTTGTCTTCTGGAATGGCAGAGTTTGGTTGTGTTTTTTTTTTTTGTTTGGACTGAACCTTTACAGGCTACCTACGTACCCTACTGAGAGGGATCAAGTCACACGTAGTTCCCTTTTTTTTTTTTTTTTTTTTGCAAGGAATATAGCCCTGCTTTTAGGCATAGTACCTTTTGAGGTACTTGCCATTGATGGGGCCGAGTATAAGCCCTTCTGGCGTGGTGAGAAGATATGCGCCGTTGGAGTAGAGCTCTTTGACAACGTGCGGTCCATCCCACTTGGCGTCGAACTTCTTTCCTCCTCGATGCGAAAGGATGATGGGGCGTTTGACTGCGAGCACTAATTCTCCTTTTTGGAAGGATCGAGGGCGAATCCTTTTGTTGAAGGCTCGGGTCAATCTGGCTTGGTAGCATTCCAGGCGTTGCTGGGCTTCGAGGCGCTTCTCATCCAGGGCTTCCAATTCTGCTAGGCGAAGTTGAGCATTGTCGCCGTTAACGAGGCCTTCCTGGACGGCTATCCTGAGTGACGGGATCTGAAGTTCAAGTGGGAGGACAGCTTCTACTCCGTATACCAGCGAGTACAGAGTCGCCTGTGTCGGCGTGCGAAAAGAGGTGCGATATGCCCATAGCGCTTCACCCATGCGTTCATGCCAGTCTTTCTTCGATTTTGAGACGACTTTCTCCAAAAGTTTGCAGAGTGTTTTGTTGAAAGCTTCAGCTAGACCGTTGGCAGAGGCGTTGTACATGGTTGAACACCTTTGCTTGATATCGAACTTAGCGCAAAATTGGCTGACAGCGGCGTTCTTGAATTGCTTCCCGTTGTCCGTAACGATATAGCGAGGGATGCCGTACCGGAAGATGATGTCGTTCTGGATGAAGTTGATGACAGAGTGCCTGGTAACTTCTCGCAATGGTACTGCCTCAGCCCACTTGGAGAAGTGATCTGTTGCCGCCAGGATATAAAGATGCTGCTTGGATGACTTGGGCGGCGGACCAACAATATCGAGTCCCCATCCATCGAAGGGCCATGATGCGATGGTTGGATGCAAAGGTTCCGGAGGCTGACGGATGTAGTCGCCATGCAGCTGGCAAGTGTGGCATCTTTTTGCAAACTCGAGGGAGTCCTTGATCATAGTGGGCCAGTAGTACCCCATCCGCCTGATGCGAAAGTGCAGCTTTGGACCGGACTGATGTGAGTCACAGATCCCGGCATGGACTTCTTCTAGTGCTGTTTCTGCTTCTTCTTTTGCAAGACACCTTAGGAGCGCACCATCATAGCTTCGACGGTACAACTCGTTGTTGAAGTGGAAGAATTTCAGAGATCGCCGGCGAATGTCGACTTTACGCTTCGGATCTTCAGGGAGCTTCCCGTGGACAAGAAAATCTATGAATGGTTGTCTCCAGTCTAGCTCGTTGGTCACGAAAACGTGTACCGTATTGACTTGGTCCGGGATTCCCATAGGGAGGTCCTTCTCGGTGATCACCATCCTCTTACAGATAGGGATGATGAGTTGGCTTTTTTCTGGGAACGGAAGTGTAGCCGCTAAATTTGCAAGCGCATCAGCCTACTGATTAAGGTTTCTGGGAACATGCTGGATTGAAGCATCTTTGAGTGTACCAAGGAGTTTTAGAGCTCGTAGGTGTAATGGCACGAGATCTTCTTTGTTGACCTCGTATGCCCCCAATATTTGCTGAATGACGAGTTGAGAGTCGCCAAAAATTATAAGCCCTTGAAGTTTCATATCATTGGCGAGTTCGAGGCCAATGATCAGAGCTTGATATTTCGCCCTGTTGTTGGAGCATGGCTCTGATACTAGAAATGAGAAAGGAAGTACTTCGTCGTTTGGAGTGACAAAGATAACTCCGGCTCCTGCTACGTCTTGCCTGGCCGCACCGTCGAAGAACATTTTCCAAGAAGGGGCGATGTCGATGCAGAATACTTCTTCGTCTGGGAGATCTTCTGATAGTTCCCATTCTGCTGGAAGGGGGTATTCTGCTAGGAAGTCTACGAGAGCTTGACCTTTGACCGCTTTACGAGGGACAAAGGTGATGTCAAACTCAAGGAGGAGCAAAGCCCACTTGGCCAGACGTCCGGAGAGCACTGGTCTCGACATGATGTATTTGAGCGGGTCAGCTTTTGAGATGAGCCTGATGGCGTGAGCTAACATATAGTGTCGCAGCTTTTTTGTAGCGAAGATGAGCGCCAGACAGACCTTCTCAATCGAGGAGTAGTTTAGCTCTGCGCCGATGAGAGTGCGGCTCAAATAGTAGCATGCTGTTTCCTTGCCTAGCTCGTTGTCTTGAGCTAGGAGTGCCCCCAAGGACTGCTCCTGGGCGCTGATGTAAAGGACCAATGGCTTCCCTTGAACTGGTGCTGTCAGAACCGGGGGCTTAAGTAAGTAATCCCTGATGTTTTGGAGGGCTTCCTGACAAGCTTCATCCCACTTGAATGCTGCTCCTTTCTTCATGAGGCGACTGAAGGGCTTGCATTTTTCAGCTAAGTTGGCAATAAATCTTCTGATATATGCTAGATGGCCCTGGAGACCTCGGAGGTCTCGCACCGTTTTCGGGATTGGCATATTGAGGATAGCATCTATCTTGGTTTGATCTATCTCGATGCCTCGATGGCGTACGACAAAGCCGAGAAACTTTCCCGAGGAGACCCCAAATGCGTATTTAAGCGGGTTCATGCGGAGCTGGTACCTTCGAAGTCGCTTGAAGATTAGCTCGAGGTCTTGAAGATGTGTTGACTTTTGTCTTGATTTTACCACGAGGTCGTCGACGTAGAATTCTACATTCTGATAAAGGATATCGTCGAAAATTTTTTGCATGGCTCGTTAGTAAGTGGCTCCTGCATTCTTTAAGCCGAAAGGCATGACTTTGTAGCAGTAGATCCCTTTTGGCGTGCGGAATGCCGTAAGCTCTTCGTCTTTGGGCGCCATCCGGATCTGGTTGTAGCCTGAGGATCCATCCATGAAGGTTAGTGCTTCATGGCCTGTTGTCGCATCCACCATTAGTTCTGTGATTGGCAGTGGGAAGTCATCTTTGGGGCATGCATTGTTTAAGTCCCTGAAGTCCACGCATACTCTGATCTGGCCGTTCTTCTTCTTGACTGGGACCACGCTGGAAATCCATGTTGGATATTTAACTTCTCGGATAAAGCCGGCTTCAATGAGCTTGTTGACTTCACCTTCTATTTAAGGCACTAGTTTCGGCCGGTAGCGTCTTTGTCCTTGCTTGATGGCGCTAGCTCCATGTCTGACAGCAAGCTGGTGTACTGCAATCTTGGGGTCAAGTCCGGGCATTTCCTTGTAGGACCATGCGAAGACATCTCTATATTCTCGGAGTAGCTTGATGTATGCGGCCTCCTTTTCGGGAGTCAGGAGTGCACTTACGAATGTAGGCCGAGGATCCTCTTGCGTACCCAAGTTGATTTCCTTCAAATTGTCGACGGTAGATTGCCCCCCTTCTTCGAGGACTGGCGGGGCGTCGGGCAACTCGTCGTCCGAAGTAGAAGATGCATCGAGTGGAGAGTCGGAAATGGTGATATGATTAACAGAGACGAGAAAAATATCGGTGATGTCGCCAGTGTCGTAGAATGATAAGGGTGGGTGGGTGGGAATGATTTTTCTCACCTCAGTGGGTGGCTTTCCCAAACGGTCGAATACTGACCTTCGCTTTGCTTGTCTGATTGGCCCAAGTCTTTTGAATACTGATATGGGGTTTTGACTTGCCTGGTTTTTGACGCTCTTCTTTTGCTTTTGAGGTATGGTCCGACGTCGAGCTCGATATCGTCTTCTTTTGGCGCACTTTGTAGCGGGATGAATGACATTGGTGGAGCGTGCATCGGAGGCTGACGATCCCTTTTCCGCTTCATCTACCAACTTCACCTTAATGTAGTTAGAGGTGAAGGTCTTCTCTCCTGTTATCTTGATGACCATCGGGGTTTGACGGGAGCCGATGCCTCGCCGATTTGGTGGGATCTGCTCACCGCCCTGGAGTAACTGGGCTTGAGTCTTAGTCATCCCGTGTGGTATTGGAGCTGGCAGGAGCGTACTCATATGTGCAGCACTGTCTTTGTCGTAGCCAGCTTTGAACAGGAGCTTGGCGGCATTTTGCCCCTAACTTCCTTTTGGCTTGAATGTGAGTTGGCTGGATTCGAGGGGATTGATGGGTTTTGGCGAATTTGGAGCTTGCCCCAGGCTGGGTAATGGCAGTGTCATCTCTTGCAGAGTGATGACATTAGCTTCCGATAGCGGCTGGACCATCCCTTTTGGCGAGGCAAAAGGTGGTGGTTTATATTTGCGAAGCCACTGAGGCGTGAGGTGTAAGACTGTCGTAGCTTTGACAGGTAATGGAGTATGCTTCATGGATCTTGGCTTGGAGCTGATGCGCATTCTTCGTCTTGGCGCTAGCACTTCTTTGACTTCGTGTATCGCCTTAGATGGTGGTACTGGATTTGGAGTTGGCAGAGCTTCGTCCTGCTCCATCCTTTTAGCTTTCTGAGTTCGAGGAGTTTTAGCTGGAAGGACTTCTGCAACAAGGTCCTTTGCTTGGTAAAATTTGGCATCGGCGAGGTGCGCTTCAGCCTCATTGAATGGCTTGTCGTCTGCAACAATGCACTTTTCCAGACCTTCCTCGTAGTACTTGAGGCATTGGTGCCAGGTAGACACTACGACACCGTTTTCGTATAGCCACGGTCTTCCCAGCAAAAGGTGATATGATGTTTGACAGTCAATGACGTGGAAAAGAACCGTCGTGTCAAGCTGACTGATAGAGAGTTTTAGACGAATGATCCCTATGGTGGACTGTCCTTCTTGGTTGAACCCTTGAATGACCAGCTGGCTTTGCGAGAGCTGGTCGGTGGTGATGCCGAGCTGGTGCATTGTTTGGATAGGCATGATGTTGACGGCGGAGCCGCAGTCCAACAGGATTCGATTTACCGGCTTCTCGTTGATGTATCCCGAGACATAGACAGGTCGATTGTGCAGTCGTGCTCCGAGCTGCAGATCTTCGTCCGAGAAAGTTATTGTTGCGTTACATGAGACAATAGTTTTGTCCTTCTCGGCGTTTTTCTTCTTTCTTTTGTAACTGTCTGGGTCTGTCAAAGCCTCGGCCATTGCTAGGCGAGATTTCTCTGGGAGGTGTAGTGCTTCTATGAGTGGCAAGTGCAGGATTGCCTCGTCGTAAGCAGCAGTACTGTCCTTATCGGAATCATCCTCCTTGTTGTCGGTGTTGCTTTCTTTGGAAGGCTTGATCCTATCTTCTTCTTCTGGCGCCACGTGAATCTCCACCATGCAACAGGAGGCTTCGTGCTGCTGATTAGCTGGGAGGAAGTAATCGGGGAAGAACTCTTGCAACATTATCGGTTCTGGAGGGTTTTGCAGGAGGAGATCATCAGGATCTGCTGGCGGTACTTTGAATCCCCTCCTTCCTGGCGCTTTGCTTTTCTTTTTGTAAGTTCTTCGTTCCGGAAGCTTTCTTGTTACTCGATCGAGCTTGCGACTTCTTGGCATCCATGGCCTTCGTCTGCGAGGCAACATGACCCAGGCATCTTCATCAGTGGATTCTTCGTTACCAAGGTGAAGGTCTGGAATGGCAGCTGTAGGTTCTTCATGGGTCGGGGAGACCTGCTCCTCTGGGGACCTTGGTGGTTCGCCTTCTAAATCCTAACCGGTGGGCTTGATTTCTTCTATTGAGATAGGCGGAGGTTTGGAATAGAGGACGTAGTAGTCGAATTTACCTGAGGGCTGGCCTAACAGACCGACCTCCGGGTCTCCTTGCTCGTACCTTGTCTGGAGATTTGTGGGTTCTCCATGATTCGGGGAGCCTTGCTCCTTTGGGGACCCTGGTGGTTCGCCTTCTGACTCCCAGCCGGTGGGCTTGATTTCTTCTATTGAGACAGGCGAAGGTCTGGAATAGAGGACATAGTAGTCGAATTTACCTGAGGGTTGGCCTAACAGACCAACCTCCGGGTCTCCTTGCTCATACCTTGTCTGGAGATTCCGTTGGGACATAGCTTTTTATGAGAGAGACGTCGATGTAGGCGAAGGTTGCCCCCAGGGCAGTGACGTTTCTTCCTCAGTGAGCTTAGGAGCGTACTGCTGTCGTCTTGAGACTTTCCGTCGTGGAGCTAACTTTGCAATTGGTCTTTGGCGATTGATGCGCAACTTGGGCCTTCCCTGGTGGGTGGCAACGAATATTGGTTGAAACGAACCGAAGGTGATGGACGTCATGTTTGCTGTTGCAACGTAGCTGGAGTCGATCTCGATTTTTCCTTGCTTTGCGAGTGCCATGATCGTTTCTTTGAAGACGAAACACTTCTCAATAGGATGGCTAACCAGCCGATGGTATTTGCAGAAGAGCGGATCGTTGACCCGATGCATCTATTCGGGCCTTTTTGAAGGAGGAAGCTCGATCATCTTTTCTTGTAGCAGTTGATCGAACATGGAGGAGACTTCCGAGTCTGGAAAGGGATACTCTTTGGCCTCAAGTTCTTCCAGAGTCATCTTCGACTGTCTTTGAGATGGAGGCGGTGGTATGGCAGCTCCCTTTTCTTGATCCGGCTTACCGCTGATTTTGAGTGGCTTGGAGGCCGAGGCGATGTCGTTGACGTTAACTTGCTTTGATTTGGGTGCCGGCGGTTTGTCTTTCTTTTCCACCTTCAGGAAGTCTTTGGTCTTTGAGTCCCCGCGATTTGCTAAGCTGAGCTCCATGTCGTGGGCTCGAGTCGCGAGTTCTTCGAAGGACCGAGGCTTGATCCCCTTGAGGATGTAGAGTAAGCCCCAGTGCATGCCTTGGGTGCACATCTCAATAGCCGAGTCTTCCGACAAACGGTCTCGTGAATTCAAGGCGAGATTCCTCCATCGATCGATGTAGTCGATGACTGACTCGTCCTTCCTTTGCTTGACGGCAGTAAGCTCGGTCATGCTAACGATGCGTCGAGTGCTGTAGAAGCGGTTGAGGAATTCTCTTTCCATCTGATCCCAGCTGTCAATGGATCCTGGAGGAAGGTCAACATACCAGTCAAAAGCATTACCTTTGAGGGTGCGAACGAACTGCTTCACCATCTCATCGCCGTATGTGCCGGCGTTATTGCAAGTCTCGACGAAGTGGGCAATGTGTTGCCTTGGGTTCCCCTTTCCGTCGAAGTGTTGGAACTTTGGTGGCTGGAACCCGGTAGGGAAGCGCAGCTGCTGGATCCTTGTAGTGTAAGGCTTCGAATATGCCGCCGTAATCGGAGGTAGGCTGCCGCCGTGGGAACGCATCATGTCAGCCACTAGTGCTTGTATTTGCTGAGCATTCATCGTTGCTGCCACTGAAGGTTGCGCGGCTACCGAGATCGGTACGGGAGCCGAGGAAAGTGCAGGAGTAGTTGATAGTATTGCCGGGCTAACTTCTGCAAGAGCAGGAGTTGGAGACGGGGCTGGAGCAGCTACTGGAGAAGCAGGAGGTTGACCGAATGTTGCGACATCCCTGGCACTCAGCCTTTGAAGCAAGGTGTTGATGTGACGATCTTTCTCCTCCATTAGTAGGGTGAGCTGAGCCATGTGTTCACCCATTTGCATGACTTGGAGCTGGAGAGCGGACGGAGGATGATGTCGCAGGACGTCTCGATGTTGCATGCCCGCACCCTCACCATCGTCGTCAGAGACGTAGTTACGCTGACTTGTTTCTGCTTGATGACGGATGTTTGCCCCCGGCAAGGGAGGTGCAAAGTCCGCCGGAGAACCCGAACGGGTTCGGGGTTGGGGCTGGTCCTCCCCAAATTTCTGGACAGATGTTCCAGGATTGAGGCTAGTTTCTTCATGCACCAAGGCCTCATTGGCGCCTTGGCGGGCATCTTCGGCAGCAGTTTCTGGCGTGAAGAAGTCCGCAAGAGTTTGAGTACGCCGAGTGTAGATGCGTACTACCGGGGGAATGACATCCTCCGGATTTTCTGGATCACCGTGTTGGAGTAGTGGAGACTCAGCGATAGGTGAGAGGCTTGTTGGAGCAAACGTATCATCATTCGTTCCGACCATGGCGAACTTGAAGCAACTTCTTCAAACGTACGGATGAAAGGAGAGGATGTCCCACCGGGCGTGCCAGAAATCTGTGAGCGCGGAAAAAGATTCGGGTCGTCTTTATTGCGGATCACACGAGATTACAAATTTTTGATCAGGAGATTGTGGGAGAGATCCTCTGGAGGGTCCCTTTGATCCGCGTCTCCACGTGGTATTCATGCGAGAGCTCTGAAGGGGTTGCCCAGGACAGAGGTCTTTACAGGGTGAGGGTTTCTTGAGAGGCTAAGGAATATCGGCCGTTGATTTTGTCCCTTCCGTGCTTCGTGCTTTCTCGGCTAGGGAGGCTTTAGGTTTCGTTCCTCGATCTTCGTGTCTTCCTCGATCCTTGCTCGACCTCGGGGTCCTTGATCGTCGGTTCGCGGCGTCGATCGTGTTTTTGGCGTCAGCTTTGGCTTTAGCTTTCGGCTTTGGCGTAGCTTTGGCGTGGCTCTGGCTTTTGCTTTACTTTGGCGCTTGCGCTTGAACGTAGATGGGTAGAGACTTGCGATGCTTTAGTTCTTCCGGACTTCGCGTCGTATCGGCTAGAACGTGCGGTGCTTTGCTCGTGACCGTCGTAGTTGCTTGGCTTTTGCACGTGCGTTGCTTTAGCGCGGGCTTTACCGGTGCATTTGCTTTGGCTTCTTGCGTCGGCTTTGACTTTAGCTTCGACTCGATCTTCTTCTCGAACGACTGGCGTTACTTCTTCGAGGCTTCTTTATTCTTTTGGCTTCCTCGACGGTTGTGGCGTTGGTCTTGGCTTTTCGGTGGGGGTAGCACCGATGCTCGTGCGACGGCTGTAGCGTCGGCTTTTGTTGATGAAGACGGCGGGTATAGCACCGATCTCCGTGTGACGGTTGTAGCGTCGACTTTTGTTGATGAAGACGGTGGGGGTAGCACCGGCTTCGGCACGATGGTTGTAGCATCGGCTTTTGGTTGACGAAGGCGGCAGGGGTAGCACCGGCTTCAGGCTTTCTTCTCCCGGCTTTCTTCTTCGTGCAAGGAGTTGATGCCTTTGTTGAAGACGACGGGTGTTGTCGGCTTCGATCTTCTTCTCCGGCCTTTGCTTATGGCGTCTTCGGAGCTGATGAAGATCGTTGGAGCAATCGGGTGATGACGGCTCCGGGTCTTCTTCTCCAAGCTTTCTTCTTCGTGCGAGGAGTCGAAGCTTTGATCTTCGAGTGCAAGGTCTTCACGTTGATGAGGACTTGAAGGGCCAAGGATTCCCGTAGGACGTGCTTGCCGTGCCTCTTGAAGCCTTCGGTCTTCGAGCGTTGAAGCTTCTCTTGTGGAGCTCTTTCGTCTTCGGCTTTCGGACCCTTTGTGCCTTCCCCCACCCCTTCTATTTATAGGCAAAGGGGGGCGGTTGGGGGAGATATTGCTGAAATCTTTTTGTTTCATCCAATATCTCCCCCCATAACCATCAAGATATTGTTCCTTGATTCGGGAAAACAAACTCGATCCCCTCCTTTTTAGTTGGGGTGGTTACGGGCTAGATGTGACTCGATCTTTTAAAGATTGAGTTGTTATTCTTGTTGCACTTTTGGATCGGATGGCGACACAACGTCATCTTGTCCGTTGGATCGAGGGATCGTCGCGGATCTACGGCTACGTAGACGTCCACGCCACCTCCCCCCGCATCGAGGCGGTTTTGATTTCTTTTTCGTTTCTTTTCTTTTTCTTTTCTTTTTCTTTTTCCTTTTTGTTTTCTTTTTCTTTATGGCCGGCCCCACCTCCCCATGGGGAGGGGGGCACGGTTTTCTAGAAGGGGGGCCGGTGGGCCCCCCTCTTTGTGTTCGAGTCACGGGTCCGGTGGGACCCGTTTGCTTCGAGTTGGACCATGGCGTGCGGGTTGAGTTTGCACGTGGGCTGAGTGTGCATGCGGGCCGTCTGTGTGCGGGGCCCAATTTCGCATGCGGGCCGTTGTGTATGGGCCAAGTTGCGCATGTGGGCTGTTGCGTGCGGGTCCAAGTGCGCATACGGGCCGTTTGTGTGCGGGCCCAATTTTGCATGGGCGAATCGGGTTTGACCCGAAGGCCGTTGGGTGCGGGCCTATTTTTCGTGTACAAATCGGGTTCGACCCGAAGGCTAATTTTGATGCCCACAACAGGGAGAGAGAGAGAGAGAGAGAGAGAGAGAGAGAGAGAGAGAGAGAGAGAGAGATGGCTTTGGGTGTGGAACCCAACCTCCAACCCAGGGCTGGTGGCAACGCGGAGAAGAAGATCCCGTGGCCGGAGGTGGAGGTGAAGAAGCCGGGGAGGAGGGTGCAGTGGGGGAGGAAGTGGAGCTTGCTGGACGTGCAGAAGGCGGGGACGATCCTGTCGATGCACGCTCTCTGCCTGTTCGCGCCCTTCACCTTCCGATGGGAGGCGCTGTGGACGGCCGTAGCACTGTACGTGATCACGGGGCTACTGGGGATCACCCTCTCCTACCACCGGAACCTCACCCACCGGAGCTTCACGCTCCCAAAGTGGCTCGAATACTCCTTCGCCTACTGCGGCGTCCTCGCCCTCCAGGTTCATCATCCCTTCTCCATTCTTTGTAATTTTTTTCTAGTTCCGACTATTACTACTAAATGGTAATTTCTCGATCTTTCTATCTGTCCGGCAGACTGACCCGATGGACTGGGTGAGCGCGCACCGGTACCACCACCAATATTCCGATTCCGACCGGGATCCCCATAGCCCCAACGAGGGCTTCTGGTTCAGCCACATCGACTGGGTCTTCGACAAAGCTTATTTGGTCCATAAGGTTAGTCTAAGATGGGGATTTTTAGGCATCACCGCCTCCTTCACGTCTTTCCATTTTTGAAAAAAAAAAAACAATTAATCCTTGTAGATATTTTCTTTACCTTTGCTCTTGGACTACTCGTGGGGGTCGACGTACGTCGTCGTTCCCAACGGTCAATGGCCAATAAAATAGATGCAAATCTTGCAAGGGTTCCTTTGTAAGAAAATGAGATATGTGAGGGTGGTAGAGAATTTTGTATATGCAGGGCCCAGGGGGGTTACTGTAAAATCGAACTTTGTTAGGGTTCCTTGCTTGATGCTTTGCTGGTGGGTGCAGTGCGGGAGGACCAGCAACGTTGCGGACCTCACGAAGCAGCCCTTCTATCGCTTCATCCGACGCACGTACGTGGCCCACCCGATCGCCCTCGCGCTCCTCCTCTACAAGGCCGGAGGGTTCTGTTGGGTGTGTGTTTTAAAACCACACAAAAGCCTTGGGTTTTAGTCCCATATCGGTAAGGGGAGAAATCCCTTACCACCATATAAAGGATTGCCCACTTCCCCCCACTAGTCATCACACTAGAGGAAGGGCTCCACTAGCCCACACACGCGCGCGCGTGTGTGTGCCGTGCCGAGCCGAGCCGGGCCGGGCCGGGCTTGGGCTTGGGCATGGGCTGGGCGGCGCGTGTGTGTGCGCCCACGGACCCGGACACGATAGCACCTCCGAAATGGGCTGGTCCGCACCTGCCCTATTTTTGTTTTTTGCTTTTAAGTCCTCCACTATTTATTATTTACCATTTGGGACACTAGCCGTTACGCGAGAAGCGCTGCATGCTAGCCGTTACGTACAGGCTCGCTGCGAGCTGTAACGTGCGAGGTTAATGGGCTTAATCGCAGCCCATTAACCGCTCCCCTCTTTCAGCCTCCCATTAACAGCCCGAGGCCTATATAAGGCCCGGTGCAGCTATGGGATTTATACACTCCGAAAATCGGAATTCCTCCCTGCTTGCTGCCTCTCTCTCTCTCCCATTCTCTCGTGCCGTGTTGCTGTGGTGCTGCCCCTTTGCTCCGAAGAGACTTCCTCTCTCGGACCAAAGCCTTGTTGCGGTGCCACCTCCCGGCCTCGAGAAGATCGTCATCGAGTCGCTGGGTTCCTGAAAGTCTACGAGGTTCGCAAAGCCTTCTTGGAGTCGTGCCGACGAGAAGGAGGTCGCCTGACCGGGGTTGCCGTATCTCCGAGAACAATTGCCACGAGACCCGCACGAGGGGGGCAATAAGATTCTTGGGACAGTGCCTAGCACGCTTCGACCACAGGCCAGAGTTTCTAACTCTTATTCTGTCCTAATATTAGATCTAAAATAATTGACTAGCATCTAATAGAGAAATCTAAATAATTAGATTATTTTAGATAGATTATTTCTCCCTTTTAGAAAAGTTCGGCAAGGTGAATGACGGTTCCATAGAACCCGCTCTGCCTTGGCAAACAATTTCTAAAAGAGATTTGTGACTTGTCCTTGTTTGTGAAAATAATATTTGCTAATAAATTTTAATACTAATTTGCTTAAATCCTAAATTTGCTAGTTTAGAACGATTAGATTTCCAACAATCCAAGAATCTTATTGTAATTTAATCGTTCATAAGTTATTTTCTTTGCAACGTGCTCACTAAGTTAGCCTACGTGATCATCTATTAGTCTTTATTTCGTGCTACCTATTAGTTGCTACTAATTACAAAACTATTTTCTACAAAAGTAAATTAGAAGCATAGATTATAGAAAAGACTAAAAGTCGTCATTGAAATATTCCACTGCCTACGGTGTCAAGAAAGGCTTGTCAAACCGGCATTAAATTGCCCAAGGTAGCTTGGTATTTGAGCGAGCCTAGTGCTCCACCTCCTACCTGGAGCCCATCTGGCCGTTAGGATTTGGAAGTTTCATTTGGACTTCTAAAAGTCGAATCTATCTAGGTGTACTTTAAAATTGACAAAACTTGTTTTTCAATCCACAGATTTCAACTCCTAATTTTGGTCCGAAATGGCCTCACCAAACCGTGAAACCCTTAGTGCTAAACCCGAGAAGTTTGACGGGTCTAACTTCAAGAGGTGGCAAAACCAGATGCGATTCTGGCTAACCACACTTGGGTTACTGTCAGCCATAGGTGAAACCGCACCAGGAGTATCCAACGGGTCTAGCCAAACTCGTCGCACCCGAGCCTCCACTTCACAACCTGAACCTGAATCCACTTCTGGCATTCCCACTAGGACCCCAGAAGAAATCAACTACCATGGCCTTCATAGGATCCTAGGGGCCTTATCTGATAGATTATACGATATCTATTATACCATTCAAAACCCTAAGGACCTATGGGATACCCTAGAGCGTAAGTATGGCCTAGATGATGCTGGAGTAAAACGCTTCAAAGCGTCTGACTTCAACAGCTTCAAAATGGTTGACTCCAAACCCATGAATGATCAGATTCATGAGTTTGAGAACCTAGTCCAACACCTGAAGACGAATGGTTCCACTCTTGATGAAACCTTCCAAATAGCCTGCCTTATAGATAAACTACCTACTTCTTGGTCTGAATTCTCTAAGCACCTAAGTCATACCCAAGGTGACCTAACCCTAACTCAAGTTCTAAACTCTATTAGAATTGAGGAGCAACATAGGCTCAGGGAAAAGGGATCCTCTGAATACAAACCCAAGGTCAACAACATAGAGGGTCAACCGTCTAAACCATTCCAAAAACCTAGACACAAGTTCCAGAAGAAACCCTTCCACCCTAAGCCTAAGCCATATACCAAGAAGCCCTACCATAGCAACCATAACCCAAACCATCCCAAGGACCAAAAGAAGGAAGGAGTGCGTTGCTGCTACGTCTGCGGTCGGACCAATCACATGGCCAACCAATGCTTCTACAAGAAGACAGCACCACCTCCAAATCCAAGAAGAAATGGTCCAACGCCACCCGGCTCCCAAGTCAACATGGTGACCTCTGGAGCTGGCTCTTCTGGGACCGCTTTCAGGTCTGTTCTCTTCACCCCTGAAGTTAACATGACCTTTCAAGCATTTGATTGGTGGATTGACACAGGAGCTAACATTCATGTTTGCTCTGATCAATCTTTGTTTTCCACCTATCAGGTCTCAGGTGGAGGAGCTGTAAGCATGGGGAACAATGCTGAGGCTCGTGTGCTAGGGATAGGACGAATCGACCTGAAGCTGACGTCGGAGAAGACCCTGACCCTGCGCGGAGTCCACCACGTTCCAGAGATTAGGAGGAATTTAATTAGTGGGTCCTTATTAGTCCAACAGGGCTATAAGCTTGTATTTGAGTCCAATAAGGTTGTAATAACTAAAGGAATGAATTTTATTGGAAAAGGATTTCTTTGTGATGGTTTGTTTAAATTGAATGTATTCAATCCTTCTTCTACTATTTTAAATGTTGAGTCTTCGGTCACTTGGCACCAAAGACTAGGTCATGTAAATTATAATTCAATTAAGAAACTCATGACCTTAAATATCATTCCCAAATCCGATACTAGGAATCTCGACAAGTGCGAGATATGCGTAGAAGCCAAACAACCTAAGAAATCTTTTAAAACTATCGATCGAGACTCCCATATACTTGAATTAATTCACAGCGATGTCTGTGATTCTGGGAGAACCTCGAGAGGTGGCAATAGATATTTTGTAACGTTCATAGATGACGCTTCAAAATATTGCCACCTATACCTTATTAAAACTAAGGATGAAGTTCTCAGTAAATTTAAAATTTACAGAGCTCTGGTTGAGAACCAATTAGACGAAACCATTAAGATCCTTAGGTCAGACCGAGGAGGGGAGTACACCTCAAATGAGTTAAGTGAGTACTGTGATGACTATGGAATACTCCATGAAGTCACAGCTCCTTACACTCCCCAATCCAACGGTGTAGCGGAGAGGAAAAACAGAACCCTAATGAACATGGTCAATTCCATGTTATTAAGCTCTGGAGCGCCAGAGAACTTGTGGGGGGAAGCCCTAATGACGGCTTGTTTTATCCTTAACCGCATTCCGTTCAAACATAATGACTTGACCCCATACGAAGTATGGAAACACAGGAAACCTAACTTAGAATACCTAAAAGTGTGGGGGTGCCTAGCTAAGGTAAAAATCCCCGATAACAAAAGGAAGAAGATAGGACCTAAGACTGTAGATGCCATCTTTATTGGCTACGCTTCAGACAGTAACGCTAATCGTTTTTTAGTGTTTAACTCTGAAATAAGCGAAATAGCCAATAACACCATAATCGAAGCAAGAGATGCCTCATACTTCGAAAACATCTTTCCGTATAAGACTAGGATCAACACTAGGATTAATACCAATAACCAGGCCTCCAGTTCTAATCAGGTGACTCAGATCGAACCTGAAGTCCAATTAGAACCTGAAGTCCAGACTGAACCGGTAACCCAAACCGAACCTAGGAGGAGTAAACGTGCCCGTGTAGAGAAAGTCTTTGATGACTTCTATGCACTTATGGTGGAGAACTCTCCCTCCACCTATACAGATGCAATGAAGTCCATAGACTCACCTTTTTGGAAAGAAGCCATAGATAACGAGATCCAATCCATACTTCAAAACCATACCTGGGAACTCACCAATTTACCTCCTGGTTGTAAAACCATAGGATGTAAATGGGTGTTTAAGAAAAAGCTTAGACCCGACGGTACCATAGATAAATTTAAGGCACGACTTGTAGCCAAGGGCTTTACTCAAAAACCAGGGATAGACTACTTTGATGTCTACTCACCTGTTGCTAGGATAACCACGATTAGGATCCTCATCGCCTTAGCTTCAATATATAAGCTAGTCATACATCAAATGGATGTAAAGACTGCTTTCTTGAATGGCGACCTTAATGAGGAAATATACATGGACCAACCCGAGGGATTTACTGCACCTGGACAAGAGGGAAAGGTGTGTAAGTTAATTCGATCCCTCTATGGACTTAAACAAGCCCCAAAACAATGGCACATGAAATTCGATGAAGTTATCTTATCCTATGGATTTGATATCAATTCAACGGATGAATGTGTATACCATAAAGTAGATGGTAATAATATTGTCATTTTATGTTTGTATGTTGACGATATTCTGATATTCGGTTCAAACATACAAATCATAAATGATATCAAACAGTTTTTGTCCCAAAACTTTGACATGAAAGATTTAGGACAAGCCGACGTTATTTTAAACACTAAGATCATTAGGAAGAACAATGGTTTAGTGTTATCCCAATCCCACTATGTTGAGAAAATCCTTAGGAAATTTTACGACCCCGATTGCCAACCGGTATCCACACCATATGATCCAAATATCCATCTAACAAAGAATACTGGACTTCCTAGACTACAGAGCGAGTATGCTCAAATCATAGGATCGCTAGGTTTTCTAGCAAACTATACTCGACCCGATATCGCTTACGCGGTAAATAGACTTAGTCGTTATACGTCTAACCCAAATTTGTCCCATTGGAATGCGTTAGAAAGAATTTTTAGATATCTTAAGGGAACCATATCATACGGTCTCCACTATAGTGGATATCCAGCTGTATTAGAGGGATACTCTGATGCTAACTGGATTAGTGACTCAATAGATATTAAGTCCACAACCGGATATGTATTCCTACTAGGAGGTGGAGCCATATCTTGGAAATCCACCAAACAAACTGTTATAGCTAGGAGTACTATGGAATCAGAAATGATAGCGCTAGATACCACTAGCACAGAAGCAGAATGGCTTCGAGATCTCCTATATGAGATCCCATTGATAGAAAAGCCTTTACCGGCTATATCTATCCATTGTGATTGTCGATCAGCTATTGATAAATGTAATCAAGAAAACGCTGATGTAAAAATAAATCGACATCTGAAAGTGAGACATAGATCTCTCAAATATAAGATGAAAAATCAAATAATTGCCCTAGATTTCGTTAGATCCGAAAAGAATTTGGCGGATCATCTAACTAAGGGCCTTTCTAGGACAGTGGTCTTAGAATCGTCGAGGGGGATGGGATTAAGCCCATAAGAAAAATCACCGCAGTGGGAACCCAACCTCACGGAGGTTCAATGGGTAGAAACAAACTGTAGTAGTGATTAAAAATGAGGAGCACTGAATAATGCTCCCGTCCCTATGACGTCAGTGCTTATTAAAAGCAAGGGGTAGGATGAGTGTAAAACTCTTAATAAGTCCAAGACCCATGAGGCGGGGTGTCGCCTTGCTCACACCCCTATTAGGACTTACCTATATGTATGTCGTTGTGAGGCCGCAACTCTGGGACCAGGGCTGCTCCCTAGAAACATACAAGAAAAGATATCTGCGCAAGGCCATTAATAGCGCAACCCGCTTAGAACCATCGAAAACTGTACTACGTGTACTACTTGTAGAAACCCGATAAATGAGACTGGTTCAAGGCGTAGTCCACCAAGTCCTCACGGATGTATACAACTGTACTAAGTGGAGGTTCAAACCGGAAGGTACCTACACCTACTGCGTAGTATAAGGAATCCAGCAAAGTCTTTTTACTTTATATTTTAAATTTTTTACTTATTTAATATTTAGTGGTTTTAAACACATGTGGGGGATTGTTGGGTGTGTGTTTTAAAACCACACAAAAGCCTTGGGTTTTAGTCCCATATCGGTAAGGGGAGAAATCCCTTACCACCATATAAAGGATTGCCCACTTCCCCCCACTAGTCATCACACTAGAGGAAGGGCTCCACTAGCCCACACACGCGCGCGCGTGTGTGTGCCGTGCCGAGCCGAGCCGGGCCGGGCCGGGCTTGGGCTTGGGCATGGGCTGGGCGGCGCGTGTGTGTGCGCCCACGGACCCGGACACGATAGCACCTCCGAAATGGGCTGGTCCGCACCTGCCCTATTTTTGTTTTTTGCTTTTAAGTCCTCCACTATTTATTATTTACCATTTGGGACACTAGCCGTTACGCGAGAAGCGCTGCATGCTAGCCGTTACGTACAGGCTCGCTGCGAGCTGTAACGTGCGAGGTTAATGGGCTTAATCGCAGCCCATTAACCGCTCCCCTCTTTCAGCCTCCCATTAACAGCCCGAGGCCTATATAAGGCCCGGTGCAGCTATGGGATTTATACACTCCGAAAATCGGAATTCCTCCCTGCTTGCTGCCTCTCTCTCTCTCCCATTCTCTCGTGCCGTGTTGCTGTGGTGCTGCCCCTTTGCTCCGAAGAGACTTCCTCTCTCGGACCAAAGCCTTGTTGCGGTGCTACCTCCCGGCCTCGAGAAGATCGTCATCGAGTCGCTGGGTTCCTGAAAGTCTACGAGGTTCGCAAAGCCTTCTTGGAGTCGTGCCGACGAGAAGGAGGTCGCCTGACCGGGGTTGCCGTATCTCCGAGAACAATTGCCACGAGACCCGCACGAGGGGGGCAATAAGATTCTTGGGACAGTGCCTAGCACGCTTCGACCACAGGCCAGAGTTTCTAACTCTTATTCTGTCCTAATATTAGATCTAAAATAATTGACTAGCATCTAATAGAGAAATCTAAATAATTAGATTATTTTAGATAGATTATTTCTCCCTTTTAGAAAAGTTCGGCAAGGTGAATGACGGTTCCATAGAACCCGCTCTGCCTTGGCAAACAATTTCTAAAAGAGATTTGTGACTTGTCCTTGTTTGTGAAAATAATATTTGCTAATAAATTTTAATACTAATTTGCTTAAATCCTAAATTTGCTAGTTTAGAACGATTAGATTTCCAACAGGTTCCCCTTCCTCGTTTGGGGCGTGGTAAGAGAAACCGGAGTACCACATCACATGGTTCATCAGTTAATCAGCATCTGTTCCACTGGATGCAGGGGGTGAGGACCGTCTGGGTGTACCACATCACATGGTTCGTGAACTCGGCCTGCCACATCTGGGGCCGCCGGCCTTGGAACACCGGCGATCTATCGACGAACAACTGGTACGGATGGCCGATGACCTCCAGTCTCAAGTTTATGTCCTGGGATTCCCACGTTGTGTATTTGAAAACACGTGGGGTTTTTGAAAAATGATATTCGAGTGGTCGGTGCGATGGACGTACGATGCTCCCCACGTCGGAAATAGCAGTGCTCGGTGCGATGGACGATGCTCCCCACGTCGGAATTATGTCCTTTTTTATTCAAATAGCAGTGCTCAATGGAATTCTACCAGATGGGTTTACCGACAGGCTTATGTGGCCGTGATCACAGCCGTCTGTAATTATTGTCAGTTGTTGTGGGGCCGGCTGACTGGTTTACAGACGGGTTTATGGACAGATTTATAAAGCGGTGATAACAGCCCTATATATGTAATCATTTTAGGATTTTTTATAAATCGACACCTTTAATCTTCTCCAGTTACATATAAACCCCTATAAGTTAATATTTACATGTAAACCCCTTACATCATCCAATATTTATATATCGACCCCTACAGTTAGTTGGTATCCAAAACAAAAGAATATTTTTTAAATATTAATTATTTAAATTTACATATCTTTAATTGACACAGATTTAAACCAAAATAAACACAGACATAATCCCAATCTAACTTGGATCTAATCCGAAGAATTCTCATATTGGAGGGGTATTTACAGAGTTTAGGTAAAAATATTACGGATGATATCAAAAATATTCTCTCATTTTGGATGTCAGCTAACTACAGTGATCAATATATAATATTTAAATAAGTTGAGGGATTTATATATAAATAACACTTTATAGGGGTTTATATGTAAATAGAGAATTTATAGGGGTTGATTTGTAAAAAACCAATTATTCTCAACTATCATTCACTAGTGGGCCTGTGTGCAACCTGACGGCTGTGATCAAACGTGCTAATTCCTTGTGTAATTTTGGAGATGATTTGATTTGAACTGGATATGACACAGGTGGGTGGCACTGCTGGCGTTTGGGGAGGGGTGGCACAACAACCACCATGCTTTTCAGTACTCAGCTCGGCATGGCCTGGAGTGGTGGGAGGTGGATATAACGTGGAACGTGGTGAGGTTGTTGGAGGTGCTCGGCCTCGCCATCGATGTGAAGCTGCCGTCGCAGCTTCATATGCAGAGGATGTCCCTTGCTCGTTCGACCGAGGTTAGCATTGATGGCGACGATCGTGGTGGTGGTCGTCCACCTACATCCATCTAATGTTCTCCACAAATTCCACTCATGGCTCTCCCTCTTCCAACTCTTTTCATGCTACTCGGGTGGTGTTATGTAATAATTGGTCGGGCTTGTCTGCTGTTGGCGTGATTGGTAACATTGAGTCTGCGACTAGTACTATTATCGCAAATTTCAAGAGTTCACTCACCTACTCAAAGGCGCACTCCTTCATAGTGAGTGATACATTTGGGCTCTTAGCTTGGGTGACGTAATCCTCGTGGACTCTGTCCTTAGAGAAGAGTCTCTGCATCCTTGATCATTGATTTAGATGATTTCTATTGCTTGTTGGATCGATAGGGATCTTTTCCCACCATGGTGGTATGGATACATATATTTGTATTTGACTGCAGATTTTTTCCTACGGCCATAGCAATTAGAGCAGCCCGACACCCTAATTTTGATGGTCAAGATTGCACTGCGGGATAAGTACTAATCCTTTACGCTTGGAAGCTTATATATATACTAATCCTTCGAAATGGATTGGTCTTAGTCTCATGGAGGAAGACATTATTGGTCTTTCTGTGGATGTCATCAAGAGAGCTAGGGAGATTTTAGGGAAGCTCCAAGTTGTAGAAGCGACCTATGGTAATGATGATAAGGTTTCATATGATTTGGAGGAGAAAGACATTCCTTTCTTTTCTGATTTGGCGGTTCAACACTGAGGATGGAGTCCAATGGGGAGGGTGGAGTACGTCACGTTCTCTTGCCAATTTGTAGCCGAGAAGATCGACAAGAAAGTTAAGAGTCGTTGGCCAGTTGGAGTTAGTGATAGATCTACGCGTAACGGCGCCGGGGTTCTTCGGAAACGACTTGAATTGGTGTTATCCTGGCTTGCCTCCGGTGCTTGCGTGTGTTGCTCAAAGGTTGAGCGTGCGTTGCTCAATCGTTACAGCTCTTTAGCTTTGGTGTGTTGAGTGGCAGTAGACTTTTGCTTCGGGTCTTGTCTTTGGCCAAGTGTTCAGGTCTTTGTTGTGGTTTTCCTTTCTTTGCTTGCTTGCTCCCCCGAGTAAGTTGAGTATTGTACCGCTCCTATTCTTGAGGCTTGTGTTCTGCTTACTTGTCCAAAGATAAACCGAGATCTGTAACGGTTTCCACTACACCAATTTAAGGAATAAATTATATAAATAAATGACGGTTAATTCATGTTTTTTAGTGATAATAAACGACGATCATTAAAAAGCGACGGATTGAAAAACGACAATAACTATCCATCATTTTTTAACAGTACTGATGTAGTGTTCTTTCCTATTTATAATAATTATTCGTTTACCCCTCAAAAAATAAAAAAATAGCAGTACCTGACTGACACCCCCCATTTCGTTCTTCGGAACTCATTGAGCCCTTGCTCTAACGCCCTGTCCTTTGGCCGCCTGGCCGGTCCAGCAAAAAAAAAAACCAATAAGTTGGCAAACTAGTTGTATCTTAAGCTAGCATGATTGACAAGGAGCTGGCTTTCCCATTTAGGTCCAGCAAAAAAATAATATAAGTTGGCAAACTAGTTGGCTACCTAACATTTTCGGTATCTTTAGCTAGCATGATTGATAAGGAGGCTTCCCCATTTAGGCGAGTTCTAGGGGTGTCCAGGATCCAAACCAAACCGATCAAATCGACCAAACCAAACCAAACCGATCAATTTGGATCGGTTTCTACACACTCAATGGATCGGATCGGATTGGGTTTTTAAAAAACCGATATGATTGGATCGGTTGACGGATTTGTAAATTCAAAACCGATCTAAACCGAACTGAACCGACTTATGTATATACATATAATATTTTATTAAATATACCATATGTCCTCATATACCCTTGCCACCAACAACCATTGCGATATTGTAGGATGACTCAAAATCAGTTAAAAATCTAATTTAGGTCTAATGATTTGATAACAATTATTATTTTTTAAGTTTAAACTAGGTCCTAATAGACGGAGGGGAGAGCCCAATAAGAGCATGGTCCAAAGCCTAAACCGACTATCCAATCCAAAACGACTTTAATTGGATTGGATTGTATTGGATTCCAATCTTAATTTAGTTTGAATCGGATTGAAAATGCTCAAAACCGATCAAGTTTGGATCGGTTTGGGTTTTGCCAAAATAGGTCGGTTTCGAACCGATGCACACTCCTAGCGAGTTCTTCTCTCCTAAATGGTCCAGCAAAAAGAAATATAAGTTTGCAAACTAATTGGCTACCTAACATTTTCGGTATCTTTAACTAGCATGATTCACTAGGAGGCTTCCCCATTTAGGCGATTTCTTCTCTCCTAAATGGTCCAGCAAAAAAAAATATAAGTTGGCAAACTAGTTGGCTATAATATTTTCGGTATCTTTAGCTAACATGATTGACAAGGAGGCTTCCCCATTTAGGATAGTTCTCCTAAATGGTCCAGCAAAAAAAAAAAAGATAAGTTGGTAAAATAGTTGGCTACCTTGCGTGATTGACCGGGAGGCTTCCCCATTTTCGATACAAGGATTGAGAGTTCTCTCACGTATTAATTTCTGGCTAATCTAGCTTCCACGAAAGACATGCATTAATGTTTCATCACATGTCATGAGGACTCTCGATCCTAGTATATACTAGTAAGAAACCCGGGCAATGCCCGAATGTGCTTGATGCACGCCATTTGGCAAATACGACATCACAACTGTTCGAAGAAGTGTGAAATCTGAAGTGTGTGTGATTCACTTGTTAGAGAGAGAGAGAAAGAGAGATTAATATCAAATAACCATTAAATATCATTGAATAAAAATTATCATCTTTATGGTAGGATTTAAATGGATTTAAAAAAGAGCCGTGTTCACACATGAAAAAGAATTCTAACTCATTAAAAGACGTCCACGTGTCACAACACGGGAGAGAGACTTCCATTTTAATATATATATATATATATATATATATATATATATATATATATATATATATATATATATATATATATATATATATAGATTTTCACCTGATCCGTCATCTTCATAGCGTCTCCTACTGTGTCGTTCGTCATCGCGATCTTCCCACCGCTATCGAGAGAGGACACTAGAGCTATTAGCTAGTTTTTATTATTTTCAGTTGGTTATGTAATAATTATGGAACTATGTTTTAGATGCTCTGAATAATACCAGAATCAGTAATGTTTTCCCTAGTAAGCTTCTTCTCAGCTTCATGCCCGGTAGGCCTTTCCTCAAGGCCAAGCTATTGGTAGGCTTCTCCTCAAAGCCATCCTCTATCAACTAGTAAATAGTTAATGATAAATTAATAATAAATAACTAAATAATAAAATCAACCTCGCAACCTTACAATATTGACTTACCCTTATAACCCCATCACCCCCGGGTTTGACGGGTTTACCCATGTAGTCGGATCCAGGGCGTGACACAGTCCATTCTTTGAGTTGTGCATACTGAATCTGACCAAGATAGTATTTATGTAGGCTGACTGTGACAGCGAGAGAGTCTTGTTCTGGCGATCTCGAGTTACCTTGATCCCCAGAACATAACTCGCTTCACCCAGATCTTTTATGTCAAATTGAGAGGATAACCACACCTTCACTGTAGACAACGTTCCAACATCATTTCCAATGAGCAGGGTATCGTCTACGTAAAGCACTAGAAAAACTACTGCAATCTTATCGCTCCTTTTATAAACATATGGTTCATCCACGTTCTGCTCAAATCCATAAGACTAGATAGCCTGATCAAAACGTATGTTCCAACTTCTGGATGCTTGCTTCAGTCCATAAATGGACCTTTGCAACTTGCACACCAGACTTTCCTGACCTTTTGTGATAAAGCCTGGAGGCTGAGACATATAGATGTCTTCTTCCAAATCCCCATTGAGGAATGCAGTCTTGACGTCCATTTGTCAGATCTCCTAATCATAATGGACTACAATGGACAAGAGAATTCGGATAGACTTAAGTATAGCTACTGGCGAAAAGGTTTCGTCATAGTCGATCCCTTCACGCTGGGTATAACCCTTACCGACTAGTCTTGCTTTGTAAGTCTCAACAGTACCATCCGGACCTCTTTTTTTTTGTACACCCACTTACACCCAACAGGTTTAATGTTGTGAGGTGGTATTACAAGTGTCCAGACCGAGTTTTGGGATATCGATGTCAGTTCTACCTTCATGGCTTCCTGCCATGCTGCATGGTCAGAGGATACCATCGCTTTGTCATAGTTCAGAAGATCATCCTCCTGAAACTCTGGATACACCATAAAGGCTTCTCCAATGTATCTATCAGGAGCACTTGTGGTCCTCCCACTGCGACGAGCCTGCGGTGGTTCTATAGGAATCGATTCTACAGTATCGTTTATCTTAGTGGTATCGGCTCCCACTACGTTTTCTGTCTGTGTACTCCCATCAGTACCAAACAATTCTTCAAGAACTACTTTACTAGTGGGCTTATAGTCTATTAAATAATCCTGCTCCAGGAATACGGTGTTCGTCGAGACGATAACCTTTCTATCCTCAGAATCATAAAATAAACCACCCTTTGTCCCTTTTGGATACCCAACAAACAGACATACCTTAGTCTTTGACTCCATCTTATCTCGCTTGTCCTTGCGCACATGTGCTGACAACCCCAAATTCTAAAGTATTATTGGCTTGGCTTTCGCTTCAACCACAGCTCCCAAGGAGTTAGAGGTACTGATTTTGATGGAACAAAATTCAAAGTATATGCTGCCGTCTCTAGGGCATATCCCCAAAAACTAGGTGGCAATGTTGCATAACTCATCATAGTTCGAACCATGTCTAACAAAGTTTGGTTTCTCCTCTTAGATACACCGTTTTGTTGTGGTGTCCCTGGTGCAGTCAACTGGGATACGATCTCATGCTCACACAGATTCCCAATAAATTTACCCGTCTACTTTTCTGCTTTAGCTCTGAACTCCTTGAACTTATCAAAGGATTCAGACTTCCGCCGCATTAGGTATATGTATCCAAACCTCGAGTGATCATCCATGAAGGTGATGAAATACTCAAAGCCTCCTATGGCACGGATACTTATGGGCCCACATACATCAGTGTGTACTAACTCTAATACCTCCTGAGATCTGCTACCTTTGGCTCGGAAAGATCTTTTAGTCATCTTGCCTTCCAGGCAAGACTCATACGTCGGTAGGTTTTCTTAAATATCTGGACTTAAAAGTCCTACCTTAACCAATCTGTGAATCCTGTCTGAGGCTATGTGTCCAAGCCTTAGATGCCAAAGGAGTGTTGGATTATCTGAGGGATTTTTCCTTTTAGATGAATTAACCACACATGCTCCAGTTATGTTATCCTGCTTATGATTGGAGTTAATTACATAGAGACCATTCTGCGTCTTTCCCTTACAAACAAAGGAACCATTTAATTTAATTGACACACTAGAAGCATCAAATAAAATTAAAAAACCTTCATTATTCAATAAGGAAATAGAAATTAAGTTTCATCTCAAGGACGATACATAAAGTATATCTCTAAGTAATAAACTTCTTCCATCAAGAAACTGCAAGACGGCATCTCCAACTGCTTCAGCCTCTGCCATGGCCTCAGTTCCCATACTTAAGATCATCTTCCCATCACCCAGTTTTCTTATCTCCTTGAACCCCTACAAATTATTGCAAGCATGGTTAGTGGAACCAGAATCCACAATCCATGAAACTAGAGAACAACTGGATGCTACAAGGGATTCCACTATGTAGAGTTGAGATATACCTGTCTCAGCCTTCTTGGTAGCCGCGCGGCAGTCGCCCTTCCAGTGCCCCTTCTTGCCACATCGAAAATATTTTCCTTTTGGCTTCGCCGGACCATTCTGCTTAGAAACCTGCAACTGCACCTGGCCCATCTTCACGGGCTTCTTAGACTTTCTTTTCTGAAACTTGCCTTTGGCTTTCAGAAAAGAATTCCGCTCTACGTTTAGGGATTGGGCTCTTGCCTTCATCCCGTCCTCTGTCGCCTGGAGCACCACTAGGAGCTCTGCGTTAGACATCTCCAACCGGTTAAGGTTAAAGTTAGTAACGAAGCCCTCAAACGCTCCTGACAGAGACGCGAGGAAAATGTCGATCTGGATCTCTGCATCCAAGATGACATCGAAGGAACCAAGCTCATTCACATAGCCAAACAATTTCAGTATATGATCCCGAACTAAAGTCCCCTCTGCCATCTTCGTGGACACCAATTTCTTGATGGTCAGGTAACGAGTTACCCGACTACGACCCTCGAATATTTCCTTTAGGTAGAGCATCATGTCTGAAACGAAGGTCATGTCTTCGACTTGCTTCTAAAAGACGGTCTGCAAGGATGCCACTATATAGCACTTGCACATCTCATCAGCATCTAGCCAATCTTTCCATTTTTTCAACTGAGCCTCAGTTGCACTTGGTCCCGGCATAACCGGTTGAGGGGTACTTAGGGCAATTGTATGTTTACCAACCCTTAGGACGAGCATCAGGTTACGCTTCCAGTCCTCGTAGTTAGGTCCCGTAAGTTTGTTATCATTAAGGATGGAGGCAAGGGGGTCAAGCTTGGTCATGATTTCTGTAAACAATGGTTTAAAGCAAAATTAGGGTTTACTACAATCTATTTCATGGAATTTAGAAATAGATAATATTTACTCCAACCGCTATGTCTTCACTACCTCAAATAGAGACATCCAGAAATCTAAATTCCCTGGGCTCGAGCACCAAGACTATCGGCCTTGAATTGGAGACAGCATCTCGGTGAGAGCATGCAACCGCTTCTGCTAACGGGGTTTTTACGACCCAGTCTTCATTAGAATTACCCATGGTAAACTGAAAGACCTCTCAGTCTCCTTTTGGCTAGCTTTATGTGACCCGCGTGCGCAGCAACGGCAGCATCACACAAGCTTTCAGATGCTTCCTACAAATCTAGATGGTGTCGGCAGGGGGGTTCATAGGCTCCCGTGGTGCAGGAAAAAACCGTCACCCACTGCCACCGGCATCCTCCATGTCCCGTAGGAAACCACTAGGCGAACCAGCATGGAAGGAAACACAGCTCTCACCCGATGGGAATATCGAACAGCGTACCTCCCACCCAGACCCTTAGCCGGTTGATTGTGGAGGCCAGGGGCTCCCCTTTGAAGGGAACCTCTTACATATCCCTTCTTTATGAGGTTTTATGCATATCTAGAAAGGTCATGACCTCCTAGACTTAGACCCTGGTCTACCATGCTCCCACTAGGATTACAAACCTTCCCACAAAGCATTAGTATCCTCAAAAAATATCATAGTCCCTACCTTGAATACTCAACTTTCGTCTTTCTTGCAAGGATCATATTACATAGATTACAAGGATCCCGATACTTCACTAGTTTGCCCATAATCCTAAGATCTGGAGCCTAGCCTAAGGTCAACGTGGAAAGGACTCCCACGAGAATAATGTCTCGTTCACAATTTGATACCTAATGTCATACTACCATCAAACGTCATCTAGCAATGGGTATCACACAGTGAAATTCTAACCTAACTTGGTCGTTAGGACCACATGGGGAAAGGGTATCCCACTAGGATTATAATACTTCTTATGGAGATATTAGTTATCTCTAAACAAATCTAACACTACGTCTATCTCGGTGCATAGTACTTGGCTACCTGAACTACTACGAGGGCGGTTACCATCTTTCCTTTTAGCTAGCCATCAGATTCGCACGTGTTAGAACCATATAGAGACACCGATGAATCCATAAGCTAAGAACTAACCCTAAGCCTGATCTAGAGACACACTCACAAGCAAGATAGATAATTAAATTATCACCAGGGTTCTCTAAACAATAAGTAAAGAGAATTAACAGAAAAAGCATCCAAACTGAATCAAGTCCAGGGTCCAACCCCTGAACCTGAATAGCACAGCCAAGATATCCTGCTCTTCCGTTCTGCATAATCTCCGACGATGATCCCGATCATCGCCAATGTGCACGCTTTCGCCGGGTCTTTGTACGCCATGGTACCGCTTGCCCGAACCGTGGATGTAGCATCATCTCCTTCTTCCTGTGACCAAAAAACTAACACACTCCGAGCAAGTGCTCGTTCGTGTACAATTTCGCTAGAAAGAAAAGAAACAATCCTAGAAACATGGCCAGAGATCCGAGGGTGGTCAACCTCCACCCTCACCCATCTAAGCCTTAAAATCCACAAGCACAATAATAATCAATACAAAATTAAATCCGGGGTCCGACCCCCGGAGGTATGCAATCACAGATTACTATTCAGCACGGTACCTGCAAAAAGATGATACATAGCACAATCCATATGCATGATCTACGCCGAACCCCGACGAAAACATATGCCATCATATATTCACATGATGTTTTCACGAATTCATGCATGAAACACACACCAAAGCATGCTCTGATACCAATTGTTGGAATTGGATCGGTATATCAGAGTCGCAGCGGAAGCAAAAGATAGATCCGAAAATCATACGGTGTATGTTTCATTACAATTAATTCTACAAAACAATCTACATATAAATCTATAATCTTAGCATATATACGGACACCCTAGAGGCATACTACGATCTACGGGAGACATGAATGCATCTAGTTAGGTGTTTAGAATCATCATACTTTTTGGATCTATGATCCGGAGAGAAAGGAACGATGAAGAACCACACTTGAATCGCAAGGGAAGCTGTCGGATAGCACCTTGCCCTTTGCGAATTGAGGAATCCTCGAAGTCCCGTCTCTGAGTACAAGGACTACGAGCCGACGGAGGAATTCGTTGCGAAGACGACGGTATATCGGTAGATCTCCTCCTTCTCTTTCTCTCTTCTTTCTTCTCCTTCCTTCCTCCTTCTTCTTCCTTCTTCTTCCTCTTTCTTCCTTGGCCGAAACCTTAGAAAGGGAGAGAGGGGAGGGAGTTCGGGTATTAGGAGAGGGGTAGAGCTAGGGTCGGCCCCTCCCTCTCTTTACCTCTTATAAGGCCGGTCTCCTAGTACGCCAAGCAAGCTAGGGCCGGCCCCTAGTAGATAGGGATGAGAGGGGGTGGTTTTTAGGGTTTCTAAGTGTCTATCGTGAAGCCTGGAAGAAAACGCCCTTCACGAAAAGTGAAAAACTGAAAGAGAGACTGAGTGAGGTGCGCTACTCGGAATCGAGTTCCGTTAGCGCCTATGAGCTCCTAGAATTATTCAGCCCATTCTAAGATCTATATTCAATATGTTCTGTGCCATATTTTAGTATTTACCAAAATACCCCTACGGCCCGTAACATATGTGAATTAGGTTCTTAGGCTCCGGGCTTGCGCTCCATCGCGTTACTTCACATCCAACGTATCCAACCAGGTCGGGGAATAATTCCTATACATAACGATAGGGTGGAACCTTCAGGGTTCAGGATCTCTAGCTCCAACTGGATCCCTGATTAACTGTTCCGATGACACACCGAAAGTTTCGTTAATCAGCCCTAATCCGATTAACCCGCATAGCTACCCAGAGTGCGACACGAGTTGCACTCTAGTGATCCTAAACTTATGTTACTCCCTCATAACCATGTTCTCTACTATACTCCGATAATCCTTAGTCCCTCCTATTACTGGTGCCATAATACGACTCGGGCGGTGGGGAGCACCGTCAGATCTCGATCGATCATCTGACTAGGAACTGATGACTTATCATTTATAACACCACACACCTTCCGGTGCTATGTCTAGCATCCGGAACATCGTCAGTCATACTGACAACCACCAGGCCTGGGTTAACTGTGTGGACAGATTGACTCATCAAAACGCACCCATCCAACACTGGACGTCGGATAACCTGTAGGGATTACATATCACTCAAGCGCCAGCCGGGTAACCCAACGTACCATGGTATTGGACTATGGAAGGTCCGCACACGTTGACACATCAAAGCACCACATAACTGGTTGGCCCAGTGTACATGGTCCCTAAGGGTTAAGGACAGATTATCTATAGTAGTAAGACGGTTTATGCACCAGTATCTGAATCACTAAACCGTGCACCGTCTTGGTTCCTGTTCAACACGATCATCATGCTTGGTCAAGTGAATGGGAATCCCACGTTCCCATGGTGGAGACTTCACCACATCCTCTACCTGCCAATAGCTTGTTCTCGGTGAAGCGACCGGCATCACCTAAGCTGTGAACTAGTTCTAGGTCTACACACAACTGGTCCACTGGGTCTCCCAAGCATGGATCCACCATGCACCTCAGTAGCCTACTGTGTTCCCTAGGGTCCTTTATTATATATGTATTAACATATACCATAGTAGTATTCTAATTAAAGCAATAACCAAAGGCATCTTTATTAATGTTAATACAGAAAATCCACGCTAAGGACACACGAGCTACAACAATTATCTCCTAGTTAAATGCTCCAAGGATGACACATCAGAATGAAGTCTCCGAGAGAAGAAATCGGACCCTATTTTGACATGGTCCGTAAATGATGAATATTGTCAAGTGTACTATCCACCTTCTGGTGGGGTTGTACCTTAAAACAATAGCTTATATCTGAAACTATCTCTCATCTAGATCAGTGCCTCAGACTTATAGAGAGTTATGGTTTAAGCGAAAGCTGACACTATAATGTCTCGAAATATAGGGTTTTCCTACACTTTTATAGAAGGACAAGAGAGATACAATGGAGATAAAGTTCCAAGTATATCTGTTTATAGGTTACCCTAAGGAGGCATAAGGTGGACTATTCTATGATCTTGAGGTTTGGAAGGTAATCGTTTCAATGAACACCATTTACCTAGAGTAAGATTATATTATAGACCAAAAGTTTACCGGTAAGGTAGTTTTGGATGAACTACTTAGTACTGGTAGAGAGTGCATATTTAAAAACGTAGTAGGAGTAGATTATACAAGAAACTAGTATACCAGACACTGTAGAAACGATTCACTTTATACCACCACCACCTTATCGTTGTGGGAGCATCAGAGCTCCTGATAGATACTATGGAGAAACTTCGATAGTAATTCAGAGTTTCAAGATGATGATCCTTAGAGCTACGATGAAGTAGTGGGAGCTTCTGACTGACAAAAGACCATAGAGGCAAGCCTGCATCAATGTCTCTTAGAACTGTTTCAACTCTTATTACACTATCACCCCTTTTGGGTGTAAGGGGTGTATAAGAAGAGGACCCGGTTAAGAATTAAGTAGCTAGATTAGTTACCAAGAGAGAAGAGATTAACTATGTAAAAACCTTCTCGCTGGTAGTTATGCCTAAGTCTATTTTGGATCCTCTTAATCCATCGCAGCCCATTATAGTTAGGAGATTTGGTAGATGGATGTCAAGACAGTTATTCCCTAACGGGAATTTAGAAAGGACATGTGGATGATGCAGCCCTAGGAATTATATCAGTAGGTCAGGAAGATATGGAATACAAGTTGCAAAGGTCTATTTTTGGACTGATGCAAGCATCCAAGTTAGAATATCTATTTTGATCAAGATCAACTCATACGGATTTGATCAGAATGAGAATAGACCAATTGGATACAAGAAAGGTGAAATAGCTACAAGGGTGTACTTAGTACTTTACATTAATGATAGTCTATTGATTAAAAATGACATAGTAATATTATTTACAATAAAGATTTGTAGTCATCACAATTCGATATGAAAGAACCTAGTGAGGCGAGCTATGTTCTAGGAATCAAGGTAACTCGAGATTACCAGAGCAAGATTCTCTTGCTGTCACAGGCTACGCATGAAGATAATATTCTAGCCAGATTCAATTTACGAGGCTAGATATCTATTGCGCAGCAGGAATGATGGGTCGGTTTTAGTCGAACCTGGGTCCAGATCAATGGACCGATGTGTGAAGTAGAGGTGGGACTTGGGCGGGTCTGACCCGAACCCGACCCGCCCAACCCGAACAATGGACAAACATGGGCAAAGCTGGTTTAAAACTTGGACGGGTTTGGACAAAAAAAAATCAACACGATTTCAATTTGGACGGGTTTGGACACCGATCTCCCACACCCGAGGAACCCGAGGAAGTGACACACTAAGGTTGAATACTTAGATAGTTTTTTTTATGGAAATCAAAGACCGCCTATTTTATGTTTGAATGCTAAGAATTCATTTGAAATATGTGAGGATATGGGTTGGGCTTTATGTTTTTGTTATGCAAATCAAAGATTCTTTTTATTCAATTCAAAAATCTGTTGGATTTTTTTTCCATCTATTTATGTGCACAAGCATTTCTAATTGGGCAACCTACCCAACCCGCTTATTATTTTGCAAATTGGGCAACCCGAGCAACCCGAGGAACCCGAGGAACTAGAATGGGCAAGCACGGGTTGGGCTTCCACGGGTTCCCCGGGTTCCACGGGCAAAACGGGCAAAGGTTTGTGCAAGTCGGGTTGGGCATGGGCAGACCCTTCAACCCGCCCAACCCGCCCAAGTCCCACCCCTAGTGTGAAGGGTATACTCAGAAGTCCTCATTAAGTGAGGATTGTGAGTTAGCTTGCACTTTACAGGTCCTGATATCGATTGGACACACAGGGTCTGACTTTGGTGTCAGATGTGTGTTCCAGATAATCGATTTCAAAAATTGATTTTATCTTGGGATTAGAAGCAGTAGTTGGTAGAGTGTTAAGCAAGAGTACATCACAGACTCCACTATAGAGGCTGAGCACATTGTTACGTGCGAGGTAGTCTAATAGATGGTATGACTCAGGAAGTTTTTAGAGAACTAAGGATGCATACCAGAGGCTCAGTTATCTGTTGTGATAACAGAAGAGCGGTAAGCAAGGTCCAAAGAGCCAAGGCACCACCGTAAGGGGAAATTCATCAAGTACAAACTTCACTTGATCTGGCAGTTATAGGAGAAAATGCAAGTAGCGGTACTGAGGTGGTATCTGTAGATAATATTGCTAATTCCTTTAGGGAATTCCTGCAAAGGATTTTAGGCAGTATGTAGAAGCTAAGGAGCTCAACACCGTTTTTTCTCGTTAGACCTAGTAGAAGATTATTAGAATTGGTGAGGTCTACAGCTCGTAAAAACCTATAGTTAAGATATGTATGGTTGATAGCTTAGTATTGCATCTTGGTACGTACCTTAGTACGTGTTTTGATTATAGAACAGAGAGCCATGGCTATATAGCAATCCACTTGAATGGGAGACTCAATGAACTGGTCCCATATAACCTAAATACGTTTGCAGCTCTGATTAGAGTTGGTCGTCCTATCAGGATAAGCTGTTGGGATGATAAAGCATAGGTATCTCCACCACAGTCATTACCAGGCATAGTGTCTGTAGCCGAACGGAACCAACACGGTGCACAGATCAGTGAGTAGACACCGGTGTACTAAGCCGTGTTTCTGCTTAGGGTAAAATAGTCCTAAACCCTGAGGAACTATGTCTGGTGGACTAACCAGTTGTGTGGTGCTTTGGCGCACCAATATGTGAGGATCCGGATATAGTTATCCAAAACCACGGTGTACTGGGTTATCCGGCTGGCGTTGCATCAGCGTGTCACTCCTGCAGGCCATCCATACCCCTAACGGGAGGTGCGTTCCTTGGTCTGACCTACGTCATATTAAATCCTAGCCAAGTAATCATCAGTTGGACTGGTGACAAATCCGGTTACTCGGTAGAGTAATCGGAGGTATGATGTACGTGGTCAACCTGGAAGGAACCGAGTCATATAAGCACTTGAGTCTAACAGTATTCTCTACCTCTCGAGTTGCATCATAGCATCAAGTGGAGGGACAGCGAGTTTACCATAGTAAGCGAAGAGCAGGGTGTTGGAATCTAATCCGGGTCAGAGGCTCGCAGCGGAAACGATTTGGCGGTCGAAAGACCATTCATGGTGCACGTTACACGATTTAACTTTTTATAGAAACTAATCTTCATATGTGTGCATGTGTATGCACGAGAATCGAAAACCCCTAACGGCAATCTAGTGTAATGACTAACTAGCATGGATGCAAATCATAATGCTCGCTAGATCTACATGTTAGATTATACATACCTTTCGTACGGATCTTTTAACCGCGGAGAATTGTCTTCTTTGTCGATGGTGACGGAAGATCGTTCGCGAAGATGCCGACGGTACGATTGGAGATGTTACCTTCTTGTTCACCCGATCTCACACGATGCACGAAACGTCGCTCTCGGATCTCTGAGTGCCTCCGAAGAACGACCCTTCTCCTTCTTCAGAACTCCACACGAGGAAGACGAAGTAGCAAGCGGGAAACGGAGAGAGATTAGGGAGAGAACTAGAGAGATTAGAGAGAGGAGGGGGTTCGGATTTTTCATCACATGGGGCCGGCGCCCATAGCTCCCTTTATAGGGCCGGCCATCCCCCCTTGGATAAGGATCCAAGGGGATAATAACTCCCTCTTATTATCTCTCCATTATCTCCTTTTTATCTCTCCGCGTATTTATCCGTTTTCCCACTTTTTAGGGCTCGATCTTAACCGATTTATCGCCCCATCCCTATCTATATGGCCGGCCCTATAGATGAGGGATTCTCATCCCTACATCATAGGGTCGGCCCTGGTGAGGTGTCCCACCACTAGGATCGGCCAACAGTGAGGTCCGGCAGAGTGAGGTTTTTACCAAAACGCCCCGACGCCTCATTTTGACCATTTCTAGCGTGCAATACCTAGCGGCCATTACTTAAGTGATATATACTAGTTACTTACTATTAACTGAGGCCACCGGAGGGTGCCTCTAGCAAAGTCAACTAGTCAACTCGCAACATACCCCGGTGCATCGCACCTATGCAGCGAAGTTCACTTATGGCTAGGGATTACTACATACGACTCTGTACTAATCCCGGGCTCAACCCTTAGTACTCGTATGTAGTTACGCATCTACCGTGCTCTAGTGCCAAGCACACACGGAGCGTATACTTCTTTCTTCCTCCTGCTTATGGTGTTCCGAGGAGACGGTTCAAGAACCGTACATAATGTTGATAAGGTGGAACCATCAGGGACCGGGGTTCATGGCTTCCAACTCAAGCTCGATCGACACACTACCTGAGTGTACCATCGATCCTCTGAGCTCGAGTTAACCTGCGTAGCCACCCAGAGTGTGACGCAGGCTGCACTCCAATTCACCCAGACTTACTATGTTCTCCATCATACCCCTGCTCTCCGCTTAGTAGTAGTAAACTCGCTGTCCCTCCACTTGATGCCATGATTCACTTCGAGCGGTGAAGACTACCGTCAGACTCGAACGATCATATGACTTGGTTCCTTCCAGGTTGACCTATACATCGTACCTCTGATTACCCCGTCGAGTAATCGAACCCGGTCAACAGTCAAACTGATGACCACCAGGCCTGGGTTTGGTACAGTGTAAGTCACACCAAGGAACGCATCTCCCATCAGGGGTGTGGATGGCCTGCAGGAGTGACACGCTAATGCAACGCCAGCCGGGTAACCCAGTACACCGTGGTTTTGGATCACTGCATATGGACCCTCACATATTGGTGCGCCAAAGCACCACGCAACTGGTTAGTCCATCAGTCGTGGTTCCTCAGGGTTTAGGACCGTTTTACCCTAAGCAGAAACACAGCTTAGTGTACCAGTGTCTGCTCACTGATCTGTACACCGTGTTAGTTTCGTTCAGCCACAGACACTGTGCCTGGTGATGACCATGGTGAAGACATCCCATGAACTGTCATCGCCAACAGCTTACCATGATGAGGCGACCAACCTGATCATAGCTGCGAACATATTTAGGTTATACGGGACCAATCCACTTAGTCTTCAACTCAGTGGACTACCATATAACCATGGCTCTCTGTGTTTTAAAGAACACGTAACTATGTTACGCACCTATATGCATCTCATGTAATAATAACTATCAATCTTTATTAGACCAAAACATAAAGTTTTACAAGCTTAGAACACATCAATCCTAACACAGGGGTATACGGGAGAACATAGTAAGTTCGAGGTAATTGGAGTGCAGCCTGTGTCGCACTCTAGGTGGCTACACAGGTTAACTCGGACTCAAAGGATCGATGGTACACTAAGGTAGTGTGTCGATCGAGTCTGAGTTGGAATCCATGAACCCTGATCCCTGAAGGTTCTACCTTATCCACATTATGCACGGTCCTTATACTATCTCCTCGAAACACATGACGCAGTTAGAGGAAGTGAGAAGTCCAATCCTACGCTCCATGAGTGCTTCGCACTAGTGCACGGTAGATGCATAACTATGTGTGTGCACTAAAGGAAAACCCTAGGTTAGTGCAGAGACGCATATAGTGATCCCTTGTCATAAGTGGACTCCGCCACATGGGTGCGATGCCCCGGGACATATTACGAGTTGACTTTACTAGGGGCACCCTACGGGAACCTTAGAGAATTATGAAATCACTAGTGCACTTCACTTATGTGTGCCTTGCAAAGTCTCATACATGAGGAACGACCAACTAGTGATAAAAGGGTGTTTTGGTCAAACTATACGCCACTATATACTAGAAAGGCCGGCCCTAAGTGTTGGGAGACTGGCCAAGGCCGGTGCCCCTTGGTTTTAGGAGGTTGTTGCCTCCAATGAAGGGGCCGATCATGAGACATAGAAAATGGGCTGGTTTTGATCATTTTCAAAACCAATGAAGAGATAGAGATAAATGAATGGATAAAACATTATCCGTTAGGAGCCTTATAAAAAGGGATAGACCGGCCCTATATAAGGGCAATGGGGGAGAGGGGGGCCGATTTTGCATGATGCCCATTGAGGGGCCGGCCATGCCCATTGGGGAAACCCTAGCCGCCCCTCTCTCCTCTCTTCTCCTCTCTTCTCCTCTTCTCTCTCATCTCTTTCCCTTATTTGCGCTATTGGATGGCGACTCATCTTCCTCGTGTGGTGTTTCGAAGAAGGAGAAGGCTAGTCGGATGGAGACATTCAGAGATCCATCAACGATGAGTCATGCATCGTGCGAGATCGGGTGAACTAGAAGGCATCTCCAGCAAGCTTTTGTTGTCCAGATTTTGCACTGAAAATCAGTAATGTTTCTACGACTCTAGGAGCTACAGAACTCCAAATGATGTGAAATCACTTAAAAAAGTTGCGTCTTGAAGTTCTCTACCTGCAATCCAAAATTCAGCCCAATCGGAGTTCGAAGCAAAATGTTATGGCGATTGCACCAAAGGTATACCGAGTAGATCCGAGCCCTTCTCCATCGACAAAGAAGAAACTTGTCGCGGTGAAAGAATCCGCACGCAGGTATGATCTCTAACTTGTAGATATAGCATAGATAGAACATGCATGCATGCATACTAGATTGTTCTCTTGTGTTATATCGACATTAGGGGTTCGCGTAGTTACCATGCTAGATTCATACACGTATATATAGGGTTTTGATAAAATTTTTGATATGTAACGCACACCGCTCACGATGTTCAGACCTACTCTTTACTTCCGCTGCGTGCCTCTAACATGGAATTATTTCAAATACTGATACCATGCAGATTTCTGGTACCAAAGGCAAATTCTAGTACCATGTATAGTTTTTCGTACCAAATGCAAATTCTGGTATCATGCGTAATTTCTGTTACCAAGTGCAAATTCTAGTACCATACATAGTTTCTGGTATCTAATACAAATTCTGGTGCCATACATAGTTTTTGATACCTAAAGCATATTCTGGCACCATTTACAGTTTCTGGTACCTAATGTAAATTCTAGTATCATGCATAATATCTGGTATCAAATGCAAATTCTGGTACCATGTATAGTTTCTGCAACCTAATGCAAATTCTGGTACCATGCATAGTTTCTGGTACCTGATGCAAATTCTGGCACAATTTATAGTTTCTAGTACTTAATGTAAATTCTGATATCACGAATAGTTTCTAGTATTGAATGCAAATTTTGATACCATACATAGTTTCTAATACCTAATGCAAATTCTAGCACTATACATAGTTTCTGGTACCTAATGTAAATTCTGGTACCATGTATAGTTTCTGGGACCAAATGCAAATTCTGGTACCATGCATAGTTTCTGGTACCTAATGCAAATTCTGGTACCATTAGGGGTGGGACTTGGGCGGGTTGAAGGGTCTGCCCATGCCCAACCAGACTTGCACAAACCTTTGCCTGTTTTGCCCGTGGAACCCGGGGAACCCGTGGAAACCCAACCCGTGCTTGCCCATTCTAGTTCCTCGGGTTCCTCGAGTTGCTCGGGTTGCCCAATTTGCAAAATAATAAGCGGGTTGGGCAGGTTGCCCAATTAGAAATGCTTGTACACATAAATAGATGGAAAAAAAATCCAACATATTTTTGAATTGAATAAAAAGAATCTTTGATTTGCATAACAAAAACATAAAGTCCAACCCATATCCTCACATATTTCAAACGAACTCTTAGCATTCAAACATAAAATAGGCGGTCTTTGATTTCCATAAAAAAAACTATCTAAGCATTCAACCTTAGTGTGTCACTTCCTCGGGTTCCTCAGGTTGGGGAGATCGGTGCCCAAACCCGTCCAAATTGAAATCGGGTTGATCTTTTTTTGTCCAAACCCGTCCAAGTTTTTAACCAGCTTTGCCCATATTTGTCCATTGTTCGGGTTGGGCAGGTCGGGTTCGGGTCAGACCCGCCCAAGTCCCACCTCTAGGTACCATGCATAGTTTCTAGTACCAAATACAAATTCTAGTACCATACATAATTTCTGATACCTAATGCAAATTCTAGCACTATGTATAGTTTCTGGTACCTAATGTAAATTCTGGTATCATGCATAGTTTCTTGTACCAAATACAAATTCTGGTACCATATATAGTTTCTAGTACCTAATGCAAATTCTGGTACCTAATGCATAGTTTCTACTACCAAATGCAAATCATGTTACCATGCAAAATTTCTGGTACCAAATGCAAATTCTGGTACCATATATAGTTTCTAGTACCAAATACAAATTATGGTATCATATTTCTAGTACCTAATTCAAATTTTGGTATCATACATAGTTTCTGATACCTAATGCAAATTCTGGCACCATGTATAGTTTCTGATACCTAATATAAACTCTGGTACCATGTATTATTTCTGGTACTAAATACAAATTCTGGTATCATACATAATTTCTAGTACCTAAAGCAAATTCTGGTACTATGCATAGTTGCTGATACCTAATACAAATTCTAGCACCATGTATAGTTTCTGGTACCTAATATAAATTCTGGTACCATGCATAGTTTCTGGTACCAAATACAAATTATGGTACCATATATAGTTTCTGGTACCTAATGTAAATTCTGGTACCTAATGTATAGTTTCTGGTACCAAATGCAAATTCCGTTACCATGCGTAGTTTCTGGTACCAAATACAAATTCTGATACTATGTATAGTTTTTGATACCAAATATAAATTCTAGTACCATTTTCTACTACCTAAGGTAAATTTTGGTATCATGCATAGTTTCTAATACCTAATGTAAATTCTGGCACCATGTATAGTTTCTGGTACCAAATGCAAATTCTGGTACCTAATGCAAATTCTAGTACCATGCATAGATTCGGATACCTAATGCAAATTCTGGCACTATGTATAGTTTCTGCGACCATGCATATTTTCTTGTACCAAATACAAATTCCGGTACCATGTATAGTATCTAGTACCTAATGTAAACTTTGCCACCAAATTCATAGTTTCTGGTACCATGCTTAGTTTCTGATACCCAATGCAAATTCTGGCACTATGTATAGTTTCTAATACTAATATAAATTCTGGTACCATACATAGTTTCTGGTACCAAATATAAATTCTGGTATAATATATAGTATCTGTTCCAAAATACAAATTCTGATACATAATGTATAGTTTCTGGTACCAAATGCAAATTCTGGTGCCATTTATAGTTTCTGGTATCTAATGCATGTATGGCATCTTGTATAGTTTCTGGTATCTAATGAATTCTGGTACCATGCATAATTTTTGATACCTAATTAATATTCTGGTACCATAAATAGTTTTTTGTACCAAATACAATTTGGTACCATGTATAGTTTCTGTACCTAATGCAAATTCTGGTACCATGCGTAGTTTCTGGTACCAAATATAAATTCTGGTACCATGTATAGTTTTTGGTACCGAATGCAAATTCTGATATCATGTATAATTTTTAATACCTAATGCAAATTCTGGTACCATACATAGTTTCTGATACCTAATAAAAATTCTAGCATAATATATAGTTTCAGGTATCTAATGTAAATTCTGGTACGATGTATAGTTTCTAGTACCAAATGCAAATTTTGGTACCATGTTTAGTTTCTGGTACCTAATACAAATTATGGCACCTAATGCATAGTTTTTTATTCCAAATGCAAATTATGGTACCATGCATAGTTTCTGGTACCAAATACAAATTATAGTATCATGTATAGTTTCTGGTACCAAATATACCATGTATAGTTTCTGATACCTAATGCAAATTCTGACACCATGTATAGTTTCTGATACCTAATGTAAATTTTGGTACCATGCATTGTTTCTGGTACCTAATATAAATTCTGGTACCATGCATTATTTTTGATACCTAATGCAAATTCTGGCACCATATATAGTTTCTAGTACTTAATATAAATTCTAGGATCATGCATAGTTTCTGTTACCAAATGCTACATAATATCTAGTACCAAATGAAAATTCTGGTACCATGTATAGTTTCTAGTACATAATATAAATTCTGGTACCATGCATAGTTTCTGATACCTAATACAAATTCTGGCATCATATATAGTTTCTGGTACCTAATGTAAATTCTGATACCATACATAGTTTCTGGTATCGAATATAAATTATTGTATCATATATAGTTTCTAATACCTAATGCAAATTCCGGCACCTAAGGTATAGTTTCTAGTGCCAAATGTATATTCTTGTACCATACAAAGTTTCTGGTACTATGTATAGTTTTTGGTACCAAATACAAATTTTGGTACCATGCATAATTTCTACTACCAGATGCAAATTCTGGTACTATATATAATTTCTGGTACCTAATGCAAATTTTGTTATCATGTATAGTTTTTGATACCTAATGCAAATTTTGGTACTATTTATAGTTTCTGAAACCTAATATAAATTCTAGTATCATACATAATTTCTATTAACAAATGCAAATTCTGGTACCATACATAGATCTGGTACCTAATGTAAATTCTGGCATGTAATACATAGTTTCTGGTACCTAATGTAAATTCTGGTAACAAGCATAATTTCTGATACCTAATGTAAATTCTGGAACCATGTATAGTTTCTGGTATATAATGTAAATTCTTGTACCATGCATAGTTTCTGGTACCAAATGTAAATTCTGGTATCATGTATAGTTTTTGGTACCAAATGCAAATTCTAGCACATAATAAATAGTTTTTGGTACCAAATATAAATTTTGGTAACATGCATAGTTTCTAGTACCAAATGCAAATTCTTGTCCCATCTATAGTTTCTGATACCAAATGCATATTCTGGTACCATGGATAGTTTCTGGTACCTAATGTAAATTCTGGGACCATGTATAGTTTCTGATAGCTAATTCAAATTCTGCCACCATGCATAGTTTCTGATACCTAATGAAAATTCTGATACCTAATGCATAGTTTTTGGTACCTAATGTATAGTTTCTGGTACCTAATGCAATTTCTTGTACCTTGCATAGTTTCTGATACCTAATACAAATTCTGGTACATGTATAGTTTCTGATACCTAATGTAAATTATGGTACCATGCATAGTTTCTGGTACCAAATACAAATTATGGTATCATATATAGTTTTTGGTACAAAAAAAAAATTTTGGCACCTAATGCATAGTTTCTGGTACCAAATATAAATTCTCATACCATGTTTAGTTTCTGGTACCTAATGCAAATTCTGGCACCTAATGCATAGTTTTTGGTACCAAAAGCAAATTATGGTACCATGTATAGTTTCTGGTACCAAATACAAATTCTTGTATCATGTATAGTTTTTGGTACCAAATATAAATTCTGATACCATGCATAGTTTCTGATACCTGATGTAAATTTTGGCACCATGTATAGTTTCTAGTACATAATGTAAATTCTAGTACCATGTATAATTTCTGGTACATAATGCAAATTCTAGTACCATGCATAGTGTCTCATACCTAAGGCAAATTCTAGCACCATATATAGTTTCTGACACTTAATATAAATTCTGGTACCGTGTATAATTTCTGTTACCAAATAAAAATTATGGTACCTAACATAGTTTCTAGTACAAAATTCAAATTCATATATCATTCATAGTTTCTGGTACCAAATGTAAATTTTAGTACCTTGCATAATTTCTGATAACTAATGCAAATTATAATACCATGTATAGTTTCTGGCACCTAATGTAAATTATGGCACCATGCATAGTTTCTGGTACAGAATGTAAATTCTGGTACCATATATAATTTCTACTACCTAATACAAATTCTAGAACCTAAGGCATAGTTTTTGGTACCAAATGCAAATACTAGTACCATACAGAGTTTCTGATACCAAATTCAAATTCTAGTACCATGTATAGTTTTTAGTACCAAATAAACATTCTGGTACCATGCATAATTTTTAGTACCAAATGCAAATTCTGCTACCATGCATAGTTTCTGGTACCTAATGCAAATTCTGATACTTTGCATAGTTTCTAATACCTAATGCAAATTCTGGATCATTTATAATTTCTGGTACCTAATGTAAATTCTAGTATCATGCATAATTTCTGGTACCAAATGCAAATTCTGGTACCATGTATATTTTATGCTACCTAATGTTAATTCTAGTATAATGTATAGTTTCTGGTACCTAATACAAATTCTGACACCATGTATAGTTTCTGGTACCTAATGTAAATTCTAGTATCATGCATAGTTTCTGGTACTTAATGTAAATTCTGGTATCATACATAGTTTCTATTACCAAATGCAAATTCTGATACTGTGCATAGTTTCTGGTACCTAATGCAAATTCTGGTACCGTGCATAGTTTCTGTTACCTAATACAAATTCTGGTACCGTGCATAGTTTCTAATACCTAATCCAAATTCTGGCACCATGTATAGTTTCTTATACCTAATGTAAATTCTGGTACCATGCATAGTTTCTAGTACCAAATACAAATTCTGGTACCATGTATAGTTTCTGGTACCTAATACAAATTTTGGCACCAGATGCATAGTTTCTGGTACTAAATTAATGCAAATTCTGGTACTATGCATAGTTTCTACTACCAAATATAAATTCTGGTACTATGTATAGTTTTTGCTACAAAATACAAATACTGGTACCATAGATAATTTCTGGTAAATAATGCAAATTTTGGTACCATGCATAGTTTGTGATACCTATTGCAAATTTTAGCACTATGCATAGTTACTGGTACGTAATGCAAATTCTGGTACCATGCATAGTTTTGAATACCTAATGCAAATTCTGGCACAATATATAGTTTCTAGTACCAAATGTAAATTCTGGTACTATGTATAGTTTCTAGTACCAAATATAAATTCTGGTACCATGTATAGTTTTTGGTACCTAATACAAATTATGGCAACTAACGAATAGTTTCTGATACCAAATGCAAATTCTGGTACCATGTATAATTTTTGATATCTAATATAAATTATGGCACCATGAATAGTTTTTGGTACCTAATGTAAATTATGGTACATACATAGTTTGTGGTACCAAATACAAATTCTGGTATCATGTCTAATTCCTGCTATAAAATGCAAATTCTGGCACCTAATGCATAGTTTCTAGTACCAAATACAAATTCTGGTACCATGCATAGTTTCTGGTATCCAATACATTTATGTCACATTGTATAGTTTCTAGTACCTAATGTAAATTCAGGTACCATGCATAATTTCTGGTACCTAATGCAAATTCTGGTACCATGCATAGTTTCTAGTACCAAATACAAATTCTGTTACCATGTATAGTTTCTAGTACCTAATACAAATTCTAGTACCATGCATAGTTTCTGATACCTGATGCAAATTCTAGCACCATTTATAGTTTTTGTTATCTAATGCAAATTCTGGTACCATGCATAGTTTCTGGTACCAAATATAAATTCTGGTATCATGTTTAGTTTCTGGTACCTAATACTAATTATTGCACCTAATGCATAGTTTCTGGTACCAAATGTAAATTATGGTACCATACATAGCTTCTAGTATAAAATGCAAATTCTGGTACCATGTATAGTTTCTGGTACCAAATGGAAATTCTGGTACCATATATAGTTTCTGATACCTAAAGCAAATTCTAGCACCATGTATAGTTTCTGGTACCTATTGTAAATTATGGTACTATGCATAGTTTCTGGTACCATGCATAGTTTCTTATACCTAATACAAATTCTGGCACCATGTATAGTTTCTGACACTTAATATAAATTCTGGTATGATGTATAATTTCTGTTAACAAATTCAAATTCTAGTACCATACATAGTTTCTCGTACTAGACACAAATTCTGGTACCATGAATAGTTTCGGATATCATGCAAAATTTCTAATACATAATGCAAATTCTAGCACCATGTATAGTTTCTGGTACCTAATGTAAATTCTGGCACCATATATAGTTTCTGGTACCTAATGCAAATTCTGGCACCTAAGATATAGTTTCTGGTACCGAATACAAATTCTGATACCATGCAGAGTTTCTGGTACCGAAGGCAAATTCTGGTACCATATATAGTTTTTCGTACCAAATGCAAATTCTGGTACCATGCGTAATTTCTGTTACCAAAGGCAAATTCTAGTACCATGCATATTTTCTGATACCTAATGCAAATTCTGGTACCATGCATAGTTTCTGATACCAAATACAAATTCTGGCACCATTTGTAGTTTCTGGTACCTAATGTAAATTATAATATCATGCATAATATCTGGTACCAAATTCAAATTCTGGTATCATGTATAGTTTTCGCAACCTAATACAAATTCTGGTATCATGCATAGTTTCTAGTACCTATTGCAAATTCTGGCACCAGTTATAGTTTCTGGTACTTAATGTAAATTCTGATACCATGATTAGTTTCTGGAACCTAATGCAAATTCGGATATCATACGTAGTTTCTGATACCTAATGCAAATTCTGGTACCAAGCATAGTTTCTGGTACCTAACGTAAATTCTAGTACTATGTATAGTTTCTGGTACCAAATACAAATTCTGGTACCATGCATAGTTTCTGATACATAATGTAAATTCTAGTACCATGTATAGGTTCTGGTACCTAATGTAAATTCTGATACCATGCATAGTTTCAGGTACCAAATATAAATTATAGTACCAAATATAGTTTCTGGTATCTAATACAAATTCTGGCACCTAATGCATAGTTTCTATACCAAATGCAAATTCTGTTACCATATATAATTTCTAGTACCAAATCCAAATTCTGATACCATATATAGTTTCTAGTACCAAATGCAAATTTTGGTACTACATTTCTAGTACCTAATTCAAATTTTGGTATCATGTATAGTTTCTGATACCTAATGCAAATTCTGGCACCATGCATAGTTTCTGGTACCTAATGCAAATTCTGGTACCATGCATAGATTTGGATACCTAATACAAATTCTGGTACTATGTATAGTATCTGGTACCTAATATAAATTCTGGTAACATGCATATTTTCTGGTACCAAATACAAATTCTAGTACCCTGTATAGTATCTGATATCTAATGCAAATTCTACCATCAAATTCATAGTTTCTGATACTATGCATAGTTTTTGATACCTAATGTAAATTCTGACACCATGTATAGTTCCTGGTACCTAATGTGAATTCTATTACCATTCATAGTTTCTGGTATCAAATATAAATTCTGGTATAATGTATAGTATCTGTTACAAATACAAATTCAGGCACCTAATGCATAGTTTCTAGTACCAAATACAAATTCTGGTACCATTTATAGTTTCTGGTATCTAATGCATGTATGGCATCATGTATAGTTTCTGGTACCTAATAAAAATTCTGGTATCATGTATAATTTCTGGTACCTAATGTAAATTCTGGTAACATGCAAAGTTTCTGGTACCAAATGCAATTTGGTACCATGTATAGTTTCTGGTACCTAATGCAAATTCCGGTACCATGCATAGTTTCTGGTATCAAATGTAAATTCTGGTACCATGCATAGTTTTTGGTACCAAATATAAATTCTGGTACCATGTATAGTTTTTGATATCTAATGAAAATTTTGACACAATGTATAGTTTCTGGTATCTAATGTAAATTTTACTAACATGCATAGGTTCTGGTACCAAATACAAATTATGATACCATGTTTATTTTCTGGTATCTAATACAAATTATGGCACATAATGCTTAGTTTTTGATAACAAATGAAATTATGGTACCATGCATAGTTTCTGGTACCAAATGTAAATTTTGGTATCATGTATAGTTTATAGTACCAAATGCAAACTGTGATACCATGTATAGTTTCTGATATCTAATGCAAATTCTAGCACCATGTATAGTTTCTGATACCTAATATAAATTTTGGTACCATGTATAGTTTCTGGTACTTAATATAAATTCTGGTATCATGCATAGTTTCTGATACGTAATGTAAATTCTGCCACCATGTATAGTTTCTGGCATTTAATATAAATTATGGGACCATGCATAGTTTCTGCTCAAATGCAAATTCTGGTACCATACATAGTATCTGGTACCAAATGCAAATTCTGGTACCATGCATAGTTTCTGGTACCTAATGTAAATTCTGGCACCATATATAATTTCTGGTACCTAATGTAAATTCTAGTACCATGTATAGTTTCTGATACCGAATGCAAATTCTTATACCATATATAATTTCTGATACCTAATGCAAATTCCGGCACTTAGGACATAGTTTCTGGTACTAAATGTAAATTCTTGTACCATACAAAGTTTCTGGTACCAAATATAAATTCTGGTACTATGTATAGTTTTTGGTACCAAATGTAAATTTTGGTACCATGCATAATTTCTGTTAGCAAATGCAAATACTGGTACCATGCATAGTTTCTGGTACCTAATGCAAATTCTGTTACCATATATAATTTCTGATATCTAATGCAAATTCTGACACTATTTATAGTTTCTGAAACTTAATGTAAATTCTAGTATCATACATAATTTCTGATACCAAATGCAAATTCTGGTACCATCCATAGATCTGTTACCTCATGTAAATTCTGGCACCTAATACATAGTTTCTCGTACGTAATATAAATTATGGTACCAAGCATAATTTCTGATACCTAATACAAATTCTGGAACCATGTATAGTTTCTGGTACATAAGTTAAATTATGGTACCATGCATAGTTTCTGATACCAAATGTAAATTCTGGTACCATGTATAGTTTCTGGTACCTAATTCAAATTCTGGCACCTAATGAATAATTTCTCGTACCAAATGCAAATTCTGGTACTATGCATAGTTTTTGGTACCAAATGCAAATTCCGGTACCATGTATAGTTTCTGGTACCAAATGTGAATTCTGGTACCATGGGTAGTTTCTGGTACTTAACACAAATTTTGATACCATGCATAGTTTCTGATACCTAATGCAAATTCTGCCAGCATGCATAGTTTCTGGTATCTAATGCATAGTTTCTGATACCTAATACAATTTCTTGTACCATGCATAGTTTCTGATATTTAATGCAAATTATGGCATCATTTATAGTTTCTGGTACCTAATGTAAATTCTGGTACCATGCATAGTTTCTAGTACCAAATATAAATTCTGGTACCATGTATAGTTTCTGGTACAAAATACAAATTCTGGCACTTAATGCATAGTTTCTGGTACCAAATGCAAATTTTGATACCATGTATAGTTTCTGGTATATAATGCATTTATGACACTATGTAAAGTTTCTGATACCTAATGTAAATTCTGGTACCATGCATAATTTCTGGTACCTAATGTAAATTCTAGTACCATGCTTAGTTTCTGGTACCAAATGCAATTCTGGTACCATGTATAGTTTCTGTTACCTCAGCAAATGCAATTCTGGTACCATGTATAGTTTCTGGTACCAAATATAAATTCTAGTACTATCTACAGTTTCTGGTACCTAAGGCAAATTCGGGTACCATGCATAGTTTTTTGTACCTAATGCAAATTTTAGTATCATGCATATTTTCTGATACCTAGTACAAATTCTTGCATCATGTATAGTTTCTGGTATCTAATGTAAATTCTAGTACCATATATAGTTTCTGGGACCAAATGCAAATTCTGGTACCATGTTTAATTTCTAGTACCTAATGCAAATTCTGACACCTAATGCATAGTTTCTGGATTACTTTAGATCGCACCCCAGTCCCTTCCTCGAGTTATGGCACTTCTCAAGAGGAAGACCTGGTGGATCAGTGAGTCATTCGAGCCGTCGGGTCCACTTCACGCAGTAGCTATCACCTGGCAAACCTTGGTACAGATTTGATGGAAGTTAATGCTACACTTCGAGCCAAATTTAGAGCTCTTGAACCAAGCACGTGCAACCGTCCTCCTTGACTAAAATATGGATATTCTCTTATTCAAAATCTTTGGGATCAATTATCAACTTTTGTCAATGCGGAGCCGAACCTACCACTGAATATGTGGAGGACAACACTATTCGCGATATAGCTTCAGCTATGGGCTTCTCAAGCAAGTGAGTGTGTACGAAATCCTTTTTAGATCAGATCAAGGAGATAAAATGGTCAAGTGTTTCGAAGTCTTGAGAACTTTAGTGCTTTTGCTTTTTGTCTAGAGCTTTTGGGCTCTTCTAGATAGGCACTACAAAAAATGGCCACTTAAACCCTTTTGCAGCAGTCCTACCGTTGAACCCCCATATAATGCACCCCTTTTTATCCACTTTTTTGTTGATTGGTCAAAAGCCCAGATCAATCATGATTATGGAGAACGAAATGACTAAGTCTACACCAATCCGGTTATTATATTTTAATGTTAAAGGAACAACTTTTTTATATTTATTCCACTGATAATTACACCGGTGCCTTGGCTTCTGCTCACCGCTTGTACACAAAAGAGACCATTTTAGAAAAAGAGCAGCTATGAGCCGATCAATCTCTCTCTCTCTCTCTCTCTCTCTCTCTCTCTCTCTCTCTCTCTCTCTCTCTCTCTCTCTCTCTCTCTCTCTCTCTCTCTCTCTCTCTCTCTCTCTCTCTCTACTAGAGAAGAGGGGATTACAGTGGCATGGAGGAAGACGGCGTTGCCAGGAGAGGATGTCCCACTTGCCGCCGGGGGAACGCGGAGCCACACCGACTTGACGGCACTTAGCACCATGCCGGATGGCTCCCTGGGGTCACCCACGCTTTGCTACGCTCAACACCACGCTGGACGGCTACCCCGCGCTCAATCGGCTTCACACCAAGCCCGACCCCCGACGATGTGTATTTAGCCCCTGAATATCCAGCGACCATCAACCCCGCCGGATTTGGTACATTTTATGGCCGGGTGGACGATGGCCGTCAGATTTGCTCGACCAAATCCAGCGACGCATCAACCCCACCGAATTTGCTCGATCATTTTCGACAGCCCACGAACCCCACCGGATTTGGTCGAGCATTTTCGGCCGCCCACCAACCCCTCCGATATTGATGTCTTCTTCAACCGGACGGACGATGGCCGCCGAATTTGCTCGCCCATTTCCGGCAGCCCACCAATCCTGCCGGTATTGATGCCTTTTCCCGTCGTTGGTCGATGTCAGCCGATTACACCGCCATAAAAGAGTTATTCTGTTGTAGTGAGGTCGTCTTAGTCAGGATTAATTCCTGTAAGTAGAATTTGTGCCAGTGCACCAATAGATTGTATATTTTTTTATTTTAATAAATAGATAGGGGTCTAGACCAGACCCCGAACCCCTATCACTCATCGAGAGAGATTTCTCAAAAAAAAATTGTACAAATAGCATTACTCAATTGGAGGTCCAATAAAAGTGGGGGAGCCGTTAGCCGTCCCACACATCCGATGCATTAAAAAGGACACACGTACGTTGGACATATACAGAATGGACACATGCGAACCCATCATCAGCATTGGTGTATTTTGCAATGGACCAAACGTTGTGTCCGGTTTTGTGTGTCCCATATGTGTATCGATATCATTTTTCCCTACCCAGCAGGTCCCACACGATACGATGGCCTCGCTCTGCTTTTTATAAGGGGACTTTGTGAAAAACCCTTCTAAGAAGATTGGTTTTGAGCTGCAGTCCCTACAACCTTTTCATTTGAGCTCAGACACTTAATGCACGAAAATGATTCTCACCTCACTTTGAATTATATGTTTTGCTGCCACTCATCCTAAGCCGCACCGACATCGTCAGACAAAGCCAACCCTCCCATAGCTACCTCCAGACCTAACTAAACCTCCCACCGTTGCCATCGGAGCTATCCGAACCCCCCGCTGCCACCGGACCCAGGGGCGGAGCCAGATGGGGGCAAAGAGGGGCTAATCAATGCCCCCCATTAAATTCTGAAAAAAGGAGCATTTAAAAAATTACCAAACTTCACGTGGAGCTGCTCATTAGACTTTTTGAAACTTATTAGTGACCATTTGAAGGTGGACATTTTGAATCTCACTAGACACGTTTTGCAACATCGTGCCAAGCAAAGTTGGCAACCTGAAGTTGCAGACAAACGAGTTGGCTACATATCTCCATTGTTCCAGTCGGCCTCCTCTCCCCTCTTGTGAATCGGAATCACAGGTTTGTTGGCTTGCAGTGATGCTCTGAATCCTAAGACGGCACCGTGAGTACGTCTATGCCGTCTATATCACCATTCAAAGTAAAAAATTCAAACTGTCGATATTTTAAAAAAATTTGGATCAGGACATCACCCCTGAAGCCTAGAACAGGGGCCCCCCAAATAAACCTCCAAACCCCTTTGGCATGGGTGTAAGTACTATAACTATAAGCCTCTCCTTCTGAAAATCTATGGCTCCGCCACTGACCGGACCTAACCGAACGATCTACAAACCTTGGGATGAACCTTAAACCTAGAAAACCCAAACCCAAACCTAAACCCAAACCTAAACCCAACCCCCCCCCCCCCCCCCCCCCGCTGTTGCCGCCTTCGCCTCCTTCACCGCTGCTCGCGGCTGCCTCCGTTTTCGCCTACGTCACTCGTGCTCGTCGCCTCCTTCACCGCTGCTCGTTGCTGCCTCCGTCTCCACCACTCCGTCATGGATGATCAAGACTCAAGAGAGGATCATGTGTGGGTGGTCTCGGAATTTTTTTAAAAATAGGGGTTTCTGCTGATATTGGGTTGGTTAAAGAGGTTGGAGCTCAAATGAAAAGTTTCACTGGTTCATCCTAATATTGGGTTGGTTAGAGGTAGGGCTAGCAATTTTGAACCCGACACGACAGACGTGACACGAAGTTAGCGGGTCTGGGTCAGGGTTAAACGGGTTCGGGTCGTAAACGGGTCAACACGATAGACCAGTTTAATAAACGGGTCGGGTAGGGTTTAGGGTCTAGACACGATAGACCCGGTAAGACTCATTTAAAATTCAGCGGGTCGTGTCGGGTTGGGTCGGCTCGGGTCTACCCACAATCCGATATTGTATTATATAGTACCAGTGGGTCTATCGAGTCAAGCCGGATTGGGTCGGATCAGGTCAATTGAATAGACCCGTGTGGTGAACGGGTCTAACGGGTCTTATCGGGTCTACCCGTTTATAAACGGGTCGGGTACGTGTTTAGGATCTAGACACTATTAGTTAAACGGGTCAGGTCCGGGTCTAGGGGTTTTGGACACGACACAAACATGACTCGACACGACCCATTGCCACCCCTCTACTAGTTAGAGGGGCCTTAGGCTAATAACCCCTTTTTAATAATCTATAACTATAAGGGAATAGGGAACACAGTCCTCCCGACCACCCAACACGCTAGTCCTCCCTTCAATTTGGGTGCCACATGATAATTTTTAACCATATTTTTTTTATGGATGGTCAATCCACTCTACATAGATCAAGATTTTAAAAAATAAATTCTAAAAAAAAAACTTAAAACAACCCGATCAACGGTCGACAAATTTAACGGTAAACTGTAGTGTGCAAATAGCCCTTGCTAACGTTAATTTAAAAATGTCACTTGCCATATTTTTTTTCCAATTTTTTTTTCATGATCATTGTTAGGAGGGATGTATCCACCTCGACCAACCCCTAACCCCGGTTAAAAAGTGTCATGTGGTACCCAAATTGAAAGGAGGACTAGCATGTTGGGTGGTTGGGAAGACTGCGTTCCCTATTCCCTAACTATAAAATCAAAAGAAAATGTACGCCCCCTGCAACATTAAATTTAACCCCAAATGTTTAACCCCTTGAAACAAAAAAGAAATGCTCAACCCCAACGTTTGACCAGACTGACGTGTCCCAATTACATCCCTCCATTGAACCCAGCCCCGACCAGGGAATCGCCCCCAACCGGCAGGCCAAACAATTGGGTTAAACGTTTAGTGTTGAATGGCAATAATGGCATTGCTCCACTATAAATAATCATCTACAATGCTTGCATGGTGTTAACCCTTTTGAAGATGTGGAGATTTCTCATTGCATCCTTCGCCGGAATCCTCTCCTTCCATGGCCTCTCGTGCACTGCAGAAGGTAGCATCTCTCTCTCTCTCTCTCTCTCTCTCTCTCTAACTTACTCATCTCTGTATTCTTTCTCTTACCTCAAACAGCACCCAACTATAGTTTTGTGAGGGATGGGAGTGAAGCCCCAACCGAGTCATACTACGACTACATCATCATCGGTGGTGGAACAGCAGGCTGCCCGTTAGCTGCCACCCTCTCCGAGAGCTCCAAGGTCCTGCTGTTAGAGAGAGGGGGCTCCCCTTACGGCAACGACAACGTGACCAATCTGTCGTCGCTGATGAACAACCTCTGCGACCACTCCCCGACCTCACCCTCCCAAGGATTCGTCTCCGAGGATGGCATCCCCAACGCCCGAGCCCGCATCCTCGGCGGTGGGACGAGCATCAATGGCGGGTTCTACACCCGTGCGAGCGCGGACTACGTGCGGGGAGCCGGATGGGACGTGGACTCGGTGGACCAGTCGTACCGGTGGGTCGAGAGCCTACTGGTGGAGGAGCCCCGGCTGCTGCCGTGGCAGTCAGCGGTGAGGGACGGGCTCGTGGAGGCCGGCGTGACGCCAGACAACGGGTTCACGTACGACCACCTGCACGGGACCAAGATCGGAGGCACCATGTTCGACGGCGACGGGCACCGGCGAACCGCTGCGGATTTGCTCCAGCACGCGAACCCAGATGGGATAGAAGTGTTGTTGCACGCCACAGTGCACAGAATCTTGTTCAGACACGAAGGTGAGGGTCTGCTAGCTGCTCCTATCCGTGTTTGCACTTCATACCAACTCCCTTCATGCTTGGTTGTAGGAGAACCGAGGCCGGTGGCATCTGGTGTGATATTCATGGATGCTCAAGGCAAGACGCACAGGGCGTACCTGAAGGAAGGGCCGGGGAGTGAAATCATATCGACGGCGGGAGCCATCGGGAGCCCTCAGCTTCTCATGCTGAGCGGCGTCGGCCCAGCGGATCACCTGGAATCCCTCGGCATCGATGTGATCATGGACCAGCCCCTTGTCGGGCAAGGCATGTCCGACAACCCGATGAACGTCGTCTTCATCCCGTCTCCGTCGCCGGTCGAGATCTCCCTCGTGCAACATGTGGGCATCACCCGATTTGGGAGCTACATAGAATCCTTCGGCGGGACCAAATCCTTTACATGTCCCTCCGCCGAAGAGGCAACGCAGCATCTCGCCTGTCCCTCCGCTGAAGAAGAAGAAGCACAACGTAGAAGCTTGGGGATGATTTCATCAGAGGTACCCTACCACAATTCCACTTCCTACGGGAATCTTATCTTGGTTTTAAATTTCAGTTTCATTTTTTATTTTGGTGAAGGAAAAAACCAAAATTTCAGCCGAAATGGTGGGCAAAAATTCGAAACGGTCAAAACATGTACAAGGTTTTTTGTTTTCAGATTTTTTTTTGTGAAATTTTTAAATTTAATTTTTTTTATAGTTGGGCATGCATATCCAGCAAGATCTAGCAAAATCCGTTGAATCCTGGGCCCAACGATCCAACGACAAGGTCCGGCAAAATCCGGTAAGATTAGGTGAAATCCGGTAGATGGTGAGTCCACAAAACGCCGACACATCGGCTAAGTGGAAACCAAAATCGAAAAAAATTTCAACAAAATGATGAAAATTTTATCCAAATCCTAAAACGAACAAAATTTTGATATTTCGACAAAAATTTCAAACCATGCACCTTGTCAATAGGGTAATTTTATTCACCTCAAAATTAATTAACATATCCTGCTTCACCCAGGTTTATCCTACCAATACCCATAAATTTTTTGGATGGCAACTATGCCCTCCACTTGCCCCACCGCAGACCCAACCTCCAGCCCTTACCCCACCTGCCGCCCCTCCTTCGATCCCCATTGTCAAAACCGCCACCACCTCCTCCTCCTCCTTCCACATCACCAGAGCCGATGTCTTCTTCCCTTCCCCTTCTTTCCCACCACCACCCTTCCCATTTTAGCCACCTCCACTTACCCCTTTGAAGGTGATGGGGGAGGAGGAGGGAAAGGGGGACGTGACAGTGGCTCCGGCGATGGGGGAGGAAAAGGAGGGAAGGGGAGGCGACAATGGCTCCGATGAGAAGGAGAGGGGAGGCAATGGCTAGGCCTGTCAATGGGTCAGATTCGGATCGGATCGGGGTAAATCCGAATTTGATACTTTATATTTCGAATAACAAACTATATTTCGTATTTCATTTTTAATCGAATCTCGGACCAAAACTGTAATACCAAACAAAGAGTATTCGGATTTGGATCGGACTCGGATCATGCTCGGGTTGATAGGTCCATGAGGTCAAAACAACATAAATAATTAAACAGAAACCATCAACTTCTAAATTTAAAACGTTGTTTAGCTCGGGAAATTGAATTTCGCGATCCATAGATCCAACGGTTAAAATAAGATGATAGGGCTAACTGACTAGGCATCACGGTTGAAATAAGATGGATAGGTTGGGCTTTAGACAGACTATTATATATATTATAAAAACTTTGTAAATGTATCGGATCGAATCCTATTCAGATCCGATCAGGGTAGATTCAAATTTGATCCAATTATATTTCGAATCGAGTTAGATCATTTTTAATCAGATCTCAGACAAAACTGATACCAAACAAGGGATATTCGGATTAGATTCGAGTCAAATTCGGATCATGATCCGATCCATTGACAGGCATAGTGATGGCGGCTCCGACGAGGAAGATGATGAGGTAGTGGCTGTGGGTGCAAAATCTGGCTAGCGTTCTACAGTGGGACCTGCAACCCTGCTTGGGGCCTATGGGGACGACAGTCGGACCCACAGCCCTACCTAGGGTCCACGAAGACAACTGTGGGATTCGCAGCTCTGCCTGGGGCCCACACACACTGTCTGGGATTAATGAATCATCTCCCGGGTAATTTACCAAAACCCTAGATATACCTAGGAATATTTCAAGAAATATTCCTTGAATATTCTCAAACCCCTATATATAGCTAACCCTGTAAAATATTCCGGATCCAAAATTCCAGAGACCAGAATCCTATTCTCTGTTTTCCAGAGCTCCCAGAGCTTTCTGGTTTTCAGACTCCCTTTGAGATTATTTCACCCTCTGTCTACTTGTAAGAAGTACTCCTCGGCCTGTCAAGAGTAGCTCTACTTTTAACCCAGAGATAGTGGATTCAAAGGTTACGTCTTACCGCATGGAGACGTAGGCTTCGGCCGAACTCCGTCATGACAGCCTGTGTCAATTTTCTCCATCACTTTCACTCTCTACTCTATAGTGTTTGTGTGACAGCTCAGCACTTCGCGCGCGCCACACCGCGAAGGGTCAAACCTTCAATCGACTGTTGGAGGAGAGTTACGTACGACGGTCAAAATCCTCCCCCATAGTGATGACTCCTAGATGGGGAAGGCGAGGGAGAAGGAGAGGAAGCAGGAGCGGTATTTAGGAGGGAAAGCAAGTGGGGTATGGGGGAGGGCAAACTTGCTATTTACAAAAAAAAAGGGTGGAAACTAAGGGGGCAATGGGTAACAGGGTAACAACATCAGTTTTGGGGTGAATAAAATTTCCCTATCAATATTTGCTTACTCTTTGATCCAATTCTTCTTTATTCCTTATTTGACTCTATCAAATTTTCCTAATTTAAGAAATTAAAATTTCTTAGATTTTTTATGCCGATAGGAAATTAAGATTGCCATGTGGTGTTTTCATGAATAAAATGGAGTATGAATCATTACATGATAATCTTTAAAAAAAACTAAAATCTTGATCTTAGGCCAAAGAGTTGAAAAGTAAAAAAAAGAGATTCAGATGCACAAACATTAATATTGCCTTTTATGTTTCCCAAACATTAAAAAAAAAAAACTTTTTTCATCAAAAACAAGTCCAAAAAATCATCATTATGTACTAGCTAGTAGATATTTGTGAAAAACACAAATTATCTTGGTACAAGAGGGGATCTAAATACTGCTATATAAATCCAAGCATAGATAATCTTTGAGACTTAAATTTGGTGGCACTGCAGACTTCCTACATGCCTATCAGTCCAATAGCAACAGAGGCCATAAACAGTCAGGAGGATTCTTATTTCAATGGTGGCTTCATTCTCGAAAAGGTCGCAAACCCTCTCTCCACCGGCCACCTCGAGCTCCGCAACACGAATCCGAACGAGAACCCCTCAGTTACATTCAACTACTTCAAGGAACCTGCGGATCTCCAGGCCTGCGTTGAGGGCATCAGGACTATCGAGCGCGTCGTACATTCCAAAGCATTCTCCAAGTTCATATACCCCAACACGTCTATAGAAACCCTACTTGCCATGACTGAAAATTTTCTTACCAAGATGCCACCAAGCCACAACAAAGGATCGAGATCATTGGAGCAATATTGCAAGGACACCATGATGACCATTTGGCACTACCATGGGGGTTGCCATGTAGGCCGGGTTGTGGACCATGATTACAGGGTTCTTGGTGTGGATGCGGTTAGGGTCATCGACGGCTCGACGTTCGAATCCTCGCCCGGAACCAAACCTCAGGCCACCCTCATGATGCTTGGAAGGTAATATTTTCTATGCACTAACAATTCTCAAAGTCCATTGAGCAACAATCCATCATCAGATGTAAAAAGAGCTATTAACAGTCTAACTGGTCTGTTAATCTCCAGGTACATGGGACTCAAGATCCAAAAGGAAAGGCTGGACAAGGAGGGAGCACAGTAGCGATGAGTGTTATCGTTCATGTAAGAGAAGAATAGTAATTAAAGAGTTCGATTTAAATAAAATCCTAGATGGGAAGTATGTACATCATAATATAGAGAACACGTACTGGCTCCTTTGCCAGTGAGATCTGTGTTTCCTCGCAAAGGCTCGTCACACACGAGCTTCAATATTAATATCAGTAACTCTTGGGTTCAACATGTCCCAATATGTATTTCTGATAATTTCGACGATTTGGATCAATATCGAACTTCAAGCGTCCAAAATCATAACAAACCTCACCAATTTGAGAATTTCCGGATGCAATGGTCAGATATATATTTTTTAATCGGCGGGTGTGTCCCAAAACCCTTTGAGTAATGGACCCACATCGGGTTCAGACTAGTCCCTCCAGGAATGCGCACAGACAAACCGGAAGTTTCCCCCATACACTCTTGGGAAAATCGAAGGGGTGAAAGACTCAAACCCACAACCTCCTCACCCAAGCATCGGTTGCTTTGCCAACAATAATATTGGAGGCTTTGTCATTTCAACTCATCATCCAGGAAAAAATGTCAGAATAATATAAAGAAGGAATCAAGACTAAACTTCATTTGTATGGTAACTCAAATACTTATATTAAATGGAAGAAAACCTTCACTCTTCAGGCTCAGAACTCTTTATCAAATGGGTTAGTGAGAGAAAACATAACAAAAAAAACTCTTCCGTCTGGCTCTTATTGCTCGTCAAAACAACTGTATCAACCAAATTAAAATGGAGTAGGGTGACAATGTCATTGACCCAGATCAGATCAGATCAAATCCAGTTCTGTTGGTCACTTTCTGATCTTTACTCTTCTAAGATCAATTGTACTAATTGCACTCTCATGGCCCTTAACTCTTAGACCATCCCTAAGCAGAATCACCTCATTATTGCCCCAACAAATAGAAGAAATTAAAAATATTATTTCTATGGCTCTTAACAGTTAACTAAGTTCAGGTGTACCTTGGGGTTTTACTAAGGCCGGTCGATTAATGACGTTTAGAATTTTATAATGCAATATTAGAGAATGTTTTGCGGATAATTGTCCATCCATTGAAAAAGTAAATCGATTATTGTCAACAATATATATAAGGCACTTATTCCCTTCATAGCGATTCCTTTAGTTATAACCCTTGCTGGGTGTGCTTCTGCTCTCCCTCGGCACGTGATGCGCAGTGTGAAAGTGTGTGCGAGCAAACCAAAACCAATGACCTCGGTTCAATATGCGGGATCGCATATCCCTGCAACCCCGGACACAAAACACGGACTCAACTCAACTCTGATTCCAGTCACGTCAGCTAATGCCCACTTAGCTATGTGATTAAGTCACTTATTTTCCTCCTTATGATCACAAAGTGTCCCAAATGCTCACATGGTTTCGTAAGCGACGCGGATGCAGGTCCATAGGGAATTTTCAAAATGAACAGCTGAATATTTCTGATGGAACTGGGAGTCCTTTTAAGAATTGCAACCAAAAAATAGAGGATTGCTCAAGTGCATAGGGAGGACGTGTGAGCAGTTTAAGTATTATGTGTTTCAGAACTAAATCTTACTACAACATGAAGAAGAGAAGGGAAACAAAGATTTGAGAAGAATGAACGGGTTATATTATTCGATATATTGACAATACAGTAACATTTACCAACTTACCTCAACCCTGCTATATATCGAGTGGCCACCCCGAACAGACCTTATGAGTTATGGCCAAATTGATGAGACCCCATAACAACATCAGTTTGGCACTTTATTTAAACTAAAAACTAACGAATAAAAAACATCAAACAAATCTATTTAGTTGCTGGTCATGTGGTGGCCATTCCTTGGTCCCAAAAACGAGCCTTTATGGCACCATATACGATTTTGGGAACGGAGCACAAATATGTTGTCACACACACACACAAAAGCCCCAAAACCACACCCAATCTTAATCATAATCCATTGGTATAAGTAAGAGTGGCTTGTACGACTTTCTAAGATGACACCATGTTCCAATTAAAGAATGTTAAACATATATATATAATTAAATTACTGTCATCAACCTTCTTGTTATATCAAATTGTAACTTCTTTAATGTGATCAAGAGTAGATCAACAATTTACCCAAAAATTTGACGAAGTTCAAGCATTTTGTAGTCCTGAGATAGCTAGTAACAGATGTTTCTTACCTATATTCTAATGATATGGGTGATGGCATATTGATCTGCGCATCCGTGACAAATTTTCATTTTAAATTTCAGCTCAACCACCACTTTCAACATATTGATGTAAATGAGATGTACTGTCAAGTTTTGACATGTGTCCGAATGAGGTGTTCTGGGATAACTTAACTGGGCTCAACAAGCCTAAAATTAACCTTAACTAACAAGCCTAATCCTATCTGTTATAGTGTATAGATACATTTTTTATCCTTGTATAGGCCTTTTAGTCTCTTTTGGGTATGCTAACCCATTGGTGACCCCATCTTTTGTATAGTGATATATAGGGCATTTGCCCCAATGAGTAATGCAATGCTTCACTCATAAACTCTCTCTCTCTCTCTCTCTCTCTCTCTCTCTCTCTCTCTCTCTCTCTCTCTCTCTCATTCTAACATGGTATCAGAGCGGGTACATCCCCGACCTAGATCTCCCTGGTAGCCAGCTCCGTGCGATTCTTCAGAGAGATCTCTCACCTCTTCCCGGTGTTTCCTCTGCTCACCAGACTGCCAACGCGCAGCCTGTTGCGTCATTCTCTTCCCTCTTGAATCTCCGCAACACGAGCTCCTTGAGAGTTGATTTGAAGATCCGCAAGTACCTCTGGCACCTCTCATTGAGGTGCCCGCTGATCTACATCAAGGTCACGCCTATCCAAGTGTTCGGCGAGCTGCAGATCCGCTCCAGATCGTGCCTCCGAGCTACAGATTGTGCCTCCTCTGAGCTCCATCTCGACCTCCTTCTCAGATTTGTGATCTGAGGTTATCGGCCAGAGATTGAGTTGGAGGCCTGGTGTGGAGGAGGCAGCCAGAGATCAGCTTAATAGGGCTTCGATACCCTAGCTAAAACAGGGATGATTGCTGATCCCATCTCAGCCATCCATCCCTTTTGACGCACACTGCTTCTATACTGTTTCTCCAGCACTGTTTCAACAACTGTTTCTTCAGCACACTGTTCTCCAGCAACAACACAGTTGTTCTGTTCTCAGTCAGCACAGTTTTGCTCCTGCAGCACAGTAGTCTTGTTTCCAACAGCAACTTAGTGTTCCAGATTGTTTTCAACATTGTGTTTATTGTTTTATTATAGTAGAGCAATGAAAATAAAGGATCAAGCTGACAAGTGTGCCACATCCTGTGTTTAGATCAGTGTTTTAAAAAACTCGCCCGGGGTACGCCAGGGGCGGGGTGGTCCCAAAACGCCCGGGGAGGATCAAGTTGGGGCTTTTTTCTTGTGGGGCTTACGCCCGAACCACTGGGGCGTACGCCCCGAAACGCCCGGGCACGCCTTTTACGCCCCAATGGCCTGGGCTTACGTCCCACTGGAGTTTGTCTGCATAGTTGAAAAAAAATGATTTAATTGCTACCGTGTGATCTTTTATATGCGTCTTACTCTCTTGGATGGCGATTATAACATTCTTGGGAACTAAAGTTGTTTTAAATTGGTTATATATCATGTATAGAATGATAGAATCTATGGAATATAAACGTAGATAGTTTGAATTTTGGTTAGAAATTTAGAATTAGATCTTAAATGATCTTGAAAGACAATGATAAGTTCATTTTTATTATCGTTTTGTATATATTTGTGATTTATCAACCAATTTTGTAGGCTTAAATGCTTTGTTTGTTCATAATATTTTTATTTTGTTTGTTTTTAATCTATTTTCACTATTTATATAATATTTTTTATTTCTATATATTTTTTAAATTAAAAAATAAAAAATTCGTGGGGCTTACGCCCCGCCTCATATCAGGCAAAACGTCCTGCCTTACGCCCCCGCCTCTGAAAACACTGGTTTAGACTATGGCAACCACAATGGGCTCTTGTGTCGATTCGTCTTCCCCTGTGCAGTGTCATTTGAGTCTCTCAGCACTTCTTGGATCTTTGATTCTGGAGCAACTCATCACCTGACTTCTAACGCTGATGTTCTCTCTGGATGTACCAGTGTGGCTCCTCAGCTCCAGCTTCGTACTGCAGATTGGTCTCCTTTGGAGATCACTTGCTCTGGTTCTATCACCACCTCTTCCGACCCTGGTGATCGACTCTCACTCCCTGACGTGCTTCATGCACCTCGTGTGTTGATCAATCTGATCTCAGTTAGTAGGTTGGTTGATCTAGGTTTCACGGTTATCTTCTCATCTTCCTCTTGTGTGGTGGAAGACCCTCGCACTAGTCGTCAAGTTGGGACAGGACGGAGACATGGTCACTTGTACAGTTTAAAGCAACTTCATGTTCCATTGGCCTCCAATACCTTATGTGATGCTGCTCTTTCCGTTGCCGATCTTTGGCATCGCCGCCTTGGGCATCCCTCTACAAAGCGCCTTCGGAGCATATTTCAGTCAGAACACTTAGGTAATCTCTCTTTTACTCCTTCCTGCATGAGTTGTCAGTTTGCTAAACACTCGGCTCTCCCTTTTCCCTCCAATGAATCTGTGTCTGCTTCTTCTTTCGATCTAGTGCACTCTGACATTTGGGGACCATCACCGATCATGCCCATGTCTGGCTTTCATTACTATGTCAGTTTCATTGACGACTTCTCTCGGTTCACCTGGGTGACCCTCCTGCGTCGTAACTCCGATGTGTGTTAGGTCTATCGTGATTTCACTAGTATGGTCCACACTCAATTTGGGAAACGAATCAAAGTTTTTCGCTCAGATGGTGCTCGGGAATATCTTTCTTCCCAGTTTCGTGACATCCTCTTTTCTCAAGGTACTCTACCCCAACAGTTATGTCCTTACACGCCTGCACATAATAGGGTTGTCGAGAGGAAGCATCATCACATTCTTGAGACTACTCGGTTCTTTTGGTCTCTACCCCAGTTCCTCGTCACTTCTGGGCTGAAGCTATTCTTACCTCTATTCATTTGATTAATCGGACTCCTCCACTTCTTTCTGGTCAGTCCCCATTTCAACGACTCTATTCTACTGTTCCCAATTATAGAGTTCTACGAACTTTCAGTTATACCAGTTTTGTTTTGCTTCCACCTGAGGAGCGTACAAAGTTTACTCCTCGATCTACCAAGTGTCTTATTAGGGTACAGTTCTGAGCACAAGGGTTGTCGTTGCTATGACCCTTCTATTCGTCATATCCGCATCTCTCAACACGTGACCTTCTTTGAGGACACACCCTTATACTCAGAAGCATCTTCTTCTTTGGACTTGTCCTTCCTCCAGACATCTAGTTCCTCTTCAGGTTTTCTTCCTACCCCTGCCATTGTTTCTGCTTCAGTGCTTGAGCCCACACACCCACCTGTCATTTACACCTACACTCGTCGCCAGCCAGTGCCAGCTCCACTTGTACAGCCAGCGCCAGCTTCACCAATTCCACCTGCTTCACCTGCTACTACTTCTGCAGAAACTTCAAGTTCACCACCTTCGTTACCACTCTCTGGTGCTAGTGACATTGAGTCTTCTGCTCCTACGCGCTGAGCGTGAAAGACATCCACCTGATCGCTATGGTTTTTCTCATGTTGCTTCTTACTCGCCACATTTTCAGTCCTTCCTTCCGACTATTCACTCTCTTCAGGAGCCACAGACTTACCATGAGGCAGTTCAGATTCCGCACTGGTAGCAAGCGAGGAATTGCAGGCCCATCAGCAGACTGGTACTTAGATGCTCGTTCCTCTTCCTCTAGGGAAGGATCCTATTAGCTGTCGCTGGGTCTATCAGATCAAGACTCGCTCCGATGGATCGATTGAGAGATACAAGACCCGCCTAGTTGCTCGTGGTTTCACTCAAGAGCATAGCATTGACTACGAGACCTTTGCCTCTGTTGCGAAGATGACTTATGTCCGGACTCTGTTAGCAGTTGGTTCTACTCGTCAGTGGCCACTCTTCCAGATGGATGTGAAGAACGCATTTCTTCATGGAGATCTCTCTGAGGAGGTCTACATGAGTCCCCCTTCTGGTCTTTTGACTCTTTCTCAGCATTTGTGTTGTCTTCGTCGAGCCATTTATGGGCTCAAGCAAGTTCCTCGGGCATGGTTTGAGTGCTTCAGGTCCTCAGTGCTTGCAGCCGGCTTTACAAAGGATATGAATGATTATCTATGAAGCACGGATACTTCAAAATACATGACGTACCCGTACCGGATACGTATCGGACACGGATACGGCCCGGATACGGCTCGAATACGTGTCCGATACGTTTCGGGCGTATCCTGGATTTAAAAATGCCAGGATACGGCCCGGATACGGGAGGGATACGGCGGGATACGGGAGGGATATGGGCCGGATACGGGAGGGATACGGCTGACCGGTTTGGGCTTGGGTTATCGAGTTTGGGTTTGGTTAAAAGTTAAACTCAAACCCAAACCCAAATCCAAACCCAAACCCACTGTCCCATACTAAAAGATTTAAGGATAAATTGCACAAAGACCCCTATAGTTTGACCGATTATCACTTACACCCCCTCATGTTTAAAACCCTACAAATGCCCCCCCTAGAGGGGGTGCAAGTGATATGTTTTTCAAACTGTAGGGGGTCTATGTGTAATTTACCCAAAATTTAACCCCACCCTACCCTGTTTTCTGGATCGAGCGAGAAGAGAGGGAGAGCAGAGAGGCAGGCGTCCGCCCGCGCCGGTCGTCTGTCGTTCGCCGTCGCCCGCCTGATTGCAGCCGTCCGTCGTCCGTGCCAAACTACAGCCGTTAGCCGCCCGTCCGTCGCCCAACTGCAGTCGCCTACCGTCCCCCCGCACCCGTCCGCTGCCCGATTGCAGCCGTCCACTGTTAGCCCGTCTCTCTCCCTCACAGCCCCATATCTCTCTCCCTCCCTCTCTCTCTCTTTCTCTTTCTCGCTCTCCCTCATAGCCCATTTGCAGGCTTTCTAACCTGCCTTCAGGATCTGCAGATATGCAATAAGATCGATAAAAAACAGTGATAAAATATTGAGCCAATTATGAAAATTTTATTAAATTTTTTTCAAAAAACAGTGATAAATTATAGCAATTAATATTTTGTTTATATTGAATATGCAACAACCTGTGCTTCTACATTGAATATGTTCTTTATGATGCATTCTATCAATTAATAGTTCTATAAATTAATAATTTAGTATTTTATTTAAAATAAATATTTAAAAAATAATAATTTATTGCCGTATCCTTAGCCGTACCCGTATCCTACTTTTTTAAGATTTGTCGTATCGCTGTACCCGTATCGTATCGTACCCGTATCCCGTATCTGTATCCGTGCTTCTTAGATGATTATGCTATGTTCACTCATACCTCTCCTCATGGTCGTGCGATATTACTTTTATATGTTGATGACATGATCATTACCGGTGACGATACTGCTACTATCGATTCTCTGAAGAGGCACCTCCAGCAACAATTCGAGATGAAAGACCCACTTCGTTACTTTCTCGGCCTTGAGGTTGCTTCATCTCCCCAGTGATACTTGGTCTCTCAGAAGAAGTTTACCTTTGATATACTGAGTCGTGGTGCACTTTCTGATTCACGGACCGTGGATACACCGATGGAGCTTAATGTGAAGTTTCGTCCCACTGATGGCGAGCCACTTTCGGATCCCACACGCTACCGCCAGCTTGTTGGTGCTCTTGTCTATCTGACGATCACTCATCCGGACATTGCACATGCCGTTCGAGTTCTTAGTCAGTTTGTCAATGCTCCTCACTCAGCTCACTATACCGCACTACTGAGGATTCTTCACTATCTTCGAGGCACGGTGACTCGCTCCTTATTATTTTCGTCATCTTCATTGGAACTTCGCGCCTTTTCCGATGAAGACTGGGCGGGCGATCCCACTGATCGACAATCCACTACTGGCTTTTGTATTTTTCTAGGTGATTCGCTCATCTCGTAGAAAAGTAAGAAGCAGGAGATTGTTTCGTTATCTAGTACCGAGGTTGAGTATCATGCTATGGCACGCACTTCGTGTGAGGTAGTTTGGCTACGTCGCCTACACGAAGATATGGATGTTCATCTTACCTCGTCAACTCCCTTCCACTGTGACAACCGAAGGGCTATTCAAATTGCTAGCAATCCGGTATTTCAAGAGCCCACAAAGCACATTGAGCTGAATTGTCTTTATGTTTGACATCGCTATAAGGACGGCACGCTCTCACTTCCACATGTGTCTTCTACAGAGCAGCTTGCAAACTTCTTTACGAAAACACACACTATCTAGCATTTTCGATATCTCCTTAGCAAACTCTTGGTGTATGATCCACCTTGAGTTTGAGGGAGGGTGTTATAGTGTATAGATACATTCTTAATCCTTGTATAGGCCTTTTAGTTTCTTTTGGGTATGCTCACCCTTTGGTGACCCCATCTTTTGTATAGTGATATATAGGGCATTTGCCCCAATGAGTAATGCAATGTCTCTCTCTCTCTCTCTCTCTCTCTCTCTCTCTCTCTCTCTCTCTCTCTCTCTCTCTCTCTCTCTCTCTCTCTCTCTCTCTCTCTATCTCTCTATCTATCTATCTATCTATCTATCTATATGTCATATCTTTATAGATCAAAATATAATCCAACCAAATTTAAGACTTTTACATCTAATTATGGGCCTAGCATCAACCTCCTCAATTTGTGTGGAATTACTAATAAGGAAACTTTGGTGAGAGAGTTGTTTGTCATGAACTATGGAAGATCAGCTGGCAACAAGGTAAGTAAACATAACTGATTAATAATATAATCTCATGCAGTTGGGTTACAAGTTACAACCATCCAAGGTTCTTTAGACTAGGAAAGAATCTCTGCGATGAGGAAACAAGGGAAATTAATCAGGGTCCAAATTCCATAAAGGGTATTGACTTTAGCTCAATAATATTAATTATTATTGCCGCATATTATTCAATCACTCAGTATACCTTTTCAGGCCAACAACTACAGTTGAAAAATACCTCAATAGCATCAACAAGTCATTACTGAGAGAATTAATACTGAATACGAGTATTGTATTTTCAATGAAGTGTATATATGAATACCCTCCAATGGAGAAACAATAACAGGGTTTTTTTTAACTCTTTAGCTTATCTTAAAGACAATTCTATTAAGGGCTACCTCTGTTGTCACTGGAAGCTTTTCCATATATTTTCTAACAACTTCCAACAATGTTAGTTTAGGTCCTCTCCACTTTCTTCACCCTTCCGTAATACTATGAGATCCTCTTCTTGCACGAGCCGCCTCTGCTTAATTGTATATGCATATACGATCTTAATTTGTTCTCCATTTTATCCTCAATTATTGCAGCTATCATACTTGTTCTAATATCCTCATTCGTCACCCTATCCCTCCTAGATTTTCTGTATATCCACCTCAACATTCTTATCTCTCCCACGAATCATGTGTGCGTGAGCCCTCTTAATAGCCCATGTGATGTCTTATAAAATTTACCCTTACGTCTTAAAGGCATGTGTCGATCGCATACTACCCAAAGCTACTCTCCACTTCATCCAAGCAACTCTAATTTTATTGGTATATCATCATCTAGCACTCCATTCATCTTACGACAGATCTAAGATATGGAAAACAATCATATTGTTTTATTCATTGGTTATCAGCTTTGAATGGAGCTTCATTATCATTACCATTGAAGTTGAAATTGCATTCTGAATACTTAATTTTATTCTACTAATTTCCAAAACCTTATTAACCGAAGCTTTCCTCAATAATTTTGATTTAGTAGTAAACTCTATCCTTGTCTTATCAAAGAATATTATATCATCTGCAATTAACGTACACCACGATACTTCTTCTTGAATATTAGTAGTAAGTTCGTCAATGATAAGGTAAAAATATATGGACTTACTGGTGACCCTTAGTAGTCCCACCGTGACTAAAAACTCATTTGACTCACCGTAGATCTATGCAGTCAAAATCGGTAGTCGGCCCTAGTCGGCCAAGGGCCGACTAGGACTAGTCGGGACTAATTCGGGACTAGTCGGCCAAAACTTATTCTAACCCCTCCCCCCCCTCCCTAAACATATATGATATATGAACTAGCATAAATGTCAATAAGTATATGATATTAGTCGGTTAATAACAATACATACCTTCACACTTCACAGCATGGGTATAAATTGATGGGGACATCGAGCCTCGACCCTGGCGAGTGTACCAGCGCAGGAGGCGACATATGAGCATGTGGTTCTAGCCATGTTGGCTGTTATTCTTTTCCTGTTTTGATTTGGGGTTGTGTACTTTTAGTCCCACCTCGGCTAGTGGGCTTTTTCATCTGTCATTGTAAGCCTATTTATAGGCCTGTCATCTTTCTTTTCAGTATGCAATGAATAAAATTTTTATCTCTTCCCACATGTGTGAGAGAGTTAAGGTGAGGCGTGTGAAACCCGAGCCATACCTAGGTGTGTGAAACCCTAGGCCCCCAACTAGGCGTGTGAAACCCTAGTGGGACTACCCATTTCCCCATCCCCTTACCCCCTCCCTCACCTAGCCGCCGGCCTCACCCTCCCCTCTCTTCCTTGCCGCTGTTGCCTGCCCGCCCAAAACCCCCATCCGATAAACCCCCCCCCCCCCCCCCCCCCAAAGCCCCCGATCACCCCTCCCTTTTCCCCCCCTTCCCTGTGACTGCCGCCCGTCCCAACCCCCAGCCACTGGTCCCCCTTCCCCTTCCCCCACTCGGCCAGCCCCCTCTCCCAGCCCGACCCGTGCTCGGCCCCGACCCCACGCCCGGGTGTTGCTGCCACCCTGCTGGACCGGACCCCTCCTCCTCCTTCCCCTGCCACCGCACGCCACCTCCTCCTCCGTTCCCTGCCACCGCGCGCGCCACCCCCTCCTCTACCTCCGACCACCGCGCCACCCTCCTCTTATATCTCCCTGCCACCGCACCACCCTCCTCCCCTATCTCCCCGCCGACTGCCCCTGCCCTGCTAACCCTATCCGACCACCCTTCCCCCCCCTAGTCCGATCCCCTTAGCCCTGCCAACCCGACCCGACCCGACCCGACCCGACCCCTGCACCCTATCCATCCTTATCCCCTCCCTTCCTTCACACCAAAGCCCGCGCCCTCGCCTCACTCCGCCCCTCCCTCAGCATGTCGGCATGGCCGATCCAGACGTCGACCATGGATTAATCGACGACGAAGACGGATTCCTCGATATCCGGTCCCCCTTCCTCGACTTCCGGTTCAGCGCCGGCGAGAGCGTGAAGGATTACGTCGATCGCATCTCCTACCTCGTCGCCAAGGACGCAGAAGCACGGTTGGGCATCTCGGAGAACCATCAACGGTGGCATCCCGGCGCGCCCGTACATCCCAACGTTCTAGCCCTTCGGGCCCTCGCTCAAGCCCCGGCTAAACCCGAGGACACCGCATCGACTTCGACCCCGCCACCAGTGGAGATCCCTGAGGTCCCCCACAATCCTCAGTAGGTAAGTTCTTTCTTTCCCGGTCAGCATCGAAGGGTGATACCAACGATCGATTTTCCTATATTTTATCTATGCAAACTGCTGCCCCTTGAATGGTGAGTTGTGAGATTTTGATTCCCTGTTGCTATTAGTCCTGATATTGCATTTGGAATCCTGCTGATATAACTAGGCTTTTGTTGTTCGGTTAAATTAGATTGGAATACCCGCTTGCATGCCTGTTGGGCTTTGTTAAGACCATTTACCATATTATTTGTTTAAATCAACTTTCTGTCTGCTCGGAGCAACAAGCGATCCCGTCGCGGCTCAACGAGTCTTTGAATTCCCTGTCGCACACACTGTTCCACATCATTTTGGTATCAGAGCATGGTTAGAGCTAGGTCATTTGCATTCTATACCTGATCCTGCAACTTGCATTCATCTTAGTTCTGGTGCATTAAGTTTCAAAAATAAAAAAATAAAAAAAAAAATTAAAAAAATCATTAGCATCATTTTGGGTGTTATCATTGCATGCCAACCCGAAGGGGTAGGCCATATCTATTAGGCGAGTCTAGCGAGTCGGACAACTACAGTATGGATCCCGAGGCCCTGACTAGAGCACTTGCCGAGTTGACCCAAGGCATAACCGCCATGAACCAAAACCTCGCCGCGTATCAACGCGACACCAATGCCCGGTTAGACCGGATGGAACAAGCGCGGAACGATCCGCATGTTGAAATTCCCAATCCCCCTCAAGGGTACCCGGCCAACTGGCAGAACAATCAGGACCCCGATGATCAGTACCTTCGGAGTATCCGATTAGAGGTACCGTCCTTTGACGGTAGACACGATCCCCAGTTTTTCCTGGAATGGCTCCAGTCCATGGATCGTTATTTCACGTGGTATCCTTTAACAGAGGTTAGGAAGGTCCGTTTCGCAGCCATGAAGCTCAGCGGACCCGCGAGCCAGTATTGGACCAATGTGGAAGCGTTGAGAGTTGCGCGAACCCAGGACCCGATTGATACTTGGGTCGCCATGAAAAATGAGCTGAAGGGTAAGTATGTGCCACCGTCGTATCAGGCACGACTGTTAGACCAATGGCACCAGTTTACCCAAGGTAGCAAATCGGCGAAAGACTACGTGGCCAAATTTGATGAGTTCCTCACTCGTTGCAACGTCCTTGGGACCGAGACGCCTGTCCAAGTCCTTTCTCGTTTCCGGTCTGGCCTGAGGGAAGACCTAAGGAATGAGCTCCTTGCCAGAGATGTCACGGAATTGGAAAGAGCCTACGCTTTAGTACAAGACCTTGACGCCTCTAGGTCTAGTCACACCTACAGGCATTCTGACTCTAGGAGCTATCCCCCAAGGCCCTCCCCTAGCAATTCCAATCGAACCTACCCCAACTCATCTCAAACTAAACCCAACATTCCCAACAAGAATTTTGAGAGGGACACCCGAGGAAAGAGTGTCGAGCGTGACTTTTCCAAAGTCAGCCCTCTTACAAAGTGTTACAAGTGTCAAGGGTATGGCCACATGGCTGCCAACTGCCCCAGCCCTGTCAGAGTCAACATTGTCGATGGCAACCCCATTGAAGCAGTAGAGCCTGGAGAAGCAGAGTTCATCTACCAGGCAGAAGAAGAAGAAGATGGAGATTTTGATGATGATGAGGACGGTGTCATTCTGAGTTGTCTTAGGCAGTCGTCGTTCCCCACCGTGTCAGTTGTTAGGTGCGCGCTATCCCAACCCAAGGATCAGGATGATTGGAGGCGCACCGCTATTTTCCACACGTTCACCAAGATTGGGGATAAAAATTGTAAAGTCATCATCGACAGTGGCAGTTGTATCAATGCCGTGTCGTCTGCTGTCATCGCCAAAACTGGCCTTAAGGCCGTCCCCCACCCTCGTCCCTATCAAGTGTCTTGGATCAACTCCACTGCCATGGAAGTCAAGCAGAGATGCCTAGTGCCCATCAATTTCAACATCTACCAGGACAAGATCTGGTGTGATGTCCTGACCATGGATGTAGGCCAAGTCATTTTAGGAAAACCTTGGCTTTTCGACAACGACGTTCTCATTTATGGGCGCTCAAACATGTGTCTGTTTGAACATGAGGGCAAGAAAGTTAAATTGATTCCCTCCCCACCCAAGAGTGCCCAAGCCGAGCAAAAGGCTGCCCCCGCAAAGAAAGCCAAGAGCGTTAGTTTTGTTAGTGCCAAAGAGCTGAGTCACGAGGTAGAACAGGGAGCTCCTATCATCATCCTCGTAGCTAGAGAAACCCCTAAGGACTCCGGCCAGTCGATTCCCCCCGAAGTCACCCCTGTGCTTAGGGAGTTTGCTGATGTTTTCCCTGAAGATCTCCCTGACCAACTGCCCCCGATGCGCGACATACAGCATGCCATTGATTTGGTCCCTGGGGCAAGTCTTCCCAACCTGCCGCACTATCGAATGAACCCTACTGAACATGCGGAGTTGAAAAGGCAGGTTGACGAACTCCTACAAAAGGGTTTTATCAAGGAGAGTATGAGTCCGTGTGCGGTCCCCGCCCTTCTGACGCCTAAGAAAGACGGATCGTGGCGTATGTGTGTCGATAGTCGCGCCATCAACAAAATAACAGTCAAGTATCGTTTCCCTATCCCGCGACTGGACGACATGTTGGACATGATGTCCGGAGCTACCATTTTCTCCAAGATTGACTTAAAGAGTGGCTATCACCAAATCCGTATCCGTCCGGGCGACGAGTGGAAGACTGCGTTCAAGACTAAGGATGGACTATATGAATGGATGGTCATGCCCTTTGGGCTGACTAACGCCCCGAGTACCTTTATGAGAGTAATGACGCAAGTACTCCGCCCATTTATGGGTAAATTCCTGGTGGTGTATTTTGACGACATACTCATTTATAGTCAATCTCGGGCGCAACATTTAGACCACCTGCGTCAAGTCTGTGCCGTATTAAGGAAAGAAGAGCTGTATGCGAATCCGAAGAAGTGCACATTTTTCACAACTCAAGTCCAATTCTTAGGATTTGTGGTTTCTATCGAGGGAGTCTCTGCGGACCCCGAAAAGGTCAAAGCCATCGAAGAGTGGCCTGAGCCCAAGACTATTCGTGATGTCAGAAGCTTCCATGGGCTAGCCACCTTTTATCGTCGGTTCATTAAAGGGTTCAGCACCATCATGGCCCCAGTGACTGACTGTCTGAAGAAGGGTGAGTTCACTTGGTCTAATGCCGCCATGAGAGCATTCATCGAAATCAAGAAAAGGATGGTTGAGGCCCCTGTCATGCGCCTCCCTGATTTTTCTAAGGTTTTTGAAGTGGCCTGCGACGCGTCTGGACTCGGGATAGGTGGAGTCCTTTCCCAGGAAGGCCACCCGGTTGCCTATTTTAGCGAGAAGCTAAATGATACCCGACAGAGGTACTCCACCTATGACAAGGAGTTCTATGCGGTAATCCAATCGCTTCGCCATTGGCGACATTACCTCTTGCCGCAAGAGTTCGTTATTTTCTCTGATCACGAGGCCCTCCGTTACATTTACTCCCAGAAGAGACTGAATGCGCGACATGGTCGATGGGTCGAGTTCCTCCAGGACTACACTTTTAGTCTGCGCCACAAAGCGGGAGTTGAGAATAAAGCTGCTGATGCGCTCAGCCGTCGTGTGTTCATCCTGTCCAAATTAACCACGGCAGTTGAAGGATTTGCTAGGATGAAAGCCGAGTATGAGTCATGTCCCGACTTTGGCGAAACCTACGCGTTATTGAAAGACGGGACCTTGTCCGAAGTTGACGGCTATCTCATGCATGATGGATATCTGTTCCGGGGACGAAAGTTGTGCATCCCACGAACATCCTTACGTGAGTTTCTCGTATGGGAGTTGCACGCTGGAGGTCTTGCTGGGCATTTCGGAAATGAGAAAACAATTGAGGCCGTTGAGTACCGGTTCTATTGGCCGAGCTTGAAGCGCGATGTTGCTCGGCATGTTGGTAGATGTCACACCTGTCAGCTAGCCAAACAACACAAGCAGAACACTGGCCTTTATACGCCTTTACCGGTCCCAAATTGCCCCTGGCAAGATATTAGCATGGACTTCGTACTGGGCCTTCCAAAGACTTTAAGGAAACACGATTCGATTCTGGTCGTCGTGGATCGGTTCTCCAAAATGGCCCATTTCTTGCCATGCTCCAAAACGGCTGATGCTTCGAGAGTTGCGAAAATCTTCTTTGACGGTATCGTCAGATTGCACGGTCTGCCCAAGACCATTGTTTCTGACAGAGATGTCAAGTTCACCAGTTTTTTCTGGAAAACCCTATGGCACAAGTTGGGCACTAAGCTCCAGTTTTCTACCGCTTTCCACCCACAAACTGATGGCCAAACCGAGGTAGTAAATCGAAGTCTGGGAAACCTTTTGCGCACCTTGGTAGGTGAGCATGTCGGGACTTGGGATCTAAAGTTGTCCATCGCTGAATTTGCATACAATGCGTCTGTTAATAGGACCACTGGTTTGAGTCCTCATGAAATTGTGCATGGTTTTAAGCCTAGGCAGCCTATAGATCTCATCCCCATGGCTAACTATCATCAAGTCTCTGAGTCAGCATCCGCATTTGCATCGCATGTCCAGGAACTACACAGGGAAATCAAAGATAAAATTTTTTTTTTTTTTTGAGAATTCCCTCTCAGTGTATGAGGGGGGGTTCGGCCTAGACCCCTACCGGTGCATTAAAAACAACGTACGGTTACAAAGAAGAGCAAAACCCAATCAAAAGAGATTACAGATAATATTATCTAATTGCTGTAATTCCTTCCCTTGGAGGGCCACCTTCCACTGGATCAGTCTCTGCTTGGCCGAATTGCTGACCATCTCTGCATCCGAGCTCTTCTGTCTGAAGATTCTGGAGTTCCGCTCCATCCATATACTCCAACAGACAGCCATGACCACTAAGTCCCAGCTATGCCGAAGTCGTTTCTTGACGCGCTTCTCCCTCCAGACTGTCCATAAGGAAAACACCGAACCGGGCGCACCTCTAATCTTCAGCCCACTCCTCAGAGGTTCCCAAATTCTCCGAACAAAAGGGCAATGCAGGAACAGGTGGTTAACATCCTCCCTGCCATTACCGCAAAGGACACAGTCAGCATCTGAAACCCTCTGATTGCCTCGGCGAAGTAAGTTTGACTTCGTCAGAAGTTTCTTCTTCACCATCAGCCACATAAAGATACGAATCTTCAGTGGGGCTTTGGTTTTCCACAACGCTCCAGCAACTGGACACACCACCCCTCCTTTGTTGATGAAGCTGTAGAAAGATTTCGTAGAGAAGTGCCCAGAGGGTGCCAATCGCCAAGTGGCTTCATCCTCTGCATCATCTAGAGAAATGAGATGAAGCAGATCCATAAGCTCGCGAATCTGGAATTGAAGAAAAACCGGAATAGCTCTGCGGAATTTTAACTCCCAAGTGGTGGTGTTATCAGCAACCAGGCATTGAGAACGAACCGTGGCCTTCTTATCCCAAGCTAGGTCATAGAGATCCGGATACCAGTCTTTAAGTTGGCCCTCCACCAGCCATCTATCCTCCCAGAAGTTAATAGACTTCCCATTCCGCACACGCAGCTGGGTTCCGCACTTATAGATGCGGCCAATCTTCTGTATTCCTTTCCAAAAAGGCGAAATCTTCCCTGAGTTCCTGCTCCTGACCTGCATCGGCTTGAATCTCTTAAAGTATCTCCCTCGAATCACCGAACTCCAGTGGTCTCCTTGGTCATTTTGAAGTCGCCACCACCATTTACCCAGAAGAGCTCTGTTGTGGTCCGCGAGATTGATAACTCCCAAGCCTCCTTCTTCTCTAGACTTACAGACCACCCCCCACTTAGCCAGGTGATAAGCCTTAACGTTAGTGTCCGCCCCCTTCCAGAGAAATTTGCTTCTGATCGAGTCAATCTTCGAGATGACCCATTTAGGCATAAGATAAAAAGAGAGGTGGTAAGATGGAATCATAGTGAGGACTGCATTGATAAGCGTCAAGCGACCGCCCAGAGAAAGATTTCTCCCTTTCCATCCTGCTAACCGAATATCCATCTTCTCGATGACCTTAAACCAGTCACTCTTCTTAATTCTGCTATCGTTAAGCGGCAGACCCAAATATTTAGTAGGCAGGGAGTCTCTTCGGCAATTCAACACAGCAGCGAGAGACGAAGCAAGCTGATCATCAATTCCAATATGGAATAAGGATGTTTTCGAGAAGTTTACCTTCAGCCCCGAAACCGCCTCTAAAGAATAAAGGAGGATTTTCAGGAGACAGATCTGCTCTGTTTTCGCCGCACAAAAAATGATAGTATCATCCGCAAAGTGGAGATTAGCTATTCTCCAGCTGGGATCTCCAACACCAGTTATCAGCCCTCTGTTCTCTGCTCTCCTCAACATGGCATCGAAGACATCCATAGCAAGGATGAAAAGAAATGGGGAGAGCGGACAGCCTTGTTTAACTCCCCTACCTGGCTTAAATTGCTTGCCTGGTTGGCCGTTCACTAAGCAGGCCAAGGTGGAAGTGGAGAAGCAGCTCCAAATCCAACGAATCCAGTTATCCGAGAACCCTTTAGCTCTGAGGGTCTTCAAGATAAAGCTCCAGTTCAGGCGATCAAAAGCTTTCTCGAAGTCAATCTTCACAATTATGCCTTCTTCTCTACGCTCCTTGATATGGTAGATAAGCTCCTGAGCCGTAGCTACACTGTCTAGGATAAGCCTGCCCTTAATGAATGCTGTCTGATTCTTGCTAACAATGTCATTAATCTTGCTCGACATACGATTGGCGAGGATCTTGGCGATAATCTTGTAGATGCAGTTAGCCAGGCTGATGGGTCTGTAGTCGTTGATAGTCTCAGCACCAGTCTTCTTTGGGATCAAAATGATCCAAGCGTAGTTTAGGCTGTGCAACGAGATTCTGTGCTGAAAGAAATCCAGAAGAAGCTGACACAGGTCGTCTTTGATAATGTCCCAGAAATGCTGATAGAACAGTACGGGAAGGCCATCCGGACCAGGAGCCCCTTCCGCTTTCATACCGAAAACCGCCTGCTTACACTCTTCAGCGGAGAAGGGACCGTCCAAGTCATCCGCATCCTCCAACTTGAGAATGTCGAGTCCTTCCCAATCTATATCAAAGCGATCAATCCCGTTCCTCGCGAAATACTTCTGGAAGTGCTGAGAAACACTGTTCGCAATGCCTTCCTGCGTAGTCTGGATCTCTTGCCCATCTCTCAACGAAAGAATCGCATTCCGGCGCCTGGCGTTGTTCGCGATCTTATGGAAATACGCTGTGTTGCTATCTCCCAATTTGATCCAGGTATCTCTCGAGCGTTGCTTCCACATCACCTCCTCTTTGATGAGCGTAGCAGTGAGATCATCTCTCCAACTATTGAGCTGTTGCTTTTCCGCGACCGAGAGAGGGGTGTGCTCCTCTCTGCTCTCTAGATTACCGATCTTACGCAAAAGATCTGTCTTCTGTGTCAAAACATTGCCAAACTTAGTACGCTCCCACGCTTTGATTTTATACTTCAAAAATTTCGTCTTCGCATTCCAATTCCTGGCCGAATTAGAGGTGTCCCCTGCATTCGACCACCAACCCCTGACCAGAGCTGTGAAATCAGGATCTTCAAGCCACATCTTCTCGAACCGGAAAATCTTACCCTGCTTCAGATAAGCCGAATTGGAGTCAAGCAAGATGGGCGTATGATCTGAGATGAAGGCAGCTAGCCCTTTCTGGGTCACCTTTGGGTATCGAGATTCGAAATCATCGGAAACAAGGAATCGGTCAAGCCTGGCAAAGATCGGGGATTCTCTCTTGTTGTTCCAGGTGTATCGTCTGTTGGTAAGAGGCAGATCTAACAAAGAGAGGTCCCGCACCACCTCTGCAAAGTCTTGCATGTCCCTCCTACTCCCCATGGCTCCACTCCGCTCATAGGAGAATCTGGTAAGGTTGAAGTCGCCTCCTAATATCCATGGGCCTGGAAAACGTTGCCGGATATCGCGCAGTTCACTCCAAAAGGCCTGACGGAGTCCATAGTCATTTGGCCCATAGACGTTAGTCACAACACAGAGTTCCCCAGAAAACGAAGATTTCAAGACTACCGATAGGCAGAAGACTCCCTTAAGACGATCAAGAAGCGCAAAATCACGATCGTGCCATCCAGTAAGCAAACCACCCGCAGTGCCTACCGCGTCTACCCACTCCCAATTCGAGACTCTGGACCCACCTAAGGAGCGAAGAAAATTCGGATTCGGGTTAGAACACTTAGTTTCCTGAAGGCATAAGATATCCACTTGCTGGGAATTAACGTAGAGATTAACAGCTTTCCTCTTCTCCACCGCTCCCAGCCCTCTGATGTTCCAAGAAAGAACTCTCATTCCAAAACCAGTAAACACACGACTGGACAGACAGCAAACAGAAAAAACATCAAACAGAGGGAGGGACTCTGTCCTTCTCCATCTCTCTAAGAGTTTTTACAAACAGAGCTGGATCAAAACCTTCCTTGTCAACAGCTATCCCACATTCCCCTGCTAACGCTACGACCGTCTCCTGGTCCAAAAAGGTGAGAAGAGAATGAAGCTCCACGTCCGAGCTCTTCTCCACCATCTTCCTAAGATGCATGCCCAAAAAATTTTGTTTGCTCCTCTGGTACGTCTTGTCGAAGGCCTTCAGAATTTGCCTCTGGCTTCTACGCACCGAGGGCTTCTGGTTCGTCTCCAAAAAGGAAGTCTGCTGCGGGTCCCTTTCAGGTTGATCTCCCACTCCCTGCCAATCCACATTCTGAGAGAGATTAGTAGGTAAAACAGGATCAGCTTGGGGTCCAAACCTGACTCCTAGAGGTTCTGGATTCTGGTTATGGTCCTGATCCAAGTGGATAACATTGTCGGAGGCCTCTCTTGGCTGCTCCACATTGTCGGACAGTGAGTCTAACAGATCTTCGGCCATGACCTTAGCTTGCTCTTCCATCGCCCCAAGGGCCGGGTCGTTAGCCAGGTTGAAAATGCACCCAGCATGCCCTTCGTTGATCGATGAGAGAAAACCGTTCCACCCCATATTCTCTGCAACAAGAGAGTCAACAGGGTTTAGAGGTTTACCTCCTTCCTCCGGCAGCTCCCGGCTGGGCAGGATGTGGCTCGGGGAAAGCTCGGCCGTCTGTCCCTCTCTCTGGGCGTCCAACTCACGAAAGAGTCTCTCCCCAGAGGTTTCTGCCTCCGGCAGAGAACGAATACGCAACTCGTAGTAACGGTTTCCGAGTCTGCAGGTGATGGATGCCGGAATGTCATCAGGTCGGTGAGTGTTGATGGTCACTGCCGCCTCTCGGAGGTCCTCCGCCTCCTCCCAGTCCTGTGCCATGCTAAGAACTTCACCGTAGTTCTGCAGGACAGCCTGGATGGACTCCCGATTCCAGGCATGACATGGGAGGCCTCCGATGAAGAGCTTCAGGTTGCGGTATACTCTTGAGCCTATCGCCCGATTGTCAATGGACCATGGAAAAATCTTAACCGAGAACTCTCCCAGATTGAAAAAGTTCTGGTTGACGGCATCTGATAAACTAGCCTTCGAAGGGAACTCCACTAGAAACTCGTCGTCTTCCAGTCTTCTCGTCTTCCACGACCATTCCGACCCCCAGGCTCTGGAGAAGCAGCTGGACAGGGAGGTCGGTGTGCCAGAACCCTGGATCACCTTACAGATACCGCACCAACGTAGGTTGTACAAGGAGTCCAGGACCTCCTGATCAAAGTCTATGGTCTCACAGGACGGTGGGAAAATGGGAGGGGGTGTCGGAGGGGGGTAGGAAGAAGAGCCCCTAGCCATGTCTCTCTTGCGAGAAGGGCAACCAGCCAGGCGATGTCCAATACCCCGGCAGCCGAAGCAGACAATGCCGTTCCTGCAGCTGGCCTGGAAATGCCCCTTCTCCCTGCACCTAAAACAGAACGCCTCTCTTCTCCCCTTCTTAGAGAGGTCCCCCACCTTAGCTGGACCCACAGGTTTTAATGGCGGCTCTCCGGCTCGAACAAAGGATCTGATTCTGCGGGCCCAGGGATCCACTGCAGGGATGGGGAAAGGGGGATTCGAAGGTCTCGAAGAGATCCCAAAGGATCTGGTGACATCAGCGTAAGAGGGGCGTTACGTCTCCCCGACGCGCCTGTCCAATCTCCCAGGGAGCTTCGAAAAAACGCGGGATCTACCCTCATAATGAGGATCTCCCTCATAATGACCATGGATCTGAGAAGGACGGCCGGACCAGGGAGACCTACCCTGCCCTAGCAAACCCTCCGCATCTCTCCTGAGAAGTCTCGGACGATTGATGGCGCCTCCTCCCGAGGTCCCCAGCTGCCAACCGTCCACCTCCCATCCTCTGGCTCTAGAACCTGGAAGGCGTGTCTCTCCCGAGTTCCTTCCCACCGCCGCCACTCGGCTCCCCGTCGCCCCTCCTCTCTGCCCTAACATCGCTCCTCCCTCTCACCGACCTCAAAGATAAAATTGAGCAGAGTAATGCTACCTATAAGCTGCGAGCTGATCTCCGGAAGAGATTTAAAACATTTAATGTGGGTGATTATGTAATGGTCCGGATCCGTCCGGAACGGTTTCCCCCGGGAACTGTTAAAAAGCTGCATGCACGCAGTGCGGGCCCTTTCCAAATTTTAAAGAAGCTGAATGACAATGCCTATGTTGTAGATCTCCCTGGAGATTTCGGCATCAGTTCCACCTTCAATATCGAGGACCTAGTGGCCTACAAGGGACCTGATTTTAACCCTAATAATCCCCTCATAGATGAGCCTTCCCAAGACCCATTTTCTGAGAGTCCCTCCCTACCCCCACTTCCAGAAATTCCCCCACATTATGCAGCAGGGAAAATAGATAAAATTGTGGATGATGAGATTGTGTCCGGTAAGGACGGTGGCACCCGACGGTATCTGATCCGTTGGAAGGGAAGACCCACCTCTAATGACACCTGGGTTGACCGCAGCGACCTTCAGCAGTTGGATCCTGACATCTTGGAGCAGTACGAGAGTTTTGCAGATCCTCACTCGACGGAGTCGAGCTCTCTCCCACCTGGGGAGAATGATGGGGACATCGAGCCTCGACCCTGGCGAGTGTACCAGCGCAGGAGGCGACATATGAGCATGTGTTCTAGCCATGTTGGCTGTTATTCTTTTCCTGTTTTGATTTGGGGTTGTGTACTTTTAGTCCCACCTCGGCTAGTGGGCTTTTTCATCTGTCATTGTAAGCCTATTTATAGGCCTGTCATCTTTCTTTTCAGTATGCAATGAATAAAATTTTTATCTCTTCCCACATGTGTGAGAGAGTTAAGGTGAGGCGTGTGAAACCCGAGCCATACCTAGGTGTGTGAAACCCTAGGCCCCCAACTAGGCGTGTGAAACCCTAGTGGGACTACCCATTTCCCCATCCCCTTTCCCCCTCCCTCACCTAGCCGCCGGCCTCACCCTCCCCTCTCTTCCTTGCCGCTGTTGCCTGCCCGCCCAAAACCCCCATCCGATAAACCCCCCCCCCCCCCAAAGCCCCCGATCACCCCTCCCTTTTCCCCCCCTTCCCTGTGACTGCCGCCCGTCCCAACCCCCAGCCACTGGTCCCCCTTCCCCTTCCCCCACTCGGCCAGCCCCCTCTCCCAGCCCGACCCGTGCTCGGCCCCGACCCCACGCCCGGGTGTTGCTGCCACCCTGCTGGACCGGACCCCTCCTCCTCCTTCCCCTGCCACCGCACGCCACCTCCTCCTCCGTTCCCTGCCACCGCGCGCGCCACCCCCTCCTCTACCTCCGACCACCGCGCCACCCTCCTCTTCTATCTCCCTGCCACCGCACCACCCTCCTCCCCTATCTCCCCGCCGACTGCCCCTGCCCTGCTAACCCTATCCGACCACCCTTCCCCCCCCCTAGTCCGATCCCCTTAGCCCTGCCAACCCGACCCGGGTGCACAGCAACCCGACCCGACCCGACCCCTGCACCCTATCCATCCTTATCCCCTCCCTTCCTTCACACCAAAGCCCGCGCCCTCGCCTCACTCCGCCCCTCCCTCAGCATGTCGGCATGGCCGATCCAGACGTCGACCATGGATTAATCGACGACGAAGACGGATTCCTCGATATCCGGTCCCCCTTCCTCGACTTCCGGTTCAGCGCCGGCGAGAGCGTGAAGGATTACGTCGATCGCATCTCCTACCTCGTCGCCAAGGACGCAGAAGCACGGTTGGGCATCTCGGAGAACCATCAACGGTGGCATCCCGGCGCGCCCGTACATCCCAACGTTCTAGCCCTTCGGGCCCTCGCTCAAGCCCCGGCTAAACCCGAGGACACCGCATCGACTTCGACCCCGCCACCAGTGGAGATCCCTGAGGTCCCCCACAATCCTCAGTAGGTAAGTTCTTTCTTTCCCGGTCAGCATCGAAGGGTGATACCAACGATCGATTTTCCTATATTTTATCTATGCAAACTGCTGCCCCTTGAATGGTGAGTTGTGAGATTCTGATTCCCTGTTGCTATTAGTCCTGATATTGCATTTGGAATCCTGCTGATATAACTAGGCTTTTGTTGTTCGGTTAAATTAGATTGGAATACCCGCTTGCATGCCTGTTGGGCTTTGTTAAGACCATTTACCATATTATTTGTTTAAATCAACTTTCTGTCTGCTCGGAGCAACAAGCGATCCCGTCGCGGCGGCTCAACGAGTCTTTGAATTCCCTGTCGCACACACTGTTCCACATCATAAATACATAAGTAACAGTCTAACATAACACAGTTGTATTGGCTTCATGCCCATTTCAAAAGACTCAGAACTAAGAATTCATCACAATATTTGTTTGATGCTGTTTAATCGGTGAACAACCCCAATTTTGATTATAGGGTTATATGGATATCAACAAATAAACTAATTATTTGTTTATGTTTTTATCTGAGATTCTCAGGTGGTAGGTGCTCAACAGATGATTACAGGAAAGAGCCATAGTTGTGAGTCTTGCGACTCAAGACTTTGAGCCAATGTAAAAAAATCCAAACAAAATTGTTTGCGCACTCTTTTAAAAAAAAAAATTGCTTGCAGAATACTACCTGGGGACTAGTCGGCAGTCGTTAGTCGGGGACTAGTCGGGTCTAGTCGGGGACTAGTCGGGATTCCGCCAGCAATGACGGAATCGAAATTAATCGGTCGGCAAAATGCCGCCCAGGGACTAGTCGGGGATTAGTCCCGACTTTGATAGCATAGCCGTAGATACTTCTCAGGTTAGTAATGCTCCCTCATACATGTCCTAGATATTCTCAACATTATCTTGAGGCACACATTCCCTAATAAAGTTCACTAAATTATATCTCGTGATATATCAAATTTTTTATTTACATCAATAAAAATAACATAAGATTCATTTTCTTCTCTGCAAATCTTTTTGTTAGCTGCCTAGGCAAGAAAAAGCCTCCAATCTTCATGCATAAATCTAAGATTCTAACCTGATTCTTTGAAATTCTTGTCATTTTTTTCAATCTTTGCCGCCTCATCATTTCCAACAATTTCATGGTATGATACCACCTTTCTACATCAATTGGAATAATTTTGTACATCAGCCTATCCTTTTAAGTAGGTATACTTCTCCAATTACTTGGAGAGAAAAATAAATTGCAAAAAAGATTTTAAAAAATAACTCAAATACATGAGAATATTTCATTACTATAAAGACAATAATAGCAAGGATTACCATGACCATGGTAGTGATTATTGTTATCTGGTTAAAGAAACAAGCTTACTATGGAACACTATAATTCACCATGTGTGAAAAGTGAACCTTAGCAAAATGTTTACAGCACTTACATCACTCAAACTATTACTTATTAACAGATTGCCATTGACTCGGTCAGTTATTAACAGAATGTCACTGACTCGAACATTATCTCAATAGGAACAAATTTTCTGACATGTTATCTAATCATTCACAGTCTACCCCCCTTCAGGTTTCAATAACTACAGTTGAAAAATAACTCAACAGTTTTAACTCATAAACCAAAAAAGCTAATGCAGAATGTTGGTACTACGTCTTCGTTGAAGGGTGCAAACATAATAAGAAATAAGAACAAAGACATCAAAATTCAGCACTAATGCACTCCAAGTGCCTCACATTATCCATATACAAGCAGAACATTATAATGATGGCAAGGTTTTTGGGAAGGTTGGAAACAAGGTTCAAAATCTCGAGAAATATCGCGAAATATCTCGTTTTTTTGAAACCTCGGCACGAAATCCCACCTACGGTTTCGAGCGGAATGGGTTTCACATATAAATCGCGAGATATCGTGCGAAATGTGAAGCTCGCGAAATATCGCGATTTTTCGAGCCGACAGTTGGGGCCCGCATCACGTGCTGCGCAGAGGGCAACCGACAAAACCCTCGTTGACCGCGATATTTCGCAAATTTTCGCGCGAAATAAAAAATATCGCGATATATCGCGAAATCTCGAGCCGACAGCTAGGGCACACCCACGTGGGGCGGCCGAGAGCGACAGGTCTCTGTCGTTTTCAATGCGATATTTCGCGAAATATCGTGCGATATTTTGCGGTTTTTTAGATAATTTCGCGATATTTCGTGGCTCCTGTCTCTTTCGAGACAACTGGGGCCCACCCACGTGGGGCAGCCGAAAGTGACTGGCCCGGCTGTCGTTTCACTGCGATATTTCGCGAATCGATGCGATATTTCGTGAAACTTTGCAATATTTCGCGAAATTCTCACGATATCTGGGCAAAATCCCTATTTATAAAATTCTATTTAAGACAGTGGGCTTTCGGACTTGGTTTGCTGAGCAGACTTGCACGAAATTCTCTCTTTCATCTCCCTCTCTTCTTAGCTCTCTTTCGGACCATGGTTTTTTTTTCTCTTTTTTTTTATATACTCCAATCTCTCTCTCCCGGGTCTCTCTTCTTAGCTCTCTCTCTCTCTCGGGTCTCCCCCTCTCTCTTACTCTCTATTTGGGTGTGCGCATTGCTGCGATTTCGGATGCAAACTGGATGATTTCGGATGCAAAGTGGGCAATGTTCAAAATCTACACCACCACTTAGCATTAGCCATTAGGTAAATTCGAACCTTGCATTTTGAATAGGCAAAGCAGGCAATATTTTGAACCTATGATTTCGAAATCATATGTATCATATATTGATATATATGATTTCGAACCTACATTTTGATTAGGCAAAGTAGGCAATATTTTGATGTACGTTGTTGAATTTCCGAACATATATTTGAATATATTTGATGTTTAGCCGTTTAGGTAATATGTGATTTCAGATTTTTCCAATCCTAATTTCGGATTGAAAAAATCTTCGAACATACATTTGAAAAATATCATGAAATATCGCGTTTTTTTGGAACCTCAGCACGAAATCCCACCTACGGTTTCGAGCGGAATGGAAATCACATATATTCGGAAATTCAACAACGTACATTTGATATTTAAGTAATCTCTTTTTCTTTTTTAATTTCGATTTGCTCTCCCCTCTTTCATCTCCCTCTCTTGCTCACCTCTCTCTCGTTTATCTTTAATTTTTTATTTTGAATTGTTCTTTTTTTTTTTTTTTGTATTTTGAATTGCTTAGGTAATTTCGGATTACAACTTGTGAATCACTAACTCTCTCTTTGGTGTGTCTATGTGAATGATTGTTATGATTTTGGATGCAAAGGAGCTGATTTCGAAGTGCAAACGTGCCGTGATATTTGCCTAAAAGGTGCTTGTGGTGTCGAATTGTTCTCTCTTCTAGTTTTCTCTTTCTTCTTTCCTCTCTTACTTACTATCTATTTGGGATGTGTGCATGAATTTCAGAGTGCAAAAGAATTGATTTCAGAGTGCAAGAAGTGCAAAGGTGTGAGGATTTCGGAGTGTTCGGAGATTACTTGGACGAGTGAAGAAGAGTGATGTATTATTCATGATGTAAACAATGTAAATATATGTAAATATATGAAGTTGATGAAGTTTATGTAGTTTACTGGTTATCAGTCCAATATGTATAGAATACATGTTATATTAAGCTCTAAGCCCATAGATAGGGTGCAAATATTATCTAAGTGTTCTAAAGTGTGTATCTACACTTGGTTTATGACTATCCAGAGTTTCATTCAAAAATTCCATTAAAAACTCAATATTTCCACCATTTCCATCAAATCACAATATTTCCACACTGTCGAAATATTTCCATTTTTCAGAAAGTCGGAATATTGACCGAAATGGAAATTTCGAACCTTCGTTGGAAATAGTTTGATTAATAATTGTCTAGTATTTCCATATTTTGGTTCCATAACTTCCATGCAAATGATGTGCATGCATCTGTTTGCACATGTAACCTATGCAAATATAGGGGTTGTTTGGTTGTTGTATAAATGATGAGCATACATCTGTTTGCACATGTGACGTGCAATTAAAGTTTTATGTATTTAGGTGAAACTTCATTTGCACAGTTTATGTCCAAAAGCTGTACTAATTTAGCAAGTTGCATCTGTTTACACATGTCACACCCTACTAAGCAAACAACCCTAAACTGTTTACACATGTGTTTTCAAAATCATAGACTGAAAACACAGCAACCAAACAATCTATAGTTTCCTAACCAATGTGTTTTCAATTGCACAGCTTTATAGATATAAAAAAGTGAACATGTGCATATGTTTGCACAGGTTACACTCCATGCCCCATTAACCAAACAATTTTAATTTGAGTGCACATGTGCAGTTGAAAAAACAAGTCAATGGCATTGGAACCAAACGTGCCCCAAGAGTGGATGTAATCTTCATCTTTTAAGGCTACCAGTCACATCAGTAGGGTGAAATTTTCTCTGTGGGAAATTGGATACTATTGGATTTTAAGAGAGTAATGCTAGATTCTAGTTTGGACCGATTATTTTAGATAGGATGTAACTTAAGCATGAAATATATAATTCCCCTTTAAGTTATGATGCATTATTGGTTAGAGTTAAAAGAGTTGTTTCCAAAAAGTTCCACAAGCTTCTACCCAAAAAAAAATAAAGTTCCACAAACAGAATGAAAAAAAAAAGAGGATGAAAAGTATCAAAGAAGGTATCCATATTCTTGCGCATTAGTAAGAAATTTATGATGATGCCCAGCAGGTCAATCTGCATAAATTTCTAAGGACTTCAGAGGCAAATTTCATGCTAGAAAAGTTGACTAATAAATGAGTTTGTTTCATGAATTTGCACATTAAGCATTCCTCTAGCCGCTTTGGGATTTATTTTTTCAAGCGTGCCTTCAAAGTTCATACCAATGATTCACTTGTTCAGAAACAAAAGAGCAGGCTTCCAAGATACATGCGCAAGTATGCAACACTACTAAAATATGCAGCTGTATTATAATTTTAGAGTCAACTGGTACAACTATGCCTTTATAGCTACGATTTAATTTTGAGGATTATCCTTTCTTAGAACTATGAACAGGATCTGGTAGAGATGTTGACATGTTGTTCATGTAAAGTCCCTTTTACATTAGTGTTCCTTTGAGTCCATGGGATATCAGATTCAATTTAAGATCCCTGTAACCAAAAAATAAAAAAAATATATCAATGTTTTGGATATGATTGCTGCAGGTAAGGGACCATGTAAATATTGTTTTCTGCACTGAAGCTCAAAGCCTGGTTTGCAGACTTTGTTGTAAGCAACCATGAGAATGTGAGAACAAGCGAAAATTAGCCACCAAAGGAAAGGAAATAACTCTAGCAAGAAGTCTCCAAGAATACCCACAATACTAGAGCCAGCATTACATAAATAAATAGTACACACATGCTTTTTTATCTCTTTCCCATTTCATGTTAGTTTTGATAGAAGTATTTATAAAACATTATGGTCGTTCTTGAAATTATTTTCTATAGAGGAATCTGATGCGAAACAAATGCGGGTGGGCAGGAAATCAGTAGTTTAATTGTCCTAGCAATGTTTCGCTATGAATCAAAAGTCTCGGGTAGGAAGTTTATTCAAACCATCAGCAGGGAATAATGGGTTTTAACAGAAACTACTCGCATCAGGCAATTCGATCTCAGTTCTAAGAATTACAATAAATAATGCTTAAATTAAACGGCACGAGTCCGTCCCGCAATATCAAATACTAATGAACTTAACCGGCAGGTGGGGACGCACAACCTCACGATGGTGGACAGCCGTCGGCACAGATAATATACTGGAGATTCGATAGGTGAAACACGACGGTACCTGATCGAGTAGGGAAATCCTTACTGACGAGGTGCTGATGGTGGCGCAGGCACATACTCCTCCACGCTCTCTCCTTTCAAGAATTGAATGCCGAGGAAGGGGAAGTCGATGTCGAGGCACCCGTCTTTGTCTTCGGTCATCCCATGGCCCACGTCGGGGTCCGCCTTGTGAGCAAGCCGGAGCGATGAGAGGAGGGTGGGTTTGGGTGTGCTGTAGGGAAGGGGAGGGGAGGGGTTGAGGTGAGGCCGGAGGACTAAGGGTGGCCGGCTGCACCGGGACAGGGTCGGGTCGGTTCGGGCCGGCAGTGCCGAGGAAGGGGAGGGGGTGGCCGGGTGGTCCAGCCAAGGGGCAAAGGGGAGGGGCAGCACCGGGTGGAGGGGAGGGGATAGGGGTCGGGTTGGGTGTTGGGTAGGGGTCGGGCGGCCAGCAGCAGCAGGAGGGGAAAAGGAGGGGACCGGGTGGGGAAAGGAGGGGACCGGGGGTGGGGAAGGGGTGTCGGGCGGTTGGGGGCCGGGTCGGATGGGGGATGGGGGAGAGAGGGAAGGGGTTCGGGTGGTGGGGGGGGTCGGGATCAGGTGGGCAACAGGAGGGGGAGGTTCGGTTGGCAGGTGGGGGGAACCGGGTGGGGCCGGCGTTGGGTAGGGGGCACGGACAGGGGGTAGGGGGTGGTGGATCGGGTGAGAAGAAAGAAGGGAGAGGATCGGCGGCTGGGCTAGGGAAAATAGAAAACAAATTAGGGTTTCAGATTAGGGTTTCACACGCCTAATCTGAACCTAGGGTTTCACACACCTAGGGTTTGGGTTTGGGGTTTCACACGCCTCACCCTGGTTCACTCAACACACAAGTGGAGGAAAACAGGAATTTTATTCATTCAATCAATGCCATTACATGTTCCATGGGCAGGCCTATATAAAGGCCTGCGATAACAAACGAAAACCCCTGAAAGTCGAGGTGGGACTAAATAACACAATGCAGAAAATAAAAAAAAACAAATGCAAACATCCATGATGGTGCAGGCTGTCTGATCAGAGCCATAGGCTCAGGTGGCGCCTCCTGCGCTCGTACACGCGCCATGGGCTCTGCTCGATGTCCCCATCAGAATCTTATAGCATCGTCTATAGATGAAAAGTAAGATTTGCTTGCCACTATTATTAGGAAATTATATGAAGAGCATTGTTATTTTGACTTAATTAACATATGAGATTTTATAGTGGGAGGAAACTATGGGATCTCGAGAGCTATGTCATGGAAACTTGAAAGATTTATTATGAGATTTTGAGAGGTTTCATTCATGTCCCATAAATAGCAATGTAAACCTCATAAAATATCACAAAATTCATGTTGTCTCATTCTTTCATCTTCTTTGCTTCTCAATGTGCCACTGTTCCCCGATGGCTGCTAATTTAACATGTTACCAAAGCTAACCAGGTCGCCCGCAATCGTATTCAGTCGATGATCGACCTTCTGCCTACATCCACCTAGCCTCTACCGCCAGAGCCTCACCCCACATACATCCTTTGCCTGCTAGAATTTTAAAATCAGGCACATCCACAACAGGATATAATGCCATCTCCTTGCACTTAGATCCTCACCTATTGTTGATCGTTTGTCCTCCGAACAAGAAATGGACAGCGTGCCTGACCAAGTCCTCGAGTGCTTTATGAACTACGTCGACGACTCTGGTCACTGAGCTGTCGTCCCACTAGTGTGTTTGTCTTGGCACGGGCATCACAAGAAGGCTTCATGCAAAAGCATGTCACGGCCAACCTTTGCAACACCTTCAACCTCGATCGCCTCAAGCAGAGGGTTCTCAGGCCTCCAATACCTGAGATTTATGCCCAAGGATTCATGTTCAATCTCCCACAGGAAGATTGGGGCGGCCAGCCGGTCCTTGGCTCAACGGGATTTATGGCACTCTCTACTGCTTGAAGTCGATCCATTTCCGATAGATGGTTGTAACTGATGTTGCCCTTGGGGTCCACGTTAGATACGCTGCTCAAGCTGAACCTACCACCACAATTGCTTTTGATCTTCCTCGATTACAGTCGTCGCAGATGCCCCTAACCTGTAGCACGGGTGGGACTCGCATCATATCCCTCCACCTTCTGGAGATCGGATTTGGTTATTGGATCCCTCCCATCACCCCAAGCCACATGTCAATGCACCAAATCACAAGGTTCCAAATTAACAGCTTCTCCAGAGTCTGGCCCATTCCCCTTCGACTTCTTTGGGCCACATGGCCGTCTGCACCACCATTATCATGGCAGAGTTTAACAAAAACATTACATTCAATTACTGACTCAATACCTATACGGCTATACATGCCTAAGTACTCGATAATTAGCCTTTTGGCTAATGTGAACCCATGTCCATGAGCAATTGTTCTCAACAGACACCAACATCATCGGTTCCATTCTCATCATCGGCTATTTTTCCATATCCTACGCAAATATGTCATAATTGTACATTGGTCGCTTGCTAGAAAGATTCGGAGCTGGTGTCATCTCCTATAAGGCTACAAGGTGCCAACCTACGTAGTGGAGATGATTCCTCGGAACAAGAAAGGAGGCCTTGGCTTGGTCAACCAGCTCTCTATTTCCACTGTCATATTGTTTATTTATATCATGCTTTGTTCAATGGAGGTTGTTGTGGTAACTCAACATTTCCTTTCATGTCTTTGTTCGTGCTGCTCCGGCTCACCTTCTGGCACATCATTACTACTTTCAGTATATGGAGCCCCACCAAATTTTTGCTCAACATTGTTGAGGCTCTCCCTCCGGCATTTGCACAAGCTATCTCGTCGCAGTCATCTCGTCGTTGGAATCTCATGTTCGTCCATCTCGCTTAACAAGGTTAGGTTATTAGGATTTTATATTGTCATCAGCTTCTTCCTCAATCATCTTATCGAGCATCGGGAAGTCATCTCGGCCCCAGCTCCTTCCTCGGCCCCAGCTTCACCCTTGACTCCTTCCTCAATCATCTCGCCAAACTTCATTTTCATGGATATCTTGTTGAGTTTCTTCTCTGTCCATCTTGTCGAGCATCGTCCTCAACCATCGCTCCCACGCACGAACAGGTCAACTTGACCATGGCTTTTTCCTCGCTCATCTTACAAAGCATCGTGGGTCATATCACCCCCGACTTGTTGGTCCAAAGTGGGTCCTTTTTCACTCTATTTAGCCAATGAAAGTGGATAGGGTCTCGATTTTTGTACCGTCAAGCCAGATCCAGTGTAGTTAGAGTCAGAACCAGAGCTAGTAGGAGTAGTTAGTCATAAAAGCACGAGCTCCAATTCGAGCTAGAGCCAAGTGAAGCAATCAGTCAGATTAAAGACTACAATCAGAGCTACAATCAAACCTACAGCCACAGCAGGGGAAGCAATCATTTTTTGTGCAAATTGACAATATATATTTTTTCAGTTTGAGATGGTATGAGTTATATGCAGAATATCGATATTTTTGGCATAATTTAAATTTGGGATTTCATAATGGGAGGATATTACGAGATCTTGAGTTATATGTAATGGAATCTTGAGATATTTATTATGAGATCTTGAGCGATATCATTTATGTCATAAATATTTACGTAAACCTCAATGTATAACATCACAAGCAATAAAATTCTCTCATTCAACCATCTTCTTTGCTTCTCGCCATGGGCTTTAAAACAACCTTAGCCCCCCCTAGAAGAAAAGCTCATAATATTTATAAAAGTTAATAATTATTAAGGCTCATCTTCCTTGAAAACACTACAAACTATAATGTGGGGCAGACAAACGTTATCCATCAGTACATTTCTCGGGTTAACTCTTATAAATGTTTAAACTCGGTAAAGCAACACACTAAGAAGCCCAGGTAGCCTAGTTATAACTTGGCCTAAAATGTGCCTTACCGGTAGGCACCCCCTTTGCATCATTACCCGCCATGCAAGGTAGAAATAAAAACCACCGAGTCCTTCTCCTCCAGCACCGCATCGATGCTGCCGCAGAGTTCCCAGTCGCAGTCATTGATAAGGACTAGAACGCCAGGTCTCCTGCACAACGGAGAACTCGGATTATCACAGTCGTATCGCACGACCCGGAACCTGGGTCGTAAATTCTAATGCTTGGAATCATCAAAATCTGTTCTTTTCTAAGTAACATAAGAGAATGGTGGGGATTCATAGCGGGTGGACCTACACAGTGTCTCCCTTCATGAACATCTCAGGCCTCTCCTTGATCAAATTGGACCCGACCCAGGTGAGCAGGTCACGCATCGTTAGCTGCCGACGCAACAGCATTAAGATCAGGTCGACCAAAGGTACGGAATTCATGAACTGAGGAAGAACAGAGCAGTAGTGATGCTGATGATACTGTACCTTATCTCCACCAGCTTTGGGGCCGACTTCTACGTGATGGGTCTTGACGGAGCGGCAGAGGAGCTCGAGTCCGCCACTACATCAGGGATAAAGATGAGAGCACAGATATGGAAACCCTAACCCCGATTGAGGGACGATGAGGACCGGGGTCGTCGAAAACAGCAGAATTCGAGATCTCGGGATAGGGATGGGAAGGGGGTCTTACCCGAATTCAAGGGTGAGATGCATCGGAACGGTTGGAATTGGCTGGGCTGAAAACCTAATCGGAGGAGGAGGAGGAGAGGAGTTGTGGAGGCGCGAAGGTGAAGACCTGGTTGCCGCTTTATAATCCAAGATTCAGTTTCCTCTCCAGTAGGGGTGTATATAAAACGGGCCGGGCCTCGGGCCAAGGTTTTGAACCCGAATCGGGCCGTATTTGGGCTAAAAACGGTATATTTTTAATAAAAAAAAGTTATACATGTTATGAGATCGGCTTTACATGTGCCTGTCCACCGTCCAATCCTCTCTTGGGAATTAGGATTTCCCATGGCTACTTGGACCCTAAGTTTATTCACCATATAAATAATATACAATCACAAGTGTGGGGGAACGGTTTTCGGCTATCTCATCTCTCTTGTCTCACAATAAGTTATCAGCACGAAGGACTCCGAGCCCACGCACGCACGATGTGGTCGATCAGGGCTCGGAGTCCTTTGTGCTGATAACTTGAGAGAGAGAGAGAGAGAGAGAGAGAGAGAGAGAGGAGCAAGCAAGGAGCAGGGCATGCATCTCCTTTTTCCATTACGTGCATCTGCGGCCAGTGGCAGCATCCCCGACACCATCTTCTTTAAAAGGTAGGCATCGATCCCCCCTACACACATCACAAGCCGGAAAGCTATACTGGCGGACGACCACCTCGGCACAACTCATCGCAGCCTGTACCACCCTGAGCAATTCTCGCGACCAAACCGTGACTGTGGGTGCAAAATCTGGCTAACGCCCTGTAGTGGGACCCTCAGCCCTGCCTTGGGCCCACAAAGACAACAGTGGGACCCGCAGCCCTACTACGGGCCCACGAAGATGACTGTGGGACCCGCAGCCCTGTCTGGGGTCCACCTGTACAAAAGTAGGACCCGCAGCCCTGCTTGTGGCCCACTTGCACCATCTGGGGTCTAGTAAATCCCCCCGGTATTTACTAAACCCTGAATATTTCGGAGAATATTTCTAGAATATTCTCCGGATAACCAAACCTCTATAAATAGCAGACCCTGTAAAATGATTCCAGATCCCAAAATCCAAACCAAAATTCCACTTTCTGTTTTCCAGAGCTCCCTGAGCTTTTTGGTTTTCAGATTCCCTCTCCACCCTCTGTCATCTTGTAAAAAGCACTCCTCGGCCGACAACCTTATTTAGAGTAAACATGAACCGATATTTTTTTTGTGAAAGATCAATTATATAAAATTATTTAATATTTTTAATTAGATCAACCTTTCGAACAATTACTTGAACCGGCTTCGGCTGAACCAAGTACCTTTTCATTTATATACCAATCTGTTTTATAAAAAATTGATAGTGAGCAGTCTTATGTCTGATCAAACTATAATTTCTTTACCCGATTCAACACTCGATCCACTTCGATCTTTCCATAACCGAGTACAAAAGGGTTTTGGCAATAATCAAGCATGCGAGTTTGAGTCTAGGGAGATTTCTAGGGTTTTATGTGGCTAAGAATGAAATTAAATATTCTCCAATTTTGTGATCTATCATATAAATTTTTTTTTCTTACATTTTCAGTCGATCATTGCTTAGTAATCCTGACTTACCACCTTGCCCCCCCCCCCCCCCCCCCCCCCAAAAAAAAAAAAAAAAAAAGAATTAAAAAAAAGTGGTTTTTACCGAAATGGCCACCAACTCTCAACTATTGTTAAGAATGGACCCCGTCAAGAAATCTGAACGAAAATGGCCACCAGCACGTGGAAAACAGGTCGCACGGTGACACTAAACAGGTAAAAAGACATATTGACCCTTACCACTGTAAAAACCTATCGTGGCTGGGTAACTTGGTTTCTTACCAGTTTGAGAGAAATCGAGCCTTTCGCCTTGTTTTCGTCACGAACAACCTTCGTCGAGGCTGTGTCCGATCGTCTCCAACTCAACCGGCTTCCAAAATCCCGCTTGTCGTCTTGTTTTCGTCACGATCAACCATCGTCGAGGGTTCGTCACGATCAACCGTCGTCGAGGGTTCGTCGGACCGGCGTCAACTTCAACAGTCGCTGAGGCTTCATCGTTGAGGCTTCGTCGCTGAGGCTTCGTCGTTCAGGCTTTGTCGGATTTAGCTTGCCTTGCCAAGGTATGCTCTATAGACCCAAATCTTAGCCCTATATTTTCATATAATTTAGTTTTTCTAATTATCCGACATTGTGATATGATATTTTTTCGAATTTGGTAAGGTATAGTGTTTTAGGGTCTGTTCTTTTCGCAAGAAAATCAAGGGAAAAATTAATTTTCCTAGGAAATTAATATTTGGCTGTGTTCTTTTGACTTTATGGACAGAAAATTTATTTCCAAAAGAAATATTTTAATTGATTATACGGGAAAATCTTTCCCCACCAAAATAGGTGTGACTTTAAAGAGCCAAGGCCTGTGGGAAAAAGTATCGGGGAAAAAGTATCGGGCTCGGTATCGAGGCGCTCTCCGTCGTCTTCCAGCCTTCCAGCCTCCCGTCGTCTTCCAGCCTTCCAGCAGGTGAGATCTCTCTCTCTTCTCTCTCTCTCTCTTCTCTCTCTCTCTCCATCCATTAGAACTGTGCACTCATCCGAATCGGAGGGCTCAGTAGCCCGATCTCCCCTACAGCACCACCGCTCCGCCGGGCCACCTACGAGCCTCGGCGATCTCTCCTGTCCTATTCCCGCCGCTCCGGGCCCCGAACGGATACATGACTACGGACCAGGGATGGCGCCGGCGATGCTAGAGCTCCGCTCGCCGGCCGCCGCCTCGTCCCCCCAGCTCAAACCCCACCGATCTTGAAACCCTAGAGAAGGTCAGATCTTCACCGCCCCATCTCCTTCTCCGTTCGATCAAAGCGGCACTCGTTCTATCAGGGACGCCCTTGGCGACGGTTGGGAATCCATGGATCGGAATCCCAACGAGGACATTCCGCATTCCACCTTCGCTCCCCTTTACCCATTTCCTCCTTCGGCGCCGGCGTTCGGGAAGCCATCACCGGCCGCTGGGCTCTCTAGGCCCCGGCTTATGAAGGTGAGGAAGCATGTGGCCTCGCCCCGGGTGAAGCCGGCTGTGGCTCCCGACAGCGAGGCTGTACCGGGGTTCAATCCATTCCGACCAGGCCCGTCGGCCGCAGACCCTCCCAATTGAGTCGAGCCTCGCCGGAGGATTCAAGCGGCCTGAATTTAGGTAGCTCTGAATCTGTGAAGTCGGAAAGTGCCAGTTTTGTTTTCGATTCTGGTACCATATCAATTTCGAGTACCAGAAATGATAGAGCAGGGAATGAAGAAGACAATGCATTTATTTCCACAATTGAGCAAGTTGGGAATTCTGATTCTGATGTCTTGTTAGGCTTATTATCGATAATAAGCCTATAGGCCTCCGCCGGGCCTATACCCGACGCCCAACGGCCGGCCCTATGCGCGACGGCCCCTGTGTGCCCGCACCCCTGTGCTTGACCGGGCAACGACCGGCACCCTTCCCTGTGCACGACCTGTGCGCCGCTGCACTAGACAGTACGACCCGCCATCGACCAACCCCCATTCATGTTATTTTATAAAAAGTTATCGTTAATTGTATTACCACAATGATTCAAAACATCCTAGAATAATGATCAGCTTACTTATCCACCCTCTTTCCAATCCAACGAAAAACAATTGTGCAGTTCACAAACTATGAAAATGAGACACTCATACATGTGTGAGTGCCTAAATATTATTATGAACCATATATCTTATATGTATGCCCATATAGTCTCTTGCTTGAAGATTAAAGAATTTGATGCATGGCATATGTTTGGATACATAGTATAGTTTTGCAACCCAACGTACCATTGTTTTTCCAAGTCACAATGTGCTATATGTTGTCAGCAAAAAGTAGCAATTTTGGATCATTGTTTCTTTGTTAAATTCTATTTTTCTTCGGACTGTACATTACTACATTCTATATGTTTCTAGGATCACTTAGGATTGTTTAATATCAGGCTGGACAATAATATAGTGGGCGGATTGGCTAGTAAGGCTGCAATGGAAACTTTGAACATTGGGGACTTAAGACTTCCGTTTTAACTGATATAATTATTAAATAAAATTTTGACTAAGTTAGATTTTTATATCTTGAAAACTAGCTCTGTGAAATTATAATTATTTTTCTGAGTTCAGTCCACCATTATGGCTCTCTACTATTCTCACGGTATTGATGTATAGTCCAATGCATAATGTTGCAGTACTTTTTGACAAATCTCTATTGTTTGATAATACTAGTGGCCAAATGTCTTCAGCTGTCATTCATTGTTTCCAAATCATCGAGCTTTTCGAATGATATCCATGTTATTTTATAAAAAGTTATCGTTAATTGTATTACCACAATGATATTCATGTTATTTATTAAAAAATTTGATATTGTGTTTTCTAGCAAGTTCATGTATAAAACCTTAGGATTTATATTTGATCTGTCATATCATATATGAACCTGATAGTAATAATGTTTCTTTCAAGATTTCTGTAGGCCATGGATAATCTTGAGAGACAACGCAAACTTTATATATATGCAGCGACTTTACTAGTCCTATTTATGGTGCATAGAGTTTATAAAAGATTAACATGCATCACATATAAAGATCGACAACCTCGACGGCCAATATACGAGCGACGACAAAGTTTTATCAAAAGTTTACTGTATGAAGATAATGAAACCACGCACGATCAATTGCGCTTGAACCAGGGAACATTCTTTGAACTTGTTGAGGCATTAAAAACGAAAGGGCTTAAGGATTCACACCATGTTGACGTAGAGGAACAAGTTGCCATGTTCTTATATATTCTTGGACATAATAAGAGGATGAGGGTTGTTAAATTCGATTTTTGTAGATCTGTGTCTACAGTCCATCGTCAATTTACTCTGGTTTTGAGGGCAGTTATCAAATTATATAGAGATGTTATCAAACAACCTAGTCCAACAACTACAACAGTGCTACCTGGACCTTCAAGGGCATGGCACCATTACTTTGAGGTATTTAGAGTCTCTTACTAAAAATATTTATAGTATACATCTTAATAAATTTTTGACTGACTATTTATATTTTTTATCCTTAGAATTGTATCGGGGCCATTGATGGTACTTATATCCCAGCAATGGTACCTCCAAAAGATCAACCTAGATATCGAACAAGAAAAGGAAGAATTTCTCAAAATATCATGGCAGCAGTAGGGTTCGATATGAAATTCACATATGTTTTGGCTGGATGGGAAGGATCGGCAAGAGATTCAAAGATATTAAAACATGCTATCAGAGATAATCCAACAAAGTTGACAATCCCTGCAGGTAAATACATATGCAACTTTAGAATTCATTATTATAAATTACATTGAAAATTATCATGATGTTTTCTTCATTAATATAGGTAAATACTACCTAGTAGATGCTGGTTATGGGCATTACCCAGGATTTCTTGCTCCTTATCGTAGAGTCAAATATCATAGGTCTGAGCGTAGAGGACATGCCCCTGCAAATGCACGAGAGTTATTTAACTATCGCCACTCATCACGTCGCAATGTCATTGAACGTGCATTTGGATTGATAAAAAAACGTTGGGCCGTACTGAGGACAGAACCTTTTTTTGATATTAAGGTACAGGTAAAGGTGGTATTGGCTTGTTGTATACTTCATAACTTTATCATGATTGTCGATCCGACAGATCTATTAGAAAACGAGCCTGATATTAACACCGAAGATCAAGGTCCAAACGGGCAGATCGATGAAGTCACAAATCTGGAGCCAAATGAGGAATGGAATATGAAAAGAGATGAAATTGCTGCATTAATGTGGAATGAATATTATCACTGAAATTATGTACTCCAAAATTCTATGAAATTTCTTCTTTGTTTGAGTATTGGTTTAGTTTGTAATAAAATGGTTATGTAATGATGAACAAATATTGTTAGTTATGTAATGAATAAAATGGATATGTCTGAGTATTGGTTTATGAAATGTCTTCTTGTAGTATTGTTATAAAGTTATATACTTTTATGCTTTGATATTTATTACTTTTCTATTCCTGAACGATATGCCTACTTATATGTTTATTTGAGAATTGTTTATTAGGATGAGTCAGTCAAGCACACAAGCAACAAAGAAGAAGTATGCGACATGGACACAAGATATGGATCGAGTGGCAATGGATGCATTTGTTGAAGAATATCACAAGGGTAATAAGGCTGAAAATGGTTGGAAACCATAAGCTTTTCAGGCTGTCATTGATGCAATCGAGACTCGATTACAAAGTAAAATGACTAAAGATAACATCCGAAGCCGTATGAAGACTTGGAGGAAAACATACACTATAATAGCGGATCTCCTAAATCAAAGTGGCTTTGGATGGAACGACATCACTAAGATGGTAGATGCACCAGACAGTGCATGGAATGATTACCTTAAGGTATATGAAAATTTTAAATAATACATTTTATATTCATAAAAATTATTCGAATATTTTTTCAAATGGGTTTATTTTTACAGAGTCACTCTGGGGCAGCACAATACCGTAATAAATCTATACCAGATTATGATAAACTCGTCATTATCATTGGAAATGACCAAGCAACTGGCGTTGGTGCAATGTCTGGCATTGAAGCTGAAATAGCCGAAGAACATGCAGCTGTATTGGAGGATGTGGGATTGGATGATCTAGATTCTACATTTGACTTACACAATGATGAAAGTAATACTACAAATTCATCTCCGGCACCATGAGCAGTACCTCCATCAAATCGAGGTAGTACCGGATCAAATAAGAAGAGGAAGAAAACACGTGATTCATGTGCTGAGGAAATGTCTGGGATCGTCTCCACAATGAAAGTGCTTGCAGATGCTATTCAGGCCACATCGGGAAAGGTGGAAGTCAACAAGTTGATGGATGAGGTGATGAAAATTGAAGAATTAGATGAAAGTTTCAAAGTAGATGCAGCTGAGTTTCTATCGTTGGACTCCAAGAAGGCGGACTTTTTTCTGGCATTACCAGAGGGCATGCGAAGGGCGTGGCTGATAAAGCGTCTTTCGCAATGATTAACTACTTTATGATTTCAAAATAAGTTAATAACTACTTAAGTACTTATCTAGATCGGGTTACTTATTGTCAGTTATGATATATGTCGTATGTTGGATTTTGATATATGTCAGTTATGATATATGTCGTATGTTGGATTTTGTCTCTTTTGTTAATTGAAGCTAGTGAAATTATGATATTGTTGAGTTTGGTGGTGATTGCTGCTGCTTGCAAGTTGTGTTGATAATGTGTTTGCGTGTCTGCACATGCAAACATATTTGAGGGTAAAAAAGTAATTTCGAAATGGTTATTTGATACTACAGGTTGGGCAACATTTACAAATGCATGAATAATGCAAGTTGAATCTCAAAGAAAATAAGTTGAATCCGAAATAAATGTATTGTCCCATATTTTTTATGAGACAACAAATTTTTTATACTTTAATTTTTCCAGGGTCCAAAAGAACAGTGGAAATTGATGTCTCAGGAAAAAGTGTTGCAATTTTCCAATGCAAAAGAACACCGGAAAATTTTTTCCTGGGACATCAATTGCATGTGTAATATGTTGCCTAGGAAATTAATTTTCCTAGGTGATTTTTTACTCGCGAAAAAAACAGACCCTTAAAGTAAAGAAATATAGTGTTTCTAAACCTTATATTCAAAAAATCTGACGAAATAACAAGTTTTGTCTAGTTTTCGTCGCAAAAAATATCACAGTCATTTCTGCCCGGGACTGGCTTTGGGCTGTGAGACGAAAATCAGACGAAATAACAAATTTCGTCTAGTTTTCGTCGCCGAAAAATCACAGTCAGTTCTGGCCAAGACTGGCTATGGGCTGTGTGACGAAAATCGGACGAAATAACAAATTTCGTCTAGTTTTCATCGCCGAAAAGTCACAGTCAGTTCTGGCAGAGACTGGCTATGGTCTGTTTGATGAAAATCGGATGAAATAATAAATTTCGTCTAGTTTTCGTCGTCGAAAAATCACAGTCAGTTCTGGCCGAGACTGGCTATGGCCTGTGTGACGAAAATCGGACGAAATAACAAATTTCATCTAGTTTTCGTCGTCGAAAAATCACTGTCAGTTCTGCCCGAGACTTGCATTGAGCTGTGTGACGAAAGTTGGACGAAAATTGGATGAAATAACAAATTTCGGCTATGTTTCGTTGCCGAAAAATCACAGTCAGTCTTACCCGAGACTGGCATTGAGCTGTGAGACGAAAGTTGGACGAAAATTAGACGAAATCACAAATTTCGTCTATGCTTTCTTTCTCTATAATTTTTTTTGAATGTAAGGTATATTAGCAACATATTACATTTGGTAGTACTCTATCATAAGTCTTCTCTAAATCAATAAAAAACCATATGTAGATTCCTTTTCTCGTCTCTAAATCTTTCACTCAATTGTCTCAGTAAGAAAATAGCCTTTATTGTGGACCTTCTGGCATAATCCGAATTGGTTCTCTGAAATCCTTGCCACCATTCTTAACCTTTGTAATTAACTCATGCTTTTCGAAAAAAAAATTGAAATTGCTGCATTAAAACATAAGCTTCAAGGTGATTGATCATGATCCATGCAACAACCCCAATTTTGACAATTACACAAATTCTTTACCTATATCCATGGACTAATGGAAGGATATTTTGTTCAATCTAGAAACTGAGAGATCCTCAAATACAGAGGAGGGAAAATATAAGTAGTCAAAAACATCATATCCCCAAGCATTGGGTTTATATCTCCGAAGACTAATCTTAGATATCAATTCTCTTCAAACAAAGCTTACAGTATTTTCATATTTGGAGAATAACTAATAGTAGTTTCGTCTATATTTTATATATTGTTTCGTCCATATGTCATCCAAATTTTCATCATATATATATTTTATTGAGACCTCATTTAATTTATTGTATCTTTGTTATTTTGTTTATAGATGGTTAAGAGAAACCGTGGTCGTGGGTGTTCTCGTGGACGTGGTGATAGGGACCCTGCTTCTGCTTCTATGGAGGGAGACATGTCCGGTATGATTACACAAACTATTGAAGTAAAGAAAAAGAAAAGAAAGATAGAAGAGGGAGAGAATGTTGAAGAAAAGAAAGTGGTCACGGAGCTAAGTGATAGATTGAGGTATTTTGGTAAAGCTTCTACAAGGAACAACATTAAATACCTTAATGAAATTGAGGAGCACTTCAAGTCAATGGATACAAAAAACAATTCTACAGATATGATGGATAGGATGAAAAGGAATTGTTTTGGTTTCTTATTTGATTGGAGACGCAGTGCACGAGCTATGATTTTCCCAAGTGTCATTCATTATTTGTGGCAAAGACACTTAGGTGGTCTTAAGTTTAATTTGGATGGCCAGATTATTTCCTTCTCGCCGTTGGAGTTTTCTTTAGTTTCTGGACTCCGGTATTGTCTTGGGCCTCCTCCTCCGATACTAGAGATAGGGTTAGACAACTTGAGAAGTAGATACTTTCCACGCGGGACTACTCAGGCCTCCTTAATGACTTCAATCATAGCAACTGTAGTTCCAGATGATGCAATAAAATTTTCTTTGGTACTTATTTTGGAAAGTATCATTCTTGGCAGCAACAAAAATGTGATCGTACCGGAAAGATATTTGAGATTGGTGGATGATTTGGAAAGTTTCAATAGTTACCCTTGGGATAACCTCTGTTATAGCCATATCATAGCTGGGCTTGAAAGTGCAGTAAATGTTACAAAGTGGCCACCAAAGTATAATATTTTTGGATGCATGTACATTTTACAGGTATTATTCTATACATAAACAATTCATAGTATCTATTGTTTGATATTTGTATTAATTTTTCTTTAATTATTTGCTACAGGCATGGGCATTCGAACGGATTCCCCAACTGGGGAGTGTTTGTGCCATGATGCTTGAGCATCCAAGGTGGCCCAGACTACTCAATTTGTATGACATAAGAGCATCGTCACACCAAAGAATAAATTATATTGTGAATTCCAATAAAGTAAGTATACGAGTTTTTATTACGAAATGCTAACAATAAAATATTAGTCCTTTTATACAACTAACAATTTTATATGTTATATAGGTATGATTGTGGTTTATTTTTGATGTCTTTTGTCAATTATTATAGCAGCAACAAAAAGATCGATTTCAGTCAGGTATAATATTCAGTTGTTTGCAATGTAATATTCAGTCAGGTATAATATTCAATAATTACACTTGCAATCTAATTGTTTAAATTTGTAGCTTGATATGACCTCATTTCGAAGACGAATTGCATATCAAATATTGCATCAATATGTAGATTGAAGGGCTATGACTAAATGACTCAATTTGGCTATGATGATTGGGATGACTCGATGATTTGGAACTTTCATCAAAGAACTTATAATTTGTTGGAATTTGTAATTTATAATATGTTGTACTTTGTTGTAATTTGTAATGAAAGGGCTATGACTGAATGACTCAATTTGGCTATAATGATTGGAATGACTCAATGATTTGGAAGTTGGATCAAAGTTGTTTGTAATTTGTTGGAATTTGTAATGGAATGACTAGATATGTGTAATTTGTTATACTTTGTTGTAATTTGTAATGGAATGACTAGATATGTGTAATTTGGATCAAAGAGTATTTGCAATTTGTAATTTACATCAAAGAGTATTTGTAATCTATTCAGTTGTTTGCAATCTATTCAGTTGTTTGTAATTTGGATCAAAGAATATTTGTAATTTATAATTTGCATCAGAGTTATTTGTAATTTGGAATAGAATGTAATTTGCATCAAAGAGTAATTTGCATCACAGTGAAATCTGCCAGAGACTGCCCATATGTAACCTGTGAAAATATAGACGAAATTCGGACGAAATAACAAATTTCGTCTATGTTTCGTCGAAGAAAAATCACACAGTCAGGCCTACCCGAGACTGTCTTTGGGCTGTGAGACGAAATCATGACGAAATAACAAATTTCGTCTATGTTTCGTCGAAGAAAAATCACACAGTCACCATCTCGTGACCAGCTTTAGGCTGTTTTCGTCTAGTTTTTGTCGCCAAAAATTCATAGTCATTTCTGCCCGAGACTGTCTTTGGGCTGTGAGACGAAAATCGGACGAAATCCGACGAAATAATATGTTTCGTCTAGTTTTCATCGCCAAAAAATCACAGTCATTTCTGGTCGAGACTGGCTATAGACTGTGTGACGAAAATCGGACAAAATAACAAATTTCGTCTAGTTTTCGTCGCCGAAAAATCACAGTCAGTTCTGACCGAGACTGGCTATGGGCTGTGTAACGAAAATTGAACGAAATAACAAATTTTGTCTAGTTTTCGTCGCCGAAAAATCACAGTCAGTTCTGGCTGAGACTGGCTATGGGCTGTGTGACGAAAATCGGACGAAATAACAAATTTCGTCTAGTTTTCGTCGCCGAAAAATCACAGTCAGTTCTGCCCGAGACTTGCAGTAAGCTGTGAGACGAAAGTTGGACGAGATTGGACGAAATAGCAAATTTCGTCTATGTTTCGTTGCCGAGAAATCACACAGTCTTGCCATAGACTGGCATTGAGCTGTGAGACGAAAGTTGGACGAAAATTGGACGAAATCACAAATTTCTTCTATGTTTTCTTTCTCTATAATTTTTGTTTCTCTATAATTTTTTCTCTCTCTATAATTTTTTTTCTCTATTATTTTTTTCTCTCTAAAATTTCTCTCTATCATTTTTTTTCTCTCACTATAATTTTTCTCTCTCTATAATTTTTTTGTCTCTATAATATTTTTTCTCTCTCTCTATAATATTTTTCTCTCTATAATTTTTTTATCTCTATAATATTTTTTCTCTCTCTATTATTTTTCTCTCTCTATAATATTTTTCTCTCTATTATTTTTTTTCTCTCACTATAATTTTTCTCTCTATAATATTTTTCTCTCTATAATTTTTGTCTCTATAATTTTTTTATCTCTATAATATTTTTCTCTCTATAATATTTTTCTCTCTATAATTTTTTTATCTCTATATTATTTTTTCTCTCTCTATTATTTTTCTCTCTCTATAATATTTTTCTCTCTATTATTTTTTTCTCTCACTATAATTTTTCTCTCTATAATATTTTTCTCTCTATAATTTTTGTCTCTATAATTTTTTTATCTCTATAATATTTTTCTCTCTATAATATTTTTCTCTCTATAATTTTTTTGTCTCCATAATATTTTTTCTCTCTCTATTATTTTTCTCGCTCTATAATATTTTTCTCTCTATTATTTTTTTTCTCTCACTATAATTTTTCTCTCTATAATTTTTGTCTCTATAATTTTTTTATCTCTATAATTTTTTTTCTCTATCTTTGTTTTTTTCTCTCTATAATTTTTTTCAATCTATAATATTTTTCTCTCTCTATAAATTTTCTCTCTATAATTTTTTTCTCTCTCTATAAATTTTTCTCTCTATAATTTTTTCTCTCAAGCTTCATATTATTTCTCTCTGTAATTTTATTCTCTCTATAATTTTTTCTCTCTCTGAGTATTTTTTTCTCTCTAAGATCAGTTTACAATTTTTTCAATATTCTTCTAAGATTAGTTTGCACTTTTTTCCTGCGCCATGAACTCCAAATAGAGGATGCGAAGAAATACCGAAGCATTGATCTCTATGGCTAGCCAACGTGGTTTCCAACTGATACCCTTCGCTTATAACCCATTTCGAATCACTTGCCATATGGATCCGAGACATGCATTCAAACAAAAACTTAAGATACGTCATTACATTACAAAACTTAAGATATGTCATTTACAAACTTAAGATATGTCATTACATTACAAAATCCAAGACATGCACCATATTCAAACAGAAACTGAATAACTTCTTAAATGAAAAATCTTAAGAAATGTCATTACATTACAAACTTAAGATATGTCATTACATTATAACATTCGAGACATGCAATACTCCAAAAATATCATTACAATAGAGTTCCCCCTCACATGTCATTACTATCACCTTCATTCATATTACAATGAATATAAATATAAAGACCATCATAGCCAAAAGTGCTCCTAACATACAAAACCCACACTCCTGAGTGGTAAACTTAGGAGCGGGAGGGACAAAAGAGACGCAATCTGAAGGTGCATGACGCTTGCTATCCAAAGGGATATCATGATGTTTATCAGGATGGAGATGCTCGCTTTGGAACTTGGATAAGTGACCTTCTGTTAGGATTGATGTGTTCTAAGCTTGTAAAACTTTATGTTTTGGTCTAATAAAGATTGATAGTTATTAATATATGAGATGCATATAGGTGCGTAACATAGTTACGTGTTCTTTTGAGAACAGAGAGCCATGGTTATATGGTAGTCCACTGAGTTGAAGACTGAGTGGATTGGTCCCATATAACCTAAATAAGTTCGCAGCTATGATCAGGTTGGTCGCCTCATCATGTTAAACTGTTGGCGATGACAGTTCATGGGATGTCTTCACCATGGTCATCACCAGGCACAGTGTCTGTGGCTGAACGGAACTAACACGGTGTACAGATCAGTGAGCAGACACTGGTACACTAAGCCGTGTTTCTGCTTAGGGTAAAATGGTCCTAAACCCTGAGGAACCACGACTGATGGACTAACCAGTTGCGTGGTGCTTTGGCGCACCAATGTGTGAGGGTCCATATGCAGTGATCCAAAACCACGGTGTACTGGGTTACCCGGCTGGCGTTGCATTAGCGTGTCACTCCTGCAGGCCATCCACACCCCTGATGGGAGGTGCGTTCCTTGGTGTGACTTACACTGTACCAAACCCAGGCCTGGTGGTCATCAGTTTGACTGTTGACCGGGTTCGATTACTCGACGGGGTAATCAGAGGTACGATGTATAGGTCAACCTGGAAGGAACCAAGTCATATGATCATTCGAGTCTGACGGTAGTCTTCACCGCTCGAAGTGAATCATGGCATCAAGTGGAGGGACAGCGGGTTTACTAGTACTAAGCGGAGAGCAGGGGTATGATGGAGAACATAGTAAGTCTGGGTGAATTGGAGTGCAGCCTGTGTCGCACTCTGGGTGGCTACGCAGGTTAACTCGAGCTCAGAGGATCGATGGTACACTCGGGTAGTGTGTCGATCGAGCTTGAGTTGGAAGCCATGAACCCCGGTCCCTGATGGTTCCACCTTATCAACATTATGTACGGTTCTTGAACCGTCTCCTCGGAACACCATAAGCATGAGGAAGAAAGAAGTATACGCTCCGTGTGTGCTTAGCACTAGAGCACGGTAGATGCGTAACTACATACGAGTACTAAGGGTTGAGCCCGAGACTAGTGCAGAGTCGTATGTAGTAATCCCTAGCCATAAGTGAACTTCGCTGTATAGGTGCGATGCACCGGGGTATGTTGCGAGTTGACTAGTTGACTTTGCTAGAGGCACCCTCCGGTGGCCTCAGTTAATAGTAAGTAACTAGTAGATATCACTTAAGTAATGGCCGCTAGGTATCGCACGCTAGAAATGGTCAAAATGAGGCGTCGGGGCGTTTTGGTAAAAACCTCACTCTGCCGGACCTCACTGTTGGCCGATCCTAGTGGTGGGACACCTCACCAGGGCCGACCCTATGATGTAGGGATGAGAATCCCTCATCTATAGGGCCGGCCATATAGATAGGGATGGGGCGATAAATCGGTTAAGATCGAGCCCTAAAAAGTGGGAAAACGGATAAATACGCGGAGAGATAAAAGGGAGATAATGGAGAGATAATGAGAGGGGGTTAATATCCCCTTGGATCCTTATCCAAGGGGTGTTGGCCAGCCCTATAAAGGCACCTATGGGCGCCGGCCCCATGCACTAGAAAAACCGAACCCCCCTCTCTCTCATCTCTCTAGTTCTCTCCCTAATCTCTCTCCGTTTCCCGCTTGCTACTTCGTCTTCCTCGCGTGGAGTTCTGAAGAAAGAGAAGGGTCGTTCTTCGGAGGCACTCAGAGATCCGAGAGCGACGTTTCGTGCATCGTGTGAGATCGGGTGAACAAGAAGGTAACATCTCCATCCGTACCGTCGGCATCTTCGCGAACGATCTTCCGTCTCCATCGACAAAGAAGACAATCCTCCGCGGTTAAAAGATCCGTACGAAAGGTATGTGTAATCTAACATGTAGATCTAGCGAGCATTATGATTTGCATCCATGCTAGTTAATCATTACGCTAGATTGCCGTTAGGGGTTTTCGATTCTCGTGCATACACATGCACACATATGTAGATTAGTTTCTGTGAAAAATTAAATCGTGTAACGTGCACCATGAATGGTCTTTCGACCGCCAAATCGCTTCCGCTACGAGCCTCTGACCCGGATTAGATTCCAACAATTGGTATCAGAGCCGCATTAGTGGTGTGCGTTTCATTTTTTTTTTCATGAAACTAACATGTGTGCGCATGATGAATGCGTGAGATCATCGGGGTTCTTACGCTTAGATCATGCATATGTATAGATTGTGCTTGTTCTATTAATCATTCTTGCAGGGCGCCGCTATAAAAAATCTAGATCTATGATTTGTGCTTGCTACCGGGGGTCGGACCCCGAGATAGCAAATGTCTGGATTTGCTTTCTATGTGTGGATTTGTAATTGAGCCGTAGATTGGGCGAGTGATGGGGGTTGACCATCCTCGGTTTCCCATGGCTTTTTCCTAGGTGTGTTTTCTTTTCTTTCTAGGAAATTGTGTACGACCGAGCACTTACTCGTAGCGTACTAGACTTTTTCGGTTACAGATCGAGAAGAAAGATGTGCCAAAGAAATCCACCATCGGGAGCGGAAGCGGAACCCTGGAGGATGAAGACGATCCGGCAAAGTGTTCGCGAGAGCGACGAAGGAGCCGGACCGAGGAACCTTGCGAAGAAAGCTAGAGGCCTGCGCTGTGCTAATTAGGTTCAGGGGTCGGACCCTGAACTTAATTCAGTTTTTATGGTTGCTTTCTTTAATTAGTTCTTTATGCTTCATATCGAACCCCGATGAGATAATATGATTATCAGTTTTCAGAGGGATGCCTTTCCCCTCCGATCCAAGCGACTGTTTGAGGATAGGATCCCGCTAGATGACGCCTATTATTTAGTTGACTTTTGATGTTAGTGGGATCCCATCACATATGGTTATGCCACCATTAGGAGAGCACCCGACTAGTCGGGTGTGCCTATTTGGCCAGCATCGAAATCAAAGATGAGATGGAGATCCATTGAACATCAATTGTCAAATCTATAAGCGAGGCGCCATGACTAGTGGGAGTCCTTTCCAGTGAGTCTGACTCTAGGATTAGCTCCAGAGCATTAGCGTGATAACCAATTTTGCAAAGCATCGATACTCTTGGAATATGTAATGTGACCCTTGAATGGAGAAATCCACTTGAGGCAGGGATTATGATATTCCGAGAGTGATTAATGCTAGGCGAAGGGTTTGAACGCTAGTGGGAGCATGGTGTGACCAGGGTCTAGTATTTAGGAGGTCGCTACCTTTGCATTTGCATAAATTCATACTCGCAAAATAACCCTCAGAATTATAAGGGATGCAAGAGAGGACTTTTAAAAGATCCTCTGGCCTCCACGGCCAGTCATTTTGTGTTTGGGTGGGGATGCATAACTTCACACCCCCTAGGGTGGGAGCTGTGTGTTTCCATGCCAAATTACTTAATGACCTCCCTGTGGATATGGCGATTACGGGGCCAGGAGAGAAGGGCTTTTCATCCCACCCTAATGGGGGCCGCATGAACTCCCGTGTCGTAATTACTTAGGCTCGTGGGTAAGCATCCTAAGTACACGTGAGGTATTCGTTGCGAAGACAACGGTGATCACGTGGTACTGGCCGAAAGATAACCATGGTCCATCACAGCCCTTAGTTGGCAGATTTGGATAGGGTCAAGGAAAAGGCCCGTGTGAGCGGATTGACGCTGTATGATGCCCCCTAGGGCAGGTACAGTCGATTCCGAGATCTTACATACATGGTTAATTAATCCATGGTAATGTCTTCGCTTGAGGGTAGCGTCGACATATGGATATAATTAGCTTGTTTTAAAAATCCATAAAATAAGTTTTTATGCATACTCATTATTCAATCTTTATTTTCAGATGACTAAGTTAGACCCCCTGTCTGCTATCCTAAATGACCACAAACTTACCGGTCCCAACTATGAGGACTGGAAGCACAACCTGTATCTGGTCCTAAGGATTGGTAAACATATGTCAGCCCTTAATGACCCTGAGCCAGATTTGCCAGGACCCAATGCCACAGAGGCACAGTTAAAGGCATTCACTGACTGAAAGGAATCCAATGAGATATGTAAATGCTATATAATAGCATCCTTGCAAACAACTCTGCAGAAGCAAGTCGAGGAGATGCCCGACGCTTCTGACATGATGTTGTATTTGAAGGAGATGTTTGAAGGTCACAATCGCGTTACGCGATACCTTACCATCAAGAAACTCGTCGGCACTAAGATGTCCAATGGGACGCTGGTTCGGGAACACATGATGAAAATGTTTGGGTTCCAGAACGAACTAGCTACCATGGACATTGTGCTAGAAGGCGAGGTGATGACAGACATCTTCCTCTCGTCACTGTCTGGAGCCTTTGAAGGCTTTGTCACCAACTTTAATTTGAACAAGTTGGCTATGACAAATGCAGAGCTTCTGGGAGCTCTCCAGGCAGCTGAGGATGGCTTCAAGCAGAAGGGCGAAGCACTTCACGTGCAACGCAGATCCTTCAAGAAGCCTGGTAAACCTCAGGGCAAGAAACATAAAAGGAAACCTAAGTCACTGCCTGTGCAGGACTCTGCTGGAGCCTCTGGGTCTGGAGAATCAAAGAAACCGAGCACGAAGTGCTTCCGGTGTGGCCAGAAGGGTCATTGGAAGAAGGACTGCAAGAAGCCTCAGAATGCTGGTGAAGGTAATCTACAACTCTTAGTTGTTGAATCATTTCTTTCAAGTAATAGTACTTTTGCTAGTTGGATTGTGGATTCTGGATCCACTAACCATGCCTGTAACTCTCTTCAGGGGTTTCGGGAAAGCAGAAGATTGCTTGATGGAGAAGTGACCCTGAGCATGGGAACTGAGGCCGTGGCTGCTGCTGAAGCTATTGGAGATGTTAATCTTAGTTTTTCGAATAATAAGACTTTGACACTTAGAGATGTCTTTTATGTACCGTCCTTGCGACGTAACTTAATTTCTGTTTCTTCTTTAGTTAATGAAGGTTATTCAGTTTATTTTGATGCTTCTGGTGTGTCGTTTAAACTGAATGGAACTTTTATAATAAGAGGAATGGTTCAGAATCATCTCTATATTGTAAGTCCTAAATTTGAAAAAGATAACATAATAACTTCAGCATTTAATGTTAATTCATCTAAGCGTAAGAATCCTTCGGAAAATTTAACCCACCTGTGGCACTTACGACTTGGGCATATTGCCTTAGATAGGATCCATAGAATGGTGAAGGCCGGGCTTCTGGAAACAGATCCTACGGAGATCCTTCCCACCTGTGAATCCTGCCTGGAAGGCAAAATGACCAAGAGGTCCTTTAAAGGCAAAGGAGTAAGAGCTACTGAGGTGTTAGAGTTAATCCATTCGGATGTATGTGGACCCATCAACGTCAAGGCGATAGGAGGCCATGAGTATTTCATCACATTCATTGATGATTACTCAAGATATGGTTACATTTACCTGATGCATCGGAAGTCGGAATCCTTTGACATGTTCAAAGAGTTCAGGGCTGAAGTAGAAAAGCAGACAGGTAAATATATAAAAACCCTTCGATCTGATCGAGGAGGTGAATACCTATCTGACGAGTTCCTAGGGTATTTGGTGGAGCATGGGATAAAATCCCAGTTAACTGCTCCAGGTACCCCACAACAGAATGGAGTTTCCGAGAGAAGGAATCGAACCTTGTTGGACATGGTTCGTAGCATGATGAGTTACGCCAGTTTACCAATGACCTTTTGGGGATATGCCCTACAAACAGCAGTTTATATTCTGAATCACGTTCCGTCTAAGTCAGTGCCTCTGACCCCTAGAGAACTGTGGTCAAAGCGAAAGCCATTGATACAGCATTTCAGAATATGGGGATGCCCTGCACATGTGCGAAGGGATAAGAGGGAAAAGATGGAATCTAAAACCAGAGTATGCTTATTTGTAGGGTATTCCAAGGAGACCAAAGGTGGTCTATTTTATGATCCTGAGGAAAAGAAAGTGATCGTTTCTACGAACGCCTATTTCCTAGAACAGGATTATATTGTGGACCACAAACCTACTAGTAAGGTAGTTCTGAATGAACTGCTGGGTACTAGTTCAGATAGTGCATCCAAAAGCATAGTGGGAACTGACATTACAGATAATAATATACCAGATACTGTAGAACCTGTTAATCCTGTAACACCACCACCACCTCGTCGCAGTGGGAGAAACATCAGAGCTCCTGACAGATACTATGGAGAAACCTTATTGGTTGATCCAGAGGGTCAGGAGGATGACCCACTGAGCTACGATGAGGCAGTGGGAGCTTCTGACAGCTCTGACTGGCAAAAGGCTATGGAGGTAGAAATTGAATCAATGTCCCATAACGCAGTCTGGACTCTTGTTACACCATCATCCAATATTAAACCTATTGGGTGTAAGTGGGTGTATAAGAAGAAGAGAGGATCCGATGGTACAATAGAGACTTATAAAGCTAGATTAGTTGCCAAGGGTTACACCCAGAGAGAAGGGATCGACTTTGACGAAACCTTCTCGCCGGTAGCTATGATAAAGTCTATTCGGATCCTCCTATCCATTGCAGCCCATTATGACTGGGAGATCTGGCAAATGGATGTCAAGACAGCATTCCTTAATGGAAATTTGGAAGAAGACATTTATATGATTCAGCCACCAGGCTTTGAGTCAGAGGGTCAGGAACATCTAGTTTGCAAGTTGCAGAAGTCCATTTATGGACTAAAGCAAGCATCTAGAAGTTGGAACATCCGTTTTGATCAGGCAATCCAGTCATATGGATTTACTCAAAACAAGGATGAACCATGTGTATACAAGAGGACTGATAAGACCACAGTAGTATATTTGATACTTTACGTAGATGATATTCTGCTCATTGGAAATGATGTAGGAACATTATCAACGGTAAAGGTCTGGTTGTCAACACAGTTCGATATGAAAGACCTAGGTGAAGCGAGTTATGTTTTGGGGATCAAGGTAACACGTGATCGCCAGAACAGGATTCTCTCGCTGTCACAGGCTGCGTATATAGATAAGGTTATGGCTAGATTTGACATGCAAAACTCCAAGAAGGGTTTTGTGCCATTTAGACATGGCATAAAACTGTCTAAGGATCAATGTCCTAAGACACCTGAGGAGAGAGCAGAAATACAGAAGATACCTTATGCCTCGGCATTGGGTAGTCTAATGTATGCTATGCATTGTACAAGGCCAGATATCTGTTTCGCAGTAGGCATGATGGGTCGGTTTCAGTCGAATCCGGGTCCAGATCACTGGACAGCTGTGAAGTGTATACTCAAGTACCTTCGTAGAACAAGGGACTATGAGTTGGTATACATTGGACAAGAACTGACGCCGATTGGATATACAGATTCTGACTTTATGTCAGATTTGGAATCCAGAAAGTCGACATCAGGTTTTGTGTTTATGCTAGGAGGAGGAGCGGTTAGTTGGCAGAGTGTGAAGCAGAAATGCATCGCAGACTCTACCACAGAGGCTGAGTACGTTGCAGCGTGCGAGGCAGCCAAAGAGGCGGTATGGCTCAAGAAATTCCTTACGGATTTGGGATGTGTACCAGAGGCCCAGTTACCTATTGTGCTTTACTGCGACAATAGTGGGGCGGTAGCACAAGCCAAGGAGCCAAGACATCACCAAAAGGGGAAGCACATCGAGCGCAAGTTCCACTTGATTCGGCAGTTTCAAAAGCAAGGGCGAGTAGCGGTGACGCAGATTGCATCTACAGGTAATGTTGTTGATCCTTTCACAAAGGCAATACCTACCAAGGCATTCGAGCGACATGTGGACGCGATGGGAGTCAAAACCGTTTTGCTTCGCTAGACCAAGTGGGAGATTGTTAGGATTGATGTATTCTAAGCTTGTAAAACTTTATGTTTTGGTCTAATAAAGATTGATAGTTATTAATATATGAGATGCATATAGGTGCGTAACATAGTTACGTGTTCTTTTGAGAACAGAGAGCCATGGTTATATGGTAGTCCACTGAGTTGAAGACTGAGTGGATTGGTCCCATATAACCTAAATAAGGTCGCAGCTATGATCAGGTTGGTCGCCTCATCATGTTAAGCTGTTGGCGATGACAGTTCATGGGATGTCTTCACCATGGTCATCACCAGGCACAGTGTCTGTGGCTGAACGGAACTAACACGGTGTACAGATCAGTGAGCAGACACTGGTACACTAAGCCGTGTTTCTGCTTAGGGTAAAACGGTCCTAAACCCTGAGGAACCACGACTGATGGACTAACCAGTTGCGTGGTGCTTTGGCGCACCAATGTGTGAGGGTCCATATGCAGTGATCCAAAACCACGGTGTACTGGGTTACCCGGCTGGCGTTGCATTAGCGTGTCACTCCTGCAGGCCATCCACACCCCTGATGGGAGGTGCGTTCCTTGGTGTGACTTACACTGTACCAAACCCAGGCCTGGTGGTCATCAGTTTGACTGTTGACCGGGTTCGATTACTCGACGGGGTAATCAGAGGTACGATGTATAGGTCAACCTGGAAGGAACCAAGTCATATGATCATTCGAGTCTGACGGTAGTCTTCACCGCTCGAAGTGAATCATGGCATCAAGTGGAGGGACAGCGGGTTTACTAGTACTAAGCGGAGAGCAGGGGTATGATGGAGAACATAGTAAGTCTGGGTGAATTGGAGTGCAGCCTGCGTCGCACTCTGGGTGGCTACGCAGGTTAACTCGAGCTCAGAGGATCGATGGTACACTCGGGTAGTGTGTCGATCGAGCTTGAGTTGGAAGCCATGAACCCCGGTCCCTGATGGTTCCACCTTATCAACATTATGTACGGTTCTTGAACCGTCTCCTCGGAACACCATAAGCATGAGGAAGAAAGAAGTATACGCTCCGTGTGTGCTTGGCACTAGAGCACGGTAGATGCGTAACTACATACGAGTACTAAGGGTTGAGTCCGAGACTAGTGCAGAGTCGTATGTAGTAATCCCTAGCCATAAGTGAACTTCGCTGCATAGGTGCGATGCACCGGGGTATGTTGCGAGTTGACTAGTTGACTTTGCTAGAGGCACCCTCCGGTGGCCTCAGTTAATAGTAAGTAACTAGTAGATATCACTTAAGTAATGGCCGCTGGGTATCGCACGCTAGAAATGGTCAAAATGAGGCGTCGGGGCGTTTTGGTAAAAACCTCACTCTGCCGGACCTCACTGTTGACCGATCCTAGTGGTGGGACACCTCACCAGGGCCGACCCTATGATGTAGGGATGAGAATCCCTCATCTATAGGGCCGGCCATATAGATAGGGATGGGGCGATAAATCGGTTAAGATCGAGCCCTAAAAAGTGAGAAAACGGATAAATACGCGGAGAGATAAAAGGGAGATAATGGAGAGATAATGAGAGGGGGTTAATATCCCCTTGGATCCTTATCCAAGGGGTGTTGGCCGGCCCTATAAAGGCACCTATGGGCGCCGGCCCCATGCACTAGAAAAACCGAACCCCCCTCTCTCTCATCTCTCTAGTTCTCTCCCTAATCTCTCTCCGTTTCCCGCTTGCTACTTCGTCTTCCTCGCGTGGAGTTCTGAAGAAGGAGAAGGGTCGTTCTTCGGAGGCACTTAGAGATCCGAGAGCGACGTTCCGTGCATCGTGTGAGATCGGGTGAACAAGAAGGTAACATCTCCATTCGTACCGTCGGCATCTTCGCGAACGATCTTCCGTCTCCATCGACAAAGAAGACAATCCTCCGCGGTTAAAAGATCCGTACGAAAGGTATGTGTAATCTAACATGTAGATCTAGTGAGCATTATGATTTGCATCCATGCTAGTTAATCATTACGCTAGATTACCGTTAGGGGTTTTCGATTCTCGTGCATACACATGCACACATATATAGATTAGTTTCTGTGAAAAATTAAATCGTGTAACGTGCACCATGAATGGTCTTTCGACCGCCAAATCGCTTCCGCTGCGAGCCTCTGACCCGGATTAGATTCCAACACCTTCAACCTCCTCCAAGGAACGGAATGAACGATACAAAGATCCTCCATAGCCATTAACTTGTCATTGACACTCCTCCCAAGTGTAGTAAATCTCAGGCCTTCTACCCACAAATACCATATAGTATTTATTTGTTATAAGTACGATACCTGTATAATCATGTCATTCAATAAGTTTTATAGATGTTCAATAAAAATGCAGAAATTAAAAACAAGAATATATATCATAATATGCATATAACAACAAGTAAAGTCTGGAGTTTTAATTGATATTGCTCCAAAATCATAGTAATTTCAATAATTCAGTCAGACATGTTATAATGACTGGAAGAAGTATGTGTAAAGTCATAAAGGGAACAAGTAAAAAAACATGATACCTTTACTCTGCAATAATGGGAAAGTTACATAATTTTTTATTATGTCCAGAACATTTACATCTAGCACATTTGACAGTCCGGCGCTCCTCACCCTGTGAGAGAATTTTTTTTTTCTTTGGCCTTCCCGCTGTTTTTTTTCCAATGGGTGGGATTAGTTTATTAGCTGATTTAATACTTACTGGGGTCTTCCACTCACTTTTATCAGTAACTAGATAGATAGATTCTGCATAGGTTGCCCTGTAGTTATCCGCTGTATAGTAGTGTGCACAAAATAGATAAGGATCCATCTTATACTGTGCAATTCCGGCTAATGCATGTGAACATGGCATGGCCATCACATCAAATTTACGGCATGTGCATTTTCGATTGCTTAAAACTACATGATCACAATATTGTATAAATCTAATCATATACTCATCGAGATTAATAGGATGACACACTGTGCCACGAGCTCTATCCATATCTCCGGCTAGCTGATTTTCTGCCCATTTTGTTAGTTTTGTTGTCAAAGTTGTTGTCGTATTTCTTCGTTTGAACCATAAAGTCTGGAGCTTTAACCGATATTGCTCCAAAATTATAGGGATGGGTAGTTCTCTGATATCTTTTAGGACACTATTGTAACTTTCAGAACTGTTTGTGGTTATAATATTATACCTTCTGCGTGTGAAATACGCTGTAGTCCATTTTGCTGGCTCAATTTCTCGTAACCAGTCATGTGCATCTTCATTCATATGCTTTATAGTTTCCATCACTTGATGAAACTTTGATTCTCTTGTTGCCTTTGCAGCTGTATAAAAGTAAGAGTATAATCTTTGTTGTCTGAATTTTGCATACATGTTTTGCGAAATATGGAACACACAATAACCATGTACAGCATTCGGAAAGACAATAGGAACTTGAGCCAATAAAGTCTTGTGTCGGTCGGATATAATAACCAAATCATTAACTTGACCCAAACTGTCCCGCAGTTGTGTTAAGAACCAATTCCAACTTTCATTGTTCTCCGATTCACCAATCCCAATAGCCACGAAAAATATATGATTATCCCCATCCAAAGTGGTTGCAATAAATAAAGTACTTTTGTACTTGCCTTTTAAATGAGATCCGTCAACGGCTATTACTGGTCTTAGATTTTGTCTTTGAAAACTACATAAACATGGACCAAGAGCCATAAAAACAGCCTTAAATCTGTCTCCTTCCCTTAAAATATTAGTGATGGTTCCAGAATTATTTTGTGCAACTTCATGACAATATGCTGGAAGAATTACATACGAGTCCTCGTATGAGCCTCTTAAAAGAGTAATTGCCATCTCCCTTGCCAGCCATGCTTTCGATAAGTGATCTGCACACCAAATTCTTGTTGCACATCACATATAATTGCTTTGGGAAAGTACAATATATGTGCTTCTATTCGAGCTTTCATAAAATCACATATCAACTTGCTTGTAGCTTGTCGATGATCAATTCCACGCTGCAGCAATGAGCAGTTGTGTAGGCCTAGGAAAGTAATTTTAAAAACATCACACCCTTTTTGTCTACTTACACGTAATCTCCAACTGCAATTTTCTCTTTTATATTTTAATGCATATCTTGTTCTGCTGGACTTCATCACCTTGTACTCATTGTTTGTAAATAAAGCATTCTTCTGTACCATCTTGATCAATGTATCTTTATCTATAAACATCTGATTAGGATAAAGTTGTTGATAATCATCTTTTACTTCAGCAGCAATAAGGAATTCGTTAGGTACGTATTTGTCTTCATAAACCATAACCGAATCAGGTATTGAAGACTTACGTTCATCGTTTTCCATCCAACTACTGCTGACAAAACACTCTTTCTGACTATGTCTTAGTGGTACTTCTTTCTTCCTTCTTTATTTTTCAGTCATACTTCTTTCTTGCTTACAGATAATATCCTTATCCTTCAGCTGACTATTCTGTTGAGTGTGCTTTGGAGATACTACCATATCCGCAGGAGTGTCAATGAATAATTCCTCCAATACATCACAACCAGCAGGCTTCTGGTTAAGATCTATTGATAATTTTGCATCTCTTCTTGACCCATTATGATCGTCATCAATATTCACCTTACTGGGCATATATTATTTAAAAATATATAAGTACATGAACTAATTAATCATTAAAATTACAACATAAGATATTTGGAAAAATTATTCATACCTTCTGTCATTCATAACAATGTCAAATAATAGAGAGTTGTCTTCAGGTTTCTCCACACTCTTGTACTCAATACGTTGACTGACATCTTGACTGACATCTAGTGTGCATGGTACAAAACTGAAATCCTCGCCATAATTAATATCAGTATTTTCATCCGTATGCAAATCTTCAACAACGAATGATGACGATATCAAACAATGAAGCTCCGATGATGTCGAGATATTTTTTAAGTCAACGGGAGGGGTAACTACACAAGGTGTTTTACGAGACATCTGTGTCGTTTCTTTCAACTTCCTCTTACTACCGAGTGGTTCGATTTCAATTGACCTGTCAATAGATTTCAGATTTTTCAGCACTCTGCTTATCAGCAATGGGACATTGCTATTATTGGCTCGGATGTTATGGGCAATAAATACTGCAATATCATTATCATCCACAATTTTGGCAGGACATGCAAGTGTACTTGGATATAAAACCTTCATTGTGATTTTATACTCTTTGAGACTATCATTTGTAATCTTATAAATTTTCTGAAGAAGACAGTCAAAATCCGATTTTGTAGATAAAATGATACTTTTAGTTATTCCACCCATGTACTCGTATTTTTCTTTCAAATATAACAATTCTCCATCGTAACAACAAAGTATCGGTAATATTGAATCCATATTTCAAATCCCTGTTAGCATAGAATCACAATATCAAAACTCAGCAATATAAAATTTGATATCAAAGATTAATCATATGTAACCAATACAAAATAGACTCATCATGACTAACAATTATTATTTATTTTTAACTTTTAAACTTTTAGATCATGTGATGATAATATTCACCTAACAATTTTATCGATTTCATCACTTTTTCATCACTTTTTCATCCTAAAATGTGATGTTACTATTTTAAGCATAGAATCACAATATCAAAACTCAACAATACCAAATTTGATATCAAAAATTAATTATATGTATCCAATACATACTAGACTCATCACGACCAATACATACTAGACTCATCATGACCAATATAATATAAATTCAGCTAATGTTGTCGATTTTATCCCTTTTTTGTCCTAACCATAATGATGAATAGCCAATTTTATCAATTTCGTTCATTTTTCGTCTATTTTTTGTCCTAAAATGTGCTGTTAATATTCAACTACTTTTTGTTGATTTCGTTCCTTTTTCTCGATTGGTTGTTGTTGTTAATAAAATCATAAAATAATCAAATACAATGAAGAATAATCAAACATATATGAAAAAAATCGCAAAGCATGAAGGTGAAGTATAGGAGTCGTTGAAAGGGGGTTGAAGTGTAGGACTCATCATGACCAATATAATATAAATTCAGCTAATGTTGTCGATTTCATCCCTTTTTCGTCCTAACCATAATGATGAATAGCCAATTTTATCAATTTCGTTCATTTTTCGTCCATTTTTCGTCCTAAAATGTGCTGTTAATATTCAACTACTTTTTGTTGATTTTATTCCTTTTTCTCGATTGGTTGTTGTTGTTAATAAAATCAAAAGTAATCAAATGGTACAATGAAGAAGTTAACCAAACATCTATGAAAAAAATCACAAAGCATGGAGGTGAAGTATAGGAGTCGTTGAAAGGGGGTGAAGTGTAGGAGCCGTCGAAAGGGGTGAAGTGAAGGAAGACTCACGGGCTTTGATGATCACCGTTGAAATGGGTGGCCGGTTGTCCCACAGTTGCCGTCGAAAGAGGTGGAGAAAGCTGCCGTCCAAATGAGGGAAGTGAAGGGAGACTCAATGGAAGGTAGGGTTTTAGTAGTAAAGTAAAAGGGTAGTTTGGTCCCAAAGAGTTTCAGTGGTCATTTTGGTAAAGCCAAAAGCAACCTGGCCCATTCTCAACAATAGTTGAGAGTTGGTGGCCATTTCGGTAAAAACCTCTAAAAAAAAAAATTTATGGATGTGGGGTTTGATGAAATGCCTTGGAAGTAGGCAGTAGGAGAACGTTGTTGGGCTGCATCCCACTGCGTAGAGCATGTTGTGGGGTTGTGCATTTGATGTAACAACTTAAGTTGCTTCACTTGCCTAGCAACCAACACCATAAGATATAGGTAGTTGCTTCTTGCTTAACAAAAGAGCCTTTTCATATGTTGATTTTTTTAAAAAAATCTTTTTTAAAATCTAAATCCAGTTTTTTGGTATCGTCAACTGGCGGCGGTTCTATCGGCGGTTGAATGCGGCGCCAAAGGCGGTGGGATAGGGGAATTTTTCAACACATCCTGCGTACCATATAACCGCGGGGCCCATTGCCCCTAGAGCCTATCAGCACGCTCTGGAGTGCTGGGGGCCACTACCCCCATGTGCCGGTGCCCGCTACCCCATTTCTCTTGAATCGCAATGGGTCCCGTAGTTGTCTGGTACCCCATGATGTGCTGAAAAATTTTCCTCCAACACCAAGGTCAACTGGTGTAAACACGCTTAGGGTTTGAGGCATAGCGATGGCTGCTACCCCATGTCTCTTGAATCGCAATGGGTCCCGTGGACCTGGAGATCAATAATGTGCATAGGGAGGGGGGCCTTAGGAGCCATAGCTCTCTGTTATGGGCGGATCTAATAGTTGGCTCGGCCGGGCTATAGCCCGGTCGAGTTTTGAGAAAAACTATCCCATATTATTAAGCACATGTCTCAACCCGCCTCAACCCAGCGAGACCCTTGGCACCTCGCAACACGTACGTGAATTGCTATCGCCACTGAGTCCTCACGAAACGTGAATCACCGCCAAAAACACTTAACCCCCCTATAGTTTACTTTGTTCCAAAACGCTTCCTAAAGTTTGAAATGTTAGCACAATACTCCTTTTGTCAACTACTTAATTTCTCTCATTTTGTAATTTTTATTTGACTTCAATGGAGCAAAATGTAGTTTTTTAACTATAGAGGGGTTAAATATTTTGAGCTAAATTTCAGAGGGACAAAGTATAATTAACTCTTTTTTATATTAATATAATTTCTAGTACCGTCGATGTTTGTTTAAAATTTTTTGCTTAGTATTGTTTCATTGTAAAAAAAAACTAGTTTAGTTTAAGCCCAGCATAAAAAATATTTCTGGTTACGCCCCTGCTCTCTGTCCATCACTCCACCAGTGATGTTACTACGGGTTGGGCATCGACATTGATCACTTCAAAACCAGAAACAATGCTAGAATGCCTAGAAACGATAGTTATATAATTTATAGTGAATAAGAATAAATCATGTTCTTTTCAACAAAAAAGAAAAAAGAAAAAATTCATGTTCGATGGTTGGGGACCTCCATCTATTAAGAGTGATGCTATAGTCCACACATAGCAATAGTGGTCCAAATGTCACGAGTCATGGATCACACTTGATGCATACAAATTGAGCCGGCGTCTTGGAGGGGTTTTATATTCAAAGATCATGACGGCAACACCGTGGTCGTATCAAACACACAATGACCATGAAACCTCCTTCGAAACGTCAACTCAATCTCCCTGCATCATGTGATATCAAGTTAGTTGTCAACCCATGCCCAAGTATACCTCAACCTAATCCTAGCCCAACCCAACCCAATCTTGGGTTCGGAATTCTTAATCCAACCCAACCCAAGTGGATTTATTGGGTTCATCGGTTTAATACTTCCTTTATAATACTAAGTCTATCATATTAAATATAATATATATTTTTTATTTAAAGACTGTTAACTATGTATATAGATTTTTTAAAAATTCACTCTTTCTAAACGAAAGTAAGACAACTACTTAAGTAACATTCAATCACATCAAGTTTCATCAAAGAATTATCAAGAAATAAATATAATTTAAAAAATTGTCTATACTAAATTGTTAATACAAAAGATAGAAGTATCACATATCAAATGCATAAGACTTTCAACTTGATATAATTTGGATTGAAACTCATAAATAAGAAAGAAAAAGTATGAAATAAATGCACGAAGAAATATACAATACTTAATGTTGTTCTTTCATTCAATATTCACAACCTATCAAGAAAGATAATTAAAAAAAAAAGAGAAACATCCGATATACCCTCTTATCTGTTGAAGTGAATCATGAAAAATAAGATTTTAAAAATTAATCTACATTATATCAGTTTATTAAGATATGTATATTTGAATATCGGGTTTATGTTCGGGTTGGGTGAATTAACCCAAACCCTCAACCGAAATATTGGTCTGATTGGTATTTTCTTAACCCAAACCCAATCCAATACCGAATTGAACACAGATCAGTCGGGCTCAACCAGTCCAAATTTCATTCCTACTTCTAATCGATCCAACTTCTTGTGCATTGTATTGTTTTTTTGTTTGCTTGTTCCATCTTAGGTGGCAGCTTACGATAGGTGGTTGGTTTGGTTAAGCTAGGGAGTTTGTATATGGACGGTTACGCTCTAGTCCATTGACTAGGGGTGGCAATGGGTTTTGTCGGGTCAGGTTCGTATTGTGTCTAGTTTCGGGTCCTGTCCAAAACCCCTATGTCCGGACCCGATTCGTTTAACTAATCGTGTCGAGATTCTAAACCCGTACCCGACCCGTTTATAAACGGATAGACCCGATAAGGCCCGTTAGACTTTACCATACAGGTTTATTCAGTTGACCCGATCTAACCCGATACGACTGTATGCGTAGAAAAAGATTCGGGTCGTCTTTATTGCAAACACACGAAGATTACAGAGGCCGGGACTCGGGGGTGGTGAGCCGGGTGCGGCGAATATTTGATCAGGAGATTGTGGGAGAGATCCTCTGGAGGGTCCCTTTGATCCGCGTCTCCACGTGGTATTCATGCGAGAGCTCTGAAGGGGTTGCCCAGGACAGAGGTCTTTACAGGGTGAAGGTTCTTTGAGAGGCTACGGAATATCCGTCGTTGCTTTTGTCCCTTTCGAACTTCGCGCTTTCTCGGCTAGGGGTTTTCGGCATCGCTCCTCGGTCTTCGTGTCTTCCTCGATCCTTGCTAAACCTTGGCGTCCTTGATCGTCGGTTCGCGGTGTCAATCGTGCTTTTGGCATCGGCTTCAGCTTTGGCTTTCGGCTTTGGCGTGGCTCTGGCTTTTGCTTTGCTTTAGCGCTTGCGCTTGAATGTAGACAGGGGAGACTTGCGATGCTTTCGTTCTTCCGGACTTCGCGTCGTATCGGCTAGAACGTGTGGTGCTTTTGCTCGTGACCGGTGTAGTTGCTTGGCTTTGGCACTTGCGTTGCTTTGGCGCGGGCTTTACCTGGGCTTTTGCTTTGGCTTCTTGTGTTGCTTTTGCTTCGGCGTTGACTCGATCTTCTCCTCGAACGACGGTGGCTACCTCTTCAAGGCTTTTGGCTTCCTCGACGGTTTAGGCATCGGCTCAACTTCTCTTCTTCTCCGGTCTTCTTTGGCGTGATCGGAGTCGAAGGGTTCCTTTGAAGACCGTGGGGGTAGCACCGATCTCCGTACGATGGTTGTAGCGTCGGCTTTGCTTTGAAGACGACGGGTGTAGCGATGCTTCGAGTGTTCCTCTCTAAGCTTTCTTCTTCATGAATTGAGCAGACGTTTGTCGAAGACGACGGGGTGATGACGCTTCGGTCTTCTTCTCCGGGTCTTTGGGCTTGATCGGAGTCGAAGGCTTATTGGAGACGACAGGGTGGTGCCGCTCTGATCTTCTTCTCTGGCCTTTGCTTCTGGTGTCTTCGGAGTCGAAGGGTTCTTCTTCTCCGAGCTTTCTTCTTCGTGCACGGGGTCGAAGGCTTGATCTTCTTGTGCAAGGGTCTTCACTTTGATGAGGGCTTTCAATGGACTAAGTCGGTCCCGAAGGGATAGGCTTGTCGGTGCCTCGTGAAGCCTTTGGGTCGATGAAGAGCGCGTCTCCTCTCCTACAGAGCTCCTTCACCTTCTCCTTTTTTTGACCTTTGAAGATGGCGGGGGTAGCACCGATCTCCGTGCGACGGTTGTAGCGTCGGATTTGCTTTGAAGACGATGAGTGTAGCGACGCTTCGAGTGTTCCTCTCCAAGCTTTCTTCTTCGTGGATGGAGCGGGCGTTTGTCGAAGGTGACGGGGTGATGACGCTTCGGTCTTCTTCTCCGAGCTTTTGGGCTTGATCAGAGTCGAAGGCTTGTTGGAGACGACGGGGTGGTGCCGCTCCGATCTTCTTCTCCGGCCTTTGCTTCTGGCGTCTTCGGAGTCGAAGGGTTCTTCTTTTCCGAGCTTTCTTCTTCGTGCACGGAGTAGAAGGCTTGATCTTTTTGTGCAAGGATCTTCACTTTGATGAGGGCTTTCAATGGACTAAGCCGGTCCCGAAGGGATAGGCTTGCCGGTGCCTCGTGAAGCCTTGGGTCGATGAAGAGCGCGTCTCCTCTTCTGCAGAGCTCTTTCGCCTTGTCTTCGTCTTTTACCTCTTGAGCCTTCCCCATCTCCCTCTATTTATAGGTGAAGGGGGGAGGGGAGAAATATGGAAAGTTTATTTGAATCCCTTTAATATCTCTCCCATAATTACCCAAGATTTATTCTTCCATTGAAGAGGGAAATAAACCTTTATTTGTCTTCCTTTTCTGGTGGAGTAGTTATGGCTCAATCATCTTTGAATTTATTTGATTCTTGCACATAAAATTGATGGCAACCCGTCTTCGTTTTTTGTCCGCCGGATCGAGGGATCAGCGCAGATCTACGCTTATGTAGACATCATACGCAACCTCCCCCCGCGCATGGCGGTGCTTGTTTCTTTTTTCTTCTTTTCTTTTCTTTTCTTTCTTTGCATGGCCGGCCACCCCCTTAAGGGGTTCGGATTTCTAGCAAGGGGGCCGGTTTGCGTGTCGGGTTTGCCTCCGAGCCAGTGCATGCGAGTCGGGTCCAGGTCCGGGTCCGAGTGCGTGTCGGTTTTGCCTCCGAGTCGGTGCATGCAAGTCGGGTTCGGGTCCGAGTGCGTGTCGGGTTTGCCTCCGAGTCGGTGCATGCAAGTCGGGTCCGGGTCCGAGTACGTGTCGGGTTTGCCTCCGCATTGGTGCATGCGAGTCGGGTCCGGGTCCGAGTGCGCGTCGGGTTTGCCTCCGCATTGGTGCATGCAAGTCGGGTCCGGATTAGACACAATTTGTGTGTCTACACCGACTCAACCCAACATTACCCAATAGACCCGCTGATACTATATATTATAGTATCGGATTGCGGGAGACCCGACCCGACCCGATCCGACACGACCTGGTGAATTTTAAACGGGTCTTCCCGGGTCTACCGTGTCCAGACCCTAAACCCGGATCCGACCCGTTTATTAAACAGGTCTATCGTGTCGACCTGTTTATGACCCGAACCCGTTTAGCCCTGACCCAGACCCGCTAACTTTGTGTCGGGTCCGAAATTGCTAGCCCCGCCATTGACTCCATTTGTGGACCTAGCTAGGTGGAGGTTAATAATCGACCACGGCTTCAGTGTCCTCGTGCGGCTCGTGCACAGTTGGTCACTTTGTCGTTCAACATCTCCGTTGCGGGGGTATGGGTTGTCCCCTCCATCCGACGCACGTGTTTCACGCGTCCAGTCCCGTGATACCTACTCAGGCTACTCCGTCGGAGTTGGTTCAACTCCTCACGCAGGAAACAGCCTTTCTGCCGGACACGTAAGTTACATAGCGGAGAACGCTGGTTGCTGTTCCAAGTGAGACCCACCGCGCGACTGTGATGCGCTGGGCCCGGACCGAGTGAACCGAGGGGAAAGAACGAACCGTAGAGGATCAGAGCTCCTAACCCACAGCCATTGAGAGGAGTTCCATTCTTCACCGGTACAACAGTCATCTGATGGTCACGTCTGTTGCTCCAGATGCTCAGTGATGCATCTGGGCCGTTCACTGAAGGTTAGGGACCGTCCGATTTAAACTTTACCGGTGCATGTCCCCTCACCGGAGCAAATTTTTTTCCAGTCGGTGGGGACTACAGGCATCGCTCGTAGCACGCCAATGCACCAACCGGTCCAACCCCAACCGCGCAGGCTAGCGGGCCCACGTGTACCATGCCACGTGAATCACGTGATTCACAGGATGCCAGAGCAGCACGAATCGAGAACGATTTGGTTCCAACCTCTGGAGCATTCCCCTCTCTCTCATTGGTCATTTTGAGGGCTTTTTAATCATATCATAATATGAATAGCATGAAATGACATAAATGCTCCTGAAATGGGCCAATGAGAGAGAGAGGGGAAGAACGCTCCAACCTGTTTGAGGATGGATATGGTACGTCCGACCGACTGAATTTTTTCTCATTGATATGCCACGCTCGAATCCGTTCTGTTATGATCGGACGGCTGCTCTTTTTTCCCCTTATTAGACCCCCTTTTCCGACGAATTCGCACGTTTAGCTAAGTAAAGGGTTCCACTTATGCAAAATTTGGTACTATGGTAAACCCATCTCCACCATCTATCTCATTTTCCTTACATCCTAGTGGTGGAAGCATTATTCTAGGGGTCACGGGATGAACCTTAGGTGGACACCTAAGATCCACCATAATGCCATCCGATAGGACCCCTAAAGGAAAATGCTAGGTACCCAATTAGTTTGCCAACTTTTCGATTGTCAACTTTAACTTTACGTGGCATCCCTTTAGAGTACATCCCATGGTCTTTAGAAAAATGTTGGGGGACTTAGCTATAGTCCCTGATCAACAAATCAACTAGCCTAAAAGGATAGCCAATTGCCGGGACAAAAATACCTCTCATTGTGCTTCAATTTTTTTTTTTTTTTTTCATGTCGCTCTTTTTTAAACTAAACCATAATATCTATATGCCATGGGATGAACCTTAGGCCTAAACCTAATCTGAACGAACCCCTCCATCCCTCGTGGCCTCTTGCATCTCTACTGCTCGCCGCCACCGGAGTAGCGAAGCATGAGCGGCTGCAACTAGTGACGGCATGCTCACTACCACTGCTGCCTCGGCTGCCTTCATAGCCCTAGACCTTAAGATCTATAGGCCATGGGATGAACCCTAGGACCTAAACCTAATCCGAATGAACCCCTCCGCCCCACGTGGCCTCTCACGTCTCTACTGCTCACCGTCAGGGACGAACCTACATTGGACCCGGAGGAGCTCAAGCACCCCCCCCCCCCCCCCCCCCCCTCACTTTGGGAAAAAAAATAAGGCTAAATTTCACTTAGCCTCCTTAAAGTTTAGCTCAGAAACACTTGGCTACCACCAACCGCCACGGCCCCGCCAGCCACTACCCCTCGTCAGTAAATGTCCATCGCCATGCCGCTAACCACCACCCCACCGCAACATGGGCCAGCAGTCGCCGCCGGCCACCACCCTCTATCGCCGCTAATATTGGCGACCCATGGCCTGCCCCGTCGTCCGGCGGCCACCACTTTGTTGTTGGCTACCGACACCCACCACCGTCTGCCACCACCTGGGCACATGGCATTCCCGTAGAGTTCATCCCATGGCCTTTAGTGAATGAGAATCGAGTGGTAATCAGACCTATTTATAGGTTTTTGGGGGTATGTATAAACAAGGATCTGGTCTATTATTCATAACCTGCGTATCCCGATCGAGTCGGCTAGTTATAGCTCCAAATTTTCGAGGACTCCGAGGATCAAAATTCTCCTCCACTCAGGGCAAAATCTTACTAGGCCTTTTGCTACGCAATCGAAGGAAGCCTATGAACGTTTTCAAAACGCCTGCCGAAGCCTTCGACTGTGAGGCAACAACTATAGTTATTTTTTAATAATTATGCCCCCTTGAGAAAAAATCTTGGGTCCGTCACTGCTCACCGCCATCGGAACGGCGGTGCACGAGCGGCTGCAACTTGCGACGACACGCTTGCTACCGTTGCTGCCTCGGCTGGTCACGCTTGTGGCTCCCTGCTCGCCACCGCTGCTTGAGAGAAATGAAAGGAAAGAAGATGAGGGGGGTTTTGGGGATTCTGTGTAAACTGCGGTCCTTATATTGAATGGATCGGTTGATTAAGGTCCTTAACCACATTATTCAATGAGGAAGCTGCCAGCACTCTTACTGCACGTGGAGTTTGGCAATAAAAAGTTGGCAAACGAGTTGGCTAAAGAATATAACTCGTACCGATTGGGGAACCATAGATCCGCTCCGATCCGCTGTATGTCAAGTTGGAACGACATCAGTGTAAGAAGTAAGAACCGCTGTACCTATAAATCCGTGCTTCCGCTTCGCTCGACCTCCGCCACCTGCGCGCTTGCTCCCTGCGGTTCGTGGTATCCGATCTCGCGGGAGGTGAGAGGCGAAGAAACAGAGAAGAAGCTCTCTAGGGTTTGTGGATCCCAGCGATGGAGGCGGCGCAGAGGAAGGACGTTGGGATCCTCGCCATGGACATTTGCTTCCCCTCCTCCTGCGTCCTTCAGGTCTCTCTCTCTCTCTCTACAGACACACACACACACACACCATTCACTCACTTTCCCATCCGAGATATACCTCTCCGGTCGCCGCCCCCGCCGCCACAGCCCAGCTCACCACCTATCAGTCACCCAAGCTTCCATCCGCCGCGGCTCAGTTCACCACCGCCGATCCACCAACCAAGCGTCCATCCAAGTCCCTCCCCTGAACTCAACCGAGTCAGATCCCGAGCTCTCTCTCTCTCTCTCTCCACACACAAACACACATTGCCCCCCTCCCCCCCCCCCCCTGAAGTTTATCTCAAAAACACTTGAACCCCCCTATAGTTAAAAACTACATTTTGCCCCCTTCAATTCAGTTTTGATCAGATAAAAATGACCAAATGGGGAAATTAAGTAGTTGACAAAAGGGTGTATTGTGCTGACATTTCAAACTTTAGGGAGCGATTTGGAACAAAATAAGCTACAGAGGGGTTAAGTGTTTTTGAGCTAAACGTCAGGGGGGCAAAGTGTAATTTACCCTTTTATTTTTGTTGAATTTTACAATTTTTGATTATTTTCTTGCAGGAGGCACTAGAGGAGTATGATGGCGCGAGCAAGGGGAAGTACACCATTGGGCTCGGGCAAGACTGTATGGCCTTCTGCTCCGAACTCGAAGATGTGATCTCAATGAGGTAACTGTTACATCTCATCCTGAGGTTACTACCGAGTGCGGTAATTGGAATTGCATATGGTTATATGTAGTAATGGAGGTTTATATAAAAATTCGTTTTCGACTGCTATTTGGCACAACCAAAACCCGAGATATTTAATTTCATGAATTCTCAATATATTGCAATTTATCACAATATTTCGCTTTATTTACCATTTCGGTAAGAGGGAAAACTGAGATGTTTTGCGAGATATCGGGATATCTTGCGAGATTTGGTTCCTTGGTAAGAGCATGTAGTCGAACATGGAGACATGTAGTGCCCATATATTGTTTTCATCAGTCTCACAACATCCAGGTTCCTCTATATCCTGTTAATAGATTCATCTGACAAAGGACTAGGTAATGGATTTGTTTGTTGGCAAAAGGAGTTCAATGAAAATTCATGGGTTGTGTGAAGAATCCATTCTTGGATACCCACCTCACAAAACTGGCGTGTAAGGGGAGGTCCAAGGTAGGTATATAAGCAGCTTATCACCTGCTTCCATTAACAATGTGGGACTAACCCGTGTGAGGCATGACCATCTCAACACTCCCTCTCACGTAGGACACGCGTGGCAAAGACACTATCGGGAGTTCCCGGAGCGGGTCTGACTTTGATACCATGTGACGAATCCAGACCCTTGGATACCCGCCTCCTCACAGAACTGGCTTGTAAGAGGAGGTCTGAGACTGATTTATAAACGGTCCATCATCCGCACCCATTACTGATGTGGGACTAACCTGTGTGAGGTATGACCATCTCAACACCCCCCCTCAGGCAGGACACGTGTGGCAAGGGCACTATTGGGAGGAGCTCCCGGAGCGGGTCTGGCTCTGATACCATGTGAAGAACCCTGAACCTTGGATACCCGCCTCCTCACAAAACCGGCTTGGAAGGGGAGGTCCGAGGTTGGTATATAAACGGTCCACCATCCGCTCCGACTATTGATGTGGGACTAACCCGTGTGAGGCATGACCATCTCAACACCTCTTCTCATGCGGGACACACGTGGCAAGGACACAATCGGGAGGAGCTTCCGGAGCGTGTCTTGTTTTGATATCATGTGAAGAATCCATTCTTGAATACCCACCTTCTCAAAAAATCGGCTTGTAAGTTGAGGTCCAAGGCGGGTATTTAAGCAGCTCATCACTTGCTCCCATTATCGATGTGGGACTAAACCGTGTGAGGCATGACCATCTCATGTTGAGATGGTCATGCCTCACATGGTTTAGTCCCACATTGGTAATGGGAGTGAATGATGGACCGTTTATATACCAGCTTCAAATCTCCTCTTATACGCCGATTTTGTGAGGAGATGGGTATCCAATGGTCTGGGTTCGTCACATGGTACAAAGCCAGACCCGCACTAGGAGTTCCTCTCGATAGTGTCCTTGCCACGCGTGTCCCATGTGAGGGTGGTGTTAAGATGGTCATGCCTCACACGGGTTAGTCCCACATCGGTAATGGGAGCGGGTGATGAGCTGCTTAGTGCTTATATACCTGCCTTGGACCTCCTCTTACAAGCCGATTTTGTGAGGAGGTGGGTATCCATTATCCAAAAATGGAGTTTTCACATGGTATCAGAGCCAGACCCGCTCCGGGAGCTCCTCCCGATTGTGCCCTTGCCACGTGTGTCCCACATGAGGGGGTGGTGTCGAGATGGTCGTGCCTCACACGGGTTAGTCCCGCATCGGTAATAGGAGCGGGTGATGAACTGCTTATATACCTGCCTTGGACCTCCCCTTACAAGCCGGTTTTGTGAAGAGACGGGTATCCAAGGGTTTGGGTTCGTCACATAGTATCAGAGCTAGATCTACTCCGAGAACTCCTCCTGATAGTGCTCTTGCTATGCGTGTCCCGCGTTGGGGGGGGGGGGGTGTTGAGATGGTCGTGCCTCACGTGGGTTAGTCCCACATCGGTAATGGGAGCGGGTGATGAGCTACTTATATACCCGCCTTGGACCTCCCCTTACAAGCCGGTTTTGTGAGGAGGCAGGTATCCAATGGGTCTGGATTCGTCACATGGAAAAACAAAATGAAGTGGGAATTTGTTCTGCATTTCCATGGTTAGAGGTGAGTACGTTAACATTAATCAATAAGGTCCCCTTAGTTTTTGCATTTGGCATGTACTGTGTGAAGAATGGCTTCAGCAGGTGATCAGCTAGTCAGATTCCTCATCTTGCATGTTGGAATTCGTGAAAAAAATAAAATCCAACCAATACGTCCCATATCTACACAAGTTTTATACGTCTAGTATTTATTTAACAAGCCACCTACTGAGATATTTGTATTAGATTTATACAACACAAAAATAGGAATCCGATGGAGTAGATTATATTTTTCTAGAAAATCAGTTTTTTTTCACCCCAAAGGCAATCAAGTTAATAAACCATATATATAACATAAAACTATAGTACTAAGTTACCATCCAAATAAAGTAGCATTATTGATCAGAATTTGATACATATGTTTTTCTAAAACTTCATCATTGCATATATTGTACATCTAATAGTATAATACTAAAATGGAAGCCTCTCTCCCGTGTTGTGATACATGGACGTCTCTTGAAGAGCCAGAATCCTTCTTCAGTGTGTGAATGCGGTTCACTTTTAAATCCTATTAAAAAACTACCATAAAGATGATAAATACTCATTCAATGGCATTAAATAGTCATTTGATGTTAATATCTCTCTCTCACACTCACTTCAGATTTCACACTTCTTCGAAAAGTTGCGATGTCAAGCTCATCCGGGCATTGCCCGGTTTTCTTACTAGTTTATTTCTATAAATGAGGTATTGACAAAAGACTTCAGGGGGTGGAATAAAAAGTATGTTGAAGAAACACTTTAGGATTCTACAATGATCTTTTTGTCACCCCGAGACTTCACCATGGGTCATGATTAAACCTGTATCATTTTACTCATTGATGAACTTATTGCTAATATTCAAGAAAAGGTACTATGATGTGTATTGCTTCAAGATTATACTAATCAAAACACAAATTTCGACGTGGGAACACATGAATCAAAAGGGGAAAAGGGTCTGGCTCCCCTCTAATGAGCATTAATGCAATTTTCAAAATCAAATCCCTTATTTGGCATCTAATATTTAAAGTACATATTCCCTTATTTGTCCATCAAACCAATATACCAAAAAGTCCTCACCTTTTATCAAAATTACAGTCAAGTCCTAACTTGCTCGAAAATAAGAAAAAAGTTCATAAAATCCTTAAAAATCACAAATACAGTTAGGGCTGATAAAAATGAAGAAACTTGAAACAACAAACGGTCCTCCAGTTACCATTTTCACCAAATTTTTATTCACTTGAAGTGCATGCTCTTGCATAAATCTTTCTTTAAACAACCGTGCCACGACATAGCTAGGCTGACTGTCATTATTTTCTCCATGATTCCTTTCTGCAGCATTATTGTACTTTACAAGCCAATTTACTTAACTGGAATCTTATATTTTTAGCATCCTCGAGTTACTAGAGATAATCTTACTGATTTTCTTGTACGATGGCTGCTGTATATCCTGAAATTCGGTGGTTTTAATGCTTGTGCATGGTCATCATATAAAAACCATGCAAGTTTTTTGCCCAAACCTGTTTGTACTACATATTCTTGTAGTATTTCTATAAAATTTTTTGTATCTTCCTATTTCTGTCGTTTGTCACTTATTTTTGTGTTAAAAGAAGAAACAAATTAGGCAATTTTTTCTACTATCCATATTGTGACCGAATATTTGGTATTTGCTATATGCTTGAGCATATTTAGTTTTTGATTAAGGTTTTTGTTCAGCTTGACAGTTGTTAGATCCCTTCTCGAGAAATATCAAATCGATCCAAGACAAATTGGCCGCTTGGAAGTTGGTAGTGAGACAGTGATAGATAAGAGCAAGTCTATAAAAACTTGGTTGATGCAAATTTTTGAGGTTTGTACCTTCCACATCGATTTCCCTAGGCATGTATAGTGTGCAAGCGTGTGTGTGAGTTAGCTGGACTACACTCCTGGTGTAATCATTGGATCAAAGTCAATAGTCTTATAGCAATTGATGTGCATCAAGATCATTTCCCAAAAAATGCTCTACTTTCTTGTCACTAGTGCATTAAATGCAGCAAAAAGTCTGAAATTCAGTGTCATTGCAAGTTCTAGTGGTTTCTTCCTCATGAACTCAGTGCTATTGATTTTATCCACTGATTCTTTTCTGCAACTTTGTTATTCACTTGGTAGTTGAACCAATAGCTCAGTAAATATACTTTTGTTAATTCTTATCTTTGATGATTAATGCATGCTCCTCCAACTTACAAAAAACTTTCAGGAGTTTGGTAATACTGATATTGAAGGAGTTGATTCAACAAATGCCTGCTATGGGGGAACAGCTGCTCTGTTCAACTGTGTTAATTGGGTGGAGAGTAGCTCATGGGATGGGCGTTATGGACTTGTTATCTGTACAGACAGTGCGGTATGATCATCCTTCTATGTTTGGTTTTTTTGTACTCTTTAAAGCTATGGAAGCAATTGTTAGAGTAGTAGTGGGTCAATACCTCTCTCACTGAACCAAGTGTAACACTAGTCTGCCTCAGTTAACCAGTAATATGGACAATAAAATTTGTCTGGATGGCTTTGTTAGATACCCTCACACCCAAAACCTGGGTCGTAAGGGGAAGTCCACATAGGATATATAAAGTGGGCGATAGGTGCCCCCTTTACCGATGTGGGACTAACCGGTGGACTTTCTCAACACCCCCCCTCAAGCGGCGCACGCGGAGTGAGGCACAATCGAAATGGCCACACCCGGAGAGAGACGGTGAACCCAGCTCTGAGACCATGTTGGATACTCTCACACCCTAAAACCCGGGTCGTAAGGGGAGGTCCATAGATATATAAAGTGGGCAATAGGTGCCCCCTTTACCGATGTGGGACTAACCGGTGGACTTCCTCAACAGGCTTACTCACTTTGAAGAAAAAATTACTAGTAGATGCTAATACCATGAACAAAACTTCGAGTAACTAAACATAAAATCATGCATCTTTAATCTTGTTTTTTTCATTGATGTAATTAAAATTGCTTACCAAGATATTCCCTTTGATTAGGTTTATGCAGAAGGGCCAGCCCGGCCGACCGGGGGTGCAGCTGCTATTGCAATGCTGATTGGGCCAAATGCTCCAATTTCTTTTGAAAGCAAATTTAGAGGGACCCACATGGCTCATGTTTATGATTTTTACAAACCCAATCTTGCAAGCGAATATCCGGTTTGCTTCTTCATCTTGTGTTGCATTTTTCTTTCATGTGATAGTTATTAATGCTTTTGGCTTTTTAATAACGGTTTTAGTAGAACTCCACTAATTTTTTTTTCTGTTACCTAATTAAATTGTTGTTGGGTAGTTTTGATTAGGGCTGTAACGATTGGGCTTGAGATTAGAAAATTTAGCAAAAATAAATTTTAAATAGTCTCGGAATGAAAGCCTGATCCATAGTAGTATCAATTGATGCATGAACCATGGCCCCTACTTCAGAAATAGTGCATCTGATTTTGAACTAAATTTGTCTCTTCTAACAAACGAGTTTTTCTTCAATTTTGAAATGTTGAAGTTGGCATCATACTTGATTTTGTTTCCTTGTGTTGCACATCTCTTGTTCTTAATACATTCCTTTCATAAACTGTTGGCACAAGCTCATTTTAGGAAGCTGTTAAGGGCATCTATTTTTCTTTTGTCTACTATTTCATATAATTTTATATGACGATATAATATTTGTAAAGGTGTTATTGATATCTTAGTATTATAAGGAATGCTAGGCACACGTTTGGGGTGGAATGGCCTTGGCCATTTTATTCTCTCGTCAAACCAAGTCCTACCCCATTAAGTTGGGTTCGACTATGGAGAACTGTGATTAAGAATGCTCTACAAAAAGTTGACACAATATTTTTGGACCAAGTGTTAATCTGACACATGCCCTCTAAATTAGTGCCGGAAACCTGGGCAAGGAAACTTGGCAAGAGGGTGTCATGCTATGAAGCCTAGAAGGCTAGGGATATCTACCTTATTGGTTATGCGGTTTAGGCTTGTGCAACCAAGGAACATACCTCCAAGGTTCCCCTAGATAAGGAAAGCGTCTAAATGAGGTGGGGGTAGAAGTCAAGATTGATGGAGGGAATTGCATTGTCTCTGAGGAACAAATTATAAGCCAAAGAGCCAAAGTGAAACATTGATGCAAGAGATTTAAGTCCTTAAGCCATGAACTTAAATTTTGCTGACTATTATTACTAGGATTGCAATCAACATTTCTTTTTTATGGATTCCCAAATGCTGTTGAGTTTAATAAGTTAACACTTCCACTGGAATGCTCTATTTAATGGCAACAGTTTTGCTGATTGTTATCATTGTTACACTGTTATACCATCATTTAGCTTATCTAAGGAAATATTTGTACTCTTGAAAGCCGCTATATTTCAAATAATCCTCCTCCAACCAATCAATATTTCCTTGTTCTCTTGGTATTATAATCGTTGAATGTTATAGCTTTCACTGTTTGATTATGCTATATAATCCATACATCAATGTTTCGTATTATTTTATGTATCTATACATCCGAATATTTTATTTCTCCAAAATTGAGGTTGGTTCTCAAATCCTATGCATCTTGCCTTGTCTCATTGCAAGATTTTTTTGAGTTTTCAATGACACAAGTGCATCCTCAACATTTTCTTGAAGTTCTTAACTTCACCTTAATTTAATTGCTTCATGGATCATGCTTTCTTGCCTTCATCTTTAATTCCTTAATTTGCTTAATCATTTCTTAAAGCTACCCATTCTTAGGAGCAGCAAATTATATCCAGCTTCAATTCTTTTGTTCATGTATTGTAACATGGTTTTTGAGGAGCTTCTAGATGTGATTCATTTATGAATATGAACACATGGTGTTAACGTATAGAGATGGATCGGGTTTTATGTACAGTCGGGTCGGGTTCATTGTGTATTGATGTACATATATATTGGGCTTAGTCCCTCAATGAGAAGCACATTTCATTCTCTTCAAACCTTAGCCGTCATCTCCTAATATGGTATCAGAGCTCTAGGGTTTCGATCAGCTGCAACGACGACAACGGTTGATCCTTCGGTACTGACACCTCCTCCGGCCTCATCCTTCGGTTTCCGCACCTCCTCCCCCGATCCCCTCCGATCGGCTACCTGACCCCTTCCCCCCTCCGATCAGTCACCCGGCCCTCTCATCTCCTCCAATCAGCCACCCGGCCCTCTCATCCACTCCGATCAGCCACCCCGACCCCCCTCCCCTCTGATCAGCCACCTGACCCCCGTTCTCTCTGATCAGCCACCCCAACTTCGCCCCATCTCCATTCCGTCACCCCGACCCCCCATTTCCCTCTGATCAACCCCCCTGTCCCCGTCCCCGTCCCCTTCGATCAGCCGTCCCGACCCCCCTCTCCTCCGCTTAGCCACCCTGACCCCCCTCCCCTCCGAACAAGCACTCGGCTCCACCCCGTTCCCTCCGCCCCCCTCCTCCATCCTAACCTCACCCTGACCCTATCCCGGCTCCACCCCGGCCCCATCCCGACCCCACCCCGGCCACCCTTGATCTTCTTGCTCCTCCATGGCGTATGCAACTGTGCCTTCCGTTGTCGCGATCTCCCCGCTACTAAAGGCGGTCCCCTTTTAGTTGACCTCGGCCAGCGATTGGCCAGACTGGTCGCTTACCGTCGAGGCCGCTCTCTCTAGCTGCGATATCTAGGGTCAGATCACTGGTGAGAACCCTCCTCCGGCTCCTCGGTCACCAGTGACTCTGCTACCAGCAGTGCGTCGTCTGTTGCTGCTGCTGCTGCCACGGTCGCTCTTACGTGGCACCGTCATGACCAGATCATCCGGGCCTATCTCCTGGACTCCGTTACTCGCGTTCAGACTTAGACTCAGGTACTCATCCTTCTCCACCTGCCCTAGGACCAGCCAGCGTCCATGACGGGCCTACCTTCTGTCATTACTGCAAGGAACCCGATCATATGAAGCGTGAATGTCCCACACGTCCTTGCAACCCCTGCTGGGGTTTGGACGAGCGGGAATTATGCTGGGCTTCTTTTTTTTGTGACGACCGATGCAGCGGTCGAGGTGGACAGGACCGTGGATGTGGTCAGCCCCTCTTCCGCCACCTGGGTGGCACTGCCGCTACTGCTACAAACTCCAAATCTCCTGTCGGCACCAATATATCGTCTCCACCTGAGCCGGACAGTCTTCAGCGACTTAAGGAATTCCTTCTCCAACACCTCTCCTCTGCCGGTTCTCAGACTGCTCATGATCTGTCTGCTACTTCTGGTATTGCTGCCCCATGGATCTTCGATTCGAGTGCCTCCTGTCATCTCACTTGTGACTCCATTATTCTCACCAGTTGCACCCCTACTCCCATCCACTTGGAGTTTCGCACTGCGGATGAGACTCTTGTACCCATTTCGCAGTGTGGATCCATCACTCCTACCTCGGACCTTACTGGCCCTTTCCTCTGTCCATCATGCTCCTCCTCAATATTAACCTGATTTCTGTTAGTTCTCTTTGTGACACTGGGCTGACTGTTACCTTCACTTCCTCTGTTTGTGTTGTGCATGATTCGCGAACGGGTCAGAGGATTGGGCTGGGCTGTAAAGCTGGAGGACTGTACCAATTGGATTATCTTCATGTTTTCCCTTCACTTATTGCATCTGCCATGTCTATCACCTCTGATGCTGACATGTGGTATAGAAGGTTAGGTCATTTGTCTAGTGATCGACTCAAAAGCATATTTCGTTTGGGCGCTTTGGGTCTTGTGTCATTCCCCCTCTTTGTCTGTACGGGTTGCAGATTGGCAAAACACCTAGCTCTTCCTTTTTCTCCTAGTGCTTCCCGATCTGCCGCCCATTTTGAATTAGTGCATTTTGATATTTGGGGTCCTGTTCTTGTTGCTTCTTTCTCGGGTTTTATGTACTATGTTAGTTTTATAGACGATTACTCGAGATGCACCTAGGTTTATCTTATGTATCACCGGTCTGAGATCTCACATATTTATCGAATATTCACCACAATGCTTCATACCTAATTCGGTTGGCATATCAAGACTTTTCAGTCTGACTGTGCCGAGGAGTATCTCTCATATGAGATGCGTAAGATCCTTCAATCTCATGGCACTCTTCACCAACAGTCATGTCCTTACACCCATGAGCAGAGCGGAGTTACCGAATGCAAACACGCCATGTGCTCGAGATAGCACGAGCTTTGCTTCTCTCTGCTTCTGTTCCTCACTCCTATTTGGCTGAAGCTGTTATGACGGCTGTTCACCTCATTAATATCACTCCGTTCTCTGCTTTTTCTGGTACCACCATAGATCAAAAAATCGAAATATATCGCGAAATATCTAGGAAAATGAAAAACCCGAAACGAAATCACGCCACAGTCTCGAGCAGAATGAAAAATGTAAAAAAATCGCGACATTTCGCTCGATTTTTCGCGAAATATTTGAGGCTGCGAAATATCGTGAAATTTCGTCGGACAGGGGTCCCACCCAAGGTTCGAAATCTCCATTTCGGTGGAAATTTCGACCTTCTGGAAATGGAAATATTTCGACAGTGTGGAAATATTGCAATTTTACAGAAATGGTGGAAATATTGATTTTTCAATGGATTTTTTTAATGAAACTCCGGATAGTCATAAATCAAGCATAGATACACACTTTGGAACACTCAAATAATATTTCTACCCTGTCTAGGGGGTAGAACTTCACATATCATGTATTCTATGCACGCGCTGCTGATTTTGATGCACGCTGTACAGATGCATCTCATTCGGGGGTTTCAAGATATGATATCCATAGTCCAAACAACGCAAAATGATATTTGATAATGTTGATCAACTTACATGAACAATTATAACTAAGCTGGAATAATATATATACATTAGTTTTATCACGAAGAAGTACAAATAATCATTCATCATCACTTGTTCAGGTAATGACATCATCATCAACATTTTCTTATTCACTCGTAGTCCATGTAGGTACATCATCATCAGCCCTTGCCGGACCAGCTCTACTACCGCTTGCACTGACATCATGAACAAACTGTGTCGGCATACATCCTCTCTCAGTTCGCTCCCGCTGGGAGAGTCTCGAATCTAAGACCTCCTGTCAATACTGGGCCTTCTCTTCTTCTGTCTCAATATCTAGTGGGTACTCGATATCATCATCTGAACGATTCTTTGTTGATAGAGTGTTGGTATGTCGGGAGTCTGGGGACTTCTTGATCCGTCCCTTCTTGGGTTGCCTAGGGGTTCGAAGCTGAACTCCTTTGTATTCTCCGCTTCTCAATAAATTGCGCATGGATACTCTGACTTTAAGCGAAGCCTTCAAACACTCTGCTACATCGGGGAAGCAACCGATGAGGTACTGCTTCAGCCGTGTACCATCTCCACTTTCGATCTGTTTGTTACAATATGCACACTGTGACTTCTGTTTCTTTGTGTCCAAGGGGAAACCATGTTGCCAACCTATGTCTTTTGACCCAGAATCTCTATGCAGAGAAGGTTGGGAGGCCATCTATAAATGCTAATAATTAATAAGTAATATTGAACTATAAAAGAAGTCTAAACTGATGAACGACTAGCCAGCTCATAAGAATAGTTGATTGAAAATACAGACTATATACGCAAAACCTAAAAGTATATATGAAATTCAGAATACATCAAAAATCTAACGAAACATCAAATCTATTGCCAAAATGATTGGTAGTTCGGCTCATAATTATTTCTTGGATTTCGCCTCCGGTAGATGGATGCAAGATAATCTGTACAATAGTGATGCCATGTCATATACCGCTGATGCCACTCTATAAACTCTCACATATTGCTCATACTCTGGTCCTAACACACCAACCAAATGTCCAATCACCGGATACTGTGTATATAAAGCGATAGTGACCTCTCCATTTGTATGGGAATATACAACTGCACTTTCAGTTATCGGATGATTATATCCATATGGATACAGTTGATATCCCTGAGGTTGGGTTGAGGCTGAGGCTGAGAGCCATAAGAACTACCGCTCTGATCAGGATATCCATATGGAGAGTAGAAAATTCCACCGGCGCCTAGTTGGCTATAAGGTTGACTATATGGGTCAATAGTCTACCCCTGACCATAATTGTATCCACCGTATCCGCCACTGCTCGTGCTCATCTCATCAAACTGAGACAATAATGAGTCAACCTCTTGGCTCCAATGAGTAGATATGGAGTTATCTCTATCAGTCTGTTTCGGAGCACCTCGTCTACGCTCATAATGTCTCGCCCTCTTCTGTCGTGGATCAGCATGATCACGATCATGAGTAGCATATTTGAATTGATATTCTCCAGTAAATAGGCTCAACGGTCTCTGTGATCCAGAAGCACCACCACCACTACTGCCCCCACCGCCACCACCACTACCCCCACCGCCACCACCACCACCACCGCCAGAAACATCATCACTACCACTATGACTATCATCGTCATCCTCATCGGTGCTACTGCTACAAGGCCGCGTCTCTAGGTCTGCAGTATCTATACCCATCTATGAGCCTATGTAGAGGCTCGGTCTACCTGAGGGAGTGTCCATGGCTGGAGATCGCAACTCCTTAACCCACTCATATAGTGGGTCCTCTTCTGCGTCTCCAGAAAAAATATCACTAAGATCGATCAGCCCCATATTCCTGTCCTTACATTCTTTCAAATTCCTTATCATCATTCGTAAATTGTAATTCACGCGTACAAGTTTCTCCAACCTCTCATGCTCCAGCCTGTTTCTTCTCTTAGTGTGGATCAACCCAAACGTGCTCCAATTACGTTCACAACCGGATGATGAAGCGATTTGCGAAAGGACTCGGATGATAACTTTGCGTAGATTTGGGGCCGAAGTACCATAAGTTACCCACCATTCAGCTGCATTAATAAAAAAATATCACTAAGTAAACCTTAACAAATAAAAAAAGTGTATGATTTTTATTCACGATTTAAGTGTTTGACCTGATTGTGTTAGCTGCCTCCCACTTATTGTAGCCGGTGTCGCGAAGCTACCCATCGCATCCCTAAAGATCTTCAACTACAAGATTGAGGGAATTAAAACTTTAATGAGATATAAGCTTCATTTCATAGAAATTAAAGCGTGTAATCTATTTACAAGATTACCTCACTAAAACAGATCACTTGTTCATTTGGATCTGATACTAACTTCGCAACCACATCTTGAATCCCTTGAATCAGGTCATCTCGAATTTCAAGATCGAGATTATAGTGATACATCGGATTCAAATAGAATGCTACAAAAAAGATTACATAATCATCACAGTTATAATGATAAGCTCTAATTATACGTAAGGGATAGATCCTTACCAGCCTTATATAATGGATGTTGTGACTGTATTGTCCACCTTTTCTCAATGATCTTCAATATCCAATCAGGAGAACGAGTGGTTTTCAATTGATCTTTCATCAGATCAATAACACGATGTACATATCCCATGGTGGGCTTCTTATCCCCATCCACCATCCGCAATACTTTCACAATAGGGTCGAGAATATCGACAACTTCACGGACCTTAATCCAAAACGAAGACTGCCCAATTAAGTCCTCAATATCTACACCAGCATATCGCCCCTGGTATTGCAGCCACTCCGGAGAAGTAAACATTGCCCTAAGACTATCTTTCTTATCGAGTAAGCTCTGTAAGGCAACATAGTTGCTTGCAAATCTAGTGAGACCCGGTCTCACAATATCCCCCCCACACTTCTCCCTCATCATAGCAAGCACATAAGTGTGATTATAGATAAAGTTTGTTATTGTTCTCGCCATCTGCACCAGATTATTTACTTTGCTCCTCTTTCCAATATCCTTAAGCATCAAGTCTATACAGTGAGCAGCACAGGGGGTCCAGAACAAGTTATAGTCACTTGTATCCATGAGTTTTTTTTTCCAGCTTTTAGATATGCACTGTCATTATCAGTGACAATCTGCACCACATTCTCTTTTCCTACCATATCTACAACTTCTTTCATCAATTCATACAAATATTGATGATCCTTTATATGTGCAGACGCGTCAACTGATTTAAGAAAAATCGTTTTTCCGTCACTGCATGTCATAAAATTTATTAGTGACATGCGCGTGGGATCTGTCCAACCATCACACATGATAGTAATACCATATTGTGACCATTTCTTTTTTAAGTCCCCCATGTATTTTCGGAGATCGTCATTCTCCTGATCAAGAAGTGGGTTCATCAACTCATATGCACTCGGACCTTTCACTCCTGGTCCAAACCTACCAGTCTCATCAAGCATCGTCTGGTAAAATGGATTATTAGCCACTGCATTAGGTGGCAAACCCCCGTAGTGTACAAATCTAGCAATGAACTTGTGCAGTCTAGCCTTAATCCCCTTCTTATTTACTACTTCTGTAATTGTTGGTTGACTCGTGTCCTGTCCTCTGCAAACATATGGATCAAAAGTTGACCGTGAAGACTTGCTTTGCCTCATAGACATTGAGTGCCATAAGCCGCCAATACCCTTCCCCCCATGGCTAGTACCTTGAGTACCTGAACTACCTCCCGTCTCACGTACAGAATGACCAAAATCAGGTCTCGTACTTTCTATCCTCTCTCTGATCTCGTTTCCACTGTTTGGCACGGGACATATGACATGCCTCTCTGAAGGCTGGATCATCATCGTCAGAGTTCCCCTCTTCAATATGGATAGGGGCAACCAAAGTCTCTCTAAATTGCTCCTCAGCCCTCCGCTTATCCAATGTCTTATCCTTATTTGTTCTGAGCACATCACTCATTAAGTCTCTAACCTCTTTTGGACATTTGGTACACTTCTCTACATTTGGAAAACCTCTAGCTAAGTGTTGTTTCAGTCATGATACCCCGCCATCCTTTAAAATCTTTTGGCAATAATTGCACTGTGACTTGGACTTATCACCAGATACTGCAACACCGTGTTCCCATCCAATATCTTTTTTTCCCATTTTACTGTAAGTCTGTAAAAATGACATTAATTTTCAAGTTAATTTATGTTACTTTAATAGTCAACAACTCTAACCAAAATCTCTAGATTATGGGGACTACAGACTAGACAAACATACACAAGTGTATGTACCGAGCTTTCCATACTAGAGTCTTGATTAGATGATTATGGTGATCCTACGAGTGTATGTGCAATAACAATAAGGTATCAAGATATATTCGACTTTAGATATCCAATTGAATAGTCTAAGGCGCAACGGCCAGATCAGATCCAGATCGGTGGAGGAGCACTAGGCTCTTTTAAATACCACATTTCTTAGACAAACTTTTCATAGACACCGTCAATCCCTGGAATATTCAGTGGAAATGTTACAGTCGATTATATCGAGAAACCTAAGTGCAAGAAGTGTTCTAAATAAAGTCGTTTGATCGTTTCTATCGTTATAACTATTGAATGTTTATTTATTTTAAGATTTTATCGAATATTTATATTTCATCTAATATAATTTACAAATGAAAGTTCACCTTCAATGTGTGACGTGTCTATCTATTTAGATTTTATAAAATATGCAGAATGCATAATAGATGTTATTTTTTATGGGATGAGTTTAAGATTGCAAGCTCTATTGTTAATAATGGATCCATAAATAGAAATAACACATACCTTTGTTATAAGATTTCTTACGAGTTATGACTCAAGCTTTCACTTCTATGCTCCTATTCAAGGGCCAATGCTCACAAGCGTTTGCACCTTTGCACAGTCAAAACAAAAAAGAGTTAAAAGCGCGAGAAAAGAGAAGAGTGAGAAGCGTGAGAGCAGTGGCACCACATAGATAGGCGATAGCACCGAAAAAACTAGCAATGATGGCCTTGAAATTTCGCAAATAAAATTAGCACCGATAGACAATAGCATCTAATGATCTAAATAACCAAAACACTAGCTATTAGCTTAAAAATATCCACCGAAAAATGAGATTTTGAACCGATAGCACCGATAGTACTTCGCAACCGACCTTCGCACGGATAGCACCGAAGATTAGCATCGAAAATTCGCACCGAAAAAACTAGCACCGATAATTAGCACCGAAAAGGCGAAAACTAGCACCGAAAATTAGCATTAAGCACCGAAGTGGGAGAGGGAGAGTGGGAGTGATTGGGTCCCCACCCAATCGCTCCCACTCTACCTCTCCCTCTCCCACTTCGGTACTAGATGCTAATTGATGTGGGAATCGGGATACAGCCGTATCACTAGCCGTATCACTAAGTTTCGGAGCTAGTGGTGATGTGGAACAGTGTGTGCGACAGGGAATTCAAAGACTCGTTGAGCCGCGACGGGGTCGCTTGTTGCTCCGAGCCGGAACAGGAAGTTGAATTAAAACAAATAATATGGTTAATGGCTTTAGCAAAACATAACAGGCATGCAAGCAGGTATCCCAATCTAAATTAACCGAACAACAAACACCTAGTTATATCAGCAGGATTCCAGATGCAATATCAGGGCTAATAACAAACAGGGTAATCAGAATCTCACACTCACCATTCAAAGGGGCAGCAGTTTTGCATAGATAAAATATAGGAGAGTTCATCGTTGGTATCACCCTCCGATGCTGACCGGGGAAAGAAAGGACTCACCTACTGAGGATTGTGGGGGACCTCAGGGATCTCCACTGGTGGCGGGGTCGAGGTCGATGCGGTGTCTTCGGGTTGAGCCGGGGCTTGAGCGAGGGCCCGAAGGGCTAGCACGTTGGGATGTACGGGCGCGCCGGGATGCCACCGTTGATGGTTCTCCGAGATGCCAAGCCGTGCTTCCGCGTCCTTGGCGACGAGGTAGGTGATGCGATCCACGTAATCCTTCACGCTCTCGCCGGCGTTGAACCGGAAGTCGAGGAAAGGAGACCGGATGTCGAGGAAACCGTCTTCGTCGTCGATCAGGCCGTGATCCACATCGGGATCCGCCATGCCTTCATACCGAGGGGGAGGGGCTTTGCTAGGGTGGAGAGGTAGGGGGGATTTGGGGGTGTTGCCCGGAGGAGGAGGAGGGCAACCGGGGGTTGGCACGGGAGGGGTTCGGTCGGCAGGGGGGGGGAGGGTGTCGGGTGGGCCGCAGGGAAGGGGGAGGGAGTGGGGGATCGGGTGGGGTTGGTGGCGGGTAGGCAGCAGCAGCAAGAGGGAGGTTCGGGGCTGGGGTTGCGAGTAGGCAGCAGCAGTACGGGGAGAGGAAGGGGGGGGATCGGGTAGGGCTGGGGTTCGGGTAGGCAGCAGCAGTACGGGGGAGAGGAAGGAGGGGGATCGGGTAGGGCTGGGGTAGGCAGCAGCGGCAGCAAGGGGGGGAAAGGGGGGATCGGGTTGGTGGGCCGGCCGGGTGGGAGGAGAGGAAAGGGGGGGGGGTCGGTGGGCTTGGGAGGGGAAGGGGAAAACGGAATTGGGGGAGGGGGATGGTCCCACTAGGGTTTCACACGCTTAGTTGGGGGCCTAGGGTTTCACACACCTAGGTATAGGCTCGGGTTTCACACACCTCACCTTAGCTCTCTCACACATGTGGGAAGAGATAAAAATTTTATTAATTGCATACTGAAGATAAAAATGAAAGGCCTATAAATAGGCTTACAACGACAGACGAAAAAGCCCACTAATCGAGGTGGGACTAAAAGTACACAAACCAAATAATGAAACAGAAAAAAACAGTAGCCAACATGGCTAGAACCACATGCTCAGATGTCGCCTCCTGCGCTGGTACACTCGCCAGGGCCGAGGCTCGATGTCCCCATCATTCTCCCCAGGTGGGAGAGAGCTCGACTCCGTCGAGTGAGGATCTGCAAAACTCTCGTACTGCTCCATGGTGTCAGGATCCCACTGCTGAAGGTCGCTGCGGTCAACCCAGGTGTCATCAGAGGCGGGTCTTCCCTTCCAACGGATCAGATACCGTCGGGTGCCACCGTCCTTACCGGACACAATCTCATCATCCACAATTTTATCTATTTTCTCTGCTGCATAATGTGGGGGAATTTCTGGAAGTGGGGGTAGGGAGGGACTCTCAGAAAATGGGTCTTGGGAAGGCTCACCTATGAGGGGATTATTAGGGTTAAAATCAGGACCCTTGTAGGCCACTAGGTCCTCGATATTGAAGGTGGAACTGATGCCGAAATCTCCAGGGAGATCTACAACATAGGCATTGTCATTCAGCTTCTTTAAGATTTGGAAAGGGCCCGCACTGCGTGCATGCAGCTTTTTAACAGTTCCCGAGGGAAACCGTTCCGGACGGATCCGGACCATTACATAATCACCCACATTAAATGTTTTAAATCTCTTCCTGAGATCAGCTCGCAGCTTATAGGTAGCATTACTCTGCTCAATTTTATCTTTGATTTCCCTGTGTAGTTCCTGGACATGCGATGCAAATGCGGATGCTGACTCAGAGACTTGATGATAGTTAGCCATGGGGATGAGATCTATAGGCTGCCTAGGCTTAAAACCATGCACAATTTCATGGGGACTCAAATCAGTGGTCCTATTAACAGATGCATTGTATGCAAATTCAGCGATGGACAACTTTAGATCCCAAGTCCCAACATGCTCACCTACCAAGGTGCGCAAAAGGTTTCCCAGACTTCGATTCACTACCTCGGTTTGGCCATCAGTTTGTGGGTGGAAAGCGGTAGAAAACTGGAGCTTAGTGCCCAACTTGTGCCATAGGGTTTTCCAGAAAAAACTGGTGAACTTGACATCCCTGTCAGAAACAATGGTTTTGGGCAGACCGTGCAATCTGACGATACCGTCAAAGAAGATTTTCGCAACCCTCGAAGCATCAGCTGTTTTGGAGCAGGGCAAGAAATGGGCCATTTTGGAGAACCGATCCACGACGACCAGAATCGAGTCGTGTTTCCTTAGAGTCTTTGGAAGGCCCAGTAGAAGTCCATGCTGATATCTTGCCATGGACAATTTGGGACCGGTAAAGGCGTGTAAAGGCCAGTGTTCTGCTTGTGTTGTTTGGCTAGCTGACAGGTGTGACATCTACCAACATGCCTAGCAACATCGCGCTTCAGACTCGACCAATAGAACCGGTACTCGACGGCCTCAATCGTTTTCTCATTTCCGAAATGTCCGGCAAGACCTCCAGCGTGCAACTCCCACACGAGAAACTCACGTAAGGATGTTCGTGGGATGCACAACTTCCGTCCCCGGAACAGATATCCATCATGCATGAGATAGCCATCAACTTCGGACAGGGTCTCGTCTCTCAATAACGCATAGGTTTCGCTAAAGTCGGGACATGACTCATACTCGGCTTTTATCCTAGCAAACCCATCAACGACCGTGGTTAATTTGGAAAGGATGAACACACGACGGCTGAGCGCATCAGCAGCTTTATTCTCAACTCCCGCTTTGTGGCGCAGACTAAAAGTGTAGTCCTGGAGGAACTCGACCCACCGACCATGTCGCGCATTCAGTCTCTTCTGGGAGTAAATATAACGGAGGGCCTCGTGATCAGAAAAAATAACGAACTCTTGCGGCAGAAGGTAATGTCGCCAATGGCGAAGCGATTGGATCACCGCATAGAACTCCTTATCATAGGTGGAGTACCTCTGTCGAGTGTCGTTTAGCTTCTCGCTAAAATAGGCAACCGGGTGGCCTTCCTGGGAAAGGACTCCACCTATCCCGAGCCCAGACGCGTCGCAAGCCACTTCAAAAACCTTAGAGAAGTCCGGGAGACGCATGACAGGGGCCTCAACCATCCTTTTCTTGATTTTGATGAATGCTCTCGTGGCGGCATTAGACCAAGTGAACTCACCCTTCTTCAGACAGTCAGTCACTGGGGCCATGATGGTGCTGAACCCCTTAATGAACCGACGATAAAAGGTGGCTAGCCCATGGAAGCTTCTGACATCACGAATAGTCTTGGGCTCAGGCCACTCTTCGATGGCTTTGACCTTTTCGGGGTCCGCAGAGACTCCCTCGATAGAAACCACAAATCCTAAGAATTGGATTTGAGTTGTGAAAAATGTGCACTTCTTCGGATTCGCATACAACTCTTCTTTCCTTAATACGGCACAGACTTGACGCAGGTGGTCTAAATGTTGCGCCCGAGATTGACTATAAATGAGTATGTCGTCAAAGTACACCACCAGGAATTTACCCATAAATGGCCGGAGTACTTGCGTCATTACTCTCATAAAGGTACTCGGGGCGTTAGTCAGCCCAAAGGGCATGACCATCCACTCATATAGTCCATCCTTAGTCTTGAACGCAGTCTTCCACTCGTCGCCAGGACGGATACGGATTTGGTGGTAGCCACTCTTTAAATCAATCTTGGAGAAAATGGTAGCTCCGGACATCATGTCCAACATGTCGTCCAGTCGCGGGATAGGGAAACGATACTTGACTGTTATTTTGTTGATGGCGCGACTATCGACACACATACGCCACGATCCGTCTTTCTTAGGCGTCAGAAGGGCGGGGACCGCACACGGACTCATACTCTCCTTGATAAAACCCTTTTGCAGGAGTTCATCAACCTGCCTCTTCAACTCTGCGTGTTCAGTAGGGTTCATTCGATAATGTGGCAGGTTGGGAAGACTTGCCCCAGGGACCAAGTCAATGGCATGTTGTATGTCGCGCATTGGAGGCAGTTGGTCAGGGAGATCTTCAGGGAAAACGTCAGCAAACTCCCTAAGCACAGGGGTGACTTCGGGGGGAATCGACTGGCCGGAGTCCTTAGGGGTTTCTCTTGCCACTAGGATGATGACAGGGGCTCCCTTTTCTACCTCGTGACTCAGCTCTTTGGCACTGACAAAACTAACGCTCTTGGCTTTCTTTGCGGGGGTAGGCTTTTGCTCGGCTTGGACACTCTTTGGTGGGGAGGGAATCAACTTAACTTTCTTGCCCTCATGTTCAAACAGACACATGTTCGAGCGTCCATAAATGAGAACGTCGTTATCGAAAAGCCAAGGTCTTCCCAAGATGACTTGGCCCACATCCATGGTCAGGACATCACACCAGATCTTGTCCTGGTAGATGTTGAAAATGATGGGCACTAGGCATCTCTGCTTGACCTCCATGGCAGTGGAGTTGATCCAAGACACTTGATAGGGACGAGGGTGGGGGACGGCCTTAAGGCCAGTCTTGGCGATGACAGCAGATGATACGGCATTGATGCAACTGCCACTGTCGATGATGACCTTACAATTTTTATCCCCAATCTTGGTGAACGTGTGGAAAATAGCGGTGCGCCTCCAATCATCCTGATCCTTGGGTTGGGATAGCGCGCACCTAACAACTGACACGGTGGGGAACGACGACTGCCTAAGACAACTCAGAATGGCACCGTCATCATCATCATCAAAATCTCCATCTTCTTCTTCTGCCTGGTAGATGAACTCTGCTTCTCCAGGCTCTACTGCTTCAATGGGGTTGCCATCGACAATGTTGACTCTGACAGGGCTGGGGCAGTTGGCAGCCACGTGGCCATACCCTTGACACTTGTAACACTTTGTAAGAGGGCTGACTTTGGAGAAGTCACGCTCGACACTCTTTCCTCGGGCGTCCCTCTCAAAATTCTTGTTGGGAATGCTGGGCTTAGCTTGAGATGAGTTGGGGTAGGTCCGATTGGAATTGCTAGGGGAGGGCTTTGTGGGATAGCTCCTAGAGTCAGAATGCCTGTAGGTGTGACTAGACCTAGAGGCGTCAAGGTCTTGTACTAAAGCGTAGGCTCTTTCCAATTCCGTGACATCTCTGGCAAGGAGCTCATTCCTTAGGTCTTCCCTCAGGCCAGACCGGAAACGGGAAAGGACTTGGACAGGCGTCTCGGTCCCAAGGACGTTGCAACGAGTGAGGAACTCATCAAATTTGGCAACATAGTCCTTCGCCGATTTGCTACCTTGGGTAAACTGGTGCCATTGGTCTAACAGTCGTGCCTGATACGACGGTGGCACGTACTTACCTTTCAGTTCATTTTTCATGGCGACCCAAGTATCAATCGGGTCCTGGGTTCGCGCAACTCTCAACGCTTCCACATTGGTCCAATACTGGCTCGCGGGTCCGCTGAGCTTCATGGCTGCGAAGCGGACCTTCCTAACCTCAGTTAAAGGATACCACGTGAAATAACGATCCATGGACTGGAGCCAATCCAGGAAAAACTGGGGATCGTGTCTACCATCAAAGGACGGTACCTCTAACCGGATACTCCGAAGGTACTGATCATCGGGGTCCTGATTGTTCTGCCAGTTGGCCGGGTGCCCTTGAGGGGGATTGGGAAATTCAACATGCGGATCGTTCCGCGCTTGTTCCATCCGGTCTAACCGGGCATTGGTGTCGCGCTGATACGCGGCGAGGTTTTGGTTCATGGCGGTTATGCCTTGGGTCAACTCGGCAAGTGCTCTAGTCAGGGCCTCGGGATCCATACTGTAGTTGTCCGACTCGCTAGACTCGCCTAACAGATATGGCCTACCCCTTCGGGTTGGCATGCAATGACAACACCCAAAATGATGCTAATGATTTTTTTATTTTTGAAACTTAATGCACCAGGACTAAAATGATTGCAAGTTGCAGGATCAGGTATAGAATGCAAATGACCTAGCTCTAACCATGCTCTGATACCAAAATGATGTGGAACAGTGTGTGCGACAGGGAATTCAAAGACTCGTTGAGCCGCGACGGGGTCGCTTGTTGCTCCGAGCCGGAACAGGAAGTTGAATTAAAACAAATAATATGGTTAATGGCTTTAGCAAAACATAACAGGCATGCAAGCAGGTATCCCAATCTAAATTAACCGAACAACAAACACCTAGTTATATCAGCAGGATTCCAGATGCAATATCAGGGCTAATAACAAACAGGGTAATCAGAATCTCACACTCACCATTCAAAGGGGCAGCAGTTTTGCATAGATAAAATATAGGAGAGTTGATCGTTGGTATCACCCTCCGATGCTGACCGGGGAAAGAAAGGACTCACCTACTGAGGATTGTGGGGGACCTCAGGGATCTCCACTGGTGGCGGGGTCGAGGTCGATGCGGTGTCTTCGGGTTGAGCCGGGGCTTGAGCGAGGGCCCGAAGGGCTAGCACGTTGGGATGTACGGGCGCGCCGGGATGCCACCGTTGATGGTTCTCCGAGATGCCCAGCCGTGCTTCCGCGTCCTTGGCGACGAGGTAGGTGATGCGATCCACGTAATCCTTCACGCTCTCGCCGGCGTTGAACCGGAAGTCGAGGAAAGGAGACCGGATGTCGAGGAAACCGTCTTCGTCGTCGATCAGGCCGTGATCCACATCGGGATCCGCCATGCCTTCATACCGAGGGGGAGGGGCTTTGCTAGGGTGGAGAGGTAGGGGGGATTTGGGGGTGTTGCCCGGAGGAGGAGGAGGGCAACCGGGGGTGGGCACGGGAGGGGTTCGGTCGGCAGGGGGGGGGAGGGTGTCGGGTGGGCCGCAGGGAAGGGGGAGGGAGTGGGGGATCGGGTGGGGTTGGTGGCGGGTAGGCAGCAGCAGCAAGAGGGAGGTTCGGGGCTGGGGTTGCGAGTAGGCAGCAGCAGTACGGGGAGAGGAAGGGGGGGGATCGGGTAGGGCTGGGGTTCGGGTAGGCAGCAGTAGTACGGGGGAGAGGAAGGAGGGGGATCGGGTAGGGCTGGGGTAGGCAGCAGCGGCAGCAAGGGGGGGAAAGGGGGGATCGGGTTGGTGGGCCGGCCGGGTGGGAGGAGAGGAAAGGGGGGGGGGGGGTCGGTGGGCTTGGGAGGGGAAGGGGAAAACGGAATTGGGGGAGGGGGATGGTCCCACTAGGGTTTCACACGCCTAGTTGGGGGCCTAGGGTTTCACACACCTAGGTATAGGCTCGGGTTTCACACACCTCACCTTAGCTCTCTCACTCCCGAAGCCGAAGTGACTTCGTCTCCCTCCCTTACTCCCACAGTCCCACTTCCGTCTCCCTTAAAGGTACGAATTTCGTTTCTCTTCCTCTCTCTCCCACCCTATTAAGAGAACTATTTATATACTTGTAGGCTTGTACTGCATTGAGGAACTCCTCTCCTTGATTCCTTACTGTGATTAGCACGTACTGTGATTTTTTCATGGAGGCAAAAAGGTCAAACTTGGTTCTCCAGATGCTTTAGTTTTGCACATAATAGGCAATTATACCTCACTTTCAAAGGCTATGTAAAATTAAAACGACAAGACTGGTTTTTGTGATGGGGATAATGGCCTCTATGGTTTTAGTGATGCAGACAGTCACATTTCCCTATAGATATGCTTTGTCACCTTTTTATCATGCTTCTAAGATCCCTATACTTGAAAAAAGAAACTTTCCAAGCAAAGCTACTTAAGTCCCACACTTTCCTTTCCATCATCAACTTAAATAGAAATTTAGTGATTTGGGAGACAACTAGATACAATTTTCGGTTCGGGTTCGGGTTTGGGAGTGAGAGAGGGAGGGAGTGGGGGGACTGTGGTCTGTGGGAGGGAGTGGGAGAGGGAGGGAGGGGCCTTAAATAAAAAAAAAAATCGCACCAGCTGAACAGGCTGAACTTTGGGACAAAACCATTTCGTAGCTGCTGAATGACTGAAAGCGAAACAGCTGGCCAGAAATTTCGGGCCAAAACAGCGAAATAGCAAAAAAAAAGCCAGCCGAATGCCTTGTTATCGCGAAATATCGTGAGATCTCGCGCGAAAAATCGTGAAATATCGCGTCCGGGCGAAACTTTCGCCCGATGCTTTAGCGCTGCCCCACGTGAGGTGGGCCCTAGATGTCGAAAGGTGATTTCGCCTCGCGATATTTCGCGCGAAATATCGCGAAATATTGTCAATAAATCGCGACATATCTGTCGCTGTCTGTCGCCCTACGTGAAATGGGCCCCACCTGTCCGGGTGAAATTATTACCTTTCGCATTGACCATATTTCGCGCGAGATTTCGCGAAATATCGTTGATACATCGCGCCTGTCTGCCATGCCACATGAGGTGGGACCTCTGTTCGACGAAATTTCGCGATATTTCGCAGCTTCAAATATTTCGCGAAAAATCGAGCGAAATGTCGCGATTTTTTTACATTTTTTCATTCCGCTCGAGACTGTGGCGTGATTTCGTTTCGGGCTTTTCATTTTCCGAGATATTTCGCGATATATTTCGATTTTTTGATCTATGGTCCCACCTCACGTGGCGTGGCAGACGGGCGCGATGTATCGACGATATTTCGCGAAATCTCGCGCGAAATATCGTCGATGGGAAAGGTAATAATTTCGCCCGGACAGGTGGGGCCCATTTCACGTGGGGCGGCAGACAGCGACGGATGTGTCGCGATTTATTGACGATATTTCGCGCGAAATCTCGCGAGACGAAATCACCTTTCGACATCTGGGGCCCACCTCACGTGGGGTGGCGCTAAAGCATCGGGCGAAAGTTTCGCCTGGACGCGATATTTCACGATAACAAGGCATTTGACTGGCTTTTTTTTGTTGTTTCGCTGTTTTGGCCCTAAATTTCTGGCCAGCTGTTTCGCTTTCAGTCATTCAGCTGCTGCGAAATGGTTTTGTCTCGAAGTTCAGGCTGTTCAGCTGGTGCGAATTTTTTTTTATTTAAGGCCCCTCCCTCCCTCTCCCACTCCCTCCCACAGACCACAGTCCCCCCACTCCCTCCCTCTCCCACTCCCGAACCCGAACCCGAACTCGAAGTGACTTCGCCTCCCTCCCTCTCCCACTCCCGAAGCCAAAGTGATTTCGTCTCCCTCCTTTACTCTCACAGTCCCACTTCCGTCTCCCTTAGAGGTACGAATTTCGTCTCTCTTCCTCTCTCTCCCACCCTATTAAGAGAACTATTTATATACTTGTAGGCTTGTACTGCATTGAGGAACTCCTCTCCTTGATTCCTTGCTGTGATTAGCACGCACTGTGATTTTTTCATGGAGGCAAAAGGTCAAACTTGGTTTCCAGATGCTTTAGTTTTGCACATAATGGGCAATTATACCTCTCACTTTCAAAGGCTATGTAAAATTAAAACGACGAGTCTGGTTTTTGTGATGGGGATAATGGTCTCTATGGTTTTAGTGATGCAGACGTTCACATTTCCCTATAGATATGCTTTGCCACCTTTTTATCATGCTTCTAAGATCCCTATACTTGGAAAAAGGAACTTTCTAAGCAAAGCTACTTCAAGTCCCACACTTTCCTTTCCATCATCAACTTGAATAGAAATTTAGTGATTTGGGAGACTAGATACAATTTTTACTTTTTCAAAATGTTTGCATCATCTCTTTTTTAGATGTGAGTTATGTTTTTTACTATATGATTTGGGAGACAGTCGAAATACTACTAGTTTGGAAGAATTTCTCGATCAACTTTTGTATCTATCATTTAGGCTTTACTTTAACAAAGTCCACTAGCTCTGAAAATTGTGATACGGCTGTATCCTGATTCCCGCATCAATTAGCATCTAGCACTGAAGTGGGAGAGGGAGAGGTAGAGTGGGAGTGATTGGGTGGGGACCCAATCACTCCCACTCTCCCTCTCCCACTTCGGTGCTTAATGCTAATTTTCGGTGCTCGTTTTCGCCTTTTCGGTACTAATTATCGGTGCTAGTTTTTTCAGTACGAATTTTCGATGCTAATCTTCGGTGCTATCCGTGCAAATGCCGGTTGCGAAGTACTATCGGTGCTATCGGTTCAAAATCTCATTTTTCAGTGGATATTTTTAAGCTAATAGCTAGTGTTTTGGTTATTTAGATCATTAGATGCTATCGTCTATCAGTGCTAATTTTATTTGCGAAATTTCAAGGCCATCGTTGCTAGTTTTTTCGGTGCTATCGCCTATCTATGTGGTGCCACTGCTCTCACGCTTCTCACTCTTCTCTTTTCTCGCGCTTTTAACTCTCTTTTGTTTTGACTGTGCAAGGGTGCAGACGCTTGTGAGCATTGGCCCTTGAATAGGAGTATAGAAGTGAAAGCTCGAGTCATAACTCGTAAGAAATCTTATAATAAAGGTATGTGTTATTCCCATAAAAAATAACATCTATTATGCATTCTGTATATTTTATAAAATCTAAATAGATAGACACGTCACACATTGAAGTTAACTTTTATTTGTAAATTATATTAGATAAAATATAAATATTCGATAAAATCTTAAAATAAATAAACATTCAAGAGTTATAACGATAGAAACGATCAAACGACTTTATTTAGAGCATTTCTTGCACTTAGGTTTCTCGTTATAATCGACTGTAACATTTTCACTGAATATTCCATGGATTGACGGTATCTAAGAAAAGTTTTTCTAAGAAAGGTGTTATTTAAGAGAGCCTAGTGCTCCTCCACCGATCTGGCCGTTGCGCCTTAGACTATTCAATTGAATATCTCAATTCGAATATATCTTGATACCTTATTGTTATTGCACATACACTCGTAGGATCATCGTAATCATCTAATCAAGACTCTAGTAGGGAAAGCTCGATACATACACTTGTGTATGTGTGTCTAGTCTGTAGTCCATATAGTCTAGAGATTTTGGTTAGAGTTGTTGACTATTAAAGTAACATAAATTAACTTGAAAATTAATGTCATTTTTACAGACTTACAGTAAAATGGGAAAGAAAGCTACTGGATAGGAACACGGTGTTGCAGTATCTGGTGATAAGCCCAAGTCACAGTGCAATTATTGCCAAAAGATTTTAAAGGGTGGCGGGATATCAAGACTGAAACAATACTTAGCTGGAGGTTTTCCAAATGTAGAGAAGTGTACCAAATGTTCAAAAGAGGTTAGAGATTTAATGAGTGATGTGCTCAGAATAAGTAAGGATTATACATTGGATAAGTGGAGGGCTGAGGAGCAATTTAGAGAGACTTTGGCTGTCCCTATCCATATTGAAGAGGGGAACTCTGACGATGATGATCCAGCCTTCAGAGAGGTATGTCATATGTCCCATGCCGAACAGTGGGAACGGGATCAGAGAGAGATGATAGAACGTACGAGACCTGATTTTGGTCATTCTGTACGTGAGACGGGAGGTAGTTCAGGTACTCGAGGTACTAGCTATGGGGGAAAGGGTATTGGCGATTTATGGCGCTCAATGTCTATAAGGCAAGTTAACTTTTGATCCATATGTTTGCAGAGGATAGGACACGAGTCAACCTACAATTTCAAAAGTAGTAAATAAGAAGGGGATTAAGGCTAGACTGTATAAGTTCATTGCTAGATTTGTACACTACGGGGGTTTGCCACCTAATGCAGTTGCTAATAATCCCTTTTACTAGACGATGCTTGATGAGGCTGGTAGGTGTGGACCAGGAGTGAAAGGTCCGAGTGCATATGAGTTGATGAACCCATTTCTTGATCAGGAGGATGACGATCTCCGAGAATACATGGGGGACTTAAAAAAGAAATGTCCACAATATGGTATTACTATCATTTATTATTATTATTATTATTATTTTTTATTACTATCATGTGTGATGGTTGGACAGGTCCCACGCGCATGTCACTAATAAATTTTATGGCATGCAATGACGGAAAAACGATTTTTCTTAAATCAGTTGACGCGTCTGCACATTAAAGGATCATCAATATTTGTATGAATTGATTAAAGAAGTTGTAGATATGGTAGGAAAAGATAATGCGGTGCAGATTGTCATTGATAATGACAGTGCATATCTAAAAGCTGGAAAAAAACTCATAGATATAAGTGGCTATAACTTGTTCTGGACCCCCTGTGCTGCTCACTGTATAGACTTGATGCTTAAGGATATTGGAAAGAGGAGCAAAGTAAAGAATCTGGTGCAGATGGTGAGAACAATAACAAACTTTATCTATAATCACACTTATGTGTGGGGGGATATTGTGAGACCGGATCTCACTAGATTTGCAAGCAACTATGTTGCCCTACACAGCTTACTCGATAAGAAAGATAGTCTTAGGGCAATGTTTACTTTTTCGGAGTGGCTGCAATACTAGGGACGACTGGTGTACATATGGAGGACTTGATTGGGCAGTCTTCGTTTTGGATTAAGGTCCGTGAAGTTGTCGATATTCTCGACCCTATTGTGAAAGTATTGCGGATGATGGATGGAAATATAAGAAGCCCACCATGTGATATATGCATCGTGCTATTGATCTGATGAAAGATCAATTGAAAACCACTCGTTCTCCTGATTGGATTTTGAAGATCATTGAGAAAATGTGGACAACACAGTTATAATAAGGCTGGTAAGGATCTATCCCTTACGTATAATTAGAGCTTATCATTATAACTGTGATGATTATGTAATCTTTTTTGTAGCATTCTATTTGAATTGTTGCATTCTATTTGAATCCGATGTATCACTATAATCTCGATCTTGGAATTCGAGATGACCTGATTCAAGGGATTCAAGATGTGGTTACGAAGTTAGTTTCAGATCCAAATGAATAAGTCATCTGTATTAGTGAGGTAATCTTGTAAATAGATTACACGCTTTAATTTCTATGAAATTAAGCTTTTATCTCATTGAAGCTTTAATTTCCTCAATCTTGTAGTTGAAGATCTTTAGGGATGCGATGGGTAGCTTCGCGACACCGGCTACAATAAGTGGGAGGCAGCTAACACAACCAGGTCAAACACTTAAATCATGAATAAAAATCATAAATACTTTTTTTATTTGTTAAGGTTTCCTCAAAGCTTCAATGAGATAAAAGCTTAATTTCATAGAAATTAAAGCGTGTAATCTATTTACAAGATTACCTCACTAATACAGATCACTTGTTAACTTATGGTACTTCGGCCCCAAATCTATGCAAAGTTGCCATCCGAGTCCTTTCACAAATTGAAGATCATCATCCGGTTGTGAACGTAATTGGAGTACGTTTGGGTTGATCCACACTAAGAGAAGAAACAGGATGGGGCATGAGAGGTTGGAGAAACTTGTATGTATGTGCGCGTGCATTACAATTTACGAATGATGATAAGTAATTTGAAAGGAGAGGACAAGTACATGGGGTTGATCGATCTTAGTGATATTTTTTCTGGAGCCGCAGAAGAGGACCCACTATATGAGTGGGTTAAGGGGTTGGGATCTCCAGCCATGGACACTCCCTCGGTAGATCGAGCCTCTACATAGCCTCACAGATAGGTATAGATACTGCAGACCTAGAGACGCAGGCTCGTAGCCGTAGCACCGATGAGGACGACGATGATAGTCATAGTGGTAGTGATGATGTTTCTGGCGGTGGTGGTGGCGGTGGGGGCAGTAGTGGTGGTGGTGCTTCTGGATCACAGAGACCATTAAGCCCATTTACTAGAGAAGATCAGTTCGAATATGCTATACAGGATCGTGATTATGCTGATTCACGACAGAAAAGGGCGAGATATTATGAGCGTAGACGAGGTGCTTCGAGACAGACTGATAGAGATAGCTCCACATCTACTCATTGGAGCCAAGAGGTTGACTCATTATCGTCTCAGTTTGATGAGATGAGCACGAGCAGTGGCGGATATGGTGGATACAATTATGGTCAGGGACAAACTACTGATCCATATAGTCAACCTTATAGCCAACTGGGCGCCGGTAGGATTTTCTACTCTTCATATGGATATCCTGATCAGAGTGGTAGTTCTTATGGCTCTCAGCGCCAGCCTCAGCCTCAGGGATATCAACTGTATCCATATGGATATGATCATCCGATAACTGAAAGTGCAGTTGTATATCCCCATACAGATGGAGGGGTCACTATCGCTTTATATACACAATATCCGGTGATTGGACATTTGGTTGGTGTGTCAGGACCGGAGTATGAGCAATATGTGAGAGTTTATAGAGTGGCATCAGCGGTATATGACATGATATCACTATTGTACAGATTATCTTGCATCCATCTACCGGAGGCGAAATCCAAGTAATGATTATGAGCCGGGCCGCCGATCATTTTGGCAATAGATTTGATGTTTCGTTAGATTTTTGATGTATTCTGAATTTCATATGGACTTTTGGGTTTTGCGTATATAGTCTGTATTTTCAATCAACTATTCTTATGAGCTGGCTAGTCGTTCATCAGTTTAGATGGCCTCTCAACTTCTTTTATAGTTCAATATTACTTATTAATTATTATCATTTACAGATGGTCTCTCAACCTCCTCCGCATAGAGATTATGGGTCAAAAGACATACGTTGGCAGCATGATTTTCCCTTGGACACAAAGAAACAGAAGTCACAGTGTGCATATTGTGACAAACAGATCAGAAGGGGAGGTGTTAGATGGCTGAAGCAGCACCTCGCCGGTTGCTTCCCCGATGTAGCATTGAAGGCTCCGCTTGAAGTCAGAGTATCCATGCACAATTTATTGAGAAGCGGAGAATACAAAGTAGTTCAGCTTCGAACCCTTAGGCAACCCAAGAAGGGACGGATCAAGAAGTCCCGAGACTCCTGACATACCAACACTCTATCAACAAAGAATCGTTCAGATGATGATATCGAGTACCCACTAGATATTGAGACAGAAGAGGAGAAGGCTCAGTATCGACAGACGGTCTTAGATTCGAGACACTCCCAGCGGGAGCGAGTTGAGAGAGGATGGATGCCAACACAGTTTGCTCATGATGCCAGTGCAAGCGGTAGTATAGCTAGTCCGGCAAGGGCTGATGATGATGTACCTACATGGACTACGAGTGAAGAAGAAAATGCTGATGATGATGTCATTACATGGACAAGTGATGATGAATGATTATTTGCACTTCTTCGTGATAAAAATAATGTATATATATTATTCCAGCTTAGTTATAATTGTTCATGTAAGTTAATCAACATTATCAAATATCATTTTGCGTTGTTTGGACTTTGGATATCATATCTTGAAACCCCCGAGTGAGATACATCTGTACATTGTGCATAAAAAATCAGCAGTGCCTGCATAGAATACATATGTGAAGCTCTACCGCCCTAGACAGGGTAGAAATATTATTTGAGTGTTTCAAAGTGTGTATCTATGCTTGATTTATGACTATGCAGAGTTTCATTAAAAAATTCCATCGAAAAATCAATATTTCCACCATTTCTGTAAAATTGCAATATTTTCACATTGTCGAAATATTTCCACGAAATATTTCCATATCCAGAAGGTCGAAATTTTCACCGAAATGAAGATTTCTACTCCCATCTATCAGACTGCACTTCTCTTCGCACCTTTGGGTGTACGTGTTTCGTCCTGCTCCCTTTTATGAGCATAACAAACTTTCCGCCAAGTCTGTCAAATGTGTTTACTTGGGTCTTAGTCGGGGGCACAAAGGGTATCGGTGCTATGATACCTTAGTTCGCCGGGTTCGTGTTGAGGATGTCCCGTTCTTGTCCACTGAATCGCAAGTTCTGTCACCATCTTCTGTATCTCAGTCTTTGCTACCACTGTTTCTTTTTCTTCCATTACTTTCTCTATCTTCTCATACTAGGCCTTCTCCATCGTCTCCCCCGCCTTCTCAACCACCCCCGCCACCACTACCTTCCCTGCCTCCCCCGCGACCTCCACCTCTACCTCCACATCCACCTCCACCCCCACTACCTGTCATGCATGTATACATTCGTCGCTCCACAGTTGCTCCCATAGAGTCTGTTTCCACTGGTACTACCTCGCCTGTTGCTGCTCTCTCCTCTCCGGTCGTGGATCCTTGCCGTGTTCGGCGCTATCTTGTGCGCGAACATCACCCTGCTGACAGATATGATTACTCTCCCGACAGATTTGGCTACTCTGCGTTTACTTCTGACCCGCCTATCTTCTCTGGCTACTTTGCTGTTGCCTCCTACTTCCCGTCTTACCAGGCTTTTTTTACTGCTCCCCACACCCACCGGGAGCCCCAGTCATACCGTGAGGCAGCTTTACATCCAGAGTGGCGGCAGGGCATGACAGTGGAGCTTGAGGCTTTTCAGTAGAACTAGACTTGAGATCTGGTTCCTTGCCCCTTAGGTGTGGTGCCTATCAGCTGTAAATGGATCTTCAAGATCAAGACTTGATTTAACGATTCCATTGAGCGGCACAAGGCCCGTCTTGTTGCTCGTGGCTTCTCCTAGGAGTATGGTATTGACTACGAGGAGACCTTTGCTCCAGTTGCTCGGATGACTACTGTGCGCACCTTCTTAGCTGTGGCAGCTGTTCGAGGGTGGCCTCTCCATCAGATGGATGTGAACAATGCATTCCTTCACGGTGACCTCTCGGAGGAGGTCTATATGACTCCTCCCCCGGGCGTTTTTGTTCCTCCGGGGCATATCTGCCGTCTGTGCCGGGCCATTTATGGGCTCAAACAGACGCCTCATGCCTGGTTTGAGCGCTTTCGCAGTGCAGTTCTTGTTGCTGGGTTTGTTGAGCGTCACTCCGACTCTGTTCACTCGCTCCTCCAGTCAAGGTCTTGCTATTCTGCTTCTGTATGTGGATGATATAATTATTACTGGGGACGACAGTGCCACCATCGCGACGACGTCTCCAGAGTTCGATTGAGATGAAGGATCTAGGTCTACTTTGGTACTTCCTTAGCCTTGAGATTGCTCGTTCGTCCTGTGGTTTGTTGGTCTCCCAACGGAAGTACATTTCCGACATCCTTGCCGATGTTGCTCTCACTGACTCTCGCACTGCTGATACACCTATGGAGCTCAACTTGAAGCTTCTACCTACAGCTGGTGAGCCTCTCCGGGACGTCTCCAAATATCAGAGATTGGTTGGTTATGCTAGTCTATCTTACTATAACTAGACATGACATTGCTCATGATATCAGTATTGTCAGTCAGTTTGTTCAGGCTCCCCGTCCTGTTCACTATGCAGCACTACTCCAGGATCATCTGATATCTCCGAGACACCATCACACGTTTTTTGCTTCTCCCTTCCACCTCCACTCTAGTGTTGCATGCCTACTCCGACACAGATTGGGTAGAAGATGCTACTACTCGCTGCTCTACCACCGTCTATTGTGTGTTTCTTGGTGACTCCCTCATTTCTTGACGCAGCAAGAAACATGGGTCTGTTGCTCGCTCCAGCACCGAAGCCGAATACAGGGCTATGGCTTCGACCACCGCAGAGATTGTATAGCTTCGTCGCCTTCTCCTTGACCTGGGAGTTGTGATATCCGAGCCCACACCTCTATTCTGTGACAACCGGAGTGTTATCCAGATTGCTAGCAGCCCGGTTTTCCACGAGCGGACAAAACCTATAGAGGTTGATTGTCACTATGTTCACCAGGAGTTCCTCTCCCACACCATCTCCTTACCATTCATTCACTCGATGGAGCATACCGCTGACTTTCTCACGAAGTCTCTTACAGCATCTTGTTTCTGATATTTTATTAGTAAACTCTTGTTACATAATGTATAGAGATGGATCGGGTTTTATGCACAGTCAGATCGGGTTCATTGTGTATATATATATATATATATATATATATATATATATATATATATATATATATATATATATATATATATATATATATATATATATATTGGCCTTCGTCCCTCAATGAGAAGCACACTTCATTCTCTCCAAACCCTAGTCGTCATCTCCTACCACATGGGAATCTGTATTTGCTTTGCAAACCAATCAACATGCTATGAGGGAGTTATGACTTGAAGGGCCTTATTATAGGCATGCAAACACAATTGGTCACTTGATTCATGATTTTTCTTGATGACAATATAAATTCCTTTTCCTGTCTAAAATTTGGTCAATAGATTCCTTATCCTTAGCTCGATGATTAGAATTATATCCTTAGACCTGCGGTTAGCACCAAGGGACTCCACCAGTAAATATTTTCAAATGCCTTGTAGTACCACCAGACTAAATCAAGTGATGTCTGGAGTTGGTCTTATGAAATCATCCTCGAAATCATCAATTAAGTTTCACTAAGATGAGATCAACTATGAAGAACAAGTATAATTAAGAAGGCTTTAGAGAAAAAAAATTGCTCTGTAACAGTCGCCAACCCTCTAAAATTGGTGCCGAAACCTGACCGAGGCTACTTGGGAAGACAGAGGCCTGCCAAGAAAACTTAGAAGTCCAATTGGCGAGAGGGAGAACTACCCTGTTGGGTACGCAGTTTAAGTTCATGCAATCAGGCAGCAATCCTCAAAGGTTTCTCTAGACTAGGAAAGAGTATAAACTAAGAGGGTGGAAGGTATGTGTATCATGAATTATAAGGTAAAGAGCCAGAGTGACATTCCCAATAAGTGAACATTGTTGACATCAACCCAGACATCTGTAATGGCTTTTAAAGTGAGTGAAACAGAGAACGTTCTAGCTTTTAGGGTAAATGATGGTTGAGTGCTTTACAATGCCTGATCTTTGGCTCATTTTCCTTTGAAGGAACTGAACTGAAGAAATATATCTGACTTCTTAACTAGTCAGGTTTTTGAATCCTTTGTATAATCATATAGCTAACTTCCTACTAATATAGATTTATCTAACTGTGTAGGTTGTTGATGGAAAGTTGTCACAGACGTGCTATCTCATGGCACTTGATTCATGTTACAAACGATTTTGTAGCAGGTAAGTTGCAGTTGATAGCGAAATTTGGTGCCTCTGAATCAGTTGCCCCATCACTTTAATCCTTATTTGATGTTTTTTTGCGAAAATCCTTGTTTGATGTTGATATCCCTATTTTCCATGATGTTAGGTATGAAAAATTTGAGGGAAAACAGTTTTCAATTATTGATGCAGATTATTTTGTATTCCATTCACCATACAACAAGGTTTGATATGAAGTTGCATTGATCCTGTGATAAACATGTTTAATTTGTGCAGTTAAAGTAAGCTCTTCCAGGCTGATGTTAACTTTTTCTTCAAATGTTTTACAGCTTGTACAGAAAAGTTTTGCTAGGCTGCACTTCAATGATTTCTTGCGCAATTCCAGGTTCTTACCTTTCGGTTCTTACCTTTCTGATGTTGTGGTACACTGTATTATTTTTGAAGGCTTGTCAAGGCTAAATATTTTTAGTAGTTAGGGTATTATTTTTGGCTGGTTGTCAAGGCTAAATATCACAGTATTTATGGCATTATTTTTTAATGCATGTTAAGGTCAAACATCCACAGTACTTAACGTGATATGAAGTGTTTATTACTTAATTTTAGGGAAAAGACATTTTATCAAGTTCACGACTAAAGGAAAATAGTAAACACATGCAAAACACTGTTAAAAAAAAAAATTTATTTATTTCCTTCTAGAATTTGGGGTGCCCTTACCTCTACATATATAATAAAGTTTTATAGGTCTTAAAGTTGAGTAACACTAGTGGAAGCTCATGCCGATCGACATGCAGCGAGCGCCTTCAATGCGACTGTCGGCACTGCCACGGTCGCCTTCGGCAGCAAAACACATTCGGTAAGGATGACAAAATTCATTGGCAGCAACGCGCCCATATTCATCCGCGGTGGGTATTTTTAGTTGGGTGGCCACGTTCGATGATCGTCGTTGCCGAATGTGGGCGTCGCAGTCGAAATCCCGCCCCCCCCAGTCTTCGACGGTTGATAATTCCAGTGTCCAAATACAATTGATCGCCAAATTCGACAGGGGTGGCTATAATTATTCAACAAAAAAACTCAAATAAAAATAAAAATCGGCCCCCCTGCTCTTCTCCCTTTACTCCTATCTACGAAAACATTTCCCAAAAAAAAGATAGCACCCCCCTCTTGTCTTGGCGCTTGGCGGGGATGGTTAATGTTGCATTACCATTAAGATGCGATGTTTACAATCAACAGAACCTTCTCCGTGTAAATGCTAAGATCGACATCATTTCCTCTATCATACTACAAGTAAATGAGATACCCATCAAATAAAGGAAATATCCATCAAGCAATTCCTTTATATTCAATAGATTAATATTGTCACCAATGGTTAATGAGCACACCTTAGAAAAAAATAAAATAAATAAATAAAGAACTCAATCACAGGAGCAGAACTCAATCATAGGAGCTAAAGCAGAGTTTTATTAGGAAGCTGATAGCCTGATAGCGTAGATCTTTCATAAGAACTAATACAAAACTACATAAACCCAAATGAGTGGTGGTCAGTGGCAACTCATTGGTGGCTTTTGGGGTGGTGGCCAGTGTCAGGGCGTCAGGGTACATGGACAGGTAGTGATCGGTCGGCATGGTTGTGGTCGACGGCGACACACCCACACACCCCGTGGTACACACGAAGATAGAAGAGTTGAGAGAGGTGGCAAAGGGGTGTCGTGTTCAAGCCGACTGAGGGTGTCGGCGTCGGGTCGGTAGTGATCGAGTGGCTGAGAGACGTTGGCTAGCACAGAGGGAGGCCTAGGTGCTGCGTTGGGGAGTGCGACCGACGATCGACTGTTGATCGAGAGGGGAAAGGCAGTGAGAGAGAGAGGGAGGAGGGGTTCCGACGGCCAAGCGGGCACGATCGGACGACGATCAGGCCAGATCAAGGCATCGGGTCAATTGGGTGCCTATCGTGGATGCCTCCGTCCGAGGCCAGGGCCTGGTACGGCTGTGCAACCAGCAATTGGGTCGGGTTGGGTCGGCAACACAGTGAGAGATGAAGATAGGGAAGCTGGCCTCACCCCCGTCCATTGGAGCCATGTCTACCGGAGTCGGAGCCCGCTGCCCTTCACTGTGTCCCGAACAATAGAGAGTGAGAATTTGAGATAGAGAGAGAGATAGAGATAGAGAGAGAATCGGGGGAGGGGGAGTAACTGAGGGGAGTGAGAGAGATCATGCGATAAGTGAGAACGGGGGAGGGGGTTGGCTAACACTGTGGAGAGAGAGAGAGATTGTGCATATTGATTTTTGAACGATCTGTCAGAGCTATTCTGCTCATTTTTGTCGAGTTGTCTTTATCCTAGTCAACTTGTCATAGTCACCATGAATTGTCGTAGCATGTTATATAGAAAGAAGTCTAAATTATTGATTCAATTGAAATAGTCATAGATTCATATCCCTTGTGATAAACACATGTACTAAAGAAAATAGGGTATAATTATGCCCCTTTTCTTGCCGCAACAATTTATATCCTTATAATGTGGTAAAAAGGCCCTGATTTAGTTCTTTTGAGATTTTCCAGAAGTTGTTCCTCGTGAACAAATGCTTAGATTATGGTCCAAACTTCTAGCGTAATTGGTTTGAAATTTTATTGGACTTTAATCTTAAACTGATAACCCTATCTAAAACCATTATTCATCATCTAACTTCCGACGTGTATATAGATGTTCAAGGTCTGGTGTTCGAGACCAATCATGCATTTCCCTGTGATGATCTGGTGGATTGTGTTTTTAAAATCTTGTGCATGTTGAACTTGATGCATCAAGAGGGGGCATAGGAGCGGGGAAACAGAGCTCGTAAAAAAAATCTAAGATATGAAAGCATTTAGGAAACACATGTAGAAAATAGTAATATTTATAATAAAGATCTGCAACTAGTAATACATGATTAAATAGTTATTTAATCATTAGGTATTGCTCTTATAATAATACATGATATAGAGTAGAGTTTCATGACATGATGAAAGATCTGCAACTAGTAATACATGATATAGAGATTTGGGAAATGATAATAGAACTAAGATTGATGGTAGAAAAAAAGAGATACTTCATTTAAGACAAGGTGGTTATGATCTGTAGACACGGACACGTGTAACATCCGCCCCAAACACACAAGATATTGTCCGCTTTGCCCGTGCCCGCACGAGAACTTCCCAGGGGGTCACCCATCCTGGTACTACTCTCGCCCGAGCACGCTTAACTACGGAGTTCTTACAAATTCCGTAGCGGCGCACGGCTTTTTTAAAACGCTTCTTCTATGTTTGGGAGGGGAAATTATATAAGTAGCTCAGGATCTCCTTATCTCTAGGCGATATGGGGCTAACTCGTGGCCTTGTACACCTCACCTCACCTCACCTCATCCATCTTGGCATCCCAGCCTCAGGAGTTTTGGCTCTTGGCCTATTGGATCTTGGTCGTCACAATCCATCCCTCTTAGGGCTACATGTCCACGTGTAGGGTTAGACCCCCCCATTGCGAGGAGAACCGGCTCTGATACCATTTTGTAACATCCACCCCAAACACACAAGATATTGTCCGCTTTGCCCGTGCCCGCACGAGAACTTCCCAGGGGGTCACCCATCCTGGTACTACTCTCGCCCGAGCACGCTTAACTACGGAGTTCTTACGAATTCAGTAGCGGCGCACGGCTTTAAAACGCGTCTTCTATGTTTGGGAGGGGAAATTATATAAGTAGCTCAGGATCTCCTTCTCTCCAGGCGATGTGGGGCTAACTCGTGGCCTTGTACACCTCACCTCATCCATCTTGGCATCCTAGTCTCAGGAGTCTTGGCTCTTGGTCTATTGGATCTTGGTCGTCACAACACGGGTGTCGAGTGTCGACACAGATATGAAAGTTGGACACAGCAACATCATAAACGATGGATACAAAGACACGTGGATATATATATATATATATATATATATATATATATATATATATATATATATATATATATATATATATATATATGGGGAGGGATACTCTTACTCATGACCTCTTACTCATATAGTTACCTATGATCCGGGCCGTCCATTAGATCCCAACGTACGGTTCGGATTAGATGGGGAGTTAAAGCAATGATGTCCGCATTAAATGCGGGCTTTTAATACGGGCATTTAATGCGGACACCATTGCTTTAACTCTCCATCTAATCCGAACCGTACATCGGGATCTAATGGACGGCCCGGATCATAGGTAACTATATGAGTAAGAGGCCATGAGTAAGAGTATCCCTCCCTTATATATATATATATATATATATATATATATATATATATATATATATATATATATATATATATATATATATATATATATATATATATATATATATATATATATATATATATATATATATATACACACACACACACACGCACACACACACACCAACAAAATTATGAAATTTATATAAATTGAAAATTACTACCCCTTGGAATTCGACTCCTTCACGGTCTATCATTTCCCTCTATTCACTCGATTGGAGAAGGGAGAGACTCACAACATTCAGTTTAATAACATGGAGCGATGGTATCATGCCGGGTCGACATGGGTTGACATGGCTCCGAGGGTTTAATTAAAGGTGTCCCCCATATCATAGCAAGGTGGAACCATTAAGAAATGAGCTAGGGAGCATGAACATGATTTGAAGTGGATGAGGTACCTCATTGGCAGTATACTACGATTAGTGTTGGTATTTTGATTTGATTTTATGGTAAATCACACTTAGACCAGTGTTCTGAAAGGTTCAATGCGCACATAAGGCGCAAAGGTACCATAGAGCCTAGGCGCAACTCAAGTAGCGGGCCTGATTGAAGGAAGGCATATATATATATATATATATATATATATATATATATATATATATATATATATATATTCAAAACCAAGGTTCAAAATCATGGTATCGGTCGCGGTATCGATCGGCCCCGAACTGGTATGTACCGACCGGTACGTACCGATACCGGTTGAGGAAAAGAAAATTTAAACGCTGTCGGTACTGGTCTGTACCGGCTGATCCGGATCGGTACGTACCGGTATCGGCCGGTACGGGCCAGGTATCGGGATCGGGTACTGTACTAGTCTTGAACCGGGCAAAACCGGTACGTACATATATCGGTCGAGATTGCAAACCCTGTTCAAAACATGCATAACTAGACTAAGAAAATGAATCTTAACACAATAGATAGATTGGATAGATCTTTGTTGCAACAACACAAATGTTGAGCCTTATAGGTTTGAATTATGGCTCTAAATAAGCTATTTAAAATATATTAAATCTTCAAATATGTATAGTTCAAATTCAATAACTAGTTATAAGATATCAAATATAATATTATAGCAAACAAAAAATAAATAGTGAATGGTTAAATGTGTTATTTCATTCGTGTGCTTGTGCACATGCTTTTAAATCAGTATGAAATGTGTAAATCGAGAAAGAGAAGGAAACTTATTGAATCTTGTAATAATGGAAATAATATCAAAGTCATCAAATCCATCCCACAATTGCTAATATGGTCCTATCTAAGAACTATAGGAAATAATTTTGAATGTAAATAATATTCAATCAATGTGTCAATATTCAAACTATTGCAATCATGAATCAAATCTACTTAATAACTTAATCATATTGCCAAAAATATCAAATATAAGCACATAATTGTACATGGTTCAACCAGGCGCGCCATTTTTGCGTTGGAGCCTAGGCACGCGTCTCAGACCTAGGCGCGCCCCTTTCTAACAGAGCCTTATCTTGTGCTTTTTGAGGCATGGGGGTGAGTCTAGTTGAGCCTGAGTCTAGGCGCGCCTTTAATAACACTGACTTAGACCTCTTTTAGTTTGATCGATTATCACTTTCATCCCTTAATGTTTAAAAATAAAACCCAACAAATGCCCCCTGTAGTTTGAAACACCCCCCCCCTCACGAAGGGGTGATCGTGCAAGGAAATCGAAACTACATGGGATCTCTGTAGGGTTTTAAATAGGAGGGGGTAAAAGTGATAATCGGTCAAACTACAAGGGTTTAAATCTACCCTGTGATTATATTTCAGATTTATGTTTTGATTGATTTTAGGCAGTGGTTAGAATGTACAGAAATTGAGTCATCCGAGTCAATACCCATGTAGGACTAAAGATTGAGGGCAAACAATTCTGAAAGAAGTTTTATACTGCAAATGCAATAAAACCAACTCTCCCCGTCTTCCCTAAGCCTCATGTGCTAATCTCCTTTTAGTTTCCTGTGCCTGTTGGATGGATGGAATGAAAGCAAATCCTTTTCATTTCGTTTGTTTCGTGAATGTGACAGGAATGATTCGATCTTTAGATCACACCAGCATGTGAACACAAATTAAGGGACGTAGACGTTTTCCTCCCTAAATTTTCATGATGTGAAACCTATTAGTGAAATATCCGTTTATAAAAATGTTTTCCTTGCACTTTCCACTTGCAAGGAAAGCATCCACTGGTTTTTTTTTATACTAAAGATGACACTATTTGCATGTCAGTTTCGGTCCACTTTTATGGAATAACAGAAGTTTCTCTAGATTTTTGGTTCATATTTTCCTATGATAGACAATAATGCCACGTTCCCTGGATATCTAATTCATCTTTTAGTATTTTCACCAGCTTTGTTGATAAAGATGCAAGAGAAAAGCTAGAGCCGTTCTCAACCTTGTCCTGTGACGAAAGCTACCAAAGTCGTGAACTCGAAAAGGTCATTCATCATGCTGAAGTAGCTTATGGTCCTATACTGTTGTAACTTACTTTGTTGATTATTTCATCTTTGAAAGTAATGCACAGGCTTCTCAGCAAGTTGTGAAAAACTTATACGATGCAAAGGTTCGACCGTCTACTTTGCTGCCTAAACAGCTGGGGAACATGTACACTGCATCTCTTTACGCGGCACTTGCATCTGTTCTTCATAACAAGCATAGCACTCTGGTGGAATTCTTATTTTTGCTTTACGATTACTTTTTCTAGCATTACATTTTTTGCCTTCCCTAATATTAATTTCCGTTTTATCATAGGTGGGTCAACGGATTGTCATGTTCTCATATGGCAGTGGTCTATCTTCGACAATGTTTTCATTCAAGATTCAGGATGGCCAGCATCCCTTCAGCATATCAAACATCGCTACATTGCTGAATATCTCGAGAAAACTGGAGTCAAGACATGTGGTATGTCCCTGGGTCATTCATGTTGCTTAATATTTTGTATCATACTAGCTTATCATGCTCCTGTTTCATCAAATGGACCATTTTCTTCCATTGTGCATCTACATGATATATCCCTACTTCCTAGTATATGTTTCCATATAATTTTCTGCCATTGTGCATCTACATCCTATATCTCACTAGTTTCCATATCAGCAAATCATGACATAGCCAATGTGAGCATCTTATAACAAAAGGTATTTTGGTTTGTTCTGAACTTGGCTCTTTATATATGGATTTGTACAAACATGTATAATGCAATATCACACCTTTACATAGACATGTGTTACTGTATCAATTTATAGATATTAAATAGGTGCCACAGATGGGTGCAATTGCATCAGGTAAATCTGGATTTTTCTCATATCCAACCTGATTTGGACTCTATTCAGATCCAAAATTCAGAACCCTAGGTGATGTATGTGTCAAATGCCTAAAACTTTTCCTACCAATCTGGTTATGGTTTTGACTTATTGGACCTAAACCGATTAGACTTAACCCAAGGTTTGAGGATTCGTGTTAATGTTCGAACCGGTCCCAAAACGAACTAGGGATCTGGCTGTTTCAGCCAAAAATTCTAAAAAGATCAAATAGTCACTTTGTGTCTTGACTTAACTAATTGGGGCATGATTCAGCTGACTCAGGCTTGGCTCAATCGATTCATGCCCTATTTGGACAAACCCAGTCCTAATCAAGGCATATTTTATTATTTTTTCTGTGTTTGTGTGTGTGTGTTGGGGGGGGGGGGGGGGGATATGTTATGATCTGAACCGGTATGGGTTCGATCCGAACCCTCAAACCATGCCAAAGGATGTGTTTGAAGGAGTTTGAAATTTCATAATTGGCCATTTAAACTCATACCTGACCCCGAAAATGAACCTAACCCTATATGACCTAGACAGTGATATGCGTCCAAATGCTAGACCTGAAGCTGGGTATAATTGAGCTAGATCAAGCTAGAAGTAGATCCTGCTCCAGCCGCTTGCACCCTATTGCATATGATACGGCAATAGGATCACATGCTATCGTTCATATACGTTAGTCTCATGTATATACTAATGTATATATCCTTGTAAATCAGGATACTATATATTGGCCTATTGGTTCTAATGAGAAGCGATTCCTATTCTCCCTAAAACCCTAGCCATTTAATACATTCCTCCCTTTGATAACGGCCTATTGTTTTTAACTAATAATAGCATCAATGAAAGTTGTTAATCTGATAACACTGTAGCACCAATCTTATAAAACAGGTAAACTAATGGGCTGATAATAGGAAATGGATAGATAATCCTTTACAAATCCAAGAAGAATTAATGCTGGTGAGATTTACCTTGCCATTAAATAATCCCCCGGAGCATAAGTCACTAATGGTAGGCGAATATTTTTGGGAAAAAAAGATAAGAGATCCATCAGGTGGCCCGCATTTTCTTTGAGATCAAAGACAACTTCTTTCAGATCCTCACTAGAGAAACCGTAACCAATTTAACTGTATCAGGAATTTAACAAGGTTAATGGAATGCCAGTTGAAAGATAGACTCTAGGGTTGAGGAGCCAGGAAACTCTTTGAACAACACAAGATTGGGAGTCACACGGAAGATATCACCTAACTTTTTGAAAGAGTTATCGTCAATGCAGATTGTGCCGGTGCCTGGGGATCAACCGTTCTCGTCGCCGTCACCGCGGGAGAAACCTTAGAATTCTGATACCATGTCAGGAGATGACGGCTAGGATTTGGGGAGAATGGAATAACTCTTCATTGAGGGACTAAGCCCAATATATATGTACAATATAGAACCCGACCTGATTATACATAGAACTTGACCCATCTATACATTAACACAGATATTAGAAATGCGGTTCTTCCTCAAGCGCCCATTAGCTGCACCGTGGAAGTAGGAAGTGTTCTTTTTACCAAGTTGAATCCACTTATCTCGAATGGTGTTTCCACATAATTTCTTCACGGAGGAGAACCTCTTTTAATTGTGAAGAAGCAAGGTCCAAGAAGGATCTCTCTATATTCAAAAGAGAAATACTCAAGTCTTACTTCAAGGTCACTAATCGCCGAAAGGAGCTTCATTTTCTGTTGAATGAATGGCATTCCGAAATTGCTCGACCAGCCAACCTTCGATTTTCCTTCAAAGTTATTGGAGTTGAGAAGACACTGAAACGGCTGAGCTGACACAAGTGGGTGCCTCATGGCACCATCAGGCAATCATGACATCAAAGCTCTTTTGGATGATGATTGTTGGCAGCAAGTATTATTGGAGAACACAATCAGAGAGGAAAGCCGTCGGAGCTAATTGCTTCATTAGAGGAAAAATGTACTCCTAATCTTCTGAAATCAGGAATCTATCAAGCCGGGCGAAAATCGGAGTCTCCCTTTTATTGCTCCACATGAAAAACCGACATTTTTTAAAAAAGAAATCCCTCTAGATGTGGGTGTGTCCGCGCGCACATGCGTGGCCAGTGAAAAAGTCACCATTGAGAGGAACATCGAATAGATTACACAAAAAAAGAAAATTCCTTGTACCCTCGAATTTCATGGGCTGTCGCTTGAAGGCTCAACCTAACACCCAGAGTCCTTGGAAAACAAGATCTAACTGAAATTAATTGATCCCAAAAATCATAAAATGTCCTAGAAATAGCATCAGTAGGTCCCTAGACCAAGGTAATCATGAAAGAGTGGTTGCCCCTCATATGGAAAATGACTAGAAGGATAGAATTTGCCAACAATATTGTTGGCTACGTCAAATAAATTTAAGTCTCCAGATGAACCATCAGCTTCTGTAACTTGGTGACTGCCGCATACTTCTTTATGGACACATTGTGTTCCAAAACACTTAACCTTTGATTGTTTCTTGTTCAGTATACACCCGAAAAATTTGTGGAAACATTGAAGCTGATGGAGCACCGATATGGAGCCAAGGATTTCGTGACGGGCGGAGACACAAGCACCTTGTCACCTGGAACCTACTACCTTACTCAGGTTGACTCCATGTACCGGAGATACTACGCAAAGAAGGGTGCGGATGGAACTGCAGGCGGCTCAACAGTCTCACTGCCCAATGGTCACCGATGATGCCTCCGTGAATCACGGTGATACGGCCGTCGAATAAACCCTAGATGTCTTCTGTTCCCGTCATTCCTGCTGTTTTAAATTTGTGTTCAGCTGTTTTAAGGAGATTTATTGCTAATCAGTTTGAGGTCTCTCTCTCTCTCTCTCTCTCTCTCTCTCTCTCTCTCTCTCTGTGCATAACTATTAACGGTGAATTTGAGGTAAATTAGTATATTAGTGGTGAAATGGATTGTAGATGTTGAGTAAAGGGGTGGGAGTTTCATGTCTTATGTTGCTCTTTCTCTCTCATCACCGGTTTTGAGAGGGCACAGGAATCGTATCTTGGTATCAGAGCTAGGTCCCACTTCGTCTCCCCTTCATGTGGTTCTGTCGCATCCTTTTTCTCTCTCCGATCGAGATCTTCTTCCTCCCTCCGATCGAGAGGCGCTCTGCGTGTGGGCGGGTGTTGTGAATAGTCCCACATCGGTAAAGGGGTGGGAGTTCCATGTTTTTATATTATGTTGCTCCCTCTCTCTCATCACCGGTTTTGAGGGAGCACGGGAATCGTAACAGTAGAGATTGATTGTATCAACATCAAGTTGGACCAACGGGCTCTTGGCCTGTTGGTACTTCCTCTCTCCGTTGTTGGAGAGGTTCCCTGTTCGACTCCCGTTACGGACACTGTGGAGCGAACTTTTTTTCAAAGCCGTAGTGCCCTGTTTGCGCATTTGAATCCTAGCCGTTGATGTCATGTTCACGGGATTATGGAATTTAATAAAGTAGTTGCTGCTGCTGCCTCACTCCCGTTTCGATCTCCGGACCTCTTTGATCCCTTACTCTAGTGCCTTGTTCTATGATTTATCGCTTGGTTGGTCCAGTAAAAAAAATATCAAGTTGGGTCAGCCCCCAAACCAGCATGGCGGCTCGACCTGAAATGGATTTGGTTTCGGAATCCGGCCCTCGACCCCAAACGCACCGGTTTCAGTTTGGTCTAGGTCTAATTCTGGGGGAGTGAGTTCTGAATTTGGGCCATACAAGGAACATTACGAGTATCCATGTAGATCTGATGAAGTCCTTGTAGGGAATGAGTGGGAAAGGTGCAAGTGGCTGCATTGGTATACAGTGGTGGAATTGCTCACCCAGCCTTCAGTCGATATAAGAATGCTTGTCTTCTGCCTCCTTGCTCGCTCTCATGGAAATGGACCTGGGTCTGCTCCAGTAACCAAAATTGACAGTAACTAGGGCTGCAACTTGGGCGCGTTGAGGGGTCAACCCAGGCCCAACCTGAGAGGTTGAACCCTCTGCCCAAGTCCAACCCAACCCGAGGTCGGGTTGAACTTCCCTAATCCAAGCCCAACATAAGGTCGGGTTGTGTGGGCGGATTGGCTTGTTACAGTACGGTGGAGGCGACAAAAAAATATAACAACACATTATGCAGACCCTTGCATTTTTATATAGGTGATCGGAAGTCTAAATACTCATTGTTAACTTCAAACTGTCATAACTTTGTACTCGGTGATTCGATTTCTGATTACGATCCCAATTCGAAAAGCTCTTGATGAGATCCACGCCGGGGTTAATATCTTCGCGATTAATCCCAATTTTTGACCCCAGAGTTGGTCATGGTTTTTGAACAATTTTCTTTTTAGTTTTAGTTATCCCTCAGAAGAACTACTGCCACAAGAAATGGAAACTAGTCTTCCGTGAGAGAACGATCAAAGAAACAGAAATCTAGAGTTTCATCATCACATAAAGAGAAATATAAGCCATAAGAGTTGAAATTTACACGATAACTAAAATTTGAGTAGAATATTCTATATTTATGTCTTGACAGTTATGTTAGGAAGTTAAGGGCGGCTCCAAAAAAGAGTTGTTTAAGAAAAGAGAGCATGACATAGATTTTCTCAACAAATAATGGTAAATCTATAAATTAGTTTGTGAAATTTGATATAGTTCGAAGGCACTCGAGTGGCTCCTAGCTAATAGACATGTAGATGCAGACCAATTAGATCGTAGCAAAGAGCATCTCTGACTGCTATGACAGTCTAGAATAACATAATATGACGTGGACCAATCAGAGCATAGCAAAGGATGTTTTTAAAAGTCGCGTGGTTTCCATGTAAATCTCTCTCTCTCTCTCTCTCTCTCTCTCTCTCTCTCTCTCTCTCTCTCTCTCTCTTTCCCTTTTTGGTTTATCTTTCTTGAGTTTAGCAATTACACTCAATCCTCAAGATCATGTATGTCGATCTTATTTTTTTACATACAATATATTGTGACAAGCATTCTCTAGCATGGAGAGAGAGAGAGAGAGAGAGAGAGAGAGAGAGAGAGAGAGAGAGAGAGAGAGAGAGAGAGAGAGAGAGAGAGAGAGAGAGAGAGAGAGAGAGAGAGAGAGAGAGAGAGAGAGAGAGAGAGAGAGAGAGAGAGAGGCTAGGGTTTTGGGGAGAATGGATGAAGTCCTCTCATTAGGCCAAGGGCCAAATATATATGTTAGTCATACAAGAAAAGAACAAGGGGTATCCTATACAGGCTATCTACGGGTATGTGTATCTCAACACTATACACTATCACTAACAGCCCCCCTCAAACTCAAGGTGGGTCATGCACCATGAGTTTGCTAAGCAGAAACTGAAAACGTGGAGCAGGGTGTGACTTCGTGAAGAAGTCAACAATCTGTTCTCCAGAGGAAACAAAGGGGAGAGAGATGGTCCTGGCCTCATACTCCTGGCAAGAGTAGTAGCAATTGAGCTCGATGTGCTTCGTCCTCTCGTGGAAGACCGGGTTGGTGACAATCTGTATTGCACTCCGATTGTCACAGTGAAGGGCTGTAGGTTCAGAGATCTCAACCCCTAGATCTTTAAGAAGTCGTCGCAAGTGAACAATCTCTTTGGTAGTAGAGGCCATGGCTCGAAACTCTGCTTCAGTAATGGAGAGAGAGACAACGCTCTGCTTCTTGCTGTGCCATGAGATAAGAGAATCTCTAAGAAATAGGCAATAGCCGGTAGTCGATCGACGAGTGGTCGGATCACCAGCCCAGTCAGCATCTGAGTAGGCACGTAGGACCAGAGGAGAAGTCGATGATAGGAAGAGCGACCGGGTGATAGTGCCTTAGTGATAACGGAGAAGCCGAAGAAGGGCAGCATAGTGAGTAGAGCGAGGGGCTTCGACAAACTGACTGATGATGCTGACGGCGTGAGCAATGTCGGGCCTGGTGATGCAGAGGTAAACCAACTGACCAACGATATATCGGTACTGAGTAGGATTTGAGAGAGGCTCACCATCGGTGGGACGAAGCTTCATGTGAAGCTCGAGAGGGGTGACAACAGAGCGATCATCGGAAAGGGCAGCTCGGCTAAGGATGTCAGCTGTGTACTTCTGCTGGGATAGCAGAATCCCTCGCTCACTGTGGGCGATCTCTAGACCAAGGAAGTAGCGAAGAGGACCTAAATCCTTCATCTGGAACCGGTACCGAAGATGCTGCTGGAAGGAAGTGATGGCAGCGGAGTCATCACCTGTGATGATCATGTCGTCGACATATAATAGGAGAATTGCCCTGCCTTGAGGAGATGACCGCACAAAAAGGGAGTGGTCCTGCGAGCTCTCAATGTAGCCGATCCCGGTGACGACTCATCGAAAACACTCAAACCAAGCTCGAGAGGCTTGCTTGAGCCCGTAGATAGCTCGACGGAGGCGACAAACATGCTGGGGAGGAGTATGCAAACCAGGAGGTGGCTGCATGTAGACGACCTCTGAAAGATCACCATGGAGAAAGGCATTCTTCACGTCCATTTGGAGAAGAGGTCATCGACAGATTGCTGCAACTGCCAGGAGTGCGCGAACGGAGGTCATCTGAGCTACGGGTGCAAAAGTCTCCTCGTAGTCTATTCCGTATGCCTGAGTGAAGCCACGGGCCCCCAACCGAGCCTTGTGCCGCTCGATGGAACCATCAGGTCACCACTTGACAGGCTCAATGCCATCAGGAAGGGGGATGATATCCCAAGTCTGAGTCTGCTCAAATGCCTGAAATTCCTCGCTCATAGCCTGCCGTCACTAAGGAGACTGGACGGCCTCCCGGTATGATCGAGGCTCCTGGTCTGTGTGAAGGGCTGCAAGAAAGGTTGTAAACTGAGGCGAGTAGGAGGTGACCGTGGCAGAGCCAAAACGCTCAGGTGGGCCAGAGCTAAAGCTAAAACGATCAGGAGGGTGGTGCTCGCACTGAGGATAGCGGGGCGACGGGCGAGGATCCACGACCGGCGATGTCTGACTGGGCATAGCAGGCGGAGTACCATGGATGTCGGGAGTATGAGGAAGACCTACGGAAGCAATCGGTGACGGAGGAGAGGAGGGGATGGAGGAAGACTCCGTGGAAGAATCACTGGAAGTAGAGGGAGAAGTGGAGCTGGAAGGGGTGATAGAAGGGGCTCGAGAGTCGGAGACAGGGTGGTAGAAGTTTCTAAGAAGGTAAGGTCCTGAGCTGCAGAGAAGTAGTAAGGGGCATCCTCGACGAAGGAGACGTGTCGAGAGATGTGAATGCGACGAGTCAAGGGGTCATAACAACGATAACCCTTGTGCTCGGCGCTGATTCCTAGGAGGATGCATTTAACTGCACGTTCGGACAGCTTCGTTCGCTCATGGGGCGGAAGAAGAACGAAACAGGTGCACCCGAAGGTACGAAGCAGACTGTAGTCAGGAGGGGAAGAGAACAGACGCTCGTGGGATGAAGAAGTTTCCGCATAGCAGTGGAGAGGTATTCGAGGGCGCAATCAGATCAAAAGGTCTTAATGCGATAACCGAACTGGGTGTGGACCATTAAGGTGAAAATCTGGTAGACCTGGGGAACCTTAGAGCGGTGCTGAAGAAGGTATACCCAAGTATATCGGCTGAAGTCATCAATGAAAGAGATATAACCACACATCGAAGGAAAAGGTGCAGGGCCCCAGATATCAGAGTGTACTAAGTCAAAAGGAGCAGAAATCTGAAAGATACTAGAAGGAAAAGGTAAGGCTGTGGCTTTGGCGAGCTTACAACCGGTATATGTAGATAAAGAAGAAAGAGAGAAATAACCTAGAGCTCCAGTCTGGAGTAAGCTCTTAAGTCGAGACTCAGAAATATGGCATAGTCTTCGGTGCCACAAGTCGGCATCGGGAGAAGCTAAATTACAGACGCCAGAAGGGGGAATGAGGGAAAGATGGAAATGCTCGAGGTGATACAGCCCGCCTGACCTACGACCAGCGCCAATCACCCGTCCGGTACGTGGATCCTGCATAACACAAGAAGAAGTGGAGAAAGTCACAACATATCCGGAGTCACAGAGGCTGCTAATGGAGATGAGCTGCATGCGAAGCTGGGGGACATGCAACACAATGGGCAAAGAGAGACGACCACTCGGTTCTGTAGTGGCGGTAATCGATCCACACTACGAGATGGCTAAAGAAGAGCTATCTGTAGTATGTATCGATGGGATGTGTGGTGCCGGTCGGCAATCGGTAAGCAAGGAAGCATTGAAAGTTATGTGATGGGAGGCCCCAGAGTCCAGAATCCAATTAGTGAAGGTACCGGGAGTGGCTAAGTGAGCAGAGGAACTGGAGGCGCTGGAAGCCTTGGCGGAGCTGAAGCTCGCCTGCTGGTCTAGGCGGAACTGAAGCTGTGCAAGCTGCTGCTGAAACATCTGAGTAGCGTCAGGGGCGTCCAAGGAACCCCTGGGTGATGATAGAACCGTACGAGGAGAGGACGGAGCAGTAGCAACAGCAGCAGTAGAGCCAACGGGTCGACCACGTCCTCGGGGTCCCTGTCTCTTCTCGGGATGCAGCTTCCAACATGTGGCGATGACATGACCTGGTTTGTGGCAGTGAGTGCACACAAACTGATCACGACCAGAAGCAGAAGTAAAAGAGGTAGCTGGGGCTGCAGCAAGGACGCCTGTATGGCTGGAGGGGGACGGAGGAGCCTTGGTGGCGATGGTGCACAGCCTGATCTCTTCGGCGACGAACTCAGCAATGGCATCATCCAAGCGTGGAAGTGGGTCTCGGTGGATCAGGGCGCCAGCAAGTGGGCCAAACTTTGGTCGAAGGGCTATCAGGAACTGATAAAGCTGACGACGCTCCCAGAAGGCTTGGTGGGTGGCACGACACTCGGGAGAGACGGGATGTACCAGTGACTGAAGCTCCCGCCAGTAACCATGCATCTGCGTATGGAATTACTGGATTGTACGATCACCCTGCTGTTCGGACTGGACCTGGGAGAGTAGAGCATACTCGTGGGCGTCTCTAGACTCCACGAAGCGCTCAACTAAGGAGCGCCATATAGCTGCGGATGCTCCAAGGGTGGTGAGGTCATCACACATCGTCCAATCGACTGAAGCGACAAGGTAGGCGGTGTCTCGTGCATCATGAAGATGCCACGTTTAAAGAGCGACAGGGAAAGCTTGACTCGGTGTCGTGGTGGTGCTGTCGAGTAATCCAAGAAGGCCACGTTCGAGAAGCGTGGTCTGGACGGTGGCTGCCCATGCTTCCCAGTCAACGGAGGAGGCGAGAGGAAAGTCCGTCGAGCTCGGTAAGAAGTCACGAGTATACTCGAATGGGAGGCTCTCGGAGTGCAGTGACATGGGCGGAGGAGCATCTACGGAGGAGGAGTCGGCCATGGCGGCTCACGGGGGCTGGCAGCGAGAGGATCGCGCGTAACAAATCTGACTGCGAGGACGTGCTCGCCAGAGGGGATCTGGTCGCTTGGATCTCAGAACTGCCGTGAGAGAGGAGAGAGATTTGTGCTGATACCAGATTTGTGCCGGAGGATCACGCGCAATAAATCCGGCTACGAGGACGTGCTCGCCGGAAGGGATCTGGTCGCTTGGATCTCAGATCTGCCGTGAGAGAGGAGAGAGATCTGCGTCAGAAATTAGATCTGCGTCGGATATCAGATCTACGCAGGTTATCAGGTCTGCGCCAGATCTGAGATCTGGAGAGGAGAGGAGAGCTCCGCAGGACTAAGTTCGCCGGAGAGAAGGAGAGATCGCTGGGAGAGAGGAGGCCTGAGTTCACCGGAGAGAGGAGAGATCGCCGGAGAGAGGAGAGATGGCCAAGACCAGATCAGATCTGCGCCGGATCTCAGGTCTGCATCAGCCTCGCCCGGGGCAGACCAGATCTGGCGGATCTGCTCCGTAGGCCTGAGTTAGCCGGATCTGCTCCGTAGGCCTGAGTTCGCCGGATCACCCGATCTGCTCCATAGGCCTGAGTTCGCCGGAGCTGCTCCGTAGGCCTGAGTTCGCCGAAGGAGGCTGCGCTGAGTTCGCCGGAGGAGAGGTGATCTGCGCCGGACCGGAAAAGGGGATCCGGCCCAGATTTGTGCTGGAGGATCAGATCTCATCGGAGGGCCTCGGGATCGATTGCTCTGATACCATGTGACAAGCATTCCCTAGCATGGAGAGAGAGAGAGAGAGAGAGAGAGAGAGAGAGAGAGAGAGAGAGAGAGAGAGAGAGAGAGAGAGAGAGAGAGGCTAGGGTTTTGGGGAGAATGGATGAAGTCCTCTCATTAGGCCAAGGGCCAAATATATATGTCAGTCATACAAGAAAAGAACAAGGGGTATCCTATACAGGCTATCTACGGGTATGTGTATCTCAACACTATACACTATCACTAACATATATATTTACTTAATGGTCGGGTTTTGGGTTGGGTCAGGTTGTCCGGTCGGATCCGAGTCCTCAGCCCACAGACAAGTTTAATTGAGGTCGAGTGGGGATATTTCAACCTAAGTCCAATCCATACTTGTAAAATCCCTACCCAACCCTACATAGGATTGGCCTAGGGTTGGGTTTGGATTGGCCCGCCCAAGATGCAACCCTACCAATAACTGGCCTGTAGCACCCAGGACGTGCGATACGGAATCAGCAGCCACGATACATGTGCTGTCGCTAGTGTTAGAAGTGCCCTTGTGCATCTTGGCCACTGATTCCACATCGCACAGGATAGGATATAGTGATGATGTATTTGTCTCCTCGGGATCCATCCTCATAGTTATCCAATAGAAAAACTTATCCTTCCTAAACTTTAGTATCCTATTCGGTCCTTTTAATCTGTCATGCTAAACATGGTCTGGATGTTAATTGTAGATTGTTGTTGGATTGGGACTTTATAAGTTATAGCGTTTGGCTGTCTGCCCAAGGGGGATACATCATGAGTAACTATTTGTTGTTTACTAACGTAGAACCAACTACCCAAAGAACCCAACATGTGCTAAAATCTAAACCTTAATGTGGCCTAACCATTATTTTTTCTAGACCAACTTCCGACTTGATCGAGAACCGATCCAACCCGACCTTAGCATGGGTCGAGTTGATTCGGGTCTATGCCCAATCCAGGTTGGCTCGAGTTTCAACATGATAGAATCGAAAAAGTTCGATTCGGTTCCGGGTTGGCTCAAACCCTAACCAACCAACCCGAGTTAGTCCACATCCCCTCCCTCCTCTACTCTCGCTCTCTCAACCGTGCATCGCACGTGTAGTGTCTACTATGTACAAGAAATGTGCCCCTCTCCCACTCGAACTGGAGTCCTTTCTCGAAGAAGCACTCAAAAACTCATGTTAACGGAAAAAACTTTGGTATAATTGTGATTTTTGCTGAGGTGGCATTACCAAGGATCAAAATACCGGCCGGTACGAACCGTACCGGTCGGTTCAAATAGAGAACCGGACTAAACCGCACCGGTATTCAGTCGATACCGGTCGCGAGGATCAAATCGCATAAAAACCGGCCGATTCAACCAAATACCGGTTCGAATCAGTCGGTTTGAACCGGTTCCAGATATTAAGCATAGTTTTGGGTGTTTTCTTCATTCCGGTTTTATTTTTTTGGGCATCTTTCTTCATTCCCACATGAGGTGTAGCTCCATACTAGTTGGATTTGCAAGATTTGAAGTCAAAAACTCAGATTTGCAAGATCAAAATCACATTTGAAGATATGTTTTCATAATTATTTTTATATTTTTTTTGTTTTGCTGTATTTTTTTTTGAAAAAAATCAAATAATTATGGTGAAAATATTGAAATGGGCTAGATCTATGCCATCAAAGGTTACATCTATAGATCTATAAGCATCATCTCCAAATTTGCATGATCGATTCATGCAAATTTAGGGAGTTTTTAATTTTCTTTTCTTGTTTTATATATTTTTTAAAATAAGCTAAATAATTATGGTGAAAATATTGATATGGGCTAGATCTATGCCATCAAAGCTTAGATTTATAGATATGGATAAGCATTTTATTTTCTAAATATGTTAGGAGTCTTAGGACTATGAATTTATGTTTATCATGTTTGTGCAATGGTCATGAATTGTGTTTTGTAATCCCTAAGCATAATATTAGACTAATCTAGCACATACAATTTAATAACTATATCAAATTCTACAATTTAGAATCATACAGTGAATACAGTGACTTTATAACTTAAAAAGACCGGTTCATACCTATAACTAGTCTACTAATTAAAAAAAACTTCACAAACCAGTACTTTAGATTATTCTGGATTTTTTAGTTATTTTTTTTAATTTTTTTGAAACCAAAAATCAATTCACACCGATATGGACCGGTTCAGACTGATACCGGTTCGTACCTTTTTTCGGCCGGCCAATAATTTATCCGCGATCGGTATTTTTATCCATGGGCATCACGGATCAGTCACAAACGATGATGCCGATCTCTTTCTCCCCAATCGACCTTCAAATCAGAGAATCGGTGGAGGTATAGTTTGTTTTGAGTGCAATGCACATATAATTGCATGTAGTGTTGCTCCTGATAACCGTGATCTGGCATCACCATTATTTCCATAGATTTTTTCCATGTTAACACTCCATCCGCAAATGCCGTTCGCCAAACGGCCGGTGGTACGCGGTGCCCGCCCCCTCCCGACGCTCCGATCCCCGCCGGACGCTCGCTCTCTGTGTGCGTGTGGGCCTCGACGCCCTCGGGATCTCCTCCACACCTCACGGTGCGACGCTCACAGCCGTCTGATACAGGCGGGCCCGATACTCTGCCCTCGGATACGGATGCAGTTCCCACCGTGAGACCGTGTGAAGCGCAGCAGAGGATCCCTCCCTTCGCACACGGCAAGTAGTCGATCGGTGTGCCGCTCGGGCACGTCTCCTCCCTTTCTCACGGATGCATGAAAACGTCGTACGTGGGCCCTCCCACATGGGCTGGCCCACCCGACACCAACCCAGTTCTCTCGGCGGAGAGCACCATGCGATGAAGAGACGCAAGGAAACAGCAGATCAGGGTGAGCTGATCCTCCTTTTTAACGTATCGATCGTATCCTGTGGTGGCCACACTGTACGCTAATGTTGTGATCCTTGGCTTATAAATAGCTCCAATGTCTCTGCTTCATGGGCACAGATACTTAGAGAGAGAGAGAGAGAGAGAGAGAGAGAGAGAGAGAGAGAGAGAGAGAGAGATGCCAGCTCTTCTCTATGCCTTGTTCCTTGGAACACTTGTGCTGAGTGTCCATTGTCTTGGAGATGAAAGGAAGGTTCTTATATATTCTTGTCCTCTTGCTTTGTTGAACCCTAAGAGAAGTAGTGTTTCTCATTTGAGGACTGTTTAGCTGCAGGTCCATATTGTGTACATGGGAGAGACGCCGAGGAACGGTGTATGGGCATCAACAATGCACTTCTCTATCTTAGGAGAGGTCCTTGGAAGGTTAGGTGCTTCTACCCAAAAGAACAAAATCTCGATAAATATCATCAACGGCTCTCGGCCTGGTGTTACAGGAAACCTCTCCTGTTAGACTCCCGGTATATAAGCTGTGGAGTAAATTTTTCCTCAAGGTCGTTGTGCCTTGTTTGCATGTGCAAATCCAAGCATTTCTTGTCATGTTCATAGGATTAAGACATGAATTAATAAATAGTAGCTCCTGCCTCCTCTGCTTTGATCTCTGGACCTTTTGAGCCATTTTCTCTAGTGCCCTATCCTTTGACCGCTTGGCCGGTCCAACAAAAAAAAAATTCTCCATAAATATTGCGTCAGGTACGTAATATAAAAAAACATTAAGATCGATATACTGCAAGAGATATTAATTATAGTATGATATGAGATTTCGTGAAAAATATGAAATATATCGAAAATTGACAGTGTCGATATTTAGGTCAAAATCGATATTTCTATCCTTGCTTGATCTTCTATCATATATATTACTTAAAACATTGTTCATTTCAAAACTCAACCTTCTAGTCCTGATGGATCCTTATAAATTTGCTAACTAGTCGAGTGTTGCTCCTCATGCAGTAGCTCTGGTGTCGAGGAATCTCTTGTTTATAGCTACGGGCGAAGCTTCAGCGGATTCGCTGCGAAACTATCTAATGAAGAAGCTTCAAGGATTGAAGGCAAAGCGCGACTCAATTAAGAAGCATAATTCAATCCATCGGAGTCTCTTATGATCGACTCCGCAATTATTTGTTTCATGACCTTTTCTACACGTGATGACTGCAGGGATGGAGGGAGTGGTTTCGGTTTTTCCAAGCACCACGCTTAGCATTCACACGACACGATCTTGGGACTTCATGGGCTTGCCACAGGGTCGGATGCGAACCCCGCGCTATCCTCATCAAGAGGGGAATGTCATCATCGGCATGCTTGATACAGGTATGTATACATACGCACATGGCCTTCAACCTAAGAACCCTTTCTTTTAGAGTTGAACTCAGCACATTAATATTTGTAAACTTTTGCAGGAATTTGGCCTGAATCTGAAAGTTTCAATGACAAGGATATGGGCCCTCCACCTCCCAAATGGAAAGGAACCTGCAAAGTTACAAACTTCACTTGCAACAAGTGCTCTCTCTCTCTCTCTCTCTCTCTCCCTCCGCGCCATCCGTTGCACTCATCCCAAAAAGGTTATGGCAGGATATGCTTTTCATCTTTTTGGGATGAGTGCATCGGACGGCTCCACACAACTGGCAAACCACCACTATGGCCGTTTGTTTCAACGTAACTCCTCTCCAAAGTGGAGGAAGTGGCGGAATTGGACGACTTCCACTGTTTGTTTTGATGGAAACGTTTTTTCTGAAGTTGAAAGTGGCACTTCCTGTCAAATTCTAGTCAACCGGTAAAACACCCAATTTTCATCCTCTCAACTCAAAAGGTCCGAAGTGCAAGCTCCGGATGGATGAAGCTCAAAAGCAAAAAACAATGGGACCCACATGACAACTCAATAAAAAGTAAAAAGTAATCTACTTTCTTGTACTAAGAATTCATGCAATCAAACAACTGAACTAGGACTTTCGGATGAAAATTCTACTTTCACCGAACTATAGTTCGGACATTTCATCAGTTTTCTAGAGTTACATCCAAACAAACGGCTATAAGTGTAGTGGAGTTGAATTCGACAAAAGAATGATTAGGATGATATTTTTCGTAGCTCATGCGCTACATGACACCACAATGTTGAAAGGCTTCCGTTTTAGTATGTCATAATTAGATCGGGTCTTAGGTCACAGCCAAGCAATACCCACTCCTACTTCTTTTAAGTCGAGAATGAAATTATAAAAGAAAAGAAAGAAAGATTTTAGTCTTTTTTATAGCCCTTGATTTTCCTTAGTAATAATATTTATGAAAAGCTTTAAGTATTAATTAGTAGTTTTGGAAAATAATTATTATTTAAAAATGACTTTATAATTAATTAGTAATATTTCGATTTATGACATTGCACTAAAAATATAGGAAATATTTTAAAATGGAGAATTAGTTAAAAAGTTCTTTTTTAAATTGGAGATGCTTTTGAGTTATATCTAGTCCTGACAACAAGATCATTTGAGCTCTAGCTAGTTTCGAAAAGACAATTTACTCATCAAATCAACCAACCTTTAGTTTTGACTTTTCAACCCCTTAAAAATAGCAAAACTATCATTCCTTCACTATAGTACAATACCAATTCGATTAATTGGGAGTATCAATTCGGCTACTACAGTGATGTGGAGTATCAATTCGGCTACAACTATTTCACTATGGCAACGGTAATTGGATTGCTACTACTACAGTGAATTCACTGTAGCAATTTGGAATATCAATTCTGGCAATAGAGCATATAATTCGGTTGTTGTAGTGATTTTAATGTAGCTACAGTAAATTCATTTATGCCCGAATTGATACTCTGCTACAATTAAATCGCTATAACAGTCACTGAGTATTACCGAATTGTTACTCTAACTTGTCGAATTAATACTCAGATCTAGAGGTAAAGTTCAGCAAAAGAAATAAATAATCGAGGGGTAAAATAGATATTTAAAAAAAAAAAAAAGTGAGTGAGGGACCACTTAACAAGAAACTCAAGACACAAGGGTTTATCTTAATTCAGGGTTAGTTAGAAGGGCAATTAGACTAATAACCCTTTTTAGTGGTGAGAATACCACTAAACAATTCCCTGCATTTGTTTGAACCCACAGTAAGATCATTGGCGCGCGATTCTACAACAGTCTGAAGCTCTACGACACCACCGACTTCAAGTCTCCTCGAGACTCCGAGGGCCACGGCACCCACACCTCCTCCACCGCCGCAGGCGTCGAGGTCAACGGCACCAGCTACTACGGCTTGGCGCCCGGCACCGCAAGGGGCGCAGTCCCGCACGCGAGGATCGCAGTCTACAAGGTGTGCTGGTCCGGCGGATGCTGGACCCACGACATCTTGGCCGCCATGGACGACGCCATCGCCGACGGGGTCGACATCCTCTCCCTCTCCCTCGGAGGCCCCCCGTCCCCGTACTTCGAGGACGTAATCGCCATCGGATCGTTCCACGCGATGAAGCACGGAATCCTCACCTCCAACTCGGCCGGCAACTCCGGCCCCTACCCGAGGACCGTCACCAACACCTCCCCCTGGTCGCTCACCGTAGCCGCCAGCACCATCGACCGGAAATTCATCTCCAAAGTGGTGCTCGGCAATGGAGATACATTCATCGTGAGTTTAACCCATGATTCCACCCATGATTCCATCTTGCCAATCGATTGCTAAATCTGTCACGAACCCCAATCCTTGGATATCTGCCTCCTCACAAAAATCGATTTGTAAGGAAAGGTCTAAGGTGGATATATAAACGGTCCATCACCCGCTCCCATTACCGATGTGGGACTAACCCGTGTGAGATATGACTATCTCAACCGCCCCCCCCCCCCCCTCTCACACGGGACACGTGTGGAAAGGGCACTATCGGGAGGAGCTCCTGAAGCGGATCTGACTCTGATACCATGTCATGAACCCGAGGACCGTCACCAACACCTCCCCCTGGTCGCTCACCGTAGCCGCGAGCACCATCGACCGGAAATTCATCTCCAAAGTGGTGCTCGGCAATGGAGATACATTCATCGTGAGTTTAACCCATGATTCCATCTTGCCAATCGATTGCTAAATCTGTCACGAACCCCAATCCTTGGATACCTGCCACCTCACAAAAATCGATTTGTAAGAAAAGGTCTAAGGTGGATATATAAACGGTCCATCACCCGCTCCCATTACCGATGTGGGACTAACCCGTGTGAGATATGACTATCTCAACCGCCCCCCCCCCCCCCTCTCACACGGGACACGTGTGGAAAGGGCACTATCGGGAGGAGCTCCTGAAGCGGATCTGGCTCTGATACCATGTCATGAACCCTAGACAAAGATTATCCGCCTCCTCACAAAAATCAGCTTATAAGAAAAGATACAAGGCGGATATATAAACTGCCCATCACTTGCTCTCATTATCGATGTGGGACTAACCCACCCATGTGAGGCATGACCATCTCAACAAAATCGACAGAATGATTCGATCTTTGATCATATACAGGGGAATTCTATCAATTCGTTCGTGCTCAACAGCACGGAGTACCCACTGATCTACGGAGGCGCCGCTCCAAACGTCTCGGTGGGTGCCTCCGACTTCTTCTCGGGCGCCTGCCTCCCCGGCTCCCTGAACTCGTACAAGGTGAGGGGTAAGATAGTCCTCTGTGGCGCCATTGCGGATGGCTCCGGTGTCTTGATCGCGAACGGGGCGGGCACGATCATGGCCGACACAGATTACTTCGACTTCGCCTTCTCTTTTCCTCTTCCCGCGACTCTGATCCGAGCAGAAGATGGCTTGAGGATCTTGCAGTACATCCAGTCTACAAGGTCGGGGAATGCATCAACATCCTCCTCCCTCGTTTGCTATGTTTCATAGATGTTGATTGAGTTCTCGACTGAAAAGCACTGTGACAAACTTTGTATCAGCAATCCCATTGCGACCATCTTACCGGGCGAGATGATGGACGATGTCATGGCTCCAACGGTGGTGTCCTTCTCATCGAGGGGGCCTAACCCCATCACCCCCGACATCCTCAAGGTACTGATTGGCTCTGGGTTTCATTCCAGCTCCCATGCGCAAATCTCCCATGGTGCTGATTTGAGAGCTTCTGATTTGAATGTGAATACGAGCAGCCGGATCTCACCGCCCCCGGAGTGGACATCCTCGCTGCCTGGTCTCCGGTGGCTCCGCCTTCCGTCTACTTCCAGGACAAACAGAGAGTGAGTTACAATGTGATCTCCGGCACCTCCATGTCCTGCCCTCATGTCACTGGGGCGGCTGCCTACATCAAATCCGTGCACCCCGACTGGTCCCCGGCCGCCATCAAGTCTGCTCTCATGACAACAGGTGGAGTACTAGTAGGCAGTCTATAAGCTCAAGCTTTACTATGCATCATCAGGTTTTAACTGTCGATTTCGGGCTGCTTAGAAAAACATATCGGATTTCGGTCAAAAATCAGTAGAAATTTATCGGATTTCAATCAAATACCGATCGATTTGGTCAAATGTGGGTCAAATATAGTTCTGTTTTGTAGCGGAAAAAATATAATAGAGCTAAGAAAAGAAAAAATTTTCAGTGGAATTATCCGAGAAAGGTGAAATATTTGATTCCGGTCAAATGTTGGTCATTTCTTCTGACATTTTGTTGTGTCAGGCTGAAATTTGTAATATCAAAATTGACAATTTTTATGACGAATTCAAGAAAAAAAAGATATTTCAATGATTTCGTTGGAGATCTTTGGATATTTGGTTCCATGTCAAGTATCATCATGCTAATGATCTTTCAAAGTTTGGTGGCATTGGCTGCAGCGTATGTCATGGATCCTAGGAAGCACAGGGATGCAGACTTCTCGTACGGCGCTGGCCAGATCAATCCTATGAAAGCTCTGAATCCAGGGCTCGTCTTCGACGCGACCGAAAAGGATTACATCAACTTCCTCTGCAGCCAGGGCTACAACACTAGCACTCTCAGGCTCATCACAGGGGACTCCAGCAAATGCCCTGACAATACAATGCTGGGAAATGCTTGGTCCCTCAACTATCCATCCATGGTGCTCACGATAGAAGACGGGCAGCGGATACAGGGGATCTTTCCTCGGACGGTGACCAATGTGGGAGCTCCAAACTCGACGTACTACGCCACTGTGTATGCGTCGCCCCCGCTCACTGTCAGCGTCAGCCCTTCTGTCCTTTCCTTTGCGTCCGTCGGGGAGACGAAGACGTTCACTGTGACGGTCACAGGCGGGGTGATCGCGCAGCTACCGATAACTTCGGGCTACATCTTGTGGAAGGATGCGACCCATGTCGTGAGGACTCCCCTTGTGGTCTACACCGTCCTCCCATCGTCAAGGTCGGGGTCGAGCCCGATGTCCACTCGCGTGCGCGCTAGTCTAGTGTCTGCTCGTATCCCCGCTACCGCCTTCTCCGAGGGCTCCTCCATGTACCACAAGAATGGGATCTTTCGCGGCGATTGATTGTCCTCCTCTACTCTAGATTCTGTTGTCAGTAATAAGATTTCAAGTGAGGCAGGCAAATGATGGGAGATCCCTCAGACCATTCCTCTCCCATTGTAGATTCTGTTTGCATTAGTTGTGTCTGAAGTTGCTGGAGTACTTTCAGGGAATGTATATTCACCTTTGCATTTCAGGTTGCATCGGTTGAAACCACGCCTTTGGTTTTCTGTGATTCTCCATTGCAATACCTAGCTGTTTTCTTTTTTTTTTTTTGGGTAAGAACTAGGGGTTCTATTCATGACGCTCCAGCCAGCTGAAATTCATTAATTATTACTAACCTTTCACAGAAGCAATTCTGAAAACACAAGAGAGGAGATACAAATTGAAAGGACAAGATTGAAATTATTGGGCTTGAGATTTTCAGAAAGATACCTATAATCGTATACAAAGGTATGTATCGACCATGGTGAGGAAAACTCCTCATCCGATAGACGGTAAATATCTTCTAAATCGATTATTAGGGATGTTGGGACTCTGCTCAAAGAATGGGATCCCCGAGGATTCGTCAAAGCTAAGGGCCCAAAGGATCACTCCCTCTGAAGAAGTGTTCCTTTGAAACGGTAAGTGAACCCGTGAGACCTGTGACAGTAGTGCCAATAGTAGTCTTTGAGTTATCAATCGAAACAAAAACAAGAAAGAAGTACTTTTCAAAAAAAAAAAAAAAACAAGAAAGAAAGAGAGCAACCACATGAATCACATGAAGATTTACGTTGATCCATTATAACCAACCGGGAAAAAATGTGGTAATTAGTCGAAGTCCCCTCTAACGAACCATGTAGTTTGATAAACCCCTTGTGGGCATCGAAATTAGCCCACGGATCGAACCCGACTTGCACACGTAAAATGGGCTCGTACTCAACGGCCTTCGGGTCGAACCCGACCCGCACACATAAAATGGGTCCGCACGCGAAACTTGGCCTGCACACAACGGCCTGCATGCGAAATCCGGCCCACACAAAATGAGCCCACACACAACGGCCCGCACGCGAAACTTAGCCCGCACACAACGGCCCGCATGCGAAACTCGGCCCACACACAATGGCTTGCATGCAACTTGGCCCATACACAACGGCCCGCATGCGAACTCGGCCCGCGTGCAAACTCAAATCGCACGCTGTGGCCCAACTCAAAGCAAACGAGTCCCACTGGACCCGCAACTCGAACACAAAGAGGGGGGCCCACCGGCCCCCCCTTCTTGAAAACCGTGCCCCCCTCCCCATGGGGAGGTGGGGCCGGCCATAAAGGAAAAGAAAAGAAAGGGAAAAAGAAAAAGAAAAGAAAAGAAAAGAAAAAAAAATCAAAACCGCCTCGATGCGGGGGGAGGTGGCATGGACGTCTACGCAGCCGTAGATCCACGACGATCCCTCGATCCAACGGACAAGATGACATTGTGTCGCCATCCGATCCAAAAGTGCAAAAAATAACAACTCAATCTTCAAAGATCGAGTCACATCTAGCCCGTAACCACCCTAACTAAAAAGGGGGGATCGAGTTTGTCTCCCCGAATAAAGGAACAATATCTTGATGGTTATGGGGGGAGATATTGGATGAAACCAAAAGATTTCAGCCGTATCTCCCCCAACCTCCCCCCTTTGCCTATAAATAGAAGGGGTGGGGGAAGGCACAAGGGGTCCGAAAGCCGAAGACGAAAGAGATCCGCAAGAGAAGCTCCAATGCTCGAAGACCGAAGGCTTCACGAGGCACGGCAAACACGTCCTACGGGAATCCTTGGCCCTTCAAGTCCTCATCAACGTGAAGACCTTGCACTCGAAGATCAAAGCTTCGACTCCTCGCACAAAGAAGAAAGCTTGGAGAAGAAGACCCTGAGTCGTCATCACCCCGACTGCTCCAACGATCTTCATCAGCTCCGAAGACGCCATAAGCAAAGGCCAGAGAAGAAGATCGAAGCCGACAACACCCGTCGTCTTCAACAAAGGCATCAACTCCTTGCACGAAGAAGAAAGCCGGGAGAAGAAGGCCTGAAGCCGGTGCTACCCCTGCCGTCTTCATCAACAAAAGCCGACGCTACAACCGTTGCACGGAGATCGGTGCTACACCCGCCATCTTCATCAACAAAAGCCGACGCTACAACCGTCGTACGAGGATCGGTGCTACCATCGCCGAAAAGCCAAGACCGACGCCACAACCGTCGAGGAAGCCGGAAGAATAAAGAAGCCTTGAAGAAGTAGCGCCAGTCGTTCGAGAAGAAGATCGAGTCGAAGCTAAAGCCAAAGCCAACACAAGAAGCCAAAGCAGACGCACCGGTAAAGCCCGCGGCGCCAAAGCAATGCACGTGCCAAAGCCAAGCAACTACGACGGTCACGAGCAAAGCACCGCACGTCTAGCCAATACGACGCGAAGTCCGGAAGAACTAAAGCATCGCAAGCCTCTACCCACCTACGTTCAAGCGCAAGTGCCAAAGCAAAGCAAAAGCCAGAGCCACGCCAAAGCAACGCTAAAGCCGAAAGCTAAAGCCAAAGCCGACGCCAAAAGCACGATCGACGCAGTGAACCGACGATCAAGGACGCCGAGGTCTAGCAAGGATCGAGAAAGACATGAAGACCGAGGAACGAAGCCCAAAGCCTCCCTATCCGAGAAAGCGCGAAGCACGGACGGGACAAAATCAACGGCCGATATTCCTTATCCTCTCAAGAAACCCTCACCCTGTAAAGACCTCTGTCCTGGGCAACCCCTTCAGATCTCTCGCACGAATACCACGTGGAGACGCGGATCAAAGGGACCCTTCAGAGGATCTCTCCCACAATCTCCTGATCAAACACACGCCGCACCCGGGCTCGCCACACCCGAGCCCCCGGGTCCCGGCCACTCTGTAATCTCGTGTGATCCGCAATAAAGACGACCCGTATCTTTTTCCGCGACCACACCCCTCGACCTTTTGCGTAGAGCATTGAGTCTCTCTCTCATTGCCTGTTTTTTTTAAGTAACCATTTTGCCTCTATAGCAGCTATACAGTGAGAACAAACCGCTGTACACTTTTTTTTTAACATGTATTGCATAGTAAAATCCCAATAGTATTAGACCAAAACATTGTAGTTGCTACAATGTTTTAACGGTAGAAAAAATTATCCCGGAGTATAAATTCGGTTGCAACAATGATTTCATTGTAGCAGCTCAAAAGCCTCAAATGGAGTATAAATTTAGGTTAGCAGAGTATAAATTCAATTGCTACAATGATTCACTGTAGCAACTCAAATGGAGTATAAATTTAGGTTAGCAGAGTATAAATTCAATTGCTACAATGATTTCACTATAGCAACTCAAATGGAGTATAAATTTAGGTTAGCAGAGTATAAATTCGGTTGCTACAATGATTTCACTGTAGTAGCTCAAATGGAATATCAATTTAGGATAACAAAGTATCAATTCGGTTGCAACAGTGAAATCACTGTAGCAGCTATAATGTAGGTACAATGATTTGAAAGTAGCAACCGAATTGATACTCTATTGTCCGAATTGATGCTCCTAATCATTGTAGCAGATTCAGGAGTATCAATTAGGGTTAGTAGAGTATAAATTTGATTGCTACATAGAGATAATGGAAGGGCATTTTAGTCATTTGATAGGAGTTGAATACATCAATAAGGGTTTAATGTAAAAGTGTCTTTTCGGGATGAGTTTGAGCTCCAACCAAAACATTGTCAGTAAGATGCTATTATAAACATTTGCTCTACTACTTTTGTAAAACAATGATTACCCTTCCTAGGTCTTGATGAGAAAGATTGAGGGTTGATGTTAGGTTGAAAGTAACTAGTTACAATACCAACTCAAACTATGAAATAAATCCTATCCCAAGTATACCCCCAACTATATGGGATATGACTTGGATGGTTATGCTTTTATTGAGTGTAATATATCATTAATTTAACCCTTGCACCCCATCACAAGAGGAAGAGTAATGCTATTTGAATGAGTTCAGATCTACTCCAGTTGGGCACACCGACACGATGGAAGGCACCCGGAAGTGAATCAGACTTCGGCCTCCGACCGACTATATGCGGCTGTGATGCAGGTCAACCAAGGCTCAGTGCATCGACATTTGCACCAAAAATGATTGCTTGCTAAAGATGAATGTGCCGTACGGTCTACAAAGCTCATTAATAAGATGTTACTGTAATGAAATTCACAATGTTGAGTGGATAATCCCACATCGGTTAGGGGTGAGAATTTTGTGTCTTCATATACCCATTGTCTCCTCCTCACAATCGATTTTGAGGGTGCACGAGATTAGTGACTTGGTACGTATCAGAGCAGGTCCCACTTCATCTCCCCTCGTTTGGCCCCATCACACTCTCTTTCTCCTCGCTGACGTCTCTCCCTACGTGCAGGTAAGTCCCTTTTGAAATGCGCTCTGTGTGTGGGCGGATGTTGAGGGGATAGTCCCACATCGATTAGGGGTAGGAGATATCGAAGTTTGGCTCAGTTTCGGGAAGGAGGGAGCACAAAAGGAGGCTCGGAGCGGAGGCACAAAGCATGCCCGTTAGCAGGCCGATGCCCTGGGTGCCAAGTGTTTGGTGCCCGGTCATTGACAGGTGCAATAGGCTCGGGTTGGCCCCCTGGGCACCACTTCTGGTGCCCAGGGCGCCAGATCTCGTGACGAGGTTTTTGGGCTCCAGGTCAATGGCTCCGTGGGCGCCAGGCATGAAACGTGCACGGGTTGGACCCGTGTCTGCACGATTTGTGGGGGCTTTGAATTGGATTTTCACCAAGGCTTTGGGGGTTGTTGTCATTGTGTTTGACGACTCGTTTTAGGGTCTTTCTCCGTGCTTCTCGCTTGCGTTTGAGAGACGAAGAAGATCGGGGATCGAGATAAGAGATTCATCTCCTTGAGATCAGGTAGAGGCGAGGAAAAAGAAGAGGGTTGTAAACTTCTAAGTTCTAATTCCATTGCTCCAGGGCAGTGACCAACACTCACAAAGGTAGAAATTTCTGAATTCGTGAATAAATCTCTTTGTGTCATGTGGCTTGTTTTTTTTGTTTTTTTTTTCTCTGTGATTGTGGATCTTTATCGGTGGATTCAATCATTCTCTTCGGATCGTCGGAGATCCAAAAATCATAGATTGCTTCCGCGAGCATGAGGCGGTGGATCGAGACTAACAACTGGTATCAAAGCAAAGGTTTTGGAGGGTTTTGCATCAAATCTATTAGAGATGGCTGAAGAGAAGACCACCATGGATAGCATGAAGATTGATCTCAAGCCGTTCGACAGAAAGATCAATTTAATGCTATGGCAGAAAAGATGAGGAATATCTTGATACAGCAAGATCTCATCATGTGTATTTTGAGCAAAAAACATGCACCGAAGGAAACGACGGCTGAAGTCTGGGCGAAAGCAGATCAAAAGACAATGAAATCCATCAAGCTTCACTTGTCGAATGAAGTCATGTACAATTTCATGGAGGAGATATCGGCTAAAGACACTTGCGATAAGTTGCAGTCACTATACATGGGAAAATCCTTCTCGAATAGATTATTCTTGAATGATGAACTATATGATTTGCATATGGATGAAGACGGAGATCTGATGGAGCACCTGAACCGATTCAATCGGTGTATTTTAGATCGTCTACGGGTAAAGGTGAAGTATGAGGAAGATGACAAGGCACTGCTCTTGATACGATCTTTTCCACCGTCCTACAAGTACTTCAAGACCACCCTTATGTTTGACAAGGAGATTCTCAATTTCGAGGAGATCGTCCATGCAGTAATCTCCTATGCAAAGATGTGTAAATATACGGAAGAAGATGCGAAGGGTGCGGGACTCATGGTGAAGAGTTCTCCTGAGCACTGGAGCCGATCAAAGGATAGACGTGCCAAAAGCCAGAGCCGAGATAAGAGCCGATCGATATCCATGGGACGATCGAAGAATTTAAAATGCTTTCACTATGGGAAGAAAGACAACATCTTGAGACATTGCTTCGAGTTGCAAGATGAGATGAGGAGGAAGAAGAAGGAGAACTCCGATACAGCAGGTGTCATTTCACAAAACGGCGATGGCGAGTTGCTTTCCATATCCCTAGGTAACACTTCATCTCAGTGGATCCTTGATAGTGGTTGTACATTCCATATGTATGCAAATAGGGATTGGTTCGATATATATGAGAAGAAAAATTGTGGCGAAGTTCTTATAGGGAACGATGCCTCCTGCAAGCTGATAGGTATGGGAACAGTAAGACTGAAGATGAACGACGGTACGATTCGTTCGCTCAGGAGCATAAGGCTTGTTTCAGCTTTCAAGAAGAACCTGATTTCTTTGGGTACTCTGGATGCAAACGGGTACGCCTATTCATCGGGTAATGGGAAGGTCAAGGTTACTAAAGGATCACTAGTGGTGATGAGAAGAGAGAGGCAGGCAAATAATATGTATAGGCTGTCAGGGAGCACAGTCTTGGGTGGAGTCGCAGTCTCCACAAACGTTAGTTCAAAATTAGATCTGGATTTGCTATGGCATCAGAGGTTGGGACATATGAGTGAAAGAAGGCTGCAGGAACTACACAGAAAAAAGCTGATGAAAGGTGTAGGCGAGTGCAAATTGGAGTTGTACCGATTATGCATTATGGGAAAGTAGTCCAAGGTTTCGTTCAAGTTGGCTTTTATGGAGAAAAGGGGAAAAGACGCTCTTGACTATATTCACTCCGATATTTGGAGACCGGCTTCGACTCGTTCGTATGGTGGAGTTTGGTATTATGTCACGTTCCTGGATGGTTACTCTTGGAAGATTTGGGTCTACTTTATGCACGAGAAGTCCGAGGTGTTTGATAAATTCAAAACCTGGAAGGCAGAGGTGGAAAGCCTGATTGAGAGGAAGATTAAGAAATTAAGGAGTGACAACAGAGGTGAATACAAGGATAGAAGGTTCATTGAGTTCTGTCAGCAGGAGGGCATTATCAGGCACTTCACGGTGAAGAAGATCCCTCAGCAAAATGATGCTATAAAAAAGATGAACGAGACTCTCATGGAGAAAGAGAGGTGCATGTGAGTGCATGAAATATGCCCGAGTCCTTTTGGGCAGAGTCGGTTAACTATGCGTGCTATCTGGTTAATCGATCTCCTTTCAAGCTACTAGAATTCAGGTATACCGAGGAGGTATGGTCTAAGAAAGATGTGGATCTTTCTATGATAAACTTGTTCGGATGCAAGGCATTCGCTCTCATCCTGAGTGATAAGAGGAACAAGTTGAAACAAAAGTCACTTGAGTGCCTGTTCTAGGCTTTAAACGAGGAGCGAAGGGCTTCAAGTGGATTTCAAAGAACTGGAAGAAGATCGTCAGCAGAGATATCATCTTTGATGAGACGACCATGCCTATGGTAAAAGCGAAGACCGATGCGGTAAAATCCAATCAAGGAGAGAAGATTGCTACAGAGATTCCGGTTATCTCGAGAGACGTGGGTCAAATAACTAAGGGTAGAGCAATTGACACATCCGAGGGTGATGTGGAGAAGCAGCAGTAGGTGGAGACACCGACAGAGACTTAGGTGGAGGCTTCGGTACAGGTTCAGGTGGAGCCTACAGGCTCGGCTTTGAGAAAGTCGAAAAGAACCATCAAACCATCTTAGAGATATGGTCCGGATGATAAGGCTTGCTATTCTTTCATCATCAGTGAAGATGATCCAGTGAGCTATGATAAAGCTGCAGCGAGCAACAAGGAGCAAGGCTAGATGAAGGCGATAAAAGATGAGATGAACAGTCTCCACAAGAACTCCTTTTGGGAATTAGTTTCGAGACCCAAGGGAAAGAAGATCATAAGTTCCAAGTGGATTCTCAGGAAGAAGGAGGGTATGAAGAATGAAGACCCAAAGTTCAAGACATATTTGGTTGCAAAGGGGTTTGCTCACCGGAGAGGAATTAACTATGAGAAGATCTTCTCTCCCGTAGTCAAACATACCTCCATTAGACTGCTATTGGCTGGTTGCTCATCACGATATAGAGCTAGAGAAGATGGATGTGAAGACTGTAATACCTAGTGTTTTAGAAGCTAGTGTTTGCTAAGGGGAACCCCCATGTTTGTTTCATTATTATTACTATTATGAAAAGCTTGATAATATTTGTTTTATTATTACTATTATGGAAAGCTTGATAATATTTGTTTTAAATAAATTGCATCTTATGTCACTGGGTTTGATGTATTCTATATATTGTGGACTTGAGTTGGGTCGGACCATGAGTCCCGAGTCTAGATAACTTGGCAACATAATGATATCAGTGTGATTGTGTAGACATATGTGTATGTGTATGCGCATGCGCAGGTGTTAAGCGTGCAAGAGAGCACAAGTATCTTATTTAATATTTAATTATTTAATTGTCGGTTTGTTTACAACATATGTTTGCCTCTGTAGCGACCCGCCGCTGAGCGACACAAGTCGCGAGACCCAACTGGTTATTTGACTTAGGGCCGATACTTGCCCCAGGCATTGATTCTACTCGATCGGGTCCCGTCGACTCACGAGGCCCTAAGCCACTACCACCTGGCACTCATGTCTCCATCTTGATCTTGGTCATTGGATGACGACCTAGGCATCGTATCACCTCTTATTTCTTTTCTTGCCGTTCGATCCTAATCGAGTAATTCCCCCTCTCTTTAATCTCACCCATTGGATATCAATCTAAAGCACCACACAAAACCCCTCCACTCAAAAATCCCCATTCAATCAGCCATCCCCATCCAACCAACTCCAACAAACCCTATTCAACCAAACATCTTTTAACCACCCTTTTTAGCCATACTCTCTTATCCGAACACCACTCAAACCCAATCTCGATTTTTCCCCTCTCTCTCTATATATATATCTCTCTTTCTCTCTCTTAATCCCATCCAACCCATTCAGCCAACCCACTTATCCAAACCCTTCAAACCACGCCACACTAGTCAGAAGAAAGAGAGAGAAAGGAAGAGAGAGAGAAGGAGTGCGGAGTTGGAGGCATAGCACTGCCGCCTGCAGCCCTCCCCTGCCATGCATTCGTGCGGCGACGATCTCCCCGAGCCGATCCCCTCCCACGGTGAGCTTCTCTCTCCCTCCTTTGTCGTTTCCTTCCATGCGGGTAACCCGACGACCCGACCGGCGAACATCGCCAAACCCATCACCACCACGACCCGTCCCGGCCATGCGACACACCTGCCGCCCCCTTACATTATCAGGTGCTCCACGGCCCGCTACAAGGCGGCCGGAGCAAACCACCTCCTTTCTCATCCTCCATTTAGGAAACCCAACCCAACTTCCGAACCGAACTCCAGAGTTCGCCGGCTCGGAACAGGGCCACCTTGGCACAAACTGGCGCCTCCCCGATGATCTCCTTTGAGTCCTCTTCAGATCGACGCCAACGGGGAGGTGGGTCGACCACCTGTGGTTGCACGGAAGCGGGTCAAAACCTTTGCCATGCTCTCGAACGGTTAGAAAGATGAATGGCACAAATAGTAAATTAAATGAATAATAATAATCTTTGGGTAATTTTAATATTTTTAAATAATTAATTATTTATATTGTTAATTAACGGGTTCCTCTTTAAATGGTCAAATCTCATTGGCCCACTTAGGTGGTGGACCCTACTTAAGTTGGTGGGCCCAACATAAGTGTGTGGGGTCCACCAATATGCAATACCTAGTGACCAAAACTAATTCAGCCGCCTTTTCGTTGTTCGATGTTGAAATTCGACGAAACCAGCGTCAATGGAATCGGTTATCCGAGATCTACCCGCTGACTGTAGGTTAACCTCAAAAATACAAAATTACCAAAATATCCTGTAGTGGGCCTTAGTTCAGTCGATTTTGAATCGGCCTTAACTTTGCTATTCAAACTTCGAATCTCGCGAAATTTGCAGCATCGAGTTTCGAATCCCGATGCCAACCTATCAGTACCATTGGAATCTATTGGAGGACCCTCAGAGACTCTGCGATCCCACTTGACCCCTAAGTCATACCCTTCCAAATAGGCCGGACCCATTTTTCGGGGACGAGTCCCCGCACACCAAACCAGATCATCGCACAGATCCCCATGCTCTTGATTCAATGTCGATCCCCTGTGGAGGGTGACTTGGCCAATACCATAGTGCCAAATGTCTGCTAAGTCCCTATTGAGGGCGATTCAATGATTGAAATCACTACCAGTCGATCCCCTGGGGAGGGTGAACCGACTATTTAGGCATAAAACCCTAGTTGCGTCGTAATGATGCCTTGACGTAGCCACCCTAGATTTCTATTGTTCTGACACACTTAATTGGAATATTTTTTTACCAGGCTACCATGTAGAGTTCGATCAATAGAAGTTTAACCCCGAGCAGAAGATGAGCTTACTACAAAATCCATGGCAAGCCCCTACTACACTTAGTTTTAGTTTCGGATTAGGGATAACTAAGGTGCTTGTTGGGAGATGCCATGGTTAGGATGTGCGAATTCATACTTAAGTTTAGAGTTGAATTTCTATATAACTAGAATTACAATGATATGCTAGGGAAATATGGGCTTGAAATCATATGTATGATTAGAGTCCGATGACATCAAGACTTCTCGACTCGGCCGACTCGGCCCTAAACCCGTATTACTCGGTAGCAAGCATTGACCATGGGTCCCCTATGTGTGAATTTGGCAGTGCGTAATCGGGACGATTCAGCTGTAGATGGAGCAGATACGGATCAAGAGCAGTTAACGGGAGTTTGTGCGTAATCGACAACCAGGTGACATCTACTCCCCTTCCCGTGGTCTTTGATAGTGAAAAATAAGAACAATTAGGGTAGGTGTCCATGACACTGCATGCGGGTCCCGCCGGGTATCACCGTATACGGTCAAGTGGACCCCTCCTTGCATGCGGAGTCGCGAGTCCGATGACACATGCTTTAAAATATTAATAAAATAAGCATGCTTTAAATATTAATAAAATAATCACAATTATTGTATGGATACCGTAATTAGGTATTCACTTAAGTTAAAATGTAACTAGAGTAAATAATGATTACTGGGACCCACTTTACAAAAAGGAGTGGCAACCCTAATATATTAGTTTTGGGGGAGTGTAGGTTGAATTGCTTTAAGAGCGAGGTGACATTTAGCTGTAGTGCTATTATGGATTGCGAGAGCAGTGCGGGACCGGGGTTAAACCGTTGCAAATTGATAATCACCGTATGTATTTTTATCCGTCTCAGTATATGTGTAAAAATAATTATTTACTGTGTAGAGCATTTGATATTTTGTTAAAATGGATGAAATTGATAATCTATCTTGTGGAAAGATTTGGACCCCGTGCGCGCAAGGACCGTGAACCACCCTACGCGCACAGTTGAAGATCAGTAGGCTAGGGGGTCACGGGCAAGGATTATGGTAAAGCCAATAGGAGGTGCTCTCGAGTAGGGATTGGCCTAGCAATTCCTGTCCCAAGGTAGTTGAAGGCCCTAAAGCAAGCAAGTTAGGCGGTAGAGCTCCACCGTGAAAGACGAAAAACCCCTTATGATTATCTGGGTGACTTTGCGCATGGTGTCAGAGTATGCGTGGCGAGAGAGTTGGCCCTCTACATCGAAATAAAAGGCCTTATAGTAATGCCCAACCGGGGGCATGATGAACAAAATATCCGGGGTTCACATTAGGATTGATATTTTATATGATTGCTAATTAATAACTATGGAATCTTAAATATGGGTTATGAAATTATAGAATATGACAATCTAGTGGCATTTAGATGGTAGTTTGTTTAATTTGTTCTTTAATACCATAGAATATTGAATGGACTTATTGTTAGATAACTTAGTGATAGCAGGTATTGCATGAGAACATAGACTGCTGGTAGGATTAGGACTGCTAGATATAATTTAATTCAATTAGATCGGTTGTCTCTTATTATTGAAGGCTATTAAGATGTCACTAGCCATTAATTTGGCTAATCTTCAAATTTCTGATTGGGGGCTACTCTTTCCAACGAGTAGGCTCTTATACAGGTTTAGAGTCTCAGGACCGGAGTAGCGGTGGTAGTCCAGAGGCAGAGTTGGAGTCTTAGCCTGTGTTTCTTTTTAGTATGTCAACTCTTTCATTCTATGTAATTGACCTGGATTGAAAATAGAGTTTATAAGTTATCTAGTCTAGTGCTTTGAGTTTGTTAGTAGTAATGTACCAGCTGAATTTTTGGGTAAGCCTCTCCTCAAGGCCCCAAGCCTAGTTTAGACCACAATGAAAATATAAGAAGAGAATTGACCTAATTTGATAAGCCTGTAGATAGGACCTCTAAACCAGTGCCCGAGTGCTAGAGAACGGGCGAGGCTACTCGGCTCGCCGTCAGAGGCTTGAGCCTCATGCTCCTTTAGAGGGACCTCTGTCAGTATGTAGTGGTATCGATATGCCGCTCATACTGAGAGGATAGCCTTTTGAAAGTCGAGTTTAGTTGTACCTCTATCAATAAATTTTTTTTATCTCTCTACCTTCCTTTAAAATAAAAATATTTTTATAAAAATTAAGTTTTAAAATACCCCTTGTTTCTCTCTTCTTCTTCTTCTTCATTCATGAGAGAGTAGAAGTCCTGTGAGAAACCCTAATTGGTGTAGTTAGGCAACTTAATCCTAAATCCCCTTGGTTTTCCTTACCTTACACCCCAGAGATCGGTTCCAGATTTCTGGGGCGTGAGAGCTGGTATCAGAGCTTAGGGATAGGTTCCTAGGGGTTTCATTCGGATGTTATATTGTGATTATTTTAATGGAAAGTTTAGGCTGTACTAGTGCTAGGGTGATTCTAGAGATAGTCAAGAGATTGATTTGGTAGTATTTCTTAGAGTAGTCCATGGTAGCTTAGTGTGCGAGAGTCTAGGATTTATTGTACTTAGAGAATTGATTAGGTTGGAGGAATTGATTGGTAGCTAAGACATTGTTTATACTTATGTATTTGATCGATTGGGACTCGAGGTGTTAATTTATCTATTATACGGATTGATAAAAATTATGTGTCTCCGCACCTTAATGTTTAGGCTCAGAGCTAGTCGCAATGACTAAGGTAGGAATCGCCTAGAATATCTTAACCAAGGATAGTGTTGGAGTCAATCTCGAAGTTTTTGTTTGACGGCTAATATTTATTTGGATTTGCTAATTGTTGACCTTTAGCATTAGAAACCTAGCCGGTATTTTAGGACTCCTTAATCTTCGTTGACCCTTAGCATTAGAGACCAAGCTGGTATCTTAGGATTCCTTGATTTTTTATCGACTTTTAGTATTAGAGGCTTAGTCGGTATTTTTAGGATTGTCCATTGTTTATTTCTAGCTATAATAATAGGATTGATCTTCTTATTAGTTTTCTCCGGTGTATCGTTGGTTATAATAGAGCTTATATGTTGTGTCTAAATGAATCCTAGGAGTAATGCTGATGACCCTTAGGGGTAATAGTTTCAAGGAGTGCACCAGGAGATGAAATATCTGGTGGTGGTTTGAATTTCCTTGGTTAGCAGATTTCGGAATACCTCGATAGAGACCCTCGCGATAGGGTACGTGCTGTTCCTCAGAAACTTGGGTAGTGTGTTGTGACTATCTGATAGAGGACATAATGAGGCTACGCACTAACTCGATGATTAGTTTAGTGCAGAATTCTAGCACTTGGTGTCGGTAACATAGCTTTCGACTCCCTTCAATCAATAGAATTATCCTAGTCTAGTATTCTTTGATTTGTGCTTTAGAGTATGTCATTCATAGACTTTCAGAGTTGCTTTAGTTTAGGACTAGTCACCTAATCGTACAGTGTGTGTCGTATCCTAGTTTTTGGCTCCTTTCTGTCACTAGATTAGTTATCCTCTTATTTTATTATTCTCTACTTGGGTAGTGAGTTTCCTTCCTTACCTAATTCGTGCATTATAGTGTACCCTTTAGAAGGTTTCCGAGTCATAATAGTATAGTTAGGAGTATTGGTATCAGGGTCTTTCATTAATTATCGGTGTTCCCTCTTTATTCTCGTTCGTTTATGGCATAGTTGTGTTATCTTGAACACAACAATTTCTAGGTTAGTCAGTATGTATGTTGGGATGTCCAAATTCGTAACATAGTGGTGTTTTTCTTGTAGATCATTAGGGTAGTAGTGGTTGTAATAGAGGTGTTCATTTCAGAGGGAATCTTATAGGAGATAAGTCTAGATGTGTAAGCTTGAGTCGTCTGATTATCGTCTTTAGTTGTGTATGGGGGTAGTTCTACGTGTGTGTATATATATATATATATATATATATATATATATATATATATATATATATATATATATATATATATATATATATATATATATATATATATATATATATATATATATATATATATATATATATATATATATATATATATATATATATATATATATATATATATATATATATATATATATATAATAGTACCGTTAGATGAGAGTGTTCCGTGATCTTATTTCATGAGTCAAATTGTTACCTTACTTCTGGATAAGGGGGACGCTCTTTATTCAGAAAAAGGAGACGATCTGAACTCATGAAAATCTATATTAGTTCTTAATGATTAGAATGGAAAATGACAACCAAAGTTCGTATTCGCGATGCGAGAGTTTGGAGGTTCATTTCTATCCTAATAATTATGACACTCGATTCATATTACGTTTGGTTGGTTGAGTGAGTAGAGTCGCGAGTAGTAGAATATGAGGCAGATATTTTTCTATTTTGATATGTTTGGTATAGTGGCTTACTTTTCTTATTGGCAAGGTAAATAATATTATTTATACCGATTATAGATTTGTCCTTTGTCGCTTTGATAGTGTAGATGACTATTATGTATCATTAGTTAGAGATCAAATTTTCGGGACGAAAATTCTATTAAGATGGGTAGGATGTAATACCCAGTGTTTTAGAAGCTAGTGTTTGCTAAGGGGAACCCCCATTTTTGTTTTATTATTATTACTATTATGGAAAGCTTGATAATATTTGTTTTAAATAAATTGCATCTTATGTCACTGGGTTTGATGTATGCTATATATTGTGGACTTGAGTTGGGTTGAACCATGGGTCCCGAGTCCAGATCACTTGGCAACATAATGATATCAGTGTGATTGTGTAGACATATGTGTGTGTATATGCGCATGCGCAGGTGTTAAGCGTGCAAGAGAACACAAGTATCTTATTTAATATTTAATTATTTATTTGTCGGTTTGTTTACAACATAGGTTTGCCTCTATAGTGACCCGCTGCTGAGCGACACAAGTCGCGAGACCCAACTGGTTATTCGACTTAGGGCCGATACTTGCCATAGGCATTGATTCTACTAGATCGAGTCTCGTCGATTCACGAGGCCCTAAGCCACTACCACCTGGCACCCATGTCTCCATCTTAATCTTGGTCATTGGATGGCGACCTAGGAATCATATCACCTCTTATTTCTTTTCTTGCCCGTTCGATCCTAATCGAGTAATTCCTCCTCTCTCTAAGCTCACCCATTGGATTTCAATCTAAAGCACCACACAAAACCCCTCCACTCAAAAATCCCCTTTCAATCAGCCATCCCCATCCAACCAACACCAACCAACCCTATTCAACCAAACATCTTTTAACCACCCTTTTTAGCCATACTCTCTTATCCGAACACCACTCAAACGCAATCTCGATTTTTCCCCTCTCTTTCTCTCTATATATCTCTCTTTCTCTCTCTCTTAATCCCATCCAACCCATTCAGCCAACCCACTTCATCCAAACCCTTCAAACCCCACCACACAATCAGAAGAAAGAGAGAGAAAGGAAGAGAGAGAGAGAAGGAGTGCGGAGTTGGAGGCGTAGCACCGCCGCCTGCAGCCCTCCCCTCTCATGCGTTCGTGCGCCGATGATCTCCCCGAGCCGATCCCCTCCCACGGTGAGCTTCTCTCTCCCTCCTTTGCCGTTTCCTTCCATGCGGGTAACCCGACGACCCGACCGGCGAACATCGCCAGACCCATCACCACCACGACCCATCCCGGCCATGCGACACACCTGCCAGCCCCCTTGCATTATCAGGTGCTCCACGTCCCGCTACAAGGCGGCCGGAGCAAACCACCTCTTTTCTCATCCTCCGTTTAGGAAACCCAACACAACTTTCGAACCGAACTCCAGAGTTCGCTGGCTCGGAATGGAGCCACCTTGGCACAAACGGGCGCCTCCCCGATGATCTCCTTTGCGTCCTCTTCAGATCGACGCCAACGGGGAGGTGGGCCAACCACCTGTGGTTGCACGGGAGCGGGTCAAAACCTTTGCCGTGCTCTTGAACGGTTAGAAAGATGAATGGCACAAATAGTAAATAAAATGAATAATAATAATCTTTGGGTAATTTTAATATATCTAAATAATTAAATATTTATACTGTTAACTAACGGGTTCCTCTTTAAATGGTCAAATCTCGTTGGCCCACTTAGGTTGTGGACCCACTTAAATGGGTGGGCCCAACATAAGTATGTGGGGTCCACCAATATGCAATACCTAGTGACCAAAACTATTTCAGCCGCCTTTTCGTTGTTCGATGTTGAAATTCGGCGAAATCAGCGTCAATGGAATCGGTTTTCCGAGATCTACCCGCTGACTGTAGGTTAACCTCAAAAATGCAAAATTACCAAAATATCATGTAGTGGGTCTTAGTTCAGTCGATTTTGAATCGGCCTTAACTTTGCTATTCAAACTCCGAATCCCGCGAAATTTGCAGCATCGAGTTTCGAATCCCGATGCCCACCTATTTGTACCACTGGAATCTATTGGAGGACCCTCAGAGACTAAGCGATCTCACTTGAACCCTAAGTCATACCCTTCCAAATAGACCGGACCTATTTTTCGGGGATGAGTTCCCGCACACCAAACCAGATCATTGCACAGATCCCCATGCTCTTGATTCTATGTCGATCCCATGTGGAGGGTGACTTGGCCAATACCATAGTGCCAAATGTCTACTGAGTCCCTATTGAGGGTGATTCAGTGATTGAAATCACTGCCAGTCGATCCCTTGCGGAGGGTGAACCGACTATTTAGGCATAAAACCCTAGTTGCGTCGTACTGACGCCTTGACGTAGCCGCCCTAGATTTCTATTGTTCTGACACACTTACTTGGAATATTGGTTTACCAGGCTACCATGTGAAGTTCGATCAATAGAAGTTTAAGCCCGAGCAGAAGATGAGCTTACTACAAAATCCAAGGCAAGCCCTTACTATACTTAGTTTTAGTTTCGGATTAGGATAACTAAGGTGCTTATTGGGAGATGCCATGGTTAGGATGTGCGAATTCATACTTAAGTCTAGAGTTGAATTTCTATATAACTAGAATTACAATGATATGCTAGGGAAATGTGCGCTTGAAATCATATGTATGATTACGGTCCGATGACATCGAGACTTCTCGACTTGGCCAACTCGGCCCTAAACCCATATTACTCGGTAGCAAGAATTGACCATGGGTCCCCTATGTGTAAATTTGGCAGTTCGTAACCGGGATGATTCAGCCGTAGATGGAGTAGAGACGGATATATCAAGAGCAGTTAACGGGAGTTTGTGCGTAATCGACAACCAGGTGACATCTACTCCCCTTCCCGTGGTCTTTGATAGCGGGAAATGAGAACAACTAGGGTAGGTGCCCATGACACTGCATGCGGGTCCCGCCGGATATCGCCGTATGTGGTCAAGTGGATCCTTCCTTACATGTGGAGTCGCGAGTCCGGCGACGCATGCTTTAAAATATTAATAAAATAAGTATGATTTAAATATTAATAAAATAATCACAATTATTGTATGGACACCGTAATTAGGTATTCTCTTAAGTTAAAATGTAACTAGAGTAAATAATGATTATCGGGACCCACTTTACAAAAAAGGAGTGGCAACTCTAATATATTGGTTTTGGGGGAGTGTAGGTCGAATCGCTTTAAGAGCGAGGTGACATTTAACTGTAGTGCTATTATGGGTTGCGAGAGCAGTGCGGGACCAGGGTTAAACCGTTGCAAATTGATAATCACCGTATGTATTTTTATCCGTCTCAGTATATGTGTAAAAATAATTATTTACTGCGTAGAGCATTTAATACTTTGTTAAAATGGATGAAATTGATAATTTATCTTGTGGAAAGATTTGGACCCCGTGCGCGCAAGGGCCGTGAACGACCTTGCGCGCACAGCTAAAGATCAGTAGGCTAGAGGGTCACGGGCAAGGATTGTGGTAAAGCAAATAGGAGTTGCCCTCGAGTAGGGATTGGCCTAGGAATTCCTGTCCCGGGGTAGATGAAGACCCTAAAGCAAGCAAGTTGGGCGGTAGAGCTCCACCGTGAAAGACAAGAAACCCCTTATGATCATCTGGGTAACTTTGCGCATGGTATCGGTGCATGCGCGGCGAGAGAGTTGGCCCTCTACATCGAAATAAAAGGTCCTATAGTAATGCCCGACCGGGGGCAGGATGAACAAAATATCCAGGGTTCACATTATGATTGATATTTTATATGATTGCTAATTAGCAACTATGAAATCTTAAATATGGGTTATGAAATTATAGAATATGACAATCTAGTGACATTTAGATGGTAGTTTATTTAATTTGTTCTTTAATACCATAGAATATTGAATGGACTTATTGTTAGATTACCTAATGATAGCAGGTATTGCATGAGAACATAGACTGCTGGTAGGATTAGGACTGTTAGATATAATTTAATTCAATTAGATCAGTTGTCTCATATTATTAAAGGCTATTAAGATATCACTAGCCATTAATTTGGCTAATCTTCCAATTTTCTATTGGGGGCTACTCTTTCCCACGAGTAGCTAGGCTCTTATGCAGGTTTAGAGGCTCAGGACCGGAGTAGCGGTGGTAGTCCAGAGGCAGAGTTGAAGTCTTAGCCTGTCTTTCTTTTTAGTATGTCAACTCTTTCATTCGATGTAATTAACCTGGATTAGAAATAGAGTTTATAAGTTTTTTAGTATAGTGCTTTAAGTTTGTTAGTAGTAATGTGTCAGCTAAATTTTTGGGTAAGCCTCTCATCAAGGCTCCAAGCCTAGTTTAGACCACAATGAAAATATAAGAAGAGAATTGATCTAATTTGACAAGCCTGTAGATAGGACCTCTAAACCAGTGCCCGAGTAGTAGAAAGCGGGCGAGGCTACTCGGCTCACTGTCAGAGGCTTGAGCCTCGTGCTCCTTTAGAGGGACCTCTTGTTGGAATGATATCGGATGCGCAATGGAAGTGGAGTCGATCCCGAGGATCGTTTCGGTGTGCGGTGCACTTTAAAATTTTCATTCATATTAATGATATGTGCAAATGGTAAAACGAATACGAATCGAACCCCTATAGTCATCTATCGAAATGATTAACATATCTCATATGTATGCATTATGATAGATCTAGGGGTTCGTAGGTTATACCTTCGTGCGAGATTTAACACCGCGAAGAATTGCTTCAATGTTGATGAAGACAAATTCGGATCTGCACGAACACACTTCAGTGCAAAGGCCGTAACTTTCTATCCCGACATCGGAACGGAGCGAAACTTAATTTTCCGGAAAGAAGACTTCAACGCCAAGAATTTGCAACCAGTTTGAAGTCATTTGGACTTCAATAACTGCTGCAGTGATCAAAACAGTGCAGATCTGCCCGTAAAATATGAACAGCAATCACGAGCAGGATCCTCGCGCAAGAGAGAAATGAATCTCATCGGATTCACTCGATCTCACATATCATCTCGAATCCTTGCACTCTAATCTCTGAGTGCCTCAGAGTGTAAGCGATCTCCATCAATCTCACACAACTTTGGAGAAGAAGATGAGGGAGAGAGAAGAGATGAACCCGAGAGAGAGAGATGGCAAAAATCCGAACCATAGAGAAGAGGGTTTGGTTCTTCATCGGAAAACTGAGAAGGATGCACCATTTCAGATCTAAAATTCATGCCCCTCACTCTCCCTTGCCATTTGAAACCTTTCCTCTCTCTCTCCATCTCATTACTCTCAAATTCAATGCCCCTTTTTATTACTAGTTGCCATATTAAAATTGTTACAATTAAAGAGATGATTCAAAATCTTTTAAATCTGAATTAATCCCTTAATTATAAGTTTGATGGCCATGCAAGATAGCCCTAGTGAGGATGGCGGCCACTAGGGCATGCGGGATATTTTAAAATAACCAAAATGCCCCCATGCATCTAGTGGTCGTTCACCTCATGCGGGACTCTGTATGGCCCATCTTCGTGCATGATAATGCACCCTAACACTTAGGGCACCTCATCGGTATCGGCAACAAATCAACACACCATGGGATAATGAATAGTATTTTTACTATTTACTGGGGTGCCCTTAGTAAAAGGTGGGGTGCCCTATAGTAAAAATTACTAAACTCGCATTCTGTGTTCTAGTGCAACACACGCACATAGAATGGACTCCTCATGGTATAATGGCAACAACGTATGTCTCTACACTACTCTGGGGTTGCCCCCTAGTGAACACACTTAGTCCTGTGCAACCACCATGCTCCAGTGCGATGCACTCACGAAACACAGGACGATTAGGCATTATTTCTTCAACTCATAATATGCTGTGAGACAAGGAGAAAGTAATGATCCATAACGATCGTGGATAGGGTGGAACCTTCAGGGACTAGGATTCATGGCTTTCATCCGAACCCGATCGACACACTACCCAAGTGTCCCTATCAATCCTCTGGGTCCCGGTTAACCTGCGTGGCCACCCAGAGTGCGACGCAGGCTGCACTCCAATTCTCCCAGACTTATTAAGCTCTCTCGCATACCCCTGCTCTCCGCTTAGTATTGGTAATATGATGTCCCTCCACTTGGTGCCATGAGTCAACTCGAGCGGTGGAGAGCACCGTCAGACTTGAGTGACCATATGACTAGGTTTCTTCTAGGTTGACTATCACATCGCACCTCCGATCACTTTGGCTAAGCAACCGAATTCGGTCAAAAGCTCAACTACTGACCACCAGGCCTGGGTTTAATACGGTGTATGTCATACCAAGGAACGCACCTCTCGATAAGGATGTGGATGGCTTGCAAGAGTGGCATGCCGATACAACACCAGCCTGGTAACCCAACGCACCGTGGTATTGGGTCATGGTTAGATCCCTCACACGTTGGTGAACAAAGTTACATGCAACTGGTTAGTCCATCGGTCACGGTTCCTCAGGGTTTAGGACCGATTACCCTAAGCAGAAATACGGCTGTGTGCACCGGTGTCTGCTCACCGATCTGTGCACCGTGTTGGTTCCGTTCGGCCACAGACACTGTGCCTGGTAATGACCATTATGAAGATTCTCATGCTCTGTCATTCCAACAGCTTATCTTGATAGGGCGACCAACCCAAATCAGAGCTATATACGATTTAGGCTCATAGGACCAATCCACTGAGTCTCCCACTCAGATAGACTACTATATAGCTATGGCTCGTTAAGTTCTGTAAATAGAACACGTATAATAATACGTACCTTTGTACAATCCTAAATAAACTATCAACCATGTACAGCCAAACCTAGGGTTTTACGAGCTGTAGACCACATCAAAACTAACAATCTCCCACTTGGTTTAGCGAGGAAAAATGGTCATAAGCTCTATAGCTTCTACATGCTGCCCAAAAGCCTTTGTAGGAATTTCCTAAAGGAATCAGCAATATTATCTGCAGATGCTACCTTAGTTACCGCCACTTGCCTTTCCTCCTAAAACTACTAGATCAAGTAGAATTTGTATTTGTTATGTTTCTCCTTTATGGTGGTGCCTAGGCTCTTTCTACCGCTCTATTATTATTACAGCAAAAAACTGAGCCTCTGGTATGCTTTCTAAGTTTACTATGAACTTACCGAGCCATACCACCTATTTTCCTGTCATGCACACTACAATGTGCTTAGGCTTCTATAGTAGAGCCCGTGATGCATTATAGCTTCACACTCCTCCAACTAACCGCTTCTCATCCCAAGGTGAAAACTATACCTGAAGTCGATTATCTGGATTACACATCTGTTCATCCAATCGGTGTCAAGTCTTGTGAAGTATAAACTAACTCGTAGTCCTTGTTTGACGAGGATATCGAGTATACTCTTCACATCAGTCCAATTAACTGGACCCGAATTCGACTAAAACCGACCCACCATTCCTGCTGCGCAACAGATAAGTAGCATCTTATACAATCATGGCATACATAAGACTACCCTTTGCAAAAGCATAGGGCACCTTTTGTATTTCTGCCATCTCCTTAGGTGTCATATGATTTATATCATTCGATAGTTTCAAGCTTTAGCAAGAAACCTCTTTTGGAGTCTTGTATATTGATTCTAGCTAGAACCATATCTCTATGCTCAGACTGTGATAGCGTGAGAATTCTGTTCTGACGATCTCGAGTTACCATGATCTCCAGAACATAACTCACCTCACAGAGATCTTTCAGTCGAATTAAGATAATAACCAGACATTTAACTTAGGCAACGTTCCTACTTCATTTTCAATCAGTAGAACATCGTCTATGTAAAGTACTAAGTGTTAGGATTGATGTGTTCTAAGCTTGTAAAACTTTATGTTTTGGTCTAATAAAGATTGATAGTTATTATTATATGAGATGCATATTGGTACGTAATATAGTTACATGTTCTTGTAAGAACAGAGAACCATGGTTATATGGTAGTCCACTGAGTTGAAGACTAAGTGGATTGGTCCCATATAATCTAAATCAGTTCGCAGCTATGATCAGGTTGGTCGCCTCATCATGATAAGCTGTTGGCGATGACAGTTCATGGGATGTCTTCACCATGGTCATCACCAGGCACAGTGTCTGTGGCTGAACGGAACTAACACGGTGTACAGATCAGTGAGCAGACACTGGTACACTAAGCCGTGTTTCTGCTTAGGGTAAAACGGTCCTAAACCCTGAGGAACCATGTCTGATGGACTAACCAGTTGCGTGGTGCTTTGGCACACCAATGTGTGAGGATCCGTATATAGTGATCCAAAACCACGGTGTACTAGGTTACCCGGCTGGCGTTGCATTAGCGTGTCACTCCTGCAGGCTATCCACACCCCTGAAGGGAGGTGCGTTCCTTGGTGTGACTTACACTGTACCAAACCCAGGCCTGATGGTCATCAGTTTGACTGTTGACCGGGTTTTATTACTCGATGGGGTAATCAGAGGTACGATGTATAGGTCAACCTAGAAGGAACCAAGTCATATGATCATTCAAGTCTGACGGTAGTCTCCACCGCTCGAAGTGAGTCATGACATCAAGTGGAGGGACAACGAGTTTACCACTACTAAACGGAGAGCAGGGGTATGATGGAGAACATAGTAAGTCTGGGTGAATTGGAGTACAGCCTGCGTCGCACTCTGGGTGGCTACGCAGGTTAACTCGAGCTCAGAGGATCGATGGTACACTCGGGTAGTGTGTCGATCGAGCTTGAGTTGGAAGCCATGAACCCCGGTCCCTGATGGTTCCACCTTATCAACATTATGTACGGTTCTTGAACCATCTCCTCAGAACACCTTAAGCATAAAGAGGAAGAAAGAAGTATACACTCCGTGTGTGCTTGGCACTAGAGCATGGTAGATGCGTAACTACATGCGAGTACTAAGGGTTATGCCTGAGACTAGTACAGAGGCGCAGGTAGTAATCCCTAGCAATAAGTGAATTTCGCTGCATAGGTGCGATGCACCGGGGTATGCTGTGAGTTGACTAGTTGACTTTGCTAGAGGCACCCTCTGGTGGCCTCAGTTAATAGCAAGGTAACTAGTAGAAATCACTTAAGTGATGGCCGCTAGGTATCGCACACTAGAAATGGTCAAAATGAGGCGTCAGGGCGTTTTTGGTAAAAACCTCACTCTGCCGGACCTCACTCTTGGCCGACCCTAGCAGTGGGAGACCTTGCTAGGGTCGGCCCTATGTTGTAGGGATGAGAATCCCTCATCTATAGGGCCGGCCATATGGATAGGGATAAGGGTTTGAAATAGTCATATCGAGCCCTAAAAAGTGGGAAAACGGATAAATACAAGGAGAGATAAAAGGGTGAGATTGGAGAGATAATTGTGGGAGGTCTTTATCCCCTTGGATCCTTATCCAAGGGGGTAGGCCGGCCCTATATATAGGGCTATATGGTGCCGGCCATATAGATGCCAAAACCGAACCCCCTCCCTCTCTCATCTCTCTAGTTCTCTCCCTAATCTCTCTCCTATTTCTCGCTTGCAACTTCGTCTTTCTCGCGTGGAGTTCTGAAGAAGGAGAAGGGTCATTCTTCGGAGGCACTCAGAGATCCGAGAGCGACGTTCTGTGTATCGTGTGAGATCGGGTGAACAAGAAGGCAACATCTCTATTCGTACCATCGGCATCTTCGTAAACGATCTTCCGTCTTCATCGACAAAGAAGACAATTCTCCGCGGTTAAAAGATCCGTACGAAAGATATGTGTAATCTAACATGTAGATCTAATGATTTGCATGCATGCTAGTTAATCATTACGCTAGATTGCCATTAGGGTGTTCGATTCACGTGCATACACATGCACACATATGTAGATTAGTTTCGATGAAAGTTTAAATCGTGTAACATGCACCATGAACGGCCTTTCGACCGCAAAATCGTTTCCGCTGCGAGCCTCTACCATGGATTTATTTCCAATAATTGGTATCAGAGCCGCATTAGTGGTGTGCGTTTCATGATTTTTTATGAAACCAATTTGTGTGCGCATGATGAATGCGTGAAATTATCGGGGTTCTTACGCTTAGATCATGCATATGTATAGATTGTGCTTGTTCTATTAATCATTCTTGCAGGGCACCGTTATAAAATCTAGATCTATGTTTTGTGCTTGCTACCGGGGGTCGGACCCCGAGTTAGCCAATGTCTGGATTTGCTCTCTATGTGTGTGGATATGTAATTGAGCCGTAGATTGGGCGAGTAATGGTGGTTGACCATCCTCGGTTCCCATGGCCTTTTTCCTAGGTGTGTTTTCTTTTCTTTCTTGAAAATTGTGTACGAGCGAGCACTTGCTTGAAGCGTACTAGATTTTTTCGGTTACAGATTGAGAAGAAAGATGTGCCAAAGAAATCCACCATCGAAAGCGTAAGCGGAACCCTGGAGGATGAAGACGATCCGACAAAGTGTTCGCGAGTGCGACGGAGGAGCCGGACCTAGTGACCTTGCGAAGAAAGTTAGAGGCCTGCGCTGTACTAATTAGGTTCAGAGGTCGGACCCTGTACTTAATTCAGTTTTAATGGTTGTTTTCTTTATTAGTTCTTTATATTTCATATCGAACCCCGATAAGATAATGTGATTATCAGTTTTCAGAGGGATGCCTTTCCCCTCCGGTCCAAGCGACTGTTTGAGGATAGGATCCCGCTAGATGATGCCTATTATTTAGTTGACTTTTGATGTTAGTGGGATCCCATCACATATGGTTATGCCACCATTAGGTCAGCACCTGACTAGTCGGGTGTGCCTATTTGGCCAGCATCGAAATCAAAGATGAGATGGAGATCCATTGAACATCAATTGTCAAATTTATAAGCGAGGCGCCATGACTAGTGGGAGTCCTTTCCAGTGAGTCTGACTCTAGGCTTAGCTCCAGAGCATTAGCGTGATAACTAATTTTGCAGCGCATCGATATTCTCAGAATATGTAATGTGACCCTTGAATGGAGAAATCCACTTGAGGTAGGGACTATGATATTTCGAGAATGATTAATGCTAGGCGAAAGGCTTGAATGCTAGTGGGAGCATGGTGTGACCAGGGTCTAATATATAGGAGGTCGCTACCTTTGCATTTGCATAAATTTATACTCGCAAAATAACCCTCATATATATAAGGGATGTAAGAGAGGAATTTTAGAGATCCTCTGGCCTCCACGGCTAATCACTTCGTGCTCGGGTGGAAGGGCATAACTCAACAACCCCCTCGGGTGAGAGCTGTGTTTTTCTATGCCAAGCTACTTAGTGATCTTCTTCAGGATATGGCGGTTACGATGCAAAGTGTTCAGGCTTTACTCACCCTCGTGGGGGCCGTTAGAATTCCCGTGCCGTAATTGCCTAAGCTCGTGGGTAAGCATCCTAAGTACACGTGAGGTATTCGTTGCGAAGACAACGGTGATCATGTGGTACTGGTCAAAAGATAACCATGGTCCATCAAAGCCCGTAGTTGGCAGATTTGGATAGGGTCAAGGGAAAGACCCGTGTAAGCGAAAGACCTGCACACTGCCCCCTCGGACAGGTATAGCCTACTCCGAGATCTTACATACATGGTTAATTAATCTATAGAGATGGCTTCGCTTGAGGGTAGCGTTGACATATGGATATAATTAGCTTGTTTTAAAAATCCATAAAATAAGTTTTCATGCATTCTCATTATTCAATCTTTTATTTTCAGATGACCAAGTTAGACCCCATGTCTGCTATCCTAAATGACCACAAACTTACCGGTTCCAACTATGAGGACTGGAAGCGTAACCTGTACTTGGTCCTAAGGATTGGTAAACACATGACAGTCCTGAATGACCCTGAGCCGGATTTGCCAGGACCCGATACCACAGAGGCACAGTTAAAGGCTTTCACTGGCTGGAAGGAATCTAATGAAATATGTAAATGCTATATTATAGCATCCTTGCAAACAACTCTGCAGAAGCAAGTCGAGGAGATGCCCGACGCTTCTGACATGATGTTGTATCTGAAGGAGATGTTTGAAGGTCACAATCGCGTTACGCGATACCTTACTATCAAGAAACTCGTCAGCACTAAGATGTCCAATGGGACACTGGTTTGGGAACATATGATGAAAATGTTTGGGTTCCAGAACGAACTAGCGACTATGGACATTGTGCTAGAAGGCGAGGTGATGATAAACATCTTCCTCTCGTCACTGTCTGGAGCCTTTGAAGGCTTTGTCACCAACTTTAATTTGAATAAGTTGGCTATGACAAATGCAGAGCTTCTGGGAGCTATCCAGGCAGCTGAGGATACCTTCAAGCAGAAGGGCGAAGCACTTCACGTGCAACGCAGATCCTTCAAGAAGTCTGGTAAACCTCAGGACAAGAAACATAAGAAGAAACCTAAGTCAGCGCCTGTGTAGGACTCTGCTGGGGCCTCTAGGTCTGGAGAATCAAAGAAACCGGGCACGAAGTGTTTCCGGTGTGTCCAGATGGGTCATTGGAAGAAGGACTGCAAGAAGCCTCAGAATACTGATGAAGGTAATCTACAACTCTTAGTTGTTGAATCATTTCTTTCAAGTAATAGTTCTTTTTCTAGTTGGATTGTGGATTCAGGATCCACTAACCATGCCTATAAGTCTCTTCAGGGGTTTCGGGAAAGCAGAAGGTTGCTTGATAGAGAGGTGACCTTGAGAATGGGAACTGAGGTCGTGGCTGGTGTTGAAGCTATTGGAGACGTTAATCTTAGTTTTTCGAATAATAAGACTTTGACTCTTAGAGATGTTTTTTATGTACCGTCCTTGAGACGTAACTTGATTTCTGTTTCTTCTTTAGTTAATGAAGGTTATTCAGTTTATTTTAATGCTTTTGGTGTGTCGTTTAAGCTGAATGAAACTTTTATAATAAGATGAATGGTTCAGAATCATCTCTACATTATTAGTCCTAAATTTGAAAAAGATAACATAATAACTTCAGCATTTAATGTTAATTAATCTAAGCGTAAGAAGCCTTCGGAGAATTTAACCCAATTATGGCACTTACGGCTTGGGCATATTGCCTTAGACAGGATCCATAGGTTGGTAAAGGCCGGGCTTCTGGAAACAGATCCTACGGAGATCCTTCCCACCTATGAATCCTGCCTGGAAGGCAAGATGACCAAGAGGTCCTTCAAATGCAAAAGAGTGAGAGCTACTGAGGTATTGGAGTTAATATATTCAGACGTATGTAGACCCATAGCATCAAGGCGATAGGAGGCCATGAGTACTTCATCACTTTTACTGATGATTACTCAAGATATGGTTACATTTACCTTATGCATCGGAAGTCGGAATCCTTTGACATGTTCAAAGAGTTCAGGGCTGAAGTAGAAAAGCAGACATGTAAATGTATAAAAACCCTTCGATCTGATCGAGGAGGTGAATACCTATCTGACGAGTTCCTTGGGTATTTGGTGGAGCATGGGATAACATCCCAGTTAACTGCTCCAGGTACCCCACAACAGAATAGAGTCTCTGAGAGAAGGAATCGAGCCTTGTTGGACATGGTTCGAAGCATGATGAGTTATGCCTGTTTACCAATGACCTTTTGGGGATATGCCCTTCAGACAGCAGCATATGTTCTGAACCACGTTCCGTCTAAATCAGTGCCTCAAACCCCTAGAGAACTGTGGTCAAGGCAAAAGCCAACACTACAATATTTCAGAATATGGGGATGTCTTGCACATCTGTGGATAGATAAGAGGGAAAATATGGAGCCAAAGTCCAGAGCATGTCTGTTTGTAGGGTATCCCAAAGAGACTAAAGGTGGACTATTTTATGATACTGAGGAAAAGAAGGTAATCGTTTCAACGAATGCCATTTTTCTAGAACATGATTATATTATGGACCACAAACCTGCTAGTAAGGTAGTTCTGGATAAGCTGCTGGGTACTAGTACAGATAGTACATCCAAAAGCATAGTGGGAGCTGACATCACAGACATTAATATACCAGAAACTGTAGAACCAATTCATCCTGTAACACAGCCACCACCTCGTCACAGTGGGAGAAGCATCAGAGCTCCTGACAGATACTATGGAGAAACCTTATTGGTTGATCCAGAAGGTCAGGAGGATGACCCACGGAGCTACGATGAGGCAGTGGGAGCTTCTGACAGCTCTGACTGGTAAAAAGCTATGGAGGTAGAAATTGCATCAATGTCCCATAACGCAGTCTGGACTTTTGTTACACCATCATCCAATATTAAACCTATTGGGTGTAAGTGGGTGTATAAGAAGAAGAGATGATTCAATGGTACAATTGAGACTTATAAAGCTAGATTAGTTGCCAAGGGTTATACCCAGAGAGAAGGAATCGACTTTGACGAAACCTTCTCGCCGGTAGCTATGATAAAGTCTATTCGGATCCTCCTATCCATTGTAGCCCATTATAATTGGGAGATCTGGCAAATGGATGTCAAGACAGCATTCCTTAACGGGAATTTGGAAGAAGATATTTATATGATGCAGCCACCAGGTTTTGAGTCAGAGGGTAAGGAACATCTAGTTTGCAAGTTGCAGAAGTCCATTTATGGACTAAAGCAAGCATCTAGAAGTTAGAACATCCATTTTGATCAGGCAATCCAGTCATATGGATTTACTCAAAACGAGGATAAACCATATGTATACAAGAGGAGTGATAAGACTACAGTGGTATATTTGATATTTTACGTAGACGATATTCTACTCATTGGAAATGATATTGGAACATTATCAACGGTAAAGGTCTGGTTGTCAACACAGTTCGATATGAAAGATCTAGGTGAAGCGAGTTATGTTTTGGGGATCAAGGTAACACGTGATCGCCAGAATAGGATTCTCTCGCTGTCACAGGCCGCGTATATAGATAAGGTTATGGATAGGTTATTTTTTACAAAACTCCAAGAAGGGTTTTGTGCTATTTAAACATGGTGTAAAACTATCTAAGGATCAATGTCTTAAGACACCTGAGGAGAGAGCAGAAATGCAGAAGATACCTTATGCTTCGGCATTAGGTAGTCTAATGTATGCTATGCATTGTACAAGGCCAGATATTTGTTTCGCAGTAGGCATGATGGGTCAGTTTCAGTCGAATCCGGGTCCAGATCACTGGACAGCTGTGAAGTGTATACTCAAGTACCTTTGTAGAATAAAGGACTATGAGTTGGTTTACACTGCGCAAGAATTGACGCCGATTGGATACACAGATTCTGACTTTATATCAGATTTGGAATCCAGAAAATCGATATCAGGTTTTGTATTTATGTTAGGGGGAGCAGCGGTTAGTTGGCAGAGTGTGAAGCAGAAATGCATCGCAGACTCTACCACAGAGGCTGAGTACGTTGCAGCGTGCGAGGTAGCCAAAGAGGCGGTATGGCTTAAGAAATTCTTTATGGATTTGAGGTGCGTACCAGAGGCCCAGTTACCTATTGTGCTTTACTGAGACAATAGTAGGGCGGTAGCACAAGCAAAGAAGCCAAGACATCACCAAAAGGGGAAGCACATCGAACGCAAATTCTACTTGATTCGGCAGTTTCAAAAGCAAGGGCAAGTAGTAGTGACACAGATTGCATCTACAAATAATGTTGCTGATCCTTTTACCAAGGCAATACCTATCAAGGCATTCGAGCGACATATGGACGCGATGGGAGTCAAAACCGTTTTGCTACGCTAGACCAAGTGGGAGATTGTTAGGATTGATGTGTTATAAGCTTGTAAAACTTTATGTTTTGGTCTAATAATGATTGATAGTTATTATTATATGAGATGTATATTGGTACGTAACATAGTTATGTGTTCTTTTAAGAACAGAGAGCCATGGTTATATGGTAGTCCATTGAGTTGAAGACTGAGTGGATTGGTCCCATAAAATCTAAATCAGTTCGCAGCTATGATCAGGTTGGTCGCCTCATCATGATAAGCTGTTGGCGATGACAGTTCATGGGATGTCTTCACCATGGTCATCACCAGGCACAGTGTCTGTGGCTGAATGAAACTAACATGGTGTACAGATCAGTGAGCAGACACTGGTATACTAAGCCGTGTTTCTGCTTAGGGTAAAACGGTCCTAAACCCTGAGGAACCATGTCTGATGGACTAACCAGTTACGTGGTGCTTTGGTGCACCAATGTGTGAGGATCCATATACAGTGATCCAAAACCACGGTGTACTGGGTTACTCGGCTGGCGTTGCATTAGCGTGTCACTCCTGCAGGCCATCCACACCCCTGAAGGGAGGTGCGTTCCTTGGTGTGACTTACACTGTACCAAACCCAGGCCTGGTGGTCATCAATTTGACTGTTGACCGGGTTCGATTACTCGACGGGGTAATCAGAGATACGATGTATAGGTCAACCTGGAAGGAACCAAGTCATATGATCATTCAAGTCTGACGGTAGTCTCCACAGCTCGAAGTGAATCATGGCATCAAGTGGAGGGACAGCGAGTTTACCACTACTAAGCGGAGAGCAGGGGTATGATGGAGAACATAGTAAGTCTGGGTGAATTGGAGTACAGCCTGCGTCGCACTCTGGGTGGCTACGCAGGTTAACTCAAGCTCAGAGGATCGATGGTACACTCGGATAGTGTGTCGATCGAGCTTGAGTTGGAAGCCATGAACCCCGGTCCCTGATGGTTCCACCTTATCAACATTATGTACGGTTCTTGAACCATCTCCTCGAAACACCTTAAGCATAAAGAAGAAGAAAGAAGTATACACTCCGTGTGTGCTTGGCACTAGAGCACAGTAGATGCGTAACTATATGCGAGTATTAAGGGTTATGCCCGAGACTAGTACAGAGGCGCAGGTAGTAATCCCTAGCCATAAGTGAACTTCGCTGCATAGGTGCGATGCACCGGGGTATGCTGTGAGCTGACTAGTTGACTTTGCTAGAGGCACCCTCCGGTGGCCTCAGTTAATAGCAAGGTAACTAGTAGAAATCACTTAAGTAATGGCCGCTAGGTATCGCACGCTAGAAATGGTCAAAATGAGGCGTTAGGGCGTTTTTGGTAAAAACCTCACTCTACCGGACCTCACTCTTGGCCGACCCTAGCAGTGGGAGACCTTGCTAGGGCCGGCCCTATGTTGTAGGGATGAGAATCCCTCATCTATAGAGCCGGCCATATGGATAGGGATAAGGGTTTGAAACGGTCAAATCGAGCCCTAAAAAGTGGAAAATAGATAAATACAAGGAGAGATAAAAGGGTGAGATTGGAGAGATAATTATGAGAGGTCTTTATCCCCTTGGATCCTTATCCAAGGGGATAGGCTGGCCCTACATATAGGGCTATATGGGGCCGGCCATATAGATGCCAAAACCGAACCCCCTCCCTTTCTCATCTCTCTAGTTCTTTCCCTAATCTCTCTTCCGTTTCTCGCTTGCAACTTCGTCTTCCTCGCGTGGAGTTCTGAAGAAGGAGAAGGGTTGTTCTTCGGAGGCACTCAGAGATCCGAGAGCGACGTTCTATGCATCGTGTGAGATCGGGTGAACAAGAAGGCAACGTCTCTATTCGTACCATGGATATCTTCGCAAACGATCTTCCGTCTCCATCGACAAAGAAGACAATTCTCCGCGGTTAAAAGATCCATAAGAAAGGTATGTGTAATCTAACATGTAGATCTAACGAGTATTATGATTTGCATGCATGCTAGTTAATCATTACGCTAGATTACCGTTAGGGTGTTCGATTCACGTACATATACATGCACACATATGTAGATTAGTTTCGATGAAAGTTTAAATCGTGTAACGTGCACCATGAACGGTCTTTCGACCGCAAAATCATTTCCGCTGCGAGTCTCTACCATGGATTTATTTCCAACACTAAGTACACCCCTATAGTTCCATCGCTCCTTTTGTACACACTTGGCTTATTTTGATCAAATCTGTATGAATAGATCATACTTGATCAAGATAGATATTGCTTCTCCTGGATACTTGCTTCAGTCCATAAATGAACCTTTGCAATTCTGTAAGCCAGGTATTCCTGACCTGCTAACTCCTAAGCCTGGAAAGTGCATCATATATCCTCTCTTCTGCCAACTTCTACCCAATGGGCTAAGTTGCCAGGTGCGCAAGCCTTAGATTCAGTATACACCCACTCGAGGGAGGATGCGCACAGTGATCCGCTTACACGGGTCTTTAACTTTGACCCAATCCAAATATGCTTTAATAAAGCTTTGATGAACCCTGGTACAAAAGAGTATCACTAGACACTGATGCAAGCTTTGTCTCCATGACTTTCTGTCAAAAAATTTCACTACTTCGTCGTAGTTCAAGGGGCCATAATCTTGAATTTATGGACTAATTTATAAAGTTTGTCCATAAAATCTTTCAAGAGTTCTAATGGTGCTCCCACTGCGACAAGATGGTTGTGGTACAGAGCAAATTATTTTTACAGTTTCTGGTATACTAGTGTCTGCATCATCTACTACCACTACGTTTCCAATCATGCGCTCGCTACTAGTATCCAGTAATTCACCCAGAACTACCTTACTAGTGGACATATGGTCTATAATAGAATCCCGCTCTAGGTAGATGGCATTCATAGAAACGATCACCTTCTATTCCTCAGGATCATGGATAGTCCATCTTATATTTTTCTAGGATAACCTATAAACAAATACACCTTGAACTTAGTCTCCATCTTATCTCTCTTGTCCTTTTGCACATATGCAGGATATCCCCTTTATGCTAAAATGCCGTAGTATCGGCTTTCGCTCAGACCACAGCTTTTCAGGGGTATGAGGTATTGATTAGATAAAACATTATTCAAGATATACTCTACTGTTTCTCAAGGTGTAACCCATACAAGGTGGGTAATAAACTTGGTAAAACTCATCATTCTATAGACCATGTCCAACAAGGTCTGATTCCTTCTCTTGGATATTCTATTCTGGCATGGTGTCCCTGGAGCAATTAACTGGGAAATCATCCCATGCCCCATCAGGTACCTATGGAACTCATCCAATAGATATTATCCATCTGGATGCTCTTGGAACCACATACGTCAGAATGAGTTAACTCTAATACCTCAGTGGCCCTTTTAGTCATTTTGCCTTCCAAACATAACTCATAGGTCGAAAAGGTCTCTGAGAGATCTGTATGTAGAAACTTGGCCTTCACTAACTTTTGAATTATGTCAGAGACAATATATCTAAGTCATAGGAGCCACAATTGGGTTAGGTTATCCTAAGGATTAAGATGAATATGAATTAGGTACTACAGATGTTATGTAATCTATTTTCGAACTGGATTTTAATACAAAGAGATTATTATGAGTTATTCCTTTAGTAATGAAGGTACCTATTCAGTTTAAGAGATGCACTAAAGCCATCGATTAGAACTGAAAACCTTTATTTAGCTTGGAGGAAACATAACTAAATCTCTAAGGATCAAAATCCTTCTATTGGAAAATCTAAGATAATATATTAACAGCTTCCGCAGTAGTTATGGTATCAGTATCTATGCTAGGACCACCTTACCAATAAGTAACCTTCTACTTTCCTTGAATCATTATAGACATAAAGTCTATATTTCAAGACGCAGAAGAACTGTTACTAGATAGCAATTCAACTCTGCCCAGAGTTGATGTTTACCTATCCTGGCACCCTGAGACCATATTCAATCTTCCAATACCCCTTGTGTTGCCACATCGAAAGCACTTTCGTACTAGGCTTCACCAGACTTAAGAGTTCACTCCTGATTCTATACAGGCATTGTTTTTAGTTTCTGATCAGTTCTTACTTTTAGGCACTTTATAGAAAGCCTAAGTTATGCACTAAAGGAATTACCTTTAGTCTTGATCCCATCCTTAGTGACCTGGATAGCTCCCAGAAGTTCTGCATTTGTCATCTCCAGCTTGTAAAGGCTGAAGTCTCTGACAAAGCCTTCAAAGGTTCCATATAAGGATGCAAGACAGATGTTCTCCATCACCTCGACATCTAGCACTATGTCAAAGAAAACCAGTTTGCTCTGGAACCCAAGAATGTGTTTCCAAACTAGTATTCTATCAAACATCTTAGTGCTGACGAGTTTCTTGATGGTGAGATAGCGAGTCATTTGACTGCGCCTCTCAGATATCTGATGCTGTAACAGAACATTACGTTAGAGGACCAAACATATTTCTGACTTACTTCTGAAGAGTTGTCCGCAAGTATGCTATGACATAGCACTTGCATATCTCTACAGACTCTCGTTAGTCGTTATATGCCCTAGCCTGTGCCATAGTGGCATCTAGACCCGATAGGTCTGGTTTAGGGATATTAAGATTTATAGCCATTGTAGTTTACCAACCCTAAATATAAGATCATGATGGCATTACCGGTCTACGAAGTCGGTACCCGTTATCTAGTTGTCTAATGGGATAGCGGACAGGGAATCTATGGTTGAATATAGATTGTATTAAAACTTATTTTAAGGATATTATTAAAACAAGCTAATTACATCCATATGCCAATGCTACCCTCAACGCGAAGATATCTCCATGGAGTAATTTACCATATATGTAAGATCTCGGATTCGGATACACCCGCCCGAGGGGACAGTGTGTATCGTCCTCCGCTCACATCGGATCTTTCTGACCCAATCCAAATCTGCCACAAACGGACTATGATGGACCATGGTACCTTTTGGTCAGCCCCCCGTGATCTCCATGTGATGCAACGGGTAGCCTCATGGGTGCTTCGGATGCTTACCCACGAGCCTAGGCACTCACGATACGGGAGTTCATGCGGCCCCCGCGAGGGCTGGAAAAGCCCTTCTCTTCTGGCATCGTGACCACCATATACCGAAGGAGACTGCTAAGCCTCTGGCATGACAGAACATAACTCTCACTCGAGGGGGATTTGAGCCATGCCCTATCACCCAGAAATTCAGCAATTGGCCGTAGAGACCAGGGGCACTCACACTGAGTCCTCTTACACATCCCTTAATTATGGTGAGGGTTATTTTAATACAAGTATTTTAGTTTCTAGGTTGCGACAACCTAGACCTAGACCCTGGTAATACTGTTCTCCCACTAGAGTTAAGACCTCTTATAAAGTATAGAAAGGACCATAGTCCCTATCCCGTGGATACTCAGTTGTTACCTTTCTCCCGAGAATTACATTACGCACTCTTCAAGCCTTCGATACTAAATAAAATGATCATTACTCTTTGTGCTCTAGAGCTTAGCCTATGGTCTAGACATACAAGGAAAGGTCTTCTATTAGTATGACTCCTCATATATAACTTGATGTCTGATGTCGTAGATGATTACCATATCACTATTGGTTTCGATGTCAAACCAATTAGGGACATCCGACAATCTCCGTCGGACCTCGACCTAATGGTGGCATAACCGAGTGTTATGGGATCCAACTACCATCAAACACCAATTAGACTGCGGGTGTCATTAAATGGAGATCTAACCTAATGGTCGCATGGACCAAGTGGGGAATAGGCATCCCATAAATAGTGGGGAAAGGGCATTGTGGGTGCAAATTTTGGCAGAAGTCTATAAATTGCAAGACCCACCAGCCCTGCCTGGCGGGCCCACGAAGACTACCACAGGACCCGCCAGCCCTGCCTGGCGGGTCCACGAAGACTACCGCAGGACCCGCCAGCCCTGCTTGGCGGGCCCACGAAGACTACCGCGGGACCCACCGGCCCTGCTTGGTGGGCCCATAGAGACTTTCGCGAGACCCGCCAGCCCTGCCTGGCGGGCCCACGAAGACTACCGTGGGACCCACCGGCCCTGCCTGGTGGGCCCACAGAGACTTCCGTAGGACCCACCAGCCCTGCATGGCGGACCCACAGAAACTATTACGAGACCCGCCGGCCCTGCCTGGTGGGCCCATAGAGACTACCGCGGGACCCACATGCCCTGCCTGGTGGGCCCACAGAGACTTCCGCGGGACCCACCGGCCCAGCCTGGTGGGCCTACAGATACTTTTGCGGGACCCACCAGCCCTGCCTGTGGAATCCCCAGAGACGACAGCAGGACCCACCAGCCCTGCCTAGAGGATCCCCAGATACGACAGCAGAAACCACCATTTACCCCCCAGATCTCCTTCCAAGAAATCCTATAAATAGCAGAGCCTTCAGAAGTAAAAGGAATCCAGATCCAGTTCTAAATCCAGAGAGAAGATCAGTGCCATCATCTGATATCTGATTTCAGAAACCAGAGCTCTGGAATTTCAGCTTTTCATCCTCTAGCTCTCCTCGATCTTCTTCTTGTCTCTGAAGAGATCGGAGATACTTCAGTAACACTCAGCCTATCGAGGTTACTCCGAGCCAAGTAATAGTGAATTCGGGTTGCTCCCTATAGCACGGAGACGTAGGCTTCGGCTGAATCCGAGATCACATCTTGTGTCAACACTCTCTTTGTTTGCTTATCTAAAGAGTTAACTCAAAGTCACCAAGGCTCCAGCCTTAAAACATACCTTCTAACCAATAGATCGACCAACGATCTCCTACTCGACTTCAATTGACTGGTGAGGTGAAGTCTTCGGATTGGCACAAAGATTTTCCCCCCACAGGCATCCCACAATCTAACACACAGATTATATTCTTTCACGAGGGTTTAAAGAAATATTCAACCAAAGAAAAACAAACATCCATTGATATCAAGTTCAGGGTCCAACCCCTGAACCTGACTAGTAATGCTCTGACATTTCTTCAATGGCATCTTCCAGATATTCCTTACTTTGGGCCACCACGCTCGGTTCTCCAGTGATGAATCTCTGATCTATCCTTGTCCTCCAAGACTTCAACCTGTAATTGAAAATACTAGTACGCTCCGAGCAATTGCTCGTTCGTACACATTTTCCTAGGTAGAAGAATAAAGACAAGAATATAAATAAGAGCCCGGAAAAACCAAGCCGTGGTCAACCTCCACGCGCTTGTCCCATTAGGCCTTACATTCATACATCACAAAAACAATCAAAATACCATACAATTATATTTCGGGATCCGACCCCCGAAAGCAAACAATCACACTATAGCGATGCCCTGCAAAACACACTATGCATAACATGCGACATATATGAATATATGATCTACGCAAAACATTCGTTCATCAAATGCACATACGATTCGTTCCATGAAAAATTTTCTCATGAATCACATACCAAAATAGCTCTGATACCATTTGTTCGAATGAAAACGGATACGCAACGAAAGGTGGAGTCAATCCCGAGGATCGTTTCGGTGTGCGGTGCATTTTAAAATTTTCATTCATATTAATCATATGTGCAAATGGTAAAACGAATACGAATCGAACCCCTATAGTCATTTATCAAAATGATTAACATATCTCAGATGTATGCATTATGATAGATCTAGGGGTTAGTAGGTTATACCTTCGTGCGGGATTTAACACCGCGAAAAATTGCTTCAATGTTGATGAAGACAAATTTGGATCTGCACGAACACACTTCAGTGCAATGGCCGTAACTTTCTATCCCAACATCGGAACGGAGCAAAACTAAATTTGCTGGAAAGAAGACTTCAACGCCAAGAATTTGCAACCAGTTTGAAGTCATTTGGACTTCAATAACTGCTGCAGTGATCAAAACAGTGCAGATCTGCCCGTAAAATCTGAACAGCAATCACGAGCGGGATCCTCGCGCAAGAGAGAAATGAATCTCATCGGATTCACCCGATCTCACATATCATCCCGGATCCTTGCACTCTAATCTCTGAGTACCTCAGAGTGTAAGCGAACTCCATCAATCTCACACACACTTGGAGAAGAAGATGAGGGAGAGAGAAGAGATGAACCCGAGAGAGAGAGATGACAAAAATCCGAACCATAAGAGAAGAGGGTTTGGTTCTTCATCGGAAAACTGAGAAGGATGCACCATTTCAGATTTGAAATTCATGGCCCTCACTCTCCCTTGCCATTTGAAACCGTTCCTCTCTCTCACTCCATCTCATTACTATCAAATTCAATGCCCCTTTTTATTACTAGTTGCCATATTAAAATTGTTGCAATTAAGGAGATGATTCAAAATCTTTTAAATCTGAATTAATCCCTTAATTATAAGTTTGATGGCCATGCAAGCTAGCCCTAGTAAGGATGGCGGCCACTAGGACATGCGGGATATTTTGAAATAACCAAAATGCCCCAATGCATCTAGTGGTCGTTCACCTCATATGAGACTATGTATGGCCCATCTTCGTGCATGATATTGCACCCTAACACTTAGGGCACCTCATCGGCATTGGCAACAAGTCAACACACCATAAGATGATGAATAATATTTTTATTATTTACTGGGGTACCCTTAGTAAAAGGTGGTGTGCCCCATAGTAAAAATTACTAAACTCGCATTCTGTGTTCTAGTCCAATACGCACACACGGAATGGATTCTTCATGGTATAATGGCAACATCGTATGTCTCTACACTACTCTGGGGTTGCCCCCTAGTGAACACACTTAGTCCTATGCAACCACCATGCTCCAGTGCGATGCACTCATGGAACACAGGACGATTATGCATTATTTCTTCAACTCATAATATGCTGTGAGACAAGGAGAAATTAATGATCCGTAACGATCGTGGATAGGGTAGAACCTTCAGGGACTAGGATTCATGGCTTCCAACCGAAACCGATCGACACACTACCCAAGTGTCCCTGTCAATCCTCTGGGTCCCGGTTAACCTGCGTGGCCACCCAAAGTGCGACGCAGGCTGCACTTCAATTCTCCTAGACTTATTAAGCTCCCTCGCATACCCCTGCTCTCCGCTTAGTATTGGTAATATGATGTCCCTCCACTTGGTACCATGAGTCAACTCGAGCGGTGGAGAGCACCGTCAGACTCGAGTGACCATATGACTAGGTTCCTTCTAGGTTGACTATCACATCGCACCTCCGATCACTTTGGCCAAGCAACCGGATTCGGTCAACAACTTAACTACTGACCACCAGGCCTAGGTTTAGTGCGGTGTATGTCATACCAAGGAACGCACCTCCCGATAAGGATGTGGATGGCCTACAAGAGTGGCATGCCGATACAACACCAACCCGGTAACCCAGCGCACCGTGGTATTGGGTCATGGTTAGATCCCTCACATGTTGGTGAACCAAAGTTACACGCAATTGGTTAGTCCATCGGTCACGGTTCCTGAGGGTTTAGGACCAATTACCCTAAACAGAAACACGGCTATACGCACTGGTGTCTGCTCACCGATCTGTGCACCGTGTTTGTTCCGTTCGGCCACTGATACTGTGCCTAGTAATGACCATTATGAAGATTCTCATGCTCTGTCATTCCAACAGCTTATTTTGATAGGGCGACCAACCCAAATAAGAGCTGTGAATGATTTAAGCTCATAGGACCAATCCACTGAGTCTCCTACTCAGATGGACTACTATATAACTATGGCTCTTTAAGTTCTGTAAACAGAACATGTATAATAATACGTACCTTTATACAATCCTAAATAAACTATCAACCATATACAGCCAAACCTAGGATTTTACGAGCTGTAGACCATATCAAAACTAACGCCACTGTCAGTATGTAGTGGCACCAATATGCCACTCATACTGAGAGGATAGCCTTTTGAAAGTCGCTTTGAGGAAGAGGCAATCTCCTACTATGAAAAAGGAGATTAAGGAGATGCAGAAGACACCGTACACTAGTGCGATAGGATGTCTGATATATGTAATGATTTGTACGAGACCGGATCTGGCACAGGCAGTAAGGGTCGTGTCCAGATTCATATCAAATCCAAAAAAGGTTCATTGGCAAGCAGTCAAGTAGATCTTAAGATATTTGAAGGGCAGTGCAGATAAAGGGATCTTGTTTGCCAGACAGAAGGAAAAGATCAGTAGCATGAGATATTCTAATTCAGACTACGCAGCGGATCTTGATAAGAGATCACAGGATATATATGTGTTCATGTGTGGAGGGGGACCGGTCTGCTGGAGGTCTATGCTACAGTCGGTGATGATGCTCTCCATTACCGAGGCATAATATATGGTTATAACAAAGGCCTCGAAGGAGGATATCTGGTTGAAGGTACTACAAAAAAAACATTTTTTACCAACGAAAATTTTTCGTCGGTAATAACACATTTTCGTCGGTATTAATTTATGGTGACGGAACAAATTTCCGTCGCTGGCCGTCAAGAAAAAAAGTGTCGAGAAAAAAAACGGCAACGAAAATAATTTTCCGTCGGTATTAAACATTTATACCGACGGATTATATAATTCCGTCGGTAATATATTAATATTTTTTAAAAAATATAATCAATTATTACCGACAGAATATATTTTATCCGTCGGCATAAATTACTATATTACCGACGGATAATTAGTCACCGTCGGCAATATATTTATATTTTAAAAAAATATAAAACATTTATACCGACGGTTACATGATGTCTATCGGTAAATATAACTATATTATCGACGGATATTTAAATACCATCGGTAATATATGAATATTTAAATATATATATATATATATATTATTACCGACGAAAAATATAATATCCATCGGTAATAAAATATGATTTTTTTTAAAAAAATTTACTAAAATCTGGTTATTTTATTCCTGTGATTTACAACAATACCACAATAAAAAATTATTGCAAATTACCATAATATTACTATAATTGACTAAATCAAATATCACCATAATTTATCACAAATTACCACAATATTACCATAATTGACTAAATAAAATATTACCATAATTTATCATAAATTACAATAATATTACCAAAATTGACTAAATCAAATATTACCCCAATTTATCAAATATTATCATAAATTACCAAATATTACCACAATACCTGAAAATTACCATATATTTATTACAAAATTATTTTTACACAATTCAAAACTGAGAAAAGCTGCGTGCCCTAGCTCAACCACCACACGCCGCCAACCACCAATACTGGTGCTCTCATCCCCTGACACTGCATATCCTGCAATTAACATATATTTATTAGAAAAATGGTTTACATATATATATATATATATATATATATATATATATATATATATATATATATATATATATATATATATATATATATATATATATATATATATATATATATATATATATATATATATATATATATATATATATATAGTATGGTGCAGTTGGGCTTAATGCAATGTACTTTCGTGGTGACTTAATCATGTAGTTATGAATCAGTTGTACTGGTGCTAAATGGTGCTCCACGGTTTGATCGGCCGTGATACTTGCTGAGGTGGCATCACCGTTATACCATAGAAATTCAGACTTGCGAGCAAGTCTTAAGTAGAAATTTTAGGGTCTAGGCGTTGAAAAATCATAAGTTAGCGTGTTTCAGATTTTGAAATTAATTTCGATTTGATCGGATCATCATCGGATCGCATCCAATATTTGGAAATTGGATGTATTTTTGTATTTCAGACTTGTGAGCAAGTCTTACGTAGAAATTTTAAGAATTTACCCTCCGATTGATTAATTTAGGGTCAAAGCGTTAAAAAACCATAAGTTAGCGTGTTTCAGATTTTTGAAATTGGTTTGGATTCGATCGGATCGTTATCGAATCGTATTCGATAACTCAGACTTGGATGTATTTTTGTATTTCGGACTTGTGAGCAAGTCTTAAGTAGAAATTTTAGGAATTTACCCTCTGATTGACTAATTTAGGGTCTAAGCGTCGAAAAATCATAAGTTAGCGTGTTTCGGATTTTGAAATTGGTTTAGATTCGATCAGATCGTTATCGCATCAGTTCAGATAATTCAGACTTTGATATTTTTTTTGTATTTTGGACTTACGAGCAAGTCTTAATTAGATAATTTAAGAATTTACCCTTCGATTGACTAATTTATGGTCTATGCATTGAAAAATCATAAGTTGGCGTTTTGGATTTTGAAATTTGTTTGGATTCGATCGGATCGTCGTTGGATCGCATCCGATATTTCAGACTTGGATGTATTTTTATATTTTGGACTTACGAGCAAGTCTTAAGTAGAAATTTTAAGAATTTACCCTCCGATTGACTAATTTAGGGTCTAAGCGTTGAAAAATCATAAGTTAGCGTGTTTTGGATTTTGAAATTGGTTTTGATTCGATCGGATCGTCATCGGATTGCATCCGATAATTCGGACTTGGATGTATTTTTGTATTTCAGACTTGCGAGCAAGTCTTAAGTAGAAATTTTAAGAATTTACCCTTCGATTGACTAATTTAGGGTCTAAGCATTGAAAAATCATAAGTTAGCGTGTTTCAGATTTTGAAATTGGTTTGGATTTGATCGAATCGTTATCGGATCGCATCCGATATTTCAGACTTGTATGTATTTTCGTATTTTGGGCTTGCGAGCAAATCTTAAGTAGAATTTTTAAGAATTTACCCTCCGATTGACTAATTTAGGGTCTAAGCGTTGAAAAATCATAAGTTAGCGTGTTTCAGATTTTGAAATTGGTTTTGATTCGATCGGATAGTCATCAGATTGCATCCGATAATTCGGACTTGGATGTATTTTCGTATTTCGGACTTGCGAGCAAGTATTAAGTAGAAATTTTAAGAATTTACCCTCCGATTGACTAATTTAGGTTCTAATCGTTGAAAAATCATAAGTTAACGTGTTTTGGATTTTGAAATTGGTTTGGATTCAATTGGATCGTCATCGGATCGCATCCGATATTTTTGGACTTGGATGTATTTTAGTATTTCAGACTTGCGAGCAAGTCTTAAGTAGAAATTTTAAGATTTTACCCTCCAATTAACTAATTTAGGGTCTAAGTGTTGAAAAATCATAAGTTAGCGTGTATCAGATTTTGAAATTGGTTTGGATTCGATCGGATCATCATCGGATCACATCCGATAATTCGGACTTGGATGTTTTTTCATATTTCAGACTTGCGAGCAACTCTTAAGTAGAAATTTTAAGAATTTACCCTCCGATTGACTAATTTAGGGTCTAAGCGTTGAAAAATCATAAGTTAGCATGTTATGGATTATGAAATTAGTTTGGATTCGATCGGATTGTCATCGGATCGTATCTAATAATTTGGACTTTGATGTATTTTTGTATTTCGGACTTGCGAGCAACTGGTTAGTCCATCGGTCACGGTTCCTTAGGGTTTAGGACCGATTACCCTAAGCAGAAACACGACTATGTGCACCGGTGTCTGCTCACCGATCTGTACACCGTGTTGGTTCCGTTTTGCCACCGACACTGTGCCTGGTAATGACCATTATAGAGATTCTCATGCTATGTCATTCCAACAGCTTATCTTGATAGGGCGACCAACCCAAATCAGAGCTGTGAACGATTTAGGCTCATAGAACCAATCCACTGAGTCTCCCACTCAGATGGACTACTATATAGACATGGCTCTTTAAGTTCTGTAAACAAAACACGTATAATAATACATACCTTTGTATAATCCTAAATAAACTATCAACCATATACAACCAAACTTAGGATTTTAGGAGCTGTAGACCATATCAAAACTAACACCTCTGTCAGTATGTAGTGGCACCGATATGCACTCATACTGAGAGGATAGCCTTTTGAAAGTCGCTTTGAGCAAGAGGCAATCTCCTACTATGAAAAAGGAGATTAAGGAGATACAAAAGACACCGTACACTAGTGCGGTAGGATGTCTGATATATGTAATGATTTGTACAAGACCGGATCTGGCATTGGCAGTAAGCATCGTGTCTAGATTCATATCGAATCCGAAAAAGGTTCATTGACAAGCAGTCAAGTAGATCTTAAGATATTTGAAGGGCAGTGCAGATAAAGGGATCTTGTTTGCTAGACAGAAGGAAAAGATCAGTAGCATGAGATATTCTAATTCAGACTACGCAGCGGATCTTGATAGGAGACCACATGATATATATGTGTTCACGTGTGGAGGGGGACTAATCTGCTGGAGATCTATGCTACAGTCGATGACGATGCTCTCCATTACCGAGGCATAGTATATGGTTCCAATAGAGGCCTCGAAGGAGGCTATCTGGTTGAAGGCACTACAAAAAGAATATTTTTTACCAACGAAAATTTTTCGTCGGTAATAACACATTTTCATCGGTATTAATTTATGGTGACGGAACAAATTTCCGTCGCTGGCCGTCGAGAAAAAATGCGTCGAGAAAAAAAACGGCAACGGAAATAATTTTTCGTCGATATTAAACATTTATACCGACGGATTATATAATTTCATCGATAATATATTAATATTTTAAAAAATATATAATCAATTATTACCGACGGAATATATTTTATCCGTCGGCATAAACTACTATATTACCGACGGATAATTAGTCACCGTCGGCAATATATTTATAGTTTAAAAAAATATAAAAGATTTATACCGATGGTTACATGATGTCCATCGGTAAATTTAACTATATTACCGACGGATATTTAAATACCATCGGTAATATATGAATATTTAAAAAAATATATATATATTATTACCGATGGAAAATATAAGATCCATCGGCATTAAAATATGAATTTTAAAATTTTTTTTTATTAAAATCTAGTTATTTAATTCCTGTGATTTACAACAATACCACAATAAAAATTTACCGCAAATTACCACAATATTACCATAATTGACTAAATCAAATATTACCATAATTTATCACAAATTACCACAATATTACCATAATTGACTAAATAAAATATTACCATAATTTATCATAAATTACAACAATATTACCATAATTGACTAAATCAAATATTACCCCAATTTATCAAATATTATCATAAATTACTAAATATTACCACAATACCTGAAAAGTATCACATATTTATTACAAAATTATTTTTACACAATCCAAAACTGAGAAAAGCTGCGTGCCCTAGCTCAACCACCCCACGCCGCCCACCACCAATGCTGGTGCTCTCATCCCCTGATACTGCACATCCTGCAATTAACATATATTTATTAAAAAAATGGTTTACATCTATATATATAGCATGGTGCAGTTGGGCTTAATGCAATGTATTTTCGTGGTGACTTAATCATGTGGTTATGAATCAGTTGTACTGGTGCTAAATGGTGCTCCAGGATTTGATCAGCCATGATATTTAATGAGGTGGCATCACCGTTATACCAAAGAAATTCGGACTTGCGAGCAAGTCTTAAGTAGAAATTTTAGGGTCTAAGCGTTGAAAAATCATAAGTTAGCGTGTTTCAGATTTTGAAATTGATTTCGATTTGATCGGATTGTCATCGGATCGTATCCAATATTTCGAACTTAGATGTATTTTCGTATTTCAGACTTGTGAGGAAGTCTTATGTAGAAATTTTATGAATTTACCCTCCGATTGACTAATTTAGGGTCTAAGCGTTGAAAAATCATAAGTTAGCGTGTTTCGGATTTTAAAATTGGTTTGGATTCGATCGGATCGTCATCGAATCACATTCGATAACTCAGACTTGGATGTATTTTCGTATTTCGGACTTGTGAGCAAGTCTTAAGTAGAAATTTTAGGAATTTACCCTCTGATTAACTAATTTAGGATCAAAGCATCAAAAAATCATAAGTTAGCGTGTTTCAGATTTTGAAATTGGTTTAGATTCGATCAGATCGTTATTGGATCGCATCAGATAATTCAGACTTAGATTTTTTTTTGTATTTTAGACTTATGAGCAAGTCTTAATTAGATATTTTAAGAATTTACCCTTCGATTGACTAATTTATGGTCTAAACATTGAAAAATCATAAGTTGGCGTATTTCGGATTTTGAAATTTGTTTGGATTTGATCGGATCGTCATCGGATTGCATCCGATATTTCAGACTTGGAAGTATTTTTATATTTCGGACTTACGAGCAAGTCTTAAGTAGAAATTTTAAGAATTTACCCTCCGATTGACTAATTTAGGGTCTAAGCGTTGAAAAATCATAAGTTAGCGTGTTTCGGATTTTAAAATTGGTTTTGATTCGATCGGATTATCATCGGATTGCATCCGATAATTCGGACTTGGATGTATTTTTGTATTTCAGACTTGCGAGCAAGTCTTAAGTAGAAATTTTAAGAATTTACCCTCCGATTGACTAATTTAGGGTCTAAGCATTGAAAAGTCATAAGTTAGCGTGTTTCGGATTTTGAAATTAGTTTGGATTTGATCGAATCATCATCAGATCACATTCGATATTTCAGACTTGGATGTATTTTCATATTTTGGGCTTGCGAGCAAATCTTAGGTAGAATTTTTAAGAATTTACCCTCCGATTGACAAATTTAGGGTCTAAGCATTGAAAAATCATAAGTTAGCGTGTTTTGAATTTTAAAATTGGTTTGGATTCGATTGGATAGTCATCGGATTGCATCCGATAATTTGGACCTGGATGTATTTTCGTATTTCGGACTTGCGATCAAGTCTTAAGTAGAAATTTTAAGAATTTACCCTCCGATTGACTAATTTAGGGTCTAAGCGTTGAAATATCATAAGTTAGCGTGTTTTGAATTTTAAAATTGGTTTGGATTCATTTGGATCGTTAGCGGATCGCATCTGATATTTTCGGACTTGGATGTATTTTAGTATTTCAGACTTGCGAGCAAGTCTTAAGTAGAAATTTTAAGAATTTACCCTCTAATTAACTAATTTAGGGTCAAAGCGTTGAAAAATCATAAGTTAGCGTGTATCAGATTTTGAAACTTGTTTGGATTTGATCGGATCATCATCGGATCGCATCTGATAATTCGGACTTGGATGTTTTTTTGTATTTTAGACTTGTGAGCAATTCTTAAGTAGAAATTTTAAGAATTTACCCTCCGATTGACTAATTTAGGGTCTAAGCGTTGAAAAATTATAAGTTAGCATGTTTTGGATTTTGAAATTGGTTTAGATTCGATCGGATTGTTATCGGATCGCATCTAATAATTTAGACTTTGATGTATTTTTGTATTTCGGACTTGCAAGCAAGTCTTAAGTGGAAATTTTAAGAATTTAACCTCCGATTGACTAATTTAGGGTCTAAGTGTCGAAAAACCATAAGTTTGCGTGTTTCAAATTCTGAAATTGGTTTGGATTCGATCGGATCGTCATCGAATCCTATCCGATAATTCGGACTTTGATGTATTTTCGTATTTCGGACTTGTGAGCAAGTCTTAAGTAGAAATTTTAAGAATTTACCCTTCGATTGACCAATTTAGTGCCTAAGCGTCGAAAAATCATAAGTTAGCGTGTTTCGGATTTTGAAATTGGTTTGGATTTGATTGGATCTTCATCGTATCGTATCCGATAATTTGGACTTGGATGTATTTTCGTATTTTGGACTTACGAGCAAGTCTTAATTAGATATTTTAAGAATTTACCCACCGATTAACTAACTTAGCGTCTAAGTGTTGAAAAATCATAAGTTAGCATGTTTCGGATTTTAAAATTGGTTTGAATTTGATCGGATCATCATCAGATCGCATCTGATACTTCAGAATTAGATGTATTTTCATATTTCGGACTTGCGAGCAAGTCTTAAGTCAAAATTTTAAGAATTTACCCTCTGATTGACTAATTTAGGGTCTAAGCGTTGAAAAATCATAAGTTAGCGTGTTTCAGATTTTGAAATTGGTTTGGATTTGATCGGATCGTTATCGGATCGCATCCGATATTTCGGAATTGGATGTATTTTTGTATTTTGGACTTACGAGCAAGTCTTAAGTAGAAATTTTAAGCATTTACCCTCCGGTTGACTAATTTAGGGTCTAAGCGTGGAAAAATCATAAGTTAGCATGTTTCGGATTTTGAAATTGTATTGGATTTGATCTGATCATTATCGGATCACATCCGAAATTTCAAACTTGGATGTTTTTTCGTATTTCGGACTTGCGAGCAAGTCTTAAGTAGAAATTTTAAGAATTTACCCTCCAATTGACTAATTTTGGGTCTAAGAGTCGAAAAATCATAAGTTAGCGTGTTTCGGACTTTGAATTTGGTTTGGATTCAATTGTCTAATTTAGAGTTTAAGCGTTGGAAATTCATAAGTTATCATGTTAGCGTGATAATATGATTTAAACTCAAATTAGTAAGATGCATACTTAGTATTAATATTATAAAGATTAGTATGTACCTGATCATGAGCATGAGCCACCGCTAGACCGACTCATGAACTCATCAAGCTGACACTCCAGTAACCTACGAGCTTTTCTTTCCTCCTCAACTCGTCGCTCTAGGGCCTGCCTCTCCTCGCGCTCCGCCTTAACCCTGTGCTCGAGGGCCTGCCTCTGCTTGCGCTCTACGTCTAGCGTAGATTGCAACTGAGTGATAACCCCGGTCTGGGTGTCTCGTGCCCTCGAGCGCATACCCTCTCGCCTAAAGTAGGAGGAGGGTGTGACTCCAAGGCCCATACAGAGGACGCAACCGTGTGTGGTAGATCTGAGCATAATATCCATCGTCGAGTCAACAAACCTAAGCTGGAGGAGGAGCCGGACTCATCCGACGGGGTCACCATAAGTTTCATTCTCTCCTATATAAAAACAACCAATGATATTCAAAGATATTTGATGACATTCGTATACGAATGTATTAATCGTAATTTAATTACTTACGACTTGCGAGGCAACCCTGTCGTCCAGAAATGCCCCATCAGTACGCCGCCTCTTAGAGGCCTCAAAAAGGTCAATCCGATTAGACTCGTGACCCAAGGACTATCTATTTTTTGATATATAAAATAAATAGATGAGTTAATATAAGATTTATAGAGCTTTAAATAATGAAATATTTGTATCATTTACCAGCTCCTGGGCAAGTTAGGGCATGGAGGTCTTCCCCCTCACTGGAGTAGGTATCGTCGAGGTATTTCTATTCTGCTTGCCTTTAGCAGAACTCGACTGTGTCAATCGATTAAATTTTCAAACATCAATACAAATTTTAGTATAACATTAAAACAAGTATGAATCAACAAAATAATAATTATACCTGAAACTGAGGGGTGGCCCAGTGAGTGACCAAAAACTATAGAACGTTTAGCGATGGCGCGTCTCTCGTCTTGGTCGTAGCCTATAACTCCTCAGCCGGCTCGTCGACCAAGTAACTGTTGAAAATATTTCCATGATAGAGGCCCGCAGTGAAAGCAAAGTAAAGGTCCGAAGACCGTGAGCGGTGTGCATTACATATCAAAATTTTTATCGAAACGATCTATACGTGCGTGTATAAATCTAATATGGCAACTACGCGAACTCTAACGTCGATCTAACGCGAAAGAACAATCTAGCATGCATGCATGTTCTATCTATGCTATATCTACATGTTAGAGATCATATACGCGTGCGGATTCTTTCACCGTGACAAATTTCTTCTTTATCGATGGAGACGGGCTCGGATATACTCGATATACCTTCGGTGCAGCAGCCATAACTTTCTGCTCCGAACTCCGATTGGGCTAAAATTTGGACTGCAGGTAACCAACTTCAAGACGCAACTTTTACAATAGGTTTTACCTCGTTTGAACTTCTGTAACTCCTGGAATCATAAAAAACAATACTAATTTTCTATGCAGATTCTGGACAGCAAAAGCTTACGGGAGATGCCTTCTAGTTCACCAGATTTCGCACGATACACAGTACCTCATCGATGGATCTCTGAGTGCCTCCATCCAATGAGCCTTCTCCTTCTACGAAACCCTACACGAGGAAGACAAGTTGCCATCCAATGGCGCAAACAAGAGAGAGAAACGAGATAGGAGAGGAGAAGAGAGCTAGGGAGAGATCTAGGGAGGGGGGTTTGGTTTTTCCATTTGGCATCATCCTTGGATGACCCCCCCTCTCCTCTTTTATAAGGCCAGCCTACCCCTTGGATAAGGCTCCAAGGGGATAGGTTTAATGCCCAAAAGATCTCCCTAAAAATCTCCCTCTATCTCTCCTTCTCCTTATCCGTTTTCCCCACTTTTAGGGCTTATTTTGACTAATTCAAAACCTCTATCTAATCCCTATGGCCGGCCCTATTACTGGGGATTCTCATCCCCAGAATATAGGGGCCGGCCCTGCATGGGTCTCCTACAGATAGTGTCGGCCACTAATGAGGCTTGGCAGTGCGTGTTTTTACCAAAACACCCTTATTCCTCAAATTGACCATTTCTAGTGTGCGAGATTTAGCGACTCTTCCTTAAGTGATCTTGACAAGTTACTTTACTATTAACTGAGGTCACCGGAGGGTGCCCCTAGTAAAGTCAACCAGTCAACTCGTAATATATCCCGGTGCATCGTACCTATCTAGCAAAGTTCACTTATAGCGAGGGATAACTACATGTGTCTCTGCACTAGGGTTTCCCCTTAGTGCACACACGTAGCTACACATCTACCGTGCACTAGTGCCAAGCACTCATGGAGCGTAGGTTTGAACTACTCGCTTCCTCTTACTATATCCTGTGTTTCGAGGAGATGGTACTAGGACCGTACATAATATGGATAAGGTGGAACCTTTAGGGACCAGGGTTCATGGCTTCCAACTCAGACTTGATCGACACACTACTTGAGTGTACCATCGATCCTCTAAGTTCGAGTTAACCTGCGTGGTCACCCAGAGTGCGACGCATGCTGCACTTTAATTATCTCGGACTTACTATGTTCTCCCTCATACCCCTGCTCTCCGCTTAATATGGTAAACCCGCTGTCCCTCCATCTGGTACTATGATGCAACTCGAGCGGTAGAGAATACCGTCAGACTCGAGTGCTCATATGACTCGGTTCCTTCCAGGTTGACCACATACATCGTACCTCTGATTACTCTGATGAGCAACCAGATCCATCACCAGTCCAACTGATGACCACCTGGCCAGGGTTTAATACGACGTAGGTCAGACCAAGGAATATACCTCCCGTTAGGGGTTTGGATGGCCTGCAGGAGTGACACACTGATGCAACGACAGCCGGGTAACCGAGTACATCGTGGTTTTGGATCACTGCATCCGGATCCTCACACATTGCTGCGCCAAAGCACCACACAACTGGTTAGTCCACCAGACGTGGTTCCTTAGGGTTTAGAACCGTTTTACCCTAAGCAGAAACAAAGCTTAGTGCACCGGTGTCTGCTCACCGATCTGTGCACCATATTGGTTCTGTTCGGCCACAGACACTGTGCCTGGTAATGACCGTTGTGGAGACACCACGCTCTGTCATCCTAATAACTTATCCTGATAGGGCGACCAACCCCTATCAAAGCTGCGAACGTATTTAGGTTACATGGGACCAGTCCCTTAAGTCTTTCACTCAAGTGGATTACCATATAGCCATGTCTCAATGTTCTGTAATCAGAACACGTACTAAGGTATGTACCAAGATGCAATCCTAAGCTATCAACCATATATAGCTAAACTATAGATTTTTACGAGATGTAAACCTCACTAATGCTAACAATCTCCCACTAGATCTAACGAGGAAAAACAGTGTTGAGCTCCATATCTTATACATGCTGCCCAAAAGCCTTTATAGGAATTCCTTAAAGGAATTGGTAATATTATCTGTAGATGCCACCTCAGTACCGCTACTTGCATTTCCTTCTATAACTATCAGATCAAGTGGAATTTGTACTTGATGGGTTTCCCCTAACGGTGGCGCCTTGGCTCTTTGGACCATGCTTACCGCTCTTCTGTTGTCACAACAGATAACTGAGCATCTGATACGCATCCCTAGTTCTCCAAAAACTTCCTGAGCTATACCACTTATTAGACTACCTCGTACGCAACAACCTGCTCAGTATTTGTGGTGGAGTCTGTGATGTACTTGCTTCACACTCTACCAACTATCCCTTCTAATCCCAAGATAAAAATAATTACTCAAATCGATTATCTGAAACACACATATGACACCAAAGTCAGACCCTGTGCATCCAATCAATATCAGGACCTGTGAATTGCAAGCTAACTCACAATCCTTACTTGATGAGGACTTCTGAGTATACCCTTCACTTCGTTCCAGTGACCTGGACCCGGGTTCGACTAAAACTGGCCCAATATTCCTGCTGCATAATAGATATTTAGTCTCGTAAACCGAATCTGGCTAGAATCTTATCTTTATGCGTAGCCTGTGGCAACAAGAAAATCTTACTCTGGTGATCTCGAGTTATCTTGATTCCCAGAACATAACTTGCCTCACTAGGGTCTTTCACATCGAATTATGATGACTACAAATCTTTACACTAAACACTATTCATACATCATTTTCAATCAGTAGAATATCGTTAACGTAAAGTACTAAGTACACCCTTGTAGCCTTTTCATCTTTCTTGTACCTATTTGGTTTATCCTTATTCTAATCAAATCCGTATGAGCGGATTCCCTTGATCAAAATAGATATTCTAACTTGGATGCTTGCATCAGTCCATAAATGAACCTTTGCAACTTGCATTCTAGATCTTCTTAACCTACTGATATAAAGCCTGAGGCTGCATCATCCATATGTCCTTTCCAAATTTCCATTAGGGAATAACTGTCTTGACATCCATCTACCAGATCTCCCAACTATAATGGGTTGCGATGGATTAAGAGAATCTAAAATAGACTTAGGCATGACTACTGATGCGAAGGTTTTGACATAGTCAATCCCTTCTCTCTTGGTAACCAATCTACCCTTTTAAGTCTTAACTAGGTCCTCTTCTTGTACACCCCCTATACCCCAAAAGGGTGACAATATAATAAGAGTCGAGATAGTTCTAAGGGACATTGATGCAAGCTTGCCTCTATGATCTTTTGCCAGTAAGAGCTGTCAGAAGCTCCTACTACTTCTTCTTAGCTCTAGGGATCATCCTTCTGAATTTAACTATCGAAGTTTCTCCATATAATCTTTCAAGAGCTCTGATGGTCCCACAACAAAGAGGTAGTGGTGGTACAAAGTGAATCATTTCTACAGTACCTGCTATACTAGTTTTTTGTATCATCTACTCCCACTATATTTTTCAGATGCGCACTCTCTACCAGTACCCAGTAGTTCACCTAGAACTACCTTACCAGTAAACTTATGGTCTATAATATAATCCTGATCTAGGTAGATGGTGTTCGTAGAAACGATTACCTTCCAAACCTCAAGATCATAGAACAGTCCACCTTATGCCTCCTTAGGGTAATATATAAACAGATATATCTGGAACTATACCTCTATCTTATTCCTCTTGTCCTTTCGCACAAGTACAGGACAACCCTATAGTGTCAGCTTTTTCTTAGACCATAGCTCTCTATAGGTCTGAGGCACTGATCTAGATGAGAGGTAGTTTCGGATATAAGCTACTGTTTTAAGGTATAACCCCACCTGAAGGTGGGTAGTACACTTGGCAATATTCATCATACTTTGGACCATGTCAAACAGGGTCCGATTCCTTCTCTAGGAGACTTCATTTTGACGTGTTATCCTTGCAGCATTTAACTGGGAGACAATCCTATGCTCCCTCAGGATCCTATGGAACATGTCCGATAGGTTCTCGTTTCCTCGATTGAATCGAAGAGACTCCTATCGTCTAGATGCTCTTAGAACCATAGACGTCAAAATTAAATAACACCAATACTGTAGTGGTCCTTTTAGTTATTCTGTCTTCCAGATTATACTCATTGGTTAGAAGGATCTTCGATGAATTGTGAACAAAAACTCGACCTTCTCTTACCTCTGAATTTATCTGAGGAAAAAAATCTAAATCAGAGGGGTCATAAATGGGATAGCTTCTCCGAAGGATTTAGATAAATTTCAATTAGACACTGCAGTTGTCACGAAATCTATTTTCGAATTAGGATTAAATACAAAGAGATTTTTTTGATCTACTCCTCTAACTATGAAGCTATCAATTCAGTTTAAGATACACACCTACGGTGCTGTCTAAAACTAAAAATTTTATTTACCAAAGAGGAAACAGAACTAAATCTCTAAAGATCAAAATCCATATTTTGAAAAATCTAAAACAATCATATCTAACAGCTTCCGCAGCAGCTTATGGTATCAGTACCTATATTAGGATTACTTCATTATAAAGTAGCCTTCTGCTTTCCTTGAATCTCTGTAGACCTGAAGTCTATATTCCAAGAAGCATAAGAACTGCTACTAGATAGTGACTCAACTCCTAACACCCTGAGGCCATAATCAATCTTCAAATACCCCTATACTCGCCAAAGCGAAAACACTTCCGTCCTTAGCGTTACCAGACTTAGGAGTCCACACTAGTTTTTGCATTAGAATAGTTTTTGATCTCTTATAAGTTACTCTCTTACACTACAAGAAATAAGTTATTTACCGATGAAAATTTTTAATTCCGTCGGTAATAATATAAATTTTACTGACATGAGAAATAATTTCCGTCGGTAATATAACTTAGATTTTTTTATTTTTTTTTGCAAAATTTATTACCGACGGTTATATAATATCCGTCGATAATAACTTTTTATCGACGAATAAAATATGTTCCGTCGGTAAAAAGCATAACAAATTTCAGGGTTTTACCGGGTCTCTGGAAGAAATAAAACCCTGAGTTTTGTCGATGCTTTTTACCGACGGAACTTATATTTCCGTCGGTATAATGACTTTTTACTGATGGAAATATAAGTTCCATCGATAAAACACAACGACTAATCACAGGGTTTTTACCGAGTCTCTGGAAAAAATGAAACCCTGTGATTAGTCGTTGGTTTGTACCGATAGAACTTATATTTCCGTCGGTAAAAAGTCATTATACCGACGGAAATATAAGTTCCGTCGGTAAAAAGCAATGACTAATCGCAGGGTTTTTACCGGTCTCTGGAAAAAATAAAACCCTAAATTTAATCGTTGATATTTACCGACGAAACTTATATTTACGTCAGTATAAATTAACTTTTTACCGACGAAAGTAATAAGTTCCGTCGGTAAAAACCCTACAATTTAACACCACCAGCAAGCCCTTTCTCTTTCTGTTTCGACCTAACTCCCTCCCTATCCTCTAGCCCTCTCTTTCTCTCTATTTCATCCCCCCCTCCCCGGCCTCCCTTCCCTCTCTCTCTCGATCTAATCCCCCCCTCCCGGCCACCCATCCCCCTCCCGACCTCCCCCCCACCCTGGCCTCTTGGCCCTCCCTCTCTCTATTTCCTCCCCCCTCCCCGACCTCCCTTCCCTCTCTCTCTCTCTACTTCCTCCCCTCCCCTCTCTCTCTCTCTCTCTAAACCCCCCTCCGGCCGGCCACCCGTCTCCTCCCTTGCACCTCCGGTCACCCCTCCCCTCTCTCGCGCCACCGACTGCGATGCCAGTGCTCCTCCTCCTTCTCGACGCCTACCGACCATCTCCGGTGAGATCCTCCTCCTCTTCCCTTTCCCCCTTAGTTTAATTTGTTCCAAATTGAATCCTAAAGTTTGAAATGTTAGCACAATACCCCTTTTGTCATCTTCTTAATTCCCTCATTTGATAATTTTTATCTTATCAAAACTGAATTGAATGGGGGGAATGGGGGGCAAATTCTAGTTTTTAGACTAGTGTTAAGTCATTATAAAGTTTGAAATGTTTGCACAATACCCCTTTTGTCATCTACTTAATTCCCTCATTTGGTAATTTTTATCCTATCAAAACTGAATTGAATGGGGGAATGGGGGGCAAAATGTAGTTTTTAGACTAGGGTGAGCGTCGGTTTTGTCGGTCGGTTTCGGTGTCGGTTTTGTCGGTTTTATTTTTTTCGATTTATGGAAAATCAAAACCGAAACCAAAACCAAAACCGAAATGGTCGGTTTTTGTCGGTTCGGTGTGATATGAGGTATGCTAAAGCCATAAATCGACTCGAGCGACAGAGAGAACCGTCCGACCCCAAGTGTTTACTTGACAAGGCTCCCTGACTTGTTGACTTACTGTCGCATAACTTCGGTGCTATGCCTAGCATTCGGACTATCAGCAGTTCAAATGCTGGCCACCAACCCTAGGTTTACTATGTGACTAGTCTACTCATCATAATACACCCATCCATTAGAGATGTAGATGGCCTATAGAAGTTTCGATTCGGTGTTCCATACCCGGGAACCAAAATCTAAATTGTGCGGAGTCTTATAGCATTGTTTGAAATTACTTCAGGTGTTGTATAGCCAGATAGACGAAGATGTCTTCGATCGATAAGAGTTGGATGCGTAATTCGAATCACATGAGCCAAGAGTACAGAGAAGAAGTCAGGAAATTTCTGGATTTTGCATTCGAGCGTCTTGCACTGCTTGATGGAAAAATTATGTGTCCCTGTATAGACTGCGGAAGGGTGACTAGGAAGGTTCGAGAGGAATGTGAGGTTGATCTGGTAATGCGTGGCATTGACATTAGCTATACCCGTTGGTTCTCGCACGGTAAGGAGCTAGATGCAGTCCCCATGGTAGCTCACGGTGAAACTGCAAACACAGTGATCGATGATGATAATGTTAATACAGACGATGATGATGACATGCAGGGTATGATACATGATTTGCAAGGTGGAATAGGCACGGAAACACCGTCAGGTGATCAGCCCAATATTGAAGCGGACAAGTTCTACAGATTGCTTAAAGATGTCGAACAACCTCTATACGAATTATCGGATGCCGATACGATGACTATCCGATCGAATCCAAACCTATTTCAAATCCGAATCACGCTAACTTAAGATTTTCCAACGCTTAGACTCTAAATCGGTCAATCGGATCGTAAATTGTTAAAATTTCTAATTAGAACATGCTCGCAAGTCCGAAATACGGAATAATTCTAAGTATGAATTATCGAATGACGATCCGATGATGATCCGATCGAATCCAAACATATTTCAAATCCGAAACACGCTAACTTATGATTTTCCAACACTTAGACTCTAAATCGGTCAATCGGATCGTAAATTGTTAAAATTTCTAATTAGAACATGTTCGCAAGTCCGAAATGCAGAATAATTCTAAGTACGAATTATCGGATGCTGATCCGATGACGATCCGATCGAATCCAAACCTATTTCAAATCCAAAACACGCTAACTTATGATTTTCCAACACTTAGACTCTAAATCGATCAATCGGATCGTAAATTATTAAAATTTCCAATTAGAACACGCTCGCAAGTCTGAATTATAGAATAATTCCAAGTACGAATTATCGGATGCCGATCCGATGATGATCCGATCGAATCTAAACCTATTTCAAATCCGAAACATGATAACTTATGATTTTCCAATACTTAGACTTTAAATCGGTTAATCGGAGCGTAAATTGTTCAAATATCCAATTATAACTCGCTCGCAAGTTCGAAATACGAAATAATTCTAAGTACGAATTATCAGATGCCGATACGATGACGATCCGATCGAATCCAAACCTATTTCAAATTTGAAACACGCTAACTTATGATTTTTCATCACTTAGACTCTAAATCGGTCAATCGGATCGTAAATTGTTCAAATATCCATTTAGAACACGGTCGCAAGTCTGAAATATGGAATAATTCCAAGTATAAATTATCGGATGCTGATCCGATGACGATTCGATCGAATCCAAACCTATTTCAAATTCGATACACACTAACTTATGATTTTCTAACACTTAGACTCTAAATCGGTCAATCGGATCGTAAATTATTAAAATATCCAATTAGAACTCGCTCGCAAGTACGAAATACAGAATAATTCCAATTATGAATTATCGGATGCCGATCCGATGATGATCCGATCAAATCCAAACCTATTTCAAATCCGAAACACGCTAACTTATGATTTTCCAACACTTAGACTCTAAATCGGTCAATCGGAGCGTAAATTGTTCAAATATCCAATTATAACTCACTCTCAAGTACGAAATACGGATTAATTCCAAGTACGAATTATCGGATGCTGATCCGATGACGATCCGATCGAATCCAAATCTATTTCAAATCCGAAACACGCTAACTTATGATTTTCCAACACTTAGACTCTAAATCGATCAATCGGATCGTAACTTGTTAAAATTTCTAATTAGAACACGCTCGCTAGTCCGAAATACAGAATAATTCTAAGTACGAATTATCGGATGCCGATCCGATGATGATCCGATCGAATCCAAATCTATTTCAAATCCTAAACACGCTAACTTATGATTTTTCAATGCTTAGACTCTAAATTGGTCTATCGGAGCATAAATTGATCAATCGGAGCGTAAATTGATAAAATATTCATTTAGAACTAGTTCGTAAGTCCGAAATACGAAATAATTCCAAGTATGAATTATCGGATGTCGATCCGATGACTATCCGATCGAATCCAAACCTATTTCAAATCCGAAACACACTAACTTATGATTTTCCAACACTTAGACTCTAAATCGGTCAATCGGATCGTAAATTGTTAAAATATCTAATTAGAACTCGCTCGCAAGTCCGAAATACGGAATAATTCCAAGTATGAATTATCGGATGCCAATCCAATAACAATCCGATCGAATCCAAACCTATTTCAAATCCGAAACACGCTAACGTATGATTTTTCAACGCTTAGACACTAAATTGGTTAATCGGAGGGTAAATTGTTAAAATATCCAATTAGAACTCGCTCGCAAGTCCGAAATACGAAATAATTCCAAGTACGAATTAGCGGATGCCGATCCGATGATGTTTCGATCGAATCCAACCTATTTCAAATCTGAAACACGTTAACTTATGATTTTTCAATGCTTAGACTCTAAATTGGTCAATCAGAGGGTAAATTATTAAAATATTCAATTAGAACTCACTTGCAACTCCGAAATACGAAATAATTCCAAGTACAAATTATCGGATGCCGATCCGATGATGATTTGATCGAATCCAAACCTATTTCAAATCCAAAACACGCTAATTTATGATTTTTCAACGCTTAGACTCTAAATTGATCAATCGGAGAGTAAATTATTAAAATATCCAATTATAACTCGTTCGCAAGTCCGAAATACGAAATAATTCCAAGTACGAATTATCGGATGTCGATCCGATGACGATCCGATCGAATCCAAACCTATTTCAAATCTGAAACACGCTAACTTATGATTTTTCAACGCTTAGACTCTAAATTGGTCAATCGGAGCGCAAGTTGGTCAATTGGAGCGTAAATTGGTAAAATATCCAATTAGAACTCGTTCAAATGTTCGAAATACGAAATAATTCCAAGTACGAATTATCGGATGCCGATCCGATCAAATCCAAACCTATTTCAAATTCGAAACACGCTAACTTATGATTTTTCAACGCTTTGATTCTAAATTGGTCAATCGTAGCGTAAATTGTAAAGTAACCAATTACAACTCGCTTGCAACTCCGAAATACGAAATAATTCAAAGTATGAATTATCGGATGACGATCCGATGATGATTCGATCGAATCCAAACCTATTTCAAATCCAAAACATGCTAACTTATGATTTTTCAACGGTTAAACTCTAAATTGGTTAATCGGAGGGTAAATTATTAAAATACCCAATTAGAACTCGCTCGCAACTCCGAAATATGAAATAATTCCAAGTACGAATTATCGGATGCCGATCCGATGATGATTCGATCGAATCCAAACCTATTTCAAATCCGAAACACGCTAACTTATGATTTTTTAATGCTTAGACTCTAAATTGGTCAATCGGAGCGTAAATTGTTAAAATATCCAATTAGAACTTGCTCGTAACTTCGAAATACAAAATAATTCTAAGTATGAATTATCGGATGCTGATCCGATCGAATCCAAACCTATTTCAAATTCGAAACACGCTAACTTATGATTTTTCAACACTTAAACTCTAAATTGGTCAATTAGAGGGTAAATTATTAAAATATCCAATTAGAACTCGCTCGCAACTCTGAAATATGAAATAATTCCAAGAACGAATTATCGGATGCCGATCCGATGCCGATTCGATTGAATCCAAACCTATTTCAAATCCAAAACATGCTAACTTATGATTTTTCAAATCCGAAACATGCTAACTTAATTGGATATTTTAACAATTTACGCTCCGATTGACCAATTTAGAGTCTAAGCGTTAAAAAATCATAAGCTAAAGATAGCACTTCCGTTCTACGTAGTTAGAGACTCGATAAATGGTTCTTTTATAGGATAGCGGATAGGGGAACTATATTATTGAATAAAAAAATGCAAAATAACTTATTTTATGAATTTTGAAAATAAACTAATTATATCCAAATGCCAACGCTACCCTCACAGCGAAGACACATCTATGAATTAATTAACCATGTATGTAAGATCTTGGAATCAACTGCACCTGGCCTAGGGGCATTATGCAGCGTCAACCGCTTACATGGGCCTTTTTTTGACCCAGTCCAAATCTGTCAACTAAGGGTTTTGATGGACCATGGTTATCTTTTGGCTAGTGCCATGTGATCCCCATTGTGTAAACAACGGATGCCTCACGTCCACTTCGGATGCTTACCCACAAGCCTAGGTAGTTACGACACGGGAGTTCATGCGGCCCCCACTAGGGTGTGATAAAAAGCCCTTCTCTCCTCACCCCGTAACCGCCATATTCCAAAGGAGACTGCTAAGTCATCTGGCATAGAAAAACATAACCCTCACCCTAGGGGATGTCGAGCTACGCCCTTCCACCCAGATGCAAAGCAGTTGGTTGTGGAGGCCAAATGATCTCTAAAAGTCCTCTTTTACATCCCTTATTAAATTTAAGGGTTATTTTATGCAAGTACGAGTGTACACTACGGTCATGACAACCTATACACTAGACCCTGATCAAATCGTGGTCCCACTAGCGTTTCAAGTCTTTCACAAAGAATTAATCGAACTTGGAATATCGTAGTCCCTGCCTCAAGTGGATTTCTCCATTCAAGGATCACATTACATATCCTAAGAACATCAATGCTCTGTAAACCTAGCTATCATGCTAATGCCCTAGAGCCTAGCTTAAGGTCAGACTTACAGGAAAGGTCTCCCACTACCATGGCGCCTCGTTTATAAATTTGATGAATGATGTCATAGTAGAATTATAACTCATTATAGGTTTCGATGCTAGTCAAATAGGCACACCCGACTAATCAGGTGTTGACCTAATGGTGGCATAACCAAATATGAGGAATTCACACTATCATCAATGGTTAATTAGATAATAGGTGTTATTAGTGGGATCCTATCCTAATAAGGTCGCTAGGACCCGAGGGGAAAGGGCATCCCTCTAATACAGATAATTAGATTATCGCATCGGAGTTCTCTATAGAAATATAAAGAACAGTAGAAAAAAACAACCACACAACTGAATCAAGTTCAGGGTCCGACCCCTGAACCTGACTGGCACAACGCAGGTTCTCTGTCTCTTTCGCAAGGTTTTTTGATCCGGTGCAAGCCTCTGTATACAATCTCGAACGTTTTCTGCCCTTTGCTGTTATCGTGTATGCTTCGCCGGATCGTCATTGTCTTCCAAGGTTCCGCTCGTCCTTCCGGTGGTGGATCTCCACGGCAAGTCCTTCTCTTCAATCTGTAACCGAAAAAGCTCTAGTACGCTTTGAGCAAGTGCTCGCTCGTATATAATTTTCTAGAAAGAAAAGAAAAACAAGCCTAGCAAAAAACCTGAAAATCAAGGGTGGTCGACCTCCACCATTTGTTCGACTACGGCTCTAAAACCTATCCACACACAGAAGAAAACACATCTAGACAATATTCGCTAACACGGGGTCCGACCCCTGGTAGCAAGCAATCACGTATCCAAATTAATTTAGAAGTGGCGTCCTGTAAGAACGATTCATAGAATACACCATATACACTATATACATGATCTACTCATAGAACCTCGATAGCGGCACATAATATTCATAAGCGCAGATGACGGTTTCATGAAAAAACTATGAAATACACACCACTAGCGTGCTATGATACCAATTGTTGGAAATATTTTCATGGTAGAGGCCCGCAATGAAAGCGAAGTGAAGGTCCGAAGACCGTGAGCGGTGTACGTTACATATCAAAATTTTCATCGAAACGATCTACGTGTGCATGTATGAATCTAACATGACAACTACGTGAACCCCTAACATCGATCTAACACGAAAGAACATTCTAGCATGCATGCATGTTCTATCTATGCTAGATCTATATGTTAGAGATCATACATGCGTGCGGATTCTTTCACTGCGATAAATTTTTTCTTTATCGATGGAGACGAGCTCGGATCTGCTCGACATACCTTCGGTGCAATAGCCATAACTTTCTACTCTGAACTCCAATTGAGATAAAATTTGGATCGTAGGTAACCAACTTCAAGACGCAACTTTTGCAATAAGTTTCACCTCATTTAAAGTTCTATAACTCCCAGAATCATAAAAACAATACTAGTTTTCTGTACAGATTCTGGACAACAAAAGCTTGTAGGAGATGGCTTCTAGTTCACCCGGTCTTGCACGATGCACAGCACCTCGTCGATGGATCTTTGAGTGCCTCCATTCAGTGAGCCTTTTCCTTCTATGCAACCCTATGCGAGGAAGATGAGTCGCCATCCAATGGCGCAAGCAAGGGAGAGAAACGAGAGAGGAGAGGAGAAGAGAGCTAGGGTGAGATCTAGGGAGGGGGGTTCGGTTTTTCCATCTGGCATCATCCTTGGATGACCCCCCCTCTCCCCTTTTATAAGTCCGGCCTATCTCCTTGGATAAGTCTCCAAGGGGATAGGTTTGATCCCCAAATGATCTCCCGAAAAATCTCCCTTTATCTCTCTTTCTCCTTATCCGTTTTTCCCACTTTTAGGGCTTGTTTTGACCAATTCAAAACCCCTATCTTATCTCTATGGCCGGCCCTATTACTGGGTAATCTCATCCCCAGAATATAGAATTCGGCCCTATATAAGTCTCCCATAGCTAGGGTCGGCCACTAGTGAGGCTTGGCAGTGCATGTTTTTACCAAAACGCCCTTATACCTCAAATTGACCATTTCTAGTGTGCGAGACTTAGCGACTCTTCCTTAAGTGATCTTGACAAGTTACTTTACTATTAACTGAGGTCACCAGAGGGTGCCCCTAGTAAAGTCAACCAGTCAACTCGTAATATGGCACGGTGCATCGCACCCATCTAGCAAAGTTCACTTATGGCAAGGTATAACTACATGTGTCTCTGGACTAACCTAGGGTTTTCCTTTAGTACACACACATAGCTACGCATCTATTGTGCACTAGTGCGAAGCACTCACGGAGCGTAGGTTTGAACTACTCACTTTCTCTTACTGCGTCCTGTGTTTCGAGGAGATGGTACTAAAACCGTACATAATGTGGATAAGGTGGAACCTTTAGGGACCAGGGTTTATGGCTTCCAACTCAGACTCGATTGACACACTATCCGAGTGTACCATCGATCCTCTGAGGTGTAGTTAACCTGCATGGCCACCCAGAGTGCGACGCAGGCTGCACTCCAATTCCCCCGGACTTACTATGTTCTTCCTTATACCCCTGCTTTCCGCTTAGTATGGTAAACCCGTTGTCCCTCCATCTGGTGCCATGATGCAACTCGATCGGTGGAGAATACCGTCATACTCGAGTGCTCATATGACTCGGTTCCATCAAGGTTGACCATATATATCCTACTTCTGATTACTTTAACGAGCAACCAGATCCGTCACCAGTCCAACTGATGACTACTTGGTTAAGGTTTAATACGACGTAGGTCAGACCAAGGAACGTACCTCCCATTAGGGGTGTGGATGGCCTGCAGGCGTGACACGTTGATCCAACGCCAGCTGGGTAACCCAATACACCGTGGTTTTGGATCACTACATCCGGATCCTCATATATTAGTACGCCAAAGCACCACACAACTGATTAGTCCACCAGACATGGTTCCTCAGGGTTTAGGACCGTTTTACCCTAAGCAGAAACACGGCTTAGTGCACCGGTGTCTGCTTTCCGATCTGTGCACCGTATTGGTTCCATTCGGCCACAGACACTGTGTCTAGTAATGACCGTGGTGGAGACACCCACGCTCTGTTATCCTAATAGCTTATCCTGATAGGGCGACCAACCCTTATCAGAGTTGCGAACGTATTTAGGTTACATAGGACTAGTCCCTTGAGTTTCCCACTCAAGTGGATTACTATGTAGCCATGGGTCTCTGTTTTGTAATCAGAACACGTACTAATATATGTTCCAAGATACAATCCTAAACTATCAACCATATATAGCTAAACTATAGGTTTTTATGAGCTGTAGACCTTACTATTTCTAATAATCTCCCACTAGGTCTAACGAGGAAAAACAGTGTTGAGCTTCATAGCGTCTACATGCTGCCCAAAAGCCTTTGTAGGAATTCCTTAAAGGAATTGACAACATTATCTGTAGATGCCACTTCAGTACTGCTACTTGCATTTCCTCCTATAACGGTCAGATCAAGTGGAGTTTGTACTTGATTGGTTTCCTCTAACGGTGGCACCTTGGCTCTTTGGACCATGTTTACCGCTCTTATGTTGTCACAACAGATAACTGAGCATCTGGTACGTATCCCTGGTTCTCCAAAAACTTCCTGAGCCATACCACTTATTAGACTACCTCGCACGCAACAACGTGCTAAGTCTTTATGGTGGAGTCTGTGATGCACTTGCTTCACACTCTACCAACTACCGCTTCTAATCCCAAGATAAAAATAATTCCTGAAATCGATTCTTTAGAACACACATATGACACCAAAGTCAGACATCCAATCGATATCAGGACCTGTGAAGTGCAAGCTAACTCACAATCGTCACTTGATGAGGACTTCTGAGTATACCCTTTACTTCGGTCTAGTGACTTGGACCCGGGTTCGACTGAAACCGACCAAGTATTCCTACTGCGTAATAGATATCTAGCCTCGTAAACCGAATCTGGCTAGAATCTTAGCTTTATGCGTAGCCTGTGACAATAAGAAAATTTTGCTCTGGTGATCTCGAGTTACCTTCATTCCCTGAACATAACTCACCTCACTAGGGTCTTTCACACTGAATTATGATGGCTACAAATCTTTACCGTAAACAATATTCTTACATTAATTTCAATCAGTAGAATATTGTTAACGTAAAGTACTAAGTACACCCTTGTAGCCTTTTCATCTTTCTTATACCTATTTGGTTTATCCTCATTCTAATCAAAGTCGTGTGAGTGGATTCCCTTGATCAAAATAGATATTCCAACTTGGATGCTTGCATCAGTCAATAAATGAATATTTGCAACTTGCATTCCAGATCTTCTTGACCTATTGACATAAAGCCTGAGGCTGCATCATCCATATGTCATTTTCAAATTTTTATTAGGGAATAACTGTCTTGACATCCATGTACCAGATCTCCCAACTATAATGGGTTGCGATGGATTAAGAGGATCTAAAATAGACTTAGGCATAGCTATCGATGAGAAGGTTTTGACATAGTCAATCCTTTTTCTCTTGGTAACCAATCTAGCCTTTTAAGTCTTAACTAGGTCCTCTTCTTATACACCCCCTACACCCCAAAAGGTTGACAGTATAATAAGAGTCAAGACAGTTCTAAGGGACATTGATGCAAGCTTACCTCCATGGTCTTTTGTCAGTAAGAGCTGTCAGAAGCTCTCACTACTTCTTCGTAACTCTAGGGATCATCCTTCTGAAACTCTGGATTAACTATCAAAGTTTTTCCATAGTATCTTTCAGGAGCTCTGATGGTCCCACAACGATGAGGTAGTGGTGGTACAAAGTGAATCGTTTCTACAGTACCTGGTATACTAGTTTTTTGTATCATCTACTCCCACTACGTTTTTCAGATGTGCACTCTCTACCAGTACCCAGTAGTTCACCTAGAACTACCTTACCGGTAAACTTATGGTCTATGATATAATCCTGATTTAGGTAGATGGTGTTCGTAGAAACGATTATCTTCTAAACCTCAAGATCATAGAATAGTCTACCTTATTCCTCCTTAGGGTAACCTATAAACAGATACATCAGGAACTATATCTCCATCTTATTCCTCTTGTCCTTTTGCACAAGTGCAGGACAACCCTATATCTTGAGACCCTATAGTGTCAGCTTTTGCTTAGACCATAGCTCTTTATAGGTCTGAGGCACTGATCTTGATGAGAGATAGTTTCAGATATAAGCTACTGTTTTAAGGTATAACCCCACCTGAAGGTGGGTAGTACACTTGGCAATATTCATCATACTACGGACCATGTCAAACAGGGTCCGATTCCTTCTCTAGGAGACTTTATTTTGACGTGTTATCCTTGGAGCATTTAACTGGGAGACAATCCTATGCTCCCTTAGGATCCTATGGAACCTGTCCGATAGGTTCTCATTTTCTCGATTGAATCGAAGAGACTTCTATTGTCTGGACGCTTTTAGAGCCATAGACATCAAAATTAACTAACACCAATACCGTAGTGGCCCTTTTAGTTATTCTGTCTTTCAAATTATACTCATAGGTTAGAAGGATCTCCGATGAATTGTAAACAAAAACTCGGCCTTCTCTTACCTCTGAATTTATCTGAGGGAAAATATCTATATCAGAGGGGTCATAAATGGGATAGCTTCTTCGAAGGATTTAGATAAATTTCAATTAGACGCTGCAGCTGTCATGAAATCTATTTTTGAATTAGGATTAAATATAAAGAGATTTTTTTGATCTATTCCTCTAACTATGAAACTATCAATTCAGTTTAAGATACACACCTTCGGTGCTGTCTAAAACTAAAAATTTCATTTACCAAGAAGGAAACAGAACTAAATCTCTAAAGATCAAAATCCGTGTTTCGGAAACACTAAGACAATCATATCTAACAGCTTCCGCAGCGGCTTATGGTATTAGTACCTATGTTAGGATTACTTCACTATAAAGTAGCCTTCTGCTTTCCTTCAATCTCTGTAGACCTGAAGTCTACATTCCAAGAAGCATAAGAACTGCTACTAGATAGTGACTCAACTCCTAACACCCTGAGGCTATAATCAATATTCAAATACCCCCTATACTCGCCAAAGCGGAAACACTTCCGTCCTTAGCATTATCAGACTTAGGAGTCCACACCAGTTTCTGCACTAGAATAGTTTTTGATCTCTTATAAGTTACTCCCTTAGGTTCTTCTATAGAATACCTAGGTTAAGCACTAAAGACATTGCTTTTAATTTTGATCCCATCCTTTGTATCTTGGAAATCTCCTTAGAAGTTTTGCGTTTATCATCTCTAACTTGTTAAAACTAAAGTCTCTGATAATACCTTCGAAGGTTCCAAACAAGGATGCAAGACAGACATCTTCTACCACCTCGTCATCTGGCACCATGTTTTTGGAATCTAGTTCAATCTGGAACTCAAGTATGTATTCCTGAACAAGCATACCCTCGGACATCTTGGTACCGACAAGTATCTTAGTGGAAAAGCAATAAGTCTACTGACTTTGCTTTCCAGACATCTAATGCAAGTAAAAGTTTATTTGAGAAGACCCGATATATCTCTGACTTACTTCTAAAGAGTTGTCCAAAAGTCTGCTATGACACAGAACTTGCACATCTCCTCATATTCTCGCTAGTCGTCATATGCCCTAGTTAGTGCCCTAGTGACATCTAGACCCGTTAGGTCTAGTACAGGGATATTTAGATTGCAAGCCAATGCATGTTTACTACCCTAAGCATAAGCTAAAAATAGCGCTTCCGCTCTACATAGTTAGAGACCCGATAACTGGTTCTTTTATGGGATAGCGGATAGAGGAACTATATTATTGAATAAAAGAATGCAAAATAACTTATTTTATGGATTTTGAAAACAAGCTAATTACATCCAAATACCAACGCTACCCTTACAGCGAAGACACATCTATGGATTAATTAACCATGTATATAAGATATTAGAATCGACTACACTTGGCTTAGGGGGCATCATGCAGCGTCAATCCGCTTACACGAGCCTTTCCTTGACCCAGTCCAAATCTGCCAACTAAGGGCTTTGATGGACCATGGTTATCTTTTGCCCAATGCCATGTGATCCCCATTATGCAAGCAACATATGCCTCACGTCCACTTCGGATGCTTACCCACAAGCCTAGGTAGTTAAGACACGGGAGTTCATGCGGCCCCCACTAGTGTGGGATAAAAAGCCCTTCTCTCCTCACCCCGTAACCACCATATCCCAAAGGAGACTGCTAAGTCATCTGGTATAGAAAAATGTAACCCTCACCCTAGGGGGTGTCGAGCTATGCCCTTCCACCCAGACACAAAACAGTAGGTTGTGGAGGTCAGAGGATCTCTAAAAGTCCTCTCTTATATCTCTTATTAAAATTAAGGGTTATTTTATGCAAGTATGAGTGTATACTACGGTCACGACAACCTATACACTAGACCCTAGTCAAACCGTGCTCCTACTAGCGTTTCAAAACTTTCACGAAGCATTAATCGAACTTGGAATATCATAGTCCTTGCCTCAAGTAGATTTCTCCATTCAAGGGTCACATTACATATCCTAAGAACATTAATGCTCCACAAGCCTAGCTATCACGCCAATGCCCTAGAGCCTAGCTTAAGGTCAGACATACAGGAAAGGTCTCCCACTACCATGGCACATCGCTTATAAATTTGACGAATAATGTCATAGTAGAATTCCAACTCATTATAGGTTTTGATGCTAGCCAAATAGGAACACCCGACTAATCGGGTGTTAATGGTGGCATAAATAAATATGAGGAATTCACTCTATCATCAATGGTCAATTAAATAATAGGTGTCATTAGTGGGATCCTATCCTAATAAGATTGCTAGGACCCGAGGGGAAAGGGCATCCCTCTAATACAGATAATTAAATTATCGCATCGGGGTTCTCTACATAAATATAAAGAACAGTAGAAAGAATCAACCACACAACTGAATCAAGTTCAGGGTCCGACCCCTGAACCTGACTGGCACAGTGTAGGCTCTCTGTCTCCTTCGCAAGGTTCCTCGATCCGGGGTATGTCTCTGTATACGATCTCGAACGCTTTCTGCTCTTTGCCGTTATCATGTACGCTTCGCCGGATCGCCATCGTCCTCCAAGGTTCCGTTCGTCCTCCCGGTGGTGGATCTCCACGACAAGTCCTCCTCTTTAATCTGTAACTGAAAAAGCTCTAGTACGCTTCGAGCAAGTGCTCGCTCGTACATAATTTCCTAGAAAGAAAAGAAAAACAAGCCTAACAAAAAACCTAGAAATCAAGGGTGGTCAACCTCCACCACTTGCCCGACTACGGGTCTAAAACCTATCCACACACAAAAGAAAACACATCCAGACAAATATTCGCTAATACGGGGTCTGACCTCCGGTAGCAAGCAATCACATATCCAGATTAATTTTAGAAGTGGCGCCCTATAAGAACGATTCATAGAACACACCATATACACTATATGCATGATCTACTCGTAGAATCGCGATAGCGGCACATACTATTCATGCGCGCATATGACGGTTTCATGAAAAAATTATAAAACACACACCACTAGCGTGCTCTGATACCAATTATTAGAAATATTTCCATGGTAGAGGCCTACAGCGGAAGTGAATTGAAGGTCCGAAGATCGTGAGCGGTGTACGTTACATATCAAATTTTTCATCGAAACGATCTACATGTGACTGTATGAATCTAACATGGCAACTACGTGAATCCCTAACATCGATCTAATGCGAAAGAACAATCTAGCATGCATGCATGTTCTATCTATGCTAGATCTACATGTTAAACATCATACCTGCGTGCAGATTCTTTCACCGCGATAAATTTCTTCTTTGTCGATGGAGACGGGCTCGGATCTGCTCGATATACCTTCGGTGTAATAGACATAACTTTATGCTTCGAACTCTGATTGGACTGAAATTTAGACTGTAGGTAATCAACTTCAAGATGCAACTTTGGAAACACGTTTCACCTTGTTTGAACTTTTGTATCTCCCAGAATCATAAAAACAATATTGATTTTCTGTACAGATTCTGGACAGCAAAAGCTTGCACGAGATGCTTTCTAGTTCACCCGATCTCGCACGATGCACAGCATCTTGTCGATGAATCTCTGAGTGCCTCCATCCAATGAGCCTTTTCTTTTTACGAAACCCTATGTGAGGAAGACGAGTGGTCATCCAAAAGCACAAGCGAGGAAAAGAAATGAGAGAGGAGAGGAGAAGAGAGCTAGGGAGAGATCTAGGGAGGGGGTTCAGTTTTTCCATCTGGCATCATCCTTGGGCAACCCCCCCTCTCTCCTTTTATAAGTCTGACCTCTAAAAATCTCCCTCTATCTCTCTTTCTCCTTATCCGTTTTCCCCACTTTTAGGGCTTGTTTTGACCAATTCAAAACCCCTATCTTATCCCTATGACCGGCCCTATTACTAGGGATTCTCATCCCTAGAATATAGGGGTCGGCCTTGCATGGGTCTCCTACAGCTAGGGTCGGCCACTAGTGAGGCTTGACAGTGCGCATTTTTACCAAAATGCCCTTATGCCTCAAATTGACAATTTCTAGTGTGCGAGACTCAGTGACTCTTCCTTAAGTGATATTGACAAGTTACTTTACTATTAACTGAGGTCACTGGAGGATGCCCCTAGTAAAGTCAACCAGTCAACTCGCAATATCTCCCGGTGCATCGCACCCATTTAGCAAAGTTCACTTATGGTAAGGGATAACTACATGTGTCTCTGCACTAACCTAGGGTTTCCCCTTAGTGCACACACGTAGCTACGCATCTACCGTGCACTAGTGCGAAGCACTCACGGAGCATAGGTTTGAACTACTCACTTTCTCTTACTGCATCCTGTGTTTCAAGGAGATGGTACTAGGACCTTACATAATGTGGATAAGGTGGAACCTTCAGGGACCATGGTTCATGGCTTCCAACTCAAACTCGATCGACATACTACCCGAGTGTACCATCGATCCTCTGAGTCTGAGTTAACCTACGTGGCCACCCAGAGTGCGACGTAGTCTGTACTCTAATTTCCCTAGACTTACTATGTTCTCCCTCTTCCCCCTGCTCTTCGCTTAGTATGGTAAACCCGTTGTCCCTCCATCTGATACCATGATACAACTCAAGCGGTAGAGAATATCATCAGACTCGAGTGCTCATATGACTCAGTTCCTTCCAGGTTGACCATATATATCGTACCTTCGATTACTCTGACGAGCAACCAGATCCGTCATCAATCTAACTGATAACCACTTGGCCAGGGTTTAATACGACGTAGGTCAGACCAAGGAACACACCTCCCGTTAGGGGTGTGGATGGCCTGTAGGAGTGACACGCTGATACAACGCCAGCCAGGTAACCCAGTACATCGTGGTTTTGGATTACTACATCCGGATCCTCACACATTGGTGTACCAAAGCACCACACAACTGGTTAGTCCACCAGACATGGTTCCTCAGGGTTTAGGACCGTTTTATCCTAAGCAGAAACACGGCTTAGTGCACCAGTGTCTGCTCACCGATCTGTGCATCGTGTTGATTCTGTTCGGCCATAGACACTGTGCCTGATAATGACCGTGGTGGAGACACCCATGCTCTGTCATCCCAATAGTTTATCCTGATAGGGCGACCAACCCTTATCAGAGCTGCGAACGTATTTAGGTTACATGGGACCAGTCACTTGAGTCTCCCACTCAAGTGGATTACCATGTAGCCATGGCTTTTTGTTCTGTAATCAGAACACGTACTAAGGTACGTATCAAGATGAAATCCTAAGCTATCAACGATATATAGCTAAACTATAGGTTTTTATGAGCTGTAGACCTTACCAATTCTAACAGTAACCGTAGAGCTGGTAGAGCTCGTGACGGTAATCCCTGTACCGCTCACTCATTATCTTCCACAAGTCCCCCCGGTGGGTGTCGGTTTTCATGTTCTCCTATTTTAATTTCTCCTATAAAATCAATTTAAAAACAAGTAATTTTATCAATTCAAATTATAAAGAAGTGCGATATTATTCTAAAATTCTTTAATGAAACTAACGTACCAAAAAAACCTGATACATTCTCTCCTTATAGGATGCATCGATGTTCTCCCACCCCTTTATCCCCACAATAGGGGCATTCCTCTCCTCCCGTACTATCATATCGACCTACGTGGCAGCATCAGAAGTGTACTCGCCCACAAAGGACCTGCTGCTCTACTGTAGAAAAAGCGGCTCACGTAAGCTTGACAAGCATCGGGCCGTCATCACGCTCCGGTCACCTACGTGCCTGGCGATCATCGACTCTACAAATAAAATATACATCAGTACTGAACAAGTATTTACAATATGTATAAAACTTTAGATCTAAATATTACCTATGGACGTAGACACTGTAGCCGAGTACTGAGTGCTGCTCGAAGCTCCGGAGGCTGCGGCCTCAGGAGCTGGTGTGGAGCGAGGAACAATACTCGCAGATCCGGAGGGCTCAGCCTCGGACCCTGGGGTGGTAGCTGGAGCGCTCCGAGCTAGCCCACCTCTGCCTCTACGAACCCTCGACCGTGATGCCATCTGAAAGCAGTAATATTTTTCTATACGAAATAATATGATATAAATAACAGTTTGATTTACATATGAAACAATATGATTTATATATGAAATAGTATGAAATAGTTTAATTTGCATATGAAACAGTATAAAACAATATGATATATATATGAAATAATATGATTTATATATGAAATAATTTAATTTACATATGAAATAGTAAGATATTCATTTTCTAATAGTCTAATTTACATATGAAACAATCTAGGTCTAGTCATTTTGTGTCTCATCTCCTTCACTCTCATCGCATCCCTCTTCTATCATTTGATTTTTATTCGCTGTCCAGTTTATAATGTCAACCTCTTTATTTTCATCGTATATTGCATCGACAACGATTATCTCAATATTCTGGTATGCATCTAAATCATTATCGACGACCCCTGCATCTCTGTCTTCCATGTTGTAAAAATCTATGGGTGGTGACCTGAGTATAATTAGCCAACCTAGAGAGATATTATCCAGTGCATAAAACATCTGTTCCGCTTGAGAGGCAAGAATGAATAGATCTTGATATTGGGTATTCAATCTCTTGCCGGTGTTAACGCTGATAAAACCGTATTTGTCGATATTATAACCAGTCCCGCGATTATTAATATCATACCAATCATATTTGAATAATACGATCCGATTGGCTAAAAAATTTAATCTCGAGAATCTCATTGAGGACGCCGTAGAAGTCAAAATTTCCTAATTCTTCTTTCCTACCGTTGACGACAACCCTTCTATTTTATATTCTTCGTGATTTTTTACTATCTTTCGTCCGAAATCTATAACCGTTCATGATATAACCATCAAATGATATTACATCTTGTAAATGGCAACAAGATAAGTGTCAAAGATTCTCATCCATCAGTGGATCGTGGTTGTCGTGCAGCTCTTGTGCCTATAATAATCATATGACATTCATGATGTGAACATATAATTATTACTCAGTAATGAATATCAATAAAATTCAGTTATGATATGAACACTTAAGTGTTTCTCGAACCACGATGGGAATGTACGATTATGAATTTGTAGAGCATTTCGAGTACCCCGATTATTAATTATGGCTTTATGCCTCCTATATTACAGGTTATGAATTAGATTATAATTAGCATATATACTTAATGAATGGACTGAAAGAATAAGTAAATAATCATAAAATACTTACTCAATGAATGACTACACTTTATCACATTGGCGCAACACATGCATATATGCCTATTGAATCTCATCTACAGACAGTCGATGGGTTTTACCTCCTCCTAGAGGTCTACCTATTTCGGTAAATATAGACAGACCCCCATCGAAGTTTATTGGACCACCATCATAGTTCCACTCAAGTTGATTGAATCACATGTCTATACCATGTAGGTATTTTGAGCAGAATATCAGACATTCTTCTGCTAGGTATCCTTCAGAATTTGATCCCTCCGGATGACTCTTATTACGAACATATGATTTCAATATTCGCAAGTACCTAATTTGAGAAGAAAATTTATGGATAAATATATCAAGAACGATCAAATATATTAAAAAATAAGACGACAATATTACCTCTCGATAAAATACATCTAGCGGTAATGAACATGGCCATCGAGTTTGGCCTCATTTACCAAGTGAACGGTCAAATGCACCATGATATCAAAGAAGGAAGGTGGAAATATCATCTCTAGCTTGTGCAATATGATTGCAATATCCCTATCCATCTGATCAAGTTGGTCCAGTCTAAGTACCTTCGAGCATAACTATTTAAAAAAAGATTTGAGCACAATTAACGGATCGGATATCTGTTCGGTTAAATTCTCATGTATAGCAAGAGATAACAATTGCTGCATAAGAACATGATAATCGTGGCTCTTTAATCCATACAACTTATAACCGTTCTCTTGCATGTATCGTGCAATATTCGAAGAATAACCGTCTGACGTTTTCACAGACCATAGGAATACACATAAGGCTGTCTTCTACTGTGAGCTCATGGTATAGTATGCAACTGGCAACACATACTTATCCCCAATCTCTTAGGGATGAAGTGATTTTCGGATGCCCAACTCCTTAAGATTGAGACGAGATTTAAGATTATCTTTCATCTGACCGTCAAGATTCAGTAGTGTTCATATAATATTGTTACATATATTTTTCTCGATATGCATGACATCCAAGTTATGCCGCAAGAGTAGGTTGCTCCAGTACGGTAGTTTAAAGAAAATACTCTTCTTTTTTCAGTTATGCTCATGCACAGATTCTTCATACGTTCTTTTCGTTTTGCCTTTTCCAAGTGCCACTGCATCAAGCTGATCCAATTCACATAAGATTTCTACCCCTGAAAGCTGCTCCGGAGCCTTTGAAAGTTACTTCTTACCGTTGAACGCTCTTTTGTTCTACCTCCACTTATGGCTGTCAACAAGGAATCTTTGATGGCCCATATAACAGAACTTGCCTCCGTTCTTTAACCGAAATGAATCTGTCTCCTTATTGCATATAGGGCAAGCCAATTTTCCTTCAGTACTCCATCCGGATAAGTTGGCATATACAAGAAAATCGTTGATGGTCCATAGAAGTATCGCATGCATCCGAAAATTTTGACGCAATGAGTCATCATACGTATCGGCCCTAACTTCCCACAACTTGTTCAACGTCTCAATCAACGACTGCAAGTAAACGTCAATATCATAACCAGGAGACCTAGGTCCGAGAATGAGCAAGGAGAGCATTGTATATGGCTTTTTTAAGCACATCCAAGGAGCAAATTGTATGGAACTAGGACAACTGGCCAAATGTTGTACGACACACTCATATTCCCAAAGGGATTGAAGCCATCGCTAGCAAGCCCTAACCTGATGTTGTGAACTTCACATGCGAATTTAGGATAGGTCTGATCATAATTTTTCCACGTTAGAGAGTCAGCCGGATGTCTCATAACCCCGTCATCTGTATATTCTCGTGCATGCCACCTCATGTGCTCAGCACTCTTTGATGACATAAACAACCTATGAAGCCTATCCCTAAGCGGGAAGTATAGGAGAACCTTTGCCGATATTTTTTTTTTTCTTTGATTAGTACTAGACTCAGCATCCGCCTCTTTATATCTTGTTGCTCTGCATATGTGGTATGACCGCGCATGTTCGTACTCCTTCCGGTACAATATACAATCGTTCACGCATGCATCAATTTTGTCATAACCAGGACCGAGATCTTTAATTATCTTCTTCGCCTCGTAAAATAATTTCGTTACTGTCTCACCTATAGGAAAAGCCTCTTTCAACAACTCTACCAACATATTAAATGACTTATTACTCCAATCATTGAGGCACTTCAAATGAAGAACAATGAAAGAGAGTTTTGAAAACTTCTCACAGGTATAAAGGTTGTTCGGCATCCTTAAGCAATCTGTAGAACTTGTCCGCTTTACTATTGGGCTGATCACCTGACGATATTTTCGTGCCTATTCCACCTTGCAAATCATGTATCAAACCCTAAATGTCATCGTCATCGTCCGTATTAATATTATCATCATCGATCACTGTGTTCGCATTTTCACCGTGAGCTGCCATGGGGACTACATCTAGCTCCTGACCGTGCGAGAACCAACGAGTATACCTAATGCTAATGCCATGCATTACCAGATCAACCTCACATTCCTCTTGAATTTTCCTAGTCACCCTTCTGCAGTCTATATAGGGACACCTATACAAGGACACACAATTTTTCTATAAAGCGGTGCAAGACGCTCAAATGCAAAATCCGGAAATTTCCTAACTCCTTCTCTGTACTCTTGGCTCATCCGATTCGAATTACGCATCCAATTCTTATCGATCGAAGACATCTTCGTCTATCTTGCCACACAACACCTGCAGTAATTTCAAACCATGTCTTTGAGACTCCACATAATTTTAGTTAATGGAAAAATGGTGATAGCTTCTGCCCAATTTTAGTTAATAAAAATATCCCAATTCCAAAGGCCAATCATCAACTGTGGCAATCTACACCAGGTCTTAGAACCTAAAATAGCTTAAATGATTGATATTAGGATTTCGTGGTAAGTACACACCAGTTTTTTTTTTAGCATCACACTGCATCTCATATGTGGGGGGTTAAAGCTGAGCCAAGCTTTGGTCGGCTTGAGTTTGTTCACGAGCCTAAACTTCATACTAGGCTCTGCTCAATTAGTGATTGAACAGTCCCTTATCGAGCTTGTTCATGAGCCTAAACTTCATACTAGGATATATGTTAGGCTTATTCAAGTCATTTATGAGCCTATTCACAAGCCCTTTATGAGCCTATCAAATTGGTTCACGAGCTTTGATCACAAGCCCTAAACAAGCATGTTCGTGAGCCCAAACGAGCTAAGCTTTGGTCTGCTTAAGCTTGGCTCGTTTATTAAATGAGCCTAAACCGAGCTTTGGTCGGCTTGAGCTTGTTCACGAGCCTAAACTTCAGACTAGGCTATGCTCAATTAGTGATTGAACAATCCCTTATCGAGTTTATTCATGAGTTTATTCATGAAGTTTAGCTCAAAAACACTTAACCCCCCTTTAATCTAAAAACTACATTTTGCCCCTCATTCAATTCAGTTTTGATCAGATAAAAATTACCAGATGAGGGAATTAAGTAGTTGACTAAACGGGGTATTGTACTAACATTTCAAACTTTAGGGAGCGGTTTACAACAATATAAATAGGTATTGTTCTAAAACCTACTTAACCCCCCTATAGCCTAGAAACTATATTTTGCCTCCATTCAATTCAGTTTTGATCAGATAAAAATTATCAAATGAGGGAATTAAGTAGTTGACTAAACGGGGTATTATGCTAACATTTCAATCTTTAGGGAGCAATTTAGAACAATATAAATGGGTATTGAGCTAAAACCTACTTAACCCCCCTATAGTCTAAAAACTACATTTTGCCCACATTCAATTCAGTTTTGATAAGATAAAAATTACCAAATGAGGGAATTAAGTAGTTGAATAAACATGATATTGTGCTAACATTTGAAACTTTAGGGAACGATTTAGAACAATATAAATGGGTATTATGCTAACATTTCAAACTATAGGGTGTGATTTGTAACAAATTAAGGAGAAGGAGGAGAGGAGGAGGAGGAAGTCGGAGGAGGAGGAGGAGGATGAGGAAGAGGAGGAGGCCGGAGGAGGAGGAGGAGGAGGATGAGAGGAAGAGGAGGAAGATGAGAGGAAGAGGAGGAGGAGGAGGGGACTTACCGAAGGAGGACGATGGTTAGGCGGTAGAGCCGAGGTGCGCGCGCCAGAGGGGAGGCCTGCGGGGGGAGGGGGGGTTCGAAATCGGCGAGGCCGGGGGGGCGTGGGGGAATAATTCAGAGAACAGAGAAAAAAAAGGAGATCGGGCTGTTATAAATCGTAGGCTTTTAACCGACGGAAATTTAATATCCGTCGGTAAAACTATATATTATACCGACGGCTTTTACATATCTGTCGGTAATAAAAATAAAAAAATAATTAAAATATTAAAGTTTTAATACCGACGATAATTATTTGTATTGTCGGTAAAAAGGCAATTATTACCGACGAACACTATATTTTTGTCGATAAAAAAAATACAAAAATAATTAAAAAATCAAATTGTTATTACCGATGGAATTTAATTACTGTTGGTATAAAGTATAATATTACCGACGGTAATTAAATATATCGTCGGCAATAAACCTCTTTTTTGTAGCGAGGGCCTAGTTGGTAAATTGGGATTGAGTCAGAACTCAGTTACGGTACAATACGATAGTTAGAGTGCGATCTGTTTGACAAAGAATCTGGTTTCCCATACAAGGATGAAGTACATAGACATCAGACACCACAGGATCAAGAATTGGCTGGACAATGGTGAGATCGAGATAGAGAAGGTTCACATGGATGAGAACGCTTCAGATTTTCTTACGAAGCCGGTCACCAGGGAGAAGTTTGAGCATTATTCAAACTTGCTCCAACTTGTCTCCTACTAGTGAAGTGGAGAAAGCACCTCACCACCTGAGGTGCGATAGAGACGAGTTGAGACTCACCAAAGTGGAGATTCGCTGGAACGGGAACGTTGGCCGAAAGTTCACCAGGTGGAGTTTGTCGAAGTTTAGCTCAGTTTCGGCAAGGACGGAGTGGGAGGGGAGGCTCTGGGCGTGCCCATCAGCAGGCCAGCGCCCTGGGTGCCAAGTGTGTGGCGCCTGGTCAATGACGGGCGCCACAGGCTTGGGTTGGCGTCCAGGGCGCCAGATCTCGTGACGAGGTTTTTGAGCTCCAGGTCGATGGTGCCTGATGGCGCCTTGGGTGCCAGGCACAAAACATGCACGGGTTGGACCCACGTTTGCACGAGTTGTGGGGCTTTAAATAGGGTTTTCACCTTAGGTATTGGGGGTTATTGTCATGGTGTTTGACGATTCGTTTTAGGGTCTTGCTTCGTGCTTCTCACTTGCGTTTGAGAGACAAGGAATATTGGGGATCGAGATAGAAGATTCAACTCCTTGAGATCCGGTGGAGGCGAGGAAGAAGACGGGGGTTGTAAACTCTTAAGTTCTAATTCCATTGCTCAAGGGCGGTGACCAACACCCGCAGAGGTAGGGATTTTCGAACTGTATGAATAAATCTCTTTGTGTCGTGTACCTTATTTTCTTTGTCATTTTTTTTCTCTGTGATTGTGGATCTTTGTCGGTCGATTCAATCATTTTCTTTGGATCGTTGGAGATCCGAAAACCCTAGATCACTTCCGGGAGTGTGAGGTGGTGGATCGATACCTCGTCTGAGCTATTCTGTGCCAACAGGAGATCTGTTTCTTCATATACCCGTTGCTCCCTCCCCCTAGACCCCCACTCTGCCTTCCCAAGTGACCTCGTCGAACCCTTTTTCTCCTCACTGACACCTTTCCTTTTTTGCATGTGTTGAGTGGATACTCTTACATCAGTTAAAGGGGGCACATAATTAGTGACTCAAGAGAAAGGGCATTGGACCATTTTGAACAGCTGAAAGGACCTATTTGTCTATGCATCCTCTATTCAATGACGTACAAATGATGTGACTATCTTTACTTCCAGCTCCTGGGAAAGCTATCCAACCTGGCAGAAGATGTATTTTCATTAAAGATCAAAGGAACATTCAAGCCTCCAACAAGACAGATACACTGTCACTCAAGTAATATGCGATTAGGGCTGTCAATGGGCCGGGTTTAGGTAAACGCGGGTCCGACCCTTCTATATACTGGCGGGCCTGGGCCTAAAAACCCCAAGCCCTAGGCCGGCCCTTCGAGGGTCCGGGTTGGACCTATAATTAACCAAATTTTTTATCCAAATTTTTTACAGAAAACAAACTTGTGAAGAGATTAGATGATATTTACCCAAATTTTTTACCAATAAAAAAAATAGATATAAATAAGTCTAATAATCAGATCTGGATTGAGAGAGAGAGAGAGGATCTTTACCCAACAAAATCCACATCACCAGAAGTATTTACAAAAAAAATCCAAAGTAAAACAACTAAACAAGAACGAGACTATGAGGGATGAGAGATGAGAGAACTCAGATCCGAGTCGAGAGAGAGAGAGAGAGAGAGAGAGAGAGAGAGAGAGAGAGAGAGAGAGAGAGAGAGAGAGAGAGAGAGAGAGAGAGAGAGAGAGAGAGAGAGAGAGAGAGAGAGAGAGAGAGAGAGAGAGTCGGCGGGCTATGGCTCATATTTTAGGTTTAGGGTTAGAGCGAGCGAGAGAGATAACAGGAAAAAAAAGTGTTATTTTGCCCCGGATTTGAAATCCTCTTCAAATCAATTGAGAGAGAGAGAGAGAGAGAGGCATTTTAGTTCCGATCTAGGTCAACCTAGTCAACCCCTTAGCCCGTGAGGCCCCTCTCCTCTCAGTTATATAAAAAAGAATTAATATATATAATTAATATAATTATTATATATATAATTATATATATTTATATACTGTAGTTGGGCTGGGCTGGGCTTTGGACGGGCTTTGGTTGGGTCTGGTTTTAGACGGGCTTGGACGGGATAGGCTGGGTGCCCTTCTTGGAGGGCCTAATTGACAGACCTACATGTGATCCACTTTGGAACTGTTCCATGATACTCCTCTCATGGAAGATAGTATTCAACCATAAATAATCCTTTACATATCGTACAAAATGGCCACCGCTCCGAACCCTAATACCTCCACTTCGAAGAAGAAGAAGGACGAGAAGGAGGAGGATACGGTCTATGATTTGGTCTCCCCCCTCTCTGATTTTACTTCAGTCCCAATATCTTTGGATTTAAAATTTAAAAATCTAACTAAAGAGGGATTAATTAATTAGCTTCCCATATAACCTTGATGTTTATCTTTCAATTCAAATTTAGAAAATATAATTAAAGATGGATTAATTAGTTGTCCATATAGGCCAGCTAATTAGAGATGGAAAACATAGCAGGGGAAACCTTTATTTCGGATTAATTAGCTGCCTATATAGACCGTTGATGCTTATCTATTTCGATTCAAAATTTTTAAGTCTTTATTTTGATTAATTAGCTATCCATATAGGCCGGTAATGCTTATCAAATTACATTGTCATTGTATCTCTCTCTACCATTAGATCAAGAAACGACGATCAACTCTATCCGTCCTTTTTTGTCCATGTCATCTTGTTGTTATGTACATGTTGTGATCTTGAGCTTATAAATAGTGCGAATGTTTCGGCTTGATGGGCATAGGTACTGTGTGGGTGGGTGAGAGAGAGAGCGAGATGCCTGCTCTTCTCTATGCCTTGTTCCTTGGAACACTTGTGCTGAGTGACCATTGTCTTGGAGATGAAAGAAAGGTTGTTCTTATCCTTGTCCTCTTGCTTTGTTGAACCCTAAAGAAGTATTGTTTCTCAATTGAGGACTGTTTAGCAGATTCATATTGTGTACATGGGAGAGACCCAGAAGAATGGAGTATCGGCACAATCAGTGCACTTCTCTATCCTAGAAGAGGTCCTAGGAAGGTTAGATGCTTCTACTCATGGAACAAAATCTCGATAAATTTTATCAAAGGCTTCTCGGCCTTGTGCTACTTTCTCTTTTCCATGTCGGAGAGCTTTTCTGTTAGACCCCCGGTGTGTACACGTACCGTGGAACAAACTCTCTCTCTCTCAAGGCCGTTGTGTCTTGTTTGCGTGTGTAAATCCTGACCGTTAATGTCATGTTCACATAATTATAGAATTAATAAATAGCAGCTGCTGCCTCCCCCAATTATATCTTTGGTTCTTTTGAGCCCTTGCTCTACTATCCTCTGACCGGCCGCCTGGACGGTCGAACAAAAAAAATTTATCGATAAATATTGTGCATGCATGACATGAAAAAAAATCATGATATATCACGAGATATTGCAGTATGACATGAGATTTCGTGAAAAAAATAAAATGTATCAAAAATCGACAATATTGATATTTAGATCGAAATCGATATTTCTATCCTTGCTTGATCTTCTATTATCGATATAACATGGCACATCGGTTTTGTGCTGATTAGACAAAACGGAAGCTGACTAGAACAAGCTGACTGGACAAAAATGAACCAAATAGATCTAACCATTCATTCAAAAATCAATGCACGATATCTATTTCCCCATTAACCAACTCCCTCCCTTGGTTTCAAATCCTGACCCATTTAAATTGAACAATTCCCTAAAATCCTGGTCCATTTAAACTGCACTAAACCTGACTGTTCATTCCATGATTGTTGTTCGCATCAAAGGCTATAAACCCTCCTGTTGAAATTTCGGCCGCCCCAAACCATCGGGTCGATCTCGAGAAATCCGTTCGAATAGAGACAACTGTGATTGATCGATTATAGGTGGAGGGGGAGTTGGTTGAGCCGAAGGCGCCCGCTTCGTGCCAATCGGCACGAGTGAGGAAATTGATATCCCTATGAATGTCAGTGTTGTCGTTGAAAGTATTTTTTTTGCCGAAGGCACTCAGGTGTGTTGCCGCCGAAGGAGGCCGACTGCAGTACCAGCCAAAGGCAGCCCGCTACAGTGCCGACATGAACGAACATGCACTAGTCTATTTAACATGGTACGATGGTTTACAAGCTGCTAGGAAAAAAATGGACGGATAGATCTGATCATCGTTTCTTGATCTAGAGGTAGAGAGAGATGTAGTGACCAAGTAACGTTTGATAAGATCAACGGTCTATATGGGCAGCTAATTAATCCGAAATAAAGGCTTCCCTAATATGGTTTTGATCTTTGATTAGTTGACCTATATAGGCAAATAATTAATCTCTTTTTAATTAAATTTTTAAATTTTGAATCGAAAGAGATATGCTTGGACGGTCTATATGGGCAACTAATTAATCCAAAATAAAGGCTTCCCCTACTATGGTTTCGATCTCTAATTAGCTGACCTATAAGGGCAGCTAATAATCCATCTTTAATTATATTTTCAAAATTTGAATCGAAAGAGAAGCATCAAGGTCTATTTGGGAAGCTAATAGCAAGGTTTTATATTTAAAACGTTAGGAAAATATGTGAAATATGAATATCAACGGATAAGGGTTTTTTTTTTTCTTATAGTAGTTCTTATTAGGTACGGTTTGCGGATTATGGTGAAGACATGTGTATGGAAAACAGATAACTCAAACTGAAGGTATAAAATGGGTGATAAAATGAACGCTTCATAGTTTGCCCCCCACTCAATATATATTTTTGCTGCTGAAGGCAGCCATCACAGTGCTAACAACCGCAATGAAGGCGCCGGCTGCGTGCCAATTGGCACGGGCTTCCACTAATATATTACATGAAAAAACATTCATTTCAAAACTCAACCAACTAGTCCTGATGGGTCCTTATAAATTTTCTAACTAGTCGAGTGTATCGCCTCATGCAGTAGCTCTGGTGTCAAGGAATCTCTTGTTTACAGCTACGGACGAAGCTTCAGCGGATTCGCGGCGAAACTATCTGATGAAGAAGTTGCAAGGATCAAAGGCAAAGCGCGACTCAATGAAAGCATAATTCAGTCCATTGGAGTCTCTTATGGCTCTGCAATTATTTGTTTCATGACCTTCTGTACGCGTGTTGACTACAGAGATGGATGGAGTCGTTTCGGTTTTTCCAAGAACCATGTATAGCATTCACACGACGCGATCTTGGGACTTCATGGGCTTGCCACAAGAAACCGTACGCTATCCCGAAGAAGGGGATATCATCATCGGCATTGTAGATACAGGTATGTATACATACGTATGAACACATACATACATGGCATTCAACCTAAGAAGGTACCACGTTTCAATTCTTCATTGATCATGATCATACCATCTAATTGGTCCTTCACTACTTCTTCCTGAGTTGATATTCTCACCTTACCATTTCCTTTTAGCTTTTTTATTAAACAGAATCAAATGTCGCTAGAACTCTCAGAGTCGAACTCACCACACTAATAATTGTAAACTTTTGCAGGGATTTGGCCCGAATCTGAGAGTTTCAACGACAAAGATATGGGCCCTCCACCTGCCAAGTGGAAAGGAACATGCAAAGCTACAAACTTCACTTGCAACAAGCTCTCTCTCTCTCTCTCTCTCTCTCTCTCTCTCTCTCTCTCTCTCTCTCTCTCTCTCTCTCTCTCACCATTTGTTACACTAATCTCAAAAAGGTGATGGACCGGATGGTGTTTACCTTTTTGGGCCGAATATGCATCGGATGGCTTCCCACAACTATCAAACCTCCACTATGGCTGTTTGTTTCAACGTTACTTAGGGGTGGCAATGGGTCGTGTCTGATCGGATTGGTGTCGTGTGTAGTTTTGGGTCGTGTCCAGAACCCCTAGACCTGGACCCGATCCGTTTATAAACGGGTAGGCCCGATATGACCTGTTAGACCCGTTTATCACATGAGTTTATTCAATTAACTCAATCCAATCCGATCCGACTCGACCCAACCTAACCTGATTGACCTGCTGATACTATATATTACAGTATCATATTGTGGGTAGACCCAACCCGACCCGACCTGACACGACCTGTTGAATATTAAACGGGTCTCCCTGGATCTATCGTGTCTAGACCCTAAACCTGGACCCGGCCCGTTTATTAAACGGGTCTATTCATGCGACCTGTTTATGACCCGAACCCGTTTAGCCCTGACCCAGATCTGCTAATTTCGTGTCGGGTCTACCGTGCCGAGTCTAAATTGTCAGCCCTAACATAACTCCTCTCTAAAATAGTGGAAGTTGCAGAATTAGATTACTTCCAACATTTATTTTGATGGAACTGCTTCTGAAGTCGAAAGTAGCACTTCCGGTCAACACGCAAAACACCCCTCTTTCAGCCTCTCAACCTCGGCCCATATAGGTCGAAAGTGGTAGTTCCGGATGGATAACACTCGAAAGCAAAAGAAAAAAAAGAAAAAAAAGGCAATGGGACCCATATGACAACTCAATAAAAAGTAAATTATTTTATTGTGCTCACATCAAAACAAACGGCGAAGTAGGGTGGAGTTGGATTTGACAAAAGAACGAGTGGGATGATTTTCCGTAGCTCATGCGCTACGTGGAATTATCAAAAAAAAAAAATGTAAGATTTTAGTAGTTTTGAAAGAACTTGCTTTTCCGTAGTAATAATATTTATGAAAAACTTTTAAGTATTAAATAACAGTTTTAAAATTTAATAATTGTTTCAGGACGAGTTTATAATTAAATTAAAATATGTTTATCTATATAACAGGGAACGTCGGTTCTATGCTGAATAGAATAGACAAAAGTGAATCAAAAACTGATTGGGATAAAACGGAGCAAGCTGACTAGACAAACTCTCCCGTGCATGCAATCACAACCGTTCGCTCTCTCGTCCCTCGATCTCTCTCTCTCTCTCTATCCGTATCTCTCTCTTCCTCCGATCTCTCTCTCTCTTTCTCCGTATCTCTCTCTTCCCCCAATCTCTCTCTCTCTCTTCTCTCGATCGCTCTCTCTACCCATCTCTCTCTCTCTCCGCATCTATCTCTTCCCCTGATCTCTCTCTCTCTCTCTCTCCGTATCTATCTCTCTTCTCCCCCGATCTCTCTCTCTCTCCCCATCTCTTTCTCTCCGTCTCTCTCTTCCCTCTCTCTCTCTCTCTCTCTCCCCTGTATCTCTCTCTCTTCCCCATGATCTAGAGAGAGAAGGTGATGTGGAGGCATGCAAGCATGGGTCAGTGAAATAGAAGACTGTGATTGGCTTTAGAGATATAGAGAGAGAAGAGAGATAAAATCAGGAATTAAAGAGGGGGAGTCATACATGGCTCTGAATTTAAGAGAGAGAAAGGGATACAAAGAGAGAAGAAAGAGAAAATCGAGAATTAAAGAGAGGAGTCATGCATGCTCAGGATTTAAGAGAGAGAAAGAGATAGAAAGGAGGAGATAAAATAGGAAAGATAGTTCGAGTACAGCCTGAGTTTTAGATAGCGAAGGTGATGTGAAGACATGCATGCATAGGTTGGTGAAATGGGCGGCTGTGATCGGCTTTAGAGATAGAGAGAGAGAGAGAGAGAGAGAGAGAGAGAGAGAGAGAGAGAGAGAGAGAGACGAGAGAGAAAATCAAGAATTAAAGAGGGGGAGTCATGCATGGCTCCAACGTGATGGTGTTGGGGTTGGACAGCTGTGATTAAATTCGGGTAGAAGAGAGAGACCTGAAAGGAAGGGAAAGAAGACGAGAAAGAGGGGGCGGGGCGTTTGCGAGCTTCTCAGAAATGGGGAGAGTCCAGGGATCGCACAAGGGAAGTCGGGCTCGACTTGAACTTGTGAAAAAAAGTAAGAATCGGGAGGAAAAGGGACGGCTGCGATCGGGTTCGGTGCCGAGACTTCAGGGAGTTCGAGAGGATCATAGGGTATGGACATTTGGGATGAAATAGGAAAGAGAGAATTAAGGAGAGGGGATCACGATCAGGTCAGAGAGAGAGAGAGAGAGAGAGAGAGAGAGAGAGAGAGAGAGAGAGAGAGAGAGAGAGAGAGAGAGAGAGAGATTGTGTGAGGGCTGCGGTTTCGGTTGCAGCTGGACACGAGAGAAGATAGGAGATCATGAGAGAGGAAGTCGGATGAGAGGGACAATTGCTATCAGGTCGTGCATTAATACATGGGTAGTTTTAGAAAAGAGAGTAAAAAGGGAAGAGTAAATAGGCTCGAAAATTAAATGAGAAAGAATTGGTTGGAAGAGAGGGAATGGTTATGAATGTCATGCATGCTAAATTAATTTGCATGATTATTAATTTGTATGGTTATTACATGCATACATGGCTTTAATACGGATCAAATTGGAGTCTATACATGTTTTAGTTAGTTCATGGATGACTATGATAATTGATTCGGTTTGGGTGAATTGGAAAAAGAAATAGAGGGTGACATGCAAAGGTTCTTGAGATGGGTAGTGGGGCCTGCAATGGAGTTGGGTGCGTTTGTGGTAGGCTCGATGGTGATGCCCGGGATGTGTGTTGTCGTTGCCGTTGAAGGCGTGCCGCTGGAGTGTTGATAGGCACGAGCATGCACTAGTTTGCAACATGGCACAAAAAATAGAGGAAATATTTAAAAGGGGAGACTTTGTCAAGAAGCCATTCTTAGGAAATGCTTTTGAGCTATAGTCCTGAAAACATGATCATTTGAGCACCAACCCCATCCGAAAAGACACGGTTTACACATCAAACCGTCCATGCAACCTCTAGTTTTAGCTTTTCAACATCTTACAAATAGCCAAAAATATCCTTCATTCACTACAGTACGGTACAAATTCGATTGCTACAGTGGTTTGGAGTATCAATTCGGTTGTTACAGTTATATTTTACTATCGCAATGGTAATCGAATTGTTACTACTACAATGAAATTACTGTAGCAATTTGAAGTATCAATTCGAGCTGCAGAGTAACAATTTAGTTGCTATAGTGATTTCATTGTAGCTATAATAAACTCACTCCCGATCGAATTGATACTCTGCTGCTGCAGTGAAATCACAATAACGGTCACTGGCTATTGCCGAATTGTTACTCTACCTTGCTGAATTAACTCAATGGTTTACTTTTATATAGGATTAGTTAGTGGCCTTTGTCTAATAACCCTACTTAAAATTATTCCTCCTTTTGAGTATTTTCTGAAAATCTAAAAAATTAGAAGTAATAGTCAACAATCTAATTTTTGTGGTGAGAGTATGACTGAACATTAGCTCCCTGCATTTGTTTGGACCCACAGCAAGATCATTGGCGCGCGATTCTACAACAATATGAAGTTCTACGACCCCACCGACATAGTGTCCCCTCGGGACACCCTGGGCCACGGCACCCACACCTCCTCCACCGCCGCGGGCGTGGAGGTCACCGGCACCAGCTACTACGGTTTGGCGCCCGGCACCGCAAGAGGCGCAGTCCCGCACGCGAGGATCGCAGTCTACAAGGTGTGCTGGTCGACCCTTTTCGGCTGCGGGACCGACGACATCTTGGCCGCCATGGACGACGCCATCGCCGACGGCGTCGACATCCTCTCCCTCTCCCTCGGAGGCAGCCCGTACGCGTACTTCTACGACGTAATCGCCATCGGATCGTTCCACGCGATGAAACACGGAATCCTCACCTCCATCTCGGCCGGTAACTCCGGCCCCTCCCCGGGGAAAGTCACCAACACCGCCCCCTGGTTGCTCACCGTAGCCGCGAGCACCATCGACCGGAAATTCATCGCCAAAGTGGTGCTCGGCAATGGAGAAACATTCATCGTGTGTTTAACTTAACCCCCCCCCCCCTCCCCGATTCCATTTTGCCGATCGAATCCTAAGCCGACCAAATGATTCGATCTTTGATAATATACACAGGGGAGCTCCATCAATCCGTTCGTGCTTAACAGCACGGAATACCCACTCATCTACGCTGGCGCCGCTCCGAATGTCTCGAACGGTGCCTCCCACGACCTCTCCAGGGCCTGCATCCCTGCCACCCTGAACTCGTACAAGGTGAAGGGCAAGATAGTCCTCTGTGACGCCGTTCAGGACGGCTTGGGCGTCTTGATGGCGAGCGGGGCGGGCATGATCATGGCCAGCAAACTTTTCTCCGACTTCGCCTACTCTTATCCTCTTCCCGCGACTCTGATCCGAGTAGAAGATGGCGCGAGGATCTTGCGGTACATCCAGTCTACAAGGTCGAGGAGTGCATCAAACTAAACTTTGCTCTGTTTCATAGCCGTTGATTGAGCTCTTGACTGAAAAAGCACTGTGACAAACTTTGTATCAGCAATCCCATTGCGACCATCTTACCGGGCGAGACGATGGACGATGTCATGGCTCCAACGGTGGCGTCCTTCTCATCGAGGGGGCCTAACGTCATCATCCCCGACATCCTCAAGGTACTGATTGGCTCTGCGTTTCAGTCGAGCGCTCCCTCCCTTGCTCAAATCTCCCATGGAGCTGACTTGAGAGCTTCTGATTTGAATGTGAATACGAGCAGCCGGATCTGACCGCACCCGGAGTGGACATCCTGGCTGCCTGGTCTCCGCTGGGTCCGGCTTCCCTCTACGTCGAGGACAAACAGAGAGTGAGCTACAATGTGATCTCCGGCACCTCCATGTCCTGCCCTCACGTCACCGGGGCGGCCGCCTACATCAAATCCGTGCACCCCGACTGGTCCCCTGCCTCCATCAAATCTGCTCTCATGACAACAGGTGGAGTAAGATGGAATTTTTCAATGGAATTGTTGGAGAAAAGGCGAAATATTTGATTTCGGTCGAATGTTTGTCACTTCATAATGCTAATGATCTTTCAAAGTTTGGTGGCATTGGCTGCAGCCGATGTCATGGATTCTAGGAAGCACGATGATGCAGAGTTCTCGTACGGCGCCGGCCACATCAATCCGATGAAAGCTCTGAATCCAGGGCTCGTCTTCGACGCGACCGAAAAGGATTACATCGACCTCCTCTGCAGCCAGGGCTACAACACCAACAGTCTCAGGCTCGTCACCGGGGACTCCAGCAGATGCCCCGACAATACAACGCTGGGAAATGCTTGGTCCCTCAACTATCCGTCCATGGCGCTCGCAATCGTAGACGGGCGGCAGATACGGGGGATCTTTCCTCGGACGGTGACCAATGTGGGAGAACCAAACTCGACGTACTACGCCACCGTGCATGCACCGCCCCTGCTCAATGTCACCGTCAGCCCTCCCGTCCTTTCCTTCGCGTCCGTCGGGGAGACGAAGTCGTTCACTGTGAAGGTGACAGGCGGGGTGGTCACGCAGCTGCCGATAACTTCGGGCTACATCTTGTGGAAGGATGCGACCCATGTCGTGAGGACTCCCCTTGTGGTCTACACCTTCCTCCCATCGGACCACAAGTACGGGATCTATCGCGGCGATTGATTGTCCTCCTGTACTCTAGATTCTGTTGTCAGTAATAAGATTTCAAGTGAGGCAGGCAAATGATGGGAGAAGCCTCAGACCATTACTCTCCCATTGTAGATTCTGTTTGCATTTCCCAAAAGCAACGCTGAAAGCACAAGAGAGGAGATGCAAATTGGAAGGACAAGATTGAAATTATTTGACTTGAGAGTTTTAGACAGATACCTATAGTCGGATACAAATGAATGTATCGACCATGGTGGGAAAAACTCCCCATCCGATAGACGGTAAATGTCTTCTAAATCGATTATTAGAGAAGCTGGTACTCTGCTTAAAGGATGGGATATATCCCCGAGGATTCGTCAAAGCGAAGAGCCCAAAGGGATCACTCCCTCTAACGGAGTGTTCATTCGAAACGGTAAGTGAACCCGTGAGACCTATGACAGTAGTGCCAATAGCAGTCTTTGAGTTATCAATCGAAACAAAAACAAGAAAGAAGTACTTTTCAAAAAAAAAAAACAAGAAAGAAAGAGAGCAACCACATGAATCACATGAAGATTTACGTTGATCCATTATAACCAACCGGGAAAAAATGTGGTAACTAGTCGAAGTCCCCTCTAACGAACCATGTAGTTTGATAAACCCCTCGACCTTTTGCGTCGAGCATTGAGTCTCTCTCTCATTGCCTTTTTTTTAAGTAACCATTTTGCCTCTATAGCAGCTATACAGTGAGAACAAACCGCTGTACAGTTTTTTTTTAACATGTATTGCACAGTGAAATCCCAATAGTATTAGACCAAAACATTGTAGCTGCTACAATGTTTTAACGGTAGAAAAAATTATCCCGGAGTGTAAATTCGGTTGCAACAATGATTTCATTGTAGCAGCTCAAAAGCCTCAAATGGAGTATAAATTTAGGTTAGCAGAGTATAAATTCAGTTGCTACAATGATTTCACTGTAGCAACTCAATTGGAGTATAAATTTAGGTTAGCAGAGTATAAATTCGGTTGCTACAATGATTTCACTATAGCAACTCAAATGGAATATCAATTCAGGATAGCAAAGTATAAATTCGGTTGCAACAGTGAAATCACTGTAGCAGCTATAATACAGGTACAATGATTTGGGAGTAGCAACCGAATTGATACTCTATTGTTCGAATTGATGCTCCTAATCATTGTAGCAGATTCTAGAGTATCAGTTAGGGTTAGTAGAGTATAAATTTGATTGCTACATAGAGATAATGGAAGGTCATTTTAGTCATTTGATAGGAGTTGAATACGTCGACAAGGGTTTAATGAAAAAGTGTCTTTTTGAGATGGGTTTAAGCTCCAACCAAAGCATTGTCAATAAGATACTATTTTAAACATTTGCTCTACTTGTAAAACTGCAATTATCGTTCCTAGTTCCTGATGAGAAAGAATGAGGGTTGATGTTAGGTTGATAGTAACTAGTTAAAATACCAACTCAAACTATGAAATAAATCCTATCCGAAGTATACCTCCTAGTTTATGGGATATGACTTGGATGGTTATGCTTTTATTGATCTAGCATCTATGTACGATCCATGAGGACCAAATAAGAACACATCACGCCCTTCGCGAGTAGGGTCGGCTATCAGAAACTAACAAATCAATAAGTTAAAGGAGTGTAATATATCATTGATTTAACCCCTGCACCCCCATCACAAGGGGAAGAGTAATGCTATTTGAACGAGTTTAGATCTCCTCAAGTCGGTCGCCCCCGGTCGGTGGGCCCGATGCGCATCACACCGACACGATGGAAGGCACCCGGAAGTGAATCGGACTTTGGCCTCCGGCCGACTACATGCAGCCGTGATGCACGTCAACCAACGCTTAGTGCATCGACATATAATCCCACATCGGTTAGGGGTGGGAATTTTGTGTCTTCATATACCCATTGTGTCCTCCTCACAATCGATTTTGAGGGTGCACGGGATTAGTGACTTGGTACGTATCAGAGCAGGTCCCACTCCGTCTCCCCTCGTTTGACCCCATCACACTCTCTTTCTCCCCGCTGACGTCTCTCCCTACACGCAGGTAAGTCCCTTTTGAAATGCCCTCTGCGTGTGGGTGGATGTTGAGGGGATAGTCCCACATCGATTAGGGGTAGAAAATATCGGAGTTTGGATCAGTTTCAGCAAGGGCAGAGCGCGAAAGAAGGCTCAGAGCGGAGGCTCTAGGTGTGCCCGTCAGTAGGCTGGCACCCTGGGCGCCAAGTGTGTGGTGCCCGGTTACTGACGGGCGCCACATGCTCGGGTTGGCCCCCCTAGGAGCCACTTCTGGCGCTCAGGGCGCCAGATCTCGTGACGAGGTTTTTGGGCTCCAAGTCGATGTCGCCTGATGGCTCCGTGGGCGCCATGCATGAAACGTGCACGGGTTGGACCCGTGTTTGTACGATTTGTGAAGGCTTTAAATTGGGTTTTCACCATAGGTTGTGGGGGTTGTTGTCATTGTGTTTGACGACTCATTTTAGGATCTTTCTTCGTGCTTCTCGCTTGCGTTTGAGAGACAAAGAAGATCGGGGATCGAGATAGGAGATTCATCTTCTTGAGATCCAGTAGAGGCGAGGAAGAAGAAGAGGGTTGTATACTCCTATGTTCTAATTTCATTGCTCCAGGGCAGTGGCCGACACTCGCAAAGGTAGAAATTTTTGAATTCGTGAACAAATCTCTTTGTGTCGTGTGGCTTGTTTTTTTTGTTTTTTTTTCTTTGTGATTGTGAAACTTTATCAGTGGATTCGATCATTCTCTTCGGATCGTCGGAGATCCGAAAACCTTAGATCACTTTCACGAGCATGAGGCAGTGGATCGAGACCTTGTCTGAGGTATTCCGTGCTAACAACTGGTATCAGAGCAAAGGTTTTGGAGGATTTTGCGTTAGATCTATTAAAGATGGCTAAAGAGAAGACCACCATAGATAGCATTAAGATTGATCTCAAGCCGTTCGACAGAAAGACCAATTTCACGCTATGACAGAGAAAGATGAGGAATATCTTGATACAACAAGATCTCGTCATGTGTATTCTGAGAAGAAATCATGCACCGAAGGAGACAATGACTGAAGTCTGGGCGAAAGTAGATCAAAAGGTGATGAAATCCATCAAGCTTCACCTGTCGGATGAAGTCATATACAATTTCATGGAGAAGACATCGGCTAAAGACACTTGAGATAAGTTGCAGTTGTTGTACATGGGAAAATCTTTCTCGAACAGATTATTCTTGAATGATGAACTATATGATTTGCATATGGATGAAGACGGAGATCTGATGGAGCACCTGAACCGGTTCAATCGGTATAATTTAGATCTTCTACGGGTGGAGGTAAAGTATGAGGAAGACGACAAGGCACTGCTCTTGATACGGTCTCTTCCACCGTCCTACAAGTACTTCAGGACCACCCTTATGTTTGGCAAGGAGATTTTAAAGTTTGAGGAGGTCGTCCAGGAAATAATCTCCTATGCAAAGATGTGTAAAAATACGGGAGAATATACAAAGGGTGCGGGACTTGTGGTGAAGAGTTCTAATGAGCACTAGAGCCAATCAAAGGACAGACGTGCCAGAAGCCAGAGCCGGGATAAGAGCCGATCGATGTCCAGGGGACGATCGAAGAATTGAAAATGCTTTCACTATGGAAAGAAAGACAACATTAAGAGACATTGCTTCGAGTTGCAAGATGAAAGGAAGGGGGAGAAGAAGAACTCTAACAAAATGGGCACTACAAGGAATATGGTTTTTACCGACGGAATATTATAATACCGTCGGTAATAATATATATATTACCGACGGAAACAATATTTGTCGTCGGTAATATAACTTTGATTTTTTTAATTTTTTTTATATATTTATTACCGACGGTTATATATTATCCGTCGGTAATATATATTTACCGACGGTATTAATTAATGCCATCGGGAATATAGGTTATTACCGATGGTAATACAAACGTCCGTCGGTAATATAGGTTATTACCGACGGTAATACAAAAGTCCGTCTCTTGTAATATATTTTATATTTTACTATTTTTTTTGTTTATTTTTATCGATAGTAAATATATATCCGTCGGTATAATACTACGTTTTACCGACGGAATATATAGTATCCGTCGGTAAAAACCCTGCAATTATTAATAGAAGCCCACTCCCCCCCTTCATATTTTTTTTCGTTTATTTGTACCGACGGTAACTATATATCCGTCGGTATAATACTATGTTTTACCGATGGAATATATAGTATCTGTCGGTAAAAACCCTGCGATTTTTAACAGAGGCCCGCTCCCCCTTCATGTTTTTTTTTCATTTATTTTTACCGATGGTAACTATATGTCTGTCGGTATAAGGCTACTTTTTACCGACGGAATATATAGTGTCTGTCGGTAAAAACCCTGCGATTATTATCAGATCAGCGATCCCCCTTTCTGTTTCTGTTTCGATTTAATCCCTTCCCTCTCCCCCCCTCTCTCTCGATCTAGTTCCTCCCCCCCTCCCCGGCCTCCCTTCCCTCTCTCTCTCGATCTAATTCCCCCCCCCTCTTCGGCCTTCCTACCCTCCCTCGCGTGCCTCCGGCCGGCCACCCCTCCCCTCCCCTCCCTTACGCCTCCGGCTACCCCTCCCCTCTCTCGTGCCACCGACCGGCGACGCCACTACTCTTCCTTCTCCTCGAGGCCTACCTCTCCATCTCCGGTGAGCTCCTCCTCCTCCTCCCTCTCCCCCTTAGTTTATTTTGTTCCAAATCGCATCCTAAAGTTTGAAATGTTAGCATTATACCCCTCTTGTCATCTACTTAATTCCCTCATTTGGTAATTTTTATCTTATCAAAACTGAATTGAATGGGGGGAATGGGGGGCAAAATGTAGTTTATAGACTAGGGTTCAGGATTGATTCCCGATAAAGGATTAGAGCGCACCAATGTCTAGGGGTGAGCATCGGTTTTGTCGGTCGATTTCGGTGTCAGTTTTGTCGGTTTTATTTTTTTTCGGTTTACGAAAAATCAAAATCAAAATCGAAACCGAAACCGAAGTGGTCGATTTTTGTCGGTTCGGTGTGATGGGTTTTCGGTTCGGTTTCGGTTGATATGACGTATGCTAGAGCCCTTGGCTCTTGAATCTTGATCATCCATTCGTCACAAAACAGTGGATGATTGTGCTCTTACATAGTGCCAAAATAAAAGTTCAAAGCAAAATTAACCGACGTTCATTCTTCTGAAGCATTGTAGATGTAACATAATTATTTCATACTTGCACTTACTTGAAACAAAAGTATTTTGGCCGTTGGGTTTATGATTTAAGAAGTCGGGTTTTTTCGGTTTCGGTTTGGTGTTCCATACCCGGGAACCGAAACCAAAATTGTGCGGAGTCTTATTGTCATGGTTTGAAATTACTCCAGGTGTTGTATAGCCAGATAGACAAAGATGTCTTTAATCGATAAGAGTTGGATGCGTAATTCAAATCGCATGAGCCAAGAGTACAGAGACGGAGTCAGGAAATTTTTGGATTTTGCATTTGAGTGTCTTGCACCGCTTGATGGAAAAATTATGTGTCCTTGTATAGACTGCGAAAGGGTGACTAGGAAGGTTCGAGAGGAATGTGAGGTTGATCTGGTAATGCATGACATTGACATTAGCTATACCCGTTGGTTCTCACATGGTGAGGAGCTAGATGCCATCCCCATGGCAGCTCACGGTAAAACTGCAAACACAGTTATCGATGATGATAATATTAATACAGACGATGACAATGACATACAGGGTATGATATATGATTTGCAAGGTGGAATAGGCACGGAAACACCATCAGGTGATCAGACCAATATTGAAGCGGACAAGTTCTACAAATTGCTTAAGGATGCCGAACAACCTCTATACCTAGGGTGTGAGAAGTTTTCAAAACTTTCTTTCACTGTAAAGCTTCTTTATCTGAAGTGCCTCAATGGTTGGAGTAATAAGTCATTTAATATATTGGTAGAGTTGGTGAAAGAGGCTTTTCCTATAGGTGAGACAATATCAAAATCATTCTACGAGGCAAAGAAGACAATTAAAGATCTCGATCTTGGTTATGACAAAATTGATGCATGCGTGAACGATTGTATATTGTACCGGAAGGAGTGCGAACATGCGCGGTCATGCCACATATGCGGAGCAACGAGATATAAAGAGGCGGATGCCGAGTTTAGTACCAATCGAAGAAAGAAAAATATATCTGCAAAGGTTCTCCTATACTTCTTGCTTAGGGATAAGCTTCAGAGGTTATTTATGTCATCGAAAACTGCTGAGCACATAAGGTGGCATGCACGAGAACGTACAGATGACGGGATTATGAGACATCTGACTGACTCTCTGATATGGAAAGATTTTGATCAACTTATCCTGAATTTGCATGTGAAGTTCGCAACGTCAGGTTAGGGCTTGCTAGCGATGGATTCAATCCCTTTGGCTTCAATCCCTTTGGAAATATGAGTGTGTCATACAGTATTTGGCCAGTTGTCTTAGTTTCATACAATTTGCCTCCCTGGATGTGCTTAAAAAAGCCATACACAATACTCTCCTTGCTCATTTTCGGACCCAGGTCGCCTGGTAATGATATTGATGTTTACTTGCAGCCGTTGATTGAGGAGTTGAATGAGTTATGGGAAGTTGGTGCCGATACGTATGATGCCTTGTTGCGCCAGAATATTCGGATATATGAGACACTTCTATGGACCATCAATGATTTTCCTGTATATGCCAACTTATTTGGTTGGAGTACTAAAGGAAAATTAGCATACCCTACATGCAATAAGAAGACAAATTCATTACGGTTAAAGAATGGAGGCAAGTTCTGTTATATGGGCTATCGAAGATTCCTTGTTGACAGCCATAAGTGGAGGCTGTGCAAAAGAGCGTTCAATGGCAAGAAGGAACTTGCTAAGGCCTCGGAGCAGCTTTCGAGGGTAGAAGTCTTGTGTGAATTGGATTAGCTTGATACGGTGGCACTTGGGAAAGGCAAAAAGAAGAGAACGTATGAAGAATCTGCACGTGAGCATAATTGGAAGAAGAAGAGTATTTTCTTTAAACTACCATACTGGAGCAGCTTACTCTTGTGGAATAACTTGGATATCATGCATATCGAGAAAAATGTGTGTGACAATATTATAGGAACACTACTGAATCTCGACGGTAAGACGAAGGATAATCTTAAATCTCGTCTCGATCTTAAGGAGTTGGGCATCCGAAAATCACTTCATCCCCAAGAGATTGGGGATAAGTATGTGTTGCCAGTTACATGCTACACAATGAGCTCACAACAGAAGGCAGCCTTATGTGCATTCCTACGGTCTATGAAAACACTGGACGGTTACTCTTTGAATATCGCACGATGCGTGCAAGAGAACGGCCGGAAGTTATCTGGATTAAAGAGTCACGATTGTCATATTCTTATGCAGCGATTGTTATCTCTTGCTATACATGGAAATTTAACTGAATAATTGTTTTGTTAATTGAGCTCAGCACTTTTTTCAGACAGTTGTGCTCGAAGGTATTTAGACTGGACTAACTTGATCAGATAGAGAGGGATATTGTGATCATATTGTGCAAGCTAGAGATGATATTTTTACCTTTCTTCTTGGATGTCATAGTGCATTTGACCGTTCACTTTGTAAATGAGGCCAAACTCGACGGCCTAGTTCATTACCACTGGATGTATTTTATCGAGAGGTAATTATCTCATCTTATTTTTTAATATATTTGATCGTTCTTGATGTATTTATCCATAATTTTTTTTCTCAAATTAGGTACTTGCGAACATTGAAATCATATGTTCGTAATAAAAGTCGTCCGGAAAGATCAATTGCTGAAGGATACCTAGCAAAAGAATGTTTGACATTCTGCTCAAGATACCTATATGGTATAGACACGCGATTTAATTAACTTGAGCGGAACTCTGACGGTGGTCCAATAAACTTCGATGGGGGTCTGTCTATATTTGCCGAAATAGGTAGATCTCTAGGAGGAGGCAAAACCCATCGATTGTCTGTAGATGAGATTCAACAGGCACATATGTATGTGTTGTGCCAATGTGATGAAGTGTGGCAATTCATTGAGTAAGCATTTTATGATCATTTACTCATTCTTTCAGTCTATTTATTAAGTATATGTGTTAATTATAATCTAATTCATAACTTGTAAAACAGGAAGCATAAAGCCATCATTAATAATCGGGGTACTCAAAATGCTCTACAAAGTCATGATCGTGAATTCCCATAGTGATTCGAGAAACACGTAAGTATTCATATCATTACTGAATTTTATTAATATCCATTACCGAACAATAATTATATGTTAATATCATGAATGTCATGTGGTTATTATATGCATAAGAACTGCAAACCAACCACGATCCACTGATGAATGAGGATCTCTAGCGCTTATCTTGTAGCCCTTTGCAAGACGTAATATCATTTGATGGTTATATCGTGAACGGTTATAGATTTCGGATGAAAGATAGTGAAAAATCATGAAGAATACAAAATAGTGGGGTTGGCATCAAAGGTCAGCAAGAAGAATTAGGAAATATCGACTTCTACGACATCCTCAACGAGATTATTGAGATTAAATTCCTTGGCCAAAATCGGATCGTATTATTCAAATACGATTAGTATGATGTTAATAATCGCAGGATTGGTTATAATATCGATAAATATAGTTTTATCAGCATCAACACTAGCAAGAGATTGAATACCCAAAATCAAGTTCCATTCATTCTTGCCTCTCAAGCGGAATATATATTTTACGCAATGGATAATACCTCTCCAGGTTGGCAAATTATAGTCAGGTCACCACTTAGAGATTTTTATAACATGGGAGACAAAGATACGGAGGTTATCGATGATGTATTGGATGCATACCAGAATGATAAGATTATCGTTGTCAACGCAGTACACGACGAAAATGAAGAGGTCGATAATATAAACTGGACAATGAATGCAGATCAAATGATAGAAGAGGAATACGATAAGAGTGACAAAGATGAGACACAAAATGACTAGACCTGGATTATTTCATATGTAAATTGGACTGTTAGAAAATAAATATCTTACTGTTTTATATGTAAATCAAATTGTTTCATATATAAATCATATTATTTCATATATAAATCATATTGTTTCATATGTATATCATATTATTTTATAATGTCTTATATGTAAATCAAACTGTTTCATATGTAAATCATACTGTTTCATATATAAATCAAACTGTTTCAGATAGCATCACGGTCGAGGGTTCGTAGAGGTAGGAGTGGGCTAGCTCGGAGCGCTCCGGCTGCCACCACAGGGTCCGAGGCCGAGCCCTCCGGATCTGGTGGTGCTGTTCCTCTTTCCACACCAGCTCCTGATAAGGTTGCAGCCTCCGGAGCTTCGAGCAGTGCTCAGTACTCGGCTACAGCGTCTACGCCCACAGGTAAAGTTTAGATCTAAAGTTTTATACATATTGTAAATACTTGTTCAGTACTGATGTATATTTTATTTGCAGGGTCGAGGATCACCAAGCACGTAGGCGACCGGGGTGTGACGACAGCCCGACGCTTATCGAGCTTACGCAAGATGCTTTCCCTACAGTGGTCGATAGGTCCTTTGTGGGCGAGCATGCTTTTGAAGCCGCCACGTGGGTCAGTATGATAGTACGGGAGGAGAGAAATGCTCCTATTATGGGGATAAAGGGGTGAAAGAACATCGATGCATCCTATAAGGAGAGGATGTATCAGGTTTTTTTGGTACGTTAGTTTCATTAAAGCATTTTAGAATAATATCGTACTTCTTTATAATTTGATTTGATAAAATTACTTGTTTATAAATTAATTTTATAGGAGAAATTTAAATGGGAGAACATAGAAACCGACACCCACCGAGAGAACTTATAGAAGACGATGAGTGAGCAGTACAGAGATTACCGTTACGAGCTCTACCAGCTCTACGGTTACTTGGTCGGCGAGCTGGCTGAGGAGTTACAGGCTGCGACCGTGACGAGAGACAAGCCACCGCTACACGTTCTACAGTTTTTGGTCGCTCACTGGTAGGGCTGGCAATTTCGGACCCGACACGGTAGACCCGATATGAGCCGACACGAAGTTAGCAGGTCTGGGTCAGGGCTAAACGGGTTCGGGTCGTAAACGGGTCGACACGATAGACCCGTTTAATAAACGGGTCAGGTCCGGGTTTAGGGTCTGGACACGATAGACCCGGAAAGACCTATTTAGTATTCAACGGGTCGTGTCGAGTCGGGTCGGATCGGGTCTACTCGCAATCCGATACTATAATATATAATACCAGCAGGTCTTTCGGGTTAGGTCGGGTCGAGTCGGATTGGGTCGGATCGGGTCAATTGAATAGTTCGGGTGATAAATGGGTCTTCCTGGGTCTTATCGGGTCTACCCGTTTATTGGCGGGTCGGGTATGGGTTTAGGATCTAGACACGATTAGTTAAACGGGTCGGGTCCGGGTCTGGGGTTTTTGGACACGAACTCGACTAGACACGACACAAACACGACACGACCCGACCTATTGCCACCCCTACTCACTGGGCCACCCCTCAGTTTTAGGTATAATTATTATTTTGTTGATTCGTACTTGTTTTAATGTTATACTAAAAATTTGAAATAATGTTTGAAAATTTAATCGATTGACACGGGCGAGTTCTGCTAAAGGCAAGCAGAATAGAAATGCCTCGACGACACCTGCTCCAGTGAGGGGGAGGACCTCCATGCCCCAGCTTGTCCAGCAGCTGGTAAATGATACAAATATTTATTATTTAAAGCTCTATAAATCTTATATTAACTCATCTATTTATTTTATATATCAAAAAACAGACACAGTCCTTGGGCCACGAGCCTAATCGGATTGACCTTTTTGAGGCCTCTAGGAGGCGGCGTACCGATGGGGCATTTATGGACGACAGGGTTGTCTCGCAAGTGGTAAGTAATTAAATTACTGTTAATATATTCGTATATGTATGCCATCAAATATCATTGGTTGTTTTTATATAAGAGAGAATGTGACTTATGGTGACCCCGTCAGGCGAGGCCGGCTCCTCCTCCAGCTCAGTATCTGTCGACTTAGCGATGGATACTGTGCTCAGACCTACCATGCATGGTCGAGTCCTTTATACGGGCCTTGGAGTCACGCCCTCCTCCTACTTTAGACGAGAGGGTATGCGCTCGAGGGCACGGGACACCTAGATCGGTGCTATCACTCAGTTGCAATCTGCGCTAGACTCGGAGCGCGAGCAGAGGCAGGTCCTCGAGCACATAGTTGAGGCAGAGCGCGAGAAGAGGCAGGACCTCGAGCACAGGGTTTGAGGCGGAGAGGCAGGCCCTCGAGCGCAGGGTTGAGGCGAAGAGGCAGGTCCTCGAAGAGGAAAGAGAAGCTCGCAGGGCACTGGAGCATCAGCTTAATGAGTTCATAAGCCGGTCTAGCGGTGGCTCATGCTCATGATCAGGTACTTACTAATCTTTATAATATTAGTATAAAATATGGATCTTACTAATTTGAGTTTAGATCATATTATCACGCTAACATGCTAACTTATGATTTTCCAACGCTTAAACTCTAAATTAGATAATCAGATGGTAAATTGTTAAAAAATCCAATTTGAACTCGCTAGCAAGCCCGAAAAACGAAATAATTCCTAGTACGAATTATCGGATTCTGATCCGATGACGATCTGATCGAATCCAAACCTATTTCAAATCCGAAACACGCTAACTTATGATTTTCCAACACTTAGACTCCCAATTGGTCAATCAGAGGGTAAATTGTTAAAATATCCAATTAGAACTCGCTCGCAAGTCCAAAATATGAAATAATTCCAAGTACAAATTATCGGATGTCGATCCGATGACGATTCGATCGAATCCAAACATATTTCAAATCCGAAACATGCTAACTTATGATTTTCTAACACTTCGACTCTTAATTGGTCAATCGGAGGGTAAATTGTCAAAATATCCAATTAGAACTCGATAGCAAGTCCGAAATACAAAATAATTCCAAGTACAAATTATCGGATGCCGATCCGATGAGAATCCGATCGAATTCAAACCTATTTCAAATCCGAAACACGCTAACTTATGATTTTTCAACGCTTAGACTCTAAATCGGTCAATCGTAGTGTAAATTGTTAAAATATCCAATTAGAACTCGCTCGCAAGTCCAAAAAATAAAATAATTCAAAGTACGAATTATCGGATACCGATCCGATGATGATCCGATCGAATCCAAACCTATTTCAAATCCGAAACACGCTAACTTATGATTTTCCAACACTTAGACTCTCAATTGGTCAATCAAAGGGTAAATTGTTAAAATATCCAATTAGAACTCACTCACAAGTCTGAAATAAGGAATAATTCCAAGTACGAATTATCGGATGCCGATCCGATGATGATCCGTTCGAATCTAAACCTATTTCAAATCCGAAACACACTAACTTATGATTTTTCAACGCTTAGACTCTAAATCGGTCAATCGGAGTGTAAATTATTAAAATATCCAATTAGAACTCGCTCGTAAGTCCGAAATACAAAATAATTCTAAATACGAATTATCGGATACCAATCCGATGATGATCCGATCAAAACCAAACCTATTTCAAATCCGAAACACACTAACTTATGATTTTTCAATGCTTAGACTCTAAATCGGTCAATCGAAGTGTAAATTGTTAAAAAAACCAATTAGAACTCGCTCGCAAGTCCGAAATACAAAATAATTCCAAGTACGAATTATCGGATACCGATCCGATGATTATCCGATCGAATCCAAACCTATTTCAAATCCGAAACACGCTAACTTATGATTTTTCAACACTTAGACTCTCAATTGGTCAATCAGAGGGTAAATTGTTAAAATATCCAATTAGAACTCGCTCACAAGTTTGAAATACGGAATAATTCCAAGTACGAATTATCGGATGCCGATCCGATCAAATCGAAACCTATTTCAAATCTGAAACACGCTAACTTATGATTTTTCAACGCTTAGACTATAAATCGGTCAATCAGAGTGTAAATTATTAAAATATCCAATTAGAACTCGCTCGCAAGTCTAAAATACAAAATAATTTCAAGTACGAATTATCTGATGCCGATCCGATCGAATCCATACCTATTTTAAATCCGAAACACGCTAACTTATTATTTTACAATGCTTAGACTCTAAATCGGTCAATCGGAGTGTAAATTGTTAAAATATCCCATTAGAACTTACTCGCAAGTCCGAAATACGAAATAATTCCAAGTACGAATTATCGGATGCCGATTCGATGGCGATCCGATCAAATCCAAACCTATTTCAAATCCGAAACACGCTAACTTATGATTTTTCAACGCTTAGACTCTCAATTGGTCAATCGGAGGGTAAATTGTTAAAATATCCAATTAGAACTCGCTCGCAAGTCCAAAATACGGAATAATTCAAAGTACGAATTATCAGATGCCGATCCGATGATAATCCGATCGAATCCAAACCTATTTTAAATCCGGAACACGCTAACTTATGATTTTTCAACGCTTAGACTCTAAATCGGTCAATCGGAGTGTAAATTATAAAAATATCCAATTAGAACTCGCTCGCAAGTTCAAAATACGAAATAATTCCAAGTACGAATTATCGGATACTGATCCGATGACTATTCGATCGAATCCAAACATATTTTAAATCCGAAACACACTAACTTATGATTTTTCAACGCTTAGACTCTAAATCGGTCAATCGGAGTGTAAATTATTAAAATATCCAATTAGAACTCGCTCGCATGTCTGAAATACAAAATAATTCCAAGTACGAATTATCGGATGCCGATCCGATGATGATCCGATCGAATCCAAACCTATTTCAAATCCGAAACACGCTAACTTATGATTTTTCAACGCTTAGACTCTCAATAAATTATTAATATATCCAATTAGAACTCACTTGTAAGTAAGAAATACGGAATAATTCCAAGTATGAATTATCGGATGCCGATCAGATGACGATCTGATCGAATCCAAACCTATTTCAAATCCAAAACACGCTAACTTATGATTTTTCAACGCTTAGACTCTAAATCGGTCAATTGGAGTGTATTTTGTTAAAATATCCAATTAGAACTCGCTCGCAAGTCCAAAATATGAAATAATTCCAAGTACGAATTATCGGATGCCGATCCGATCGAATCCAAACCTATTTGAAATCCGAAACACGCTAACTTATGATTTTTCAACGCTTAGACTCTCAATTGGTGAATCAGAGGGTAAATTATTAAAATATCCAATTAGAACTCGTTCGCAAGTCCAAAATACAGAATAATTCTAAGTACGAATTATCGGTTTCCGATCTGATGACGATTCGATCGAATCCAAACCTATTTCAAATCCGAAACACGCTAACTTATGATTTTTCAAGGCTTAGACTCTCAATCGATCAATCGGAGTGTAACTTGTTAAAATATCCAATTAGGACTCGCTCACAAGTCTGAAATACAAAATAATTCCAAGTACAAATTATCAGATGCTGATCCGAAGACGATCCGATCGAATCCAAACCTATTTCAAATCCGAAACACGCTAACTTATGATTTTTCAACACTTAGACTCTGAATCGGTCAATCAGAGCGTAAATTGTTAAAATATCCAATTAGAACTCACTCGCAAGTTTGAAATATGAAATAATTCCAAGTACAAATTATCGGATGCAGATCCGATGACGATCTGATCAAATCCAAACCTATTTCAAATCAGAAACACACTAATTTATGATTTTTCAATGCTTAGACTCTAAATCAGTCAATCGGAGTGTAAATTGTTAAAATATCCAATTAGAACTCGCTCGCAAGTCCAAAATACGGAATAATTCCAAGTACGAATTATCGGATGCCGATCCGATCGAATCCAAACCTATTTCAAATCTGAAACACGCTAACTTATGATTTTTCAATGCTTAGACTCTAAATCGGTCAATCAGAGCGTAAATTATTAAAATATCCAATTAGAACTCGCTCGCAAGTTCGAAATACAAAATAATTCCAAGTACGAATTATCGGATGCCGATCCGATGACGATCCGATCGAATCCAAACCTATTTCAAATCCGAAACACGCTAACTTATGATTTTTCAATACGTAGACTCTCAAATGGTCAATCAGAGTGTAAATTGTTAAAATATACAATTAGAACTTGCTCGCAAGTCTGAAATACAGAATAATTTCAAGTTCAAATTATCGGATGCAGATCCGATCGAATCCAAACATATTTCAAATCCGAAACACACTAACTTAAGATTTTTCAACGCTTAGATTCTAAATCGGTCAATCAGAGTGTAAATTGTTAAAATATCTAATTAGAACTCACTCGCAAATCCGAAATACGAAATAATTCTAAGTACGAATTATCGGATGCCGATCCGATGCCGATCTGATCGAATCCAAACCTATTTCATATCCAAAACACGCTAACTTATGATTTTTCAACGCTTAGACTCTCAATTGGTCAATCGGAGGGTAAATTATTAAAATATCAAATTAGAAATCGCTCGCAAGTCCAAAATACAGAATAATTCAAGTAAGAATTATCGGATGCCGATCCGATCAAATCCAAACCTATTTCAAATTCGAAACACGCTAAGTTATGATTTTTCAACGCTTAGACTCTAAATCGGTCAATCGGAGTGTAAATTATTAAAATATCCAATTAGAACTCACTCGCAAGTCCGAAATACGAAATAATTCCAAGTATGAATTATTGGATACCGATCCGATAACAATCTGATCGAATCCAAACCTATTTCAAATCCGAAACACGCTAACTTATGATTTTTCAATGCTTAGACTCTCAATTATTCAATCGGAGGGTAAATTATTAAAATATCTAATTAGAACTCGCTCGCAAGTCTGAAATACAGAATAATTTTAAGTACGAATTATCGAATGCCGATCCGATGTCGATCCGATCGAATCCAAACCTATTTCAAATCCGAAACACGCTAACTTACGATTTTTCAACGCTTAGACTCTAAATTGATCAATCGAAGTGTAAATTGTTAGAATATCCAATTAGAACTCACTCGCAAGTCCAAAATACGGAATAATTCCAAGTATGAATTATCGGATGCTGATCCGATACCGATCCGATTGAATCCAAACCTATTTCAAATCTGAAACACGCTAACTTATGATTTTTCAACGCTTAGACTCTAAATTGGTCAATTGGTGGGTAATTTATTAAAATATCCAATTAGAACTCACTCGCAAGTCAGAAATACGAAATAATTCCAAGTAGGAATTATCGGATGCCGATTCGATCGAATCTAAACCTATTTTAAATCTGAAACACGCTAACTTATGATTTTTCAACACTTAGACTCTAAATCGGTTAATCGGAGTGTAAATTATTAAAATATCCAATTAGAACTCGCTCGCAAGTCTGAAATATGAAATAATTCCAAGTACGAATTATCGGATGCCGGTCCGATGATGATCCGATCGAATCCAAACCTATTTCAAATCTGAAACATGCTAACTTATGATTTTTTGACACTTAGACTCTAAATCGCTCAATCGGAGCGTATATTGTTAAAATATCCAATTAGAACTTGCTCGCAAGTCCGAAATACGAAATAATTCCAAGTACGAATTATCGGATACCGATCCGATCTAATCTAAACCTATTTCAAATCCGAAACACACTAACTTATGATTTTTCAACGCTTGGACTCCAATTAGAACTCGCTCGCAAGTCTAAAATACTAAAAAATTACAAGTATGAATTATCGGATGCTGATCCGATTGAATCCAAACCAATTTCAAATCCAAAACACGCTAACTTAAGATATTTCAACGCTTAGACTTTAAATTATAGATATAAACTATTTTTTTTTAACAAATACATGTTAATTGCAGGATGTGCAGCGTTAGGGGATAAGAGCACCAGCTTTGTTGCTGGGCGGCGTGGGGTGGTTAAGCTATGGCACGCAGCTTCCTTTAGTTTTGGATTGTGTAAAAATAAGTTTGTAAGAAATATGTGATCATTTTTTGGTCTTGTTTATAATTGTCTAGTATTGTCGTAATGTTTAGTAATATTTGATAAATTATGGTAATGGTAATTTGTGGTAATATTTGATAAATTATGGTAATGGCAAATTATGGTAATATTTGATAAATTGTGGTAATATTTGATAAATTGCGGTAATATTTGATTTTGTCAATTATGGTAATATTTGAATATATTGTGGTATTGTTGTAAATCACAGGAATTAAATAAATTATAGTAATTTTTTTAAAAAAAAATTATGTGTTTTTACCGACGGAATTTATAAATTCCATCGGTAATAAACTATTTTATTTTTTAAAATTATTTATATATTGCCGACGGAACATATTTTTCCGGCGGTAATATATAAACTATTACCGACGGTAAGACTGTCAGCCGTCGGTAATAAGCCTATATATTGCCGACGGAAGATAAATTTTCATCGGTAATAATTAATTATATTTTTAATTAAATATAAATATTACCGACGGAGACATAATAATCGTCGGTATTAATTATTAATACCGACGGAATTTTTTTTTTCATCGTAGATTTTTCCCGACGCCTTTTTCCTGACAGAACAGCGACGGAAATGATGTCCGTCGCGAAAAATCTTTGACGATGAAAAATCAAATTTACCAACGGATATATTCCATCAGTAAAAACTATTTTTTTTGTAGTGGGGTGTCGTTTCACAAAACGGCGATAGCGAGTTGCGTTCCGTATCCTTAGGTAACACTTCATCTTTGTGGATCCTTGATAGTGGTTGTACATTCCATATGTATGCAAATAGGAATTGGTTCGATACATATGAGAAGAAAAATTGTGACGAAGTTCTTATGGGGAACTATGCCTTCTGCAAGCTGATAGGCATGGGAACAATAAGACTGAAGATTAACGATGGTACGATTCGTTCGCTCGGGAGCATAAGTCATGTTCCAGCTCTCAAGAAAAACTTGATTTATTTGGGTACTCTGGATACAAACAGGTACGCCTATTCATCGGGTGATGGGAAGATCAAGTTTACTAAAGGATCACTTATGGTGAAAAGAGGAGAGAGGCAGGCGAATAATCTGTATAGGCCGTCAGGGAGCACAGTCTTGGGTGGAGCCGCAGTCTCCACAAACGTCAGTTCAAAATGAGATTCGGCTTTACTATGGCATCAGAGATTGGGACATATGAGTGAAAGAATGCTGCAGAAAATACACAGAAAAAAGCTGCTGAAAGGTGTAGGCGAGTGCAAATTGGACTTATACCGATCTTGCATTATGGGAAAGCAGTCCAAGGTTCATTCAAGTTGGCTTTTATAGAGAAAAGGGCAAAAGAAGCTCTTGACTATATTCACTCCGATGTTTGGAGACCGGCTCCAACTCGTTCGTATGGTGGAGCTTGGTATTATGTCACATTCCTGGATGATTACTCTCGGAAGATTTGGGTCTACTTTATGCACGAAAAGTCTGAGGTGTTTGATAAATTCAAAACCTAGAAGGCAGAGGTGAAAAGCCCGATTGGGAGGAAGATTAAGTACTTGAGAAGTGACAACGGAGGTGAATACAAGGATGGAAGGTTCATAGAGTCCTGTCAGCATGAAGGCATTATCAGGCACTTCACGGTGAAGAAGATATGACGACCAAGAGCCAATAGGCCAATAGCCAAGAGCCAAGACTCCTGAGGCTGGGATGCCAAGATGGATGAGGTGAGGTGAGGTGAGGTAAGGTGAGGTGTACAAGGCCATGAGTTAGCCCCACATCGCCTGGATAAAAGGAGATTCTGAGCTACTTATATAATTTCCCCTCCCAAACATAGGAGACGTGTTTTAAAACCGTGCGCCGCTACGGATTTCGTAAGAACTCCGTAGTTAAGCGTGCTCGGGCGAGAGTAGTACCAAGATAGGTGACCACCCTGGGAAGTTCTCGTGCGGGCACGAGCAAAGCGGATAAAATCTTGTGTGTTTGGGACGGATGTTACAAAATGGTATCAGAGCTGGTTCTCCTCGGGATGGGGGGGTCTAACTCTACACGAGAACGTGTAGCCCTAAGGGGGGTGGATTGTGATGACCAAGATCCAATAGGCCAATAGCCAAGAGCCAAGACTCCTGAGGCTGGGATGCTAAGATGGATGAGGTGAGGTGAGGTAAGATGAGGTGTACAAGGCCATGAGTTAGCCCCACATCGCCTGGAGAGAAGGAGATCCTGAGCTACTTATATAATTTTCCCTCCCAAACATAAGAGACGTGTTTTAAAACCCTGCGCCACTACGGATTTCGTAAGAACTCCGTAGTTAAGCGTGCTCGGGCGAGAGTAGTACTAGGATGGGTGACCACCCTAGGAAGTTCTCGTGCGGGCATGGGCAAAGCGGACAAAATCTTGTATATTTAGGACGGATGTTACAGAAGATCCCTCAGCAAAATGATGCTATAAAAAAGATGAACGAGACTCTCATTGAGAAAGAGAGGTGCATGTGAGTGCATGAAAATATGCCCGAGTCCTTTTGGGTAGAGTCGGTTAACTATGCGTGCTATTTGGTTAATCGGTCTCCTTTGAATCTACTAGAATTCAGGTATACCGAGGAGGTATGGTCTGAGAAAGATGTGGATCTTTCCATGATAAAATTGTTCGGATGCAAGGCATTCGCTCTCATCCCCGAGTGATGAGAGGAACAAGTTAAAGCAAAAGTCACAGGAGTGTCTATTCTGGGCTTTAAACGAGGAGTGGAGGGCTTCAAGTTATGGATTCCAAAGAACCGGAAGAAGATTGTTAGCAGAGATGTCATCTTTTATGAGACGATCATACTTATGGTAGAAGCAAAGACCGATGCAGCAAAATCCAGTCAAGGAGAGAAGATTACTACAGAGATTTCGGTTATCTCAAGAGACGTGGGTCAAATAACTAAGGGTAGAGCAATTGACATATCCGAGGGTGATATGGACAAGCAACAGTAGGTGGAGACATCGACGGAGACTCAGGTAGAGGCTCCGGTACAGGCTCAGATGGAGCCTACAGGCTCAGTTTTGAGAAAGTCGAAAAGAATCATCAAACCACCTTAGAGATATGGTTCGGATGATGAGGCTTGCTATTCTTTCATCATCAGTGAAGATGATCCAGTGAGATATGATAAGACTGCAGCGAGCAACGAGGAGCAAGGCTAGATGAAGGCGATGAAAGATAAGATGAGCAGTCTCCACAAGAACTCCGTTTGGGAATTAGTTTCGAGACCCAAGGGAAAGAAGATCATAAGTTCCAAGTGGGTTCCCAGGAAGAAGTTGGGTATGCAGAATGAAGACCCAAAGTTCAAGACACATTTGGTTGCAAAGGGGTTCGCTCACCGGGGAGGAATTAACTATGAGAATATCTTCTCTCCTGTAGTCAAGCATACCTCCATTAGACTGCTACTGGCTCTGGTTGCTTACACGAAATGGAGCTAGAGAAGATGGACGTGAAGACGATGTTTCTTCATGGGGATCTCGATGAGGAGATCTATATGTCACATTTGGACGGATTTCACTACAAAAAAAAACAGTTTTTACCGACGGACAATATCCGTCGGTAAAGTTACTTTTTCGTCGGTAAAGATTTATAGCGATGGAAACTATTTTCGTCGCTAGTCTGTCGGGAAAAAAGGCGTCGGGAAAAATCGGTGACGGACGTAAAATATCCGTCGATATTAATAATTAATACCGACGAAAAATTTCTATCCATCGGCTATATAAGAATATTTAATTAAAAATATAATAGAGTATTGTCGACGAAATCATAGCTTCCGTCGGTAATATAAAAGAGTATTGCCGATGGAAGCATAGCTTTCGTCGGTAATATAATAGAGTATTACCGACGAAATCATAGCTTCCGTCGGCAATATATAAATAATTAAAAAAAATAAAAAATATTATTGCCGACGGAATTAATATGTTCCGTCGATAAAAAAACATGATTTTTTTAAAAAAAATTACAGAAATAATGTTATTCAATTCATGTGATTTACAATAATACCACAATATATTCAAATATTATCATAATTGACTAAATCAACAATACCACAATACCACAATACAATAATACCACAATATTTATCAAATATTACCACAAATTATCAAATATTACCAAATACTACCACAATACCAGACAATTATAGACAAGACCAAAAAATAACCACATATTTATTACAAATTTTTTTTACACAATCCAAAACTGAGGAAATATATGTGCCCTATCTCAATCATGCCATGCCGCCCAGCACCAACGTTGTTGCTCTCATCCCTTGACGCCACCCGACTCCTGCAACTAACATGTATTTGCTAAAAAAAATAATTTATATCTATAATTGAGAATCTAAGCGTTGAAAAATCACAAGTTAGCGTGTTTCAGATTTGAAATAGGTTTGGATTCGATCGAATCATCATCGGATCAGCGTCCGATAATACGTACTTGAAATTATTCTATATTTCAGACTTACGAGCGAGTTCTAATTGGAAATTTTAACAATTTACGATCCGATTGACCGATTTAGAGTCTAAGTGTTGGGAAATCATAAGTTAGCATGTTTCAGATTTGAAATATGTTTGGATTCGATCAGATCGTCATCGGATCGGCATCCAATAATTCATACTTGGAATTATTCTGTATTTCGGACTTGCGAGCGAGTTCTAATTAGAAATTTTAACAATTTACGATCCGATTGACCGATTTAGAGTCTAAGCGTTGGAAAATTATAAGTTAGCGTGTTTCAGATTTGAAATAGGTTCTGATTCGATCAGATCGTCATCGGATCGGCATCCGATAATTCGTACTAGGAATTATTCCGTATTTCGGACTTGCGAGCGAGTTCTAATTGGAAATTTTAACAATTTACGATTCGATTGACCGATTTAGAGTCTAATTGTTGAAAAATCATAAGTTAGCGTGTTTCGGAATTGAAATAGGTTTGGATTCGATCGGATCGTCATTGGATCAGCATCCAATAATTCGTAGTTGGAATTATTCTGTATTTCAGACTTGCGAGAGAATTATAATTGGAAATTTTAACAATTTATGATCCGATTGATCGATTTAGAGTCTAAATGTTGAAAAATCATAAGTTAGCGTGTTTCGGATTTGAAATAGGTTTGGATTCGATCGGATCGTCATCAGATCGGCATCCGATAATTCGTACTTGGAATTATTCCATATTTTGGACTTGCGAGCGAGTTCTAATTGGATATTTTAACAATTTACGATCCGAATGACCGATTTAGAGTAAGCATTGGAAAATCATAAGTTAGCGTGTTTCGGATTTAAAATAGATTTTCATTCGATCGGATCATCATCGGATCGGCATCCAATAATTCGTACTTAGAATTATTCCATATTTCAGACTTGTGAGCGAGTTCTAATTGAAAATTTTAACAATATACGATCCGATTGACCGATATAGAGTCTAAGTGTTGATAAATCATAAGTTAGCGTGTTTCGGATTTAAAATAGGTTTGGATTCGATCGGATCATCATCGGATCGACATCCGATAATTCGTACTTGGAATTATTCCGTATTTCGGACTTGCGAGCGTGTTCTAATTAGAAATTTTACAATTTACAATCCGATTAACCGATTAAGAGTCTAAGCGTTGGAAAATCATAAGTTAGAGTGTTTCGGATTTGAAATTGGTTTTGATTCGATCGGATCTTCATCGGATCGGCATCTGATAATTCGTACTTAGAATTATTCCGTATTTCGGACTTGCAAATGAGTTTTAATTGAAAATTTTAACAATTTACGATCCGATTGCCGATTTAGAGTCTAAGTGTTGAAAAATCATAAGTTGGCATGTTTCGGATTTAAAATAGGTTTGTATTCGATCGGATCATCATCGGATCGGCATCTGATAATTTGTACTTAGAATTATTCCGTATTTCGGACTTGCAAGCATGTTCTAATTAGAAATTTTAATAATTTACGATCCGATTGACCGATTTAGAGTCTAAGCGTTGGAAAATCATAATTTAGCGTGTTTCGGATTTGAAATATGTTTGGATTCGATCGGATCATCATCGGATCAGCATCCGATAATTTGTACTTGGAATTATTTTGTATTTTGGACCTGCGAGCGAGTTATAATTGAAAATTTTAATAATTTACGATCCGATTGACCGATTTAGAGTCTAAGTGTTAGAAAATCATAAGTTAGCGTGTTTCAGATTTGAAAATAGGTTTGGATTTGATCAGGTCATCATCGGATCGGCATCGGCTAATTCGTACTTGGAATTATTCCTTGTTTCGGACTTGCGAGCGAGTTCCAATTGGATATTTCAATAATTTACGATCCAATTGACCGATTTAGAGTCTAAGTGTTGGAAAATCATAAGTTAGCGTGTTTCGGATTTGGAATAGGTTTTAATTCGATCGGATCATCATCGGATCAGCATCCGATAATTCATACTTGGAATTATTCCGTATTTCGGACTTGCGAGCGAGTTCTAATTGGATATTTTAATAATTCACGATCCGATTGACCGATTTAGAGTCTAAGTGTTGGAAAATCATAAGTTAACGTGTTTCGGATTTGAAATAGGTTTGGATTCGATCGGATCGTCATCGGATCGGTATCTGATAATTCGTACTTAGAATTATTCTGTATTTCGGACTTGCGAGCGTGTTCTAATTAGAAATTTTAACAATTTACTATCCGACTGACCGATTTAGAGTCTAAGTGTTGGAAAATCATAAGTTAGCGTGTTTCAGATTTGAAATAGGTTTGGATTCGATCGGATAGTCATCGGATCGGCACCCGATAATTCGTACTTGGAATTATTCCATATTTCGGACTTGCGAGCGTGTTCTAATTAGAAATTTTAACAATTTACGATCCGATTGACCGATTTAGTGTCTAAGAGTTGGAAAATCATAAGTTACCATATTTCGGATTTGAAATAGGTTTGGATTCGATCGGATTGTCATCGGATCGGCATCCGATAACTCGTACTTAGAATTATTCTGTATTTTCGATTTGTGAGCGAGTTCTAATTGGATATTTTAACAATTTATGATCCGATTGACTGATTTAGAGTCTAAGTGTCGGAAAATCATAAGTTAGCATGTTTCGGATTTGAAATAGGTTTGGATTCGATTGGATCGTCATCGGATCGGTATCCAATAATTTGTACTTAGAATTATTCCGTATTTCGGAATTGCGAGCGTGTTCTAATTAGTAATTTTAACAATTTACGATCCGATTGACCGATTTACAGTCTAAGTGTTGGAAAATCATAAGTTAGTGTGTTTCGGATTTGAAATATATTTGGATTCGATATGATAGTCATTGGATCGACATCCGATAATTTGTAATTAGAATTATTCTATATTTCGTACTTGCGAGCGAGTTATAATTGGTTATTTTAATAATTTACGATCCGATTGACCGATTTAGAGTCTAAGTGTTGGAAAATCATCAGTTAGCGTGTTTCGGATTTGAAATAGGTTTGGATTCGATCGGATCATCATCGGATCGGCATCCGATAATTCGTACTTAGAATTATTCCGTATTTCGGACTTGCGAGCGTGTTCTGATTAGAAATTTTAAAAATTTACGATCCGATTGACCGATTTAGAGTCTAAGTGTTGGAAAATCATAAGTTAGTGTGTTTCGGATTTGAAATAGGTTTGGATTCGATCGAATCATCATCGGATCGGCATCCGATAATTCGTACTTGGAATTATTCCATATTTCAGACTTGCGAGCATGTTCTAATTAGAAATTTTAACAATTTACGATCCGATTGACCGATTTAGAGTCTAAGTGTTGGAAAATCATAAGTTAGCATGTTTCGGATTTGAAATCGGTTTAGATTCGATCGGATCATCATCGGATCGGCATCCGATAATTCGTACTTAGAATTATTCTATATTTCGGACTTGCGAGCGTATTCTAATTTGAAATTTTAACAATTTATAATCCGATTGACCGATTTAGAGTCAAAGTGTTGGAAAATCATAAGTTAGCGTGTTTCGGATTTGAAATAGTTTTGGATTCGATCGGATAGTAATCAGATCGGCATCTGATAATTCGTACTTGGAATTATTCCATATTTCGGACTTGCGAGCGAGTTCTAATTGGAAATTTTAACAATTTACGATCTGATTGACCGATTTAGAGTCTAAGTGTTGGAAAATCATAAGTTAGCGTGTTTTGGATTTAAAATAGGTTTGGATTCGATCATATAGTTATCGGATCGGCATCTGATAATTCGTACTTAGAATTATTCCGTATTTTGGACTTACGAGTGTGTTCTAATTAGAAATTTTAACAATTTACGATCCGATTGACCAATTTAAAGTCTAAGTGTTGGAAAATCATAAGTTATCGTGTTTCGGATTTGAAATAGGTTTGGATTCGATCGGATCGTCATCGGATCAGCATCTGATAATTCATACTTGTAATTATTCCGTATTTCAAACTTGCAAGCGAGTTCTAATTGGATATTTTAATAATTTACGATCCGATTGACCGATTTAGAGTCTAAGAGTTGGAAAATCATAAGTTAGCGTGTTTCGGATTTGAAATAGGTTTGTATTCGATCGGATAGTCGTCAGATCGGAATCTGATAATTCGTACTTGGAATTATTCCGTATTTCGGACTTGCAAGCGAGTTCTAATTGGAAATTTTAACAATTTACGATCCGATTGATCGATTTAAAGTCTAAGCAATGGAAAATTATAAGTTAGCGTGTTTCGGATTTGAAATAGGTTTTGATTCGATCAGATTATCATCAGATCGGCATCTGATAATTCGTACTTGGAATTATTCCATATTTCGGACTTGCGAGCGAGTTCTAATTGGAAATTTTAACAATTTACGATCCGATTGACCGATTTAGAGTCTAAGTGTTGAAAAATCATAAGTTAGCGTGTTTCGGATTTGAAATAGATTTGGATTCGATTGGATCATCATCGGATCGGCATCTGATAATTCGTACTTAGAATTATTCCGTATTTGAGACTTGCGAGCGTGTTCTAATTAGAAATTTTAACAATTTACGATCCGATTGACCGATTTAGAGTCTAAGCGTTGGAAAATAATAAGTTAGCGTGTTTCGGATTTGAAATAGGTTTGGATTCGATCGGATCGTCATCGGATCGGCATCCGATAATTCGTACTTGGAATTATTCTGTATTTCGGACTTGCGAGCGAGTTATAATTGAAAATTTTAATAATTTACGATCCGATTGACCGATTTAGAGTCTAAGTGTAGGAAAATCATAAGTTAGCGTGTTTCGGATTTGAAATAGATATGGATTCGATCGGATAGTCATTGTATCGGCATCCGATAATTTGTACTTTGAATTATTCCGTATTTCGGACTAGTGAGCGAGTTCTAATTGGATATTTTAACAATTTACGATCCGACTGACCGATTTAGAGTCTAAGTGTAGGAAAATCATAAGTTAGCATGTTTCGGATTTGAAATAGATTTGGATTCGATCGAATCGTCATCGGATTGGCATCCGATAATTCATACTTTGAATTATTCCGTATTTTGGACTTGCGAGCGTGTTCTAATTAGAAATTTTAACAATTTACGATCTGATTGACCGATTTAGAGTCTAAGTGTTGGAAAATCATTAGTTAGCGTGTTTCGGATTTAAAATAGGTTTGGATTCGATCAGATAGTCATCGGATCGGCATCCAATAATTTGTACTTGGAATTATTCTATATTTTGAACTTGTGAGCATGTTCTAATTAGAAATTTTAACGATTTACGATCCGATTGATCGATTTAGAGTCTAAGCGTTGGAAAATCATAAGTTAGCGTGTTTCGGATTTGAAATAGGTTTGGATTCGATCGGATAGTCATCGGATCGGCATCTGATAATTCGTACTTGAAATTATTCTGTATTTCGGACTTGCGAGCGAGTTCTAATTTGATATTTGAACAATTTACGATCCGATTGACCGATTTAGAGTCTAAGTGTTGGAAAATCATAAGTTAGTGTGTTTCGGATTTGAAATAGGTTTGGATTCGATCGGATCATCATCGGATCGGCATCCGATTATTCGTACTTTGAATTATTTCGTATTTAGGACTTGCGAGCGTGTTCTAATTAGAAATTTTAACAATTTACGATCCGATTGATCGATTTAGAGTCTAAGTGTTGGAAAATCATAAGTTAGCGTGTTTCGGATTTGAAATAGGTTTGGATTCGATCGAATTGTCATCGGATCAGCATCCGAAAATTCATACTTTGAATTATTCCGTATTTCGAACTTGCGAGCGAGTTATAATTGGATATTTTAATAATTTACAATCCGATTGACCAATTTAGAGTCTAAGTGTTGGAAAATCATAAGTTAGTGTGTTTCGGATTTGAAATAGTTTTGGATTCGATCAGATAGTTATCGGATTGGCATCCGATAATTCATACTTGGAATTATTCCGTATTTCGGACTTGCGAGCGAGTTATAATTGGTATTTTAACAATTTACGATCCGATTTACCGATTTAGAGTCTAAGTGTTGGAAAATCATAAGTTAGCGTGTTTCGGATTTGAAATAGGTTTGGATTCGATCGGATAGTCATCGGATCGGCATCCGATAATTCGTACTTGGAATTATTCCATATTTCGGACTTGTGAGCGTGTTCTAATTAGAAAATTTAACAATTCGCGATCCGATTGACCGATTTAGAGTCTAAGTGTTGAAAAATCATAAGTTAGCATGTTTCTGATTTGAAATAGGTTTGGATTCGAGGGCATAGTCATTGGATCGGCATCCGATAATTCGTATTTGGAATTATTCCATATTTCGGACTTGCGAGCGAGATCTAATTGGATATTTTAAAATTTTACGATCCGATTGACCTATTTAGAGTCTAAGTGTTGGAAAATCTTAAGTTAGCGTGTTTCTGATTTGAAATAGGTTTTGATTCGATCGGATAGTCATAAGTTAGTATGTTTCGGATTGTCATAAGTTAGGATGTTATTGTGATAATATGATCTAAACTCAAATTAGTAAGATTCATATTTTTTATTAATATTATAAAGATTAGTAAGTACCTGATCATGACCATGAGCCACCGCTAAACCAGCGTATGAAGTTATTAAGCCTCTGCTCCAGTTCCCGACGAGCTTTTCTTTCCGCCTCAACCCTCTACTCGAGGGCCTGCCTCTCCGCCTCAAGCCTCTGCTCGAGGGCCTGCCTCTGCTCTCGCTCCGCCTCAACCATGTGCTCGAGGGCCTGCCTCTGCTCACGCTCCACGTCTAGCGCAGACTGCAACTGAGTGATAGCACCGGTCTGGGTGTCCCGTGCCCTCGAGCGCATACCCTATTGTCCAAAGTAGGAGGAGGGCGTGACTCCAAGGCCCGTACAGAGGACACGATCGTGCGTGGCAGGTCTGAGCACAGTATCCATCGCTGAGTCGACAGATACTGAGCTGGAGGAGGAGCCGGCCTCGCCCGACGGGGTCACCATAAGTCACATTCTCTCCTATATGAAAACAACCAATGATATTCAATGATATTTTATGGCATACGTATACAAATATATTAACAGTAATTTAATTACTTACCACTTGCAAGGCAACTCTGCCGTTCATAAATACCCCATCGGTACGCCACCTCCTAGAGGCCTCAAAAAGGTCAATCCGATTAGGCTCGTGGCCCAAGGACTGTGTCTATTTGACATATAAAATAAATAGATGAGTTAATATAACATGTATAGAGCTTTAAATAATAAAATGTTTCATTTACCAGCTGCGGGGCAAGCTGAGGCATGGAGGTCCTCCCCTTCACTAGAGCAGGTGTCGTCGAGGCATTTCTATTCTGCTTGCCATTAGCAGAACTCACTTGTGTCAATCGATTAAATTTTGGAATATCAATACAAATTTTTAGTATAACATTAAAACAAGTACGAATCAACAAAATAATAATTATACCTGAAACTGAGGGGTGGCCCAGTGAGCGACCAAAATCTGTAGAACGTGTAGCGGTGGCACGTCTCTCGTCACGATCGCAGTCTGTAACTCCTCAGCTGGCTGGCCGACCAAGTAACCGTAGAGCTGGTAGAGCTCGTAACGGTAATCCTTATACCGCCCACTCATCGTTTTCCACAAGTCCTCCCGATGGGTGTCGATTTCCATGTTCTCCCATTTAAATTTCTCCTGTAAAATCAATTTAGAAACAAGTTATTTTATCAAATCAAATTATAAAGAAGTACGATATTATTCTAAAATGCTTTAATGAAACTAACGTACCAAAAAAACCTGATACATCCTCTCCTTATAGGATGCATCAATGTTCTTCCACCCCTTTATCCCCATAATAGGGGCATTCCTCTCCTCCCGTACTATCATACCGACCCACGTGGCCGCGTTAGAAGCGTGCTTGCCCACAAAGGTCTTGCCGCTCCACTGTAGGGAAAGTGGCTCGCGTAAGGTCGACAAGCGTCGGGCCGTCGTCACGCCCCGGTCGCCTATGTGCCTGGTGATCCTCGACCCTGCAAATAAAATATACATCAGTATTGAATAAGTATTTACAACATGTATAAAAATTTAGATCTAAACATTACCTGTGGGCGTAGACCCTGTAGCCGAGTACTGAGCACTGCTCGAAGCTCCGGAGGCTGCGACCTCATCAGGAGCTGGTATGGAGAGAGGAACAGCACTACCAGATCCGAAGGGCTCGGCCTCAGACCCTGGGGTGGCAGCCAGAGCGCTCCGAGCTAGCCCACCCCTGCCTCTACGAACCCTCGACCACGATGCCATCTGAAAGCATGCAGTAATATTTTTCTATACGAAATAATATGATATAAATAACAGTTTGATTTACATATGAAACAGTATGATTTACATATGAAACAATATGAAACAGTTTGATTTACATATGAAACAGTATAAAACAATATGATTTATATATGAAATAATTTGATTTACATATGAAACAGTAAGATATTCATTTTCTAACAGTCCAATTTACATATGAAACAATCTAGGTTAGGGTTTAGCATTTAGGTTAAAAAAAATATTTTTTAACTTTGCCAATATAACATCCTAAACCCTAAACCCTAAACCTAAACCCTAACCCTAAACCCTAAAACCCTAAACCCTAACTCCTAAACCTAAACCCTAAACCCTAAAACCCTAAATCCTAAACCCTAAACCCTAACCCTAGAACCTAAACCCTAAATCCTAAAACCTAAAACCCTAAACCCTAACCCTAACCCCTAAAACCCTAAACCCTAAACCCTAATGAACTAGTAACTGAATAAACTCGAATAAGCTTTTATCGAGCCAAGCCGCGAGCTGCTCACGAACAGCTTGGTTCGTTTGCAGCCAAACCTAAACCCTAAACCTAATTTTCGAAAATGTAACATTCCAAAAAATTCCCATAATTCTGAATCGGAATTGGATTATGAAATTCCGAAATTTCGGAATCGAAATCAAAATAACATTTGGGATTCCAAAATTTTTTCGCAATTTTCCAAACACCTCTATTCCGATCCGATCCATCCGAAAATCAGCCCTAGATAAAATAATAAAATCAAACCCGGTCATATCCCTATCCAATCTTATACTCTACTAAATCCACAGTAATAAGGAACCAAAAGACACATGCAATTAGTTTTAATCAGATAAAAATGATCAAATGAAAAAATTAAGTACTTAGACAAAAGGGGTATTATGCTAACATTTCAAACTTTAGGGTGGGATTTGGAATTGAAACCAATTACCGGAGAGGGAGGAGAAGGAGGAGCAGTGGCACCAGTAGAGGGGAGGCCGGAGCAGTGGCCCCGGCGGAGGGGAGCCCGGGAGGGGCAGGGGGATGCGCCGGAGGGGAGGCCGGGGGGCCAGGGGGGTGAGCCGGAGAAGGCCGGGGCGTGCCGGAGGGGAGTTCGGGGGTCGGGGTGGCGGGGTGGTGCGCCGGAGGGGGCCGGGGGGGGGGGGTAGGGTGGGGGGGATCGAAATCGCCGGGGGGGGGGGAGGGGGGAACAAATTCGTACGGGGGGGGGGGGGGGAGGAGAATAATCCAGAGAGCAACAAAGGGGGAAGAAAACAACTTAAAAATTGCAGGGTTTATTACCGACGAAAATTAATATTCCGTCGGTAATAATATTATTACCGACGGTTATAATATTTCTGTCGGTAATAATAATTACTATACCGACGGATACGCATAACCCGTCGGTACAAATACATTACCGACGGATAATAAATGGTTGTCCGTAATATATATGTAAAAATATTATTAAAATAACAATAATTATTATTTGTGACAGCCTATTGTTAAGACCGTCGGTAATAATCCATTTCGCCGACGGAACTAATAAATACCGTCGGTAATAATATATTACCGACGGATAAAAAATACTGTTGGTAATAAATATTTCAAATATTAGTAAAATATTTAAGTCATATTACCGACGAAAATATGTATTACCGTCGGTAATATTTATATTATTACCGACGATAATTAAAATATCAGTCGGCAATAAACCTCTTTCTTGTAGTGTTTGTTGAAGAAGGCAAGGAGAATCACGTGTGCAGATTGAAGAAGTCAATCTATGGACTCAAGCAGTCACCGAGGCAGTGGTACAAGCGCTTTGACTCATTCATGGTACAGATTAATTGGTTACTCGAGGGGGATGTATGATTGTTGCGTCTGCACTCGCACTTTTGAGAATGAAGAGGCTGTGACATTGATGCTCTATATCGGTGATGTGCTCATCACATGCCGTGACATGAGAGAGATAGTCAAACTCAAGAAGATACTGAGCAGAGAGTTTGAGATGAAGGATTTTGGAAATATGAGGAAGATTCTCGGTATGAAGATCATGAGGGACAGAAAGGCTAGGAAGCTTTGGTTGTCTTAAGGATCCTATATCTGAAAGTTTCTTAAGAGGTTTGATATGAAGGATACAAAGCCAACCTTTACTCCATTGGCTTCACACTTCGCTTTGCGCAAGAGGCAGTCTCCTACTATGAAAAAGGAGATTCAGGAGATGCAGAAGACATCGTACGCCAGTGCGATAGGATGTATGATGTATGTGATGGTTTGCACAAGACCGGATCTGGCACAGGCAGTAAGCGTAATGTCCATATTCATGTCAAATCCGGGAAAGGTCCATTAGCAGGCAGTCAAGTGATCTTACGATATTTGAAGGGCAGTGCAGATAAAGGGATCTTGGTTGCCTGACAGAAGGGAAAGATCAGTATCATGAGATATTCTAATTCAGACTACGCAGCAGATCTTGATAGGAGAAGGTCTACCACAAGCTATATATGTGTTCACGTATGGAGGGGGACCGGTCTGCTAAAGGTCTATGATACAGTTAGTGATGATGCTCTCCACTACCGAGGCATAGTACATGGCTCTAACAGAGGCCTCGAAAGAGGCTATCTGGTTGAAGGGCCTAGTTGGCGAATTAGGTATGAGTCAGAACAGTTATGGTACAATACAATAATTAAAGTGCAATTTGTTTGACAATGAATCTAGTTTTCCATGCAAGGGCGAAGTACATAGATATCAGGCACCACAGGATCAAGGACTGGCTGCACGATGGTGAGATCAAGATAGAGAAGGTTCACACGGATGAGAACAATTCAAATTTTCTCACGAAGTCGGTCACCAGGGAGAAATTTAAGCATTGTTCATGCTTATTCCAACTTGTCTTCTGCTAGTGCAGTGGATAAAGCACCTCGCCACCTGAGGTGCGATAGAGACGAGTTGAGGCTCGCCAAAGTGGAGGTTCGCTGGAATGGGAGCGTTGGCCGAAAGTTCACCAGGTGGAATTTGTCAGAGTTTGGCTCAATTTCGGCAAGGACGAAGCGGGAGGGGAGGCTCTAGGCGTGCCCATCAGCAGGTCAGTGCCCTGGGCGCCAAGTGTGTGGCGCCTAGTCACTGACAGGCGCCACAGGCTTGGGTTGGCGCCTTGGGCGCCACTTCTGGAGCCCAGGGCGCCACTTCTGGAGCCTAGGGAGCCAGATCTCGTGACGAGGTTTTTGGGCTCCAGGTCGATGGTGTCTGATGGCGCCTTGGGTGCCAGGCATAGGGATGGCAACAGTGTGGTTTGGGTGCGGTTTTGGGCAAAACCGAAACCCACTGCAATACTGAACCGCCACACCGAAATAGCACCGCACCACGACGGTGTACCGTATGTAAAACTGAAACCGCACCATGCGGTGCAGTGCACCGCGGTTTAATATTACAATGGTCTAAACGGTGCGGTTTTTTGCGGTTTTGGGTAAAACCGAAACCGCACCGCAACACCGAAACCGCAAACCGAAACCGTACCGCACAGCGATTGTTTTATATTTTGGCAAACCAAAATCGCACCATGCGGTGCAGTTTTTTGCGGTTTACGATTTTAAACCGTACCGTTGCCATCCCTAGCCAGGCACAAAACATGCACGGGTTGGACACGTGTTTGCACGATTTATGGGGCTTTAAATAGGGTTTTCACCCTAGGTTTTGGGGGTTATTGTCATAGTATTTGACTGCTCGTTTTAGGGTCTTGCTTCGTGCTTCTCACTTGCGTTTGAGAGACGAGGAAGATCGGGGATCGAGATAGGAGATTCATCTCCTTGAGATCCGGTGGAGGTAAGAAAGAAGAAGAAGGTTGTAAACTCCTAAGTTCTAATTCCATTGCTCAAGGGCAGTGACCAACACCCGCAGAGGTAGGGATTTTCGAACTGCGTGAACAAATCTCTTTGTGTCGTGTGCCTTGTTTTCTTTGTCATTTTTTTTCTCTGTGATTGTGGATCTTTGTCGGTCGATTCGATCCTTTTCTTCGGATCTTCGGAGATCCGAAAACCCTAGATCGCTTCCGGAAGTGTGAGGCGGCGGATTGAGATCTCATCTGAGATATTCTGCGCCAACAGGAGATCTGTTTCTTTATATACCCGTTGATCCCTCCCCCTAGGCCCCCACTTCGCCTTCCCAAGTGACCTCGTTGCACCCTTTTTCTCCCCACTGACGCCTTTCCTTGTTTGCATGTGTTGAGTGGATAGTCTTACATCGGTTAGAGGGGGCACATAATTAGTGACTCAAGAGAAAGGGCATTGGGCAATTTTGAATAGCTGAAAAGACCTATTTGTCTCTGCATCCTCTATTCAATGACGTACAAATGATGTGACTATGGCAGAAGACATATTTTCATTAAAGATCAAAGGAACATTCAAGCCTCCAACAAGACAGATACACTGTCACTCAGGCCACATGCGATTAGGGCTATCAATGGGCCGGGTTTGGGCCGGGTTTAGGTAAATGCGGGTCCGACCCTTCTATATACTAGCGGGCCCGGGCCTAAAACCCCAAGCCCTAGTACAGATCGGGCCTATAATTACCCAAATTTTTTATCCAAAAAAATTTTTATCCAAATTTTTTTACAGAAAACAAACTTGTGAAGAGATTAGATGATATTTACCCAAATTTTTTACCAATAAAAAAAAACAGATATAAATAAATCTAATAATCAGATTTGGGTTGAGAGAGAGAGAGAAAGAGAGATAACAGAAAACAAAAAACAATGTGTTATATCACCCCAGATTTGAAATCCTTTTCAAATCAATTGAGAGAGAGAGACGTTTCGGTTCCAATCTAGGTCAACCTAGTCAACCCCTTAGCCCGTGAGCCCCCTCTCATCTCAGTTATATAAAAAAGAATTAATATATATATATATATATATATATATATATATATATAATTAATATAATTAATATAATTATCATATATATAATTATATATTTATATAATGTAGTTGGGCCGGGTTTTTGACGGGCTTGGACAGGACGGGCCGGGCCGGGTGCCCGTCTTGGTTGACAGGCCTACATGTGATCCAGTTTGGAACTGTTCCATGCATGATACGCCTCTGATGGAAGATAGTATTCAACCAGAAATGATCCTTTACAGATCGGACAACTCCTCAAGTAGCACTGATGCACGATTACACGAATTTTGAAGCACTGATGCAGTGATCAAAATGGCCACCGCTCCGAACCCTAATACCTCCCCCTTCTCTGATTTTACTCCAGTCCCAATATCTTTGGATTTAAAATTTAAAAATCTAATTAAAGAGGGATTAATTAATTAGCTTCCCATATAACCTTGATGTTTATCTTTAAATTCAAATTTAGAAAATATAATTAAAGATGTATTAATTAGTTGTCCATATAGGCCAGCTAATTCGAGATGGAAAACATAGCAGGGGAAACCTTTATTTCAGATTAATTAGCTGCCTATATAGACCGTTGATGCTTATCTCTTGCGATTCAAAATTTTTAAGTCTTTATTTCGGTTAATTAGCTGTCCATAAAGACCGTTAATGCTTATCAAATTACACTCTGTCATTGCATCTCTCTCTATCATTAGATCAAAAAATGACGATCAACTCTATCCGTCCTTTTTTGTCCATGTCATCTTGTTGTTATATAGATGTTGTGATCTTGAGCTTATAAATAGTGCGAATGTTTCTGCTTGATGGGCATAGGTACTCTGTGTGTGTGAGAGAGAGAGAGATAGAGAGAGAGAGAGATGCCTGCTCTTCTCTATGCCTTGTTTCTTGGAACACTTGTGCTGAGTGACCATTGTCTTGGAGATGAAAGAAAGGTTGTTCTTATCCTTGTCCTCTTGCTTTGTTGAACCCTAAAGAAGTATTGTTTCTCAATTGAGGACTGTTTAGCAGATTCATATTGTGTACATGGGAGAGACACCTAAGAATGGAGTATCGGCACAATCAGTGCACTTCTCTATCCTAGAAGAGGTCCTAGGAAGGTTAGATGCTTCTACTCATGGAACAAAATCTCGATAAATTTTACCAAAGGCTTCTCGGCCTTGTGTTACTTTCTCTTTCCCATGTCGGAGAGCTTTTCTGTTAGACCCCCGGTGTGTACACGTACCGTGGAACAAACTCTCTCTCTCTCTCTCTCTCAAGGCCGTTGTGCATTGTTTGCGTGTGTAAATCCTGACCGTTAATGTCATGTTCACATAATTATAGAATTAACAAATAGCAGCTGCTGCCTCCCCCGATTATATCTTCGGTCCTTTTGAGTCCTTGCTCTACTATCCTCTGACCGGCCGCCTGGACGGTCCAACAAAAAAAATTTATCGATAAATATTGTGCATGCATGACATGAAAAAAAATCATGATATATCACGAGATATTGCAGTATGACATGAGATTTTGTGAAAAAAAATAAAATGTATCAAAAATCGACAATATTGATATTTAGGTCGAAATCGATAATTCTATCCTTGAACTTCTATTATCTATATAACATGGCACGTCGGTTTTGTGCTGACTAGACAAATCGGAAGCTGACTAGGACAAGCTGACTGGACAAAAATGAACCAAATAGATCTAACCATTCGTTCAAAAATCAATGCACGATCTCTATTTCCCCATTAACCAACTCCCTCCCCTTGGTTTCAAATCCCGACCCATTTAAATTGAACAATTCCCTAAAATCCCGGCCCATTTAAACTGCACTAAACCTGACTGTTCGTTCCATGATTGTTGTTCGCATCAAAGGCTATAAATCCGTCTGCTGAAATTTCGGCCGCCCCAAACCATCGGGTCGATCTCGAAAAATCCGTTCGAATAGAGACAGCTGTGATTGATCGATTATAGGTGGAGGGGGAGTTGGTTGAGCCGAAGGCGCCCGCTTCATGCCAATCAGCACGGGTGAGGAAATGGATATCCCTATGAATGCCGGTGTTGTCGTTGAAAGTATTTTTTTGCCGAAGGCACTCAGGTGTGTTGCCGCCGAAGGCGGCCCACTGCAGTACCGGCCAAATGCAGCCCGCTACAGTGCCGACATGCACGAACATGCACTAGTATATTTAACATGCTACGATGGTTTACAAGCTGACTAGGACAAAAATGGACGGATAGATCTTATCGTCGTTTCTTGATCTAGTGGTAGAGAGAGATGTAGTGACCAAGTAAAGTTTGATAAGATCAGCAGTCTATATGGGCAGCTAATTAATCCGAAATAAAGGCTTCCCTAATATGGTTTTGATCTTTAATTAGTTGGCCTATATAGGCAACTAATTAATCTCTTTTTAATTAAAGTTTTAAATTTTGAATCGAAAGAGATATGCTTGAACGATCTATATGGGAAACTAATTAATCCGAAATAAAGGCTTCCCCTGCTATGGTTTCGATCTCTAATTAGATGGCCTATAAGGGTAGCTAATAATCCATCTTTAATTATATTTTTAAAATTTGAATCGAAAGAGAAGCATCAAGGTCTATTTGGGAAGCTAATAGCAAGGTTTTATATTTAAAACGTTAGGAAAATATGTGGAATATGAATATCAAAGGATAAGGGCTTTTTTTTTTCTTATATTAGTTCTTATTAGGTACGGTTTGCTGATTATGGTGAAGACATGTGTATGAAAAGCAGATAACTCAAACTGAAGGTATAAAATGGGTGATAAAATAAACACTTCATATTTTGCCCCCCACTCAATATATATTTTTGCCGCTGAAGGCAACCACAACAGTGCTAACAGCCGCAATAAAGGCGCCGGCTGCGTGCCAATTGGCACGGGCTTCCACTAATATATTACATGAAAAAACATTCATTTCAAAACTCAACCAACTAGTCTTGATGGGTCCTTATAAATTTGCTAACTAGTCGAGTGTGGTTCCTCATGCAGTAGCTCTGGTGTCAAGGAATCTCTTGTTTACAGCTACGGACGAAGCTTCAGCGGATTCGCGGCGAAACTATCTGATGAAGAAGCTGCAAGGATCAAAGGCAAAGCGCAACTCAATGAAGCATAATTCAGTCCATTGCAGTCTCTTATGGCTCTGTAATTATTTGTTTCATGACCTTCTGTACACGTGATGACTACAGAGATGGATGGAGTCGTTTCGGTTTTTCCAAGAACCATGCATAGCATTCACACGACACGATCTTGGGACTTCATGGGCTTGCCACACAAAACCCTACGCTATCCCAAAGAAGGGGATATCATCATCGGCATTATAGATACAGGTATGTATACATACGTATGAACACGGACATACATGGCATTCAACCTAAGAAGCTACCCATATCACGTTTCAATTCTTCATTGTTCATGATCATACCATCTAATTGGACCTTCACTACTTCTTCGTGAGTTGATATTCTCACTTTACCATTTTCTTTTAGCTTTATTATTAAACAGAATCAAATATCGCTAGAACTTTCAGAGTTGAACTCACCACACTATTAATTGTGAACTTTTGCAGGGATTTGGCCCGAATCTGAGAGTTTCAACGACAAGGATATGGGCCCTCCACCTGCCAAGTGGAAAGGAACATGCAAAGCTACAAACTTCACTTGCAACAAGTGCTCTCTCTCTCTCTCTCTCTCTCTCTCTCTCTCTCTACACACCATTTGTTACACTAATCCCAAAAAGGGGTGGCAATGGGTCGTGTCTGATCGGGTTGGTGTCAGTGTCTAGTTTTGGGTCGTGTCCAAAACCCCTAGTCTGGATCCGACCCGTTTATAAACAGGTAGACCCGATAAAACCCGTTAGACCCGTTTATCACACGGGTTTATTCAGTTGACTCAATCCAACCCGATCCAACTCGACCCAACCTAACCTGATTGACTCGCTGATACTACATATTACAGTATTGGATTGTGGGTAGACCCAACTTGACCCAACCATACATGACCCGTTGAATATTAAACAGGTCTCCCCGGATCTACCGTGTCTAGGCCCTATTCCTGGACCCGACCCGTTTATTAAACGGGTCTATCATGTCGACCCGTTTATGACTCGAACCCGTTTAGCCCTGACCCAGATCTGCTAATTTCGTGCCGGGTCTGCTGTGTCGGATCCGAAATTGCCAGCCCTAACATAAGAACGAGTGGGATGATGTTCCGTAGCTCATGCGCTACGTGACACCACCATGTTGGAAGCCTTGATCCGTTTTAGTATATTACAATTAGATTGGGTCTTAGGATGCACACCAAGCAATACGCCCACTCATACTTCTTTAAGTGGAGAATGGAATTATCAAAAAAAAAAAAAAAATTGTAAGATTTTAGTAGTTTTGAAAGAACTTGCTTTTCCGTAGTAATAATATTTATGAAAAGCTTTTATGTATTAAGTAACAGTTTTAAAATTTAATAATTGTTTAAGGACGAGTTTATAATTAAATTAAAATATGTTTATCTATATAACAAGGAACGTCGATTTTGTGCTGAATAGACAAAAGTGAACCAAAAGCTGATTAGGATAAAACGGAGCAAGCTGACTAAACAAACTCTCCCGTGCATGCAATCACAGCCGTTCGCTCTCTCGTCCCCCGATCTCTCTCTCTCTCTCTCTCTCTCTCTCCGTATCTTTCTTATCCCCCGATCTCTCTCTCTCTCTCTCTCTCTCTCCGTATCTCTCTCTTCCCCCAATCTTTCTCTCTCTCTTCTCTCGATCGCTCTCTCCCCATATCACTCTCTCTCTCTCTCTTCGTATCTATCTCTTCCCCCGATCTCTCTCTCTATCTCTCTCTCTCTCCGTATCTCTCTCTCTTCTCCCTCGATCTCTCTCTCTCTCCCCGTCTCTTTCTCTCCGTCTCTCTCTTCTCTCGATCTCTCTCTCTTCCTCGTATCTCTCTCTCTCTCTCCGTATCTCCTCTCCCCATCTCTCTCCTCTTCCCCACGATCTAGAGAGAGAAGGTGATGTGGAGGCATGCATGCATGGGTCAGTGAAATAGACGACTGTGATTGGCTTTAGAGATAGAGAGAGAGAAGAGAGAAAATCAGGAATTAAAGAGGGGGAGTCATACATGGCTCTGAATTTAAAAGAGAGAAAAGGATAGAAAGAGAGAAGAAAGAGAAAATTGAGAATTAAAGAGGGGAGTCATGCATGACTCAAGATTTAAGAGAGAGAAAGAGATAGAAAGTAGGAGATAAAATAGGAAAGACAGTTTAGGTACAACCTGAGTTTTAGATAGCGAAGGTGACGTGAAGGCATGCATGCATAGGTCGGTGAAATGGGCGGCTGTGATCCGTTTTAGTATATTATAATTAGATTGGGTCTTAGGATGCACACCAAGCAATACGCCCATTCATACTTCTTTAAGTGGAGAATGAAATTATCAAAAAAAAAAAAAAAGTAAGATTTTTGTAGTTTTCAAAGAACTTGCTTTTTCATAGTAATAATATTTTATGAAAAGCTTTTATGTATTAAACAACAGTTTTAAAATTTTATAATTATTTACGGACGAGTTTATAATTAAATTAAAATATATTTATTTATATAACAAGGAACGTCGGTTTTGTGCTGAATAGACAAAAGTGAACCAAAAGTTGATTGGGATAAAACGGAGCAAGCTGACTAGACAAACTCTCCCGTGCATGCAATCACAGTCGTTCGCTCTCTCGTCCCCCGATCTCTCTCTCTCTATCCGTATCTCTCTCTTCCCCCGATCTCTCTCTCTCTCTCTCTCTCTCTCTCTCCCTCCGTATCTCTCTCTTCCCCCAATCTCTCTCTTCTCTCGATCGCTCTCTCCCCATATCTCTCTCTCTCTCTGTATCTATCTCTTCCCCTGATCTCTCTCTCTCTCTCTCTCCATATCTATCTCTCTTCTCCCCCAATCTCTCTCTCTTTCCCCATCTCTTTCTCTCCGTCTCTCTCTTCCCTTGATCTCTCTCTCCCCCGTATCTCTCTCTCTCTTCGTATCTCTCTCTTCCCCACGATCTAGAGAGAGAAGGTGATGTGGAGGTATGCATGCATGGGTCAGTGAAATAGAAGACTGTGATTGGCTTTAGAGATAGAGAGAGAAGAGAGAGAAAATCGAGAATTAAAGAGGGGGAGTCATACATGGTTCTGAATTTAAGAGAGAGAAAGGGATACAAAGAGAGAAGAAAGAGAAAATCGAGAATTAAAGAGGGGAGCACGTCATGCATGGCTCAGGATTTAAGAGAGAAAGAGATAGAAAGGAGGAGATAAAATAGGAAAGATAGTTCAGGTACAGCCTGAGTTTTAGATAGCAAAGGTGACGTGAAGACATGCATGCATAGGTCGGTGAAATGGGCGGCTGTGATCGGCTTTAGAGATAAAGAGAGAGAGAGAAGAGAGAGAAAATCAGGAATTAAAGAGGGGGAGTCATGCATGGCTCGAACGTGATGGTGTTGGGGTTGGACGACTGTGATTAAATTCGGGTAGAAGAGAGAGACCTGAAAGGAAGGGAAAGAAGGCGAGAAAGAGGCGGTGGGGCGTCTGCGAGCTTCTCAGAAATGGGGAGAGTGAGGGATCGCACAAGGGGAGTCGGGCTCGGCTCGAACTTGAGAAAAAAAGGAAGAATCGAGAGGAAAAGGGACGGCTGCGATCAGGTTCGGTGCCGAGACTTCAGGGAGTCCGAGAGGATCATAGGGTATGGACAGTTGGGATAAAATAGGAAAGAGAGAATTAAGGAGAGGGGATCAGGATCAGGTGAGAGTGTGTGTGTGTGAGAGAGAGAGAGAGAGAGAGAGAGAGATTGTGTGAGGGCTGCAGTTCCGGTTGCAACTGGACATGAGAGAAGATAGGAGAGCATGAGAGAGGAAGTCGGATGAGAGGGACAATTGCTATCTGGTCGTGCATTAATACATGGGTAGTTTTAGGAAAGAGAGTAAAAAGGGAAGAGTAAATAGGCTCGAAAAGAATTGGTTGGAAGAGAGGGAATGGTTGTGAATATCATGCATGCTAAATTAATTTGCATGGTTATTATGGAGAGAGATAAATGGTTACATGCACACATGGCTTTAATACGGATCAAATTGGAGTCTATACATGTTTTAGTTGGTTCATGGACGACTATGATGATTGATTCGGTTTGGATGAATTGGAAAACGAAATAGAGGGTGACATACAAAGGTTCTTGAGATGGGTAGTGGGGCCCGCGATGAAGTTAGGTGCGTTTGTGGTAGGCTCGATGGTGATGCCCGGGGTGTGTGTTGCCGTTGCCGTTGAAGGCGTGCCGCTGCAGTGTCGACAGGCACGAGCATGCACTAGTTTGCAACATGGCACAAAAAATAGAGGAAAGATTTAAAAGGGGAGACTTTGTCAAAAAGCCATTCTTAGGAGATGCTTTTGAGCTATAGTCTTGAAAACGTGATCATTTGAGCTCCAGCCCCATCCGAAAAGACACGGTTTACACATCAAACCGTCCATGCAACCTCTAGTTTAAACTTTTCAACACCTTACAAATAGCAAAAAATATCCTTCATTCACTATAGTACGGTACAAATTTGGTTGCTACAGTGGTTTGGAGTATCAATTCGGTTGTTACAGTTACTTCACTATTGCAATGGTAATCGAATTGTTACTGCTACAATAAAATTACTGCAGCAATTTGAAGTATCAATTCGAGCTGCAGAGTAACAATTTAGTTGCTGTAGTGATTTCATTGTAGCTATAATAAACTCACTCCCAATCGAATTGATACTCTGCTGCTGCAATGAAATCACAATAACAGTCACTGGCTATTGCGGAATTATTACTCTATCTTGCTGAATTAACACATTGGTTTACTTTTATACAGGATTAGTTAGTGGCCTTTGACTAATAACCCTATTTAAAATTATTCCTCCTTTTGAGTATTTTCTGAAAATCTAAAAAATTAGAAGTAATAGTGAACAATCTAATTTTTGTGGTGAGAGTATGACTGAACATTAGCTCCCTGCATTTGTTTGGACCCCCAGCAAGATCATTGGCGCGCGATTCTACGACAGTTTAAAGTTCTACGGCCCCACCGGCATAGTGTCCCCTCGGGACACCATTGGCCACGGCACCCACACCTCCTCCACCGCCGCGGGCGTCGAGGTCACCGGCACCAGCTACTACGGTTTGGCGCCCGGCACCGCAAGAGGCGCAGTCCCGCACGCAAGGATCGCAGTCTACAAGGTGTGCTGGTCGTTATTATTCGGCTGCGCGAACGACGACATCTTGGCCGCCATGGACGACGCCATCGCCGACGGCGTCGACATCCTCTCCCTCTCCCTCGGAGGCCCCCCGTCCCCGTACTTCGAGGACGTAATCGCCATCGGATCGTTCCACGCGATGAAACACGGAATCCTCACCTCCATCTCGGCCGGTAATTCCGGCCCCTACCGGAGGACCGTCACCAACACCGCCCCCTGGTTGCTCACCGTAGCCGCGAGCACCATTGACCGGAAATTCATCGCCAAAGTGGTGCTCGGCAATGGAGAAACATTCATCGTGTGTTTAACTTAACCCCCCCCCCCTGATTCCATTTTGCCGATCGAATCCTAAGCCGACCGAATGATTCGATCTTTGATCATATACACAGGGGAGCTCCATCAATCCGTTCGTGCTTAACAGCACGGAGTACCCACTCATCTACGGTGGCGCCGCTCCGAATGTCTCGAACGGTGCCTCCCATGCCCGCTCCAGGGCCTGCACCCCTGCCTCCCTGAACTCGTACAAGGTGAAGGGCAAGATAGTCCTCTGTGACGCCGTTCAGGAAGGATTGGGCGTCTGGATGGCGAGCGGGGCGGGCATGATCATGGCCGACAAACTTTTCTTCGACTTCGCCAGCAATTATATTCTGCCCGCGACTCGGATACGAGCAGAAGATGGCGCGAGGATCTTGCAGTACATCCAGTCTACAAGGTCGAGGAGTGCATCAAACTAAACTTTGCTCTGTTTCATAGCTGTTGCTTGAGCTCTTGACTGAAAAAGCACTGTGACAAACTTTGTATCAGCAATCCCATTGCGACCATCTTACCGGGCGAGACGATGGACGATGTCATGGCTCCAACAGTGGCGTCCTTCTCATCGAGGGGGCCTAACGTCATCACCCCCGACATCCTCAAGGTGCTCTACGTTTCAGTCGAACGCTCCCTCCCTTGCTCAAATCTCCCATGGAGCTGACTTGAGAGCTTCTGATTTGAATGTGAATACGAGCAGCCGGATCTGACCGCACCCGGAGTGGACATCCTCGCTGCCTGGTCTCCGCTGGCTCCGCCTGGAACCTACTACGAGGACAAACGCAGAGTGAGCTACAATGTGGTCTCCGGCACCTCCATGTCCTGCCCTCACGTCACCGGGGCGGCCGCCTACATCAAATCCGTGCACCCCGACTGGTCCCCTGCCGCCATCAAATCTGCTCTCATGACAACAGGTGGAGTAGGATGGAATTTTTCAATGGAATTGTTGGAGAAAGGCGAAATATTTGATTTAGGTCGAATGTTTGTCACTTCATAATGCTAATGATCTTTCAAAGTTTGGTGGCATTGGCTGCAGCCGATGTCATGGATTCTAGGAAGCACGACGATGCAGAGTTCTCGTACGGCGCCGGCCACATCAATCCGATGAAAGCTCTGAATCCAGGGCTCGTCTTCGACGCGACCGAAAAGGATTACATCGACTTCCTCTGCAGCCAGGGCTACAACACCAGCACTCTCAGGCTCGTCACCGGGGACTCCAGCAGATGCCCCGACAATACAACGCTGGGAAATGCTTGGTCCCTCAACTATCCGTCCATGGCTCTCGCAATCGAAGACGGGCGGCGGATACGGGGGATCTTTCCTCGGACGGTGACCAATGTGGGAGAACCAATCTCGACGTACTACGCCACCGTGCATGCGCCGCCCCGTCTCAATGTCACCGTCAGCCCTCCGGTTCTTTCCTTCGCGTCCGTCGGGGAGACGAAGTCGTTCACTGTGAAGGTGACAGGCGGGGTGGTCACGCAGCTGCCGATAACTTCGGGCTACATCTTGTGGAAGGATGCCACCCATGTCGTGAGGACTCCCCTTGTGGTCTACACCGTCCTCCCATCGTCGAGGTCGGGGTCGATGTCCACTCCCGTGCGCTCTAGTCTAGTGTCTGCTCGTATCTCCGAGGGCTCCTCCCTGTACCACAAGAACGGGATCTTTCGCGGTGATTGATTGTCCTCCTGTACTCTAGATTCTGTTGTCAGTAATAAGATTTCAAGTGAGGCAGGCAAATGATGGGAGATCCCTCAGACCATTCCTCTCCCATTGTTGATTCTGTTTGTATTATTTGTGTATGAAGTTGCTGGAGTACTTTGAGGGATTGTGTGTTCACCTTTGCATTTCAGGTTGCCTCGGTTGAAACCACACCTTTGGTTTTCTGTGATTCTCCATTGCAATACCTAACTGTTTTTTTTTTTTTTTTGGTAAGAACTAGGGACTCTATTCGTGACGCTCCAGCCAGCTGAAATTCATTAACTATTACTAACCTTTCACAAAAGCAACTCTGAAAGCACAAAAGAGGAGATGCAAATAGGAAGGACAAGATTGAAATTATTTGACTTGAGAGTTTTAGACAGATATCTATAGTCGGATACAAAGGAATGTATCGACCATGGTGGGGAAAACTCCCCATCCGATAGATGGTAAATGTCTAAATCGATTATTAGGGATGCTGGGACTCTGCTCAAAGGATGGGATTCCCGAGGATTCGTCAAAGCGAAGAGCCCAAAGGGACCACTCCCTCTGAAGAAGTGTTCATTCGAAACGGTAACTGAACCCGTGAGACCTGTGACAGTAGTGCCATTAGCAGTCTTTGAGTTATCAATCGAAACGAAAACAAGAAAGAAGTACTTTTCAAAAAAAAAAAACAAGAAAGAAAGAGAGCAACCGCATGAATCACATGAAGATTTTCATTGATCCATTATAACCAACTGGGAAAAAATGTGGTAATTAGTCGAAGTCCCCTCTAACGAACCATATAGTTTGATAAACCCCTCGACCTTTTGCGTAGAGCATTGAGTCTCTCTCTTATTGCCTTTTTATTAAGTAACCATTTTGCCTCTATAGCAGCTATACAGTGAGAACAAACCGATGTACACTTTTTTTTTAACATGTATTGCACAGTGAAATCCCAATAGTATTATACCAAAACATTGTAGCTGCTACAATGTTTTAACGGTAGAAAAAATTATCCCGGAGTATAAATTCGGTTGCAACAATGATTTTATTGTAGCAGCTCAAAAGCCTCAAATGGAGTATAAATTTAGGTTAGCAGAGTATAAATTCAGTTGCTACAAGGATTTCATTGTAGCAACTCAAATGGAGTATAAATTTAGGTTAGCAGAGTATAAATTCGATTGCTACAATGATTTCACTATAGCAACTCAAATGGAATATCAATTCAGGATAGCAAAGTATCAATTCGGTTGCAACAATGAAATCACTGTAGCAGCTATAATACAGGTACAATGATTTGGGAGTAGCAACCGAATTGATACTCTATTGTTCGAATTGATGCTCCTAATCATTGTAGCAGATTCTAAAGTATCAATTAGGGTTAGTAGAGTATAAATTTTATTGCTATATAGAGATAATGGAAGGGCATTTTAGTCATTCAATAGGAGTTGAATACGTCAATAAGGGTTTAATATAAAAGTGTCTTTTCGATATGGGTTTGAGCTCCAACCAAAACATTGTCAATAAGATGCTATTTTAAACATTTGCTCTACTATTTTTGTAAAACGACAATTACCATTCTTAGGTCCTGATGAGAAAAATTGAGGGTTGACGTTAGATTGATAGTAACTAGTTAAAATACCAACTCAAACTATGAAATAAATTCTATCCCAAATATACCCCCAAGTATATGGGATATGACTTGGATGGTTATGCTTTTATTGATCTAGCACCTATGTACCATCCATGAGGACCAAATAAGATCACGACAATTCCTTAGCGAGTAGGGTCGGCTATCAGAAACTAACAAATCAATAAATTAAAGGAGTCTAATATATCATTGATTTAACTCTTGCACCCCATCACAAGGGAAAGAGTAATGCTATTTGAAGGAGTTTAGATCTCCTCAAGTCGGTCGCCCCCGGTCGGTGGGCCCGGTGTGCATCACACCGACACGATGGAAGGCACTCGGAAGAGAATCGGACTTCGACCTCCGGCCGACTATATGTGGTTGTGATGTACGTCAACCAACGCTCAGTGCATCGACATTTGCACCAAAAATGATTGCTTGCTAAAGATGAATGTGTCGTACGGTCTACAAAGCTCATTAATAAGATGTTATCGTAATGAAATTTAAGATGTTGAGTGGATAATCCCACATCGGTTAGGGGTGGGAATTTTGTGTCTTCATATACCCATTGTCTCCTCCTCACAATCGATTTTGAGGGTGCACGCAGGATTATTGACTTGGTACGTATCAGAGCAGGACTCACTCTGTCTCCCCTTGTTTGGCCCCATTGCACTCTCTTTCTCCCCGTTGATGTCTCTCCCTATGTGCAGGTAAGTCCCTTTTGAAATGCACTCTGCGTGTGGGCGGATGTTGAGGGGATAGTCCCACATCGAGTAGGGGTAGGAGATGTTGGAGTTTGGCTCAATTTCGGCAAGGGCGGAGCGCGAAAAGAGGCTCAGAACGGAGGCTCTACGCATGCTCGTCAGCAGGCCGGCGCCCTGGGGCCAACTGTGTGGCGCCCGGTAACTGACGGGCGTCACATGCTCGGGTTGGCCCCCTGGGCCCTGGGTGACACTTCTGGCGCTCAGGGCGCCAGTTCTCATGACGAGGTTTTTGGGCTCCAAGTTGATGGCGCCCGATGGCTCCCAGGCCGATAGGCACGAACGTGCACGAGTTGGACCTGTGTTAGCACGATTTGTGGGGGATTTAAATTGGGTTTTCACCTTAGGTTTTGGGGGTTGTTGTTGTGGGGGGATTTTTTTGGAATCGGGCGGTTCAATTGGAGAGCACAATCTAACAAACCAAAGGACGAAGTGGACCGGATTTACGTGGAAAAATCCTTCGCAACGTCGAAGGGAAAAAACCATAGGATTGGGCAAGAATGCACTAGTAAGTTAAACAAGGTACAAGCACTCACCCTGACCCAATTACACCCAGAGAGGACCGGCCTCCCAATTACCGACCTCTTAAGCCTCTTTCTCTCTAGCTCCGAAAATTCAGGAATGCAATGGACAGCACCTCCCCTCCAGAATTCGGATCGCTTTGACTGAAGGTGTGGTCCTCCTTTTATAGTGTTGCTGGATGACTGTTGTTCCCTTCCATGCAGGGCGGTAACAATGATGTGCCTCCACGGTATACGCAACCATCTCGCGAGTGAGTGACGTATCATCTTGCATGTGCCGAGGGGTTATAGCTGGTACACTTGCCTTACTGGCTAACCGGGAATCTCGGGGCGCGAGCTGTTTTCCCGTAATCGTCGACCGATTGGGATTTTCAAAAGTAACTGCTACAGGACCTGGATGCGTGATCTTCGCGCAAGCTTGTTGCATGAATATCGGGACTGCACAGTCGTCTCGCTCAATCCGAAGAGATGCGTAGTGTGCGACCGACCGTACCTATCCATGACGAGCCGAAGCGTGGAGTCGGGTCTTCGTAGTTCGTAACCAGCCGTGCGGTGGGGGGCTTGCTCCTAAGGTGCGATCGGCCAACGTAAAAAGCGTGACCGGTCAGTCCCCATGGTGCAGACAGTCCCAAAAAAGGGAGGGGCACCAGATCCTTATGCACGGCCGGCCTAGGGGGTTTGCTCCTAAGGCGCGACTAGCCGACGCAAAACGCGCGACCGGCCGGGTCCCCATGGTGCAGCCAGTCCCAAAAAGGGGGGGGGCACCCGATCCTCATGCACGGCCGACTTGGGGGGCTTGCTCCTAAAGCGCGATCGACCGGAGCGAAATGTGTGATCGACTGGGTTCTGCCTCGGGCTTCCCTGGTTCACAGCCGAGGTACACACAATACCCCCTCCTGATCGGTCAATTTTCGGATCTGATTGATCAGGACCATTCTGTCTCAGTTTGTGTGCCATGGTGGCTTCAATCCCCAGCTTTAGTGTTGCAGGAGTCCCAAATATTAGATAGGCTTCATCCCTGTTTCGCGCCACATAGCGTTCATGCATGCTACCACCCAGCTTCCCACCTTCCTCGGGATTTGAACCGACCCCCAAGGCTCCGAGTTTCTCTATAAATAGAGCTTAGAGGGTTCACATTTTCACCTCTGCTTCAAATCGTTCTCTCCTTCTCATCTGTTGGTCTAGCATTTTTTGGGTTGGTCGTGCGCTTTGTGGGTTGATCGCGCGCCTAGCACTCGACCCCCCTTTTCGTCGATCAAGTCATTTCGTCAAGCTTCTCGGCCAGCATGCGTTTCGGGTTCAACCGTCGCTAGCAGACTGCTTCCTATTGGGTAGTTGCACACTCCGTCGCTCCGCTTCTACTTCATAGACCATGGCCTTCGAGTGGTTCTCTCCTTTCAAGAAACCTCCCCTGATGAAAGACATCCAGCTAGCCTTCGGAATCCCTGCCAACATCTCCCTCTCCTTCGCAACTGGCCCTCTAGATCCTTCAGACGACCAGACAATGGTCATCTTGGGGCAACTGAGATGCGGCTTGAGGCTTCCTCTCCCATTGTAGATTCTGTTTGCATTAGTTGTGTCTGAAGTTGCTGGAGTACTTTGAGGGAATGTGTGTTCACCTTTGCATTTCAGGTTGCCTCGGTTGAAACCACACCTTTGGTTTTCTGTGATTCTCCATTGCAATACCTAGCTGTTATTTTTTTTTTGGGTAAGAACTAGGGGTTCTATTCATGGCACTCCAGCCAGCTGAAATTCATTAACTATTACTAACCTTTCACAAAAGCAACTCTGAAAGCATGAGAGAGGAGATGCAAATTGGAAGGACAAGATTGAAATTATTTTACTTGAGAGTTTTAGACAGATACCCATAGTCGGATACAAAGGTATGTATCGACCATGGTGAGAAAAGCTCCCAATCCGATCCACGGTAAATGTATTCTAAATCGATTATTAGGGATGCTGGGACTCTGCTCAAAGGATGGGATCCCTGAGGATTTGTCAAAGCTAAGAACCCAAAGGGATCACTCCCTCTGAAGAAGTGTTCCTTCGAAACGATAACTGAACCCGTGAGACCTGTGACAGTAGTGCCAATTTTGAGTTATCAATCGAAACGAAAACAAGAAAGAAGTACTTTTCAAAAAAAAAAAAAACAAGAAAGAAAGAGAGCAACCACATGAACATTTACGTTGATCCATTATAACCAACCAGGAAAAAAATGTGGTAATTAGTCGAAGTCCCCTCTAACGAGCCATGTAGTTTGATAAACCCCTCGACCTTTTGCGTAGAGCATTGAGTCTCTCTCTCATTGTCTTTTTTTAAAATAACAATTTTGCCTCTATAGCAGCTTTACAGTGAGAACAAACTGCTGTACACTTTTCTTTTCTAACATGCATTGCATAGTGAAATCCCAATAGTACTAGACCAAAACACTGTAGCTGCTACAATGTTTTCACGGTAGAAAAAATTATCCCAAAGTATAACTTCGGTTGCAACAATGATTTGATTGTAGCAGATCAAAAGCCTCAAATGGAGTATAGATTTAGGTTAGCAGAGTATAAATTCGGTTGCTACAGTGATTTCATTGTAGCTACTCAAATGGAATATAAATTTAGGTTAGCAGAGTAAAATTTTGGTTGCTACAATGATTTCACTGTAGCAACTCAAATGGAATATCAATTCAGGATAGCAAAGTATCAATTCGGTTGTAACAGTGAAATCACTGTAGCAGCTATAATGCAGTACAATGATTTGAAAGTAGCAACTGAATTGATACTCTATTGTCTGAATTGATGCTCCTAATCATTGTAGCAGATTCAGGAGTATCAATTAGGGTTAATAGAGTATAAATTTGATTGCTACATAGAGATAATGGAAGGGCATTTTAGTTATTTGATAGGAATTGAATACATTAACAAGGGTTTAATGTAAAAGTGTATTTTCGGGATGGGTTTCAGCTCCAACCAAAACATTGTCAATAAGATGCTATTTTAAACATTTGCTCTACTACTTTTGTAAAACGGTAATTACCGTTCCTAGGTCCTGATGAGAAAGATTGAGGGTTGATATTAGGTTGAAAGTAATCGGTTAAAATTCCAACTCAAACTATGAAATAAATCCTATGAAATAAACTATGAAATTGCTAAGGGTTAAAAATCCCTTAGCAAGTAGGGTTAACAAATCAATCAGTTAAAAGGAGTGTAATATATCATTGATTTAACCCCTGCACCCCATCACAAGGGGAAGAGTAATGCTGTTTGAACGAGTTTAGATCTCCTCAAGTCGGTCGCCCCCCCGCGGTGGGCCCGGTGTGCATCACACCGACACGATGGAAGGCACCCGGAAGTGAATCGGACTTTGGCCTCCGACCGACTAAAAGTGGCTATGATGCATGTCAACCAACGCTTTGCATCGATATTTGCACCAAAAATGATTGCTTGCTAAAGACAAATGTGCCACACGGTCTACAATGCTCATTAATAAGATGTTATGTAATGAAATTCAAGATGTTGAGTGATAATCCCACATCGGTTAGGGGTGGAAATTTTGTGTCTTCGTATACCCATTGTCTCCTCCTCACAATCAATTTTGAGGATGCACGGGATTAGTGACTTGGTACGTATCAGAGCAGGTCCCACTCTGTCTCCCCTTGTTTAGCCCCATCACGCTCTCTTTCTCCCCCCTGACATCTCTCCCTACGTGTAGGTAAGTCCCTTTTGAAATTCGCTCTGCGTGTGGACGAATGTTGAGGGGATAGTCCCACATCGATTAGGGGTAGGAGATGTCGGAGTTTGGCTTGGTTTCGGCAAGGACGGAGCGCAAAAGGAGGCTCGGAGCGGAGGCACTAAGCGTTCCCGTCAGCAGGACAACACCATGGGCGCCAAGTGTTTGGCGCCCGGTCATTGACGGACGCCACTAGCTTAGGTTGGCCCCCTGGGACAACTTTTGGCGCCCTTAGCGCCAGATCTCGTGAAGAGGTTTTTGGGCTCCAAGTCGATGGCGCCCGATGGATCCCTGGGTGCCAGGCACGAAACATGCACGGGTTGGACCTGTGTTTGCACAATTTATGGGGGCTTTAAATTGGGTTTTCACTATAGGTTTTGGGGGTTGTTGTCATTGTGTTTGACGGCTCACTTTAGGTTCTTGCTTCGTGCTTCTCGCTTGCGTTTGAAAGACGAAGAAGATCGGGGATCGAGATAGGAGATTCATCTCCTTGAGATCCGATGGAGGAGAGGAAGAAGAAGAGGGTTGTAAACTCCTACGTTCTAATTCCATTTCTCCAGGGCGGTGACCGACACCCGCATAGGTAAGAATTTTCGAATTGCGTGAACAAATCTCTTTGTGTCGTGTGGCTTGTTTTCTTTGTTATTTTTTTTCTCCGTGATTGTGGATCTTTGTCAATGGATTCGATCCTTCTCTTCGGATCGTCGAAGATCCAAAAACCCTAGATCGCTTTCACGAGCGTAAGGCGGCAGATCGAGACATTATTTGAGGTATTCCGTGTCAACAACTGGTATCAGAGCAATTATTTTGAAGGGTTTTGCGTCAGATCTATTAGAAATCGCCAAAGAGAAGACCACCATGGGTAGCATGAAGATTGATCTCAAGCCGTTCAATGGAAAGATCAATTTCATGCTATGGCAGAGAATGATGAGGAATATCTTGATACATCAAGATCTCGTCATGTGTAATATGGAAAGAAAGCATGCATCGAAAGAGACGACGACTGAAGCTTAGGAGAAAGTATATCAGAAGGCGATGAGTTCCATCAAGATTCATCTGTCAGATGAAGTCATGTACAATTTCATGGAGGAGACATCGGCTAAAGGCACTTGGGATAAGTTGCAGTAACTGCACATGGAAAAATCCCTCTCGAATAGATTATTCTTGAAGGATGAACTATACGATTTGCGTATAGATGAAGATGGGGATCTGATAGAGCACCTAAACCGGTTCAATCGACGTATTTCAGATCTTCTACGGGTGAAGGTGAAGTATGAGGAAGATGAAAAAGCACTGCTCTTGCTACAGTCTCTTCCACAGTCCTACAAGCACTTCAAAACCACCCTGATGTTCGGCAAGTAGATTCTCAAGTTCAAGGAGGTCGTCCAGGCAATAATGTAACATCCGCCCCAAACACATGCCCGCACGAGAACTTCCCAGGGGGTCACCCATCCTGGTACTACTCTCGCCCGAGCACGCTTAACTACGGAGTTCTTACGAAATCCGTAGTGGCGCACGATTTTAAAATGCGTCTTCTATGTTTGGGAGGGAAAATTATATAAGTAGCTCAGGATCTCGTTCTCTCCAAGCGATGTGGGGCTAACTCATAGCCTTGTACACCTCACCTTATCCATCTTGGCATTCCTGCCTCAGGAGTCTTGGCTCTTGACTATTGGATCTTGGTCGTCACAATCCACCCCCCTTAGGGCTACATGTCCTCGTGTAGGGTTAGACCCCCCCATCCCGAGGAGAACCAGCTCTGATACCATTTTGTAACATTCGCCCCAAACACACAAGATTTTGTCCGCTTTGCCCGTGCCCGCACGAGAACTTCCCAGGGGGTCACCCATCCTGGTACTACTCTCGCCCGAGCACGCTTAACTACGGAGTTCTTACGAATTCCGTAGCGGTGCACAGTTTTAAAACGCGTCTTGGCAGGAAAGGTGGTGAGCCCCCAAACACAAGATATTGTCCTCTATTGCTCTATTGGGTATCGAACCCTCAACCTCAAGGTTTTGCACTAGCATGGTTACCATCGAACCACCTAGAACGCGTCTTCTATGTTTGGGAGGGGAAATTATATAAGTAGCTCAGGATCTCCTTCTCTCCAGGCGATGTGGGGCTAACTCATAGCCTTGTACACCTCACCTCACCTTACCTCATCCATCTTGGCATTCCCGCCTCAGGAGTCTTTGCTCTTGGCTATTGGATCTTGGTCGTCACAATCCACCCCCCTTAGGGCTACACGTCCTCGTGTAGGGTTAGACCCCCCCCCATCCTGAGGAGAACCGGCTCTGATACCATTTTGTAACATCCGCCCTAAAAACACAAGATATTGTCCGCTTTGCCCGTGCCCGCACGAGAACTTCCCAGGGGGTCATCCATCCTGTTACTACTCTCGCCCGAGCACGCTTAACTACGGAGTTCTTACGAAATCCGTAGCGGCGCATGGTTTTAAAACGCGTATTCTATGTTTGGGAGGGGAAATTATATAAGTAGCTCAGGATCTCCTTCTCTCCAGGCGATATGGGGCTAACTCATGGCTTTGTACACCTCACCTCATCTATCTTGGCATTCCTGCCTCAAGAGTCTTGGCTCTTGACTATTGGATCTTGGTCGTCACAATATGTGACGACCAAGATCCAATAGGCCAATAGCCAAGAGCCAAGACTCCTAAGGCGGGAATGCCAAGATGGATGAGGTAAGGTGAGGTGAGGTGAGGTGAGGTATACAAGGCCATGAGTTAGCCCCACATCTCCTTCTCTCCAAGCGATGTGGGGCTAACTTATGGCCTTGTACACCTCACCTCACCTCATCCCATCCATCTTGGCATTCCCGCCTCAGGAGTCTTGGCTCTTGGCTCTTGGCCTTTTGGATCTTGGTCGTCACAATCCACCCCCCTTAGGGCTACACGTCCTCGCTATGGGGGGGTCTAACCCTACACGAGGACGTGTAGCCCTAAGGGGGGTGGATTGTGATGACCAAGATCCAAAAGGCCAAGAGCCAAGACTACTGAGGTGGGAATGCCAAGATGGATGGGATGAGGTGAGGTGAGGTGAGGTGAGGTGTACAAGGCCATGAGTTAGCCCCACATCGCTTGGAGAGAAGGAGATCCTTAGCTACTTATATAATTTCCCCTCCCAAACATAGAAGACGCGTTCTAGGTGGTTCGATGGTAACCATGCTAGTGCAAAACCTTGAGGTTGAGGGTTCAAAACCCAATAGACCAATAGAAGACAATATCTTGTGTTTGGGGGCTCACCACCTTTCCTGCCAAGACGCGTTTTAAAGCAGTGCGTCGCTGCGGAATTCGTAAGAACTCCGTAGTTAAGCGTGCTCGGGCGAGAGTAGTACTAGGATGGGTGACCACCCTGGGAAGTTCTCGTTCAGGCACGGGCAAAGCGGACAATATCTTGTGTGTTTGGGGCGGATGTTACAAAATGGTATCAGAGCCGGTTCTCCTCGGGATGGGGGGGTCTAACCCTATATGAGGACGTGTAGCCCTGAGGGGGGTGGATTGTGACGACCAAGATCCAATAGGCCAATAGCCAAGAGCCAAGACTCCTGAGGCAGGAATACCAAGATGGATGAGGTGAGGTAAGGTGAGGTGAGGTGTATAAGGCCATGAGTTAGCAACACATCGCCTGGAGAGAAGGAGATCCTGAGCTACTTATATAATTTCCCCTCCCAAACATAGAAGACGTGTTTTAAAAGCCGTGCGCTGCTACGAATTTCGTAAGAACTCCGTAGTTAAGCGTGCTCGGGTGAGAGTAGTACTAGGATGGGTGACCACCCTGGGAAGTCCTCGAACTTGTGATGAAGAGTTCTTATGAGCACCGGAGCCGATCCAAGAACAGGTGTGTCAGAAGCTAGAGACGGGATAAGAGCCGATCGATATCCAAGGGACAATCAAAGAATTTAAAATGCTTTTACTATGGGAAGAAACGCAACATCAAGAGACATTGCTTCGCGTTGCAAGATGAGACGAAGGGGAAGAAGACGGAGAACTCTGGCACAGCCGATGTCGTTTCACAAAACGGCGATGGTGAGTTACTTTCTGTATCCTCAGATAACACTTTATCTCAGTGAATCCTTGATAGTGATTGTACATTCCATATGTGTATAAACAGGGATTGATTCGATACATATCTAGAAAAATTACGGTGAAGTTCTTATAAGGAACGACGCCTCCTACAAGCTGATAGGCATGAGAATAGGTAAGAATGAAGATGAACGACGGTACGATTTGCTTGGGAGCATAAGGCATGTTGCAGCTCTCAAGAAGAACATGATTTCTTTAGGTACTCTGGATAAAAATGGGTACACCTACTTATCGGATGATAGGAAGATCAACGTTACTAAAGGATCACTTGTGGTGATGAAAGGAGAGAGGCAGGTGAATAATCTATATAGGCTGTCAGGGAGCACAGTCTTGGGTGGAGCAGCAGTCTCCACAAATGTCAGTTCAAAACGAGATCCGACTTTGTATGGCATCAGAAGTTGGGACATATGCACGAAAGAAGGCTATATGAACTAGACAGAAAGAAGCTGTTGAAAGGTGAAGGCGAGTGCAAGTTGGAGTTGTGCCAATCGTGCATTATGGGGAAGCAATCCAAGGTTTCATTCAAGTTGGCTTCTATAAAGAAAAGGGCAAAAGTTGCTTTTGACTACATTCACTTTGATGTTTGAGGACCGGCTCCGACTCGTTCGTATGGTAGAGCTTGGTATTATGTCACGTTCTTGGATGATTACTCTCGGAAGGTTTGGGTCTACTTCATACGCGAGAAGTCCGAGGTGTTTGATAAATTCAAAAGCTGGAAGGCAGAGGTGGAAAGCCTAATTGGGAGGAAGATCAAGTACTTGAGGAGCAATAACGGAGGTGAATACAAGGATAGAAGGTTCATAGAGTTTTATCAGCAGGAGGGCATTGCCAGATACTTCATGGTGAAGAAAACCTCTCAGCAAAATAACGTTGTAAAAAGGATGAACATGACCCTCATGGAGAAAAAGAGGTGTATTAGAGTGCATGCAAATATACCCGAGTTCTTTTGGGCAGAGTCGGTTAACTATGTGTGCTATTTGGTTAATCGATCTCCCTTGAAGCTACTAGAATTCAGGTATACCGAGGAGGCATGGTTTGAGAAAAATGTGGATCTTTCCATGATAAAGTTATTCGGATGCAAGGCATTCACTCTCATCCCTAGCGATGAGAGGAACAAGTTGAAGCCAAAGTCGCAGGAGTGCCTGTTCTAGGCTTTGAACAAGGATTGAAGGGCTTCAAGTTATGAGATCCGAAGAACCGAAAGAAGATCATTAGCAGAGATGTCATCTTTGATGAGACGACCATGCCTATGGTAGAGGCGAAGGCCGATGCGGCAAAATCCAGTCAGGGAGAGAAGACTGCTATAGAGATTCTGGTTATCGTGAGAGATGTGGGTCAGATAACTGAGGGTGACGTAATGCACACATTCGAGGGTGATATGGACTAGCAGCAGTAGGTGGAGACACCGATGGAGACTCAGGTGGAGGCTTCGGTACAGGCTCAGGTGGAGCCTACAGGCTCGGCCTTAAGAAAGTCAAAAAGAACCATCAAAACTCTTTAGAGATACGGTTGGGATGATGAGGCTTGCTATTCCTTCATCATCAGTAACGATGATCTAGTAAGCTATGATGAGGCTGCAGTAAGCAGCGAGGAGCAAGACTGGATGAAGGCGGTGAAGGATGAGATTAGCAGTCTCCACAAGAACTCTATTTGGGAGTTAGTTCTGAGACCCAAGGGAAAGAAGATCATAAGTTCCAAGTGGATTCTCAGGAAGAAGGAGGGTATGCAGAATAAAGACCCAAAGTTTAAGGCATATTTGCAAAGAGGTTTGCTCACCGGAAAGGAATTAATTATAATAAGATTTTCTCTCTTGTAGTCAAGCATACATCCATTAGACTACTACTGGCTCTGGTTGCTCATCACGATATGGAGCTAGGGCAGATAGAAGAAAAGACGATGTTTCTTCACGGGGATCTCGATGAGGATATCTATATGTCACAGCTGGATGGGTTTGTTGAAGAAGGCAAGGAGAATCACGTGTGTAGATTGAAGAAGTCAATCTATGGACTCGAGGAAGTGATACAAGTGCTTTGACTCATTCATGGTACATATTGGTTACTTGAGGAGGATGTGTGACTGTTGCGTCTGCACTCGCACCTTTGAGAATAGAGAGGCTGTGACATTGATGCTCTATATCAACGATATGCTCATCGTATGCCATGACATGAGAAAGATAGTCGAACTCAAGAAGATGCTGAGTAGAGTGTTCGAGATCAAAGATTTTGGGAATGCTAGAAAGATTCTTGGTATGGAGATCGGGAGGGACAGAAAGGCTAGGAAGCTCTGGTTGTCTCAAGGAACCTATATCTGAAAGGTTCTTGAGAGGTTTGATACGAAGGTTGCAAAGCCAACCTTTACTCCATTGGCTTCACACTTCGCTTTGAGCAAGAGGCAGTATCCTACTACGGAGAAGGAGATCCAGAAGATGCAGAAGATACCGTATGCTAGTGCGATAGGATGTTTGATGTATACGATGGTTTGCACGAGACCGGATCTGGCACAGGTAGTAAGCGTCGTGTCCAGATTCATGTTGAATCCGGAAAAGGTCAATTGGCAGGCGGTCAAGTGGATCTTAAGGTATTTGAAGGGCAGTGCAGATAAAGGCCATGGATCTTGTTTGCCAAGTAGAAGGTAGAAATCAGTATCATGGGATATTCTGATTCAGACTACGCAACGGATCTTGACAGGAGAAGGTCTATCACAGGATATGTGTTCACGTGTGAAGGGGGACCGATCTGTTGGAGATCTATGCTATGGTAGGTGACGATGCTCTCCACTACCAAGGTAGAGTACATGGCTCTGACAGAGGCCTCGAAGGAGTCTATTTGGTTGAAGAGCCTAGTTGGCGAATTATGACTAAGTCAGAACTTAGTTACGGTACAATATGACAGTTAGAGTGTGACCTGTTTGGCAAAGAATCCGGTTTTCCATGCAAGGGTGAAGCACATAAACATCAGGTACCACAGGATCAGGAACTGGCTGGACGATAGTGGGATCGAGGTAGAAAAGATTCACACAGATGAGAACGCTTCAGAATTTCTCACAAAGCCGGTCAACAGGGAGAAATTTGAGCATTGTTCAAGCTTGCTCCCACTTGTCTCCTGCTAGCGCAGTGGAGAAAGCACCTCGCCATCTGAGGTACGATAGAGGCAAGTTGAGACTCGCTAAGGTGGTGGTTCACTGGAACGGGAGCATTGGCCAGCGCCCTGGGCGCCAAGTGTGTGGCGCCCGGTCACTAACGGGCGCCACAGGCTTGTGTTGGTGCCCTGGGCGCCGAATCTCGTGATGGGGTTTTTGGGTTGCAGGTCGATGGTTCCTTGGCGCCAGGCATGAAACATACGCGTACGACCCGCGTTTGCACAATTTGTAGGGGATTTAAATAGGGTTTTCACCCTAGGTTTTGGGGGTTATTGTCATAGTGTTTGACGGCTCGTTTTAGGGTTTTGCTTCGTGCTTCTCGCTTGCGTTTGAGAGATGAGGAAGATCGGGGATCGAGATAGGAGATGCATCTCATTGGGATTCGGTGGAGACGAGGAAGAAGAAGAGGGTTGTAAACTCCTATGTTCTAATTCCATTGCTCCATAGCGGTGATCGACACTCGCAGAGGTAGGGATATCTGAACTGCATGAACAAATCTCTTTGTGTCGTGTGCCTTATTTTTTTTGTCATTTTTTTTCTCTGTAATTGTGGATCTTTATCGGTTGATTCGATCATTTGTTTTGGATCATCAGTGATCCAAAAATCCTAGATTGCTTCCGGGAGTGTGAGGCGACGGATCGAGACCTCGTCTGAGGTATTCTGCACCAACAGGATCCGTTTCTTCATATACCTGTTGCTTCCTCCCCCTAGGCCCCCACCCCGCCTTCCCAAGTGACCCCATCGCACCCTTTTTCTCCCCACTGACGCCTTTCCTTGTTTGCAGGTGTTGAGTGGATAGTCCTACATCGGTTAGAGTGGGCACAGAATTAGTGAATCAAAAGAAAGGGCATTGGGCCATTTTGAACAAGTGAAAGGACCTATTTGTCTCTGCATCCACTATTCAATGACGTACAAGTGATGTGACTATCTTTACTCCCAGCTTCTTGGAGGCTAGCCAACCTGGCAGAAGACTTATTTTCATTAAAGATCAAGGGAACATTCAAGCCTCCAACAAGACAGATACACTATCGCTCAAGCCACATGCGATTAGGGCTATCAACGGGTCAGGTTCGGGTCGGGCTTAGGTAAACCCGGGTCCAAGCCTTCTATGGGGGGTTTTTCTGGGATCGGGCTGTTTGGTTGGCAGGCATAATCTAACAAGCCAAGAAACACAATAGACCGGGTTTACGTGGAAAAACCCCTTCTCAACGTTCGAAGGGGAAAAAACCACGGGGCGGGGCGAGAATGCACTAACACAGCAATCTGGTTACAATCTCTCACCCTGACCTAATTACACCTTGAGAGGACCGGTCTTCCAAAAGATCAACCTCTGTAATCTCACTTTCTCTCTAGGTTTGAAAAATCCGAGAAGAATTGGGCAGTACCTCCTCCAGAATTCCCTCATTTTCACTGAAGGGTAGGGCCCCTTTTATAGTGTCCCAGGATGACAGTTAGAGCGCTCTGCGCGGGACGGCATTGATAACGTGCTCCCGCAATGTGCTCAACTATCTGTGTGGGGGTGACGTGTCACATGGCTGGCACCCGATAATTACCTGCCTTATCAGTCAACCGGAAAATCTTGGGCTTAATCGTCGCATGATCCGGGGCTATGATTTTTGGGTCAACCCTTTTCATATCATTCCTTCGTGTGCGGCCGACCTCTAGAGAGAAGGGGGGCACTTGGTGCGCGTCCGGCCCACGATGAAGTTGCGGCCATCCTCCACTCGGGCAACCAAAGTACGTAGTCAATCCTCCCTCAAGCAGACGAAGCACGTGGACGGCCACCCCTGCGGGGAGAAGCACGCCGGTGGCCACCCTGCGGGACAAAGCACGCAGCCAGCCACCATGCGAGACGAAGCGCACGGCCAGCCACCCTGCAGGACGAAGCGCGCGGCCGACCACCGACGAAGTTGCGGCCATCCTCCACTCGGGCAACCAAAGTGCGCAATCGGCCCTCCCTCGAGCAGACGAACCATGCAGCCAGCCACCCTGTGGGACGAAGAGTGCGACCGGCCACCCTACTGGACGAAGTACGCGACTGGCCAGCGACAAAGTGTGCGATCGGCCCACGACAAAGTTGCTACCATCCTCCACTCGGGCAACCGAAGTGCGCAGTCAGCCCTCCCTTGAGTAGACGAAGTGCGCGGTCGGCCACCCTGCAGGACAAAGTGTGCGGCCAGCCACCCTACAGGACGAAGCGCGCAACCGACTACAATGCAGGACAAAACACGCGGTCGGCCACCCTGCGAGACGAAGCGCGTGGCTGGGCCGAGTGAAACGCATGGCCAGTCGGTGGAGAAAAACCTATGGTCGGCCAGCATACAGGATGAAGCACGTGGCCAGCCCGAGTTAGATGCACAGCCTGCAGGGCGAGGCACGCGTCCACCCGGTCTGCGGGGTGAAGCGCGCAGCTTAAGAGTATGGTCGGCCAGGATCGAGGTGCGCGACCAGTTAAGATCGAGACATGCAGCCGGTCGAGACTTTTATCTTCTTTTTTTGCTAAGGTACACACAATACCCCCTCCTGATCAGTCGGTCTCCGGGTGCTTTCCGACTGATGAGGATCATTCTTCTTTCCTACTCTGCTAGTTATGCACTGTGGTGATTGTGCGGATGTCTCGGTTGTGCATTTTCATCTTTCGAGTATTTTCATTAGCTAGTCATACTCCTTGTTTTGTCTGTCGACCGGTCGATCTTTCCTGATAGGTCTTTACTATTACCGATTGGTAGAAATCAGTTTAGAGTATTATATACCCAGATGGCTTCAAGAACTCACCCCCGCTCCACGATGGTGACCCAACTCGATAATAGTAAAAAAAAAAAAACTCACCCCTGCTCCACGATGGGGGCAAGTGGTTCTCGGAAGAGGACTTTTGATTGACCCAACTCGTGGAGGGTCAAGTGCTTCCGGAGGAGGCTTTTGGCCTAACCCAACTCGTGGGGGGTCAAGTGCTCCTGAAGGAGGCTTTTGTCCTGACCCAACTCATGGGGGGTTAAGTGCTCCCGGAGGAGGCTTTTGTATTTTACCATTCGCGCATATTCACTGATCGGTCATACTCTATGTCGAGTCTTTCGACCAGTCAGTCTTTACTGCAGATCGGTCTTTACACGATAAGGAGTGTTTCACCCTGGGCATTTTCACCGACCGAGCGTACTCCTTGTTGCGTCTTTCGACCGGTCGGTCTTTATCGCCCCTTGGTCTTTGCTCCCGCCAAGCAATAGAACCCACTTTAAAGTGTTATATATCGCCCGAACTTTTCACCTGTTGGTCATACTCCCTCTGGAGTCTGTTGACCAGTTGGTGTTTAAGATTTACCCCCACTCTTCAAGAGGTGAAAGTATCAGCCGATCATACTCAACATTGAGTCTTTTGATCGATCAGGCTTTCACCCGACCGACTCAATAACTTCAGTTGACCGGGTCTTCTTGGGGGAGGTTTTTGGCTTGACCCAACTCGTGTGGGATCAAGGACTCCCGGATGAGACTTTTATCTTGATGATGGATGATTCCGCCTGGAGTCAGTTTTCCCGATCCTTCACCACCCCTAGCCTACTCATATTGCTAGGGGATCTTGGACGATGAACTTTTATATAGAATCTTTATTGATAAAACGAGAACTTGAAACCTTCCATTAAAAGCATCAAGTCATTACATTCTTAGGCCCGGGAGGCTACAAGTAGTAGTGCTCAGTTAGAGGAGGGGGTGCCTTCTTGCGCCTCATCGATAGGCTAATGGGCCATGCTTCGGGGATAGTCAATGAACTGGTCAAGATAACTTGCTTTAATGAGGTCCTCGATGTGATTAAGCAATGCTCGACATTGCAACGTGGTATGTCTGTGCTCCATGTGGTTGTCACAGTAGCAAGACAGGTCTCGTGAGCTCCTCTCTACTGGACGCATCGGCCGTGCCCTATGAAAGTACGGCTCTTCCTTGATGATCTTGAAGACTTCATCAATTGGTATGTTCAATACCATGAAGTCCCGATTCCATGAAATGTAAGGTACCCTGCCATGATCTCCTCACTTTTGGCGCTTTGCGTCATGCTGTGTTGACTCGTCTAGCTATTTTTCCACATTTCTTATAGCTGCTGGTCTAATGAAGGAGGGATGCTGGTCACCTGCATCTTTAGTCTTCTGCTTTCGTTCGATATCTTCGATCTTGATGTATTTCTCGACTCAACGTGATAGTTCATAGATTGTCTTTGGAGTACATTTGATGAGCGAAAAGCATTGACGAGTTGGTTGGGCTGAATGGCGCTCTTAAATGCCGTGATTACCATGTGATCCTACCCGTCAGCGTCTGCTAAGCTCAAGTATTCGGCCCTGAACCTGTGGTAGAACTGCCTCAATGTCTCCTTCTGGGTCAAACTCATCCCAAAGAGTGACATCAGAGTCTTTAGCTCCCAGTGGTTGGAACGATATTGATCGATGAACCGTGTGTTCAGTTCCAAGAAAAATAAGATGGATGTGGGTCTTAGCTTGTGGAACCACTTAAGGGGAGTTCCCGACAAGCTGTTGGCGAAGGTCCAGTAGAGGATATGTTCATCTCTGTGGGGGACCAGGGCATCTCAAAAAGCAAGCACGTGCTCTACCGGGTCCTCCGATCCATCAAACTTGGGGAGGCGTGAAGGATTCCACCCATGTGGGAATGGTTCCCTAAGGAGCATTTCGATAAGTGGTGACTGTGCGGCTCCTCGGATGGATACCTCCTCTAGTCGATCAGGAGCTCGGGCTTCTGGTTGGTCTCGCTGGATTCCTTCTTGATCTCCAAGTTGCTCCGAAGCATGTAACCTGATGCAATCATGGACGCTTCTTCTGTTAGCAGTATGATCCGGCTGCCAACTAGCCGGTGTCACACGGGTGTGGTGACTATCGCTCGGTTAAAGTTGATGCTCCTCTTCTTGCTTTGGGCGGCGAGGTTGCGTTGAATCCATCTTTTAGTGGTACTTGGATACAAGTAGCTGTCGGGGGTATGTCTCGAGCCGGGACCATACATCCGAGTGTGCCGACGCTATATGGGCTTGTTGGTTTCTTTCGGTAGGTTCCGGGCTACTTGAGCCTCACCCATTGGGATTCGCGCTTTGGACCTCCACCAAGCGATTTGCTCTGACCTCTAACTGAGGATTCAGTGGCGACTGCACTTGCCCCGATTGGGTAACTTGCATAGGAAGGCTTTGTCCAGCTTGGGCCAGTAAGTCGTGGTTGAATTGGCCACCAATTGGTGTGACTCGCATGAAGTCACGCAACTCCTCGTAGTTACATTGCATCGTCTGGAGCTGGGCGGTGAGAGTTTGTTGAGTCATCATCATGGTAGCCAGGAAAGCCTCAGATAGGCCTCTTGGTAGAGGAGCCAGGGTTACTACCGGAGCTTGGCTGGACTCCCCGACCCCCAGTACGGGATTCACCAGTAGGACGGCACGCTCCGAGTTCGTTGGTGGTTGAACCGAATGTCCGACATCATTAGCATCTCCGAGTGGAGTAGCATTGGACAGGAGCTGTGAAGGCGAGCTGGTATGATACGGTCCATCGGTCATTGTTCCTCAACCTTGCGACAGTAGCGATGACTTCTATGTTTACTGGTCGGTCGACACCCACGGGTCGGTCGGTCAGTAGACTCGGGTAGGTTATAGGTAGACTCAGACTGGTTGACACCCATGGATCGATAGTCAAGAGCTCTGGTAAGAAGTCTCGAAGACGATCCCACAGACGGTGCCAAGATTGTGGGGGGTTTTCCTAGGATCGGGCGGTTCGGTTGGCAGGCACAATCTAACAAGTCAAGAAACACAATAGACTAGGTTTACGTAGAAATACCCCTTCTCAACGCCGAAAGGGAAAATACCACGGGACGGGGCGAGAATGCATTAACACAGCAATCGGGTTACAATCTCTCACCCTGACCCAATTAAACCCTGAGAGGACCTGTCTCCCAAAATATCGACCTCTGTAATCTTACTCTCTTTCTAGCTCTGAAAAATCCAGGAAGAATTGGGCAGCACCTCCTCTAGAACTCCCTCCTTTCACTAAGGGGTAGGGCCCCTTTTATAGTGTCCCGACATGACAGTTGAAGTGCTCCGTGCGGAACGGCGTTGATGACGTGCTCCTGCAATGTGCTCAACTGTCTGCGTGGGGGTGACGTGTTGCATGGATGGCATCCGATAATTAGGGCTTAGGTCGTTTCCTGCCTTATCGGTCAACCAAGAATCTTGGGCTTAACCATCGCGTGATCCAGGGGCGTGATTTTTGGGTCAACCCATTTGTAGAACTCGATGCCCCCATACCATTCCTTCATGCGCGGCCGACTTCCAGAGAAAAGGGGGGCACTTGGTACGCGTCCGGCCCTCGACGAAGTTGTGGCCATCCTCCACTCGGGTAACCGAAGTGTGTAGTTGACCCTCCCTCAAGCAGACGAAGCACGCGGCCGGCCACCATGCAGGGCGAACCGTGCGGCCTGCCACCCTGCAAGACGAAGTGCGAGGCCGGCCACCCTACGGGACGAAGGGTGCGGCCAGCTGTGGGGGAAATTTTTAAGCTGCCTTGATCGGAACCCCGCCCCATAGCCTTGATTGAATGTGGATGGATTGTAGAGTTAGAGATTAAAGAGTAGGTAAAGAGAAAGAAGACACATGGAGTTGTTGTCGAAGTTCGGTCTTACGACCTACATCTCCAGGCGAGAGGTGCCACCTGGTTTCCACTATAATGAATATAAAAGTAAGGGAGAGTTCTCTCGACAGGCCGAGAGAAGCTTTTTACAGTGGGGGTTGCACGGAGCAACAAGAAAAGAATAAGGAGGAGAAAAGTAAGCTCTAGCTCTGGCTTAGGGATCCTCTCTTCCTTTGATTGAATGACCAACCCCTTTTTCTGAATGCCATGGGGGTTCTTTTATAGCATAAGCATGTGTCCGATATGGCTGTGATGACGTGGCACTGGTTCTGGGCCTCCTTGCTAGGCCCTTATTGGTTCGTTGTTCGGGCCCAATAAGGGGGACGGTTTGATCTGCGAGCCCTGCAGAGTGGGCTCATGAGCCCGAGCGGGCTTACCCACTTGGGCCGTTGCACGGGCTCATGCCGCTCTGATTCAGTTCGGTATAATTTTTGCACCCACAGTTACCCCCTCCCAGTAGGGTCAGGACCCCCTGGGTTAGCTTGGATTCCAAGGTGCAAACGCCTTAGGATTTTGGCATGGTTGGCAAGGGCCAACAGAGTCACAGTTCATATTAGCGGAGTCCCGCCTCGTGTCACGAGCCAAGCCAACGCGTTCGTGTAGGATACTCATGCTGATCTTCTTTCCATATTTGCAGCCCTTATGTTGCCATAGTCACGATTCTGCATTTATTGGTGCAGGCCGACAAGTCTTGGTTTTATAAAGGGGTGTTACCTGAAAAACAATATATTTTCCAACTGAGGCTTTTTCTCCTACTACCGACACCGAGGCCCTCTTGGTACGAGTCAGAAAGTCTCAGTTTTGTAAGTGGGCGTTCCCGAAAAATCAGTGCATTTTTCGACCGAGACTCCTCCTTCTGCCGATGTCTAGACCCTCTTGGTGCGAGCCAAAAGGCTTTGGTTTTGTAAGTGGGCGTTCCTGCAAAATTAGTACGCTTTTCGACCGAGACTCCTCCTGCTACCGACGCCGAGACCCTCTTGGTGCGAGTCAAAAAGTCTCGGTTTTGTAAGTAGGTATTTCTAAAAAATCAGTGTGTTTTTCGACCGAGACTCCTTCTCCTACTGTTGATGCTGACACACATCCCCCTCTTGGTTTTTGATGAAACAAAGGTGGGCTGGGGGGGGGGGGGTTGTTATTCAATCTGAGACCCCCTTGTTAGTTTTTGAAATTCGAGAGGATAAGACTGCTATAGAAATTCATCTTTACTTCCATATGAGCTGCAACCCCTTTAGTAGACCCGTTCAATATTCAATTAAACAAATATACCTTTACTTCCATATGAGCTGCACTTCCTCTGGGTGATCCATTCAACACTCAATTAAAACAAATCCCCATTTACTTCCACACGAGCTATAGCCCCTTCAGTTGACCCATTCAACATCCAATTAAACAAATCCACCTTGCCTCTACTTCCATATGAGTTGCAGCCGCTTTAGGTGATCTGTGATCCATTCAACACCCAATTAAACAAATATTTTACTTTCATACGTGCTACAACCTCTTTAGGCAATCCAAAGGTGCGATAGGTGCTTGAGACAAGGGGAGAGTTGATTCCTACAGCCGAGTACAATGCGTGTGACTTGACATTCACGAGTACATTGCCTGAAATTTATTGGGCTGAAGTTTTCACGACAGAAGGTCGGTGCGGAAAGGCTTGGGCTTTGCGCTTCAACACTGAATTAAATGGCTCTTTCCACGCATGCTGCAGCACCCTTGGGGGACCTCATGGTGCGATTTTTTTTTATTACATCGCAAGCTCGTGATGCAATATTGATGAGCGGCATGAGCCATGTGGGATTGAACACTTGTTGAGCCGTTGCCCACCTGTGCTTTGCTCCCCCCTCCTCTCGGTTTTTGTTTTAACAAAATCGAGGGGGGGGGGGGGGGCTGTTGCTGATGCCGACACACCCCTCCTCTCAGTTATCTGATGAAATTGAGGGGTAAGCTGCTGATGACGCAAAACACCCCCTTCTCAGTTTTCTGATGAAACCAGGGGGTGGGTTGATGTTGATGCCGAACATCCCCCCACTTGGTTTTCTGAAGCCGAGGGGTGGGCTGCTGATGGTGTGCCGTCACCGCCTCCCCACTCGGTTTTTTGTGTGAAACCAAGGGGGGGCTGCTTGTTAATGCCAATACCACCTTTCTCGGTTTTCTGTCGAAACCGAGGGATGGGTTGTTGATGGTGTGCCGTCACCACCTCCCCACTCAATTTTTGTGCGAAACCGAGGGGGGGCTGCTTGTTGATGCCGACACCACCCTTCTCGATTTTCTGTCGAAACCGAGGGGTAGGCTGCTGATAGTGTACCAGCACCCCCTCCCCACTCGCTTTTTGTACAAAACCGAGGGGGAGGGTGCTTGTTGATGTCGACACACCCCCCCTCTCAGTTTTCTTATAAAATCGAGGGGTGGGTAGCTAATGACGTCGAACACCCCCCTCTTGGTTTTCTGACGATCGAAACCGAGGGGTGGGTTATTGTTGATGCCGAACACCCCCCCTCTTGGTTTTCTCTCGAAAGTGAGGAGTGGGCTGCTGATGGTGTACCGTCAGCCCCTTCCCACTCGGTTTTTCTACGAAATCGAGGTGGGAGGCTGCTTGTTGATGTTGACACATCCCCTATCTCGGTTTTCTAATGAAACCGAGGGATGGGCTGCTAATAACGTCGAACACCCCTCTTCTTGGTTTTCTGACGAAACCAAGAGGTGGATTGCTGTTGATGCCGAACACCCCTCTCTCGGTTTTTGTCAAAATCGAGGGGTGGGCTATGATGGTGTGCCGTCACCCCCTCCCCACTTGGTTTTTGTGCGAAATCGAGGGGGGGGGGTTGCTGATGATGTTGACCCCGTTATTGGGCCTGCTAGGAGAGGCCAAAAAGTGTCGGTATTAAAAATAGTGTTTTTTCAGAATTTTAGCCCCATCTGAAACCAACACTTTTTCGGCCATATTCCTAAGGCACTGGTGCATGGGGTTGTCGGTGAGGGACAATGCTACATTTGAGGGGGCTTCTTAGAGATAATCTAGGATGACACCGTATGATTACCAGCTAGTCTTCACCCGATGTACTACCGCACTTGGTTACTGTATTCACCAGGTACTATGGTCGTGTGAGGGTGTTGACTTGGCCAGGATCAAGGAAGCGTCCTTTTATCTCGTGTTCCGGTGTACCATACTTCGGGATGCACATATGAAGTTAGGGTTTCCCCCATCCATCGTTCCAGCCGTCGTTTTCCCCGCATAGGTGCGCTTCTCTTGTCCCTCTTCCTCTTTCTTTTGATTTTTGGTCCTCGCGAGAGAGATGACGAGAGGGAGGTCGGACCGCCCGATCCATTTCTCCAGTCGCCAAAGGTTGCCATCGAGAGCAAGCACGGGGGAGGGTTGGATCCCCTCCCTTCTGCCTCGTCTGTGGCCTTTGCCTTGTGCATGGTGGCACGAGGATCGTTCCTGGTCATCGTTTTGTGTAAAGGAGGCACGGGTTCCCCTTCTTCATTGCAAGAGAAGTTGAGTAGAGGGGTTGAGGACCCACCCCTCTTCTTTGCTGCTGTACGGAGTAGAAGGAAAGGAAGGCGCGGGGGGGAGGTGTTAGGTTTGATGTGGTCTACAGCTCGTAAAACCCTAGGTTTGGCTATATATGGTTGATAGTTTATTTAGGATTGTATAAAGGTACGTATTATTATACGTGTTCTGTTTACAGAACTTAAGGAGCCATGGCTATATAGTAGTCCATCTGAGTAGGAGGCTCAGTGGATTGGTCCTATGAGCCTAAATCATTCATAGCTCTGATTTGGGTTGGTCACCCTATCAGGATAAGCCGTTGGAATGACAGAGCATGAGAATCTCCATAATGGTCATTACCAGGCACAGTGTCTGTGGCCGAACGGAACCAACACGGTGCACAGATCGGTGAGCAGACACCGGTGCACATAGCTGTGTTTCTGCTTAGGGTAATCGGTCCTAAACCCTGAGGAACCGTGATCGGTGGACTAACCAGTTGCGTGTAACTTTGGTTCACCAACGTGTGAGGGATCTAACCACGACCCAATACCATGGTATGCTGGGTTACCAGGCTGGCGTTGCATCGGTACGCCACTCTTATAGGCCATCCATATCCTTATCGGGAGGTGCGTTCCTTGGTATGCCATACACCGCACTAAACCCAAGCCTGGTGGTCAGCAGTTGAGCTGTTGACCAGATCCGGTTGCTTGGCCAAAGCGATCGGAGGTGCGATGTGATAGTCAACCTGGAAGGAACCTAGTCATATGGTCACTCGAGTCTGACGGTGCTCTCCACCGCTCGAGTTGACTCATGGCACCAAGTGGAGGGACATCGTATTACCAATACTAAGCGAAGAGCAGGGGTGTGCGAGAGAGCTTAATAAGTCTGGGAGAATTAGAGTGCAGCCTGCGTCGCACTCTGGGTGGCCACGCAGGTTAACCGGGACCCAGAGGATTGACAGGGACACTTGGGTAGTGTATCGATCGGGTTCGGTTGGAAGCCATGAATCCTAGTCCCTGAAGGTTCCACCCTATCCACGATCGTTACGGATCATTACTTTCTCCTTGTCTCACAACATATTATGAGTTGAAGAAATAATGCATAATCGTCCTGTGTTCCGTGAGTGCATCGCACTGGAGCATGGTGGTTGCACAGGACTAAGTGTGTTCACTAGGGGGCAACCCCAGAGTAGTGTAGAGACATACGATGTTGCCATTATACCATGAGGAGTCCATTCCGTGTGTGCGTGTTGCACTAGAACGCAGAATGCGAGTTTAGTAATTTTAACTATGGGACACCCCACCTTTTACTAAGGGCATCCTAGTAAATAGTAAAAATATTATTCATCATCCCATGGTGTATTGACTTGTTGCTGATGCCGATGAGGTGCCCTAAGTGTTAGGGTGCATTATCATGCACGTAGATGGGCCATACATAGTCCCGCATGAGGTGAACACTCACTAGATACATGGGGGCATTTGGCCATTTCAAAATGTCCTGCATGCCCTAATGGCCACCATCCTAACTAGGGCTAGCTTGCATGACCATCAAACTTATAATTAAGGGATTAATTCAGATTTGAAAGAATTTGAATCATCTCTTTAATTGCAACAATTTTAATATGGCAACTAGTAATAAAAAAGGGGCATTGAATTTGAGAGTAATGAGATGGAGAGAGAGATGAACGGTTTCAAATGGCAAGGGAGAGTGAGGGGCACGAATTTCAGATCTGAAATGGTGCATCCTTCTCATATTTTCCAATGAAGAACCAAAGCCCCTTCACTTATGGTTCGGATTTTTGCCATCTCTCTCTCTCGGGGTCATCTCTCTCTTATTCCTTCATCTTCTTCTCCAAGTGTGTGTGTGAGAATGATGGAGATCGCTTGCACTCTGAGGCACTCAGAGATTAGAGTGTAAGGATCCAGGATAATATGTGAGATCGGGTGAATCCGATGAGATTCATTTCTCTCTTACGCGAGGATCCCGCTCGTGATTGCTGCCCAGATTTTACGGGCAGATCTACACTGTTTTGATCATTGCAGCAGTTATTGAAGTCCAAATGACTTCAAATTGGTTGCAAATTTTTGGCGTTGAAGTCTTCTTTCCGGCAAATCAAGTTTCGCTCCGTTCCGATGTCGGGATAGAAAGTTACGACCTTTGCACTGAAGTGTGTTTGTACAAATCCGAATTTGTCTTTATCAACATTGAAGCAATTCTTCGCGGTGTTAAATCCCGCACGAAGGTACAACCTACTAACCCCTTGGTCTATCATAATGCATACATATGAGATATGTTAATCATTTCGATAGATGACTATAGGGGTTCGATTCATATTTGTTTTATCATTTGCGCATATGATTAATATGAATAAATTTTTTTAAAATGCACCGCACATCGAACGATCCTCGGGATCAACTCCACCTTCCGTTGTGCCTCCAATATCATTCCAACAAATGGTATCAGAGCCATTTTGGTGTGCGATTCATGAGAAAATTTTTCATGGAACGAATCGTATGTGCATTTGATGAACGAATGCGTCACCGGGGTTTGCGTAGATCATATATTCATATATGTCGCATGTTATGCATAGTGTGTTTTGCAGGGCACCGCTATAGTGTGATTGTTTACTTTCGGGGGTCGGACCCCGAAATATAATTGCATGGTATTTCGATTGTTTCTGTGATGGATGAATGTAAGGCCTAATGGGACAAGCGCGTGGAGGTTGACCACGGCTTGGTTTTTCCCGGCCCTTATTTCTATTCTTGTCTTTATTCTTTTACCTAGGAAAATGTGTACGAACGAGCAATTGCTCGGAGCGTACTAGTATTTTCAGTTACAGGTTGAAGTCTTAGAGGACAAGGATAGATCGGAGATTCATCACTGGAGGACCGAGCACGGTGGCCCAAAGTAAGGAATATCTGGAAGATGCCATTGAAGAAATATCAGAGCATTACTAGTCAGGTTCAGGGGTCGGACCCTGAACTTGATATCAATAGATGTTTGTTTTTCTTCGGTTGGATATTTCTTTAAACCCCGGTGAAAGAATATAATCTGATGCAGTATGTGTTAGATTGTGGAATGCCCTTTCCCCACTATTTGTGGGATGCCTTTTCCCCACTTGGTATATGTGACCATTAGGTTAGATCTCCATTTATTGACACCTATAGTTTAATTGATGTTTGATGGTAGTTTGATCCCATAACACTCGGTTATGCCACCGTTAGGTAGAGGTCCGACGGAGGTTGTCGGATGTCCCTAATTGGTTTGACATCGAAACCAATAGTGATGTGGTGATCATCTACGACATCAGACATCAAGTTACATATGAGGAGTCATACTAATGGGAGACCTTTCCTTGTATGTCTAGATCATAGGCTAGGCTCTAGAGCACAAAGGATAATGATCATTTTATTTAGTATCGAAGGCTTGGAGAGTACGTAATGTGATTCTCGGGAGAAAGGTGACAACTGAGTATCCACGGGATAGGGACTATGGTCCTTTCCAAGTCTATCTATACTTTATAAGAGGTCTTAACTCTAGTGGGAGCACGGTATGACCAGGGTCTAGGTCTAGGTTGTTGCAACCTAGGAAATAAAATACTTGCATTAAAATAACCCTCACCATAATTAAGGGATGTGTAAGAGGACTCAGTGTGAGTGCCCCTGGCCTCCACGGCCAATTACTGAATTTCTGGGTGATAGGGTATGACTCAACATCCCCCTCGGGTGAGAGTTATGTTCTGTCATGCCGGAGGCTTAGTAGTCTCCTTCGGGATATGGTGGTCACGATGCCAGGAGAGAAGGGCTTTTCTCGCCCTCGCGGGGGCCGCATGAACTCCCGTGTCGTGATTACCTAGGCTCGTGGGTAAGCATCCAAAGCACCCGTGAGGCTACCCGTTGCGTCGCATGGAGATCACGGGGGGCTGGCCAAAAGGTACCATGGTCCATCATAGTCCGTTTGTGGCAGATTTGGATTGGGTCGGAAAAGATCCGATGTGAGCGGAGGACGATACACACTGCCCTCTCGGGCGGGTGTATCTGAATCCGAGATCTCGCATACATGTTAAATTACTCCATGGAGATGTCTTCGCTTTGAGGGTAACGTTGGCATATGGATATAATTAGCTTGTTTTAAAAATATCCTTAAAATAAGTTTTAATACAATCTATAATCAACCATAGATCCCCTGTCCGCTATCCCATTAGACAACTAGATAACGGGTACCGACTTTGTAGACCGGTAATGCCATTATGACCTTATATTTAGGGTTGGTAAACTACAATGGATATAAATCTTAATGTCCCTAAACTAGACCCATCGGGTCCAGATGCCACTGTGGCACAGGCTAGGGCATATAACGACTAACGAGAGTCTGTAGAGATGTGCAAGTGCTATGTCATAGCATACTTGCGGACAACTCTTCAGAAGTAAGTCAGACATATGTCGAGTCCTCTGATGTAATGTTCTGTTATAGCATCAGATGTCTGAGGGGCGCAGTCAAATGACTCGCTATCTCACCATCAAGAAACTCGTCAGCATTAAGTTGTTTGATGGAATACTGGTTTGGAAACACATTCTTGGTTTCCAGAGCGAACTGGTTTTCTTTGACATAGTGCTAGATTTCGAGGTGATGGAGAACATCTGTCTTGCATCCTTATATGAAACCTTTGAAGGCTTTGTCAGAGACTTCAGCCTTTACAAGCTGGAGATGACAAATGCGAAACTTCTGGGAGCTATCCAGGTCACTAAGGATGGGATCAAGATTAAAGGTAATTCCTTTAGTGTATAACTTAGGCTTTCTATAAAGTGCCTAAAAGTTAGAACTAATCAGAAACTAAAAACAATGCTGTGGGGGGAAATTTCCGAGCCGCCTTGATCGAGAATCCCGCCTCCACAGCCTTGATTGAATTGGATTGTTTGTAGAGTTAGAGAGATGGGAGAATAGATAAAGAGAATAAAGAGTGATGACACAAGGATTGGTGACGGAGTTCGGTCTTACGACCTACGTCTCCGGGCGAGAGGTGCCAGCTGATCTTCACTATAATTTGAATATAAAGGGTTGAGCGTTCTCTCGACAGGCCGAGAGAAGCTTCGTACAGTGGGGTTGCACGGAGCAACTAGAAGAGAACAAGGTGGGGAGAATAGAGGGCTCTGGCTCTGGCTCTGGATCCTCTCTTCCTCTGATCGAATGACCAACCCCCTTCCTGGATGCCTTGGGGGTCCTTTTATAGCGTAGGCACGTGCCCTATATGGCAGTAATGACGTGGCGCTGATGACGTGGCACTGGTTCTGGGCCTCCTTGCTGGGCCCTTATTGGGCCGTTGTTCGGGCCCAATAAGGGGTAGGGCTTGATCTGCGAGCCTCGTAGAGTGGGCCCATGTGAGCCCAGACGGGCTTACCCATTTGGGCCGTTGCACGGGCCCATGCTGCTCTGATCTGGTCCGGTACAATTTTTGCACCCACAGTTACCCCCTCCCAGTCGGGTCAGGACCCCCTGGGTCGGCTGGGATTCCAAGGTGCAAACGCTTTAGGATCCTGGCGCGGTTGGCGAGGGTTGTCGGTGCCGCGGTTCGTATTAGCAGAGCCTTCTTCCGCCGATGCCGAGACCCTTTTTGGCGCGAGCCAAAAAGTCTCGGTTTTGCGAGGAGGTGTTTCTGAAAAAACAGTGCGTTTTCCGACCGAGTGGATACCGAGAGGGTACCGAGTGCATACCGAGTGGGTACCGAGAGCATACCGAGTGGTTACCGAGACCCTTTTGGTGCAAGCCAAAAAGTCTCGGTTTTGCATGGGGGTGTTTCCGAAAAGGCAGTGCGTTTTCCGACCGAGTGGATACCGAGAGGGTACCGAGTGCATACCGAGTGGGTACCGAGAGCATACCGAGTGCATACCGAGAGGGTACCGAGAGGATACCGAGACCCTCTTGGTGAGAGAACAGTTTTTTTTCTCTTTTTCCTTTCTTTGCTTCTCTTTCCTTTCTTTGCTTTTGTTTTTTCTATTCTTGGCGGATTCATTCCAATCGTTCTGAGTCCGGCTGCATCACAGCCCGTCCGATGGCACCCAACAGATAATCCCCAGCGTGCCCCGCTCTCTCTTTCCTCTTTGGTTCACGGGAGATTGCAGCGTACCCCCCGCTCTCTCTTTCCTTTCTCTCTCTCTTTCCCCTTTCTTTGGCTTTGACCTGCATGTGAGAGCGGACGCCCCTCTCTCTCTCTGTTTTTCATTCACGTGAGAGAGAGTCCCTCTCTCTCTCTTTCCTTCTCTGTTTTTTTTTTTGTTCGCGTAGGCACAGCAACAGCGGCGACGACGGCACAGAGGCCGGGCGCATGCGAGGCGACGCATGTGGCACTGCGGGCGGCGGTGTCGACGCGAGGTCGAGGTTGGGTCGGGCGGGCCAGCGCAGTAGCGGTGGAGGTCGGCAGCAAGAGCAGCGATGGCGCAGCGAGTCGGGGTCCGGTGTGCAAGTGGTGGCCGGCGTGCTTGGAGACGATGAGGTGGAGGGAGGCGCCGATCCCGCCGCCGACGTCGACGAGCACCCTGACGTCGTCGAAGCCCGTCGTACCGCACCAGGATGTTCTTCGTGATGATGGTGGAGTGGCCCCGCATGCCGTCGTTGATCACCTTGTTGAACCTCGGGTTGGTTCCGTGGTACTCGAACGCCGACATCCCGAACGCCTTGTTGAACGGGATCCCACCCTCCAGCACCTCTCCATCTGGACCCGGTCCTGGATCACCAGCACCCCCGACGCCATCGACACCCCGTCCTCGTTCCTCGTCAGGAACTTGGTCACCGGCGCCGCCCCGTAGAGCCGGGTGACGCGGCCGTCGTCTCCGGTGGAGAGGGAGCAGGTGAGGATGGAGTAGCTGGTGAGGAGGCGTAGGATCCAGTCCAGCATCACGGGGGCCTGCGGGTTCTCGGTCGGTAGCTGGGCGGCGATCTCGGAGGGGGAGAGGTAGGCGCCGAGGCCGGCCTTGGAGATGATCTCGAACAGGTCGAGCTCGACGGCGGCCTTGAGGGTCATGGGGAGGACGAAGAAGCTCACCACCTGCATCGCGTACATGCACGCCATCTCGTCATCGGCAGCCGCCACCGGGGGCTGGTTCTCGACGGAGCCCATTGTTGGTCCTGGTGCGGCGGAGAGCGGTGGTGGCGGTTGGGAGGAGAAGGCCTGGATCGGGATTGACGCGCGCGCGATGGGAGGGAGCTCGGTTCGTCTGACCCCCTCCGCGTTATCTCGGTCGGCTGCGAGGAGAGGCTCGCATGGAGGAGTAGGCATCATGCTGCATGGAGAGAACCGTGGGCTAGCGTCTCACGTGGACGAGTTGGCGTCGCCCAAGACGGCCGCCGCCGCTTGGAGGGCGTGCAGATGCGGGGAAAGGCTTTGCCCTGAGCGAGGAGCTTTGCGAGCCAAGTTGAGGGTATGAAAGAGTCCTTCATTGTTGTGGCGAGTGCTGTAGAGCCGGATTGCTGCAGATCTATGCGAGCTGAGAGGAAGGCCGGGTTGCACGCAAGCGGTGGGCGGACCCATGCGCCAGTGGCAGAGGGAGCCAGGTGCGAGTCGGAGAGAGAGCCGTGGGCGGTGTCTACACAAGAGAGCCTTTGCGTCGAGGACCTGTCCCCCTCGCCGGTGTCGCCGGGGACATTCCGGTTGAAGAGAAGTCGAATCTCCCCCCTGGGTTCGTTGCTGCCATGCGGAGGATTACGTGCAGGTGGAGGGATGCATGCGGGCGTCCGGGACGGCGGCGTTGTGCTGACACCGAAGGGCGAAACCCGGCGTGCGTTGACGTGTAACTCTCCTGATGCCTTATTTTGGAGATATGAGTCTCGAAGTCTTCAGACAATCATAACTTTTCATACACACGTCGGATCACCGCGTATAAGGTGTCATTGTGTCGGAGCCAAAAAACCGATCAAAGTGGACGTGAAACATCGCACACCTTGACGTGTAACCTTTCGGATGCCTGCCTTCGGAGAAAAAGGCGTCGAAAATTTCTGACTGTTATAACTTTTTATACACGCGCCAGATCAATGCGTATAAGGCGTTGTTGCGTCGGCACTGAAAAACTAATTAAAGTGGACGTAAAGCGTCGGGCACCTTTGCGTGTAATATTTCCAATGCATGTCTTCGAAGAAAAAGACCTTGAAACCTTCCGACAGTCATAACTTTTCATATGCATGTCGGATGAATGCGTATAAGGTGCCGTTGTGTAGGCATCGAAAAAACGGTCAAAGTGGACGTGAAACATTGTTCGCCTTGACGTGTAACTTTTATGGTATTCACCTTTATAGAGAGATGACTCTTAAGAATGCGCCAGCCAGGTTTTAGGCTAGCGTCTTAAAGATGTCTCGGCACGCGGTAACTCATCCGTTCTGTCCGACACCCAACTGCACCTAGTTACTATGTTCACTAGGGACTGCAGTCGGGCCCAGTGATGACGCAACAGTTACCGCGTGCTCACCCTTGATGAGAGAGGGGATTTTTTTTTGTGAAGTTTGTACAAGCAAATCAATAGGTTTGGATGAGATGCTATCCAACCGACCCGATGGAAGATAGCTCTTCGTCTTTAAATAATCATTGTGTGTGGATGACACCAAGCACCCCGCCTCTCGGTTTTCTGACGAAACCAAGGGGTGGGATGATATTGATGCCATACACCCCCCCCTCTCGGTTTTATGTCAAAACCAAGAGCGCGCCGTCACCCCCTCCCTACTCAGTTTTTTGTGCAAAACCGAGGGGTGAGATGCTGATGGTATGCCGTCGCCCCCTTCCCACTTGGTTTTTGTGCGAAACCGAGGGGGGGTTGCATGTTGATGCAGACACACACCCCCTCTCGGTTTTCTGACGAAACCGAGGGGTGTGCTGATGATGTGCCGTCACCCCCTTCCCACTCGGTTTTTGTGCGAAACCGAGGGGGGGCTGCTTGTTGATGCCGACACACACCCCCTCTCGGTTTTCTGACGAAACCGAGGGGTGTGCTGCTGATGCGCCGTCACCCCCTCGCCACTTGGTTTTTGTGTGAAACCGAGGGGGGGGATTGCTTGTTGATGCCGACACACACCCCACACACCCCCCCCCCCTCGGTTTTCCGACGAAACCGAGGGGTGGTTGTAGCTGATGGTGTGCCGTCACCCCTTCCCCACTTGGTTTTTGTGCGAAGCCGAGGGGGGGCTGCTTGTTGGTGCCGACACACACCCCCTCTCGGTTTTCTGACAAAACCGAGGGGGGTGCTGCTGATGGTGTGCCGTCACCTCTTCCCTACTCGGTTTTTGTGCGAAACCGAGGGGGGGCTGCTTGTTGGTGCCGACACACACCCCGTCTTGGTTTTCTGATGAAACCGAGGGGTGTGCTGCTGATGCGCCGTCACCCCCTCGCCACTTGGTTTTTGTGCGAAACCGAGGGGGGGATGCTTGTTGGTGCCGACACACACCCCCTCTCGGTTTTCTGACGAGACCGAGGGGTGTGCTGCTGATGGTGTGCCGTCACCTCTTCCCTACTCGGTTTTTGTGCGAAACCGAGGGGGGGCTGCTTGTTGGTGCCGACATCCCATTATTGGGGCTGCTAGAAGAGGCCAAAAAGTGTCGGTATTGAAAATAGTATATTTTTTGAATTTCAGCCCCTTTTGAAACCGACACTTTTTCGGTAAAACACTGGTGCACGAGGATGTCGGCAAGGGACAATGCTACATTCGAGGGGGTTTTTTAGAGATAACCTAGGATGACACCGCATGATGGCCAGCCGGTCTTCACCCAATGTATTACCGTACCTGGTTACTGTATTCATCAGGTACTACGGTCACGCGAGGGTGTTGACTTGGCCAGGATCAAGGAAGCACCATTTTATCCCGTGTTACCCACCGTCGACTGCACCAGTGTGGAGACACGCATTGACAGAGTCAGACCAACCACCCCCTGACCGGCTTGGAACCGTTAGTCGTCGAGAAAAGGTGATGGCCATTGACAATCTAATGCTTGGACCTGAGTGACAAGACTAAGCTTGGACTTTTGATCGAATGCCAATACGTCGGCGACGACGTCTCGGACCTTGTCTTCGAATGCCAAGAGCTGGGCCTTGGGCTTGTAGAGTGTTAAGGCGTTGGTCGCCTCGAACTTTGTCTTCAAGTGCCAAGGGCTGGGCCTTGGGCTTGTAGAGTGCCGAGGCGCTGGTCGCCTCGGACTTTGTCTTCAAGTGCCAAGGGCTGGGCCTTGGGCTTGTAGAGTGCCGAGGCGTTGGTCGCCTCGGACTTTGTCTTCGAGTGCCAAGGGCTGGGCCTTGGGCTTGTAGAGTGCCGAGGCATTGGTCACCTCGGATAAGTATAGTTGATAGTTTAGCTTGACCTGGATTGTCAGGAGCATTTTTATCTGACTTTCGCCTTGAAAGGGCGTAGCCGAATTGCCTTCGAGCTTCCGACTTGAATGGGCGGAATCGAAGGTCTTTGGTTGACCTGGGTTGCCAGGAGCCTTTTTATCGGACTTTAGCCTTGAGAGGGCGTAGCCGAATTGCCTTCGAGCTTCCGACTTGAATGGGCGGAATCGAAGGTCTTTGGTTGACCTGGGTTGCCAGGGGCCTTTTTATCGGACTTTAGCCTCGAGAGGGCGTAGCCAAATTGCCTTCGAGCTTCCGACTTGAATGGGCGGAATCGAAGGTCTTTGGTTGACCTGGGTTGCCAGGAACCCTTTTTTTTTTATACCTTAGCAAGGTGGAATCGAACTTCGAGAGATTTGATTTTGGGAAAAAAAGAGATACTTTATTGATACGACAAAGTAGCGGTTACACTTTTTCAGAGGTTGCCCCGTGGACGTTACGATTATGCATCCACGTATTACATTGACTTTCTTTTCTCCACTGCTGCAACCTCTCCTACTCTCGACATGGTTCCTTATTAGCGAGGTAGCCATCGAGCCGCCCTTCTTGGATCAGGTCTTCGATGTGATGCTTTAGTTTCCGACATGTAGAGGTTGTGTGGCCATGGCTGCGATGAAACTCACAGTAGGCCGTCGTATCTCCCGCCTGGTCGGAATTTGGAGGGAGAGGCTGTGGCCACTTGCAAAAGGGCTCGTTCTGTAGATAGGCGAAGATGTCTTCAATGGAGGTGTTCAACTCAGTGAACACCCTTTGCTCCTTTGGAGTTCGCCTCTTTTCCGCTGGAGGGGCTTTCGGATCTTTATTGTACCTTTTGACCTGCACCTTTTGGTCGGACGCGGCATGGGCAGACTTCTTGTAGTGTCCTTCATTAGGAGCTTCGTCGTCTTTTTTATGTCGGGAGTCACGAGACTTGCGGGGCTCGCGTAGTCTTCTGGCCTGCTGATTGTCTTCCACCTCTATCTCCCGCTGTACGCGCTTGAACATTGCCTCTAAGGTACTGGGAGGATACCGGATGAAGTCGGTGTAGACGTGGAGCTCTGGCCGGATAGCATTCTGGAATGCCAGCATGATGGCCTCCTCATTCTGGGACCGACCGGTGAGCTCAGAGTGCTCATTACGAAACCTCATCGTGAAGCTCCTTAGAGACTCATCGGAGCCCATCTTCAGCCGGTAGAGTGTATCCAGCTTCTTTTCCGGCTTTAAGTTTAGCCGATAATGGTCCATGAAGAGTTCAGCCAACTCTTTGAATGTGACCACCGTACCGGTAGGCAGTGTGTAGTACCAGTCGAGGGCAGGTCCCTCGAGGCTTCCTGCGAACATACGGCAAAGAACATGGTTCTCATACTCGTAGGGCGTCAGGGCCTGCTTGTAGGCTAGGATATGGAGAGCAGGGTCTCCCTGGATGCAGTTGAACTTTGGTAGGTTTGGTGTTCGCCAACCCATAGGAAATGGTGTTGCAAGAACCTTGGGATGCAGTAGCCCCACCGAGGTGATTAGTTGCCTACGGTCTTGATGGCGACGTCCCACGTCGGCAGTATGCCTTAGTCGGTTGAGCAGCTCGCGGGCATCTGCTGCTTTCGTGTGCGAAGGGATAGAATGTCTAGTGGACCCTGTTGACTGAGGTGATCCTTCTCCGCGATAGTTGGGCGCACCGTTGACGTCGAGGCGATCCCACACCGTTTGCTTTGGCGCTTGTGTGGATACTTGACGCCTCTCGATACGTGGCACATGTGATTCTTCGAGATGATGAATTACGGCTGGGCGAGTCCTTGGTTGGTCTTCATCAGCAGTTGGAGAGTTGTGGGCCACAACCCCCGCTCTTTCAGCTACCTTCTTTAGGGAATCCCTCTCTTGCTCGAGGGCTGCGTTCCTCTTGAGAAGGTTCAACAGCTGGAAATCAGCAGCTGAAATTTGGTATGTAGTTAGATCGTTGTCCCCTTGGGTGGCGTGCTCTTTGCCAGATCGACGCCTCGGGGATGACGGGTCTCGCCGATCGCTGTGCCCTTCTGGATGGCTGCTTTGCGGCCCCAGCCGCTCCCGAACATTTCTTCGGTTGGTTGCAACCGAGACTTCTTGTTCTTCTTCGATCAGCATATCGTTTGTTCGTTTAGCACCCGCCTTTGGTGGGTTAGTGCTGGCCTTCACCATCGAGCGTGTTGATGTCGGCGTGATGAAGGCGTTGATGTTGATTTGGAGGAGGACTTGTGGCTCGTCACCATAAGCTGAATAGGAGTCGGTAGAGGTGTGGGTAAGACCTCTATCGATATCCCACAGACGGCGCCAAAGATTGTGGGGGGAAATTTCCGAGCCGCCTTGATCGAGAATCCCGCCCCCACAGCCTTGATTGAATTGGATTGTTTGTAGAGTTAGAGAGATGGGAGAATAGATAAAGAGAATAAAGAGTGATGACACAAGGATTGGTGACGGAGTTCGGTCTTACGACCTACGTCTCCGGGCGAGAGGTGCCACCTGATCTTCACTATAATTTGAATATAAAGGGTTGAGCGTTCTCTCGACAGGCCGAGAGAAGCTTCGTACAGTGGGGTTGCACGGAGCAACTAGAAGAGAACAAGGTGGGGAGAATAGAGGGCTCTGGCTCTGGCTCTGGATCCTCTCTTCCTCTGATCGAATGACCAACCCCCTTCCTGGATGCCTTGGGGGTCCTTTTATAGCGTAGGCACGTGCCCTATATGGCAGTAATGACGTGGCGCTGATGACGTGGCACTGGTTCTGGGCCTCCTTGCTGGGCCCTTATTGGGCCGTTGTTCGGGCCCAATAAGGGGTAGGGCTTGATCTGCGAGCCTCGTAGAGTGGGCCCATGTGAGCCCAGACGGGCTTACCCATTTGGGCCGTTGCGCGGGCCCATGCTGCTCTGATCTGGTCCGGTACAATTTTTGCACCCACAAATGCCTGTATAGAATCAGGAGCGGACTCTTAAGTTTGGTGAAGCCTAGTACGAAAGTGCTTCCGATGTGGCTATACAAGGGGTATTGAAAGATTGAATATGGTCTCAGGGTACTAGGACAGGTAAACATCAACTCTTGGTAGAGTCGAATTGCCATCTAGTAGCAGTGCTTCTGCTTCTTGAAATATGGATTTCGTGTCTATAGAGATTCAACGAAAGTAGAAGGCTACTTATTGGTAAGGTGATCCTAACATAGATACTGATACCATAACAACTGCGGAAGCTGTTAATATGTTATCTTAGATTTTTCGATAGAAGGAATTTGATCCTTAGAGATTTAGTTATGTTTCCTCCAAGCCAAATAAAGGTTTTCAGTTCTAATCGATGGCTTCAGTGCATCTCTTAAACTGAATAGGTACCTTCATTGCTAAAGGAATAGCTCATAACAATCTTTTTGTATCAAAATCTAGTTCGAAAATAGATTACATAATAGCTATAGTATCTAATTCATATTCATCTTATTCCTTGGGATAACTTAATCCAATTGTGGCTCCTATGACTTAGATATATTGTCTCAGACATAATTCAAAGGTTAGTGAAAGTCGAGTTTCTAGATATATATATCTCTTGAAGATCCTTCCGACCTGTGAGTCTTGTTTGGAAGGCAAAATGACTAAAAGGGCCACTGAGGTATTGGAGTTAACATATTCTGACGTATGTGGTTCCAAGAGCATCTAGATGGATAATATCCATTGGATGAGTTCCATAGGTACCTGATGGGGCATGGGATGATATCCCAGTTAATTGCTCCAGGGACACCATGCCAGAATCGAATATCCAAGAGAAGGAATAAGACCCTGTTGGACATGGTCTATAGAATGATGAGTTTTGCCAAGTTTACTACCCACCTTCTATGGGTTACACCTTAAGAAACAGTAGAGTATATCTTGAATAGTGTCTCATCTAATCAGTGACTCATACCCCTGAAAAGCTATGGTCTGAGCGAAAGCCTATACTATGGCATTTTAGTATATAGGGATGTCCTGCATATGTGCAGAAGGACAAGAGGGATAAAATGGAGACTAAGTTCAAGGTGTATCTGTTTATAGGTCATCCTAGAAAAAATATAAGTTGGACTATCCATGATCCTGAGGAATAGAAGGTGATCGTTTCTACGAATGCCATCTACCTAGAGCGGGATTCTATTATAGACCATATGTCCACTAGTAAGATATATCTGGGTGAATTACTGGATACTAGTGGAGAGCGCATGATCGGAAACGTAGTGGTAATAGATGATGCAGACACTAATATACCAGAAACTGTAGAAATAATTTGCTATGTACCACAACCATCTTGTCGCAGTGGGAACACCATTAGTGCTCTTGAAAGATTTTGTGGACAAACTTTGTAAATTAGTCCATAAATTTAAGAGGATGACCCCTTGAGCTACGACGAAGTAGTAAATTTTTTTGACAGAACTGTCTAACAGAAAGTCATGGAGACAAAGCTTGCATCAGTATCCAGTGATACTATTTTGTACCAGGGTTCATCAAAGCTTTATTAAAGCATATTTGGATTGGGTCAAAGTTAAAAACCCGTGTAAGCGGATCACTGTGCGCACCCTCCCTCGAGTAGGTGTATACTGAATCTAAGGCTTACGTACCTGGCAACTTAGCCCATTGGGTAGAAGTTGGCAGAAGAGAGGATATATGATGCAGTTTCCAAGCTTAGGAGTTAGCAGGTCTGGAATACCTAGCTTACAGAATTGCAAAGGTTCATTTATGGACTGAAGCAAGTATCCAGAAAAAATAATATTTATCTTGATCAAGTATGATCTATTCATATAGATTTGATCAAAATAAGCCAAGTGTGTACAAGAGGAGCGATGGAACTATAGGGGTGTACTTAGTACTTTACATAGACGATGTTCTACTGATTGAAAATGAAGTAGGAACGTTGCCTAAGTTAAATGTCTGGTTATTATCTTAATTCGACTAAAAGACCTTCATGAGGCGAGTTATGTTCTGGAGATCATGGTAACTCGAGATCGTCAGAACAAGATTCTCACGCTATCACAGGCTATGCATATAGATATGGTTCTAGCCAGAATCAATATACAAGACTCCAAAAGGGGTTTCTTGCTAAAGCTTGAACCTATCGAATGATATAAATCATATGACACCGAAGGAGATGGCAGAAATATAGAAGGTGCCCTATGCTTATGCAAAGGGTAGTCTTATGTATGCCATGATTGTATAAGATGCTAGTTATCTGTTGCGCAGCAGGAATGGTGCGTCGGTTTTAGTCGAAGCCGGGTCCAATTAACTGGACTGATGTGAAGAGTATACTCGATATCCTCGTCAAACAAGGACTACGAGTTAGTTTACACTTCACAAGACTTGACGCCGATTGGATGAACAAGATCTGATTTAGCATCAGATGTGTAATCCAGATAATCGACTTCAGGTATAGTTTTTGCCTTGAGATGAGAAGCGATTAGTTATTATAGCTATAATGCATCACGGGCTCTACTACAGAAGCCTAAGCACATTGCACCGTGCGTGACAGGAAAATAGGTAGTATGGCTCAGTAAGTTTATAGTAACTTGGAAAGCATACCAGAGGCTCAGTTTTTTATTTTAACAACAAATGAGCGGTAGCAAGAGCCTAGGCACCATCATAAAGAGGAAACATATCAAATACAAATTCTACTTGATCTGGTAGTTTTAGGAGGAAAGGCAAGTGGCGGTAACTAAGGTAGCATCTGCAGATAATGTTGCTGATTCCTTTAGAGAATTCCTGCAAAGGTTTTTAGGCAGCATGTAGAAGCTATAGAGCTTATGATCGTTTTTCCTCGCTAGACCAAGTGGGAGATTGTTAGATTTGATATGGTCTACAGCTCGTAAAACCCTAGGTTTGGCTGTATATGGTTGATAGTTTATTTAGGATTGTATAAAGGTACGTATTATTATACGTGTTCTGTTTACAGAACTTAAGGAGCCATGGCTATATAGTAGTCCATCTGAGTGGGAGACTCAGTGGATTGGTCCTATGAGCCTAAATCGTTCACAGCTCTGATTTGGGTTGGTCGCCCTATCAGGATAAGCTGTTGGAATGACAGAGCATGAGAATCTCCATAATGGTCATTACCAGGCACAGTGTCTGTGGCCGAACGGAACCAACACAGTGCACAGATCGGTGAGAAGACACCGGTGCACATAGCCATGTTTCTGCTTAGGGTAATCGGTCCTAAACCCTGAGGAACCGTGAGCGATGGACTAACCAGTTGCGTGTATCTTTGGTTCACCAACGTGTGAGGGATCTAACCACGACCCAATACTACGGTGCGCTGGGTTACCAGGCTGGCGTTGCATCGGCACGCCACTCTTGCATACCATCCATATCCTTATCGGGAGGTGCATTCCTTGGTATGACATACACCGCACTAAACCCAGGCCTGGTGGTCAGCAGTTGAGCTGTTGACCGGATCCGGTTGCTTGGCCAAAGCGATCGGAGGTGCGATGTGATAGTCAACCTGGAAGGAACCTAGTCATATGGTCACTCGAGTCTGACGGTGCTCTCCACTGCTCGAGTTGACTCATGGCACCAAGTGGAGGGACATCGTATTACCAATACTAAGAGGAGAGCAGGGGTATGCAAGAGAGCTTAATAAGTCTGGGAGAATTGGAGTGCAGCCTGCGTCGTACTCTAGATGGCCACGCAGGTTAACCGGGACCCAGAGGATTGACATGGACACTTGGGTAGTGTGTCGATCGGGTTCGGTTGGAAGCCATGAATCCTAGTCCCTGAAGGTTCCACCCTATCCACGATCGTTATGGATCATTACTTTTTCCTTGTCTCATAGCACATTATGAGTTGAAGAAATAATGCCTAATCGTCCTGTGTTTCGTGAGTGCATCGCACTGGAGCATGGTGGTTGCACAGGACTAAGTGTGTTCACTAGGGGGCAACCCCAGAGTAGTGTAGAGACATACAATGTTGCCATTATACCATGAGGAGTCCATTCCGTTTGTGCGTGTTGCACTAGAACACAGAATGCGAGTTTAATAATTTTTACTATGGGGCACCCCACCTTTTACTAAGGGCACCCTAGTAAATAGTAAAAATATTATTCATCATCCCATGATGTATTGACTTGTTGCTGATGCCGATGAGGTGCCCTAAATGTTAGGGTGCATTATCATGCACGTAGATGGGCCATACATAGTCCCGCATGAGGTGAACAATCACTAGATGCATGGGGGCATTTTGGTCATTTCAAAATGTCCCGCATGCCCTAATGGCCACCATCCTCACTAGGGCTAGCTTGCATGACCATCAAACTTATAATTAAGGGATTAATTCAGATTTGAAAGAATTTGAATCATCTCCTTAATTGCAACAATTTTAATATGGCAACTAGTAATAAAAAAGGGGCATTGAATTTGAGAGTAATGAGATGGAGAGAGAGAGGAACGGTTTCAAATGGCAAGGGAGAGTGAGGGGCACGAATTTCAGATCTGAAATGGTGCATCCTTCTCATATTTTCCAATGAAGAACCAAAGCCCCTTCACTTATGGTTCGGATTTTTGCCATCTCTCTCTCTCGGGGTCATCTCTCTCTTATTCCTTCATCTTCTTCTCCAAGTGTGTGTGTGAGAATGATGGAGATCGCTTGCACTCTGAGGCACTCAGAGATTAGAGTGCAAGGATCCGGGATGATATGTGAGATCGGGTGAATCCGATGAGATTCATTTCTCTCTTGCACGAGGATCCCGCTCGTGATTGCTGCCAAGATTTTACGGGCAGATCTACACTGTTTTGATCACTGCAGCAGTTATAGAAGTCCAAATGACTTCAAACCGGTTGCTAATTCTTGGCGTTGAAGTCTTCTTTCCGACAAATCAAGTTTCGCTCCGTTCCAATGTCGGGATAGAAAGTTACGACCTTTGCACTGAAGTGTGTTCATGCAGATCCGAATTTGTCTTCATCAATATTGAAGCAATTCTTCGCGGTGTTAAATTCCGCACGAAGGTACAACCTACTAACCCCTTGATCTATCATAATGCATACATATGAAATATGTTAATCATTTCGATAGATGACTATAGGGGTTCGATTCGTATTTGTTTTATCATTTGCGCATATGATTAATATGAATAAAATTTTTTAAAATGCACCGCACATCGAACGATCCTCGGGATCAACTCCACCTTCCGTTGCGCCTCCGATATCATTCCAACAGGAGGTGATGCAGTCCATCCAACCCCCCTCCGGTTGGCTGTTGTCTGGACATCTCAAGGAAGACACCAATGAGGAGAGGTGCGATCCGTCTGACCCCCCCCCCTCGCTGTCGTATGGAGGTCACGCACAGGGAGTCGGTTCTCCCCTTCCAGTTCGTCGTCACCCGACGGAGGAGCACGCGTGGGAGGCTGCTGCTATACAAGGAAGGAAACGCAGGGGGGGAGGAGTCGATATCCCCTCTCTCTTCTATTCGTTCCACCCGCACGACGAGGGTGTACACGGGGAGTCGGTTGGACGCCCTCCCTCTCTTCTCTGTTGCCCTAGGTCGGAGCCAAGTGGGGAGCGCACAAGTCGAACGACAAGGAGTTCTGTACAAGTTTAGGCGATAAGGAGTCATGCGCGGCTGTTGTTGTTGGGTGAGGAAGCGTCCGCCGAAGTAGGAGGCGACAGGCTGGATGATAAGGCAACTACGTTCATCGAGACTACAGGGATCACCGGAGGCGGAGTTGTCATCGTCGATGAAGAAGAAAGATTGAGATTGCAGAACCCTAGATTTTTTTTATCCTAAAATTATGGCATCGTCCCTTTCCTTTCTTCAGTTGCGCAACAAGGTGAGCACGCGCCGTCTGGGTCAGCTATGCAACGAGGTGAGCACGCGCCATCTGGGTCAGCTGTGCAACGAGGTGAGCACACGGGTCCGGGTCGGCTGCGTAACAAGGTGAGCACGCCAGGTCCGGGTCTACACCACGATGAGGTAAGCACTCGAGGGGTCAGACCCTCCCCCCTCTCTCTTATGCTCTTGCCGGCTAATGGAAGATAGCTTTTCATATTTGAATGATCCTTGTGTAAGGATGTCACTTGAATCAGATTGACATGTCCCTTGTTTGCAAGTGTGAGTCTCTGATTGGGCTTGAGTGTGGTTTGGCAGATCTGTTTAGTCGCCTTTAATTGGTGAATTTTGAAGTATGACAGTATCCATCAGGCGTCAAGTGCGTGGGTGGACACGTGTGACCCCTAGCCAATGATTGATCAATTAGTCACTACTAGCCGATGACGGTCTAGGAGATTGATTATTCTTGCGGTATCTCTAACGAAATGTTGAACCATGGTTGATCGGTCATTACCGGAAGTTCAGTTGGTGCCGGTCGATCGATTGCTTACCAACTGTCCGTCGCTTTGACTGCCTTGGTGCAGAGGATAGCGCGTGTTGATAGAGCTGGACTGACCACCCCTTGACCGGTTTGGAACCGTCAGCGGGCGAGAGAAGGTGATGATTGGTGACAATATGATGTTTGAACCTGAGTGACAAGACTAAGCATGGACGTTTTCTTGAGTGCCAAGACGTCAGCGGTGGCATCTCTGATTTTATCTTCAAGTACCAAAGAAGGATTCTTGGACTTGCTTCATACCGAGATGGCGATGCCTGCCTCAGATTTGGTCTTCGAGTGCCAAGGTTATCTCCTTGGACTTGGTGTATGCTGAGGCAGCAACGCCTGTCTCGGACTTTGTCTTCGAGTGCCAAGGGTAGGGCCTTAGGCTTGTAGAGTGCCGAGGTATTGGTCGCCTCGGACTTTGTCTTCGAGCACCAAGGGAAGGACCTTGAGCTTGTAAAGTGCTGAGGTATTGGTCGTCTCGGACATTGTCTATGAGTGCCAAGGGCAGGGCCTTGAGCTTGTAGAGTGTCGAGGCGTTGGTCGCCTCGAACTTTGTCTTTGAATGCCAAGGGCAGGGCCTTGGGCTTATTCTCTTCGCTTCGGATGATTATGATTGATAGCTTGGATCGACCTGGATTACCTGAAGCCTTTTTTACCAGACTTTAGCCTTGAAGGGGCATAGCGATGCTGCTTCGAGCTTCCGACTTGAACTGACGGAATCGAAGGCTTAGGTTGACCTGGATTGCCAGGAGCCTTTTTACCGGACTTTAGCCTTGAAGGGGCGTAGCTGATACTGCTTTGAGCTTCCGACTTGAACTGGCGAAATCGAAGGTTTAGGTTGACCTGGGTTGGCAGAAGCCTTTTTACCGGACTTTAGCCTTGAAGGGGCGTAGTCGATGCTGCTTCGAGCTTCCGACTTGAAATGGCGGAATCGAAGGCTTAGGTTGACCTGAATTGCTAGGAGCTTTTTTACCGGACTTTAGCCTTGAAGAGGCATAGCCGATGCTACTTCGAGCTTCCAACTTGAACTGGCGGAATCGAAGGATTAGGTTGACCTGGATTGCCAGGAGCCTTTTTATCCAACTTTAGCCTCGAGAGGGCATAGCCGAATTACCTTCAAGCTTCTAACTCGAACGGGCAGAATCGAAGGTCTTTGGTTGACCTGAGTTGCCAGGAGCCTCTTTTTTTTATATACCTTAAACTGGTAGAATTAAACTTCGAGAGATTTGATTTTGAGAAAAAGAGGCACTTTATTAATAAAGTAAAGCTACTATTACAATTTTAAAAATTCTCCCGACAGACATTATAATTCTGCATCCACATATTATGTTGACTCTCTTCCTCAATTGTATATTTCCTTCTCTTGGTCTGGTTCCTTATTAGTGAGGTAGCCATCGAGTCGCCCTTCTTGGATCAGGTCTTCGATGTGATGCTTTAGCTTTCGACATGTAGAGGTTGGGTGGCCATGGCTACGATGGAACTCATAGTAGGCTGTCGTATCTCTCGCCTGGTCGGAATTCGGAGGGAGAGGCTGTGGCCACTTGCAAAAGGGCTCGTTCTGCAAGTAGGCGAAGATGTCTTCAATGGAGGTGTTCAGCTCAGTGAACACCCTTTGCTCCTTTGGAGTTCGCCTCTTCCCTACTGGAGGGGCCTTCAGATCTTTATTATATCTTTTGGCCTGTACCTTTTGGTCGGACGCGGCATTGGCAGACTTCTTGTAGTGTGCTTCATTCAGGGCTTCGTCATCCTTCTTATGTCAGGAGTCACAAAACTCGTGGGTCTCACGTAGTCTTCTGGCCTGTTGATTGTCTTTCACATCTATCTCCCACTGTACCTGCTTGAACATTGCTTCCAAGGTACTGGAAGGATGCCAGATGAAGTCGGTGTAGATGTGGAGTTTTGGTCGGATAGTATTCTGGAATGCCAACATGATGGCCTCCTCATTATGGGACCGGCCGGTGAGCTCATAGTGCTCATTACGAAACCTCAACATGCAGCTTCTTAGGGACTCGTCGGAGCCCCTCTTTAGTCGGTAGAGGGTGTCCAGCTTCTTCTCGGGTTTCAGGTTCAGCCGGTAGTGGTCCATGAAGAGTTCTGCTAACTCTTAAAATGTGACCACCATACCGGTAGGCAACGTGTGGTACCAGTCGAGGGCAGGTCCCTTGAGGTTTCCCGTGAACATACGATAGAGAACATGATTCTCATACTCGTATGGTGTCATGGCTTGCTTGAAGGCTAGGATATGGAAAGTAGGGTCTCCTTTGATGCAGTTAAACTTTGACAGACTCGGTGTTCGCCAACCCGCAGGAAATGGGGTTGCAAGCATCTCGGGATGCAGAGGTCCCATCGAGGTGATTAGCTGCCTGCAGTCCTGATGGCGGCATCCCACATCGGTGGTATGCCTTAGCTGGTTAAGCAGCTCATGGGCATCTGTAGCTTTTATGCGCGAGGAGATAGGACGTCCAGTGGACCATGTTGGCTGAAGCAATCCTTCTCGGCGATGGCTTGGTGCACCGTCGACGTCAAGGTGATCCCATACCGTTTCCCTTGGTGCTTGCATGGATACTTGACGCCTCTCGATACGATGCATATGTGGTTCTTCAAGATGATGACTCGCAGCTGGGCGAGTCTTCAATGGGTCTTTATCAGCAACTGGAGAGTTATGGGCCATAACCCCTGCCCTTTTAGCTGCCTTCTTCAAGGAGTCTCTCTCTTGTTCGAGGGCTATATTCGTCTTAAGGAGATTTAGCAGCTGGAAGTAAGCATCCGAGATCTCGTATGTAGCCTGAGGCTCGCTCCCTTGAGTAGCGCGTTCTTTGCTAGATCGACGCCTCGGGGATGACGGGTCCCGCCGATCGCTGCGCCCTTCTGGATTGCTGCCTTGCGGCCCTAACCGCTCCCGAATATTTCTTCGATTGGTTGCAATCGAGACTTCTTGTTCTTCTTCGATCAACACATCGTTTGTTTGTTCAGCACCCGCCTTCGATGGGTTGGTGCAGGCCTTCACCATCGAGCGTTTGATGTCGGCGTGATGAAGACGTTGAGGTTGACTTAAAGGAGGACTTGTGGTTTGTTACCACAAATTGAATAGGAGTCGGTAGAGGTATGGGTAAGACCTCTAACGATATCCAACAGACAGTGCCAAAGATTATGGGAGAAATTTTCGAGCCGCCTTGATCGAGAACCCTGCCCCATAGCCTTGATTGAATGTGGATGGTTTGTAGAGTTAGAGATTAAAGAGTAGGTAAAGAGAAAGAAGACACGTGGAGTTGTTGTCGAAGTTTGGTTTTACGACCTACATCTCCGGGCGAGAGGTACCACCTGGTTTCCACTATAATGAATATAAAGGTGGGGGAGCATTCTCTCGACAGGCCGAGAGAAGCTTTTTACAGTGGGGGTTACATAGAGTAATAAGAAAATAACAAGGAGGAGAGAAGTTAGCTCTAGCTCTGGCTTTGGGATCCTCTCTTCCTCTGATTAAATGACCAACCCCTTTTTCTGAATGTCATGGGGGTCCTTTTATAGCATAATCATGTGTCCGAAATGGCAGTGAGGACGTGGCACTGGTTCTGGGCCTCCTTGCTGGGCCCTTATTGGGTCGTTGTTCGAGCCCAATAAGGGGAACTGCTTGATCTGCGAGCCCTGCAGAGTGGGCCCATGAGCCCGGGCGGGTTTACCCACTTGGGCCTTTGCATGGGCCCATGCCGCTCTGATCCGGTCTGGTATAATTTTTGCACCCACACCAGCCACTATGAGGGACAAAGCGCGCGGACGACCACCGACGAAGTTGTGGCCATCCTCCACTCGGGCAACCGAAGTGTGCAGTTGGCCCTCCCTCGAGCAGATAAAGCGTGCGATCGGCCACCTTGCGGGACGAAGCGCACGGCTGGCCACCCTATGGGTCGAAGCGTGCGACCAGCTAGCGACGAAGTGCACGGCCGGCCTGCAACGAAGTTGTGGCCATCCTCCACTCAGGCAATCAAAGTGCACAGTCAGCCCTCCCTCGAGTAGACGAAGCACGCGGCCAGCCACCCTTCGGGACGAAGTGCGTGGCCAGCCACCCTGCAAGACGAAGCACGCGGTCGACCACCCTGCAGGACAAAACACGCGTCGGTCACCCTGTGGGATGAAGCACACGACTGGCATGAGTGAAATGCATGGCCAGTCGGTGGAGAAAAACCCGTGGTCGGCTAGCCTGCAGGGTGAAGCACGTGGCCAGCCCGAGTGAGACACACGGCCTGCAGGGCGAGGCACGCGTCTGCTCGGTCTGCGGGGCGAAGCACTCAGCCTAAGCGTATGGCCGGCCAGGATTGAGGTGCGTGACCAGTTAAGATCGAGACACACAGCCGGTCGAGACTTTCACCTTCTTTATTTGCTAAGGTACACATAATACCCCCTCCTGATCGATCGGTCTCCGGGTGCTTTATGACTGATGAGGATTATTCTTTTTTCTTACTCTGCTGGTTATGCACTATGGTGACTGTGCGGTTGTCTCGGTTGTGCATTTTCATCTTTCGAGTGTTTTCATCAGCTAGTCATACTCCTTGTTGAGTCTGTCGATCGGTCGATCTTTCCTGATAGATCTTTACTATTACCGATGGGTAGAACTCAGTTTAGAGTGTTATATACCCAGACGGCTTCAAGAACTCACCCCCGCTCCACTATAGGGGCAAGTGGCTCTTGGAAGAGGACTTTTGATTGACCCAACTCATGGAGGGTCAAGTGCTCCTGGAGGAGGCTTTTGGCCTGACCCAACTCGTGGGGGGTAAGTGCTCCTAGAGGAGGCTTTTGTTTTGACCTAACTTGTGGGGCATCAAGTGTTCCCAGAGGAGGCTTTTTGTATTTCACCTTTCGCGCATCTTCACTGATCGGTCGTACTCCATGTCGAGTCTTTCGACTAGTCAGTCATTACTGCGGATCGGTTTTTACACGATAAGGAGTGTTTCACCCTGGGCATTTTCACCGACCGGTCGTATTCCTTGTTAAGTCTTTCGACCGATCGGTCTTTACAGCCCCTTGGTCTTTGCTCCCGCCAAGCAATAGAACCCACTTTAGGGTGTTATATATTGCCCGGACTTTTCACCTGTCGGTCATACTACCTCTTGAGTCTGTTGATCAGTTGGCATTAAAGATTTACTATTAAGTCTCCAAATAATGCATTTTATCGCTTATTTCTTAATGCATTATCATTGCTTTCATACGTAAAACTTTTCATATACCCGTAAAGCGCATCATTTTCTTTACACCACTGCATAGTAGACTTTAATACAAACATAACGGTATACTGGTTCGCACACATACGATACATGCATGAAAAATACAGAGCTTAAAAGTCCAAATTATCATTTTTATCGATAATTGCACTATAACCTTACATTCGTTATTTCATGTGTGTTTTTCAGGGAATTGACCCGGTACTCGACGCAGTCAGATAGGAGGCATCTTGATAGAGCGATGGATAGTATCACGACAATTCAATAGAGGATGCACATCCCGTTTGGAGGTCCTTGTGAAGAATGATGCAGAAAAGGATAGTTATGAAAAGTCGGCTGAGATGACTGTATGCGCAAAAAAGGTACGGGTCGGCTTTATTGCACAAAACGAGATTACAATTGTGGCCGGGACCCGGGTTGCTCGGGTGTAGCGAGTCCGGGTTGCGGCGAGTTTTGATCAGGGGATTGTGGGAAAGATCTTCTGGGGGATCCCTTTGATCCGCGTCTCCACGTGGTGTTCGTGCGAGAGCTCTGAAGGGGCTGCCCAGGACAGGGGTTTTACAGGGAGAGGGTTTTGGAGAGGCTAAGGAATGTCCACCGTTGCTTGGTCCCTTCCGTGCTTCGCGCTTTCTCGGCTAGGGGGGTTTTCGGCTTCGTTCCTCGGTCTTCGTGTCTTCCTCGTTCCTTGCTTGACCTCGGTGTCCTTGATCGTCGGTTCGCGGCGTCGATCGAGCTTTTGGCGTTGGCTTTGGCTTTGGCTTTTTGGCTTTAGCTTGGCTCCGGCGTGGCTCTGGCTTTTGCTTTGCTTTGGCGCTTGCACTTGGACGTAGCTGGGAGAGACTTGCGATGCTTTCGTTCTTCCGGACTTAGCGTCGTATCGGCTAGAACGTGCGGTGCTTTTGCTCGTGGCCGGCGTAGTCGCTTGGCTTTGGCACTTGCGTTGCTTTGGCGCGGGCTTTACTGGGGCTTTGCTTTGGCTTCTTGCGTTGGCTTTAGCTTCAGCGTCAACTCGATCTTCTTCCTCGAACGACGTGGGCTACTTCTTCGGTGCTTCGATGGCTTGCGTGTTGACGGGACTTCTCTTCTTCTCCGGGCTTCTTTGGCGTGATCAGAGTCGAAGGATGCTTTCGAAGATGGTGGGGGTAGCACCGATCTCCGTGCGACGGTTGTGGCGTCGGCTTTTGTTGATGAAGACGACGGGGTGGCGACGCTTCAGATGATCTGTTCCAGCCTTTCTTCTTCGTGGATGGTGCAGATGTTTGTCGAAGACGACGGGGTGATGACGCTTCGCTTCTCTCCTCCGGGCTTTGGGGCTTGATCGGGATCGAGGACTTGTTGGAGACGACGGGGTAGTGCCGCTCCTCTTCTTCTCCGGGCTTTTGGGCTTGATCGGAGTCGAAGCTTGTTGGAGACGACGGGGTAGTGCCGCTCCTCTTCTTCTCCGGGCTTTTGGGCTTGATCGGAGTCGAAGCTTGTTGGAGACGACGGGGTAGTGCCGCTCCTCTTCTTCTCCGGGCTTTTGGGCTTGATCGGAGTCGAAGCTTGTTGGAGACGACGGGGTAGTGCCGCTCCTCTTCTTCTCCGGCCTTTGCTTCTGGCGTCTTCGGAGTCGAAGGGTTCTTCTTCTCCGAGCTTTCTTCTTCGTGAACGGAGTCGAAGGGGCGATCGTCGTGCGCAAGGGCCTTCACGTTGATGAGGACTTTCAGTAAGCCGATCCCTCGGGACAGGCTTGACTGTGCCTCGTGAAGCCTTGGGTCGATGAAGAAGCGTGCTCTCTTCTGCAGAGCTCTGGCGCTTCGTCTTCAATTTCTCGACCATTTTTTCCTTCCCCCACCCCCTATATTTATAGGCAAAGAGGTGGGGAGAGAGATATGGAAACTTTTTAATTTTAAATCCCCTTTGTATCTCTCTCATAATTACCCGGATTTTATTCATCCATTGATGAAGGGAATAACATTTAATTGTTTTCCTTTTCTGGCGGGTGCAATTATGGCTGGATTTTGCGCACGAAATCGATGGCGATCGGGCGCTTCGTTTTGTGCGTCGGATCGAGGGATCGGCGCAGATCCGCGTGTGTGCAGACGTCATACGCTACCTCCCCCCGCGCATGGCGGTATTTTTTTCCTTTTCTTTCTTTTCTTTCCTTTTCTTTTCTTTCCTTTTTCTTTTCTTTCCTTTCTTTTCTTTCCTTTTTCTTTTCTTTCTTTTTCTCCCCTTTCCTTGCAGGGCCGGCCGGCCCCTCCTTGGGGTTCGGTCCCCACTAGGGCCGGCCCTATAGGGTTCGGACCCTAGTAGGGGCCGGCCCCTCTTGGGGCGGGGTCCGAGTACGTGTCGGCGCGCGCGAGTCGGGTCCGCGTGTCGGGTTTGCATCCGCGTCGGCGCGAGCGAGTTGGGTCCGCGTGTCGGGTTTGCATCCGCGTCGGCACACGTAAGTCGGGTTCGGGTCCGACGAAATTCGTGTGTCTACAAATGCCCCCTCAAGGACGAGTGCGTCGGTGGGAGCGTGTCGGGTTTGGACACGTAGGAATCGTAGAGCGCTTGTCCTTGATTCCTTTTGTGGGTGGGGTTGGAGGTCTATTTAAGGACCCCTACCCCCCTTCATTCGCCGTTGTGCTTCTTTGCGAAGGTTCTGCCGGCTTCTGGAGACCGCTGTCGGAAGAGAGCTGCCTGGGTTTGCACGCGACTTGCTCCGCCTTCCCGGTGTCGCCTCTTTCATCCTTTTTTTTTTTTTTTTTTTTTTTTTTTTTTTTTTTTTTTTTTTTTGGACCACGGGAGCTGCAGTGGCAGTGGCAGGGTCGGCCAGGGCTGCGGCGGCTGGGCACGAGGCCAGCGGCGTGCGGCGCGCCGAGCTGGGCGCCGGTGCGAGCAGTTGGCTGTGGCTCTTGCTTGTAGAGAAGACCTTCGCTATGGTTTCGATCATCTTCTTCGTTGCGGACCTCTTTTGCTTCAAAGATTGCACGGACGTCGAAGGTGGCCGTTGCACGGAGTTCGAGACTGGTGCGAGGGCGACTGGAGTGCGATGACGGCGACGGTGCATCTCGGCGGAGGACTGTCGCCCCTCCCTTGGTGTGGGAGCGCAATGACGAGGCCGATTGTCGATGGCGACCGTTGCACGATGTCCGAAGGCGACTTAGGAGAGACGGGAGCGTGAAGACGAAGGCAACATGTCTCGACGTAGTCCCATGGCGGCGCGCGGATGACGAAGGCGCGAAGATGAAGGCGATGCACCCCGGCGGAGTGTTGGCGATGGTGACGCACCTCGGCGCGATGAGGAGGAGGTGGAGCCATTGCAAGCGAGGCGAAGCTCCCCTTTTCTTTCTTTCTTTTTTTTTTTTTTTTTTTTTTTTCTTTTCTTTTCTTTTCTTTTCTTCTTCTTTTTTTTTTTCTTTCCTTTTCTTTTCTTTCTTTCTTTCCTTTTCTTTTCTTTCCTTTCTTTTCTTTTCTTTTCTTTCTTTCTTCTCCTTCTTCTGGTTCTGGTATGCGGGAGCAGCAGCAGCAGCGGCTGCGGCAGGCGCGCGGGGCTGCAGCGCGGGCGATGGTGGGCGAGGCGCGGTGCTGCGCGCAGACGGAGACGGCTCGCGGGCGGAGGCGGCAGCGGGCGCGGGGCCAGCAGCGGGCAGCGCGCGGTGGTGTTCGGAGCCAGCGGCGGCCGGGGCTGTGCGGGTCCGCCGTCGGACGGGCGCAGCGGGGCGGCGGCGGCTGGGCGCGGGGCCAACGGCGGGCGGCGCGCCGGCGCGGGCGCGGGCGAGCGACGTGCGGTCGCCGGGCGCGGGTTTCAGCGGCGGGCGGCGCGCAACGGTGGCCTTTGGCGCAGGTTTCAGCGGCGGGCGGCGCGCAACGGTGGCCTTTGGCGCAGGTTTCAGCGGCGGGCGGCGCGCAGCGGTGGCCTCGGGCGCGGGCGCCGACCCCGGTCGTATAGGAGATGAAGGAGGGAGCGGCTGGGGTCCCCCCCTTCTCTTTGCTGTTGGCTTACCATTGGGGAAAGGGGTGCAGGCCCCGCCCCACTTTGCTCTTCTCCTTTTTTTTTTTTTTTTTTTTTTTTTTTTTTTTTTTTTTTTTGTGTCGGGCACTGATTGGGGAGAGGGGACGCGGTGGCAACAATGGCGTCTCCGGCTTGATCGCGCTCCGAGTCAAACGGCCTCCGACTGAATCGGAGAAGGAGGGGGGCTGTGGGTCCCCTTCTCCCATTTTGGCTTGTGACGAGCGGCTCCCTCCCATGCGTGGGTTTGGATCAGACAGGAGGGTGGTTGTATCCTTTTTTTTTTTTTTTTTTTTTTTTTTTTTTTTTTTTTTTTTTTTTTTTGTGGAAAGCTGGAGCTTGGAGACCGTCGTCGGAAGAGTGCTGCCTGGGGTTGCACGAGACTTGCTCCGTCTTCCCGGTGTCGCCTCTTTCGTCGACGGCGGCGGCGATGGTGCGCGTCGCTTGAAGACGAAGGCTTCCGTCGGCTTGGAGACGAAGGCTTCTTCGATGCTTGGAGACCGTCATCGGAAGAGTGCTGCCTGGGGTTGCACGAGACTTGCTTCGTCTTCCCGGTGTCGCCTCTTTCGTCGACGGTGGCGGCGATGGTGCGCGTCACTTGAAGACGAAGGCTTCCGTCGGCTTGGAGACGAAGGCTTCTTCGATGCTTGGAGACCGTCGGCGGAAGAGTGCTGCCTGGGGTTACACGAGACCTGCTCCGTCTTCCCGGTGTCGCCTCTTTCGTCGACGGCGGCGGCGATGGTGCGCGTCGCTTGAAGACGAAGGCTTCCGTCGGCTTGGAGACGAAGGCTTCTTCGATGCTTGGAGACCGTCGGCGGAAGAGTGCTGCCTGGGGTTGCACGAGACTTGCTCCGTCTTCCCAGTGTCGCCTCTTTCGTCGATGGCGGCGGCGAAGGTGCGCGGCGCTTGAAGACGAAGGCTTCCGTCGGCTTGGAGACGAAGGCTCCTTTGGAGGCTTGAAGACGAAGGATTCTTTGACGGCTCGCGAAGGTGCGCAGAGCTTGAGTCCTGGCGGCGAAGCATTCTTCGGCGGCTTGGAGCCGAAAGATTCTTCAGCGGAGTGTTATCGTCTTCTTGGTGCGGGAGCATAATGACGACGGCACGGCGAAAAGACGAAGCCGAGTGTGGTGGCGATCGCCTGGTGCGAGGATGAGTCGGAGGCGTTGAAGGCCAAGGAAGGTGGCTCCTCTTTTTTTTTTTTTTTTTTTTTTTTTTTTTTTTTTTTTTTTTTGGAATTGACTTTACCTCTCGATCGGTCTTGCGCTTTCATATCCTTGCAAGATTCGTCCCCCTGAGTACCTTCCGAAGGCTGGCTAGATTATTGATGAGGTCAACCGCGGGTTTAGAGTTACTAGCGAGGTTGCACCTTTCTGGTAGCAATGTCAGCTTGAAGGATACCGAGAAGGGCGTTCTGAAGAGGATGACGAGGCCACGAGCATCAACAAGGAGTAGACTGCTTTGGTTGTCTTTTGCTTGTCGATCTTGACCTTGATGACAGCTCCAGTGGTTCTTTTGGTTGTGGAGGTCACGAAGGCTGCGGTTGTTGTTTATGCGTCCGCCATTCTTCGGGTTGCTGCTTTTGACTTCAGTGGCAGTTTCCATCCTTCAGGTGGGCCTGAGCTTTTGCATGAGCCCGGTGGATTTCAAGGCAACGACTCTTTTTCTGCGGAGCAGATGCGCACCTTCTTTGGAGGGTGGCGAGCTTCATTGCTTACGACCGTCTTCGCTGGAGGACGCTTTCTTGGGCTTAGTTGCGACTCTGGAGTTGCAGCGCGTGTAAGCTGCGGAGGGCGAGCCACTTCGACGCCTTAAGGACTTCGACTTGCTACTCGTGCGTCGCTTTAGAAGCTGGAGTTCCATTTGGGGAAAGCTCGAGCGACCGAGAAGATGTCTGGAGCAGAGCTTGCGAAGCAGCGTGCATAGCTGACGACGCGTCGGAAGCTGACGGTTTTTTTTTTTTTTTTTTTTTTTTTTTTTTTTTTTTACCTCTGGAGTTGCAGCGCGTGTAAGCTGCGGAGGGCGAGCTGCTTTGACGCCTCAAGGACTGTGACTTTCTTGTCATCTTTTGGTTTGCTGACTGGACTTGTGGATTTGCACTTGTTCTTCTCTGGGCTGGCCTTCTCGGACGACGTTTGGGATGTTTCTTTTGTATGGACTGAACCTTTGTAGGTTGCCTACGTACCCTACTGAGAGGGATCAAGTCGCACGTAGTTCGTTTTTTTTTTTTTTTTTTTTTTTTTTTTTTTTTTTTTTTTTTTTTTTTGGGCAAGGGGGGTAACCTTGCGCTAGGCAAAGTACCTTTTGAGGGACTTGCCACTGGTAGGCAAAGTCGCCACTGGTTCGCAGCTATCGCCCGCCTTCTTCGCTTCAATATAGTTGGAAGTGAAGATCTTCTTGACTAGAGTTTGACTGGCGTCGATGCCCCGGCAATTTGGAAGGATTTGTTCGCCGCTTTTGCAGAGAAAAGCTTGAGTCTTTGTCAGGCGATGTGGTATTGCAGCTGAGGGTAGTGAACCCATGTGCGCCATGCTTTCTTTGCTGCGGCTGGATTTGAACATCGACTTGGTGGAGTTTTGCCCCCGAGTGTTTTCTGACTTGATTGCGAGTTGCTCAGAGCTGGTGCACTCGGAAGACTCGGTTGAGCTCGAGACGTGCAACAGACCACGTAACGGTAGTGTCATCTCTTGCAAAGTGCTGAAGTTGGCCCCGAAGAATGATAACGCTGGTTCCTTTGCTGGAGGGGAAGGCGATCGTCCTGGTTTGCGAAGCCATTGAGGTACGAGCCGCAGGACTGAAGCAACTTGAGCAGGCAACGGAATGCATCGCATCGAGCTTGATTTGAAGTTGATGTGAATTTTCCGTCTTGGTGCTGGCGCTTCTTTGTCTTTGTGCGCTGTCTGGATGGAGGATGTCACTAGTTTTGCAAGTGGAGAGCTTTTGTCCATCGCAGCTGTTTTGACTTCCTGGACTTGTGGAGCTTTTGCTGGAGGAGCTTCTGCAACGAAGTCTTTGGCCTCGTAAAACTTGGCATCAGCAAGGTGTGCTTTAGCCTTGTTGAACAGCTTGCCGTTGGCGGCGATGCTTCTCCCTATGCTTTCGATGTTAATGCTGCTTTCTTCATCGTCTTTCCGGAGCACTTGGTGAACTTCCATTATGCAGCAGGAGATCTTGAAGTTTTGACCAGCTTCAAGGAAGCAAATAGGAAAGAACTTCTGGAGTGTCACTAGCTCTAGAAAGCTTTGCTGGAGGAGATTTTTCGGACTTGCTGGTGGTACTTCGGACGTCTTTCTTCCTGGAGCTTCATTTTTTTCCTTGAAGGACTTCCTTCTGGGGAGTTTTCTTGTCGCCCGGTTTTTCTTATGGTTAGCCAGACGTACTATCCTGTAGCTTGATCGTCGTGACCTTCTCCTTCGAGGCGCCATTGCCCATGTGTTAAGATCTTCCTCGCCAAGGTGAAGAACTGGTGTTGCGACTGAAGGTTCTTCCTTGATCAGAAGGACTTGCACTTCTAGAGACTGTACCGATTCATCTTCTGATCCCCAGCCGGTTGGCTTGATTTCTTTGTTTGGAATCGAAGGAGGCATGGAGTAGAGGACATAGAAGTCGATCTTACCTGATGGTTGGCCTAGCAGGTTGACTTCGGGGCTTCTTTGTTCGTCTCTCGCTTTGAGCATGTGCCGGGACGTAGCTTCGTTTGGAAGAGGGAGTGCTTGCATGAGAGACGGTTGCCCCCAAGACAGTAAGGATTTGGCCCTCGGCACTGAAGAAGTATGCCGTCGTCGTCTTCTTGGACTGCCCCCTTTCTTTGAGTCATCAACGGTGGACTGCCCCCCTTCTGCGAGGACCGACGGGGCATCTTGCAATTCGTCGTCCGAAGTAGAAGTATCACCGTTGTCGGGAGCCGTAATTGAGATATGATTGACGGCAGCCATGGGTGGGTGGGTGGGTGTTGAAACGAAGTCCTCGATTGGCATTCCCGGACGATCGAACGCTGACTTCTTCTTTGATTGTTTGACTGGCCCGAGCCTCTCGAACACGGACGTGCGTTTTCGATTCGACCAGTCCTTACCACCTCTGGTTTGCTTCCGGAACAAGGCTTGGCATCGAGCCCGTCGTCGTCTTCTCCTGCTGTCTGGATGACTGAGGTAGGTGGAAGGTGCATCGGAGATTGTCGATCCTTCGGCTGCTTCATCTACCATCCTCGCCTCGATGTAGTTTGAGGTGAAGGTCTTCTTCGCTGCGGTTCTGATGACCAACGGAGCTTGACTGGAGCCGATGCCTCGGCGGTTCGGGGGAATTTGCTCTCCGTTTTGAAACAGCCGAGCTTGAGTTCTTGTCATCCCATGCGGAGTTGCTGCTGGTGGGAGGGTGCCCATGGCGCTTTCCTCGTTATAGCCAGCTCTAAACAGCAATTTGGCAGCATTTTGCCCCCAATTCCCTTCCGGTTTGAATCCGAGTTGCTCGAGGTCTGCTGATTCGACAGGTTCGCTCGGGTTCGGAGCTTGGGTCAGACTAGGTAGTGGCACCGTCATTTCTTGCAAAGTGATGACATTGGCCTGAGATAACGTTGGGGCCAGCTTCCTTGTCGGAGTAGAAGGCGATCGCTCGGATTTGCGGAGCCATTGAGGCGCGAGACGTAGGACCGGCACCGTTCGGATCGGCAACGGGGTATGTTGCGTTGCTCTTGGCTCGAAGCTGATGCGCATCCTTTGCCTAGGTTTCGGCGTTCCTTGGACCTTGAGTCTTGCTTCGTCAGAAGGTGGCACTGGATTCCCGGGAAGAGGAGTCTTTTCCTTATTTACTTCTTCAATCTTTTGAGCTCGAGGGGTTTTAGCTGGCAGAACTTCCGCGACCAGGCCCTTTGCTTGGTAGAATTTAGCGTCGGCCAGGTGTGCCTCGGCCTCGTTGAATGGCTTGTCGTCCGCAACTATGCACCTCTCCACGCCTTCTTCGTAGTACTTGAGGCACTGGTGCCAGGTGGATACCACGACGCCGTTCTCGTGCAGCCATGGTCTTCCTAACAGGAGACGATATGATGTCTGGCAGTCGATGATGTGGAAGAGGACCGTTGTATCCAGCGGGCCGATGGAAAGCTTCAGACGAATGATTCCAACGGTGGACTGTCCGCCTTGGTTGAAGCCTTGAATGACCAACTGACTTGGTGAGAGCTGGTCGTCGGTAATGCCGAGTTGCCGCATCGTCTGGATGGGCATGATGTTGACAGCGGAGCCACAGTCCAATAAGATTCGGTTCACTGGCTTCTCCTTGATGTATCCCGAAACGTAAAGAGGCCGGTTGTGCAATCGCGTTCCGAGTTGCAGGTCCTCGTCTGAAAAGGTTATCGTTGCATCACACGAGGCTACAGCTTTGCCCTTCTGGTCATCCTTCCTTTTTCTCTTGTAGCTATCTGGATCGGCCAAGGCCGCCGCCATTGCCAGGCGAGCCTTCTTCGGAAGATGCAAAGCCTCTACGAGCGGCATGTGCAAGATTGCTTCGTCGTGAGCGGCGGTGCCCCCATCGTTGGAGTCGTCTTCTTCAGAAGTCTCGCCTTCGTTCTTTCCTTCCGACACTTCATGGACTTCGACCATGCAACAGGACACCTTGATGTGTTGGTCCGCTGGGAGGAAGTGATCCGGGAAGAACTCTTGCAAAGTTGTCGGCTCTGGAAGACTTTGCTGAAGGATATCGTCTTGGCTTGCTGGCGGCACTTTGAACGCCTTCCTTCCTGGAGTCTTACTTTTCTTCTTGTAGGTCTTCCGCTTGGTGAATCCCCTCATCACACGGTCTTGCTTGAGCTTCTTTTCTTGCCATGGCTTTCGCCGCCGCGGTAGCATGACCCATGCTTCTTCGTCGGTGGATTCCCCTCCGCTAGGATGAAGGTCGACAGCAGCAACTGGTTCCCTCGAAGGTACTTGTTCTTCTGGAGGCTCTACTGGCTCGTCTTCCGATCCCCAACCGGTGGGCTTGATTTCGTCAATTGGAACAGACGGAGGCCTTGAGTAGAGGACGTAATAGTCGAACTTCCCCGAAGGCTGGCCCAGCAGACCGACTTCCGGATCTCCCTGCTCGTATCTCTTTTGGAGAGCGTATTGGGACGTAGCTTGACTGGAAGGGACTCGCTCTTCTCGAGGCTCTACTGGCGTGTCTTCCGATTCCCAGCCGGTGGGCTTGATTTCGTCGATTGGAACGGACGGAGGCCTTGAGTAGAGGACATAATAGTCGAACTTCCCCGAAGGCTGGCCCAGCAGACCGACTTCTGGATCTCCTTGCTCGTATCTCCTTTGGAGCGCCCGTTGGGATGCAGTATTGCCTGGAAAAGGTGCTGGCGTGAGCGATGATTGCCCCCAGGGCAGCGGTGTTTCCTCCTCGGAGAACGCAGGAGTACGTTGACGTCGCTTCGAGATTTTCGGCTGGGAAGTCGACTTAGCGATTGACGCTTGACGATTGAGGCGCAATTTGGGCATGCTTCGTCGAGCGGCAACGAGTACCGGCGAGAAGGAGCCGAAGGTGATGGACGTCATGTTGGTCGTAGCAACCTCCCCGGAGTCGATCTCTATCTTCCCTTGCTTGGCGAGTGCCATGATTCTTTCCTTGAAGACGAAACATCTTTCGATGGGATGACTCACCACCCGGTGGTATTTGCAGAAGAGAGGGTCGTCGACGCGATGCATCTGCTCGGGCCTCTTTGAAGGAGGAAGCTCTATCATCTTCTCTTGCAGCAGTTGGTCGAACATGGAGGAGACTTCCGAGTCTGGGAAGGGGTACTCCTTTGCTTCGAGCTCCTCGAGAGTCATCCTTTGTCTTGGCGGCGGAGGCGGTGGTATAGCGGCTCCCTTCTTCTGATCCGGCTTGCCACCGATCTTGAGCGGTTTGGAGGTTGAAGCGACGTCAGCAACGTTGACTTGTTTCGATCTCGTTGCCGGTGGCTTGTCCTTCTTCTCTATCTTCAAGAAGTCCTCGTTCTTCGAGTCCCCGCGGTTTGCTAGGCTGAGTTCCATGTCATGAGCCCGAGTTGCGAGTTCTTCGAAAGACCGAGGCTTGATACCTTTGAGGATGTAGAGCAGACCCCAGTGCATGCCTTGGGTGCACATCTCGATGGCCGAGTCTTCAGACAAGCGGTCTCGTGAATTCAGCGCGAGGTTTCTCCACCTGTCGATGTAGTCGATCACTGGCTCGTCTTTCCTTTGCTTGACGGCGGTGAGCTCGATCATGCTGACGGTTCGTCTGGTGCTGTAGAAGCGATTGAGGAACTCCCTCTCCATCTGATCCCAGCTGTCAATGGTTCCTGCAGGAAGATCAACGTACCAGTCGAACGCGTTGCCTTTGAGGGTGCGGACGAATTGCTTCACCATCTCGTCGCCATATGTGCCGGCATTATTGCAGGTCTCGATGAAGTGGGCAACGTGCTGTCTCGGATTTCCCTTTCCGTCGAAGTGCTGAAACTTTGGCGGCTGGAATCCGACTGGGAAGCGTAGCTGCTGGATCCTCGTAGTGTAGGGCTTCGAGTATGCCGCCGTGATCGGAGGAAGGCCACTGCCGTGAGAACGCATCATGTCGGCTATCAACGCTTGGACTTGCTGAGCATTCATCGTTGCCGTTGCTGGAGGTTGAGTGGCCGCCGAGGCTGGCGCCGGGTAGACGACTTCCAATGGGACGGGAGCCGAGGAGAGCGCTGGAGTAACCGCTTGAATCGTCGGAGCGACTTCTGCAGGAGCGGGAGTTGAAGACGGAACTGGAGCGGCTACCGGAGAAGCGACGGGTTGGCTAACTGCTGCAGCGTCCTTTGCGCTTAGCTTCTGGAGCAGAGCGTTGATGTGACGATCCTTCTCCTCCATTAGCCGAGTAATCTGCGCCATGTGCTCGTTCATCTGCATGACTTGGAGCTGAAGAGCGGTCGGAGGGTGGTGACGGAGAACGCCTCGGTGTTGCATGTTCGCATCCTCGCCGTCATCATCTGAGATGTAGTTACGCCGACTTGCTTCTGGCTGATGATTGACGTTTGCCCCCTGCAGAGGAGGTGCAATGTCTGCCGGAGAACCCGAACGGGTTCGGGGTTGGGGCTGGTCCTCCCCAAACTTCTGGACATGGACTCCAGGATCAAGGCTCGTTTCTTCAAGCACCAGGGCCTCGTCGGCGCTTTGGCGAGTATCTTCGGTAGTAGCTTCCGGCACGAAGACATCCGCAAGAGTCCGTGTACGCCGAGTGTAGACGCGGACCATTGGAGGAGCATCACCCTCCGGATCTACTGGATCACCGTGTCGGAGTAGAGGAGACTCGGCGATTGGTGAGAGGCTTGGAGCAAACGCATCGTTGTTTGTTCCGGCCATTGCAAACTTCAAGCAGCTTCTTCAACCGTACGGATGAAAGGAGAAGAGGTCCCACCGGGCGTGCCAGAAATCTGTATGCGCAAAAAAGGTACGGGTCGGCTTTATTGCACAAAACGAGATTACAATTGTGGCCGGGACCCGGGTTGCTCGGGTGTAGCGAGTCCGGGTTGCGGCGAGTTTTGATCAGGGGATTGTGGGAAAGATCTTCTGGGGGATCCCTTTGATCCGCGTCTCCACGTGGTGTTCGTGCGAGAGCTCTGAAGGGGCTGCCCAGGACAGGGGTTTTACAGGGAGAGGGTTTTGGAGAGGCTAAGGAATGTCCACCGTTGCTTGGTCCCTTCCGTGCTTCGCGCTTTCTCGGCTAGGGGGGTTTTCGGCTTCGTTCCTCGGTCTTCGTGTCTTCCTCGTTCCTTGCTTGACCTCGGTGTCCTTGATCGTCGGTTCGCGGCGTCGATCGAGCTTTTGGCGTTGGCTTTGGCTTTGGCTTTTTGGCTTTAGCTTGGCTCCGGCGTGGCTCTGGCTTTTGCTTTGCTTTGGCGCTTGCACTTGGACGTAGCTGGGAGAGACTTGCGATGCTTTCGTTCTTCCGGACTTAGCGTCGTATCGGCTAGAACGTGCGGTGCTTTTGCTCGTGGCCGGCGTAGTCGCTTGGCTTTGGCACTTGCGTTGCTTTGGCGCGGGCTTTACTGGGGCTTTGCTTTGGCTTCTTGCGTTGGCTTTAGCTTCAGCGTCAACTCGATCTTCTTCCTCGAACGACGTGGGCTACTTCTTCGGTGCTTCGATGGCTTGCGTGTTGACGGGACTTCTCTTCTTCTCCGGGCTTCTTTGGCGTGATCAGAGTCGAAGGATGCTTTCGAAGATGGTGGGGGTAGCACCGATCTCCGTGCGACGGTTGTGGCGTCGGCTTTTGTTGATGAAGACGACGGGGTGGCGACGCTTCAGATGATCTGTTCCAGCCTTTCTTCTTCGTGGATGGTGCAGATGTTTGTCGAAGACGACGGGGTGATGACGCTTCGCTTCTCTCCTCCGGGCTTTGGGGCTTGATCGGGATCGAGGACTTGTTGGAGACGACGGGGTAGTGCCGCTCCTCTTCTTCTCCGGGCTTTTGGGCTTGATCGGAGTCGAAGCTTGTTGGAGACGACGGGGTAGTGCCGCTCCTCTTCTTCTCCGGGCTTTTGGGCTTGATCGGAGTCGAAGCTTGTTGGAGACGACGGGGTAGTGCCGCTCCTCTTCTTCTCCGGGCTTTTGGGCTTGATCGGAGTCGAAGCTTGTTGGAGACGACGGGGTAGTGCCGCTCCTCTTCTTCTCCGGCCTTTGCTTCTGGCGTCTTCGGAGTCGAAGGGTTCTTCTTCTCCGAGCTTTCTTCTTCGTGAACGGAGTCGAAGGGGCGATCGTCGTGCGCAAGGGCCTTCACGTTGATGAGGACTTTCAGTAAGCCGATCCCTCGGGACAGGCTTGACTGTGCCTCGTGAAGCCTTGGGTCGATGAAGAAGCGTGCTCTCTTCTGCAGAGCTCTGGCGCTTCGTCTTCAATTTCTCGACCATTTTTTCCTTCCCCCACCCCCTATATTTATAGGCAAAGAGGTGGGGAGAGAGATATGGAAACTTTTTAATTTTAAATCCCCTTTGTATCTCTCTCATAATTACCCGGATTTTATTCATCCATTGATGAAGGGAATAACATTTAATTGTTTTCCTTTTCTGGCGGGTGCAATTATGGCTGGATTTTGCGCACGAAATCGATGGCGATCGGGCGCTTCGTTTTGTGCGTCGGATCGAGGGATCGGCGCAGATCCGCGTGTGTGCAGACGTCATACGCTACCTCCCCCCGCGCATGGCGGTATTTTTTTCCTTTTCTTTCTTTTCTTTCCTTTTCTTTTCTTTCCTTTTTCTTTTCTTTCCTTTCTTTTCTTTCCTTTTTCTTTTCTTTCTTTTTCTCCCCTTTCCTTGCAGGGCCGGCCGGCCCCTCCTTGGGGTTCGGTCCCCACTAGGGCCGGCCCTATAGGGTTCGGACCCTAGTAGGGGCCGGCCCCTCTTGGGGCGGGGTCCGAGTACGTGTCGGCGCGCGCGAGTCGGGTCCGCGTGTCGGGTTTGCATCCGCGTCGGCGCGAGCGAGTTGGGTCCGCGTGTCGGGTTTGCATCCGCGTCGGCACACGTAAGTCGGGTTCGGGTCCGACGAAATTCGTGTGTCTACAATGACGTCACTGGCTCAACACATTGCTAGCAGCGGATAAATGGAGAAAGACTACGCGCAAGAAAATGGCCTGACATTGGATGCGATGACTGGCTCAGATGATTCGGATGGGAATGGAGCTCGAAAAGGATAATCTCAGACCTCGTTCTACATGACTAGTTCATACTTTATCTTGCATTGCACCCAACTTCATCTCCATCACATCCATCCAAACTTAGTGATCTCTTTCTCTATCTAATCCAACACATGCATAGGACCCATCTCACAACACCAAGCCACCCTTTCTTTCTTCTCTTCATCAAATCGCAGCCGTTCTTTTCCCTCGCATGAACTCAGCAAGCCGAGACCCACACATCCGTCCATCAAACCCATGCACAACCCATCAGCATCAATATATCTCTTTTAATTTAATCACGGCTACTGATCTCCCATGCATGCACTCAGGCCCCATGCATGAATACCCCTTATTCCTCTCTCGTGGGCTCTCTCTAGATATCTTCCTATATTTTGCTTTCTTTCTCTAGATCGACCACAGCCGTTCCTTACAATCCAGTGCGTCCGATTCAATCCCATGCATGCACATATCCCATTCACTCCATCATAATATCTCAAAATAAATCGTAGCCATCCGGAGTCCGAATCACGGCCATCCCTTCCATGCTAAATGCATGCATACCTGAGAGCCCATCAGAACCGGATCCCATCAGAACCTTTTGTTTCTAACCTTCAATGCTATAGCCCATCACAATAGCCGTTTGATCTTCCTCTCTTACCCCCTCTAAACCGGATCCCATCAGAACCTTCTCTCTCTAACCCGACCATCCCTTCCATATCCGATACCCATGCAGCCATCACAGCCGTCCGTGCACCTAGAACCCATACGAGACCCCATTCCGAACTTCTCTCTTCTCTCTTTCCTTAACCGTTCTGAGATCCTCTCTCTCTTATTCCCAACCCAACCGCACAACTCTCTCTCTCTTCCTACTTTCTCTCCCTAAAAACCGAAACTCTCTCTAACACCAGACGTCTCTCTTTCTTGCCTGATCTGGAGCCACTTCGAGACCCATCACAACCATCCCTCTCGCATCCCCGACCCGACCGCCTCCACTCTCTCTCCTCCTTGATTCTCTCACTCTAAAATCTGCATGAGATCTTCTCTCATTACCGCTCTTTTTCTCTCTAACTCTCGTCGCCGTTTTTCTCTCAAACCGAAACCCAGGCATTCAATCACAACCGTCCATGGCAGCCATCCATGCATCCGATCATAGCCGATTCTCTCTTTATCTCATTCTCTTTCCTTCCTTATCAACATCTAACCGGACTTCTCTCTCTTGCCTCTTATCTTCGCTTTCTCAGCCCGATTTTCTTTTTCTCTCTCTAAACCGTGCACGTACCTTTCTCCCTTACTCCCTATATATAGCATACCCTATAGAGCATCAAGGGACCCCCGAACTTTATCAGACCATCACCCCGACCTGGATCGTTTCACCATCACCACTATCGATCCATTCACTCTCGAACTTCATAGGACGAACCATCTTCATCATCACGACCTGATCTCCACTACTCGGCACCTTCACCTTCGACCAAAAGCACTTGTCCGAGCGATCACTATCGTCCTCCACCCGGCATCGTCATCGACGCCACACACCATCATCTTCGAGCTACACTTCACCATCGCCAAATCTACGCCGCACGTCGTCATCATTGCCGGAAGTCGTCATCCACGCTCGTCATCCTTCTTATTTTTCATTACTAGAGTTTAACTGCATCTATGTTTTCATGTTGAATTCTATGAACATGCACGGCTAAACCCCTAGCTAAGGCTATGGGGGATGCCTAGTGGTTATTATGCTTTTCTTTTGATCAGTAATAAAATCTTAATTTTCTTATGATTGAATCTTATATGGATGATACTGCCTGATGATGTATGTTATTTTACTTGCACATTCGTTTGACTCTGTATTGACTCCGGGCATACGGAATGCTTATGAATCCTTGTGATAAGATAGCACTAGTGTAACAAGTCTCTCGTCACATAATTTTCAATCATATTAGTTTTATGATGGATGCATATCTCTAGAAATAAGCACATGTGTATAAGTTATTTTGATTACATATCGACTCCGGGCATATGCAATGCTTAATAACCTCTGTAGCATGTATGCTAGAACCTATTTTAATGTTATCCTTATACAAATTATTGATCAAAATGAATGCATAAGATACTACTAGGTTGAACCCAGACGCCTTAGCCTCCTCTCCATCATAATATCATTTAATTAATTATTTTTGTTAGTTCTTTTTAATTAATTAGTAGCGTAGTTTCATCTCTCGTGCTCTACTCTCAGTGGAAAACCCTAAATTGCACTCACGTTCACGTACTTTCATCAAATTAGTTCTCATTAGTCCTTCAGTCCCTATGGAATCAACCTCGGACTCACCGAGATTACTACTTCGCTACACACCCTATACTTGGGGTTAAATTGTACTTTTTAGTCCCTTAATTAGGACTACTTAAAGTTGTAGCATTTACCCCCACTCTTCAAGAGGTGAAAGTATCAGCCGATCATACTCAACAATAAGTCTTTTGACCGGTCAGGCTTTCACCCGACCGACTCTTTATCTTTAGTCGACCGGGTCTTCTTGGGGGAGGTTTTTGGCTTGACCCAACTCGTGGGGGGTCAAGGACTCCTGGAGGAGGCTTTTAGCTTGATGATGGATGATTCCGCATGGAGTCGGTTTTCCCGATCCATCACCACCCCCAGCCCACTCATATTTCTAGGGGATCTTAGACGATGAACTTTTGCATAGATTCTTTATTGATAAAATGAGAACTTGAAACCTTCCATTAAAAGCATCAAGCCATTAAATTTATTAGCCCGGGAGGTGTCACGCCCCAGAAATCTGAAGACCGATCCCTGGGGTGTGAGGTGAGAAAAGAAGAGGGTTCTGGGTCTAGTCAATTAATTACACCAATTTGGGTTCTCACAGGGCTTCTACGCTCTCTAATATGAAAAATAAGGAGGGAGAAACAAGAGGGGAATCTTTTAAATTTGATTTTTCGAAAAACATTTTTATTAAAAAGCAAAGAAAAAGAATTTTCAAGAGAGATAAGACATTATATAGTAAAGCTCAACCTTCAAAAGTCATATCCTCTCAGTATGTGTGACCTGTCGGTGCCACTACATGCTGACAGAAGTTTATTTGAGGGAGCACGAGGCTCAAGCCTCCGACGGCTAGCCAAGTGGTTTCACCCACTACCTGACACTCAGGTGCACCAGTCTAGGGTTCCTATCTACAAGGTTAATCAATTTAGTCATTTATATATACTTATATTTTCATCATGATCTATCCTATGCTTAGGGCCTTAAGGAGAGGCCTACCCAAAAGAATTCAGCTTGAACCATTGCAACTACAACCATAGAATACTAACTAACCGATAAAAACACTTATTCCTATACAATTATAATGTTTGAAGAGAAAAGACTACAAGATTAACGTACTAAGCAGAAAGGTAACACTGCAACTCTAACTCCGCCTCTGGAATCCTACTGCTACTTGTCACGCCCCAGAAATCTGAAGACCGATCCCTGGGGTGTGAGGTGGGAAAAGGAAGAGGGTTTTGGGTCTGGTCAATTAATTACACCAATTTGGGTTCTCACAGGGCTTCTACGCTCTCTAATATGAAAAACAAGAAGGAGGGAGAAACAAGAGGGGGATCTTTTAAATTTGATTTTTTCGAAAAACATTTTTATTAAAAAGCAAAGAAAAAGAATTATCAATAGAGGGAAGACATTATCTAGTCCGGCTCGACCTTCAAAAGTCTTATCCTCTCAGTATGTGTGTCCTGTCGGTGACACTACATACTGACAGGAGTCTATCTGAGTGAGCACGAGGCTCAAACCTCCTACAGCTAGCCAAGTTGTCTCATCCATGCCCTAACACTCAGGTGCACCAGTCTAGGGTTCTTATCTACAAGGTTAATCAATTTAGTCATTTATATGCATTTATATTTTTATCATGATCTATCCTAGGCTTGGGGCCTTGAGGAGAGGCCTACCCAAAAGAATTCAGCTGGAACCATTGAAACTACAACCATAGAATACTAACTAACTAATAAAAACTCTTATTCTAATAAAATTACAATGTCTGAAGAGAAAAGACTACAAGATCAACGTACTAAGCAGAAAGGTAACACTGCAACTCTAACTCCGTCTCTGGACTCCTACTGCTACTCCTGAGCCTCCGGACCTGCACTGAGCCTACTCGTGGGAAAGAGTAGCCCCCAATAGGAAATTGGGAGATTAGCCAAATTAATGGCTAGTGACATCCTAATAGTCTATAATAATATGAGACGACCAATTGTAATAAATTAAGATATAATATAGCAGTTCTAGTATGATCAATGTTTGCAGAATGATACCTAAACCTATCAGTTGTCTATATTCACATGCAATTCCTACTGTCACTAGGTTATCTAACATAAAGTCCATTCAATGTTCTACAACATTAAAGAACAAATTAAATAAGACGTTCAGATAAAGTCACGAAGTCATCATGTAAACAGTCACTCGATTCTAAATTCATATATAGATAAAGCACACACTATCAAAATGTGAACCCCGGATATTTTGTTCATCCTGCCCCCGGTCGGGCATTACTATAGGGCCTTTTATTTCGATGTAGAGGGCCAACTCTCTCGCCGTGCATCCACCAACACCATGCACTAGTCACCCAGATGATCATAAGGGGTTTCCCGTCTTTCACGGTGGAGCTCTACCGCCCAACTTGCTTTACTATGGGGACTTCAACTCCCCAGGACGGGGTTGCTAGGCCAACCCCTACTCGAGGGCACCTCCTATTGGCTTTACCACAACCCTTGCCCGTGACCCCTAACCATCGTGACATGCTCAAAGTTACGGAGAATGTGAACGTAAAACATCTCATAGGTTTACGATCCATTTATTAGGAAGCCCAAAGAAAAAGTCTGGCTGCAAAAAGATGAAACTAGCCATTGAGGATTTCTATTATTCTCAAATCTAACACCACAGGTGTTATAACCTACACACCTTAAAAAAGATTTCGTCCCGAAAATTCAACTACAAAAACCATATATATGAGTCCACTCATCTCTACTACCAAAACAAGAACAATACAGCAATAAAAAGTTAACTATAACGAATACGAAGATCCTCACTAACACTGCCAACAAGAAAGCCAAGTCACTTCACCAAATCTTACTAAAAGAAAACCCTGACCCTCTACTACTCACAATTCTACTCTCTCTACTAACCTAAACATTTTACGAATCGACTCTCGTAATTATTAGGATAGAAATGAACCTCCAAATTCTCGCATCGATCGCGAATACGAGTTTTGGTTTCCATTTCTCATTCTAAGCATTACGGATTATACCAAGATCATGAGTTCTGATCATTAACCCTGCCTTGATAAGGGGCATCATATCCCCCTTATTAGTACCGCCGAGGGGTGTCCTCCTCGGTAGGGTAACTACCAAAACTCATAAATTCAGAAACTTAAGAAGCACTCAATTGTCAGTGCCGATATAAAAGGTATATCAATGTATATGAGTGCCTATACACCCATATATAATTTATACTTTTGGTATCGACTCTACAATCATAGCAATGTATACTACACATATGCGCCCATACACATATGCTTAAATACACATTCCAGAATGATTTAACAAAAGAGATGTCTCAACTAGTACGCCTAGCGTGTTTCTAATACTAAACTAAAATCCTATAAGATTCCTATGAGACCAACACCTACACTAACCGAACTACCAATACTGCTCAAGGAACTAAAGAACAAGTGCCCAAAAATCTATTTCTCAAGTGGGTCCATACTAGATAGCTACACTCTGAGAATAAATGATCATTTCATTGGCTCATTACAAGACGAGGGGATCGATCCTAAACCAAAACTATTATGAGTTGGCTAAAGAAACTACTTACTAGAAAACTAATGGCCAACTAATATCGACTGAGCAGATCGATACCAAGTATTAAATTCTATCCTAAACTAAACATCGAGATAGTTAGACGGAAACCTCGCAATCCTACAAAAATAAGAATAAAGGACCCGAGCTAAACAAATAGAGACAACTTAGAAAAAGAACAACTGAGGGAACTAGCACAATCTTAACATTCTGAGAACTAAAGGCAATCACTCAAAGGAAACTGAAGCAAACGAAAGTTACTAAAATCGAATAATGATTAGAAACAAAGCGGGGTGAATCGACAGAATAATGATCATTCTTAAGATCCCAACTGATAAGGTATTCCCAAATTTTATAAACGTAGGCAATCCATTTGACATCGTCGATAACATCGTTCTAGTACTTAATTATCTCAATTCTATCTTAACGTCACTGTCATCTAGCCAGTGCGCTCTTTCCCACGAGTTCCAATAAGAACTGCAAAACCAACCGCCAAAGCCTCCGAAGAGTCAATGCGAAGCCACAATATGTCCTCTACCAGACAATCATCATCCACCGCCAAAGTTCCCTAGGAACAGTGCGTACTCTTTCTCAAGAGTCACTATCAAGGTATCCCGTAATCTACTAACCATGGGAAATTCAAACGACCACCTAAGATTTTCATCTTCTGGTGTACTCATTGAAACCACTATTCCCAAGAGTCATCATCAGCACTCATAGGATCTAAAAAAAAGAAACACACAAGCTCTACATCAAACCAATTATAACCCACGATACACTAGAGAGATCTAACAAGAAAACTAATCTAATTATTACATCTATATCAATATAATGGACAATCCTAAAAACACCAACTAGGTCTCTAGTACCAATGGTCAACAAGAATCAAGGAATCCTAAAATACCAACTAAGTCTCTAGTACTAAGGGTCAACGAAGATCAAGGGATCCTAAACACCGACTAGGTTTCTAGCGCTTAGGGTCAACGAAAAATGACAAAACCAACAAAAAGAGTAACCTCACAACCATGCCAGATAAACCATCAAGGATATACATCCTTCCAGAAATATTCAAATATATCCATTCCAAAACCAATTAACTAAATCAGTAACTGGAGTTGAATCTCTAGTCCTTGGTCAGTTCCTTACCACTAGAAAGTTCAAAAGAATCCATATTAGAAGACTCCCAACCTATACTCTGATATAAACTCAAACACTATACTTCTGCCTAGAGATCAAGAAATACCACCCTTGGTTAAGATGTTCTACGTGGCTTCTTCCTAAGAACTATCACCCGAGTTGTGATGACTAACTCTAAACCTAAACATTATAGCACATCAGAGTTCAAATACAATCATACGCACACGACATATAGATTGATTCACGATTCTCAATCAATCAAAAACTCAATTATAGACAGTTCTTAGTTACAAATCAATCCCTCAAACAAAACCAGTTCTCCAAGTATGATTAACCCTAGGTCCTTATCCTTAGAAATAATCGCTATACTACCACTAGCTACTACGAGAATCTATCGACTCAATATCTATACAATCTCTAGAAAACATTCTAACACCACTAGAGTCTAAACTTTCTGAAGAAAGAATCGCAAGACACGAACCACATCCTAACAAAACCCCTAGGAACATATCCCTAAGCTCTAATACCAGCTGTCACGCCCAGAAAACTGAAGACCGATCCCTGGGGTGTGAGGTGGGAAAAGGAAGAGGGTTTTGGGTCTGGTCAATTAATTACACCAATTTGGGTTCTCACAGGGCTTCTACGCTCTCTAATATGAAAAACAAGAAGGAGGGAGAAACAAGAGGGGGATCTTTTAAATTTGATTTTTTTGAAAAACATTTGTATTAAAAAGCAAAGAAAAAGATTTGTCAATAGAGGGAAGACATTATCTAGTCCGGCTCGACCTTCAAAAGTCTTATCCTCTCAGTATGTGTGTCCTGTCGGTGCCACTACATACTGACAGGAGTCTATCTGAGGGAGCACGAGGCTCAAATCTCCTACAGCTAGCCAAGTTGTCTCATCCATGCCCTAACACTCAGGTGCACCAGTCTAGGGTTCTTATCTACAAGGTTAATCAATTTGGTCATTTATATGCATTTATATTTTTATCATGATCTATCCTAGGCTTGGGGCCTTGAGGAGAGGCCTACCCAAAAGAATTCAGTTGGAACCATTGAAACTACAACCATAGAATACTAACTAACTAATAAAAACTCTTATTCTAATAAAATTACAATGTCTGAAGAGAAAAGACTACAAGATCAACGTACTAAGCAGAAAGGTAACACTGCAACTCTAACTCCGCCTCTGGACTCCTACTGCTACTCCTGAGCCTCCGGACCTGCACTGAGCCTACTCGTGGGAAAGAGTAGCCCCCAATAGGAAATTGGGAGATTAGCCAAATTAATGGCTAGTGACATCCTAATAGTCTATAATAATATGAGACGACCAATTGTAATAAATTAAGATATAATATAGCAGTTCTAGTATGATCAATGTTTGCAGAATGATACCTAAACCTATCAGTTGTCTATATTCACATGCAATTCCTACTGTCACTAGGTTATCTAACATAAAGTCCATTCAATGTTCTACAACATTAAAAAACAAATTAAATAAGACGTTCAGATAAAGTCACGAAGTCATCATGTAAACAGTCACTCGATTCTAAATTCATATATAGATAAAGCACACACTATCAAAATGTGAACCCCGGATATTTTGTTCATCCTACCCCCGGTCGGGCATTACTATAGGGCCTTTTATTTTCGATGTAGAGGGCCAACTCTCTCGCCGTGCATCCACCAACACCATGCACTAGTCACCCAGATGATCATAAGGGGTTTCCCGTCTTTCACGGTCGAGCTCTACCGCCCAACTTGCTTTACTATGGGGACTTCAACTCCCCGGGACGGGGTTGCTAGGCCAATCCCTACTCGAGGGCACCTCCTATTGGCTTTTTCACAACCCTTGCCCTTGACCCCTAACCTACTTAACTTCGGCTGTACGCGCAGGGTGGTTCACGGCCCTTGCGCGAACGGGGTCCCTACCCTTTAACCAGGTAGATTCACATATAACATCTTTCAACATATAGACTGAAGCTACAAAAGGTATATATAATGCTTAACAATTTCCAACAATTTACCCCTGGTCTCGTACTGCTCTCGCAACCCATGCGACATAATAAATAAAAAAATTAAGACACTCATCCCGATAACCCGTGTGCTAGGGTTGCCATTCTCCTCTCAGGAGGGTGGGCCCCGATAATTATTAATTATTTAATTTATTATTTAATTTAAGGGAATCCTAATTACGGTGTCCATACAATCAAAATCAATCATTATTATCATTATATTAATATTTTAAGCATGCGTCGCCGGACTCGCGACTCCGCATGCAAGGCGGGGTCCACTTGACCACCTGCGACGATGCCCGGCGGGGCCCGCATGCAGTGTCATGGACACCTACCCTTAGTCATTCTCATTTCCCACTATTAAAGACCACGCAAGGGTAGTAGATGTCACCTGCCTGTCGATTACACATGACTCCTGCTAGCTGCCTCTGATCCGCCTCCGTTGGATCACCACGATCACAGTCTGATAACAACCACAGCTCCGCATCACAACTCTAACGATTAAAACAAAAGAATCTACGACGAGGGTTTTATACCAAGGATAGTCGGGCACCCTCGATAGGGGACCAACATTGAGTCGACAGCACGCAAATCCATGCGACTGAAGAACTCGAACCTAAACAATACTAGGTCAAACAAGTAATTAGAAGCTAAACCTACTCATCGAATCGGGCTCAAAGAACCCTTTCCGATGGTTCCAGTTTCGCTGGAATCCGACTTCGGTCGGATGGTTTCGGGTCAAACCAGTGAAAACCGGTCTACGATCGGTTCAATAGGGTAGAAGGGTCTCTAGGGTTCCAAACTAGGTTCAAAAGGTAGGACTCAATGTTCTGAGCACAATGCCACTGGTTTCGTCCGAATCCGAGTTCGGACGATGAAACGGCGGTCAAACCACGGTACCGCGATAATATCGGGTCCAAGGATAAAACAGGGTATTAAACAGTATAATTACTATGATAAACTATGGCCAACAGGTAGTATTTTCTGAGCCGGTCGAAATGGCGCTGGTTTCGTCCAATTCCGAATTCGGACGGAGAAATGGCAGTCGAACCAAAATTGACTGGTTCACGGGTCTGGTTCGGGTGAACCAGACCGGTTCACTGCGTGGCTCAGGTCAAGTATGCTGGGTCGGGTCGGGTCTGCAATGGAAGGTCGGGTCGGGTCTGGGGTTTAATGGATCGGGTCTGGGTTTTAATTAAAACCTGGGAAGTTACAAAACTACCCCCCCCCATCTCCTTCTTCTCCACGAGACCGAACCAGCGGCGCTGGTTCCTGCGCGTCGGCGGCCGGCGGGAGGGGCGTCCGGGAGCGCCGGCGAGCGCTCGGCCGGCCTCTCCCGCACCACCCCCACGGAGGAGGCGCGGTGGGAGGCGGCCGGAGCGGCCGTCGGGGCCCGAGGGGTCGGCCGGAGAGGGGCTCGCGCAGGGTTTGGTCGGAGGTCGGAGGTCGCCGAGGAGGGGTTCGGTGCGGCGGCGGTGTCCGCCCGAGCGGGCCGTGGCAAGGGAGAAGGATGGGCCGGGAGTTGCGGGTTGGGTCGCGGAGGGGATGAGAGGAGGAAAGGGGGCTGACCTTGGATCTCGGCGTGCTCGCCGGGGCTCCGGCGAGGGGCGGGTCGGGGTGCTCCGGTCTTCTCCATCCATCTCTCTCTATCCCGCGTTCTCTCTCTTCTTCTCTCGTCCTCTCTCTCTCTCTCTATTACTTCCTTCTCTCTCTCTCTCTCCCGTTCTCTCTCTTCTTTCTCTCCCGTTCTCTCTCTCTATTTCTCCCGTTCTTTCTCTCTCTCCTCTCGTTCTTTCTCTATCTCTATTTATAGTAAAGGGTGGGGGGCTGTTGTGATAAGGGCTGGGGATAAGGATTAAAAGATCGGGATAAGGACTAAAAGGTATGAATTTATCATCCCAAATCCTGTCCGTTTATTTCCATCCGGATTTCAGATTTTAAATAAATGGGGAGGGAGGTCAAGAGACCTTAAACTATGCTAGGAGACCAGGAGGTAGGCTCTAGGGCTGGTCGGGCTCGGTCCCGAGCCCTGAACAGGGCTCGGTTGGAATCCGGGTGCGATTCGTCCATCAACCGGGCTGAAAAGAATAATCACTTGTAACTATCAAACCGGAAGTCGGAATAGGGCCCGAGAGGATTCGTTGGAAATCTCTCGTCAACGCGAACGCGTTAGCGCTTGGTACATAATTTTCTGACTCCTGGATCTCCCGAAAAGAAGGAAAGACTCCAAAACTCAAAATAGCAATAACTATTCACCCGGGTGTCGGATCGACCCTAACTCAGGCTCATTGGAAGGCTCTCTTAGAGCCTCATCTAACGTATCTTTTTTCGTTACGATCCGATCACCGATCTCTTGCAAGAAACAAAACAGCTACAACTATCGACCAATTATCGATTTTCTAGGGTTTACCTGCTGGGCTGCCGAAACTGGCTGCGCATACACATGATCGTTGCACGGAATGCACCATCGTGACATGCTCGAAGTTACGGAGAATGTGAACGTAAAACATCTCATAGGTTTACGATCCATTTATTGGGAAAAAGCCCAAAGAAAAAGTCTGGCTGCAAAAAGATGAAACTAGCCATTGAGGATTTCTATTATTCTCAAATCTAACACCACAGGTGTTACACTACTCCTGAGCCTCCGGACCTACAACTGAGCCTACTCGTGGAAAAGAGTAGCCCCCAATAGGAAATTGGGAGATTAGCCAAATTAATGGCTAGTGACATCCTAATAGTCTTTAATAATATGAGACAACTAATCTTAATAAATTAAGATAAGATCTATCAGTTCCAGTAGAATCAAAGTTTGCAGAATGATACCTAGACCTATCAGTAGTCTATATTCACATGCAATTCCTACTGTCACTAGGTTATCTAACATGAAGTCCATTCAATGTTCTACAGCATTAAAGAACAAATTAAATAAGACGTTCAGATAAAGTCATGAAGTCATCATGTAAACAGTCACTCAATTCTAAATTCATATATAGATAAAACACACACTATCAAAATGTGAACCCCGGATATTTTGTTCATCCTGCCCCCGGTCGGGTATTACTATAGGGCCTTTTATTTCGATGTAGAGGGCCAACTCTCTCGCCGTGCATCCACCAACACCATGCACAAATCACCCAGATGATCATAAGGGGTTTCCCGTCTTTCACGGTGGAGCTCTACCGCCCAACTTGCTTTACTATGGGGACTTCAACTCCGCGGGACAGGGTTGCTAGGCTAATCCCTACTCGAGGGCACCACCTATTGGCTTTACCACAACCCTTGCCCGTGACCCCTAACCTACTTAACTTCGGCTGTACGCGCAGGGTTGTTCACAGCCCTTTCGCGCACGGGGTCCCTACCTTCTAACCAGGTAGATTCACACATAACATCTTTCAGCATATATACTGAAGCTACAAAAGGTATATTTAATGCTTAACAATTTCCAACAATTTACCCCTGGTCTCGTACTGCTCTCGCAACCCATGCGACATAATAAATAAATAAAGTAAGACACTCATCCCAGTGACCCGTGTGTTAGGGTTGCCATACTCCTCTCAGAAGGGTGGGTCCCGATAATTATTAGTTATTCAATTTATTATTTAATTTAAGGGAATCACTACACCAAAACAGACAATTTGTAACGGTCAATTAGTAACGGTTGTTACAAAAAGTGTTACAAATATCTGTAATGCCAGATTCCTAACGATTTTTTTATGTTACTAAGCATATTTATAACAGTTGGCTGTGTTACTAAATCCTGATTTTGGTGTAGTGAATCCTAATTACGGTGTCCATATAATCAAAAGCAATAATTATTATTATTATTTTATTAATATTTTAAGCATGCATCGCCGGACTCGCGACTCCGCATGCAAGGCGGGGTCCACTTAACCACATGCGACGATGCCCGGCGGGGCCCGCATGCAGTGTCATGGACACCTACCCTTAGTCATTCTCATTTCCCACTATTAAAGACCATGCAAGGGTAGTAGATGTCACCTGGTTGTCGATCGCACACGACTCCGGCTTGCTATTTGCTTCTGATCTGTCTCCGCTGGATTACCATACTCATGGTCTGATAACAAATATAGATTTATATTAGAATGCTATCGATTAAAACATAAGAGTCAACGACGAGGGTTCTATGCCAAGGATAGTCGGGCACCCTCGATAGGGGACCAATATTGAGTCGACTGCACGCAAATCCGTACGACTGAAGAAGTCGAACCTAAACAATACTAGTTCAAACAAGTAATTAGAAGCTAAACATACTCATCGATTCGGGCTCAAAGAACCCTTTCCGATGGTTCCAGTTTCGCTGGAATCCGACTTCGGTCGAAAGGTTTCGGGTCAAACCACGTAGAACCGATAAAACCGATCGCATGGTTGGTTCACTAGGGTAGAAGAGGTTCTAGGGTTATATTATGGGTTTAATAGGTGGGACTCAATATTCTGAGCACAATGTCGCTGGTTTCGTCCAATTCCGAGTTTGGACGATGAAACGGCGGTCAAACCACGGTACCGCGATAATATCGGGTCAAAGGATAAAATAGGGTATTAAACAGTATAATTACTATGATAAACTATGGCCAACAGGTATTATTTTTCGATCCGGTCGAAATGGCGTTGGTTTCGTCCAATTCCGAGTTCGGACGGAGAAATAGCAGTCGAACCAAAATTCTCTGGTTCACGGGTCTGGTTCAGGTGAACCAGACCGGTTCACTGTGTGGCTCGGGTCAGGTCTGCTGGGTCGGGTTCAGGGCTAAACGGGTCGGGTCTGGGGTGCAATGCAAAGTCGGGTCGGGTTCAGGGTTAAACAATAACCTGGAAATTACACATCTACCCCCCCCATCTCCTTCTTCTCCACGAGACCAGCCCGAGGGGGCTGGTTCCTGCGCGTCGGCGGCCGGCGGGAGGGGCGGCCTGGAGCGCCGGCGAGCGCTCGGCCGACCTCTCCTACACCACCCCCACAGAGGAGGCGCAGGGGGAGGCGGCCGGAGCGGCCGTCGGTGCCCGAGCGCTCGGCCGGAGGGGGGGCGGGGGTTTGGAGTAACGGCGGCCGGTGGTGTTCGACGGCGATCGTCGGGAGAGGCTTAGGTGCGGCGGCGGTGTCCGCCCGTGCGAGCCGCAGCAAGGGAGGAGGAAGGGGGGTCACGGAGGAGGATGGGAAGAGGGTGACTGACCTGGGGTGTCGACGTGCTCGCCGGTGCTCCGGCGAGGGCGGGTCGGGATGCTCCGATCCACTCCATCGATCTCTTCTCCTTCTCTCTTTGTCTCCCATTCTCTCTCTTCTTCTCCCGTCCTCTCTCTCTCTCTCTATTTCTCTCCCGTTCTCTCTCTCTCTCTACTACGTCCTTCTCTCTCTCTCCCGTTCTCTCTCTTCTCCTCTCGTTCTCTCTCTATATTTAGATAAAGGGGGAGGCTGTGATAAGAAGGGATGGAGGATAGGGTTGGTTAAAACCATCCTAAAAAGGGGGAGGGGATAAAGGAAAGAAAGATAGGGATATATCATCCCAATCCTGTCCGATTATTCCCATCCGAATTTTAGATTTTAAATCACTGGGGAGGGAGGTCAGGAGAGCTTAAGTTATGCTAGGAGACCGGGAGGCAGGCTCTAGGGCTGGTCGGGCTCGGTTGGAATCCGGGTGCGATTCGTCCATCAACCGGGCTGAAAAGAATAATAAGTCGTAACTATCAAACCGGAAGTCGGAATAGGGCCCGAGAAGATTCGTTAGAAAGGCCTCGTCAACACGAACGCGTCAGCACTTTGTACATAATTTTCTGATCTCTGGATCTCCCGAAAAGAAGGAAAAAATCCAAAACTCAAAATAGCAATAACTATTCACTCGGGTGTCGGATCGACCCTAACTTAGGCTCATTGGAAGGCTCTCTCAGAGTCCCATCTAACGTATCCTGTTTCATTACGATCCAATCACCCAATATCTTGCAAGAAACAAAACAGCTACAACTATCGAGCAATTATCATTTTTCTAGGATTTATCTATCGGGCTGCCGAAACTGGCTGCGCATACACATGATCGTTGCACGGAACGCACCATCGTGACATGCTCGAAGTTACGGAGAATGTGAACGTAAAACATCTCATAGGTTTACGATCTATTTATTGGGAAAAAGCCCAAAGAAAAAGTCTGGCTGCAAAAAGACGAAACTAGCCATTGAGGATTTCTATTATTCTCAAATCTAACACCACATGTGTTACAACCTACACACCTTAAAAAAAATTTCGTCCCGAAAATTCAACGACAAAAACCAAATATACGAGTCCACTCATCTCTACTACCAAAACAAGAACATTATAGCAATGAAAAGTTAACTATAACGAGCGCGAAGATCCTCGCTAACACTGCCAACAAGAAAGCCAAGTCACTACACCAAATCTTACTAAAAGAAAATCCTCTACTACTCACAATTCTACTCTCTCTACTAACCTAAACATTATACGAGTCGACTCTCGTAATTATTAGGATAGAAATGAACCTCCAAATTCTTGCATCGATCGCGAATACGAGTTTTGGGTTTCCATTTTCCATTCTAAGCATTACGGATTAGACCAAAATCATGAGTTCTGATCATTAACCTTACCTAGATAAGGGGCATCCCCCTTATTAGTACTACCGAGGGGTGTCCCCCTCGATAGGATAACTACCAAAACTCATAGATTCAGAAACTTAGAATGCACTCAATTGTCAGTGCCGATATAAAAGGTATATCAATGTATATGAGTGCCCATACACCCATATATAATTTATACTTTTGGTATCGACTCTACAATCATAGCAATGTATACTACACATATGCGCCCATACACATATGCTTAAGTACACATTCTAGAATGATTTGACAAAAGAGATGTCTCAACTAGTACGCCTAACGTGTATCTCATACTAAACTAAAATCCTATAAGATTCCTATGAGACTAAAACCTACACAAATCAAACTACCAATACTGCTTAAGGGACTAACGAACAAAAGCTCAAAAAATCTATTTCTCAAGTGGGTCCAAACTAGATAGCTACACTTTGACAATAGATAGTCATCTCATTGGCTGAGATGAGGAGATCGATCGATCCTAAACCAAAACTATTATGAGTTGGCTGAAGAAACAACCTACTAGAAAACTAATGGCCAACTAATATCGACTGAGCAGATCGATACCAAGTACTAAATTCTACCCTAAACTAAACATCGAGATAGTTAGACGGAAACCTCGCAACCATACAAAAATAAGAATAAAGGACCCGAGACAAATAGAGACAACTTAGAAAAAGGACAACTGAGGGAACTAGCACAATCTTAACATTCTGAGAACTAAAAGCAATCACTCAAAAGAAACTGCAGTAAACAAAAGTTACTAGAATCGAATAATAATTAGATACAAAGCGGGATGAATTGGCAAAATAATGATCATTCTTAAGATTCCAACTGATAAGATATTCCCAAATTTTATAAACATAGGCAGTACTCTTGACATCGTCGCTAACATCTTTATAGTACTCAATTATCTCAATTCGATCTTAACGTCACTGTCATCTAGCCAGTGCGCTCTCTCCCGTGAGCTCCAATAAGAACTACGAAACCAACCGCCAAAGCCTCCGAAGAGTCAGTGCATAGCCACAGTATGTCCTCTACCGGACAATCATCATCCACCGCCAAAATTTTCTAGGAACAGTGCGTACTCTTTCGCAAGAGTCACTATTAAGGTATCCCGTAGTCTACTAACCATGGGAAAATTCAAACGATCACCTAATATTTTCATCTCCTGGTGTACTTATTGAAACCACTATCCCCAAGAGTCATCATCATTACTCATAGGATCCATTAAAAAAAAGACACACAAGCTCTACACCAAACTAATTATAACCCACGATACACCAGAGAGATCTAACAAGAAAACTAATTTAATTATTACCTCTATATCGAGATAATGGACAATCCTAAAAATACCAACTAGGTCTCTAGTACCAAAGGTCAACAAGAATCAAGGGATCCTAAAACACCAACTAAGTCTCTAGTACTAAGGGACAACGAAGATCAAGGGATCCTAAACACCGACTAGGTCTCTAATACTAAGGGTCAACAAAGATCAAGGAATCATAAAACACCGACTATGTTTCTAGCTCTTAGGGTCAATGAAAAATAACAAAACCAACAAAAAGAGTAACCTCACAACCATGCCACATAAACCATCAAGGATATACATCCTTCCAGATATATTCAAATACATCCATTCCAAAACCAATCAACCAAATTACTAACTAGAGTTGAATATCTAGCCCTTGGTCAGCTCCTTACCACTAGAAAGTTCAAAAGAATCCATATTAGGAGACTCCCAACCTATACTCTGATATAAACTCAAACACTATGCTTCTGCCTAGAGATCAACAAACACTATTCTTGGTTAAGATTTTCTACGTGGCTTCTTTCTAAGAATTATCACCCGAGTTACAACGACTAACTCTAAACCTAAACATTATAGCACATCGGAGTTCTAATACAATCATACGCATATGACATATAGATTGATTCACGATTCTCGATCAATCAAAAACTCAATCATAGACAGTTCTTAGTTACAGATCAATTCCTCAAACAAAACCAGTTCTCCAAGTATGATTAACCCCTAGGTCCTTATCCTTAGAAATAATCACTATACCACCACTAGCCACTACGAGAATTCTATCGACTCAATATCTATACAATCACTAGAAAACATTCTAACACCACTAGAGTATAAACTTTCCGAAGAAAGAATCGCAAGACATGAACCACATCCTAACAAAACCCCTAGGAACATATCCCTAAGCTCTGATACCAGCTATCACGCCCCAGAAATCTGAAGCCGATCCCTAGGGTATGAGGTGAGAAAAGAAGAGGGTTCTGGGTCTGGTCAATTAATTACACCAATTTGGGTTCTCACAGGGCTTCTACGCTCTCTTATATAAAAAACAAGAAGGAGGGAGAAACAAGAGGGGAATCTTTTAAATTTGATTTTTCAAAAAACATTTTTATTAAAAAGCAAAGAAAAAGAATTTTCAAGAGAGATAAGACATTATATAGTCAAGCTCAACCTTCAAAAGTCATATCCTCTCAGTATGTGTGACCTGTCGGTGCCACTACATGCTGACAGGAGTTTATTTGAGGGAGCACGAGGCTCAAGTCTCCGACGGCTAGCCAAGTGGTTTCACCCACTACCTGACACTCAGGTGCACCAGTCTAGGGTTTCTATCTACAAGGTTAATCAATTTAGTCATTTATATATACTTATATTTTCATCATGATCTATCCAATGCTTAGGGCCTTGAGGAGAGGCCTACCCAAAAGAATTCAGCTGGAACCATTGTAACTACAACCATAGAATACTAACTAACCGATAAAAACACTTATTCCAATACAATTACAATGTTTGAAGAGAAAAGACTACAAGATTAACGTACTAAGCAAAAAGGTAACACTGCAACTCTAACTCCGCCTCTGGAATCCTACTGCTACTCCTGAGCCTCCGTGTAATACCCGGTACGTTTGATTTCAGGGCAGCCCAGTTTTATTATTACTAAATTGATTGATTTGTTTTTTTCAGTTATGGTTGTCGATGGTATGTGCTTGAACATGAGTTGGACCGGGCAGTGGGCCCCAGGTCCGGGTCGCTAGGCGACACTGGAGGCATGGTGATCGTTACACGAGCATGCGAGCACGTGTAACAAGGCATGGCATGAATGTTTTTGATAATAATAAAAATTAATTAAAATAATAGGTTTTAAGGCGAGTCTGTCGGACTCGTAAGGTTTGTGCACCGGCCCGTCTTGGTGCGATGCGAGCTCGAGTACGATCCATGCTTAACTGCGAGTTATACTTGTTTGCTAAGAAAAAAAAATTAAATTAAATAAATTAAATAAATTAAAAATTAAAAACACCTAAATCTATAACCAAACCCATAATCGTTTCTCACCTTTATCTCTCTTTAATTCCTTTATCTCTCTTTAATCCCACACCTCTTTATCTCTCTTTAATCCCAAACCCAAACCCGTAATCGTTTCTCACCTTTATCTCTCTTTAATCTCTTTATCTCTCTTTAATCCCAAACCCAACCCCCTAATTGTTTCTCTCTCTTTAATCCCAAACCCAACCTGGCCCCTAATTGTTTCTCTCTCTTTATCTCTCTTTAATTCCTTTATCTCTCTTAAATCCCACACCTCTTTATCTCTCTTTAATCCCAAACCCAAACCCGTAATCGTTTCTCACCTTTATCTCTCTTTAATCTCTTTATCTCTCTTTAATCCCAAACCCAACCCCCTAATTGTTTCTCTCTTTATCTCTCTTTAATCCCAAACCCAACCCCCCTTCTCTCTCTTCTCCTTGTTGCACGATCCGGCCAACTCCATCCCTAGTTTCCCTTCACCTTCATCGCAGCCATGGCCACCAGCCGGCGGGCCGACGGCTGTGCAATCGGCAGATGCTAACCAATCGACAGGTCAGCCCCTCTTCGTTTTCCCTGTTTTCCCTTTGGTCCTGTTGAGACCAGCTCGGCGATTTTTTTTTTTTTATGCCAAAGAGCACAAAGGCATACTAGTAGTAGTGCTCGACGCAGTTTCGACCGTCTACTCAAATTGGTATAATCGAACCATAGTAAGACTATTGTTGTTAGCAATGCCAACTATCCTAGATGACTTAATCGCAATCATCGAGGTCATAAAACCCTTCGACCATGTCGTTTGGGTCATACAATCTATGACCATTGTTTGCGGATGATGCCCCCATTATTACATCTATTTTTATATGGCATACGAATCATCGTGCTATGAATGGCGGTGGGCCGCTCAGCGACCCATATACGAAACCTTGCCGGTCTCGGAGTTCAACTAGGTGAGACGTAATGGCGGTCGTCAATCCGAGCTCAGGCTCATGCGACTCGTTTTAATTATAGTAGTAACTGTGTTTTTGTACCTTAGCCAGATGATTTCTCGGGCAAATAACGAATCAAACCTCCAAACCTTGCATAGACTTGACCTGATCTGTGTTACCATGGTCAAGATGCTGAAGGTTCCTCAAAGCACGACAGCACGCTAGTAGCGGCATCGATGTAAATGCGATCGTTTAGGCATAATAGCTTATATGAGCTGTAGTGTGATTCTTTGCATCGGCAACGCCGACTAACCATGATGCTACCCTTGGCACATCGATTTGCGTGCCAGTAGACCGGCGTTCGATGACACTACCTTAGGCACATCAATTTGTGTGCTGATAGACGGCGTCCGATGACGTATAAATTCTCGACTCGACCAATCAGACCTAAGCCGGTAATATTTTAAGTAGCACTTAATGACCATAGGCCGCTGGTATGTTTGGCAGTTGGTGAGCACGTGGACCGAGTCGGAGGAGGAGCAGAGGGCGCTTAGCAGCATCAGCCCGAGCACACTTTCCAGGTGACACAGCACGCTCTCTTTAATAATTAATAATGTGAATATAGAAATTAAGGGTAGGTGTCCATAACACTGCATGCGGGCCCACCGGGCGTCGTCGCATGTGGTCGAGTGGACCCCGCCTTGCATGCAGAGTCGCGAGTCTAGCTACGCATGCATAAAAAGTTAATAATTTAATAATAATTATTCTATTGTTTGCATGGACACCATAGATAGGTATTCCCTTAATTTGAATAAATAAATAAATAAAGAATTATCGGGACCACACTCCTGAGGGGAGCGTGGTAACCCTAGTAAAGGGATTTTGGGCGAGAGTGCTTTATGATATTTAATTTTGATGCTGGGTTGTGAGTGGGTACGAATCCTGGTGTAATCCATCGAAAATGATTAAACACTGTTTAGTTTTCCTTTAATGCCATGTGGTTTGTTAATCGTTGTTAATCTACCTGGTTAGAGGGTAGGGACCCCATGCGCGCAAGGGTCGTGAACCACCTTGCGCGTACAGCCGAAGTTAAGTAGGTTAGGGGTCACGGGCAAGGGTTGTGGTAAAGCCAATAGGAGGTGCCCTCGAGTAGGGATTGGCCTAGCAACCCTGTCCCGGGGAGTTGAAGTCCCCATGGTAAAGCAAGTTGGGCGGTAGAGCTCCACCGTGAAAGACGGGAAACCCCTTATGATCATCTGGGTGAATTGTGCATGGAGTTGGTGGATGCACGGCGAGAGAGCTGGCCCTCTACATCGAAATAAAAGGCCCGATAGTAATGCCCGACCGGGGGCAGGTTGAACAAAATATCCGGGGTTCATGTTTGAATGTATAATTGTTTGCTTATTAAATTTGGAATTGTATGACTGTATACGCGATGACCTAGTCGGTAGGATTTGCATGTGAATATAGAAATTGCATGGACACATAGGACGTGATTGAGAACATAGCTTGACAATTAGGTTAATCAATAATTTATCTTAAAATTTGGGCGTTGTTAGTTATTAAAATTGTTAGCTTGTCACTAGCCATTTATTTGGCTAATCTCCCAAATGTATTTTTGGGGGCTACTCATTCCCACGAGTAGACTCTTCTGCAGGAGCTGAGTCACAGGAGCAGCAGTAGGAGTCCAACAGTCAGTAGGGTAGCAGCTTATTTTTTTCTATTTATGTCAATCTTAGTAGTGGTACCTTTTCATCGGATGTAATCGAATTGGATTGGAATAAGTTTCTATTAGTTAGTCAGTTTGATAAGTGGTAATGTGCCAGCTGAACTTTCTTTGGGTAGGCCTCTCCTCAAGGCCCCAAGCCTAGGTTAGATCACCACAAAAATATAAGACGAATAAGTGACCTAATTTGACAAGCCCAGTAGATAGGACCTCCAGAAAGATGCACCGAGTGTTCAGGAGCGGGTGAGATACTCGGCTCGCCGTCGGAGGCTTGAGCCTCGTGCTCCTTTAGAGGATATTCTGTCAGTATGTTGTGACCCCGTTGGGTAGCATGTACTGAAAGGATACTCCTTTTAAAGGTCGAGTCTGATCTTTTGTTCTTCCCCTTCTTTCATTTGCTTGTGTGTGAGCGTAGAAAGAGCCCAGTGAGAATCCTAAATTGGCATAGTTAAGTAACCATACCCATAACCCTCTTCCTTTTCTCACCTCATACCCCAGGAATCAGTCTTCAGATTTCTGGGGCGTGACAGCTGGTATCAGAGCCTAGGGATATGTTCCTAGGGGTTAGTTTCTAGGATTAGGAGTCTAAGTCTAGAGTCTAAATAGTTGGTTAGTAGATGGTTGACGTTAGGACTATCTTTTTATTTCAGATGGCGGGTACTAGGAGTGGAAATGGTGCGAGCAACGGAGCAGGATCGTCCTCTGCGTCTGATAGCACGGCGAGGATGATGGAAATGCTCCAGGGGATGGCCACCATGGTCCAGCAGCAGCAGGCTGCTGTTGTGCAGCAGCAGACGGCTGCTCAGCAGCAGGCCGAGCTAGCGCAGGCTGCCCTTGCCCAGGCTCAGGCTCGTCAGCAGGCCGAGGGCGAGCGGCAGGGGAAATTGCTGAAAGACTTCAAGGCGATGGGACCACCGAGCTTCAAGGGCGAGCCAGACCTTATAGAGGCCGATCGATGGTTCCAGCAGACTGAGAAGATACTGAACGCATTGGGCATCACCGACGATAGGAGAGTGACCTTCGCCTCGTACCAGTTTGAGGCTGAGGCAGACTTCTGGTGGCAGACAGTCCAGCGCACCAGAGCAGCAGATCGAGGAGCGATTACATGGCAGGAGTTCGAGGAACTCTTTCGGAAGAAGTTCTTTCCCGTTACCGTGCAGAACCGGATGGAGATGGAGTTTCTGGCGCTATATCAGGGATCTCGTACTGTGACACAGTATGAGGCCAAGTTCTCGGAGCTTGCGAGGTATGCTCCACACCAGGTGGCGACCGACAGCAGGAGAGCCTTGCGCTTTGAGCATGGCTTGAATCCAGTGATCAGAGGTAGGGTTACCCCTTTCTTGGGGCAATCTTATGAGGAGTTGGTCAACCGGTCCCTGGCAGTGGAGCAGGAGTTGAAGGAGTCCCGCGCTATCATGGAGAAGCGGAGTGGCAGCAGTCGCAACGGTCCACCGACTCAGAAGAGGTTTAGGCCTATGGAGACTCGACCCCCGCCGCGCCAGCCTCAGAACTTTCGTGGTCCTCCAGCTCTTGGACCGCCGCGGCGTGGATGTTTTCAGTGCGGTTCATTTGATCATTTGAAGTGGAACTGTCCACAGCTTCGTCGGCAGCCACTCCTACCAGCTCCACCCCAGAGGCCTGCTCTGTTGCCACCACCTGTGCAGCAGCAGAGGCCTTCACAGAGAGCTCAGCAGCAACAGCGTCCTCCCCAGGTACAGCAGCAGAGGTCTTTCCCCCGTCAGGGCGGAGGAGGCAACCAGGCTCAGGGAAGGACGTACATGCTAGTTGGTCAAGACCCAGAGGCTTCTGGGGGAGCGATCGAAGGTAACCCTGAACTTAGAATTTAAATTCGTAGACGTAATGGTGTAGTTGTCATTGCTATTAGTTTTAACTCGTTAGAACTTGTAGCAACCAGTAGCTAGATTGGTTTCTTACATGTTTTCGATAACGCTAGGTACCCTTCCTGTCTTTTCGACCCTTGCTTTCGTTCATTTCGATAGCGGGTCTACTCACTCCTATATCGTCCCTAGTTTTGTCAAGACTTTGGGACTAGAGTCGGTTCCATTGGGTCATACTCTGTCGGTGTTTTCACCACTCGGGGTAAGTACCGATGTGGACCGGATCTGCCGGGACTGCATCATTCATATTGGAGACAGAGAGCTCTCGGCAAACCTCATCATCCTGGACTTAGGAGGAGTGGACGTATTGCTTGGGATGGATTGGATGTCAGCCTATCACGTTACCCTTGATTGCTTTACTAAGAAGGTCATATTCTCACCTCCGGGGAGCGAGACATTTTACTTCTTGGGAGACAAGCAGAAGATCTTGTGCCCGGTACCGCTGCAACAGATAACCCTCAGCTTACTAGCGCAGCTACCGAGTAGAGATAAAGATGGGAACCCAGTAGTGCTACCACCGATGGTTCGTGAGTTTCCAGATGTCTTCCCAGATGAGCTTCCAGGCTTGCCTCCACCTCGAGAGGTTGAGTTTGCTATAGATTTGGCACCTGGAGCAGCACCGATCTCGGTTGCTCCATATAGGATGGCTCCTGCGGAGCTAAAGGAGCTGAAGACCCAGTTGGAGGAGTTACTCGATAAAGGCTTCATTCGTCCTAGCACATCTCCTTGGGGAGCCCCAGTTCTTTTTGCTCAAAAGAAGGATGGGACGAAGAGGCTTTGCATCGATTATCGCAAACTGAATAGCATCACGATCAAGAACAAGTACCCTTTGCCGCGAATCGAGGACCTCTTTGATCAGTTGAATGGTGCTTGTTATTTCTCGAAGATTGACCTGAGGACCGGATATCACCAGTTGGCTGTGAGAGCGGAGGATATTCCAAAGACGGCGTTTCGAACACGATATGGGCACTATGAGTTTTTGGTCATGCCCTTCGGTCTAACAAACGCTCCTGCAGCATTCATGGATCTGATGAACCGAGTCTTCAGCATGTTCCTGGATAGATTCGTTGTGGTATTTGTAGACGATGTCCTCATTTACTCCAAGACGGAGGGAGATCATCGGGAGCACCTGAGTGCTGTGTTGCAGACCCTTAGAGACCACCAATTGTATGCCAAGCTCAGTAAGTGTGAGTTTTGGATGCAGGAGGTGAAATTTCTTGGACATGTTGTCTCGCAGGAAGGTATCTCCGTGGATCCATCGAAGATAGAGGCCGTGATGGACTGGGAGCAGCCGAAAAACGTATTCGAGATCAGGAGTTTCTTGGGGCTAGCAGGCTATTATAGACGTTTCGTGGAGGGATTTTCTCGTCTAGCAGCACCTCTCACCCGTCTGACAAAGAAGGGTGTCAGGTTCGAGTGGTCGGAAGATTGTGAGAAGTCCTTCCGGGAATTGAAGCGGCGTCTCACTTCGGCCCCAGTGCTTACGATTCCAGCCAGTGGCAAAGGTTATGTTGTCTTCACCGATGCCTCACAGATGGGGCTTGGAGCTGTATTGATGCAGGATGGTAGGGTGGTAGCCTATGCCTCTAGACAATTGAAGACTCACGAGAGGAACTATCCCACCCATGACTTGGAGTTGGCGGCGGTGGTTTTTGCTTTGAAGATCTGGAGGCATTATCTGTACGGTGAGGAGTTCGATATGTATTGTGATCACAAGAGCCTGCAGTACATCACGAGTCAGAAGGATCTGAACATGCGTCAGAGGAGGTGGATCGAAGTCTTAAAAGACTTCAACTATTCACTCTTTTACCATCCTGGTAAAGCGAATGTTGTTGCAGATGCATTGAGCCGGAAGTCCCATAGTCATCTTGCTAGATTGGTGACTGATCGACAGGATTTTCTGGCCACGATAGAAGGCTTTGATTTGTGGGTTCAATGGGAGCCCTCTCATACCATGTTGCGCACCATACGAGTGCAGCCCAGCCTACTACAGAAGGTGATTGCAGCACAAAGGTTGGATTCTGAGTTGGAGGAGATTAGAGCACGGTGTGACAGTGGGGAGCTCGTTCCTGACTGGTCAGTTGATGTTGATGGAGGTCTGCGGTTCCAGAGGAGGTTGTGCCTCCCTGCTGATGAAGAGGTTCGAGAGGAGGTATTGTCAGAGGCACATCGATCCAGATTCTCGGTGCACCCTGGCGGCACCAAGATGTATCATGATTTGAGAAGGCAATTCTGGTGGAAGGGCATGAAGCATGACGTGGCCGCCTTTGTGTCTAGATGTTTGACTTGTCAGCAAGTCAAGGCTGAGCACCAGAGACCGGCTGGATTGCTGCAGCCGCTCCCAGTAGCTGAGTGGAAATGGGAGCACATCACGATGGATTTTGTTTCGGGGTTGCCTCTGACCCGGAACAAACATGACTCAATTTGGGTGGTCGTGGACCGACTGACGAAGTCGGCACACTTTCTTCCGGTGCGAACAACGATGACATCCATCGACCGAGCGAAGTTATATGTGAGGGAAATTGTCAAGCTGCACGGAGTTCCAGTTTCCATTGTCTCGGATCGAGATCCTCGGTTCATTTCTCACTTTTGGGAGAGCCTGCAGACAGCTTTGGGGACGGAGCTCAGTTTTAGCACTGCGTTTCACCCGCAGACGGATGGCCAGTCAGAGCGGACGATTCAGATTTTGGAGGATATGTTGCGGGCTTGCACAGTAGATTTTGGAGGCAGTTGGGAGGAGCACCTACCTCTGGTAGAGTTCGCCTACAATAATAGTCACCAAGCTAGCATCGGCATGGCCCCCTATGAAGCTTTGTACGGGAGGCCATGTCGGTCACCTCTTTGTTGGGCAGAGGTAGGAGAGCGGAGTCTCTTGGGGCCAGAGCTTGTCCAGGAGACGACTGAGAAGATCCAGCTGATTAGAGAGCGACTTAGAGCGGCGCAGAGTCGACAGAAGAGCTACGCAGATGTGCGTCGACGCCCGCTCGAGTTTACTGTCGGAGACCATGTCTTCCTGAAGGTTTCCCCTCGGCGAGGCATCACGAGGTTTGGGAAGAAAGGAAAGTTGGCTCCGAGGTTCATAGGTCCCTTCGAGATTTTAGAGAGAGTTGGCGAGGTGGCATATCGTCTGGCACTGCCCCCGCAGCTCTCTAGCGTCCATGGTGTCTTTCACGTGTCGATGCTTCGGAGGTATGAGCCAGACCCGTCACACGTGTTAGATTGGCAGGATCTGACCCTTAGTTCAGATGCATCCTATGAGGAGCGACCGGTCAGGATTTTGGCTAGTGAGAATCGAGTGCTTCGTACAAAGACCATCCCCATGGTGAAGGTGCAGTGGCAGCACTGTAGTGAGGAGGAGGCTACATGGGAGCTCGAGTCAGCGATGCGGTCCCAATACTCTTCTTTGTTCGATGATTAGTGTTAGTTAATTTTCGGGACGAAAATTTTAATAAGGTGGGTAGGATGTAATACCCGGTACGTTTGATTTCAGGGCAGCCCAGTTTTATTATTACTAAATTGATTGATTTGTTTTTTTCAGTTATGGTTGTCGATGGTATGTGCTTGAACATGAGTTGGACCGGGCAGTGGGCCCCAGGTCCGGGTCGCTAGGCGACACTGGAGGCATGGTGATCGTTACACGAGCATGCGAGCACGTGTAACAAGGCATGGCATGAATGTTTTTGATAATAATAAAAATTAATTAAAATAATAGGTTTTAAGGCGAGTCTGTCGGACTCGTAAGGTTTGTGCACCGGCCCGTCTTGGTGCGATGCGAGCTCGAGTACGATCCATGCTTAACTGCGAGTTATACTTGTTTGCTAAGAAAAAAAAAAATAAATTAAATAAATTAAATAAATTAAAAATTAAAAACACCTAAATCTATAACCAAACCCATAATCGTTTCTCACCTTTATCTCTCTTTAATTCCTTTATCTCTCTTTAATCCCACACCTCTTTATCTCTCTTTAATCCCAAACCCAAACCCGTAATCGTTTCTCACCTTTATCTCTCTTTAATCTCTTTATCTCTCTTTAATCCCAAACCCAACCCCCTAATTGTTTCTCTCTCTTTAATCCCAAACCCAACCTGGCCCCTAATTGTTTCTCTCTCTTTATCTCTCTTTAATTCCTTTATCTCTCTTAAATCCCACACCTCTTTATCTCTCTTTAATCCCAAACCCAAACCCGTAATCGTTTCTCACCTTTATCTCTCTTTAATCTCTTTATCTCTCTTTAATCCCAAACCCAACCCCCTAATTGTTTCTCTCTTTATCTCTCTTTAATCCCAAACCCAACCCCCCTTCTCTCTCTTCTCCTTGTTGCACGATCCGGCCAACTCCATCCCTAGTTTCCCTTCACCTTCATCGCAGCCATGGCCACCAGCCGGCGGGCCGACGGCTGTGCAATCGGCAGATGCTAACCAATCGACAGGTCAGCCCCTCTTCGTTTTCCCTGTTTTCCCTTTGGTCCTGTTGAGACCAGCTCGGCGATTTTTTTTTTTATGCCAAAGAGCACAAAGGCATACTAGTAGTAGTGCTCGACGCAGTTTCGACCGTCTACTCAAATTGGTATAATCGAACCATAGTAAGACTATTGTTGTTAGCAATGCCAACTATCCTAGATGACTTAATCGCAATCATCGAGGTCATAAAACCCTTCGACCATGTCGTTTGGGTCATACAATCTATGACCATTGTTTGCGGATGATGCCCCCATTATTACATCTATTTTTATATGGCATACGAATCATCGTGCTATGAATGGCGGTGGGCCGCTCAGCGACCCATATACGAAACCTTGCCGGTCTCGGAGTTCAACTAGGTGAGACGTAATGGCGGTCGTCAATCCGAGCTCAGGCTCATGCGACTCGTTTTAATTATAGTAGTAACTGTGTTTTTGTACCTTAGCCAGATGATTTCTCGGGCAAATAACGAATCAAACCTCCAAACCTTGCATAGACTTGACCTGATCTGTGTTACCATGGTCAAGATGCTGAAGGTTCCTCAAAGCACGACAGCACGCTAGTAGCGGCATCGATGTAAATGCGATCGTTTAGGCATAATAGCTTATATGAGCTGTAGTGTGATTCTTTGCATCGGCAACGCCGACTAACCATGATGCTACCCTTGGCACATCGATTTGCGTGCCAGTAGACCGGCGTTCGATGACACTACCTTAGGCACATCAATTTGTGTGCTGATAGACGGCGTCCGATGACGTATAAATTCTCGACTCGACCAATCAGACCTAAGCCGGTAATATTTTAAGTAGCACTTAATGACCATAGGCCGCTGGTATGTTTGGCAGTTGGTGAGCACGTGGACCGAGTCGGAGGAGGAGCAGAGGGCGCTTAGCAGCATCAGCCCGAGCACACTTTCCAGGTGACACAGCACGCTCTCTTTAATAATTAATAATGTGAATATAGAAATTAAGGGTAGGTGTCCATAACACTGCATGCGGGCCCACCGGGCGTCGTCGCATGTGGTCGAGTGGACCCCGCCTTGCATGCAGAGTCGCGAGTCTAGCTACGCATGCATAAAAAGTTAATAATTTAATAATAATTATTCTATTGTTTGCATGGACACCATAGATAGGTATTCCCTTAATTTGAATAAATAAATAAATAAAGAATTATCGGGACCACACTCCTGAGGGGAGCGTGGTAACCCTAGTAAAGGGATTTTGGGCGAGAGTGCTTTATGATATTTAATTTTGATGCTGGGTTGTGAGTGGGTACGAATCCTGGTGTAATCCATCGAAAATGATTAAACACTGTTTAGTTTTCCTTTAATGCCATGTGGTTTGTTAATCGTTGTTAATCTACCTGGTTAGAGGGTAGGGACCCCATGCGCGCAAGGGTCGTGAACCACCTTGCGCGTACAGCCGAAGTTAAGTAGGTTAGGGGTCACGGGCAAGGGTTGTGGTAAAGCCAATAGGAGGTGCCCTCGAGTAGGGATTGGCCTAGCAACCCTGTCCCGGGGAGTTGAAGTCCCCATGGTAAAGCAAGTTGGGCGGTAGAGCTCCACCGTGAAAGACGGGAAACCCCTTATGATCATCTGGGTGAATTGTGCATGGAGTTGGTGGATGCACGGCGAGAGAGCTGGCCCTCTACATCGAAATAAAAGGCCCGATAGTAATGCCCGACCGGGGGCAGGTTGAACAAAATATCCGGGGTTCATGTTTGAATGTATAATTGTTTGCTTATTAAATTTGGAATTGTATGACTGTATACGCGATGACCTAGTCGGTAGGATTTGCATGTGAATATAGAAATTGCATGGACACATAGGACGTGATTGAGAACATAGCTTGACAATTAGGTTAATCAATAATTTATCTTAAAATTTGGGCGTTGTTAGTTATTAAAATTGTTAGCTTGTCACTAGCCATTTATTTGGCTAATCTCCCAAATGTATTTTTGGGGGCTACTCATTCCCACGAGTAGACTCTTCTGCAGGAGCTGAGTCACAGGAGCAGCAGTAGGAGTCCAACAGTCAGTAGGGTAGCAGCTTATTTTTTTCTATTTATGTCAATCTTAGTAGTGGTACCTTTTCATCGGATGTAATCGAATTGGATTGGAATAAGTTTCTATTAGTTAGTCAGTTTGATAAGTGGTAATGTGCCAGCTGAACTTTCTTTGGGTAGGCCTCTCCTCAAGGCCCCAAGCCTAGGTTAGATCACCACAAAAATATAAGACGAATAAGTGACCTAATTTGACAAGCCCAGTAGATAGGACCTCCAGAAAGATGCACCGAGTGTTCAGGAGCGGGTGAGATACTCGGCTCGCCGTCGGAGGCTTGAGCCTCGTGCTCCTTTAGAGGATATTCTGTCAGTATGTTGTGACCCCGTTGGGTAGCATGTACTGAAAGGATACTCCTTTTAAAGGTCGAGTCTGATCTTTTGTTCTTCCCCTTCTTTCATTTGCTTGTGTGTGAGCGTAGAAAGAGCCCAGTGAGAATCCTAAATTGGCATAGTTAAGTAACCATACCCATAACCCTCTTCCTTTTCTCACCTCATACCCCAGGAATCAGTCTTCAGATTTCTGGGGCGTGACACTCCGGACCTGCAACTGAGCCTACTCGTGGAAAAGAGTAGCCCCCAATAGGAAATTGGGAGATTAGCCAAATTAATGGCTAGTGACATCCTAATAGTCTTTAATAATATGAGACAACTAATCTTAATAAATTAAGATAAGATCTATCAGTTCTAGTAGAATCAAAGTTTGCAGAATGATACCTAAACCTATCAGTAGTCTATATTCACATGCAATTCCTACTGTCACTAGGTTATCTAACATGAAGTTCATTCAATGTTCTACAGCATTAAAGAACAAATTAAATAAGACGTTCAGATAAAGTCACGAAGTCATCATGTAAACAATCACTCAATTCTAAAATCATATATAGATAAAACACACACTATCAAAATGTGAACCCCGGATATTTTGTTCATCCTGCCCCCGGTCGAGCATTACTATAGGGCCTTTTATTTCGATGTAGAGGGCCAACTCTCTCGCCGTGCATCCACCAACACCATGCACAAATCACCCAGATGATCATAAGGGGTTTCCCGTCTTTCACGGTGGAGCTCTACCGCCCAACTTGCTTTACTATGGGGACTTCAACTCCCCGGGACAGGGTTGCTAGGCCAATCCCTACTCGAGGGCACCACCTATTGGCTTTACCACAACCCTTGCCCGTGACCCCTAACCTACTTAACTTCGACTGTACGCGCAAGGTTGTTCACGGCCCTTTCGCGCACGGGGTCCCTACCTTCTAACCAGGTAGATTCACACATAACATCTTTTAATATATATACTGAAGCTACAAAAGGTATATTTAATGCTTAACAATTTCCAACAATTTACCCCTGGTCTCGTACTGCTCTCGCAACCCATGCGACATAATAAATAAATAAAGTAAGACACTCATCCCAGTGACCCGTGTGCTAGGGTTGCCATACTCCTCTCAGGAGGGTGGGTCCCGATAATTATTAGTTGTTCAATTTATTATTTAATTTAAGAGAATCCTAATTACGGTGTCCATACAATCAAAAGCAATCATTATTATTATTACTTTATTAATATTTTAAGCATGCGTCGCCGGACTCGCGACTCCGCATGCAAGGCGGGGTCCACTTAACCACATGCGACGATGCCCGGCGGGGCCCGCATGCAGTGTCATGGACACCTACCCTTAGTCATTCTCATTTCCCACTATTAAAGACCATGCAAGGGTAGTAGATGTCACCTGGTTGTCGATCGCACATGACTCCGGCTTGCTATTTGCTTCTGATCTGTCTCCGCTGGATTACCATACTCATGGTCTGATAACAAATATAGATTTATATCATAATTCTATCGATTAAAACATAAGAGTCAACGACGAGGGTTCTATGCCAAGGATAGTCGGGCACCCTCGATAGGGGACCAACATTGAGTCGACTGCACGCAAATCTGTGTGACTGAAGAAGTCAAACCTAAACAATACTAGTTCAAACAAGTAATTAGAAGCTAAACCTACTCATCGATTCGGGCTCGAAGAACCCTTTCCGATGGTTCCAGTTTCGCTGGAATCCGACTTCGGTCGAAAGGTTTCGGGTCAAACCACGTAGAACCGGTAAAACCGATCGCATGGTTGGTTCACTAGGGTAGACGAGGTTCTCGGGTTATATTCTGGGTTTAATAGGTGGGACTCAATATTCTGAGCACAATGCCGCTGGTTTCGTCCAATTCCGAGTTCGGACGATGAAACGGCGGTCAAACCACGATACCACGATAATATCGAGTCAAAGGATAAAACAGGGTATTAAACAGTATAATTACTATGATAAGCTATGGCCAACAGGTAGTATTTTCCGAGCCGGTCGAAATAGCGCTGGTTTCGTCCAATTCCGAGTTCGGACGGAGAAATGGCAGTCGAAGCAAAATTCTCTGGTTCACGGGTCTGGTTCAGGTGAACCAGACCGGTTCACTGTGTGGCTCGGGTCAGGTCTGCTGGGTCGGGTTCAGGGCTAAACGGGTCGGGTCTGGGGTGCAATGCAAAGTCTTGTCGGGTTCAGGGTTAAACAATAACCTGGAAATTACACATCTACCCCCCCCATCTCCTTCTTCTCCATGAGACCAGCCCGAGGGGGCTGGTTCCTGCGCGTCGGCGGCCGGTAGGAGGGGCGGCCTGGAGCGTCGGCGAGCGCTCGTCCGGCCTCTCTCGCACCACCCCCACAGAGGAGGCGCGGGGGGAGGCGGCCGGAGCGGCCGTCGGTGCCCGAGCGCTCGGCCGAAGGGGGGGCGGGGGTTTGGAGTAACGGCGGCCGGTGGTGTTCGACGGCGATCGTCGGGAGAGGCTTAGGTGCGGCGGCGGTGTCCGCCCGTGCGGGCCGCGGCAAGGGAGGAGGAAGGGGGGTCACGGAGGAGGATGGGAAGAGGGTGACTGACCTGGGGTGTCGTCGTGCTCGCCGGTGCTCCGGCGAGGGCGGGTCGGGATGCTCCGATCCACTCCATCGATCTCTTCTCCTTCTCTCTCTGTCTCCCATTCTCTCTCTTCTTCTCCCGTCCTCTCTCTCTCTCTCTCTCTATTTCTCTCCCGTTCTCTCTCTCTACTTCGTCCTTCTCTCTCTCACGTTCTCTCTCTTCTCCTCTCGTTCTCTCTCTATATATAGATAAAGGGGAAGGCTGTGATAAGAAGGGATGGAGGATAGGGTTGGTTAAAACCATCCTAAAAAGGGGGAGGGGATAAAGGAAAGAAAGATAGGGATATATCATCCCAATCCTGTCCGATTATTCCTATCCGAATTTTGGATTTTAAATCACTGGGGAGGGAGGTCAGGAGAGCTTAAGTTATGCTAGGAGACCGGGAGGCAGACTCTAGGGTTGGTCGGGCTCGGTTCCGAGCCCTGAACCGGGCTCGGTTGGAATCCGGGTGCGATTCGTCCATCAACCGGGCTGAAAAGAATAATAAGTCGTAACTATCAAACCGAAAGTCGAAATAGGGCCCAAGAGGATTCGTTGGAAAGGTCTCGTCAACGCAAACGTGTCAGCGCTTGGTACATAATTTTCTGATCTATGGATCTCCTAAATATAAGGAAAAACTCCAAAACTCAAAATAGCAATAACTATTCTCCCGGGTGTCAGATCGACCCTAACTCAGGCTCATTGGAAGGCTCTCTTAGATCTTCATCTAACGTATCCTGTTTCGTTACGATCCGATCAACCGATCTCTTGGAAGAAACAAAACAGCTACAACTATTGAGCAATTATTGTTTTTCTAGGGTTTATCTGCCGGGCTGCCGAAACTGACTGCGCATACACATGATCGTTGCACGGAACGCACCATCGTGACATGCTCGAAGTTACGGAGAATTTGAACGTAAAACATCTCATAGGTTTACGATCCATTTATTGGGAAAAAGCCCAAAGAAAAAATCTGGCTGAAAAAAGACGAAACTAGCCATTGAGGATTTCTATTATTCTCAAATCTAACACCACAGGTGTTACAGAAGGCTACAAGTAGTAGTGCTCAGTTAGCGGAAGGGGTGCCTTCTTGCACCTCATCGATAGGCTCGTGGGCCTTGTGTCGGGGATGGTCAATGAACTGGTCGAGATACCTGCTTCAATGATGTCCTTGATGTGATGCTGTAATGCTCGACATTGCAACATGGTATGTACATGCTCCATGTGGCTGTCACATTAGCGAGACAAGTCTTATGAGCTCCTCTCTACTGGACACATCGGCCATGCTCTACGAAAGTACGGCTCTTCCTTGATGATCTTGAAGACTTCGTCAATTGGCATGTTTAATACCGTGAAGTCCCAATTCCATGAAACATAAGGTGCCTTGCCGCGATCTCCTCGCTTTTGGCGCTTTGGGTCGTGCTGCATTGACTCGTCTAGCTGTTTTTCCATATTTTTTATAGCTACTGGTCGATTAAAGGAGGGATGTTGGTCACCTGCGTCTTTAGTCTTCTGCTTTCGTTCAGCATCTTTGATCTTGATGTATTTCTCGACTCGACGTGATAGTTTATAGATTGTCTCTGGAGTACGTTTGATGATCGAAGCATTGACGAGCTGGTTGGACTGAATGCTGCTCTTAAATGCCACGATTACCATGCGATCCTACCCGTCAGTGTCTGCTAAGCTCAGGTATTCGTCCCTGAACCTGTGGTAGAACTATCTTAATGTATCCTTCTAGGTCATACTCATCCCGAAGAGTGACTCCAGAGTCTTCAGCTCCCGACAGTTGCAACGATAATGATCGATGAACCGTGTGCTCAGTTCTGAGAAAGATAAGATGGATGTGGGTCTGAACTTCTGGAACCACTCGAGGGGAGTTCCCGACAAGCTATTGGCGAAGGTCCGGCAGAGGATACGTTCATGTCCGTAGGGGACCAAGGCATCTCGAAAAACAAGCATGTGCTCTACCGAGTCCTTCGATCCATCAAAGTTGGGGAGGCGTGGACGATTTCACCCACGTGGGAATGGTTCCCTGAGGAGCTTTTAGATGTGTGGTGACCATGCGGCTCCTCGGATGAAGACCTCCTCTAGCCGATCAGGACCTCGAGCTTATGGTCGGTCTCGCTGGATTCCTTCTTGATCTCCAAGTCACTCCGAAGCATGTAACCTGATGCGATCATGGACGCTTCTTCTGTTAGCAGTATGATCCGGCTGCCGACTAGCCGGTGTCACACGGGTGTGGTGACTATCGCTCGGTTAACGTCGATGCTCCTCTTCTCGCTTTGGGCGGCGAGGTTGTGCTGAATCCGTCTTCGAGTGGTACTTGGATACGGGTGGCTGTCGGGGGTGTGCCCCGAGCCGAGACCATACATCTGAGCGTGCTGACGCTACTTGGGCTTGTTTGTTTCTTTCGGCAGGTTCCGGGCCACTTAAGCCTCGCCCGTCTGGATTCGCGCTTTGGGCCAGTAAGCCCTGGTTGAATGGGCCACCAATCGGTGTAGCTCGCATAAAGTCACGAAACTCCTTGTAGTTACGTTGCATCGTCTGGAGCTGGGTGGTGAGAGTTTGTTGAGTCATCATCATGGTAGCCAGGAAAGCCTCAGATATGCCTCCTGATAGAGGAGCCAGGGTTACTACCGGAGCTTGGCTGGAATCCCCGACCCCCAGCACGGGATTAACCAGTGGGACGGCGCGCTCTGAGTTTGATGGTGGTTAAACCGGATGTCCGACATCATTAGCATCTCCGAGTGGAGCAGCATTGGACAGGAGCTGCGAAGTCGAGTGGGTATGATACAGTCCACCGGCCATTGTTCCTCAACCTTGCAATAGTAGAGATGACTTCTAAGTTTACTGGTCAGTCGACACCCACAGGTCGATCGGTCAGTAGACTTGGGTAGGTTACAGGTAGACTCAGATTGGTTGACACCTACGGGTCGACAATCAAGAGCTCTGGTAGGAAGTCTCGAAGACGATCCCACAGACGGCACCAAGATTGTGGGGGGTTTTTCTGGGATCGGGCGGTTCGGTTGGCAGGCACAATCTAACAAGCCAAGAAACGCAATAGACTGGGTTTACATGGAAAAAATCCTTCTCAACGTCGAAGGGGAAAAAACCACGGGGCGGGGCAATAATGCACTAACACAGCAATCCGGTTACAATCTCTCACCCTGACCTGATTACACCCTGAGAGGACCGGTCTCCCAAAATACCGACCTCTGTAATCTCACTATCTCTCTAGATCCAAAAAATCCAGGAAGAATTGGGCAGCACCTCCTTCAGAATTCCCTCCTTTTAACTGAGGGGTAGGTCCCCTTTTATAGTGTCCCGGGATGACAGTTGGAGTGCTCCGAGCGGGACGACATTAATGACGTGCTCCCGCAATGTGCTCAACTGTCTGCATGGGGGTGACATGTCGCATGGCTCGCACCCGGTAATTACAGCCCGGGTCGTTTCCCGCCTTATCGGTCAACCGAGAATCTCGTGCTTAACCGTCGTGAACTGGGGACGTGATTTTCGAGTCAACCCTTCTGTGGAACTCAATGCCCCCATATCATTCCTCGTGCGCGGCCGACCTCCAGAGAGAAGGGGGGCACTTGGTACACGTCCGACCCGCGACGAAGTTGCGGCCATCCTCCACTCGGGCAACCGAAGTGCGCAGTCGACCCTTTCTCGAGCAGATGAAGCGTGCGGCCGGCCACCCTACATGGCGAAGTGCGTGGCCAACCACCCTACAGGACGAAGCGCGCGGCCGGCCACCCTGTGGGACGAAGCGCACGGCCAGCCACCCTGCAGGACGAAGCGGGCGGCTGACCACCGACGAAGTTGCGGCCATCCTCCACTCGGGCAACCGAAGTGCGCTGTCGGCCCTCCCTCGAGCAAACGAAACGCGCGGCCGGCCACCCTGCGGGACAAAGCGCGTGGCTGGCCACCCTACGGGACAAAGCGCGGGACCGGCCGGCGACGAAGTGCGCGGCCGGCCCGCGATGAAGTTGCGGCCATACTCCACTCGGGTAACCGAAGTGCACAGTCAGCCCTCCCTCGAGCAGACGAAGTGCGTGGCCGGCCACCCTGTGGGACGAAGCGAGTGGCCTGCCACCCTACGGGACGAAGTGCACGACCGACCACCCTGCAGGACGAAACGCGCGACCGGCCACCCTACGGGATGAAGCGCACGGCCGGCCCGAGTGAAACGAGCTGCCAGCCGGCAGAGAAAAACCCGTGGTCGGACAGCCTGCAGGATGAAGCATGTGGCCAGCCAGAGTGAGACGCACGGCCTGCAGGGCGAGGCACGCGTCCGCCCGGTCTGCGAGGCGAAGCGCGCAGCCTAAGCATATGGACGGCTAGGATCGAGGTGTGCGACCAGTTAAGATCAAGACACGCAGCCGGTCGAGACTTTCACATTCATTATTTGCTAAGGTACACACACCTTCTATATAACGGCGGGCCTGGGCCTAAAAAACCCAAGCCCTAGTCCGGCTCTTCGAGGGTCCGGTCCTATAATTACCCAAATTTTTTATCAAAAAAAATTTTTATCCAAATTTTTTATAGAAAAGAAACTAGTGAAAAGATTAGATGATATTTACCCAAATTTTTTACCAATAAAAAAAACATATCTAAATAAGTCTAATAATCAAATCTCGATTAAAAGAGAGAGAGAGAGAGAGGGTCTTTACCCAACAAAATTCACTTCACCAGAAGTGTTTACAAAAAAAAAAATCCAAAGTAAAACAACCGAACAAGAACGAGACTATGAGAGAACAAAGATGAGAGACCTCAGAGAATCCTTTAGAGGCGTCGAGACGATGATCTGATCCGGGTCGAGAGACAGATAGCAAGAGAGAGAGAGAGAGAGAGAGAGAGAGTTGGCGAGTTGAGGCTCATATTTTAGGGTTAGGGTTTGAGCGAGAGAGAGAGATAACAGGAAAAAAAAAACAATATGTTATATCGCCCCAGATTTGAAATCCTCTTCAAATCAATTGAGAGAGAGCAAGTGAGAGAGAGAGAGAGGCGTTTCAATTCCGATCTGGGTCAACCTAGTAAACACCTCAGCCCGTGAGCCCCCTCTCCTCTCAGTTATATAAAAAAAATTAATATATATAATTATATATTTATATACTGTAGTCGGGCTGGGCCGGGCTGAAAAAAACTAAGCCCGGGCTTGACCCGATGACTTAAAATGAAAGGCCGGGCTGCTTTGGACGGGTTTTGGTTAGGCTGGGGTTTTAGACGGCTTTGACAGGCCGGGCCGGGTGCCCTTCTTGGAGGGCCTAATTGACAAGCCAACATGCGATCCACTTTGGAACTGTTCCATGATACTCCTCTGATGGACGACAATATTCAACCAGAAATAATCCTTTACAGATCATACAACTCCTCAAGTAGCACTGATGCACGATTACACGAATTTTGAAGCGCAGTGATCAAAATGGCCACTGCTCCGAACCCTAATACCTCCGCTTCGAAGAAGGACGAGAAGGAGGAGGATATGGTCTATGATTTGATCTCCCCCCTCTCTGATTTTACTCCAGTCCCAATTCCCTCGAATCCGTTCGATTCTGACATCTGCGATCCGTGATTTCATCGCAGCGGATGAGGGCCTTGCACTGAAGGAACAGCTGGAGCTCTACGTTGGCCGGTCACGACGTTAGCCGTGCAATCACCAGGTGCTTGTTAAAATTACCAAAACTTTAGTAATAAGGTGTAGCAAAGATATGGGGAGGGATTTAAAAGCTACATAACAAATTAACTAAATATATTTTGATTTAAAATTTAAAAATCTAATTAAAGAGGGATTAATTAATTAGCTTCCCATATAGACCTTGATGTTTATCTTTCAATTCAAAATATAAAAATATAATTAAAGATGGATTAATTAGCAAGCCATATAGGCCAGCTAATTAGAGATGGAAACCATAGCAGGGGAAACCTTTATTTCGGATTAATTAGCTGCCAATATAGACCGTTGATGCTTATCTCTTTCGATTCAAAATTTTTAAGTCTTTATTTCGATTAATTAGCTGTCCATATAGACCGTTAAGGCTTATCAAATTTTACTCTGTCATCGCATCTCTCTCTACCATTAGATTAAAAAACGACGATCAACTCTATCCGCCCTTTTTTGTCCACATCATCTTGTTGTTATATAGATGTTGTGATCTTGAGCTTATAAATAGTGCGAATGTTTTTGCTTGATGGGCATATGTACTCTGTCTGTGTGAGAGAGAGAGAGAGAGAGAGAGATGCCAGCTCTTCTCTATGCCTTGTTCCTTGGAACACTTGTGCTGAGTGACCATTGTCTTGGAGATGAAAGAAAGGTTGTTCTTATCCTTGTCCTATTGCTTTGTTGAACCCTAAAGAAATATTGTTTCTCAATTGAGGACTGTTTAGCAGGTTCATATTGTGTACTTGGGAGAGACACCGAAGAATGGAGTATCGGCACAATCATTGCACTTCTCTATCCTAGAAGAGGTCCTAGGAAGGTTAGGTGCTTCTGCTCAAGGAACAAAATCTCAATAAATTTTACCAAAGGCTTCTCGGGGTTGTCTTACTTCCTCTTTCCTATGTTGGAGAGCTTTCCTGTTAGACCCCCGGTGTGTACACGTATCGTGGAACAAACTCTCTCTCTCTCAAGGCCGTTGTGCCTTGTTCGCGTGTGTAAATCCTGACCGTTAATGTCATGTACACATAATTATAGAATTAATAAATAGCAGTTGCTGTCTCCCCCGATTATATCATCGGTCCTTTTGAGCCCTTGCTCTACTACCCTCTGACCGGCCATCTGGACGGTCCAACAAAAAAAATTTATCGATAAATATTGTGCATGCTTGACATGAAAAAAACATCATGATACATCGCGAGATATTACAGTATGATGAGATTTCGTGAAAAAAATAAAATGTATCAAAAATCGACAATATTGATATTTAGGTCGAAATCGATATTTCTATCTTTGCTTGATCTTCTATTATCTATATAACATGGCACGTCGGTTTTGTGCTGACTAGACAAAATGGAAGCTGATTAGGACAAGCTGACTGGACAAAAATGAACTGAATAGATCTAACCATTCGTTCAAAAATCAACGCACGATCTCTATTTCCCCATTAACCAACTCTCTCCCCTTGGTTTCAAATCCCGACCCATTTAAATTGCACAATCTCCTAAAATCCTGGCCCATTTAAACTGCACTAAACCTGACTGTTCATCCCGTGATTGTTGTTCGCATCAACGGCTATAAACCCGCCTACTGAAATTTTGGTTGTCCCAAACCATCGGGTTGATCTCGAGAAATCCGTTCGAATAGAGATAGCTGTGATTGATCAATTATAGGGGGAGGGGCGCTTCGTGCCAATCGGCACAGGTGAGGAAATGGGTATCCCAATGAATGTCGTTGTTGTCGTCGAAAGTGTTTTTTTGTCGAAGGCGCTCTGGTGTGTTGCCACCGAAGGCGGCCCACTGCAGTGCCGATAGATGTGTTGACGCCAAAGGCGGCCCGCTGCAGTGCCGATAGACACGAGCATGCACTAGTCTATTTAACATGCTATGATGTTTACAAGCTGACTAGGACAAAAATAGACTAATAGATCTGATCTTCGTTTCTTGATCTAGTGGTAGAGAGAGATGTAGTGACCAAGTAAAGTTTGATAAGATCAACGGTCTATATGGACAGCTAATTAATCCGAAATAAAGGCTTCCCTAATATGGTTTTGATCTTTAATTAGTTGGCCTATATAGGCAACTAATTAATCTATTTTTAATTAAATTCTTAAATTTTGAATCGAAAGAGATAAGCTTCAAGGGTCTATATGGGCAACTAATTAATCCGAAATAAATGCTTCCCCTGCTATGGTTTCGATCTCTAATTAGCTGGCCAATAAGGGTAGCTAATTAATCCATCTTTAATTATATTTTCAAATTTCGAATCGAAAGAGAAGCATCTTGGTCTATATGGGAAGCTAATTTATAGCAAGATTTTATATTTAAAACATTAGGAAAATATGTGGAATATGAATATCAAAGGATAAGAGGTTTTTTTTGTTAGTTCATATTAGGTTTGCTGATTATGGTGAAGACCTGTGTATGGAAAGCAGATAACTCAAATTGAAGGTATAAAATGGGTGATAAAATAAACGCTTCATATTTTGCCCCCCACTCAATATATATTTTTGTCGCTAAAGGCAACCACCACAGTGCTGACAGCCGCACTTAAGGCGCCAGCTGCGTGCCGATTGGCACGAACTTCCACATATATATTACATGAAAAAAACATTTATTTCAAAACTCAACCAACTAGTCCTGATGTGTCCTTACTAATTTGCTAACTAGTCGAGTGTTGCTCCACATGTAGTAGCTCTGGTGTCAAGGAATCTCTTGTTTACAGCTACGGACGAAGCTTCAGCGGATTCGCGGCGAAACTATCTGATGAAGAAGCTGCAAGGATCAAAGGCAAAGCATGACTCAATGAAGCATAATTCAGTCCATTGGAGTTTCTTATGGTTTTGCAATTATTTGTTTCATGACCTTCTGTACGCGTGATGACTGCAGGGATGGATGGCGTCATTTCGGTTTTTCCAAGAACCATGCATAGCATTCACACGACACGATCTTGGGACTTCATGGGCTTGCCACAAGGAACCCTACGCTATCCTGAAGAAGGGGATATCATCATCGGCATGCTAGATACAGGTATGTATACATACGTATGAACACGTACATACATGGCATTCAACCTAAGAAGCTACCAGTATCACGTTTCAATTCTTCATTGATCATGGTCATACCATCTAATTGGTCCTTCACTACTTCGTGAGCTGATATTCTCACCTGTCACGAAGAGAGAGGGAGAGAGAATAGGTTTGGGGAGAAAAACTCCTTGTATTATCTCATCAATCTCATTGTCATTACATAAGACTACCTCTCTTTATATAGAGAGAGAACGCACACCATTACATTACCACAACCGAGGTGGGACTAATAGAATACTGACACACTACATCTAATACCCCCCGTCAAACTGATGTAAGGTATAAACCGACATCAGTTTGTTTAATAAAAGAAAGGAGAAAGAAAAAAAAAAGACATCAAATAACCCTCTTTTTTTTGTAGTAAAGTAAAGATAGTGCCAGGGCGACGTGCAAGCAAATCGTCCTGGAAACCAGATTGACCTGCAAGCAGGACAACCGGGGAAACCCGGCCAACCTGTAAGCAAGGCAACCGGGGAAATTGGCAATGATCACTAAGGATCGGAGCGGAGAGAGAGAGAGAGAGAGAAAGAGAGAGAGAGAGAGAGAGAGAGAGAGAGAGAGAGAAGGGCTAAGAAAAAAGGTGTGGATTCGTGAGACCTTATAGGAGGCAAGCACCCGGCCGAAGCAAGCACTTGACACCTCCAAGAAAATCTCAATCATCACAGACAAAGAAGAAAAATAGAGGAAGAAGAGAATGTAGAGTCGTAGCTCTGATAGGGTCACATGACCAAGGAAAGGAAGAAGATCCGAAAGGCCGGCACAAGAGTGACCAGAAAGAGAGAGGATCCAAAAGCCGGCAGAAGAGTGACTGGAAAGAGAGAGGATCAAAGGGTCACATGACCAATGAAAGGGAAAGGATCCAAAAGCTGGCACAAAAGTGATCGGAACAAGAGAGGATCCACGGGTCACATGACCAAGGAAAGGGAGAGGATCCGAAAGCTGGCACAAGAGTGACCGGAATAAGAGAGGATCCGAAAGCCGGCACAAGACAAGTGTGATCGGAGAGAGAGAGGATTTGAAAGCCGGCACAAGACAAGTGTGACCAGAAAAAGAGAGGATCCGAAGGTCGGTACAAGAGTGATCGGAAAGAGAGAAGGGATCCGAAAGCCAGCACAATACAAGTGTGACCGGAGAGAGAAAGAGAAGATCCGAAAGCCGGAATAAGACAAGTGTGACCGGAAAGAGAGAGGATCCAAGGGTCACATGACCAGAAAAAAAAAAAGAGAGGATAAAGCCAACCGGCTAAGGAAAGAGACACCGGAGGGGAAGAAGCTGAATCGGCAAGAGAAGATCAGACGGAACGGTAGAGCGCCGAGCACAGGGCATAACCGGTAGAGCGCAAGGTGCAAGGGGGTAGGCCCGTAGGGTGCAAGGCAGACCGATAGGGCGCAGAGAGCAAGGTGAGGGCGCAGGCGAACTGGTAGAACGCAATGGCGTAGGGCACAAATGCAGGCGTAAGCGAACCGATAAAGTGCAAAGTGCATACAGACTAGCTAAGCACAGGCACAGAGGGGCAGGCAGGTAAAGTGCAGGGTTGACCGGTAAAGTGCAGTGCAAAGGTCGCTGGCGCAAGCAGAGTGCAAGGCATAGGCAGCCGAACTGGAAGAGCGCATGCGTCGTTCGGCACGAGGAAGGTGGAGCCCAGCAGGCTACATGCGTGTCGAGACCAAGCCGGAGACAGGTGGCCAGGTGTTGTAGATCGGACGATGGGCGTGGGAAGTCGAGGCGGCCGGATTGGGTGCAAGGGTCGTGCCGGGTCGGATCGGATGTAAAGCACAGGTGCAGCAAATCGTAAAGCACAGCCATCCGATGCAAATCGGATGACTATGGTTAGTTAGAGAGAGAAAAGGGAATAAAAGAGATAAGGAAAGAGAAAGAAATCCGGGATGTGATAGAGCAAGGGACGGTTGTGATCAGCTAGGAAAGAGATCAAGAGAGAGACGAGAGCGAGAGAGTTAGAGACGGGAGGGAAAGTCGGAGATAGAGAGAAGTTCGGGAGATGAGAGAGAAATCCAAGCTCGAGGAAAGGAGGCCGGTGCCCCTCTAGCGCAGGATGTCCAGGCTCGACGGTGAGTGGCAGATCCGGCGGGCGCGGCGGGCCAGCGGGGACGATCGGCGCCAGATCGGGCTCTGGTGGGGATGGCGAGCGTGGCGCAAGGCCGGGAACAGCTCCGACGGGCGCAGCTGGCCGGCGGGCGCAGGGAATGGTGTGCGGCAACGGCGAGTGCTGTGGCCGGCGCGGGGAGCAGGTGGCCGGCACGGAGAATGACGGGCGGTCGGTGCAGCCGGAGGTAACAGGGACTGAAGGGGCTGTGCTCCTGGAGCATCCAGTCGTAGACTTGGACCATGCTGTCGTGCGTGACGCAGCAGCCTCCATCGGGGTTGGCGTGGATGGTGGTGCCATCGCCAGGGGCCCGGCCAGAGACCGAACAGGCCAATTGGAGGCGGTTGCCATCGAACGAACCCCACCGGGTGATGCGGACGTGGTCGAGGAGGCCGTAGAAGAGGGCCTCCCGGTAGAGGAGCTTCTCGGGCATATTGGGCGGCATGTGGAGCTCGCCGGTGCGAAGGAGGTCGAGGAGGACCGCGAAGCAGACTGGGTTGCGGTCGATGAAGTACTCGGACTCGGGGCTGTGGCCGGCGCTGGTGGGGCTGGAGACGGGTTGCCGGAGGTTCCATGCATTATCGATGAGGGCGCCGATCATAGAGTTGCTGCCGGCGTTCGCACAAGGGAGAGATGGAAAAAAAAAAATTTACTGTTCCCGGCCTCCTCGATGTCATCGACGACGACCGAGGAGGCCGAGGCCAGAGAGGAGAGCGTCTAAACCCTAGGCCAAAAGGGTTGGCTCTGATACCATGTTACGAAGAGAGAGGAAGAGAGAATAGGTTTGGGGAGAAAAACTCCTTGTATTATCTCATCAATCTTATTGTCATTACACAAGACTACCTCTCCTTATATAGAGAGAGAATGCACATCATTATATCACCCCAACCGAGGTGGGACTAATAGAATACTAACACACTACATCTAATATCACCTTACCATTTTCTTTTAGCTTTATTATTAAACAGAATCAAGTATCGCTAGAACTCTTAGAGTTGAACTCACCACACTAATAATTGTAAACTTTTGCAGGAATTTGGCCTGAATCTGAGAGTTTCAACGACAAAGATATGGGCCCTCCACCTGCCAAATGGAAAGGAACATGCAAAGCTACAAACTTCACTTGCAACAAGTTCTCTCTCTCTCTCTCTCTCTCTCTCCACCAGTCGTTGCACTCAAAAGCAAAATAAAAAAATAAAAAAATAAGGCAAAGGGACCCACATAACAACTCAATAAAAAGTAAAAAGTAAATTATTTTATTGTGCTCACACTTGATTCAACCAAACACCTGAACTTGGACTGCCGAACGAACGGCTCATGCGCTACGTGACGAGTACGATTTTGTTCCAACCTCCTTAAAGAGGTTGGATGTTCCCGATCTTTCTCATTGGTCCATATCGAGAGCTTTTGGTCATTTCACCATAATAAACAGTATGAAATGACAAACATATCCTTGGAATGGACCAATGAGAGAGACCGGAAACATCCAACCTCTTTAAAGAGGTTGGAACTCTACGTGACCACGATGTTGAAAGCCTTGATCCGTTTTAGTATATTATAATTAGATTAGGTCTTAGGATGCACACCAAGCAATACGTCCACTCATACTTCTTTAAGTGGAGAATGGAATTATCAAAAAAGAAAGAAAAAGTGAAAGATTTTAATAGTTTTGATAGAACTTGCTTTTCCGTAGTAATAATATTTATGAAAAGATTTTAAGTATTAATTAACAGTTTTGAAAATTAATAATTGTTTAAGGACGAGTTTATAATTAAATTAAAACATGTCTATCTATATAACATGGCACGGCGCTTTCGTGCTGACTAGACAAAATGGCACCAAAAGCTGACTAGACAAAAAAATTGCTGACTAGACAAAACGAAACAAGTTGACTAGATAAAAAAAATAACTACGCATCATCACAACCATCCATACGTAAAGAAATATAAGCTGCACTTGATGGCTTCTTCAGAAATTAAATAAATACTCTATATAGAATATTAATTGCATTTAATTGCATGCATATAAGGTATTAATGGCTGGGTGTAAGGGACGATTATGTAAGGAGATTAATGGGGATAGAGAGAGGATCATAAGGGGTGTTGCGGGATTTAGATGAGGAGAGAGGGAGGGAGTCTCGGTTACATGGCAAGAGAGAGAGAGATTTGAAGAGAGTGACGGTAAAATAAGGAAAGAGAATCAATTAGAGAGAAAATAGGAGAGATAGGAGGGGGTGAGATCAGATGGTTTTGAATAACACGGACGGCTGCGATCAGGTTTTAATTAAATAAAAATAAAGGAAAAAAGAGAGATAGGGGATAATGGGGAGTTGTTATCAGGTTGGGCGGTTGGGATTTAAAAGAGAGAGACTTGGATAAGAGCATGCATGCATGGCTTCGCATGGGTTGATGCGGCCATGGATGACTATGATGTGTGCTGTAATGCTTGGGATGGGTTTGTGAGAGCTATGATTAGGTTTCAAGAGATAGAGAGAAAGGATGGAGTCATATGCATGAGATGTGGACTTGCATGGGGTTGGATTTTTTGTTCACTACCTAGAGCTCGAATGAGCTGGTAAGGATGGGTCGACGGCTAATAGCGAGTAAGTTCGTACGTGTATGACTTTGAGATTGGGTGAGATGTCTACAGATATGGCAAAAAGGTGGGGAGGAGGAAAAAGAACAATGGACTTAGCAGTAAGTTTCTCCTCCCCACCTTTTTGCCATATCTGTAGACAGTCTCGGATTACGTACCAAAAAAATTACATAGGAATGATGAGGTGTGTTTGCACGTGTGACGTGTGTGTGTGTGTGTGTGTGTGTGTGTGTGTGTGTGTGTGAGAGAGAGAGAGAGACGTATGTGTAGAGGTGGCAATGGGTTGTGTTGGGTCGGTTTTACATATGGTACACCGTCGCGGTGCGGTGCGATTTCGGTTTTGCCCAAAACCGCATCGAAACCGCACCGTTGCCATCCCTAGATGAAAGCGCTAGCTTCGTGCCAATCGACACGGGCGAGAAAATTGGTGTCCCTATGAATGTCGTTGTTGTCGTCGAAAGTATTTTGTTGCCAAAGACGTTTAAGTGTGTTGCCACCGAAGACGGCCTGCTGCAGTGCCGACAGGGCGGCTCGCTACAGTGCCGACGGGCACATGCACTATCCTTTTAAAAAAACGGGTAGACCCGCTAAGACCCAGTAAGATCCGTTTAAATATTTAATTTTTAATTTTTTTTAATTTTATCTTTCATTGCAGCTTATCATCATGGGTGTCCTGATCACAGGCGTCTATTGAACCCATCGCATACTATGATCGGATGTTGGGTAGATCATTGGAGGGCCAATCACATCTGTTTCTTTACCTGCCGATTCAGACCAAGTCTGATGCACGGGTCGGGTATGGGTGCAACGGACGGCTGTGATTTGGGGTACAGATAAATGGTGTAGAAGATTTGGATTCGGGGTTGGGGGGGTGGGGCGGTGGTTGCCCGCTTCGTGTCAGTTGGGGGGTGTCTTGCTACCGAAGACGGCCCGACAAGTGTATTGCCGCCGAATGCGGTCCGCTACAGTGCTGACGGCCAAGTGTGTTGTCGTCGCACCGAAGGCTCCCGCTTCATGCCAATCGGCATGGGCATGTCGAAGACGGTCAAGTGTGTTGTCGTCGCATATGACGGTGGGGGAGGGGGTGGGGGTGGTGATGCCCGGGGGGTGTTTTGCTGCTGAAGGCGGCCCGCTGCATTGTTGACATGTGTGTTGCCGCCGAAGGCGGCCCGCTGCAGTGCCGACAGGCACGGGCATGCACTAGTTTATATAACAAGAGACGGCGGTTTTGTGCTGAATAGACAAAACGGTACCAAAAGCTGACTAAGATAAAACAAAGCAAGCTGACTAGACAAAACTCTATCGCGCACGCAATTATAGTCGTTCGTTCTCTCATCCCCCGATCTATCTCTCTCTCTCTCCCGGTATCTCTCTCCGTATCTCTCTCTTTCCCCGATCTCTCTCTCTCTCTTCACTCGATCTCTCTCCGTATCTCTCTCTTCCCCTGATCTCTTTCTCTCTCTTCTCTCTCTCTCTTCCCTCTCTCTCTCTTCCCCGATCTCTCTCTCTCCCCGTCTCTTTCTCTCAGTCTTTCTCTCTTCCCTCGATCTCTCTCTCTCTCTTCCTGTTCTCTCTCTCTTCCCCATAATCTAGAGAGAAGGTGATGTGGATGCATGCATGCATGGGTCAATGAAATAGATGATTGTGATTGGCTTTAGAGATAGGGAGAGAGAAGAGAGAGGAAATCAGGAATTAAAGAGGGGGAGTCATGCTTGGCTCGAGATTTAAGAGAGAGAAAGGGATAGAAAGAGAGAAGAAAGAGAAAATCGAGAATTAAAGAGGGGGAGTCATGCATGACTCGGGATTTAAGAGAGAAAGAGAAAAAAGGAGGAGATAAAATAGGAAAGACAGTTCGGGTACAGCCTGGGTTTTAGAGAGAGAAGGTAACATGAAGACATGCATGCATGGGTCGGTGAAATGGGCGGCTGTGATCGGCTTTAGAGATAGAGAGAGAGAGAGAAGAGAGAGAGAGAGAGAAAATCGGAAATTAAAGAGGGGGAGTCATGCATGGCTTAAATGTGATAGTGTTGGGGTTGAGGTTGGACGGCTGTGATTAAATCCGAGTAGAAGAGAGAGACCTGAAGGGAAGGGAAAGAAGGCGAGAAAGAGGGGGTGTCTGCGAGCTTCTCAGAAATGGGGAGAGAGAGAGAGAGGGATCGCACAAGGGGAGTCGGGCTCGACTCGAACTTGAGAAAAAAGAGAGAATCGGGAGGAAAAGGGATGGCTGCGATCGGGTTTGGTGCCGAGACTTTAGGGAGTTCGAGAGAATCATAGGGTATGGGCGGTTGGAATGAAATAGGAAAGAGAGAGAGAATTAAGGAGTGTGGACCACGATCAGGCCAGAGAGAGAGAGAGATTGTGTGAGGGTTGCGGTTTTGGTTGCAGCTGGACACGAGAGAAGTAGGAGATCATGAGAGAGGAAGTCGGATGAGAAGGACAATTGCTATCAGGTTGTGCATTAATACATGGATAGTTTTAGGAAAGAGAGTAAAGAGGGAAGAATAAATAGGCTCAAAAATTAAATGAGAAAGAATTGGTTGGAAGAGAGGAAATGGTTGTGAATGTCATGCATGCTAAATTAATTTGTATGGTTATTATGGAGTGAGATAAATGGTTACATGCATACATGGCTTTAATAGGGATCAAATTGGAGTCTATACTTGTTTTGGTTGGTTCATGGACGGCTATGATGATTGATTCGGTTTTTGTGAATTGGGAAAAAAATTAGAGGGTGACGTGCATAGGTTCTTGAGTGGATAGTGGGATCCGCGATGGAGTTGGGTGCGTTTGTGTTAGGCTCGGTGGTGATGCCCGGGGGGTGTCTTGCCACCGAAGGCGGCCCACTGCAATGCCGACAAATGTGTTGCCGTTGAAGACGTGCAGCTGCATTGTCGATAGGCACGAGCATGCACTAGTTTGCAACATGCCACAAAAAATAGAGGAAATATTTAAAAAGGGAGACTTTGTCAAAAAGCCATTCTTAGGAGATGCTTTTGAGCTATAGTCATGAAAACGTGATCATTTGAGCTCCAGCCCCATCCGAAAAGACACGGTTTACACATCAAACCTTCCAACCTCTAGGTTTAACTTTTCAACACCTTACAAATAGCAAAAAACATCCTTCATTCACTATAGTACGATACAAATTCGATTGCTACAATGGTTTGGAGTATCAATTTCAATTATGTTGTTACAACTATTTCACTATTGCAATGGTAATCGAATTGTTATTACTACAATAAAATTGCTGTAGCAATTTGAAGTATCAATTCGAGCTGCAGAGTGACAATTTAGTTGCTATAGTGATTTCATTGTAGCATAATAAACTCACTCCCGATCGAATTGATACTCTGCTGCTATAGTGAAATGACAATAACGATCACTGGCTATTTCCGAATTGTTACTCTAACTTGCTGAAATGACACAATGGTTTATAGTTAGTGGCCTTTGACTAGGGCTGGCAATTTCGGACCCGACACGGCAGACCCGACACGACCCGACACGAAGTTAGCGGGTCTGGGTCAGGGCTAAACGGGTTCGGGTCGTAAACGAATCGACACGATAGACCCGTTTAATAAATGGTCGGGTCCAGGTTTAGGGTCTGGACATGGTAGACTCGAGAAGACCCGTTTAGTATTCAACAGGTCGTGTCGGGTCGGGTCTACCCGCAATCTGATTCTATAATATATAATACCAGCGAGTCTTTCGGGTCAGGTCGGGTCGAGTCGGATTGGGTCGGATCGGGTCAACTGTAAAGACCCGGGTGGTAAACGGGTCTTACCGGGTTTATCGGATCTACCCGTTTATTAGCGGGTCGGGTACGGATTTAGGATCTAGACACGATTAATTAGTTAAACGGATCGTGTCCGGGTCTAGGATTTTGGACACGACACGAACCCGACATGACACGACCCATTGCCACCCCTACCTTTGACTAATTTTTGTGGTAGGAGTGCACTGAACATTAGATCCCTTCATTTGTTTGGACCCACAGCAAGATCATTGGCGCGCGATTCTACAACGGTTTAAAGTCGTACGGCCCCACCGACATAGTGTCCCCTCGGGACTCCGAGGGCCACGGCACCCACACCTCCTCCACCGCCGCAGGCGTGGAGGTCACCGGCACCAGCTACTACGGTTTGGCGCCCGGCACCGCAAGAGGCGCAGTCCCGCACGCGAGGATCGCAGTCTACAAGGTGTGCTGGTCGACCTTTACCGGCTGCGGGACCGACGACATCTTGGCCGCCATGGACGACGCCATCGCCGACGGCGTCGACATCCTCTCCCTCTCCCTCGGAGGCTACCCGGTCCCGTACTTCGAGGACGCAATCGCCATCGGATCGTTCCACGCGATGAAACACGGAATCCTCACCTCCATCTCGGCCGGCAACTCCGGCCCCTACCCGAGGACCGTCACCAACAACGCCCCCTGGTCGCTCACCGTAGCCGCGAGCACCATCGACCGGAAATTCATCGCCAAAGTGGTGCTCGGCAATGGAGAAACATTCATCGTGTGTTTAACTTAACCCCCTCCCCATGATTCCATTTTGCCGATCGAATTCTAAGCCGACCGAATGATTCGATCTTTGATCATATACACAGGGGAGCTCCGTCAATCCGTTCGTGCTTAACAGCACGGAGTACCCACTTATCTACGGTGGCGCCGCTCCGAATGTCTCGACCGGTGCCTCTCACGCCCACTCCAGGGTCTGCATCCCGGCTTCCCTGAACTCGTACAAGGTGAAGGGCAAGATAGTCCTCTGTGACGCCATTCAGGAAGGCTTGGGCGTCTTGATGGCGAGCGGCGCGGGCATGATCATGGCCGACAAAGTTTTCTCCGACTTCGCCGACTCTTATCTTCTGCCTGCGACTCTGATCCGAGTAGAAGATGGCGCGAGGATCTTGCGGTACATCCAGTCTACAAGGTCGAGGAGTGCATCAAACTTTGCTCTGTTTCATAGCTGTTGCTTGAGCTCTTGACTGAAAAAGCACTGTGACAATCTTTGTATCAGCAATCCCATTGCGACCATCGTTCCGGGCGAGACGATGGACGATGTCATGGCTCCAACGGTGGCGTCCTTCTCATCGAGGGGGCCTAACGTCATCACCCCCGACATCCTCAAGGTACTGATTGGCTCTGCGTTTCAGTCGAGCGCTCCCTCCCTTGCTCAAATCTCCCATGGAGCTGACTTGAGAGCTTCTGATTTGAATGTGAATACGAGCAGCCGGATCTGACGGCACCCGGAGTGGACATCCTGGCTGCCTGGACTCCGCTGGGTCCGCCTTCCCTCTACGTCGAGGACAAACAGAGAGTGAGCTACAATGTGATCTCCGGCACCTCCATGTCCTGCCCTCACGTCACCGGGGCGGCCGCCTACATCAAATCCGTGCACCCCGACTGGTCCCCTGCCGCCATCAAATCTGCTCTCATGACAACAGGTGGAGTAAGATGGAAGTTTTCAATGGAATTGTTGGAGAACGGCGAAATATTTGATTTCGGTCGAATGTTTGTTATTTCATGCTAATGATCTTTCAAAGTTCGGTGGCATTGGCTGCAGCCGATGTCATGGATTCTAGGAAGCACGATGATGCAGAGTTCTCGTACGGCGCCGGCCACATCAATCCGATGAAAGCTCTGAATCCAGGGCTCGTCTTCGACGCGACCGAGAAGGATTACATCGACTTCCTCTGCAGCCAGGGCTACAACACCAGCACTCTCAGGCTCGTCACCGGGGACTCCAGCAGATGCCCCGACAATACAACGCTGGGAAATGCTTGGTCCCTCAACTATCCGTCCATGGCGCTCCCAATCGTAGACGGGCGGCGGATACGGGGGATCTTTCCTCGGACGGTGACCAATGTGGGAGAACCAAACTCGACGTACTACGCCACCGTGCATGCGCCGCCCCTGTTCAATGTCACCGTCAGCCCTCCGGTTCTTTCCTTCGCGTCCGTCGGGGAGACGAAGTCGTTCACTGTGAAGGTGACAGGCGGGGTGGTCACGCAGCTGCCGATAACTTCGGGCTACATCTTGTGGGAGGATGAAACCCATGTCGTGAGGACTCCCCTTGTGGTCTACTCCGTCCACCAATTGTTGACGTCGAGTGATAGCCCGATGTATGCTGGCGTGCCCTCTAGCCTAGCGTCGGCTCGTATCCCCGCCGATCCCGCCTTCTCCCAGGGCTCCTCCATGTCCCACAAGAATGGGATCTTTCGCGGCGATTGATAGTCATCCTCTACTCTAGATTCTGTTGGCTGGAATAAGATTTCAAGTGAGGGAATGTATGTTCACCTTTGCATTTCAGGTTGCCTCGGTTGAAACCACACCTTTGGTATTCTGTGAATCAAACGAAAACAAAGAGAGAAAGAGAACAACCACATGAAACCCCAATAGCAAATCCAAAACACTGTAGCAGCTACAGTGTTTTCACTGTAGTAGTTGTTATTTTGGGGTATAAATTCGCTTGCGACAGTGATTTTACTGTAGCAACTCGAATGGTATATCAATTCGGGACAACATAGTATCATTTCGGTTGCAACAAGAAAACTTTGTAGCAGCTATAGTGCAGATACAGTGATTTGGGAGTAGTGACCAAATTGATACTCCAGAATCACTGTAGCAGAATCTAGAGTGTCAATTCGGGTTAGTAGAGTATAAATTTGGTTGCTACATAGGTTTAATGGAAGGGTATTTTAGTTATTTGATAGGGGTTGAATAGGTCAACATAGGTTTAATATAAAAGTGTTTTTTCGGGATAGGTTTGAGCTCAAACCAAATCATTATAGGGACTGGAGCTTAATAAAAAGCATATTCTGAAAAGAGCTTTTCACCAAGTCACTCTGAAAAATTTATAACAATCCTCCACCCTTGCTTAGAGCAAGAACAAGTCATTTTTTCCAATTTTTCTCTAAAAAAAATGGAAGTCACCTGAAAATTTTTTGACGCTCGAGATGTTCGATCAGTGTGCACGATGAAAAGGAGCAGTCTGATTGCATATAAAAAGGGTACTGTGAGATACTCAGATCATCATTGTGTAAAATACAGATCAGACAGCTTTTCATTCTTCCGTAATGGTCTAGATGCATCACTGAGCATATGGAGCGTCCTCCTAGGAGCAAATTTTTTTTCGAGATCGCCCTAATACCTGCATAACATGCTATTTATAACATTTGCTCTGCTACTTCTGTAAAACCATCATTATCAGTCCTAAACCTTGATGAAAAAGATTGAGGGTTGATATTAGATTCAAAGCAACTAACAAAAAAGCCAATTCAAACTATAAAATAAATCCTTCTCTAAGTGTATAGGACATGACTTGGATGGTTATGGCTTTATGGATCTAGCACTAATGTACGATCCATAAGAACCAAACAAGGTCACGTCTCCCCCTTAGCGAGTTTGTCGGCTCCCAAAACTAACAAACCAAGAAGTTAAAAAGGAGTGTAAAACCCCTCTCAATCAATCATTGATTTAAGCCCTGCACCACATTCCAAGAGGAAGAGTAATTTGGCCCGTCGATGGGCCCGGTGCGCAGCACACCCACACGATGGCAGACGATTCGAAAGTGAATTGGCCTCCGGCTGACTGCATACAGCTGTTATGCACATCGGGCCCACCAACCGAGACCGACTGAACTCTATTTGAACATACTACAGAACAATCATGCGCTGGTGTTGGGGGCATCGGCCACTGATTAGGGCATTGGTATTTGTACCAAAAATAAGTGCTTGCTCAAACTGAATGTGCCATACAGTCTACTAAGTTCATTAATAAGATGATACCGTAATGAAATTTAAGATGCTGAGCGGATAGTCCCACATCGGTTAGGGCTTGGAGTTTGTGTCTTCATATACCTGTTGCCCCCTCCTCACAATCAGTTTTGAGGGAGCACCTGATTAGTGACTTGGTATCAGAGCAGGCCCCACTTTGTCTCCCGTTGTGAGGCTCTGTCGCACCCTCTTTCTCCCCACTGACGTCTCTCCCTGCTTGCAGGTAAGTCCCTGCTGTGTCTTCATATACCCGTTGCCGAGTGGCCCTGTCACTCCTTTTTTCTCCCCGCCGACGCCTCTCCCTGCTGGTAAGTGTTGAGCCAATAATCCCACATCGGTTAGGGGTGGGAGTTCTGTGTATTCATATTCTCGTTGCCCCCTCCCCAATCCGTCTCCCCTCGTGTGGCCCCGTCGCACCCTCGGGTGTTGAATAGATAATCCCCAACATCGATTAGGGGTGAGAGATCCATGTCGTCATATACCCATTGCCCCCCCCCCCCCCCCCCGCCCAAGCCCAACTAGTTTGTAGAGGGCACAGGATTAGTGACTTGATATCAAGGCTAGGCCCCCACGTCGTCTTCCTGAGTGGCTCCATCACGCCCTTTTTCTTCCAACTGACGTCTCTCTCCGTTTATAGGTAAATCCTCATTGAAACACACTCTGTATTAAAGGGATGGTCCCACATCAGTTAGGGGTGAAAGCTTCGTGTCTTCATATACCCGTTTTGCCCCCCCCCCCCCCCCCCCCCCCGGATTAGTGACCCAAGAGAAGGATATTGAGCCATTTTGAGCAGCTGAAAGGACCTATTTGTCCCTGCATCTTCTATTCAATGGCCTACAAGTGATGTGACTCTTTATTCCCAGCTTTTGGGAGCAAAGCTAGCCAACTTGGCAGAAGACGTACTTTCATTAGAGGTCAAGTGAACATTCAAGGCTCCAACAAGACCGATACACTGTCACTCAAACCTCATGCTATCCACTCTGGGACTGTTCAATGATACTCTTCTAATGGAGGATACTATTCAGCCAAACAGAATCCTTTAAAGACTCTTTACATACCCGATCACTTCTGTCCCTTGCGCCCCCAGGCCCCGGTCTCCGTCCGTTGCACCCCCAGGGCCCAACCGGTGAATCTCACTCAACCCTGGTCCGTGGACAACACACGGTTGTGATCCGGTATGTAAAGAGCCTGTAAACCTTTTGTCTAGTTGAATAGCATTGCTCCTACTCTAATTTGAAACCTGTAGTAACTCGACGCAATAACACCGTTTTTTTTTCCAAAAAAACAACCAAACACATGCAATTTTCGACGAAATTATATATATATATATAAAATCAAAGTTATAGAGCTCAAGAAAAGTGCTAGCTTGCTCGAGACAAAGTTCAATGTTACACCGATACTACAGTGCAGCAAGAATAAAGACCGATTATTTGGCGAAATAGACATAGAGATGAAGCATCAAGCGATGGTCGTCTTCCGATTGGGCTGGAACACGAATTTTATGAGAGACTCCTTGATGGGCAGAAGCTCGGGGAACTCATTCTTCAACTTGGTGGCATCAAGTTCGTTGTTGCTTCTAGCAGCAACAATCACCTTCGCTTGCTCCTCCAAGCTGAAATTCTTCCAGGAGAAGCCCGGATCGATGTAGTCTCTATACATCTCTAGGATCTCGTTGTGGCTAACCACGCCTGGGTTGGTGAAGTTCCATATCCCGGTGAGGTTCCGCTTTGCCATTTCGATAGAGATAGGCAGAAGCTCATCCAAGATCGTCATGGAGTTTGGGATGTCGACAACCTTCTCGTACCGGGCGATCTTGGTGATGAAGTTGCGACGGTTTGAAAGATCCGAGGAGATGGGCATCCTCACACGGAGCGTGCAGACGTTCTCGTAGTTTTTGAGCAGCTCTTCAACCTATCAAGATTCAAATGCAGCATTCACAATTTAGCCTATTTATGGGAGAACAGAACATCACAGATCAGAAGGTCCACCCTACCATGACAGAAAACTCATTTGTCTCACTAATTGCTACTCAGATAGTAATTGATGAGAATTAAGAAGATTAAGATGCATAATAAAAAGGGTTATGATAATTATACATTAACTTGAAGAAAATAAGCTTCTTGTCCGATCGAGCAATACTATTTGAAGGACCGTATGCCAGAAAGAAGCAGGTCAGATAAAGTCATGATTGTGTAAGAGCATTGAGAAGACTATGCTTAACAAATGTGATGAAAGATAAATTGTAGCAAGGTAAACATAAGAAGACTAAAGAGGAAGGAAAAAATGGTTTCTAGTGGTGTTGGCACTACTAGCAACTTTTCCTTGACTTCCGGGGCGTCGGCACCATGGATTTCACGGAATTTTACACCACGAAAGGAAGAAGAAAGCATCAACCACCTCTTCTGGAAAAACAGGAGAGAGCCAATAAAATTGTATTAATCAATCAACCTTAATTTGTCAACCTTTTGACATGCGTATATATAGCCTCAAAACTAAGCCAAACTCAGTCCCTAATATAAATGAAAGTTTTCTAACTTCTTATTCGATCAAATTGGGACTACTTTAGACACTTTTCACAAGATAGGACTTCTAAAGCTATTTCAAAAACTTGACCGAAGTAGGCAAAAATGACAATAAAATAAGAAACTGAAACTAGTTAAAATAGTTAAGAGCTTCTATATATTACATAGGAATCCTATCTCCTTTAGGAATCATAATTTTAGTAGGAATACTCATCAAAAGTTTATATTTCAACTTGATATTAATATTATATGTCAAGTTCAAATACTATTTTATTAGGAATCTTTTCTGAACTAGGAATGTTATAGCAGTAGAGAATCCTAATTCGAGTGGAAATCTAATATAATTATTCAAGTGGAAATCCAATATATTAAGGAAACCTCATCTGTGGTCATTTCCACTGAACGTAAACTCGTCCCGAGTCTACTGCATCACTTCTGTCCAATGAGTCCAGAAAAAATATTCCGGGTTCAGATTCTCATGCAGAAGGGTCATGAAGGGGAAGACCTAGATCCAAATCTAGGGTCAGGAAAAAGTTGGAATACTATAATTGTCACAAGAAGGGTCATATGAAAAGTGATTGTCCTAAGCTACAGATGAAGAATAATGTCTGGATAGGGTGCCCAGTCTAGAGCATTTTTAACGCAGCTCACGTAGCGGAGAATCTGTTTGATGATACAGTTTTGTCAATAATAGTTCATAGGATTTGAATCAGAAGTGGATCCAAGATTCTAGTTGCCTATCACATTAGTGCTCATATCAGGAGGTAAATGGTGGTACAGTCTTGATGGGTAACGATATCGCCTATAAGACGATTGAAAGGGAGAAGTCAGGATCCGTATGCATGATGACATTGTGAGGACTTTGACTGATGTTCATGTTATAAAATTGCACAATAATTTAATCTCTCTTGGTACATTGTACTTGATGGGTTACAAATTCACCGCTCAAGGTGGAGTCCGAGTCCCAAAGGTATCTTGAGGAAATATGATCGTTGTGAATGGTGACAAAGTTAGGAGCCTTTACGTCCTTTTTGGAAGCAAAGTTATAGGCATTGGGTTATTTCTACTTAGTCGAACAATCAGGAGGCAGTCTCATCACGGTTATTGCATATGAGTCTGGGCCACATGAGTGGAGAGGTCTATCTGAATTGAGCAAGCAATGTTTGCTCTTAGTTGTGAAAAATGTCAAACTTGACTTTTTTGAACAATGTGTGTTTGGTCCGTTTGGGAAGCAACATCAGGTCAACTTTAGTTATGCAGTTCATCGCACGATGGGAACGTTGGATTACATTTATACAGATGTTTGAGGTCCTTTCAGAGTTGCTTCAAAAGGAGGATCACGTTCTTTGTATCCTTTATGGATGAATATTCAAGAAAAGTCTGGGTCTACATGTTGAAGACCAAAGATCAAATGTTTGATACATTCAAGCGATGAAAGACTTTGATGGAAAAGCAAACTTGCAGAAAACTTAAGTGTCTCTGTAGCATTAATAAGGGAGAATTTACATCAAATAAATTACAGAAGTACTGTGAGGTGAAGGCATTACTAGACACTTCACAGTGAGAATGATACCACAACGGAATAACACCATTGAGAGGATGAACCACACCTTAGTCGAGTGAGCACGCTTCATACTATCTGAGTCTGGCTTGGGTAAGGAGTTTTGGACAGAGTCTGTTAACACAACATGCTATTTGGTGAACAAGTCACCGGCTACTGAGATATGTTTGAGGAATCTGGAGGAGGTTTAGTCAGGTAAACCGATAGATTAATCTTGCAAGTGTTTGGATGTCCATCTTACTATCACATCAAAGATCGCAAGCTAGACCCACGAGCGAAGAAAGGCATATTCTTTGGATACGCTTAATGAGTTAAGGGTTATAAGTTGTAATACCCGAAATCGTAGTCGTTCATTACTAGTAGAGATGTGACTTTCGATGAGACATAATTTAAGATATGTTGACGAAGCCAGTTAGGCGATTACAGTGACTACGTTTAAGGATTACTTGAACTTAGTTAAGATAATTTGAAGGAGTATCATACCTTTGGGGTTCTAGCACCGTCATAGTGCTTTGGTGTCTTCAAGACGCGATTTTGGATATCGTAAAGGTGTTGTTTGGGTACTGGTAGGGTGCAGTGGAGATGATTAGATCCGAGGAGACATTCCGCCAAGGTGGAGAATTGTTAAGTTATGACTTAATTTAGAAGACCAGGAAAACTTATTGTCCGACGGGTTGGCGGTCCTATCTGACATTGTACATGAAACATACGTTCTGGAAGACCGATCAATTATTTTATATACTGATCGGATTTACTCGCGATGGTATTTTCCTAAGTCGGGGGTCCAAACCAACCGATTGGACCTACAGGTTGACCGATTAGTTTGTTCGCTTCAACAATCTGTTCATTTTAGAGTTTGGGTCATTACGTGATGTAAACCTTATGCTATATAAAGGGTGCTGAGAGACCAAACTCAGTGCGGTAGAGCGATGCATTAAGAGTGAGTCTCGGTGAGATTCTTAAGAGGAAGCGACGCATTGAGCACGAGTCTTGGTGAGATTCTTAAGAGGAAGTGACACATTGAGAGTGAGTCTTGATAAGATTTTTAAGAGGAAGTTAAACCCTAGGGCGATTAGGGTCTTCATGTTGAAGTTGTAACTTCTTAGTTTCTCCATTATAATGGATCGTCTGATCATCTTCACATAAGGTTTTCTCCCGCAAGGGATTCCATGTAAAATCTGCCTTTTCTTTGTGTGCTTTGTGTTTGTGTTTTGGATTTTTCTTGCTTTGTGCTTTGTCACTTCTATTGCCAGAGATTGTGAGTGTATTCCGCGATTGATGTGTTGAAGGATTGATTGTGATCTGATCTATCATGGGGGAGGGCTATAATCGGCAAGCGCACATCATCAACAATGAAATGTAATATATTCTGACCATGAACTCCATGTTGAGCAACATTATTGGATTTGACATTACCCGTGATTTCTTGACTTCTTAATTAACCCACCTTTGGTACCTCCGTAAAATCGACAATCGGATCTCTATCTTACTTGACTTGCTCTCCATATAAGCTCTCATTTGTGACACTTAGCTTTGAAGAATCATCTAGGGTCAATGGAACGGTAAAATGAACTTAACCTACTAATGAGAGAAGATGGGAAGAAAACTCATTATCTGTTGTCCAATTCTCCAATGTTTGTTTTTTCTTCATTGGCTTCATTTCATTGGTACTTCCGCAACATCTTCTACAATTGGATCTCTATCTTAATTCACTAGCTCTCCATATGAGCTCTCATTTGTGACACTTAGCTTTGAAGAATCGGTCAATGGAATGGTAAGACAGACTTACACCAACAAATGAGATAGGATCATAGGACGGAAAGAAAACTCATTATCTGTTATATTCTCCATTGCTTATGTTATCTTTATTGGCTTCATTTCATTGGACCTCAATGATGAACTCAAATTTGTTTGCCTTTTATCGTAATAAGCATTGGAGTCAATGATCCATGGTCGACCAAACAAGAGGTGTGTGATCTCCATAGGAATAACATTACACACCGTCTTCATACATGCCGGTTTTGAAGGAAACTGGCATTGCTTTATGACATGGGTAATAGCACCATCATTGAATGCGACCCAACTAGAATACAATTTGTCCAACACATTGTGTCATGAAGTTATTGGTCATCCCACTGTCAATGATTTAAGTCCACACTTTCTCACCACATTGAACTTTTTGGACTTTCAATATACACGACCATAATTAAGTTGATCCATATGCTTAATAGATGTATCGTTAATAGGTACTGGAGAATCCTAGCCGTTACGATTTCCAAAGGAGAGGGCCAAACATTTAGATTCATCAATTTGTGAACAATTTGAGTGAGAATTTATCTCAAATCCTATACCGATAATATTTGTGGATAGGATTAGCCACTATCATTGAACATGGTGGCTGACTGGAGGCTCTGATACAATTATACCAAACTGCTCACAGATAATCAAAGATATGGAGCTCTCTGATCCCAAGTTGTCGTAGCATAGTCAAAGAAGCTGAGCTACAAATATCAAAATGACGTAGACTGACCAAAGAGATATATACCAAATTAATGCAGGAAACACCACAGAAGAAATCGAAGGATATATGCTAGTTCAGATTGTGTTTTCCTAACTCAAAGACATAGATAATAAAGTGTTGATCTCAATTTCCAACAAGTGTGAAGAGCGGAAGTAATCAAACAACAAGAAAATTAGGTTTGGATGATGCATATGAGTGTAGGACAGAAAGAAGGCAAGGTCATCTGCTATGTAAAAAGTTTTAAAATATGTACCATGATGGGAAATTGGTTTGTTATTTTATTAAGCAGCAGTTAATATTGTTTATAAAAGATGAAGGGGAATGGATGCAACTAGGTGAAGGTAGGATGTTCGAAATTAATTGCTTATGAGAATCAAGAAGATTAAGAGTATGAGAATTACGAAGCAGCAATTTGTAGAAAATAAGTTTGTATGTCCTATAGCAATAATATTTTCAGGACTACAAAGCATATTCCAGCACATCAAGCGAAAAGAAAACAATTACATAAAAGCATAATTTTCCAAGAGAACTGAGAAGGCTATGCTTAGAAAAATCAATAAAAATGAATTATAATGAGGTTAACAATGGAATATTAATTAGAAGGGAGGAAAGTATCTAGGTGGATTTGACACCCGTAGCAATTTTCCAAGGAAACCTTGGATTTCACAGCAATTGTAACATGAAATCAAGAACAAAGCTTCAGGCATCTCTTTAAAAAAAAAAGAGGATAGAACCTCTAGAAGTTTGTTCTTAATTCAAATGTATTGTCACCTGCTATACATGTGCATGTGTATGCCCCAAAACTAACTGAAACTCAATCTTGTCGGACTCAAAAACTTTCTTACCTGGTGTACTACCAAAAAAGGACTACTGTAGACACTTTCCTATTAAATACAACTTTTGAATTACCTTAAATAATTGAACAAATATAGTCCAAGCTTTCAATAAACAAACCAAAACTATTCTAGATTCTTAATAAACTCATTGAATCGATTAAAAATTCTCGCTCTATATAAGATTCTTTCTCATTTGAGAATCACAATTTCAGTACGAATACTATTATCTACCTAAATATTTATCGAGCCCGATCTCCGACAGCTTCGGAGCTTTTGGAATAATATGTTCGGGTTCGTAACATTTGGTATCAGCGGCTTCAGAGCCAGCCCCACGTCCAAGTTTCGAATCCCGGAAGGAGTGACCTATCGACTAGATTAAAATACTGGCAGGTGAGTAAAAGTTGCCAAAAAGGGAAAGGATTACCATCGGGTCAATGTCGATAGAGTGGGCCAACGAGGACGTCGGCTGCGAAAGCGTGGTGGTATGTTATGTGCCTAACTAGTTATCGAGCCGGATCTCCAACAGCTTCGGAGCTTTTGGAAAAACAATCGGGTTCATAACAAATACTAACTCATCAAATAAACTTATTATAAGTAGTAATCACATTTATAATAGGCAACAGTACTAATTAGAAATCCTAATTACAATAAGAATCCTAGATAGTGAAGGAAACACCTTTGACTTGAAGCTTGATATGCATACAAAAACAAAGTTGACTAGTAGGAAATCCACTACTAACAAGAAAATTTAAAACCTTGGTCGATCCACATCATTTCCGTGAAAACCTTTTGTTGTTTGTATTCCATACAAATGTTAACATTGTAGCGGTTGCTACAGTGATTTTACCCTAGCTATTACAGCTAAAACACTGTAGCAAGAGTATACATTCCTCTCAAGAACAAGAGTATCTATTAGCCGGGTGACACGGTGCATGCAGTGGTTGCTACAGTGATTTCATTGTATTGTAGAGTTCAGATCTACTCCGGTCGGTGGGCCCGGCATGCATCACAGCCGAACAAGAGAAGGAGAGAGAGGTCCAGAGGGATCGGACAAGGGGTGGGGGGGGGTAGAGAGAGAATCGGGGAGAGGGGGTTAGAGAGAGAGATAAAGAGAGAAATGCGTTGATATGGTGAGGGGGAGGGGGGCTGATGCCGCTGAGAGAGAGAGAGTCAGAGAGAGAGAGAGAGAGAGAGAAAGAATTCAAAGAATAGATGAAATGCAGAATTACGTACCATAGCCTTGGTCTTGGAGTAGAAGGATCCGACGAAATTAGGGGTGTCCTCCTCCTTGAACCCGACGCCGGAGCCGAGGGGGTGGGCGGCGTCGTACTCGAAGATGCATCCGGTGGCGTAGTTGATCAGGATCAGCCCCCGCTCCCGGCACACGTCGGCCAGGGTCAGCGTCCCGACCACGTTGGCCCGGATCGTCTCCACCCGGTGGCTCTCGCACCAGTCCACGTTGGGCCGCCCCGTCACCCCGGCGGCGTTGAACACGTGGGTCGGCGCCGCTGCCGCCAGGTCAGCCTCCAGCTGGTGCCGGTTCTCCAGCCGGCCGGAGCCGTAGGCGTACGGGATCCCGCGCGCCTCGCACAGCCTGCCCAGCAGGCCGCCGATCCAACCGGTCCGCCCGTAGATGAGGAACTTCAGGCCGGCCGAGGCCTCACTGGCGGAGCCGTTGGACGGGAAACCCATGGTCGTCGGAGTCGGGCGGTCGGGATCTGGAATCTGGATGACTGGTTCCGAAGGGTATCGGGGTGAGAGATTCGGAGACCAAGCTGACAGCTACGTTGGAGGCCAGGGTGGTGTCTGTGTTTAAATGGTGTGATCCTTGATATTTTCACCTCCGGTTCTGGAGTCTTAGTAGACGGACGAGGACCGGTTGCGCTTGAGAAACGGCGGGGATCACGGGGAAGGTGCAATGCGAGAAAGAGTGGGTGCAGATAGCAGTGGGCATTAACACTCAACTCTGAAGCGAATATCTTGAATTTAGCGGAGGAGAGAGAGAGAGAGAAAGAGAGGATTCGTGATCTAACTTCTAAATTTTTTTTTTTTTTTTTAGAGTCATGGTATTTGTACATCCAGCACAATTCAGTTGCAAATAGTATATAAAAGAACAAGAGGTTTTTCCCAAAATGAGCACCCAGTTTGACCAATTACCCAAACTACTGCAGTTTTCTAAACCGTAACTTTTTTGCTCTCAGACACGTGACAAATAATTCACATAAGGCATTTAGGAATTTTAGAGACCCTTTTACCCTCTAGTCAAAAGGTAAAGAAACTAAACATTTCTTCTTTCTTCTTCCCTCCGCGACCTCCCAAACCCCACCTCCGACCTGAGCAACCTCATCGTCGGCACTCTTCCTTGGCCGGAGATCGTCGGAAGATCACCGGAAGATCGCCGGAAGTCGTCGGAATCTTCATCCAAGGTAGTGCAAAGCCTTTAAAGATAAATCTTCGAACCCTAAACCACGATTTAACAAGAAAATTTGTTTTTTTTATCCTAAACCCTAAATCATAGGTGAAATTATGACAAATTAAATTTCATACCCTAAAATCTTGAATAAAATGGTTATTTGAGGTTTATTCGATTTGGTAACTACTTAGGGCTTTCAAAAAATAGGTTTCAGATATTATAAAGATGTGAACATGATATTAGGGCTTTTAATTTTCAAGATTAAAATTAATTTTTAAAAATTTATTGTAATTTTCAAAATTAGCTTTCACCCCATTATCAAACAATTTTGTTATATGTTTCAGACTGCAAGTCATACTTGCATCGAATACAAAAATATTTTCATAAAATTGAGATCTAATGCAGTAAATTTGTGTATGCAAAATCAATGGGTCTATTGTAGTATTATTTGCGCTCGACACAAGTTCACTTGAGTTCGACGCATTTAAAGTTGTGTACTGTATGAGATGGGCTTACATAAGATCATCTCCAGCACTTACTGAAATTTTTTTATAACTTTGCGTATGTGTGGAGATGATTTGAGATTCATGATAAAGATTTTGAAATAGTGAATGCAAGAATCAACTCAATAATATTGTGTTGGATACAAGATCATTATTTTTGAACATCTTCTTTATAACATAAGCATGCATGCGTTGGATGCTACATTCAAAATAGATACTTATATACAGCTCAACTATTTATGTTAGGACTTGCTTTAACTATTACAAAAATTAATACATTGTGCCTTATGCCAGTTTCATTCGCTTATCATTTTCAGGCATGGATTCACTATTACCGATTTTATGTATCTATGATGGAGAATTCATTCAAGTCAAAAATAAATACCAGCACCAGGGGGGAATATCCAAAACTTTTCTTTTATCTTTATCAAGCGACTATGACCAACTTATTCAGAAAATCTATCAGATAACAAAGTCTGACGTCGAAGAATATGACATTTCTCTTAAAGCTTTGTATCCAAGTACGATCCCTTGTCCGCCTATAAAGATTGTGGATAATGATGATGCATGCGCGTTCATTGCCCACAATATACGCAATGTGATGTCCAATATCTCATTACTAGTAACAAGAAACCGTAAATGCTCCAAATATGTTTCTATTCCAATATCTACTTGTAAGAGGAAGATAGACGAAAAAGAAAAAGTTTTTCCCAAAGTTTCTCTGTCTCATGCTTTTCCCTTTTCTTCAATTGCTAAGATAGAAGATTCAGAAGAATATTTGAATGATTCAACGTATGAATAGTCCATCTACCCAGTTTCTGATAAAAATCAGTGGCTGATTTCAGATAACATAGTTAAAGATGATTAATTGCTACCACCTAAGGGAAAGACTCCACCAGGGAGGCCAAAGAAAAAAAGAATATTATCACAAGGTGAAGAACGGAAGACCGTAAAGTGTGGCATATGCAAACAGACTGGGCACAATAGAAGAGCTTGTAAGAAACCAATCGAGCAAGGATAACTATATTTTACTTTATTGAGAGATCTTATTTTGGTTGACTTGTAGTTGGATACAATGACTTTTGAAATTCTGGTTTCTTGTAATTGGATGGTTGTGCAATTTTGGTTACTTGTAATTAGATACAATGACTTAGATAATCGATATCTTTAATATGACTATTGCAATTGGATACTGTTAATACTGCATGCTATAATAGGACTTGTGTTGAAAACAAGCAATGACATCTTTTGCAATTGAACGCAATTACACCTTTTGCAGAAAACAAGAAATTGCGTCGTACGCAAGTATAGTTTGTGTTCAATTACAGTGATGATGATTCTAGTTAAAATATTGCATTCGATACAAGCCATACTTGGGTTCGACGCAGTCCATCTTTGTGCTCAATTACAGGAATGATGAATCGAGCTAATTGCAAGAAGCATGAGAAATGAAATAAGGGGCATAAGAAATTTGAACAATCACAGGCAACAGTATTTGAGAATTTGGACAGGTATTAAATAAATTATTTAAGTAATCAAAGTTAAAAATTATTAAACAAATTATATTGCAATGCAATCACCTTACTATGCTGTTATACAAGTGTGGCTTAAAATTTTTTAAAAATAATATTATTTTTGAACTAAAACAAGGGGGATCTATTTATGGCACCCCATACCCAAATTCAAAAAAATATTACAATATTTTTAATCAGTCAACTCTAACGAAGATAAATCTTGAAGTAACGACAAACTATCCATCGCTCCATCAAGCATTTTTTGTCGCATTTGTTTCATCATCATATGACACTCATGGAGTTTTCCCTTCAACCCCTCGACCTCAGCCTCCAAGCGGTGTATCGTCTCCTCGCACGTGCATTTATGAATAATCATCTTTTGAATTTCATCACACCACATAAAAAACTGACATCGATTGCCCTGCAATCATGTATTAACAATAAATGGGTAATACAAATCTATATCTTATTCCAAGGGCATATATATTATTCAAAGTAAATTATAATGTACCTTTGGTAGTGGACATGTATAAAACATTCTTCCAGGATTTTTTGATGTGCGGGATGTCTTTATCTTACAAAAACCAGCACCACATGGACATGTGAAATTCGGATATATCGTTGAGCTCATATTTGAGTCTGTTTAAAAAAAAACCACATAAAAATGACAATCAAGATGGCACTATTTCTTTAAAAAAACCATATTTGGATCTTACATATTTGGATGATACATATTTGGTACAGAAAAAACCACATAAAAAATCACATAAAGAAATACCTACATGCATGATACATATTTGGATCTTACAATTTAGATGACACCATCTCTTTAAAAAAAAATCTTATAGGATCCCTCTGTAACAGTCAACGGATAAATGGGCTGATCTCGTTAAACAATAAGAAATTAGTTTTTTTTTAAAAATCTTATAGGATCCCTCTGTAGCAGTCAATATATTTAAACAAGAAAAAATTAGTTTTTTTTTAAAATATTTAAGAATGGAGAATAAGCATATGATCTAGTTAGATCTAAGGGAGCGACTAAACCATTTGCAAGTAAAACAAATGGCAAATACCTAGAAGAAGAAAGGGGGGAGTTATGAAGGGTTTAGGACCTAGAAAGGAGCTGCCCCCTTCCCTTTCTGAAGTGATCAATCCAGGGGGATGCGATCATACCTTCGATGAGAAGAAGTCTGATCTGTGTGGCCACGGAGGAGAAGAAGTCGGATCCGTGTTCTACCCCTCCGTGTCGTCCTCTCCAATGGAAATTGCAGAGAAGGGTCGTTCGACTACTCCTCTATAAAGAAAATCACAGAGAAAGGACAGGGATGATAGGTTTTTATAGAACTGTTGAGTATTATTGAGAACTATTGTGAACGCAAGGAGCAGTGATAAGAACTGTTAAAAAATTGCGTCGTACGCAAGTATAGTTTGCGTTCAATTGCAGTGATGATGATTCTAGCCAAAATATTGCATTCGATACAAACCATACTTGCGTTGGACGCAGTACATATTTGTGCTCAATTGCAGGGATGATGATTCTAGCCAAAATATTGCATTCGATACAAACCATACTTGCGTTGGACGCAGTACATATTTGTCTATTGGGTATAACATTCAATATTCCACCTCGGTAACAAACACTCATTGGTGCTCAAAATAAGACAGACATAAAAATATTCATATTACAAAACACCATAGACCATTCATTTCAAGTTACAAAATGCCACCATAAAGTACACATGTCAAGTTACATCATTCCACATATTTCATCAAAAGTTGATATACAATCCGCCGCCGAAAAGCACACATGTCGGCATCCTTAAAGTCCAATTCTTTATTGCAGGTGAAGTAGTTAGCGAAGGACATAACCCAAATCCCACAGTCATATCCATTTAGTTGCCTTGGTATTGTGGTCTTCATCGCCTTGTACGCTGTCCATTTGTCGCCATCGAAAGCAGCATCATGTCCACAACTATAGAGTACAATAGGTAAGATATGCAAGATCTTTTCAATATCTTTCTTATACTCGATATGAGAGGATTGATATAATGAATCAATAATAAGCAACTTCTTCTCCTGCATGTACATGTTCACAAGATACCAATGCATGTTATTATAATTGACAGGGATTATAGCATGTGCACACTTCCATATCGGATAAAATACACCATCATCATTTTTGACTCGATCCCCGTTTCCTAACATAATCTGCTTCAAAGACTCAGACCACTTAAAACTCTTCGCTAGCACTTTCAAATCTGTTCCTTGAGGTTCCTTTCTAATATAACTCTTAAATTCATTGAAAGCCAATATCATATAATTCTGTCACAATCAACAAACAACCTATTAGAAATTATTTGTTTAGCAGTTTATAAAAAAATATATATCAAACTAGAATTAGCGAACATACCCATAAGTACGTCCTACCAAAAAAGATGCCAATCTTCTTAATCTTGTGAAAGTGCTCAAAATGTCTTAAAAACGTGTCTCCATGAGAGACATATAGGCATCAATGTGTTGTAATCAAATTAATATAATTATAAGTAAAAAAATTATAATATTAGAGATAACTTATATCATAATTAAATGGTATGCATAACTCACTTCACTTTGTGCCCATCCTTCATTAGAATAGAGTTCTTTAATCCAAAAAGGATTCACATTAATCCCGTCAATAATAATGTTATCCCTACATTAAAACATACATCATGAAGTTAATAGAAATTATATCATGAATTGTAAAAGACATTCTAATTTATATTTAATTGTACTACCATAATACATACAATTCTCTACGGTTATCATCCATGAAGTCAATACAAAATTTTCTCTCCTCATGGTTAAGTCTTTTCATCCACTTGGCAGGTTTGATCTCTACCTCGTCTTCCAACTGTGCCAAAAGTTTCTTTCTATTTAATGGGTCTGTATATGGAGAACATAAATGTGGACCTGGCCTTCTCATCCGCTGTGATTCGCGTCTTGCCGGTGCAGCTTTCTCCTACAAGAAAAATAAAAGAAAATATTAAATCATAATTATAAAAAAATAAATTTAGTAGTTGAATTTTTATTATACCTGTTCCTTTTTATTTGTTTGGCTCTCTTGTAGGGTCGAAACATCCTTTTTACTTGCACTCCATGCATCAACTATATTTTGATCCGGCTCAATAGATTCTTCATAACCTCTGTTTTCTTCATTTTTGGAATGCACCATCAAAACATCACTTGGACATTGATCATCAACTATGTTTGGATCTCGAACGAAGGATTTCTCAATCCCTTCATGTAAACCTGGATCACCGCATTCTTTTGGATCCGTCTGAGAAGGAGAATATCCCTTACTATTTGAATCCATCTGAGTAGGAGACACACCCTCATCCTCTACATCCCTATAAGTTTGGTGTGGTGTAATACAAAAGTCTTGAATGAGGGATTCCTCGTGTCCCAATCTCTCCATTCTCTACAATATACAACCAATCATTTTGTAAGTATTCAAATAAAAAATTTTAATACATATTAACTAAATACACTTTAAGAATAAAAATTTACCTCTTGTTGGTATTCCACCACATGCACTTGAGTAGCCGCACCAATAAGATCATCCAAAGTACCAATCGGATTAAAATCCTTATCATCCACATTGGAGAAAGAAGGTGGAGATGAAAAAATTTCAACCTTGCGTTGCCCTTTAAGTTTTTTTATTTCTTGTTGGAGTCCATTTATAAGCTGGGTTTGTTTCACTACAATCTCCTCAAGTGAGGAGATTCTTTTTTGGTGTTCCTCTACCACTATTTCTAATGGATATTGTGAAGTTGGTAAAGAATAATATATAGGGATCCCTTTATCCCCTTTCGATTTTTTCTCTTCAGTATTGTCCTCAATTATTTTATCCTCTTCATTCTTATCCTCTTTCGGCGTATCGACTTCCTCTTCCATAACCCTTTCCATTGATCCTTCAGTTGAAGTAGATAATTCACGGCCATAGAAGGGACAGATGATATTCTCCTCCATTTCTACTTTTGATGGAATTAACTCTTCCAGAATTTGAACCTATATATCAACCCAACTAATTAATTAGAATATTATTAATATATATATCTATATATAAATAAATATAAACTAAGTTTTTTAAACTTACTTTTCTTTCTTTAAAAAACTTGAATACTCTATCATAGGTGACACTTTTCAAATCGCACCACCTAAGAATTCTAGGATTCGTATCAGTGCTCAGCTTTCTTGCGCAAAACATTCCAAGAAGGGGGATCCGTTCAAATATCCACACCTGCAAAATATATGTGCAACCAAATAATCAAGTATTATTAAATAATAGATAATATGCTATAACATACTAATTAGTTTAAAAAGTAGTCATACCTGAAGTGCATATGCACAACCAAAGATATTATATTTTTTTGGCCTCTTATCTCCCTTTATTGCACCTTCCATACCGGCCTTCAAACTGTTGTAGGCCACATTTCCCCATGGGTATTTATTGAATTTGTCCAAGTCATCCACAAGTTCTAAATGCATCAAAGGAATACTAACATCGGGATTGGCTCCAAGAAAGTAACTCTCTAATAGAAGTAGCAATGCCAACTTTACTGCATCGACATCATCTTTGCATTCTTTAATTTTTTCCACCAATAATTTCTGGGTTACCACCACCTTCTTACCATAAAAATATTTATTCTTCAAAGGACCACCAATGCTGTCAGTATCTAGGTCTGGAGAAGGGGTGGAAACGCTATACCTAAGCCCTAGGATCAACGTAAACTCCAAGGGAGAGAATTTCATCATCACACCATTAATATTAAACTTAAAGTCTGACTCATGTCTTTGCCAAAAGTAATGTGCAAGCATCGGAAGAAACATATATTTGGTATACCTTAGATCTAAAATATGACCAAAACAAGACTTCTTCAACAATTCCATCCGATTAGTATTATCTCTAAACATCTCAAGGATAGCATCAAGGAATGAGACACTGCACCTAGCTGATGGTTGAGCCATATACTCCAACCTATTAACGGGTGCATTGCTTATACTTTTCTCTATTTTGGAACCATTTCTAGCGTTTGATTTCTTTCCTTTTTTTCTCGTAGAGATTTCCGGCTCCTTTTCGAATTTCTTTGCAGGTGACTTGGGGGGCTTCTTGTTAGAATTCTTGATAGGTGACTTGGATGACTCCCTTTCAGATTTCATTGTAGGTGAACTAGATGCCATTTTTTTAGATCTTTTTACAGGTGGTTTGGAGGATGGTGTCAGTGGCCTCTTCCGAAGACCTTCACGTCCCATCTGTAAAAATAATATTACATATAATATTAAGAAAAGAATAAAAGAAGTATAAAAAGTAAAACATTGTTACACCAAATGCTAATTACTACAACTTAGGGCATCTCCAGCTATATTCAAATCATGATTCAGATTTGAATCCGAGTAAAAAATACTCAAAAGCTGCTCAAGTCAAACTCATATTTATACCAAAATGAGTTTTACTCATTTGACACCAAATCAAGGGAGACTCAATCCATACCAAATTCTTAACGATCATCTCCAAGGACCTCCATATTTACAAAATTATCATCCAACGTTGAGTTTTTACTCAAATCTAAGTAAAAACTCCAAAATCAGCTCCGACCCTTACTCAAACTCATACCAAATTGAGTTTTAACTCAAATTTGAGTAAATGGTTGGAGTGTTCTGTATCAGATTGAGTTTTTACTCATATTTGAATAAAAATTTTAGTAAGTGTTGGAGATGATCTTATGCAAGTTCATCTCATACAGTACACAACTTTAAATGCGTCGAACTCAAGTGAACTTGTGTCGAGCGCAAATAATACTGCAATAGACCCATTGATTTTGATACACAAATTTACTGCATTAGATCTTAATTTTAAGAGAATATTTTTGTGTTCGATACAAGTATAACTTGCGGTCTGAAATATATAACAAAATTGTTTGATAATGGGGTAAAAGCTCATTTCAAAAAATACAATAAATTTTTAAAAAATTAATTTTAACCTTGAAAATTAAAAACCCTAATTAATTAATCATCAACAATATCCTGTTCACATCTTTATAATATCTGAAACCTATTTTTTGAAAGCCCTAAGTAGTTACCAAATCGAAGAAATCTCAAATAACCATTTTATTCAAGATTTTACGGTATGAAATTTAGTTTGTCATAATTTCACCTATGATTTAGGGTTTAGGGTAAAAAAAACCATTTTTTTTGTTAAAGTGTGGTTTAGGGTTCGAAGATTTACCTTTAAAGGCTTTGCACGACCGTGGATGAAGATTCCGACGACTTCCGACAATCTTCCGGTGATCTTCCGACGATCTCCGGCCAAGGAAGAGTGCCGACGATGAGGTTGCGGAGGTCGCAGGTGGGGTTTGGAAGGTCGCGGAGGGAAAAAGAAAGAAGAAAGGTTCAGTTCTTTACCTTTTGACTAGAGGGCAAAAGGGTCTCTAAAAATCCTAACTGACTCATGTGAATTATTTGTCACGTGTCTGAGAGCAAAAAAGTTACGGTTTAAAAAACTGCAGTAGTTTGGGTAATTGGTCAAACTTGGTGCTCATTTTGGGAAAAACCTCAAAGAACAATTATGATTTAGTTTTGACTTCAACTTATCTGATCCTACGAGTCTAATGTTATTTGAGGATATAATATAACACCGACATAATGCCAGCGATAGACCATTGGCCAAGGCTTGGTGCGATGGCCACCACCGTTCGATTCAACCAAAGCAACCCCCACATTGGGCAAATCATTTACTGTGTGGGGATTTCACTGCAGTTGCTAAGCGAGACATCTGGATCGTTGATGAAGAATAAAGAACTGTCTGATTATATTTTGCATAGCCACGACTCGTGCACTGTGTTTAAACGCTTTTTACATCCAATCAGGTTGCTCCCTTCTCTCTTGCGTATTAGGAAACGACGATCCAGATGTCTTACTCAGCATCTGTAGCGAAATATAACCTGTTAGCTCGAGTTCCTTATCGAGTGGCTACCTACAATAGCCTTGCACCTTTCCAAACCCCGATCGGCTGCCCAAACTAAAAAAAAATCCCGATCCTTCGCAATCTGTCGGCATTCCATGTGTGAGGCACATTTCATGGGGGCGCTTAAGAGGGTATCCTTACTCTTTTATTTGAGGACAGTGGTGCTCACATGAGTCCTCGTCATGTGGAATCTCATAATCGTATCACTCCAAAAGAAAGAGTTGGAGAGCAACTTCAATGCGACCTTTCATGACATGCCACACTGAGCATTGCGGTGACCCCTACAAGATAATTACAGACACCCGTGATATGATGCATGGTGATAGATATCCCCACAACATTATGCGATAGGGCCTCCCCATCCAAAATTTTATTTTTCCAGGTACCCTGGAGTCTTTGGATCGAGCCCTCGGATACATGAAAGATAGATAAATCATAACCGTTTGTAGTCTCATTGCCCCTGGACCAAAATTTTAGATGAAACATCACATACAAATTTTTTTATTTTTTTTATGACAATGGCGGGTGTCAGGAAATCTTTCGAGCAACGGACCCACTTCTGTCCGATGAAGGTATATAGCCTATCACATTCGATACTGGGGATGTGCATGCACCATACGGCCACATACATTTTTATCTACAGTATATCCAGAATTGTTGAACACAGCTAGGGCTTCAAATGAGCCGAGCAGATCTTTGGTCTGTTTGAGCTTGTTCGTTTAATAAACGAGCCTATATTTCAGGCTTGGGCATGGCTTGTTTAATAATCGAGCCGAGCCGAGCTTTGATCTGCTTGAGTTTGTTCATGAGCCTAAACTTCAGACTAGGCTATGCTTAATTAGTGATCGAACAATCCCTTATCGAGGTTGTTCACAAGCCTAAACTTCAAACTAGGCTATATGTTAGACCTATTCAAGCCATTTATGAGCCTATTTATGAGCTCTTTATAAGCATATCGAGTCCTAAACAAGCATGTTCGCGAGCTCAAACGAGCCGAGCTTTGGTCTGCTTGAGCTTGGCTCGTTTATTAAACGAGCCTAAACTCTAGGCTTGGGCTTGGCTAGTAACCAAACGAACTTGAACGAGCTTTTATTGAGCCGAGCCGCTCATGAACAGCTTGGTTCGTTTGCGGCCCTAAACACAGCTAACGATAATAGTATCTTTTTTGGGCCAAGTTATTTCATCGAATTATTGCCAGAAAATCAAATTATTCACAAAACTGTTCAATAATTGGCGATTTCTCAATCACATAATGAATTTGAAAACCCTCTCCCTCTAGCTTGCAGATTTTTTTTTTGCTCCTCTTTTTTTTGGTACATTGAAGGCCCTTCATTCCTCATGGGGGTGTAAATCAGGCCAGGTCGGTCAGATTAAAAGAGGAGCCCGACAGTTGGGCTCATCGGGCTAGGACTCGGACCAAGGGTCGATCCCAGGTCTAGCCCAAGTGCTCGGGCAGAATTTCTTCTTTCCACCTCAATCAGGGCTTTCCGGGCCGATTCATGAGGATTCAGGTAGGCATGTAAATTGTAATTATCTAAAACTGAGGAGTAACCAAACACCTCCCAATTAGCCAACTTTTATTTTATAACTAATAAAATAAAAAATTATACATGCTAAAGATCCAGATTTTCGGTTGGGCTAGCGAGCCAGTTGCCGGGCCTAGTTTTGGGCCTGGCTTCAGGCTCAAGGTGTCTGCCCAAGCCTGGCCCGTGAGAATTTGCTGGGCCGAGTAGGGCCTTTAATCAGGTTTGGGCCATTAATTTTCGGTCCGGTGGGATTTTTCTTCACAACCCTAAATCCCAGATCACAAAGGTACAGAACGGATCCCCCGATTTGATTACATAAACAACCAATGGCTTTCAAGAGACATTCCAGGTTACAGGACAAACAAGCATCATCTACTCACCAGAGTTAACAGAGTAGAGCAGAAGTCAAATAAGAAGTCTGATACCTTGAGAGAAACCCTAGCACCATCAGGCAAACGCCACGTCAGAGCGCAAGATATACTTGACGTTTCTCGTCACAGTGCGAGCTTCATGCAGCATGCACTTGTCTCCATGAACGTGAAGGAGCGCCATCCCCTCCACCGGAGCAACCTGTGATGCAGAATTTTCATAATCGAGGCTTAACCGAGAGAAGCGAAACGATCATCCAACCTACATCTCTGCGCTCGACAAGCGCAGTGCCGATCAGAGATCAGAGAACATACCTCCGCCACTACCCCGCGGCTATGATCATAGAACACCGTCTCCCCTCCGACTAGAGATTGCATGGACGGATCCTGGTCACCACCTGGCACATTTTTAGTTTTGGAGCCCGAATTGCCGCTGAGATATATTAACAGAGTGTACTGTGTTCTTCGACCGTCTCCAAGGTCTACGCTCTCATCTATATGTCGACCAAACCGCTGGCCCACCTTATATCTGAACTGAGAAGAGGGTAATATGAGTAACTGACAATACTTAGCACAGCAATGAAACCAAATTAATTGTTCGCATCGACACAGATTCTCTTCTTGCTATTCCCAGTTGTGCTCACCTGTAGAATCTAATATTCGGATTCAGACCGACTGCTACTTTTCCCCGTAGTTTGATATCAACAAACATTCTTTTCAGTCCTGAGTCCCATATGCTTTCCGCGAGAACCGGGTCGCTCACGGATACGCGGTCATTGTCTCTATAAGCTTCGCCTTTGGCTGGACCGAGACTGCCTTGGTGAGTGAAGCCGAGAGATTCCGCGGCTTCGATGAAGGACTTTGCTTCGGAGGCAGTGAAGAAATTCGGCACCTGAAGATCTTAACATAAAAAAATTGAGAACAAGGCATTGTTATCATTTATCAAACAATGGTAGTACTACAGCGTACAAAGCCTTTGTCTTGCTAAATGCATCAGTATTGAACACTGAAAAGGAAAGGTTAAGAAGTTGGGTTTGATTTCAATAAGAATATTCTTAGTTGTTTTTTTATAAGAAGCAACAATAAAAGATAATACCGAGGACAGATTGCAAGTTTTTTTACCCAAGTCTCACACTCGTGCTCAGCATGAATTCATTTTTGGCAAACTCTTGCTTCTTGACCTCTCATTTGTTCCAGTTTGAGGGGGTCTCTTTATTATGAAAAATCTCTCTCATCATATTGGGGGATTTCTAAATAGAAAGAAATCGATCGGGCTAGGGTTATCTTTGTTCCTATGGTGCAGCACTTAGCCAGCCGTTCGTCTTTTAGCATACACTTGTTCTAGATTGCCTTGTGGCCCTTGTGCCTTTGATAAGGCCCGGATTGTACATTGGCACACGGTTCTTGAGCCATTCCCATCGAACCGATACAATGCTCCTAATAAAAGGATGGCAACTGTTCCTAATGCCCATTTTATCATCATCGTCGTCGTTATCGTTATCATCATCATCAACCGCCGCCAATGACAAGAAACCTAGAGGGCCAATTGGCAGGTAGGGAGACCTACCATATTGGCTATGCAGTCAAAGTCGGTAGTCGGCCCAAGTCGGCCAAGGACTAGTCAGGACTAATTCGGGACTAGTCGGCCAAAACTTATTCTAACCCCTCCCCCCCTCCCTAAACATATATGATATATGAACTAGCATAAATGTCAATAAGTATATGATATTAGTTGGTTAATAACAATACATACCTTCACACTTCACAGCATGGGTATAAATACATAAGTAACAGTCTAACATAACACAGTTGTATTGGCTTCATGCCCATGTAAGAAGACTCAGAACTAAAAATTTATCACAATATTTGTTTGATGATGTTTAATCTGTGAACAACCCCAATTTTGATTATAGGGTTGTATGGATATCAACAAATAAACTAATTATTTGTCTATGTTTTTATCTGAGATTCTCAGGTGCTCAACAAATGATTACAGGGAAGAGCCATAGTTGTGAGTCTTGCGACTCAAGACTTTGAGCATGTAAAAAAATCCAAACAAAATTGCTTGCAAAGACTTCTTTAAAAAAAAAAAATGCTTGCAAAATGCTGCTTGGGGACTAGTCGGCAGTCGCTAATCGGGGACTAGTCGGACTGGTCGGGTCTAGTCGGGGACTATTCGGGATTTTGCCCAGCAATGACAGAAACGGAATTAATCGGTCGGCAAAATGCCGCCTGGGAACTAATCGGGAACTAGTCGCCGACTAGTTCTGACTTTGATAGCATAGCATATTGGTCATGCAAATGAAACTAGATGAAGAGGAGAAGGTACCATTTGGTGTACAAACTATAAGATAGAGCTTATATTAAACAACATTCCCAATTCTACTACTTGTATCCTAGCATAAAATATTCCTTAAGAAAAATAAGCTCCGTAGACATGAACATCAATAGTTCTTCCACACTTTAAAGGGTATGTATTGAGAAACTTATTGTTTACAATGCTAAGATGTCATGCAGAACAATCAAATTCCCAGTCAACCACGAGTCTCACCAACATTGCTTGATGCACCAATTAACATTGGTTGATGCATCGATCGCTTATTTAGGCCATGCTTTGATAGGCTTTTGTCCTCTCTCGCCCCACGTGGCTCACCGCTCCGTAAGCCCCATGACATGGAAAGCCGAGGAGAGAGAAATCACATGGGGACTGCTGTGTTTTCTCTTTCCTCAGTCACATGGTAAAATAGCAGAGGTTGCACTGCTGTTGAGCCATCGGCTTACCCCCAATCGCTCTGCCAAACAAGCAAACAACTATAAGTGGGACCGCTTAACCAAAAAGCAGCGACAACGAGGCGATTCCGCTAAGCCAAAATAGGACCTGAATCACTACCAAATTCTTAAGGTTCGAGAACTCGGGTTCAGACTGAGCAAAAAAGTAAACCAGTTTGGGTTCAAAAGTTTTAGGAAAATGTAATAAAAATTTAAAAAAAATTACAAATTCAGGTAATCTAAGTTGGGTCTCGATGGATTTGGGTTTGATTCAGCCAACTCGGGACTAATTGAGGTCCTATTAAGCCTAATCTGCTATAAGTCAAAATCTTTAGAATTTAAATTAGAGGATTTGGTAGAACCAGATTCAGACCGAGGCATATTTGGGGTTTGAGGAGGTGTTTCGGATTAGATCAGCCAAAATCCTAAACCCATCAGGTTTGGGGGGTGTTCGGTTCCGCCTGGCAAAAAATCAAATTTGTTCGGGCTCGGATGGTCCATCGAACCATGCAATTTTTGAAAAAAATTGCAACAGAAGGTAATACCATGCACCTCATAGTATTGGGATTTTGGCAGAGCCAAACCGAAACCACCCCCCACCCCCACCCCAACCGAATATACCTTGACTTAAAACCATACCGGCCTGATTACGACTAGTTCAGCCAAATCAACGTAATCAAGCTCGAATTGGCCAAATCGGACCCAAATCAAACAAACCTGATTCAAATAAACCCAATCTGACTTGAATTTGGAAAATTTTATTCTTTAGTATTTAGGCCGAACTACTAAACCGATTGAATTAGAATTGTACAAAGATTTAGAACCGATTCGTTTTTGTCCAATCCAAACCTTAAATCTTGGTAAGAATTGTCTCTTTCAAAGTGACTTATTTTTTTATCCTAGCATCCCATGATAGCAGAATGACCCACCATCAAAGTACTCTATTCACGAAGGGACACGTTGCACTAGTACGTTTCTCAAAACATCACTTGCTCTTCATCTGATGCATTTTATGGGTAACTTCTATATGGATTGCGACGATGGTCTACAAATTTGCTTTGCTATCAAAGGAAGCTACCTATGTGCCTCCTAGGAGGCCAGAGCATTGCATTCCTAGAAGATAGGAACCACCTAAAAACCTTAAATCCTGTTAGGCGCTCATATGTCCATGCATCAGTTTTAGAAGCCTGGTTAGACTGCTTAAGTGACCTCCCTAGAGAGTCATCAATAGCCATGAATTCATAAGATTCATCAACTCTTCGAAATTTTCCTGAAACAAATTATTCACGCTAACTACATGGTGTGAAGTAATCACCTAAGAAGCACGAACACAATACACAGACACGACACGGACACAACAATTTTCAAAATATCAATACACGGACACGTTGGGGGACACGCTAAATTACATATGCATGTAAATAAAGGATTTGCCACTCTTTTCCCTTCTTCTACACAAACAATAATGATCCTTTGACATTGCCTCATTGATTTTGCATTAGCGGTTGCTATAAGCCTACGAACAAAGAAATGCAATGCATGCTTAAGTTTTAAATCAGTGAAACCATTCAATTAGTTGATCTAAGATGATATTTGAGAATTCAGTCATTTATCAATCGGGCTGAACATTCAGGCTAAACGTTTCAGGCTAAATCCATATCACAATCATGCTTTGCACCCAGCCCGTTAAATGAATCGCGCCCAGCCTCATCTGCAGCGTGTCCGAAACATGTCCACAGCGTATCCGGAACGTGTCCGCAGCATGTCTGAAACGTGTCCGTGACCCAAACAATATTAAAATTAAAAAATATATAGTTGGACATGTGTCTGGCACGCGTCCGTACCGACACATGTCTGACACGGATACGGGGCCTCCAGAAGAGTGTCCGTGCTTCCTAGGTAATCACTATACTTAGAAAAATACAAAGTAAAAAAAAAATAACCCATTACTAGATGTGGCATTTTTTGTTCGATCCCAAAAAACCAGGTCCGGGTCATTAAAAACATGTCCGGAATCCAAGTCCGGACAAGATTTTTTTTGTCCGAATTTATTTCGGGTTCAGGTCCAAGTTGACCAATTCAACCTGGTTTGTTTGAATCAACTCGGTTTGTGCAAATATATGCAATATAATATATCAAAATATTAATTATGAAATATATATAATATTATAAATACAATTATTATAAATATTTTATACTATATATTAAAATTAATACAATTTATTAAATATTTGAACAATCCAACCAGGTCCGAGTTATCCGAATTTAAAATTGGGTCGATTCGGGGTTTGACAAGGCTGACCAAAATCCGAGACGGATTGGCTCTGGGTCAAAAAGACAATTGTTATTATAAGCTCTTGCTCAACCGAGACCATGATTTTTGCCACCCCTAATCATAGACAACCCCATGTTCCAAGGTCTTCCACGTCACCATCCACCTCATATGGACATGGTTCTTTGCCCTCGACCGCCTATGGACTCCAACAATTTTAGTGATATGGCAATCATAAATATCAACTAATTACTAATAGTCATTATTACATTTCCTTAGTCATCGTTATGGCCTAGACCCCATCTTAATGGAATGAGTCTTTGAATAATAAAATTACGATGGTCATATATATCTGCCTTGTATATGTGACATTGTAGTTCCCATATATCACAATATTTATGCTTGTGTGTGTGTTTTCTACTACCTGATTCTCCTAGTTCCACAATTAAAACACCTAAACTTGTCTGCCGCCTAAAGGAGGTGGAACACGTGATGGTCGCCTAATCGTCTTGACAACATAGCAAATTTGAGAGAATTGTCGAGGCTTTAAATTCAAATTGTCTTAGACAAGGAGAGCCATGTTGATTTTCACCAATGTAGTTTTGCAGAAGTCTTTCAAAATCAGTATACCTCAATGTAAAATATGGCCCCCGAGATGATTCAATCATAAAATAGGGTCAAGTTAACCTAGAGTTGGTTTATAAACTGTAAAGGACTAGTCCACCTGAATTGTTGACAGATCCTAAGTGCCTTACAAGTGTATTTAGGTTTGTTATAAGTTGGACTACAAAAGTAAGTGTCCTAGGAAAGATCTAAACCATATTCTATAATAATGGAAATCTTTCAGACTTTAACTACTACTCCATCGAAAAGTAGTAGCTTTCATTGTCAATGAGTATTAGTGCCCCTTGTCAATAATTATTAGTGCTCTTTCATAGATATCTCCACCACAGCGTGCCTTTTCTAAATGCTTTCTTTCTAGAATAAGAATCTTAGACTCAACTTTAAAAAATAACTAGAAAGATACTATAAATATAAAAATAAGAATAAGAAACCAAAAATAACTTTAGACTTCAACTCAACTCAAATTAGAACTCCTTACACAAAGTTCTCTCAAATTAAGACTCTAGGTCTAATTCAAATTGAAGTTGGAATCCTAAACAATTTAAAAGGCCTATAGGAAATAAAAATTGAATTCCTAAACAAAACAAAATTTACACTTGGATGAGAATCCTAAAAGGATTTCCATTTAAACCTAAGAGATAAAAAGGCCAAGACTCCTTTGTGATGCACATGATGGCCAAAAACCTTCTTTCCACTGAGCACAATGCATAGTCTGCTTCCGCTGCAAGGGAACTCGATTCGAGTTCTTCAAAGTTGGACCAATCATGATCGTTCAACTTACACATTACCTAATAGTGCAACCAATGGGTAGCCAATCAAACCAAGGAAATCTCCTAGATCCTCAAATGGCAACCACATGAATCTAGATATGACCGTAGATACTCAATGTCATGCTCGTACGAGTAGATCTGCAGGTACCGAGGGACACACTTATTAAGGTCAAATGTCCTACTAGAAGAAGTAAGAACATGAAAACAAACCATAGAAGTGCACAAATTGGTAAAGGTCACATGTTGACATAGGCAAGCATGCAAGGAGGCAGTGACGCACCCACGACTAAACATGAAGAAGCGGGTATGATTGCATGTGCAGAGGTGTATTAGCATACAAGTGGGATTGGAGAAGCAGAGGAGCAAATAGTGAAAGACTTGCCTCTAAAGAAATATAATATGAAGTTGATAATGTCCTCAAGTCTATCATTCACACATTGTCATGCAATATAATATGAAGTTTATCATCTAAGCAAGCTTTCACCTTCAAATATTGGATGTCATCTTCTTCTTGAATTTCATTCTTGACAACTCTTGATTTCTACTAATGGAATTTCTAAGATTTCTTCTGAAGCGACTAGATCTTCTTTACATGTCTTTTCCATTGAATCATCTTCCTACGATGGGCCCATTGGAGGCTCAATGTCATTCTTCTCGGGAGATTCATCAACTACTAGAGAGTGAAGTTGAGATGAGGAATGAGGAGTCGTTTATAACACCATTCTTTTTACTCTCAGCTTCAACTACAAACAAAGAAGGAACATCAAAATACTTCCTTTGTTCACGTTTCTTCTGTAGCATCTCTTCAATCTTCCTTGGTTCAAGTTGACCTTCAACAATTAAATTCGAAGGCATAATTGATTGCTTCCTTAGTATAGTAAATATCTTGATGCGGTATTCACAGTCGACCAAACAAAAGGTTTATGATCTGTATAGGAATCATTTCACACCAAAAAATAAATTCATATACGCTTAGTTTAGAGAAAAATATGCTTGTTTTGTGATTGTGAGACTTTATTATTCTGCCATGTAACTTTGTTTCAATGCAGATGCAATTTAACTAGTAAGGCCAGCTTGTTAACCACAAAATTGGCTACGATTTCATGCACACCACGCTATCAATAATTAAGGTGCACACTTTCTCGCCACATCTAATTCTTGTCCGTAACAAAGGGGATATCTTAGCATAAGATTAACAAGAATACCTTGATCATAAGGCCTCTGTGCTCTTAACACAAATTTGCACATCATGTGATCCATGTTTTAAAGACAAAGGGTAGGACCCTCTTGTGATGCACATGATGGTCAAAGGCCTTCTTCTTCTCTTTTTGTTTGAAACCAGCGAGATTACATAGTATCTTAGAAATTTACAAGCAGTGCACAATGGAATTCCCATTTGCAAGAACTAAATATACTTGAAGGGTACTGCATGTATACATGAAGATGAAGATCTATGCTGACATTGCATAAACCAATGTTATTAAAACCGGACCGGACCCGGAACCGGCGAACCGGTAGGAAAACCGGTTCGTATGCGAGATGAACCGATGTTGGAAAACGAACCGGTATTGAACCGTCGGGCCGGGCGGTTTTAGGTATAAACGAATCGGGTTTTTTTTTTGGTGCACAAATACTCTCTCGCTCTCTCTATCTCTCTCTCGGTTTGACTGTGTTTGTTGGGCCGGTGAACCGGACCGGACCGGTACACAAACCGGTTCGTCCTCCGGTTCGGTTCTGACAACATTGGCATAAACTACTAGTAATCAAGTCCAAGGCATTCTTCTTTTTCGAATTCAAACATCTATAAGGTAGCAATGCCACCTTGCGTTCTAGGAGGCGGTTGTAAAGAAGATAGATATCATTAATTTGAAGAATTGTCATCAAGGTACAACCAACATCCTCCATTAACACATCACATTACTACCTAGGATATAGTAATAAAGTAGATGAATATCCATTTGGACAACTTAGTCTTGGCACCCACCACTTAAGTTAGTACCATTTCTCCAAAATGCCCTTAATCTATTCAGCTTGGCATCTGCCCTCTGAAAAACATGTTGGTAGCCATAAACTGAGCATTCTCACACAATTTTGGTGGGTTCACTTCCAACCGACATTATAATGTCAATATCGGTCAGTAGTCACCGACACATCTCGAGAGGCTATTTGTTTGGATAGGAAAATCGCATTCGGTCTCCTAGTGTGTCGTTGGCGGGTGGCTTCGATTTTCGCCCTCCGAATGATCTTTTAAAAGTTTTTTTTATCATCAAAACAAAAAGTCCAACCTGTTTACCCGACGTAGGGGAAAAGGGAATGAAGGATTGCTAGTAAAGAACGACAAGTGAAAATAGTGGGCGACCAGGAGAATGTGAATAAGAAGAAAGGGTGCATTAGGGTTTCTGTGTGTGTGTGTGTGTGTGTGTGGGGGGGGGGGGGGGGGGGGGGGGGGGGGGCGGGGGGTGTAAGGGTTTTGGTGGCACGCGGTATTGAAGTAGAAGAAGAGGAAGAGAAAAGAAATTGATGGGGTGGAGGAATAAAAGAGGAAAATAAATGAGGTGGAAGAATAAGAAGAAAAAGAAAAAGAAGAAAAAATGAACAAATGGTATGAGGAAAGGAAAGAGACGAACAATTCCTCTATTCATTCTCCATTAAACTTCACCTCTTGCTTGTAATCTATACTATAATATTTGACGGACGGAGAGAGTAGATGCCAAACCTGGCACCCTCCTCCTTCCGGTTAACTGCACGGAAGGCGCGCACAGAGAGCCGCACCGTCAGCCAATGCTGGTCGCCATCAACCCGCGGTGCCAAAGGGTGGCAACGATGGCTGTGGTGGCGGAGACTGCGACGGTGGTCGCGGTGGTGGCAGCGACGAAATCATCGGCCTGGCTGTGAAAGTAGCTAACCAATTACAAGGGGAATTGGCTGGATTTACTCCTTTCGATGTGCATGATTTTGGGTCAATCTGTTCTGTTCTTGTATAAAGGGAGATGGGATCCGATCAAAACCGGGCATCAATCCAAGAACACGACGAGAAAACCGTCGAATCGAGGGCTCAGCAGCACCCAAAGACTGTAGCAAAGGGGAAGGGAAGGGAAACTTGTAGGGTTTGTACGGATATATACCGTAAAGAGATGGGCGCCTCTGAGGCGATTGATCTGGAGATCTCTCTTGGGCTTGATGGGAGGCCACCTCTCTTCCGTCTTCTTCGTCTTCCTCTTCTTCGACTCACCTCCATCTCTCGCCGCAGTTGCCATCCTCTGCGTAAAATGGACGAGAGAGAGACGGGATTGGAAAGAGAAATTTTATTCATACCCCAAAAATCTGTAATTGGCTCCCATTTCCAACAAACTTGGACACGCCCCATTATTTTTTTTCATACCCCATTTCTATCCCAAAAATGCCCTTCCCTCTTACACCCCACCTTCAATTAGGGGTGGACATGGTCGGGTTGGGCGGGTTTGGAGGTCTGATCGTGTTTGGACCAAGTTACATTGCGTTTGCCCAAATTGTCCGAGTTGCCCGGGGAACTTGTAGAGGGTTTGCCCGTGTTTGGATCATGGAAGTTCATCGGGTTCCTCGGGTTGCTCGGGTTCGTCCTGACTGTTCACTAAAAAGTAGAGGTACGTCCGGTTTAAAATTTACACCAATCAATATGGAGCTTCCTCACTTGAAAAAAAAAAAAAATCGGTGTCAACCGTGCAATGAAGAATATTACAAGTTTAACTTGATTGTAGAGAATATGTACATTTCTATTAATCCCTCACTCTTTATATATATATATATATATATATATATATATATATATATATATATATATATATATATATATATATATATATATATATATATTCCTCGGGTTCTTCGGGTTGCTCGGGTTGGTCATATGGGTGATCATGTTTGCCCAAATTCAAATTCGGGCAAAAAAATTTGCCCATGCCCGTCCAAATTCTCAAATATTGTTGCCCGTGATTGTCCAAATTCAGAATTTGGTCGGGTTGCTCGGGTTCGTCCGGACCAAGTCCCAGCCCTACCTTCAATACACCCCAGTTAAATGGTCTGCCCCAACTTGATTATGCCCCAATCAAACACATACCCCCTTAAATATACCCCAATTATATACACTCTTGAATACATCCCAACTTAATTATACCCCAATTAAACACATAACCCCTTAGATAGAGGTTTTTACCGAAATGGCCACCAACTCTCAACTATTGTTGAGAATGGGCCAGGTTGCTTTTAGCTTTACCAAAATGACCACTGAAACTCTTTGGGACCAAACTACCCTCATTTGGACGGCAACTTCCTCCACCTCTTTCGATTGCAACTTTAGGACGAAAAATGGACGAAAAAATGGACGAAAAATGGACGAAAAATGAACGAAAAAAGGACGAAAAATGGAACGAATTGATAAAATTAACAGCACATTTTAGGACGAAAAATGGACGAAAAAAGGACAAAAAAAGGAACGAAAAATGGACGAAAAAATGGACGAAAAATGGACGAAAAAATAGACGAAAAATGAACGAATAAATGGACGAAAAAAGGACGAAAAATGGACGAAAAATGGAACGAAATTGATAAAATTAACAGCACATTTTAGGACGAAAAATGGACGAAAAAGGACAAAAAAAGGAACGAAAAATGGACGAAAAATGGACGAAAAAAGGACAAAAAAAGGAACGAAAAAAGGACAAAAAAAGGAACGAAAAATGGACGAAAAATGGACGAAAAAAGGACGAAAAATGGAATGAAATTGATAAAATTAACAGCACATTTTAGGACAAAAAATGGACGAAAAAAAGGACAAAAAAAGGAACGAAAAATGGACGAAAAATGGACAAAAAATGAACGAAAATCAGACAAAATAACAAATTTCGTCTCTAGTTTTCGTCGCCGAAAAATCACAGTCAGTTCTGGCAGAGACTGGCTATGGTCTGTTTGACGAAAATCGGACGAAATAACAAATTTCGTCTAGTTTTCGTCGCCGAAAAATCACAGTCAGTTCTGGTAGAGACTGGCTATGGTCTGTTTGACAAAAATCGGACGAAATAACAAATTTCGTCTAGTTTTCATCGCAGAAAAATCACAGTCAGTTCTGGCCGAGACTGACTTTGGCCTGTGTGACGAAAATCGGACGAAATAACAAATTTCATCTAGTTTTCGTCGCCGATTTTATCAATTTCGTCCATTTTTCGTCCATTTTTTGTCCTAAAATGTGCTGTTAATCTATCAACCACTTTTTGTTGATTTCGTTCCTTTTTCGTCCTAACCATAATGATGAATAGCCAATTTTATCAATTTCGTTCCTTTTTTCGTCCATTTTTCGTTCATTTTTTGTTCCTTTTTTTGTCCTTTTTTCGTCTATTTTTCGTCCATTTTTCGTCCTAAAATGTGCTGTTAATTTTATCAATTTCGTTCCATTTTTCGTCTATTTTTTGTCCCTTTTTCGTCCATTTTTCGTCCATTTTTCATCCATTTTTTCGTCCATTTTTCGTCCATTTTTTCGTCCATTTTTTGTCCATTTTTCGTCAATTTACAGTGGGTAAGAAACCAAGTTACCCAGCCACGATAGGTTTTTACAGTGGTAAGGGTCAATATGTCTTTTTACCTGGTTAGTGTCACCGTGCGACCTGTTTCCCACGTGCCGGTGGCCATTTTCGTTCAGATTTCTTGACAGGGTCCATTCTCAACAATAGTTGAGAGTTGGTGGCCATTTCGGTAAAAACCTCCCTTAGATATACCCCAATTATATGCATCCTTGAATACACCCCTCTTAAATAAACCCCATGCAGTTGGCTGGTACTTAAAGTCACAGATAGGGTTGCAACTTGGGTGGGCCAATCCGAACCCAACTCGAATTTGGACGGGCTAATCCGAACCCAACTCGAATTTGGGCGGGCTAACCCGAATTATTTCTCCTCTACCTTATTGAAACCGGTCAACCCACCCCACACAACCCGGCCAACCCGATGGGTTGGGCTTGGGCTAAGGAAGTGCAAACAGACCTTGGGTTGGGTTGGGCTTGGGCAGCGGATTCAACCTCTTGGGTTGGCCATGGGTTGACAAGTTATATCATCCTCATTATGAATTAGCCATGGTACTTTATGCTACTACATTCCTCTTGTTTTCATGGGAAAATATTTCAAGGTAAGGAGTTTGGCAAGGACTTGAACTAGTTTGTCGAAGTACAGAAGGAGATACAAAGGAACCAACCAGATCTTCCAAAGGAGAAAAGACAATCGGCCAAGAGTGGGAAAGGTAAACTTCCAAAAATAGATAAAATTGAAGACATCCTTGAATCTTTTCCAACAGAGATTGGGATCAATGAGTGCAATGCTATGCCCCTAATAAGGGATTGCCCGTTCCCGAAAAAATCGAGCACACCTGGGTTCTACTGGATAACCAGTGGTCGGAAACACATGAGCTTACACAGCCCAGCTAAGAACAGCAAATCACGTGCCTTACCCAGGTGATCAAGGTGTTCTTGAGCACCCGAAATCAACAAACCAGGAGGATTCTCAAAAAAAAAAAACCCAAATCAGCAAACAGAACAAAACCCAATTAAAAGATTTTTAAAGGAATTTACCTCCTCTCCCCATCCAACAAAACCCTCTTTTTTTTTTTTTTAGTTTGAACAAAACTCTTTTACCACCAAAATAAACAGCGCGCAGGAAGGAAACAAGAGGGCACCTATTCACCACCAGAACACCGAAGCAGAAGCAACAGACGCAGAGAAGGAAGACCCATCTTGCCGGGACTCCTCCCGCCACCTTATGCTGTCTGCTCATCTCTCTCTCTCTCTCTCTCTCTCTCTCTCTCTCTCTCTTCAACTCAGGCGAGCCTCGGGAGCACGAGCACAGCGGAAGCGGAGGGCATCAGCGAAGCACCCGAGGTTATTAATTGCGGTTTAGACGTATGTGCCTCCACCTAGCCAGCATTTGGCAGTGGGCAAGCAGAGCTGCAGGGGCACGCCTATATAGCAATGGAAACCACGGTACGGTCACCCCTCGGATGCCCAAAACGCCATGTTTTTCGGTTCAAACTTTTCATATTGCCTACGACCCCGCTGCCGTTGCCGACGACCCCGCTGCCGTTGCCACTGCCGATGCCTGAGTTAGGGCTTTGGGGTTTGGGATACAAAAGAAAAGGGTATTGCTGGTATTAATGGGTTGTTCAGTAAGTTATTGAGAAACGCTAGGGATACGGGGGCTAATTACAGATTTTTGGGGTATGAATAAAATTTTCCAAATTTTATTCATACCATAAAAATCTGTAATTAGCCCCCGTATCCCTAGCGTTTCTCAATAACTTACTCAACAATCCTTTAATACCAGCAATGCCCTTTTTTTTTTGTACCCCAAACCCCAAAGCCCCTGCTCAGCGTCTTTTGACCCCCAACCCAACCCAATGTTTGTTTAAACTTAGCCCAAGCCCAACCCGTCGGGTTGGCCGGGTTGTGCGGGGTGGGTTCGGGTTAACCCGCCAAAGTCGGGTTGGGTTCGGGTTGGCCCGCCCAAGTTGCAGCTAGGGGTGGCAATGAGTCATGTCGTGTCTAGTTTCGTGTCTTGTCCAAACCCCTAGACCCGGACCAGACCCATTTAACTAATCGTGTCTAGATCCTAAACCGTACCCGACTCGCTAATAAATAGGTAGACACGATAAGACCCGGTAAGACCCGTTTACCACTCGGATCTATTCAGTTGGCCCGATCCGACCCAATCCGACTTGACCCGACCTGACCCGAAAGACCCACTGGTATTATATATTATAGTATTGGATTGCTGCTAGACCGACCCGACACGACCCGTTGAATACTAAACGGGTCTTCCCGGGTCTACCGTGTCCAGACCCTAAACCCGAACCCGACCCGTTTATTAAACGGGTCTATCGTGTCGACCCGTTTACGTCCCGAACCCGTTAGCCTTGTCCCAGACCTGCTAATTTCGTGTCGGGTCCTGTCGGGTCGAGGAGAAATAATTCGGGTTGGGCTCGGATTAGCCCGTCCAGATTCGGGTTAGGTTCGGGTTGGACTCGGGTTGGGTTCAGGTTGGCCCGCCCAAGTTGCAGCTCTACTTGTGCCTTCAAGTATCAGCCAACTGCATGGGGTTTATTTAAGAGTGGGGTGTATTCAAGAGTGCATATAATTGGGGTATATTTAAGGGGGTATGTGTTTGATTGGGGTATAATCAAGTTGGGGCGGGCCATTTAACTGGGGTGTATTGAAGGTGGGGTGTAAGGGGAAGGGTATTTTTGGGATAGGAATGGGGTATGAAAAAAAAAAATGGGGTGTGTTCAAGTTTGTTGGAAGTGGGGGCTAATTACAGATTTATGGGGTATGAATAAAATTTCCCTAAAATTTCCCATGGGAAAACAGTGGTTTTTTTTCGGGCTAATGTGCCTAAGGTCCTTGAAAAAAAGATCGGTTTAGCCTAAGTATAAACAAGAGTTCAGTTTAGTCTAAGGTCCTTGCCTTCTGATGATAAACCCGACACTACCCGCATCTCTCTCCCGATCCTGGCGACCTCCCGACCCCGGCGACCTCTTGACCTCGGCAACCTTGTGACCCCGGCGGCCTCAGACCCTGGCGAGCTCGCTATCCCGGCGATCTCAACCTTCGGCGGCGGCGGGCTCGACCTTCCAACCCCGGTGAGCTCGACCTCTGGCGGCGGTGGGGATTCGGTTGGGTCTAGGGTTTATCCCATGGCCTGTAGATTAGGTCCGGCCTGCCGGGGGGGGGGGGGGCAGGGGGGTTCGGTTAAGTCCGACGGCAGCGGGAGGGGGGGGGGGAGGTTAGGTCCTGCGGCGGCGGTGGGGGAGGGGGGTTCGATTAGATCAAGCGGCGATGGGGGGGGGGGGGGGGGGGGGGGTCACTAGTTTGGTGGAATTTCAAAGAAAATTTGAAATGTTGTGGAGGGCAATTCCGTCCACAGCATTTCAAGGGACTTGGGCTTAACCGAACTCTTGGTGAGGGACCTCTCACTAAGTCCCCCTTTTTTTTTGCAAATTAGGTATAGGTCCTTAACTATTTTGCAATATTTACTGCAGGACATCACAATTTGCTATATTAGCTAAGGTCCCTACAAGTATACATTCGTCTCTAGGAAGAGTATATATTTGTCTTTAAAAACAGTATACATTCGCTTCAGAAAGAGTATACATTTGTCTTTAGAAAGAGCATATATTCCTCAGGAGGGACTTGAGCTATATTTCGAAATTAACTTATCCTGCAACTAAAAGTCATCTTTCAAAAAGGATTTATGTCAAAATTGCCCCTTTTTTTGGTAACTCTGATTACGCTACAATTACAAAGATAGCATTAAGATCAGCCTAGACCCGACAGTGAAAGACACACTATTGTCGATCCAGATAAGGTTACAAAATTCCACTGAAAAGTCTTGCAACCAGAGCGTAGTGGTCCTCGAACGAGCACCATATCGGGCCATCCAATCAACCCGCGAGTTACCTTCATGATAAATATGAGAAGAGCGAAATCCTAGAGCAACTCCGAGAAGCCATAGACAATCTGAAAGCACTAGGTGTAGAGATGACAGATTGTAGTTGAGAGATGACAGATTGGCAGTCCCCCTCAATCAATATCTGGGTGAATGGCTAGTGACGCCTGAGGGTCAGAATCACCTCCCAAAGAGCACGGACCTCGGTGAGATATACTGACAAGGAGAAGAAGGCCACAACATCGGCTGCTAAGACCACCCCTGTCGGAGAACGAATAACATAACCGGCACCGACAAGTTGCAATGGAGAGACATATGATCCATCGAAATTCGGTATGTTACGTATGTATATATACATGCCACCCGTTCCTTTGGGTGGAAATGAATAATTCTTTTGAGCTATAGACTGGCGGAAAAAGCATCCACCTAGGTGGATGATTTCAGTCGATCAGGTTGATTCGTTTTTTTTCTAAAATTTGGATGATATATATTTTTTTCATTTCTTCTACGAAAACGACGATCAGTACCAGACGATTTCCAGTCCGATGATACAAACCAAAGCATTCACATGCATTTCACCCGATACAATTTTTGCTACTCGATTGATTTGCTTCACTTGCTTATGGCTCAATCGTGGTGTGACACGTCGTCTATTAAAAAATGCATAATGGAGCAAAGAGTGGTATCGTATGCTTGCCGGAAAGTGTAGTGTAGTTCCCGTTGTGCCCTTTTAATGAACGACGCGGCACACCACGATTCGGATGTAAGCAAGTGCAGCAAATCAACCGGGTGGCAAAAATGCTCTCACCTTTACCCCTCCCTTAAATTAAGAATATTATACATTAATAAATAAAGGATATTAAACATGTATTAGTCTTTTTAGGTGTAATTTTGAGAGAAATGGCAATATATGAGAGATTACCTCCATGTTCTCTTTCTTTAAATCACACACACACACATCAAGCATGCATATCCTGTTTGTTGATGGCCACACGTCGGCATTCTCGTGCTATTTAAATCAAACACCCCCCCATGTCTGCATTATGTTCGTTTGTTTTTTCAAAAAGAAATGTACGTATTTATGTCTCGTTGTATGTTCAAATAGCAATGCTTATGTCCTGCAAAATAAAACAAAAAATTAAGTATTGGTCCAATATATAGCATTCTGACGAGTTATAGGACAGCTAATTGTTTCAGCTAAGCTTAGGTCCACAGAGTACAAGTTTGTCCATGAATGATCATTTTCAATAATTTGTACGTAGATGATATCTTATGTTAACTGTTTTTGTTGAGGCAGATTTTGAAAAGACAATAATACCCTTTCATTATCTTGTGTCTATTTTTTTTGCGTTGTATTCCTTTTCTGATCACATTGTATTTTTATTGTTTTTTGGAAAGGGATCACGTTGTATTTCAGTACAATAGTATGTACTAATAATAGGTCCAGACAAAAGTTTTGGTTTACAATACATCTACCGGCTACGGTTAGTTTTAAAGGTGATCCTCTCTAATGACTTCTGCACGTAAGATAATATTTTCTAAACATTTTCGATGACGCATTTTTTAAAATATCATAAATACCTATGAGATCCTCTAACATTAATTCACAGTAGTTGCAATAGTGCCATGAGTTGCTACACTGATTTCATTGTAGCTGCTATAGTGATTTCACTATGGCTGCTACAGAGATTTCACCGTGTCAGCTACATTAAAATCACTGTAGCACTGAGTATCATTTTGTATATCTAAGTACCGTTTAAAATCACTGTAGCGAATTGAGTACTATTTTGTATATCTTAGTATCATTTTAAATCACTGTAGGGAATAGAGTATCATTTTATATATCTAAGTATCGTTTTAAATCACTGTAAGGAATAGAGTACCATTTTGTATATCTAAGTTTCGTTTAAAATCACTGTAGGGAATTAAGTACCCCTTTGTATATCTAAGTATCATTTATAAATTACTGTAGGGAATTGAGTACCATTTTGTATATCACTGTAGGGAATTAAGTATCATTTTATATATCCGAGTATTATTTTAAATCACTGCAGCAATTACAGTGAAATCACCAAAGCTACCCAATATCACAGGCTTCATTATACAGAAAGGGTATAAGTTCGTCTCCTGTATAAAAGAAAGATTCACCGTCAAACCATATATGAAGCTCCTCGTCTTAATTTGAGAATAGTTTTAAAATTTTGCTCGATCCCCTAAGCTTGAAAAATCATCACCTTCACTTATCTATATAACAAGGGACGTCAGTTTTGTACTGACTAGACAAAATAGAACAAAAAAGCTGACTAGGACAAACTGAATGGACAAAAATGAACTGAATAGATCTAACCATTCGTTCAAAAATCAACGTACGATCTCTTATTGGTTTCAAATCCCAACCCATTTAAACTGCACTAAACCCCTAAAATCCCGGCCCATTGAAACTGTACTAAACCTGACCGTTCATCCCGTGATTGTTGTTCGCATCAACGGCTATAAACACGCCTGCTGAAATTTCGACCGCCCCAAATCATCAAGTCGATCTCGAGGAATCCGTTCGAACAGAGACAACTGTGATTGATCGATTATAGGGGGAGGGAGAGTTGGTCACGCAGAAGGCGCCCGCTTCGTGCCAATCGACACGGGCGAGAAAATTGGTGTTCCTATTAATACCGGTGTTGTCGTCGAAGGTGTTTTGTTGCCGAAGGCGTTCAGGTGTTTAGCCGCCGAAAACGGCCCGCTGTAGTGCCGACAGATGTGTTGCCACCGAAGGCAACTTGTTGCAGTGCCGACAGGCACGGGCATGCACTAGTTTAACAACACTCTTCATCACCAGTCACCCTTCAAAAATTCCATTTTGGAAACCCATAGTAACAATGCCTTGGTAGAAAACTAAGAACAAGCAACTTGATGCAATGAATAATTTTCTTAAGAAAACAAACCATTTCACATACACTTCTAGTCATGAAACTCAAATAGTTGTACAGGAGTACAAGTTCCAGTTTGCGCAATATGAAAATTTTATGCTTACACCAAAACAGCAGCAAGAATCACAACTGCATCTTCTTTCTTTATCATTGCAAAAATCCGAACTGATTTGCACAATCTTCATGCTTATTACTTGGGGATTTCCCCATCCGAATTCAAATTGACATGCTAATTCCATGAGAGTAGTAGGAAACCACCATCGAAAGTGAACAAGGGAATCAAAACTCAAGCTATGGACGTCTTCTGATTAGGCTTGAACACATACTTTATAAGCGACTCCTTGATGGGCAGAAGCTCAGGGAACTCGTCCTTCAATTTGGTGGTATCGAGTTCGTTGTTGCTCCTCGGAGCAACTATCACCTTCGCTTGCTCCTCCAAAGTGAAGTTCTTCCAAGAGAAATTCGGATCGATGTAGTCTCTGTACATCTCCAAGATCTCGTTATGGCTGACCACACCAGGGTTGGTGAAGTTCCATATCCCAGTCAGGTTCCTCTTCGCCATTTCGATGGAGATGGGCAGAAGCTCATCCAGGATCGTCATGGAGTTGGGGATGTTGACAACCTTCTCGTACCGGGTGATTTTGGTAATGAAGTTGCGAGGGTTGGAAAGATCGGATGAGATGGGCATCCTAACACGGAGGGTGCAGACATTCTCATAGTTTTTTAGCAGCTCTTCAACCTATCAAGTTTCAAATAGAGAATTCACAATTAGAAAGAGAGCAACAATTCTTCAAATAGCAGGTTTCATCTAGTGCTGAGTGAACATATCCATGAGAGAGAGAGAGAGAGAGAGAGAGAGAGAGAGAGAGAGAGAGAGGTTTCCCATTGCCATAATCTGAGGATAAGAGCACTTGCGTCATTCAACAAAGAAGAAAATGATTTAACAATACAAGGCTAAGATGAAAGTTATATAAGAAATGGAAAAATGACGTGGTTATCAGTGAGTATGTTATCAGTTACCACATATATTACATAAATAATATTCTTTGAAGAGTTTCAGGTCATAAAGTAGCCCGACTTCAGTAGATGGGATGATCAGGTCATAAAATAGCCCAACTTCAGTACATGGGATAAGGTTTAGTTGTTCTGGTTCAAAGTATGATTGCTCTTGCATTCTAATCCTAGTAATCAAAAGTGCAGGGGAGACAGATAGGGGTGATGAAGGATGCTAAGTTCTCAAGAAATTAGAAAGCAGGAGTGTCTAGTTAACAATTATGTCAATGAAAAGCAATTATAAAAGAAATTTTCTAAGAATATAAATGTTATCAAGTAAATCAATTATATAAAATGGTATCACCTCCTCGACAAGATGATAACAAGTGACCCCCCAAAAGGAGAAAACCACACCAAGAAAAAGGGGAAATCAGTACAACACTTAAAAGGTCAAAAGCTGCACCAACCATATCAAGAAAGTCATTATCAAATCTCGCATGCACAAACAAAAGACATCCTCCACAGCACAAAATTTGTTCTCAAAATTCTCACAGCTCTTCCTCGCAAGATCTCCAACAAATAGTGTGTAAGATGACCTTCTAAGATCATCCAATATACACATTGTGAAGTCAAAAAGCTCATCATAGAAGCCAACATAGGATATCGCTGGTCAAAGACGTACTAGTATGGAGGCCCAAAAGGAAAAAAACACACCAAGAAAAAGGGGAAACAGGTACAACACTTAAAAGGTCAAAAGCTGCACCAACCATATCAAGAAAGTCATTATCAAATCTCGCATGAGCAAACAAAAGACATCCTCCACAGCACAAAATTTGTTCTCAAAATTCTCACAGCTCTTCCTCTCAAGATCTCCAACAAATAGTGTGTAAGATGACCTTCTAAGATCATCCAATATACGCATTGTGAAGTCAAAAAGCTCATCATAGAAGCCAACATAGGATATCGCTGGTCAAAGACGAACTAGTATGGAGGCCCTAAGGGTCTGTTCTTTTGGAGAGTAAATTAGGTTGGGCATTGATTTACCCGGGTAATCTCATTTTGTGCCATGTTCTTTGGTTCAAAGTCCCGGGTAAATGGTTTTCAAGATTCATTTTTTCCTAGTTTGGTGGCACATTAGAGTCCCACCAAAATTGGTCGGACATTGATTGTCCACTGCGGGCGAGACATTATTTGTCGAGATATATTTGATCCATCGGAAATTTAGATGGATTTGTTTAGCGAAAAGAGCATGAGACGTTTAATTTCTCGAGACATCATTGTCCTTGCCCATGAATGTCTCAAGCAAATGAATTTTCCATCCCATTTATGTCTCGCCAAAAGAACGGACCACCCTAAGTGCACATTTGTTTCCTGTGCAAATGATCTGTGCTTTTAGTTGTACATGTGTTGGTAAATTTTTCAATTTGGTCAAGACTTGAGATTTGTGCAACTAACCCCTCGCCTAAATAAATGAAATCTTAAGGGGTCGCTTGTTTCCTTTACAATGCAGCACATGCAAGTTTGCACGTGCTGTGCAGATGCATGACGTGCAAAAGAACATGTGCATTCAGGGGCATGTTTAACTATCTTTGGTACATGTGCACACTTGCACATGTCTGGCTGTTTCAACCAGAGATGTGGTTTGCACGTCTGGCTGTTACAACCAGAAATGCGGTTTGCACATGCATTGCTTGAAACCTAGATTAGATAATACTTATAATTAAGCATGTAATCAACAACATTTGTTTGAAACTTTTTCTGAAAGGGATCAAATTAATGCCATATATAATCTATTGTTCCTGCAAGCTATGCAGTCAAAGTCGGTAGTCGGCCCTAGTCGGCCAAGAGCCGACTAGGACTAGTCGGGACTAATTCGGGACTAGTCGGCCAAAACTTATTCTAACCCCTCCCCCCCTCCCTAAACATATATGATATATGAACTAGCATAAATGTCAATAAGTATATGCTATTAGACGGTTAATAACAATACATACCTTCACACTTCACAGCATGGGTATAAATACATAAGTAACAGTCTAACAGAACACAGTTGTATTGGCTTCATGCCCATGTCAAAAGACTCAGAACTAAGAATTCATCACAATATTTGTTTGATGATATTTAATCAGTGAACAACCCTAATTTTGATTATAGGGTTATATGGATATCAACAAATAAACTAATTATTTGTTTATGTTTTTATCTGAGATTCTCAGGTGCTCAACAGATGATTACAGAGAAGAGCCATAGTTGTGAGTCTTGCGACTCAAGACTTTGAGCCAATGTAAAAAAATCCAAACAAAATTGCTTGCAAAGACTCCTTTCAAAAAAAAAATTTGCTTGCAGAATGCTGCCTGGGGACTAGTCGGCAGTCGTTAGTCGGGGACTAGTCGGGCTAGTCGGGTCTAGTCGGGGACTAGTCGGGATTCCGCCCAGCAATGACGGAATCGAAATTAATCGATCGGCAAAATGCCGCCCAGGAACTAGTCAGGGACTAGTCGCCGACTAGTCCCGACTTTGATAGCATAGCCTGCAAGTGTGATGCAACATCTATCTCGAAAAAAAAAAATCATCTATCTCGAAAATTCACCCAAGCATCACACTGACTTCTACCCAAGTTGAACTCGATACCAACATCATTGTCCAAAACACGTTTCTCAGTGCCCTCAACACCGCACGCTTTTGCAGATTGATGTGCTCTTGCATTTTGCTTGATGATAAAATTATGAAACAAACAGCAAGCAAGAGCAATCTTCACTTGCACATCAAGTGAATAACAGATTTTATATGATGTATACGAAAAAAGTACATTTAACAATCCAAAAGTTATCTCAACAATGTTACGGAGTTGCGATTGGCTATGACTAAAAGTTCTTTCTGAGTCCATAATGCTTGCATGCTCAGTAAGAATTTAGGGGGGTTAGTAAAAAGTGTTCTTGTTAGTTGTTAGAGATGGGATTAGTAGCTAAGTTCTCAAGTTGAGAACTTACAGTTCTTAGTTAAAACCTAGCCAATTTGAAGTTCCTCTTTCATAAGTGGCATTTAGAGGTTCCAGTCGAGTCAAACACTTTTCATCTAGGTGGTGGTAGAGGTGGTGCCACCACTATTACCAGCACACTACCACCACCACCTCCTCCGACACACCACCACCACTAGCACAATATTGTCATTGCCACCGTCGATCTCCGTTATCAGTACCATCTCAACAGGTAATAGAGGCAGAAGATAGGTTGTTGTCCTAGCTTCTTAGGGAATACTTTAAGTTTAGGGCTAGAACCCAAAAATAGTGTGATGTCGACGAACATGAAAACAGACAATCAGCGGACAATTACACACACAATTTGGGGTTTTACTGCAAATTTTAATTTAGATCTGAATCCTCCCCTTATGGGACTATCACAAATCTTTTAGCATGAAACAACATATATTATCACATAAAAAGAGATCCACAAGCAGAAGTAAAATATATCTAAGATAAAATGAGGCTCAAAAGATCCAACCGGTTGCTCATGAGGCTCAGATATGAGTTTGTGGACAGATCGAAATATATAACTAGAAAGATGAAGTCAGGCCCATTATCAAGTGTCATCTAACTACCTGAAACAAGAGGAACGATAGAGGGAAGAAGAAGGTGACTCAGGAAGATGATAAGGTAAAAGAAAGAAGTCTTAGGGTGGAAAAGGAAAGGTGCAAGCACAAGGATAACACTTTGAAGGTGAGCAAATTTTTTGATCGCCAAGGGATAACCAATGAAGGGGGAAGGATTAAATAGAGATAAGGGTAAGCATGTGGGAGTGGAAGAGAGATTGAATGGAGAAGAGAAAAGATATGGAAGAACTCCGAAGAAGTGAAGAAAAAAATGCTTTGGAGAGAGAGAGAGAGAGAGAGAGAGAGAGAGAGAGAGAGAGAGAGAGAGAGAGAGAGAGAGAGAGAGAGAGAGAGAGAGAGAGAGAGAGAAGCCATGGTGGTGGGAATCCCTGTGAATAGGGATTCCCAATACACATATAGAAGGGGGTTTAGGGTTGGCGGACAGGGGGTTCTACTCCATCTTGATGAGTTTTAAGTTAATGATCCAATTTGGTTATAAGTGAAAATTTATGAAGGCCATAGGTGAGCATCCAATAGGGACTTAAGGTAAGTCCAATAAGGTCATAAGTCCAATAACTATGGCAAGTCTAGTAAGGCCCCAAATCAGATCAACAGTTGGTTGAGCATAGCCCGATCCAATTAAGAGCATCATAGCTTAATCACATTAGACTCTGGCACACTAATATGGCACAGATTTAGTGGGACATCCACTGCGTTTGCGTTAGTACAAATGATAACCTGGGAATCCATGGACACACATTTCTGTGTTTCTAGATTTAATATTGTTTGATAACGCAGAAATGCACATCCATCGAGCCCACACTTCTGGCGTTTTGGCAGAGATGCGGTATTCCCTAAAAGCATAGATGGACATTTATACAAAAATAAGGAAACACGATTTCGCTATGCAGATTTCAGTATTCTCAAACAAACAATGTATTCTCGTGGAAACATACATCCACGGGTATAGGGATTCCATAGAAATTAAGATCTGATTTATCATATAGGGTATTTAAGTCCACAGCCTCAAAGTACATGGACTATAGAAGTTCATAGGAGTTCTTACAAGTTCGTCACTTTCACGTTCCACAGAACCCTAGATGAAATATCACACCCATAGTAAGGTGCAAGGAACTCTTGCATTTTGGAATAGCTAGCATCTACAAGATAGTATTTTCCTAAAAATATAATAATACTAACAAGTATCAAATTTAAAAGACCTTTGGTAACAGCATAGAAGAAAAATAATTTACCTTAGGGCATCTGTAGTGGTTTTCTGTTAGGGAATCATACAACAATTGGAATCAGATGCTGATCCCTCCTACCCAACAGATACATATCAAAATTTCATGTAGAACTTCACTACAACCATCACATTTTAGGATATAAATACCTTTTGATTTTGAAAGCAACCTTATTCTTCAACCGGTAGCCATGCAAGAAGATGTGTACCTCAATAACATAAGATCTCTTAACATATATCTCCAAGTATATTAAAATGATTAAGTTAGTTGACACAATGGAACCTTCAAATACTAATAAAATTAACTTTGACTCCTTATATCTCAAGGAGTTTTATTAGGAGGGGTTTAAGAGTCACGTCCCAAAGAACATATTACATTCAATACAAAATTGAAGTGACTGACTATTTGTTTCCCGTAAGTGCTGGAAAGTGTGTTGTACACGCCTATTACACTTATTTTGTCCCAGTGTTCGGGAATATTGCAACTTGTTTCTCAACAATGCCTTTTTGTTATATTTTTCAATAAACCTGTCTCCCTCAATATATTACAAAATTCCTGGTACAGTTAGAATCTTAGATCCTCCATATGAAATCAATGTTATTCCTATGATGTTAATCTAAATGGTCCCTAAGAAAGTCCTCACCGCGAATACAACCTTTTACTAATTCCTTGGTAACATGTAAATGAAAGTAATATGACATGACAATTATTATCACCCAACGGCTATAAATAATTTGGTTTCATAGATCTTGAACTAAATGTCATTGCCAGAGCATCTAAAAAATATCAAGTATCATGTTGTAATTGAGAATAAAATCCATGGAACTTCAAAAGTATGAAAACCATACTATATTACTACTAAAATATCACAGTCAACATGATTTGATGGGCAAAACCAGTAATTAAACTATAATAAATTTGCGGCCATAGTATGACAAAGTTAAGCAAGTAGTACATATACTTAAAACCACAACATCAACTGGAAACAAAACATAGTCCTTTCCACCCTAATTTGAGAACAAGTCCCACTTCACTCTGACAACAAACCCCACTATTTTTTTGCTAAGCCAGTCGGTATTAAATCCTTCTTGCATGCTAAAAATGCATTTGACATGTTAACAGTGAATAGGTCAAGGGCATTGAAGTATGTTATCTTCCCAATCTTTCTTAGCTCAAATAATTATCTTTCGCATTGTGCAATGAGACTATCCTGTCTTCCCTCCTCTAATTGATGGAGCTACCTCATGCACTACATCCAAAATTCCATTAGGTGCAGACCGACACGACTTGGGAGTTTGACGAGATGTTTCTTCCTGTCGATTTTTCTTCCGTAAACTATTGCGAAGAGGTGAAGCCTTTGGGGATATTGATTCAGCCACTTCATCAAAAAGGCTGAACATTTGTGGTGGTAGTTGTGGCTCATCAATATTGGTGAAATGTTGTTGTGTCTCACCTACACTAGCACCAAATATCTTCGTCAGCTTCTCATAATTCGTGTATTCATAATGCTCGTAGCACATGGTATCTGGATGTTCCTGCATTCTTGAGAAAAACATTAATCATGTCTCGTGTAGTATAGTATCCTATAGCTAAGTAACATAACATTAAATTATGTGAGAAATTTCAGAACTACCTGTACATAGGGATTCCCTAGGAGTTTTCTGCAACTACGCAAGGGGCTATTTGTTGCTGTCTCCAAAATGTATTTCAATTTAAAATGAAGTGATCATCTATCTATATTTGAATTTAAATTCAAATAAAGGGGGTTTGGGTATTTTAGAAGGGTTGGCTGGTATTGGGTTATTGTGAGGTTCTGCCTTGTAATATAATAATCCTCTATCATGATATATCAGCTCACTTGGTCTTATCTGAAGTGGGTGCCTTTCACCTCCGTTTCCTATATAGAGGTTGGATGGCCGGCCATAATGAACAAAGCCTCATACCTCAATACTTTTTTATTTTATTTTACATGCATTATCTCTAACTGACATGCGCATGATACCTCAAGGATAAATTTTTTTCTTATATCTTGACAATTTTCATAGATGAACTAATGGTCATGAGTAGCCATGTGATGTTATTTATGGATAATGTAGTGTTAACTAATGTGAACAGGGATACGTCATAAGAGTTAGTTGATCTAATCACATAGATTGTGATGTTCAGAGAAAAAAAATTAAATAATACGCCTCAGTGCTAATACAAGAAAAGAGAGCCAAGTTATGTAAAACATTAAGTTACAAAAGGAGACAATGATAGAAGTTGCAATGAAGATGTACACCCTAATTGAGGATATAACCTAGAGACGATTATCTAAAAAAGAGTGGATAAGCTTAATAATGACTATAATAATAGCAACGAATGCTTCTACGATTATCTACCTACTGAGGGCACATATTTACTTCTATATTTAGCGGTACTTGTGGAGCAGACCATTGACAACATAGTACCATCCGCTCCTTCCACTCTTCGAGCCCAACTCCATCTCCAGAATGCATATCCACCTCCTAGTCACCATCATCTAGAGTCAAAACTGAGACGTTCCTAGGTAGAGATAGAGCGAGACAGAGGCCGATCACATAAATATGCTTGTGCATAAGCACACGACTGAGGATACAACACAACAGATACATGTCACAACTAGAGGTGAGGACATGACCAGTGATAAGGCATCCACCTCCCATCCATCATCCTCCATAGTTGGAGTAGAGACGTCCACCTCCTAGGCAAAGATAGAGGATAAGGTAGAACCAGAGGCACTGACACCGATGGTTGAGGTAGAGGCCGAGCAGATGGTGTATGAGCCCATGGTTAGGGGTGAGGACGAACAAATAAAGCAACTTGAGGTTATGGATGACGTGGTTAAGATCAATGTTGTCAGAACCGAACCGGAGGACGAACCGGTTTGTGTACCGGTCTGGTTCAGCTGGCCGGTCCGGTCCGATTCACCGGCCCAACAAACACAGTCAAACCCAGAGAGAGATAGAGAGAGCGAGAGAGCATTTGTGCACAAAAAAAAAACCGGTTCGTCTATACCTAAAACCGCCCGGCCCAACAGTTCAATATCGGTTCGTTCTTTTACACCGGTTCATATCGCATACGGACCGGTTTCCCTACCAGTTCGTCGGTTCCCAGTCCGGTCCGATTTTAATAACATTGGTTAAGATACAGGACCCTGAGACCACTAGCTGCCAGGGATGGAGGTCGGGGTCGAGAACGAGCACGTGGGGAGGCGGGGGGGAGAAAAAAGAAACGGAAACTCTATCTGAAATCGATTTGATGTGTTTTTTTTATATCTAAGGGCTTGTAAACTGAGATGTGTATTTGTATTCAGAGATATTAGTGTGTTTAGAACTCATTTTCATGTATCACTGGATTACTGGGATGTATCAAACTTAGTTTATATCTTGTGATATTTACCTTTATCAAAATCACAAAACCAGTATAATTTACTATAAATTATGACAATCTTGTCCATAATACATAACACTGGTTCAAATTTAGTCAAGAGTTTTCAAAATACGAAGAACTAGCAGGCGTTTTCGCAAATATAGGAATTTGGTCCAAAATATTGAAATGTAGTCCACATTTGGACCTAATCTCCAAAACATGAAACCAAATAAAATGTGATCCACTATATAAATATATGCTCCAAGTTTGGTCACCTCCAGAATCTGGGAAAGTAGTGCAATTTAGTTCAGTCAAAAATATTGAAATCCGGTACAAATTTGGTTCAAATCTCCAACGTACAATTAAGTAGTGCATTTTTGTCCAAAATAGAAAAACCTAATGAAATTTGGTCCAAAATACAAAAAAATGGTCCAAGTTTGGTCCCAGTCTTCAGAATACGGAAAGGTAGTGCAATTTAGTCCAAAATGCGAGAATTTAGTTCAAATATAAGAAATAAGTGAAATTTGGACCAAAATATTCAAATCTCACCAAAATATGAGAATCTAGTCCAAATACGAAGACTAGTACAATTCACTCTAAAATACAAAATTTTAGTCCAAAATATAGAAATATGGTCTATATTTAATCTCAATCTTCAAAATACAGAGAGCTAGTGGTACTTTTTTAAAATACAAGACTTTGATCCAAAATATTGAGATCTAGTCCACATTTCAGAAAACAACAGGAATCTGGTAGAACATATGGAATCTGGTCGTAATACGAGAACTTGATCCAAATAAAGAAACTAGTTTAAGGCTTAAGAGTAAATTTTAAATAAGACTTGCAATGTTATATGATTCAGAATGTTGAGTTTTAAAAAAGCTCAAGCTCATAAGATGAGAATGGCAAAAATGAGGATGTTGTGATGAATGTGCGAAAAAACTAGGAGGGATAGAGTGAGGAATTGAGTACATTAGAGAAAGTGTTGGAGTGACACTAATTGAGTATAAGATAATAAAGAACAGATTAAGATGGTTTGGTCATGTACAACGTCTCGCAGAGGTGGCCCTGATAAGGAGAGGGTCTCAGATTAGTGTGGAAGGTCCAAAGAGGATGAAAAGACCTAGATAACATTGATAGAAGTTGTCAGAAAAGATTTTAAAAAACTTTCATTGACAACTGAAATAGCCCTAAATAGAAATAAATAGAAAAAGGATTCATAAAGCCGCCCTCAAGTAGATAGGACATGGCTTGATTGTTATGGTTATCGTTATATAAGTAGATTGACTAAAAATATAAATTCTGAAAGTTTGGAGCAGGTTAACCGAGTCAGTTGACTTTTGGACCAAGTCAGTCGAGTCTTGGATTGAGTTGTTACCGGGCCGAGTTGATGGGTGAGTCGACCCGAATCCAAGCCAAGTTGAGTCGACCCCGTCACGTTTTGAGTCTTACTTGCCAAGTTTTAAAATAGTGGTCAAAACTCTTACACACAGAGACCTTACTAACGAAGATAAGACCTGCTTCACGCCCATCATCACCTTCCATAACCCAAAGCTAGAATTCTTAAAAGCCATAAAAAAATTATCAAATTCAATATCCTTTAAGGATGAACTTTACTTTTAAACACATGAAAGATCCTCTCATTTCATATCCGGATCGAATCGATAATCGTTCCTGGAAACCTCTTCCTCAACATCTGATTGATCAGGAAATCAATACCTTACAAAAAAAAAAAATACAGATCGGATCTACAATAAAGCGATCTAAACCAAGAATCAAATACTGACTCAAGTAAAAGATCCGGATCCAACAAAACAAGGGACGAATTGCAGAACGGATTACCCATAAGATCATGATGGAGGAGGGGAGATCAATCGCGTACCATGGCTTTGGTCTTGGAGTAGAAGGATCCGACGAAGTTGGGGGAGTCCTCCTCCTTGAACCCGACGCCGGAGCCGAGGGGGTGGGCGTCGTCGTACTCGAAGATGCATCCGGTGGCGTAGTTGATCAGGATCAGCCCCCGCTCCCGGCACACGTCGGCCAGGGTCAGCGTCCCGACCACGTTGGCCCGGATCGTCTCCACCCGGTGGCCCTCGCACCAGTCCACGTTGGGCCGCCCCGTCACCCCCGCGGCATTGAACACGTGGGTCGGCGCCGCCGCAGCCAGGTCCGCCTCCACCTGGCCCCGGTTCTCCATCCGGCCGGCGCCGTAGGCGTACGGGATCCCGCGCGCCTCGCAAAGCCGGCCGAGCAGGCCGCCGATCCACCCGGTACGGCCGTAGATCAGGAACTTCAGGCCGGAGGCGGCCTCGCCGGAAGATCCGTTGGACGCGAAACCCATGGTCGTCGGCAACCGGGCGCGGGGGGTTCGGGATCTGGGTGGCGAGGCCGGAGGGTATCGGGGAAGGAGATCCGGGTGGCTGTCCAGGCCAGGTGGTGGTAAAAGAACAATACTTGGCTGAATTGGCTCCAACAGGTGTTCGAGCAACGGGCTCCAGCAGCCGATGTGGCAATCATTGATTGGACTACCCATTTGATAGGGCCTATTACTCTATAGCCTATCATGTGGGGCTCATATTACCACTTTAAAATCTAATGGGCTTTTTAAAGACGGTACTTAGTGAGCCGTTATTGACAAAACATCATCTCATGACTTAAAAATATTGTGAAAGTATTTCATTTTTTTTTTTTTGTATGCCAGCGAAACAGTGAACTACCTAGCCATTGAACACTGATCACCAATTGCTTATCGTCGTTAGATCTGTTCGTCGACATCGAACCAAGCCACCAAACATTACCGTCACCGAATCGAACATAGCCCTAACCCTAACCCTGAGGTTTACATGCCATGAGATGAACCCTAGACCTGTGATCTGCTGCTCTTCGAACGCCATCGTCACCGAAGCTACTCGTCGCCTCTATCTCGTCTGCCACCGTCGCCTCTGCTGCAGCCACCGGAGCTGCTCGGGAGAAATAAAAGAAAAAATTAATGCTTGTTTCAGATTTACAAGAAAAAGAAGAGATCTTAAGCTAGATGAAACTTTAAGGTGTCTCACATATTAATTTTTTTTAAATCGGCTATCATCTAATCATTGATTGCCACGTCAGCTTGTTGGACCATTGATATAATGACCACTGGAGCAAAGTATTGTCCGTAACCCGTAACGACCGGGGGTGACGGGTTGTACTTGAACAACGGCGGCGGTGAAGGTGGAGATTCCAGAAATAATGGGTAGAGATAGCAATGAATGTAGTTCATTGATTCCGACAAAGAGAATAATATCCTGTCCTCGTGGAGCAGAGACTGGGTATTGGACGGACATGAGAATTGATACAGCTACACCTGCTTTTCTTATTTTTTTCCTTTTTCGCCTTAATAGAGACGCTCTATTTGCTGCAATCCAATTTGGAAACGATTTTGTTCAAACCTCCTTGACATCACCCTCTTTCTCTCTCTCTCATTAGACCATTGAGAGGGCTTTTGGTCATTTCACCATGATGAATAGTGAGGGTGATGGTCCAACCTCCCTTCTCATCAAATTTGTGATGCACCAATATTTGGGATCCAGCTCAGAGATTACTAAGAGCAGCACAATTGCTCGTGTTGTTTCTGCAACTGCCCGTGGCAATTGTACTCCCCCTGATAATATGTGGTGTAAATCAGCGCTCACTATCGTGGCTCGTCGTTGTTGTCCATGCAGGTTACCGTCGGACCACTGACCATGTAGATCGCCGTCATTCCACCATCACCCATCCTTTGCCTTCGGTCCCATCTAACCCACTGCTACCATTGCGTCCTCTTCCTCCTTTTTCTTCCTCATTCTCCCCCATCTTCTTCCTCCTCCTCCTTTCTCCTTATTCCTTCTACTTCTTCCTTCATTTTGTTAACACCCCATATTTTTCATCAACTTAAATAAATAAGCTAATAAAAAATACATAGAGTTAAGGATATATTTTTAAAACATATGATAAAGCAGAAAAAGAACTAAATTATTAAATTCTATTAATAATCCAATTCCTTTAATATTAAATCAAATTGTTCCTTTTATATCAGAGTTTCTAAAAGAACAGGTCTGAAAATATATCTCTGCGACCCCCTACTAAGAACAGAAAAATATATATATATAGCACTGAAGAGAACTACACTGCAAAGAAACACCCAGCAACATGACTACTGTTATTGATATAACTCCGCGAACCCCTACTCTTGAAGTGCACATGCGTCTCAAAAAATAATATCATAGAAGACGTCGAACATGGTAACAAGACTGACTAGTATCTTATGTATAAATACTATTGATTCTATGAAAATATGCATTTTAACTTAAACAAAATAACAACGTTAAAACAATAAATGAAACCAAACAAAGAACTACTTTAACAACTAAAATATTCAAGAATGAATAATACTAAAACAAAACTAAGTGCACGGTGGGAAAAAGATCATGGTGGTAAAATTATCCGTTGGCATTTTTGGACTCTTTCTTCCTCTCGGAATCGCAAAAAAGGCTTCATAAGCCCTCCAAATGTCTTTAAAGTTTTCCTCCGAGCAATGCAACTTTAAGTGCTCATAACTTTCAATATGATTATCTGTTTTGGTCGTATACTATGTTGTTGCGTACGTTTTCAAAAATCGGACGCATAGTAGAAGACAAAAAGCACCACATAGGCAGACACGACATGGCCCATGCATTGTCGCGGACCCCAAAGGCATCATGGACATGATCATTACTGTGTATGTCTCAAATCATGCCGCTGCAAAGCGGGTTGAACCCGACCCAACCAGACTTTGGGTTCGGTTTGGGCTCATTTTATTAAAGTTTGAGTTGGAAAAAATCAATCCGAACTAAATTTGGATTAGGGTTGAGCTCAGGCCAAGGGGTCGGGCAACCCAACCCTAACCCAAGTTGAGTATAACTCCAAGCCCCACAAATCCTATCCATGGCTTTCACTCCTAATGTGTTTAGGTTGGTTCCCAACAGTTTCTCAACTCTCGACTGTTGCTCCAATCTATGTGATAGTTAATTGTTGGGACACCCGCAATAGGTGATCATGTGGGTTGTTTACACATGCACCTACACAGCTATCAAGTTCAGCGTTATATATCCAAAAAAAAAAAAAAAGTTTCAGCATTACAAGGCTATGTTTGGACAAGAGGATGCGGGGCCCAGTCAATGGATCGGGATCATCTCCCATCCGCAGGATGGGGATTCAACGGTGAAGATCAATTTTCAACTGGGTTCAACTAGTATAGTACATAAGTACGCTCCGGTTCTAGGATTCTGGAAACCTAGAATCCCTATAATAGACGAACAGTCTGTTTGGATACAACCTGATCCTAAAAAATGTTTCTGCGGAAAGCCCAAAATGTCCTTCTGAGAGCTATTTTTCTGGAGCCCAAAATTGATACTCCGGACTCCAATCCTTTTTTGAGATTTTGGGATTCTGTGATCCTAGAATCAGAATCCTATCCAAACAAGGTTCAAAAGAGAGCGATTTCTCTCTCATCGGTTATGTGGAAAAAACGACCGATCTCGGCCGTTCCGTGCTTAAGCCACCGCCTCGAAAGAGCGATTTCTCTCTCATCATCAGTTATGTGGGAAAAACGACCGAGCTCCGTTCTGCTCCACCAAACAGGTTTCACACTTTCACGTAAAAAAGCTAAAAAAGCAAATCCTAGTTAAGTTATAATCAGGGAAGCGGGGCCCACCCGCTAAGCCAGAAAATGGCCTGAATGGAAAAGGGTTGAAGACTTAAAAGGGGGAAAATGAAAATTATCAAAATTAAATAACTAATTGATGAAAATTATTGAGCAAATAAAAATAAATTTACAGAAACCTATTATACAAGAAACCGTTATAGGTATTTACATCCAACTCTGATTGCTATATGATACCGACATAATGGTGCTCATCGAAGAACAATCGATTGGCAAAAAAAAAAAAAAAAACCAAAGAACAATCCTACAAGTCTTGTAAGTGAAATGGAAGAACAAAATCAATCTTTCTTGATGCTGCTTGTCACAAACATGTATTGTGAAGTCTGGCACTATCATTACGAAGACATCGTTCATATCGTAAGGTTTTCTTGGATGGCGATAAACGAGCCGCAGATATTCCCGCCCATGTCCGGGAACGTCTCGCATCCGGCAAGAGGCCTCACCTTGCCCTTCCTGTCGACGTCAACTGGGTATTTCAAAAGGTGGCCCGTCATTTCTGTTACCTCTTCAGCCGCAAACTGTCTCCAGTTTGCCTCCCCCACCACCCGAACCCTCCTCATGCATTCGAGGCTCTCTGGACAGGTGAAGCACTCCTCGAGCGATCCAATGTGCTCGGCCCACAGCGACATCCGATAGCCGTAGATCTACATGTTCGGCCACCCAATCCGAGTCAGAATCATATAATCTATAAAAGGAAAACGTAAAATTCTGAACAGGATTCTATATTCTGAATGAGTCGGGATACATCTTGAGCTATTTCTATTACCACAGTAACATATCCAGCTTAGATTAAGCAGTTTTCTGAGTAAGACTAGAAGAGATTTAAGTTCTTCTTACCTGTCCAAGGGGAGCAGACAGCCTCCTTGCCCATGTATGATGGGGCTGGTATGCACCCATTGCGATCTCTGTGTCCCTGGTGCCTTCCAAGGACCGCTGGTTGATGTTTGCTGATCCTATTATCACAAACTCATCGTCGACGATCATGCCTTTGGAATGAACATAGATCATGAAACGTCGATTCTTCCTAGTAAGTGCCTGCGGAGAACAAAAAAATACTCATTTTAGGACACGGCAATAGGATTAAACTCTCTCTCTCTCTCTCTCTCTTTATATATATATATATATATATATATATATATATATATATATATATATACAGGATCGGGATTGGCTGACCCATCAAATTTTGACCCAGCAATAACCCAGCACCCTTTGATGCATCTAGAGATTTTAGAATGGGCTGATTTTTTGTAGACATGATGTCTATGGTATGTTGATCATCCTCACAAAAAATCAGCCCATTCTAAAACCTCTCACAAAAAATCAGCCCATTCTAAAATCTCTAGGTGCATCAAATGCGCTCTTTAAATCAACGGTTTTCGACTATCAATTATAACCGTTGATTTGAAAAACGCATTTGATGCACCTAGAGGTTTCAGAATTGGCTGATTTTTTGTGAGGAATATCAACATACCATAGGCAACATGCCTACAAAAAATCAGCTCATTCTAAAACCTCTAGGTGCATCAAAGGGTGCTGGGTCATCCAATCCTGACCCATATACATATATATATATATATATATATATATATGGTCAGGTTCAATGGACATTGTTTTTGCACTTAAATTGTTACACCGATTTTCAAATCAACTAGATAGAGGTTTCAGAATTTCTTGATTTTTTGTGAGCATAATCATCTTGACTTAGATAGCACGTCCACAAAAAATCAGCACATTCTAAAGCCTCCAAGTACATCAAAAGTAAAAGGCTTTATCAACCGTCCATTTTAATCGTTAATTTGAAGAGCACATTTAATAAGTCTAGAGGCTTTAGAATGTGCTGATATTTTGTAGATGTGTTATCTAAGACAAGATGATTATGCTCACAAAAAATCAAAAAATTCTGAAACCTCTATCTAATGGTTTGAAAATCGGTGTAAAAAATTGAGTGTAAAAACAGTGTCCATTGAACCTAACCCATATATATATATATATATATATATATATATATATATATATATATATATATATATATATATATATATATATATATATATGAGAATAGGGAATATGGTCCTTCCGACTAGCCAACATGCTAGTCCTCCCTTATATTTAGGTGCCATGTGGTACTTTTTAACTACTTTTTTTCAATGGATGGTCAATCCATTATACTTGGAACATGATTAAAAAAAAAATTCTAAAAAAAAAAACTTAAAACAACCCGATCAATAGCCGACAAATTTAACAGTAAACTATAGCACACAAATACCCCTTGCTATGATTAATCTAAAACTACCACTTGGCATATTTTTTTTTCCAAATTTTTTTTGATAATCATTGTTAGGAAGGGTGAACCCACCTTGACCAATCCCTAACCTTGGTTAAAAATTACCACGTTGCACTTAAATTGAAAGAAGGACTAGCGTGTTGGTTAGTCGGTAGGACCATGTACCCTATTCCCTATATATATATATATATATATATATATATATATATATATATATATATATATATATATATATATATATATATATATATATATATATATATATATATATATATATATATATATATATATAAAGAAAGAGAGAGAGACTGGGAGGTGGGCTGGCAGCCAATTTCAATTTGGGTTGCCAGCCACGTGGTTCATTTTCAACCGTTCATCTCTAAGTTGATCAAAGACAGTTGTATAACAGCTGGACCCCAACCTCTTTTTCTCTCATTCTCTCGATCTGCACAGCATGAGCCTCGACCACACAAACCCTTTTGGTAGTCCATCCCCGACCAGTGATCACACTCGGGCCCTCTGGCAAGCAACAACCCCGAGCACCCTCATCCCCTCCAGCACCCCCTCCCCGACCGGTGATCACACTCGGGCCCTCCGGCAAGCAACAACCCCGAGCACCCTCATCCCCTCCAGCACCCCGTCCCCGACCGGTGATCGCACTCTGGCCCTCCGACAAGCAACAACCCCGACCACCCTCCACCTCTGGCAGCCCCCTTCCCCTCTGGTGCCGATCAGGCTAAAGATGAAAATCATTCACTTTAAATCCAATCTATCATTACTTCTTAATTCTCCCACCTCATGATTACAGGCTTACAGCCCTCTTTTGGACAAAGATAGAAAGCATTCACTTTCTTTAAATCATGCCCCTATGGCTGTGATGGATTTTATGAGGGTGCGATAAACATATAGAGATAGAAGAGCGACAGTGATGGATTTGACTAAATGACAAAGAAGGGTTCTGATATAAGCATCATGATCAGGCTAAAGATGAAAATCATTCACTTTAAATCCAATCTATCATTACTTCTTAATTCTCCCACCTCATGATTACAGCCCAAAGATGAAAGTCATTCACTTTCTTTAAATCATGCACCTATGGCTGTGATGTGTGGTGATATCAACGGCCATGATTCACACCATGTGTGATCGGCTATGATTCAGCATGACTTTTTTGGGAAGTCATTATGGCATAATTTACTCCCTTGCTCCCTCTCTCGATCACGAGATGTGGATGCAGTCTCTCTATCCTCTCTCTCGATCATGATCTCGAGTCTTTATGGCAAGCATTTATGGAAGAATTTACTTTATTAGGACGTAGCGATTCACTGTTTGGGCTGGGCCAGCAGAGAGTGATTTTCCCACGTTGCCCACATAAGCTATAACGAGGGGGGAGAGAAAGAGAGAGAGAGAGAGAGAGAGAGAGAGAGAGACCAGCAGCTGTCGAGTGCATCCCGACTTCCTCCTTTCTGTCGTTGACGTAGGCCAATAGTCGTCAGCCTGTTTTGCTCCTCTCCGTCGTCAAGGTAGGCCGCACGTGTCAACGTGTAGCGAATGGATTTCACGGCACATCCGCCAGCGATCGGAGTTGCAGATTCACCCATCCGGCTCGATCTATCGTTTCCATTGAAAAGTATAAAACCCTAAGATATGTAATTTATTTTGAATGTATAAAACCCAAAGTCTCTCTGTCTCTTTATGTGTGTGTGTGTGTGTGTGTGTGTGCCAGCGTGTAGCGAAAGGATTTCACGGCACGTTTGCCAGCAATTGGAACTGGAAGTTCACCCATCTCAGCTCTGTTGTTCAATTGAAAACTATTAAACGCTAAGACATGTTATTCATTTTGAATGTATATAATACAACATGGTATTCATTTCGAATGTATATAGACCGCGTATCTTTGTTATTCATTTTAGTTTATTAATCAATATAACATCTGATTGATCGAATTTTTAAGGCAGGTTCTTTGCTTCGTGTTTTGGAACTTTTGGTGCAAGCCTAATAATCAATTTGAATCTTTTTTAATTCCTACAATTTAATTTGCAACTACTTAGTCTCATCAACAAATTAAGGTGTATGTAGTGCAGGGTTGATTGGATTTAGATTATACCGCTATATCTTTCCATGGCCAAACAAGTATGTTTTATTTTTCTCATTCTTAGGTTAGTCTTGTCTGCTTGTACTTCTTTGACAGTCAACTGTGCAACAGTCTTTTATGTCATTTAGCGTGACATTGTTTATTAACAAATTAAGCTCATGCCATATTACTCTTCGTGTATCACTTATTATACGAGGAAGATATTAAATGCATTTCAAGGATTGGATACTTACACAGGGAGTATTGGCTGCAGTAAGACTTCCAGTTGAAGCATCATTTATATCCAGCGCCTCACGATTACCAAGGCAGAAGAAGCACAGGTAATCTTGTGGCTCGTATGTATCCTCAAGACCAACTTCTTTCAAAGCCTTATAAATTGTTTCGTACATCATTTGCATAGTCTTGTTCTGCAACAAATCAACAACAAGGACATCCAAACAATATAATTTCACTCATCAGATAATAAGAGATAATGGAAGATATATTTGGAAATTGATTTTCTCAAAAAAAAGGAAATTGATAAAAATGAATAAGTATCACATTAAATAGTAAAATAAAGTTATTAAAAGATGCTTCAAATGGAATGCATCCTAATTTAGGCACTAAAAGAAGTGGGCTAAAACCTGACCTTTATAACCATAGAAGAATGTAAGTGCAACAGTATTAATAGCGAGGAAAAAATATTAGAACAAAAATCATGTCTTTAAACAGAAGACACTTTTAATGAGCAAAATTAGATGCCATTGGTGAATCATAACTATGTTACATGCGCAATAGAACTATATCGTGAATTGCATCAGATGCTATTTGAGCTTTATTAATCTCATTACCATTTTTCCAATTGCACTCAATATTTCAATGTAATTGAGTATTTCTCGAAAAAAAACTAAAACTTTGCAACCGGTCATATAACTTACTTTTTCAATGTTCTTATATTATTAGAGGATATATATATATATATATATATATATATATATATATATATATATATATATATATATATATATAGAGAGAGAGAGAGAGAGAGAGAGAGAGAGACTTCTCCTTTCCTTTGTGGTATGTTCATCATGATGGTGACCACACTCGTCTCCCAATATATATAATTTGGGTTGACTAATGAGATAGGGTTCATTTGCTCATATAATATTCGATGGTATCAACTCACTGGTTTGAGAGAGATTCATCTTCCATCGTTTTCTTTTTTGGAAGGTATCTTCTATCGTTTTCTCCACTGCTGCTTCATCATAGGTGACTCCGATCATAGCTTCATCATCCTCCACTTGCGCTTTATCGGCGTATAGAGTCATAAACTTATCTGTCATCATCAACTATCATGGAAGATATCAAATCTAGCACAATCATTGGTAAAAATCATTTAGCCCAATTGGCAGCTGTCGAAAGAGATCATCTGTGATCGCGGGAGAGATCAAATCCAGCAAAAGCACTTGAACATATCTTCTTCAGGCTTCAGCAACCAAGCCCAATGCCACCATAATTTGTCGGATCAGACTCCAACAACAGCGTCCAGGGTCGTTGCCCTAGGATGAGACTTTGTTAGATTAGAGCCTCAAACGACGATGTCGCCACAATATCTGGTGAATAATTCCTAGAGAAGAAGGATTAGAGCCTCAACCTGAAAGGCTGAAACATCGGTTCAGATATTATCGAGCGAAAAAGAGCTCAAGTAGTACGAGATCTTCTCGGACTATTCATTTGCTTTAGTTACACATCCAACCCGTTAGCCCTTTACAAGAATGGATATCAAAATGTTCGTTTTAAGGATCTGTCCTTTCCCTCTCAACAATGACAACCTGGGATACACCGATACTTCAAAACAGGTGTCGTACCTGTATCGGATACTTCCCGATTCTCCGATATGATGGGATACGTATCCGATACGGCTACGAAGTATCGGAATTAAAAAAACCAAAAAAAAATACTCGATACGCCGGGGATACGGGCCCGATATTTCGGGGATACGGCTCGATACATCGGGGATATGACCCGATACGTCGGGGATACATATTGGGTCTAAATATATAATATTAAACATATATATTATATATGATAATTACACATAGACCTCCTGTATTATGACCGATGATCACTTACACCCCCTATAGTTTGAAATCCAAAACATAACCCGGAGGGGGTGCAAATGGTGCGCTTTTCAAAATAAAGAAGGGGATTTGTAGGGTTGTAAACATGAGGGGGTGTAAGTACTAATGGGTCAAACTATCCGGTGAATCGCACTAATTGGATGCCCACGTCAACTGGTGTAACGGACGACTATGATTTTTTTAGGTTATACCTTAACCTCAGGGATCGAGCGGACTGAGATCCCATGACCGACCAGGTTGGAGAGCGAGAGAGGGGGAGCGGCAAGACGACGAGGCAGCGACCACACCGACCAAGCGACGACAACTAGTGCTCAGGGTTTTTTTTTTTCATCTCCTCTTTTCCTCCTTTTCTTCTTTTTTGCTGGACGAACTGAGTTTCGCTCGGATTGTTAGGGTTTCGGCCGCCGAACCTTGCCGGCTTCGGCCGAAACCCTAACAATCAAGCCAAAACCCACCTTTCCGGTCTTCTGCTGGACGGATTGAAGGGCACAGTTGCTTTTCTGGGTTTTTTTTTTTCAAATCACATTATTGAAGGCATGATCGAAGTTTTTTTAAAAAAAAAATCCAAAGCCTCGAGTGAGTTTCGCTCGGATTGTTAGGGTTTCGGCAACCGAAACCTTGCCGGTTTCGACCGAAACCTTGCCGGTTTCGACCGAAACCCTAACAATTAGGCCGAAACCCACCTTGCCGGTCTGCTGGATGGACTGAAGGCACAGTTGTTTTTTCTGTTTTTTTTTTCAAATCACATGATTGAAGGCATGATTGAAGGGTTTTTAAAAAAAACCAAAGCCTCGAGTGAGTTTCGCTCTAATTGTTAGGGTTTCGGCCGCCGAAACCTTGCCGGTTTCGGTCGAAACCCTAACAATCAAGCCGAAATCCACATTGTTGGTCTTCTACAGGACGGATTAAAGGTACGATTGTTTTCTATTTTTTTTTTTTCAAATCCCATGACTGAAGGCATGTTTTGGTACTGATTGACATTTGGGTTCTGTTTTAATTGGACTTATTAAATCATATTGTTCATCTTTCTTATTCATATTGGTAATGCATGAATTGTTTATAAATTGTATAGAAGATAGATAAATATAGACATATGACGTCTGCCTCTGGAAGTATGAGTTCTACTAGCGCAACTCCCTCTGTTGGAGGAGCATGACCATTTGCTTAATGATATCATTTATATGTTTTGTTTTTTGGATGATGCATGTGACACTAACTTTGTATTTTGTAATGGATGATGAATGTTAGTGTTTTTTGCTAGCGTTTTGTAATAGACAATGAATGAGACACTTGTGTAATCTTCGCCGTAATGTTAATGTTACTTTTTTTTGTAATGGATGAATGTGACACTAGCATTGTATTTTTTGGTTGTATTGGATGTAAATTATGTAATGAATGATGATTGATGAATATGATAATATTTAATTTTCAAACTATTTACTATTCATATTCTAGCACAAAAATTATTATATTTAATTATTAATATTATATATATATATATATTAAATTACAAACGTATCCCCGTCGTACCGCGTATCCTAGTTTTTTAAAAATCCACGTATCCCCGTATCCGTATCGGTGCTTCCTAGATGACAACAATTATTGTTCATCATATGCCCATGTTATTGTTCCGCTGTCTAAACAGTGAATTCTCCCGATGAGTGCACTTCTGCAGCTGCCTCCACGCATCTCTATGGCCTGGAGCTTCTCCTCTTCACTACATATGCTTACCCATATTCCTTTGCAGCAGCCTCATGCATCTCATTGACGGGAGCCTCTCCTCTCCACTGCAACCATAGTTACCAAGTCGGAAGTTGGGAAAATATCAGGTAGGGGAGAAGTCGGAAAAATCGAAAAAAAAATCGAAAAGGTCGGGAAAGAGTCGGGAAACAAATGGGAGAACTTTATAACATATTTTATATTTATATATAGATGTTTCAAAAGGTTCTTTTGAGCAATTCTTGACGAAATTAAAACACAATTAATCGGGATTTAAACACGTAAATTAGGATTAAAACGTGAAAATCTTGACTTTTTTCATAAAATTGTGTCCTTTTCAAAAAAATCGAGAAAGTCACATAGCGGTCGTTTACTGAATAAGTCGCGCTTTAATCAAGACTTTTTCAAAAAATCAGAGTTTTTGGTAACAGAGTAGTGTAACCACTTACATTCAGCTATAAACTAGCTCTATTGTCGTGTCACACTGTCACTCCATCTAACTATCCGAGCACTTCTATATCATAACTCCTTAGTTCATTGAAGCCGAGAATTGCAGCCCGTTCAGGGCATTTCTAGTGTTTTCTCCAGGACAGATCTTGTAGCCATGAGTCTGTGACATCACAGAGGCAGAACAGATGCCTGGCACTAGGCCTCATATTTTGTTCAAAGCCAACTACAACGAGGATCAAAAAGGTCCAACACACTAAAAGCATCCTTGGAGCACGTGTCATTCTCTAGGATTCTGTTACTTAGGTCATTGGTGCACTCCTCCCTTCTATGTCTATTGGCAGAAAAGGTGATACATGCTTAATGATTATTGGAGGCTCAAAGGGAGGACAATCCATCATATGCAGCTTGGGGTCCTGTTCTCTAGTCTCAGCTTAGTGGTCAAATCCAGCAATTCCTTCTGGCTGTCAAACGTATTAGTGCCTTATAAACTTTAGGTCCCCTTCCACTTCCGGTACTACTCTCTCATGGATACTGGAATCTGAGGCCTCACACCAAATGACTTCTCATGGCTTTTTCCTTGTAGGATGCTCTCATGCTCCCTTCCAGCTTAGGATTCATATTGCTGACTGCTCTCCTTTTCCTGTTACACAATGCGGTTTTATTATCCCACCTTTGGACCATTTGGTTCGTCTAACACTCTCATGTGCTTAATGTTCATCACCATTCTATAAATCTAGTTTCCGCCAATCATCATGCTGATGCTAGCTAAATGGTTTACCTTCACCAGATCTTCCTGTTTTGTGCATGATCTTCCTGTTCTGTGCATCTCTTTATTCATTTAAGTTTCTTTATCTCATATATATATATATATATATATATATATATATATATATATATATATATATATATATATATATATATATATATATATATAGGATACGGGGTATAGGTTGTCGGCCTATTTCGACGAAATGGGTGGCCGCCCATTTGTTGCCCATAGGAGTCTTAGAATGTGCTGATATTTTGTAATCACTAGCAAGAAACGCGGGTAATGCTCGGATGAACTTGATGCATGCCACTTGGCACAGACAACATCACAGTCGTCCGAAGTATGCAATCTGGAGTGACCGTGATTCACTCACTCCAAATTAACATCAAATGGTTTTCCTAATGATTTTTTTTAATTAACATCAAATGACCATTAAATGTTATTGAATAGATATTTATCATCTTTATAGTAGGTTTTTAATAGGATCCAAGAGCGAGAGTTGCATTCACATAGGAGAAAGATACGGGTTCTTAAAAAGAGATCCACGTGTCACAACAAGGGAGAGGGCTCCATTTTAGTATTATACTATTAGATAAGCATCTTATCTTAGGGGCATCAAATGTTATATTTCAGCACGTTCTAAAACTTTTAGTATTATACTATTAGATCAGCATTTTAGTATTATACTATTAGATCAGCACGTTCTAATACTTTTAGGGGCATCAAATGTTATATTTCAGATTAACGGTTACAACAGACATTCGATAAAACTTCTAACAATTGATGGTCCTAGGAGTTTTAGAATGTGCTGATTTTTTATGGGTGTTCTATCTAAGATAAGGTGCTTATGCTAAAAAAAAATCATTAAATTCTAAAATTCCTAAGAGTATCAAATGGTTGGTTGCCCATTTCGTTGAAATAGGTTGGCAGCTCATTTTCCGTTTCCTCATATATATGGCAAGTTGATCATCCTCACCAAAAATCATCAAATTCTATAACCTCTAGGGGCATCAAATGTTAGAAGCTTTATCGACCGTTCATTTTAACCGTTAATTTGAATAGCATATTTGATGCCATTAGAGGTTATAGAATTTGATGATTTTTGTTGAGGATGACCAACTTGCCATAGATAGCATCCCTATCAAGTTTCATCAAATTATGAAACCTCTAGGATAGGTAAAAGGCGGTGTGTAATTGCTTAAGTAAGAGTATCCCTCCCTATATATATATATATATATATATATATATATATATATATATATATATATATATAGAGAGAGAGAGAGAGAGAGAATACGGGGTATGAGCTGACAGCCCATTTCTTAATTTGGGCTGTCAGCTAACAGCCCTCCGATCCCCATCATCAACCGTTGGTTTTAAAAAAAAAAACCACACACACAACACATAACACACACCGTACACCTCTCTCTCTCCCTCTCCCCCTCTCTCTCTCTCTGTCTCTCTCTCACCTCTCTCTCAAGCCGCAGCCCCATCCCCGACCACCTCCATGTCCCGCTCCAGCTGCCCCCTCCGGCACCGGCACCGGCTCCCCCCTCCGGCACCAGATCCGGCTCCCCCCTCCGGCACCGGCTCCCCCGCGGCTTCCTTCTCCTCCCCCTCCGGCGTCACCCCCTCCGATCTCCGGCAGCATCCTTTGGAGGGGGTGACGCCGGAGGGGGAGCACCGGATCCCAAATCCGCGCCGGAGGGAGGGTGGGTGGTGGGCCGGTGGGGGGGTGGGCGGTGGGCCGGTGGCTGCTGCTGCTCCAGATCGGGTGGGCGGTAGGCCGGTGACCGGAGGGAGAAGCAGTGGGCGCAGCGGCGGCCCAGCGAGAGCTGCGGCTACGCCAGCAGCTTCACGGAGAGGGTGGACGCCGGAGCCGGAGGGAGGGAGCCGGGCCGGAGGGAGGGAGCCGGAGGGAGGGAGGGAGCAGCGGCGTCGGAGCCAAGGCTGCTGGTGCTGGAGAGAGAGAGAGAGAGAGAGATCGAGAGAGAGAGATGGTTGACAGCTGTAATTGAATTTTTTTTTTTAAAAAAAAAGATGAACGGTTCGTGATGGGGGATCGGAGGGCTGTTAGCTGACAGCCCAAAGTTGCAAATGGGCTGTCAGCTCATACCCCGTTTTCTCATATATATATATATATATATATATATATATATATATATATATATATATATATATATATATATATATTATGGAAAGGGTTTGGTGAACTTGAGTTCACAAATGAATGATGAAACATGGTTTATATTGTGCCATGTGTCCATTGAAAAAACATAAAACAAGTAAGAGGGGATATGCATTTAAGAGGGTTGAATATTGAAAAGACATAAAGCAAAAGGTAAAAGAGTGTTGAGCACTTTCTCAGGACACGTGGCGGCTTCTCCATTCGAGTTCACCATTTGAATGGTGAACTCGAGTTCATCTTCCCGGGCCCCATTTATATATATATATATATATATATATATATATATATATATATATATATATATATATATATATATATATATATATATATATATGTGTATATATATATATATATAAAATTGTCGTATCCTAGTTGTACCCGTATCCTCCTTTCTTGGAATTTGGCGTATCACCGTACCCGTATGGTGTCGGATCCGCATCCCGTATCCGTGTCCATGCTTCTTAGCATGCCTGGTGATCCATCTGGTCTTTTTTGAAGGAGAGAGCACCAATATAAGAGAGTCATGTCAATTTTGCAAGAAAATATAGAGGGATAAGCACCACCATTCAGGATTAACATTGGAATTATAAATACCACATCAAATGATTCATGTCAACACATGTCCATATGACGCACGGAGTTATATTCAACACATTTTGTTTTTGTTCAATAAGTTCATATTTTCATTTTTACTTCTCCAAATCTCTTTGGTTTTGCAAGCTAAGAATGGTCAAGTTTCCAATTTGGAAGCATCAAAAGGTATAACCAAGGATTAATTTAAGAATCGGAGAGGTGAGCATATGTACGATTTCCTTTTCATATTCTGACAAACAAATTGAGCCTTTTTCTTTTAGAAAAAATCAACTAATACAATGAGGATAGATTCATGGATCCCTCAAAATCAATAGATATAGATTTGAATCAAAGATACGTTTGAGGACTTTTAAACATGGTTTGAGGGTTTGTCTGAATCAGAACAAGTTCGCTAAAACTGATTTGGATTTTGGTCAATTTGAATACCTGACTTGGATCTTAAACGACCGATTTTGAGCCCGAATTAGACAAATCATACCCTAATTTGTGATTTCTTTAGCTAATTTTTTAATATTTTTGTCCGAAACAACTAAACCGGACAAACCGAACCCGAATCCAAACTCGAATATGTTTTGCTTACCCGGTCGGACCTGACCCCAAATTCTCAAGCCTGATTTTGAATGAGAAATGGATGTCCCCAATTTTAATCCTAGAAAATATACTAATTCTTAAATAACCTAACACAAATAGATACATTTGGATTTGACTTCTGGTATGTTTACTTCTCGATGCATTATTCATGAATTATTATTAAAAACTAGTTTTTAACTAAAAATCAATAAAATGTAAGAAAAATAGAAAATCTTTCACTTTCGATTTGTGTTGGTGCACTTTCTAAATTTCCAATATAATATGGTTTGAGGGGTCGAACCTGAACTGATTCAAAGGATCGGCTTGGGGTTTTGGATGATTCAAACCGAAACACACACACATAGACATCACTTCCTCAAACTGAAATATTCCCTGATTCGTAACCAGTCAAACTGAAATATTCAGTGATTTGTAGTCAGTCGGCCAAATTGGGTCTCGAGCGAATCGGGCCTGGATCGGCTGAATCAAGCATGAGTCAGTCGGATTAAACATGGATCAAGTGAATAGATCCATATTTCTGGGTTTTTTTAAAAAAACCTTGACAAAACGACCGAATCCAAACCCCAACCGATTCGTTTTTTCATACGGTTCATACCCAAACTGAAACACAAATTCTCAAAGCTTGCCATAGACGATGTTGGATTTGGTTGTATTCATAAATACATTTCTTTTTTGAAATTTGGAAACATGTCTACATATAGAAAGCAATGAAATGTTAGCCTAGATGCCAAAAAAATGTGCTTCCATAGCATACCAATAAATCATTTATTGACTACCAACCAAAAATGTGTCTCCGACGTACATAAATCATTTATTGACAATAAATGTAGGGTGCTGGAACAATACTGGGCAAGATGCATACCACCTAGCTCCTTGACTACCACCAAATACAACACACAATCTAAGAAGCACTGACACTGGTACGGGGACAAGGGTACGACACGACACGGGTTCGTCGACACGGCAAATCTTAAAAAAGGAGGACATGGGTACGGCGGGGACACAGCAAAATAAATTACTATTTTTAAATTTATATTTTATGTGTGTTTGCAATTCATATATATTTCAATAACCGAAAAAACCTCATAGAAAACAACTAGAAGGAAAATTTAATGCATACTGGATCGCTATCGTTAGTTACATCCAGCCCGATCGGTGAATCGCGGACAACTCTAAATGGTATGGAAAATAACGGTTGTGTTTCAGTTTTGACTTCAGCCTATCTGAAACCTTAGAGGATAAGATAAGTTAAAGCCAAACCTGAATTGTAACCGTCCATCATAACCATCCTGACAAGTGAATCACACTCTGGCTCAAATGGCATGCAAAAGAACGGCTGCGATTCAGTTTTGGCTTCAACCTATCTGATCTTCTGAGATTATATAATCTCAGAAGATCAGATAGGTTGAAGTCAAAACTGAATCACCACAGCTTGTAACCCGACCCTATATCGAACAGTCCGTCAACCAGAAGTGCCCCGAGTGTCCGAGGAGTGTCTGACCGTGTCCGGCTCCCGGAAGCACGTAGGACATGGCACATGCGTGTCCGGCGAGTATCCAACGAGTGTCGGTGTCCGACACGGGTACGGGAGGCCTGGGGAAGTGTCCATGCTTCCTAGCACACAATACTTCAATCAAGTAAAATATAAAATTTTACCTTTGCATGTTGAAACTTTGCTTTCTACATCTTCTATGTTTGATCCAATCTTTCGTAATTTCTGTTTATGATTCACGTTCTTCAACACGTGGATGCAACATTACATCATGCTTTTGCCTACAGAGATGGTCATAGATGTATTCTTCACAGTTATTTTGTAAACAATTTTACTTTTTCCTTTATAAAAATGTTGTTTCTTGAAACTACTACACTTAATCTTAGACTTTGCACCTATGATAATATTTATATCGTGCTACGAGCTCTCCAAACTTGTAGGATTGCCTTCATGTGTCAGAATTCTTAAGTGGTGCTCTGCAAATTTATTTTTATCAACAATAAAATACATTCAAACATGGTTCAGGATGTAGAACACTTTTTTTTGACAAGTTGATAACCTGCCAAAGCCGTCTAAATTAGTTCATATAGAGCATTGCATGATATTAGAATATCCATGTCAGGCTTGTGTACATTCCACTGAACCATGCCAAAAGTCAGTAAGCTCCATGTGTGATTGGGACTAATTGATAAGAGAATGATACACTATTTTGTGAACCCATGCAATTACTGATACATGCATAACACTCAAGAAAAATGTACACGCATGAATACAAATAGAATAAGCTAAAAGATCATACAAAAATAACAAAAAGGAAAACTCTGAACAATAACTACCACATCCAATCAACCATATATAAGGGCTCAGAGAATTAACATAGTTATATGAATACAAAAGAAAGAGCTAAACATCACACAGATTAGAAAAAAATATTCTATATATAGAGAGACCGTAGTTTGCAATAAACATTTTGATCATTCATGACATTTCAAGTACATTGTCCACTTGTTACCCAGAAAAGTTTCCAACAAGTACTTGGTGTGTCTCTCAAACACTCCAAGTATTAACCAGCTTAATCTCTAAACAGAACTAATTTTTTTTAAAAAAAGCAAAAGGTCTATCACAAAACCAAGTCATGTCTAGGTCTCATGCATCGATATAAAACAATCGTAGATTACTACAGAATGTATTTCAACGTAGTGTACGGAGCTAACCTGCCAAAAAAGAATCCTCTGTGTAGCAGCACCTGTTGGATTGCCCTCAGGCCACATAGGGATAATTATGTACGCAGAAAATCTCTCTTTTGCTTTAATTTTGTTTGCAATCTTAAGGGCAATTTCAATTGGTATTAAATTATTGGCACCTACAAGATAGACGAACTTGCTTATCAATTTTCAAATCAAAGAAGCAAAACTTGCAAACAACAAGCCAGAAATAACAACAGATAATAAAGTTTCCTCGCAATAATCATTATACTGGAATTGTGTTGTTAAAGAACGAAATAGAAAGATGTAGAAACTTTAAGAAAAAGAAGTGATCAAAAGCAAAAGCACATATAGCCTCACAAAAAAAAATGAAGTTTCTACACAAGAAAAAATATGCAAATTTTTACATCAGTGTCCTTGGTTAGTTGTTGGATAGAACATGTACTTCAATAGTTCACAGATGAATCACATTAGGAGAGACAAAAAATTGCAATGGAACGCTATAATATATATTGTTATACATCTATTCAGATCATGAAAGGTGGTTAATATAGATGAAAAATTTTATCATTTGACATTTAGAATGTTATTTTATTTCTATTTCTTAAGAATGGCATGATAAAAATGTGTCTGATGTATGCTGCCAAACAGATTCACCTAATATACGGACGCTAGATATAGGGCTGTTAGTGAGTTGGGTTCAGGCCGGGCCACCCCATGCCCAGGCCCGGCCCAAACTTAATGAGTGTGTGCCCATACCTGGCCTAGGCCCAAATTAAAATTTTCAGGCTTGGTCCAAAACCGGCTTGAAACTTTATTATGAAGCCCAAGCCCAATCTCGGCCCAAATTAAGCCCGCATTTCTAGCGTGGAATATGCCTAAATCTTTTTTCTTCTCTTGATCACACAATAAAAGTAGAAAATAACATTGATTATGGCATACATTAAAAGGATATATATGAAATAATGCTCCAAACCCCCGAGGCATTGACATTTGTAAAGTGGACAGTTTTAAAATTATGTATTCATTGTATATATATATATATTGGGCTTCGGGTCAGGTTAGTGGTTGTCCATACCTGGTCCAAAACACAATTGGGCTTGAATGTTCTAGCCTAGCCCGACCCAAAGCCCAAGCTAACTTTGCCCAAACTAGGTCCAAATCGGGCCCGGCCCGATGGGCCTCAGGCTGGCCCGAGCCCATTAACAGACCTAGATAGATAACAAAATGAAAATCCCACAGAAGCTATTATATTCAAAGATTATTGCATGTGTTGCTTGCATGTATGCTCTTTGGAATTACTTCATCAGCACTCACAAGTTTAGTAGGTAAAAATCTTAATCTACTCATCTTAATTCAAATTACTATTACTTCCTTGATATGGTTAAGATACATGTAACAACCCAAAATTTGAGTATTTTATTTAATGATTTACATTAGTAAACTACCCTTTTTGCCATATGCAAGTATTCGTCGGTTTTTATCGAAAACTTTGATTTTTGTAAATCTAATGGACAAGAATCGTAATCGTATGTCTTAGTCTTCTGAGTTTTATTTTCGGAGATCTAACTCGAGCTACTCACGCGTGTTGTAGCGAGATTTGGTTTGTTAGTTATTGCACCTTCCGTTGAAGGACATTTTGGTCTTTTTCTATAAACTGCAGTTTTACCCATTTTTAAAATAGGTTAAAATTACTGTTATTGCGTGTGTCTCCTTGTAAGCTTTCCAACGAGTATTTTTGCAGAATTTTCGGAGTTAAGATGAATAAGTTATAAATATTTGTTATGACTAGTGTGTTGATGCCTATTTGCGGACCCGAATCTGACTATGTTAGCTTGTTTAGCTTGTACTTGGCCTAACCAGAGTTATTAGTTCGAACCCAAACCCATGGTTTTGTGTAGAGGGTTGTTGATGTTTTAACTGTTTTGTTTTACTTTGGGGATGAAGTTTAGTGGTTTTAAGTTGGACCTCAATTCCCACTTGGGGTTATGACGTGTTTAGAGATTTACTGTAGATTGAAATTTGAAGATTATGTTGTTCCCACTTAAAACCAAACCCAAATCCTCTCTTGCCCATATCAGTCACGACGTTATAGGTTTCCCTTGTTATCCACTATCCTTGTTTGTGTTCCTGTTTTAAACGGTTTCCATTATACCCCTCTACTTTATTTGATACCAACTCTAGACCCAGTCAACTCTCATTTGTTCCCACAACAGGCCCTGGTGCATAGGTGGCATAACCGTATACATCACGTGCGGGATTTGAAAATATTTAGGGTTGCAAAACCCTATTCTATAGACGTCCTCTTTAATACCCTGCGAGCCTCCTTTACATTGGTACTTGTTGTGGAGCGGCCGTGCAACAAGGTGCAGTACCCCATGCCTCTTCCTCGAGTGGGAGCAGAGCCCTCCCCTCTCCTTCTCCATCTTCCCCTCTTATCTCTCTCTTTTATCTCTCTTACCCACTCATTCTCTCTAAAATTCTGCACCTCCTTTTCTCCAAAATTTTGTATTTTCTCTCTATCTCTAAGTTTCTCTCTGGATTTTCTCTCTCTAGAAATCCCTCTCTTTAATTTTATTTTCTATTTAAATTATTTTGTAAATCTAAAATTAGGAATTTTTTTGGTGTCACCTATGATTAGGAATCGGTTCGGATCATAAGCCGGGAGCCATCAACCCTAATCTAGCACCGTGGTGGGATTGATCCTCATACCAGGTGACAAGATGTGGTCTTATAATGTTTTAATTTTTGGGTTTCATTGTGGAATTACATATGCTATACCATTAGATATGATAAGGATAAGTAAACAAATAAATATGAATGGTTTGCTCTCGAGTTTCGGCATATTATTCTAATTGGAAATCTTTTACTGTTCTAGCATTTGTTTATATGTTGATCTTGTCAGGATCTTGGTAGAAAAATGGTTTTTGGCTTTGTTAAATAGATCAATATTATCTTGTTTTAGTTCTTTGTAAATTTTCAACCCAAGTGGGTTGGTGTAAAACATTGTAGGCTAACGCTGTGGGGAATTGTAGACCCTCACACAGTGGGTAGCTAAGGGTGTTGACAACCCCCTGATATGCATATTAAATCACTTAATAATTTTAAAACCTAATCTATACACAACAAGGGGTTGATCAATATCCTGGGGTTCACATTGTGTTCTCCCGAAGTGAGAGACGTTTTGGCATACCTTAGGGTATGTGCAGTGGTCCTGTGGAAGGAAAGAATAGTGGAAGGAAAAAGCAAGATGGGCAATGAAAGCTCCTCCGTGAAAGACGGGAAAACCTAGTTTGGCCAAATAGGGATATGTACTTTGTAACTCTATATTGTGTGGCTTCTCCCCCTTTACCCGGTATGTTGGTTGGCGGGTTCCTCACCTCTTCGTTAGGGGAACAACACCGACAGGTCCACAGAATTTTAAATAAAGAAAGTAAATTAAAACTAATATGATTTTAGCACTGTTTATCACTGTAGAGCTATATTTTAAATCATCCACTTGTTATGTTGGTTTTGTTTATCGTTTTCATCGTTATTACTTCGTTAAGTTAAAATATATCTTTTCATAGAATCATTAGCACCTTCTTATACAAGATACTAGTCAGTCTTGTCACCATTTTTTATGCCTCCATGGTATTTGAGGCGCAGGTACCCTCTGGGAGTAGACTTGGTGGCGTTTCGTTGGTCGAGTAGCTTCGTTGCTATGCGCTCTGAGTAGAGAGTTTTCTTCCTACAGTCTGTTTCTCTTTTTGTCTTATAGTTAGACTTGTTCAGATGCTCTGATGTCAGGAACTTTATGGACTTTCTATTATTTGGTTTAATAATATGGTTTATTTTTTCTTAGTTTATTTCTCTCTATAGTCTTTGTAATTATATTTTTTTAAAAAAAAAAATCACCCTAACACCCTGTGTTTTGGATTATCTTATTAAATTAAGTTGATTCGAAATACGGGCGTTACAATACATCTCTCACCTTTTATGAGAGGTAGAAACTTAAATAGAACACTGAATGTCTGACACAGGAGGATCAAAGAGTGAATGCTCTTATAGCACAAACTGATGAAAAAGAAACGAAAAGGACAAGCGCTAATACCACTTTGACGCATGAAACTATAAGGCTTTTGGAGAGAATTCGGGTTTTGATATGATTTTGGGCTGATTTCAGCTCTGAAAATAGGGGATCAGATCTGAGTAGGATCTAGAAAGCATGGACACAAAGGCGGATACGGGACACAACAGGAGTCTAGAATACGGATACGGCACTTTTATATATATATGAGGGCAAAACAGTAATTTCATCCTAACCACGGGTGGATCCCTCATGGAGGGACCAGTGGGAGATACAACCGGAGTGTGACGGTCTCTACAAGATTTCTATGTCTATTTTAATTACTCACCTTATTGTAGAAGTCAATGCATGCTATTTCCCTAACAAGTAATTCTGCATATGCTAATAGGTTCTGAGATATTAGATGTGCATTACAAATGGAAACTGAAACATTTAGATAATTGGTATGGTATTTTTTATATCATAGTCACAAAATCAAACCATAGTTTCGTCTAATCAGGATGACACTAAAAGATTCCATTCCAAAATAGTAAAAGAGCTGAGTTATCAGCCAAAGGATCCATCTGAAGGACCTTCTATTGACCAGAAGAAAATATGTGATCACTCAGCTTTAACTAAGATTAAGAATATGCATTACCTAAAGATCCCAAAATTGTACTTTCTCAGTAGGTTATGCTTACCTAAGTCTTTGTTCGAATCCCAATTAAATGATGATCCCAGGAAATACTGATTTTCGATATAAATGTAGTGTTGGGCAGCTCGGATGGCCTTTACATAAGCTGTATGTATGCTCATGTCAATCAGAACGTTTTTCCCACATACGAGGTTCTGTTGGATAGAATATAACACTTATTTGAGAGTTTGGTGATGTAAAACATCAATGACTAATATGCAACACACACCTATGCATAGAGGCAGCTAGAGCTTCACATACCTTGCTGGTAGCAGCCTTTGGATCCTTCGGAAAACCTTTCACAGAATTTGAATCAATTGATCGGAAAACCTGTGATCATTAGGGAGAAAAAAAATAAAGGGAAAATGAAATTAAAATGGGTTTCTTGCAAGATTAGGAAATATTAACAAGCTTTTACCTGCACATGCCAAGTCTCAGGATCGTTATCATTAAGATATATTGAATCATGCATCCCAATGATGTCTGGGATTCTTTCAATCTTAAGCAATGTGTCATCATATCTCTTCAGCTTCTTAATGCCATGGCGTTTTGAAGCCTTTAACCAACGTTCCTCAAAGTTCGCCAGAATATCGTATGCAGCAGGACCATCAATTCTAGAATGCAAATCGTGCCATGGTTCTCTTGGACCTCTGGTATCAGGTCCCTAATAAGGTAATGTGAATCATAAAAAGAAAATTCAAGCTATTGTTGAAACACACAAGTTGGTTCATCATACCTAAAAAGCCCAGTTAATCAGTGCTAGCTTGGTATTCCATGAATTATAAATGGATTAGCATTTATCGGAGCATAGAGTACAAGAAAGGTGAGAAAAACATATGGTACTTAATGATCATAATTTGATTAAAAAAAACAGATCTAAGATGTGAGAGTGTATTGCCCTTTCCATTGTTTAAAAGAAAGTGCAGCATTTGAGTTTCATGAGAATGCAAATGATCCTAGAGAAAAGATTGAAGTCTAAAAATTATTTAGTTGACAAAATGGTCGTACAGAAGTCATAATCTTCTCAGCATATGCCGGGATTCTTGGCAGTTGGCACAGCTTGCAGAAGGGTTGCATCAAGTGGAGAACCAGACACAAAACTCTGCATGATCCTTTGGTTGAGCATACATTAAATTTTAGAATGTACTCCAAACAGACCCCCTGTGATGGGTTAAGGCTTGTCTGACTGTTTGCTCTAGAAAAACATTGAGTATCTGCAAATCAATTTTGGACAGAAACAAATATGGTATACTACCAGGATCCAATGACTATCTTATGTTGACCAACCTATATGTGATATCCTGATAACTCTTGCATACAGAGCATCCAATTTTGTGTGTATATGCCCATGACAAAATGTGCTACGTAACAACTTCAAATTCATTAATATCATGTCCCTAGATACTTCTGAACTTATCAAGTTCCTTAAAAAGGAGCCTAAAAAATGGAAATTATGTGACCAGAAATCTACCAACCTAGGGAGATTGATGCAGGTTGAAGGGTCAATTCTAGTCGTAAATTATGTAGTCGCCTATTTTCTTTATTCCAGAAGTAATTTTATTTTTTCAATATTTTTATGATTTTTATTAGATTTTTTCTAGCAAGTAGAGACCTTGTTTTAATATTAGGAAACATAAGAGGCTTAATAGAAAATTTTCTGGGGTCTTTACATGAAAAAAGTTCTAACAATTAATTAATCCAGTGAGGCCTCTTTCTAATATATTAGGTACCATATCCCTAATTCCTCGGAAGCTAACTACCTCCAGAAAAGAAGGGATAGCAATTAGGGGTGCAACTTGGTAGCTTTTTATGAATGAATTTAAAGGTTGGTTCTAAACATATAAAGGTAATTTTCTATGATTGACTTTATTATTGATTGTCAGCAATCATTAAATGTTGTTTTCATCTCATTTCAAACCCTTATGATAATTAACTCTCTTTCCCATCCTCTTTTGTGATTGACTTTGATATTCATCCATCCCAAATGGATCTAGTTTTGCCGTTAGATTGGATCTAGTTCTACTTCACAACATATTCTAATATTAAAAATTAGAATGGCCATAAGGAAGTAATGCTAGCATAATTAATAAAATTTTGAACAAAAAAATATCCATCTATTATAGATTGCAATGGGAATTGAAGGTGAGATATTTTCGTCATGGGATAGATTGCAGTTATAAATTATAATACTAGCAAATCATCAGCAATACAATTACATACCAGCAATATCTTTTCAACATTAGTTCAGATACCAAGGACAACTATATTCAAAAGTACGTACTTTGCATTACAAATCGGATAATTTTATATTTCATGTAAAGGTATCTAGGAATATAAATGGAACACTACAGAACATACAGAATCTGCATGTCACAGATTTATTACATGATTTTAATTAGGTGCTACCAGAATTAAAACATGTTCATATTTAACTACTATTTCAGCATAACATGTCCTAACAGACACATCAAAGTAATAATACTTCATAAATATTGTTTCAGCATATACAGACATGCCAAAGTAATAAAATTCCATATCTAGTTGAATTTTTCTGGATACTTCATTGTTAAACTGCTTTGAGTAGTCAAGGTAAGCTGATTTGAAAGTTGGATAACATATCTTAGGTACCTCATGTTTCCTATAATGCAAACTATTATCAACATGCTGTAATTGAGTAATAAGAATAATTCTACTAATTATTTATTGGTTGGAATACGTTTCAATACGTCTAAAATACAGTGAAAATACCATTGCTCAAAAAGAATATCAGGATGCAACCATGCCCACATACAAAAGATTTAAAAAATTACCACAAAGTTAGGATTGTGATAGTCATCCTTGTGCAATGTTTGTAGCGTTCTAAATAATGGATGCCTTGGAGTATCATATCGTCCACCACATAAATCAAGCCCTCCGACAAATGCTATGATTTTTCTCTTATAATTACCAGCATCAGCATCTATGATCACTGTTTTCTGATGATGAGTGTAGATGACTCCAGTTTCCTGATGACCAAGAATTTCATACAAGCAAATATATAATCATTTATAAGAATGATTATAAAATTTCCATAGAAAATGAGTGGTTATGAGATATATATAGAACTTTTAAATTACTTATAAGACAATAAGCTGATAATTTTGGCACTTCAAATGAATTAGAAAGAATGCACGAGGGTAACCCTATTTTTAGCTAGACACTCAAAACATTGGCAACTACTAATTCTAAGCAACTCAAGAATTCCATAAAATAGCATAAAATAGAATGGAATGATAAGATAAAGAATACACAATCACGACAACAAATAAGCCCAAAGGTAACCTGTTGTTTAGCCCAGCTAATTCGCTTCCCTGCAGAACGAGGACAAAGCAACACTTGAACCGAAGAATGCTTGAAAAATCGACGGGTTTCCTCATCATGGGTTGCCATCAAACCGTTCTGCATATACAAGTATAATGAGCAAAGTACTGAAAGAAATTGAGCACTTCAAGAACATGTTGAAAGGTTTTGGCTCATTGAAATACCAGCAAAAAGACTATAATTCAGATTGAAGTTAGGAAGACAATTAGAAATAAAAAAAGGGTTAATTAGACCTTGCCCCCCCCCCCCAACTTATACCCTTAATTAGACTTTGACTCCCAAACTTTTCATAATTAGACTGTACCCCCCAATTTCACGGATTCCGTGCGCACGCCGTGGTTGACCAACGTTTTGCTCACGCTGATCCTCTGTGACCCTCTGTGCATTCCCATGTTGACAATACAACCCCTTATGACTTTGGCCCCCATTTATAGCTTTGTATAGCTACAAGTTGTTATCAACTGAAGGGGCAAAGTCTAAATGTGGAGGGTAGTATTGTCAATCAGACAATGTGCGAATGCACAGATGTGAGTAAACGCTGGTCAACCACGGCGCACACACAGAATCCGTGAAATTGGGGGGCACTGTCTAATTATGAATAGTTTGGGAGTCAAAGTCTAATTAAGGATATAAGTTGGGTGGGCCAAGGTCTAAAATAACCCAATAAAAAATGAATCTGTCAAGAAAAACAATATTATCAAATCATGTGTTACGCGAATCCTTTCCATACATCCAATTGAAAGCCAATAGTGAAACATAAAGCAAGTAAACGCGTGCAAAATGGGCATATGTAAATAGAGTACAAGAATTTTATAAACCTATGTTTTCCAGTGAGCTAAGCTTATGTACTACAGCGTTCAGCTTACTAAGTCATGCTAACATTGGTCTACTGGGTCAGATTTGGAATATCACGTTTTCTATACTTAGCAAATATGCCATTCAAACTGTATATTTCATTACCAGTGAATGAATTTTCATGTCACACAAATATTTTCATGGCAGTGTCCAACGTTGATCAATAACTTCATTTCTGAGGAAAAAAAATGTGGAATTATTCTCTATTTCAGCCAGCCCCTTGCAATTACTACTGTGTTCTCAACTTCTTGAACCTTGCAAAATATGAAAGGGACTAAGTACCCGATATTTTAATCATTGAAGTGTTTAGAGCTGGAAAGCTGGATGGTTAGAATCATACGAAATTTATGATACCACTGTGAGATTGGAGGTAGCTCAAAAATTTTGAACTTAAATTAACGTGATAAACCTCTTCAAAAAAAATTAATGCGATAAACCCAATTTTTATGACTATTATGGGGGGGAAAACACCATTCTTTAAAATATGGCTTGAACAGTATGCACCACAAAGGACATGCTCTTTCTCATAATGGCATGGTACCTACGTATATGAGAGAGAACCACAAGTGTTGGCAGGAAAAAGTATGCAAAACAAATCCACTAGTTGAGGGGATACACCAATATCTGTAAGAGGTATTGTGGCCAGTCGGGCCATGAATAGCTATTTAAAAACGTAGTCAATATATGTAAGCACCACATTATAAATGAAAACAAGGGGTCAACGGTGTTTGGTCCCTTCGCACTATGCAACTTTCAAGGAGCAGATATGGTATAACATTCTTCCGATAGGTGTAGCACACATCCTATTGGCATGGAATCAAATGTCAACAACTTTCCTACGAAATCACCGAAATATATCTTTTTTTCAATTAGAAATTGACTGAATTTCTAATATTACCAAATTTCCTTCCGACATAACGAAATGTCGGCCGAAATGACCGATATTTGACCAAAATAACCGACATTTGACTGAAATCCGACATTATATCCTTTTTCCAGACAATTTCCCTAAAATTTTTTATCTTTTTTAACAAAACAAAGCCCATCTTTATCAGTAAGAAATTATATTTTTCTCAATTTTGATTTTTTTTTCATAATAGACAATATTTTACTGTCATCTTTATCCTAAAGAATTGCTGAAATATTCCATCATTTTCATATCAAACGAACAAAATCGAAATTTGACCGAAAAACGATAACTTTTCATCAAAAAACACCAAAATTTGATCGAAAAACGAAATATTTTCACCGAAATTTGTCTTTCCATTTTACAATTTTTTCACCGACAAATTACTGAAAAACAAAAAAAATTCTTTTTTTGGCCGACCGACATGGACACCGAAAACGACATTTAAAACCTTGCCTATTGGGAAGACCGTGGCTATATGACAGGGATATCGTTCATTATGAAAATTGATGTTCAACAATGCATGCAAACAGGAGATCGGTAACTTAATCGTTCTAGCAATGCTTCACTATTAATTATGAGCGCCAGGTAGGAGATTTAATTCAAACTTGTAATATACTAAAATGGAATAATGGATTTAACAAAAACTACTAGCGCAATGACAGGTTGGTTCCAATCTCGAGAATTTAAATGATAATGTTTACGTTATGTGGCAATGGTCTCAATAGCAATATCATGATCAATAAGCTTACCGGCAGGTGGAACGCTCAGCTCACGAATTGTGGACAGCATGCAGCATAGATAAAACAATGAAAACTTGATTACTAGTGTTATCTGATAATAACCAACCGAGAGGGAAGACTCACCTACTGAGAACCACGCTTGGTCTCAGGAACCCGAATCGAACTGGACTCCGAAAATGATCATCAAATATCTAGAAAGTCGTCAGCGTCCTCAATCCTGCCATGGTCCGCATTAGGATCTGCCATGGGGCATATCCGCGATAGGAAATATTGGGCCAAGAAATCGATGATCGTACGTGGGTAGTCGGCTCGTGTAGGCACAGTTCGAAGTCACTCAAGGCGGGGCAGGCAGCAGCAGCTCGGGCAAAGGGGAAGTGGGTTGCGGCTTCCAGCAACAGAGGGGTAGGAGGGAGGCAGTTGCGGGCGGGCGGTGGGTTGCGGGGTGATCTGTAGGGGTGCGAGCGGCAGCAAAGAAAGGGTGGGACACCGGTGAGGAGAGAGGTGGTTGCAATGGGATGGGCGCAGGGTTGGGTGTCCATGCTTGATGCCATAATCATCTCATTGGTGATTTATGGTATCTCAAGATACTATGAATGGTGGGGTTGCTCTTATGCATGATCTCTGATATTTCTTCAAATTGTGCATCTTCTTGGCTATAACATGTCAACTATAGTGCATGCCCGTGCCTTTCGGCATTGCAACGGGCCGCCTTTGGCTGCAACACACTTGTAGGCAAAGCTTGATCACTACCGTCCCTTTGCTGCCGGTTGGGGTCAGTGCGATGCACCGAGAGGATATGGGTGATGGACAGCTGTTATAGAGAGAGAAAGCTTGATCACTGTTGTCCCTTTGCTGCCGGTTAGAGAGAGATACGGGAAGAGAGAGATATACAGAGAGAGGAGAAAGAGAGAGATGGGGGAAGAGAGATACGGAGAGATATGGAGAGAGAGTTTAATCACTGCCGTCCCTTTGATGCCGGTTAGGGTGAGTGCGATGTATCGGTCGGGTATGGGTGCAACAGACGACTGTTACAGAGAGAGAGATTGATCACTGTTGTCCCTTTGCTGCCGGTTGGGGTGAGTGCGATGAACCAGTTGGGTATGAGTGCAATGGACGGATGTGACTTGGGGGAAAGACCTGGAGGCAGAGAGACGCGTAGAGAGAGAGAGATCAGAGAGAGATGGAGAGGAGAGAGAGAGATCAGGGAGAGAGATATATATGGAGAGAGAGAGAGAGAGAGATCAAGGAGAGAGATAAAAAGAGAGACGGAGAGAGAGAAAGAGAGATACGAAGAGAGAGAGAGAGAGAGATAGGGGGAAGACAGAGAGATACGGGGAGAGAGAGAGAGATAGGGGGAAGACAGAGAGATACGGGGAGAGAGATACGGAGAAAGAGACAGGGAGAGAGAGAGAAAGAGAGGAGAGGGGGAAAAGAAAGAGAGGAGAGGGGGAAAAGAAAGACAGCGTTTGTTTTTGTCCTAGTCAGTTTCCGTTTTGTCTAGTCAACACAACACCGACGTCCCTTGTTATATAGATCTTATAGTTAGACATGTTTGATTGGGCATTAAAAAAAAAAATGTGTCACATCACCAACCCCCTTGGCAATATCAAACTAATATAAGCAATCACAAGTTTAGCATTGAGACTATGGATTAACGAGTAACGACTAAAAAGGGATGTTAGGATTGTGATAATCCATTATAACATACATGAGTAGCTGGCAGCTAGTAACGTATAGGAATGCATGAATATATCCATCATTAGGACTACATAGATTGCATGTAACTATGATACTAAGCTAAGAATGGGGAGAAAAAAATATATTCTCCATTTTGTACAAAATGGGAGAAGGCACCTAAAGCATCCACAATTTCTCCACGGCTATTTCAAACATCTCTCTCTCTCTTTCTTTCTCTCTCTCTCTCTCTCTTTCTCTCTCTCTCTCATCAAATCGGTTATCGTTTCTTTTTGGTGGGTACATGTGCATTGCACGGGTCTTTTGCCCATATATGAGTAAGTGAAGCAAACTACAATACTCACCAACCAAGGAATGCAAAATGTAATATTCGGCTAATGCATTTAGGGAGATGAAAAGTAAAGCAGTGCCATGAACAAAAAAAGAATATGAAGACTTACAATTTGATAGCCCAAAATGCTCCTTGATGTCGGATCATCCCAAACCAGAAGCAACACTCTCACCCCTTCCTGCGACTTGGACTTCAATAGATCCCCAAGAGAGTAATCGGCGCCGTTGCCCCCGTCCCGCACCAAATGAACCGTGTGGAACACCGACCACCCTGTTATATAAACCATCCGGCGAGCCTGCCGTATCCCCTCACAGATGTCACGCCAACACTTCCCATGTTCATAGTGCATCCCCTGGCCCAGCTTCAGGTCCGGCAGGCAACCGTCGGGTACATGAGCATCTTGATAGAGCGTCACCTTCCCACCCTTCCGAAGGGGAAAGTACGTTCCCAGCACCCCGACGTAGTCGGGACCTGGACCCACTCCTTGATGGTACATACTCAACCTCTCAATCGGAGTGTACTGTATCGACAGCCTCAACACAGCATCCAGCTTGCAAGGCTTTCCATTCGAAGCAAGGATTGGGTAGACTCCTTCCACCTTCTCACCGGAGGAGACCCACTCTGCTGGAATGGAGACTGTCCCCATGAGCTGGGAGCCGACGACATCGCTGTCCTTCACCAGGAATTCAACATCCGCGGTGTGGTGCGCGACTGGGACATTGAAGTGCTGCATCCAGACCGGGTTCTCACTGTTGCTCACCACGTAGGTGCGGCCCACAACGGCACCGGTGACGGTGATGGTCACGTAAGGGTCGCTGGTCATGGAGGACAACTGATCAAGCTTCCCGCTCAGCGAGCTGGTGAGCCGCTTGCCGAACATGTCCCCCAGAGTCTTGGAGAACATGTCCATGTTGGGGAGGTTCCGCGCATCAAGGACCCAGATGTCGAGGCTGCCGTGCAGCAGCAGAACCTTGAGGGATGCCTGCCCGTGCTGCGACCCGCCGCCTCCGTAGGGCACCATCTGGCCGTGCTGCGACCCACCGTGCTGCGATCCACCGTGCTGCGACCCGCCGCCACTGCCGTAGCGCACGATCTGGCCGTGCTGCGACCCGCCGCCGTAGGGCGCGGCCTGGCCATGGTGCGACCCGCCGCCGGCGAAGGGCACGGTCTGGCCGTGCTGCGACCCGCCGGAGAGGGGGGGCGCGTGGGGAGTGGAGAACGGCTGACTAGGGTGAGCGTACACGTCCGGGCGGTGATGGGAGCTAGCAGAGGGTGAGGAGGGGGGCGGATGATCTGAGATGTTGATGTTGGCAAGGAGATCGTCTAGAGGGTAGATGGATGAGGTCTGGGGCGGGGCCGAGGGAGCGGGATCGAGAGGCGGGTTGTGGGCGGAGTAGCTGTCGGAGTGGAAGCTGTCGTGGTGGTGGTGGTGGTGGTGGAGGCTCGGGGGGCGGGGATTGGGATCGTAGGGGGTGGGTTGGTGGGGGTAGGGATAGGGATTGGGGTAGGGTTGGTAGTAGGGAGGGGGGAAGGCGGGCGGCGGGTACTGCAAAGGGCCGGAGTGGTTGAATTGGGGGGTTGGTGGGGCGGCGGGATGGGAAGGGAAGGAGTTGGAGGGGAGGAGGTAGCTGGGGTTTGGCGGGTTTGGCGGGCGGTGGGGATCGGGATTCAGCGGCCGTGGAGGAGGAGGGTATGGGTTGCCGTAAGGATAAGGGTATGGGTTGCCGTAGTTCTCCATGCGAGATCCGCCGCTGTATCTGTTTGCTTCTTTGCTTATGAGAGTCGGGAAGCACTTGATCCGCCGGTTTGGGGGTGGGAGGGGGGAGGAAGCGAGCAGCGTATGAATGGAGGGAGAGAGGAGAATGCACGCCTCGGGCCGGGAGGGAAGATAAAGTCGTTGGAGGGGAAGACGACCGGGAAGCCTCGTTGGGATCGATCAGGTCAGTGGTGGGGTCGTAAAAGCCCAAGGCGTTTTGCATGCGGCACTAGGGCTATAAATGGGCCTAACCCAGCCCGAGACCCACATTAGACGTGGTTAACTTGGGCTTTGGGTGTAGTCAGTGTCATTGTTCACTTCTATCATGTGATCAAAAGAACTCACTATAATAAAGAAAAAAAAGGGTCAGGATGCTACCTCTCAAAGCAGTGTTTTTACTGCTTTGACAATCCACCACGGTCGTGCCATATATGATCTTCGATCAGAATCAACATTAACAATCTCTTATCACCTCCATCGATAATCTCCACTTACACCACCTGTTGGCGTTCACTGATAGAGGAATCCAGTGACTACTTCAATTGTGAGTTGTCCATTCATCGCCTCACCTTATTCGGCAGCCTTCTACAATGTCCATAGCCGGCGACCACCTCTGATGACTTTTAGCACCTCCCGATTGTAAGTTCGGATGATCTTTGTCATCGTTCATAGATTTGATAGCCACCGGCGACCTGTCAAAGCAGCAAAGAACGCTGCTTTTGAATGTAGCATCTTGTTAGACTTGTTTCTCAAGAAAAAATTGTATTTACCTTCCGAAGATTTTGGGTTAATTACACGAGTATCACTACTCATACTCACTAAAAAACAATCTTAGACCCGAGGCGTGATGGCGAGGCAAAGGGGCAATGCATTAACCCCTAGGATCCACCACCATCTCTTGGGTCTAAGATTGTTTTTTAGCTTGTACGAGTAGCATTACTCTAATCACACGGACCCCCTGTAATTTAAAAGATATAAAAAGTCCTCCTAACATCGCACTTTTTTGCGGATACCTCCATTCTGTTACTTTTTTTTTTTTGAGAATCCCTCTCGATGGAATGATGGGGGTTCAGCCTTGACCCCTACCAGTTTATTAAGGAAAAAAAGAAGGTACAAAATATGCTTAAGAGACACCAACGCCTATGGAGGGACCCCATCCAACACAGGCTAACACTAATAGCCCAGGAGCTCCAACCAAAAAAAAACAAGCAAGAAACTATAGACCCCTAAGTACTAAGACTTCAAAGCCCTTGATTTTTAAGTATGAAGACTTTGAAGCCTTCAATCTTCCCAGTGCACGAATCTTGTCTAGGAAGGATCCTGAATTAACTTTTTCCCTTAAAAGATACGCCGAAACCTGAAGCTATCTCGAGGATGGTGTTGCCCTCCAACATGTTAAGATGTAGGTTCAGCTCCTCCCTATCAAGGTTAGACACTTGATCCCGAAGTTTTATGGATGAGGAGAACCAGTTCCGCACAACCTACCTGATGAACACCCTCAACGGAAGTCAAGCTGATGGGAAGGATTGGAACATCTATGCAGATCGGGCTAGGCGAGTTGGTCGGTGGTGTAAACCTGATTCAAGGACTCTAGATTTTGCTCGAATCGAAGCTCTAGCCTCAATCAATTTTGGCCCATGATTTACCAAGCGAGAGCTGCGGTGCATGCTCAAAGGGCAAATGGAGGTAGCTAACCCTACAGCTTGGGCGAACCCCCCGTCCACCCGGCCTCCTTCAGCCACGCCTCCCGAGAAAGGGACTGCATCGGGATCCAAAAACCCATGTGCAGCCTCTTCAACTCCTTGAGAATCATCAGCATCAAACCCATCAGGATCATCAACCCATGTTACTTAGTTAATACGTATTTTGCCCCTACAACAATAAACTCCCATGTGGTGTTTTTTTTACAGCATGTGGTTTGCTTCTAGTTATATATTGGGACCTTCTTCGTACCCGTCAGCTGTCCACCCACGTAAATTACAGTTTTTACCATGCTTTTTTTAAAAATATTATTAAAAAATAAAATATTTAGTCAAATAGCTATTGACCAAAAGTATTTGTCGTTCAGCGCTCTGACCGCCACGTGGCAGGTCAGCGTCGTAAAGTGCACCTCAATTTTTTTTTTTTTCCTGAGTCAAGGTAAAGTCGGTATCCAGGTTAGCGGGTTTAAACCTGGCATTCTGGATACCGGGTTTAACCGGAGCCCCCTTATAAAATGTTCTCACACTTAGTCGTTTCTTGTTGGATTTCGAGTAAACCTGGTATCCACAATACCGGGTTTAAACCCGATAACCCGGATACCGACTTTACCTTAGCTCAGAAGAAAAAAAAAATTTATGGCACGCTTTACGATGCTAACCTGCCACATGACGATCAGAGCACTAGAATGGAAAATATTTTTGGTCAACAACTATTTAGCTAAATATTTTATTTTTCAATAATATTTTGAAAAAAACCTCATTGTTACCCTAACTAGTCGTTTACCTTTACAAGAGTAAAAGAACACCTGCCGCCCGAGGTTTTTGGAAAATCTAGTTTTTCAAAAACTAACCGTTGGAAGCAAGACTCTATTTAAAAGAACTCCATAACTAACTTTGTTTTAAGTCTCGTCCCCTGAAACTCTCTCTCTCTCTCTCTTCCAAAAACAAATTTCCTAGCAACGTCCTATGAGATTTCCTCTATCCCAAAAACCAGGTCTTGAGATGAGGTCCCATCAAATATATAAAGGATCATTTTCGTCCTCTACTTTACCGATGAGGGACTAATCCTCCAACACTCCACCTCAAGTGCAAGTCAATTTTTTTGTGGTCCTTATCACATGAATGAAAAATGTGTGGGGACCACACCCGGCATTTGAGTGATATGGTTAGGCTCTAATACCATATGAGATTTCATCTATCCCAAAATCCAGGTATTGAGATGAGGTCTCATCATACATATAAGGATCGTTTCCGTCCTCTATTTTACCGAGGTGGGACTAATCTTCAAACACTTGCGTCCACATAATTTTGCCCCACTTGTGCAACCCAAGAGCCCAAGGGATTTAGTCAAACGCCTATGAGGCGCTTGGATGACGAAGGTTAACATCGAATGTTCTAAAATCCTATGAAGTCATCCTAGGCTCTCTAGTTCTTTAGAATCTTGTATGCATTAATGTAAAATATTTAGGGTTAATTGATGATGAGTCACTGACAAAATAAATTTCACACATGCACGATAACTAAACATTTCAATTAATGATAAATTCCTTATTTGTTTCAGAAACCCAAAAGTAACCCCTCTTCTTCTTCCTCCATCTCTTTTGAGCATGTGAGCAGCAGCGGAGCAGAGCATGTTAGGTTTGATGTGGTCTATAGCTCGTAAAACCCTAGGTTTGGTTGTATATGGTTGATAGTTTATTTAGGATTGTATAAAGGTAAGTATTATTATACGTGTTCTGTTTGCAGAACTTAAAGAGCCATGGCTATATAGTAGTCCATCTGAGTGGGAGACTCAGTGGATCGGTCCTATGAGCCTAAATAGTTCGCAGCTCTGATTTGGGTTGGTCGCCCTATCAGGATAAGCTGTTAGAATGACAGAGCATGAGTATCTCCATAAGGTCATTTACCAAGCACAGTATCTGTGGCCGAACGGAACCAACACGGTGCACAGATCAGTGAGCAGACACCGATGCACATAGCCGTGTTTCTGCTTAGGGTAATCGATCCTAAACCCTGAGGAACCGTGACCGGTGGACTAACCAGTTTGCGTGTAACTTTGGTTCACCAACATATGAGGGATCTAACCATAACCCAATACCATAATGCGCTGGGTTATCGGGCTGGTGTTGCATCGGCATGCCACTCTTGTAGGTCATCCACATCCTTAACGGGGGGTGCGTTCCTTGGTATGACATACATCGCACTAAACCCAGGCCTGGTGGTCAATAGTTGAGCCGTTGACCGGATCCGGTTGCTTGGCCAAAGCGATCGGAGGTGCGATGTGATAGTCAACCTAGAAGGAACCTAGTCATATGGTCACTTGAGTCTGACGGTGCTCTCCACCGCTCAAGTTAACTCATGGCACCAAGTGAAGGGACATCGTATTACCAATACTAAGCGAAGAGAAGGAGTATGCGAGAGAGCTTAATAAGTCTGGGAGAATTGGAGTGCAGCCTGCGTTGCACTCTAGGTGGCCACGCAGGTTAACCGGGACTCAGAGGATTGACAGGGGCACTTGGTAGTGTGTCGATCGGGTCCGATTGGAAACCATGAATCCTAGTCCCTAAAGGTTTTACCCTATCCACAATCGCTACGGATCATTACTTTCTCCTTGTCTCTTAGCATATTATGAGTTGAAAAAATAATGCATAATCGTCCTGTGTTCCGTAAGTGCATTGCACTGGAGCATGGTGTTGCACAGGACTAAGTGTGTTCACTAGAGGGCAATCCCAGAGTAGTGTAGGGACACACGATGTTGCCATTATACCATGAGTAGACCATTCTGTGTGTGTGTGTGTTGCACTAGAACGCAGAATATGAGTTTAGTAATTTTTTACAATAGGGCACCCCACCTTTTACTAAGGGCACCCCAGTAAATAGTAAAAATACTATTTATCATCCCATGGTGTATTGACTTGTTGCCAATGCCGATGATATGCCCTAAGTGTTAGGATGCATTATCGTGCACGTAGATGGGCCATACATAGTCCCACATGAGGTGAACGACCACTAGATGAATGAGGGCATTTTAGTCATTTCAAAATATCTCGCATGCCCTAGTGGCCGCCATCCTCACTAAGGCTAGCTTGCATGGCTATCAAACTTATAATTAAGGGATTAATTCATATTTAAAAGTTTTTGAATCATTTCCTTAATTGCAACAATTTTAATGTGGCAACTAGTAATAAAAATGGGCATTGAATTTGAGAGTAAAGAGATAGAGAGAGATGAACGGTTTCAAATGGCAACGGAGAGTGAGGGGCACATTTTTCAGATCTGAAATAGTGCATCTTTCTCATATTTCCTAAGTAGAACCAACCCGCCTTTCTCTTATGGTTTGTTTTTTTACCATTTCTCTCTCTCGGGTTCATATCTCTCTCTCTCTCTCTCCTTCATCTTCTTCTCAAAGTGTGTGTGTATGAGATTGATGGAGATTATTTACACTCTGAGGCACTCATAGATTAGAGTGCAAGCATCTGGTACGATTTGTGAGATCGGGTGAATCCGACGATATTCATCTATCTCTTGCGTGAGGATCCCGCTCGTGATTGCTGCCCAGATTTTACGGGCTGATATGCACTGTTTTGATCACTGCAGGAGCTATAGAAGTCTAAATGACTTTAAACTAGATGCAAATTCTTGACATTGAAGTCTTCTTTCCGGAAAATCAAGTTTCACTCCGTTCCGATGTCGAGATAGAAAGTTACAGCCTTCGCACTGAAGTGTGTTTGTATAGATCCGAATTCATCTTCATCATTATTGAAGAAATTATTCGCGGTGTTAAATCTCGCATGAAGGTATAACCTACAAACCCCTAGATCTATCATAATGCATACTATGAGATATGTTAATCATTTCGGTAGATGACTATAGGGGTTCGATTCGTATTCGTTTTACCATTTGCACATATGATTAATATGAATGAAAATTTTAAAATGTACCGCACACTGAAACGATCCTCGGGATCAACTCCACCTTCCGTTGCGCCTCCGATATCATTCCAACAGAGCGGTGAGCTCGACCCCGGCGACCTCGACCCTAACGACCTTGACCCCAACTAGTTGCAGCTCGTCACCGTCGGGCGGCGACAGCGAGCAGCGGCAACGAGAAACCAACACCATTAGGTCCCAGATTAAGAAATCCTAAGTCTAGGGTTTATCCCATTGCCCATAGATCTTGGGTTTAGGGTTAGGCTCGGTTCGACGGTGGCAAGCAGCGTCGGCGACGACAAGCAATGGTTTGGTGGTTTACGTTTGGCTCGGTAGTGGCGGCAAGCAGCTCCGATGACGGTAGGGGTGTGCAGGATCCAAACCAAACCGACAAAACTGACCAATTTTGATCGGTTTCGACACACTCAATGGATCAGATCGGATTGGGTTTTTTAAAAACCGACATGATTGGATTGGTTGACAGATTTGTAAATTCAAAACCGACCTAAACTGAACGAAACCGACATATGTATATACATATAACATTTTATTAAATATACCATATGTCCTCATATACCCTTGCTACCAACAACTATTGCAATACTATAGGATGACTCAAAATCAGTTAAAAATCATATTTAGGCCTAATGATTTGATAACAATTATAATTTTTTAAGTTTGAACTACGTCCTAATAGGAGGGGAGCCCAATAAAACATGGTCCAAAGCCTAAACCTACATCTAATCTAATCCAAACTGACTTTAATTGGATTGGATTCAAATCTTAGTTCGGTTTGGATCGGATTAAAAATCTTCAAAACCGACCAAGGTTGGATCGGTTTGGGTTTTGCCTAAATAGGTCGGTTTCAAACCGATGCACACCCCTAGGCGGCGACGAGCAGGCTCAGAGGTTAGCTAGTTTGGTGGCATGCATAAAGAAATTTTGAAATGCTATGGAGGGTATTTTCATCCACAAAATTTCAAATTCCTTTAGGTTAAATGATTTGTTTGTCACAGACCGCTCACACATTTCCCCAAATTTATTATGAAAATATGTGGAGAATTCTAGAATGTTCACATCCGTTTTATTAGTAAAAAGTGGCACAATCATGGCCAGCCTTATGTATCATTGTAACATATAAATTGGGGGATGTACTCTTATTTGTTCCTTATCTCATAGAAGTGTAATTCCCGTAAGAGAGGGATCTCTTTCATCCATCTCTTCTCAATCTTTTCTTGTGTTTGTGCAAGCGAGCTAGGGAAGATCCTTCTGTGTGTGTTTGGTGGTGGGGCGGGAGGGTGCATTTGAGGAAAGGCTGACTCGGCTACGAGGAGATAGTTCAAGTGCCGCACATAGTTTTAGCAGGGTAAAAAAATTATGTCCGTTACAGTGGGTACCAATCCTCCAAGCCTAGGTCGAAGATAGAATTTGATTTAGTCAGAAGTAGGGGTGGAACTTGCGAGTTGAATTTGCTCATGCCCAACCCAACCTACACACATCTTAAATCCGTTTTGCTCGTGGAACCCGTGAAAGGCCAACCCGTGCTTGCTCGTTCAGGTTACTCAGGTTGCCCAAGTTGCAAAAAAATGGACAGGTTGGTCAGGTTGCCCAATTAGAATTGCTTGTGAAACATATGTAGATGAGAAAAATAGCAAAATTAAGATGTTAAAACCATTTGATTGAAAATGCAGAACACTAAGTTAAGAGGTCAAAGGGAAGCAATCAATGCACCGAGTGGAGATGCGCACGGTTACGCAGGCCGGAGGGGTTGTAATCAACGAAAAACAATGCACATTGAAATGTGGCAAAGAGGAAGGACCTCGATCAGGGTGCTCGACATCTACATTCAACAAAAAGCAGTAGACAATGCTTGTTGTGCTTCGAGAGGAGGCGAATGGCTAGGTCGAGAGGGGAGTGGCCAGGAAGAGACCGTGAGAGATCTGATGATATAAGCCGGAGGCACCACAGGCATAAGTACCGAGTGCCAAGTACTACGGATGGATACTCCATTGTTTTGCACCGCCGGAAAAAGAGGCAAGCAAGAGGGTAAGATAAGAACAAAGGGTGTTGACAGTGTAGGGTTAGAGCTTCTCTTTCTCTATTGTGAGTTTATGATTTATATATAGATTATTAGATAAATCGAGCTCTCGGGCGGGTGTGAGTCTGAGTCGTGTGACTATGTGTGAGCCACTAATCGTTGCACCACTATAGTGCAATGATATCATAGTGCGATCCACTCGATCATCGTTCACCATTGTAGTGCAATGAGATTATATTAGTGGATCCACTGTAGCAAGATGCAATTATGTTACTATACTCAGGTTCCTTGGGTCGGGTAAGATCGGTGCCCAAACCCATTTAAATTGAAATCGGGTTGATCTTTTTTTTGTCCAAATCCGTCTAAAGTTTTAACTAGCTTTGTCCGTGCTTGTAAATAGTTCAGGTTGGGCGGGTCGGACCTGCCCAAGTCCCACCCCTAAATCTAAGGCCTCCTTCTGTGTCAGACTCCGGTCCACCTTCGATTTGAATACACACTCTTCACAAGCGCTGCAATGCTACTCAGATGAGGTTGCCATGGAGGCGACAGATATTATGTTGAAGGTCTATCCACAAGTTTCTTCATATGCAAGTTGGTAAGGCCAAACCGCAACCACGTTCACACCTGGGCCAGTGATGTCGAGCTTCAAGATGCCCGGAGTTTGTGTGGTAGAGAAGGGAGTGGTGGTGGTGTATGTAGGGGGCAAGGACGGGCCGGTGACTTATTCAATGTCCAACGAGGCGCAATGGATCCTCACGATGGCTGCCAGCTACCATGACGCTCGGGGACGGGTAGGAATTTAATGGGGAAACTATAGATAGACCTGTGGAGAATACCTTTGAGGAGCTCGCAGATAAGGTGATCGCTGACAAGTCAGATAGTAGTGAGCAGGATGAGTGGCTAGAGGGGGATCATGACCCCGACATCGACTCAGATGAGTATGGTTCGAAGGGGAAGAACTTCTCCCCTTTCACTAACATCCCCAACGTGTTGACAGTTACAAACACAGCCTATCTTGCGAAACTTGCTAGCTTTACTTAGGAGGAAAGGCCAAAGCTAAAGACGCAAAAGACTAAATCTCCTCAAAGGTCTTTTAAGAGCATCTACAAGAGCTCTTCTGCCTCCTAAGCTGTTACTTTGCCATATGTCAATGTGTGATCTTTTGAGTTGCTTGTTGCGAGTCATGTGGTGCCTGCATTTAGAGCTTCGACTGTTTAGTACATAGTGTATGTTGCTTCATCCTAAGTATAACCTTAATATATAACTCCCCCCACCCCCCTCTTTTTTTAATACAACTTACCTTTCAAATAAAAAAAGATCCAAGGCCATTTAGATAGCTAGCGCAACATATCATGTACAAGAAGGTCCCAAACCCCTGCCCGGTGTGGCACTGTCTTCTGCCAATGGTAGCAATGGTTTGTGGTGTTTGTATGGTTCGCCGGGGTGGCGACGTTGGCTTCGCTTGGGTGGCGGTGTTTGTGTCTCTGCTGGGCTATGACGGATTGTTCTTGATCGACAAGTGGTCCACTTTCTTTGCGCCGGCATGTGGCGCCTCCATAGAGGTCCGTTTGTGACCTCCACGCACCTTAATGAACCAACAAATTAAAAAAAAATTTCCCAAACCCACTTATATCTCATAAATTAAAACCATAAGACAAACTTTTAGGACAATGACAATGGAGCCCCATTTAATAGGCCCCCATCAGGAAGCCCCATTAGGTGGCAACCATCCAACGGCTAACCAATTTTATGTGAAAACAAAACCAAGGTGAAATACCTTTACTTCCATCAAGAGTATTATACATACCCGGCAAGCATTAGAGCCTCATTCCCTTCATATTTTTTAAAGAATACTTTTGGGATTTGAGTTTTTTACTTTAAAAATCCCATAACTTCTTGTCTATATATCGAAATTTTATAAAATTTGTATTTTTGGAATCTGCTCATGGAACGCTACAAAACTAGACCCATATTGTCTATGAAATTCTAAGAAAAAATTTGGATATAAGACTACCCTAGGGTTGTAAAAAAAGTCTATCGGTCCGAGCCCGACCTAACCCGATCGACAGTCCGACTCGGCCCGGCCCGAACACACCATGGGCCAGGCTGGGGCTGCCACCTTGAGCCCGCAGCCCTTCTCGATTGTTATACAAAACTGAAAATGTCACTTTTGAATCTTGGTTTCACGTTAACTGATTAAATGTCACTTACAAAAGCAAATGTCACGTAAAACTGACAGTTGCAAAATCAAGAGACACTTTATCGAACACAAATTGCAGATAAAAGTTTCTTAATTTTATAATTGTCAAAAACAGAAAATGCCACTATTAAAATCTTTGTTTCACGTTAACTGACTAAATGTCACTTACAAAAGCGAATGTCACGTAAAAATGACACTTGCAAAATCAAGAGACGCTTATCAGAGGCATTTTCAATTTGTGACTGTTGTAAAATTAAGAGACATTTATCGGCATTTGGTGTTTGATAAAAAGTGTCTCTTGATTTTGTAACTGTCATTTTTACGTGACAATTGCTATTGTAAGTGACGTTTAGTCAGTTAACGTAAAAGCAAGATTTCAAAAGTAACATTTTTAGTTTTTTATAACAATTGGACTAGGCTGCGGGTTCAAGGTAGCAGCCCGAGCCAGGCCCATGGTGTGTTGGGCTAAGCCGGGTCTGGCCGTTGATCGCGTTGGGCCGGGTTCGGGCCGAGCTTGCGCCTAGTTCGGGCTGATGGGCTTTTTTTACAATTCTAGGGTAGTCTTATATCCAAATTTTTTTCTTATAATTTCATATGCAATATGGATCTAGTTTTGTAGAGCTTGATTAGTAGATTCCAAAAATATAAATTTTTCATAATTTCGATGATTATTCAAAAAGTTATGATTTTTTTAAAATGGAAAACACAACTCACAAATAAAATAAACAACTCATTCTTTAATCTTTTAAAAAGCTGAAGGTAAGACAAACCAAGGGTATAAGGGTCCGGTTTGAATTGCCATGTTAAGGGGCTTTGTTGGGGCCTATAGAAGGTGAGACAAGAATTATTTTCCCAACTTTTATCATGTAGGCCCTGCAAGACGAGAATCATTTTCCCAACTTTTATCATGTAGGCCCTGCATAATAGGTTGGGATTTTTTTTTTGTACACCAAGGATACTTCAAACCATCAAGGCTTGAAGGCCATTTAAGAGAAGAGAGCTAATATTCTCTGGGATAAAAGATTTTCGAAACTTCGTCACTCAAAAACTGCGAGCAAGTTTGGTTAGACGTTCGGGTCCATAATTTACACTTCTCGGAATCCAATAGAAAGTCACCCCACGGAGTTGCTGCCAAAGGGTTCTGCAGCGAATGATAAAGTCTGATAAGCTCTGGGCCAAAACCTTTAGCCTAAAGAGTTGCCTTCAAAACCAACTGAGAGTCGATCGAGAAACATAGTGACTTGGTGTAGGCTTCATCTCCGAAGCTCTTCGAGGAGTCCCACAAGCGCATAAATCTCAACGTGAAATGCCAACTTCACCTGGCAGGGAAAGGCAAATGCCACTAACGGGGAGCCCTCCGAGGAGGTCAAGATCCATGCACACCATGCTAGTTCCTTTGACGAACGGAAAGAGTCATTTGTCCAAGCCAAAAAAAATGGGTTATGTAGGTCGTGACCAGGGTGGGAACCTTTATGAACATGTAGGCAAACATATTGACAGACTTTCTGAAATGAAGCGAATAGCAATGAAGAGGGGGATGAAGGATCATCCTTGAAATGCCTGTTGACATTGTAACCTCCAAAGGTCTCAAAGATCCCGTAACCTCCATAGGTCTCAAAGATCCCATGCAAGGGGTTCACTCGAAGTAAAAGAATGCCGAAGTAGTTGCGCTTTAGGAATACGACACTATAGGAAAGGCTGCAAAACATTGGACAAATATACGGCCAAAGAATACTTTTCATTATCAGCGTTCACTTGCATATGGAGATATCCATGGTGATGCCTATTATAACTTAAAACGTTTTTGGTTACATGTTTTGGTTCAACCTACGTACGTATCGAGTCTTTCACACATCGATCTACCATAGCTTGACACAAGGAAGGCTAACACGTCCTTTATTTTATCTCAAGTTTTAATCCTCTTCATTTAGAGTTTGACATATGGAAGGCTCTGGACAATCCGTTGGAATTGATACCCAGTATCTGGATAAAGAGTGGTTGAAAATAATGATTTTGTTGGTGTTTTAATTAAAAAAAAATTCCTCTTCATTTAGGTGGCTGTTTTGTTCAATGCAAGTGCCGAAAAGTGGGAGAAGCACCCGAACTGACACTTTTCAGAACTGGTCTTCCGGGCAGAACTCTCAGTTTGGTTGTTTAGTTTGACAGGTTTCAAAGTGCCACTTCCGACACTTACACCATTGTTGCTGTTTGTTTGCCATAAAATATTATACAAGAAAGTTCCACTTCCACCACTTCTGTTGTTTGTTTACCAGAAAGTGGGAAATCTAATCACCACCGAAGTGATAAGTAAGATTATCTCCTTTGGATCCATAATAAAGTTTTTTGCTCATATAGTAGATCACAGATCCTAAATGAAATTAAACCTAACTGCTCGTGTACCTCCAATGAAACAAATGATCTGTGTACCTTTTATGAGATCAAAATAATATGAGACCCCAATTGATCAACGATCTTGAGAACAACAGAATCTTAAAGATCAAAGACTGACAAGAAAAACAGAAGAAGGTGCACAAGGAATAGGGTTCTGATCTTTACCTGATTGTTTGCCAAGTTGAATAGAGTTGGAGCCGTGAGGGAGGAAAAAAAAGGAGCCAAGCACTTGCGAAGACAACGTTTGTTGAGATATGGCTCGACACTACAATCGTGCACACGACCTGGAGAATTCATACACACGACCCGGCTCTCCGACAAAGTCGACTCGTCATTGAAAAAAAAGGTGAGCGTCTGTCCCCAGGAGATCGTGCGCACGACCGCATAGTCGTGAGCACAACCGAAACCCGAGATTGTCGACTCGTTCTTCAGCGAAAGTCTACAGGCGATAGTGCGCACGGCTGTGGCTGACAAGCATGGGTTTGACCCAATCATACACATTTTGACTTTCCAGATTTGGTCTTTTGGGGGGGATCTCGGGATTAAACTTGTGTAACATATTCCTCTATTATATAAAGAGGTCTAGGGTTTTGAGGATAAAGAGGGCTTTTGCTAGGCATTGAAGAGAAACATTGAGAGAGGCTTGAAGAGGCTTTGGCGAGGGTTTGTTGGAGAAGGAGGTACTCTCGACGAAGGGAGTTCATCTCATTGGAGTTGGGCATTGTTTGTAACTCCGGTTCGTTCTTCGTTCTAGTGGATCTTCTGATCGTCTTCACCCGTGGTTTTTCCCGCAAGTGTTTCCACGTAAATCTCTCGTCTCTCTTGTTATGATTGTGTTTCTTCTTGCATTGATATTTCTCTATTGTGTGTTAGTTTGCTTATTCCGCATTGATTCGTCAGAGAATCATTTGTGTGATTGATCTTTGTCGACCCATGCGGTCGAAGCGATACGGTATCAGATTATTCATCCAGTATCGTCGAAAACAATCCGCTACAAACTGGTATAGAGTAGATATTTTATCGTTCTTGATCAATTGCCATGGCAACCAACCATTCGAAGGTGTCGAATCTCAAGATCGACGCAGAGAAATTTCATGGAAAAACTAACTTCGCATTATGGAAAATTAACATCAAAGATCTGTTGATTCAATAGGGTCTTCACAAATCTCTGTATGGTCTAAAGGCGAAGCCTGCAGATATGTCAGCTGCGGATTGGGAAGAGTTTAATTTTCATACCTATAGCACAATCTGATCTTATCTAGTAAAGAAGATTAAGGTTCTCGTCATGTATGAAAATTTGCGACGGCGATCTGGACAAAGCTAAAAAGCCGGTACATAACGAAATCTCTTACAAGTCGGTTATTCTTGAAGTAGCGGCTTTATAAGTTTCGTATGAAGGAAGGTACTTTCATCCAATAGCACCTTAATGAATTCAGTCAAATCATGTCTAAATTATTGAATCACGAAGTAAACATCAAAGAGGAAGACAAAACCCTTATACTTCTCTAATCTCTACTGGTGCGCTTCGAGCATCTTGTTACGACGATGCTCTACGGGAAGAACACCATTGAATTGGAGGAAGTCAATTCGACTCTCCTATCCAATGATGTTAGGAAGAAGCTCATGGTTTTAGAGTCAAAAGCAGATGGTTCTGGCTTGTTTGTGGAGAGAGAAAGGTCAGAGAATAAGGGTTTTTTCAAGGGAAAGTCTAGATCAAGTACAGACGTAGAGTGCTATTACTGTCATAAGAGGGGTCATATCAAGTCTGATTGTCCTAAGCTGAAGGCGAAGGGGAGTATGTCTGGGAAGAGTGCACATCTTGAGGCATCATCTATCAAGGCTCACTCAGCGGATGACCTGTCAGATGATGCAGTTCTATCAGTCACAGTCTGAGGGGATCTAAATAATAAATAGATTCTAGATTCTGGTTACTCCTACTATATGTGTCCCAATCGGAATTGATTCTCCTTATATCAGGAGGTGAATGGTGGATCGATCTTGATAGGGAATGATTTCGCATACAAAATCATCGGAAAGGGAGAAATCAAAATCTGTATGCATGATAGTGTTGTTAGGACTCAAACTGATATTCGGCATGTTCCAGATTTAAAGAAGAATCTTATCTCTCTTGGTACTCTTGATTCTTTGGGATACAAGTTCACCGCTCAAGGTTGATTTCTCAATATATCTTGAGGGATTATGACCGTTATGAAGGGTGATATGATCGGGAGCCTTTATGTTCTTTCTGGAAGCACTATTTATAGGTTGTGCGATGGTCTGTACTTCGGCGAAAGATTGGGAGGCAGTCTTGTCACAGTTGTGGCATAAGTGTCTGGTCCATAAGAGCAAGAGAGGCCTTTTCGAGTTGAGCAAGCGGGATTTTCTCTTAGGTGTGAAGAACATTAAGCTTGACTTTTGCGAGCTCTGTGTGTTTGGAAAACAACATCGAGTCAAGTTTGGTACAGTAGTTCATCTCACGAAGGGGACGTTAGACTACGTTCATGCAGATATCTGGGTCCTTCCAGATTTGCTTCTAAAGGAGGATCGAAGTTCTTCGTCTCTTTTATGGATGACTATTCCAAAAAGGTCTGGGCCTACATGTTGAAGACCAAAGATCAAGTATTCGGGACGTTTCGAAGATGGAAGAATTTTATGGAAAAACAAACTGATAAGAAATTGAAGAGTCTCTATAGCGATAATGGGGAAGAATTTATATCAAAGGAGTTCCAACACTACTGTAAAGAAGAAGGCATTGCCAGGTACTTCAAGGTCAGGGAGACACCTCAGCAGAATGACACCATAGAGAGGATGAACCGGACTTTACTCGAGCGAGCACACTGCATGCTTTCTGAGTCTAGCTTGGGTAAAGAGTTTTGGGCGGAGGCTATAAACATGGCATGCTATTTGGTGAACCGGTCACCAACTATGGCAATTGCTTTGAAGACTCCGGAGAAGGTTTGGTCAAGCAAACTAGCGGACTACTCGATCTTGCAAGTGTTTGGATGTCCGACTTACTATCACGTCAAAGATAGCAAGTTGGATCCGCATGTAAAAAAGAGCATATTCTTGGGCTATGCTTCCGGGGTTAAGGGGTACAGAGTTTGGTATCTAGAATCGCATAGCTTCATTACCAGCAGAGATGTGACTTTCAATGACTCAGCTATCGACTTCCAGCAGGCCGATGTTAGAGATCAATCTTAAGGGCGAAAGTCATGGTGATCAGTTGCAGGTGGAGCTACAGGCTCCTATAGTTTCTACAGAGGTGGAGCAGACTACTCAGACAGAGTTGACTACTCCAGAGGAGGCAGTTCATGTTCCAGTGTAGCAGTCCGTTATAGCCGGCAGGCAGAAGTGGACTATCAGAGCTCTAGTCAGATACGGGTACGAGGAGTTAGTTGCTTATGCATTAACCCTTGTTGATGGTAACGAGCCGACCACTTCCGAGAGGCAGTACAGGACAAGAATTGTGTTGACTGGGGTGTAGCTATAGGAAAAGAGATTGAGTCTCTCCATAAGAATCAGACTTGGGAGCTTATTGCGAGACCCAGAGGGGCAGAAAGTAATCGGCCGCAAGTGGGTTTGCAAGAAGAAAGGGAAGGCTCCAGGTGATATTCAGTACAAGGCGCGATTGGTAGCTAATGACTACTTATAGAAGGAAGGTGTCAACTACAATGAGGTATTTTTATCTGTGGTGAAGCACACCTCTATTCGCCTTTTGTTGGCTATAGTGGCGTTATTTGATCTCAAGCTAGAGCAGCTAGATGTACATGAAGATAGTGTTCTTGTATGGCAAGTTGGAGGAGTTTATCTATATGCAGCAGCCCGAGGGATTTGTGATGGAAGGAAATGAATACCATGTGTGTCGATTGAGAAAGTCCTTGTATGACCTTAAGCAGTCATCAAGACAGTGGTACAAGAGATTCGACATATTCATGGGGGATCACGGGTACGTGAGAAGTGAATATGATCACTACATCTACTTTCGAAAGCTTTGTGATGATTCTCTGATATTTCTTCTTTTATATGTGGATAATATGCTTATTGCTGCAAGGAGCATATTGGATGTCAACGTCCTGAAATCTCAGTTGAGCGATGAATTTGAGATAAAGTACTTGGGCGGTTCGAAGAAAATCCTTAGGATAGAGATTCACAGGGATCGGAAGTGTGGTACAGTTTGTTTGACGTAGATGAGCTATCTTTAAAAGGTGGTTTCTCGTTATAGAATGGGTGATGCTAAGCCAGTTAGTATCCCCCTTGTTGCACACTTCCGACTATCGACGAGATAGTCTTCGAGTACTGATAATGAGCATGTTTATATGGCTTGTGTGCCGTATGCGAGCGTAGTAAGCAGTTTGATGTATGTCATGGTGTGTACTCGTCTAGATATTGCACAGGCGGTCATGTGATTAGTCATTACATGACCAATCCAGAGAAGAAGCATTGGCAGGCCATGAAGTGGATATTGCGGTACCTTCACGGTACACTAGACATGGGATTACTCTTTCAAAGGGATGGCGAGTCAGTCAGAGATACAGTGGGATATGTTGATGCAGACTATACCGATGACCTGGATGAGCGTCGGTCTATAACAGGTTATTTGTTCACGTTGGCAGATGGTGCGGTGAGTTGGAAGACTTTCCTATAAGAAACAGTTGCACTGTTGATGAAAGAGGCTGAATAAATGGCCATTACGGAAGGCGTTAAGGAAGCGATTTGGCTGCAAGACATTATGGGCGAGTTCGGTTTTTCACAGGTTAGCATGGAGATGTTTTCGGATAACTAGAGTGCTATTTATTTGGCGAACGATGATCAGGTCCATCACTCAAGGACGAAGCATATTGATATCCATTAGCACTTTGTTCGGCAGCATATCAAGCAGAAAATGATTCCTTTGAAGAAGATCTTTATGCATGATAATCATGTTGACATGTTGGCGAAGTCGGTCCCTTTGACTACGTTCAGGCATTGCCTGAGTTTGGTCAAGATAATTTGAGGATTTTTACACCTTCAGGGTGTTTTGCGCGTCTTCGGGATATCGAGGAGGCATCGTTTGTGCACCATCAAGATGTAGATGGAGACAACAATCGGGTTTGAATTTCAGACTTCTCGCCAAAGTCGAGCTTGTTGAGATATGGCTCGACAATACAATCGTGCGCACGACCTGAAGGGTTCGTATGCACGACCCGACCCTCCAACAAAGTTGATGTGTCCTTGGAAAAAAGGCAAGCGTCTGTCCTCAGGAGGTCGTGCGCATGACCCCACAGTCCTACGCACGACCTGGAGCCCGAGATTATCGAAGCATCCTTCAGCGAAGGCCAACAGGTAATCATGCGCACGACCTTGCCAGGTTATGCGCTCGACTGTGGCTGACAGGCACAAGTTTGACCCAGTCATACATGTTTTGACTTTTCAGATTTGGTCTTTTGGGGGGAATCTCAGGATTAAGCTTGTGTAACATGTTCCTCTACTATATAAAGGGGTCTAAGGTTTTGGGGACGAAGAGGACTTTTGTTAGGCATTGAAAAGAAACATTAAGGGAAGCTTTGGCGAGGGTTTGTAGAAGAAGGAGGTGTTCTCGGAGAAGGGAGTTCATCTCATTGGAGTTGGACGTTGCTTGTAACTCCGGTTCGTTCTTTGTTCTAGTGGATCTTCCGATCATTTTCGCTTGTGGTTTTTTTTGCAAGGGTTTCCATGTAAATCTCTCTCTCTCTCTCTCTCTCTCTCTCTCTCTCTCTTTGTGATTGTGTTTCTTCTTGCATTGCTATTTCTCTAGTGTGTGTTGGTTTGCTTATTCCACATTGATTCCTTGGAGAATCGTTTGTGTGATTGATCTTTGTCAACCCACACGATCGGAGCGATACAGTATCGGATTGTTCATCCGGTATCGTCAAGGGCGATCCGCTATAGCGTTCACGAATCCAGCACCCCTACATCTAGATGTTGGAAGTGGGTAGGGTTGGGTGGGGGGGGGGGGGGGGCATAAAAAAACACACTTCTTAACGGGAGAAGTGCAACTTCAGATCCAATCACTTCAAAGTTGAGCTGTTGAAATTTGGCCCTTTTAGGGTTGACCAGAAGTGGCACTTCTGACCTCCGTAGCTACGGCGTCTCTACAGCTACTTATGCTAAAACAAATAACTGAATTGCTCGAGTTCCAGCACTTTGGCGATCTCTGCAGCTACTAATGCCAAAACAAATGGCCAAAGTGCTCGAGTTTCGGCACTTTGGCTACTTCCACAGCCACTTACGTCGAAACAAATTACCCCTAGTTAGGTGGGTCATATTCTTAGCCGACCGATATCATCAATTCTTTTCTACATAAGCAGGCGGAATTAAGAAAGGTTTCGGAATATAAATCCACTAGCTTCAGCATCATGAAAGAAATTCAATGATTCTAAAGCCTTGGCATAATCAAAAGAAAGAGATGTAGAATGAACAATCCGAGCATGCAAGATGTAGGACCAATAATATTATATGATTTAGAATATAATGCTCACTAGGGCTGGCAATTTTGGACCCGACACGACTCGACACAAAATTAGCGGGTTCGGGTCTGGGTTAAACGGGTTCGGGTCATAAATCAACACGACTAACCTGTTTAGTAAACGGGTCAAGTCCGGGTTTTGTCTCCGATCCGTTTGACTCGTTTAAAAATTAATGGGTCGGGTCGGATCGTGTCTACCTAGCATCCAATGGGTTCAATGGACGGCTGTTGGTTGGGTTTGGCAGCCCATGAAGTTTGGCCCGTTACCCAAGCCCATGCAAGAGCCCAGCAATATCTTTTGGTTTAGAGAGATAGAGGTTGGCTGGATCTATTCGATTTGGTTGGATAAGGGCTAGTTGGATAGAGGTTGGCCATAAAGGTTGGTTGAAGTGTTGATAGGATAAAAGTGTGGGTGCACGTGAAGTATATCTCGTATGAGATATGGACGCCCATGCTCTCACGTTTTCTTCTCATCCTCTTGCTATAAAAGGAGCTGCAACCCTCTTGTATGGCAACGATTGTGGATGGCTCATCTTCTAAGGGGCTCGGGAAGAACCAAGAGCAAAGGAGGAGAGGAGGAGGTCTGCTACGGGGGATGCTTGGGGGGAGGCCGCGGGTTCAGGCACCTCCCCCCCGGGCTGTTCTCGGCTGCTGTGGACGAGGTGCCCAGGGTAAAGGGCAGACGACCAGCAGGTAGCAGGGCCAGCACCCTGGGTGCCACTGTGGGCGACCAGGGCAAAGGGCAGGCTAGGGATCCGGGGAGAGGCACGGTCCAGTATGTGCTTTCTCTCCTCGGATTGTTCAGGTCTTCAGAGGAGGCTTCGAGGGGGAGGTTGCGGTCGAGCACCTCCTCCCTCGGGGTGGTTCAAGACACCGATGACGACGCCGGGAGGAGGGTGCGGTCTAGGCACCTCCTCCTTGGTTAAACGGATCGTGACGACAAGTCGCGATGGCACGGATATGTGCGGGTGTTGGGATCGTGGGGGAGCACCTCGATGGCACGAGGGTCACAAATGGCATCATGTTCAGTCGCCGACGGGCGAACTGATGTGGGTTGTCGACGAGTGACTGTTGGAGGTGCCGACGGGAGGCCGGTGCGGATTGCCGACGGACGATGTGGGCGCTGACGAACGTGGTGGCGGCAGGCATGGCTGCAAGCACTCCTGTGGTCTAGCAGGGTGTGGAGGCTATCGACGGATGGTGGACTAAAGGCGACGACGGTTGCGGTGGCAACGGACTCAACCGCGGGCACACCTGTGGTACAGTAGGGTGCGAGATACAAGATTCGAGCGTTGGCCAATGGGCAACAACTTGGAAGCGATGGGAGCGGGTAGCGTGTCACAGAGCTAGACAAGGGCCGTGGTTTATGGCAGGGTCGTCGACGGGTGATGGACCAGAGCGCAAGGTCGTGGCGATGATCTACCGATCGGAGCGTCGGGCGTGGTGTACGGTCACCAAAACGAAAGTTGTAATCTGTGACATAGTCTGCTTGCCAATGGGCGAATCACGTTAAAGAAAATCATGTTTGGCTACAAGACTGCGGTCTCCCCTATCTCATGTTTTATTTCTGTGAAGTTTTTCAACACTGTGATCCTCCATTATGGCCATTATGGAGAGAGAGAGAGAGGGAGGGGGGTAGCCAGCGATCAAGGTCGGAGATGCTGGGTCGGCGAGGTGTCGCCGGCGATCGGGGTCTGAGATCGACGATCGGGGCGTCGAGCGACAAGCCACCGGAGATCCGGCGTCAGAGATCGGCGATCGGGGTCGGAGAGGTGCAGCCTGTAATCTGGGTCGGAGATCGGGCGACAGGCCACCAGATATCAGGCGACAGGCCACCGGAGATTGGGCGACAGACCACCAGAGATCGGGCGTCGGAGATCGACAATCGGGGTCGGAGATCGAGGTCGGCGAGGTGAAACCGGCGATCGGTGATCAACGATCAAGATTGGTGATCGGGGCTTCGGGCGACAGGCCACCGGAGATCGCAGGCTTCGGTACCCCCATCTCTCTCTCTCTCTCTCTCTCTCTCTCTCTCTCTCTCTCTCTCTCTCTCTCTCTCTCTCTCTCTCTCTCTCGGTCAGACATCGGTGTCAATATAAACGGGTCTTGTCGGGTCTTACCGGGTCTATCCGTTTATAAGCGGGTCGGATACGGGTATAGAGTCTAGACACGATTAGTTAAACGTTCGGGTCTGGATTTAGGGGTTTTAGACACGACACAACCCGACCCATTGCCACCCCTAATGCTCACTGATCTCAAACAGTTACTAGGGGGTGTTTGGTATCATTCTGGACCGACTTCGGTATGGTAATTTATCACTCCATTCGTTTTTATGCTAACCGGAACACTAAACAACCGTATTACGTTAAAAATAAAAATGACAAAAGTACCCTCTTCTAGATGAGTTTAAGCCGAATAGCTAGTAGTTTCTCATGTCAAACACCCCATACCTATCTCCTTTCCTTTCTGGGACGCCAATTTATTAATGAAACTATGTAATGAAACTTGTGGGCCCGGACCAAAGACCTTCAACAGATAGATGTGTTACTAAAAACGAAACGAAATTGACATATGCCGTCCGTTACAACCTTTTTCGGGGTAAGTGCACCGGACGAACCTCGATTAATAAGTGGAGATGAGCCAGGACTGAAATTTTCCCATATACAGTCCTCTTGTTTCAAGAAAAGTCTTCAAGTTCAACCTATTTTAATTTGGGTAATTTTATTCATACCCCATAAATCTGTAATTAGCCCCCGTATCCCTAGCGTTTCTCAATAACTTACTAAACAATCCTTTAATACCAACAATGCCCTTTTTTTTGTACCCCAAACCCCAAAGCCCCTGCTCAGCGTCTTTTGTACCCCCGACCCAACCTAATGTTTGTTTAAACTTAGCCCAAGCCCAACCCGTCGGGTTGGCCGGGTTGTGCTGGGCGGGCTCGGGTTAACCCGCCCAAAGTCGGGTTGGGTTCGGGTTGGCCCGCCCAAGTTGCAGCTAGGGGTGGCAATGAGTCGTGTCGTGTCGGGTTCGTGTCGTGTCTAGTTTCGTGTCGTGTCCAAAACCCCTAGACCCGGACCCGACCCGTTTAACTAATCATGTCTAGATCCTAAACCCGTACCCGACTCGCTAATAAATAGGTAGACACGATAAGACCCGGTAAGACCTGTTTACCACACGGATCTATTCAGTTGACCCGATCCGACCCAATCCAACTTGACCCGACCTGACCCGAAAGACCCACTGGTATTATATATTATAGTATTGGATTGCTGGTGGACCCGACCCAACACGATCCGTTGAATACTAAACGGGTCTTCCTGTTGTAACGTTTCAAAATTTGAAAAAAGCTGTAACGTTAGAAACGTTACAGCTTTGATTGAAAAAACCGGTCATAATGGGCAGCCATTATAGGCTTTTATTTTCAGCCTTGAAGGCTGGTCCAACGGTCATATTTTTCTCTATTTAAAACCCCTCAAACACCTATCACAAACAAGGTTTTCTTCTTCTTCTTTGGAAAAATTCTGCACAAAAGTTCTTGAGTTTTCAAAGTTTGTTTTCTTCGGGCAATCGTCATCGGCAAAGGGTCAATTGATCCTCGATCGGGTCGTGCCGGCAATCGAGGAGGAGCTCGGATTGGGTTCGTTGTACCATGGGTTCGAAGGATCCGTTCAAACCCGCACGAGGGGAGGACTTTCGTTCTTAGAGCAGCGATTACGCGCCTCTAACCCATCGAGTAAAGTTTCTTATTTGTTTAGTTATTTTGTAATTTAACAAGTTGCCTAGTTCATATGTTTAGGAACAACAATCTAAGAACGAAAGTGTCTATTTGATTTATCACTTGTTTCTAATCATATTATCTAGCCCATTCTAAAAGGAAAATATATATATATATATATATATATATATATATATATATATATATATATATATATATATATATATATATATATATATATATATATATATATATTATAGTTTGCTTGTAAGTTATATTAAAGGATTTGCATAGATTGTCATAATAGATTGATGCACAATACTTGTAACAAAATATTACAACGGTTTAATTTGTAGTATATAGAATTAACAAACTAATTTTGTTTGTTTTCTTTTCTCTTGCGAATATTTTCTTGCATGATTAGAATAATTGTGACTAGTTAATGTGTTCTATAATTTCTTTGTCTACATTATAGATTGCAATTATATTCTCTAGCTAAAGCTCTCTAATTATTATTTACTTATTTGCTTAGAAAAAAAAGGGAAAAAAAAAAGGGTGTAGAACACAAGTTGTTTTTAGTTTCTTACTAGAAAAGATTTTAGTTTTCATTAAATATTTCTTTATCTAACGGTGTCTAGAAAAGCTTGTCAAACCGACGTAAAAGCCTAAGAAGGGATGGTATTTAAGAGAGCCTAGTGCTCCTCCACCCAACTGGAGCTGATCTGGCCGTTACATATTGAAATACTTATTTGACACCTAAAGTCTAACCTAGTTGTAATTTGGTGGCTTGTTTGTTCTAGATAAGCTAATACTAAAGTCCTTTTGAACTTGCAGAAAAAGGAAAAACCCTTTTCAATTCTCATCTTAATCCATGGCATCTTTTCTCGAATCAAAATCAGTCAAACCTGACAAATTTGATGGAACCTCATTTAGAAGGTGGCAAAACCAAATGAAGTATTGGTTAACCACTTTAGGCCTCCTGTCAGCTTTAGGTCTTACCTCTCCTTTAGAAGAAGCCTTAAAGGTAGGGTCCGAAAATCCCACCCCTACCAATGTTGGTACTTCTGATGCCTCTGGTACACCCTCTACCTCTACACCCGAGACGTCTCTTGTCGGAAAAACCCCGAAAGCGATAGACTACCACTGTCATAACCGTATTCTTAGTGCTTTATCCGACAAGCTCTATGACATATACCTAAAGACCACTGATACCGCCAAGGAACTTTGGGAAGCATTAGAAGCCGAGTATGGCATTGATGATGCCGGTGTTAACCGATTTGCCATCTCGAACTTTCATAGCTTCAAAATGGTAGATTCCAAACCTATTAACGAACAAATCCATGAGTTCCAGTTTCATTTGAGAGAGATTAGGATCCAGCGTACAATTCTAGATGAGAATTACATGGTGTCTTGTCTCATTGACAAGCTACCACCATCTTGGGTTGAGTTTGCTAATCATCTTAGGCACACCCAAGGCACCCTAAATCTTTCCCAAGTCTACAACTCCCTTAGAATAGAAGAGAAACACAAAGTCAGTGAGAAAAAACCCAATGAGTTCAAGGCCAAAGCATATCTTACCGAGAAAGTATCTAAACCCAACTATACCCACCATAACTATAAACCCAAGCATAAGAACTTCAAACCCAACAAGTCAAACCACCATAGGTTTCAAAACCCTAACCCAAAAAACCCTTCCAAGTCAGGAGGAGAGAAAAGGGTATGCTATGTATGTGGAAGAGACAACCATCTAGCAAGGGATTGCTTCTACAAGAAGACAACCAACTCCAAACCCTCAGGGAAAGGACAATTTGTTCCTAAACCTCAGGTCAATATGCTGTAGAACAACCCTTCATCTTGTGGATTGAGGTTTGAATCTTCCTCCATCAACCTTACTTCACTTAACAATGATTGGTGGCTTGACTCAGGAGCTAACATACATGTATGTTTTGATCGCTCCTGGTTTTCCACTTATCAGGTCTCAAGTGGAGGAAGTGTAACGTTGGGTAACAACTCGGCTGCTTAAGTAGTGGGAGAGCACAATCCTATGGAGTATAACTCCTTCCCGTCCCTATGATGAGGTGCTCTCATGTGTGACGGTTCAGGTTGAGATTTACTCTCTTAATGAGCCCAAGGCAGGATTCTGCGAGGTACCAATCCGTCGTAGGTACCCTTGGAGGACTCACCTATGTGAGAATAGTCGTGGGGCTGCGACTATGGGAATCGGGCTATTCCTTAAAAAAATTCTCATGAAGAAGCAAGGTATCAGCGCATGGCCGTAACGTGCTAACCCGCTTAACCCGAGTCGATATGTGCTATATGTGTTATAGTTGAAATCTGAATCAAGGGAAGCTTGGTTCAAGACCTAGTTCACTTCGCTTTCCTCAGACCAAACTTTTAACACTAAGTGTTGGTTCAAGTCGGAAGACACCTTCACCTAATGCATAGCATAAGATTGCCCAATATTTTTTGATTTTAACATTTGTATCATTTCAAATATTTAAAACTTTGTGGGGGATTGTTGTAACGTTTCAAAATTTGAAAAAAGCTGTAACGTTAGAAACGTTACAGCTTTGATTGAAAAAACCGGTCATAATGGGCAGCCATTATAGGCTTTTATTTTCAGCCTTGAAGGCTGGTCCAACGGTCATATTTTTCTCTATTTAAAACCCCTCAAACACCTATCACAAACAAGGTTTTCTTCTTCTTCTTTGGAAAAATTCTGCACAAAAGTTCTTGAGTTTTCAAAGTTTGTTTTCTTCGGGCAATCGTCATCGGCAAAGGGTCAATTGATCCTCGATCGGGTCGTGCCGGCAATCGAGGAGGAGCTCGGATTGGGTTCGTTGTACCTTGGGTTCGAAGGATCCGTTCAAACCCGCACGAGGGGAGGACTTTCGTTCTTAGGGCAGCGATTACGCGCCTCTAACCCATCGAGTAAAGTTTCTTATTTGTTTAGTTATTTTGTAATTTAACAAGTTGCCTAGTTCATATGTTTAGGAACAACACTTCCTGGGTCTAGCGTGTCCAGACCCTAAACCCGGAGCCGACCCGTTTATTAAACGGGTCTATCGTGTCGACCCGTTTACGACCCAAACCCGTTTAGCCTTGTCCCAGACCAGCTAATTTTGTGTCGGGTCCTGTCGGGTCAAGGAGAAATAATTCAGGTTGGGCTCGGATTAGCCCGCCCAAATTCGGGTTGGACTCGGGTTGGGTTCAGGTTGGCCCGCCCAAGTTGCAGCTCTACTTGTGCCTTCAAGTATCCGCCAACTGCATGGGGTTTATTTTAAGAGTGGGGTGTATTCAAGAGTGCATATAATTGGGGTATATTTAAGGGGGTATGTGTTTGATTGGGGTATAATCAAGTTGGGGCGGGCCATTTAACTGGGGTGTATTGAAGGTGGGGTGTAAGGGGGAAGGGTATTTTTGGGATAGGAATGGGGTATGAAAAAAAAAAATGGGGTGTGTTCAAGTTTGTTGGAAATGGGGGCTAATTACAGATTTATGGGGTATGAATAAAATTTTCCTTTAATTTTGGGTTATTTTTACTTTGCCCCCCAAATTTTGCCTTGAATTGGACTTTACCCCCCATTTTGTCATTAATTAGACTTTACCCCCCAAAAGTAACTGTTCCGTCAGCTCACCATCTAAGAGAAAGGGTTAGCTGACTTTATTTCTTTTCCGTCAGCTAATCATTTCTCTTAGACGGTGGGCTGACGGAACAGTTAGTTTTGGAGAGTAAAGTCTAATTAATGAAATTATGGGGGCAAAGTCTAATTCAAGGCAAAATTTGGGGAGCAAAGTCAAAATAATCCTTTAATTTTTAAAAAAAGATTGTATTAAAAAGGGGATAATATGGCTAAGGTCCCAGCTACATATCGTTGGAAACTAAATAATAGACTTATGTTTCATTTAGTCTAAGATTCCAAAATTTTATCATAAACCCGAAATTATCCTCCAAACTCATCTCTCTCGTAGCGGCGAATAAGAGAGGCGGTGGCGGCAGAGGCAGCGACCACGGTGAGCAACAAAGACGACAACGACGAGCTGCGGCAACGACGACGGCGGTATTTGGTGGTTCAGTTCGATTAAAATTGTAGATCTGGTCCAGGTTCATCCCATGGCTTATAAATCATAGGGTTAGGTTTAGGTTTAGATTCGGTTCGGTTCGATGGTGAGCAGCGACAAGTTCGGTTTTGTTCGACGATTGTGGCGAGCAGCAACAGATTCTGTTTGGAGATTCGATGGTTCGTATCATACAAATAAACATTTAAAAAATTATGGAGGATAATTTGGTCCATAGCTTTTGTTTAGAAGGGGGCTTAAAAAACATCATCTTAAAAAGAGTTTTCACCTACTCCTAATTTTTTAAAAAAATAAAAAAATTCAGTTCACTTCCACCTATTAATGGATTCTCAGTGGACAATACTCGGCTTCAACGGCTAATAGGAGAGGGCACCAACTCTTTCAATGTGAACAAGATGAGTACCGCAAGCGATATTCACTAGTGATATTCTGTCAGAACATTTCAGTGGCTAAATATCACTGGAGATATTCATCCAACGGCTCACATCGATAGAGGAGTCGCAGTCCCACGGAGGGACGTTGAAGCAAATTATTATTCTTTCTTTCTTTAATACGCATGCTTATTATAGCTAGCTCCACATGTGCTTCGTGTTTCCTTGTATGGTCAAAGCTGCTACATCTCTTGAGAACCTCATTGCCAGCTTTGAGATTGACAATCTCGTTTGCATCGAACAGCCTTCCATTGCCAGCTGGTTGGGGCTGAACTGGGTGCAAACTTGCCCTACCATGGAGAACCTCAACCACCACCGTAGCATGGCGATCTTCCCTACCCTCACGATCCTCCTCTTCTTGACATCTCGGGCCGGTGTTGCAGCTTCGATCGAAGGCATCGATGATCCGAGTCGACGAACCTACATTGTTCAAGTGCGACAACCACCTCGAATGCTTGTCATCAATGCCAGCGGCACCGACGCTCTGTCCAGATGGTACAGATCCTTCCTCCTGAGAAGCATCGCAAACTCCAGGCCGTCGCGGATCGTCCACATGTACAGTGAGGCGATCACTGGGTTCGCGGCGAGTCTCACCGTGAAGGAGGTGGACGAGATGGGGAGAAAGGAAGGGTTCCTGAAGGCATATCCCGACCGGACCTTCCCACTCCTCACCACCCACACCCCGGACTTCCCCGGCCTGCATGGAGACCTAGGCCTCTGGAGCATCTCCCGCTTGGGTGACCAAGCAATCGTCAGAGTGCTAGACACCGGAATCCTCCCCGGCCATCCTTCTTTCAATGACCTTGGCATGAGGGCCCCACCTTCCAAATGGAAGGGGATCTACTCGTTCAACGGCACCGGATGCAACAAGAAAGTCATCGGGGCGAGGACGTTCCTGACGATGACCCCGACGACGGGCCCCATCGACAACGACGGGCACGGGACCCACACAGCCAGCACAGCGACAGGGAATTTCGTGAACAGGGCCAACGTACTAGGGAACGTCAACGGAACTGCAACCGGGATGGCGCCTCGAGCGCACCTAGCCATCTACCAGGTCTGTGACTCCTTTGGTTGTCGCCTCTCCAACATTGTGGCTGGGATGGATGCAGCCATCACAGATGGGGTCGATGTGCTCTCCTTCTCACTGGGAGGGGCTTCTACTGCCTTCTACAATGATGTGATCGCAATCAGCGCCTTCAGGGCTGCCGAGAAAGGGATCTTCGTTAGCTGTGCTGTCGGCAACTCCGGCCCGGGGCCGGGTACACTCAGCAACGACGCACCATGGATACTCACAGGCGGAGCCAGCACTATGGATAGAAACATAAGGGCCACTGTCATGCTTGGGGATGGAGAAGAGATGGACGGTGAGTCAGGATTCCAGCCCTCTCCTCCGACTTGTAGCCTCTTGTGTATCCCCCCCCTTTGGGCAGTGGAAGGCTTGATAACTGCTTCAAAGGCGGTTTCAGCGACACCGACATCAATAGAAAGGTGGTGGTATGCAATCGCGCCACTATCTCAGGAGCCACCATAGGTGCTATTGTCAAGGATGCAAGAGGTGCGACTATGATCTTGGTGAATCAGGAGGCTGACGGTTATACAACATTGGCAGATGTGCATTACCTTCCAGCATCCCATGTCAGCTACACGGATCAACTGAAGATAGCATCATATATCAATTCAACCAGCAGCGCAACCGCCTCGATTATTTTCAAGGGTACAATTCAGAAGACCTCTCCTACTCCGACCTTTGCTTTTTTCTCCTCGATAGGACCAAGTAAGCAAACCCCAGGAATTCTCAAGCCCAACATCATCGGTCCTAGTGTCAACGTGCTTGCAGCGTGGCCGATCCAGGTCAGACTACCATCAACTTCTCCCAGCGAACTGAACTTCAATTTCGTCTCCGGAACTTCAATGGCGACCCCTCATCTGAGCGGGATTGCTGCACTATTGAGGTGTGCGCATCCTGACTTGTCGCCCGCAACAATTAAATCGGCTATCATGACAACGTCGGACACCTTCGGCAACAACAGGAATCCCATAAAAGAAGATTCATGATACTATCCTGCAAGCTTCTTCCAGATGGGTGTCGGCCATGTGAACCCATCGAGAGCCACCGATCCAGGTCTTGTCTATGACCTCCTCGTCGAGGACTACATACCCTACCTCTGTGGTCTGGGCTATACCGACAAACAAGTGGAGGTCGTCACTTGCCGACTGATCACCTGTGCTTAGCGTCAAGACCATCACAGAAGCAGAGCTGAACTACCCTTCGATAGTTGTTGCTCTCGGGCTCAACAAGATCACGGTGAGCCGGACAGTGACCAACACCGAAAACGTGAGCTCCACTTACTCAGTCAAGGTTGACATGCCAGCGGGGGTGTCGGTGACCGTAAGCATGACCCCACAGTCATACGCACGACCTGAAGCCCGAGATTATCGACGCATCCTTCAGCGAAAGCCTACAGGTGATCGTGCGCATGACCTTGCCAGGTTATGCGCACGAATGTGGCTGACAAGCACGAGTTTGACCCAGTCATACATGTTTTGACTTTTCAGATTTGGTCTTTTGGAGGGAATCTCAGGATTAAGCTTGTGTAACCTCTTCCTCTACTATATTAAGGGGTCTAAGGTTTTGGGGACGAAGAGGGCTTTTGTTAGGCATTGAAAAGAAACATTGAGGGAGGCTTTGGTGAGGGTTTGGAGAAGAAGGAGGTGTTCTCGGTGAAGGGAGTTTATCTCATTGGATTTGGACGTTGCTTGTAACTCCGATTCGTTCTTTGTTCTAGTGGATCTTCCGATCGTCTTCGCTTGTGGTTTTTTCCGCAAGGGTTTCCACGTAAATATCTTGTCTCTCTCTCTCTCTCTCTCTCTCTCTCTCTCTCTCTCTCTCTCTCTCTCTCTCTCTCTCTCTCTCTCTTTGTGATTGTGTTTCTTCTTGCATTGCTATTTCTCTATCGTGTGTTGGTTTGCTTATTCCACATGGATTCCTTGGAGAATCGTTTGTGTGATTGATCTTTGTCAACCCACACGGTCGGAGTGATACAGTATCGGATTGTTTATCTGGTATCGTCGAAGACGATCCGCTATAGCGTTCACGAATCCAACATCTAGAAGTTGGAATTGGGGTAGGGGGGGGGGGGAGGGGGGAGAACGGGCATAAAAAATCACACTTCTTAACGGGAGAAGTGCAACTTCAGATCCAATCACTTCAAAGTCGAGCTGTTGAAATTTGGCCCTTTTAGGGTTGATCGGAAGTGGCACTTCTGACCTCCATAGCTACGGCGTCTCTACAACTACTTATGCTAAAAGAAATAACTGAATTGTTCGAGTTCCAGCACTTTGGCGATCTCTGCAGCTATATATGCCAAAACAAATGGCCAAAGTGCTCGAGTTTGGGCACTTTGGCTACTTCCAAAGCCACTTACGTCGAAACAAATTACCCCTAGCTAGGTGGGTCATATTCTTAGCCGACCGATATCATCAATTCTTTTCTACAGAAGCAGGCGGAATTAAGAAAGATTTTGGAATATAAATCCACTAGCTTCAGCATCATGAAGGAAATTCACTGATTCGAAAGCCTTGGCATAATCAAAAGAAAGAGAGGGTAGGCTGAACAATCCGAGCATGCAAGATGTAGGACCAATAATATTATGACTTAGAATATAATGCTCACTAGGGCTGGCAATTTTGGACCCGAAACGGCAGACCCAACAAGACTCTACATGAAATTAGCGGGTTCGGGTATGGGTTAAATGGGTTCGGGTCGTAAACAGGTCGACACGACTAACCAGTTTAGTAAACGGGTCGGGTCCGGATTTTGTCTCCGATCCGTTTGGCCCGTTTAAAAATTAATGGGTCGGGTCGGATCGTGTCTACCTAGCATCCGATGGGTTCAAGGGATGGCTGTGTGTTGGGTTTGGCAGCCCATGAAATTCAGCCTGTTACCTAAGCCCATGTAAGAGCCCAGCAATATCTTTCGGTTTAGAGAGATAGAGGTTGGCTGGATCTATTCGGTTTGGTTGGATAAGGGCTGGCTGAATAGAGGTTGGCCATAAAGGTTGGTTGAAGTGTTGATAGGATAAAGGATTGGGTGTTCGTAAAGTATGTGCTCCCATATTCTCACGTTTTCTTCTCATCCCCTTGCTATAAGAGGAGCTGAAACCCTCTTGTATGGCAACCATTGCGGACGGCTCATCTTCTAAGGGGCTCGGGAAGAACCAAGAGCAAATGAGGAGAGGAGGTAGGCTATGAGGTATGCTCGGGGGGAGGCTGTGGGTTCAGGCACCTCCCCCTCGGGCTGTTCTCAGCTGCTGCGGACGAGGCGCCCAGGGCGAAGGGCAGACGACCAGCTGGTAGCAGGGCGAAGGGCAGGTTGGGGGTTTGGGGAGAGGGATGGTCCAGTGCTTTCCCTTCCCGGATTGTTCGGGTATTCGGAGGAGGCTTCGAGGGGGAGGTTGCGGTCGCGCACCTCCTCCCTCGGAGTGGTTCAAGACACCGATGACGCCGCCGGGAGGAGGGTGCGGTCTAGGCATTTCCTCCTTGGTTAGACGGATCGCGACGGCGAGTCGTGATGGCACGGATATGTGTGGGTGCTGAGATCGAGGGGGAGCACCTCGATGGCACTAGGGTCATCGACGACATCATGTTCTGTCGCCGACGAGCAGACTGATGTGGGTTGCCGACGAGTGACTGTTGGAGGCGTCGACGGGCGCTGGTGCGGATCGCCGACGGGTGATGTGGGCGTTGACGGGCGCGGTGGCGGTAGGCATGGTCGCAGGCATGGTCTAGCAAGGTGCGGAGGCTATCGACAGATGGCGTACTAAAGGCGACGACGGTTGCGGTGGTGGCGGACTCAACCATGGGCACACCTGTGGTACAGCAGGGTGCGAGATACAAGGTTCGAGCGTTGGCCAACGGGCAACAGCTTGGAAGCGATGGGCGTGGGTAGCGTCACAGAGCTAGACAAGGGCCGTGGTTTATGGCGGGATCGTTGACGAACGATGGACCAGAGCGCAAGATCGTGACGATGATCTACCGACCAGAGCGTCGGGCGTGGTGTACGGTCACCAGAACGAAAGTTGTAATATGTGATATAGTCTGCTTGCCAATGGACGAATCACGTTAAAGAAAATCATGGTTGGCTACAAGATTGTGGTCTCCCCTATCTCATGTTTAATTTCCGTGAAGTTTTTCAACACTGTTATCCTCCATTATGGAGAGAGAGAGAGAGAGAGAGAGAGAGAGAGAGAGAGAGAGAGAGAGAGAGAGAGGGAAGCTAGTGATCGAGGTCGGAGATGCTGGGTCGGTGAGGTGTAGTCGACGATCGTGGTCTGAGATCGACAATCGACGATCGGGTCGGAGATCAGGGCGTCAGGCGATAAGCCATCGAAAATCTGGCTTTGGAGATCGGCGATCGGGGTCGGGGAGGTGCAGCCTGCAATCGGGGTCGGAGATCGGGTGCCAGGCCACCGGATATCAGGCACCAGGCCACCGAAGATTGGGCGACAGACCACCAGAGATTGGGCGTCGGAGATCGAAGAACGGAGTCTGAGATCGAGGAAGGCGAGGTGCAACCGGTGATCGGCGATCGGCGATCGGGATCGGCGATCGGGGTGTCGGGTGACAGGCCACCAGAGATCACCAGCTTCGTTACCCCCATCTCTCTCTCTCTCTCTCTCTCTCTCTCTCTCTCTCTCTCTCTCTCTCTCTCTCTCTCTCTCTCTCTCTCTCTCTCTCTCTCTCTCTCTCTCTCGGTCGGACGCCAGTGCCTCCTCTGGAGATTGCACTCACCATCAATATAAACGGGTCTTGTCGGGTCTTACCGGGTCTATCCGTTTATAAGCGGGTCGGGTACGGGTTTAGGGTCTAGACATGATTAGTTAAACGGGTCGGGTCCGGATTTAGGGGTTTTAGATAAGACACATCTCGACCCATTGCCACCCCTAATGCTCACTGATCTCAAACGGCTACTAGGGGGTGTTTGGTATCATTCTGGACCGACTTCGGTATGGTAATTTATCACTCCATTCGTTTTTATGCTAACCGGAACACTAAACAAACGTATTACATTAAAAATAAAATGACAAAAGTACCCTCTTCTAGATGAGTTTAAGCCGAACAGCTAGTAGTTTCTCATGTCAAACACCCCCTACCTATCTCCTTTCCTTTCTGGGACGCCAATTTATTGATGAAACTATGTAATGAAACTTGTGGGCCCGGACCAAAGACCTTCAACAGATAGATGGGTTACTAAAAACAAAATTGATATATGCCGTCCAATACAAACTTTTTGGGGTGAGTGCATCGGACGAACCTCGATTAATAAGTGGAGATGAGCCAGGACTGGAATTTTCCCATATACAGTCCTCTTGTTTCAAGCAAAGTCTTTACGTTCATCCTATTTTAATTTTGGGTTATTTTGACTTTGCCCCCCCAAATTTTGTCTTGTATTAGACTTTACCCCCCATTTTGTCATTAATTAGACTTTACCCCCCAAAACTAACTGTTCCGTCAGCTCATCCGCCAAAACTTTATTTCTTTTCAGTCAGCTAACCCTTTCTCTTAGATGGTGACCTGACGGAACTATTAGTTTTGGGGGGTAAAGTCTCATTAATGAAATTATGGGGGCCAAAGTCTAATTCAAGGCAAAAGTTGGGGGGCAAAGTCCAAATAATCCTTTAATTTTTTAAAACCTACAGATCGTTGGAAACTAAAGAATAGACTTATGTTTCATTTAGTCTAAGATTCCTAAATTTTATCATAAACCCGAAATTATCCTCCAATCTCCTCTCTCATCTCTCTCGTAGCGGCGAACAGTAGTGGTGGTGGCGGCAGAGGCAGCGGCCACGGTGAGCAACAAAGACGACAAGGGCGAGCTGTGGCAATGACGACGGCGGCATTTGGTGGTTTAGTTCGATTGAAATTGTAGGTCTGGTCCAGGTTTATCCCATGGCTTGTAAATCTTAGGTTTAGGTTTAGGTTTTTGTTCGGTTTGGTTCGATGGTGAGCAACAACAGGTTCGATTTGGTTCGACGATTGTGGCGAGCAGCGACAGATTCTGTTTGGAGCTTCGAGGGTTCGTATCATACAAATAAATATTTAAAAAATTATGGAGGATAATTTGGTCCATAGCTTTTGTTTAGAAGGGGGCTTAAAAAACATCATCTTAAAAGGAGTTTTCACCAACTCTTCCTAATTTTTTTAAAAAATAAAAAATTTCAGTCCACTTTCACCTATTAATGGATTCTTCACTGGGCAATACTAAGGCTTCAACGGCTAATAGTAGAGGGCAGCTACTCTGTCAATGTGAACCGTTGGACGAGTACCGCAAATGATATTCAGCTGTTGGGAGTACTGACAGAATATCACTATCGACATTAATTAATTCCACCGAGGACCGCGTGAACGTCACTAGTGATATTCTGTCAGAATATTTCAGTGGCTGAATATCGATGGAGATATTCATCCAACGGCTCAGATCCATAGAGGAGCCGCGCAGTCCTAGAGGGGGACGCTGAAGCAAACTATTATTATTCTTTCTTTAATACACATGCTTATTATAGCTAGCTCCACATGTGTTTCGTGTTTCCTACTATGGTTAAAGCTGCATCTCTTGATAGGCTGTGAGATCAACAACCTCGTTTGCGTCGAACAGTCTCCCACTGCCAATTGGTCGGAGCTGAACTGAGTGCAAGCTTGCTCTACCATGGAGAACCTCAATCACCACCGCATTATGGCGATCTTCTCTACCCTCACGATCCTCCTCTTCTTGACATCTCGGGCCGGTGTTGCAGCTATGATCGAAGGCATCGATGATCTGAGTCGACAAACCTACATTGTTCAAGTGCGGCAACCACCTCAAAGGCTTGTCATCAAGGCCAGCGGCACCGACGCTCTGTCCAGATGGTACAGATCCTTCCTCCCGATAAGCATCGCAAACTCCAGCCCGTCGCGGATCGTCCACATGTACAGTGAGGCGATCACTGGGTTCGCGGCGAGTCTCACCGTGAAGGAGGTGGACGAGATGGGGAGAAAGGAAGGGTTCCTGAAGGCATATCCCGACCGGAACTTCCCACTCCTCACCACCCACACCCCGGCCTTCCTCGGCTTGCCTGGAGACCTAAGCCTCTGGAGCATCTCCCGCTTGGGTGAGCAAGCAATCGTCGGAGTGCTAGACACCGGAATCCTCCCCGACCATCCTTCCTTCAATGACCTTGGCATGAGGGCCCCGCCTTCCAAATGGAAGGGCATCTGCTCGTTCAATGGCACCGGATGCAACAAGAAAGTCATCGGGGCGAGGACGTTCCTGAAGACGACCTCGACAACGGGCCCCATCGACAACGTCGGGCATGGGACCCACACGGCTAGCACAGCGGCAGGGAATTTCGTGAACAGGGCCAACATGCTAGGGAACGGCAACGGAACTGCGGCCGGGATGGCGCCTCGAGCGCACCTAGCCATCTACCAGGTCTGTGACTCCTCTGGTTGTCGCCTCTCCAACATTGTGGCTGGGATGGATGCAGCCATCGCAGATGGGGTCGATGTGCTCTCCCTCTCACTGGGAGGGGCTTCTACTGCTTTCTACGATGATGCGATCGCCATCAGCGCCTTCAGGGCGGCCGAGAAAGGGATCTTCGTTAGCTGTGCTGCCGGCAACTCCGGCCCGTGGTCGGGTACACTCAGCAACGACGCACCTTGGATACTCACCGTCGGAGCCAGCACTATGGACAGAAACATAAGGGCCACTGTCAAGCTCGGGGATGGAGAAGAGATGGAAGGCTTGATAACTGCTTCAAAGACGGTTTCAGCGGCACCGACATCAATGGGAAGGTGGTGGTATGCAATCGTGCCACTGTCTCAGGAGCCACCATGGGTGCTATTGTCAAGGATGCAGACGGTGCGGCCATGATACTGGTGAATCAAGAGGCTGACGGTTATACAACATTGACAGATGTGCATTACCTTCCGGCATCCCATGTGAGCTACGTGGATCGGCTGAAGATAACATCATATATCAATTCAACCAGCAGCGCAACCGCCTCGATTATTTTCAAGGGTACAATTATGAAGACCTCTCCTGCTCCGACCGTTGCTTTTTTCTCCTCGATAGGACCAAGTAAGCAAACCCCAGGAATTCTCAAGCCCGACATCATCGATCCTGGTGTCAACGTGCTTGCAGCGTGGCCGATCCAGGTCGGACTACCATCAACTTCTCCCAGTGAACCGAACTTCAATTTCGTCTCGGGAACTTCAATGGCGACCCCTCATCTGAGCGGGATTGCTGCACTATTGAGGTGTGCGCATCCTGACTGGTCGCCCGCGGCAATTAAATCGGCTATCATGACGACGTCGGACACCTTCGGCAACGACGGGAATCCCATAAAAGATTCACGGTACTATCCTGCAAGCTTCTTCCAGATGGGCGCCAGCCACGTGAACCCATCGAGAGCCACCAAACCAGGTCTTGTCTATGACCTCCACGTCGAGGACTACATACCCTACCTATGTGGTCTGGGCTATACCGACAAGCAAGTGGAGGTCGTCACTCGCCGACTGATCACCTGTGCTAGCGTCAAGAGCATCACAGAAGCAGAGCTGAACTACCCTTCGATAGTTGTTGCTCTCGGGCTCAACAAGATCACGGTGAGCCGGACAGTGACCAACACCGAAAACGTGAGCTCCACTTACTCAGTCAAGGTTGACATGCCAGCGGGGGTGTCGGTGACCGTGAGCCCTAAAACTCTGCAGTTCACTGAGGTCAACCAGAAGAAGAGCTTCTCTGTGAGCATTGCTTGGCAAGGGAGCGAGATGAGTCATGCAGAGGGGAACTTGGTGTGGGTTTCAGACAAGCATGTCGCCTCTGCATGACTCATCTCGCTCCCTTGCCAAGCAATGCTCACAGAGAAGCTCTTCTTCTGGTTGACCTCAGTGAACTGCAGAGTTTTAGGGCTCACGGTCACCGACACCCCCGCTGGCATGTCAACCTTGACTGAGTAAGTGGAGCTCACGTTTTCGGTGTTGGTCACTGTCCGGCTCACCGTGATCTTGTTGAGCCCGAGAGCAACAACTATCGAAGGGTAGTTCAGCTCTGCTTCTGTGATGCTCTTGACGCTAGCACAGGTGATCAGTCGGCGAGTGACGACCTCCACTTGCTTGTCGGTATAGCCCAGACCACATAGGTAGGGTATGTACATAGGTAGGGTATGTGCTCGGCAATGTCGGGCAGCAGAAGGGTGAAGCCTCTCGCTCTGCTTCACTGCTGGGTTGTGATTATGTTTACTATATCATATTGTTTTCTTTTTTGCTTCACTTCTGGATTTGAATGCTGCCTTTTATCCCCACAGGCACAGTTAAATAGTTCTTGCTTGTAGTAAATTGTTCTGATTTCATCATATATATCAAGCCTGGCTCTAATTAATCTACAAGTTAAATAGTTCTTATAAGAGCTGTGATTTGTCATCAATTAAGCTAAGTCCTAATTATAGATAATGACAAATGACCAAGAGTTTATGTAAAAAAAAAATTCCATGTTTGTAAAAGGCCTAGAAGTTGATTCCTACTAGTAAAAAAACCCGGTAATGCCCGGATGAATTTGATGGACGCCACTTGGCAAAAACTACATCACACCAAAACTGACAAAAAACGACAGGCAACTGTCGGTTTTTCAGATAAATGACGATCCGGGACCTTCGTCATGTCCGTCATTCTACGATCAATATACGACATCCAAAAAAACGACCTGCAAGTTTTTTTTTAAAAAAAGAAGTCATTCAAACCAGCAGCAACCACAAAAAATTTTCATTCCATCATTAAGGGTAAACATAGAGTGAATATATACATTAAAAATTCAGTAAAATCTGCAAATAATCTGACATGATAGTAATCAATCATGTATTTGTACAAAATTAAAGATGGAATCCGATAACCAACAATATGCAATCAAAACAAATACAACTTATAGTTGAAGGCATGAACAACTCATAGCTAGGAGTTGTAATTAACTTGAGACTCCTGAAGTATATATCATAGAGGGCCTCATTGTCAAGTACCATGCACACATCTGCATTCTCCAACAACTGATGAACAGAGTTGAATCTTAGAGTTCAACCACTATGCCTGAAACATTCGGTGATGGAAAAGCATCATCCGTGAGCATCATCCTGTCAGGGTACTCCTCCCTGATCTTCGATATCAGCAGCATCCCCATACCAGACCCAGTCACTCCACCAAGAGCGTGACACACTTGAAACCCTAATCACAGATGAAGAAGAAAAACGGTGCAACTATACAATTCAAGATTTCAAAAAGACGATGAAATCGTCAACCAAAGCTTAAACATCAAATCAGGTGGCTCTGGTTGATAGGAAAAATAACACAATTCAAGTTAAATCTCTACTACAAGAAAGTGTAAATAAATCCAGTATTCAACAGAAGTATTAAAAAAACGACGAATAAAAAAATATATGAAAAGAAAAAGAAAATTCCTTTGTATCTAAAATAATTTAGAAGATAATAAAAATACAAATTGTCCATCAAATAATTATTCACAACAATGTATGCAAATCAAATGACTTGAGAAGATTAAGAAAGATTTCAACAAAGTTTCGTAAAAAAGCAATGCATATTATGAAGAATTTCAAGAAAATTAAACAGATCTATTTTAGTTTCTACGATCAAACAATTATTTCACCAGATCAAATTTAGTCCACAACTCCACATCAGTATCACCTGAAAAGGATTTCAATATAATATATTCACACAAAAGTAAAGGGACCAATTTATACTCAAGGCTTAATACACCAATCAAAGTAAAGGGAAAAGTCACGATTTGTGCTTCATTAAGACTCGAATAGGTCGTTTCGTCTCTAAAATAGTCAGATTCCATTCCGAACCGTATTCGTGCCTTTGAGCTATTTTTGACTGACTCGATATGATTTGTGCTCCATTAGAACTCGACTTAATCGTTTTGTCTCTACAATGGTCGAATTGCATTGAAAACCATATTCATGCCCGATTTGGGTCGATTCAGACTATTTTGGACCGATTCGACACGATTCAGTGTAGTCAGGGCGTTGCCTAGGCGATTTGGTTTGCCTAGGCGAGGCGGTGCCTGGGCGAATCCTAGGCAAGGCCTAGGCGATAAAAATTAAACATATTAAATAAATATACGTCATATAAATACATAAGTAATTTATGATTTTATGCATAATAAAATTTAATTTCTAGAGATAGATATGGTCGAAATAATACTATTTGATAATGGGTATGATCCATAGCATATGATAAGCTATAAAACCATTATTATTGCAGCAAATAGGATACGCGCGTCAACCACAATGATTATACATTGCAAATATTAATCACATATCAGCAAGAGCAACATAACCTTATCATAGCCAAAAATCCAAGCAAATATCATAAGCAGAAATATAACTATATTAGGTAATCTATTATTTTTTGGAATATTTCACAACCACGTATCCAAAAATAAAATAATTAAAATTGCTCATCTAAACCACCTAACCATCTACATCATCGTCACTCTTATATGAATAATCCTTATATGTCTCTTTTGACTTTTTCCTCTTCATACCTTGAGAACATTGACACAATAGTTTTTTCTCATTAATGATGGTATGGTGTTGGCTATCTATAAAGCAACATGGAACTATAAAATCAAACGGGATTCAAGAAAACTCAATTTAAATCCAACTAAGTTTTTTTTTAAAAAAAACTAATTACAAAAGTAGGCGCCTAGGTGGCGCCCATAGCCTAGGCGCACAGGCGGTAGCCTGGGCGGCCACCTAGACTCCACTGCCAACCTAGCCACTGCTTAGGTGGTCGGAACTCCAAAACGCCTAGGCAATGGCTTAGGCGACGCATTGACTACAGTGACACGATTCATGCTCAATTCATACTCGAATACATCGTTTCATGTTTAAAATAGTTGAATTACATTGTAAACCCTTATCATGTATGATTTGGGCCGATTCATACTATTTTGGACCAATTCGATGTGATTAATTCTTCATTAGATCTCGAATCGATCATTTCATCTCTAAAATTGTCGGATTGCATTGTGATCTTATTCGTGCTCGATTTGGGCTGATTAAAGCTATTTTAGACCAATCCGTACTTGATTCATACTCGAATCGGTCATTTCATATCTAAACTGATCGAATTATATTGTGAACCCTATTTGTGCTTGATTTTGGCCTATTCATTTTGGACCGTTACTTGAATCGATAATTTCGTCTCTAAAATGATCAGATTGCATTGTAAACTCTATTTGTGTTCGATTTTGGCCGATTCATGCTATTTTTTACCAATTCCACACGATTCGTGCTTCATTAGAAGTCGAATCAGCCATTTCATCTCAAAAATGGTTGGATTGCATTGTTAATTCTATTTGTGCCCGATTTGGGCCGATTCATGCTATTTTTGATCGATTCGTGCTCGACGCATACTCGAATTTATTATCATCACTATTGAGAAGCTATACAAAACATATATATCAACAACCAGTGTTCAAAAACCCATAATCAAACTCGACTCGGTTGACTCGGTAATTATATTTATATATATATATATATATATATATATATATATATATATATATATATATATATATATATGTGTGTGTGTGTGTGTGTGTGTGTGTGTGTGTGTGATTTTTCAAAACTCAAAAGAGTAATTAGCCTGAGTAGTTCCCTAATCGGACCGAGTCAGACCGAGTCACAGCTCCAGTAGTGGCCGGTTCGAGTTTCAATCCGAGTCGGCTCGATTTTCAACTGAGTCGAGTCGAGTCGGACCGAGTTTTGGTACTATGTCAACAACACATCATTGGTGAGCTGAACCATTTTCTTTTAATAATTAAAGATGAAATTACTAATATTCACACAGACATACTACAAGGTGATGGTAATGATGACCTTGTTGAGACTATCTAACTTAGCAATTTAAAACAAAAACATTGCATCGTAATTTATATTATAACAATATATGTACTCGATTCATAATCGAATCGGTCGTTTAGTGTTTGAAATTGTCGAATGCATTGTAAACCCTATTCATGCCCGATTTAGGCCGATCCATGTTATTTTGGATTGATTCGCCGTGATTTGTGCTTAATTAGAACTCAAATCAATCGTTTTGTCTCTAAAATGGGCAGATTGCATTGTGAACATTATTCATGCTTAATTTCGATCGATTCATGGTATTTTGGACCGATTTGACCCGATTCGTGCTTCATTGGAACTCGAACCGATCGTTTCGCCTCTAAAATGGTCAGATTGCATTGTAAACCCTATTTGTGCCCGATTTGGGCCGATTCATGCTATTTTAGATCAATTCGACTCGATTCGTACTTCCTTAGAACTCGAATCGGTTGTTTCATCTTTAAAATGATCGAATTAGATTGTGAACCCTATTTATACCCGATTTGGACTGATTTATACTATTTTGGATCGATTTGACCTCATTAGTACTTCATTTCAAATTTGGTCGTTTCGTCTCTAAAATGGTCGGATCGCACTGTGAACCCTATTTATGCCCAATTTGGTCCAATTAGTGATATTTTGGTCATTCGACTTGATTCGTGCTTTTTTAGAACTCGAATCAATCCTTTTGTGTCTAAAATGGTCAGATTGCATTGTGAACCCTATTCAGGCTCGATTTGGGTCGATTCATGCTATTTTGGACAGATTCGACTCGATTCGTGCATAATTAGAAATCGAATTGGTCATTTCTTGTCTAAAATTGTCAGATTGCATTGTGAACCCTATTCGTGCCCGATTTGGGTCGATTCATTCTATTGTGGACTAATTCGACTCAATCTGTGCTTAATTAGAACTCAAATTCGTCGTTTCGCCTCTAAAATGATCAGGTTGCATTGTGAACTAGTGTTTCTTTCTTGCAGTTCTATTGGTTAGACAAGCAAGGGAGGCAATTTATAAAAATTTCAAATTAAGCAAGGCAATCAGAGGAAAAACTAAGTTCTTAAGAATGTTCTTGTGTTATAGAAGTTATCATCAGCATTTAATATCCTTGAGAGATAAAATTTGAAGTTGTGACACATCCCTTGATGCTAGCACTATTGCAACTATAAGAATAATCTCTATGGAAAAGGTTGAAATAGTGTAATGAGAATTTTCTCAGTGTTTCTGATACAACTCAGCAGTATCTGATACATGCTTCATGACAACAATTTTCTCACTGTTTCTGATACTACTCAGCAATAATTTCTCTAAGGAAAAGATTGAAATGGTGTAATGAGAATTTTCTCACTGTTTATGATACAACTCAGGAATGGCCCATGATACAACTCAGGAAGGCTTGATACAAGGAATTACATTCATCTATGTGGAACAACTAGTAAGCTAAAGAACTAAAGTGAAACAACCAAGGTTGTCATTTCGTGTATCGTTTTCTCTTTTTTTGTATTGTGTATCGTATCATGTATCGTAAAATACAATTTAATTTGTATATGTATCGATACATATAAGAAATTAAAAAATTACTAGAACATTAATATGAAAAGTTAAGAGTAGAAGAGTAAGACATTCCTTTTCATTTCACACCATATGTAATATTGGTCTATACTAAGTGTATGATGTGTATACTTGTATAAAAAAGAATCCATATACAAGTCTGATATATGATCTTTCTATATATATTTATTTCAATGTAAGATTTCTTCAACCCATTATCTATCATTTTAAGAAAAAGAATAAAATAGTAAAGGATTTTTTTACAACTTCGAGGCACTCAAAAAATGAAATTTGAATCACCTTCTTCAATTACTTTACGGGTTACCAATGGCATTTTTTTTCCAAATATCATTAATGCTTAAAATTTTGCATGCATTTAAAATTTTAAATCCCTCATAAGCTCCAGAAAACTTTAGACCAAGGTTTGGAGTTTCGGCCATAACCGATCTGTTTCGATCGTTTCGGATCTGTTTCGGTCGGAACCGGTCCCGGAACTTCCAGTTTCGGATTTCGGTACTCAGCACTCAGTAAAAGCAAGACTGGGTTCAAAATAAATAAGCAAATACCCTTCATTTGGATTTAATAAAAATATATGAACAATCAAAATCCAAAGGAATCAAAATATAATTTTTCAGTTCCTATACAAAATCAAACTTTACAGCTTTGGGCTAAAAAAGAAAATTCGAAAAAACCACAAAGTATTTTGGACTGGAAAAAATATCAGAAATCTAGAAGTATAAGATCAACTTAAAAACCCAAAGTCTGGTAAAATATTTTGAATCTATAAAAAAATTCTTTCACAAGAACTCTTTTTTCTTCCAGATTTAGCCAAAATTCAGAATCATAATTTTTTAACTTTTTGAAAAAAAATCGAGGTAAAGCAAAAGCCACGCTCTTTTGAAAACAAGACAACTATGAAGTAGGTACCGATGCCATTATTTTATATTTTATAATTATTTTAAATTTAAAAATAAAACCGAAATCACCGAAACTCTGATCCGAAACTCCGAAACCGACCGAAACCGATCCTTGGTGGGCGGACCGAAACCGAAACCGAAACTACAAACCTTGCTTTAGACAAATGTTACTAGGTTCTGATAACTCTAGAGAATGTTAAAAGAATGTTTGTGAAACCCCTAAAAAATCATATCAAAGACCCCACGATCAAGGTCCAAAGTGCCTTGTGCAATTATTCATGCCGGTTTCGTTTGTTTCTTTCCTTTTTTTCTTCTTTAATAGCTTAACCGAACACGATCTCAGGGGTGGTATGGCGGAGGTTTGCACCCTCCGAGATATCACTACCACTGTCTTTTTTGAAAGATCCTGATCCTTTTCGCAATGGATATTCCCGAAGGGGAGTACTTCAAGGGAAATGGTATTCCTACTTCTGAGTCAATGCATGTGATTATTGATGTTTCCAACGAGGATGTGAGAAATCGTATTCAATGACTCATGCAACCGGGAATATCTGTTAGGTCTCCTTATGTTGCCATTAGGTTTTAGCGACATAAACAAACCTACTTTACCGGTGTAGTGAGTAAACTGCGAGCTAAAGTCGGGAGAATAGAATTAAGTTTGGCTCATTCACGATAAAGGTATACTGTTGCGGCCAAATCCACTTCTATCATCCTCTCCCACCATGCTTAGGCATAGAAGTTACATTTCTAACTCTTTGTGAATAGATTTTACCTAGTGGATAGGGTTCTTCGGTGCATGACTAGATATCGCACACACACGTACCTTTTTCATTTGAATATTTACTCGATTAAGTTGAGTGCATGCATGTTCATTTCGGACCTTCAATTCAAGATGTATAGACATCTTCTAGAATAGGAATGACCACATGAGCATGCTATAGTTCATTATCCACTTAGTCCGAAAGCCCTACTTTTTTTAGTGTGTGCATAGTAGGCAAGTCGTGCACACGACTTTGCCTTAATCTTTGGTGAATATAGAAGTGTGTCTGCCTGACTAAAGTCGTGCGAACGATCCTAGTCAGTATAACACTATTTGATGTCCATCTTATGCCCCACATTGGGCGGTCATATGGTATGACGACACGTGATCAATCGTGCGCACGCCATTAAAGTCGTTCGCACGACCCGGTCTAGAACCTACTGAAATGGTAAAGTTGGTTTGCTCAACCAATCCCTATTTACCACGTGTAGGTCGTGCGTACGACTTGGCTGAGACAGACCCTTAAAGATAAGGATCTCTTATTTGGCCTTAGCCATCCACCTAAGGGTTCCCTTGGGCTATAAATAACCCACGCCTACACCCTTCAGCTACTAATGAGTCTGGATAATAAATCCATGTTTATTAGTTAGTGAGAAATAAGAAAAGAGTCAGGGTTTAGTGAGATCATCATTGAGCTCCATTCTCTTCTTTTCCTCTTTTCAACCTTCTACCTAGATCAAATCTATGGAGGTTGGACTCATAGCTTAAATGATCACTTGAGAGTCATCAAACTCCTTGTGTTCATTCAAGTTAGAGATGGCAAAACTAGCTAAGGATCTATGGTGTCATCTAATACCTAGATCTAGAACTAGTCTTTGAGGGTTTTTCTTAGAATTTGAATCTCTTGAGTGTACTAGATTTAGAAGCTTGATCGAAGGTCTCGAAAGAGGTCAAGACCACCTTCAATTCTAGTTACTCCTTAGATCAAAGTTCTTTTTCGTTTTATTTTGTTTCACCCCACTTCACTTGCACATACCTTGTGCTCCCACCATCGTGTGGAACTCTTGTGAGAGTACTCCGTAATGCCTTTCACGTTGAGCACCCTTAGCGACACCACTCACTTTGGGAGACCTCTTTGGAGAGGACAAGCGGAGAAGAGGAACAACGACGAAGGTGCAAAAGTCAGCTCAGTTCAGCACCGATGAAATGAGAGCGCCGCCTCTATTTCACCGAAGGTACGGGCTGCGGACCTAGGGGGCTAAGGGGTAATTTTGTTGTAATAACATCTAGTTTGCTAGTAACCTTGTCCGGATTTTCTAAAGGAAGCTAGACCCCTCTATGTGAAGGGTCTAGGCCCGGTTTCAACTAGAAGGTGGTTTTCGTCCTTGTTAAGGGTTTCCACTTATATATGCTTGTGTGCACGTTAGCGTATAACTCGTGATCACTACTCATAACTTTTACTAATTCTTTAGATTATGCGATTTAATCCGTGCTTGCATTTGTCCGTTGTTGGGCGCCCCACTAGCTTCGACTAGTGAATTTATATTAGCACAGTTATTAGAACTCCTAACATATAGAAAATTTCAATGCCTTCTGTCTTCGCCTTAGGCTAGAAAGGGTAATAAATTGTTTTTCAACTTGGACAGACATGTATTGTCCTTTCAGAACATCAGAGAAAAAAATTTAAAAACCATTCTAGAAAGTTCAAAAAATACCGAACCCCAAAGTCCTCACTTTTAATGTATTGTATGTGTTGCATCGTATCATGTATCATACCTATTGTATCATGTATCGTATGATACAATGAAAAATGATACGTACGCCCATATCGTATCATTTTTCTCCCATATCGGACATATGGTATTATGTTTCGTAAGATACTAACAACCATGGAATAACATTGGATTTACCCAGGAGTCAATTGACAAAATCAATCAGCTAAGTAATTACATAAATAAGCAGTTCAATGATGAGCTGATATTTATAGCAAGTCATATCACGCTTTAAAATGCAGAAACCAAAAAAATGAGGGAAATAATATTATTTCAGGTACCTGATACATAAACTAGCACATGCAAAGATGTAAAGAATATCCTGGTTTCATGACGTGTATATTCGGGTTGTATCATAAAGATGATAATACAGGAAAAATATGTGGACCACACACACACAACCATCATGACAATGAATCGCATAGAACTTCAAGAGTGCCACCAAGAAGATGCTTCAATAGCATCTCATAGAACAGATGCTCCTTAATTTCATGCCAAGTTTCTTTGAAAAAATTCTATGCAAGTGTCAGGTTTTAACTCACGACATGCTTTCGCAGCAATGGCGCCTTACCAGCACCCCACAAGGACCACAACAGACTTCATTGTAAAAGGGATTGAAACATTCGAATAGTATGTTGAATTGCATCATCAAAACCAAGCTAATCTGACTTTCAAATCCAGCAATTATATCATATACACTTCACACAAGCAAGCATTCAGAATATATGAGAAACAGCATTCCCATTACATCCTAACATACATATGGATTAATTACACGATTTGGAGACTTCTAGGTCACGGATTAAATGGTCCAAAATCAAGTGTTTCCTAATAACATTATTAACATTCATTTTACGATAACTTAATCTTGGCTTTGTTCCCAAATCATTTAACCTTTTGTAAATATGTGCTTTTAGATGCATAGATCCTAATGAATGGTGTGGATCATCCTTTTGGACCACTCACTTTCAATTTTGGTTGCTAGCTGTAAAATCCTACCACTATTCCTTGTCTTTTTTAACTCTATAATTTATGTAATTCTTTTCCATTAGATTCCCTAGAGTTATCCTGGATAAGGGTAGATGGAGATGGGGTTCAAGCAAGGGGTAAGTAGAATTTACTTTAATTAAAAGAACATTATATAATAGTAGTTCAGGACACAAACTGTGGAAGAGTGAGTGATTGTTGCTAGAAAGTTTGAAGCCATGAGAGTCAAAATCACTTAAACCAATCCTCTAAGTCTTAAAATTGAGGTTGATGCCCGATTAGCGAACATAGAAAGAAGTTTGTTAGATATGGTTGTGTGAAAAATTGCCACCCCAATTTGAAGATTTAACATGACAACTTACGTACATGTGTTTAATAAATGACGACTTGTCCATCAAATAAGGGGACTTCAACTTGCCTTTGGAGGTGGACCATATGGATTTTCATTTGTATCAAGCATGATTATGTCCTCAGGCTTCCTTCCAAGCCATGTAGATAGTACCAATAAAGAGAAGGGAATGTCATATGATGTCCACACATACGAGAGGTCAAAAGAATAAAGGGGCTATGTGTCTAAGGTCCCTGACAACAGATCGCAGAGGTCAAAAGGACAACCAACAGGTGACTTCAGCCTGAAGTCCCTCGCTAGCGAATCGTTTCGGTGTAAAGGGATACCGTAACCCAAAACTTCCCTCGCCAAATCTGAAAATACCAACAGCTGTCATCTGTGTCCCCCGACGCCTCCTCCTTCCTCCTCAACCGTGCAAGCAACAGCGGTGGCGAGAAGCGGAGACAAGAAGGAACGAAGACGGAGGGGTTTGGTCATGTTCGATTAGGTTTAGAACTCCTTGGTCTAGGGGTTCCTCCCATGGCCTCTAGATCTTGGGTTTAGGGTTAGATTTAGGTTTAGGTTTGGCTCGTCGGCGACGAAGACAGTGACGAAGACGGCAAGCAATTCGGTTTGGTTTGGTTCGGATTAGGTCTAGGGTTCATCCCATAACTTGAAGAATAATGGATTCTAGGTTTAGGTTTGATGGAGTGGCATCAAATGAAAATTTGAAGTGAGGGCACGGGTATTTTTGTCATGCGGTTTGACTTCCCTTTAGGCAATTTGATCTTTTGACTAAGGACGGATCACTAAGTCCCCCAAAAAATAAAGATAAAATCAAACACTGTTTAAAAAATGTGAAATGGTTTCAATACTTTTCAAATTAGGACACAAATATAGTGAAGTTTTGGAAAATATATTGCGGATCACACTAACCATCTTAAATCCAAATAAAGTACTGAATAAGGATATCATTTCACCACATCTATGGGCATTAATAAAGCATTTGAACAAATACAACATTTTAGTCCAAGGAAGTTTCCAATGGGGAAAATTACCAAACATTTCATGTGCAAATACACATGACATTCTTTAAGTTTAAATGAACAAAAATATTCTGAAATCTAAGCCAGCCATTAGTCAAGGCATGTCATCCACTGCATTTCTACAGTTCAAATAGCTACTAATGGCGTAAATGAAAACTTATGTTATCAATAGAGGTGGCATCCCAAACAGATCAATATGTTTAAACAGTTACTAAACATCAATGATATCCACATACCATCCCATTCATCAATGAACCACACAGTTTATCAAGTAAATGACCAGTACAAAACCCAATGTACTATGCCTTTAGCACCGAAATCTACCAGTGTAGCCTACTGCCAAATACGAAAAACTAACAAACATTTGATGTACATATAAAAAATTACAAGTTTTTCATTACTCCCCAAATGGGCACCTTTAAAGGCAAGATTGGCTGATAAGAAGATAGTTTCCAATGAGGGGGCCGGTGGGCCCCGCTTTCGAGTGGGCCCTCCCGGTCTCTTTTTGGGCATGGGTGAACCCGGAGGGTCCCGCTTGCATGGGATGATGGGCCTACTAGTGTTCATATGAGTCGAGCTCGATGCTTTTTTCTTTGTGGGCTGTTGTGCATAGGCCTGGTTTCATATGCGGGCCGTTATATGTGGGCTGAGTTTCATATGCGGGCCGTTGTGCATGGGCCGTTGTGTGCGGGCCAGGATTTATGTAAGGGCTAATTTCCATGCCCACAACAACGCACACCCAATTCATCCAACATTTATTTGGCTTGGTCAAGCACCGCCGGCAGCATAGCCACCGGCCACATGGCCGGCGACTATAGCCGCAGCAAGGGAAAGAGGGCAAAACTGACTCACCCAATCCACGCAGACAAAAAAGGACAGAGGGGTGGCTGCTGGTGCTGGTCGGTGAGACGGGAGGTGGCCCAGGTGGGGGTTCCTCCCTGCCACCAGTCGCCGGTCACTGCCACGATAAAGGAAGTGGTGGCTGGCCCCTACAATCCGTGCAAATCAAACACAGACAAAGAGAAAGGGAAAAAGGTGAAAAGTGGGGGTGCTGAACTGGCGTCCTGGGGGTCCTCGGCTCCGGCCGTGGGCTCCTCTCCTCGCCTAACTCCAAGCCTCCGGCGCCATCCTCTTCCTATTCTGGCCGGCTGCCGCACGGACCACCTGTGAGTGATAGGTCCGCTGGGGTTTGGGTTTGGGTTTGGGTTTTGAGGCAGAGAGAGAGAGAGAGAGAGAGAAAGGCCGATTTTGGTAGCCGGAAAATTCATTAAAGGAAAGGTCTTTCCCTCAAGAGAGGAAAGTCTTTCCTCCCAGGAGTGGGAGGAAAGACCACTCACTTTTTTCTGATTATACTAACATAAGAATAATTTAGATATAAAAATATTTTTATTAGATGTAGTGTGTTAGTATGCTATTAGTCCCACCTCGTGAGTGATAGGTCCGCTGGGGTTTGGGTTTGGGTTTGGGTTTTGAGGCAGAGAGAGAGAGAGAGAAAGGCCGATTTTGGTAGCCGGAAAATTCATTAAAGAAAAGGTCTTTCCCTCAAGAGAGGAAAGTCTTTCCTCCCAGGAGTGGGAGGAAAGACCACTCACTTTTTTCTGATTATACTAACATAAGAATAATTTAGATATAAAAATATTTTTATTAGATGTAGTGTGTTAGTATGCTATTAGTCCCACCTCGGTTGTGGTAATGTAATGGTGTGCGTTCTCTCTATATAAAGAGAGGTAGTCTTATGTAACAACAATGAGATTGATGAGATAATACAAGGAGTTTTTCTCCACAATCTTATTCTCTCTCCCTCTCTCTTCGTAACATGGTATCAGAGCCAGTCTAGGGTTTCGGAAATCCCATCCCTGGCCTCAGCCTCCCCGGTCGCCGTGTGCGACCTCGGGGAGGTCGGGGTATAGTAAAATTCTTTTTTCTCCATCAGCTTCCTGTCTAGTAGTGTGGGTGCAAAAATTGTACCGGACCGGATCAGAGCGGCATGGGCCCGCGCAACGGCCCAAGTGGGTAAGCCCGCCCGGATTCATGGGCCCACTCTACGAGGCTCGCAGATCAAGCCCTCCCCCTTATTGGGCCCGAACAACGGCCCAATAAGGGCCCAGCAAGGAGGCCCAGAACCAGTGCCATGTCATCATCGCCACGTCATCACTGCCATATCGGGCACGTGCCTACGCTATAAAAGGACCCCCAAGGCATCCAGGGAGGGGGTTGGTCATTCGATCAGAGGAAGAGAGGACTCAAAGCCAGAGCTTACTTCTCTCCTTCCAGTTTCTTTTCTTGTTGCTCCGTGCAACCCCCACTGTAAAAAGCTTCTCTTGGCCTGTCGAGAGAACGCTTCACACCTTTATATTTATTATAGTGGAAACTAGGTGGCACCTCTCGCCCGGAGACGTAGGTCGTAAGACCGAACTTCGACAACAACTCCGTGTGTCATCTCTCTCCTTCTCAACTTTATAATCTCTAACTCTACAAACCATCCAATTCAATCAAGGCTGTGGGGTGGGATTCTCGATCAAGGCGGCTCGGAAATTTTCCCCCACAATCTTTGGCGCCGTCTGTGGGATATCGATAGAGGTCTTACCCACACCTCTACCGACTCCTATTCAGCTTGTGGTGACGAGCCACAAGTCCTCCTCCAAATCAACCTCAACGCCTTCATCACGCCGACATCAACACGCTCGATGGTGAAGGCCAGCACCAACCCACCAAAGGCGGGTGCTGAACGAACAAACGATATGCTGATCGAAGAAGAACAAGAAGTCTTGGTTGCAACCAACCGAAGAAATGTTCGGGAGCGGCTGGGGCCGCAAGGCAGCCATCCAGAAGGGCACATCGATCGGCAAGAACTGTCATCCCCGAGGCGTCGATATGGTAAAGAACACGCTATTCAAGGGAGCAAGCCTCAGGCTACATTTGAGATCTCGGCTGCTGATTTCCAGCTACTAAATCTCCTCAAGAAGAATGCGGCCCTCGAGCAAGAGAGGGATTCCCTAAAGAAGGCGGCTGAAAGAGCGGGGGTTATGGCCCACAACTCTCTAGCTACTGATAAAGACCAACCAAGGACTCGCCCAGCCGTGAGTCATCATCTTGAAGAACCACATGTACCGCGTATCGAGATGCATCAGGTATCCACACAAGCACCAAAGCAAACGGTGTGGGATCGCCTCGACGTCAACGGTGCGCCCAGCTATCGCGGAGAAGGATCACCTCAGTCAACAAGGTCCACTAGACATTCTATCCCTTCGCACACGGAAGCAACAGATGCCCGCGAGCTGCTCAACCGACTAAGGCATACTGCCGACGTGGGACGTCGCCATCAAGACCGTAGGTAACTAATCACCTCAGTGGGGCCACTGTATCCCAAGGTTCTTGCAACACCATTTCCTATGGGTTGGCGAACACCGAACCTACCAAAGTTCAACTGCATCCAGGGAGACCCTGCTCTCCATATCCTAGCCTACAAGCAGGCCCTGACGCCCTACGAATATGAGAACCATGTTCTCTGTCGTATGTTTACGGGAAGCCTCGAGGGACCTGCCCTCGACTGGTACTACACACTGCCTACCGGTACGGTGGCCACATTCAAAGAGTTGGCTGAACTCTTCATGGACCATTATCGGCTAAACTTAAAGCCGAAAAAGAGGCTGGATACACTCTACCAGCTGAAGATGGGCTCCGACGAGTCTCTAAGGAGCTTCACGATGAGGTTTCGTAATGAGCATTCTGAGCTCACCGGTCGCTCCTATAATAAGGAGGCCATCATGCTGGCATTCCAGAATGCTATCCGGCCAGAGCTCCACGTCTACACCGACTTCATCCGGCATCCTCCCAATAACTTGGAAGCGATGTTCAAGCGCGTACAGCGGGAGATAGAGGTGGAAGACAATCAGCGGGCCAGAAGACTACGCGAGTCCCGCGAGTCTCGTGACTCCCGACATAAGAAAGATGATGAAGCTCCGAATGAAGCACACTACAAGAAGTCTGCCCATGCCGCGTCCGACCAAAAGGTGCAGGCCAAAAGGTGCAATGAAGATCCAAAAGCCCCTCCGACAGAAAAGAGGCGAACTCCAAGGGAGCAAAGGGTGTTCACTGAGCTGAACACCTCCATTGAAGACATCTTCGCATACTTGCAGAACGAGCCCTTTTGCAAGTGGCCACAGCCTCTCCCTCCAAATTCCGACCAGGCGGGAGATACGACAGCCTACTGTGAGTTTCATCGCAGCCATGGCCACCCAACCTCTACATGTCGGAAGCTAAAGCATCACATCGAAGACCTGATCCAAGAAGGGCGGCTCGATGGCTACCTCGCTAATAAGGAACCAGGTCGAGAGTAGGAGAGACTGCAGCAGTGGAGAAAAGAAAGTCAATGTAATACGTGGATGCATAATCGTAACGTCCGCGGGGCAATCTCTGAAAAAGTGTAACTGCAACTTTGTTATATCAATAAAGTGTCTTTTTTTTCTCAAAATCAAATCGCTCGAAGTTCGATTCCACCATATTAAGGCATAAAAAAAAAGGCTCCTGGCAAACCAGGTCAACCAAAGACCTTCGATTCCGCCCATTCAAGTCGGAAGCTCGAAGGTAAGTCGACTACGCCCTCTCGAGGCTAAAGACCGATAAAAAGGCTCCTGGCAACCCAGGTCAACCAAAGACCTTCGATTCTGCCCGTTCAAGTCGGAAGCTCGAAGGCAATTCGGCTACGCCCTCTCGAGGCTAAAGTCCGACAAAAAGGCTCCTGGCAACCCAGGTCAACCAAAGACCTTCGATTCCGCCCATTCAAGTCGGAAGCTCGAAGGCAATTCGGCTACGCCCTCTCGAGGCTAAAGTCCGATAAAAAGGCTCCTGGCAACCCAGGTCAACCAAAAACCTTCGATTCCGCCCATTCAAGTCGGAAGCTCGAAGGCAATTCGGCTACGCCCTCTCGAGGCTAAAGACCGATAAAAAGGCTCCTGGCAACCCAGGTCAACCAAAGACCTTCGATTCTGCCCGTTCAAGTCGGAAACTCGAAGGCAATTCGGCTACGCCCTCTCGAGGCTAAAGTCCGATAAAAAGGCTCCTCGCAACCCAGGTCAACCAAAGACCTTCGATTTCGCCCATTCAAGTTGGAAGCTCGAAGGCAATTCGGCTACACCCTCTCAAGGCGAAAGTCAGATAAAAATGCTCCTGATAATCCAAGTCAAGCTAAATTATCAACTAGACTTATCCGAGGCGATGAGAATAAGTCCAAGGCAGGCGTCGTCGCTTTGACATGCACCAAGTTCAAGGAGACATCCTTGACATTCGAAGACAAAGTCCAAGGCGACCAATGCCTCGACACTTTACAAGCCCAAGGCCTGGTCCTTGGCACTCGAAGACAAAGTCCGAGGCGACCAATGCCTCGGCACTCTACAAGCCCAAGGCCCAGCCCTTGGCATTCGAAGACAAAGTCCGAGGCGACCAATGCCTCGGCACTCTACAAGCCCAAGGCCCGGTCCTTGGCACACGAAGACAAAGTCCGAGGCAACCAACACCTCGGCACTCTACAAGCCCAAGGCCCAGCCCTTGGCATTCGAAGACAAAGTCTGAGGCGACCAATGCCTCGGCACTCTACAAGCCCAAGGCCCAGCCCTTGGCATTCGAAGACAAAGTCCGAGGCGACCAATGCCTCGGCACTCTACAAGCCCAAGGCCCGGTCCTTGGCACACGAAGACAAAGTCCGAGGCGACCAACGCCTCGGCACTCTACAAGCCCAAGGCCCAGCCCTTGGTATTCAAAGACAAAGTCCGAGGCGACCAATGCCTCGGCACTCTACAAGCCCAAGGCCTAGCCCTTGGCATTCGAAGACAAAGTCCGAGGCGACTAATACCTCGGCACTCTACAAGCCCAAGGCCCAGCCCTTGGCACTCGAAGACAAAGTCCGAGGTGACCAATGCCTCGGCACTCTACAAGCCCAAGGCCCAGCCCTTGGCACTCGAATACAAAGTCCGAGGCGACCAGCGCCTCGGCACTCTACAAGCCCAAGGTCCAGCCCTTGGCACTTGAAGACAAAGTTCGAGACGACCAACGCCTTGGCACTCTACAAGCCCAAGGCCCAGCCCTCGGCATTCGAAGACAAAGTCCGAGACGTCGTCGCCGACGTATTGGCATTCGATCAAAAGTCCAAGCTTAGTCTTGTCACTCAGGTCCAAGCATCAGATTGTCACTGGCCATCACCTTTTTTCGATGACTAACGGTTCCAAACCGGTCAGGGGGTGGTTGGTCTGACTCTGTCAGTGCGTGTCTCCACACTGGTGCAGTCGACGGTGGGTAACACGGGATAAAATGGTGCTTCCTTGATCCTGGCCATGTCAACACCCTCACGTGACCGTAGTACTTGGTGAATACAGTAACCAGGTGTGGTAATACATTGGGTGAAGACCGGCTGGCCATCATGCGGCGTCATCCTAGATTATCGCTAAGAAACCCCCTCGAATATAGCATTATCCCTCGCCGACATCCCCGCGCACCAGCGTTTTACCGAAAAAGTGTCGATTTCAAATGGGGCTGAAGTTCGAAAAACATACTATTTTCAATACCGACACTTTTTGGCCTTTTCTAGCAGCCCCAATAATGGGGTGTCGGCATCAACAAGCAGCCCCCCCTCGATTTCGCACAAAAACCGAGTGGGGAAGGGGTGACGACACACCATCAGCAGCACACCCCTCGGTTTCGTTAGAAAACCGAGAGGGGGCGTGTGTCGGCATCAACAAGCAACCCTCCCTCGGTTTTGCACAAAAACCGAGTGGGGAGGGGGTGACGGCACACCATCAGCACACCCCTCGGTTTCGTTAGAAAACCGAGAGGGGGTGTGTGTTGGCATCAACAAGCAGCCCCCCCTCGATTTCTTATAAAAACTGAGTGGGGAAGGGGTGACGGCACACCATCAGCAGTACACCCCTCGGTTTCGTCAGAAAACCGAGAGGAGGGGTGCTCGGCGTCATCCAAACCTATTAGTCAACCCGATTCAGGTGTTATCCACACACAAGGATCAGCCAAAGATGAAGAGTTATCTTCCATTGGGTTGGTTGAATAGCATCTCCACCAAACCTATTGAGTTGGCTGTACAAACTTCACAAGCAAAATTCCTCCTTCTTATCTGGGGGTGGACTCGTGGTAACCGTCGCGTCATCGCTAGGGCCCGACTGCAGTCCCTAGTGAATACAGTAACTAGGTGCAGTTGGGTGTCGAACAGAGACGGATGAGTTATCGTGTATCGATGCCTCTTCAAGACGCGCGTAGGACACTCGGCCAATGCGTCCTTTAGAGTCATCTCTTCATGAAGGTGATTATCGGAAAAGTTACTCGTCAAGGTGTACGATGTTTCACGTCCACTTCGACCGATTTTTCGGCGCTTACACAATGACACCTTATACACATTCAGCTGACGTGTGTATGAAAAGTTACGGCTGCCGGAAGTTTTCAAGATTCATCTCTCTATAAAGGTGAATACCGGAAAAGTTACTCGTCAAGGTGAACAATGTTTCACATCCACTTTGACCGGTTTTTCGGCACCGACACAACGGCACCTTATACGCGTTGATTCGACGCACGTATGAAAAGTTACGGCTATCAGAAGTTTTTGAGGTGTTTTTCTTCAAAGACAGACATCGGAAAAGTTGTACGTCAAGGTGAACTATATTTCACGTCTACCTTGATCAGTTTTTCGACGCGGACGCAATGACGCCTTATACGCATCGATCCGATGCACGTATGAAAAGTTATGATTGTCGGAGGTTTTCGAGACATTTCTTCCTGAAGACCAACTTCGGAGAAGTTACACGGCAGCGACGGTCACACTGACGCCTTCAACCTGGTTCACTATGCGAACAACTCGCATCAGGCCAAACACTGCGCCTAAGAGAAGAACTCATGCCTCTCCTCGCGAGCATGGGTACTTGGCGGCAGCGCGCGGGTCAGAACGGGGACAAGGGGCTGGATGAACCAAACCCCCCTTCGTGTGACGGCCCACGACGACCTGGGTAGGTGACGCAGTCAATCCGCCTGTGCGCGAAAGCCATCAGCCACCACGATGCGCTCGCCGATGCGCCCGCCACCTACACCATCTCCTTCTATGCGGCCGAGGCCTACCTCCATAGTTTCCTCGACACGATCCAACTCCGATCCCCACGTGCGCTCTCTCATCCCGGTGCTGGACCGGTCGACGGAGGGAGGGGGGACCCAACTCCCCCCCCATGCATCCTCTTCACGTGGCGTGGCCCGAGACATGAAGTGAAGGGGGGGGGGGACGAGGAAGCCGACTCTTCCCCCGCGCGCTCTCTCGTTCGAACCCTCTCTCTCACCGAGGGCTCTCTCTCGCACCCGCTCTCTCTCGTTCGAACCCTCTCTCTTACCGAGGGCTCTCTCTCGCCCCCGCTCTCTCTCACAGAAGACAGAAAGGAAGGAGAGCAAGAGAAACGCCTGCTCTCTCTCTCACGGAAGAGAAGGCGCCGGGGTGCAACCCGCAGTCCAGCGCCCGTGCCCACCTCCAACCCGGCCGGAACCCGCGCCCGAAGCCGCTGACCACCGCCTCCGCCCACGTCCGGAGCCGCACGCCGACCACCGCCTCCGCCCGCGTCCGGAGCCGCACGCCGACCACCACCTCCGCTCGCACCCGGCCGCCGCTGAGCCCCGCGCTGCAGCCCGCGCGCCGCACGCCGTCACCACCGCCTCCACCTGCTCCGCAAGGCTCTCTCTCGTAGACACCGCCCACGGCTCTCTCTCTGACTCGCACCCGGCTCCCTCCTTCGCGCAAGCTTGAATAAAGGTGTGTTGGGTGGTTGGGGCAACGACGACACACAGGCGTCCCAAGCGAGCCAGAGCAGCATGCTGATCCTGCAGGAGACGTGCACCGACGCGTCCGGTTCCCTGGAGGTGTGCGCCCCGGTGGACATCCCGGCCATACACCTCGTCATGAACGGCGGCGACTCCGCCTACGTGGCCCTCCTCCCCTCTGGCTTCGCCATCGTGCCGGACTGCTCCGGCGGGACGTCCCCGCGACGGGGGGCGCCTGGGGGGTCGCTGCTGACGGTGGCGTTCCAGATCCTGGTGAACAACCTCCCGAGCGCGAAGCTGACGATGGAGTCGGTGGAGACGGTCAACAGCCTCATCTCTTGCACCGTCCAGAAGATCAGAGCCGTCCTCCGCTGCGAGAGCTGAGGATCAGCGCACCCAATAAGCGGTTTCTGGGGTTGAGTCAAGAACAAACCTCGCGCTAACAAACCTTTGCTAAATGGTAAGGAAGTATAGAAAGGAAAGAGAGAGAGAGAAAGGAAAGAGAGAGAGAGGGACGCTGCTCTCTCTCTCACGTGAATGTAACCCAAAGAGGAAAGAGAGAGAGAGAAAGGAAAGAGAGGAACGCTGCTCACACCGAACCCCACGACCCCATTCATCACGGACGTTCGGCTCGGTATCCTCTCGGTTTGGAAAAAGGAGAAGTGTCTCGGTATGCTCTCGATACCCACTCGGTATGCTCTCGGTACCCTCTCGGTACCCTCTCGGTATCCACTCGGTCGGAAAACACACTGCTTTTTCGGAAACACCCCCTTGCAAAACCGAGACTTTTTGGCTTGCACCAAAAGGGTCTCGGTACCCACCCGGTATGCTCTCGGTACCCACTCGGTATGCACTCGGTACCCTCTCGGTATCCACTCGGTTTAAAAACGCACTGTTTTTTCGGAAACACCCCCTCGTAAAACCAAGACTTTTTGGCTCGCGCCAAAAAGAGTCTCAACATCGGCGGAAGAAGGCTCTGCTAATACGAACCGCGACATCGACAAGCCTCGCCAACCGCGCCAGGATCCTAAAGCGTTTGCACCTTGGAATCCCAGCCGACCCAGGGGGTCCTGACCCGACTGGGAGGGGGTAACTGTGGGTGCAAAAATTGTACCGGACCAGATCAAAGCAGCATGGGCCCGCACAACGGCCCAAATGGGTAAGCCCGCCTGGGCTCACATGGGCCCACTCTACGAGGCTCGCAGATCAAGCCCTACCCCTTATTGGGCCCGAACAACGGCCCAATAAGGGCCCAGCAAGGAGGCCCAAAACCAGTACCACATCATCAGCGCCACGTCATTACTGCTATATCGGGCACGTGCCTGCGCTACAAAAGGACCCCCAAGGCATCCAGGAAGGGGGTTGGTCATTCGATCAGAGGAAGAGAGATTCCAGATCCAGAGCAAGTGCAAGAGCTTACTTCTCTCCTCCTAGTTTCTTTTCTTGTTGCTCCGTGCAACCCCCACTGTAAAAAGCTTCTCTCGGCCTGTCGAGAGAACGCTCAACCCTTTATATTCATATTATAGTGAAGATCAGGTGGCACCTCTCGCCCGAAGACGTAGGTCGTAAGACCGAACTTCGACAACAACTCCATGTGTCATCTCTCTCCTCCTCAACTTTCTAATCTCTAACTCTACAAACAATCCAATTCAATCAAGGCTGTGGGGTGGGATTCTCGATCAAGGCGGCTCGGAAATTTCCCCCCACAAGTAGCACGGTCATCGCGATCCCGTCGATCGTGAACCCTCCATGCTGCGATCTGCCCTCCTCTGCGAGCCAAAGTCATGTAAGTAACTGGTAGCAATCCATATCAAGGGATGTTTCATTGTTCCTGATCTCCTCTGGCCTCAAGGGTTTTTTTTTCAGCTACGCCTGTGCCTTGCGCTAGTCATCCTGCTAGACCGCCTCTCCTCCTCTGCTCAACGTCCGGATGCTTGCACCCTCATCCATCCTCCTCCTACGCTCGGTGTGAGCCCGACTCTGGCGTCCTCTTCTCCTCTTTGCAGATCGCGGCCAAACCACTTCTCGCCGTCAGATCCGGTCGTCGCTTGCACAGAAGATCCGGCCGCCCGGACCTGCATAGCCCGTCGTCTTGTGCCCGCCGCCTGGCCCTACTCCTATGGCTGCCGGTCTCGCCCTCGCGCCCGCCGACTTCACCTGCGCCATGCGACCGTTGGCCCCGTCCGAGCCCTCAACCCACTGGCTTCGTCCGTGACCTGCGCCTGCTCCCTCTCCGATCGGAGCCCTTGCGCCGTAGGATCAGGCCGCCGTCGCCGTCGCCTGTGCGCCCTACCGGTCCGCCTTGTATCCTCTCTCTCTCTCTTCGGTCACTCTTGTGACCCTTGGATCCTCTCTCTCCGGTCACGTTTGTGTTGACCCTTCGGATCCTCTCTCTTTCCGGTCACACTTGTCTTGTGCCGGCTTTCGGATACTCACTTTTTCCAGTCACACTTGTCTTGTGCCGGCTTTTGGATCCTCTCTCTTTCCGGTCACACTTGTCTTGTGCCGGCTTTTGGATCCTCTCTAGTTCCAGTCACACTTGTCTTGTGCCGGCTTTTGGATTCTCTCTCGTTTCGGTCACACTTGTCTTGTGCCGGCTTTTGGATCCTCTCTCGTTCTAATCACACTTGTCTTGTGCCGGCTTTTGGATTTTCTCTAGTTCCGGTCACACTTGTCTTGTGCCGGCTTTTGATTCTCTCTCGTTCTGGTCATACTTGTCTCGTTCCGGTTTTTGAATCCTCTCTCGTTCCGGTCATACTTGTCTTGTGCCGGCTTTTGGATCCTCTCTAGTTCCGATCACAATTGTCTTGTGCCGACTTTTGGATCCTCTCTCGTTCCGGTCACACTTGTCTTGTGCCAGCTTTTGGATCATTTCTCGTTTCGGTCACACTTGTCTGTGCCGGCTTTTGGATCCTCTCTCGTTCCGGTCATTCTTACATCGGCTTTCGGATCATCTTCCTTTCCTTGGTCATGTAACCCTATCAGAGCTACGACTCTATATTCTTTCCTTCTTCTTTTGTCTGTGATGATTAAGATCTTCTAAGAGGTGTCAAGTACTTGCTTCGGTCGGGTGCTTGCCTCCTATGAGGTCTCACGCATTCACACATTTTCTTAGCCGACCTCTCTCCTTTCGGCCTCCTTTATTGCTGGCTTCCATCATCGTCGGCTTCCTCCACTCCGATCCTTAGTGAACATTGCCAATTCTCCCGGTTGACCTGCTTACAGGTTGGCCGGGTTCCCCCGGTTGTCCTTCTTGTAGGTCAATCGGATTTCCAGGACGACTTGCTTGCACGTCGCCCTGGCACTATCTTTACTTTACTGCATAAAAATGGGTTATATGATGTTTTTTTCTTTCTCCTTTTCTTTATTAAGCAAACTGATGTCAGTTTATACCTTACATCAGTTTGACGGGGGGTATTAGATGTAGTGTGTTAGTATGCTATTAGTCCCACCTCGGTTGTACCTTACATCAGTTTGACGGGGGGTATTAGATGTAGTGTGTTTGCACGTCGCCCTGGCACTATCTTTACTTTACTGCATAAAAATGGGTTATATGATGTTTTTTTTTTCTTTCTCCTTTTCTTTATTAAGCAAACTGATGTCAGTTTATACCTTACATCAGTTTGACGGGGGGTATTAGATGTAGTGTGTTAGTATGCTATTAGTCCCACCTCGGTTGTGGTAAAGTAATGGTGTGCGTTCTCTCTCTATATAAAGAGAGGTAATCTTATGTAACAACAATAAGATTGATGAGATAATACAAGGAGTTTTTCTCCCCAATCCTATTCTATCTCCCTCTCTCTTCGTAACAATTTTGATTCATGTTCACTTTCCCAGCTATCAAACACGTTTAACATCATTTACGGGAGGGAATCCTCTCCCTTCCCGGCCATCACTTTCCGACTACCAAACATGGCCAAAAAGAACGTAAGGAATTTGGGGGGAGGGGTTTCAGGATTTACAAGGAGGTAGGGTGTACGTCCGCTAGCGTTTGGGTTTTGGGAAGAGTGAGCGATAGAGACACAAAGATTTTTGGAAAAATGAAATTAGGGGACGTTTGGTAACTCTTATCTATTTGAAAACAATAATTTTTAAAAAATATACATAAAATAAAATATATTTATAAAAAACGGTATAAAACATTTTAAATTGTTGAAAAAAAGTCTTACCCACCTATTATATAGGCGATCCATTATTATTTTGTTTTTTAACGCCATCTGTTATACAGGCTAGTAGCTTATTTAAAATAAAACAAAATACCCCGCCTGTTGTACAAGCAGGTAGCTTATTTTAAAAAAATAAAAAAATTACCCCGCCTGTTGTACAGGTGAGTAAAGGAAGCGTAAATTACACTTTGCCCCCTTAAAGTTTAGCTCAAAAACACTTAACCCCTATGTAGTTTATTTTGTTCCAAATTGTACCCTAAAGTTTGAAATGTTAGCACAATACCCCCTTTTGTCAACTACTTAATTTCCTCATTTGGTAATTTTTATATGATAAAAACTGAATTGAAGGGGGCAAAAATGTAGTTTATAAACTATAGGGGGTTAAGTGTTTTTGAGCCAATCTTCAGGGGGGCAAGGTGTAATTTACCCTTTTAAAAAAGGGAAATTTTATTGATACCCCAAAAATATGTAATTAGCCCCCATCTCCCTATCGTTTCTCAATAACTTATTCAGCGACCCTTTAATACCAACAATGCCTTTTTCTTTTGTACCCCAAACCTCAAAGTCCTAACTCAGTGTCTTTTGTACCCCCAACCCAACCCAAGGTCTGTTTGAACTTCCTTAGCTCAAGCCTAACTCGTCGGGTTGGCCGGGTTGGGTTGACCGGCTTCAATATGGTAGATGAGAAATAATTTGGGTTGGGTTCAGGTTAGCCCGCCCAAATTCGAGTTGGGTTCGGGTTGGGCTCGAGCTGGATTCCGGTTGGCCTGCCCAAGTTGCAGCCCTATGTATGCCTTCAAGGACCAGCCAACTGCATGGGGTTTATTTAAGAGTGGTGTGTATTCAAGAGTGCATATAATAGGGGTATATTTAAGGGGGTATGTGTTTGATTGTGGTATAATCAAGTTAGAGCAGGCCATTTAACTGGGGTGTATTGAAGGTGGGGTGTAAGGGGGAAAGGTATTTTTGGGATAGGAATGGGGTATGAAAAAAAAAATGGTGTGTTCAAGTTTGTTGGAAATGGGGGACTAATAACAGATTTTTAGGGTTTGAATAAAATTTCCCTTAAAAAATTGCCCCGCCTGTTCTACAAGCAGGTAAAGGGATATATTACACTTTGCCCCCTTGAAATTTAGCTCAAAAACACTTAACCCCCCGGTAGTTTATTTTGTTCCAAACTTTGGGTGCAATTTGGAACAAAATAAACACAGGGGGGTTAAGTGTTTTTGAGCTAAATTTCAAGGGGGTAAAGTGTAATTTATACTTCATTTACCCGCCTACGGGGTAAATTTTTTTTTAAAAAATAAGTTACCTGCCTATACAACAGGTGAAGTAATTTTTTTTTTAAAATAAGCAAAAAAACAAAAAAAACAATCGATTGCCTATACAATAGGTGGGTAATACCTTTTTCAACAATTTAAGAAAATTTGTACCATTTTTTATAAATGCATTATTTTTATGTTTTTTTTAAGAAATTGCTGATTTGAAAAAGTAGTGAAAATCACTACCATTAATTGCTTAAAGGGAACAGGGGGAAATGGCGCTTCCTCTTTCGGTTGACGAGCTTCGGGGGTCCCCGGGTGCGTCGAAGATCTCGCAGCTTCCCCAGGCGGTGGCTGGGCGGGTCCCATGGGTTTCAATGATGCGATGGCTTGTGATGGGGGCCAGGCATCGAAGCGTCGGAAGGCCATGCGCCATCGGACTTGGGGAAACCCTATGGGACACGACCCGAGACCTCCTCCTCCGCCCGCCCTTTTGAGTGTGCCTCCCGTTTCTCCCCCCCAACCCCAACCGTGTTCCTTCGCCGACGTCGCCCGACTCCCCCCTTAGCAGACCCCCAATCCCCCTCGCTCTCCTAGGCCCTCGGCCGCTCCCCTTCGCCCCACTCCCTTCCCCCGCGGCTCTTGTTTCCGGTGCGGAGAACGAGGCCACCAGATACGGACCTGTCGGAATGGAATTGTTTATTTCCACTGCAGGGGGTGGGCCACTCGGCGAGACGTTGCTCGGCTCACGCACAGGGCTTCTCTCAGGCCGAGTCCTCCTCCAGCTCCTCCAACTGTGGACCTGTGCCTCCACCTACGATGCCGGATCGCCGGGAGGCGGAGGTGTTTCCCGCAGGAGCCACTCCCCCAGGAGTTTTCTCGCGAGTAGGGATCTTCTCCCTACTCCGAGGATCCTCCAACCCTTCCTCTTTCTCAGCCCTCCTCCTCTCCCGGTGGGGCTCCCAGCAGAGGGGGGAGGACTCGCTGCCAACCCTCTGGCATGGCCGACCCAGGGGCTGGACGGAGCGGGGAGACGCTTCAAGGTCCTCTTCCCCTCCGGCTGCCTCCTGGACGATGTCTCGTCCTGGGGTCCTTTTGACCTAGAGGGTTTCACCCTCAGAGTGGGGCGCTAGTCGGAGGAGATCGGCTCAGAGGGCAGGCTCCCAGTGGCGACGGTCGAGTTACGCATCTCCGGTCTCCCCCATCACGCATGGCAACCCCCGGCTCTCTCCTCCTGGGTGGGCCAATTTGGGATGGCCCTCTCTACTAGCTGCGACCTGGAGGGCGACCTGGAGGGGTCCAGCTCCCTAGCCCATTGCTCCATCTAGCTGGAGACTCGCTTCCCCCACCGCATTCCGGAGAGCCGACGGATCCTGGTTGGGCAGCACCTCTACCTCCTTCGGATTAACCAGGATATCCTCTCCCGCTGCTACTCCTCCCCACCTGTCTCCCTAGACCTGGGGGGGGGGGGGGGTCGAGCTTGGGAGCAGGCCTACTTGGCCCTTATCCCGACTCGGGTGGTCGAGGACCTCTGGCCCTTCCATATCAGCCACAGCCAGACCTGGCGGGGACCTCCTTAGGCTTGGCGGGGATGCCCTCCGGCCCAGCCACCTACCCAGGGCCTGCTCCTAAGCGTGAAGGTATGGCTAACACCTCTGCAGACCTGGCTTTCCTTGTTAGCCATGCAGAAAACCATGATGTGCATTTACCCTGACCCCCTTTGGTCTTTTCCTCTGGCGTGAGCTCGAGGGCGGGGCCTTTGGTCCCCCTCATTGATCCCGAAGATTCCTCGGACGACATCTTTGGCCCACCAGGTTTCCCAGAGCCTGCAGCCTTCCAGGCCCCAGCTCCCGTGGCTTGCTTTGAAGGCTCCCCCTCATGGGCCAACCCCTGTTCGGGATCGGCCTCCTCTTCTACTGATGATTGCTTGACCCTTTCTCTCAGGGAAGAGACCGCGGCGGACATAGCGGCCAGGGAGGCGGCTCTAGTTGGACGTCGGGGGCACCACCTACAGGCAACCAAGAGGAGCGCGCACCAGTTTTTGAGGAAGGTGGAGGAGGACCGACTAGAGGAGGTGGACTTTCTGGACCGCGGGACCGGAGACGACTCCTTCGCTCCACTTTCGCTCAATTTTCTGGAGGACAACTTGATCCTCTCCCTGGCGGCAGACTTTGGCTTCCGATCTCTCCTGGTTTGTAACCCTAAGGAGGCCCATCGTTTTGTCGAGGCCCTCCGATAGATAGACAGAGATGTTTGATTTTTGGTTCTGTGTAATTTTTGTTTTGGTCTGGTCGGCTTTCTTCTACCCTTATGAAGATAATTTCTTGGAATGTTCGGGGTCTGGGTGGTTCCTCGAAGAGGCAGGCGGCGAAATTCTTTGTGACCTCCCACGATGCAGATGTGATCTGCCTCCGGGAGACGAAGACAGCGGACCCTTCGAGGAGCTTCCTGCGATCCCTCAGCAATAACAAGATTGACTCGTGGGAGTCCCGAGGGTCAGTCGGGATGGCGGGAGGCATCCTTATTGGTTGGGACAGTTCGCTGTTCTCCCTAGTGGACCGGCTCTTCGTGGACTTCTCCATCTCGATCTCCCTTCGTAGTAGGAAGGATGGAGCGACGCGGACTATCACATCGGTCTATGGTCCATCTGACCACTGCCTTTCCTTCGAGTTTTGGGAGGAGCTCCGGGCGGTCCGAGGTGCGTTCCAGGGGCCCCAGGTTCTGAATGGAGATTTCAACGCTACCAGATTCATCCATAAGAGAAGAGAGCACCACGGTAGTTGGAGTGAGATGGAGGCCTTCTCCTCCTTTGTGTCTGAGTTTGGCCTAGTCCATATCCCAATGGGGGGAGGGCGTACACCTGGTCCAACAGGAGATAACAGCCAATCTTCTCGAGGCTGGACCGCTTCCTAGTCTCGGCGGAGTGGGACTCCCTCTATCCCTTGTCCTCCTCGGTGGCCCTCACCTTTTTCATTTCTGACCACGTATCAGTGCTTCACGACACCAGGGTAGGGGGTAGGCGAAAGGCTCTTTTCCGTTTCAAGTCGATGTGGACCCTCCAAGAAGGATTTGATGACCTGGTGGCGGCTTGGTAGGCGAGTGCTCCGAGTTCCTCTGACTCGGCACTTAACTTTTCGTTAAAGTTGAGATTTTTGAAGAAGTCGATCTCCAAATGGGCTAGGGAGCATTTTGGAAGTGTGAAGAGGCAAAAGTCGGACCTTGAATAGCGCATTAGGGAGCTGGAGATTCAGGAGGAATCTAGGCCCCTAGACCAGACCGAGAGAGGCCTCAGGGAACGACTGTCATCAGAGCTGATGGAGGTTCTGAACATGGAGGAGCTTATGTGGAAGCAACGGTCTAGTGATCGTTGGGTGACGGAAGGGGATCATAACACTCGATTCTTCCACAGTGTAGCGAATGGTCATTGTAGGAGGAACCTGATCTCCTCCTTGGAGGTTGATAGAGACGTTTTCAGCGACCAGCAAGGCACTCTCCGAGGGGCAACAAAGTTATTCAAGAGGGAATTTGACCGCGATGCCTTCTACCCCCTCTCGATGGACTGGGACCGCCTACCTCTCCAGTGGATCTTCGACCGAGAACCGTTGACGAGGCCTTTCTCAGAGGAGGAGTTCCGGAGGGCTTTCTTTGATCAATCGGCATTGGGGGCACCGGGCCCAGACGGATTTCCTTTCCTCTTCTTTCAAAGGTACGTATTGGGAGTCCCTTAAGACAGATATTCTTCGTTTCCTTTCAGATTTCTTTGCAGGGCAGGTACGTCTCAAGAGCAATCACTCTTGGATCGTCTCATCCCGAAGAAAGAAGGCGCTCGCTCCATCTGAGACTTCCGGCTGATTAGCCTATCAAACTGCATCTACAAGACAATTACGAAGATCATTTCGACTTGGATGGTCTGCACGTTGCTCCCGGACTTGATTGGCCACTCCCAGTCAGCTTTCATCAAGGGGAGGAGTATCCTGGATAGTGTGGCAACCACCCAGGAGGTTCTTTACCACCTTCGCGAAGGGCATGGCGAGGCAATGCTACTCAAACTTGACTTCGAGAAGGCCTTCGATAGGCTCGGCTGGGGTTTTCTTCTCGAGAGACTGCGACATAGGGGACTCCCTTCCACTTGGCTCAACTGGATCAGAGATTGCCTCTTCTCCTCCAGACTTTCGTGCTTTATCAATGGGGAAGTGGGCAACTCTTTTATGATGCGCATGGGAGTCAAGCAGGGTTGCCCCCTTTCTCCTATCCTCTTCATCCTGGCGGTGGATATCTTCAACGTGGTGCTGAGACAGATGGTCCAATTAGGCCTCCTGGAAGGCATTAGATCGGAGAGCTGGGAGGTCTCCAACCTCCACTTCACCGATGATACCCTGCTGTTCCTTAGAGCCGACCGGGCTCAGGCGATGGTCCTCAGGCTCCTCTTGCAGTGCTTCCATCTGGCATCGGGGCTAAAGGTCAACTTCGCGAAATCAGCCATTTACTACTTGGGAGGGTAGCAGGACCTCCCTCGTGATCAATCGTTCATCCTTGGCTATGGAATTGACTCTCTACCTTTCCACTACTTGGGGCTACCGATCTCAGACAGGCACCTTCTACGAAACGGTTGGCTAAAACTCATCTAGAGGTTGGAGAAGCGACTAGTCGAGTGGAAGAGGAACCTGCTCTCGATCGGGGGATGTCTGACCCTGGTCAACTCCATCCTGTCGGCAATCCCTTCCTACTATCTCTCCTTCTACCACTTCCCGGCTTGGGTTATCAGCCGGATTGACCAACTTCGCCGGAATTTCTTGTGGAGAGGAGCCTCTGGCGATGCAGGGTCGTGTCCCCTTCTGGCTTAGGGTAGTGCCTGCAAGTCTTAAGGAGCAAGGGGGGTTGGGAGTCCTGAACCTGTGGGATTGCAATGTAACACCTGTGGTGTTAGATTTGAGAATAATAGAAATCCTCAATGGCTAGTTTCGTCTTTTTACAGCCAGACTTTTTCTTTGGGCTTTTTCCAAATAAATGGATCGTAAACCTATGGGATGTTTTACATTCACATTCTCCGTAACTTCGAACATGTCACGATGGTGCGTTTCGTGCAACGATCATGTGTATGCGCAACCAGTTTCGGCAGCCCGGCAGGTAAACCCTAGAAAAATGATAATTGGTCGATAGTTGTAACTGTTTTGTTTCTTGCAAGAGATCGAGTGATCGGATCGTAGCGAAAAAAGTTACATTAGATGAAGCCCTGAGAGAGCCTTCCAATGAGCCTGAGTAAGGGTCGATCTGACCTCCGGGTGAATACTTATTGCTATTTTGAGTTTTGGAATCTTTCTTTCTTTTCAAGAGATCTAGAAGTCTGAAAATTATTTACCAAGCGCTGACGTGTTCGCGTTGACGAGACCTTTCCAACGAATCCTCTCGGGCCCTATTCCGACTTCCGGTTTGATAGTTACAAGTGATTATTCTTTTCAACCCGGTTGATGGACGAATCGCACCCGGATTCTAACCGAGCCCGGTTCAGGGCTCGGGACCGAGCCCGACCAGCCCTGGAGCCTGCCTCCCGGTCTCCTAGCATAATTTAAGCTCTCTTGACCTCCCTTCCCATTTATTTAAAATCCAAAATTCGGATGGGAATAATCGGACAGGATTTGGGATGATATATCCCAATCTTTCATACCTTTATCCCCTCCCCCTTATTAGGAAGGTCTTAACCGACCCTATCCCCCAACCCTTATCACCACAGCCTTACTTTTTCCTGTGATTATATATATAAATAGAGAGAGAGAGAACGGGAGAAGAAGAGAGAGAACGGGAGACAGAGAGAGAAGGAGAAGAGATCGAGGGAGATGGAGCAGCCGACCCGCCCCTCACCGGAGCCCCGGCGAGCACGCCGGCACCCCCAGGTCAGCCCCCTCTCATCCTCTTATCCCCTCTGCGACCCAACCCCGCGACCCCCGACCCTTCCTTCTCCCTTGCCGCGGCCCGCACGGGCGGACACCGCCGCCGCACCGAGCCCCTTCCCGGCGATCGCCGGCGCACCACCACCGGCCGCAACCCCTCGTGAAGCCCCCTCCGGTCGAGCTCTCGGGCTCTGACGGCCGCTGCGGCCGCCTCCCTCCGTGCCTCCTTTGTGGGGGTGGTGCGGGAGAGGCCGACCGAGCGCTCGCCGGCGCTCCAGGTCGCCCCTCCCGTCGGCCGTCGTCGAGCAGGAACCCCCCCCCCCCGGCTGGACATCGTGGAGAAGATGAACATGGGGGGGGGTAGATTTGTAATTTCCAGGTTATTGTTTAACCCTGAACCCGACCCGACTTTGCATTGCACCCCAGACCCGACCCGTTTAGCCCTGAACCCGACCCAGCAGACCTGACCCAATCTATATAGTGAACCGGTCTGGTTCACCTGAACCAGACCCATGAACCAGTCAATTTTGGTTCGACTGCCATTTTTCCGTTCGAACTCGGAATTGGATGAAACCAGCGCTATTTCGACCGGCTCGAAAAATAATACCTGTTGGCCATAGTTTATCATATTAATTATACTGTTTAATCCCCTGTTTTATCCTTTAACCCGATATTATTGCGGTACCATGGTTTGACCGCTGTTTCATTGTCCGAACTCGGATTCGGACGAAACCAGCGGCATCGTGCTCAGAACATTGAGTCCTACCTATTAAACCTAGAAGATAACCCTAGAACCTCTTCTACCCTAGTGACCCAACCATACGATCGGTTTCACCGGTTCTACGTGGTTTGACCCGAAACCATCCGACCGAAGTCGGATTCCAGCGAAACTGGAACCATCGGAAAGGGTTCTTCGAGCCCGATTCGATGAGTAGGTTTAGCTTCTATTTACTTGATTGGCCTAGTATTGTATAGGTTCGAGTTCTTCAATCGCACGGTTTTGCGTATTGTCGACTCAATATTGGTCCCCTATCGAGGGTGCCCGACTATCCTTGGTATAGAACCCTCATCGTAGATTCTTTTGTTTTAATCGATAGAGTTGTGATACGGATCTGTTGTTATTATCAGACATTGATCGTGGCGATCCAGTGAAGACGGATCAGAAACAAATAGCAAGCCAGAGTCGTGTGCGATCGACAACCAGGTGACATCTACTACCCTTGCGTGGTCTTTAATAGTGGGAAATGAGAATGACTAAGGGTAGGTGTCCATGACACTGCATGCGGGCCCCGCCGGGCATCATCGCATGTGGTCAAGTGGACCCCGCCTTGCATGCGGAGTCACGAGTCCGGCGACGCATGCTTAAAATATTAATAAAATATTAATAATGATTACTTTTGATTATATGGACACCGTAATTAGGATTCTCTTAAATTAAACAATAAATTGAATAACTAATAATTATCAGGGCCCACCCTCCTGAGAGGAGTATGGCAACCCTAGCACACGGGTCATCGGGATGAGTGTCTTACTTTATTTATTTATTATGTCGCATGGGTTGCGAGAGCAGTACGAGATCAGGGGTAAATTGTTGGAAATTGTTAAGCATTAAATATACCTTTTATAGCTTCAGTATATATGTTGAAAGATGTTATATGAGAATCTACCTGGTTAGAAGGTAGGGACCCCGTGCGTGCAAGGGCCGTGAACCACCCTGCGCGTACAGCCAAAGTTAAGTAGGTTAGGGGTCACGGGCAAGGGTTGTGGTAAAGCCAATAGGTGGTGCCCTTGAGTAGGGATTGGCCTAGCAACCCTGTCCTGGAGAGTTGAAGTCCCCATAGTAAAGCAAGTTGGGCGGTAGAGCTCCACCGTGAAAGACGGAAAACCCCTTATGACCATCTGAGTGACTAGTGCATGGTGTTGGTGGATGCACGGCGAGAGAGTTGGCCCTCTACATCGAAATAAAAGGCCCTATAGTAATGCCCGACCGGGGGCAGGATGAACAAAATATCCGGGGTTCACATTTTGATAGAGTGTGTTTCATCTGTATATGAATTTAGAATTGTGTGACTGTTTACATGATGACTTTGTGACTTTATATGAACGTCTTATTTAATTTGTTCTTTAATGCTGTAGAACATTGAATAGACTTTATGTTAGATAACCTAGTGACAGTAGGAATTGCATGTGAATATAGACTACTGATAGGTTTAGGTTTTATTCTGCAAACTTTGATTCTACTAGAACTGATATATCTTATATTAATTTATTAAGATTAGTTGTCTCATATTATTAAAGACTATTAGGATGTCACTAGCCATTAATTTGGCTAATCTCCCAATTTCCTATTGGGGGCTACTCTTTCCCACGAGTAGGCTCAGTTGCAGGTCCAGAGGCTCAGGAGTAGCAGTAGGAGTCCAGAGGCGGAGTTAGAGTTGCAGTCTTACATTTCTGCTTAGTACGTTAATCTTGTAGTCTTTTCTCTTCAGACATTGTAATTGTATTGGAATAAGAGTTTTTATTAGTTAGTTAGTATTCTATGGTTGTAGTTGCAATGGTTCCAGCTGAATTCTTTTGGTTAGGCCTTTCCTCAAGGCCCCAAGTCTAGGATAGATCATGATGAAAATATAAGTGCATATAAATGACTAAATTGATTGACCATATAGATAGGAACTCTAGACTGGTGCACCTGAGTGTTAGGGAGTGGATGAGACTACGTGGCTAGCCGTCGGAGGCTTGAGCCTCGTGCTCCCTCAGATAGACTCCTGTCAGTATGTAGTGGCACCAATAGGTCACACATACTGAGAGGATATGACTTTTGAAGGTCGAGCCGGACTAGATAATGTCTTCTCTCTATTGACAATTCTCTTTCTTTGCTTTTTAATAAAAATATTTTTGAGAAATCAAATTTAAAAGATTCCCCTCTTGTTTCTCCCTCCTCCTTGTTTTTCATATTAGAGAGCGTAGAAGAAGCCCAGTGAGAATCCTAAATTGGCATAGTTAAGTAACCATACCCAGAACCCTCTTCCTTTTCTCACCTCACACCCCAGGGATCGGCCTTCAGATTTCTGGGGCGTGACATGCAATCAGGCGATGCTGGGGAAATGGTGGTGGAAGCTGCAAACGGGTGCCGGGGACATCTGGAGGAATGTGATCTCGGCAAGATACTTCAGAAGATTCTCCCCCCTTCATTCCAGATCGCAAGTCTCCGGGCCGATCTCGTTTTTCTGGAAGGGCATCTCCAAGGTCTCTCGGATTTATCACTGCGGTTCCAGGTTGGTCGTGGGGAGCGGTCTGAAGATTCATTTCTAGGAAGACATTTGGCTGGGTGAACTCCTGTTGAGGACGTTGTTCTTCAATCTCTATGCCCTGACTCTAATTAGACAGGCTTCAGTTCGTTCCCAGGCTCAGGTACGTGGGGGGATTACTGCCTGGAGATCGTGGTTCTCGGGGCCCATTCCTTCAGAACTCATTCAGGAGCTCGACTAGCTGTTGGAGCTCCTAAGAGGGATTTCCCTCTCAGATTCGCCTGACCGGGCGGGGTGGCGATGGACCAGCTCGGGGGTCTACTCCGTCCAGAGCTGCTACTCCTTTCTAAACTTTGGAGGGATCCCTTGCCCTCCGGCGAAGGCTATCTGGTGGACCAAGTGCCCCCCCAAGACAAAGATCTTCATGCTTCTCGTGCTCCAGAACAGAATCCTTACGAAGGTCAACCTTATGCGGCAGAACCATCCGGGGGTCTCTGACTCGACTTGCAGCCTGTTCGGCAGCGAGGAGGGGGATGCTAACTACCTGTTGATGGGATACGACTACTCGAGGACTGTGTGGGCCCACTTCACTAACCACCTGGGTGTCAGACCAATTCCGGATTCCGTAACAGAATTGTGGAGATGATGGCGTCGCAGGCGCTTCAGGGGTCCGGACAGACGCGCATGAGATATGCTTGTCATAAGGATCTCGTGGTCCTTATGGCTGGAGAGGAATTGGAGAACCTTCGAGGGCCGCTCACTGCTGGCGGATTGGACTATCCTCATGATGAAGTCGCTGGTTCACTTGTGGGCGTCCTGTGCTTCGGAGGGAGCGAAGTCTATTCTGTTCAACCTTTGTATTAGCAATCCCTGAGCTGTAATTGTATCCCCACCCTCTTCTTTCTATTAAACAGGTTGGGGTCCAGGCCGAACCCCCCCTCAATCTTAGAGGGATTTCTAAAAAAAAAAGAGAAAAAGTAGTTATTTTAAATAGAGGAGTATAACTATTTAAAAATGAGATCTATTCAAAATAGAGACTGTAATGAGTGTTCGCCTTACTACTTATTTTTTCGATATTGAGTTGCCTTAATTATTAGGTATCCGAGAGACACCAAATTGATTTACTGTATCGGATATTGCAAAACAAATGAGATAAGTCATACACGGTATTCTAAATAGTTACCTCAAAATGACTTATTGCACTAGATACTACGAACAAATGGAGCCAAGTATTGGTCCACGGAATCTATACTATATACTAAAACGGAAGCCTCTCTCCCGTGTTGTGACACATGGACGTTTTTTAAAGAACCTTAATCATTCTTTCATGTGTGAACATGGATCAGCTTTAAATCCTATTAAAAACCTACCATAAAGATAATAAAACACCCATTCAATGGCATTTAATTATCATTTGATGTTAATCTCTCTCTCTCTCTCTCTCTCTCTCTAATAAGTGAATCACACTCATTTCAGATTTCATACTTCTTCGAACAGTTGTGATGTCGATCATCTGTGCCAAATAGCTGTGCATCAAGCTCATCTGGGCATTGCCCGGGTTTATTACTAGTAATAAATTAAGGGTGATCCACTCATGCGGGTGTTGCACGTAGCAGATCATTCCCCAACCGTTTTGAATGAACTGTTTTTTAAGAGTATCAAAAATACCCATGGGATCCTCTCAAATTAAATAACAGTAGATGATATATAGACATATTTTTTTAACAGAAATAATGGCATGGGTTGCTACAATGATTTCACTGTAGCAACCCGTAATTTCACTGTGGATATAAAAAAATATTTTTGTACAGTAAATCACTGTAAAAAATAATATTCAATTGAATTGAATATTATTTTGTGTATTTGAGTATAATGTAGGGGTTGCTGGTTGCTACAGTATTTTGTGTATTTGAGTATAATGCAGGGGTTGCTACAGTGAAATTCACTATGGTGGCTAAGAAGGCTTACCTACAATAAGTCCCTATAGCAAAGTACTTAATTTTATGCAAATAATACTCAGTTGAATTGAGTATTATTGCGACTAAAATTGAGTATTATTGCTATAATGATTTACTGTAGCAAAGTGTTTTTAGCAGCCTCAACAAAGTCACTATAGCTTCTCAGTGATTTCACTGTAGTACTCAAATATATGTAAATAATACTCAATTGAATGAGTATTATTGTTATCAAATTGAGTACATCTTTTTATTAGCCACAGTAAAATCACTATAGTTGCTACAGTGATTTCATTGTAGCTGTTACAATGTGAGTACTATTGCTATAAAATTGAGTACAATTGCTATAATAATTTTACTGTAGCAACGTGTTTTTTAGTAGCCATGACGGAATCTCTATAGCAACTATAGTGTGAGTACTATTGTTATAAATTGAGTACTAATGCTACAGCTATTTCACTATAGCAACACATTTTTAGTAGCCATGATGAATTCACTATAGTTACTACAACGATTTCATTGTTGCTGCTATAGTGAAATCAATATAGTAGCTATAGTGGGCCCACACTAGGTCTCGAAACTTTACGTTTTATAGGGATTGATTGAAGTTATATAGATAATGACAATTTGGTAAATTCGGCAACTTAACCATGACTATTGTAGTCTTTTATTAACCAAAAGAGTCTTTGCCATTAATATGCTAAAATGTGGACCTAAGCTTAGAGGAAATGGTTGTCGGGACTTATCTATTAGAATTGGTGTGCTCTAAGCTTGCAAAACTCTAGTTTTTGATCTATTAATAAAGGATGAATGTTATTATATGAAATGTATATTGGTACGTAACCTTGTTATGTGTTCTTGTTAGAATAGAAAGCCATGGCTACATGATAGTCCACTAAGTTGAAGACTAAGTAGAAGCTTTCTTGGACCCACAGTCTCAAATAAAAGAAAAGGACGAGGAGGATGTGGATGAGGAAGAGGAGTATCACTCCATGAGGATCACCCCCTCATAAGAGGATCACTCTAGGAGGATCAACCCCCTCGCGGGGGGATCACTTTTTTGACTGGTTCCCTTCTTGGGTATCACTTCCGGGGGATCATCGTCGCCTCTCACACGTGGATCACTCTAGGAAGATCACCCCCTCGCAGAGGGATCAGTCCAGGAGGATCACCCCCCACAATGAGGGATCACGTTTTTAACCAGTTCCCCTCCCAATGGATCACCATTGCCCCTCGCAGAAGGATCACCCCCTTGCAGGGGGATCACTTTTTTGACCGATTCCCCTCCGAGGGATCACCATCGTCTCTCACAGGTGGATCACCCCCTCGTAGGGGGATCACTCTAGGAGGATCACCCCCCTCGCGGTAGGATCATTTTTTTGACCAATTCCCCTCTAAAGGATCACTTTCGGAGGATCATCGTCGCCTCTCGTAGGTGGATCACTCTAAGAGGATTACCCCCTCGCAGGGGTATCACTCCAGGAGGATTACCCCCCTCACGAAAGATCACCTTTTCGATCGGCCCCCTCTGGGGGATCACCGTCACCTCTCGCAGGTGGATTACTCTAAAAGGATCACCCCCTCGTAGGGGGATTACTCATAGAGGATCACTTTTTTGACCAGTTCCCCTCCTAGGGATCACTCTAAGGGGATCACCGTCCCTTTTCGTAAGAGGATCACCCCCTCATAGGGGAATCACTCAAGAAGGATCATTCCCCTCGTGGGGGATCTCTTTTTTGACCGGTTCCCTTTCCGGGGATCATATTCGGGGGATCACCGTCACCTCTCGCCGGAACACCATCAAGAAACTCGTCAGCTCTAAGATATCCAAGGGACGCTGTGTCGGGAACACATGCTAAAAATATTTGAGTTCTAGAACGAACTAGTATCATGGACATTGGGGCAGATGGCGAGGTGATGACATACTTCTTCCCCTCGTCATTGTCTGGAGATTTTGAAGGCTTTTTTATCAACTTCAATTTGAATAAGTTATGGGTGATAAATACGGAGGTTTTGGAAGCTCTCTAAGCAGCTAAGGATGGCTTCAAGTAGGAGTGCGAATCACTACACGTGCAACGCAGATCTTTCAAGAGACCAGGTAAACCTCAGAGCAAGAAACTCAAGAAGAAACCTAAGTTAGCACCTGTGCAGAACTCTGTGGGGACCTCTGGATCCAACAAGTCTAAGAAACTAGGCACCAAGTGCTTCCAATGTAGCGAGAAGGGACATTGGAATAAGGACTGGAAGAAACCTCAGAATGCTGGAGATTGTAATATACAACTCTTAGTTGTTGAATCACTTTTTTCAAGTAATGATTCTTTTGCTCATTTGATTATGGACTCTAGGTCTACTAACAATACATGTTACCCCTGTGGTGTTAGATTTGGGAATAATAATAGTTCTCATTGGGCATTTTCGTTAGTTTTAGTCAAACTTTTTCTCTGGGTTTATTATGAAAGAATAAGTCATAAACCCATGAAATGTTTTACATTCACTTTCTCTATGGTTTCGAACACGTCGCAATCGTGCATCCCGTGCAGTAATCGGGTGTATGCGCAGCTAGTTTCGGCAGTTCGATAGTTATACCCTAGAATATCGATAAATTAGCCGACCTTCGATATTGTTTTGTTTATCATAGGAGTTTGGGTAATTGGATCGCAGCAAGGTTAGATACATTGGGTGGGGCTCTGAGAGAGCTTTTCAACGAGCCTGAGGTAGGTTGATCCAACACCCGGGTGATGAGTAATTGGTATTTTAATTTTTGGAGTATTTCTTTATTTTCGAGAAATCCATAAGTCAGAAAATTGTGTACCAAGCATCGACGCGTTCATATTGTTGAGACCTTTCCAATGAATTTTCTCAGGCCCAATTCTGACCTCTGGTTTGTGATTTATGACTAATTATCCTTTTCAACCCGGTAGGTAGATGAATCGTATCCGGGTTCCAACCAAGCCCAGTTCAGGGCCCGGGACAGAGCCGACCTGACTTAGGACTTGTCTCCTAACATGGTAGCTGGAGTTAAGCCTCTTAGATCTCTCTTCCTGAGATTTAAAATTTTAATTTCGAATGGGAAGAATCAAAAAGATTTATGGTGATAAAACTGGATATCTTCTTCCTTTATTCCCTCGTCTTTATTATGAATTAAAAGAGTTAACAAACTAATCTCTCAACCCTCTTTACCACCGTAACAAACCACTTCTGTCTTTAAGAACCTAGAGAGAAAGAGATCGGTAGAACCAAGAGAGAGAACGGTAGAACAAAGAAGAGAGAGAATTATAAAGAGAGAGAGAGAAAGAATAGAGAGTTCGAGGGCGAAGACTAGAAAGATAGAGAGGAGTAGCAGCCCCCCTCCTTCCTCGACTCCAGTGAGCAACGAACCAAGGTCAGCCCTTCTCCTTCTCCTCCTTCTCCGCGACCCAATCCATCCCACCATTCCCTCCTCCCTTACCCGTGGCCCAAACAGGTGGAGACACCACTGGAGGCCACCCTTGGCCTCACCGGTGACCACCGGTGCAACCGAGCCCCATCGGAGCTGACTCAAACCTCATGCTCGACCCCACCTTGATCGGGTCCTTCCGGGGCTTCGACGGTCGCTCCGGCGGCTCTGCCCGCATCTCCTCCATGGAAGTGGTGCGGGGGAGACCGGCCGAGCACTCGCCGGTGCCTCCAGGTTGGCCTCCCATCGTCGCAGTCGCAGCCAACCCCGATCTGCAAGTTCCGATAGGGAAGAAGAAGAGAGTGGAAGACCCATAAATAACGGGTCTGCCTATGCCATTTTGATATTAACACTGCAGACCCGACCCGACCCGACCTGCAGACCCGAACCGATCTACAGACCTGACTACTACAGACCCGACCCGACCTGCAGACTCGACCACTACAGACCCGACCCGATCTGCAGACCCGACCCTACCACTGCAGACCCGACCCGATCTGCAGACCTGACCTGATTACCCAGACCCGACCTGACTGCTCTGCTAACCCGGCCCAACAAAGTGAAACAGCCTGATTCATTTAAACCAGACCCGCGAACCAGCAGATTTTGGTTCGGCCGCCATTTCTTCGTCCTAACTCGGAATCGGACGAAACTAGTGCTATTGCGCCCGGTTCAGAAAATTCTACATGTTAGCCATATCTTGGTACAATAATTATACTATTTAGTATCTTATTTTTTCCATAAGCCTGATCTAGTCGTTGCACCTTGGTTTGGTCGCCATTTCCCTATTCGATCTCAGAATTGGACGAAACCGATGGAATTGTGCTCAGATCTTCGATACAGATGTATTGAACTTAGTTTAGGACCCTTCTACCATGTTGAACCAATCATGGACCAGTTTTTACCGGTTCAATCCTAAAACCTCTGATCAAAGTCAGATTCGTGCAAGACCAGATCCAATGTGTCCCTCATCCCTAGACCAAACTATTTAGATCCTTGGTTTGAATAATTTATAAAGGTAACAACTTATATGTTTTAAACTATGGTTGCCAGTTTCTCCTTCGATGGTATACCAAACTGATAAGCGAGAGGAGCGTGGACAATCGAGTTACTTTCCAAGTGAACACGATTGACCCTACTCTAGTTAAGGTGAACTGTGATCGTATGTGTAGTGTAGTAGATAACTAAATAAGAAAAAATATTGCATGTGGTTATAGCATGTCTAATGCATGTAGGCGGGATGACCGGTACTGCATGTGGAAGGTAGGCATACTATCCCTTGCTCCTCAACGAACCCTGAAAATATATGTATTTTATTTTATCGCATATGATACCTGTGTAGTATTCTTTGTAGCATTGAAAGTAGTCTGTTTCAATCTAGTTTTACAATAGAATGCATGCAAACCGGTAAATTCTTCATGTGTGTGTATGTATGTATGTATATATATATATATATATATATATATATATATATATATATATATATATATATATATATATATATATATATATATATATATATTAAGTGTTGATGATTGAAACTGAATCCTAGTGACCATGGGACACATGGTGCAGCCGAGTTACCACAGAGTAACGAGGGCTGGCAGTCTCGGTATAGAGACTGGTTGAGACACTGCCTCAGTCGAGGTCGTCCTCCTAGAGGGAGGACCGACTACCCACGGGCATGGGTAGGGGACCCGTGTGCACAGGATGGGATGTGAAGCACCGCCTATGTACAATCTGAATAACGTAGGTAGGGTCACAGGATTGGACATGCGGTAAAGCCCGAGTGGCCTAGTAATCTATCCCTGGGTAATGACCCCGAAGAAGCAAGTTGGGCGGGAGTGCCCCATGGTGAAAGACCAAGCCCCCTTATAGCCATATGGGTATTTTCTGGTTGACCAGGTACACTGGGACCAGGTGTTTTCTATTGGCAGAATCAGGTAGAAAGAAAACTACCGATTCACCCTAAAAGTATATTAGATCTAACATGTATTATTTATGATCATGATTGTAGATGTAACTGTTAAATATTGTATTATTGTGACTTACAGTTTGATATTATAACCGTATATAGTACTTTTTTTAGTTTGCTCTCGTGTTAATCTAAATTAAATATTATAATATTATTTAAATTGATGTATCATACTTCCCTTGTTAACCTCGAGATGGGCATAATGCGGTTATAGTTTATCCTAGTTACTTTAGGGTTAACTGTTCACTGAGTTTACTTTTGTAAATCCACCCCGTTGTTGCATACTCTTTTCAGGTACTGTAGACCTTTCTCAGACGCCTCCTCGAGGAGCGTAGTTGTCGAGAGTGGACTCTAGAAGTTTTAGTTAGCTATCTCCATTTTCAATTGATCATATAATAAGTAGTCAGACTTGTTTGATGGTGTTAGATGCTATGAATAAATGCCAGTACTATTTTTCTTTTTGTTTAGTACGCTTTTCTACAAAGCCCGGTAGTCTTTCTCTAAAAGCCATCCCCCATCACATAGTAATTAGTTAATGATAATATAGTAATAAATTAAATGATAAAAACCATCTCAGAGCCCTTTTACTCTTTTGACTTACCCTTTTAACCCCCCTTACACCCCGAGTCTAGCTGGTTTCTGTTATAGCCGGAACCGGGGCGTGACAATACATGTAACTTTTTTCAATGGTTTCGAAGAAGTAGAATGTTACTTGATAGAGAGGTGACCTTGAGTATGGGGACATAGACCATTATAGTTACTGAAACCGTTGGAGATATTACTTTCAATTTTTCTAATAATTAGACTATAACACTTAGAGATGTTTTCTATGTTCCGTCCATGAGACAAAACTTGATATATGTTTCCTCTTTGTTTAATATAGGCTATTCAGTTTATTTTGATGCTTCTAGTATATCATTTAAACTGAATGAAACTTTAATAGTAAGAGGAATAATTCAAAATAATCTTTATATTCAAAATCCTAATTTAAAAAGAGATAATATAATAACTTCAGCTTTTCATTCATCTAAGTGTAATAATCATTTAAAAAATTTAACTCAATTGTGACACTCAATTGAGCATATTACCTCAGACAGGATTCATAGATTAGCGAAAACCTGGCTTCTAGAAATAGATCCTTCGAAGACCCTTTCTACTTGTGAGTCCTTCCCAGAGGTCAAAATGACTAATTGGGCCTTTAAAGCCAAAGGGAGTAAGAGCCACTGAGATATTGATATTAATCCATTCAGATATTTGTGGACCCATTAGCATCAAAGCGATAGGAGGTCATGAGTATTTCATCATTTTCACTGATGATTATTCATGATATGGTTATATTTATCTGATACATCGAAAGTCTGAGTCCTTTATAAGTTCAGATAATTCAGGACTGAAGTAGAAAAACAAACAGACAAATGTATTAAAGCGGTTTGATCTGATTGAGTTGGCGAGTACCTATCTGAAGAGTTCCTTGGATATTTGGTGGAGCATGAGATTATATCCCAGTTAACTACTTTAGGGATCCCATAGCAGAATGGAGTTTTTGAGAGAACGAATTGAATTTTGTTAGATATGGTTCGGAGCATGATAAGTTACGCTAGTTTACTAATGACCTTTTGGGGATATGCTTTACAAACAGCAGCGTATATTCTAAACCATGATCCGTCTAAATCAGTACCTATGACCCCTAGAAAGCTATGGTCTAGGTGAAAACCAATATTGTATTATTTTAGAATATGGAGATATCCTGCATATGTACGAAAGGACAATAAGGATAATATGGAATCGAAGTCCAGAGTATGTATGTTTGTAGGATATCCCAAGAAAACAAAGGGTGGACTATTTTATGATCTTGATGACAAGAGGGTAATCGTTTCCATGAATGTCATCTTACTAGAGTAGGATTACACTATGGACTACAAGCCTACTAGCACAACACCAATATTGTTGAAAATGATGGGCAATGATCGTTGTTTTTCAATACCCGCTATTGTTTACCACGAAAAAAATTATGAATTAACCGTTATTTATTAAAATACAAACTTTTCCTATCGTTCATTTATATATTTTATTCCTCAAATTGGTGTAGTGTAGTAAGGTAGTTCTGGACGAATTACTGGATACTAGTGGATAGCGTGCATTCGAAAGCATAGTGGGAGCTGACATCGTAGACACTGATATACCAGAGACTATAGAACCTAATTACTTAGAGCCACTACTGCCACCTCGTCGTAGTTGGAGAAACATCAGAGTTCATGATAGATACTATAGGGAAACCTTGTTGGTTGATCCAGAGGGCCAGGAGGATGATCCACTAAGCTACGACAAAGCAATATGAGCTTCTGATAGCTCTGACTGGCAAAAGACTATGGAGGCAGAGATCGTATCTATACCCAATAATATTTTTTGGACTCTTGTTACACCATTATCCAATATTAAATCTATTGGGTGTAAGTGGATATATAAGAAGAAGAGAGGATCAGATAGTTATGTTGAGACTTATAAAGCCAGATTATTTACCAAGGGTTATACCCAGAGAGAAGGAATTGATTTTGACCAAACATTCTCGTTGATAGCTATAATTAAGTATATTTGAATCCTTCTATCTATTACAGCCTATTATAATTAGAAGATCTGACAAATGGATGTCAAGATAGCATTCCTTAACAGGGATTTGAAAGAGGACATTTATATGATGCTGTCTCCAGACTATGAGTCAGAGGGTTAGAAGCATCTAGTTTGCAAGTTATAGAAGTCCATTTATGAACTACAATAAAACATCTAGAAGTTGAAACATCCATTTTGATCAGGCAGTTTAGTTGTATGGATTTATTGAAAACGAGGATAAATCTTGAGTGTACAAGATGAGTGATAAAACTATAGTGGTATATTTGATACTTTACATCGATTATATTCTAGTCATTGGGAATGAGGTGAGAATATTATCAACAATAAAGATCTCATTGTCAACACAATTCAATATGAAAGACCTAGGTAAAGCGTTTTATATTTTGCGGATCAAAGTAACTCAAGATTACAAAAATAAGATCCTCTCGTTATTAAAGGCCACATATATAGATAAGGTTATGGCTAGATTTGGCATGTAAGACTCCAAGAAGGGTTTCATGTCATTCAGACATGGATTGAAACTGTCTAAGGATATAGTCCTAAGACACATGATGAGAGAGAGAAAATATAGAAGGTACCTTATACTTCGATAATGGATAGCCTAATATATGATATATATTGGACAAGACCAAATATTTATTTCGCAGTATGCATGATGAGTCGATTTCAATCAAATCCAGATCCATCTCACTAGACAACTGTGAAGTATATACTCAAGTACCTTTGTCGGATGAGTGACTATGAATTAATTTACACTTCACAAGAACTGAAACTGATTGAATACACAGATACCGACTTTATATCAGATTTCAATTCTAGAAAATCGATATCAGGATTTGTGTTCGTGTTAGAAAGAAAAACGATTAGTTGGCAGAGTGTGAAGCAAAAGTACATCGCAGGCTTTACCACAGAAGCTGAGTACGTTGCAGCGTGTGAAGCAGCAAAAGAGATGATTTGGCTCAAGAAGTTCCTTTCGGATTTAGGGTGCGTACCGAAGGCTCAGTTACCTATTATATTTTATTGGGATAATAGTAGAGCAGTAGCATATGCCCAAAACCCAAGACACCACCAAAAGAGGAATCACATCAAAAACAAGGGCAAGTAGTGGTGATACAGATTGTATCCATATATAATATTACTAATCCCTTTACCAAAGTGATACCTACCAAGGAATTCAAGCGACATGTGGACACACTGAGAGTCAAAACTATTTTCCTTTTTTAGACAAAGTGGAAGATTGTTTTTTTTTTTTGGAGAAATCCCTCGGAAAGGTCAGGGGGGGTTCGGCCTAGACCCCTACCAGTTTATTAGAAAAGAGAGGAGTACAAACGAGCCCAAAAGTGAAACGAAAAGCAGAAAAAGAAAGAATAAGGGATAGAGTCAATTAGCAGGGATAAGCAATCCTTCGTCGCGCCCTGCAGTTAAGAAGAGATTTCACCCGAAGAATGAGACCATCTGCGTTGTCCGCTCTGTCGTTGAAAATTCTATTATTGCGTTTCTGCCAAATGTTCCCACAAACCGCAACCACCAGAAGATCCCATGCCAGACGAAGCTTCTTCAGTATCTGTTTACTACGCCATTTTGTACACAACGATTTCATGGTCACCTGGCGACCTATTGAGAGTGAATGCCTCAATCTAGCCTATATAGAATTGGAGTGTAATGACCGGTACTTCATAGCTAACATTTGCTAAGTGCACACTGTCATTTATTATTATAATATTTTTTAATGGTTAAAAATTTGCTCTTGGTAAGTATGATTGTGTATATGTTGTGTTTGATCGAGCTTGAGTTTGACCGGACATGGGTCCCGAGTCTGAGTCGCGAGGCTACATTGGAACATAGTATCGGGTGCATGGTAGGGGAGTACTTGTGCTTGTTATTCTTATATATATATATATATATATATATATATATATATATATATATATATATATATATATATATATATATATATATATATATATATATATATATATATATATATATATAAATAAATTAATAGAAGGGTTCAGTTGTGAGTTTGTCGGACCAGACAAGGATCGCACGCCGGCGCATCTTGGCGCGACACAAGTCGAGGGCAAGTTAGGCTCGACGCGAGTCGAGTGGGAGTCAGGCTCAACCATTATTAAATAGAAAAAAAGAAAAGAAATTTAAACTAAAACCTAAACTAAACACCCTCACCCAAAGCCCGAACCCGAACCCAAACCAAACCCAACCTCTCTCTCTCTCTTTCTCTCTCTCTCTCTCTCTCTCTCTCTCTCTCTCTCTCTCTCTCAGCCGCTCACCCATCCCGTCACCCCCCTCTCCTTCACTGCACTGCCCTCACTCGATCCCCCAAAATCTTGCCCCCAGATCCCCCCCATACCCGGCCGCCGCTCCTCCCCTCCCTTTAAAATCCCGACCCCAGTCTGACCCCCTCACCCCCATCTCTGATCCCTTATCTATCCTCTCTGTTCCCTCTCTCTCTCTCTCTTCCCCTCCGATCTCTCTTTCTCTCCCCTGATTTCTCTCCTTCTTGTGTGGCCTGCGCACGACGGTGCCGGAGAAGAGCAGCCGGCCGGAGGAGGAGCTGCAGTCGTAACCGACAACCCTCCCCCGACCGAACGGTCAGCCCCCTCCCCTTTTCCCTTTTTCTTTCCTCTGTGTGAATCCGGCCGACCCCTAACCCTTGGTGGGCTTCGCCTTATTACAGCCATGGCTGCTGGCCTGGTGACCGCGGTTGTGCAGCCAATGGAGCCCGACCAAGCCAAGCCAGGCCCTCTCTGACTACCCAACCACCAACCCGACCAGCTATGCTCCACACCCCTTTTTGGCCCTTGCTGTCGTGGGTGTCGACAACCCGGTTGTCAGCAATCAGGCAGCGGGTGTATCCCGACCACTTTGGCCAAGTACCACCTGGTGCTCAGCCACGAGTGCCGACTTCCTCTCTGTGTGTGTATCCTTGGGTGTAGAGAGTATAACCCTCATCCCTTCTCTTCCTCTTCTTTTGTGGTGGCTGTAATGAGTGTAGGTGAGTTAGTAATGATGTTTGGAGTTGAGATAAAGTCATGGGTAATTAGGGGGACGGTGATTGTAATCCGAATGTGCAAAGGTGCATGCTGTAACAGGGATGATAGTGCTTACGTGCTGCAGTGGTGGTGTTTCTTTTGAGCCTTAGTGCGATTTGTAAACCCCCCCAAAGTCAACCCACTTGGGTTGGTGACCATTATCGACCACTTCCTTTGCTAAGGCGGTTCTGATCGTACTCGGCCTTAGGAGTGAGCTAGCGATTGTGCTCATCTTAATATAGCCTTGTGCCTCTTACATTGTCACGTGTAGAGTAGCCATGCTACTAGGAACAACAATATACCACTTACCCCATTAGCGGGCGATCCCGGAGTTCGACCGGTGGGAGTCCGATGATTGGGCAGCCGACGATGCCAAACCCTGACCTGGCACAGACCCTCGACATCCCCTGCGATGTCGATCTAGTCCCTTGAACCCACACTTGAGGTTAGCGGGCCTGATCTCTTCAGGTCACGTTCGTCTCATAGTTGATAATGTGGATGTGGGTTTGACCGCTTTGTGAATTCATTTGCGCATGAGACTGACCCCTTGGTGGCAATAATACACTAGGAGGGCCACTAGTGTGATTCCCGTGTAAACCCCTCTTTTGATAGATCAAACCTGACCATGATCGGCTTTGTCAATTTCGCTATTACCCGATGCGAGAACGACCGTTTAGTCGGATTAGTGCAAGTAGACCCTAGTATGACCATTTGCATCGACAACGCCGACTAACCGAGATGGTGCCATTAGGACATCGTTTTGCATGCCAGTACACCGACGTCCGATGACGTCTAAAATTCTCGACTCGGCCAACTCGGGCCTAAACCTATCTTACTCGGTAGCAAACATTGACCATAGGCCCACTGTGTGTGTTTGGCAGTTCGGGGCTGTGTCGACCCAGTCGGAGACAGAGCTGAGGTTGCCTAGCAGAAGCCCACCAGCCAAGTGACATCTACTCTTATTCTTGTGGTCTTTGATAGTGGAAAATAAAAACAACTAGGGTAGGTGTTCTCGATACTACATGCAGGCCCTGCTGGGCATCGTCGCATGTGGTCACGTGGGCCCCTCCTTTCATGCGGAGTCACGAGTCCGACAACTCATGCTTTAAAATATTAATAAAATAATCATAATTATTGTATGGATATCGTAATTAGGTATTTCTTTAAATTAAACCATAATTTGAATAATTGAATAATTAATGGTAAGTGTGGCACCTATCCTTCCAGTAGGAGTATGGGGATCATACCTAAACTGGGTCACAGGGGGTTATTTATTTTATTATACATTATGTGATGCATGGGCTGTGAGTACGGTGCGAATCCCGGTGTAAAATATCGAAACTGATTTATTACTGTTTAGTATTTTTTGTAACTGTGTGATAATCTACCTTGTAAACAGATTGGGATCCCATGCGCGCAAGGGCCGCGAACTACCCTACGCGCACAGCTGAAGATCAGTAGGTTAAGGGGTCACGGGCAAGGATTGTGGTAAAGCCAATAGGAGTAGCCATCTAGTAGGGATTGACCTAGCAATTCCTGTCCCGGGGTAGTTGAAGACCTTAAAGAAAACAAGCTAGGTGGTAGAACTCCACCGTGAAAAATGAAAAATCTCTTATGATCATCTGGATGATTTGTGCATGGTGTTGGTGGATGCACAGCGAGAGAGTTGGCCCTCTACATCAAAATAAAATACCCTATAGTAATGCCCGGCCGGGGGCAGGATGAACAAAATATCCGGGGTTCACAATATTAGGATAGATGACTAATAAACTTTTATTTAATACTGAATTGGACTTTAGGTTAGACAACCTAGAGACAGTAGGAATTTCATGAGAATGTAGATTGGTGTAGATCTATTTGTAAACCTTGACTTATTTAATTAGATTTGGTTGTCTTATATTATTAAAGACTACTTGGATGTCACTAGCCATTAATTTGGCTAATCGATCTCCCAATTTTTCATTGGGGGCTACTCTTTCCCATGAGTAGATTTTCCTACAGGTACGGAGGTTCTGGAGTAGCAGTGGGAGGCCAAAGGCAGAGTTAGGGTTGCGGTAATGTTATATCTTTAGTTGTCATTTTGTAGTCTTTCTTTATTTCTGGCAATGCAATTGACTGGATTAGTATTAGAGTTATCAAGTCTTAGTGTTTTGTGGTATTTAGTGGCAATGAAACAGCTGAAACTTTTTTGGGTAGGCCTCTCCTCAAGGCTACAAGCCTAGAACAGCTCACGATAAAAATATAAGTCTCTAAATGATCTAATTGACTAGCCCAGTAGATAGGACCTCTAAAACTAGTGAGCTGAGTGCTAAAGAGTATGCGAGGCTACTTGGCTCCTCGTCAGAGGCTTGAGCCTCGTGCTCCCTTAGAGGAACTCCTGTCAGTAGGTAGTGGCGCCGATATGCCACACATACTGAGAGGATAACCCTGTTAAAGGTCGAGCTTGGTTATCTCTGTGTCGACAAAATTTTATCTCTACTTTATTTTAAATAGAAATGTTTTCACAAAATCAAGTTTTAAAATATTCCTTGTTTCTCCCTCCACCTTCTTCTTTAATTATGAGAAAATCGTAGACCTGTGAGAAACCCTAATTGGTGTAGACAGCTAACTAAACCCAAACCCTTTGGTTTTTATCACCTCACACCCCAAGGATTGGTCTTTAGATTTCTGGAGCGTGACATGGAGAACGTGCAGTCTAGAAACAAGTGATTGGATGTTTCCACCGGATGGTCACAGAGGGGGCAAGAGATATCTGGAAAATTCGGATGATTGCACTTCCAAAGGTTCTAGCGGGTAAGAATTTTGTTGTATACCACTAGCCACAGGAAAATTCTGAATCTCAAAGGGGCATTTGTCTTCCATAACGTCTTAGCCCAGGGGCACACCAGGCCCCCGTTGTTGATGAAGCGGTAGGAGTGAACCGTGAATTGACCTGTGATATTCCATCTCCAGCTTGCAGGGAGTGCACACACGAAGTGAGGGTGCCAAGTGAGGGTGCCAACAGATTGACCCGCTTTCTGTGGAGCATTGAGAGGCTACTGAATCGGACACCAACCTTGCCAAGGAGAATAGATTTAGAAAAAGTTTACTCAGAGGAAGATCGCCTACCTTATTAGACTTACCCCCCCCTCTCCCCCCAATTTGACTTACACCTTTAAATTACTATATGCTAATTAGAAAGAATGGTATGCCTAAATATCATTTAATTATGGGGGTGTATGCCTAAAAATCTTATTGTTATGGAGGTAATAAGTCTAATTTTTAGGTGGGTAAATCTAATATCGATTTAAAGGGGGTGACTTACTAATTAGCATATAATTTTTGGGGGGTAAGTCAAATTTGTCTGTATATTAATTATTGATATCAATCATTTATTTAACAAATATATGTTATTAACTGCAGGGTTTGCGGTGGTAGGGGATGAGTGCACCAGTGTTGGTGCCGGACGGTGTGAGGGATTGAGCTGGGGCATGCAACTTTCCCTCTCTTTTTTATTGTGTAATTTTTTTATAATATTGTGATTCAAAACCATATGATCGCACCCCCTCCTATCTCTCCTATTTTCTTTGTAATTGATTCTCTTTCATTATTTTACCATCCCTCTCTTCAGTTCTCTCTCTCTCTTGCCATGTAACCAAAACTCCCTCCCTCTCTCCTAATCTAAATCCCGCAACATCCCTTGTGATCCTCTCTCTATCCCCATTAATCTCCTTACATAACCGTCCCTTACACCCAGCCATTAATACCTTATATGCATGCAATTAAATGTAATTAATATTCTATATAGAGCATTTATTTAATTTATGAAGGAGCCATCAAGTGCAGCTTCTATTCCTTTATGTATGGATGGTTGTGATGATGCGTAGTTATTTTTTTTGTCTAGTTAGCAATTTTTTTGTCTAGTCAGCTTTTGGTGCCATTTTGTCTAGTCAGCACAAAAGCGCCGTGCCATATTATATATGCTAGTGCATGCCCGTGCCTATCGGCACTGCAGCGGGCCGCCTTCGGCGGCAACACACTTGCCAACAATGCAGCGGGCCGCCTTCGGCAGCAAAACACCCCCCGGGCATCACCACCCCCACCCCTCCCCCACCGTTATATACGACGACAACACACTTGACCACCTTTGGCATGCCCATGCCGATTGGCATGAAGCGGGAGCCTTCGGTGCGACGATAACACACTTGGCCGTCGGCACTGCAGCGGGCCGCATTCGACGGCAATACACTTGTCGGGCCGTCTTCGACGGCAAGACACCCCCCAACTAACACGAAGCGGGCAACCACCGCCCCACCCCCTCAACCCCGAATCCAAATCTTCTACACCATTTATCTGTACCCCAAATCACAGCCGTCCGTTGCACCCATACCCGACCCGTTCATCACACTTGGTCCGAATCGGCAGGTAAAGAAACAGATGTGATTGACCCTCCAATGATCTACCCAACATTCGATCATAATATGCGATGGGTTCAATAGACGTCTGTGATCAGGACACCCATGATGATAAGCTGCAACGAAAGATAAAATTAAAAAAAATTAAAAATTAAATATTTAAACTGATCTTACTGGGTCTTAGCGGGTCTACCCGATTTTTTATAAGGATAATGCATGTACCCGTCGGCATTGTAGCGAGCCGTCCTGTCGGCACTGCAGCAGGCCATCTTCGGTGGCAACACACTTGAATGTCTTTGGCAACAAAACACTTTCGACGACGACAACGGTATTCATAGGGACACCCATTTTCTCGCCCGTGCCGATTGGCACGAAACTTGCGCTTTCGTCTGACAACGGTGCGGTTTCGATGCAGTTTTGGGCAAAACCAAAACCGCACCGCAATACCGAAACCACACTGCACCGCGACGTGTACCATATGTAAAACCGACCCAACACGACCCATTGCCACCCCTACACATACGTCTCTCTCTCTCTCTCTTACACATACACACACACACACACACACATCACACGTGCGAACACACCTCATAATTCCTATGTAATTTTTTTGGTACGTAATCCGGGGCTGTCAACAAATATGGCAAAAAGGTGGGGAGGAGGAACTTGCTTCTAAGTCCACTGTTCTTTTTCCTCCTTCCCACTTTTTTGCCATATCTGTAAACATCTCACCCAATCTCAAAGTCATACACGTACGAACTTACTCGCTATTAGCCGTCGACCCATCCTTACCAGCTTATTCGAGCTCTAGGTAGTGAACAAAAAATCAAACCCCATGCAAGTCCATATCTCATGCACATGACTCCATCCTTTCTCTCTATCTCTTGAAACTTAATCAAAGCTCTCAAAAACCCATCCCAAGCATTACAGCACACATCATAACCATCCATGGCCGCATCAACCCATGCGAAGCCATGCATGCATGCTCTTATCCAAGTCTCTCTCTTTTAAATCCCAACCGCCCAACCTGATAACAACTCCTCACTATCCCCTATCTCTCTTTTTTTCTTTATTTTCATTTAATCAAAACCTGATCGCAGCCGTCCATGTTATTCAATACCATCTGATCTCACCCCCTCCTATCTCTCCTATTTTCTCTCTAATTGATTCTCTTTCCTTATTTTACCGTCCCTCTCTTCAAATCTCTCTCTCTCTCTCTCTCTCTTGCCATATAACCGAAACTCTCTCCTTCTCTCCTCATCTAAATCCCGCAACACCCCTTGTGATCCTCTCTCTATCCCCATTAATCTCCTTACATAATCGTCCCTTACACCCAACCATTAATACCTTATATGCAGCAATTAATATTCTATATAGAGTATTTATTTAATTTCTGAAGGAGCCATCAAGTGCAGCTTATATTCCTTTATGTATGGATGGTTGTGATGATGCATAGTTATTTTTTTTGTCTAGTCAACTTGTTTCGTTTTGTTTAGTTAGCAAGTTTTTTGTCTAGTCAGCTTTTGGTTTTATTTTGTCTAGTCAGCACGAAAGCGTCGTGTCATGTTATATAGATGTTATAATTTTGTGTATTGTGGTAATTGTGTATTGTGTCTTGTGATATTGTGGTAATTTTATGTATTATGGTACATAACAGAAATTAAATAATCAGATTTTAGCAAATTTTTTTTAAAATTTTTTTTTAACCAACGGATGGTATTATTTTTGTCGATAAAAATTATTTTATACAATAGGTCTTAAATAATATTAACCGACAAAAATATATATCCGTCAGTAATATATTTATCTTTACTGACTGTAATAATAATTCCTATCGATAAATATAAAAATATTACTGACGGTAGATAGTAATTCCATCGGTACAATTAACTTTATTTAATAGTTTTTAATACTTATAACCGACGAAAATAATTTATACCATCGGTAATATATGTATATTTACCGTAGGAATCTTATTTATCGTCGGTAATAAACTATCTTAATTTTTGATAAATAATTAAATATTATCGAAGGGTAATAAGTATTCGTCGGTATTAATATTTATTATTGACAGAAATAATAATCCATCGTGTTTTTCTTTGCTGGCGCCAACTTTTTCGACGGCCAGCGACAAAAATCTAGTTTGTCGCGATAATTCTTTATTGACGGAAATATAAATGCATTTATCGATGGTATATTTCTATTGGTAAAAATATATTTTTTTGTAGTGTAAATAATTTCAAATATTTTTTTAATTATAACAATTTATAATACCGACATGTATGTTTTTGTCGTCGGTAATATATTAGTTTGTACCGACGGACGTAATAGATTCCGTCGGTACAACTATTAAAATGACGGATAATTATAATTTATCGGTAATTAAAATTAAAAAATAATTAAATAGTAGAAGTTATTTAAATAGTGCAAGATTTGTGAAAATGGGGCAATATGACAGATTCAATCCGAGAAAGACGCCGCCGGGCACCCTGTCAGGTAGAGTATGATCCCACCTCCAAGGGGTTACCTCCAACCCTAAGAGCAGCAGGCAACCATAGTGACAGGTTACACTTTAATATCTGAGGAGATGATAATGGGGCTCCTCACAACGCGATCACCTGAAACCCACCTTAGGTTCCCCTCGACAGTACCCTCTTCTCCCTTGCTCCACTTCAAGGTCACTGTGAAGCTCTTCTTCTGGTTCACCTCGGAGAATTCTAGCGTCTCCGGCTCCACGCTCACAGACACACTCATCGGGACGTCCACTTCCACTCTGTAAGCGGAATTCACCGGCCCGACGTTTGTTACGGTCCGGTTCACAGTGACGGCACCGGAACCAGGATTTACTAGTATGGACGGATAGTTGAGTTTGGCTGCGGCGATGCTACCAATCTCCGAACAGTTGATGCTCCGTTGAACGATATCTCCGACGTAGTCCCCTTACCCAAGCCCACAGAGGTAAGGCGGGTAAACAGTGGTATCTATGTCATAAATAAGGCCCGGATCGGCGGCTTTCGACGGGTTCACGTGGCCGGCGCCCATGGCGAAGAAGCTGGCGCTGTGGTGGAGCTCATCCAGGATTGGCCTCCCTTCTCGGTCTTTGATATCTGATGTTGTCATGATCGCCGACTTGATCGCTGCCGGAGACCAGTCCGGGTGCACGCTGCAATGCCACTCAGATGGGGGGCTGCCATGGAGGTGCCCGATATTATGTTGAAGGTCTTTCCACCCGTTTCTTCGCCGGCGGGTTTGAAAGGCCAAGCCGCAAGCACGTTCACGCCCGGCCCAGTGATGTCGGGCTTCAAGATGCCCGGACTCTGCATGCTAGGCCCCCTCGAAGAGAAGTAAGCGACGGCCGGAGCCGGGAACACCCCGAGTACCGTCCCGTGGAACGTGATTGAAGCGGTGGGCTCTTTGTTTGACTTGACATATGATAGAATCTTGGGCCCATCGTCGGCGGCCACAGTCGATGCCGGGAGGGCATGTATGCCGTCAAGGATCGTATACCCTTGCTCCACATCGGAGATGAGAATTATGCCGACGCCGCCAGCATCCTTGACGACGCTGCCGAGCTTGGTTCCTACCTCACTATCAGATGCATTAATGAAGCACCCCACCAGCTTGCCCTTAACGTCCACACCAGATGAGAACTGAGTGCAATTACCAGAGTCAGGGAAATACAGAGGAAACATGGTTGAGGGGGTGTTAGGCCGGGGGCTGGTAAATGGTTTCCCCATTGAATTCCTGCCCGTCACCGAGCGTCACGGTAGACCTCAGGCTTCGGTCCATGGTGCCGGCAGCCACCGTGAAGATCCAAGGAGCCTCGTTGGAAACGGTATAATTCACCGGGCCCTCACTGCCCCCAGCACACACCACCACCACCCCCTTCTCTGCCACACCGAACGCTCCCATGGACACAGGATCCTGATAAAAAGGCGAGGTGATACGGCCGAGGGAAGCCGACAGCACGTCGACACCATCCTTGACAGCGGCATCCATCCCGGCTAACACAGCAGATCCGTTGCAACCATAAGCGTCGCACACCTGATAGATGGCAAGGTGTGCACGGGGCGCCATCCCGGCCGCTGTCCCGTTGGCCAGCCCGAGGAGGCTCACGCCCGGCACAAAATTCCCAGCAGCCGTGCTAGCCGTATGGGTTCCGTGCCCAAACTTATCAACCAGGCTATCGCCGGTGAACGACTTACCACCGATGAGCTTGTTGTTGCAGCCAGTGCCGAAGTCGCAGGTGCCCTTCCATTTAGCGGGCGGTGGCGGGACGCCATCGCCGTTGAAGGACGGGTGGCCGGGCAGGACGCCAGAGTCCAGGATCCCAACGATGACCCCACTGCCGAGGCCCGAAGTGTTCCAGAGGCCGGTCCCCAGCTGGAGACCGAGGAAGTCCGGGGTGTGGGTGGTGAGGAGGGGGAGAATCCGATCCGGGTACGCTCGCACGAACCCACCCTTCTTCTTCATGCTCTCCACCTCCTCCGCTGTCAGCCTCGCCGCAAACCCGCTGAACACCTCGCCATACGTGAAGACCATTCTCGACTCGGCAAAGCCTGCAGTGGCCTCCGGTAAGAAGGACCGGTACCAGCTCTCCAGCTCCTCGGTGCTGGTGAGGCCGTCTCCCTCCGGCCGCTGGACGAGGATTATGTATGTCTGCAGCTTATCGCCGCCAGCCGTGGTAGCAGCAGCTTTGTAAGGGTTGGATGACAGGAGGAGGAGGGCAAGGAGGAGGGAGGAGGAGAATGCCTTGTAGTTCTCCATCACGGGAGAACACAGGGACACGGTCATGAAGTGGTTGGTTCTGCTAGGGCTCCATGTATATATAGAGAGAGATCGCTATGCATGGTTTAGGGATGAAACGAATAGATTTGGCAGGAAAAACAAAGGATTTTTATTTTTAGCAGAAATAACGGGGGGATTTTTGAAATTAAAACCCTTAACGCAGTCTCCCCGAACCTAGCTATCACCGTGGTTAGGGGTTGGCCATCAAAACACCATATCTCAGTGTGGGCATCGAAATTAGCCCACGGGTCGAACCCGATTTTTACACAAAAAAATAGGCCCGCACCCAACGGCCTTCGGGTCGAACCCGACTCGCTCATGCAACTTGGGCCCGCACACAACGGCCCACATGCGAAACTCGGCCCGCACACAACGGCCCGCATGCGAAACTCGGCCCGCACACAACGGCCCGTATGCGAAACTCGGCCCGCACACAACGGCCCGTATGCGAAACTCGGCCCGCACACAACGGCCCGCGTGCGAACTAGGCCCACGTGCGAACTCAATTCGCGCGCCATGGCCCGACCCAAAGCAAACGGGTCCCACCGGACCCGCAACTCGGACACAAAGAGGGGGGGGCCCACCGGCCCCCCTTCTAGAAAACCGTGCCCCCCTCTTCATGGAGAGGTGGGGCCGGCCCTTCTAGAAAACCGTGCCCCCCTCTCCATGGTGCCGGCGGCCACCGTGAAGATCCAAGGAGCCTCGTTGGAAACGGTATAATTCACCGGGCCCTCGTTGCCCCCAGCACACACCACCACCACCCCCTTCTCTGTCACACCGAACGCTCCGATGGACACAGGATCCTGATAAAAAGGCGAGGTGATACGGCCGAGGGAAGCCGACAGCACGTCGACACCATCCTTGACAGCGGCATCCATCCCGGCTAACACAGCAGATCCGTTGCAACCATAAGCGTCGCACACCTGATAGATGGCAAGGTGTGCACGGGGCGCCATCCCGGCCGCTGTCCCGTTGGCCAGCCCGAGGAGGCTCACGCCCGGCACAAAATTCCCAGCAGCCGTGCTAGCCGTATGGGTTCCGTGCCCAAACTTATCAACCAGGCTATCGCCGGTGAACGACTTACCACCGATGAGCTTGTTGTTGCAGCCAGTGCCGAAGTCGCAGGTGCCCTTCCATTTAGCGGGCGGTGGCGGGACGCCATCGCCGTTGAAGGACGGGTGGCCGGGCAGGACGCCAGAGTCCAGGATCCCAACGATGACCCCACTGCCGAGGCCCGAAGTGTTCCAGAGGCCGGTCCCCAGCTGGAGACCGAGGAAGTCCGGGGTGTGGGTGGTGAGGAGGGGGAGAATCCGATCCGGGTACGCTCGCACGAACCCACCCTTCTTCTTCATGCTCTCCACCTCCTCCGCTGTCAGCCTCGCCGCAAACCCGCTGAACACCTCGCCATACGTGAAGACCATTCTCGACTCGGCAAAGCCTGCAGTGGCCTCCGGTAAGAAGGACCGGTACCAGCTCTCCAGCTCCTCGGTGCTGGTGAGGCCGTCTCCCTCCGGCCGCTGGACGAGGATTATGTATGTCTGCAGCTTATCGCCGCCAGCCGTGGTAGCAGCAGCTTTGTAAGGGTTGGATGACAGGAGGAGGAGGGCAAGGAGGAGGGAGGAGGAGAATGCCTTGTAGTTCTCCATCACGGGAGAACACAGGGACACGGTCATGAAGTGGTTGGTTCTGCTAGGGCTCCATGTATATATAGAGAGAGATCGCTATGCATGGTTTAGGGATGAAACGAATAGATTTGGCAGGAAAAACAAAGGATTTTTATTTTTAGCAGAAATAACGGGGGGATTTTTGAAATTAAAACCCTTAACGCAGTCTCCCCGAACCTAGCTATCACCGTGGTTAGGGGTTGGCCATCAAAACACCATATCTCAGTGTGGGCATCGAAATTAGCCCACGGGTCGAACCCGATTTTTACACAAAAAAATAGGCCCGCACCCAACGGCCTTCGGGTCGAACCCGACTCGCTCATGCAACTTGGGCCCGCACACAACGGCCCACATGCGAAACTCGGCCCGCACACAACGGCCCGCATGCGAAACTCGGCCCGCACACAACGGCCCGTATGCGAAACTCGGCCCGCACACAACGGCCCGTATGCGAAACTCGGCCCGCACACAACGGCCCGCGTGCGAACTAGGCCCACGTGCGAACTCAATTCGCGCGCCATGGCCCGACCCAAAGCAAACGGGTCCCACCGGACCCGCAACTCGGACACAAAGAGGGGGGGGCCCACCGGCCCCCCTTCTAGAAAACCGTGCCCCCCTCTTCATGGAGAGGTGGGGCCGGCCCTTCTAGAAAACCGTGCCCCCCTCTCCATGGTGCCGGCGGCCACCGTGAAGATCCAAGGAGCCTCGTTGGAAACGGTATAATTCACCGGGCCCTCGTTGCCCCCAGCACACACCACCACCACCCCCTTCTCTGTCACACCGAACGCTCCGATGGACACAGGATCCTGATAAAAAGGCGAGGTGATACCGCCGAGGGAAGCCGACAGCACGTCGACACCATCCTTGACAGCGGCATCCATCCCGGCTAACACAGCAGATCCGTTGCAACCATAAGCGTCGCACACCTGATAGATGGCAAGGTGTGCACGGGGCGCCATCCCGGCCGCTGTCCCGTTGGCCAGCCCGAGGAGGCTCACGCCCGGCACAAAATTCCCAGCAGCCGTGCTAGCCGTATGGGTTCCGTGCCCAAACTTATCAACCAGGCTATCGCCGGTGAACGACTTACCACCGATGAGCTTGTTGTTGCAGCCAGTGCCGAAGTCGCAGGTGCCCTTCCATTTAGCGGGCGGTGGCGGGACGCCATCGCCGTTGAAGGACGGGTGGCCGGGCAGGACGCCAGAGTCCAGGATCCCAACGATGACCCCACTGCCGAGGCCCGAAGTGTTCCAGAGGCCGGTCCCCAGCTGGAGACCGAGGAAGTCCGGGGTGTGGGTGGTGAGGAGGGGGAGAATCCGATCCGGGTACGCTCGCACGAACCCACCCTTCTTCTTCATGCTCTCCACCTCCTCCGCTGTCAGCCTCGCCGCAAACCCGCTGAACACCTCGCCATACGTGAAGACCATTCTCGACTCGGCAAAGCCTGCAGTGGCCTCCGGTAAGAAGGACCGGTACCAGCTCTCCAGCTCCTCGGTGCTGGTGAGGCCGTCTCCCTCCGGCCGCTGGACGAGGATTATGTATGTCTGCAGCTTATCGCCGCCAGCCGTGGTAGCAGCAGCTTTGTAAGGGTTGGATGACAGGAGGAGGAGGGCAAGGAGGAGGGAGGAGGAGAATGCCTTGTAGTTCTCCATCACGGGAGAACACAGGGACACGGTCATGAAGTGGTTGGTTCTGCTAGGGCTCCATGTATATATAGAGAGAGATCGCTATGCATGGTTTAGGGATGAAACGAATAGATTTGGCAGGAAAAACAAAGGATTTTTATTTTTAGCAGAAATAACGGGGGGATTTTTGAAATTAAAACCCTTAACGCAGTCTCCCCGAACCTAGCTATCACCGTGGTTAGGGGTTGGCCATCAAAACACCATATCTCAGTGTGGGCATCGAAATTAGCCCACGGGTCGAACCCGATTTTTACACAAAAAAATAGGCCCGCACCCAACGGCCTTTGGGTCGAACCCGACTCGCTCATGCAACTTGGGCCCGCACACAACGGCCCACATGCGAAACTCGGCCCGCACACAACGGCCCGCATGCGAAACTCGGCCCGCACACAACGGCCCGTATGCGAAACTCGGCCCGCACACAACGGCCCGTATGCGAAACTCGGCCCGCACACAACGGCCCGCGTGCGAACTAGGCCCACGTGCGAACTCAATTCGCGCGCCATGGCCCGACCCAAAGCAAACGGGTCCCACCGGACCCGCAACTCGGACACAAAGAGGGGGGGGCCCACCGGCCCCCCTTCTAGAAAACCGTGCCCCCCTCTTCATGGAGAGGTGGGGCCGGCCCTTCTAGAAAACCGTGCCCCCCTCTTCATGGAGAGGTGGGGCCGGCCCTTCTAGAAAACCGTGCCCCCCTCTTCATGGAGAGGTGGGGCCGGCCCTAAAAAAAAAAAAAAAAAAGAAAAAGAAAAAGAAAAAGAAAAGAAAAAGAAAAAGAAAAGAAAAAGAAAAGAAAGGAAAAAGAAATCAAAACCGCCTCGATGCGGGGGGAGGTGGCGTGGACGTCTACGTAGCCGTAGATCCGCGACGATCCCTCGATCCAACGGACAAGATGACGTTGCGTCGCCATCCGATCCAAAAGTGCAACAAGAATAACAACTCGATCTTTAAAGATCGAGTCACATCTAGCCCATAACCACTCCAACTAAAAAGGAGGAAATCGGGTTTGTTTCCCCAAATAAGGGAACAATATCTCGATGGTTATGAGGGGAGATATTGGAGGAAACAAAAAGATTTCAGCAATATCTCCCCCAACCGCCCCCTTTGCCTATAAATAGAAGGGGTCGGGGAAGGCATCAAAGGTCCGAAAAGCTGAAGACGAAAGAGCGCTACGAAGAAGCTCCAACGCTTGAAGACCGAAGGCTTCACGAGGCACGGCAAGCATATCCTACGGGAGTCCTTGGCCCTTCAAGTCCTCATCAACGTGAAGACCTTGCACTCGGAGATCAAAGCTTCGACTCCTCGCACGAAGAAGAAAGCGTGGAGAAGAAGACCCGGAGCCGTCATCACCCGATTGCTCTAACGATCTTCATCAGCTCCGAAGACGCCATAAGCAAAGGCCGGAGAAGAAGATCGAAGCCGACAACACCCGTCGTCTTCAATCAAGGCATCGACTCCTCGCACGAAGAAGAAAGCCGGGAGAAGAAGGCCTGAAGCCGGTGCTACCCCTGCCGCCTTCGTCAACCAAAAGCCAACGCTACAACCGTCGTGCTAAAGCCGGTGCCACACCCGCCGTCTTCATCAACAAAAGCCGACGCTACAACCGTCGCACGAAGATCGGTGCTACACCCGCCGTCTTCATCAACGAAAGTCGACGCTACAACCGTCGCACGAGCATCGGTGCTACCCCCGCCGAAAAGCCAAAACCGACGCCACAACCGTCGAGGAAGCCGGAAGAATAAATAAGCCTTGAAGAAGTAACACCAGTCGTTCGAGAAGAAGATCGAGTCGGAGCTAAATTCAAAGCCGACGCAAGAAGCCAAAGCAAACGCACCGGTAAAGCCCGCGCTAAAGCAACGCACGTGCCAAAACCAAGCAACTACGACGGTCACGAGCAAAGCACCGCACGTTCTAGCCGATACGACGCGAAGTCCGGAAGAACTAAAGCATCGCAAGTCTCTACCCGCCTACGTTCAAGCGCAAGCGCCAAAGCAAAGCAAACGCCAGAGCCACGCCAAAGCTACGCCAAAGCCGAAAGCTAAAGCCAAAGCCGACGCCAAAAACACGATCGACGCCGCGAACCGACGATCAAGGACGCCGAGGTCGAACAAGGATCGAGGAAGACACGAAGACCGAGGAACGAAGCCCAAAGCCTCCCTAGCCGAGAAAGCACGAAGCACGGACGGGACAAAATCAAAAGTGGAAATTCCTTAGCCTCTCAAAAACCCTCACCCTGTAAAGACCTCTGTCCTGGGCAACCCCTTCAGAGCTCTTGCACGAATACCACGTGGAGACGCGGATCAAAGGGACCCTCCAGAGGATCTCTCCCACAATCTCCTGATCAAAGAAAATTTGTAATCTCGTGTGATCCGCAATAAAGACGACCCAAATCTTTTTCCGCGACCACAGATTTCTGGCACGCCCGGTGGGACCTCCTCTCCTTTCATCCGTACGTTTGAAGGAGTTGCTTTAAGTTAGCCATGACCGGAACGAACGACGATACGTTTGCTCCAACAAGCCTCTCACCTATCGCCGAGTCTCCACTACTCCAACACGGCGATCCAGAAAACCCGGTGGATGACATTCCCCCGGTAGTACGCGTTTACACTCGGCGTACTCAAACTCTTGCGGACTTCTTCACGCCAGAAACTGCTGCTGAAGGTGCTCGCCAAATCACCAATGAGGCCTTGGTGCATGAAGAAACAAGCCTCAATCCTGGATCATCTGTCCAGAAGTTTGGGGAGGACCAGCCCCAACCCCGAACCCGTTCGGGTTCTCCAGCGGACTTTGCACCTCCCTTGCCGGGGGCAAACATCCGTCATCAAGAAAAAGCAAGTCAGCGTAACTACGTGTCCGACGACGATGGCGAGGGTGCAGGAGTACAACATCGAGATGTCCTGCGGCATCATCCTCCTTCCGCTCTCCAGTTCCAAGTCATGCAGATGGGTGAACACATGGCTCAGCTCACCCGACTAATGGAAGAGAAAGATCGTCACATCAACACCTTGCTTCAGAGGCTGAGTGCCAGGGATGTCGCAACATTCGGTCAACCTCCTGCTTCTCCAGTAGCTGCTCCAGCCCCGTCTCCAACTCCCACTCTTGCAGAAGTTGGCCCGGCAACACTAGCAACTGCTCCTGCACTTTCCTCGGCTCCCGTGCCGATCTCGGTGGCCGCGCAACCTTCAGTGGCAGCAACGATGAATGCCCAGCAAATATAAGCACTAGTAGCTGACATGATGCGTTCCCACGGCGGCAGCCTACCTCCGATTACGGCGGCATATTCAAAGCCTTACACCATAAGGATCCAACAGCTGCGCTTCCCTACCGGGTTCCAGCCACCAAAGTTCCAACACTTCGACGGAAAGGGGAACCCAAGGCAACACATTGCCCACTTCGTCGAAACTTGCAATAACGCCGGCACATACGGCGACGAGATGGTGAAGCAGTTCGTTCGCACCCTCAAAGGTAATGCTTTCGACTGGTATGTTGATCTTCCTCCAGGATCCATTGACAGTTGGGATCAAATGGAAAGAGAATTCCTCAACCGCTTCTACAGTACTCGGCGCATCGTTAGCATGACCGAGCTTACTGCCGTCAAGCAAAGGAAGGACGAATCAGTAATCGACTACATCGATCGATGGAGGAATCTCGCCCTGAATTCACGAGACCGTTTGCCGGAAGACTCGGCTATCGAGATGTGCACCCAAGGCATGCACTGGGGCTTACTCTACATCCTCAAGGGGATCAAGCCTCGGTCCTTCGAAGAACTTGCAACTCGAGCCCATGACATGGAGCTCAGCTTAGCAAATCGCGGGGACTCGAAGACCAAAAACTTCCTGAAGGTGGAAAAGAAAGACAAACCGCCGGCACCCAAATCAAAGCAAGTTAACGTCGCCGACATCGCCTCGGCCTCCAAGCCACTCAAAATCAGCGGTAAGTCGGATCAAGAAAAGGAAGCTGCCATACCACCGCCTCCACCCCAAAGACAGTCGAAGATGACTCTAGAAGAACTCGAGGCCAAAGAGTATCCATTTCCAGACTCGGAAGTCTCCTCCATGTTCGATCAACTGCTACAAGAAAAGATGATCGAGCTTCCTCCTTCAAAAAGGCCCGAACAGATGCATCGGGTCAACGATCCGCTCTTCTGCAAATACCACCGGCTGGTCAGCCATCCTATTGAGAAGTGTTTCGTCTTCAAAGAGAAGATCATGGCACTCGCAAAGCAAGGAAAAATCGAGATCGACTCCAGCGACGTTGCAACGGCAAACATGACATCCATCACCTTCGGTTCGTTTCAACCGGTACTCGTTGCTACCCACCAGAGAAGGCCCAAGTTGCGCATCAATCGCCAAAGGCCAATTGCGAAGTTAGCTCCACGACGGAAAGTTTCAAGACGACAGCAGTACGCTCCTAAGCTCGCTGAGGAAGAAACGTCACTGCCCTGGGGGCAACCGTCGCCTACGTCGACGTCTCTCTCAAACAAAGCTATGTCCCAACGAAATCTCCAGACAAGGTACGAGCAAGGAGACCCGGAGGTCGGTCTGTTAGGCCAGCCTTCAGGTAAATTCGACTACTACGTCCTCTATTCCAGACCTTCGCCTGTCTCAATAGAAGAAATCAAGCCCACCGGCTGGGAGTTAGAAGGCGAACCACCAAGGTCCCCAGAGGAGCAAGGCTCCCTGACTCATGGAGAACCCACAAATCTCCAGACAAGGTACGAGCAAGGAGACCCGAAGGTCGGTCTGTTAGGCCAGCCTTCAAGTAAATTCGACTACTACGTCCTCTATTCCAAACCTTCGCCTGTCTCAATAGAAGAAATCAAGCCCACCGGCTGGGAGTCAGAAGGCGAACCACCAAGGTCCCCAGAGGAGCAGGTCTCCCCGACCCATGAAGGACCTACCGCTCCCACTCCAGAGCTTCACCTTGGTAACGAAGAATCCACTGATGAAGATGCATGGGTCATGTTGCCTCGCAGACGAAGGCCATGGATGCCAAGAAGTCGCAAGTTCGATCGGGTAACAAGAAAGCTTCCGGAACGAAGAACTTACAAAAAGAAAAGCAAAGCTCCAAGAAGGAAGGTATTCAAAGTACCACCAGCAGATCCTGATGATCTCCTCCTGCAAAACCCTCCAGAACCAACAACGTTGCAAGAGTTCTTCCCCGATTACTTCCTCCCAGCTAATCAGCAGCACGAAGCCTCCTGTTGCATGGTTGAGATTCACGTAGCGCCGGAAGAAGAAGATAGGATCAAGCCTTCCAAAGAAAGCAACACCGACAACGAGGAGGATGATTCTAACAAAGACAGTACTGCTGCTTACGATGAGGCAATCCTGCACTTGCCACTCATAGAAGCACTACACCTCCCAGAGAAAGCTCGCCTAGCAATGGCCGAGGCTCTGACAGACCCAGACAGCTACAAAAGAAAGAAGAAAAACGTCGAGAAGGACAAAACTATTGTCTCATGTAACGCAGCAATAACTTTCTCGGACGAAGATCTGCAACTCGGAGCACGACTGCACAATCGACCTGTCTATGTCTCGGGATACATCAACGAGAAGCCGGTAAATCGAATCCTGTTGGACTGTGGCTCCGCCGTCAACATCATGCCTATCCAGACAATGCGCCAGCTCGGCATCACCACCGACCAGCTCTCACAAAGCCAGCTGGTCATTCAAGGGTTCAACCAAGGAGGACAGTCCACCATAGGGATCATTCGTCTAAAACTCTCCATCAGTCAACTTGACACGACGGTTCTTTTCCACGTCATTGACTGTCAAACATCATATCATCTTTTGCTGGGAAGACCGTGGCTGCACGAAAACGGTGTCGTAGTGTCTACCTGGCACCAATGCCTCAAGTACTACGAGGAAGGTCTGGAGAAGTGCATCGTTGCAGATGACAAACCATTCAATGAGGCTGAAGCGCACCTCGCCGATGCCAAGTTTTACCAAGCAAAGGACCTTGTTGCAGAAGTCCTTCCAGCTAAAGCCCCTCGAACACAGAAAGCTAAAAGGATGGAGCAGGATGAAGCTCTGCCAACTCCAAATCCAGTACCACCATCTAAGGCGATACACGAAGTCAAAGAAGTGCTAGCGCCGAGACGAAGAATGCGCATCAGCTCCAAGCCAAGATCCATGAAGCATACTCCATTACCTGTCCAAGCTACGACAGTCTTACGCCTCACGCCTCAGTGCCTTCGCAAAGATAAACCACCACCTTTTGCCTCGCCAAAAGGGATGATCCAGCCGCTATCAGAAGCTAATGTCATCACTCTGCAAGAGATGACACTGCCACTACCCAGCCTGGGGCAAGCTTCAAGTTCGCCAAAACCCATCAATCCCTTCGAATCCAGCCAACTCACATTCAAGCCAAAAGGAAGCTGGGGGCAAAATGCCGCCAAGCTGCTATTCAAAGCTGGCTACGACAAAGACAGTGCTGCACATATGAGTACGCTCCTGCCAGCTCCAATACTACACGGGATGACTAAGACTCAAGCCCATTTACTCCAGGGTGGCGAGCAGATCCCACCAAATCGGCGAGGCATCGGCTCTCGTCAAACCCCGATGGTCATCAAGATAACAGGAGAGAAGACCTTCACCTCTAACTACATTGAGGTGAAGTTGGTGGATGAAGCGGAAGAGGGATCGTCAGCCTCCGATGCACGCTCCACCAATATCATTCATCCCGCTACAAAGGGCGCCAAAAGAAGGCGATATCGAGCTCGGCGTTGGACCATACCTCAAAAACAAAAGAAGAGCATCAAAAACCAGGCAAGTCAAAACCCCATATCAGTATTCAAAAGACTTGGGCCAATCGGACAAGCAAAGCGAAGGTCAGTATTCGACCGTTTGGGAAAGCCACCCACTGAGGTGAGAAAAATCATTCCCACCCACCCACCCTTATCATTCTACGAAACTGGCGACATCACCGATATTATTCTGGTCTCTGTTAATCATATCACCATTTCCGACTCTCCAATCGACGCATCTTCTACTTCGGACGACGAGTTGCCCGACGCCCCGCCAGTCCTCGAAGAAGGGGGGCAATCTACCGTCGACGATTTGATGGAAATCAACTTGGGTACACAAGAGGATCCTCGGCCTACATTCGTAAGTGCACTCCTGACTCCCGAAGAGGAAGCCGCATACATCAGGCTACTCCAAGAATATAGAGACGTCTTCGCATGGTCCTACAAGGAAATGCCGGGACTTGACCCCAAGATTGCAGTACACCAGCTTGCTGTCAAGCATGGAGCTAGCGCCATCAAGCAAGGACAAAGACGTTACCCCCTTCAATGCAGTGATTTCCGGCCATGTCGAATGCAGTGACGCATATATTGTGCTGTAAATACCTGCTGTATGGGGAATTATACCACATTCATTGTACTGCGAATTAAGTGATCCGAACCAAAGTGTCACAATTGATACTACGTACCATCTATATAACATGGCACGGCGCTTTCGTGCTGACTAGACAAAAAAATTACTGACTAGACAAAATGAAACAAGTTGACTAGACAAAAAAAATAACTATGCATCATCACAACCATCCATACATAAAGGAATATAAGCTGCACTTGATGGCTCCTTCAGAAATTAAATAAATGTCGTTGTCGTTGTCGAAAATGTTTTGTTGCCAAAGACGTTCAAGTGTGTTGCCACCGAAGACGACCTGCTGCAGTGCCGACAGGGCGGCTCGCTATAGTGCCAACGGGCACATGCACTATCCTTTTAAAAAAACGGGTAGACCCGCTAAGACCCAGTAAGATCCGTTTAAATATTTAATTTTTTATTTTTTTTTAATTTTATCTTTCGTTGCAGCTTATCATCATGGGTGTCCTGATCACAGGCGTCTATTGAACCCATCGCATACTATGATCGGATGTTGGGTAGATCATTGGAGGGACAATCATATCTGTTTCTTTACCTGCCGATTCGGACCAAGTGTGATGCACGGGTCGGGTATGGGTGCAACGGACGGCTGTGATTTGGGGTATAGATAAATAGTGTAGAAGATTTGGATTCGGGGTTGGGGGGGTGGGGCGGTGGTTGCATGCTTCGTGTCAGTTGGGGGGTGTCTTGCCGTCGAAGACGGCCCGACAAGTGCATTGCCGCCGAATGCGGCCCGCTGCAGTGCCGACGGCCAAGTGTGTTGTTGTCGCACACAAGGCTTCCGCTTCATGCCAATCGGCATGGGCATACCGAAGGCGGTCAAGTGTGTTGTCGTCGCATATGACGGTGGGGGAGGGGGTGGGGGTGGTGATGCCCAGGGGGTATTTTGATGCCGAAGGCGGCCCGCTACAGTGCGGACAGGCACAGGCATACACTATAATTAGAGGTTAATCTTTTTGCTCTCTAAAATTTATTCTATATCAATAATGATGTTCCCTAATTTATTTTCCATTGTTACAGAAAAAACAATTGAAGGAGAAGATGGTCGTGAAAACCAACCCAGCTATGCCACCCATGGATCCAAAAAATATAATGAAGGTTTACGATTACATTTCTCTATTTTATTTTTCTTTAAAAATTGTATTGTTTCTTTTATATATTAAGCATACTTGAGGCAAAAAAAATAGTCATGAAAACCATCACTCTTATAGATCACAAAAAATAAAGGTTTATTGTTTTAGTCCTTAAAATTCAGTCTATATCAATATTGACATTCGCTATTTATTTCTTAACTTATTATAGAATAATCAATTGAATGATAGGATGGTTGTCAAAACCACTCCCCCTATGCCACCCATGGATCCAAAAAATAAAATAAAGGTTTTAAATTTTATTTTTCTATTCAAAGTTGAATTATCTATGTTAATTATACATTCATCATATAGTTTTTTATATATTTCTAAACTATTTTGTCAGGAGGAAACTTGTAAATTGGCATTAGGTTCAATAGAAAATATTGTTGCCTATGGAAGGATTATGAGCTCCCTTGGATCAATCCATAGCAATCCATTGGGGGACTCAAATTTCAAGGTAGCAGTTGATGTTGGAATAAGTATGAATGCACTTCTTCCAATACCGGTTCCTGGTGAGATGACCACCATTAAAGATGCAATTGGGTCTTACGTGGTTTGACCTAAACATCTTGTTCTAGCGACTCACAATGAGGTACAATAGTTTTTATTAAATTTTATCATTTTTAATATGTTGATCTGACTCAATTTTTATTGTAGGTAGTTTTCACATCAAAAAAGCTTCCCTTGAAACAAACATATCAATCAATAAACCAAAAGTTGTTCTCGTCCTTAGTAGATATATACGTAGAATATTTTTTAGATGAGGGTGCTTCCATCAAAGTTGAATTAGAGAGTGATATTTCTGGAGAGGAAATCACTATTTATCTTCTAAAAGATTCAATATTGGAGTTCTGTGATATGAAAGAGATATCACAGATGTGCATAACATTTTACATAAGGTAAGAAATGATAATTTGTTTTGGAAAAAGTTAAAATTATTCTTAGATTATGGCCTATAATAACAAATAATTTCTTATTTTAATAGGCACCTCTATCAATTATTAAGAAAGCAAAATTTACAAAACATGTATGGATTTATTAATCCTAGTGTTATGTCTACAGCTGCATATGGAAGTAAGATTCATGATCAAGCATCAAAAGAGATTGCAAAACGTTTGATGGTTTCAAAACCTAATCAACTGTTTTTTGTTCCTTTTAATCCACGGTAACTATATACTCGTTTATGGATTAAGTCGTAATACATTGAACTTATATTTTTGACTAATATATACAATTTTAGGTTTAATTGGATGTTGGGTGTCATCGATCCATCATCGGGCATAATCTATTACTTTGATTCTATGGGAGCCAAGATTATTGATCCAGATTTTAAGTTGATTGTAAATAAGTAAGTATCATATTATTCCATATATATTTGCATTATATGTTATCCATTTTGTAATGCGCAAATTCATTTTGTGTAGTGGGTTCAGAATATATCATGCTCAAATAATGAAAAAGACAAATAAAAACTTAATTTGGAAAATGATGGAGGTACGAAATTTAGATTTTTATGCAAACTGTAATTAGTTTATTAAATATTAAAATATTTTAAATGATGATTGTATACTGTGCCCAATACAACCCACACATGTGGAATGTGGCTATTATGTAATGAGCTTTATGAAAGACCTTATTGATGATTGGAGTACTCTCCTATTCACAACAAAGGTGAATTGAATTTCTCTTTCTAAGATATATTGATTTACTAAAAAAAAACCTTGTTTCACTGCTCATCTTTTATATACTTTTGTAATTCAACAATAAAAAAACCTACACACAAGCCGAAATTGATGAAGTACGAACTAAGTTTGCTCATGCTCTCCAAGAATGGTTAGAGTAGAATGGTATACCCATTCAAGTTCTTTTTATCTTGATTTGATTTCAGTGCCCATCATGGATATAGTTGTTGCCATCATGGTAAAGTAACCTACACAAGCTTTAATTTGTAGAACTAAGAAACCAATTTTTGAATTATTTTTTTAAAAATTATAATCCAAAATTTTATTGCGTTCGCATTTGCAAATTATTGTTGAGAATCTGAAGACAATGACCACCATACGACATTGATATGGCGGCTATAGGAAACACTGTTGAGAAAGGGCTATTTTTGCGCATTTTTGCATTTCGTGGATGAGTCCATGGAACAATAATGCATGGGTTCTATAAATCTCTTTGACTATATAATATTTTTGATACCTTTTTTTTAACAATTTAGTATTGAAAGACTTTTACTTCATTTTAGAAGTGTTAGAATTATAGACTCTACACTTATACAGCTCATTAAACGATATTGAATGGCACTTTATGGTTGTGTTTGATTTTATTACATCTAATGCATCTTGGTTTGAGGCTTACTATTATAAGGCGGCACTCTTATTAGATTAGCTTTTTTCGGATGATAATGATGTACAAGATATTGTACTAGATGGATCACAAGATGAGCCATCTTCAAGTGGCTCTAAGGGGGTGCTGAATTCTGTAGTGCAGAATTTAGAAATTCAGCATTCAGCTTCTCTTGGGAATCATCTGGCTCCTTCTTTTATAAGGGAAGAGGGTTGTAAGGGGTATAGGTTTTTTGTCTTACAGGGCTTGGAAGAAGAAGGTGGAGCTGCAATTGATGCTCACAAGGAGGTTCCATTAGGTTTCAGGGTGGAAGTGAATAATTTTGCAGTAAGGCCGGTTTCGGTTTCAACAGATGTGCAAAATGGAGGGGCTGTGTACAAGAGGAAGAGTGTTCGACTGACGTTGATATGAAGATTGACAATGGGATAAAAGGCAGGGATCTTAAAAGTGTGAGATTGGATTACTAAAATAAATTAAGGTCTTTTGTATCTACTTTCCGCTATTTCGATGTTGGAGATTGGGTCTATGTATGGTGCCATACTCTAAACATTCAGTTGGTTCAAGTTCCCATTAGGTGGGCACATGTTGAAATTGGATTCCCTTAACTTGCAATATATCTGAATCAAGATCTTCTCTAAGCTCTTATGAGACAGATCGACCAAGTCCAGTCTCCATTCTCGAGCCTCTATCTAGAGTAGAGAAGCTGAGGTGCTTTGAGAGCGTCACTGCAGATATTCAGGATAAGTGAAAACAACTGAGCATAATCTTTCTTACAGTAACTCTACCTATCTTTACTTATTCAACTCGGTCGAATCTCTACATTGTCTCAGATCTCAAGATGCAACTTCAACTTCTCAAGTTTGAGTTGGCTGCTAAATTTGCCAAGGAGCTAGAAGTCTTTGATTCTAGCGACGAGGAATTCGAATGAGATCCTCACTTCCAGATACTACATGAATTCAGGGACGAAGAGGACAAAGATTTTTCGAACCCACTGGACATGGTTAATGGCATTTGCAAGTCATCTTAGAAGGATTTTTCCTTCATTGTATATGTGAAATTAATGTTTACAACTACATATATGTACAGTTGTATAAGTTTTTGAATATTATGGAATGCAAAATTATATGTTTATTCTATGTTATATGTTAAATGTATTTGTTTATACATGGCTTTTTTTAATTTTAAATTCTGCAATGCATTTTCTTCACCTCAGAAAAGTTGGCTCAGCGAAGAATATATAGTTGACAATTTTATTGGAGTATAGATGATTGTATTACTGATAACCATCAAGTGATAATATTATAGTTGACGGTTTTTTGTAAATTGTTAAGAAAGTAGAGTTCACTTTACGGTTTTCTATGAATCGTCAAGTATTTTGTGATTACTTGACAGTTGTTTTATATAAACGTCAAGTAACTCATGAATAGTTGATGATATACTCTTGATGCTTTTAAAACAAAATGTCAAGTATTCAAGGAGAAGTGTCAAGTTTAAGTAGTTGAAAACAACAAAAATCCGTCAAGTATAATTGAACGGTTGATGGTTCTAAACTGTCAACTATTCTCAGTTTTTCTTGACACTGGCATACATGACGGTTTTTCGTTGCCAAAAAAAATGTCAAGTAAAATGTTTCTTGACGGTTAAAATCCGTCAAGAAAAGCCTTTATTGTTGTAGTGTTCGAATCCAATAAAGTTAATCTTGATGAGCCTTTTGAGCGCCTCGTTTATGTACTCGAACTTTCGGGTCGGGTTTTCAGGCTACACCCCTACATACAACATATTAAGTACATGTGTACAATATAAACTCTAATTAGCTCATAAGGAGGAAAGAAAGAAAAAATATAAAGCACTGGTCGTTACATGATATGCTTTCATATTTTGTTCATGAAAGCCACTAACATATTCAAAGTGAAACAACTCTCTCTCCCTCTCTCTCTCTGAGAATCCTCCTAATACCAAAATAATATCGAAAAACTTCAACAGCCAAGGATCTGAATGATTTTCAGTGAAACTGGTACTGTACAAAGACACCTCTTTGAACTCCAATCTTAGTCAAAATAATCATCTGCAGCTAGCATTTTGGATCAGATGTCATCAAATTCCTTGCGAGCCTTTGACATATGAAGCAGGAATCACAAAGGGAGGAAGCAAAACATTGAGACACACTTGAACTATTCCAAAGAAGCAAATAGAATTCAGAGGAATCAACATGACTTAACACCCCAAATGAACATATTATTCACCATAACATAAGATCTTACATGTGCTTCTTGTATTTTTCTCTAACAGTCGTTAAAGAGGACCATTTCCTATTCAGTTGCAAATCAAGTATTGCACAAATGCAGTCCTTCAGCTCTGATGAGCTATAACCAGTTTTGTGCTGCAGTACTATGCTCTGAAATCATAATCCCATGCATACCTCCCTCGTAGGAGTAATGCCTCCATCAGAAGGGATGATAGCTACTTTCTGCGATACATGAATGGGCTCTATTAACGAACTAGAAAATACGAGTCAATGCAGATCCATCCATAATCAAGTAATTAACACGAAACAAAGGATGAAGAAAGTCAATATGATTAAACATATATAGTACGTTCTCTCCCAGCTGGAAACATTCTAAAGTTAGATGAATGCAATTGCAAGGACACAACTGATAATAATGCCTCGTCGAAGCAGCGGAAATCAAAGTAGGGATTAATAGAGCGACCCAGATATGGTTAGAAAGAGGAAAAGATCGACAAACAACTGGGATGGAAATTATGACTAATCTGATCGAAGATCATGGATTGACATAAATAGCCTGTGATGGAGAAAAACAGAGGTTCCAATTCCAAAGCATTCAATTAGACAAGATAAGGTTTGTGAGTTGTTACATATCTTCAAAGAATGGACTATCGAATATAATGCTTCTATTTGAATTACACAACCAGGTGGTATCTAGCTTACAGATGTTCTAACCGATAAGCATCCGACATACAAATTAAGTAGAAACTAGTGTTTTTATAATAGTTGAGAAGTAAATGGAGGGAGGGGTTTTGAATGTCGACGATGAGAACATTTTCTCCACAATATGCTCAAGTCCAAAATCTATAACAGTACCTCAACCTACAATAATGTCACATTCGCTGCCAACTATTCTGTCCCTTTATAAATCTATAACAGTACTCTGGATCCTAAACATCTTGGATACCACCCATTTTCTTCTTCACTGTGTAGGCATGGGGATTGGATATAAACCACATCATGATCCTATTCCAAAGATGTTGAGGCTCAAGAGTCAAGAAGGGTTTCATAATGTGCAGTTATGCACTGAGCTAGACTAAAGCTATATAAACTTATCCTGGAAGCATGCAGTCAATGTATTATGTACTTGAATTGGTCTATAGGAATGTAATTGAACCGAATTTGTTTGCGATGTACTTGAATCAGTGTGCCAAAAGACATTTGAAGTGTGTTATACCTATCACATCCGGCACCATCTAATAAAGGAGTGCCGAAAGATATCTCTCAGTTATTTATACAAGGGAGAGAAATATGATCGAGGCCTTGATAGCTTGCAATCTACATACGATATTTGAAGTGTGAAAAGTTATTGAGCAGTCATAGCCTACATGAGGTTTCCATCCAAGCTCATCAGGGCATCGGAAAGTAGCTTCATTGACTGCTTGATTCTCAATAGCAAACCTTGTTGCACCACTATTAACTCCTAAATGGAGCTGATGAAAATAAATATGAAAGAGGTACATGTGAAAACTTACATGGAAGAATGACCAGTTGAAACAAGTAAAAATAATATGTGGGAAAACAGTGTTATCCCAAGATGGTATCTAAGTGCAAATGATGTCGTCCGTCTTGATACAGGAGAACACGCTAAGCATATAAGTGGCTTGGTGTTATTAAAAATCAAAGAAGTTGGGTTAATAGCAATAGAAGCATAGATGTATGGTTTAACAAATATCACAATTGGTCATAGAATAGCTTTCACAACTCAAAATATTCCATGCAAAATGCTCTTACAAATGCAAGGAAAAATTATGGTTTCTCCATTTACATGTCCACCACAACCACCAAAGACGAGAATCCTCGAACTAACGTCAGCACCGAAGGCAATAGTCGAATCTTCCATTCTAAAGGCCAATTCTCGGTCATACCTGCAACCAAAATTAGGTTGTCAATTTGAAGGAGAATCACCATGATTTACCTGGGAAGACAACCCAAAGTCGGCCAACTAAAGATGATCCAAGTCAATTACTTCTTTACCGTACTCACCGGCCGAGTTTTGGCCACATGCACCTAACAAGGTCCTACTTGGCGTGCCAATTAATTTAGGGTGTTTTCTGAAATAACAAGTCGGAGTTTAGTGCATAGGCATGCTAGAGGTAAATCAATAACTGATTGACCGGACCAGGGTTATCCCAAGAAAGATTGATCGGTCAATATAGGTCAATGAGCAATACTATTCAACCATCTAGTTTAATTTCCATCCAGATCAGGTCATCCTGGGTGGAGAACTGGATGACTGTAAAGTATTTTCCCTAGGTCAACCAATTCAAATAAGACTCATGCAAATGTTGCAAATCTTTGAAACAGTTTATAGCTTTTGAATGCATGCCTCAATTAAGAGAACAATGTTGATAAAGTAAAGTAAAGTGAAATCCCCATCTCAAGGTAAGGGTCTTCTACTTCAACATTCTTGGAGTTTTGACCACACATAACTAGTGGAATTCCACTATGTATGAATTTTAGGGTGTTCTCCCAATAATATGTCAAAGTTCAGTGTGAGTTGCCGTAGATGAATCGGCGACGCTTGACTGGATGAGTGATATCTTGAAAAAGTTGTGATCAATCTGTGGAACTGCAGCCGGGATGGCGCCTCGAGCGCACCTAGCCATTACCAGGTCTGTGACTCCTTTGGTTGTCGCCTCTCCAACATTGTGGTCGGGATGGATGCAGCCATCACAGATGGGGTCGACGTGCTCTCCCTCTCCTTGGGAGGGGCTTCCATTGCCTTCTAAGATGATCGATGTGATCGCCATCAGCGCCTTCAGGGTGGCCGAGAAAGGGATCTTCGTTAGCTGTGCTGCCGGCAACTCTGGCCTGGGGCCAGGTACACTCAGCAATGACACACCTTGGATACTCACCGTCGGAGCCAGCACTATGGATAGAAACATAAGGGCCACTGTCAAGCTCGGAGATGGAAAAGAGATGGACGGTGAGTCGGGTTTCCAGCCCCATGACTTCTCCTCTGACTTGTTGCCTCTCATGTATCCCCCCCCCCTTTGGGCAGTGGAAGGCTTGATAGCTGCTTCAAAAGTGGTTTTAGTGGCACCGCCATCAATGGAAAGGTGGTGGTATGCAATCGTGCCACTGTCTCAGGAGCCACCATGGGTGCTATTGTCAAGGATGCAGGTGGTGCGGCCATGATACTGGTGAATCAGGAGGCTGATGGTTATACAACATTAGCAGATGTGCATTACCTTTCGGCGTGCCATGTCAGCTACACGAATCAGCTGAATATAGCATCATATATCAATTCAACCAGCAGCGCAACCGCCTCGATTATTTTCAAGGGACCTCTACTGCTCCGACCGTTGCATTTTTCTCCTCGAGAGGACCAAGTAAGCAAACCCTAGGAATTCTCAAGCCCGACATCATTGGTCCCGGTGTCAACGTGCTTGCAGCATGGCCGATCCAGGTCGGACTACCTTCAACTTCTCCCAACGAACTGAACTTCAATTTTGTCTCGGGAACTTCAATGGCGACCCCTCATCTGAGCGGGATTGCTGCACTATTGAGGTGTGCACATCCTGACTGGTCGCCCGCGGCAATTAAATCGGCTATCATGATGACGTCGGACACTTTCGACAACAACGGGAATCCCATAAAAGATTCACGGTACCATCATGCAAGCTTCTTCCAGATAGGCGCCGGCCACGTGAACCCATCGAGAGCCACCGATCCAGATCTTGTCTATGACCTCCACGCCGAGGACTACATACCCTGCCTATGTGGTTTGGGCTATACCGACAAGCAAGTGGGGGTCGTTACTCGCCGACTGATCACCTATGCTAGCGTCAAGACCATCACAGAAGCAGAGCTGAACTACCCTTCGATAGTTGTTTCTCTCGGTCTCAACAAGATCACGGTGAGCCGGACAATGACCAACATCGAAAACATGAGCTCCACTTACTCAGTCAAGGTTGACATGCCAGCGGGGGTGTCGGTGACCGTGAGCCCTAAAACTCTACAGTTCACTGAGGTCAACCAGAAGAAGAGCTTCTCTGTGAGCATTGCTTGGCAAGGGAGCGAGATGAGTCATGCAGAGGGGAACTTGGTGTGGGTTTCAGACAAGCATGTTGTCAGGAGTCCCATCGTTATTTCCGACGTGAGCAGCAATGTCGGGCAGCACAAGGGTGATGCCTCTCACTCTTCTTTACTGCTGGGTTTTGATTATGTTTACTATATCATATTGTTTTCGTTTTTTCTTCACTTCTGGATTTGAATGGTGCCTTTTATCCCCACAGGTACAGTGCACGATGTCTGTGGCCGAACAGAACTAACACAGTGCACAGATTGGTGAGCAGACATCGGTGCACTAAGCTATATTTCTGCTTGTGGTAAAATAATCCTAAACCCTGAGGAATCATGATTGGTGGGCTAACCAGTTTTGTGGTACTTTGGCGCACTAATGTATGAGGGTTCAGTTACATATCAGAAAACTACGGTATGCTGGGGTTACTCGCATGGTGTCACATCAGCATGCCACTCCTGCAGGCCATTCACACCCCTAATAGGAGGTGTATTCCTTGGTATGACTTATATAACATTAAACCCATGCATGGTGGTCATTAGTTAACGTTGGACTGTCGACCAAATCCGATTACTCAGTAAAGTAATCAGAGGTACGATATATGCAGTCAACCTAAAAGGAACTGAGTCATATGACCACTCAGGTTTGACGGTGTTCTCCACCACTCGAAATCGGGTCATGGCACCAAGTGAAGGGACAACAGGTTTACCACTACTAAGAGGAGAACAGGGGTATGCGAACATAAAACATCTAGGTGAAATGGAGTACAGCCTGCGTCGCACTCTGGGTGGCTACGTAGATTAACTCAAACTCAAGGGATCTATGGTATACTTGGGTAGCGTGTCGATCGAGTCCAAGTTGAAAGCCATGAACCCCAGACCCTGATGGTTCTACCTTATCCACATTAGGTACGGTCTTTAAACCATCTTCTCATCTCACAGGGCGTAGTTAAAGAAAGTAATAAGTCCAACCCTAATACACTCCGTGTGTATCGCACTAGTGCACGGTTGATGTGTAAGTGTGTGTATACAAGGGGGTAACCCCCGGAGTGGTACATTTATCTCCTTACCTTGCGTGGGATCCGTTACATACGTGTGATGTACACCGAGACGTGTTACAGGTTGACTAGTTAAATTTACCAGGGCACCCCGGTGATAGTGAAATCACTAGTCATACCCACGTAAGTGCATCATACGAGTCTCTATGCAAGGAGGTCGACTAACTAGTGCCATGGGAGACCAAAAGTCAACCAAATTATTAGGAGACAAGTTTGGTCGTACCCCTACCTTATAGGGCTTGTTAGTAAGCACAATAGAGGGGGGGGGGGGGGTGGTTATGGTGGGTTTGATCTAAGGAGGGGCTAGCCATAGATAGCACAAATGGGTTGGCCTATCACTCTACGCAAGGAGGTGTGTGTGCAAAATTTGACTAACACATTAGAATAGGACCCGCAATCCTGCCTGGGGTTCACAAAAACAATTATAGGACCCGCAGCCCTGCCTGGGGTCCACGGAGATAACTCTGGGACCCGTGGCCTTGCCTGGGGTCCACGACGACAACTGTGGGACCCGCAATCCTGTTTGGGGTCTACGAAGATGACTGTGGTACTCGTAACCCTGCCTGGGGCCCACACGTAATGTCTAGGGACTGGTGCATCCCCTCCTGGGTATTTACCCCAAACCCTGGATATTTCAGGGAATATTCCTGGTATTCCCTAGAAAAAGCCAAAACTCTATAAGTAGCAGACCTTGTAAATATTCCAAGAAGGGAATTCCAGACCATATTCCCACCTTCTATTTTCTAGTGCTGTCAGAGCTTTTGGTCTTCAGACTCTTAAGCCTACTCCACCCTCTATCTACTTGTATAAGCACTCCTCGGCCTATCGAGAGTAGCTCTATTTTTACCCCGAGATAGTGGATTCAAAGATTGTGTCTTATCGCACGGAGACATAGGCTTCGACCGAACTTAGTCACCATATCCTGTGTCAACTTTCTCTATCTCTCTCTCTCTCTACTTTATAGTACTTGCGTGACATCTCAACAAGTGACAAATCAGCGTTTCACAATGTGCCATATCCCGAAGGGTGTACTCTTCAATCGACTGTTGGAAGGGGACCGTACGACAGCCGTAATCCTCCCCCATAGGAGGTAGAGAAGTTAGGGGACAGCCCCTAGCAACTTACATATGCAAGTTAGGCGTCCGGCCTGTTTATAGGAGTAAGGGGAGATAGGGCGCCGACCTTAATGCTTTTCCTAGCCCCCTCTCTTTGATATTCTTTTCTCTTTCATCTCCCTCTTGTATATTGCTCTCGGGTTTGGGCGTGCTGAAAGCTTCCTCGTGTGGTCATCTATAGATAGAGAATGGTCGTTGATCGGAGGCACTCAGAGATCTGACAACGATGTGTCGTGCATTATGTGAGATAGGGTGAACGAAGAAGGCTTTATCCTCTCGTGTGTCGTCGATTTTTTCACGAGCAATTTTCTGTCTCTACCGACAAAGAAGACAATCCTCCGTGGTTAAAAGATCTGTACGAAGGTATGCAATACTCTAACATATAGATCTAGAGTAGATTCGAATTATGCATGCTAGATATTCGGATCGTTAGATTACCATTAGCGTTTTCGATTCACGTGTACACACATGCATGCACATATAGATTAGTTTCATAGAAAATTTTATTCGTGAAATGCACACCATCTATGGTCTTTCGATCGATAAATTATTTCTGTTGCGGGGCTTTAACATAAGATTTTTTCAACACATGTTGTGTACGCTTCCAGATATCAGACAGACGGTCGATGTGGTCAATCGCAACATGACTGATATGGAAAAGAAGCATTAACAGGGTATGAAGTAAATATTGCGATACCTTCATGATATATTAGACTTGGGGTTATCTTTCAGTGGGACAACGCGTCAGTTAGAGATGTAGTAGGATATGTTGATGTAGACTTTGCTGGTGACCTGGATGGATATAGGTATATGACAGATTACTTGTTTACACTGATAAATGACCCGGTGAGTTGGAAGGTCTTCCTACAGGACACGGTTGTACTATCAACGATAAGGATAGAATACATGACCATTACGAAAGTTACTAAGGAGGCAATTTGGTTCCAAGGTATTGTGGGAGAGTTTGGTCTTTCGAGTCTATTATGGTGATGTTTTCGGATAGCCAGAGCGCTATTTACTTGGCGAACGACGATTAGGTACGTCACTTACGGACGAAGCATATTGATATCCGTTGTCACTTTATTCAACAACATATTAAGAAGAAGGTGGTCTCTTTGAAGAAGCTTCTTACACATGATAATCCTACCTACATGCTGACGAAGCCGGTTCCATAGACTAGGTTCAGGTATTGTTAAAGCTTGGTCAAGGTAATTTGATAAGTTTTGCACCTTCAGGGTGATTTGGCACCGAAAAGGTGTCGTTGGGCACTATCAAGGTGAAGGTGGAGACAACAATCGGAATTTGGTTTGTGACATCTTGCCAAGGTGGAGATTGTTGATGATGACTCTACTCAAACCTTCATGCTCTTTTTGGTTCAAGTTCACATAGTTGGCAGATCCAAGTCATGCCCACGATCCAGATCATGGGCACGACGCACACCAAGGTCATGAGCATGATCTTCCTATGTCGTGCTCATTTTGTTCATGAGTTTATAGGAAAAACCACTACGTTCTTCCTCGACCTAGTGCTATTCTTGGTCGCCTGAGCGACAACAGGTCGTGTACAGGACTTGCCCAAGTCGTGCACACGACGCGTTCTGTCTGCATGATCAGGCCAATCCTGACGCTATTTGGTCTTCATGTTCTAGCCGTCGAATGGGAATTTTGGGGGAGAGGTTGTACGTGTGGGACACTTGTATACATATTCCCTCGATATATAAAGGGGTCTAGAGTTTTGAGGATGAATGATGAAACATTATTTTTTATTTTAGGGAGACTTGGAGAGTCTTGGTGAGGGTTTGGAGAAGAAGGAGGTGCTCTCGGTGAAAGGATCGAGTTAATCTCGTTGGAATTAAGCGTTGCTTGTAACTCTGTTTGGTTCTTCATTATAGTGGATCATTCGATCGTCTTCGTCTGTTGTTTTTTCCACAAGAGTTTCCATGTAAACCGTCTCCTCTAAGTGATTATTTAATTTGTCTTCTGTTTTTCTTTTTTTTTTACTTGTGTTGGATAGCTTGTTCCGCATAGATCCATCGAAGGATCATTTGTGCAATTGATCTTTGTAAACCCATCGTGGTCGAAACGAATCGGTATCGGATCATTCATCTGTTATTGTCTAGAAGGATCCGCAACAATTTGAATACTCAAACAAGGCACAACGGCCTTGAGGGAAAGTTCGCTCCACGGTTCGGATCCCTTATGTCAAGGATTTACAATATACAATGACTCATATAGTAGGTGTTCACACGACAATGAATGTAGAGGTTTTTACTGAAATGGCCACCAACTCTCAACTATTGTTAAGAATGGACCCCATTGAGAAATCTGAACCAAAATAGCCTTTAGCACGTGTGAAACAGCTAACACGATGACACTAAATTGGTAAAAAGATATTTTGATCCTTGCCACTGTAAAAATCTATTGTGGCTAGTTTCTTACCCGTTTCAGAGAAATCCAGATTTTCACTTGGTTTTTGTCTCGATCAACTGTCGTTGAGGCTTCGTCGAACCGCCTGTGAAAAATTTGACAAAAGTGGGATGAAATATAATATTTCACCAATGTTTCGTCTCTACAAATATACAGTCCCGAGACTAGCCAACTTCGACATGTGAAAAATTAGACGAACGTGAGATGAAATATAATATTTCATCAATGTTTCGTCTCGACAAATACACAGTCATGGCTTACCTGAGAATGACCAACTTTCGCCTGTGAGAAATTAGATGAAAGTGGGGCGAAATATAATATTTCGTCAATGTTTCGTCTCGACAAATACACAGTCATATCTTAGCCGAGACTAGCCAACTTCGGTCTGTGAACAATTGGACAAAAATGGGACGAAATATAATATTTTGTCAATGTTTCGTCTCGATAAATACACAGTCATGGTTTTGATGGTCCCCGGTTGTTCCTGGGTGAAGTGAAGGAAGACTTACGAGCTTTGACGATCCCCATTGAAATGGTGCCGGTTGTCCCATAGTCGCCGTCGAAAGGTTTCCGTCGAATGGGTGAAGTGAAGGAAGCCGCCGTCCGAACGGGTGAAGCGAAGGAAGGTAGGGTTTTACTTGTGAGTTGGGTTTTAGTTGATAAAAATGATATTTTTGTCCGAAAGAGCTTTCATGACTATTTTGGTAAAGCCAAAAGCAACTTGATCCATTCTCAACAATAGTTGAGAGTTGGTGACCATTTCGGTAAAAACCTCATGAATGTGGGATCACTGCACATACATGGGGTACAAACCGTACAATATACAACTGCATTCATGGCTGATTGGCCACTGCGTCGAAGGAAGGGATTTGATTTTATCCAAAGGTGGCAGCGGTACGTTGCTTTGTATAATTAACGTCTAACATGATCTATTGTGATATGGTACGTAGTATCAATTGTGACACTTTGGTTCGGATCCCTTAATTAATTCGCAGTACAATGAATGTGGTATAATTCCACATACAGCAGGTATTTACAGCACAATATATGTGTCACTGCATTCGATCGACATGGCCGGAAATCACTGCATTGAAGCAGGGATTTCTTCTAACCAAAGGGAACAGCAGATGCTTTGTATAATGTACAACAGGATCAGAGCCAGATTTGCTGAGATATGGTACTGTCCGTTACATCCATTCACAACGTTCCTTTCGCCTGCCGGATGGAGTGGGCACGGCCACCACTTCTTGGGTCAGGTTTGTTTTCTAGATTGTTGATGGAGATTGTACAAGTAGCATTACTCATCTTCAACAGCTGTTGCAAATTTCATAACAATGATTTCAAAACAAGAATTAAAATAGTCGGCCCAGACCACCTAGGTATCACTGTGGTTCGGGGTCGAGCCATTGACACCTGTCCCTTACCTGTTTAATCACTCGGCCCTTATGATGGAAGCCCCCTGACGTTTTATCGATGGCATGTAGATCTCAACAATCCAAAACCGTTCGTAGGGACGGAAATAACAGGTGTTGATGGCCAACCTCTAACCACGATGATAGTTAGGTTCGGGGAGACTGCGTTAAGGGTTTTAATTTCAAAAATCCCGCCATTATTTCTGCTAAAAAAAGAAAAAATCCCCGGGGGAGATTTTTTTTTTGGGTTATTTTGACATTGACCCCCAAATTTTACATTGAATTAGACTTTACCCCCCACTTTTTATTAATTTAGACTTTACCCCCCAAAACTAACCGTTCCGTCAGCTCACCATCTAAGAGAAAGGGTGAGCTGACGGAAAAGAAATAAAGTTTTGAAGAGTGGGCTGACGGAACAATTAGTTTTGGGGGGTAAAGTCTAATTAATGAAAATATGTGGCTAAAGTCCAGTTCAAGGCAAAATTTGGTGGCAAAGTCAATATGACCCCTTTTTTTCTTCTTCTACCAAATCTGTGCGTTTCATCCCTAAACCATAGCGATCTCTCTCTATATATACATGGAGCCCTAGGCCGCTAGCAGAACCAACCACTCTGTGACCGTGTCCCTGTGTTCTTCCATGATGGAGAACTACAAGGCAGTCTCCTCCTCCCTCCTCCTTGCCCTCCTCCTCCTGTCATCCAACCCTTACAAAGCTGCTGCTACCACGGCTGGCGGCGATAAGCTGCAGACATACATAATCCTCGTCCAGCGGCCGGAGGGAGACGGCCTCACCAGCAGGGACGGAACTATATATGGACCAAGGGGGGCCATGGCCCCCCCCTCTATTATTTTTTTTTTAAATTTATGTAGTAAAAGTTTAGAATATTAGAATATAAATTTTTTAGGTTTATGCTTTGGCCCCCCTCAAATGAAATTATTAGACTTTGGCCCCTCCCAATATAAAATCCTGGCTCCGTCCCTGCTCACCAGCACCGAGGAGCTGGAGAGCTGGTACCGGTCCTTCTTACCGGAGGCCACTGCAGGTTTTGCCGAGTCGAGAATGGTCTTCACGTATGGCGAGGTGTTCAGCGGGTTTGCGGCGAGGCTGACAGCGGAGGAGGTGGAGAGCATGAAGAAGAAGGGTGGGTTCGTGCGAGCGTACCCGGATCGGATTCTCCCCCTCCTCACCACCCACACCCCGGACTTCCTCGGTCTCCAGCTGGGGACCGGCCTCTGGAACACTTCGGGCCTCGGCAGTGGGGTCATCGTTGGGATCCTGGACTCTGGCGTCCTGCCCGGCCACCCGTCCTTCAACGGCGATGGCGTCCCGCCACCGCCCGCTAAATGGAAGGGCACCTGCGACTTCGGCACTGGCTGCAACAACAAGCTCATCGGTGGTAAGTCGTTCACCGGCGATAGCCTGGTTGATAAGAATGGGCACGGAACCCATACGGCTGGTACGGCTGCTGGGAATTTTGTGCAGGGCGTGAGCCTCCTCGGGCTGGCCAACGGGACAGCGGCCGGGATGGCGCCCCGTGCACACCTTGCCATCTATCAGGTGTGCGACGCTCTTGGTTGCAACACATCTGCTGTGATAGCCGGGATGGATGCTGCTGTCAGGGATGGTATCGACGTGCTCTCGGCTTCCCTCGGCGGTTCCACCTTGCCTTTTTATGATGATCCTGTGGCCATCGGAGCGTTCGGTGAATCGGTGCGGCAGAGAAGGGGGTGGTGGTGGTGTGTGCTGGGGACAATGAGGGCCCGGTGAATTATACCGTTAACAACGAGGCTCCTTGGATCCTCACGGTGGCCGCCGGCACCATGGACCGAAGCCTGAGGTCTACCGTGACGCTCGGTGACGGGCAGGAATTCAATGGGGAAACCATTTACCAGCCCCCTAACACCCCCTCAACCATGTTTCCTCTGTATTTCCCTGACTCTGGCAATTGCACTCAGTTCTCATCTGGTGTGGACGTCAAGGGCAAGGTGGTGGTGTGCTTCATTAATGCATCTGATAATCATGTAGGAGCCCAGCTCGGCAGCGTCGTCAAGGATGCCGGCGGCGTCGGCATGGTTCTCATCTCCGATGTGGAGCAAGGGTATACGATCCTTGACGGCATACATGCCCTCCCGGCATCGACTGTGGCCGCCGACGATGGGCCGAAGATTCTATCATATCTCAAGTCAAACAAAGAGCCCACCGCCTCAATCACGTTCCACGGGACGGTGCTCGGGGTGTCTCCGGCTCCGGCCGTCGCTTACTTCTCTTCGAGGGGGCCTAGCACGCAGACTCCGGGCATCTTGAAGCCCGACATCACTGGGCCGGGCGTGAACGTGCTTGCGGCTTGGCCTTTCCAACCCGCCGGCGTAGAAACGGGTGGAAAGACCTTCAACATAATATCGGGCACCTCCATGGCAGCCCCCCATCTGAGCGGGCATTGCAGGGCTCGTGAAGAGCGTGCACCCGGACTGGTCTCCGGCTGCGATCATGTCGGCGATCATGACGACATCAGATATCAAAGACCGAGAAGGAGGCCAATCCTGGATGAGCTCCACCACAGCGCCAGCTTCTTCGCCATGGGCGCCGGCCACGTGAACCCGTCGAAAGCCGCCGATCCGGGCCTTATTTATGACATAGATACCACTGTTTACCCGCCTTACCTCTGTGGGCTTGGGTACGGGGCCTACGTCGGAGATATCGTTCAACGGAGCATCAACTGTTCGGAGATTGGTAGCATCGCCGCAGCCGAACTCAACTATCCGTCCATACTAGTAAATCCTGGTTCCGGTGCCGTCACGGTGAACCGGACCGTAACAAACGTCGGGCCGGTGAATTCCGCTTACAGAGTGGAAGTGGACGTCCCGATGAGTGTGACTGTGAGCGTGGAGCCGGAGACGCTAGAATTCTCCGAGGTGAACCAGAAGAAGAGCTTCACAGTGAACTTGAAGTGGAGCAAGGGAGAAGAGGGTACTGTCGAGGGGAACCTAAGGTGGGTTTCAGGTGATCGCGTTGTGAGGAGCCCCATTGTCATCTCCTCAGATATTACTGTGTAACATGTAACTGTGGTTGCCTGCTGCTCTTAGGGTCTGTTCTTTTAGTTTCCTAGGAAATAAAATAAAAGAAACAATCATCCGCAAGGATGGGGTCCTTTGTTCTTGTTTTCTCCAATGACCGAGACTCGGAGGCTTTATCACGAATTCTTGAAACAGTAGCATGATCTTCCCTTAAAGCAGTACTAGGGCGAAGTGTCTCTTCAGATAATGACTTTTTACATGATGATCCTGCTTGATTTGAGCTAATCCTGAACAAACAACAATATATTTTACATACCATAATTATCTGAACTTTGTTTCCTCAAAAATCTTAAAAGCAAAGAACAAATACTTCAATGATATCCACTCTACACAGGTATCCATACATGAGTTGGTATCAAAATGGAAAACATCCACTCTACACAGTCTTCAGATTTTGCACCAAAATGGAAAACATCCACTCTACATAGTCTTTGGCTTTGAGTACATTTTTTTTCAAACAAATTTTGGTCTTTTTTATGTAACTCTAGTGTTGGATATACTGATAGACTTGCAACTTAATGTAGGTGTCAAAGATGTAAGTGATAAAAAGATTTTGGTTGACATGTTGTTCTGGGCGCTTGATAATCCTCCTCCCGCAAACTATTTGCTTATCTCGGGTGACCGCGACTTCTCAACTGCCCTCCATCAACTAGGCATGAGGAGATACAATATTCTACTGGCACAGCCACCAAATGTATCTCAAGCCCTCGTTGCCGCCGCAAAGAGTGCGTGGCTGTGGACAAGTCTAATGGCTGGAGAGCCCCCATTGCCAGAGTGTCCTAAACTTGGCAATGCATCAAGTGACAATGTTTCAGACCCTCTGCAGACTAGTCAGCCAGGTGATTCTTCCGGAAACCAAAAGGGTAATGGTAATGGAAGGGCAGATAATAGAAGCAAAATGAAGCAAGTTCGGAAGAACCCAACTCAAACAAGCAGCAGCATTCCCAGACCTTCAAGCAATGAATTCAGGCAGCCAGTATCAGAAAGCGAAGAAAGTCATGCCAATAGGACTTCTAGCATTAGAGTAATAATTCACTCACTGTACAGCCAACAAAAAAAAAATCAAATGAACTCATCTGTACCAGCACATCGAATCAATTTAAAATCACTGATGCCGATAGCAATCATACTTAATTGCCAAATTTAAAATCACTGATGCCGATAGCAATCATACTTAAAATCACTGATGCTACAACCAAGTAGGCAAAACTAGGCTCACATTTACACTCCTAGGGCCACACTACAAGATATCAATGACCATGTATGACAAAAAAAAAATCGAATTTGCGACAGCTTTGTACATAAATATGTCCCATTGTTGTACAAAAATCGAATTTGCGACAAATGACAGCAGTAAAATTTGAACCACACACAACAATCTTAACTTGCTTGTTCTTTAAAGCTTCAACAAGTGTGGGAGTACAGCGGTCATCAGTGTCTCCATAGCCTAAACGACCATTTGCTCCCTTGCCTTATGTGTAGACTTCAGTTCTGGAAGTCAAAACTGCAGCATGATAAGAACCACATGCTATCTCTTCAACAAAACTATCATAGATAATTACTTCAATACAAGTAGGAAGCTTTCCATCAGCCATGGGATTCCCAATTAAGCTATCCATAATGGGTACTCCCCATTGCATAAACATGTCCAGTGATCACCAGAGCAATTGTATTGTCATGCCCACAAGCTACCTGACAAAAGCTTGGCTCAGACAGAGATACAAGGCATATACCATTAGCTTCATCTACCAAAAAAATCAGCATAATTACACAATTCTTGATTCATAGCAAAGAAAAGGAAACAAGTTATTAACTGACCCAAATAACTTGGGTTCTGTTTGAGGATTGACTGTTTTGCCAAGCCAGAGCTGACTCCAAAATTTTGTAGAGCTGAGCAAGTGCACCTTGTCCGGCAGTTTCTTGAACATTGCAACTGCCAAGAACAAGGCCACTCGGAAGTCCCTTCTTCTCCGTAAACTCTTTCAGATTACCAACAATTGTTTTTGTTGGGTTCTCCGACACCCTATGAAATTTCTTGAATCCCGTTAATGTGAACTGTTACCGCTGACAGTCCTTCCGAACCCATTTATGATCAATGGGCTAGCAACTCAAAGGTGAACACAATTCAAGGCAATTAGTAATGGGTTACAAACTGCACATCAATCAAGTAGATACAACCAAGATAAAGTTTTTTAAGAGAGCTGAAACTGTGAAACAAAGTCATGGGTATCAGTGTCCCTAATCTTCGTAGCGTTTGCTGATCAAGATGACTTTGAGGCATACCAATATTTGGAATAATGGGTGGCTGAACCACCCAATTGATGAAATTGTTGGACTGTCCTTGCATGAATGGCATGGGGATATTATTATTATTATGAACCTTCAAAGAATGCATGCATAGAATACCTATAGACTCAAACCTTTAATTTACAGCTGCAATTGACTACAAAATTAGCTGGGTTGAACTCAACTATCACAAAGCGATGCTTGTCAGGAAGGGAAACTTTGAAGGTGAATAATGTTCCATCAGTACCAACAGGTTCACAACTACAAGAAAGCTTTATCTCCAAACAATCAGCATAATTACACAATTCTTGATTCATAGCAAAGAAAAGGCATATCATTTATCTCCCACCAACTGGATCAATTTAAAAAATAAAATAATATCTACATTCTAGTGTAAGAAAGAAAGCTGACAATTTATTTCTAAAAGCAAAATAGAAACATAAACCAAATACTTCGACCTAACACAAAAAGGTCAAATGTTTATGACCGATTTTATGTTACTTATTACAAATTAAGAATTTTACGATCTAGCCATTGCCTCTGCTTGTGAATAGGTAAAAAATGTGGCCTTCGCCTTATCACTATTGAGAAACTCCTTACACTCTATTGCTTCATCTTCAGTTAGGCCTTCCACTTTTAAAATCTCCTCCCAGATGCGATTAATGTCAAGGACTGGGCATAAGTTGTCAATAGCCTGAGTTATTAGTTGAATCCTCTGCTCCAACATATTATACTCATTATTTTCATTTTTACTCTTCCTCTTTCGCTTACTAGAGGCTAGAGCAGTAGCAAACGATCATCCAGGTGCACGTGCCGGTGCCGGTGTAGGTGCAGGTGCAGGTGTAGGCGAAGGCGAAGGCGAAGCTGCAGAGGAAGGGAATGGCTCAAGATCATCATCAGCAATGTTATGAATACCATAATCAAATTGAGTATCCTCATCTACTGGGTTGCGTTGTGGGCTTTGATGCTCTTCATCAATCAAAATGGCATCATGTCCTGTTATGGCACGAGAACCGGTTGCCTGATCATTCCCAACAATTTGTTAGATTTTATCAAAATCGATTATTGCCTTATGCCTAAATTGTGCGGCAGTAGGGTGACTCTACAAAAAAAAACAAAAATTTAGTCCCATGAAAAAGTAAAATATTTATAATTTTAAAATTGAAAATATTTACCTTTAAATATTCAGTCCATGTGATGTCATCAGCCTCTATCATCTTTTTGGCATCATTCCACCCGAACCCGCTTTGATTGGTCAAAGTAATTATAGCATTGTACCAAGCTCTCCATGTTTTTGTCCTGTTCTTTAAATTTTCCTTCGTCATTTGAATACCTGTTTTTTCTCCCATGACTTTCACAACTGCTTGATATGCATGTGGCTTCCAACCATTGTCAGCCTTCCCCCCTTTTTATACTCCACTATAAATGCATCCATGTATATACGGTCCATCTCAGGGGTCCAGACAATATAATTTTTCTATTCTTTAGGCAAACTCATCCTAAAATGATTACTTTATTAGAATAAAAGCACAAATATCATATGCATATGAAGAAAAATATAATTATTGAATATTTAAAGATTAAAGAAGAGCACAATGTTGGCATCCATAAAAGCAAAATATCGATAGAAATATGAACAGTAATATGATCCATGACTCCATTATTGAATTACAATCAATGTCCATGACCGTAGTCCAACCACATATCGGCAGCAATATGGTCCCTCTTATTGTCCCATGCAGTATTTTTTTCAAGCAATGTAATATCCTCCAACGTGCCCCCACCCCCAGGAGGAGAGTTATCATCTATAATAATGTCGGCCTCCTCTTCCAATAAATCAGTGGGATCTACAGTTAAGATAAAGTTATGCAGTGCACAACAAGCTAGTACAATCCTCCCTTATATATCAATATCGAAAAAAGGTCATGTTCTCAGTATAGCTCATCTTTTCTTCAACATACCAAAGGTACGTTCAACAATATTATGCATTGACGAGTGCCTGTAGTTATACAACTCCTGTGCTGTTGCGGGATTGTAGCTACAACGACGCTCTGATCTATGATACCATATTTGTCGATATGGTGCTAAAAATTCAAGATAATGACCATAACCAGCATCAACTAGATAATATTTTTCTGTATATTTAGATTGAAACAATATTAATAGAAAGAATTAATGTTATTTTCTAATAGTTTCTTAGTAGACACTTATAAGCATATATTAAAACCATATACAGTATATCAGTTATTACCTGAAGGTATAACCAGCTTAGTGGGCACATCTCTTACAGCAGATGATAGTACCTTAGCATCGCTGACTGAACCCTCCCAACCGGTCAAGACATATGTAAATTTCATATCGAAACATACAGCCCCCATTATGTTTTGCGCAATCCTATGTTTCCTTGTTCTATATCGAGGTTGATCCTCAAGTTTGACCTTTGCAGGAATATATGTACCATCAATTGCACCAATTGCATCCTACATTAATTTATACATACAATATAATTAGCAATCAAAATTTTAGATTTAGTAGTATATATAAATTTGGGTAGAAAAGACAAGTTACCTGAAAGAAATGGTGCCAGGGCCTGGGGGTAATCCCACTGGTCGCTGGCATATTAGGGCCTGGTTGCTTGACGACGTCTATATAAAGTTTCATCACTACGTTCAGAACATTCAGAAAATAACGATGAACTATAGACAATGAACGACTAAAGTGGAATGCTACCGATCTCAACCTGTCGTCATGTCCGAGTATATTTAAGAACATAGCAACGTGTTCATCCACTTCCATATTTTTTGTAAACCGTAATCCCTTTGACTTCAAAGCTTTGACTAATAACTCAAATGTAGGCTAATTGACTCGTAAAAGATTATGTGTATCTATATTTTTCTCACGCAACAAAAGATTGAGATATTTTGTCTTCGTTCGTATCTATCTTGCTGTGGTTCTCTTGGTATGTATTGTTGTTGTTTACGATGTAATACCAATCTATGCACTACTAACCATATGGTACAAACACCGACAATGGCTTGTACTGTAGCCTGTTGTTCCATCTCCATCTACGTTATTAAATTTATATAACAATGGTTAGCATACAATAATTAATAGAATGCGTTTAATATAAGTATCTACGTTGAATTAAAGGTACAAACAAAGAATCAATTTATATATTTAACTTTATGCATGATGATGGTGAATACCCCCTGAAGCATGTATTAGAGTTCTATATAAGAAAACTCTTTGATAAATTCAAAGAACAATGGAGTAAGGCTACTCGATATGGAGTTGTAGGCGAGGAATTTGTTATTGAGAAAAACAACGCATAACTAGTGACAGATGACCCATAGGAATCCCTTGTGAGGTTAAATTTGACCCATACAGGATTATTGTGTACTTATTTGCTTAAGTATTCCTTACTTCGATAACATACCCGCCCACGGTCTTCTTGAAAGGTGCACGAAAGGGGCAAACTAATTTAGACTCATGGATGGGAAGAAGCTAGTGAGTGGGCTTGAAAATTCTAAAGTATTAAGGCGTGTCCATTTGTGCAGAAGGGCTATACAAATGGCATATGTTGCAGCAGAGTCAGTTAAAACCTACACAATGTTGATTGAAATATTGCATGACCTTTCAGAGAAGATTACTAAAGTTGAAATTGATGAGGAAACAAGTGAACATACTCTTCAACCCTCCATTGATCCTTCTAAAATCTAAAAATTAAAATTTTTTTAAAAAAAACCTTTCTTTTTTTCTCAGCAGAAACTGACATTTAAAACCTTGATTAAAAAAAATCATAAACTACAACAAACTCTAGTAAAAGATTGCATGATCAAGTTCATGACTACAAATACATGCCAGATAAAGAAAAAGCTAACGATTTGTAATTAAGAAAATCTTAACCTTGGAGAAAAGCAACTCTCAGTGGTGGATCAGTATGATCACGTAACCAACGACCTTTTGCTAAAATCAGTATACAATGGTAAATTGGATAATTCAACAATTAAAAAACTTCTGGCATGAAACATGAATTGTAATCATTATTCTATAATGATTTTCAAAAACCAAGTGACTGAACATTGCTGGAAGAGCCCCTATAAACACTTCACTAAATCTATTGAGTGGACCAAATAAAGAATCATACACAGGAAGAAGAAAACCATGTCACTCAGAGCAACAACCCATGGTTTATCAAATCAAAAAAAAAAAAGGTCACAACAAGGATGACATCCTTATCTTGACTTTAACCAACATCAATGCAGTTCCTCCACTATATAATCTCAATTACGAATTTCAACATGCATTGAATCAGCCTACTTCAGTTTGTGCCTACACTTCTGAATCTTATACAATGCAACAAGCCTTATCATTAGTTCACCCCTAATACTGGATATTTATCAAAAAGGACTACTTGATGATGGAAGGTGCAAGGATTAAGATATCAATTTCATATCATGCTTCAGATTCTCAAAACCACAAAAAGAACAAGATATTCCGTGTAATATATCATAAAATAAGTAATTGATCAAGAAATCAAGAGAAGAGATTGTGAAATCTGCATATTCTCCTCTTGCAATAGAAATTCAAGACCTAAAACTCGATTGATGAGAGAATACAGATCCTTGAGTCTCAAAAAAAAAAAAAAAAGAAGAAGAGAGTACCTTAGATCCTTAGAAATCTGGCAGGTTCGGAATGGTGGCCGAAGGGATGAAGAGCTGGTCGGAATGGTGGCCGGAGGGGACGAAACCTGTGGAGGAGATCGGGCAAAAATCGCCAGAAGCGTCGAAGCTTTCTGCGATGAAGGTAGAAACCTCGTTTCTGCAGGTTTAGCTCGGAAATATTTTCCTTGCCGAGCAAGGAAAGAATTTCGGGGGGAAATCTTATTTCCGAGATCTCCTCCGCTAAAAGAACGGAAGAAATCTGGGCGGAAATCGTATTTCCGTCCCATTAAACAGTTTCCGCCCTATTTTCCCTGCAAAAGAACAGACCCTTAGGGTTGGAGGTAACCCCTTGGAGAAGCGATCATACTCTACCTGGAAGGGTGCCCGGCAGTGTCTTTTTCGAATCATCAAATGAATCTATCTATTGACCCATTTTCACAAGCCTTGCACTACAAAAGAAAGGTATTTTACCGACATAATATTTCATTCTCATCGATAAAATAACTTCTATTATTTAATTATTTTTTTATTTTAATTATCGACAGGTAATAATTATCCGTTGGTATAATAGTTATGCCGATGGAAACTATTACGTCCATCGGTACAAACTAATATATTACCAACGACAAAAACATACCTGTCGGTATTATAAATTGTTATAATTAAAATTTTTTTTGATATTATTTACAGTACAAAAAATTATATTTTTATCGACAGAAATATATAGTCGGTAAAAGTATATTTCCGTCGTTAAAGAATTATCACGACGGACTAAATTTCCATCGCTGACAGTCGAAAAAGTTGGCTTCGACAAAGAAAAACACGACGGTTTATTATTTCCGTCGGTAATAAATATTAATACCGATGGATACTAATATAAACGTCGATAATATCTAATTATTTAATAAAAATTAATATAGTTTATTACCGACGATAAACAAGGTTCCGTCGGTAAATATACATATATTACTGACGGTATAAATTATTTTCGTCGATTATAAGTATTAAAAACTATTAAATAAAATTAATTGTATCGACGGAATTACTATCTACCGTCAATAATATATTTATATTTACTGATGGGAATTATTATTACCGTCAGTAAAGATAAATATATTACCGACGGATATGTATTGCCATCGGTTAATATTATTTAAAACCTATTGTATAAAATTACTTTTATCGACTAAAATAATACCATTCGTCAGTAAAAATAAAAAATAAAAAAAAAATTTGCTAAAATCTGGTTATTTAATTCATGTCATTTACCATAATACATAAAATTACCACAATTACCACAATATCACAATACACTATACACAATTACCACAATACACAAAATTACTACATTTACCACAATACATGGTACTGGACAATCACAGATCCATAATTATAATACACTAAAATAATATTTGTTTAACAATATTCTAAAAAAAATTACACAATATAAAAGGGAGTGAAATTTTTGTGCCCTAGCTCAATCGCTTACGCCGCCCGGCACCAACGTTGGTGTTCTAATCCCCTACTGTCACACACCTTGTAATTAATAACATATATTTATTAAATAAATGATTTATATCAATAATTAATATACGGACAAATTTGACTTACCCCCCCTCCCCACCACTAAAATTATATCCTAATTAGTAAGTCACCTATTTTAAATCGATATTAGATTTACCCACCTAAAAATTAGACTTATTACCTCCAGAACAATAAGATTTTTAGGCATACACCCCCATAATTAAATGATATTTAGGTATACCATTCTTTCTAATTATCATATAGTAATTTAGAGGTGTAAGTCAAATTGGGGGGGGGGGGGGGGGGTAAGTCTAATAATGATTAAAACAGAGGTAACTTACTAATTAGCATATAATTTTAGGAGGGTAAGTCAAATTTGCCCTAATATAAATTTAAGGATGTTAAAAAAATTAAACTTATTTTGGATTCAATCAGATCGTTATTGGATCATTTTCGGATTGGATCGGATCGCATCATAAGTTTTCAGCTTTTGGGTTATAAACTTGGTTTAGATTCGATCGGATCGTTATTAGACCGCATTCGATAATTCGTACGTATATGGTTTTTCATATTTTGGACTTATGAACAAGTATTTAGGAGAAATTTAAAGATTTTGCCATCAAATTGACTAATTTAGAGTAAGCATTTAAAAATCAAAAGTTATCGTCTTTCGGATTATGAAGTTGGTTTGGATTCGATCGGATCGTATCCGATAATTCAGACTTGTATGGGTTTTTGTATTACGGACTTGCAAGCAAGTATTTAGTAGATATTTTAGGATTTTACCCTCCAATTGACTAATTTAGAGTGTAAGAGTTTGAAAATTATAAGTTATCGTATTTTAGATTTTGAACTTGGTTTGAATTCGATTGGATTGTTATCGGATCACATCCGATAATTCAGACTTGTATGATTTTTTATGTTTCGGACTTATGAGCATGTTCGAAGTAGATATATATTTAAAGATTTTACCCTCCGATTGACTAATCTATAGTCTAAGCATTTAAAAATTATAAGTTTTGTATTTTGGATTTTGAACATGGTTTGGATTCGATCCGATCGTTATCGGATCATATCCGATAATTTGTACTTGTATAGTTTTTCATATTTCTAACTTGCGAGTAAGTATTTATGAGATATTTTAAGATTTTACCCTCCGATTGACTAATTTAGAGTCTAAGTGTTTGAAAATTATAAGTTATCGTCTTTCGAATTATGAAGTTGGTTTGAATTCGATCAGATCGTTATCAGATCGCATCCAATAATTCAGACTTATATGGTTTTTTGTATTATGGACTTACGAGCAAGTATTTAGTAAACATAAGTTATCATATTTCAGATTTTGAACTTAGTTTGAATTCGATCGAATTATTATCGGATTGCATCCGGTAATTCGAACTTGTATTATTTTCCATATTTCAGACTTGCAAGCAAGTTCGAAGTAGATATTTGAATATTTTACCCTTCAATTGACTAATTTAGAGTCTAAGCGCTTGAAAATCATAAGTTTTCATATTTTGGATTTTAAACTTGGTTTGGATTTGATTGGATCATTATCGAATCACATCCGATAATTTGTACTTGTATGGTTTTTCATATTTTCGACTTGCGAGCAAGTATTTAATAGATACTTTAGGATTTTTTCCTCCAATTGACTAATTTGGAGTCTAAGTGTTTGAAAATCCTAAGTTATCTTTTTTCAGATTTTGAAGTTGGTTTGGATTTGATCGGATCGTTATCGGATCTCATCCGATAGTTTGGACTTGTATTGTTTTTCATATTACGAACTTGCAAGCAAGTATTTAATAGATATTTTAGGATTTACCCTCTGATTAACTAATTTATGGTCTAAGTGTTTGAAAATCATAAGTTATTGTATTTTGGATTTTTCACTTAGTTTGGATTCGATTGGATCGTTATTGGATTGCATCCGATAATTTAAACTTCTATGATTTTTTATATTTCGGACTTGCGAGAAAGTCTAAAGTAGATATTTAAAGATTTTACCCTCTGATTGACTAATTTAGAGTTTAAGCATTTGAAAATTATAAGTTATCATCTTTCAGATTTTCAACTTGGTTTGGATTCGATCGTATCGTTATCGAATCACATCTGATAATTCAGACTTTTATGATTTTTTATATTTTAGACTTGCGAGCAAGTTCGAATTAGATATTTAAAGATTTTACCCTCCAATTAACTAATTTAGAGTCTAAGCGTTTGATAATCATCAGTTATCATCTTTCAGATTTTAAAGTTGATTTGGATTCGATCAGATCGTTATCGGATCACATCCGATAATTCAGACTTGTATGGTTTTTCGTATTACGGACTTAATTGCGAGCAAATATTTAGTAGATATTTTAGGATTTTATCCTCCAATTGACTAATTTAGAGTCTAAGTGTTTGAAAATCATAAGTTATCGCTTTTTAGATTTTGAACTTGGTTTGAATTTGATCGGATCTTTATCGGATCGCCTCTGATAATTTGGACTTGTATGATTTTTCGTATTTCGGACTTGCGAACAAGTGCAAAGTAGATATTTAAAGTTTTTACTCTCTGATTGACTAATTTAGTGTCTTAGCGTTTGAAAGTCATAAGTTATCGTCTTTCAGATTATGAAGTTGGTTTGGATTCGATCAAATCATTACCAAATCCGATAATTTGGACTTGTATTAATTTTAGTAAGATGCATAATTTTAGTTTATTATCGACAAAAAAGTTGGCGTCAGCAATGAAAAACATTATGGATTATTATTTCTGTCAGTAATAAATATTAATACCGACGAATACTTATTAACCGTCGATAATATTTAATTATTTAATAAAAATTAATATAGTTTATTATCGATGATAAACAAGGTTCCGCCGGTAAATATACATATATTACCGACGGTATAAATTATTTTCGTCGGTTATAAGTATAAAAAATGATTAAATAAAATTAATTGTACCAACGGAATGACTATCTACCATTAGTAATATATTTATATTTACCGATGAAAATTATTATTATCGTCAGTAAAGATAAATATATTATCAACATATATGTATTATCGTCGATTAATATTATTTAAAACCTATTGTATAAAATTACTTTTACCGACGAAAATAATACCATCCGTCGATAAAAAAAAATAATTTTTAAACAAAAATTGTAAAAATCTTGTTATTTAATTCCTGTTATTTACCATAATATATAAAATTATCACAATTATCATAATATCACAATACACATTACGAAATTACCACAATATACAAAATTACTACATTTACCACAATACATAGTACTGGACAATCACAAATTGATAATGATAATACACTAAAATAATATTTGTTTCACAATATTATAAAAAAAATTTACACAATAAAAAAGAGAGGGAAAGTTGCGTGCCCTTGCTCAATCCCTCACGTCGTCCGGCACCAACATTGGTGTTCTCATCCCCTACCACCGCACACCCTACAATTAATAACATATATTTGTTAAATAAATGATTGATATCAATAATTAATATACGGACAAATTTGACTTACCTCCCCACCCCAAAATTATATGCTAATTAGTAAGTCACATCTATTAAATCGATATTAGATTTACCCACCTAAAAATTAGACTTATTACCTCCATAACAATAAGATTTTTAGGCATATACCCCCATAATTAAATGATATTTAGGCATACCATTCTTTCTAATTATCATATAGTACTTTTAAAGGTGTAAGTCAAATTGGGGGGGGGGGGGTAAGTCTAATAATGATTAAAATGGGGGTGACTTACTAATTAGCATATAATTTTAGGGGGGTAAGTCAAATTTGCTCTAATATAAAAATAAAGATGTTAAAAAAATAAAACTTGCTTTGGATTCGATCAGATTGTTTTTGGATCATTTTCGGATTGGATCGGATCGCATCATAAGTTTTCAGCTTTCGGGTTATGAACTTGGTTTAGATTCGATCGGATCGTTATCGGATCGCATCCGATAATTCGTACTTATATGGTTTTTCATATTTCAGACTTGTGAACATGTATTTAGGAAAAATTTAAAGATTTTGCTAACGAATTGACTAATTTAGAGTCTAAGCATTTAAAAATCATAAGCTATCGTCTTTCGAATTATGAAGTTGGTTTGGATTCGATCGGATCGTTATCGGATCGTATTCGATAATTCAGACTTTTATGGTTTTTCGTATTACGGACTTGTAAGCAAGTAGTTAGTAGATATTTTAGGATTTTACCCACCAATTGACTAATTTAGAGTGTAAGAGTTTGAAAATCATAAGTTATCGTATTTCGGATTTTGAACTTGGTTTGAATTCGATCGGATTGTTATCGGATCACATCCGATAATTCGGACTTGTATGATTTTCCATATTTCGAACTTATGAGCATATCTGAAGTATATATTTAAAGATTTTACCCTCCGATTGACTAATTTATAGTCTAAGTGTTTGAAAATTATATGTTTTCATATTTTAGATTTTGAAAATTATTTGGATTCGATCGGATCGTTATCAGATCGCATCTGATAATTCGTACTTATATAGTTTTTCATATTTTCAACTTGCGAGCAAGTATTTAGGAGAGATTTTAGGATTTTACCCTCCGATTGACTAATTTAGAGTCTAAGTGTTTGAAAATCATAAGTTATCATCTTTCGAATTATGAAGTTGGTTTATATTCGATCAGATCGTTATCAGACCGTATCTGATAATTCAGACTTATATGGTTTTTTGTATTATGGAATTACGAGCAAGTATTTACTAGATATTTAAAGATTTTACTCTCCGATTGACTAATTTAGAGTCTAAGTATTTAAAAATCATAAGTTATTATATTTTAGATTTTAAACTTTGTTTGAATTCGATCGAATTACTGTCGGATTACATCCGGTAATTTGAACTTGTATGATTTTTTATATTTCAGAATTACAAACAAGTCCAAAATAGATATTTGAAGATTTTACCTTCCGATTGACTAATTTAGAGTCTAAGCGTTTGAAAATCATAAGTTTTCGTATTTTGGATTTTAAATATGGTTTGGATTCAATCGGATCATTATCGAATCATATCCGATAATTCGTACTTGTATGGTTTTTCATATTTTCGACTTGCGACTAAATATTTAGTAGATATTTTATGATTTTTCATCCAATTGACTAATTTAGAGTCTAAGTGTTTGAAAATCATAAGTTATCATTTTTTAGATTTTGAAGTTGTTTTGGATTCGATCAGATCGTTATCGGATCTTATCCGATAATTTGGACTTATATTGTTTTTCATATTACGAACTTGCGAGCAAGTATTTAGTAGATATTTTAGGATTTACCCTCTGATTGACTAATTTATGGTCTAAGTGTTTGAAAATCATATTTGTTGTATTTTGGATTTTTAACTTGGTTTGGATTCGATTGGATCGTTATTGGATCACATCCGGTAATTTGAACTTCTTTGATTTTTTGTATTTCGAACTTACGAGAAAGTCCGAAGTAGATATTTGAAGATTTTACCCTCTGATTAATTAATTTAGAGTCTAAGCATTTGAAAATCATAAGTTATCATCTTTCAGATTTTGAACTTGGTTTGGATTCGATCGGATCATTATCGAATCACATCCGATAATTCAGACTTGTATGATTTTTTATATTTCGGACTTGCGAGCAAGTTCGAAGTAGATATTTAAAGAAAATACCCTCCGATTAACTAATGTAGTGTCTAAGCATTTGAAAATCATAAGTTATCATCTTTTGGATTTTGAACTTGATTTGGATTCGATCATATCGTTATCGGATCGCATCCGATAATTCGAACTTGTATGGTTTTTCGTATTACGGACTTGCGAGTAAGTATTTAGTAGATATTTTAGGATTTTATTCTCCGATTAACTAATTTACAGTCTAAGTGTTTGAAAATCATAAGTTATCGTCTTTCGGATTTTGAACTTGGTTTGAATTCGATCGGATCGTTATTGGATCGCATCCGATAATTCGGACTTGTATGATTTTTTGTATTTCGAACTTGCGAGCAAGTAAAAAGTAGATATTTAAAGATTTTACTCTCTGATTGACTAATTTAGTGTCTAAGCATTTAAAAATCATAAGTTATCATCTTTCAGATTATGAAGTTGGTTTGGATTCGATCAGATCATTACCACATCCAATAATTTGGACTTGTATTAATTTTAGTAAGATGTATAATTTTAGTACTTGTATTATGAACATGGTTTGCAAATAATAAATTTTCACATAAGATGACAATCTTGCTGAGCTCAAAGAACATGGCAATCATACTTGTATTAATTTTATTAAGATACATATTTTATATTAATATTATAAAGATTAATAAGTACCTGATCATGAGCCATAGCTAGACCGGCTCATGAACTCATCAATCCGACACTCCAGTATCCTATAAGCTTCTCTTTCCTCCTCAACCGCCACTCGAGGGCCTGCCTCTCCTCGCTCTCCACCTCAAACCTATGCTCGAGGACCTGCCTCTGCTTGTGCTCCACGTCTAGCGCAGACTGCATTTAACCTAACCTAAACCCTAAACCTTAATCTAACAAAAACCCTAAACCTAATTTTCAAAAATGAAAAATTCAGAAAAATTCTGATAATTCTGAATCGGAATTGGATTTTGAAATTCCAAAATTTTGGAATCATAATCAGAATACCATTTGGGATTCTGAAACACTGAACCTAAACCTAACCTAAACCCTAAACCTAATTTCATAAAATATAAGATTCTAAAAAATTTCGATAATTCTGAATTGGAATTTGATTTTGAAATTCTAAAATTTTGGAATCAGAATTAGAATACCATTTGGGATTCCGAAACCCTGAACCTAACCTAAGCCCTAAACTTAATTTTTGAAAATGTAACGTTATGAAATTTTTTGATAATTCCGAATCAGAATTGGATTTTGAAATTCTGAAACTTCGGAATCGGAATCAGAATATCATTTGGGATTTAGAAACCTTAAACCTAAACTAAACTCTAAACCTAATTTCTTAAAAGTTTCGATAATTTCGAATCGAAATTAGATTTTGAAATTCCAAAATTTTGGAATCAAAATCAGAACACTATTTGGGATTCCGAAACCCTAAAACTAAACCTAACCTAAACCCTAAACTTAATTTTCGAAAATATAATATTCTGCAAAATTCTGATAATTCCGAATTGAAATTGGATTTTTAAATTCTGAAATTTCGAAATCGAAATCAGAATGCCATTTGGGATTCCGAAACCCTAAACCTAAACCTAATCTAAACCCTAATCCTAATTTTTTAAAATGTAACATTCCAAAAATTTCCGAATCGGAATTGGATTTGAAATTCTGAAATTTTGGAATCGGAATTAGAATACCATTTGGGATTCCAAAACCCTAAACCTAAACCTAACCTAAACCATAAAACCTAAACCTAACCTAAACCCTAAACCCAATTTTCGAAAATGTAACATTCCAAAAAATTCCGAATCGGAAATGGATTTTGAAATTCTGAAATTTCTGAATCAGAATCAGAATACCATTTGGTATTCCAAAAATTTTTGGAAATTTTTCGAACACCTCTATTACGATCCGATCCATCTGAAAATTAGACCTAGATAAAAATGATCAAATCACAAATTTAGTAGTTGACAAAAGAGGTATTGTGCTAACATTTCAAACTTTAGGGTGCAATTTGGAACAAAATAGTTGACAAAAGGGACATTGTGCTAACATTTCAAACTTTTGGGTGCGAATTGGAACAAATTAGAGAGGGAGGAGGAAGAGGGGAACTACCGGAGGAGGAGGAGGTCTCTACTAGAGGAGGAATCACCGGCTAGGAGGAGGAGCAACCGGTGTGCGGGAGGGGAGAGGAGGCGAGGGGAGGCCGGAGGTGCCCTAGAGGGGAGGGGAGGTCGGAGGTTCGCCGGAGGGAAGGGGAAGCCGAAGGTTCGCCGGTCAGAGGGGAGGGGAGGGGAGGGCAGTGGACGGAAGCTGGGATTCGAGATCGAGATAACAGATAAAAGGGGATCAGCTCGTTGAAATAAAACGTAGGGTTTTTACCAACAGATATTAAATGTCTGTCGGTAAATATATATTCAATACCGACAGATATTATATATCCGTCGGTAGAACTAATATCCAATATTATTATATATAATAATTTATAATACCGATAGGTATATTTATTTCCATCGGTAATATATATATATATATATATATATATATATATATATATATATATATATATATATATATATATATATATATATATATATATATATATATATATATTATCGATGGAATTAATATGATCCGCGGTAAATATATTATGTTGATGAACATTATCTTACCTTCGGTAATTAAATATCCTACAAAGGTCCTATGCAACTGAACCTTATTAGTGGAGGTGGCGGGATGGATAGTTAATGATGACGGGACGACGGCTTTTATTCGAGGATGGCAATGATGTTGGCCTTGATCCATATAAGGTCGATGCCAAGGAGATGGGGGGTTGATGGCGGTGCACGGTGGCGTAGGAGGTCTTTACCTTAAGGATTAAAAGTAAATTTTAGAAATCGACAAGCCCTGACGACCAACCCCGACGAGACTCCTTCAGCCGGAGAGTTTCTTTATTCTCCTCCACCCTCCTCCCTTTCTCTCTTCTGTTGGAAATAATCCAATGGTAGAGGCTCGCAGCGGAAGCAAAAGGTAAGTCTGAAGACCGTGGATAGTGTACGTGCGTTATATATCAAAATTTTCATCAAAACGTTCTACTCGTACATTCATGAATCTAGCATGACAACTACACAACCCCCTAACGTCGATCCAGTGAAAAAAATAATCTAGCATATATGCATATTCTATTTCTACACTATATCAATATGTTATAAATCATACATCCGTACGAATTCTTTTACCGCGATAAATTTTTTCTTTGTCAATGGAGACGGACTCGGATTTGCACGCAGAGGCTTCAGTGCAACGATCATAACTTTTGATCCCGAACTCCGATTGGGCTGAAATTTGGACTGTAGCTAGACGACTTCAAGATGCAAATTTTGCATCTATTTTAAGGTTGTTTGGACTTTTGTAACTCCCATTGAAATAAAAACATCATTGATCTTTTGTATAAAATTTGGTCAGCATAAGATTACGAGATATGCCTTTTTATTCACTTGATCTCGCACGATGCACTGTTCCTTATCGATGGATCTATGAGTGCCTCTATGGGATGAGCATTCTCCATATTTGATTCATAAGAGAGGAAGTCAAAGCCGCATCCGAACCCAGCAACACAAGCGAGAGGGAGACGAGAGAGAAGAAAGAAGAAGAGAAAGGGCTCAGGCAAGCACTAGAGCTGACCCCTCTCTCTCTCCCCTTACTCTAATAAAGGTCCGACCCCCTTAGGATAAGCCTTCTAATGGATAGCCCCCCCTTCCTCCTTTATCTCTCTCATTGTCTCTATTTCTCCCTACCTTCTAGGAGTAGGAAAGAACGAGTCAAATCCCTAGCCCAATCTCTATGGTCGGTCGCTATTATATAGGTAATAACCTCCTAGAAACTAAGGGGTCGGTCTTGCAAGTATCTAAACACATAGGGCCGATTATGGGGGATGATCTACGTGCCGACCCGAAGACTCCGCCCAACCAGTCAATCGAGTCGAGTCGAAAATTTGATCGAACGTTTGTTTAGTTTGTAGGTTCGGATATTGATGTCTTTGAATTGAACTTTTGAGCAGTCGAAAGATTGTTGACACGAGGTGTGATCGATCTCGGAGTTCAGCCGAACCCTACATCTCCGTGCTATAAGGAGCAACCTGAATTCACTCTTGAACTGAAGTGACCTCGACAAGCCAAGTGGCACTTGTCTTTTTTTGAAAAGAAGATCGAAGGTTTAGGATGACAGAGCTCTGGATTTTTTGGAAGTCTGATTCAGAAATTAGATATTCGATCTATTACAATCGTCGAGTCTGCTATTTATAAAGCTTTTTGGACGGGAACCGGGGTAGAGGGCGGTTTTGTACAGCTATCGTCTGGATCCAGGTGATGGCTGGTGGGTCCCGTCGTCATCTCTGTGGACCCCCAGGTAGGACTAGTGGGTCCTATTGTAGTCTCTGTGGACCCCCAAGCAGGGCTGGCGAGTCCCGTTGTCATCTCTGTGGACCCCCAGGCAGGGCTAGTGGGTCCCGTTGTCGTCTCTGTGGACCCCTAGTTAGGCAGGGGTGGTGGGTTCCATCGCGGGGCATTGGCCAAAATTTGCACCCGCACCGGCCGTCCATAGTGATGCTTGGTTTTACTAAAACACCCTCATGGCACTAGTTGGTCGTCCCACGTGTATAAAAACTCGCATGGCACACATAAGTGGGGTACACTAGTGATTTCACTATTCACTGGGGTGGTCTTAGCAAACATATCTTGGTGCATTGTACCCAATTTAGTGGAGTTTACTTATGTTAAGGGATAATTACATGTGTCTCTATACCACTCTAGGAATTTTCCTTAGTACACACATGAAATTGCGCATCTACCGTGCACTAGTGTAACACATACACGAAGCGTAGGGTTAAACTTCTTGCTTCCTCTAACTGCGTCCTATGTTTTGAGGAGATGGTTCAAGAACCATACATAATATTGATAAGGTGGAACTTTCAGAGACCAGGGTTCTTGGCTTCCAACTTGAACTTAATCGACACACTGCCAGAGTGTACCATTGATCCTCTGAGTTACATGTATTGCCAGCTAGAGTGTGACGCAAGTTGCACTCTAATTTCTCCGAACTTAATATGTTCTCCCGCATAAACCCGTTGTCCCTCCACTTAAGTGGTGGAGAATACCGTCAGACTCGAGTGCTCATATGACTTGGTTCCTTCCAGGTTGACTACGTATTTCATACCTCCGATTACCCTACCAAGTAATCGGATCCGGTCAACAGTCCAACTGATGATCACCATGTCTGGGTTTAATATGACTCAAGTTAGACCAAGGAACACACCTCCCGTAAGGGGTATAAATGGTCTGCAGGAGTGGCATGCTGATGCGATGCTAACCGAGTAACCCAACATATCATGGTTTTGCGTCATGTAACGGGACCCTCACATATTTGTGCACCAAAGTACAACACAACTGGTTAGCCTACCAGTCATGGTTCCTCAGGGTTTATGACCATTTTATCCTAAAGCAGATACATGGCTTAGTGCACTAGTGTCTGCTCACCGATCTATGCACCGTATTAGTTTTGTTCAGCCATAGATACTGTGCTTGGTGATGGCTGTGGTGGAGATACTCATGCTCTATCATTCTAACATCTTATCCTGATAGGACGATCAACCCTAATCAAAGCTGTAAACATATTTAGGTTACATGAGACCAGTCTATTGAGTCTCCCATTCAAGTGGTTTATTATGTAGCCATGGATCTTTGTTATGTAATCAAAACACGTACATGATACGTACCAAGATGCAATCCTAAGTTATCAATGATATACAGCTAAATTATAGGGTTTTATGAGCTATAGACCTCATCAATTTCAACAATCTCCCACAAGGTCTAACGAGGAAAAATATTTTGAGCTCTATAGCTTCTATATGCTGCCCAAAAGACTTTGTCGGAATTCTTTTAAAGAATTAACAATATTATCTTTAGATGCTACCTCAATCACTTGCATTTTCTTTTAAAACTGTCAAATCAAGTAGAGTTTGTACTTAATAAGTTTTTCCTTATGGTGGTGCCTAAGCTCATTGGACCTTGTTTACCACTCTTCTGTTGTTATAACAGACAATTGAACCTCTGGTACGCATCTCATGTTCTCCAAGAACTTTCTAAGCTATACCTTGATATGTTAGTACATGGTCCGACCCCCGATAGCAAGCAATCACATATCAAGATTATTTTAAAGCGGTGTCCTCCAAGAATAATTCATAAAACACATAATATCTAAAATGTGTGCAGCTTTGAATTTCATATCTCGCCGACGTCGAGCAGATCTGGAGCTCGTAGGAGAGGAGTTGCGAGCAACAGAAATCTTCGGATCTCGATCAGATCGAAGACGGATCTGAGATCAGATCAGATCGAGGTTTGGATCTCGCTGGTTGCCGGAGATCCGAGGGTTACTGGATCTGATTTGATCTGAGAAGTAGAGGTCATCGTGAAGAGGTCGCCGGTCAGAGCTGTGAGAGATGGCGCGAGAGAGAGGAGGTGCACCGCAAGAGGCCGGAGACTCAGATTGGAGAAGGCGGGAGACGCAGAGCTCGCCGGCCGATGGATCGCAGGAAGCGTCACATCGCAGGGTGAGGTCGTCGATCGCAAGAGGCCGGTGACGCAGAGGTTGCCGGCGTTGAAGATCAGATCTGGGCTCTGGGGAGTCCAAATATGGAGGTCGCCAATCAGGAGAGGGCTAGATCTGGAGGTCGCAGTGCTCGTCGACGCGATGGGGGGCCTGATCTGAGGCAGAGCTCGTCGGCGGCAGGAGAGGAGGAGCTCGAGAAGAGGCTTTGGAGAGGAGGATCAGAGGCAGATCCGGCTGCAAGGAGAGGAGGATCTGGCTATGAGCCAGTTTCGGCAAGGGAGAAACAGATCTCCGATGAGGTCATGTCGAAGGAGAGGAGGTATGGGTATCATGAGCTCTTATACCATGTCATAAGGAATCAAGAAGAGGAAGAGAGAGATTAGGTTCTTGGGAGAAGGGTTAATCTTCTCATTAGGCCAATGGGCCTATAAATAGGCATGGCATGTACAAGACGATGAGCTTCTATTCTACAGTGTACAATATCACTAACAAGACTAAAAAAGTAACCTAATTCTAGGGAATGCTATGGCCAAATTGACTGATTGAATATTGTCACCGAATCAAACAACACCAGACCTCCTAAACACAATCAACCACAACCAAATTTGTCTAGAAACTCAGCTGAAACTAAATAGACCAGAACTACCTTAGATTATGTCCAATTCAAATCATTCACTGACTTGATTGCATTCACCGATTCCTATGATCCCAACTTTATGTAGGCCCACATCCAAAATTCAAAAAAAAAAATCAAAGTGACCACCATAGTAGTCAGTACTAGGGGTGCAACTCGGGATGGGTTGGTTCAGGTTTGAGCCAACCCGACATGGGCATAGATCTAAACCACCCAACCCACAATAAGATTGGATTCATTTGAGTCGATCAGTTCTCGGATTTGTAGTTGGTCTAAAAATTCAATGTTTTGAAAACCGGACCAGACTGGACGGTTCGACCGATTTGGACAGAAACCGAAACATGTTTCGGTTCGGCCATTGAATAAACTGGTTTGTTTGTTGAACCAGAAATCAAACTTTTCATTGAAGGATTTAATAAATTTCTATTTAAAAATACCTATTGTCATGTGGTTCAAACGGTTGAACCAGCGGTTTGAACTGATTTGGACTGAACCGTATACCTTTTCGGTTTGCCTTCCGGTCCGATTTTGAAAACATTGAAAAAAATGATGGCCATAAGGTATTTACTAGCAAGCTAGAGGTCCATGTTGGGCTTTAAATTTTAGCCACCCCACTACAACAAAAATGACATTTTGCGCCAAGATAATCGACGGCCATTGTTTATACGGCCGGAAAATATATCAAATCCGACATCCATCGCAAAAGATCAAGTGAATCCGGCGGCCCACCAAACCCGCCGGAAAAGGTGGAGCTAATCCGGCAGAGGAAATCCACCCGGCCGGAAAAGGTCGAGTAAATCCGGCTGGCCACCAACCCTGTCGGAAAAGGTCAATCCAATCCGGCTGCCCACTAACCTGGCCGGAAAATGTCAAGGGAATCCGGCGGCTCGATCACCAACCCGGCCGAAAAACGTCAAGGGAATCCGGCGGCCCACCAAACCCGCCGGAGGTGAGGCAGGAATCCGGCGGCCCACCAAACCCGCCGGAGGTGAGGCAAAAGCTTGTGAGTCAGTGACTCGGATGAAGAAGACGACGACTCAAAAATAATGATATTACGTTTTTAATATTAAATATAATATAATCTGATTTCAATCGCATGTTATACTCAGTGCAGATGGTTAAGGCGCGAGAGGTTTGTTTGTTGTGATCCGGGATCGAATACTCGTGTGGGGTGTGGGATGGTACAGGCCCAGCCAGGGGCGGATCTATGAAGGGACGGGGGGGGCCATGGCCCCCCCAAATTTTTTCCAAAAAAAAAAATCCCCGGTTTTACAGATTTTGTGTTGCTATGTATGGCCCTCCCACGTACTCGAAACCGACGGGCGACGGCCACACGATCGTGATAAAAAACTGTACAGTGCAGCGATCGATCGTGATCAAAACTGCACAGTGCAGCGATCAAAATTGATCAAAACTGCACAGTGCAGACAATGCAACCTCGTGATCAAAAGTACAGCTATGTATGGCCCTCACAGTCACACGATCGTGATCAAAACTGTACAGTGCAGCGATCGATCAATCGGGTGGTTGACAGGTTGTTGCGATCTTATTAGTTGTTGCGATCAGATCAACATTCAGCAGCGAACATTCAGCAGCGAATCAATCGGCCAATCGGGTATCATCTCTATTCTCTGTTCTCTCTCTCTCTCTCTCTCTCTCTCTCTCTCTCTCTCGATCGGATGTTCGGATCGCCGCCGGCCCACCGGGATCGGTCCATTGGGTAGCCGCTAGCGGGGTAGGTATCTGAGTATCTCTCTCTCCCCCCCCCCCCTCTCTCTCTCTCTCTCTCTCTCTCTCTCTCTCTCTCTCTCGATTGGATGATTCGGATCGCCGTCGGCCCGCCGGCGCCGGGATCGGTCCATCGCCATCGGGTAGCCGGGTAGGCTGGGTAGCGGTAGGTATCAATAAATCCCTAAATCCCTAAATCTCTCTCTCTCTCTCTCTCTCTCTCTCCCGTTTGTGAGTACGGGGACAAACTAAATGAAGCGCCCTTCCTCTTCCTTTCTTCAGTTTATTCTAAAATTGAAAAAATCTTAATAATGCCAAAATTCTGTAAAAATTATATAGTTACAAAAAATTTCAAAAATTTCTGAAAATTTAATATTCCAAAAAATCTTAATAATGCCAAAATCCTCTTTTTTTCTTTCTTTTTTTTGGGTAGATTTGTATAAGCTTTGATTTCAATAATATATTTGTTTTTATTCAGATCGGGATTCACTACAAAGGAACATCCACACAAAACTTATAGAAGAGATTTGGAAAGAAGGCATCGCCGCTTCAGGTTAGTTCTCCTTCATTTTATGCCCATTGCCACTTCCCCTCTTTTTTTCTGAATTATATTAGATTTGATAAATTGCTTTGATGTCAAGAATGTGTTAATTTATAGTTTTAGTTTACATATTGAAATTCTGAATTCAGGTTAGGTTAATTACTTCTTCCATTAGGTTCGATTTCAATAGTTATATGGATTCAAAAGCGACCATTACATATTATTCAATTTAATAAATGGGGAATGATTAAATTGTGAGCAATATACTATGTTTGAACTTTTCATTATTGTTGCTTCTGTAGCTTTCATGCTTATTTCTGATTTTCTCTCTTGCTAAACTTAAGTATTTTAATTTATTTATATTAAAGAATCTCTATTCGAATTAATATAATGAATGTTTGCAAATAAAATAATTAATATAATGAATAAAGAGCTTGTGGAAGTTTAGGCTATAGTGTTGAAAGATTTTTTTAATAAAGAATTAGAAAATACCTTTAAAATATTAAAATATAGATTATCACTACAAAAAAAATAGTTATTACCGACGGTAAATATCCGTCGGTAATATTAACATTCCGTCGGTAATATTTTATAGCGACGGAAGATATTTCCGTTGCTGGCTGTCGGAAAAAAAGGTGTCGGGGAAAACAATACGACGGACCAAATATTACCGTCGGTAATAATAATTAATACCGACGGTAATATTAAAGCCGTCGGTCATATTTAATCAAATAAAAATTAATATAATATATTATTGCCGACGAACCTTAATAATCCGTCGGTAATATATAAGCATTTTACCGACGGTTATGGTATATACTGTCGGTAATAATATATATATTACCGACGCATATATATGTCCCGTCGGTAATAATATATATATTACCGACGGATATTATATGCCGTCGGCAAATTATTTATAATTTTAAAAAAATGAAAACATTATTACCGACGGAATAATTAATGTCCGTCGGTAATAAGTATGTTTTTTTTTATAAATTTACCTAAATAATGTTATTTAATTCCTGTGATTTAGAACAATACCATAATATATTACCACAATTTATCAAATATTACCACAATTTATAAAATATTACCGCAAATTTTAAAATATTACCTAAATTGATAAAAAATTACAGCAAATTATCAAATATTACCACAGTACCCGACAATTATAGACAAGAACAAAAAATAACCACATATTATAAAATAATATTTACACAATCAAAAACTAAGAGATGATACATGCCCTATCTCAACCACCCCCGCCCGCCACCAACGCTGGTGCTCTCATCGATCCCCTGATGCCGCCCTATCTCAACCACCCCCGCCCGCATCCAACGCTGGTGCTCTCATCGATCCCCTGACGCCGCCCTATCTCAACCACCCCATCCCGCCACCAACGCTGGTGCTCTCATCGATCCCCTGACACCGCCCTACTCCTGCAATTAACATGTATTTGTTAAAAAAATGGTTTATATCTATAACTGAGTCTAACATTAAAAAATAATAAGTTAGCGTGTTTCGGATTTGAAATAGGTTTGGATTCGATCGGATCGGCATCCGATAATTCGAAGTTGGAATTATTCCGTATTTCGAACTTGCGAGCGGGTTCTAATTGGATATTTGACCAATTTACGCTCCGATTCACCGATTTAGAGTCTAAGTGTTGGAAAATCATAAGTTAGCGTGTTTCAGATATGAAATAGGTTTGGATTCGATCGGATCGTCATCGGATTGGCATCCGATAATTCGAACTTGGAATTATTCCTTATTTCGGACTTGCGAGCGAGTTCTAATTGGATATTTGACCAATTTAAGCTTCGATTCACCGATTTAGAGTTTAAGTGTTGGAAAATCATAAGTTAGCGTGTTTCGGATATGAAATAGGTTTGGATTCGATCCGATCGTCATCGGATCGGCATCCGATAATTCGAAGTTGGAATTATTCCGTATTTCGAACTTGCGAGCGGGTTCTAATTGGATATTTGACCAATTTATGCTCCGATTCACCGATTTAGAGTCTAAGTGTTGGAAAATCATAAGTTAGCGTGTTTCGGATATGAAATAGGTTTGGATTCGATCGGATCGTCAACGGATCGGCATCCGATAATTCGAACTTGGAATTATTCCGTATTTCGGATTTGCGAGCGGGTTCTAATTGGATATTTGACCAATTTACGATCCGATCGATTTACCGATTTAGAGTCTAAGTGTTGGAAAATCATAAGTTAGCGTGTTTCGGATATGAAATAGGTTTGGATTCGATCGGATCGTCAACGGATCGGCATCCGATAATTCGAAGTTGGAATTATTTCGTATTTCGGACTTGCGAGCGGGTTCTAATTGGATATTTGACCAATTTACGATCCGATTCACCGATTTAGAGTCTAAGTGTTGGAAAATCATAAGTTAGCGTGTTTCGGATATGAAATATGTTTGGATTCGATCGAATCATCATCGGATCAGCATCCGATAATTCAAACTTGGAATTATTCCGTATTTCGGACTTGTGAGCGGGTTCTAATTGGATATTTGACCAATTTACGCTCCGATTCACCGATTTAGAGTCTAAGTGTTGGAAAATCATAAATTAGCGTGTTTCGAATATGAAATAGGTTTGGATTCGATCCGATCGTCATCGGATCGGCATCCGATAATTCGAAGTTGGAATTATTCCGTATTTCGGACTTGCGAGCGGGTTCTAATTGGATATTTGACCGATTTACGCTCCGATTCACCGATTTAGAGTCTAAGTGTTGGAAAATCATAAGTTAGCGTGTTTCGGATATGAAATAGGTTTGGATTCGATCCGATCGTCATCGGATCGGCATCCGATAATTCAAAGTTGGAATTATTCCGTATTTCGGACTTGCGAGCGGGTTATAATTGGATATTTGACCAATTTACGCTCCGATTTACCGATTTAGAGTCTAAGTGTTGGAAAATCATAAGTTAGCGTGTTTCGGATATGAAATAGGTTTGGATTCGATCGGATCGTCATCGGATCGACATCCGATAATTCGAACTTGGAATTATTCTGTATTTCGGACTTGCGAGCGAGTTCTAATTGGATATTTGACCAATTTACGCTCCGATTCACCGATTTAGAGTCTAAGTGTTGGAAAATCATAAGTTAGCGTGTTTCGGATATGAAATAGGTTTGGATTCGATCTGATCGTCATCGGATCGGCATCCGATAATTCGAAGTTGGAATTATTCCGTATTTCGGACTTGCGAGCGGGTTCTAATTGGATATTTGACCAATTTACGCTCCGATTCACCGATTTAGAGTCTAAGTGTTGGAAAATCATAAGTTAGTGTGTTTCGGATATGAAATAGGTTTGGATTCGATCGGATCATCAACGGATCGGCATCCGATAATTCGAACTTGGAATTATTCCGTATTTTGGACATGTGAGCGGGTTCTAATTGGATATTTGACCAATTTACGCTCCGATTCACCGATTTAGAGTCTAAATGTTGGAAAATCATAAGTTAGCATGTTTCGGATATGAAATATGTTTGGATTCGATCGGATCGTCATCGGATCGGCATCCGATAATTTGAACTTTGAATTATTCCGTATTTCGGACTTGCGAGCGGGTTCTAATTGGATATTTGACCAATTTACGCTCCGATTCACCGATTTAGAGTCTAAGTGTTGGAAAATCATAAGTTAGCGTGTTTCGGATATGAAATAGGTTTGGATACGATCGGATCGTCATCGGATCGGCATCCGATAATTCGAACTTTGAATTATTCCATATTTCGGACTTGCGAGCGAGTTCTAATTGGATATTTGACCAATTTACGCTCCGATTTAACGATTTAGAGTCTAAGTATTGGAAAATCATAAGTTAGCGTGTTTCGGATATGAAATAGGTTTGGATTCGATCCGATCGTCATCGGATCGGCATCCGATAATTCGAAGTTGGAATTATTCCGTATTTTGGACTTGCGAGCGGGTTCTAATTGGATATTTGACCAATTTACGCTCTGATTCACCGATTTAGAGTCTAAGTGTTGGAAAATCATAAGTTAGCGTGTTTCGGATATGAAATAGGTTAAGATTCGATCGGATCGTCAACGGATCGGCATCCGATAATTCGTACTTGGAATTATTCCGTATTTCGGACTTGCGAGCGGGTTCTAATTGGATATTTGACCAATTTACGATCCGATCGATTCACCGATTTAGAGTCTAAGTGTTGGAAAATCATAAGTTAGCGTGTCTCGGATATGAAATAGGTTTGGATTCGATCGGATCGTCAACAGATCGACATCCGATAATTCGAAGTTGGAATTATTCTGTATTTCGGACTTGCGAGCAGGTTCTAATAGGATATTTGACCAATTTACGATCCAATTCACCGATTTAGAGTCTAAGTGTTGGAAAATCATAAGTTAGGGTGTTTCGGATATGAAATATGTTTGGATTCGATCGGATCGTCATCGGATCGGCATCCGATAATTTGAACTTTGAATTATTCCGTATTTCGGACTTGTGAGCGGGTTCTAATTGGATATTTGACCAATTTACGCTCCGATTCACCGATTTAGAGTCTAAGTGTTGGAAAATCATAAGTTAGCGTGTTTCGGATATGAAATAGGTTTGGATTCGATCCGATCGTCATCGGATCGGCATCCGATAATTCGAAGTTGGAATTATTCCGTATTTCGGACTTACGAGCGGGTTATAATTGGATATTTGACCAATTTACGCTCCGATTCACCGATTTAGAGTCTAAGTGTTGGAAAATCATAAGTTAGCGTGTTTCGGATATGAAATAGGTTTGGTTTCGATCGGATCAGCATCGGATCGGCATCCGATAATTCGAACTTGGAATTATTCCGTATTTCGGACTTGCGAGCGAGTTCTAATTGGTTATTTGACCAATTTACGCTCCGATTCACCGATTTAGAGTCTAAGTGTTGGAAAATCATAAGTTAGCGTGTTTCGGATATGAAATAGGTTTGGATTCTATCCGATCGTCATCGGATCGGCATCCGATAATTCAAAGTTGGAATTATTCCGTATTTCGGACTTACGAGCGGGTTCTAATTGGATATTTGACCAATTTACGCTCCAATTCACCGATTTAGAGTCTAAGTGTTGGAAAATCATAAGTTAGCGTGTTTCGGATATGAAATAGGTTTGGATTCGATCGGATCGTCAACGGATCGGCATCCGATAATTCGAACTTGGAATTATTCCATATTTCGGACATGCGAGTGGGTTCTAATTGGATATTTGACCAATTTACGATCCGATCGATTCACCGATTTAGAGTCTAAGTGTTGGAAAATCATAAGTTAGCGTGTTTCGGATATGAAATAGGTTTGGATTCAATCGAATCATCAACGGATCGGCATCCGATAATTCGAAGTTGGAATTATTTCGTATTTCGGACTTGCGAGCGGGTTCTAATTGGATATTTGACCAATTTATGATCCGATTCACCGATTTAGAGTCTAAGTGTTGGAAAATCATAAGTTAGCGTGTTTCGGATATGAAATATATTTGGATTCGATCGGATCATCATCGGATCGGCATTCGATAATTCAAACTTTGAACTATTCCGTATTTCGGACTTGTGAGCGGGTTCTAATAGGATATTTGACCAATTTACGCTCCGATTCACCGATTTAGAGTCTAAGTGTTGGAAAATCATAAGTTAGCGTGTTTCGGATATGAAATAGGTTTGGATTCGATACGATCGTCATCGGATCGGCATCCGATAATTTGAACTTGGAATTATTCCGTATTTCGGAATTGCGAGCGGGTTCTAATTGGATATTTGACCAATTTCCGCTCCGATTCTCCGATTTAGAGTCTAAGTGTTGGAAAATCATAAGTTAGCGTGTTTCGGATATGAAATAGGTTTGGATTCGATCCGATCGTCATCGGATCGGCATCCGATAATTCGAAGTTGGAATTATTCCGTATTTCAGACTTGCGAGCGGGTTATAATTGGATATTTGACCAATTTACGCTCCGATTCACCGATTTAGAGTCTAAGTGTTGGAACATCATAAGTTAGCGTGTTTCGGATATGAAATAGGTTTGGATTTGATCGGATCGTTATCGGATCGGCATCCGATAATTCGAACTTGGAATTATTCCGTATTTCGGACTTGCGAGCGAGTTCTAATTGGATATTTGACCAATTTACGCTCCGATTCACCGATTTAGAGTCTAAGTGTTGAAAAATCATAAATTAGCTTGTTTCGGATATGTAATAGGTTTGGATTCGATCCGGTAGTCATCGGATCGGCATTTGATAATTCGAAGTTGGAATTATTCCGTATTTCAGACTTGCGAGCGGGTTCTAATTGGATATTTGACCAATTTACGCTACGATTCACCGATTTAGAGTCTAAGTGTTGAAAAATCATAAGTTAGCGTGTTTCGGATATGAAATAGGTTTGGATTCGATCGGATCGTCATCGAATCATCATCGGATCGGCATCCGATAATTCAAACTTGGAATTATTCCGTATTTCGGAATTGCAAGCGAGTTCTAATTGGATATTTGACCAATTTACGCTCCGATTCACCGATTTAGAGTCTAAGTGTTGGAAAATCATAACTTAGCGTGTTTCGGATATGAAATATGTTTGGATTCGATCGGATCGTCATCGGATCGGCATCCGATAATTCGAAATTGGAATTATTCTGTATTTCGGACTTGCGAGCGGGTTATAATTGGATATTTGACCAATTTACGCTCCGATTCACCGACTTAGAGTTTAAGTGTTTGAAAATCATAAGTTAGCGTGTTTCGGATATGAAATAGGTTTGGATTCGATCCGATCATCATCGGATCGGCATCCGATAATTTGAAGTTGGAATTATTCCGTATTTCGGACTTGCGAGCGGGTTATAATTGGATATTTTACCAATTTACGCTCCGATTCACCGATTTAGAGTCTAAGTGTTGGAAAATCATAAGTTAGTGTGTTTTGGATATGAAATAGGTTTGGATTCGATCGGATCGTCATCGGATTGGCATTCGATAATTCAAACTTGGAATTATTCCGTATTTTGGACTTGCGAGCGAGTTCTAATTGGATATTTGACCAATTTACGCTCCGATTCACCGATTTAGAGTCTAATTGTTGGAAAATCATAAGTTAGCGTGTTTCGGATATGAAATATGTTTGGATTCGATCGGATCATCATCGGATCGATATCCGATAATTCGAACTTGGAATTATTCCGTATTTCGGACTTGCGAGCGGGTTCTAATTGGATATTTGACCAATTTACGCTCCGATTCACCGATTTAGAGTCTAAGTGTTGGAAAATCATAAGTTAGCGTGTTTCGGATATGAAATAGGTTTGGATTTGATCGGATCGTCATCGGATCAGCATCCGATAATTCGAACTTGGAATTATTCTGTATTTCGGACTTGCGAGCGAGTTCTAATTGGATATTTGACCAATTTACGCTCCGATTCACCGATTTAGAGTCTAAGTGTTGAAAAATCATAAGTTAGCGTGTTTCGGATATGAAATAGGTTTGGATTCGATCCGATCGTCATCGGATCGGCATCCGATAATTCGAAGTTGAAATTATTCCGTATTTCGGACTTGCGAGCGGGTTCTAATTGGATATTTGACCAATTTACGCTCCGATTCAACGATTTAGAGTCTAAGTGTTGGAAAATCATAAGTTAGCGTGTTTCGGATATGAAATAGGTTTGGATTCGATCGGATCGTCATCGGATCATCATCGGATCGGCATCCGATAATTCGAACTTGGAATTATTCCGTATTTCAGAATTGCAAGCGAGTTCTAATTGGATATTTGACCATTTTACGCTACGATTCACCGATTTAGAGTCTAAGTGTTGGAAAATCATAACTTATCGTGTTTCGGATATGAAATATGTTTGGATTCGATCGGATCGTCATCGGATCGGCATCCGATAATTCGAACTTGGAATTATTCCGTATTTCGGACTTGCGAGCGGGTTATAATTAGATATTTGACCAATTTACGCTCCGATTCACCGATTTAGAGTTTAAGTGTTTGAAAATTATAAGTTAGCGTGTTTCGGATATGAAATAGGTTTGGATTCGATCCGATCATCATCGGATCGGCATCCGATAATTCGAAGTTGGAATTATTCCGTATTTCGGACTTGCGAGCAGGTTATAATTGGATATTTTACCAATTTACGCTCCGATTCACCGATTTAGAGTCTAAGTGTTGGAAAATCATAAGTTAGCGTGTTTCGGATATGAAATAGGTTTGGATTCGATCGGATCGTCATCGAATCGGCATCTGATAATTCGAACTTGGAATTATTCCGTATTTCGGACTTGTGAGCGAGTTCTAATTGGATATTTGACCAATTTACGCTCCGATTCACCGATTTAGAGTCTAAGTGTTGGAAAATCATAAGTTAGCATGTTTCGGATATGAAATATGTTTGGATTCGATCGGATCATCATCGGATCGGCATCCGATAATTCGAACTTGGATATATTCCGTATTTCAGACTTGTGAGCGGGTTATAATTGGATATTTGACCAATTTACGCTCCGATTCACCGATTTAGAGTCTAAGTGTTGGAAAATCATAAGTTAGTGTATTTCGGATATGAAATAGGTTTGGATTCGATCGGATCATCATCGGATTGGCATCCGATAATTCGAAATTGGAATTATTCCGTATTTCGAACTTGCGAGCGGGTTCTAATTGGATATTTGACCAATTTACGCTCCGATTCACCGATTTAGAGTCTAAGTGTTGGAAAATCATAAGTTAGCGTGTTTCAGATATGAAATAGGTTTGGATTCGATCCGATCGTCATCGGATCGGCATCCGATAATTCGAAGTTGGAATTATTCCGTATTTCGGACTTGCGAGCGGGTTCTAATTGGATATTTGACCAATTTACGCTCCGATTCACCGATTTAGAGTCTAAGTGTTGGAAAATCATAAGTTAGCGTGTTTCGGATATGAAATAGGTTTGGATTCGATCGGATCGTCCTCGGATCGGCATCCGATAATTCGAACTTGGAATTATTCCGTATTTCGGACTTGCGAGCGAGTTCTAATTGGATATTTGACCAATTTACGCTCCGATTCACCGATTTAGAGTCTAAGTGTTGGAAAATCATAAGTTAGCGTGTTTCAGATATGAAATATGTTTGGATTCGATCGGATCGTCATCGGATCGGCATCCGATAATTCGAACTTGGAATTATTCCGTATTTCGGACTTGCGAGTGGGTTATAATTGGATATTTGACTAATTTACGCTCCGATTCACCGATTTAGAGTCTAAGTGTTGGAAAATCATAAGTTAGCGTGTTTGGGATATGAAATGGGGTTGGATTCGATCGAATCGTCATTGGATCGGCATCCGATAATTCGAACTTAGAATTATTCCGTATTTCGGACTTGCGAGCGGGTTCTAATTGGATATTTGACCAATTTACGCTCCGATTCACTGATTTAGATTCTAAGTGTTGGAAAATCATAAGTTAGTGTGTTTCGGATATGAAAAAGGTTTGCATTCGATCCGATCGTCATCGGATCGGCATCCGATAATTCGAAGTTGGAATTATTCCGTATTTCGGACTTGCGAGCGGGTTCTAATTGGATATTTGACCAATTTACGCTCCGATTCACCGATTTAGAGTCTAAGTGTTGGAAAATCATAAGTTAGCATGTTTCGGATATGAAATAGGTTTGAATTCGATCGGATCGTCATCGGATCGGCATCCGATAATTCGAACTTGGAATTATTCCGTATTTCGGACTTGCGAGCGAGTTCTAATTGGATATTTGACCAATTTACGCTCCGATTCATCGATTTAGAGTCTAAGTGTTGGAAAATCATAAGTTAGCGTGTTTCGGATATGAAATATGTTTGGATTCGATCGGATCAGCATCGGATCGGCATCCGATAATTCGAACTTGGAATTATTCCGTATTTCGGACTTGCGAGCGGGTTATAATTGGATATTAGACCAATTTACGCTCCGATTCACCGATTTTGAGTCTAAGTGTTGGAAAATCATAAGTTAGCGTGTTTCGGATATGAAATAGGTTTGGATTCGATCGGATCGTCATCGGATCGGCATCCGATAATTCGAACTTCGAATTATTTCGTATTTCGGACTTGCGAGCGGGTTCTAATTGGATATTTGATCAATTTACGCTCCGATTCACCGATTTAGAGTCTAAGTGTTGGAAAATCATAAGTTAGCGTGTTTCGGATATGAAATAGGTTTGGATTCGATCCGATCGTCATCGGATCGGCATCCGATAATTCGAAGTTGGAAATATTCTGTATTTCAGACTTGCGAGTGGGTTCTAATTGGATATTTGACCAATTTACGCTCCGATTCACCGATTTAGAGTCTAAGTGTTGGAAAATCATAAGTTAATGTGTTTCGGATATGAAATAGGTTTGGATTCGATCGGATCGTCATCGGATCGGCATCCGATAATTCAAACTTGGAATTATTCCGTATTTCGGACTTGCGAGCGAGTTCTAATTGGATATTTGACCAATTTACGCTCCGATTCACCGATTTAGAGTCTAAGTGTTGGAAAATCATAACTTAGCGTGTTTCGGATATGAAATAGGTTTGGATTCGATCCGATCGTCATCGGATCGGTATCCGATAATTTGAAGTTGGAATTATTCCATATTTTAGACTTGCGAGCGAGTTATAATTGGATATTTGACCAATTTACGCTCCGATTCACCGATTTAGAGTCTAAGTGTTGGCATTACATCTTTCTACTATATTCTCTTTGTATAATCGTAAAAAGTACCAATTGCATGAGTGAATTTAAAATAATTTGCACTTACAAAGCTTTAGTCAAAGTTCACATGTATGCCAGCATAACTGCAGAGATAGAAATCGAACTCCGTTGGGTGGCATATTGTTGTGTCCACTACAAATGTCACATGAGGGAGATATCCCTCTTCCAACGAGGCACACACCTAGCATGATTAAAAAACAAAATTCTATCATTTAAAAGAAAAACAGAGGCTACATCATTACCATGAGAGAGAGAGAGAGACCATTTACGATCCGTTTTACCGATTTAGAGTCTACGTGTTGGAAAATCATAAGTGTGATAATATGATCTAAACTCAAATTAGTAAGATTCATATTTTTTGCTAATATTATAAAAATTAGTAAGTACCTGATCATGAGGATGAGCCACCGCTAGACCGGCTTATGAATTCATAAAATTTACGCTCTAGTTCCCTGCGAGCTTCTCTTTCCTTATCGAGGGCCTTCTTCTCCGCCTCAACCCTCTGCTCGAGGGCCTGCCTCTGCTCTCGCTCCGCCTCAATCCTCTGCTCGAGGGCCTGCCTCTGCTCTCGCTCCACGTCTAGCGCAAACTGCAGCTGAGTGATAGCACCGGTCTAGGTGTCCCGTGCTCTCGAGCGCATACCCTCTCGTCCACAGTAGGAGGAGGGTGTGACTCTAAGGCCCGTACAGAGGACACGGCCGTGCGTGGCAGATCTCAGCACAGTATCCATCGCTGAGTCGATAGATACTGAGCTGGAGGAGGAGCCGGCCTCGCCCGACGGGGTCACCAGAAGTCGCATCCTCTCCTATATAAAAACAACCAATGATATTCAATGATATTTTATGGCATATGTATAAGAATATATTAACAGTAATTTAATTACTTACCACTTGCGAGGCAACCCTGTCGTCCAGAAATGCCCCATCGATACGTCGCCTCCTAGAGGCCTCAAAAAGGTCAATCCTATTAGGCTCGTGGCCCAAGGGTTGTGTCTGTTGGACATATAAAATAAATAGATGAGTTAATATAAAATGTATAGAGCTTTAAATAATAACAATGTTTGTATCATTTACTAGCTGCTGGGCAAGCTGGGGCATGGAGGTCCTCCCCTTCACTGGAGCAGGTATCGTCGAGGCACTTCTATTCTGCTTGCCTATAGCAGATTTCCTCTGTGTCAATCGATTAAATTTTGAAACATCAATACAAATTTTTAGTATAACATTAAAACAAGTACGAATCAACAAAATTATGATTATACCTGAAAGCTAGGGGTGGCCCAGTGAGCGACCAAAAACTGTAGAACGTGTAGCGGTGGCGCGTCTCTCGTCCCGGCCGCAGCCTGTACCTCCTCAGCCGGCTGGCCGACCAAGTAACCGTAGAGCTGGTAGAGCTCGTGACGGTAATCCCTGTACCGCTCACCCATCATCTTCCACAAGTCCTCCCGATCGGTATCGGTTTCCATGTTCTCCCATTTAAATTTCTCCTGTAAAATCAATTTAGAAACAAGTCATTTTATCAAATCAAATTATAAAGAAGTACGATATTATTCTAAAATGCTTTAATGAAACTAACGTACCAAAAACTACTGATACATCCTCTCCTTATAGGATGCATCAATGTTCTTCCACCCCCTTAACCCCACAATCGGGGCATTCCTCTCCTCCCGTACTATAATGCCGACCCACGTGGCGGCGTCAGAAGCGTGCTCGCCCACAAAGGTCCTGCCGCTCCACTGTAGGGACAGCGGCTCGCGTAAGGCCGACAAGCGTCGGGTCGTCGTCATGCCCCGGTCGCCTACGTGCCTGGTGATCCTCGACCCTGCAAATAAAATATACATCAGTACTGAAGAAGTATTTACAACATGTATAAAACTTTAGATCTAAACATTACCTGTGGGCGTAGACACTGTGGCCGAGTGCTGAGCACTGCTCGAAGCTCCGGAGGCTGCGACCACATCAGGAGCTGGTGTGGAGAGAGGAGCAGCACTACCAGATCCGGACGGCTCAGCCTCGGACCCTGGGGTGGCAGCCGGAGCGCTCCGAGCTACCCCACCCCTGCCTCTACGAACATATGACCGTGATGCCATCTAAAACAGTTTAATTTACATATGAAACAGTAAGATTTATATATGAAACAATATGAAACAGTTTGATTTACTTATGAAACAGTAAGATTTACGTATGAAACAATATGAAACAGTTTGATTTACATATGAAATAGTATGATTTATGAAACAATATGAAACAGTTTGATTTACATATGAAACGGTATGATTTATATATGAAACAGTATAAATTAATATGATATACATATGAAACAATATGATTTATATATGAAACAATTTGATTTAAATATGAAACAATTTGATTTACATACGGTCTAGTCATTTTCTGTCTCATCTCTATCACTCTCATCGCTTCCCTCTTCTATTATTTGATCTGCATTCGCTGTCCAGTTTATATTGTCGACATCTTCATTTTCGTCGTGCACTGTGTCGACAATGATTATCTCATCATTCTGGTATGCATCCAAATCATCATCGACGACCCCCGCATCCTTGTCTCCCATGTCATAAAAATCTTTGGGTGATGACCTGACTACAATTTGCCAACCTGGAGAGGTATTATCCGGTGCATAAAATATCTGTTGCGCTTGAGAGGCAAGAATGAATGGATCTTCATATTGGGTATTCAATCTCTTGCCAGTGTTGATGCTGATAAAATCGTATTTGTCGACATTATAACCAGTCTCGCGATTATTAATATCATACCAATCGCATTTGAATAATACGATCCGATTTTGGCCAAGGAATTTAATCTCGAGAATCTCATTGAGGACGCCGTAGAAGTCGATATTTTCTAATTCTTCTTACTCACCGTTGACGACAACCCCACTATTTTGGGTTCTTTGTGATTTTTCACTATCTTTCGTCCGAAATCTATAATCGTTCACGATATAACCATCGTACGATATTGCGTCTTGCAAAGGACTACAAGATAAGCGCCAGAGATCCTCATTCATCAGCGGATCGTGGTTGTCGTGCAGCTCTTGTGCCTATAATAACCACATGACATTCATGATATGAACACATAATTATTGTTCGGTAATGGATATCAATGAAATTCAGTAATGATGTAAATACTTACGTGTTTCTCGAACCACGATGGGAATTCACGATCATGAATTTGGGGAGCATTTCGAGTACCCTGATTATTAATGATGGCTTTATGCTTCCTGTTTTACCGGTTATGAATTAGATTATAATAAGCATATATACTTAATGAATGGACTGAAAGAATGAGTAAATGATCGTAAAATGCTTACTCAATGAATGGTCACACTTCATCATATTGGCGCAACACATACATATGTGCCTGTTGAATCTCATCTACAGACAATCGACGGGTTTTGCCTCCTCCTACAGGTCTACCCATTTCGGCAAATATAGACGACCCCCATCGAAGTCTATTGGACCACCGTCATAGTTCCGCTCAAGTTGATTGAATCACGTGTCTATACCATGTAGGTATCTTGAGCAGAATGTTAGACATTTTTCTGTTAGGTATCCTTCAGCAATTGATCCCTTCGGATGACTTTTATTACGAACATATGATTTCAATATTCGCAAGTACCTAATTTGAGAAAAAAATATTTGGATGAATATATCAAGAACGATCAAATACATTGTGCGAATGAGACGAGACGATTACCTCTCGATAAAATACATCCAGCGGTAATGAACTGGGCCGTCGAGTTTGGCCTCATTTGCCAAGTGAACGGTCAAATGCACCATGACATCAAAGAAGGAAGGTGGAAATATCATCTATAACTTGCACAATGTGAGCGCAATATCCCTCTCCATCTGTTCAAGTTGGTCCACTCTAAGTACCTTCGAGCACAACTGTCTGAAAAAAGTGCTGAGCTCAATTAACGGACCGGACACCTGTTCGGTTAAATTCTCACATATAGCAAGAGATAACAATCGCTGCATAAGAATATGACAATCGTGGCTCTTTAATTAAGACAACTTCCGGCCGTTCTCTTACACGCATCGTGCGATATTCGAAGAATAACCGTCTGACATTTTCACAGACCGTAGGAATACACATAAGGCTGCCTTTTGCTGTGAGCTCATGGTGTAGCATGCAACTGACAACACATACTTATCCCCAATCTCTTGGGGATGAAGTGATTTTCGGATGCCCAACTCCTTAAGATCGAGACGAGATTTAAGATTATCCTTCGTCTTACCGTCGAGATTCAGCAGTGTTCCTATAATGTTGTCACACATATTTTTCTCGATATGCATGACATCCAAGTTATGCCGCAAGAGTAGGCTGCTCCAGTACGGTAGTTTAAAGAAAATACTCTTCTTCTTCCAGTTATGCTCACACGTAGAATCTTCATGCGTTCTCTTCTTTTTACCTTTTCCAAGTGCCACGGCATCAAGCTGATCCAATTCGCACAAGACTTCTACCCCCGAAAGCTGCTCCGGGGCCTTTGCAAGTTCCTTCTTGCCGTTGAAAGCTCTTTTATTCTGCCTCCACTTATAGCCGTCAACAAGGAATCTTCGATGGCCCATTTAACAGAACTTGCCTCCGTTCTTCAACCGTAATGAATCTGTCTCCTTATTGCATGTAGGGCATGCCAATTTTCCTTTAGTACTCCACCCGGATAAGTTGGCATATGCAGGAAAATCGTTGATGGTTCATAGAAGTGCCGCATGTATCCGAAAATTCTGGCGCAACGAGGCATCATACGTATCGGCCCCAACTTCCCATAACTCGTTCAACTCCTCAATCAACGGCTGCAAGTAAATGTCAATATCATTACCAAGCGACCTGGGTCCGGGAATGAGCAAGGAGAGCATTGTGTATGGCTTTTTTAAGCACATTCAGGGAGGCAAATTGTATGGAACTAGGACAACTGGCCAAATGCTGTACGACACACTCATATTCCCAAAGGGATTGAAGCCATCGCTAGCAAGCCCTAACCTGACGTTGCGAACTTCACATGCAAATTCAGGATAGGTATGATCAAAATCTTTCCACGTCAGAGAGTCGGCCGGATGTCTCATAATCCCATCATCTATACGTTCTCGTGCATGCCACCTCATGTGCTCAGCAGTCTTCGATGACATAAACAACCTCGGAAGCCTGTCCCTGAGCGGGAAGTATAGGAGAACCTTTGCAGATACATTTTTCTTCCTTCGACTGGTACTAGACTCGGCATCCGTCTCTTTATATCTCATTGCTCCGCATATGTGGCATGACTGTGCATGTTCGTACTCTTTCCGGTACAACATACAATCGTTCATGTATGCATCAATTTTCTCATAACCCAGACCGAGATCTTTAATTGTCTTCTTTGCCTCGTAGAATGATTTCGGTACTGTCTCACCCATAGGAAAAGCCTCTTTCAGCAACTCTACCAACATATTAAATGACTTATTACTCCAACCATTGAGGCACTTCAAATGAAGAAGCTTTACAATGAAAGAGAGTTTTGAAACTTCTCACACCCCGGGTATAGAGGTTGTTCGGCATCTTTAAGCAATCTGTAGAACTTGTCCGCTTCGATATTGGGCTGATCACTTGACGGTGTTTCTGTGCCTATTCCACCTTGCAAATCATGTATCATACCCTTCATGTCATCTTCATCGTCTGTATTAATATTATCATCAGCGATCACTGTGTTTGAAGTTTCACCGTGAGTTGCCATGGGGACTGCATCTAGCTCCTCACCGTGCGAGAACCAACGGGTATAGCTAATGTTAATGCCACGCATTACCAGATCAACCTCACATTCCTCTCGAACCTTCCTAATCACCCTTCCGGAGTCTATACAGGGACACACAATTTTTCCATCAAGCGGTGCAAGACGCTCAAATGCAAAATCCAGAAATTTCCTGACTCCTTCTCTGTACTCTTGGCTCATGTGATTTGAATTATGCATCTAACTCTTATCGATCGAAGACATCTTCGTCTATCTGGCTATACAACACCTGACATATAATTTCAAACAATGTTATAAGACTCCGTACAATTTCGGTTTCGGTTCCCGGGTATGGAACACCGAACCAAAACTTCTACAGGCCATCCACATCCCTAATGGATGAGTGTATTATGATGAGTAGACTAGTCACATAGTAAACCTAGGGTTGCTGGCCAGCATTTGAACTGCTGATAGTTCGAATGCTAGGCATAGCACCAAAGTTATGCGACAGTAAGTCAACAAGTCAGGGAGCCTCATCAAGTAAACACTTGGGGTCTGATGGTTCTCTCTGTCGCTCGAGTAGATTTATGGCTTTAGCATACCTCATATCACACCGAACCGATAAAAACCGACCATTTCGGTTTCGATTTCGGTTTCGGTTTTGATTTTACGTAAACCGAAAAAAATATAACCGACAAAACCCGCACCGAAACCGACCGACAAAACCGACGCTCACCCTAGTCTAAATATTACATTTTGCCCCCCATTCCCCCATTCAATTCAGTTTTGATAGGATAAAAATCAATGTTTTAAAACACGAAAACTCGACTGGACTCGAAACCTTAATGAGTCGAGTAGACACGACAACTCGGCTAAAACCCGACAAAACTCGAGTCGAATCGAAACTCAGCCGAGTCGAATCGAAACTCGAGTTTTGGACCGAGTCGGATCGAAACTCAGCCGAGTCGAGTCGACTCGGCCGAGTTTCGAGTCGACTCGGCTAGTTTTAAAACAGTGTAAAAATTACCAAATGAGGGAATTAACCAATTTTGATAAGATAAAAATTACTCATATGAATGAATTGGAATAACTCATATGAATCGTATGATAATAACTCATATGAATGAATCGTATGAATGGATACATTCCCATTCGATTCCCCCCATTCAATTCAGTTTTGATAAGATAAAAATTATCAAATAAGTATGCAATTTTCATAAAGGAATTCAGTACATAGATGACAAAATTAGTATGCAATTTTGATAAGATAACATTTCAAACTTTAGTATACAATTTGGAACAAATTAATCTAAGGGGGAAAGGGAGGAGGAGGAGGAGCTCACCAGCGATGGTCGGCAGGCCTCGAGAAGGAGGAGGAGCACTGGTGTCGAAGTCGGTGGCGCGAGAAAGGGGAGGGGTGGCCGAAGGTGCAAGGGAGGGGATGGGTGGCCGGCCGGAAGTAGAGAGAGAGAGAGAGAGAGAGGGAAGGCTAGGGAGGCCGAGGAGGGGGGGAGGAGGCCGGGGAGAGAGAGAGAGGGGGCCGGGAGGCCGGGGAGGGGCGGAGGTCGGGAGGGGGATGGGTGGCCGGGAGGGGGATGGGTGGCCGGAGGGGATCGCGCGGCTGCCGGAGGGGGACGGGGTCGCCGGACGGGTCGGGTCGGTGAGAGAGAGAGATTCAGAGAGGGGAGCCGAAGGTTCGATCGAAACACAAAAAGAAACGGGTGGCTGTGGAGTATATTGGAAGGGTTTTTACCGACGAAAATTATACTACCGTCGGTATAATTACTTTATACCGACGAGAGTATAATTTCCGTCGGTAAAAATCAGTAACGAAACTCAGGGTTCCATTTTTTCCAGAAGCTCGGGTTTCACCCTGAGTTTCGTCGGGACAATTTTACCGATGGATATTTAATTACCGTCGGTATCGTACCGACGGACATATAATTTCCATCGGTATAATTCGTTATACCGACGGAAATATAACGTCCGTCGGTAAAAATCACCGACGAAACTCATGGTTCTATTTTTTTTCCAGAGGCTCGGTTTTTACCCTGAGTTTCGTTTGGACAATTTTACCGACGGAAATTTAATTACCGTCGGTATTGTGCCGACGGACATATTATTTCTGTCGGTACAATTAGTTATACCGACGGAAATATAATTTCCGTCGGTACAATATCACGACGAAACACAGGGTGCCTTTTTTTCCCAGAGACTCAGTTTTTACCCTGAGTTTCGTCGTGACATTGTACCGACGGTCTTTATGTAGCCGTCGGTATAAAGTATATTACCGACGGGATATATATGTACCGTCGGTATAAATCATTTTACTGACTAATACTATTTGACCATCGGTAATAAATGTGCAAAAAAAATTTAAAAAATTGAAGTTATAATACCGACGGATATTATAGTCACCGTCGGTAAAAAGTGTATTATTACCGACGGTGATAATAATGTCCGTCGGTAAAGACCCTATTTCTTGTAGTGTATGTTATTTTTTTCAGGCTATAATGTCACATCATGGTCAAAGACTCACAACAAAAACGATCGACGCATTCTTCAAGAGAAAGGATATTGATAAATCAGAAAGCCATGCGCCTTCTGCATCCAGTCCTGATACTTCAGTTCATGATGAGCAGGAGCAACGTCCTTTTAAATCTCTAAGAGTGGAGCCTAAAGAATTAGCTAATACTCTTGGTGATCAACATATTCATACATCTCCAAGAGTTGAGACTAAAGAATTAGTAAATATCACTTCTTTTGAACGTGATCCGGGATTACGTCTTCAAATATGACAATATCCAGTTAATTAGCGAGATGAAGTACGACGTTCTTATATCAGAGCAGGGCCGTATCAGTTTCTTCTTTCAGAGTATTCACTTTCTGGGCCAGAGAAACATCGTTGACGGTTTCAATCTTCTTGGTTTACATTGTTTTCTTCCTGGTTGGAGTATTCCCCTTCAAAAGATACTGCGTTTTGTTTACCATGCTTTCTTTTTGGACAAAAACTAACAAGTCGTCCTGGATCAAGCGCATTTACAGTCGAAGGGTTTCGAAATTGGAAAAAGGTTAACAATGAAAAAAATTATGCTTTTCTAAATCATGTGGAAGAGGACCCTTGTTCACCACATAATAGTGCTGTAAGATCTTGTAGAGATTTAATGAATCAATCTCGGCATATTGACAAAGTGATGCATGCACAATTTTCAGAACAAATTTTGAATAATAGGTTGCGGCTCAAGGCTTCAATTGATTCTATTCGATGGCTTACATTTCAAGGATGCGCTTTCAGAGGTCATGATGAAACCCCAGATTCAAGAAACTGGGATAATTTTATAGAAATGATAAAGATTTTAGCATCATATAATGATAAAGTTTCTGAACTCGTTTTAGAAAATGCTCCAAAAAATGCAAAATATACATCACCAAATATTCAAAAAGAGATTTTGCATATTCTTTCTACCAAAGTGAGAAATATGATTCATGAGGAAGTTGGGGATGCTAAATTCTGTATTCTTGTTGATGAAGAACGTGATGAATCAAAAAGAGAGCAAATGACACTTGTTTTAAGATTCGTTGATGCAACTGGTTTTATACGAGAACGCTTTTTTGACCTTGTGTGTGTTAAAGACACCTCCACATTGGCTCTTAAAAAAGAGTTATCAGTCGTACTTTCTCGTTATAATCTCAATATTCAGAACATTCGAGGTCAAGGATATGATGGTGCCAGCAATATGCGAGGTGAATGGAATGGATTACAAGCATTGTTTCTTAATGCTTGTCCATATGCATATTATGTACATTGCTTTGCCCATCGTCTACAGTTAGCATTAGTTGCAGCATCTAGAGAGGTAATCCATGTTCATCAGTTCTTTTCAAAATTGACTTCTGTTGTCAATATCATTGGTGCTTCTTGCAAACGAAACAGTGAATTACAATATGCTCAAGCAGCTCGAATTGCACATATGATAGCTATTGATGAACTTGAGACTGGTAGTGGGGCTAATCAGATTGGTACTTTGCAACGTGCTGGAGATACTCGTTGGGGCTCTCATTTTTTTTCTGTTTGTAGTTTAATAAAGATGTTTGGTGCAACTTGTTCAGTTCTTCAAAACATCATTAAAGATGGATCCACTTACTCTCAACGTGGGGATGCTGATGCTGCTTATAATACGATTACATCATTCGAGTTTGTATTTATTTTGCATTTGGTGAAAGAAATTATGGGGATTACAGATATCCTTTGTCAGGTTTTGCAACACAAATCTCAAGACATCTTAAATGCTATGCATCTAGTCTCAACAACAAAAGAACTCATTCAAAAGTTGAGAGAAGATGGTTGGGAGGCTCTACTTGAGAATGTGAAATCATTTTGTGGAAGTTATAACATTGATATACCTGATATGAGTGCTCGTTATATAATGGGTCGAGGTTGGTCTCTTTATCAACGAGATCACATTACAATTGAGCATCATTATCGGATTGACATATTCACCACTGCAATAGACTCTCAGCTGCATGAATTGAATAACAGATTTAGCGAGCAAGCAATGGAACTGTTTATTCTTAGCTCAGCTTTGGATCCCAAGGATGGTTATAAATTATTTAAAATTGATAGCATTTGCAGTCTTGTAGAGAAGTTTTACCCTGAAGATTTTACAGAACAAGAGCGAGTTCTTTTGAGATTTCAGTTGCAACATTATGAGCTCGATGTACCTTATCATCCAAATTTGCAGAATGTGTCTACAATATCTGAACTATGCTGAGGATTAGTGGAAACAGATAAGTCAAAAGTCTATTATCTTATTGATAGATTGATTCGTCTTGTGTTGACTCTTCCAGTTTCCACTGCGACTACAGAGCGAGCATTTTCAGCAATGAAAATTGTCAAAACCAAACTTCGCAACAAGATGGAGGATGAGTTTCTTGCAGATTACTTGTCTGTTTACATTGAGAAAGAAATTGCTGAGACTTCCAGTTCAGACTCAATCATAGATGATTTCTATTCTCTAAAAGATCGTCGAGCACAACTTTGATAATGGATGTTTGATCTTTTTATTATATGTATTTTTTTCACATATCTATGTCATTTTTTACTTGATATATTTCTACAATAATTATTTATTTTTTTAGTTTTGATATTGTGCGTATCCATGCCAAAGTTGTCTAGACATATTTTTGTATGCAATTGTTCATGATAGTCTGTAAAGTACTTTCCAGTTATGATCTTATCGTATGTCATTTTTTACTAAAAATATGATAAGAATTTTTGTTAAAAAATCAATATTGTAATTTATAATTTTTCGAATCCATTATGCATTCTACTAGTTCGGCCCCCTCAAGTGAAAATTCCTGGGTCCGCCCCTGGGCCCAGCGATTTAAATTTTTTTTTCTATTTTTTCTTACACCGGCCGGCAATAATTTCGGCGGTCTGACCGCCGGATTTGCTGCCGTATTTCTGGCGGCTAGGGAAGAATTAGCTTTTGCGACGGGATTTTATGCGGCCACCATTTGCGACGGCTAGACCCCCGATTAAAAGTATAATCGACCATTTTTAGCTGCCGGGAAAATAGAGATCTGTTGTAGTGCCCATTGAACACGATCTCTTGATAGTTGGTTTAATGTTAATTCTGAAAGAACTAATGTTTACTCGGGTTCTAGTGTGATGTACTGGCCCAAAAGTTTAAACCCGAAACATATATGTCGACTAATATACATGAGATGGGTCCTAGGGCTGGGTAAGGTCTCTACCCGAGCCCCAATCCGAAACAGACCCATATTGAGTCAGGTCCACAAGTTATATTTGAACGAACCCATTTAGACAAAATACACAAACCATTTAGATTGGCCAAATTGCATCGGTTCTTGTTTTCATCCGACCCAAGTTGCACCCCTAGTCAATACATCACATGTTAGTACACCAGCACAAGATAAACCAAATTAAAGGATGGAAACTTGCCCTGACACTTATTCGAACCCATGACCAAGGCCATGGGTTTGCATGTTACCAATTGATCTATCAGTTTGCAACCCAAAATTTAAATAAAAAATGGCTGATTTTCCCTCCAAGAAAAGATAATGGTTGACTTCCTCACGAGGACTTAATGCGAAACTTAAATCGATTTCTTATTAATAACCATTATTATTTCTTTGGTGCAATCCAGTTTCATACCAACAAGAGGATCGATCAAATATTTTCAAGAAAATAAAATCGAAAAGGCTGCCAAAGATTACGTACACAGCACCGATCACTGGCTAGTGGAGCCGGAGGAGACGACAATGGGGCTCCTCACGACGTGATCATCCGAAATCCACCGCAGGTTCCCCTCGGCGAAGGCGCCCCCCGCGCTGATGCTCCAGCTCACGGCCACCGTGAAGCTCTGCTTCTGGTTCACCTCGGAGAACTCCAGCGTCGTCGGCTCCACGACGACCGACACACCCTTCGGGACGTCCACTTCCGCTCTGTAAGTCGAGTTCCCCTTACCCACGTTCGTCACGGTCCGGTTCACCGTGACCGTGTCGGAACCGGCGGCCACCAGTATGGACGGATAGTTCAGCTCAGCCTCGGTGATGCTACCCACGTCCGAACAGCTGAAGTTGCGCCGGCGAACGATGACTCCCACGCCGGAATCCCCGAACCCCATCCCGCAGAGGTACTTCGCGTAGTCATCGACGTCAAGGTCGTAGACAAGACCAGGGTCGGCGGCTCTGGTCGGGTTCACATGGCCGGCGCCCATGGCGAAGAAGCTAGCGTTCTGGTGGAGATAATCCAGGATGTGCGTCCCGTTGCGGTCTTGGGCGTCTGATGTCGTCATGATCGCCGACTTGATCGCCGCCGGCGACCAGTCGGGATGGACGCTCTTCACGAGTGCGGAAATGCCACTCAGATGCGGGGTGGACATGGAGGTGCCCGATATTATGTTGAAGGTCTTCGTATCGTCTGTCGTTCCTACGGGGTCGACAGGCCAAGCTGCGAGGATGTTCACGCCCGGTCCGGTGATGTCGGGCTTCAAGATGCCCGGAGTAGCAATGCTGGGGCCCCTCGAGGAGAAGAAGGCGACGACCGGTGCCGGAGTCACCCCGAGCACCGTACCATCGAAGGTGATTGAGGCGATGGGATCTTCATCTGATTGGGCATATGCTGCGATCTCGGAACCATCGTCGGGGGCCACAGTCGATGTCGGGACGACCTGCACGATGTCAAATAGGGTGTACCCCTGCTTGTCGGCGGGGACGAGAATCATGCCGGCAACGCCGGCTTCCTTACCACGGTTGCCGATCTCGGTTGCCGGAACACCAGAAGATGCATTAAGAAAGCACAGCACCACCTTGCCCTTGACATCTGCAGCGAATGAGAAATAAGAGCAATCGGCGGCGGTGTTGGGGAAAGTCAGTGGCAACTTGGCGGAGGTGGCGTTCAGGGCCTGGCTGAGAGTTTCGCCATAGAACTTCCGGCCGTTGCCGAGCGTCACTGTCGACCTTAGGCTCCGGTCCGTAGTGCTGGCGGCCACCGTCAGGATCCACGGGGCCTCGTTCGACAGTGTGCCCAGATCGGGGCCCTTATTGCCGCCGGCGCAGACCACAACGATTCCCTTTGCTATCGCACCGAACGCACCGATGGCGAGTGGATCACGGTCAAGAGGTACGGGTTTACCTCCGAGGGAAAGCGAGGCCACGTCGACACCGTCCTTCACGGCCGCATCTAGCCCGGCTAGAATGTCCGACGTGTTGCAACCTTCAGCACTGCAGACCTTATAGATGGCAAGATGCGCATGTGGCGCGATCCCGGCCGCCGTGCCGTTGGCCTGCCCGAGGAAGCTCACGCCCTTCACGAAGTTCCCGGCCGCCGTGCTGGCCGTGTGGGTGCCGTGCCCCTCAGTGTCGAGGGGGCTGCCGCCGGTGAACGACTTACCCCCGATGAGCTTGTTGTTGCAGCCGTTGTCAAAGGGGCAGGAACCCTTCCATTTGGCGGGCGGGGGAGGGACGCCGTCGTCATCGAATGACGGGTGGCCGGGAAGGACGCCGGTGTCCAGTAACCCGACGATGACACCGCTGCCGAGGTCGGAAGCGTTCCAAAGCCCGGTCCCCAGATTGAGGCCGAGGAAGTCCGGGGTGTGGGTGGTGAGGAGGGGGAGACGCTGGTCCGGGTACGCGCGCACGAACCCGTTCTTCTTCTTCATGCTTTCCACCTCCGCCGCCGTCAGCTTTGCGGCAAATCCGCTGAACACCTCTTCGTACGCGAAGACCATTCGCGACTCGGAGGTGCCGGCAGTGGTCTCCGGCAAGAAGGACCGGTACCAGCTCTCCAACCCCTCGGTGGCGGCGACGGCGTTACGCTCCGGCGGCTGGACGTGGATTATGTATGTCTGCAGTTTGTCGCCGCCGGCCGAGGTGGCAGCAGCTCTGGAAGGGCTGCGACACGTCACGGCGGGCGGCTTGCATGACAGGAGGAGGAGGGCAAGGAGGAGGGAGGAGGAGAATGCCTTGTAGTTCTCCATCTCGGAAGAACAAAGCGGGTGATGTAGGGTCTGCACCTGAGTGGTTGGTACGGCTTGGGCTGCATATATAGAGGTTTAGGGTTCGAACCTTGAAATCCTACAGATTTGGCATGGAGGGAAGGGGGGGTGGTGGGGGGCGGAGTTTTGAATCGCTGCCATATATGGAATTTATAATGGACACGTGGCAGCGTTGGGGGTGAGGTGTGTCTGTCAATGTTGAGCGCGAGAGCAATGAATGAATTAAAATCCCGTTGCGAGATTCAGTGGCATGGGGGGTAATCAAATTGTTTCTAATTTAGATGACCGTTAATATGGTAATTAGGGTGAGATAAGTAAACTAATTATATTTGTGTTAATTATCAAAACTAAAAGTAAAAGATTTGCTAGCGCTTGCCTTTTATAATTGTTATAAATTTCAAAAAAAAAAAAAAGGAGTTGGTGAGAAGCCCTACTTAGAGATCTTTTTGACCATCGTTTTATTTGAGCTCGAGCCCTCGTGGACGAAAATATCCTTGCATTCACTTCTAATTTAGAAGTGAATGTCATCCTTCCCTCCTGCTATCGTCGTCGGACCTAACCGAACCCCCCGCCCTCCTCCCCTGTCACCGTCGGACCTAACCGAACCCCTCACTGCCGCCGTGATCGTCAGACCTAACCAAATCTCACCCCCCCCCCCGTCGGTCCTAACCTCACCCCACCACCTAATCTACAGGCCATGGGATGAACCCTAGACCTAGAAATCACAAACGCTAAACCTAACCGAATCCCCGCTACCGCCTTCGCCTCCGCAGCTTGCACCCGTCGTCGTTGCCGCTGTCGCCTCCGCCACGCGCACCGGCCTAGAAATCACAAAACCCTAGACCTAACTGAATCCCCGCTACCGCCTTCGCCTCCGCCGCTGTTGTTGCCACCTCAGTTGTTGTCGCCTCCGCCGCGCGCACCGCCCTCGTCGCCGGACCGGACAAGGGAGGAGGGCAGGTGAGGGTGGTCTCGGAATTAAAAAATTGGGGAAGGATTTTTTCTAAAGTTGGGTTGGTTAGAGGGGCTGGAGCTCAAATCAAATGTTTCAATGTGTTTTTCTTAAAACTGGGTTCGTTGGAGAGGTCTTAGGCTAATAACTCCAAATAAAAATTATCCTAAATTGTCTTCCATCCATAGGGACGATAGCATTTAGATCTCATACAGTTGGTTGGCCCCAGTCGGTGGGCCCGTCGAGCATGACAGCCGCACGAGGGCTGGCGAAACAAAAGTGAATCGCACTCCAGCGACGGCGTGCGGCTGTGATGAGCTCCGGACCCACCGACTGGTGGAGATCAGAACTCACGCACATAACAATCACCACCTGCTAACTTGACGTGGATCTTGATCACAGTCCCTGACATGCCAGCTACGATTGAGTACGTTTCACCTGTCATCTTGTGAAACGGACGGCAGTGATCATACCCCATCAAGTTGGCAAAACGAGTTGTTTCTCTAGGAAGTTGGCAAATGCAATTGGGAGCTCCCTTCAAGAATCTCTTCAATGAGGGTGGGGTGGCAATGGGTCGGGTCGGGTTGGGTCGGGTTGAGATATAGGTATCTCCCTTCAAGAATCTCTTCAATGAGGGTGGGGTGGCAATGGGTCGGGTCGGGTCGGGTCGGGTTGAGATATAGGTATCAGGGCAAAATGCCTAACCCGAATCGCCTAATAAACCGGTTTAATAAATGAGTCAAAAACTTAAATTCAAACCTGACTCGCCTAATAAACAGTTGACCCGACCCAATTAGTTTAACCCATTTAATAAATGGTTCGGCTTGGGTTGGGTTAGGTTGGCTCGGGTTGGGTTAACCGAACCCATGTAAACTGGTTGGGCTGGATCAAGTCAGGCCGGATTTGCTGGAGTCGGGTTGGCACGACTGTTTACCTCGACCCATTTGGTAAAAGGGTCAATTGGGTTATAAGTACAAACCCAAACTCAACCCATTAAATAAACGGTTAGTCGGATCAACCTGTTTATGACCCGAACATGTTTAAACCAATCCCAAACAAACTAACTTCGGATCGAGCTCAGGTCGGACCAAGAATTACCACCCGTAGCGTGATGAACCTGGTGTCAAATGCAATTGGGTGGATATTCCGATGAGGAAGCTGCTTAACTAGCCACACAGATTTAGATGCAGACTTCTTTCATGGTGAGTTTTTTTCCATTAATTTCACTCACTTACGGAAACAAAAATGATTTCTATTGACTTATATGTCCATTAATTGACAACTTTCCATTGCCAATTTGATGTGGTTTTTTATCAGTCCTTGACATGCTAGATACCATTGAGTACGTTTCACCTGTAGCCCTGTGCAACGGGCGGCCGTGATCATGCCACAAAGTTGGTAGATGCAATTGGGAGCTCACTTCAAGAATCTCTTTGGTGAGGGTGGGGTGGCAATGGGTCGGGTCGGGTTGAGATATAGGTATAAGGGCAAAACACCTAACCCGAATACGACCCATTTAATAAACGGGACAAATACTTAAATCCAAACCCGATCTGCCTAATAAATGGGTTGGCCCGACTCGATTAGTTTAACCCGTTTAATAAACGGGTTGGGTTAGGTTGGCTCGGGTTTGGTCAACAGAACCCATATAAACCGCTTGGGTTGGATCACGTCAGGTCGGATTAGGCTGGGTTTGATCGGGTTTGCACGGGTCGGGTTGGCACGACCCATTTAGTAAACGAGACAAACGGGTTATAAGCACAAACCCAAACCCAACCCATTAAATAAACTGGTCAGTCGGATCAACCAGTTTATGACTGGAACCCGTTTAAACCAATCCCAAACCCAATAACTTCGAGTCGCGTTCAGGCCGGGTTGGCGGGTTGGGCCAAGAATTGCCACCCCTAGGGTGATGAAACGGGTGTCAAATGCAATTGTGGGGATATTCTGACGAGGAAGCTACTTAATTAGCCTCGCAGATTTAGATAGACTTCTTTCAAGGTGTGTTTTTTCATTTCCACTCATTTTTGGAAACGGAAATGATTTCTATTGAATTATATGTCCATTAGCTTTATTTTCTCTCCCTTGTTCTTTTGAGACGAAAGAAATTAAGTAAGAAAATGATGTTTCATCTATTCATTTCCACTCCGTGTTCTTTTGGGAGGAAATTAAGTGAGTTATAGAGAGGAAGGAAATCTATTTTATCATTTCATTTCCACCTTACTTAAGGAAATGAGTTTCCGTCCAAATTTGAGAGGAAATGAAGCCAATATGTGGATTTATTTCCAACGGCTTAAAACGGAAATAATAGTGGAAATGGATATGAAGTCTGCTGGTGGATTCCTTTCCACCCCCGTTTCCGCCCAAAAGAACGCACCCTTATAGGCCTTGGTAAGTCGGTTGATTCATCGAAGACTTCAGGCACCGGACTGGCCTTAATTCCACCAACTGTATTTCTCTCATCCCTAAAAGGACATCGGGGAGGAGTTAATTGGGGACTTCATGACCATAAGTACGTGTTTCTAACATGACTAAGATCCTGGCCAACCGGCTTTGACCCAAGGTGGCACAACTGGTTAGTCATTCTCAATCAGCCATCATCCAAGATAGGAACATCATGGACAATGTGGTGACAACCCAGAAACTAAGGGGGTGTTTGGCATGCAGAATAGCATTCCGCTTACATCTCATTCGGAAGAGGGCATGCATTCCTGTAAATCATCATTTCTAGTGTTAATTTAGTGGTTCGGCTTGCGGTTGACAGAGAAACTGATGGAACGATTAAATTCCATTTCCAATTCTTCTTCCACCGAAACAAATAGTAGCCTTTACTTTTAAAATATAATAGAAACGACAAGTTTGAAACAATGCCAAACACCCCCTAATCTACCACCAGCTTAAATAAATTACGGATGGATTTTTTTTTTTATCAAATTGGAATTCGACTTGGCTTTCGAAAGATGAGATTTCCTATTCAATGTGATCTCTGCTCCAAAAGGCTACGGTGGATCCACGACTGCCTCTCAACCTCCAAGCTCTTTAGCCTCCTTAGCAGAGACAAAAGACTCAAGCAAGGGTGTCTCCTCTCCCCATGATATTCATTGTGGCGGTGGACACTCTGGACTCCACCCTTATGGGGGTGGTTTTTTAAGGGCCACCTTGAGGGGGTTACAAGAAACCTTCAATTAAATGATGGTAGTGGACTGCCATTAAATAAATGACAGTCTTTTTATTAAATAAGGGTCATAGACCATCGTTTAATTTCAACAGAAAAATTAAAAAAAAAACATGAGAAATTAAATGACGGTCATGGACCGCCGTTTAATATGCCCTAAATTTGTTGCGAGGGTCGCCCCCCATATCAATCAGTTGCCTCTCTCTCTCTCTCTCTCTCTCTCTCTCTCTCTCTCTCTCTCTCTCTCTCTCTCTCTCCTCCCCAAGCTCCTCCTTTCTCATGACCATGAGCTTGATTCGATCTCCTCCTCCTCCTTTCTATCTTCTCCATTTCTCTTCCCCCTCTTCTATTCCCACTTGCTCTCTTCCTTGGTCGTCCTTACCTTTGTGCCCAAGCTGCCGATGTAGCTGCAGTCGGTTCTTGTTGCCATGTTTGGCTACTGGACATGTTTGTAGCCCTGAGCATAGGGCTCGTATATAGGGCTACGATACTAGTGTCTCAAGTAGAGCGCTGAGAGACTCCGGTACCGCACGAGAGTGTCTGAGTCAGGCGGAGGCTGTGTAGGCCTCAGTATGGGAGCAACTTGATCAATTCAAGGAGGAAGTCAACGGGGCGTTGTAGGGCCTAAGGGCTCAAATACGAACTCAGGGATTGCTGTATGTGCAGAAAAAGATTCGGGTCTTCTTTATTGCGCACACAAAGATTACAAGCCGGTTTCTGATGCTCGGGGGAGGTGAGTTGGGTGCGGCGAAGGTTTTGATCAAGAGATTATGCGAGAGATCCTCTGGTGGGTCCATTTGATCTGTGTCGTAATGTTACTTTATGTGAGAGCTCTGGAGGGGTTTCCCAGGATAGAGGTCTTTATAAGATTTTAGGCTTTTTGAGAGGTTGAGTAGTTTTAGCCTTTACTTTTGTCTCTTCCATGCATTGCGCTTTCTCGGCTAGGCAGGCTTTCAGCGTCATTTCTTCGATCTTCATTTCTTTCTCGACTCTTACTAGACCTCGGTGTCCTTGATCGTTGGTTCGCGACATTGATTTTGGTTTTGGCGTTGGCTTTGGCTTGCTTGGATGTAACTCTGGCTTTTGCTTTACTTTGGCGCTTGAACATAGACGGAGAGGCTTGTGGTGCTGTAGTTCTTTCGAACTTCACGTCTTATTGGCTAAAACGTACGTTACTTTTGCTCGTGATCGTCGTAGCTTATCGGCTTTGGCACGAGTATTGCTTTGGCGCGGACGTAACCTTTGCTATGTTTTGGCTTTTACATCGGCTTTTGCTTTTGCTTTGGCTTGAACTTCTCCTCGAATGACGATGGCGATGTCTCCGAGTCTTCTTTATTCTTCTGGCCTCCTCCTTTTGGGGACGAAGCTTTGGCGGAGACGGTTGTGGTGTCGGCTTTGCTTCTTTTCTTCTCTGAGCTTCTTTGGTGTGATCGAAGTTAAAGGCTTCTCTTGAAGATGGCGGATGTAGTACCGATCTTCGTGCGATAGTTGTAGCATTGGTTTTGATGTTGAAGATGATAGGTTTAGAGCCAACTTCATGCGACAGTTGTTTGGTCGGCTTTGTTGTTGAAAATGACAGATGTAGCACCGATCTCCATACGACAGTTATAGCATCGACAGTTACCTCCCCCCGGGCATGGTGGTTGTTTCATTTTCTTTCCTTTTTTTCTTTTCTTTTCTTTCCCTTTTGGTCGGTCAAACTTCCCCATGAGGAAAAAGGGCCGCAACTTGCAAGAAGGGGCAGGTGGGTCCTACTTTCAGGTGGGCCCACACGGCGCCCTTTTTGGCTTCAGATAGTGGGTTCAGTGGGTCCCACTTGCATGGGTGGGCCACCCCCTTGGGTCTACACGAGTCAGGTTTGGCCATTTTCTTAAGCGAACCGTTGTGCACGAGCTGGGTTTTGTGTGCAGGCCAGGTTTTATTCGCGAGCGATGCCCACAGTTACGCTCCAGTGCCTTGCTTTTAGAGAGATACATATAGATATTATGTTATATTCAATCAAATTTTATTTTATTTAATAATAACATATCCTATTTATTAACTTTATATTCAATTGTTTCAAACTGCAGAACATGTTATCTGATCGTCGACCATTGCTCTTAACCTCGACACCGTCGTGCTTACCACTGAGCTTGCGAATGATGTTTTAGGAGAGATAGTGGGTGCTTGCTTCTTCTGGCATGCTTGCATCATCCGTATCAACTGCTAGGTATGTATTATAACATTGTTAATATTTCTGAATTCAATAAAGTATGAATCGAATCAAATCAATTAAAAATAGCATGAATTGGCCCAAATTTAGTCATTTTAAACACAAAACAATCCATTCGAATATATATCGAGCATGAATCGAGTCAAATCGGTCCAAAATATCATGAAACGGCCCAAATCGGGCACACATATGGTCAAAATGCAATATGTCTATTTTAGAAGCAAAAATGCTGATTCAAGATGTAATGAAGCACAAATTACGTCGAATCGGTCAAAATAGTATGAATCAGCTTAAGTCGGGTACAAATATCATTCATAATATAATCCAATCATTTTAGAGATGAAACGACCGATTCAAATATGAATCGAGCATGATTCTGTCCAAAATAACATGAATCGGTCCAAATCGGACTCAAATATGGTTCATAATGAAATCCAACCATTTAGACACTAATCAACCGATTTGAGTTGTGTTGAAACATAAATCACGTCGAATCTGTCTAAATAGCATGAATCGGCCTAAATCGGGGCACACGTATGGTTCACAAATGTAATCCTATCATTTTAGAGATGAATCGACTAATTCGAGTTCAAATGAAGTATGAATCACATCTAATCGATCCAAAATAGCACGAATTTGTCTAAATCAGGCAAAAATAGGGTTCACAATATAATTTAACTATTTTAGAGGAAAAACAACATATTATATTATAATCTTAGTACGAATCAGGTTAAATCGGTCCAAATAGCATAAATAGACCCAATTCGGGCACTAATATGGCACAAATATGGTTTATGACGCAATCTGATCATTTTAACATAAATTGGGTCGAATCAGTCCAGAATAGTATTGATCAGACTAAATCAGGCATACTATGGTTCACAATGCAATCTAATCATTTTAGATGTGAACCGTCCAATTCGAGTTTTAATAAAGCACAAAATCGCATCAAATCAGTCAAAATAGTATGAATCAGCCCAAATCAGGCACGAATAACGTTCATAATTCAATCCAACCATTTTAGAGCGGAACTATTGATTCGAGTATAAATCAAGCATGAATCGGGTTAAATCAATACAAAATAGCATGAATCGGTCCAAATTGGACTCTAATATTGCCCACAATGCAATCCGACCATTTTAGAGGTAAACGATCGATTTGAGTTGAAATGAAGTATGAATTTCGTCGGATCAATTCAAATACCATGAGTCAGTTCAAATCAGGCACAAATAGGGTTCATAATACAATCCAGCTATTTTAGAGTAGAAATGACTGATTTGAGTTTTAATAAAGCACCAATCGTATTGAGTCGGTCCAAATTAGCATGAATCATCCTAAATCATTTGTTCCGGAGTTATATGTGGTCACTATATTTGGCAGTTGTGTTGCCGCAAAAGGGTTTAAACCAATGTTTCTGGCCGTTGAAATAGGACTTTTGTGTTGTAGTACCGATTATACGTTGGTCATTTTTTTTTTGAAAAAGGTGTTTAGTCGGCCATTCAATTCTAACTGCCGATTCTATCGCCCGTTATACAAGCTTTTGTTGTTTTGTCTTGGGGGTGGGGTCCTTGCTTTAGTTGTTCCTTGACTGCTCGTAAGCAACAACGAAGGGGTGCCTCCACTCGTTCCCGAGTGTTTGTCAACAACCCACCCCCGCCCCCCCTTTTTTTTGTTGCAATTAATTTGTAGGGTTGTTATTCCCACCTCACACAAAGGAATTAATTATAAAAAGAAAAACATTTTCTTATTCATAATTTAATTTTGTTGTCTTATGAACAATCTAATATGATTAGGAACATCGGAAGACAAACAAAAATGAATTTTGGTCCGTTCAATCCTTTTATGAACTTCAGTGGATAGTGAAGTAACTTGTAAAGTTCACTTAAGAATGAGTCGCTCTCGCACACTATAAATTGTCAATTAGAGGCATAAGGGCGTTTTGGTAAAAATAAGCACTCCCGTGCCTCACTAGTGGCCGGCCCTAGGTGTGGGAGACATAGTCAAGGCCGACCCCTATATGTTAGGGATGAGAATCCCTTAATAATAGGGCCGTCCATAGGGATAAACAAGGGGATTTGAATTGGTCAAATCAAGCCCTATAAGTGGGGAAAAAATAAAGATTTCAGAGAGATATAGGGAGATTCAAAAGGGGTCAACCCTATCCTCTTTGGATCCTAATCCAAAGGGGGTAGGCCGGCCTTATAAAAGAGCAAAGGGGGAGGGGGGGCCGGCCTCTTAAGTCACCCCATACCCGAACCCCACTCTCTTTTCTCCTCTCTAGTTCTCTCTTTCATCTCTCTCTTCTTCCTCGTTTGCGACTTCACCTACCTCGTGTGTAGTTTAGGAGAAAAAGAAGGGTCGTTCTTCGGAGGCACTCAGAGATCCGAGAGCGACGTTCCGTGAATCGTGTGAGATCGAGTGAATAAGAAGGCATCGTCTTCCGGCATACAATCGGCTTCTTCGCGGACGATCTTCTGTCTCCATAGACAAAGAAGATAATTCTCCGCGGTTAAAAGATCCGCACGAAAGGTACACATATTCTAACATGTAGATCTAGCGAGTTCTATGATTTGCACGCATGCTAGATATTCATAACGCTAGATTACCGTTAGGATGTTCGAATCACATGCGCGCACATGCATGCACATGTAGATTAGTTTCAATGAAAGTTTAATAATGTAAGATGCACCATGAATGATCTTTCGACCGTTTATCACTTCCATTGCGAGCCTCTACCATAGGATATTTTTCAACACTAACAGGGTTATATGACCAAGGAAAGGGAGAGAATCCAAAATCCGGCATAAGTGTGACCGGTAAAAGAGAGGATCCGAAGGCTGGCACAAGTATGACCGGAGAGAGAGGATCCGTAAGCCGGCACAAGTGTGACATGAAAGAGAAAGGATTCGAAAGTCGGCACAAGTGTGACCGGAAAAAGAAAGGATCCGAAGGCCGGCACAAGTGTGACTGAAGAGATAGAAAGGATAAGATGACGGCCAAGGAAAGAGACACCAAAAAGAGAGAAGCTCGATCAAAAGGAGGAAGAAGATCTTGATCGATAGAGAGAAGGGAGTAGATGGACCGACAGAGCGCAGGATGCAGGGCACTAGTGCAGGCACAGGTGGGCCAGTAAAATGCAAGGGTGCAGGCCACAAGTGCAGGCGAGCGGACCGGTAGAGCGCAGAGCATAGGTGAACCGGTAGAAAGTAAGGGCGTAGGGCACGAATGCAGGCGCAGGCTGACCGGTAGAACACAAGGTTTAGGAAGACCAACAAAGCGTAAGGCGTAGGTGGATCGGTAAAGCACAAGGGTGTAGGGCTCAAGTGCAGGGCGCAGACATACCGACAAAGCGCAAGGGCATAGGGCGCGAGTGCAAGCAGGCCGACAAAGTGCAAGGACGCAGGGTACGAGTGCAGGTATAGGCGGACCGATAGAACGCAAGGCGCAGGGCATAGGAAAACCAGTAGAACACAAGGGCATAGAGCGCAAGTGCAAGACGCACGTGTACCGACAAAGCGCAAGAGCACAGGGCACGAGTGCAGGCGCTGGCAGGCCGATAGAGCGCAAAGGCACAGGGCACTAGTTTAGGCACAAGCGGACCGATAGAACGCAAAGCGTAGGGCGCAAGCGAACCGGTAGAATACAAGGGCACATGGCATGAATGCAGGTGCAGGCGGACCGATAGGACGCATGGCGCAGGAAGACCAGTAGAGCGCAAGGGCAAATTGGCAGGGCACAAGCAAGCACAGAGCAGCATCAACATGGGCACAGGCGGGCCGACAGAGCGTATGACGCAGGCCGGCAAAGCGTATGACACAAGCGGGCTGTCAGAGAGTAGGACGCAGATGGGCTGGCAAAGCGTATGACAGAAATGAAGGAGGCCGGTAGAGTGCAAGGCAGACCGGCAGATTGCAAGGGCGCAGAGAGGCAGACCGGTAGAGCACAAAGTGGACTGGTAAAGTGCAGGGCATTGACAGCCGAACCGGAAGAGCACCGACAGAGTGCAGGGTGCACAAAAGTCGACAGAGCGCAATACGAAAGGCGTAGGCAAACCGATAAAGCAAGGAAGGCTAGCAGAAAGACCGACAGGGCTGCAGAAAAGGTCGACGGGCTACAGGAAGGCCGGCGGTGGGATGCAAGAGGGGCCGGCGAAAGATCGATAGGCTATAGGAGGGCCGACGGATAGTCGACGGGTAGTAGGTTGGGCGACGATAGGCTGTAGGAGGTCCGATAGAGGGCTGGCAAGCTATAGCAGGGGCCTGCGAAAGACCGATAAGTTACAGGAGGGTCGAAGGATAGTCGGCGGGCTACTGGAATACCGGCGACGGGCTGCAAAAGGGGCTGACGGAAGACCGAAAGGTTCCAGGAAGGTCGGCGGATAGTCGGCGGACTGCAGGAGAGCTGGAAGTGGGCTGCAAGAGGTATGGCGGAGGGCTGGCAGGCTGCAAGAGGGGCCGACGAAAGACCAGTGGGCTGTAGGAGGGCTGGCGAATAGCTAGCGGACTATAGGAAGGGCCAGCGAAAGACCGGCAAGTTGCAGGAGGTCCAACGGATAGTCAACGGGCTGCAAGAGGTCTGGTGGAGGGCTAGCAGGTTACAGGAGAGGCTGACGAAAGACCGTCAGGCTGTAGGAGGGCCGACGGGTAGATGACGGGCTGCAAGAGGACCGACGAAGGGTTGCAAGAGGGGCCGGCGAAAGACCGACAGACTGCAGGAGGTCGGACAGATGGATGGCGAACTGCAGGAGGGCCTGGTGAAAAATCGGTGGGCTGCAGGAGGGGCCGACGGAAGATCGGCGGGCTATAGGAGGGCAGTTAAAGGGCCGACGATAGGCTGTAAGAAGGGCCGACGGAAGACCGGCATGTTGCAGAAGGACCGACGAATAGTCGACGGGCTGTAGGAAGGGTCGGCGGAAGACCGACAGGCTGCAGGAGAGCCGGCAGATAGTCGGTGGACTGCAGGAGGTCCGGTGGAGGGTCGGCGGCAGGCTCAAACGCTGGGCGCAGGGTGACGGGCTGGTTGTGGGTATAGGCAGGGCAAACAAAGGGTCGATGGGTCTGGCATAGGCGTGGACAAGGCGATGAAGGCCGACGAAAAGGGCGTGAGGCGACGAGATCGTCACAGGTGTAGGCAAGACGGCAAAATCGAGCAAGTAGGGAACGCACAGTTTGCTCGGGATAGAGATCGACGGAGATCGATAGGGATCACAAGGGGGATCACAGGATCGGGCTGCACAGGATTTGCTCGAGAAAGAGATCGGGATGGGAGAAAATAATTTTACTATGACCGGCCTCTCCGTGGTCGGCGGCGGCGATCGAGGAGATCGAGGGCAGAGATGGGATCTCCAAAACCCTAGGCTAGCTCTAATACCATATTACAAAAAGAGAGGGCGAAAGAAACTAGGGTTTGGGGAGAAAAATCCTTGTATTATCTCTTTGTATATCTCATTACATAAGACTACCTCTTCTTATATAGAGAGAGAACGCACACCATTACATTACTACAACTAAGGTGGGACCAATAGTAACTCTACATCTAATAAGACCAATCCAATCCATTGTAAAATTGACTGAGACTCAGATTTTATCTTGACTCTTATGAGTCCTAAGTTTAGAATAGATCGTTCTTCTGTGGATTCGAACTCAATGATATCACAATTGCTTGATGTATTCATGTCCATTATCCGGATTTTAATCCAAATCCGATCTGGTTCGTACTTTAACAATATGGATTGGTTTTTTTGATCCGATGATCTGTAATAGCCTGAAGTGGATAACATGTTTACGTAACGGATCAGATTTGGAGATAGCCTAATTCGAGCTAAATCCGATCCGTTGATAGGTCGTATATCTAGTTCTAAATCACAATTAAAGATTCCCTATTTTACTGTATTTTTGTTATGGTTCCGATTACTGCCACGACAATGTTCAAGGTACTGACCACGATTCCGATTAAAGTGACCACAGTTCCGATTGTTGCCACGACGATATTCAAGGTACTGACCATTGTGAGAGGGTGCCGAAGGGACCCCTAGATTCCCACAGAGTTGTTGTGCAACGAGGGTGCACCGTCTTAGGAGGCAAAGCTGTAATGGATAGCTAAGCCTCGAAAGACAGAAGGCGAGCCCGCAGGTCCTAAAAGGACGGCAATGGGGGGAAGTGCAGGGTGGCAGAGACGATCATCTCATAGCCTGAGCCGAGACCACTGTGGGTGCAAAAATTGTACCGGACCGGATCAGAGCGGCATGGGCCCGCGCAATGGCCCAAGTGGGTAAGCCCGCCCGGGTTCATGGGCCCACTCTACGGGGCTCGCAGATCAAGCCCTCCCCCTTATTGGGCCCGAACAACGGCCCAATAAGGGCCCTGCAAGGAGTCCCAGAACCAGTACCACATCATCATCGCCACATCATCACTGCCATATCGGGCACGTGCCAACGCTATAAAAGGACCCCCAAGGCATCCAGGAAGAGGGGGGGTCATTCAATCAGAGGAAGAGAGGATTCCAGAGCAAGTGCTAGAGCTCAATTTTCCCCTTCTTATTCTCTTCTAGTTGCTCCGTGCAATCCCACTGTACGAAGCTTCTCTTGGCCTGTCAAGATAACGCTCACCCCTCATTTTACTCAAATTATAGTGAAGATCAGGTGTCACCTCTCGCCCGGAGACGTAGGTCGTAAAACCAAACTTCGACAACAACTCCATGTGTCGTCTCTCTTCTTCTTAACTTTCTAATCTCTAATATACAAACAATCCAATTCAATCAAGGCTGTGGGGTGGGATTCTCGATCAAGGCGGCTCGAAAATTTCCCCCCACAATCTTTGGCGCCGTCTGTGGGATATCGATAGAGGTCTTACCCACACCTCTACCGACTCCTATTCAGCTTGTGGTGATGAGCCACAAGTCCTCCTCCAAATCAACCTCAATGCCTTCATCACGCCGACATCAACTCGCTCAATGGTGAAGGCCAGCACCAACCCACCAAAGGCGGGTGCTGACCGGACAATCGACGTGCTAATCGAAGAAGAACAAGAAGTCTCGGTTGCAACCAACTGAAGAAATGTTCATAAGCGACTGGGGCCACAAGGAAGTCATCCAGGAAGCCGCAGCAATTGGCAGGACCCACCATTCCCGAGGCAACGATCTGGCAAAGAGCACGCCACCCAAGGAGACAACGGTTCAGCTACATACCAAATTTCGGCTGCTGATTTCCAGCTGCTAAACCTCCTCAAGAGGAACACAGCCCTCGAGCAAGAGAGGGATTCCCTAAAGAAGGCGGCTGAAAGAGCGGGGGTTGTGGCCCACAAGTCTCTAGCTACTGATGAAGACCAACCAAGGACTCGCCCGACCGTGAGTCATCATCTTGAAGAACCACATGTGCCGAAAATCGAGAGGCGTCAGGTATCTACATAAGCACCAAGGCAAACAGTGTGAGATCGCCTCAACGTCGATGGTGCACCAAGCTATCGCCGAGAAGGATCGCCTCAGTCAATAGGGTCCACTGGATGTTCTATCCCTTCGCACATGAAAACAACAGATGCCCGCGAGCTGCTCAACCGAGTAAGGTATACTGCCGACGTGGGACGCCACCATCAAGACCGCAGACAGCTAATTACCTCGGTGGGGCCACTACATCCCAAGGTTCTTGCAACACCATTTCCTATGGATTGGCGAACACCGAGCCTGCCAAAGTTCAACTGCATCCAGGGAGACCCTGCTCTCCATATCCTAGCCTACAAGCAGGCCCTGACGCCCTACGAGTATGAGAACCATGTTCTCTACCGTATGTTTGCGGGAAGCCTCGAGGGACCTGCCCTTGACTGGTACTACACACTGCCTATCGGTACGGTGGCCACATTCAAAGAGTTGGCTGAACTCTTCATGGACCATTATCGGCTAAACTTAAAGCCAAAAAAGAGGCTGGATATACTCTACGATGGGCTCCGACGAGTCTCTAAGGAGCTTCACGATGAGGTTTCGTAATGAGCACTCTGAGCTCACCGGTCGCTCCTATAATGAGGAGACCATTATGCTGGCATTCTAGAATGCTATCCGGCCAGAGCTCCATGTCTACACCGACTTCATTCGGCATCCTCCCAGTAACTTGGAAGCGATGTTCAAACACGTACAGCGGGAGATAGAGGTGGAAGACAATCAGCGGGCCAGAAGACTACGCGAGCCCCACGAGTATCGTGACTCCCAATATAAGAAAGATGATGAGGCTCTGAATGAAGCACCCTACAAGAAGTCTGGCCATGCCGCGTCCGACCAAAAGGCCCAGGCCAAAAGGTACAATGAAGATCCGAAAGCCCCTCCAGCAGAAAAGAGGCGAACTCCAAAGGAGCAAAGGGTGTTCACTAAGCTGAACACCTCCATTGAAGACATCTTCACCTACTTGCAGAACAAGCCCTTTTGCAAATGGCCACAGCCTCTCCCTCCAAATTCCGACCAGGCGGGAGATACGATAGCCTACTGTGAGTTCCATCGCAGCCATGGCCACCCAACCTCTATATGTCGGAAGCTAAAGCATCACATCGAAGACCTGATCCAAGAAGGGCGGCTCGATGGCTACCTTGCTAACAAGGAACCAGGTCGAGAGAAGTAAAGGCAGCAAAAGTGGAGAAAGAAAGTCAACATAACACGTAGATGCATAATCATAACGTCCGTTGGGCAACCTCTGGAAAAGTGTAACTACAACTTTGTTATATCAATAAAGTGTCTTTTTTTTCTCAAAATCAAATCTCTCGAAGTTCGATTCCACCATATTAAGGCATAAAAAAAAGAAGGCTCCTAGCAACCCAGGTCAACCAAAGACCTTCGATTCCGCCCATTCAAGTCGGAAGCTTGAAGGCAATTCGGCTACGCCCTTTCAAGGCGAAAGTTCGATAAAAAGGCTCCTGACAACCCAGGTCAACCAAAGACCTTCGATTCCGCCCGTTCAAGTCGGAAGCTTGAAGGCAATTCGGCTATGCCCTTTCAAGGCAAAAGTCCGATAAAAAGGCTCTGGCAACCCAGGTCAACCAAAGACCTTCGATTCCGCCCATGCAAGCCGGAAGCTCGAAGGCAAGTCGGCTACGCCCTCTCGAGGCTAAAGTCCGATAAAAAGGCTCCTGGCAACCCAGGTCAACCAAAGACCTTCGATTCCGCCCATTCAAGTCGGAAGCTCAAAGGCAAGTCGGCTACGCCCTCTCGAGGCTAAAGTCCGATAAAAAGACTCCTGGCAACCCAGGTCAACCAAAGACCTTCGATTCCGCCCGTTCAAGTCGAGAGCTCAAAGGCAATTCGGCTACGCCCTTTCAAGGCGAAAGTCTGATAAAAATACTCCTGACAATCCAGGTCAAGCTAAATTATCAACTATACTCATCCGAGGCGATGAGAATAAGTCCAAGGCAGGCATCGTCGCTTTGACATGCACCAAGTTCAAGGAGACATCCTTGACACTCAAAGACAAAGTCCGAGGCGACCAATGCCTCGGCACTCTACAAGCCCAAGGCCCAGCCCTTGGCACTCGAAGACAAAGTCCGAGACGACCAACGCCTCGGTACTCTACAAGCCCAAGGCCCAGTCCTTGGCACTTGAAGACGAAGTTCGAGGCGACCAATACCTCGGCACTCTACAAGCCCCAGGCCCAGTCCTTGGTATTCGAAGACAAAGTCCGAGGCGACTCTGTCAGTGGCTGGTCTAACTCTGTCAGTGCGTGTCTCCACACTGGTGCAGTCGACGATGGATAACATGGGATAAAATGGTGCTTCCTTGATCCTGGTCAAGTCAACACCCTCACGTGACCGTAGTACCTGGCGAATACAGTAACCAGGTGCAGTAGTACATTGGATGAAGACTGGTTGGCCATCATGCGGCATCATCCTAGATTATCTCTAAGAAGCCCCCTCAAATATAGCATTGTCCCTCGCCGATATCCCCGCGCACCAGTGTTTTACCGAAAAAGTGTCGGTTTCAAATGGGGTTGAAATTCGAAAAACACACTATTTTCAATACCGACACTTTTTGGCCTCTTCTAGCAGCCCCAATAATGGGGTGTCGGTATCAATAAGCAGCCCCCCCTTGGTTTCGTACAAAAATCGAGTGGGGAAGGCATGACGGCACACCATCAGCAATAACCACCCCTCGGTTTTGTCAGAAAACCGAGAGGGGGTGTGTGTCGGCATCAATAAGCAACCCCCCCCTCAGTTTCGCACAAAAACCGAGTAGGGAGGGGGTGACGGCACACCATCAGCACACCCCTTGGTTTCGTCAGAAAACCGAGAGGGGGTGTGTGTTGGCATCAATAAGCAACCCCCCCCTCGGTTTCGCACAAAAACTGAGTAGGGAGGGGGTGACGGCACACCATCAGCAACAACCACCCCTCGGTTTTGTCAGAAAACCGAGAGGGGGTGTGTGTCGGCATCAACAAGTAGCCCCCCCTCAGTTTTGCAGAAAAACCAAATGGGAAGGGGGTGACGGCACACCGTCAGCAGCACACCCTCGGTTTTATCAGAAAACCGAGAGGGGATATGTGTCGACATAAAAAAGCAGCCTCCCCTCGGTTTCGCACAAAAACCAAGTAAGGAGGGTTGCGACGGCACACCATCAGCAGCCCACCCCTCAGTTTCGACAGAAAACCGAGAGGGGGGGTGCTCGGCGTCATCCAAACTTATTAGTCAATCCAATTCAAGTGGCATTCGCACGCAAGGATCAGCCAAAGATGAAGAGTTATCTTCCATTGGGTTGGTTGAATAGCATCTCAACCTAACCTATTGAGTTGGCCGTACAAACTTCACAAGCAAAATTCCTCCTTCTTATCTCGGGGTGGACTCGTGGTAACCGCCGCGTCATCACTAGGGCCCGACTGCAGTCCCTAGTGAATACAGTAACTAGGTGCAATTGGGTGTCGAACAGAGACGGATGAGTTTGTTAGGATTGATGTGTTCTAAGCTTGTAAAACTTTATGTTTTGTTTTAATAAAGATTGATAGTTATTATTATATGAGATGCATATTGGTACATAACATAGTTATGTGTTCTTTTAAGAACAGAGAGCCATGGTTATATGGTAGTCCACTGAGTTGAAGACTGAGTGGATTGGTCCCATATAATCTAAATCAGTTCGCAGCTATGATTAGGTTGGTCGCCTCATCATGATAAGCTGTTGGCGATGACAGTTCATGGGAAGTCTTCACCATGATCATCACCAGGCACAGTGTCTGTGGCTGAACGGAACTAACACGGTGTACAGATCAGTGAGCAGACACTGGTACACTAAGCCGTGTTTCTGCTTAGGGTAAAACGGTCCTAAACCCTGAGGAACCACGTCTGATGGACTAACCAGTTGCATGGTGCTTCGGCGTACCAATGTGTGAGGATCCGTTTGCAGTGATCCAAAACCACGGTGTACTGGGTTACCCGGCTGGCGTTGCATTAGCGTGTCACTCCTGCAGGCCATCCACGCCCCTGAAGGGAGGTGCGTTCCTTGGTATGACTTACACTGTACCAAACCCAGGCCTGGTGGTCACCAGTTTGACTGTTGACCGGGTTCGATTACTCGACGGGGTAATCAGAGGTACGATGTATAGGTCAACCTGAAAGGAACCAAGTCATATGATCATTCAAGTCTGACGGTAGTCTCCACTGCTCGAGTGGAGGGACAATGGGTTTACCACTACTAAGCGGAGAGCAGGGGTATGATGGAGAACATAGTAAGTCTGGGTGAATTGGAGTGCAGCCTGCGTCGCACTCTGGGTGGCTACGTAGGTTAACTCGAGCTCAGAGGATCGATGGTACACTTGGGTAGTGTGTCGATCGAGCTTGAGTTGGAAGTCGTGAACCCCGGTCCCTGATGGTTCCACCTTATCAACATTATGTACGGTTCTTGAACCATCTCCCCGGAACACCATTAGCATTAGGAGGAAGAAAGAAGTATACGCTCCGTGTGTGCTTGGCACTAGAGCACGTACGGTAGATGCGTAACTACATACGAGTACTAAGGGTTATGCCCGAGACTAGTACAGAGTCGCATGTAGTAATCCCTAGCCATAAGTGAACTTCGCTGCATAGGTGCGATGCACCGGGGTATGCTGTGAGTTGACTAGTTGACTTTGCTAGAGGCACCCTCTGGTGGCCTCAGTTAATAGTAGGTAACTAGTAGATATCACTTAAGTAATGGCCGCTAGGTATCGCACGCTAGAAATGGTCAAAATGAGGTGTCAGGGCGTTTTGGTAAAAACCTCACTCTGCCGGACCTCACTGTTGGCCGACCCTAGCAGTGGGAGACCTTGCTAGGGCCGGCCCTATGTTGTAGGGATGAGAATCCCTCATCTCTAGGGCCGTCCATATAATAGGGATAGGGCTAAGAATTGGTTAAGATCGAGCCCTAAAAAGTGGGAAAACCGAACCCCCCTCCCCTCTCATCTCTCTAGTTCTTTCCCGAATCCATCTCCCGTTTCCCGCTTGCAACTTCGTCTTCCTCGCGTGGAGTTTTGAAGAAGGAGAAGGGTCATTTTTCGGAGGCACTCAGAGATCCGAGAGCGATGTTCCGTGTATCGTGTGAGATCGGGTGAACAAGAAGGCAACGTCTCCAATCGTACCATCGGCATCTTTGCGAACGATCTTCCGTCTCCATCGACAAAGAAGACAATTCTCCGCGGTTAAAAGATCCGTACGAAAGGTATGTGTAATCTAACATGTAGATCTAGCGAGTATTATGATTTGCATGTATGCTAGTTAATCATTACGCTAGATTGCCGTTAGGGTGTTCGATTCACGTGCATACGCATGCACACATATGTAGATTAGTTTCGATGAAAGTTTAAATTGTGTAACGTGCACCATGAACGGTCTTTCGACTGCAAAATCGCTTCCGCTGTGAGACTCGACCATGGATTAATTTTCAACAATTGGTATCAGAGCCGCATTAGTGGTGTGCATTTTACGTTTTTTCATGAAACCAACATGTGTGCACATGATGAATGCGTGAAATCATCGGGGTTCTTACGCTTAGATCATGCATATGTATAAATTGTGCTTGTTCTATTAATCATTCTTGCGGGGTGCCGCTATAAAAAATCTAGATCTATGTTTTGTGCTTGCTACCGGGGGTCGGACCCTGAGTTAGCCAATGTCTGGATTTGCTCTCTGTGTGTGGATATGTAATTGAGCCGTAGATTGAGCGAGTGATGGGGGTTGACCATCCTCAGTTCCCATGGCCTTTTTCCTATGTGTGTTTTCTTTTCTTTCTAGGAAATTGTGTACGAGCGAGCACTTGCTCGAAGCGTACTAGACTTTTTCGGTTACAGATCGAGAAGAAAGATGTGCCAAAGAAATCCACCATCGGGAGCGGAAGCGGAACCCTGGAGGATGAAGACGATCCGGCAAAGTGTTCGCGAGTGCGACGGAGGAGCCGGACCGAGGGACCTTGCGAAGAAAGCTAGAGGCCTGCGCTGTGCTAATTAGGTTCAGGGGTCGGACCCTGAACTTAATTCAGTTTTAATGGTTGCTTTTTTTATTAGTTCTTTATGTTTCATATCGAACCCCAATGAGATAATGTGATTATCAGTTTTCAGAGGGATGCCTTTCCTTTTCGATCCAAGCGACTGTATGAGGATAGGATCCCGCTAGATGATGCCTATTATTTAGTTGACTTTTGATGTTAGTGGGATCCCATCACATATGGTTATGCCACTATTAGGTCAGCACCCGACTAGTCGGGTGTGCCTATTTGGCCAGCATCGAAATCAAAGATGAGATGGAGATCTATTGAACATCAATTGTCAAATTTATAAGCGAGGCGCCATGACTAGTGGGAGTCCTTTCCAGTGAGTCTGACTCTAGGCTTAGCTCCAAAGCATTAGCGTGATAACCATTTTTTTTGCAAAGCATCGATATTCTCGGAATATGTAATGTGACCCTTGAATAGAGAAATCCACTTGAGGTAGGGACTATGATATTCCGAGAATGATTAATGCTAGGCGAAGGGCTTGAACGCTAAGGGGAGCATGGTGTGACCAGGGTCTAGTATATAGGAGGTCGCTACCTTTGCATTTGCATAAATTCATACTCGCAAAATAACTCTCATATATATAAGGGATGTAATAGAGGACTTTTAGAGATCCTTTGGCCTCCACGGCTAATCACTTCGTACTCGGATGGAAGTACATAACTCAACAACCCCCTCGGGTGAGAGCTGTGTTTTTCTATGCCAAGCTACTTAGTGATCTCCTTCGGGATATGACGGTTACGGTGCCAAGTGTTCAGGCTTTACTCACCCTCGTGGGGACAGTTAGAATTCCCGTGCCGTAATTGCCTAAGCTCGTGGGTAAGCATCCTAAGTACACGTGAGGTATTCGTTGCGAAGACAACGGTGATCACGTGGTACTAGCCAAAAGATAACTATGGTCCATCAAAGCCCGTAGTTGGCAGATTTGGATAGGGTCAAGGGAAAGACCCGTGTAAGCGGAAGACCTGCACACTGCCCCCTCGGACAGGTGTAGCCTACTCCGAGATCTTACATACATGGTTAATTAATCCATAGAGATGGCTTCGCTTGAGGGTAGCGTTGTCATATGGATATAATTAGCTTGTTTTAAAAATCTATAAAATAAGTTTTCATGCATTCTCATTATTCAGTCTTTTATTTTCAGATGACCAAGTTAGACCCCCTGTCCGCTATCCTAAAGGACCACAAACTTACCGGTCCCAACTATGAGGACTGGAAGCGCAACCTGTACTTGGTCTTAAAGAAAGGTAAACACATGACAGCCCTGAATGACCCTGAACCGGATTTGCCAGGACCCGATGCCATAGAGGCACAGTTAAAGGCTTTTACTGACTGGAAGGAATCTAATGAAATATGTAAATGCTATATTATAGCATCCTTGCAAACAACTCTGCAGAAGCAAGTCGAGGAGATGTCCGACGCTTCTGACATGATGTTGTATCTGAAGGAGATGTTTGAAGGTCACAATCGCGTTACGTGATACCTTACCATCAAGAAACTCGTCGGCACTAAGATGTCCAATGGGACGCTGGTTCGGGAACACATGATGTAAATGTTTGGGTTCTAGAACGAACTAGCTACCATGGACATTGTGCTAGAAGGCGAGGTAATGACAGACATCTTCCTCTCGTCACTGTCTGGAGCTTTTGAAAGCTTTATCACCAACTTTAATTTAAACAAGTTGGCTATAACAAATGCAGAGCTTCTGGGAGCTCTCCAGGCAGCTGAGGATGGCTTCAAGCAGAAGGGCGAAGCACTTCACGTGCAACGCAGATCCTTCAAGAAGCCTGGTAAACCTCAAGGCAAGAAACATAAGAAGAAACCTAAGTCTACACCTGTGCAGGACTCTGTTGGGGCCTCTGGGTCTGGAGAATCAAAGAAACCGGGCACGAAGTGTTTTCGGTGTGGCCAGAAGGGTCATTAGAAGAAGGACTGCAAGAAACCTCAGAATGCTGGCGAAGGTAATCTACAACTCTTAGTTGTTGAATCATTTCTTTCAAGTAATAGTTCTTTTGCTAGTTGGATTGTGGATTCAGGATCCACTAACCATGCCTGTAACTCTCTTCAGGGGTTTCGAGAAAGCAGAAGGTTGCTTGATGGAGAGGTGACCTTGAGCATGGGAACTTAGGCCGTGGCTGCTGCTGAAGCTATTGTAGAAGTTACTCTTAGTTTTTCGAATAATAAGACTTTGACTCTTAGAGATGTCTTTTATGTACCGTCCTTGAGACGTAACTTAATTTCTGTTTCTTCTTTAGTTAATGAAGGTTATTCAGTTTATTTTGATGCTTCTGGTGTGTCGTTTAAGCTGAATGGAACTTTTATAATAAGAGAAATGGCTCAGAATCATCTCTATATTGTCAGTCCTAAATTTGAAAAAGATAACATAATAACTTCAGCATTTAATGTTAATTCATCTAAGCATAAGAAACCTTCAGAGAATTTAACCCAATTGTGGCACTTACGGCTTGGGCATATTGCCTTAGACAGGATCCATAGGTTGGTAAAGGCCGGGCTTCTGGAAACAGATCCTACGGAGATCCTTCGCACCTGTGAATCCTGCCTGGAAGGCAAGATGACCAAGAGGGCCTTCAAAGGCAAAGGAGTGAGAGCTACTGATGTATTGGAGTTAATCCATTCAGATGTATGTGGACCCATGATCGTCAAGGCGATAGGAGGCCATGAGTACTTCATCACTTTTACTGATGATTACTCAAGATATGGTTACATTTATCTTATGCATCGGAAGTCGGAATCCTTTGATATGTTCAAAGAGTTCAGGGCTGAAGTAGAAAAGAAGAAAGGTAAATGTATAAAAACCCTTCGATCTGATCGAGGAGGTGAATATCTATCTGACGAGTTCCTTGGGTATTTGGTGGAGCATGGGATAACATCCCAGCTAACTGCTCCAGGTACCCCACAACAGAATGGAGTCTCTGAGAGAAGGAATCGAACCTTATTGGACATGGTTCGAAGCATAATGAGTTATGCCTGTTTACCAATGACCTTTTGGGGATATGGCCTTCAGACAATAGCATATGTTCTGAACCACGTTCCGTCTAAATCAGTGCCTCAGACCCCTAGAGAACTATGGTCAAGGCAAAAGCCAACACTACAGCATTTTCAGAATATGGGGATGTCCTGCACATGTACGGGTAGATAAGAGGGAAAAGATGGAGCCAAAATTCAAAGCATGTCTGTTTGTAGGATATCCCAAAGAGACTAAAGGTGGACTATTTTATGATCTTGAGGAAAAGAAGGTACTCAGTTTAACGAATGCCATTTTCCTAGAACATGATTATATTATGGACCACAAGCCTGCTAGTAAGGTAGTTCTGGATAAGCTACTGGGTACTAGATCAGAGAGCGCATCCGAAAGCATAGTGGGAGCTGACATTACAGACACTAATATACCAAAAACTGTAGAACCTATTCATCCTGTAACACAACCACCATCTCGTCGCAGTGGGAGAAGCATCAGAGCTCCTGACAGATATTATGGAGAAACCTTATTGGTTGATCCAGAAGGTCAGGAGGATGACCCACTGAGCAACGATGAGGCAGTGGGAGCTTTTGACATCTCTGACTGGCAAAAAGCTATGGAGACAGAAATTGCATCAATGTCCCATAACGCAGTCTGGACTCTTGTTACACCATCATCCAATATTAAACCTATTGGGTGCAAGTGGGTGTATAAGAAGAAGAGAGGATCCGATGGAACAATTGAGACTTATAAAGCTAGATTAGTTGCCAAGGGTTATACCCAGAGAGAAGGAATCGACTTTGACGAAACCTTCTCGCCGGTAGCTATGATAAAGTCTATTCGGATCCTCCTATCCATTGCAGCCCATTATAATTGGGAAATCTGGCAAATGGATGTCAAAACAGCATTCCTCAACAGGAATTTGGAAGAAGACATTTATATGATGCAGCCACCAGGTTTTGAGTCAGAGGGTCAGGAACATCTAGTTTGCAAGTTGCAGAAGTCCATTTATGGACTAAAGCAAGCATCTAGAAGTTGGAACATCCGTTTTGATCAGGCAATCCAGTCATATGGATTTACTCAAAACGAGAATGAGCCATGTATATACAAGAGGAGTGATAAGACTACAGTGGTATATTTGATACTTTACGTAGACGATATTCTACTCATTGGGAATGATGTTGGAACATTGTCAACGGTAAAGGTCTGGTTGTCAACACAGTTCGATATGAAAGACCTAGGTGAAGCGAGTTATGTTTTGGGGATCAAGGTAACACGTGATCGCCAGAACAGGATTCTCTCGCTATCACAGGCCGCGTATCTAGATAAGGTTATGGCTAGGTTTGACATGCAAAACACCAAGAAGGGTTTTGTGCCATTTAAACATGGCATAAAACTGTCTAAGGATCAATGTCCTAAGACACCTGAGGAGAGAGCAGAAATGCAGAAGATACCTTATGCTTCGGCATTAGGTAGTCTAATGTATGTTATGCATTGTACAAGGCCAGATATCTGTTTCGCAGTAGGCATGATGGGTCGGTTTCAATCGAATCCAGGTCCAGATCACTGGACAGCTGTGAAGTGTATACTCAAGTACCTTCGTAGAACAAGGGACTATGAGTTGGTTTACACTGCACAGGAACCGACGCTGATTGGATACACAGATTCTGACTTTATGTCAGATTTGGAATCCAGGAAATCGACATAAGGTTTTGTGTTTATGTTAGGAGGAGCAGCGGTTAGTTGGCAGAGTGTGAAGCAAAAATGCATCGCAGACTCTACCACAGAGGCTGAGTACGTTGCAGCGTGCGAGGCAGCCAAAGAGGCGGTATGGCTCAAGAAATTCCTTACGGATTTGGGGTGCGTACCAGAGGCCCAGTTACCTATTGTGCTTTACTGCGACAATAGTGGGGCGGTAGCACAAGCAAAGGAGCCAAGACATCACCAAAAGGGGAAGCACATCGAGTGCAAGTTCCACTTGATTCGGCAGTTTCAAAAGCAAGGGCGAGTAGCGGTGACACAGATTGCATCTACATATAATGTTGCTGATCCTTTTACAAAGGCAATACCTACCAAGGCATTCGAGCGACATGTGGACGCGATGGGAGTCAAAACTGTTTTGCTACGCTAGACCAAGTGGGAGATTGTTAGGATTGATGTGTTCTAAGCTTGTAAAACTTTATGTTTTGGTCTAATAAAGATTGATAGTTATTATTATATGAGATGCATATTGGTACATAACATAGTTATGTGTTCTTTTAAGAATAGAGAGCCATGGTTATATGGTAGTCCACTGAGTTAAAGACTGAGTGGATTGGTCCCATATAATCTAAATCAGGTCATAAACCCTGAGGAACCATGTCTGATGGACTAACTAGTTGCGTGGTGCTTTGGCACACCAATGTGTGAGGATCCGTTTGCAGTGATCCAAAACAACGGTGTACTGGGTTACCCGGCTGGCGTTGCATTAGCGTGTCACTCCTGCAGGCCATCCACATCCCTAAAGGGAGGTACGTTCCTTGGTGTGACTTACACTGTACCAAACCCAGGCCTGGTGGTCACCAGTTTGACTGTTGACCGGGTTCGATTACTCGACGGGATAATCAGAGGTACGATGTATAGGTCAACCTGGAAGGAACCAAGTCATATGATCATTCGAGTCTGACGATAGTCTCCACCGCTCGAAGTGAATCATGACATCAAGTGGAGGGACAACGGGTTTACCACTACTAAGCGGAGAGCAGGGGTATGATGGAGAACATAGTAAGTCTGGGTGAATTGGAGTGCAGCCTGCGTCGCACTCTGGGTGGCTACGTAGGTTAACTCTAGCTCAGAGGATCGATGGTACACTTGGGTAGTGTGTCGATCGAGCTTGAGTTGGAAGCCGTGAACCCCGGTCCCTGATGGTTCCACCTTATCAACATTATGTACGGTTCTTGAACCATCTCCTCGGAACACCATTAGCATTAGGAGGAAGAAAGAAGTATACGCTCCGTGTGTGCTTGGCACTAGAGCACGTACGGTAGATGCGTAACTACATACGAGTACTAAGGGTTATGCCCGAGACTAGTACAGAGTCGCATGTAGTAATCCCTAGCCATAAGTGAACTTCGCTGCATAGGTGCGATGCACCGGGGTATGCTGTGAGTTGACTAGTTGACTTTGCTAGAGGCACCCTCTGGTGGCCTCAGTTAATAGTAGGTAACTAGTAGATATCACTTAAGTAATGGCCGCTAGGTATCGCACGCTAGAAATGGTCAAAATAAGGTATCAGGGCGTTTTGGTAAAAACCTCACTCTGCCGGACCTCACTGTTGGCCGACCCTAGCAGTGGGAGACCTTGCTAGGGCCGGCCCTATGTTGTAGGGATGAGAATCCCTCATCTATAGGGCCGGCCATATGATAGGGATAGGGCTAAGAATTGGTTAAGATCGAGCCCTAAAAAGTGAAAAAACGGATAAATACACGGAGAGATAAAAAGGAGATAATGGAGAGATAATTATGGGAGGTCTTTATCCCCTTGGATCCTTATCCAAGGGGGTAGGCTGGCCCTATATAAAGGGCTATAGGGGGCTGGCCCTAATGTTGCAAAAACCGAACCACCCCTCCCCTCTCATCTCTCTAGTTCTCTCCCGAATCCATCTCCCGTTTCCCGCTTGCAACTTCGTCTTCCTCACGTGGAGTTCTGAAGAAAGAGAATGGTCATTCTTCGGAGGCACTCAGAGATCCGAGAGCGACGTTCCGTGCATCGTGTGAGATCGGGTGAACAAGAAGGCAACGTCTCCAATCGTACCATCGGTATCTTCGTGAACGATCTTCCGTCTCCATCGACAAAGAAGACAATTCTCCGCAGTTAAAAGATCCGTACGAAAGGTATGTGTAATCTAACATGTGAATCTAGCGAGTATTATGATTTGCATGCATGCTAGTTAATCATTACGCTAGATTGCTGTTAGGGTGTTCGATTCACGTGCATACGCACGCACACATATGTAGATTAGTTTCGATGAAAGTTTAAATCGTGTAATATGCACCATGAACGGTCTTTCGACCGCAAAATCACTTCCGCTGTGAGACTCGACCATGGATTAATTTCCAACAGAGTTACTGCGTATCAATGCCTCTTCAAGACGCGCATAGGACACTCGGCCAATGCGTTCTTTAGAGTCATCTCTTTATGAAGGTGATTACCGGAAAAGTTACTCGTCAAGGTGTATGATGTTTCATGTCCACTTTGACCGGTTTTTTGGCGCCTACACAACGACACCTTATACACATTCATCTGACACGTGTATGAAAAGTTATGGCTGTCAGAGGTTTTCGAGTGCCTTATCTCCGAAGCTGAGCAACGGAAAAGTTACTCGTCAAGGCGAACAATGTTTCACGTCCACTTTGACCGATTTTTCGATACCGAGACAGTGCTAGCTTACATGCATCGAGTCAACGATCCCATGAAAGGAAACAGTGGCTGAAAGAATTTAGAGCCTTCTCCTGGGATGACCGGATGGATATTCAGTGACACCGACTCCTCCACGCGAGCAGCCCGCGGCCTTTTCCATGCCATGCGATGCCGACTTCTTCACTCGAGCTACACATCATTTAATGCTAACTCCATCACGTGAGCGGCCTTGGCCCTCTACACATTGTGCGACACCGACTTCTTCATGTGAGCAACCCGTGCGCTCTATCATGTCGTGCGATGCCGAGTCCACCATGTGAGAGGACCATGGCCCTCTACACGTTGTGCGACACCGAATTCTTCACACGAGCAACCTGTGTGCTCCATCACGCGTGCACAACTCTGCTGGTGGAGATCCCAGAAGGAAAGAAAGAAAAAACAGAAGACGTCAGCATCCAAGAGATCAACCTCTGCACTGACGACGACGAGGAGGTGAGGATGTATGAGTACCTCTCGCCCGGGGTGGACTACTACTCCTTCACGCTTCGGTCGAGGTTTTGCCTGTGCTCGAGCGGGTTCGAGGTGGCCAGCCTGAGGATCGTAGAGGCCATCTACAAGGAATGCGTGCTGGTGATCATATTGGAGGGCTATATCCTGCCGTTCAGTGACGTGCTGCAGTGGGAGGAGTTCAACTCCCCAATGACCCAACAACGACACGTAGCATCCCGCCTCCACGAGTTCTCTCACCCACGCGCGGACGCCCATGCGCGGCGCACTTTCTCCCCCGCATGCACCTTGAGTCGCACAACAGGGGAGAGATGGGGGGAAGTAGAGATCATGGAGGGGGGGGGGGAATTTTAAGATCCGGGCTTCGATTGGGATGGGGTATCGGGTCTCTCTCTCTCTCTCTCTCTCTCTCTCTCTCTTGTGTTTCAGTGAGAACCCCCAGGGTCCCAGCCTCCTATCGCACTGCAGAGAAGAGGGGAGGGGTCCGATCCCCCCCCCACCCCATTTTTGCCTCCCGTCGTGCAACAACAGAGAAGAGAGAGGGAGTGGGGTCCGACCCAACCCTCGTATGCACCCGGCATGGTCGCGTAGCCGGCACGAGCAGAGGAGAGAGGAGGGAGGGGTCGACCCCTCGCGTGCTCCCCTCGTCGCGCTGTAGACCCGGCCGAGGCATGTGCCCGAAGCCGCTGACCACCGCCGTTGCGCCCCGCACCCGGAGTCGCACGCCGACCACCGCCTCCACCCGCGTCCGGAGCCGCACGCCGACCACCACCTCCGCTCGCACCCGACCGCCGCTGAGACCCGCGCCGCAGTCCGGAGCCGCACGCCGACCGCTGCTGCGCTGGCCCACGCGACCTAGCCTCGACCTCGCGTCGACACCGCCGCCCGCCGTGCCACATACGCCGCCCGTGCCCACCGCCTGGGCCTCGCATGCGCCCGGCCTCTGTGCCGTCGCGTGCCGCTGTTGCTGTGCCTGCGCCAACAAAAAAAAAGAAAAAAGAAACAAGGAAGGAAAGAGAAAGAAAGAGAAAGGAAAGAGAGAGAGAGAGAGGCTGTTCTCTCACCGAAAGGAAAGAAAGGGCTCCCTCAATGACGTAACGCAATACACCATATGGGTCCTCTTGGATTAATCAATTCCCTTGAATCAAGGTTGCAAGAGGTCATGGAGCTGGAACGGGGGCGAGGCATTTGTCTCCTTGGATGACTTGGATCCAAAGAACCGTCCCTCGACCTCTCTGGCTCGCACACGGACCTCAAAGCCCGACGTCGTTTCCCGCATGCATGCACGGGGGGGAGGAAACCCTACCTAGAAGAGAGGGCCTCGGCGTCGGCAGGAGGCAAAGGAGTCTCGGCATCCTCTCAGTCGGGAAAAGAGAAAAGGGTCTCGGTACCCTCTCGGTATACTCTCGGTCGGTATCCTCTCGGTATACTCTCGGTCGGAAAATACACTAATTTTTCGTGAACGCCTCCTCGCAAAACCGAGACTTTTTGGCTCGCACCAAAAGGGTCTCGGCGTCGGCAGAAGACAAAGGAGTCTTGGCATCCACTCGGTCGGAAAAAGGGAAAAGGGTCTCGGTACCCTCTCGGTATACTCTCGGTACCCTCTCGGTATACTCTCGGTCGAAAAATACACTAATTTTTCGAGAACGCCCCCTTGCAAAACCGAGACTTTTTGGCTCGCACCAAAAGGGTCTCGGTATTCTCTCGGTTGGAAAACACACTGCTTTTTCGGAAACGCCCACTTGCAAAACCGAGACTTTTTGGCTCGCGCCAAAAGGGTCTCGGCATCGGCAGAAGGAGACTCTGCTAATAAGAACCGTGCACCGACGGCCCTTGCCAACCATGCCAGAATCCTAAGGCGTTTGCACCTTGGAATCCCAGCCGACCCCGGGGGTCCTGACCCGACTGGGAGGGGGTAACTGTGGGTGCAAAAATTATATCGGACCGGATCAGAGCGGCATGGGCCCGCGCAATGGCCCAAGTGGGTAAGCCCGCCCGGGTTCATGGGCCCACTCTACGGGGCTCGCAGATCAAGCCCTCCCCCTTATTGGGCCCGAACAACGGCCCAATAAGGGCCCAGCAAGGAGGCCCAGAACCAGTGCCATGTCATCATCGCCACATCATCACTGCCAAATCGGGCACGTGCCTACGCTATAAAAGGACCCCCAAGGCATCCAGGAAGAGGGGGGGTCATTCAATCAGAGGAAGAGAGGATTCCAGAGCAAGTGCTAGAGCTCAATTTTTCCCTTCTTATTCTCTTCTAGTTGCTCCGCGCAACCCCACTGTACGAAGCTTCTCTTGGCTTGTCAAGAGAACGCTCACCCCTCATTTTACTCAAATTATAGTGAAGATCAGGTGGCACCTCTCGCCCAGAGACGTAAGTCGTAAAACCGAACTTCGACAACAACTCCATGTGTCGTCTCTCTTCTTCTTAACTTTCTAATCTCTAACATACAAACAATCCAATTCAATCAAGGCTGTGGAGTGGGATTCTCGATCAAGGCGGCTCGAAAATTTCCCCCCACAACCACAAAGGACATATGTCACTAGATCCGTGTTTGAGACTGGCTGCCCAATTGCCCCGGGGTAGTCAACGAGCGATTTGGCATGCAGTAGATATTTGGAGATAGAACGATTATCACAAGAGAGGGAGAGCAGGTGGAAGCGAATAGCAAAGGTGTTGGCAATGGATTGTTGGTAGAAGTTTTGAGCAAGACAGAGCCATATGTCTTGGGATGTCTCGAACCCAATAATTGTTCCGAGGGTGGGCTCCGAGAGCGTGGTATGAGGATACTGACGAGACATTGATCGGTGCGGTACCAATGGAGGAAGTCATCACTCGTGGCCGCCATCAAACCATCAACCTAGATCATTGGCGACGATGGGGATGGGTGAGAACCATCGATGAAGCACCAATAGTTTTGTTCGATGAGGAAGAGTTTGATTTGTGGGCACCATAGCATGTAGTTGCTATCGGAGAGTTTGACTGTGACGAGGTTGTGGATATGAGGCGTCGGAAACCTCACGCCTTGCACCGCAGTAGCGGAAGTCGCGGACTTGAGAACAAATGAAGAACTCGACGAGGAAGTCATCCTGCCTTGATGTCGCAGGTGGGGAGGAGAAGGGATGCCGGAGTGGGATCGAACGAGATCCGATAGACGCGACGCTGACCGGAGCAAGAAAGCTACAATGGTAGCGAGGGGGTTTTAATGGCAAAGGGATCGAGAAACTCAACTTGAAGGAGAAGAATGAATCAAGGTCGTAAGACCCTCGAATACCATGTTTGAACTTATTGTTTCCATTTCCTCTTTCTCTACATTTTATTTATACAATATGAAGGGAACACTATCCCTTGAATTAAGGGATATAGTCAACCTTAGATTACATTTTGGAATTGGAAAGCGGCGGGACAAGTGGCCACACAGGAGTAATTGTATTTTGCACAGTGAAGAGTCATTGTCGATGCACAAGTGTTATCGTGGATCCCCGGGGAGCTCCTTGCATTTCGACTTTACCTCGAAATCGAGGTAGAATTCACAGATGATAAAAGCTGGCCGTGATGATTGTTTCCGATCACGATCGATATCTAAGCCGATTTTGTTGGTGTATTTACACACCGATCAGCCGAGGAGGGACCCGACTCGGGTATGGTCCTACGATCGACTTGTTGGTCGGCAACAAAGACAACCGAGTAGGCTGGCAGCATAGGCGACTGGGTCCAATTGGTGCTCTGTGTGCCTACCCCAGGTGCCCTAAGATCTTTGTGATCTCCTCAAGCACTCCCTTTCTTTGTCCGACGCCTGCGCATTCTTGTATGCGGTAAACCGACATGCATTCACATTAGCCATCTGAGGATCGATCAAATCTTCTCGCAAGGGACACGACACTCATATTATCCTGCACCCAACAGTAGGGGTGAGCGTCGGTTTTGTCAGTTAGTTTCTGTGTCGGTTTTATTTTTTTTCGGTTTTTGAAAAATCAAAACCGAAATCGAAATGGACGGTTTTTATCGGTTCGGTGTGATCGGTTTTTGGTACGGTTTCGGTTGATATGAGGTATGCTAGAGCCCTTGGCTTTTGAATCTTGATCGTCAGTTCATCACAAACCAGTAGATGATTGTGTCCTTACGTAGTGCCAAAAATAAAAGTTCAAAGGAAAATCAACTGATGTTCACTCTTTTGCAGTATTGTAGATGTAACATAATTACTTCATACTTGCACTTACTGGAAACAAAAATATTATAGCCGTTGGGTTTATGATTTAAGGAGTCGGGTCGGTTTTTTCGGTTTCGGTTCGGTTGTTCCATACCCGGGAACCGAAACCGATTTAATCGGTTTTGTCGGTTCGGTTTGATGTTCGGTTCGGTTATTTCGGTTAAATTTTGGTCGGTTTTTCGGTTCGGTTTGGCGGTTCAGATCGGTTTTTGCACAGCCCTACCCAACAAGAGGCCCAAGTTGGAGTGGTAGTTGATGAGCATAGGATAGAACTTCTTGCGTGAAACAAAGGATTACATTGACTCCTCCCTCACCTTTGATATATATATATATAGTACCTCTACAAGTATGCCACATTGATGCCTACTTCATATAATTTGTTCATGATCTCCTGCAGCATATCACCCGTCGATCACCTATTGTCGATGATTTGGCTCGGACTAATGTTCATACAGAATAAAAGCTCGGATGAAAAATAGGAAAGAGCAATTGATATCCCCTTTTGATCAGTCCGGCGGTGTGGAGAATATTGTCTTTCCGATTGAAGATTACATTCGGGGGTAGCGTACCAGAAGGGATGCCGAATGCCCCTACTCAGGTAGCTGATTGACGGGCGACATTGGCCTCGTGTTAGTAAAATCGTTCTAGTTTGTCGACCATTATAGTCGCAAACGGTGGTTGAGACTGGTGGCTAGGGTTTACAGGAAGGAAGAGAGAAAAAAGAAGATGAAAGGCGAATGCAAAAGAAAAGATGAAGAGTCCAGCTCTGAATGAACTATTATAGACGAAGGCATCTTGGACTCAAGACAGCATCCTATCGAGGTTAATGCCCTCGGGTCTCGGAGAACTTGTGTCGCATAGACCGAGTCACTCGACTCCCAAGCTCATCATATCGTTCAATGTTTTCAAAGCTGGATCGTTCATCAAACCAGAAAGGGGACCGGGCTACAAGTCACTGGTGCAACCGTTGGGTCAACCCGTGGTTGAACCATGACATCATCATGATATCATAACTGGATATACAATTCACCAATCTCCATTGCCGATTTCCATGGATGAGATAGTTCAGCCCACCCCTACCTAATTTGGGCACATGACCAAGCTAGGGACACACAAGTGTCATCAGCTAAGTGAGACTGTGGGTGGACGATGTTGGGCACCCTCAAGTCATGAATCCCAGAGACCGACACGAAGAGTAACCGACCTCCAAGGGAAGTCTTGGTTGGATACCCCCCCCCCCCCCCCCCCCCCCCTTGCACCGACTCATTTGCAGCCAGTAACGATCAACCACGATGGAGACACCACTCGTGGTGCGACAGACAACGACCACCACCGGTATCAACATCAAAACCTCTGTCCCCTTATGAAGCCACCTAAGGGCCTGTTTGTATTCAATCAACATGCTAGCTAGTAAAATAAATTGGATAAAAATTTACTTTGCTGTTTTTTGGATTCAAAAAGTTACAGTGAAGTAAATGGTAGAAGATTTACTAATAGTCAAAAAGTTTTACTTGGCTTTTACCATCCCGCCAGCCACCATCAACCCGCCACCACTACCCCGCCGCCCCACCGGCCACCACCCCGCTGCCCCACCACCACCACCCTGCAGCCCCACCACCATCAACCAGCCACCACCGCCCCGCCGGCCACCACCCCCCTACCATCGCCACCACCACCCGACCGCCACCACCCTGTCGGCCACCACCACCACCCCGCTGGCCACCACCACCCCGGTCGCCCCCACCATGACGTCCACACCCTGTTGGCCTCCGCCACCACCCCGTCGTCGGAGCGGTGACAGATTTGTTGGTGGCCGACGGGAGGTGGTGGACGACGACGACGGCGTGATACCGGTAGATTTATTTCTGATTCACTTTATTGGTCAATTCAAACAGCCGTCCCAGAAGTAATGGTTTACTTTACTAGTCAATACAAACAACAAGAAATAAATCAGAGAGGGATTTACTAGCCCACATCGGATTTACTAGCCTTTAGTTTGCGGGTACGAAATACAGACAGAGCCTAAGGAGCAGGAAAGGGGATCAAATTAATCCAGTTACTGCACTCTTGTTTGCTTACTTTGTCTCTGGGCACCATCAAGATAAGATTAAGATGTTTGTGGTTTAATTCTGATATCATAACAAATGAAACACACTGCCCTTAATAAAAAAGGATACAATCTTTATTAGGATTGATGAAACATTAGAACTATCGAAACAACCATGACAGATTCGGCCGTAGCTGACCGAACTCAGAACACCCCGTGGAGGGATTTTCAGGTCCTTCCACCGGTGATTCCAGTTCTGGCCGGAATCGGAGATCTCTTATCTAGGTTTCAGGCGAAGGCGGTCTACAACGGCGGCAGCCATGTTATCACGACGGGGCTTCGCACCGAATGGACTCCGTCACTCCATTTCAGGGCTCCGAAAACAGGTGACGACTGGGGGGTTTTTGTTCGCACGGTCACCGTGTACGATAGCTTCTGGTTTTGCTTCGTGAACCGCAGGGTCCCCGGCTCGACGGTGACTTCGGCGCCGGTGAAGGGGGTCACCTTGGCGTGGTACGTCGACGCCGGAGGGCCGACGTTCGTGACCGTCCGATGCAGCGTCAGCACCGAGGCAGGCTGTTCCCGGAACACCGCCGAGATGGCCGGGTAGTTCAGGTCCCCGGGGGAGGCCAGAGTGTGCTTGCAGGCTCGGTTGGAGGTCTTGGTGAAGACCTTCAACTGCAAGGGTGTAAGCTTCTGAGTGCAGAGGAACTCGAAGTAGTCTTCCGGGCTGATGTCGTAGACGAGGCCGGGGTCGAGAGCCTTCAGCGGGTGTATGTGGCCGGCGCCATGATCGTAGGGGAAGGAAGGCCCACCGGTCGCCGCATCTTTCAGGGGGCGGTAGGTGTTGTCGTGGACGTACGCGGTGGTCATCAGAGCCGACTTGATGGCGGCGGGACTCCATTCCGGGTGCCTGGCCTTGAGCAGCGCGGCGACACCCGCGACATGGGGGCATGACATGGAGGTCCCCGACAAGATGTTGAACCCGACACGCCGGTGATCCGTGGCCAAGCTCGACGGGCTGGCGTAGCCGCTCCACGCGGCGAGAATGTTCACTCCCGGTGCCACCACATCTGGTTTGAGGATTTCCAATGTGAGGATGTTGGGCCCTCTTGAGGAGAAAGCCGCCACCACGGGAGATGGCCGGACGCCCACCTTGGTCCCCTCGAAGGTCAGGGTCGCCGTCGGCCGACGAGTAGAACTGGTTCTGCTGTACCGTTTGATCACATCCCCGGCTGTCTCTCCGACCGCAACAGCAGGCAGCAGGTGGCTGTCGGCGACGAGCTCTTCCCCGTTGGCGGCCGTGTTGGCCAGGATCATGCCTACACCACCGGCATCTTTCACCACCTGGCCCTTCTGCACCCGGGGGGTGATGCCCCGATCACAGATCACTATCTTTCCGGCGACCGTGCGGCGGTCGAGAGTTCCCTCGAGGCACAGGGACCTCGGGTCCGGGATGCTCAGGTTGCCGGCCATGTAGATTAAGGGGTAATGCTGCTGCGGCTCGAGGTTCCGCCGGCCTTTGTAGAGTGAGACGCCGGTTACATTCATGCCGTTACCGAGCTTGACTGTAGCTGGGAAATCCCGATCCATGGTGCTTGCTCCGACCGTGGTTATCCATGGGGATAAATTGGTAAGGCTGACCGGGTCCGGCCCGCCGTTGCCGGCCGAGCACGCGAGGAACACCCCCATTTCCATGGCGCCGAAGCCCGCGACCGACAGGCTGTCGCGGTAGTAGGATGCGACCCCGCCGCCGAGGGAGATGGACAGGACGTCCACCCCATCGGCCACGGCCTTGTCGACGGCAGCCAGGATGTCGGAGCTGAAGCACCCGCCAGTCCAGCACACCTTGTACACGGCGATCCTCGCCCGGGGCGCCATCCCCCGGGCGGTACCGCGGGCGTAACCCAGGAGATTGGCGCCCGGCACCGGCGATCCGGCGACGGTGGCCGCCGTGTGGGTCCCGTGCCCGTCCTGGTCTCTCGGGGACTTGTACTCGTCCTTCTCGTCGATGGCCCCCGAGGAGGCCTCGTAGCCGCGGTAGAAGATTCGGGCGCCGACGATCTTTCGGCTGCAGTCCCCGCGGGTGAAGCCCCTGCCGAGCTCGCATCCTCCCTTCCATCGGGCGGGGACGGGGCCCATGCCCTTGTCGCTGAAGCTCGGGCTCTCCGGCCATATGCCGGTGTCGAGCACCCCGACGATGACGTCGTGGTCGGCGAGCGCCGCCGACCAGTCGCTACTGCTGCTGTATTCCGTCCCAATGCCGAGGAAATCCGGGCTCCTGGTGGTGTGGAGTTCGTAGACCGTCTCGGGGAACACGGCGAGCACGCCGTCCGCCGCCGCGAGCCGCTCCGCTTCCTCGTGGCTGAGGTGGGCGGCGAAGCCGTGGAAGGCGGTTTCGTAGTTGTAGATGATTCTCCCATATGGGTCAGCTGCCGCTGACCCCAAGTTGGAGCTGAGGGTGGAGGTGTACCATTGGAGGTGATGAGCGAAGGTGGCCGGCATCTCCGATCTGGCCATTTGGACGATGTACGTTTTGGGTAGAGGCTTTGGTGGAGCAGAGCAGAGGGCGAGGCTGAGATGGAGAGCCGTTAAGCACAGAGGCAGCCATGCCGATGGGGTTCCGGCCATGGTGAGGAGAGGAAGGGCGGGGGGCGGAGGAGTTGGGGTGGTACAGTCTCTGAGTGATTCCCCCTTTATCTTTGTAGCACGGTGCGAATCTTCGACCAGACAAAAAGTTTTACAGACTCCTACAAGCCCAATGACAGCTGTCTATTGCTTACCGGTCGGGGGTGAGACCCATGGGCTCAACGGACGGCTGTGAGCAGGGTGTGTAAAGGTTTCTGTCTGGTTGAATGACTGTTTTCCATCCTTGTAAAGGTGGTAGGTGCCCGTGGCTGCCGAGGAATTTAAGTGTATTTATGTGGGTGCTCAGTGCAAGCCTGTCCAAGTGGGCCGAGTGGGCCGTCTCTCTCTCTCTCTCTCTCCTGAGGGACGATAGATCTCGTCTCTCCGTGGTTAATCTGGTCGGTGCACTAACATTGCCAGTGACATAAATCTAGTTCCAAGTTCCAACCAATTTCCCAAGATGGCTTCTATATGCAAAACAAAGTTAACTCTATCTTTCACATTAGTTTTTAGTACACACACCACACACACCACATAGTATCTATAAACTCTAGTATATTCTTTATCTTTCTTAATATACTCCATTCAATTTTTTTTTTCTCATTTCTTGTTTTACTTCCAACCCTAATTGTGTTTTCCTTTATGGTCTCCGCCGCAGCACCTTACCCGACCACCGGTGACCTCCTCTCCGCCCTTGATGTCGTAGGACCCTTCCTGAAAACTCCACCGATGAGCTTCTATCTGCCCACGGTGCCCTACCATCCTCCCCAAGCCATGGCGAACAATTCTCCCTCTAGTTAATTTCCTCTCGATTATTTTTGGTTTCAAACCCACCCCACCCTCTATGGGCTTGCAAAACGAAGGACTGGCCAAGATCCTGATCTGTTCGGTTGGCTGGTGTTGAACACAAAGCATAGTATTCTACTCCGATTAGAAGAAAATAGAATATGGTGTTTTTCTGTGATTGGCAGAGCATGGATTATGGAAGACATTGTTATTTGCTTTGCTGTGGTCAGCTCGTGGCCACCAGAACACACTATTACTTGTTCTGCCTTGATTGGTAGAACACATTGGTACATGTTTGATTCTGGACGACTGAACAGGTCATGAATCGGAAAAAAGGTGATTGTCTTACCACCTCCATGCTACCTTCCTTCCTGACAATTAGTTGCTTGTCCGTGCTAGCATCGTTCAGGACGACGCGTTGCTCGACCACTTCTTAAAAATATGTACAGGTGATGAAAATGTTGTGTTAGGGCTAGGGAAAAGAGGAGAGGAGGGGAAAGACGGGAAGAAAGCTAGATTTGAGAGAGTAGTGTGAAAAGAAATAGGGGCTGGTGTATTGCTATAAATGAGCATTAATATAAAAGCTCTCATTGCCCAAGTACCACCACACTTAATAAAAAGAAAATATCGATTGTATCCCATGGCCTAATTTACTGAGTACCATAAAAGGGTCGCCGATACCCAGACCCTCATCATCGTTGTCCGTGCTCATGCAGTCCTGCACCTCCTTCTTCCTTCTCCCTCATCCTCTTCCTACATACTCATTGAAACCCTATCCCACTTTACCGTCATATCTGTGGCTACCCATCAACTACGAGACATGGTGGGTTAGGATTTCGACGAGAACGAAGGAGGAGGAGAGGGAGGCGGTGGTAGTGCCGGACAGCACGAGCACCAACGGCTATGTCGATGAAGGCATGTGGCGACGGATCCTTGCGGCAGCAAAGATCGACCTGCAATGTGTGGTGGTACTGGTACTGGGAGAATCGGCCCAAGGACACATGGTTTTTTGATTTCATGTGGGACACATGTGGTACTTGGAGAGATTATTGCAGTGCAAATATTAAAACCCTAGTCCAATTCTTTTCAAAATCCAGTTTATTAACCGGATCGTCCATTTGGTGAACTTTATAGTAATATTCAACTTCAACCGTCGATTCAGTGAACCGCAATCCAATCGAACAATTACTATACAAACTTTTTGGTGTCGGACCCTTCCTGCCACGCGTGTGCTTGAGTACGTCCTCTCATACAGATACGTACAATGAGTTTAGATCACATCTTGTTTTAAATTTATCTATAATTTAAATTTTGTCTCATTGTTGTGTAGATTTCTAATATATTATATCAAGAGCCATCCATTCTCTCTCTCTCTCTCTCTCTCTCTCTCTCTCTCTCTCTCTCTCTCTCTCTCTCTCTCTCTCTCTCTCCTCTCCATGCACCATATGGTTCAACTTGTCTAAGTGGAAACCGTTCAGTTCATGAGTTTTAGGCAACATTTGGTTCATTATGGTTCCAAATTAGTAACAATTTGGTTGCTATACTAAAATTACTGTAGCTGTCGGGAGGAAATCCCGTAAACTTCTCCCGCGACCTGCAAAACTCAGGGAGTTAGGACGGATGGCTCTATTCGGAGCACAGACCCTCCAACGCTTAAGTCAGCAAAGATTTCAAAGGGGAGGATCGATGTTCAGAAGACAGTTTAGATTTTTGGAATTCGAACATGTACTTTGGAGCCCTGGGTCGTGCTTTTATAGCCTTTTCCTAATCACCAGAAGCAAGCACACACCTTCCCACTTGGATCGTTTGTGCATACTCGTACGTGCTAGCACGCGTGGGTTTTTAAATGCAGTATGTTGTCTTTCTGGCCAGCTGGCCGCCCGGGGTATAGTGAGGGAATGCAGCAATCTTGTCAACTCCAGGTGGCACTCTGGAAGGCTCTGAACTGAGAGTTGGCTTCGTTTGGGGCATATTAGGTGTGGGTAGAGCGAACTTGGCCCACAATCGTCCACGTAGTTCCACAAAAATATAGACACCTGCCGCCTTAACGACGTCTTATTGTATGGGACACTTGTTGACAAAAAGGGACGATCTCCTTCATGGGTGAACTGTCGGCAGGCAACGTGGATATCCTTCCGAGTTTTCCATAAGTGAGAGGCAATACTCCTCGCGATGCGAGCTGGCTGCGAGTGACATGAGGGAGTTGTGTTCTCATTGCATTAGGTGTTGGATCTTCTGAAGGGTCTCGTGAGCTCCAAGACCGTATTTGACTGGCAGGCCACTGGGGTAGCCGAGGGGCCACTACCTTGATGAGGGTAAATGGCGCAATTGGGGCAAACCCTCTTATTAGGGGTGATCTTATTCTCTAAAGACGGGTGACTCTATTGGGGAGCTGTCATCCCTATTGAGAAGAATGGTGACCTCTTGGATGCAAGTTGACTACGGGCAATGTGGTCTGGGAGCTTACATCCGGGCAAGGAGCGAGCTACGAGCTGCTCGCGAGCAAGGTGTGAGCTGCTCGCGGATAAGGTGCGAGCTACGAGCTGCTTGTGGGCGAGCTGTGAGCTGCTAGCGGAGAATGTACAAGCTACGATCTGCTCGTCGGCGAGGTGAGAGCTGCTAGCGGACAATGTGTGAGCTACGAGCTGCTCAAGGGTGGGTGCGAGCTGCGAGCTGCTAGTAGACAATGTTCGAGCTACGAGTTGCTTAAGGGCGAGGAGCGAGCTGCTAGCGAGCGAGGTGTGAGCGGCGAGCTGCTAGCAGATAATGGGCGAGCTCTGAGCAGCTCGCGGACAAAGTGCAAGCTACACCACTATCTCTTTAAGCAGTGGCAGCCTTAAGAGTTGGATCAACAAGCTATTGATATTTTTCAAGCACCATTAGTAGCTACTATAATAAAATCATTGTAGGGATTGCTATACATGCACTATTATCGAATTATTACACTAACTTGCTGAATTGATACTCAGTGGTAAAGACCAGCAAAATAAATAAATAATCAAGAGGTAAAATGGACATTTTAAAAAAAATGACCGCGGGAGAAACTTACGCTAAACACAACAGACACATGGGTTTATCTTAATACAGGAACGGGTGGGAATGGGTCGGGTTCGGGTTGAACTGCACCCCTGCCCATACCTATTCGGGTAGAAGAGGGTACATGTTTGACCCATGCCCATTCGGGTAGAAGAGAGACCATACCCAACTCATACCCATTCGGGTTTCGGTTATTTTTTAGTTATGATTTTGTGGTTTTTTCTCCATCATAGATGCAATTGCTTGAGGAAAACAAAAAAGGCAAGGAATCACAATGAAATGTTTTTTTTTGGCAACAAAGAATCACAATGAAATTTTAAGAAGCTCTTTCAGTATCTTATTAGAGTGGTTTTAGTAGAGTAAGTTTGGGTACGGATAGGAGTTTGGTTAGAATCTGGGTATATCACAACGAGTTTGGAGTCGACTGAATTGTCTAGAATACACAAGTTAGAAGGGCAATTGCGTTTCTAGGTATGGGTATTGAGGTACACATATCCATACCCAAAAAGTTAATCGGGTAGAGTTTCTATAGGCATACATTTTCCAAATCTTATTTTGGGTGCAAACTTTGTACCCATATCTGATGTTTCGGGTCAGATTCGGATCAGATTTTTTTCAGAGTCCATTGCCATTTGCCATCCTTAAATACATGATTAGTTAGAAGGGTCTTAGACAAATAACCTCCTTTTTCAAACATGGTTATCATGTCATTATAGAAAATTTTAAAAGAGAATGTCACCATCTAAAAGAATTATGAAATCATATCTTGGATATTGGAACGATTTGGGTTGTAGTACCATGACTCATAAATGAGTAACATCAATGCATAAGGCTCTTATTAACTTTCTTATTCATAATATTAACTTTTTTAAAATATGTTGCTGAAACTAATTTCAAAACGACAAGGCAATTGTTTCAAATATTAAAAAAAGTTTTGTAGACATTAGATTGGAGAATACTGCTGCAAGTTATTACGAAGAACGTGTCAAATTATGCAAATGCACCAAGATTATTGACCAGAGATTACCCAATTATAGACTAGTCTCGTTACACAACGCATTATTTTGATAATGGAAGTTTGTTAAAGTAACCGCCATTTCACCCAACAGTTTAAGCGATGAGGGAATAAGTCAACAACATTTATCAAGCTAATACCCCCACCCCCATGTAGCCTTCTCTTGCATGCGGGAATTGAACAAATGGAGCTAACAAGACTTGCACCTCTGTCCTCCAGAATCAGAGCTCTGATACCATGTCAAGTAACCATTTCACCCAAATGCTTAAGATGTTAGGGGATGCGTCAACAACATTTATCAAGAAAACAAAAATATTGGAAAAAATCAACTTAAGTGTTGGGGATGCAGTCACACTAAACGGTCTAAGCGAAACTTTATCAACCACATTGCGTGCATTGCACCTGGATCGTAACTGTGCTTGAGAGATAAATCAAACAACCCGACACAACAACAAAAACACAATCACAAAAGGGACACAATGGTTTATGTGGCTCACCCAAATAGGCTACGTCCACGGGATGAGCTTGTAGCTCGGGGTGGGCTTCTCCAACAATGACGGCAAGAAATAATGGAGTACACCCGACTCCCTGAACCATCCTCCAACTAGATCTGCACCCACCTTCTTCTAGGATTTAAAGCTAAAACCCTATAACTAACTCCTTCTCCCTCTTATTCTTCCTCTCAATTTCTCTCTACTTGGACAAATAATCAACAATAAGAAAGAAAGTAAAAAAGGAAAAAGATGGAATAACTGGACACATGTTTAAAACAACAACTAAAGCCATTTTTTGGCTTTTCCTTTGGGTCAAAAGAAATCCCCTAATTAGGCCGGGCCCACATGGGGATGGACCTAACCCAACATTAAGTTCATTGTTGTAAGGACATGAGAGTTCAGATGTACATACAACGGTTCCCGCAATAACTCATTTCACAACTAATTTTCTTGCATTGTCAACTATGCTTCAAAATATGAAGGTTACGATTAATGGCAACTTCTACTACAATGTTGTAAAATTTTTTTATGACCACTTCGTTTTAGATATCGTCCGTATTGCTAATAGTGATGAGAAAAATGATATTTATGCATGGAGGAATGATAAGTGTAAGATTACATATAAAAATAACTTTTCATCAAAAATTAATAATAATAAATGAAATAATTAACAATTACATTATACTTTTCATTAATCCACATATTGTTGAGTCCATAGCTGTGCCATAATCATAGTATTTTCTCTACTCATCATAATGTTTAAATTTTGGAGTTCTTAGATCCACTACTGGCCTGCAAATAATTTGCGGATTCTATCGATGACCAACCATATTTGCTGATTCTACACCAAAACCGCATTCCAACGGAATCCCCAGTGGTGGGGTCCGCACGTAGGCCCCACATAAACTTAGAAACCGGCTCGGTAATACTGTTGAGCCGATTTCGCCCAGCAAATCAAATGCCCACACACACATTTCGTCCACACGCGAGTTTGGGTATTTTGCTCACAATCAGACGACACAAAACTTGCCCATGGGTTGCAATTTAATTTCTTCGTAGGAGGGATAAAGCTTTATGTGAGCTAGATGGACTGAAAAGTAGAATGGGACAGTTGATGAGTCTTTTGTATGCACCATGAACGAGGGACTCACCAATTCTCATGTGGCATAAAATGACTTACCAACCGAATCATTTGCTGAGCCGCAATCGGTGAGGCCGTTGTACAGTGACTTGAAGATGATGGTGAGAGTCAAGGCTACATCGAAATGGTGAGATTGGAATAAGTGTTTTGAAAACTGGACCGGAACCGATGGTTCAACCTGTTGGACCGGAACCGGAACATGTTTCGGTTCGGTCTTTGAATAAACTGGTTTGTATGTTAACCCAGTAATCAAACCTTGCCATTGAAGAATTGAGTAAATATCTATTTTAAAAAACATATTTTCATTCAGTTCATGCGGTTGAACCCCCGGTTTGAACCGAACCGGATGCCTTTTCGGTTCGCCTTCCGTCCGGTTTTGAAAACACTGATTGTTGGAACTGCTCTTCAACCATTTCTCCGGTACTACCTCAACTTCTAGTTGAGAATTTATATCGGCACCCGCCAACTTAATGGCAGCATTTATTAAGAGCGCCCATCTCAACTGCCATGAATTTTTGCCGGCTTAAGATCCAACGGCCCCTTGACTTCGGCTCCGTCGTCAATGGTTGTGTTTCCAAGAACACTTCGCGGTTGTTCCACATATCCCAATTTCAAGGCCCAACTGGTTGGGCTTTTGGGCCTTCCAGGAAAACCGTTAAAATGGATTGGATTGGGCTTTATAAGTTTGGGTCACCATAAGGGCCTCAAACGAACCAAGCCATTCATAAGCACGCTCTGCATAGGGATGGCAACCATGCGGTTTCGGTGTAGTTTTGGACAAAACCGAAACAGCACCGCAATACCGAACCGTCACACGAAAACCGTACTACACAGTAACGTTGTACCATATGTGGCGGGCCCATGATTTTTCCTCGGGGGGGGGGGGCATAATTATTAAAAAGGAACTCAGTCGTTGCCTCACAGTCGGAGGCTTCGGCTGGCGGCGTGATGATGTCCCTACCCTTCTTTTGATAGCGGAGCGCCAAAAGGCCCGTTAGGATTTTACCTCGAGTGAAGGAGGATTTCGGTTCTCGAAGTCCTTCGAAAATTTGGGACTATAACTTATCGAATCGATCGGTTTGTGTCGGTGGTCGGCAACGGCCGTGGGTCGCCAGTACGAGCGGTGGCGGCGGGGTGGTGGCCGACGGCGACGGGTAGCCCATGTGGCGGTGGGTTGGTGGTCGACGGCATGGCGATGGACATTGGCTGGCGGGGGGTAGTGGGCGGCGGTGGTCGAATGGTGGGCATTGGCAGGTGGTGGTGGCCCTGGTGGTATCCCCCTATTGAATATATATGGGACATACTCGTGGAGTTGTCCCGACGTTTCTCCCTCAGTTTGGGCAAAAAGCAAAACTTAGTTTGTTCAAATAGTGGTACTCGTTACATAAGTCGGTGCTGATTTACATTCAGCTAATAAGCAGCTTTGAGTGGGCACCTCCACGTGAAGTTGGCAACCAAAAGTTGGCTAGAATTGTTTTTTGGGTAAATTATAATTTGCCCCCCTAAGTTTAGCTCAAAAACATTTAACCCTCCTATATTTAAAAAAACTACATTTTGTCCCCCTTCAATTCAGTTTCGATCAGATAAAACTTACCAAATGAGGAAATCAAGTAATTGACAAAAGGGGTATTCTTCTAACATTTAAAATTTTAGGGAGTGATTTGAAACAAAATAAGCTACCGGGGGTTAAGTATTTTTTTTTTTTTTTTGACATCGGCGGGTGTCCCGAAACCTTTCGGGCAATGGCCCACTTCAGGCTCGGACTAATCCCTCCGGGAGTGAAGCCCGACCCACTCGGCAATTCCCACTTCACTCCTGGGTAAATCGAGGGGAGGAAGAGTTGAACCCACAACCTCATCACCAAAGCATCAGTTGCTTGCCAACTCTCCAATCCCCTGGTGGGTGGGGTTAAGTATTTTTGATCTAAGCTTCAAGGGGGCAAAGTATAATTTACCCATGTTTTTTTTTCCAAAGTGGGGGGGATTGAGACCCCCTAGGCCCAACAGAGGTCTGCTCCTAACCATTATGTAAAGCCAAAACCGCACCTTGCGGTGTGGTGTGGTGCACCGCGGTTTATCATTATAATGGCCTAAATGGTGCGGTATTGGGCAAAATCAAAATTGCACTGCTAGATCGAAATCCAAAATAGAAACCACACCATGTGAGACGGTTTACCGCGGTTTTCGGTTTTAAACCTCACTACTACCATCCCTAGCTCCACAAGGGTTGTTTCGATTCCGTTCTAATATTAATTGACGCAAGTCCAAGCTTAAACTTTTAATTTGTTTAACAAGCATCCCTCCACGAAGATTTCCAATGCCATTATTGAACTTTGTGATGCAATCCATCATAGGAGCCCACCTTCTATTTATAGAGGGCTTTAGCTGGTTATTTGGCTTGCACTCTAAACAACCCAGCTGCATAAACGAATGTGACTCCCAAAACAAGTCTATTATGAATCCTCGATCCAATGGTTCACAATAGCCTAAAGAACAAACGAAATCCTGTCACAATTATTTAATCTGGCAGAATTTCGCCCTGCGAAATACAGGGGCGTCCGGGCGAAATAGGGTTACAATTAGGGGTTCGTTTACGAGCAGATTTTGCCCAGGTGAAATCAAGTGGGCGCCTGAGCAAAAAACAGGACAGAGGTGGGGTTCTTCTGCAAATCGATTCAATTCACCACATAAAGCTTGGGTCAAGTGGGGCTCACGAACACGCTAGTATGAGCTCATGAAGGGCTTGAAGGGCGCCATCATATGTGAGACATGATTGAGATGGTCTAGAGTTCATGAAAAAGCTTGTTGTTGACATGATCAACTTTGTTGTGCAATTGGTCTAGCTATGATACCAATTGTTGCACTGTGGAGTTCTTCAAGCCCTTAGGATGATGCTCAAATGTTAGAGGATTAGAGTACTGCAGAGATTGCACAATTATACAGATAATTCAAAATACCAAATACAATGATATAAACACTATAGATTCGCCAGGCAATTAAGAATTTGGATTGTCACTAGCAAGAGAATACACCATGTAGTGATCACCATTTATCGGACCCTGCAAACCCTCTTCTTGCTCATCTCACACAAACACCCACATAGTACATAAAAACCCACCCTGGAGATACAAATATCACTACAAAAAAAAGGATTTTTATCGTTAAAAATTTTTCACCACTAATATTATATATCCGTATGTATAAATTTATACTGACGGACACAACTTCCGTCGCTGGCTATCGAGAAAGATGACGTCGAAAAAAATAACGGCGATGAATTAATATTTCCGTCGGTAATAAGTATTAATACCGATGGTATAAAATAGTTTGTCGGTACTATTAGAATGATTAAAAAAAAAATTGAATATTATTACCGACGGAATAAATTATATACCGATGGATATAAAATAACCGTCGGTAAATATATTATTATTACCGACGGTTTCTTATTTACTGTCGGTAATATGATATATATGATCGACGGTTTCTTATCTACCCTCAGTAATAGTTATTTATATAACATTTTAAAAAATAATTTTATCGACGAAAATTATGATGTCTGACGGTAAAAAATCTTTAATTTTTTTTAAAAATATGTTAAATCTAGTTGTTTAATTTCTATCACATTATCACAATACATATTATCACAATATATATTACTACAATACAGAACACCGAAAAATCACAGATAATTAATAATACACAATATTAATATTTTTTAAAATATATTTTAAAAATGCTTTTACACAATCAAAAAGTGTTCTAGTTGTGTACCCTCAACAACCCCTCGCATCACCGTCCCAGTGTTCTCATCCCCTTGAAGCCGTACCTCCTACAATTAATAACATATATGTGTTACAAAAATAATTGACATCTATTATTAATAAAAAAGATATTAAAAATATTATATTAGTTAATCGAAAAAAATATTTTTAACATCAGTGCCGTTAGTTTTCTAGTCTACTATCGATTTTAACAAGTTACTTTGGCACCGAACGAGATGCTTGTGCCAATTTTCAGTAATTTTAAAAGGTATTTTATGATTTCGCCTTTTGATAGACAAATTTTGAGTCAAAGTCAAAAATCTTAAATCTTACTTTAATTTTCAAACCTTTACTACGATTTATGTGCTATCATTATTGATAAGTTAATTTGGCCCCAAACGACATGCTCGTGCCTATTTTTAGAACTTTTAGTACCTAATTTATAATTTCACCATTTGATAGACAAATTTCTTGATTAGGTATTAAAAAATCTTATGTTTTACCTTCTGATAGAGTATCTGATAATTCGTATTGTATGGTTTTTCGCATTTTGAACTTGCAAACAAGTATTTAGTAGATATTTTAAAATTTTACCTTCTGATTGACTAATTTAGAGTCTAAGTGTTTACGAACCATACATTTTCGGCTTTCGAATTATAAACTTAATTTGGATTCGATCGGATCGTTAACAAATTACATCCGATAATTCGTATTTATATGATTTTTCGTATTTCATACTTACGAACAAGAATTTAGTAGATATTTAAAGATTTTGCTCTCCGCTTGATTAATTTAGAGACCAAGTGTTTGTAAATCATAAGTTTTCAGCTTTTGACTTTTGGACTTGGTTTGGATTCGATCAGATCATTATCGGATCGCATCTAATAATTCGTACTTGTATGATTTTTTATATTTTGAACTTACGAACAAGAATTTAATAGATATTTAAATATTTTATCCTCCGATTGATAAATTTAGAGTACAAGTATTTGCAAATCATAAGTTTTTGACTTTCAGATTATGAACTTGGTTTCGATTCGATCGGATCATTATCAAATCGCATCCGATAATTTGTACTTATATGGTTTTTTATATTTCAGACTTGCAAACAAGTATTTAGTAGATATTTTAAGTTTTTATCATCTTATTGACTAATTCATAGTCTAATTGTTTGTAAATTATAAGTTTTTATCTTTCGGATATTAAACTTGGTTTGTATTCGATCGGATCGTTATTGGATTATATCCGATAATTCGGATTTGTATGGTTTTTTGTATTTCAAACTTACGAGTTAGTATTTAGTAGATATTTTAAGATTTTGCCCTCCGATTGACTAATTTAGAGTCTAAGTATTTAAAAATTATAAGTTTTTGTCTTTTGGCTTTTAAACTTGGTTTGGATTCGGTTGAATTAATATCGAATCGTATCCGATAATTCAAACTTGTATGATTTTTTATATTTTGAACTTATGAACAAGTATTTAATAGATATTTTAAGATTTTACCTTCTGATTAACAAATTTAGAGTCTAAGTGTTAGAAAATTATAAGTTTTTATATTTTAAATTTTAAACTTGGTTTAGATTCAATCGGATCGTTATCAGATCGCATCCGATAATTTAAACTTGTATGGTTTTTCGTATTTCTGATTTATAAACAAATATTTAGAGATATTTAAAGATTTAGCCTTCCGATTGACCAATTTATAGTCTAAGTGTTTGAAAATCAAAAGTTTTTTCCTTTTGGATTTTAAACTTGATTCGGATTCGATCGAACTTTTATCTGATTGCATTTGATAATTCATAGTTATGTGGTTTTTCAAATTTCGAACTTATGAACAAGTATTTAGTTTTTATTTGAGATTTTTCCCTTCGATTGACTAATTTAGATTCTAAGTGTTTAAAAATCATAAGTTTTCGTGTTTCGGATTTTGAACTTAATTTAGATTTGATCGAATCGTTATCGGATCACATCTGATAATTCAAACATATATGGTTTTTCATATTTCAACCTTACGAAAAAATATTTAGTAGATATTTTAGGATTTTATCCTCCGATTAACTACTTTTGAGTCTAAATGTTTGCAAATCATAAATTTTGGCTTTCAGATTATAAAATTAGTTTAAATTTATTTGGATCGTTATTAGATCGCATCCGACAATTCGTACTTATATGATTTTTCATATTTCGAACTTACGAACAAGTATTTAGTTGATATTTAAATTTTTTGCCCTCTGATTGACTAATTTAGTGTCTAAGTGTTTGAAAATCATAAATTTTTATCTTTTGACTTTTGAACTTGGTTTAAATTCGATCGGATCGTTATCGGATCATATCCGATAATTCAAACTTGTGTGATTTTTCATATTTCGGACATGCGAATAAGTATTTAGTAGATATTTTAAGAATTTATTCTCCGATTAACTAATTTAGAGTCTACGTGTTTGTAAATCATAAGTTTTTTACTTTCAGATTATGAACTTGGTTTGAATTCGATCGGATTGTTATCAGATCACATCCGATAATTTATACTTGTATGGTTTTTTATATTTCAGACTTGTGAACAAGTATTTAGTAGATATTTAAAGATTTTATCCTCTGATTGACTAATTTAGAGTCAAAGTGTTTGAAAATCATAAGTTTTTATCTTTCGACTTTTGTACTTGGTTTGGATTCGATCGGATCGTTATCGAATCGTATCCAATAATTCGAACTTGTATGGTTTTTTATATTTCGGACTTGTGGACAAGAATTTAATAGATATTTTAAGATTTTATCATTCGATTAAATAATTTAGAGTCTAAGTGTTTACAAATCATAAGTTTTTGGCTTTCGGATTATGAACTTGGTTTGGATTCGATCGATTCGTTATTGGATTGCATGTGATAATTCGTACTTGTATGCATGGTTTTTTATATTTTAATTTTGCGAACAAGTATTTAGTAAATATTTAAATATTTTATCCTCAAATTGACTAATTTAAAGTCTAAGTATTTGAAAATGATAAGTTTTCATCTTTCGAATTTTAAACTTGATTTGGATTCGATTGGATCGTTATTGAATCACATCCGATAATTTGTAATTGTTTGGTTTTTCGTATTTCGAACTTGCGAATAAGTATTTAGTAGATATTTTAAGAATTTACCCTCTAATTGAATAATTTAGAGTCTAAGTATTTGAAAATCATAAGTTTTTATCTTTTGAATTTTAAAATTGGTTTGTATTATTCATCAGTGTATTACATCGTACATACCATAAAAAAATAGTTTAGTCGAAAGAAAAAATCAAATATTTATGGAAATATTTAATGCCATGTTAGTTGCCTCCAAACTATCTTTAAGTACATGATACCTTCTAATAAGACTAAGGTCTCTCCATATGAGATATGGAAAGGAAGAAAATCTATTCTAAGTTATTTTAGAGTATAGGGCTGTTTAGCCTATTATAGGGTTCTAGAAACTAAGAGGACCAAATTAAGTCATAGAGCTATTAGATGTGCATTAATTGGATATGCACAAAATAGCAAGGCATATAGAGTATTAGACTTGGAGTCTAATATCATTATAGAATCCTGAGATGTAGAGTATTTTGAGAACTCATTAACATCTGAGTTTAACGAATATGATATTCAGATTTTTAGAAATGAGTTGGTAATTGAACCATCTCATGTAAATCCACCTAGTTATATCTGATCATATTGATAAGCCTCGTAAAAGGCAAAGGGCAAGAAAAGAGAAATCTTTAGACTCAGATCAGATAGATTTCCAGCAGATCTCTTTCTATCTTGTAGAAGGAGATATGAATCAAATAGTTAAGAAAGTTCATTTTGTTTTTCTGGTAGAGGATGACCCTCAGAATTTTAGTGAAACCATGTCATCTAGAGATGCTGCCTTTTGGAAGGAAGCAATAAATGATGAAATGGACTCACTTATGAGTAATCAAACTTGGGAACTAGTAGATTTGCCCCTTGGGTCTAAACCTATAGGGTACAAATGGATGTTCAAAAGGAAGTATCATATAGATGGTACTCTCCAAACCTTTAAGGCCAGATTGGTAGCGAAGGGATTTCATCAAAAGAAAGGAATCGATTATTTTGACACTTATGCTCCTATGGCTAGGAAGACTTCAATTAGAGTCTTATTTACCCTAGCATCGATTCACCATCTTTATGTCCATCAAATGGATGTAAAAATAGTCTTTCTTAACAGTGACCTCGAGGAGGAGGTATATATAGAATAACCCGAAGGGTTTGTTTTGACTGACCAATAGAATAAGATATGTAGACTTGTTAAGTCTCTTTATGGACTGAAACAAGCACCAAAGCAGTGGCATATCAAATTTGATAATGCAGTACTTTCTTATGGTTTTAGCCATAATAACTCAGATAAATATCTATATTCTAAAGCTGATCATGACTATATAGTGATCATTTGTCTATATGTTGATGATATATTGATTATCAGCAATAGCATATATGCTATTAAAGAAACAAAAAGATTTCTAAGTTTCACTTTTAAGATGAAATATCTTGGAATTATGGATACCATCCTAGGTATCAAAATTAAAAGAGATAAATGGGGATTATGTTTTGAGCCAATCTCATTACATAGAGAAAGTGCTAAAGAAATTTAGTCACTTAATTGTTAAAGAAGCAAACACCCCATTTGATCCAAGTATCAAACTTGATTCTAATAGTGGAAGAGTCATAGCTCAACTTGAGTATGCAAGTGCTATATCGAGTCTCATGTATGCTATGCAATATACGAGACCTGATATAGCATATGCAGTAAATAAATTGAGTAGATTCACTAGCAACTCGAGCATAAAGCATTGGAAGGTCATTGGTAGAGTTCTAAGTTACCTTAAAAGAAACATAGAACTGAGTCTTTATTATTCAGATTTTCTAGCTGTATTAGAAGGACATACTGACGCAAGTTGGATATCGAGTGGAGGTGACAATAAGTCTACCACTAGATAGGTTCCCTAGGAGGTGCAGTTGTATCTTGAAAATCCAAGAAACAGCATATAAATCGTACTCTACTATGGAAACTGAATTTATTATTTTGGCAGATACAAGCAAAAAGGCTGAGTGGCTTGGGAATCTTCTAATAAAAATTCCTTTTGTACCTAAGCCTTTATCAGCTGTGTCTATACACTGTGATAGTCAAACTACTTTAGCAAGAGCTTATAATAGACTGTAATGGGAAGTCTAGACATATAAGTCTAAGACATGATTATGTAAGATAGTTGATTTGAGAAGGAATCATTGTAGTCACATATGTGAAGTCAAGTGAGAACTTGGGTGATCCTTTAACCAAGCCTCTTACAAGAAAGCTGGTAAGGTCAACATCCAAAGGGATGGGGTTAAAATTCCTTTAATAAAGATCCACCGGTGATGGAAACCCAACGTAACTCTAGTAGACCACTAGATCTTAGGTTTAAAGGGTAAAAACAAGTCATTGATAAGTGGATAGTTATCAGCACTAATTTACTTTGAGAACCCCATTTACGATGAATAGTACTGGCTGTTACAGATTTTGAGGTTGAGTTTTCAAACTCTTAATAAGGTTCAGTCTTAAAATATAGACAAGTGTTCATAAATATAACAGGAACACTGGAAGAACTTCACCTATATGAACGTAGAGGTAGTGCCACATCTCATGGGAGTTTGGAATTCTCTCAAGGAGCGTTTATGAAACCATGATAAGTACATTGCCATTAACGGTGCTAAACGAGATGTGTAAATGTGAATCATTGACATGGTCGTGAATATGTGTGTAGTGTTTTCGGTACTATCACATAGGGATAGATGGTTCAAAGCTGCGGTTACCATAATTATGATAGAACTTTGAGATACTTACACTAAGGATAGGTTCAAATCGAGAGATATCTATCTTTATGTATAAGTATATGCTGACAGAGAATCTTGTTTTAAGAACTACAAAGGCTTGATCCCAAGAAGGGTACGTAGGCAACCGCTTTGTGGTGCAGCCCGTGTTTTTTAAAAATAAAATTTTATTTATTTTCTTTCTATGTATTTTGAAAATAGTGGAGGAATGTTGGAGATTTTTAAAATTGTTTAATATTTAACTATTTTAGTTAGGATTCTTTCAACAAAGTTTTTGTAACTTCTTGGTTAGTGAGTGACTAACAAGGAGGGAGATCATTGGTTCAAACCGGATAATAGGCCAATTTTTGATAAATAATAAAACTAGTACCTATGCGATGAGGTGTTGTGCGTTGTGTGATTGGCGATGTTGTGCATGTGTGATTGGGCATTTAGAGGCGCACTTTGCACTTAGCACTTAGCATGAGGAGCCTTTCTTTTAGAATGTGCTTTGTCCAGTTGGGCTAACTCGGATCCAAGCCGCGTTGGTATGATGGCTACAACCTGGAGCGGTTGGATCCAAATGGTGGTGGTTAGATCCAAAAGGATGCCATATGGTCAGTTGGGTCTAAAAGGGTGCCAAAAACACCTGTCCGGGTTGGCGATTTAGAATCATTCACCCGAACGGATGCGAAGATCCGAACGGACGGGGCACCCGCTCGAGCGGTTGCAACCATCCACCCGGGCGGATTGGCATCTGTTGGCTCACGGACCGATGCATCCGTTGGTTACCAAAGGGTACCTCGAGCCCTATATAACCAGGCCCATTTCAGCCCTATCTTTAAGTCCGAACCACTCTGAATCCACTTCTTTCTCCTTTATTCTCCTTTATTCTCTGCCAGAGAAACCCGTGTCGCAAATTTTTGATAGTGAGTTCTTCACCATTGCTGGGTGCAGTCTCACAAAGGCTGACGTATCCTGGGACCGATTCGTGAAAGACCCGATAGCAACAACTGGGCGCGAATAATGCTTTAAGGAAAGCGGATTTATGCGCTTCAGTCTTTGATTCATATTGATTTCTCTGTCTCCATGATCCCGATCCACAAATTGTCCAACACCCTCCAATCGGATACTATGTCAACTTGGCTGAACATTCTGCAAGGCAGTGGATGGTTGCTGGCCCATCGAGACTTGAGGGGTACGGACGGTTGATCGGCTCTGAATCATTTAGGCCATAGCCCATTGCCTTCACGTGCAAATCCTGGCCGTGACTCATGTCATGTTTATGGGATGGTGAAAGCAAAAGGACCCCGCAGCCCTAAAGCACGCATCGGTCGGCAACGGTTTAACTGCAAAAAAGATTTGAACTCGAACTTTGGTGCTTGATCGAGCAACCTACTTTTGAAAACTGTAGCCGACCGATGGATGCCACGTGGTAATAATGGCATCTGTGGGTGCAAAATCTGGCTAATGCCCAATGGTGGGACCCACAGCCCTGCCTGGGGCCCACGAGTCCAATGGTGGGACCCACAGCCCTACCTGGGGCCCACGAGTCCAATGGTGGGACCCGCAGCCCTGCCTGGGGCCCACTTGCACTATCTGCGGTCTGGTAAATCCCCCCGGTATTTACCAAACCCTGGATATTTCTGGGAATATTCTTGGAATATTCCCTAGATAAACTAAGCCCTTATAAATAGCAAACCCTGTAAATGATTCCGGATCAAAAAATCCAGACCATAATCCCACTTTCTGTTTTCCAGAGCTCCCCGGGCTTTCTGGTTTTCAGATCTCCTCTCCACCCTCTGTCATCTTGTAAGAAACACTCCTCGGCCTGTCGAGAGTAGCTCTACTGTTTACTCAGAGATAGTGGATTCAAAGGTTGCGTCTTACCGCACGGAGACGTAGGCTTAGGCTGAACTTCGTCACCACATCCTGTGTCATCTCTTCCTCTACCTTTCTACTCTACAGTGCTTTTGTGACAGCCTTGCAAGTCACCACTCAACGCTTCGAAGCGTGCCACATCCCGAAGGATAAAACCTTCAATCGACTGTTGGAGAAGGGTCACGTACGACGGCCGAAATCCTCCCCCACAGTTTGGCGCCGTCTGTGGGATTACGATCCTATCAACTTAGAACTTCTAAGCCCCCCAACTTCTTTGGTAGCTGCTACCGGTTGCCCGAGCAATCCGTCTATCTCCATCGCTACACCTAGATGGCGAAAACACCAACGGACCTACCAGAGGAGAGTGGCATGCACCTAGACGCTCAGCATCCGACAACTCGATCAATGAGTCGTCGGTTTGCAACAAGCCAACATCTGGAACAACAACTCTCTGCCAATTCGAGTAGTCGCCCGTCGGTTGATCGTGCTGCCCAGGCTCAACTTCGACGGTCACCTCAACGAGCCGACCAAATTCCTCAACCCTTGGGGAAAGCGCATGTCTCTCCTGGTGCCGATGCTCAAGCGTCATACCAAATCACAGCAGAGGATTATCAACTCCTCACCCTCATGAAGCAGAACGCCGCTCTCATGGTGGAAAGAGACTCCCTCCGACAGATTGTCGTTGAAGCAGGAACTGACATCCCATGGTCTGCCGCTGGCATCAAAGATGGAGCAGACGTCTACCGATCGATTGACAAATCTCATGCTCCTTCCAGACGATCCGTCATCGACATCCCTCGACGTTCTCTTAAATCCCTCTCGAGAGAACTCTCGCCTATTCCTCCCAAGCCGACTGTCTGGGAGCATCTCAGCGAGTCTGCTCGCCATCCCAAGTCTCTCGGCTCTGAGTCATCCTCCAAGCCCTTCATCGTGAGGGATGTTCGGGATAATAGGCACAGCTCCAAAGTTCGGCAACATTATAATGGAGATCGAACCCCAGTTGGGCATCGGACAACGAGATGGACTCCAACGCCCTCTTTGCCTCCTCTTCCTCCGAGATGTCTCTCTGACCAGCGAGGTGATCGTCAGAACAATCACGCTTCCGAAGGGCCACTTCATCAGCATATTCTCCAAGCCCAGTTTCCTCGAAGCTGGAAAGCCCCCGCTCTCCCCAGGTTCAACTGTTTAAAGGGAGATCCGACGCTACACGTCCTCGCCTTCAAACAAACATTGACACCATATGACCATGACAACCAGGTTCTATGTCGCATTTTTGCTGGCAGCCTAGATGATATGTCGCTGGACTGGTATCACAACCTCCCTACGACCTCCATAAGTAAATTCAAGGATCTGGCAGACCTCTTTGTTCAACACTATCGGCTGAACCTCAAGCCGGAGAAGAAGCTGGATTCTCTCTACCGACTCAGGATGCGATCAGATGAAACCCTTCGAGAGTTCTCTCGGAGGTTTCAGAATGAGCATGCTGCGCTCTCCGGACATCACCTCGACGATGAAACCATCATGCTCGCATTTCAGAATGCCCTACGCTTTGACCTCCACATCTACAATGACCTCATTCGCAATCCTCCTGCCTCCCTCGGAGTGCTATTTGATCAAATTCAAAAGGAGATCGAGGTGGAGGACGATCAAGTCGCTCGCAAGAAGCGTGACCTTGAGAAGCGCCTTTCTGATAAGGCACCAACGAGACCAACAGCTCAAGCTCGCAATACTCAGGCTGAGGAAGATGGAACCCCTAAGAGGCTGAGACGGACAGACGATAGACCCGTAGAGCCTTAGAAGACCACGGACACCAAAGAAAAGCACCCCGTCAACCGACCAAAGTAGAAGACCGTCGACTATCAGTAACTCGGAAGGTCTCTTATCTGAAATCCATGATGTAACATCTTCTAAGTTATTAATGAAATGACAGTTGTTTCAAGTTCGATCGAAGACTATCAAATTCTATCTCGACTTCTACTCAACGCCACAGTTAGTTCAGTTCGAGTTACGACACAACCGACTAACCTGCAACGGTATAAAGTTACGTGTCCCGATACGTAGGTTCGACTGAAACGGCGCTTCGCCTAAGTCCAACCGATACAAGGGCGCTACGCTGAGTACTCCGAATCATTGGCGTCGCACGTGCTCCAGTTGTCACATAAGGACACATGCACTAGTGCCTCGCCACAGTTAGTTCGGTTCGCGTTGTGACACGGCTGACTAACCTGCAATGGTACAAAGCTACGTGTCCCGACACGTAGGTTCGATTGAAACGGCGCTTCGCCTAAGTCCAACCGATACAAGGGCGCTACACTGAGTACTCTGAATCATTGGTGTCGCACGTGCTCCAGTTGTCACGTAAGGACATATGCACTAGTGCCTCGCCACAGTTAGTTCGGTTCGCGTTGCGACATGGCCGACTAACCTGCAACGGTACAAAGCTACGTGTCCCGACACGTAGGTTCGACTGAAACGGCGCTTCGCCTAAGTCCAACCGATACAAGGGCGCTACGCTGAGCACTCTGAATCATTGGTGTCACACGTGCTCCAGTTGTCACGTAAGGACATATGCACTAGTGCCTCGCCACAGTTAGTTCGGTTCGCGTTGCGACACGGCCGACTAACCTGCAATGGTACAAAGCTACGTGTCCCGATACGTAGGTTCGACTGAAACGGCGCTTCGCCTAAGTCCAACCAATACAAGGGCGCTACGCTGAGTACTCTGAATCATTGGCGTCGCACATGCTCCCGTTGTCATGTAAGGACACATGTACTAGTGCCTCGCCACAGTTAGTTCGGTTCGCGTTGCGACACGGCCGACTAACCTGCAATGGTACAAAGCTACGTGTCTCGATACGTAGGTTCGACTGAAACGGCGCTTCGCCTAAGTCCAACCAATACAAGGGCGCTACGCTGAGTACTCTGAATCATTGGCGTCGCACATGCTCCTGTTGTCATGTAAGGACACATGCACTAGTGCCCCACCACAGTTAGTTCGGTACGCGTTGCAACACGGCCAACTAACCTGCAACGGTACAAAGCTACGTGACCCAATACGTAGGTTCGACTGAAACGGCACTTCGCCTAAGTCCAACCGATACAAAGGCACCACGCTGAGTACTCCGAATTCTTACCCCCCTCCAATCAGTAAGTCCAAGGTCCCATCCTCGGCATACAAAGACAAAGCCCGAGACGACGACATCGTCTCGGCCCAAGGTGACAGCCTTGGCAATCAAAAATCAAAGTTCGAGGTAGGCTTCAGCGCCTCGGCACCTGACGAAGCCCGAGACGTTAGCACCATCTCGGCCCAAGGCAACCTTCGCCTCGGCATTCGAAGACTAAGCTCGAGGCAAACTTCCGCGCCTCGGCACCTGACGAAGCCCGAGACGTTAGCACTGTCTCGGCCCGAGGCAACCTTCGCCTCGGCATTCGAAGACTAAGCTCGAGGCAAACTTCCCCGCCTCGGCACCTGACGAAGCCCGAGACAACCTTCGCCTCGGCATTCGAAGACAGTCCGAGGTAGCCTTCATCGCCTCGGCACCTGACGAAGCCCGAGACGTTAACACCGTCTCGGCCCGATGCGACCTTCGCCTCGGCATTCGAAGATAGTATTAGGCAGCCTTTGTTACACTACAAGAAATAGCTTATTTACCGACGGACATTTTAAGTACCGTCGGTAATAATGTTCATTTTACCGACGGTTATAATAAATTCCGTCGGTATTATAACTTCGATTTTTTTAATATATTTTGCACATTTATTACCGATGGTTATATATAATCCGTCGGTACAATGTTTTATACCGACGGACCTATATTGACTGTCGGTACAATTAGTTTATACCGACGAACAAATAACGTCCGTCGGTAATATGTTACGACGAAACTCAGGGTAAAAACCGAGCCTCTGGAAAAAAATGGAACCCTGAGTTCCGTCGTGACATTTATCGACGGAACTTATTTTTCCGTCGGTATATGCCGACGGATATTATATCTCCGTCGGTAAAAATAGTTCCGTCGTGACATTTACCGACGGAACTTATTTGTCCGTCGGTATATGCCGACGGACATTATATATCCGTCAGTAAAAATATCACGACGAAACTCAGGGTAAAAACCGAGCCTCTGGAAAAAATGAAACCCTGAGTTCCGTCGTGACATTTACCGACGGAACTAATTGTCCGTCGGTATATACCGACGGACATTAAATATCCGTCGGTAAAAAGGTCACGACGAAACGGATTTGTACCGACGAATATTATTATGCCGTCGGTAAAAAGTTATTATTACCGACGGAACATAACATGTCCGTCGGTAAAAACCCTGTCTTATATTAGATTCAGCGATCCCCCCTTCTGTTCTGTTTCGATCTAAACCCCTCCCCGCCTCTCTCTCTCTCTCTCTCTCAATCTCCCCCCCTCCCCGGCCTCCCTCCCCCCCTCCCCGGCCTCCGCCCCCCTCCCCGGCCTCCCTCCCCCCCTCCGGCCGGCCACCCCTCCCCTCTCGTGCGCGCCGGCGAGCTCTGCCTCCTCCTCCTCCTCCTGTGGACTCCGGTCCAGTGAGCTCCTCTCGTGCGCGCCGGTGAGCTCCTCCTCCTCCTCCTCCTGTGGACTCCGGTGAGCTCCTCCTCCTCCTCCTCCCTCTCTCCCATAGTTAATATGCAGAGTTAGGTTGGTTCTAGTCAGGGGCGGAGCCAGGATTTTCTTGTAGGGGGGGCAATGTGTGATAGCTAAATTAGAGTTTTTAAGCCTAAGTGATGGTTGATTGATACTGATAAAAATAGGGTTTTGGGTTTACAAAGGATAAGCGTATGTGCTTCAAAACTTATCTAACAGAAAGAACTATATATTACATTGAAACACTTCGCATCCATAGCATCAATTTCCAATCTCAACGAACACAGATGATGAGTGATTGGCATCGGAGCACGACTCCGGTGCTTCCTTCAATGGTCAACCCTCGTCTATATCCCTCTAGTATCATCTCCAATCTTGACGGCAACTTCTCTGACTCCAGCGCTTCCATAAATATGAGTTGGAGGAGTCGTAATCGGGGTCGGAGATTATGCCAGCACCTACCGGAATCAGATTGGGGTTGGCCATTGATTAAATCACCGGAGCCCAAGGATTCATCGTTGATGTTCCTGAAGGGGGAGCGACGACACAAATCACTCGCCATTTGTGCACATTAAGGTAAGTGGTGCGTCATTCACGATACAATTGTACCTAGTTTCCCTAATTAATGGTAATTGAGTGAACCCAAACCGATCGAGAGAACTCAAGTTGGGCTACTACTCTTTTTCATCTATTGGGGACCACATAGCAAACAAGGCATTGCAGCCGTCCATGGAAAGCTAGTATCCAGAATAAGTGATTGCATTCAACACACCACACCGGATGGCAGTGATGTCATTTATGCCCCCTGGTGGACCATTTTCAAGAAAATGGAGTAACATAAGAGGAGTCCCGGAAGTAAACAAAAGCTCACGGAGAGAGATTCTAAGCTAGGAGGGGGTGACATGCAATTTGTTTTCCTCTGTATTGTGTCAATTATATCCTCGGCTTTGCATTTATGTAAGTGGCTGTGATCCTAAGGGACAGCTGAACCTTTTTCCTCATAGTGCAGCCAACAGATGCAGCCAATACAGTATGCCACTCAAGAAATTTTCAAAGTCTCAGGGGGGGCAACTGCCCCTCTCACAACACAGGAATTAATGAGGGCTTCATTTAAGTATTATACTATTAGATATTGTGACATGTACATACGTATGCAACCTAGTTTCGTGAGCCCCCGTGGGATCGGGGCAGCAAACAAATCTTGATGCACAACTGTGATGTTAGAATGACGGCGGTCCATATGCACTGTGCACGTACATATCCTATGGCGCTCGCGGCTTGGATACTGCGCGCACTTTACATACACGCCATGTATCCGTAGCATTATGAATGCCCTGTAGAAGTTTCGGTTTCGGTTCCGTGTTCCATACCCGAATCTATTTAGCTCGAAAATATTTTAGGTCAAAAATTTAGCTCAAAAAATTTAGCTCAAAAATATAAAGATTTATCCCATCCATTAGGGATGTGGATGGCCTGTAGAAGTTTTGGTTCGGTGTTCCATACCCGGGAACCGAAACCGAAATTGTGCGGAGTCTTATAACATTGTTTGAAATTATATGTCAGGTGTTGTATAGCCAGATAGACGAAGATGTCTTCGATCGATAAGAGTTGGATGCGTAATTCGAATCGCATGAGCCAAGAGTACAGAGAAGGAGTCACCGATTTAGAGTCTAAGTGTTGGAAAATCATAAGTTAGCGTGTTTCGGATATAAAATAGGTTTGGATTCGATCCGATCGTCATCGGATCGGCATCCGATAATTCGAAGTTGGATTTATTCCGTATTTCGGACTTGCGAGCGGGTTCTAATTGGATATTTGACCAATTTACGCTCCGATTCACCGATTTAGAGTCTAAGTGTTGGAAAATCATAAGTTAGCGTGTTTCGGATATGAAATAGGTTTGGATTCGATCCGATCGTCATCGGATCGGCATCCGGTAATTCGAAGTTGGAATTATTCCGTATTTCGGACTTGCGAGCGGGTTCTAATTGGATATTTGACCAATTTACGCTCCGATTCACCGATTTAGAGTCTAAGTGTTGGAAAATCATAAGTTAGCGTGTTTCGGATATAAAATAGGTTTGGATTCGATCCGATCGTCATCGGATCGGCATCCGATAATTCGAACTTGGAATTATATTCCGTATTTCGGACTTGCGAGCGGGTTCTAATTGGATATTTGACCACTTTACGATCCGATTAACCGATTTAGAGTCTAACTGTTTCATATTGTTTCATATTGTTTCATATTGCGAGCGGGTTCATATTGTTTTATATTGTTTCATATGTAAATCATACTGTTTCATATGTAAATCTAACTGTTTCATATTGTTTCATATGTAAATCTTAAATCTTACTGTTTCATATGTAAATTAAATTGTTTCAGATGGCATCACGGTCATATGTTCGTAGAGGCAGAGGCAGAGGCAGGGGTGGGGTAGCTCAGAGCGCTCCGGCTGCCACCCCAGGGTCCGAGGCTGAGCCGTCCGGATCTGGTAGTGCTGTTCCTCTCTCCACACCAGCTCCTGCTGTGGTCGCAGCCTCCGGAGCTTCGAGCAGTGCTCAGCACTCGGCTGCAGCGTCTACGCCCACAGGTAATGTTTAGATCTAAAGTTTTATACATGTTGTAAATACTTCTTCAGTACTGATGTATATTTTATTTGCAGGGTCGACCAGGTACGTAGGCGACCGGGGCGTGACGACGGCCCGGCGCTTGTCGGCCTTACGCGAGCCGCTGTCCCTACAGTGGAGCGGCCATACCTTTGTGGGCGAGCATGCTTCTGACGCCGCCACGTGGGTCGGCATGATAGTACGGGAGGAGAGGAATGCCCCGATTGTGGGGTTAAGGGGGTGGAAGAACATTGATGCATCCTATAAGGAGAGGATGTATCAGCAGTTTTTGGTACGTTAGTTTCATTAAAGCATTTTAGAATAATATCGTACTTCTTTATAATTTGATTTGATAAAATGACTTGTTTCTAAATTGATTTTACAGGATAAATTTAAATGGGTGAACATGGAAACCGACACCCATCGGGAGGACTTGTTGAAGACGATGGGTGAGCGGTATAGGGATTACCGTCACGAGCTCTACCAGCTCTACGGTTACTTGGTCGGCCAGCCGGCTGAGGAGGTACAGGCTGTGGCCGGGACGAGAGACGCGCCACCGCTGCACATTCTACAGTTTTTGGTCGCTCACTGGGCCACCCCTAGCTTTCAGGTATAATTATAATTTTGTTGATTCGTACTTGTTTTAATGTTATACTAAAAATTTGTATTGATGTTTCAAAATTTAATTGATTCACACAGAGGAAATCTGCTATAGGCAAGCAGAATAGAAGTGCCTCGACGACACCTGCTCCAGTGAAGGGGAGGACCTCCATGCCCCAGCTTGCCCAGCAACTGGTAAATGATACAAACATTGTTATTATTTAAAGCTCTATACATGTTATATTAACTCGTCTATTTATTTTATATGTCCAACAGACACAGTCCTTGGGCCACGAGCCTAATAGGATTGACCTTTTTGAGGCCTCTAGGAGGCGGCGTATCGATGGGGCATTTCTGGACGACAGGGTTGCCTCGCAAGTGGTAAGTAATTAAATTACTGTTAATATATTCTTATACATATGCCATAAAATATCATTGAATATCATTGGTTGTTTTTATATAGGAGAGGATGCGACTTATGGTGACCCCGTCGGGCGAGGCCGGCTCCTCCTCCAGCTCAGTATCTGTCGACTCAGCGATGGATACTGTGCTGAGACCTGCCACGCACGGCCGTGTCCTCTGTACGGGCCTTGGAGTCACGCCCTCCTCCTACTTTGGACGAGAGGGTATGCGCTCGAGGGCACGGGACACCCAGACCGGTGCTATCACTCAGCTGCAGTCTGCGCTAGACGCGGAGCGAGAGCAGAGGCAGGCCCTCGAGCAGAGGATGGAGGCGGAGCGAGAGCAGAGGCAAGCCCTCGAGCAGAGGGTTGAGGCGGAGAAGAAGGCCCTCGATGAGGAAAGAGAAGCTCGCAGGGAACTGGAGCGTAAATTTAATGAATTCATAAGCCGGTCTAGCGGTGGCTCATCCTCATGATCAGGTACTTACTAATCTTTATAATATTAGCAAAAAATATGAATCTTACTAATTTGAGTTTTGATCATATTATCACACTTATGATTTTCCAACACTTAGACTATAAATCAGTAAATCGAATCGTAAATGGTCTCTCTCTCTCTCATGGTAATGATGTAGCCTCTGTTTTTCTTTTAAATACGGAATAATTCCAACTTCGAATTACCGGATGCCGATCCGATGACGATCGGATCGAATCCAAACCTATTTCATATCCGAAACACGCTAACTTATGATTTTCCAACACTTAGACTCTAAATCGGTGAATCGGAGCGTAAATTGGTCAAATATCCAATTAGAACCCGCTCGCAAGTCCGAAATACGGAATAATTCCAACTTCGAATTACCGGATGCCGAGCCGATGATGATCGGATCGAATCCAAACCTATTTCATATCCGAAACACGCTAACTTATGATTTTCCAACACTTAGACTCTAAATCGGTGAATCGGAGCGTAAATTGGTCAAATATCCAATTAGAACCCGCTCGCAAGTCCGAAATACGGAATAATTCCAACTTCGAATTACCGGATGCCGATCCGATGACGATCGGATCGAATCCAAACCTATTTCATATCCGAAACACGCTAACTTATGATTTTCCAACACTTAGACTCTAAATCGGTGAATCGGAGCGTAAATTGGTCAAATATCCAATTAGAACCCGCTCGCAAGTCCGAAATACGGAATAAATCCAAGTTCGAATTATCGGATGCCGAGCCGATGACGATCGGATCGAATCCAAACCTATTTCATATCCGAAACACGCTAACTTATGATTTTCCAACACTTAGACTCTAAATCGGTGAATCGGAGCGTAAATTGGTCAAATATCCAATTAGAACCCGCTCGCAAGTCCGAAATACGGAATAATTCCAAGTTCGAATTACCGGATGCCGATCCGATGACGATCGGATCGAATCCAAACCTATTTCATATCCGAAACACGCTAACTTATGATTTTCCAACACTTAGACTCTAAATCGGTGAATCGGAGCGTAAATTGGTCAAATATCCAATTAGAACCCGCTCGCAAGTCCGAAATACGGAATAATTCCAACTTTGAATTACCGGATGCCGATCCGATGACGATCGGATCGAATCCAAACCTATTTCATATCCGAAACACGCTAACTTATGATTTTCCAACACTTAGACTCTAAATCGGTGAATCGGAGCGTAAATTGGTCAAATATCCAATTAGAACCCGCTCGCAAGTCCGAAATATGGAATAATTCCAAGTTCGAATTACCGGATGCCGATCCGATGACGATCGGATCGAATCCAAACCTATTTCATATCCGAAACACGCTAACTTATGATTTTCCAACACTTAGACTCTAAATCGGTAAATCGGAGCGTAAATTGGTCAAATATCCAATTAGAACCCGCTCGCAAGTCCGAAATACGGAATAATTCCAAGTTCGAATTATCGGATGCCGAGCCGATGACGATCGGATCGAATCCAAACCTATTTCATATCCGAAACACGCTAACTTATGATTTTCCAACACTTAGACTCTAAATCGGTGAATCGGAGCGTAAATTGGTCAAATATCCAATTAGAACCCGCTCGCAAGTCCCAAATACGGAATAATTCCAAGTTCGAATTACCGGATGCCGATCCGATGACGATCGGATCGAATCCAAACCTATTTCATATCCGAAACACGCTAACTTATGATTTTCCAACACTTAGACTCTAAATCGGTGAATCGGAGCGTAAATTGGTCAAATATCCAATTAGAACCCACTTGCAAGTTCGAAATACGGAATAATTCCAACTTCGAATTACCGGATGCCGATCCGATGACGATCGGATCGAATCCAAACCTATTTCATATCCGAAACACGCTAACTTATGATTTTCCAACACTTAGACTCTAAATCGGTGAATCGGAGCGTAAATTGGTCAAATATCCAATTAGAACCCGCTCGCAAGTCCGAAATACGGAATAAATCCAAGTTCGAATTATCGGATGCCGATCCGATGACGATCGGATCGAATCCAAACCTATTTCATATCCGAAACACGCTAACTTATGATTTTCCAACACTTAGACTCTAAATCGGTGAATCGGAGCGTAAATTGGTCAAATATCCAATTAGAACCCGCTCGCAAGTCCGAAATATGGAATAATTCCAAGTTCGAATTACCGGATGCCGATCCGATGACGATCGGATCGAATCCAAACCTATTTCATATCCGAAACACGCTAACTTATGATTTTCCAACACTTAGACTCTAAATCGGTGAATCGGAGCGTAAATTGGTCAAATATCCAATTAGAACCCGCTCGCAAGTCCGAAATACGGAATAATTCCAACTTCGAATTACCGGATGCCGATCCGATGACGATCGGATCGAATCCAAACCTATTTCATATCCGAAACACGCTAACTTATGATTTTCCAACACTTAGACTCTAAATCGGTGAATCGGAGCGTAAATTGGTCAAATATCCAATTAGAACCCGCTCGCAAGTCCGAAATACGGAATAATTCCAAGTTCGAATTACCGGATGCCGATCCGATGACGATCGGATCGAATCCAAACCTATTTCATATCCGAAACACGCTAACTTATGATTTTCCAACACTTAGACTCTAAATCGGTAAATCGGAGCGTAAATTGGTCAAATATCCAATTAGAACCCGCTCGCAAGTCCGAAATACGGAATAATTCCAAGTTCGAATTATCGGATGCCGAGCCGATGACGATCGGATCGAATCCAAACCTATTTCATATCCGAAACACGCTAACTTATGATTTTTCAACACTTAGACTCTAAATCGGTGAATCGGAGCGTAAATTGGTCAAATATTCAATTAGAACCCGCTCGCAAGTCCGAAAAACGGAATAATTCCAAGTTCGAATTACCGGATGTCGATCCGATGACGATCGGATCGAATCCAAACCTATTTCATATCCGAAACACGCTAACTTATGATTTTCCAACACTTAGACTCTAAATCGGTGAATCGGAGCGTAAATTGGTCAAATATCCAATTAGAACCCGCTCGCAAGTCCGAAATACGGAATAATTCCAATTTCGAATTACCGGATGCCGATCCGATGACGATCGGATCGAATCCAAACCTATTTCATATCCGAAACACGCTAACTTATGATTTTCCAACACTTAGACTCTAAATCGGTGAATCGGAGCGTAAATTGGTCAAATATCCAATTAGAACCCGCTCGCAAGTCCGAAATATGGAATAATTCCAACTTCAAATTACCGGATGCCGATACGATGACGATCGGATCGAATCCAAACCTATTTCATATCCGAAACACGCTAACTTATGATTTTCCAACACTTAGACTCTAAATCGGTGAATCGGAGCGTAAATTGGTCAAATATCCAATTAGAACCCGCTCGCAAGTCCGAAATACGGAATAATTCCAAGTTCGAATTATCGGATGCCGATCCGATGACGATCGGATCGAATCCAAACCTATTTCATATCCGAAACACGCTAATTTATGATTTTCCAACACTTAGACTCTAAATCGGTGAATCGGAGCGTAAATTGGTCAAATATCCAATTAGAACCCGCTCGCAAGTCCGAAATACGGAATAATTCCAAGTTCGAATTATCGGATGCCGAGCCGATGACGATCGGATCGAATCCAAACCTATTTTATATCCGAAACACGCTAACTTATGATTTTCCAACACTTAGACTCTAAATCGGTGAATCGGAGCGTAAATTGGTCAAATATCCAATTAGAACCCGCTCGCAAGTCCGAAATATGGAATAATTCCAACTTCGAATTACCGAATGCCGATCCGATGACGATCGGATCGAATCCAAACCTATTTCATATCCGAAACACGCTAACTTATGATTTTCCAACACTTAGACTCTAAATCGGTGAATCGGAGCGTAAATTGGTCAAATATCCAATTAGAACCCGCTCGCAAGTCCGAAATACGGAATAATTCCAATTTCGAATTACCGGATGCCGATCCGATGACGATCGGATCGAATCCAAACCTATTTCATATCCGAAACACGCTAACTTATGATTTTCCAACACTTAGACTCTAAATCGGTGAATCGGAGCGTAAATTGGTCAAATATCCAATTAGAACCCGCTCGCAAGTCCGAAATATGGAATAATTCCAACTTCAAATTACCGGATGCCGATACGATGACGATCGGATCGAATCCAAACCTATTTCATATCCGAAACACGCTAACTTATGATTTTCCAACACTTAGACTCTAAATCGGTGAATCGGAGCGTAAATTGGTCAAATATCCAATTAGAACCCGCTCGCAAGTCCGAAATACGGAATAATTCCAAGTTCGAATTATCGGATGCCGATCCGATGACGATCGGATCGAATCCAAACCTATTTCATATCCGAAACACGCTAACTTATGATTTTCCAACACTTAGACTCTAAATCGGTGAATCGGAGCGTAAATTGGTCAAATATCCAATTAGAACCCGCTCGCAAGTCCGAAATACGGAATAATTCCAAGTTCGAATTATCGGATGCCGAGCCGATGACGATCGGATCGAATCCAAACCTATTTTATATCCGAAACACGCTAACTTATGATTTTCCAACACTTAGACTCTAAATCGGTGAATCGGAGCGTAAATTGGTCAAATATCCAATTAGAACCCGCTCGCAAGTCCGAAATATGGAATAATTCCAACTTCGAATTACCGAATGCCGATCCGATGACGATCGGATCGAATCCAAACCTATTTCATATCCGAAACACGCTAACTTATGATTTTCCAACACTTAGACTCTAAATCGGTGAATCGGAGCGTAAATTGGTCAAATATCCAATTAGAACCCGCTCGCAAGTCCGAAATACGGAATAATTCCAACTTCGAATTATCGGATGCCGATCCGATGACGATCGGATCGAATCCAAACCTATTTCATATCCGAAACACGCTAACTTATGATTTTCCAACACTTAGACTCTAAATCGGTGAATCGGAGCGTAAATTGGTCAAATATCCAATTAGAACCCGCTCGCAAGTCCGAAATACGGAATAATTCCAACTTCGAATTACCGGATGCCGATCCGATGACGATCGGATCGAATCCAAACCTATTTCATATCCGAAACACGCTAACTTATGATTTTCCAACACTTAGACTCTAAATCGGTGAATCGGAGCGTAAATTGGTCAAATATCCAATTAGAACCCGCTCGCAAGTCCGAAATACGGAATAATTCCAAGTTCGAATTACCGGATGCCGATCCGATGACGATCGGATCGAATCCAAACCTATTTCATATCCGAAACACGCTAACTTATGATTTTCCAACACTTAGACTCTAAATCGGTGAATCGGAGCGTAAATTGGTCAAATATCCAATTAGAACCCGCTCGCAAGTCCGAAATACGGAATAATTCCAAGTTCGAATTATCGAATGCCGAGCCGATGACGATCGGATCGAATCCAAACCTATTTCATATCCGAAACACGCTAACTTATGATTTTCCAACACTTAGACTCTAAATCGGTGAATCGGAGCGTAAATTGGTCAAATATCCAATTAGAACCCGCTCGCAAGTCCGAAATACGGAATAATTCCAAGTTCGAATTACCGGATGCCGAGCCGATGACGATCCGATCGAATCCAAACCTATTTCATATCCGAAACACACTAACTTATGATTTTCCAACACTTAGACTCTAAATCGGTGAATCGGAGCGTAAATTGGTCAAATATCCAATTAGAACCCGCTCGCAAGTCCGAAATTCGGAATAATTCCAAGTTTGAATTATCGGATGCCGAGCCGATGACGATCCGATCGAATCCAAACCTAGCTATTTCATATCCGAAACACGCTAAGTTATGATTTTTCAACACTTAGACTCTAAATCGGTGAATCGGAGCGTAAATTGGTCAAATATCCAATTAGAACCCGCTCGCAAGTCCGAAATACGGAATAATTCCAAGTTCGAATTATCGGATGCCGAGCCGATGACGATCCGATCGAATCCAAACCTATTTTATATCCGAAACACGCTAACTTATGATTTTCCAACACTTAGACTCTAAATCGGTGAATCGGAGCGTAAATTGGTCAAATATCCAATTAGAACCCGCTCGCAAGTCCGAAATACGGAATAATTCCAAGTTCGAATTATCGGATGCCGAGCCGATGACGATCCGATCGAATCCAAACCTATTTTATATCCGAAACACGCTAACTTATGATTTTCCAACACTTAGACTCTAAATCGGTGAATCGGAGCGTAAATTGGTCAAATATCCAATTAGAACCCACTCGCAAGTCCGAAATACGGAATAATTCCAAGTTCGAATTATCGAATGCCGATCCGATGACGATCCGATCGAATCCAAACCTAGCTATTTCATATCCGAAACACGCTAAGTTATGATTTTTCAACACTTAGACTCTAAATCGGTGAATCGGAGCGTAAATTGGTCAAATATCCAATTAGAACCCGCTCGCAAGTCCGAAATACGGAATAATTCCAAGTTCGAATTATCGGATGCCGATAATTCTACGATCGGATCGAATCCAAACCTATTTCAAAATCGAAACACGCTAACTTATCATTTTTTAACGCTTAGACTCAGTTATAGATATAAACCATTTTTTTAACAAATACATGTTAATTGCAGGAGCAGGGCGGCGTCAGGGGATCGATGAGAGCACCAGCGTTGGTGGTGGGCGGGCGTGGTTGAGATAGGGCGGCGTCAGGGGATCGATGAGAGCACCGGCGTTGGTGGCGGGCGGGGGTGGTTGAGATAGGACATGTATCATCTCTCAGTTCTGGATTGTGTAAATATTATTTTGTAATATATGGTTATTTTTTGTTCTTGTCTATAATTGTCGGCCGGGAACTGTGATAATATTTGATAATTTGCTGTAATTTTTTATCAATTTAGGTAATATTTTATAAATTGTGGTAATATTTGATAAATTGTGGTAATATATTGTGGTATTGAATCACAGGAATTAAATAACATTATTTAGGTAAATTTATTAAAAAAAAAACATACTTATTACCGACGGAAATTAATTATTCCGTCGGTAATAATATTTTTATTTTTTTTAAATTATTAATGATTTGCCGACGGCATATAATATCCGTCGGTAATATATATATTATTACCGACGGGTAATATATATATCCGTCGGTAATATATATAGTATTACCGACGGTTATATGAATTTAGTCGGTAATATATATATTATTACCGACGGGTAATATATATATGTGTCAGTAATATATATAGTATTACCGACAGTATAAAATATACTCGTCGGTAAAATGGTTATATATTACCGACGGATTCTTATATTTCGTCGGCAATACTAAATTATATTAGTTTTAAATTGATTAAATATTACCGACGGCTTTAATATTACCGTCGGTATTAATTATTATTACCGACGGTAATATTTGGTCCGTCGTATTGTTTTCCCCGACGCCTTCTTTCCCGACAGCAAGCGACGGAAATATCTTCCGTCGCTATAGAATATTACCGACGAAATTTTAATATTACCGACGGATATTGTCCGTCGGTAATAACTGTTTTTTTTGTAGTGTTACCTCGGTACCTGACGAAACCCGAGACGTCGACACCGTCTCAACCCAAGATGACAACCTTGGCATTTGAAAGCAAAGTCCAAGGTGCTCCACACCGTCTCGGCGTTCGCAGACAAAGTCCGAGGTAGGCTTCGCTGCCTCGGCACCTGACGAAGCCCGAGACGTTGGAACCGTCTCGGCCCGAGGTGACCTTCATCTTGGCATTCGAAAACAACGTCCGAGGCAAACTTTTCCGCCTCGGCACCTGACAAAGCCCCCGAAATGTTGGCACCGTCACAGCCCAAGGCAACATCCTTGGTATTCAGAAGCAAAACCCAAGGCGTGCGCGCGGTCTTCACCTCGGCATTCGACGAAGCCTGAAGTCCCGCTTCGACATTCAAAGATGAAGCCCGAGGCAGCCTTAGCCTCGGCATTTGACGAAGCCCAAGATGACCTGTGCCTTGGCAAACGCTCCCCCTACCAGCCATTGGCACGGGGTCGGCGCACACCCGGTGGCCGAAGCTGGATGACGTGCCGGCAGGTGCGACAGCCAACGCTGGAGTTTAGGCTCGCTTGATAAACAAGACAAACACAAACAGGCAAGGCTTGTCTCGGCTCGTGGTGGAACGGCTTGGCTCACCATCCCCAAAAGAGAGAGTTTCAAAGGGTGCGATCATACCAGCACTAAAGCACCGAAGCCCATGAACGGGTGCGATCCTACCAGCACTAAAGCATTGGATCCCATCAGAACTCCAGCACCACCCTCCCCACCCGACCAACCTTCTCTCCCCACTCTAAAGATAGAGTGAGTGAGAGGATAAGAGAGAGAGAGAGGGATTCATGCAAGCCAGCTCCTCACTCTATCCCCTCCTCAAACCCGACCAGCCCCCCTCCCCAACAGCTGCAACAAAAACAGTGAGTGAGGAGGTGAGCATGGGAGAGAAGTTTAGAGTGAGAGGATCAGTGAGAGAATGAGTGAGAGTACCCGACCACCAGGGTGTGAGGGTGAATAAGAGAGTGAGAATAAGAGAGTGAGAATGAGAGAGTGAGGTGGAGAGTGAGAGAGATCATTACCTTTTACCCGATCAGCCTACCCGATCAGTTTACTCGATCAGCCTACCCGATCAGCCCACCCGATCAGTTTACCCGATCAGTGAGAGAATGAGTGAGAGTACCCGACCACCAGGGTGTGAGGGTGAATAAGAGAGTGAGAATGAGAGAGTGAGGTGGAGAGTGAGAGAGATCATTACCTTTTACCCGATCAGCCTACCCGATCAGTTTACCCGATCAACCTACCCGATCAGCCCACCCGATCAGTTTACCCGATCAGCCTACCCGATCAGTTTACCCGATCAGCCCACCGGACCAGATCACTACCTTTTACCCGACCAGCCAAAACCCCACCTCCTTGCCCCTTTGCCCCTTTAACTGAGGCCGTCCCCAGCTCCCCCTTGGGGGGTGCGCCACATTCCCAATCTCCCCACCCCGAGGGAAACGTGCACCCATAAGGGACCCCCCTCCCCTTCACCCCTACGGATAAACGAGCGAAGGGTGCCCGGACCGAGTAAATTATCAAGTTTTAACTTGTGTTTTATCCTGTTTTCCCATTGCGCAAGAATGGGCTCATTGGTTTCATTCTCGCCTGAACTCTAGATACCCTTGTAGACGGCCATGTGAGGATCGCCCGGGCTTTGACATCCACAAATTCCGGGTCCGGATACACACGGTAGCTCTCGTCGTACGTGGCTCCGGGTCGCGATTTCACGCCTTTTTTCTTCGCCTTTCGAGTTTTTAACTCGTGTTTCATCCTGTTTTCCCATCGCGCAATGATGGGCTCATCGGCTTCATTCTCCCCCCAGCTCTAGATGCCCTTGTAGAGGGTCACACGAGGATCGTACTGACTCTAAATTCGACGGATTCTGATCCCGGATGCAACCACTAGGTCTCGTCGTACATAACTCCGGCTCGTATTTTCAACGCTTTTTTTCCCTATATTTGCACTTACCCCCCCCAACCCTTTTCATTTTGCTACCGACCCCTCATCCCCCTTTGTTTGCATCTGACCCCCCTTGGGCAGTTTTCGCCTACCCCGGCCCCATGGGGTCCCTTCAGCATAACTCTGCCCCTCTGCCGGTATCGAAACCCCGATCCCAGCCGGCTAGGTGCCGACCCGTTCGCACCACGGCGTCCCAACTAACTAGGTTACCACCTAGCTGGTTGGGCGGGGGTATACATACAGTCAGCATACGTACACTCGATCGGCCCCTGGCAGGGGATCGATGGGTGTGACGGTTAGCCCCGCGCAACGGGTCGGCAGACAGACGACGGTCGGCCCCGCGCAGGGGGTCGGCTGGAAGACGACGGTCGGCCCCGCACGACGGGTCGGCAGACAGACTATGGTCGGCCCCACGCAACGGGTCGGCAGACGCACAGCAGTCAGCCCTGCGCAAGGGGTCGGCAGACAGACGACGATCGGCCCCGCGCAGGGGGTCGGCTGGCAGACGACGGTCGGCCCCGCACAACGGGTCGGCTAGCAGACGACGATCGGCCCCGCGCAACGGGTCGGCAGACAGACTAGCTATGGTCGGCCCCGTGCAACGGGTCGGCAGACGCACAGCAGTAGCCCCGCGCAACGGGTCGGCAGACAGACTAGCTATGGTCGGCCCCGTGCAACGGGTCGGCAGACGCACAACAGTAAGCCCCGCGCAATGGGTCGATAGACGTACACCTGACCAACCCCTGGTAGGGGGTCGGTGGGCCCAATGGTCGGCCTCACATAGCTGGTCGGCAGACAAACGACGACCAACTCCGGACAGAGGGTCGGCAGACGAGCGACCAACTTTGCACTAGAAAATCCCAACCAGTTAGGTTAACACCTATCTAGCTGGGAGGGGATAACTGTGGGTGCAAAATCTGGCTAATGCCCAATGGTGGGACCTACAGCCCTGCTTGGGGCCCACGAGTCCAATGGTGGGACCCGCAGCCCTACCTGGGGCCCACGAGTCCAATGGTGGGACCCGCAGCCCTGCCTGGGGCCCACTTGCACTATCTGCGGTCTGGTAAATCCCCCCGGTATTTACCAAACCCCGGATATTTCTGGGAATATTCCTGGAATATTCCCTAGATAAACTAAGCCCTTATAAATAGCAAACCCTGTAAATGATTCCGGATCAAAAAATCCAGACCATAATCCCACTTTCTGTTTTCCAGAGCTCCCCGGGCTTTCTGGTTTTCAGATCTCCTCTTCACCCTCTGTCATCTTGTAAGAAGCACTCCTCGGCCTGTCGAGAGTAGCTCTACTGTTTACTCAGAGATAGTGGATTCATAGGTTGCGTCTTACCGCACGGAGACGTAGGCTTAGGCTGAACTTCGTCACCACATCCTGTGTCATCTCTTCCTCTACCTTTCTACTCTACAGTGTTTTTGTGACAGCCTTGCAAGTCACCACTCAACGCTTCGAAGCGTGCCACATCCCGAAGGATAAAACCTTCAATCGACTGTTGGAGGAGGGTCACGTACGACGGCCGAAATCCTCCCCCACAGTTTGTGGTGACGAAGTTCGCACCACGACGTCCCAACTAACTAGGTTACCACCTAGCTGGTTGGGCGGGGGTATACATACAGTCGGCATACGCACACTCGATCGGCCCCTGGCAGGGGATCGATGGGTGTGACGGTTAGCCCCGCGCAAAGGGTCGGCAGACAGACGACGGTCGGCCCCGCACAGGGGGTCGGCTGGAAGACGACGATCGGCCCCGCACGACGGGTCGGCAGACAGACTATGGTTGGCCCCACGCAACGGGTCGGCAGACGCACAGCAGTCAGCCCCGCGCAAAGGGTCGGCAGACAGACGACGTTCGGCCCCGCGCAGGGGGTCGGCTGGTAGACGACGGTCGGCCCCGCACAACGGGTCGGCTGGCAGACGATGGTCGGCCCCGCGCAACGGGTCGGCAGACAGACTAGCTATGGTCGGCCCCGTGCAACGGGTCGACAGACGCACAGCAGTAAGCCCCGCGCAACGGGTCGGCAGACAGACTAGCTATGGTCGGCCCAGTGCAACGGGTCGGCAGACGCACAGCAGTAAGCCCCGCACAACGGGTCGGTAGACGTACACCTGACCAACCCCTGGTAGGGGGTCGGTGGGCCCAATGGTCGGCCTCACGTAGCTGGTCGGCAGACAAACGACGACCAACTCCGGACAGAGGGTCGGCAGACGAGCGGCCAACTTTGCACTAGAAAATCCCAACCAGTTAGGTTAACACCTATCTAGCTGGGAGGGGGTAACTGTGGGTGCAAAATCTGGCTAATGCCCAATGGTGGGACCCACAACCCTGCTTGGGGCCCACGAGTCCAATGGTGGGACCCGCAGCCCTACCTGGGGCCCACGAGTCCAATGGTGGGACCCGCAGCCCTGCCTGGGGCCCACTTGCACTATCTGCGGTCTGGTAAATCCCCCCGGTATTTACCAAACCCTGGATATTTTTGGGAATATTCCTGGAATATTCCCTAGATAAACTAAGCTCTTATAAATAGCAAACCCTGTAAATGATTCCGGATCGAAAAATCCAGACCATAATCCCACTTTCTGTTTTCCAGAGCTCCCCAGGCTTTCTGGTTTTCAGATCTCCTCTCCACCCTCTATCATCTTGTAAGAAGCACTCCTCGACCTGTCGAGAGTAGCTCTACTGTTTACTCAGAGATAGTGGATTCAAAGGTTGCGTCTTATCGCACGGAGACGTAGGCTTAGGCTGAACTTCGTCACCACATCCTGTGTCATCTCTTCCTCTACCTTTCTACTCTACAGTGCTTTTGTGACAGCCTAGCAAGTCACCACTCAACGCTTCGAAGCGTGCCACATCCTGAAGGATAAAACCTTCAATCGACTGTTGAAGGAGGGTCACGTACGACGGCCGAAATCCTCCCCCACAGCATCACGACCCCTGACTTAGTGTGATTTACCTGTCATGTATGTTTGCTATCAGGTCCCAACAATTAGCCACAACGGTTACGGTGTCGTTAGTGACACGTGACGTGCATCAGCCGGCTACAGTTTTCAATTGTAGGTTGCTGAAACCCTAGAAGGTTTGGACTCTGTTGCGAAAAACTCCTCATATTATTAACAAAAGCCCCATATATATAGGCATAATATACCATAGGGATAGAGGCGGGGTAAATCTCTAAATCCCTTGAATCCAGGGGTCTTTATCCGGTGGGTATCCATATCCAATGCAACCACCGTTTCATAACACTCCCCCTTGGATGACCACCATTTATCAATGATTGCCTTATTAAAATCTTTGATGGAAAAACCTAGTGGGAAAAATCCTATCAAAGGAAAAAGAGTACAACCTTAGTTCTTCAGGAACAAGTTCTTCTGGAACTATGGTGGGTGCGCATAATGCTGCCTCGTTAAAACCTTTGATGGGAAAACCCTGTGAGAAAAACCCTACCAAAGAAAAAAGAGTACAACGCACATAAATTTGCATCTTCAGGATGCCCTCCGCCTATTACATTACCACTATTACATCTCTCCCCCTGATTATATCTCCTTCTGATTACATTATTACATCTCTCCCCCTGATTATATCTCCTCCTTATTACATCAATTTGTTTGGTGATAGAGCCATCGCAGTCCGATGCCGTACACCATCTTTTGGAAAGTAGACTTGGGCAAAGCTTTGGTGAAGAGATCCGCAAGATTGTCGCTTGACCGTACTTGCTTGACTTCAATCTTCCTTTTCTTCTGAAGTTCGTGGGTGTAGAAAAACTTTGGTGAGATGTGTTTTGTTCGATCTCCCTTGATGAAGTCAGCTTGAATTTGAGCAATACATGCGGCATTATCTTCGTGGATAACTGTCGGCTCTTTGGTAACTGATGCCAACTGGCAACTGCTTCTGATATGCTGCACAAGTGACCTCAACCATACGCATTCTCTACTTGCTTTATGCAGGGCTAATATTTCAGCATGGTTCGATGATGTGGCCACAAGTGTTTGTTTGGTCGATCTCCAAGAAATAGCTGCATTGTTATTCAAAAATACATCCCCTGTCTATGATCGACCCTTATGGGGGTCAGAGAGAAACCTGAATCTGCATAACCAATCACGTGAGGAGCACCACAAGAATAAAACAATCACATATCAATAGTTCCTCGCAAATATCTAAATATTTGTTTTATTCCATTCCAATGCCTAAGAGTCGGTTCTGAACTGTATCTAGCCAATAGATTAACAGAAAAACATATATCTGGTCTAGTACATTGAGCTAAATACAATAAAGCACTAATAGCACTTAAATACGGTTTTTCAGAACGAAGAATAGTTTCATGTTCCTCTTTAGGTCTAAATGGATCTTTATGAATATCAAGAGGTCTAACTACCATGAGAGTGCTTAGTGGGTGACATTTATCCATATTAAATTTCTTTAACAAATTTTCAGTATATAACAATTGATGTACTGAAATTCCACTAGAGCTACGCTCGATCTGCAGGCCGAGACAAAACTTAGTATCACCAAGTTCTTTCATTTTAAACTCTCTTTTTTGATAATCAGAAGTTTTCTTGAGCTCTTCAGAAGTCCCAATCAAGTTTATGTCATCTACATAAACTGCAATTATAATAAATCTATTTTCTGATTTCTTTATGAAAACGCATGGGAATATGGGATCATTCTTATAACCTTCCCTAGACAAGTATTTACTAAGGCGATTGTACCATATCCTTCCGGATTACTTCAGGTCGTACAATGCTCGTCTTAGTTTTATCGAGTGCGCACTCTTTGATGTTGCTTCAGGCAACTTGAATCCTTCTGGGACTTTTGATGTTGCTTCAGGCAACTTGAATCTTTTTAGGATTTTCATATAAATATCTGTGTCTAGGTTCCTGTATAGGTATGCCGTTACGACATCCATTAGCCTCATCTCTAGTTTTTCAGAAACTGTGAGACTAATAAGATATCTAAATGTAACTATATCCATAACAGGGGAATATGTCTCTTCATAATCAATCCTGGGTTTCTGCAGGAATCCCTGGGCTACAAGCCTTGCCTTATATCTAACGATTTCATTATTTTTATTTCTTTTCCTTACAAACACCCATTTGAAACCTACAGGGTTTACGTTATTTGGTGTTTGTACTATAGGTCCAAATACTCCACGTTTCTTGAGAGATTCAAGTTCAGCTTGAATAACATCTCTCTATTTTGGCCAATCGGTTCTATGTCGACATTCATATATACTACGTGGTTCATTATCTTCATCATCGCCCTTTGTTATTTCAGTAGCTACTTTGTATGCAAATATGTCATCGATGACTATTTCCTTTCGGTCCCAAATTTCACCCCTCATATGGAATATTGAGATCTCATTATTTGGTACCGGTACCTTATCCATAATCACTGCAGAGATCTCTTCAGGAGTTTGAGGGAGATTTGGCTGTTGGGAAATATTTTCTTTTGAAAAAATATGGTTCATAATCTCTTCTGGAGCATTATGACCAGGTTCTTCTGGAACCTCAACTTCTTCTGGAGTTTTAGGGCATGATTTCTCATTCAACTTCCTCTTCCGGGGAACTGAATCTTTGGAACCTATAGGTCTGCTGCAATATTAATTCTTACAGGTACATTCTTGGCTGGAACAAATGACTTAGTTACATTAGTTGCATCATTGAAGGCATCAAGTAATTGATTTGCGATATCTTGCAAATGCAAAATCCTTTTTACTTCTACCTCGCATTGGGGAGATCTAGGATCTAGATGAGACATAGTGGAAGTATTCCACGATAATTCACGCCGTTCTTCGGGAATAGGTCGTTGCCTAGAAACTTTTTTATCTCCCCCTAACGGCGGGAAGACTGTCTCATCAAAATAACAATCTGCAAATCTAGTAGTAAATAGATCACCTGTTAAGGGTTTTAAGAATCTTATAATTGAAGGTGAGTCAAAACCGATATAAATCCCCAATCTACGTTGGAAACCCATCTTAGTTCTATTTGGAGGGGGAATAGGGACCTGCACAGCATATCCAAACTTTCTAAGATGAGATATATTGGGCTGAATACCTGACACAAGTTGTACAGGAGAAAAATTATGGTATGAAGTAGGTCTGAGTCTAACAAGATTAGCAGCATGCAAGATAGCATGCCCCCATGCAGAAATTGGAAGTCTGGATTGTAAGAGTAATGATATAGCTATTAATTGCAAGCGCTTAATAAAAGCTTTAGCAATGCCATTCTGGGTATGGACATGGGGGACAGAATGTTCGACTTCTATTCCTATGGATGTGCAGAAGTCATTGAAGATTTTAGAAGAGAATTCAGCTGCATTATCCAATCGGATAGATTTGATAGGGTTATCAGAAAAACTAGCTCTAAGTTTGATAATCTGGGATAATAATCTAGCAAATGCTAAATTTCTAGTGGAGAGTAGGCTCACATATAACCATCTAGTAGATGCATCTATTAGGACCATAAAATATCTAAATGGACCACTAGGAGGGTGTATAGGACCACAGATATCACCTTGAACCCCCTACAGGAAGGTAGGTGATTCTGTCTCTATTTTCTGAAAAGAAGGTCTAGTGATTAACTTCCCTTGGGAACAAGGGTCACAAAAATGGTCATTTGGAAAAGTCAAACTTCGATTGCTAAGGGAATGACCATAGGAATTGTAAATAATCTTTCTAAGCATATATACCTGACCCTGGGTGACCTAATCTATCATGCCAAAGGACCAATCTCCAGGATTTGCGAACTTCTAGTTCAAGTGAATGGCATAGGACTCCATAACCCCAATGTGGGTAAAGTATAACCCTAAAGATAGGGTTGAGTATTTTTCTACTACGGAAATTTGCTCTCCGTTCTTAGATGTGATGCAGAGGTATTCTAGATTGCCTTCATTTATAGTTTCTAAATGATATCCATTTGCTCGGATGTCTTTGAAGCTCAGTAAATATCTTCTGGAATTTTCTGAGTATAGAGCATCCTTAATTAGCAAATGAGTACCATTAGGTAAAAGAATATGGGCTCTTCCGGACCCTGTAACTATGTCAGTAGGGCCAGCCACTGTAGTAACCATACGTGAATTATATTCAATGTTTGTAAAGAATTTTCTGTGTTTCAGTATGATATGTGTTGTTGCACTATCTATCAGGCAAATATCTTTGTAGTTGGTCATCGTTCCTAAATGATAAGTTATATATATCAATAAATATCAAAAGAGAATTATCAATCATAAAACTTACTAACACAATTTCTAACTATATTCACTAGAGCGATAAAATAAATTGATAATATCCAACAGAATATAAAAATTACTCAGCAATGTCTGACAGAATCAAAACTACTAAGCAATGTCTAACAGGAAATAAAAACTACTTATCAATGTCTAACATGAAATAGAAACTACTTAGTAATGTCTGATAGGATATATAAAAGGAGAACTTTCCAGGTATGATGTCTTCAGGACATCAGTGTGCATCTGGTAATCTTCAGGTTACTCATTATTTTCTTATGTATACTGGCACGGTAGTTTCTGGACCAATGTCCTTCCTAGGACCCTAATTATCATCTCTTCCAGGATGATATTGGTGTCTACCTTTTCCAGGGTGGTCTCTACCTCTTCCAGGGTAATTATTGCGTCCTTCGCTGCCGTATGTTTCACCTCTCCTTGCTATGCCTCTACCCCTACCTCTATGGATATTATTGATGTTTGCTTCTGGCAATGCCAATGATCCAGTGGGTCTAGAATTATGATTCTTTACCAGTAGGGTATTATGTTCTTCAACGATCAGATGGACTTTTATGAGTTCTGAGTATTTCTGGTACTTCATCCCCTGTATTGTTGTTGTAGAATGATTATTTGGGTAGATAGCGTTTTATCATTCGCTATTTGCTGCAGGCAAAGTGATCATCTTCTGGTGATCATAGCGTTTTTTTGAGTGCCTTCCAGAGATTTACATGATCAACTATGCTCATATATTCATTCTTCAGATCTATCTTAACCATAGTCATATATTAATGTATGCACGCATGTTCATATATTCATTAATTACTATGATTACCATATTCATCACATGTGCATATAGAGATATATTATAGAAAACAATTTAACATATCACGTACAAAGCCTATTAATACTGGGTATTAATAGGGTCCTTTTAGAAACCACTTGGCAAGGTAGAGTGGGTTCTATGGAACCGTCATGCACCTTGCCAAACTTTTCTAAAAGGTACTAATTATCTAAAGTACATCTAATGAAGAAAATAACATTTTATGTACATAGAACAGGTAAGAGATTCAAGACATAAGTACATCATAGAGTCTGTTACAATTAAGGACGATTTAGTCTTTATTTGTAAAACAGATATTACATATTGGTCCATTAGGGGCTAAACAGTTAAATACATAAACAATGTATATGAAATAGCAAAATCTGACCGTACCGATGCGTCCGGAATAGTTCGGATACCCAAGATCCATATATGGATCGAACAATTTGGCTATAGATCGGGATTACAAAAGAATATCTAAATGAATGGTGTATATCAAAACATTCAATCAAATATATGTGAGTGGAATAAGAATGGACGGGTTGGATATGCAATACGCAGTTGGGTCGAAATATAATCGGGTTTGTACTATGCAGTCGGGTCGGGTTTATGCAGGCAGTCGGGTCGGGCCTGGCCTTTATGGGTGTACTATATGCAAAAAAAGGGTGGAATTATCACACCATCTCTATATCAGATCGAGATGAGAAACCAGAGCTCTGTTCAGCAAAACAGAGCTCTCTCTCCTCTCTCTCTCTCTCTCTCTCTCTCTCCCAAGATCTTGTAAGCACGTTTGGGTCTCGAGGGTGCTCTCGATCGGGTGGATCGGAGTGGGTCCGACAAGCGAGGTGGTCGGCGGTGGATCCGGGTGGATCAGAATGGGGCCGGCAAATGAGGTGGCCGGCGGTGGATCCGGGTGGATCAGAATGGGGCCGGCAAGCGAGGTGGCCGACGGCGGATCCGGGTGACTTCACGCCAATGCGGTTTTGCCCGGAGCCATAGCAGAAGCAACAAAAGGGGCCTAAAGCGTACCTCTAGGTCTTGCCGCCGAGCTAGGTCTTGCCGCCGATCTTCGTCCCTCGATCTCTTGTTTCTGCTCTCTCTTCGAGCTCTCTCCTCTCGATGGGGTCTACCGGGTCGGGACCGCGGACGAGATCCGGAGCCGAGGCCGGGTCGTGCTCTCCCGTCGGGCTCGTGCTTCACGTATCGTGCTGATAACGTGTTGCGAAAAACTCCTCATATTATTAACAAAAACCCCTATATATAGGCATAATATGCCATAGGGATAGAGACGAGATAAATCTCTAAATCCCTTGAATCCAGGGGTCTTTATCCGGTGGGCATCCAAATCCAATGCAACCACCGTTTCATAACAGACTCAAACTTATCAGTTTTTTTATTGATTTTCATATTGTGGGCCTCACAGTCCCTCACCAATGGCTACAGGCCATGTCATCAGGTGCTGGTATAGGGTAGCCGACAACTTTTGTTCGGAAAGAAACACACAATGATTCTTTGAGGTTATAAGCACAGATTAAGGGGATAGGTGAAAGCCAAAACCGTTCATTGTATGCAGACGGGACTGTGTATGGTTGTCGTTTAGGAGTGGGTCTAATGGATGGTTGTGATCCAGTGTTGGCTTCCTATCTAATCCTCTGAGATTATCCGGGACCAAAAAAAAACTATATATTTTTTTCGATAAATTAGACATAGGTCCTTAACTATTTTGCAATATTAGCCGCAGGACATCATAATTTGCTGATGAGAGGATGAGAGTAGGGGTGGCAATGGACTCCGAAAACCTGACCGGAACCCACCCAAAAAATAGTTTGTACCCGAAACATGATTTGGATAGAGTATGGGTGTAGGAACTACACCCGATTAACTTTCGGGTATGGGTGTGGGCATGGGTATATACCTATACCTAAAACCCAATTGCCACTCTAACTGGAGTATACTATCTATATCACAAGGGACATTGGTCTACATGCTAACTAGACAAAACACTACAAAAAAAATAGTTTTTACCGACGGCAATTATCCGTCGGTAAAGTTAGTTTTCCGTCGGTAAATATTTATCGCGACGGAAGTCATTTCCGTCGCCAGTCTGTCGGGAAAAAAGGCGTCGGGAAAAATCGGCGACGGACATAAAATATCCGTCGGTATTAATTATTAATACCGACGGATATTTTGTATCCGTCGGTAATATACGAATATTTAATTATAAATATAAAAGTGTTTTGCCGACGGAATATTATTTTCCGTCGGCAATATATAAGATTATTACCGACGGAATATTCATGTCCGTCGACAATATATAAGGTTATTACCGACGGACGTTATAAATTCCGTCGGTAATATACAAATTATTTAAAAAAATAAAATAGCTTATTGCCGACGGAAGTTATAATTTCCGTCGGCAAAAATACATGATTTTTTTTAAAAAAATTACTTAAATAATGTTTTTTAATTCCTGTGATTTACAATAATACCATAATATATTCAAATATTACCATAATTGACTAAATCAACAATTACCACAATTTATCAAATATTACCGTAATTCATCAAATATTACCATAATTTATCAAATATTATCACAAATTATCAAATATTACCACAAATTACCAAATATTATCACAATACCAGACGATTATAGACAAGACCAAAAAATTGCCATATATTTATTACAAAATTATTTTTACATAATCCAAAATTGAGAGAAGTTACATGCCCTAGCTCAACCATCCCACGCCGCTCGGCACTAACGTTGGTGCTCTCATCCCCTGACGCTGCACATCCTGCAATTAACATGTATTTGTTAAAAAAATAGTTTATATCTATAATTGAGAGTCTAAGCATTGAAAAATAATAAGTTAACGTGTTTCGGATTTGAAATTGGTTTGGATTCGATCGGATCGTCATTGGATCGGCATCCGATAATTCGTACTTGGATTTTTATTGTATTTTTGACTTGCGAGCAAGTTCTAATTGAATATTTTAACAATTTACCCTCCGATTGATCAATTGAGAGTCTAAGTGTTGAAAAATCACAAGTTAGCGTGTTTCAGATTTGAAATTAGTTTGGATTCAATCGGATCATCATCGCATCGGCATTCGATAAATCGTACTTGAATTTTTTTTCATATTTCGGACTTGCGAGTAAGTTCTAATTGGATATTTTAACAATTTACCCTCCGATTGACCAATTTAGAGTCCAAGTGTTGAAAAACCACAAGTTAACATATTTCGGATTTGAAATTGGTTTTGAATTCGATCGGATCGTCATCGAATCGGCATCCAATAATTCGTACTTAAAATTTTATCGTATATCGGACTTACGAGCAAGTTCTAATTGGATATTTTAACAATTTACCCTCCGATTGACCAATTGAGAGTCTAAGCATTGAAAAATCACAAGTTAGCGTGTTTCGGATTTGAAATTGGTTTGGATTCGATCGGATCGGCATTCGATAATTCGTACTTGGAATTTTATCATATTTCGGACTTACAAGCAAGTTCTAATTGGCTATTTTAACAATTTACCCTCCGATTGATCAATTGAGAGTCTAAGCGTTGAAAAATCACAAGTTAGCATGTTTCGGATATGAAATTGGTTTAGATTCGATCGAATCATCATCGGATAGGCATCCGATAATTCGTACTTGGAATTTTATCGTATTTCAAACTTACGAGCAAGTTCTAATTGGATATTTTAATAATTTACCCTCTGATTGACCAATTGAGAGTCTAAGTGTTAAAAAATCACAAGTGAGCGTGTTTCGGATTTGAAATTGGTTTGGATTCGATCGGATCGGCATCCGATAATTCGTACTTGGAATTTTATCGTATTTCGGACTTGCGAGCAAGTTCTAATTGGATATTTTAACAATTTACCCTCCGATTGACCAATTGAGAGTCTAAGCGTTGAAAAATCACAAATTAGCGTGTTTCGGATTTGAAATTGGTTTGGATTTGATCGGATCATTATCGGATCGGCATCCGATAATTCATACTTGGAATTATATCATATTTCGGACTTGCAAGCGAGTTCTAATTAGATATTTTAATAATTTGCGCTCCGATTGACCCATTTAGAGTCTAAGTGTTGAAAAATCATAAGTTAGCATGTTTCGGATTTGAAATAGGTTTGGATTCGATCGGATCGGCATCGGATCGATATCCGATAATTCATACTTAGAATTATTTTATATTTTAGACTTGCGAGCGAGTTCTAACTGGATATTTAAATAATTTACGCTCCAATTGACCCATTTAGAGTCTAGGCGTTGAAAAATCATAAGTTAGCGTGTTTCGAATTTGAAATAGGTTTGGATTCGATCGGATCATCATCGGATCGGCATCCGATAATTCGTACTTGGAATTTTTCTATATTTCGGACTTGCGAGCGAGTTCTAATTGGATATTTTAATAATTTACGCTCCGATTGACCAATTTAGAGTCTAAGTGTTGAAAAATCATAAGTTGGCGTGTTTCGGATTTGAAATAGGTTTGGATTCGATCGGATCGTCATTGGATCGTCATCCGATAATTCGTACTTAGAATTATTTCATATTTCAGACTTGCGAGTGAGTTCTAATTGGATATTTAAACAATTTACGCTCCGATTGACCCATTTAGAGTCTAAGCGTTGAAAAATGATAAGTTAGCGTGTTTCAGATTTGAAATAGGTTTGGATTCGATCAGATCGGCATCCAATAATTCGTACTTGGAATTTTTCTATATTTCGGACTTACGAGCGAGTTCTAACTGGATAGTTTAACAATTTACGCTCTGATTGACCAATTTAGAGTGTATGTGTTGAAAAATCATAAGTTAGCGTGTTTCGGGTTTGAAATAGATTTGGATTCGATCGGATCGTCATTGGATCGACATCCGATAATTCGTACTTAGAATTATTTTGTATTTCAGACATGTGAGCAAGTTCTAATTGGATATTTTAAGAATTTATGCTCTGATTGACCCATTTAGAGTCTAAGCGTTGAAAAATCATATGTTAGCGTGTTTCAGATTTAAAATAGGTTTGGATTCGATCGGATCGTCATCCGATAATTCGTACTTGGATTTTTTTGTATTTCGGACTTGCGAGCGAGTTCTAATTGGATATTTTAACAATTTACATTCTGATTGACCGATTTAGAGTCTATGCGTTGAAAAATCATAAGTTAGCGTGTCTCGGATTTGAAATAGGTTTGGATTCGATCGGATCATCATCGAATCGGTATCCGATAATTTGTACTTGTAATTTTTTCATATTTTGGACTTGCGATCGAGTTCTAATTGGATATTTTAATAATTTACGCTCCGATTGACCAATTTAGAGTCTAAGCATTGAAAAATCATAAGTTACCGTGTCTCGGATTTGAAATAGGTTTGGATTCGATCGGATCGTCATCGGATTAGTATCCGATAATTCATACTTGGGATTTTTTTATATTTCGGACTTGCGAGCGAGTTCTAATTGGATATTTTAACAATTTACCTCTGATTGACCGATTTAGAGTATAAGCATTGAAAAATCATAAGTTAGCGCATTTCAGATTTGAAATATGTTTGGATTCGATCGGATCGTCATCGGATCGGCATCCGATAATTCATACTTGGAATTATTTTGTATTTCGAACTTGCGAGCGAGTTCTAATTGGATATTTTAACAATTTACACTCCGATTAACCGATTTAGAGTCTAAGCGTTGAAAAATCATAAGTTAGCGTGTCTCGGATTTAAAATTGGTTTGGATTCGATCAGATAGTCATCGGATCGGCATCCGATAATTCATACTTAGATTTTTATCATATTTCGGACTTATGAGCAAGTTCTAATTGAATATTTTAACAATTTACCCTCCGATTGATAATTCGACCCCTAGCTCGCTTTCGTATACAATCGCTATATTCATTATTTTCAAAGCCAACGATCTTCGATAATTATTAGAGATGCATGTCTTTCGTGTAGGAATTTCTTACACTTTTTCTTCGAGCATCCATCAGTGTCACATCTGAGCGACATCAATGTCACATCTGAGCGAGGTTAATTACGCATGCAGGGACCTCTACTGGTTAATTACTAGATGGAAGCAGGATTTTGATCTATCGAATTAATAACCTACCGACGAAATAGATCTTGCATGGAAATCATAGATATCCTTAGCTTACATTGTTCAATCTACCTTAAGGGAAGCTTAATTACTTAAAGAGATGCAAGGAATCAAAACTATAGAGCTCTTTATAGCGTGACGCACGAGCCATGCATGCACCGGCCCATACAGGCTGGCCATGCATGGGCCCGACGCTCCGCACGCAGCACTACCAGGGGAGGCACGTGCAAGGAAATCTCTGGACTCTGGTTCGTCTATGCCAACCTAGTTTTGTACGGAAAGCACTACTCGAACATAGAACTCGGCACACGCGCGGACATTGGGGATGTGATGGCTGAGGCATCGAGCGATGACCCCACATCAGCACTATGTCCGATAGTTTGTCTCATTTTTTGTTCAAATAGCAAGTTTTAATTCGATATTTTAAGAATTTACCCTCCGAATGCATTAGTATATAAAATAAGAATGATGATATCACACTAAGCAGATAAGAGAAAGAGAGAGAGATGCAGTGGTCTAATGAGGTATGAAAAAAATACCTGATCTGAAACAACAGCAAACACCAGCCATAAGAGAGATATGATCTGCAGAGGTTTTTGGGGGGTGCGATCCTCATCGCCAAAACGTGCTCTCTGCAGCCTCAACACCTGCAGCATGTCATCGTCGCCACTCATGTCGTCGTCGCCACTCCTCCTGTCGCCGGAGCCACTCCTCATGTCGTCGCCGCCACTCCTCCTGTCGCCGGCACCACTCCTCCTGTCGTCGTCGCCAAGCCTCCTGTCGCCGTCGCCACTCCTCCTGTCGTCGTCGCCACTCCTCCTGTCGTCGCTGCCTCCTCTGTAACCGTAACCGATAACGTTGTACAGCCTGATGCTCTCTCCAAACTGCCGCATCTCGTATCATGTTTCGCTCTTCAATCTGACGCTCTAAGAAATTATGAATCTCTCTTTCTAAAATACACAATTGATATCATCAAATCTATGCATTTGTAAAATTATAAATGCTATTTTAAAATTTTTTTCTTTTGAAAACACATACGATTAAGTTCCATCTCAATCCATGCTCTTCTAATTAAGAGATTCATATTATGGGTGCTTAACCTGAGCCGCCAAGCCACGTCACCGCTGGTGCCCACCACACTCACTCTGTTCATATGCGGCTGTGTGTATGAGAAAGAATAATAAAGATGTAAATGTATAATCCTTTGTAAGTAGACACCAACGTATATTTTTTTGTGATCAAAATTTTAATAGACTATAACACGTAGAGAATTATGATTTCGAGGTAAATTTAAACCTAAATCTTTGAATATTCACCTACCCCTAACCTAAACCCGAAACCTAACCCTAATCCTAACCTAAACCCTAACCCTAATCTAAATCTAACCCTAACACTAATCTAAACCCTAATCCTAACATAAACCTAACCCTAACCCTAATCTAAACCCTAATCCTAACCTAAACCTAACCCTAATCCTAATATAAACCCTAATCCTAATCCTTACCCTAAACATAATCTAAACACTAACCTAAACCCTAAACCTAAGTCTAACCCTAATTCTATAACCTAAACCTAAACCTAAACAATAAACATAACCCTAACCCTAATTCTAAAGTCTAAACCTAAACCCTAACCTAAACCTAAACACTAAACCTAACCCTAATCCTAAAACCTAAACCTAACAATTAAGTTTTGCCGTCAGATTAATTAATTTCGTACGAATAACTTACAAAACTAGCATAAACTTAATATTTGAAAATGTAACATTCCAAAAATTTTCCATAATTCTTAATCGGAATTGGATTTTGAAATTCTGAAATTTCAGAATCAGAATCATAATAACATTTGGGATTTCAAAAAAATTTGGCAACTTTTGAAACACCTCTATTCCAATCCGATCCATCCAAAAATCAGCCCTAAATATATATATTGATCAAATCAAAAATTAAGTAGTTGACAAAATGAGTATTTTGCTAGAATTTTAAACTTTAGGGTATAATTTGGAACAAAATAGTTGACAAAAGGGGCATTGTGCTAACATTTCAAACTTTAGGGTTCGAATAGGAACAAATTTAAAGAGGGAGGAGGAGGAGAAGAGGAGGGGAACTCACCAGAGGAGGAGGAGGAGGAGGAGTCGCCGGAGGAGGAGGAGGAGGAGGAGAAGGAGGAGGAATCGCCGGAGGAGGAGGAGGAGCCGGTGTTGGAGGTGCGCGGGAGGGGGGAGGCTGGAAGGGAGGGGAGGCCGGAGGTGCTCGGGAGGGGAGGAGAGGGCAGGGGTGGCCGGCCGGAGGGGAGGGGAGCGGAGGTCGCATTGCAGGGGATCGGGAGGGCAGTGGAGGGGAGGGGATCGAGAGGGCGCACAGTGGTTCGAAATAACAGAGAAAAGAGGGAGGATCGGTTTAATAATAATCGCAGGCATTTTACCGACGGATCTTATATTTCCGTCGGTAAATATTCATTTAATACCAACGGAAATTATATATCCGTCGGTAAAAATTTATTTAATACCGACGGACATTATATATCCGTCGGTAAAATGTATATCAAATATTATTATATTTCATTCTTTATAATACCGACAGCTAAATTTAAAGCCGTCGGTAATATTTAATATTTTACCGACGGATTTAATAATATCCGTCGGTAAATCTATTATACCGACGGAAATTGTTATACTGTCGGTAATTAAAATAAAAAAAATATTTAAAAATTCTTAGTGTTTTTGCCGACGGAAATTACTATTACCGTCGGTAATAAGTATATTATTACCGACGGAAATAAAATATTCCGTCGGCAAAATATGTCTTTTTTGTAGTGAAATGGAATAAAAAAGCTGACTAGGACAAAATGGAGCAAGCTTGCTGACTAGACTCTCCTCTCTCTCTCTCTCTCTCTCTCTCTTCCCCACAATCTCTCTCTCTCTCTCTCTCTCTCTCTCTCTCTCTCTCTCTCTCTTTCGCTCTCCCCGTCTCTCTCTCTCTCTCTCTCTCTCCCCGATTCTCTCTCTATCTCTTTCTCTTTTCCCACCCGATTTTCTCTCTTTCTCTTTCTCCATCTCTCTCTTCCCCCAATCTCTCTCTCTAGCTCTTCCCTCGATCTCTCTCTCTCTCTCTCTCTTTCTCTCTGAAAAGATCGCAAGGGATCTTCTAGGACATGATTAGGGGCACCATGTAGAGAAAGATCAGAGAGAGATATAGGGGATCTTGAGCACGATCAGGTTTTATTGGGATTTAAGAGAGAGAGAGAGATAGAAAAGAGAAGATAAAATAGGAAAGAAAGTTCGGGTACAACCTGGGTTTTAGAGAGAAAAGGTGATGTGAAGGCATGCATGCATGCATGGGTCAGTGAAATAGGTGGCTGTGATCGACTTTAGAGATAGAGAAAGAGAAAAAAAAAATTGGGAAGTAAAGAGGGGGAGTCATGCAAGCATGGCTCGAACTTGATGATGTTGGGGTTGAGGTTGGATGGCTGTGATTAAATTTGGATAAAAGAGAGAGACCTAAAGGGAAGGGAAAGAAGGTGAGAAAGAGGGTGCGTCTGCGAGCTTCTTTGAAATGGGGAGAGAGAGGGATCACATCATCGCACAAGGGGAGTCGAGCTCGGCACAAACTAGAGAGAGAATAGAGAATCGGGAGGAAAATGGACGGCTACGATCGGGTTCGGTGTTGAGACTTCAGGGAGTCCAAGAGAATCATAGGGTATGGGCAGTTGGGATAAAATATGAAAGAGATATAGAATTAAAAAGAGGGGTAAGATCAGGTCCGAGAGAGATCATATGAGGGTTGCGGTTTTAGTTGCAACTGGACATGAGAGAAGATAGGAGATCGTGAGAGAGAAAGTCGGATAAGAGGCGATTGAGATCAGGTCGTGCATGAATACCCGGACAGTTTTAGGAAAAAGAGAAAAGAGGGAAGAGTAAATAGACTCGAAAATTAAATGAGAAAGAATTGGTTGGAAGAGAGGAAATGGTTGCGAATGTCATGCATGCTACATTAATTTACATGGTTATTATGGAGAGAGATAAATGGTTACATGCCTGCCTTTAATGGGGATCAAATTGGAGTCTATGTATGTACGTGTTGGTTGATTCATGGACAACTATGATTGATACAAAAAAAAATAGACGGCTATGATGATTGATTCAGTTTGGGTGAATTAAAAAAAGAAAGAGGGTGATGTGCAAAGGATCTTGATGGGTAGGTTTGGTCTGCGAGAGAGTCGGGTGCGTTTGTGGTAGACTCAGTGGTGATGCCTATGGGGGAGGATTACGGCCGTCGTACGACTCCCTTCCAATAGTCGATTATAGGTTTGACCCTTCGGGATGTGATGCGTTATAAAGCACTGAGCTGTCACGTGCTGAGCTATTATACTAACATTATAGAGTAGAGAGAGAGAGAAAGAGAGAAAGTTGACACAAGATGTGATGACGGAGTTCGATCGAAGCCTACATCTCCGTGCGGTAAGACGAAATCTTTGAATCCACTATCTCTGGTAAAAATAGAGCTACTATCGATAGGCCGAGAAGTGCTTATGCAAGTCGACAGAGGGTGGAATAAGTTTGAGAGTCTGAAGACCAGAAGGCTCCCCTAGCTCTGAAAAACAGAAAGTGGGAATGCGGTCTGGCTTTCGGAACTGGATTATTTGTTGAGTCTACTATATATAGGGTTTTGGTTTATCTGAGGAGTATTTCAGGAATATTCCCAGAAATATCCGGTGTTTTAGTAAATATCCTGGAGGGATTCACCAGACCCCAGACAGTGTGCGTGGACCCTAAGCAGGGCTACGGGTCCCATAGTCTTCTTCGTAGGCCCCTGGCAGGTTTACGAGTCCCACTTCTTCGTGGGCTCCAGGCAGGGTTGCGTGTCCCATAGTCGTCTTCGTGGACCGCAGAAAGGGCTGCAGGTCCTACAGTCATATTCATGGGCCCCAGGCAGAGCTGTGGGTTCCACTCTCAGGCGTTTAGACAAATTTTCCATGCACAATGCCCGGGGTGTGTCTTGCCACCGAAGGCGGCCCACTGTAGTGCCGACAGATGTGTTGTCATCTAAGACGGTTCGTGTGTGTTTTGCCACTGAAGGCGACCAACTGGAGTGCCGACAGGCACACGAACATGCACGAAAATGCACTAGTATAATACAGTTCAACTCTAAAGTCCAAACTAGCTAGCCGTCACATACCCAAATTCTAACCACTCATCTCCATACATAAACTTATACTCTACTTAAACTATCGTAATAAGAAACCAAAAGAACTTGACATTGCAATATGATAGCTTGTTTTTTAATTCTTCAAATAATTACATATATGAGGGAGAAAAAAAAGACAATTATACCCAATTCATACTCGGAACCCTAACCAAAACCTGATTGGGTTTGGATTGAGTATGGACCATCTTCCACCTGAATGTGTATGGACCCTACCATGCCCGAATGGGTATGGATATGGGTAGGATTAGGGTCCGACCCGAGCCCGCCGATTGCCACCCCTAGGCTCAGAGTGACAATACCCTTATTATACTGAGAGGGATTTCTAAAAAAAAAAAACCACAATACGCTTATTATACAACTAACGAACGAGGAGATCGTGCTAATGAAAGTACGGACATCAGATACCGGACAGAAGGTTGGGCTCATCGGGCTCGCAAGTGGATCAAATTACCATCTTTGTCCTCATTATCACCGTACTAGTTGGCCGGCACGGCCATGGCCTGAAGCGGCGCGGCCATGACCAGGGTGACGCCGAACTTCTCGGTAAAATCCATGTCACTCGGCCCCATCCCCTCCGGCAGCCTCCACTCAAACGAGTGCAGCAGCGAGGCAAGCATCAGGTGCACCGTCCGGAAGGCCAGCGGCATCCCGGGGCACATACGGCGGCCGGAGCCGAACGGGATCAGCTCGAAATGGCCGCCGCGGAAATCCACCTCGCTCCCCAGGAACCTCTCCGGCGCGAACGACTCCGGGTCCACCCACGCCTCCCCATCCCGCCCGATCGCCCACACGTTCACCAGCACCCGGCTGCCGGCCGGCACCTGGTACCCGCACAGCTCCACGCTCGTCTCGGCCCGGTGCGGCAGCATGAGGGCCACCGGGGGGTGGAGCCGGAGGGTCTCCTTCACGACCGCTTGGAGGAACGGCAGCGAGGAGATGTCCGACTCCTCCACCTCCCTCTCCGGCCCGACCGTGGCCGCGAGCTCCGCGCGAGCCTTCGCCATCGCGGTGGGGTTGCGGAGCAGCTCCGCCATCGCCCATTCCACCGTGGTCGAGCTCGTGTCGGTCCCAGCGATAAACATGTCCTGATTCACCACCCCATATCATCACCGGCCTGAATCGAGAAGAGACCCACTTAGCTTAAAGTAATCCAACACGTATACGTACCGCGAGTAACGATATGATAGCAACCCGTTCGAACTTGGTGCCGTTCTCCTGGAGGTGCAACTGGAGCAGCTCGTCCAACACGTCATGGGTTGCGGCGGAGCTGGGCTTCCCTTCCGCCATTGCCTGCAGCCGGCCGTCAATCATCCGGTCGAAGATCTTAAACAGTTTCTTCAAGTGCGCAGTCACGCGGCGCCTCTGTCCTTGCGGGTCGATGAAACTGAGCACGGGAAAGAAGTCGGCGAGGTTGGGGGCCCCGACTTCCTCCATGATCGCCCACACCAAGCTCTTGAACTCTTGAGCGGAGTCGGAGTTGATATCGACTATATCGACCGAGAAGGCGGTGTTGGAGAGCAGATTAAGCATGGTCCCGAAAGCAGCTCGGCCAACGTCCACCGGCCGGCCCGCGCGTCCCCGCACGTGGGCGGTCAGCTCCCGGACCTTCTGGCGCCGGAGGTCTTGGCCGGCGTCAAGCCTCTGGGAGGTGAAGAGGTGGGTGCGCCAGATGTTACGGAGGCTCCTCCAGCGCGTCCCGGAGGGGTCGGTCCAGACGACGGAGGCCTCATGGTGGCCGCGGACGCGGATGGCGTCGGGGACGGTGCGAGCGGAGAGGGACTGGTCCTTCTTCTGGAGGACCTCTCTGGCGGCGGCCGGAGCGGATACGACGATGGTGGTCACGCGGCCCAGCTGGAGCGCCATCACGGGGCCGTAGGTCTTGGCCAGGCGGGCGAGCGAGAGGTGGGGCTGGCGGCCGAGCTCGAAGAGGCTCCCCACGATGGGGAGCGGGGTGGGGCCAGGGGGTAGCCTGTCGCCACCGCCTCCGCCACCGCGGGAGTACCTACGAAGTACATAAAGGAGGGCGACGGTGATCGAGAGCCACAGCCATGGAGTTGTCGCCATCGGCGTCGGTGGGATGCTGGTGGGATTGGAGGTGCGAGTTCCTCCTCGACCTGGGCGGCCATCATATAGAAGGACACAGTCACGCAGATAGTATTTCTACATCCGGAGTCAGGATGTATCCATCCAAACTGTTTGTCTAATTTTTGTTGTCCATTTGTCTAATTTTTGTTATCCAACGTGAGTGTTATCATCAGGGCGGAGCCCATAAGACGTCCTGTAAGGTGGATTGCCGGATGAATTTAGAGCCGTCAATGTGGACTAAGTGCCATTCATGTTTACGCGTGCTTGTCATGGGACGGCGTTGATGAATTACTTTCATCTTATGAATCAACTAGTGCATGCCAGCGGGCCGCCTTTGGCGGCAACACACCTGTCGGCACAGCATCCGACCACCTTCGGCGGCAAGATAGGCACCAGACATCACCACCCACACCACACCGTTGTATTCGGCGGCAACACACCTAACCGCCTTCAGCGGCCACACACCCCCTGCCGACTTCGAGCCCCCTTTAGCGGCACTGCAAGCAGGTTTCGCATAGTGTAACTGTAGCGCGGGAAAAAGCACGGGTCGTCTTTATTGCGCAAAACCAGATTACAAGTGTGGCCGGGACCCGGGTGGCTCGGGTGTAGCGAGTCCGGGTTGCGGCGAGTTTTGATCAGGGGATTGTGGGAAAGATCTTCTGGAGGATCCCTTTGATCCGCGTCTCCACGTGGTGTTCGTGCGAGAGCTCTGAAGGAGTTGCCCAGGACAGGGGTCTTTACAGGGTGAGGGTTTTGGAGAGGCTAAGGAATGTCCACTGTCGCTTTGTCCCTTCCGTGCTTCGCGCTTTCTCGGCTAGGGGGTTTTCGGCTTCGTTCCTCGGTCTTCGTGTCTTCCTCGTTCCTTGTTTGACCCCGGCGTCCTTGATCGTCGGTTCGCGGCGTCGATCGTGCTTTTGGCGTTGGCTTTGGCTTCGGCTTTTTGGCTTTGGCTTGGCTCCGGCGTGGCTCTGGCTTTTGCTTTGCTTCGGCGCTTGCACTTGGACGTAGCCGGGAGAGACTTGCGATGCTTTCGTTCTTCCGGACTTTGCGTCGTATCGACTAGAAAGTGCGGTGCTTTTGCTCGTGGCCGGCGTAGTCGCTTGGCTTTGGCACTTGCGTTGCTTTGGCGCGGGCTTTACTGGGGCTTTGCTTTGGCTTCTTGCGTTGGCTTTAGCTTTAGCGTCAACTCGATCTTCTTCTTCGAACAACGTGGGATACTTCTCCGGTGCTTCGACGGTTTGCGTGTCGACTGGACTTCTCTTCTTCTCCGGGCTTCCTTGGCGTGATCGGAGTCGAAGAACGCTTTCGAAGATAGTGGGGGTAGCACCGCTCTCCGTGCGACGGTTGTGGCGTCGGCTTTTGTTGATGAAGACGACGAGGGTAGCGACGGTCTCCGTGCGACGGTTGTAGCGTCGGCTTTTGTTGGTGAAGACGGCGGGGGTAACGACGCTTCAAACGGTCTGCTCCAGGCTTTCTTCTTCGTGGATGGCGCAGGCGTTTGTTGAAGACGACGGGGTGATGACCTTCGTTTCTCTCCTCCGGGCTTTAGAGCTTGATCGGGATCGAGGATTTGTTGGAGCCGACGGGGTAGTGCCGCTCCGAGCTTCTTCTCCGGCCTTTGCTTCTGGCGTCTTCGGAGTCGAAGGGTCTTCTTCTCCGAGCTTTCTTCTTTGTGCACGGGGTTGAAGTCTTGATCTTCGTATGCAAGGGTCTTCACGTTGATGAGAGCTTTCAGTAAGCCGATCCCGACGGGACAGGCTTGACCGTGCCTCGTGAAGCCTTGGGTCGATGAGGAAGCGTGCACGGAGTCGATGTCTTGATCTTCGTGTGCAAAGGTCTTCACGTTGATGAGAGCTTTCGGTAAGTCGATCCCGATGGGACAGGCTTGACCGTGCCTCGTGAAGCCTTGGGTCGATGAAGAAGCGTCTCCTCTTCTGCAGAGCTCTCGCGCTTCGTCTTCAGTCTTCAACCATCGACCTGGCGACGGTTGTGGCGTCGGCTTCTTCTCCGGGCATATTTGGCGTAATCGGAGTTGAAGGCTTTGTTGAAGATGACGGGTGTAGCGCCGCTTCTCTTCTTCTCCGGGCTTTTGGGCTTGATCGAAGTCGAAGGCTTGTTGGAGACGACGGGGTGTAGCGTCGCTTCTCTTCTTCTCCGGGCTTTGCTTCTGGCGTCTTCAGAGTCGAAGGGTTCTTCTTCTCCGAGCTTTCTTCTTCGTGCACGGAGTCGAAGGCTTGATCTTCGTGTGCAAGGGTCTTCACGTTGATGAGAGCTTTCGGTAAGCCGATCCCGACGGGACAGGCTTGACCGTGCCTCGTGAAGCCTTGGGTCGATGAAGAAGCATCTCCTCTTCTGCAGAGCTCCCGCGCTTCGTCCTCAGTCTTCAACCATCGACCTGGTGGCGGTTATGGCGTCGACTTCTCTTCTTCTCCGGGCTTTTGGGCTTGATCGGAGTCGAAGGCTTGTTGGAGACGACGGGGTAGTGCCGCTCCTCTTCTTCTCCGGGCTTTTAGGCTTGATCGGAGTCGAAGGCTTTGTTGAAGATGACGGGTGTAGCGCCGCTTCTCTTCTTCTCCGGGCTTTTGGGCTTGATCGGAGTCGAAGGCTTGTTGGAGACGACGGGGTAGTGCCGCTCCTCTTCTTCTCCGGACTTTTGAGCTTGATCGGAGTCGAAGGGGTGTTGGATCTACGGGGTGGTACCGCTCCGATCTTCTTCTCCGGCCTTTGCTTCTGGCGTCTTCGGAGTCGAAGGGTCTTCTTCTCTGAGCTTTCTTCTTCGTGCACGGAGTCAAAGTCTTGATCTTCGTGTGCAAGGGTCTTCACGTTGATGAGAGCTTTCGGTAAGCCGATCCCGACGGGATACGCTTGACCGTGCCTCGTGAAGCCTTGGGTCGATGAAGAAGCATGCACGGAGTCGATGTCTTGATCTTCGTGTGCAAGGGTCTTCACGTTGATGAGAGCTTTCGGTAAGCCGATCCCGACGGGACAGGCTTGACCGTGCCTCGTGAAGCCTTGGGTCGATGAAGAAGCGTCTCCTCTTCTGCAGAGCTCCCGCGCTTTGTCTTCAGTCTTCAACCATCAACCTGGCGAATCTTCCCCCACCCCCTTTATTTATAGGCAAAGGGGAGGGGAGAGACATATGGGAACTTTTAATTTTAAATCCGTTTTGTATCTCTCTCATAATTGCCCGGTATTTATTCATCCATTGATGAGGGGAATAACACTTATTTGTTTTCCTTTTCTGGCGAGGCAATTATAGCTGGATTTCGCACACGAAATCGATGGCGATCGGGCGCTTCTTCTTGTGCGTCGGATCGAGGGATCGGCGCAGATCCGTGTGTGTGCAGACGTCATACGCAACCTCCCCCCGCGCATGGCGGTGTTTCCTTCCTTTTCTTTCTTCTCTTTCCTTTTCTTTTCTTTCCTTTCTTTTCTTTTTCCTTTTCTTTTCTTTCCTTTTTCTTTTCTTTCCTTTCTTTTCTTTTTCCTTTTCTTTTCTTTCCTTTCTTTTCTTTCCTTTTCTCTTCTTTCCGTTCTTCTCTTTTTCCCTTGCAAGGCCGGCCCCTTTTTTTTTTCTTTTCTTTTCTTTCTTTTTTTTTTCTTTTCTTTTCTTTCCTTTCTTTTCTTTCTTTTCTTTCTTTCTCTTATTTCCGTTCTTCTCTTTTTCCCTTGCAAGGCCACCCCCCCTAAAGGGGTTCGGTCTTGTAGTAGGGGGCCGGGTGGGCCCCACTTGAGGATGGGCCCACTGGGCCCCCTTGTTGGGTGCGAATTGGGTCCGAGTCGTGGTGTGCGTCAGGTTTGCATCCACGTACGAGCATTCGAGTTGGGTCCGGGTCCGAGCGCGTCGGGTTTGCATCCACGTAGGGGCCTTTGAGTCGGGTCCGTGTCCGTGCGCATGTCGGGTCCGCATCCGCATAGGTGCACGCAAGTCGGGTCCGGGTTAGACACAATTTGTGTGTCTACAAATGCCCCCTCAAGGGTGAGTGCGCCGGCGGAAACGCGGAGTACTTGTGTACGTAGGGAACGCGGAGCACTTGTCCTTGATTCCTTTCTTGGATGGGCTTGGTGGCTTATTTAAGAGCCCCTACCCTTTTCATCATGTGCCTTGTTTTTTTGCGGAAGACTGGAGTTTGGAGACCGCCGTCGGAAGAGTGCTGCCTGGGGTTGCACGTGACTTGCTCCGTCTTCCCAGTGTCGCCTCTTTCGTCGGTGGCGGCGATGGTGCGCGGCGTTTGAAGACAAAGGCTTCTTCTGCAGCTTGGAGACGTTGGATCCTTCGGCGGCTTGGAGACGAAGGCTCCTCTAGCGGCTCGCGGAGATGAAGGTTTTTCGGTGTCTCGGAGACGAAGGCTTCTTCGGCGGTTTGGAGACGAAGGCCCCTCTGGCGGCTCACGGAGATGAAGGCTCTCCGGTGGCTTGGAAACGAAGGCTCCTTTGGCGGCACGAAGACGATGACCCTTGCTAGGGTTTTGATCACCTTTTTCGTTGCGGACTTCCTCTTGCTTCGAAGATTGCACGAACGTCGAAGGTGGCCGCTGTACGGAGTTCAAGAGCGGCACGAGGGCGACTGGAGAGCGAGGACGGCCATGGTGCATCTCGGCGGAGGACTGTTGCCCCTTATTTGGTGCGGGAGCACGATGGTGGCGGCAATTGTCGTGGCCGAGAGCGACGACTGTGACGAGGGAAGGAGGCTGAGTCGTCGCGCGACCGAAGGCGGTGACAACGGCGCAAAGGGAGGAGACGGAGTCGTTGTGGATGGCGGCTCTAACTCTTCCTTCTTTTTTCCTCTTTTCTTCTTCTTTCTTTCTTTTCTTTTTCTTTCACTGGTTTCGTCTCTTTTTTTTTTCTTCTGTTTTGTCTCTTTTTTTTTCTGTTTTTTTTTCCTTTTTTTTTTTTTTTCTTTTCCTTCTCTGTCGGTCGGGCACCGAGAACAGCAGGCGGCCGGCGTCAGGGCGCAGGCGGGCGAGGGTGCTGGCGTCGAGCGGTTGCGGGCCAGAGTTCGGTGAGGAGACAGCCGGCGCACGAGGCGGCAGCAGCGGCGGCCTGCAGCGCTGGCGGCGACTGGTGCGGCGTGGGGCGCGGAGGGCCAAGCGCAGGTGCAGCAGCAACGGCGCCGACGCGGGACGCGTGGCCGGGCGTGGACGCAGCAGCGGTGGCGGCGTGCGGTGCGGAGACCGGGCACGATCGGTGCGTAGGCGGCTGGCGTCGGGGCGCATGATGGCGGTGGTCCGACGCGCGGGCTGGAGGTCGGCGACGAGGCGGCTGCGAGCTTGGGTCGCAGGGTGCAGCGCTGGGCGCGGAGGCCGGGGCGCAGGCAAGCTGGCGCTGGTGGCGATCGCGGAGGCCGGTTGGGAGCTTCAGCCCTAAGGCTGTTGGGTTTTTAAAGGAAGAGAGAGAGAGGGGGCTGCGGCCTGTTTTGGGGTCGTGGCTCCTTCTTTTTTTTTTTTTTTGGTCCATGAAGGCAGCAGGCGGCGCGGCTGTGGGAGCAGGCAGCGGTGGCGACGGCCTACGGCACGGGCTGTAGTACGCGCAGCGCGGGGGCCGGGAGCGGTTGGCGCGGGCTCCAGCGTGAGGGGCGCGGAGGCTGGGCGTGGGCACAACAGCAGCGACGAGGTGGTGTTGGGGCTGAGTCGGGCGTCAAGCGGCTGCAGGCCAAGGCCCGGCGACGACTGTAGGCGAGCGATGGCGGATGGCGCGGAGTGGCGTGGTGGCCGGCTGCGGGCCCAGCACAGGCAGGCCGACGCGGGGTAGGGATCCTACTGTGGCCGGGTTCTTGGCTCCTCCCCCTCCATGGGGTTGCGGGCTTTCAAGGGGCTGTGGCCCCATTCTTCAGCTCCTCTTTTTTTTTTTTTTTTTTGACTTTCTTCTGGGGACTTGCACTTCATTCTTGTCTTCTAAACTTGTTTCGCCCTTTTCTTCCAGAACTGACTTGTATCTTCCATCCTTTTGCATCGTCCCTCCAAGCACCTTCCGAAGACTGATGAGATCGTTGAGGAGGCTCATCACGGGAGCAGATATCTTCATCTCTATCTCATTTGCATCTTCCGACTAGCGAGGTTGCACTCGGGCATGCTGAACGAGGCGGGCTGGATATTCCTCTGGACGACCATTGGTTGTTAGAAGCCTATGGAGGAAACTTTTCTGGTGGTGATGTCGGCTTGAAGAATATCAAGGCAGGCGGACTTGACGACAGCTCCAACGGTCCTTTTGGCTTCGTGGAAGTCATGAAGGATGCGGTTGTCGTTGATACATTCGCCATTTTTTTAGGATACTGCTTTTGGCTGCAGTGATGGTTTCCATCCTTCAGGTGGGCCCGAGCTTTTGTATGAGCCCGGCGGATTTCAATGTGACGACTCTTCGTTTGCAAAGCAGCTGCACACCTTCCTGGAGTAAGCGAGATCTATTACTCATTATTGGCTTTGCTGGCGAATGCTCCCTTGGCTTTAGCTGCGGCTAAGGAAGAGGAACGTCGATTGGAGGCCTTTCGCATGCATACTGCTGCAAACTTGGTTCAAATGCAGGAGAAGATGGAGATTACTCGTCCGTCGCTTCAGAAGTCGGAGTCCCATCTGAAGGATGCTCGAGCGACTAAGAAGACTTCTGGAGCAGGGTCTGTATCTCAGCGAGAGGGGCTGACGAATTGTCGGGAGCTGGCGGAGCGATCGAGAAGGCTTTTGGAGTGAACCTTGCGAAGCAGCGTGCATAGCTGGCGACGCGTCGGAAGTTGACGGCTCCTCTACCCCTGGAGTTGCAGCGCATGTAAGCTGCGGAAGGCGAACCACTTCGACGCCTTAAGGACTTTGACTTGCTACTCGTGCGTTGCTTTAGAAACTGGAGTTCCGTTTGGGGAAAGCTCAAGCGATCGGGAAGACGTCTGGAGCAGAGCTTGCGAAGCAGTGAAGAGCTGACGAAGTGTCGGGAGCTGGTGTAGTGATCGAGAAGGCTTCCGGAGCGACCCTTGTGACACAGCGTGTATAGCTGGCGATGCGTCGGAAGTTGATGGCTTTTCTACCCCGGGAGTTGCAGCACGTGTAGACCGCGGGAGGCGAGCTGCTTCAGTGCCTCTGAGACTTTGACTTTCTTGTCATCTTTTGGTTTGCTGACTGTACTTGTGGATCTGCACCTATTCTTCTTTGGGCTGGCCTTCCTGGACGACGTTGGGATGTTTCTTTTTTTGTTTGGACTGAACCTTTGTAGGCTACCTACGTACCCTCCTGAGAGGGATCAAGTCACATGTAGTTCGTTTTTTTTTTTTTTTTTAGGGGGGGGGGGGGGGGGGCAAGGGGGGTAACCTTGCGCTAGGCAAAGTACCTTTTGAGGGACTTGCCGCTGGTAGGCAGAGTCACCACTGGTTCGTAGCTGTCGCCCACCTTCTTCGCTTCAATGTAGTTAGAAGTGAAGATCTTCTTGACTGGAGTTTTGATGAGTGCTGGAGCTTGACTGGAGTCGATGCCTTGGCAATTTGGAAGGATTTGTTCGTCACTTTTGAAGAGGCGAGCTTGAGTCCTTGTCAGGTGATGTGATACTGCAGCTAAGGGTAGTGAACCCACATGCGCCATGCTTTCTTTGCTGCGGTTGGATTTGAACATCAACTCGATGGAGTTTTGCCCCCGAGTGCCTTCTGGCTTGATTGCGAGTTGCTCGGAGCTGGTGTACTCAGAAGACTCGGTTGACCTCGAGACGTGCAACAGACCATATAACGGTAATGTTATCCCTTGCGAAGTGCTGAAGTTGACCTCGGGGAATGATGATGCCGGTTCCTGTGCTGGAGTGGAAGGCGGTCATCCTGGCTTGCGAAGCCACTGAGGTGCGAGCCGCAGGACTGAAGCAGCTTGAGTAGTCAATGGAACGTATCGCATCGAGCTTGATTTGAAGTTGCTGTGAATTCTTCGTCTTGATGCTGGCGCTTCTCTGTCTTTGTGCACCGTCTGGCTGGAAGATGTTACTGGTTTTGCAAGTGGAGAGGTTTTGTCCTTCGCAGCTGCTTTGACTTCCTGGGCTCGTGGAGCCTTTACTGAAGGAGCTTCTACAACGAGGTCTTTGGCCTGGTGGACCTGGACGTCAGCAAGGTGTGCTTCAGCCTCGTTAAGTAGTTTGTCATTGGCAACGATGCTTCTCCCCATGCTTTTGATGTTGGTGTCGCTTTCTTCATCGTCTTCCCGGAGCACTTGGTGGACTCCCATCATGTAGCAGGAGACCTTGAAGTCTTGATCAGCTTCAAGGAAGCAATTGGAAAAGAACTCCTGGAGTGTCACCGGCTCTGGAAAGCTTCGCTGGAGGAGATTTTTCGGATTTGCTGGCGGTACATTGGACGTCTTTCTTCCTGGAGCTTCATTCTTTTCCTTGAAGGACTTTCTTCTGGGGAGTTTTCTTATCGCCCGGTCTTTCTTATGGTTAGCTAGACGTTCTATCCTGTAGCTTGATCGTCGTAGCCTTCTCCTTCGAGGCGCCATAGCCCGTGTGTTTTCATCAGTAAGATCTTCCTCGCCAAGGTGAAGAACTGGTGCTTCAGGCAGACCTTCCTCTTCGGTGATCACGAATCTCCTGCAGATGGGGACGACCAGCGAACGTTCTTCTGTAAACGGGAGTGTAGCCGCCAGATTTGCGAGTGCGTCAGCCTGCTGGTTGAGGTTCCGGGAGACGTGCTGAATGGAAGCAGCCTTGAGTTTGCCGAGGAGCTTCACAGCCCGCGCATGCAACGGTACCAGGTCTTCTTTGTTGATTTCGTATGCCCCCAGGACTTGCTGGATCACGAGTTGGGAGTCTCCAAAAATCTCTAGTCCTCGAAGCTTCATTTCGTCGGCCAGCTCGAGACCGATGAGCAGGGCTTGATATTCTACCACGTTGTTGGAACATGATTCCGACAGTAGGAATGAGAAGGGGAGTATTTCATTGTCCGGAGTGACGAAGATGACTCCGGCTCCCGCTATGTCTTGCCTTGCTGCGCCGTCGAAAAACATTTTCCATGTTGGGGCGACATCAACGGAGAACACTTCTTCATCTGGAAGATCTTCTGATAACTCCCATTCCGCCGGGAGAGGGTATTCTGCGAGGAAGTCCGCGAGGGCCTGCCCTTTAACCGCTTTCTGTGGCATGAAGGTGATGTCGAATTCAAGTAGCAGCAGGGCCCACTTGGCCAGATGTCCGGAAAGCACTGGTCTCGACATGATGTACTTGAGGGGGTCGGCCTTTGAGACGAGTCTGATGGTGTGAGCGAGCATGTAGTGTCGCAGTTTTTTTGTGGCGAAGATAAGCGCTAAACAGACCTTCTCGATTGGGGAGTAATTCAGCTCTGCGCCGACGAGAGTGCGACTGAGGTAGTAGCAAGCTGTCTCCATACCAAGTTCATTGTTCTGAGCTAGGAGTGCCCCCAAGGACTGCTCCTGGGCAGCAATGTAGAGGATGAGCAGCCTCTCTTGAACCGGCGCTGATAGGACTGGCGGCTTCAGTAGATATGCTTTGATGTTTTGGAGTGCCTCTTGGCAAGCTTCATCCCATTTGAACGACGCTCCTTTCTTCATGAGGCGACTAAAAGGGTGGCACTTTCCGGCCAGGTTGGCGATGAATCTTTGGATATAGGCCAAGTGCCCTTGGAGGCCTCTGAGGTCCCGCACTGTCTTTGGTGCGGGCATATTGACGATAGCATCAATCTTGGATTGATCTATCTCAATGCTACGATGTCGGACGACGAAGCCGAGGAACTTGCCTGAGGAGACTCCGAACGTGCACTTGAGTGGATTCATGCAGAGTTGGTACCTTCGAAGCCGTTTGAAGATTAGCTCGAGATCTTGTAGATGCGTCGACTTCTTCTTGGATTTCACCACGAGGTCGTCGACATAACACTCCACGTTTTGATGAAGCATGTCGTCGAAGATTTTCTGCATAGCTCGCTGGTAGGTGGCTCCCGCATTCTTCAAGCCGAACGACATTACCTTATAGCAGTAGATTCCCTTCGGTGTGCGGAATGCCATGAGCTCCTCGTCCTTGGGTGCCATCCGAATCTGATTGTAGCCCGATTATCCGTCCATGAAAGTGAGCACCTCGTGACCTGTCGTCGTGTCGACCATTAGCTCCGTGATTGGCAAGGGGAAGTCGTCCTTTGGACATGCGTTGTTCAAGTCTCTGAAGTCCACGCACACTCGGATTTGGCCGTTCTTCTTTTTGATTGGGACGACACTAGAGATCCATGTCGGGTACTTGACCTCTCGAATGAAGCCGGCTTCGATCAAGTTATTGATTTCGCCTTCTATTTGGGGTACTAGTTCTGACCGGTAGCGTCTTTGTCCTTGCTTTATAGCGCTGGCTCCGTGTTTGACGCTGAGTTGGTACACTGCGATTTTGGGATCGAGGCCTGGCATCTCCTTGTAGGACCATGCGAAGACGTCTCTGTATTCTTTAAGCAGTTTGATGTATGCGGCTTCTTCCTCAGGGGTCAAGAGTGTGCTGACGAATGTAGGCCGAGGTTCCGTCTCTGTGCCCAAGTTGATTTCCTTCAAGTCATCAACGGTGGACTGCCCCCCTTCTTCGAGGACTGGCGGGGCGTCGGGCAACTCGTCGTCCGAAGTAGAAGTATCACCGTTATTGGGATCCGTAATGGAGATATGATGGACGACCGCCATGGGTGGGTGGGTGGGTGTTGAGACGAAGTCCTCGATTGGCATTCCCAGATGATTGAACACTGACTTCTTCTCTGAGTGCTTAACTGGCCTGAGCCTTTCGAACACAGATGTACGCTTTAGATTTGACTGGTTTCTACCACCCCTGATTTGCTTCTGGAGCACGGCTTGGCATCGAGCCCTTTGCCATCTTTTTTTGCTGCCGGGACGGCATGCGTAGGAAGAGCGTGCATCGGCAATTGTCGATCCTTCAGCTGCTTCGTCTACCATCTTTGCCCCGATGTAGTTGGAGGTGAAGGTCTTCTTCGTCACGGTTCTGATGACCAACGGAGCTTGACTGGAGCCGATGCCTCGGCGGTTCGGGAGAATTTGTTCTCCGCTTTGAAATAGCCGAGCTTGAGTTCTTGTCATCCCATGTGGAGTTGCTGCTGGTGGAAGTGTGCCCATGGCGCTTTCTTCGTTGTAGCCGGCTCTGAACAGCAACTTGGCAGCGTTTTGCCCCCAACTCCCTTTCGGCTTGAATCCGAGTTGCTCGAGGTTTGCCGATTCGACAGGTCTACTTGGGTTCGGAGCTTGCGTCAGACTGGGTAATGGCACCGTCATTTCTTGCAGAGTGATGACATTGGCCTGAGATAACGACGGTGCCAGCTTCCTTGTCGGAGTAGAAGGCGATCGCTCGGATTTGCGGAGCCACTGAGGCGTGAGACGCAGGACAGGTGCCGTTTGGATTGGCAACGGGGTATGTTGCATTGCTCTTGGCTCGGGACTAATGCGCATCCATTGCCTTGGTTTCGGCGTTCCTTGGACCTTGAGTCTCGCCTTGTCAGAAGGTGGCACCGGATTCGCGGGAAGTGGCGTCTCGTCCTGCTTCACTTCTTCAATCTTTTGGGCTCGAGGGGATTTAGCTGGAAGAACTTCCGCGACTAGGCCCTTTGCTTGGTAGAACTTAGCATCGGCCAAGTGTGCCTCGGCCTCGTTGAATGGCTTGTCGTCCGCAACTATGCACCTCTCCACGCCTTCTTCGTAGTACTTGAGGCACTGGTGCCAGGTGGATACCACGATGCCTTTCTTGTGCAGCCATGGTCGTCCTAACAGAAGACGATATGATGTCTGGCAATCGATGATGTGGAAGAGGACCGTTGTGACCAGCGGGCCAATTGACAGCTTCAGGCGGATGATTCCGATAGTGGACTGTCCGCCCTGGTTGAACCCTTGAATGAGCAACTGACTCGGTGAGAGCTGGTCGTTGGTAATGCCGAGTTGCCGCATTGTCTGGATAGGCATGATGTTGACGGCGGAGCCACAGTTTAACAGGATTCGGTTCACTAGCTTCTCCTTGATGTATCCCGAAACGTAAAGAGGCCGGTTGTGCAATCGCGTCCCGAGTTACAGGTCCTCATCCGAAAAGGTAATCGTTGCATCACACGAGGCCATGGCTCTGCCCTTCTGGTCATTCTTCCTCTTCCTTTTGTAGCTATCTGGATCGGCTAAGGCTGCAGCCATCGCCAGGCGAGCCTTCTTCGGGAGATGCAAAGCTTCTACGAGAGGCATGTGCAGGATTGCTTCGTCGTGAGAGGCGGTGCCCCCTTTGTTGGAGTCGTCTCCCTCATCGGTGGAGTCGCCTTCTTCAGAAGTTTTGCTTTCGTTTTTTCCTTCCGACGCCTCATGAACTTCGACCACGCAACAAGACACCTTGACGTGTTGGTCCACTGGGAGGAAGTGATCTGGGAAGAACTCCTACAGGGTTGTCGGCTCTGGAAGGCTCTGCTGAAGGAGATCGTCTTGGCTTGCTGGCGGTACTTTGAACGCCTTCCTCCCTGGAGTCTTGGTTTTCTTCTTGTAGGTCTTCCGCTTGGTGAACCTCCTCGTCACACGATCTTGCTTGAGCTTCTTTTCTTGCCATGACTTTCGTCGCCGTGGTAGCATGACCCATGCTTCTTCGTCGGTGGATTCCCCTCCGCTAGGATGATGGTCGGCAGTAGCGACTGGTTCCCTCGAAGGCACTTGTTCTTCTGGAGACTCTACTGGCTCGTCTTCCGATCCCCAGCCGGTAGGCTTGATTTCTTCAGCTAAAACCGATGGAGGCTTTGAATAGAGAACGTAATAGTCGAACTTCCCCGAGGGCTGGCCCAGCAAACCGACTTCTGGATCTCCTTGCTCGTATCTTTTCTAGAGAGCGTATTGGGACGTAGCTCGACTGGAAGGGGTTTGCTCTCCTTGAGGCTCCACTGGCTCGTCTTCCAATTCCCAGCCGGTGGGCTTGATTTCGTCGATTGAAACGGACGAAGGCTTTAAGTAGAGGACGTAGTAGTCGAACTTCCCCGAGGGCTGGCCCAGCAAACCGACTTTTGGATCTCCTTGCTCGTATCTCCTTTGGAGCACTCGTTGGGATGTGGCTTTGCTTGGAAGAGGTACTGGTGTGAGCGATGATTGCCCCCGGGGCAGCGGCGTTTCCTCCTCGGTGAGCACGGGAGTACGTTGACGTCGCTTCGAGACTTTCGGCTGGGAAGTTGCTTAGCGATTGGCGCTTGACGGTTGATGCGCAATTTGGGCGCGCTTCGCCGAGCAGCAACGAGTACCGACGAGAAGGAGCCGAAGGTGATGGACGTCATGTTGGCCGTAGCAACTTCTCCGGAGTCGATCTCTATCTTCCCTTGCTTAGCGAGCGTCATGATTCTTTCCTTGAAGACGAAGCATCTTTCGATGGGATGACTTACCACCCGGTGGTATTTGCAGAAGAGAGGGTCGTCGACGCGATGCATCTGCTCGGGCCTCTTCGAAGGAGGGAGCTCTATCATCTTCTCTTGCAGCAGTTGGTCGAACATGGAGGAGACTTCCGAGTCTGGGAAGGGGTACTCCTTGGCTTCGAGCTCCTCGAGAGTCATCCTTTGTCTTGGCGACGGAGGCGGTGGTATGGCGACTCCCTTCTTCTGATCTGGCTTGCCACCGATCTTGAGCGGTTTGGAGGTTGAAGCGACGTCAGCAACATTGACTTGTTTCAGTTTTGGTGCCGGTGGCTTGTCCTTCTTCTCCACCTTCAAGAAGTCTTTGTTCTTCGAGTCCCCGCGGCTTGCTAGGCTGAGTTCCATGTCGTGAGCCCGAGTCACGAGTTCTTCGAAAGACTGAGGCTTGATATTGAGGATGTAGAGCAAGCCCCAGTGCATGCCTTGGGTGCACATCTCAATGGCCGAGTCTTCAGACAAGCGGTCTCGTGAATTCAGCGCGAGGTTCCTCCATCTGTCGATGTAGTCGATCACCGGCTCGTCCTTCCTTTGCTTGACTGCAGTAAGCTCGGTCATGCTGACGGTTCGTCTGGTGCTGTAGAAGCGGTTGAGGAACTCCCTCTCCATCTGATCCCAGCTGTGGATGGTCCCTGGAGGAAGATCAACGTACCAGTCGAACGCGTTGCCTTTGAGGGTGCGAACGAATTGCTTCACCATCTCGTCGCCATATGTGCCGACATTATTGCAGGTCTCGATGAAGTGGGCGACGTGCTGTCTTGGATTTCCCTTTCCGTCGAAGTGCTGAAACTTTGGTGGCTGGAATCCGACTGGGAAGCGTAGCTGCTGGATCCTCGCAGTGTAGGGCTTCGAGTACGCCGCTGTGATCGGAGGAAGGCCACTGCCGTGGGAGCGCATCATGTCGGCTATCAACGCTTAGACTTGCTGAGCATTCATCGTTGCTGTTGCCGGAGGTTGTGTGGCCACCGAGGCTGGCACTGGGGAGACGACTTCCACTGGGACGGGAGCCGAGGAGAGCACTGGAGTAACTGCTTGAATCGTCAGAACAACCTCTGTAGGAGCGGGAGTTGAAGACGGAATTGGAGCGGCTACTGGAGAAGTGACGGGTTGGCCGACTGCTGCAGCATCCTTTGCGCTTAGCTTTTGGAGCAGAGTGTTGATGTGACGATCCTTCTCCTCCATCAGCCGAGTAATTTGCGCCATATGCTCGCTCATCTGTATGACTTGGAGCTGAAGAGCGGACGGAGGATGGTGACGGAGAACGTCTCGGTGTTGCATGTTCGCATCCTCGCCGTCATCATCGGAGACGTAGTTACGCCGACTTGCTTCTGGCTGATGATTGATGTTTGCCCCCTGCAGAGGAGGTGCAACATCCGCTGGAGAACCTGAACGGGCTCGAGGCTGGGGCTGGTCCTCCCCAAACTTTTGGACATGGACTCCAGGATCGAGGCTCGTTTCTTCATGCACCAGGGCCTCGTCGACGCTTTGGCGAGCATCTTCGATAGTAGCTTCTGGCACAAAGACGTCCGCAAGAGTCCGAGTACGCCGAGTGTAGACGTGTACCATCGGGGGAGGATCACCCTCTGGATTTACTGGATCACCGTGTCGGAGTAGAGGAGACTCGGCGATTGGTGAGAGGCTTGGAGGAAACGCATCGTAGTTTGTTTCGGCCATTGCAAACTTTAAGCAACTTCTTCAGCCGTACGGATGAAAGGAGAAGAGGTCCCACCGGGTGTGCCAGAAATCTGTAGCGCGGGAAAAAGCACGGGTCGTCTTTATTACGCAAAACCAGATTACAAGTGTGGCCGGGACCCAGGTGGCTCGGGTGTAGCGAGTCCGGGTTGCGGCGAGTTTTGATCAGGGGATTGTGGGAAAGATCTTCTGGAGGATCCCTTTGATCCGCGTCTCCACATGGTGTTCGTGCGAGAGCTCTGAAGGAGTTGCCCAGGACAGGGGTCTTTACAGGGTGAGGGTTTTGGAGAGGCTAAGGAATGTCCACTGTCGCTTTGTCCCTTCCGTGCTTCGCGCTTTCTCGGCTAGGGGGTTTTCGGCTTCGTTCCTCGGTCTTTGTGTCTTCCTCGTTCCTTGTTTGACCTCGGCGTCCTTGATCGTCGGTTCGCGGCGTCGATCGTGCTTTTGGTGTTGGCTTTGGCTTCGGCTTTTTGGCTTTGGCTTGGCTCCGGCGTGGCTCTGGCTTTTGCTTTGCTTCGGTGCTTGCACTTGGACGTAGTCGGGAGAGACTTGCGATGCTTTCGTTCTTCCGGACTTCGTGTCGTATCGGCTAGAACATGCGGTGCTTTTGCTCGTGGCCGGCGTAGTCGCTTGGCTTTGGCACTTACGTTGCTTTGGCGCGGGCTTTACTGTGGCTTTGCTTTGGCTTCTTGCGTTGGCTTTAGCTTCAGCGTCAACTCGATCTTCTTCTTCGAACAACATGGGATACTTCTCCGGTGCTTTAACGGTTTGCGTGTCGACTGGACTTCTCTTCTTCTCCGGGCTTCCTTGGCGTGATCGGAGTCGAAGAACGTTTTCGAAGATACTGGGGGTAGCACCGCTCTCCGTGCGACGGTTGTGGCGTCGGCTTTTGTTGATGAAGACAACGAGGGTAGCGACGGTCTCCGTGCGACGGTTGTAGCGTCGGCTTTTGTTGGTGAAGACGGCGGGGGTAACGACGCTTCAGACGGTCTGCTCAAGGCTTTCTTCTTCGTGGATGGCGCAGGCGTTTGTTGAAGACGACAGGGTGATGACGCTTCGTTTCTCTCCTCCGGGCTTTGGAGCTTGATCGGGATCGAGGATTTGTTGGAGCCGACGGGGTAGTGCCGCTTCGAGCTTCTTCTTCGGCCTTTGCTTCTGGCGTCTTCGGAGTCGAAGGGTCTTCTTCTCCGAGCTTTCTTCTTCGTGCACGGGGTTGAAGTCTTGATCTTCGTGTGCAAGGGTCTTCACGTTGATGAGAGCTTTCAGTAAGCCGATCCCGACGGGACAGGCTTGACCGTGCCTCGTGAAGCCTTGGGTCGATGAGGAAGCGTGCACGGAGTCGATGTCTTGATCTTCGTGTGCAAGGGTCTTCACGTTGATGAGAGCTTTCGGTAAGCCGATCCCGACGGGACAGGCTTGACCATGCCTCTTGAAGCCTTGGGTCGATGAAGAAGCGTCTCCTCTTCTGCAGAGCTCCCGTGCTTCGTCTTCAGTCTTCAACCATTGACCTGGCGACGGTTGTGGTGTCGGCTTCTTCTCCGGGCGTATTTGGCGTAATCGGAGTTGTAGGCTTTGTTGAAGATGACAGGTGTAGCGCCGCTTCTCTTCTTCTCCGGGCTTTTGGGCTTGATCGGAGTCGAAGGCTTGTTGGAGACGATGGGGTGTAGCGTCGCTTCTCTTCTTCTCCGGGCTTTGCTTCTGGTATCTTCGGAGTCGAAGGGTTCTTCTTCTCCGAGCTTTCTTCTTCGTGCACGGAGTCGAAGGCTTGATCTTCGTGTGCAAGGGTCTTCACGTTGATGAGAGCTTTCGGTAAGCCGATCCCGACGGGACAGGCTTGACCGTGCCTCGTGAAGCCTTGGGTCGATGAAGAAGCGTCTCCTCTTCTGCAGAGCTCTCGCGCTTCGTCTTCAGTCTTCAACCATCGACCTGGTGGCGGTTATGGCGTCGGCTTCTCTTCTTCTCCGGGCTTTTGGGCTTGATCGGAGTCGAAGGCTTGTTGGAGACGACGGGGTAGTGCCGCTCCTCTTCTTCTCCGGGCTTTTGGGCTTGATCGGAGTCGAAGGCTTTGTTGAAGATGACGGGTTTAGCGCCGCTTCTCTTCTTCTCCGGGCTTTTGGGCTTGATCGGAGTTGAAGGCTTGTTGGAGACGACGGGGTAGTGCCGCTCCTCTTCTTCTCCGGGCTTTTGAGCTTGATCGGAGTCGAAGGGGTGTTAGAGACGACGGGGTCGTGCCACTCCGATCTTCTTCTCCGGCCTTTGCTTCTGGCGTCTTCGGAGTCGAAGGGTCTTCTTCTCCGAGCTTTCTTCTTCGTGCACGGAGTCGAAGTCTTGATCTTCGTGTGCAAGGGTTTTCAAGTTGATGAGGGCTTTCGGTAAGCCGATCCCGACGGGACAGGCTTGACCGTGCCTCGTGAAGCCTTGGGTCGATGAAGAAGCGTGCACGGAGTCGATGTCTTGATCTTCGTGTGCAAGGGTCTTCACGTTGATGAGAGCTTTCGGTAAGCCGATCCCGACGGGACAGGCTTGACCGTGCCTCGTGAAGCCTTGGGTCGATGAAGAAGCGTCTCCTCTTCTGCAGAGCTCCTGCGCTTCGTCTTCAGTCTTCAACCATCGACCTGGCGAATCTTCCCCCACCCCCTCTATTTATAGGCAAAGGGGAGGGGAGAGAGATATGGGAACTAGCTTTTTAATTTTAAATCCCTTTTGTATCTCTCTCATAATTGCCCGGTATTTATTCATCCATTGATGAGGCGAAGAACACTTATTTGTTTTCCTTTTCTGGCGAGGCAATTATGGCTGGATTTCGCACACGAAATCGATGGCGATCGGGCGCTTCTTCTTGTGCGTCGGATCGAGGGATCGACGCAGATCCGCGTGTGTGCAGACGTCATACGCAACCTCCCCCCGCGCATGGCGGTGTTTCCTTCCTTTTCTTTTCTTTCCTTTTTCTTTTCTTTCCTTTCTTTTCTTTTTCCTTTTCTTTTCTTTCCTTTCTTTTCTTTCCTTTTCTCTTCTTTCCGTTCTTCTCTTTTTCCCTTGCAAGGCCGGCCCCTTTTTTTTTTCTTTTCTTTTCTTTCTTTTTTTTTTCTTTTTTTTCTTTTCTTTCTTTCTTTCTTTTCTTTCCTTGCATGCAAGGCCGGCCAACCCCCCTAAAGGGGTTCGGTCTTGTAGTAGGGGGCCGGGTGGGCCCCACTTGAGGATGGGCCCACCGGGCCCCCTTGTTGGGTGCGAATTGGGTCCGAGTCGTGGTGTGCGTCAGGTTTGCATCCACGTACGGGCATTCGAGTCGGGTCCGGGTCCGAGCGCGTCGGGTTTGCATCCACGTAGGGGCCTTCGAGTCGGGTCCGGGTCCGAGCGCATGTCGGGTCCGCGCCCCAATGCCTAACACGTTCTTCTCCTCGCAGACGGCAAGGACACCAAGGGGCTGCGATAGACTTTCACTTGGGTGGTCGGAGGTCTTGCCGAGCCGCTCAATGAACGACCAATGGCAGCTGCATAATGAAAAGGGTAGGGGTGGCTGTCTGCCACTGTGTTGTTCAATCGCTGGCCACTAGTCGGCTACAACCTGCTGCAAGGAAGAGTCCCAGAGGAGGGGTCGGTTTTCATGGAGAAAATGAGAGAAGGGAAGAGAAGAGGCTTACCTTTACCTCTGTAGAAGGGAAGAGGGAAGAAGAGGTGGCATACGGCCGCACTCCATGCTCTGACCGCGACAAATGGCATGGGGTGAGGAGGACCGGCGAGAGGCTCGTCCGGCTTCGTGCACAGGATGAGGAAGACAGCGAGAGGGAGAGGTGGTCATCTCTCCCTCTCTATTTCTTAGAAGGGGTGGGGAGCTAGGTAATTAGCTAATTTTGGTGAAAATCTAATCCCCAAATTCAAATCCCACTAATAATGGCCAAATAAAAATAATTAATTATTGTACGTCGGTGACCAGCTAATTAGCTGATTTGGGTGAAAGTCTAATTTCCAAAATTTCATCTTACCTAAAAAAATCCAAATTCAAATCCCACTAATAGTAGCCATGATCCAATGGATCGGGAAGGTGTTCTGATACCTCTTACTTATTTTCTTTTTTGGTTTTTTTTAATTAAGGTTTTTTCTTCCTAATTGATTGTACCCATGACCCAATCGATCGGGAAGGTGTTCTGATACCTCTTACCTTTTTTTCTTTTTTGGTTTTTTTTTTTTAATTAAGGCTCTCTTTCTATATCTCAGCTACTCCCTCTCTACCCGATCGATCACAGCCATCCCTCATTCAAAGGTGATCCCAACCGAGACCCATTATCTATGGCGACAATTGTTCATGGACTATCTCCACTCATTCATTTATTGATCGACGGACAGATCTATTCCGTTCAGTTTTGTCTAGTCAACATGCGTTTTTGTCTAGTCAGCTTGTTCCATTTTGTCTAGTCATCTTTTAGTTCCGTTTTGTCTTAGTCAGCACGTAGACCGTCGTGCCATGTTATATAGATGGTCGATATTTGTATTCCTGACAAATGGAAATATTTGTCATCGGACGACGTTGCTGTCATCGGATCGGAATGTCATTCATTTCACTTGTCAGAGGAGAGAGAGAGAGAGTAAACTTTTTTAAAAAAAATACTAATTAGCATCAAGTGATTATTAATTATCATTAAATATATATATTTATCATCTTTATAGTAGATTTAAATTCCTTTATAGTATGTTTTTAATAGAATCCTCTCTCTCTCTCTTGATATCTTGATCGACGACAAGATCTGTTCCGTACCTTTTTGTCTTAGTCATCTTGTGAACAACCGTAGCATGTTAATATAGGAGAAAAACTTTAGTGTAACCGTGATACACGTCAGCTTCTTTAATAAGTCCATCACAAACGTTCATACACCCTTATGCACTGCATCAAAGTTATACGATTGCAGCCATCATGACAGATGCATCACACTTGGCCCTAATTGCACTTCATAAGTTACTTTGATTTAAACGGTTATTAGAAAAAGAGAGGTGTGGTTGGGGACGAGTGAGATGCAACTGTCATGGTGGCTGTGATTGTGTGGCTTTGATGCAATACCTAGGGGTGCATGGACGTTTGTGATTGCCTTGTTACAAGAGCTTACGTGTATCACGATTACATGACCAAATTAAGTTTTCTAGTTATATAGATATTTTTTTCTAGATTCTGACGTGCATAGAAATTATTAGAATTATTTTTTTGGGAAATCCATCTTGTGTGTGTGTGTGGGTGTGGGTGTGTTGTGTGTGTGTGTGTGTGGGGGGGGGGGGGGGGGGTCCCGATTTTAATTTGGACGGGTTTGGGCATTATCCCCAACCCGAGGAATCCGAGTAAACAAGTACAGTGGCATACATGCTTGTAGGGCTGCTGTTGTTGATCCATTGCCACAACCATTCGATGGCTATTTGAGAGAGAGAGAGAGAGAGAGAGAGAGAGAGAGAGAGAGAGAGAGAGAGAGAGAGAGAGAGAGTGAGTGGTGTTGGCTTATTTTATTTTTCATAATGGTGGCAAGTGTTAGTTAATAGAATAATTTACTTTTTTTTTTTTATGTTTTTGTTTTAAGAGATCAAATATTTCTATTTGTTGTGATCAAATTAAACCCATCCAACCCAAGCAACACGTCCATTTTTTGGCAAATTTGGCCACCCGAGCAACCTACTATGGGCAAGCACAGGTTGAGCTTTCACGGGTTCCTCGAGTTCCACGGGCAAAACGGATTGAGATGTGCATAGGTCGGGTTAGGCATGGACAGACCCTTCAACCTGCTCAAGACCCACCCCTAGCGAGAGGAGTTGGCATGCACCCCTACCGGTTTATTCAAATAAATATAAGTTTACAAGAATAAAAAAGGATGGATAAACAATTACAATATCCAACAACATAAGAACAGAACGTCTTCTCTCCAACTCGCCGGCAATTTTGTGGACCACAGTTATACCGATTGCATAATTCTCAAACCAATCATATCCTCGGAGCCGCTGATACTCAAGAAACACACGAATTCCGTTCCAACGAAGAGTCCAACAGGTCGCAATACAAAATTCTGGTTCGACATAAGAAGTGTTTATCGACATTCGACCACAATTTGCATAACAATATCACTTAAAAATTCCTTTCCTTCCAAGTGAAAGATTACAACCATTTTATTAAAAATTCCATCATTTTATTCTTTTCTTTTTCATTTTTCCGTAACAGACAGATATTTGAAAAGAAATCGTTAGAAAATTGTATTGAAATCCGACAAGTTACTACTGAACTGTTTTCTTTAAAAAAAAAATTAACGGGACATAAATGCAGACGTAATGCCGAGTATAATTAGTGCATCAGCCAATTTAAACATACAGGGGGACCTACTGGCGAGGCCGGGAGGCACCGGCCAGTGCTCGGCACGTGTTGGCCGAGGCACTAAGCGCTCGCCGGCACCGTCCCACGTTGACATCTACTTGACAATATTTATTTATTTTAATAAAACAATTAAAATTATCGAGGTGTTGTGAGTTTAACTTGTGGGAAACAATACATTGGTCCAACCCAAGCTAGAAGTCCCACGTTGACATCTACTTGGAATAGACTAATAAAATTCTTTTCTTTTCCTTTTTGCCGCCTAACTACGTCTAGGTCCTTAACTATTTTGCAATAATAGTCGCAGGACATCATAATTTGCTTTATAAACTAAGGTCTCTATAAATATAGGGTCGTTTCAGAAAGAGTATACATTCGTCGGGAGGGACATAAGCTATATATCGAAATTAACATGTCCTACAACAAAGAGTCATCACTCAAAAATGATTTATGTCAAACTTTTTTCTTTTTTTTCTTTTGGTACATGGGATGGTAATCATAACTGAACGAACTTTATGTCCTCACATACGAGGGCTGACAAACCAAGGTGGAAGCCAAATTCCTAGAAACCTTTCCATCCGTACACTCGGCTTGCATTAGCAAGCCAGTGGGAAGCACTAATAGCGGTCCACTGCATCGATACCTTCTCTAGGCGGTCCCAAGCCAACTTGCATCGCAAAGCCTGTGGTTTGGCATCCTCATAGCCACCCTTACCAAGCACAAGCACGTCTCACGCTTTTGCAGCAACAACGAACAACACCACCTTTAGCATCTCCAATGTGGGCCTTCATATTTGGAGGCCAAAGCCTTCAAATATGGAGGAGATTCTCTTTTGGAGGGTGATCAACTCCAAACCCCCCCCCCCCCATTTTTAATATATTTTTAAAAATTTCTAAAAAATGTTATTACTACTAATCCGTTTTTTTTAAAAAAAATATATTGTTGGAAATGTTTTGCCAAGAGCTTTAAAATGAGACTAATATTAAATAATTTTAAAATTAGATTTAAATTAATAATTAAATAAATAGTGTTTTGGAGGGTGGCCTTCAAATCCCCCCAACCCTCTATATATGGAGGTCGGATCTCCAAATCTCCAAAATGGAGGTGGAAATGGAGACCCGTTGGAGTGCCTTCCACCTCCATTTTGGAGATATGGAGGCCGGTTGGAGATGCTCTAAGAGCATCTCCAACCGTCCGCTAGTTTGCTATTTCTGGCGGACGGGATCCTCCAATCAGCCGGTATTTCTTCCTGCATAAATGCAGGGAGATGATTTGGCTGCTATATATAGCAGGTTTGGCAAGGATATAGCAGCCGCTGCTATATTTTTAATTTTCTGATAATTTCAAAAGTGCCCTTCAAACATTATAATTCTCAAAATATAATACCGATTTTATCATTTTAAAATTTATATATTAATATTTACACTTGATGTATTTATTAATTTACTAATCTATTTTTAATAAATTTGGTACCGTTAGAAAGCTATTATCCAACCCTTCGAAAAGAAACTAATATCTAATATTTTTAGATTCAATTTAAAATTATTAATTATTATACTAATTACACAAATAATAGCTCACCAAATAGCTTGAAAAAAATTAAGTGCGTTTTAAAATAACTTAAAAATAAAAAAATAAAATGGAGACATATATTTTAAAGTTTAATAAATTTTATGTTAAAGAATAAAGAATATTCTAGAAAGATGCTATAAAATGGAGGTCATGGTTGGAGGATAACTAAAATAGAGGGCCTTTATTTTAGAATATTCTAGAAATATTCTTATTTGGCAATGGCAAAATGGGGGCAATGGTTGGAGATGCTCTTAGCTATTCATCCGTCTTTTTATTTACCAAAAAATAAAAAAAAATCAGCCCCTTTGCATCCGCCACCCATACTTACAACCCAATCACAGGGTCACATCAACTAATCATAAGGTCACGTCATTGGTTCTTTTCAAGGATTTTTGATCATTTCACCATGATGAATAGCACAAAATGACATACATGCCCTGACATGGACCAACAAGAAAGACGGTAATGCTCCAACCTAGCTTCTTTAAGGAGCTACGTTGGAACAAAATCATTCTCATCTATTGCCTTCCTATCGGGACTAAGTGAGATTCATCGATCAAACCTGGGTGCAACGGACAGCTGTGATCAGTTCTATAACGAGTCTATAAAGTTGTTTGTCTGGTTGAATAGCAAATTTCGATAGATATAATAGTTTTAATTGTTAAAATTTAAGATATCACAGTCGTTACAATATATCCCCTTGTAATTTGTGGTTGTGTCCGGTGATAGCTCCAGGAATTTGTATTAGTGGGGTTAAAAATTACATTAAAAGATATTTTTCACTTGACATTGTGAAGTAGGGTTCGGTGAATCGGTGGAGTGGGATCAAACCAACAGTCAAAACAAAATAAATTATGATAAAAATAAAACTTTAATAGATTTGAATTAATGTGTGGCGCCAATTGACCCCACTCACCCATATATAGTGTCACCCATGTAAGTTGTGTCTGGCAAGGACACAACCCAACTGGTGCATTTTTACTGCCGGCTCTGTTTGCTTCCAGCCCTATCTCAGTGTGCCATATCGACCATTTTAGAGTGGCAAGTCCGATGACAAGTGAGTTTACATTATGCCCATTTAAACAAATAACATGGCACACTATGATTGGGCCAGAAGCAAAGGAAGCGAGACGCATCACATCCGTACAATCGCTTCGCTACTAACTCAACGTGAATCATGCTCCAGCCAACCGCATGGACCCACCGACCGGGGCCGACCGACTGGAGGAGATCTAGGGGTGTAAAACAGGTCGGGCCTACAATACTTCGGACCGGGTCGGGTCTAGAGATGTCAAGCCCGGGTGGGCCCGTCTAGTTCGTCTGGCGGGGCCAAGCCTCAGGCCAAGGGTCTGAGTCCGGGTATACATATATTTAAAATTTCGGATCGGGTTGGATTTAGATTAAAAAATAATTTTTATTAAAAACTTGCATATTGTAAGGAATGAATCCTCAACCTCAAAGATATTTAGAGATGCAATAATCACTATATCGATTTTTTTTTAATATTTAATACACCCAGTTTATATATATATATATATATATATATATATATATATATATATATATATATATATATATTCATTCGTACGATCCATTCTAATTCATTCATAATTGTACGAATGAATTAGAATGGATACATTCGTGCGAATGAATTAGAATGGATCGTATGAATGAATTAGATTGGATCGTATGAATGAATTAGAATGGATCGTGCGAATTAATAAGAATGGATCGTACGAATGAATTAGAATGGATCGTACGAATGAATTAGATTGGATACATTCATGCAAAAGAATTAGAATGGATTGTATGAATGAATTAGAACGGATCAAGCGAATGAATTAGAATGGATCGTACGAATGAATTAGAATGGATACATTCGTGCGAAAGAATTAGAATAGATCGTAAGAATGAATTAGAATAGATCGTATGAATGAATTAGAATGGATCGTACGAATGAATTAGAATAGATCGTGCGAAAGAATTAGAATGGATCGTACGAATGAATTAGAATGGATCATACGAAGGAATTAGAATGGATCGTACGAATGAATTAGAATGGATACATTCGAATTCATTCGTACGATCCATTCTAATTCCTTCGTACGATCCATTCTAATTCATTCGCACAATCCATTCTAATTCATTCGCACGATCCATTCTAATTCATTCGCACGATCCATTCTAATTCATTCATACAATCCATTCTAATTCATTCTAATTTATTCGTACGTGAGTGGATCGTGTTTTTTCGTGCTAATGAATTAGAATGGATCGTACGAATGAATTAGAATGGATATATTCGTGCGAAAGAATTAGAATGGATCGTATGAATGAATTAGATTGGATCGTATAAATGAATTAGAATGGATCGTATGAATGAATTAGAATGGATCGTGCTAATGAATTAGAATGGATCGTACGAATGAATTAGAATGGATCGTGCGAATGAATTAGAATGGATCGTGCAATTGAATTAGAATGGATCGTACGAATGAATTAGAATGGATCGTACGAATGAATTAGAATAGATTGTGCGAATGAATTAGAATGGATCATACGAATGAATTAGAATGGATACATTCTTACGAATGTATTAGAATGGATCGTATAAGTGCGAATGAATTAAAATGGATCATGCGAATAAATTAGAATGGATCGTATTAATGAATTAGAATGGATCGTGCGAATGAATTAGAATGGATCGTATGAATGAGTAAGAATGGATCGTGCGAATGAATTAGAATAGATCATACGAATGAATTAGAATGGATCGTATGAATGAATTAGAATGGATCGTGCGAATGAATTAGAATGGATCGTATGAATGAATTAGAATAGATTGTGCGAATGAATTAGAATGGATCGCACGATCCATTCTAATTCATTCATACGATCCATTCTAATTCATTTGTACGATCTATTCTAATTCATTCGCACGATCCATTCTAATTCATTCATACGATCCATTCTAATTCATTCGTACGATCCATTCTAATTCATACGTATGATCCATTCTAATTCATTCGTACGATCCATTCTAATTCATTCACACGAATGTATCCATTCTAATTCATTCGTACGATCCATTCTAATTCCTTCGTACGATCCATTCTAATTCCTTCTACGATCCATTCTAATTCATTCGCACGAATGTATCCGATCCATTCTAATTCCTTCGTACGATCAATTAGAATGGATCGTACGAATGAATTAGAAAGGATCGTGCGAAAGAATTAGAATGGATTGTATGAATGAATTAGAATGGATCGTACGAATGAATTAGAATAGATCGTACGAATGAATTAGAATGGATTGTATGTCGCACAATCTATTCTAATTCATTCGCACGAATGTATCCATTCTAATTCATTTGTACGATCCATTCTAATTCATTCGTACGATCCATTCTAATTCATTCGCACGATCCATTCTAATTCATTCATACAATCCATTCTAATTCTTTTGCACGAATGTATCCATTCTAATTCATTCATACGATCCATTATAATTCATTCGTACGATCTATTCTAATTCATTCGTACAATCCATTCTAATTCATTCGCACGATCCATTCGAATTCATTCGCACGAATCTATCCACTCTAATTCATTTATACGATCCATTCTAATTCCTTCGTACGATCCATTCTATTTCATTCGTATGATCCATTCTATTTCAGTCGTATAATCCATTCTAATTCATTCGCACGATCCATTCTAATTCATTCGTATGATCCATTCTAATTCATTCGTACGATCCATTCTAATTAATTCGCACGATCCATTCTAATTCATTCTTACGATCCATTCTTACTCATTCGTACGATCCATTCTAATTTATTTGCACGATCCATTCTAATTCATTCGTACGATCCATTCTATTTCATTCGTACGATCCATTCTTACTCATTCGTACGATCCATTCTAATTCATTCGCATGAATGTATCCATTCTAATTCATTCGTACGATCCATTCTAATTCCTTCGTACGATCCATTATAATTCCTTCGTACGATCCATTCTAATTCCTTTGTACGACCCATTATATTTCATTCGTATGATCCATTCTAATTCCTTTGTATGATCCATTCTAATTCATTCGCATGAATGTATCTATTCTAACTCATTCGCACGAATGTATCCATTCTAATTCATTCGTACGATCCATTCTAATTCATTCGTACGTTCCATTCTAATTCATTCGTACGATCCATTTAATTCATTCGCACGATCCATTCTAATTCATTAATATGATCCAATCTAATTCATTCGTACGATCCATTCTAATTCATTCGTACGATCCATTCTAATTCATTCTATTTCATTCGTATGATCCATTCTAATTCCTTCGTACGATCCATTCTTATTCATTCCCATGAATGTATCCATTCTAGTTCATATGTACGATCCATTCTAATTCATTTATATGATCCAATCTAATTCATTCATACAATCCATTCTAATTCATTCGCACGATTTTATCCATTCTAATTCATTCGTATGATCCATTCGAATTCATTCGCACGAATGTATCCATTCTAATTCATTCATATGATCCATTCCGTGCGAATGAATTAGAATGGATCGTACGAATGAATTAGAATGGATATATTCGTGAAAATGAATTAGAATGAATCATATGAATGAATTAGAATAGATCGTACGAATGAATTAGAATGGATTGTATGAATGAATTAGATTGGATCGTATAAATAAATTAGAATGGATCGTACGAATGAATTAGAATGGATACATTCGTGCGAATGAATTAGAATGGATCGTACGAATGAATTAGAATGGATCGTACGAAGGAATTAGAATGGGATCGTATGAATGAATTAGAATGGATCGTACGAAAGAATTAGAATGGATATATTCATGCAAATGAATTAGAATGGATCGTATGAATGAATTAGAATGTATCTACGAATGAGTAAGAATGGATCATATGAATGAACTAGATTGGATCGTATGAATGAATTAGAATGGACCGTGCGAATGAATTAGAATGGATCGTACGAATGAATTAGAATGGATCGTACGAATGAATTAGAATGGATACATTCGTGCAAAAGAATTAGAATAGATTGTATTAATGAATTAGAATGGATCGTATGAATGAATTCGAATGGATCGTACGAATGAATTAGAGTGGATACATTCGTACGAATGAATTAGAATGGATCATACGAATGAATTAGAATGGATCGTGCGAATGAATTAGAATGGATCGTACGAATGAATTAGAATAGATTGTGCGAATGAATTAGAATGGATCGTACGAATGAATTAAAATGGATCGTAATAATGGATCGTACGAATGAAATAGAATGGATCGTACGAATGAATTAGAATTCATTCGTACGAATGAAATAGAATGGATCGTACGAAGGAATTAGAATGGATCGTACGAAGGAATTAGAATGGATCGTACGAATGAATTAGAATGGATACATTCGTGCAAAAGAATTAGAATGGATTGTATGAATGAATTAGAATGGACCGAATGAATGAATTAGAATGGATCGTGCGAATGAATTAGATTGGATCGTATGAATGAATTAGAATGGATCGTACGAATGAATTAGAATAGATTGTGCGAATGAATTAGAATGGATCGTACGAATGAATTAGAATTGATCGTATGAATAAATTAGAATAGATTGTGCGAATGAATTAGAATGGCTCGTACGAATGAATTAGAATGGATCGTATGAATGAATTAGAATGGATTGTACGAATGAATTAAAAAGGATCATGCGAAAGAATTAGAATGGATCGTGCAAATGAATTAGAATGGATCGTATGAATGAATTAGAATGGATCGTGCGAATGAATTAGAATGGATCGTATGAATGAAAAAGAATGGATCGTATGAAATAGAATGGATCGTACGAAGGAATTAGAATGGATCGTATGAATGAATTAGATTGGATCGTATTAATGAATTAGAATGGATCGTACGAATGAATTAGAATGGATCATACGAATGAGTAAGAATGGATCGTATTAATGAATTAGAATTGATCGTGCGAATGAATTAGAATGGATCGTACGAATGAATTAGACTGGATCGTACGAATGAATTAGAAAGGATCGTGCGAAAGAATTAGAATGGATTGTATGAATGAATTAGAATGGATCATGCGAATGAATTAGAATGGATCGTACGAATAAATTAGAATGGATTGTACGAATGAATTAGAATGGATACATTCGTGCGAATGAATTAGAATAGATTGTGCGACATACAATCCATTCTAATTCATTCGTACGATCTATTCTAATTCATTCGTACGATCCATTCTAATTCATTCATACAATCCATTCTAATTCTTTCGCACGATCCTTTCTAATTCATTCGTACGATCCATTCTAATTGATCGTACGAAGGAATTAGAATGGATCGGATACATTCGTGCGAATGAATTAGAATGGATAGTACGAAGGAATTAGAATGGATCGTACGAAGTAATTAGAATGGATCGTACGAATGAATTAGAATGGATACATTCGTGCGAATGAATTAGAATGGATCGTACGAATGAATTAGAATGGATTGTACGTATGAATTAGAATGGATCGTACGAATGAATTAGAATGGATCGTATGAATGAATTAGAATGGATCGTACAAATGAATTAGAATGGATCGTATGAATGGATTAGAATGGATCGTGTGAATGAATTAGAACGGATCATATGAATGAATTAGAATGGATCGTATGAATGAATTAGAATGGATACATTCGTGCAAAAGAATTAGAATGGATCGTGCTAATGAATTAGAATTGATCGTACGAATGTATTAGAATAGATTGTGCGAATAAATTAGAATACGTACGAATGAAATAGAATGGATTGTACGAATGAATTAGAATGGATTCATTCGTGTGAATGAATTAGAATCGATTGTGCGAATGAATTAGAATGGATCGTATGAATGAATTAGAATGGATAAATTGGTGCGAATGAATTAGAATAGATTGTATGAATGAGTAAGAATGGATCATAAGAATGAATTAGAATGGATTGAATTAGAATGAATCGTACGAATGAATTAGAATGGATCGTATGAATGAATTAGAACAAAGGAATTAGAATGGATCGTATGAAGGAATTAGAATGGATCGTACGAAGGAATGTATCCATCGTTTGTACGATCAATTCTAATTCATTCATACGATCCATTCTAATTCATTCGTACGATCCATTCTAATTAATTCGCATGATCCATTCTAATTCATTCATACGATTCAATCTAATTCATTCGTACGATCCATTCTGATTCATTCGCACAATCTATTCTAATTCATTAGCATGATCCATTATAATTCATTCGTACGATCCATTCTATTTCATTCGTACGATCCATTATAATTCATTCGAATGATCCATTCTAATTCATTCGCACGAATGTATCCGTTCTAATTCATTCGTACGATCCATTCTAATTCATTCGCACGATCCATTCTAATTCATTCATACGATCCATTCTAATTCATTCGTACGATCCATTCTAATTCCTTCGTACGATCCATTCTAATTCATTCATACGATCCATTCTAATTCATTCATTCGATCCATTCTAATTCATTCCCACGATCCTTTCTAATTCATTCGCATGATCCATTCTAATTCATTCATACGATCTATTCTAATTCATTCGTATGATCCATTCTAATTCATTTGCACGAATGTATACATTCTAATTCATTCATACGATCCATTCTAATTCATTCGTACAATCCATTCTATTTCATTCGTACGATCCATTCTTACTCATTCGTATGATCCATTCTAATTCATTCGTGCAATCCATTCTATTTCATTCGTACGATCCATTCTTACTCATTCGTACGATCCATTCTAATTCATTCGCACGAATGTATCCATTCTAATTCATTCATATAATCCATTCTAATTCATTCATACGATCCATTCTAATTCATTTTCATGAATATATCCATTCTAATTTATTCGTACGATCCATTCTAATTCATTCGCACGATCCATTCTAATTCATTCATACGATCCATTCAAATTCATTAATACGATCCATTCTAATTCATTCGTACAATCCATTCTATTTCATTCGTACGATCCATTCTTACTCATTCGTACGATCCATTCTAATTCATTCGCACGAATGTATCCATTTTAATTCATTCGTACGATCCATTCTAATTCATTCGCAGAATCTATTCTAATTCATTCGTACGATCCATTCTAATTCCTTCGTACGATCCATTCTAATTCCTTCGTACGATCCATTCTAATTCCTTCGTACGATCCATTCTAATTCATTCGTACGATCCATTTCTAATTCGTTCGTACGATCCATTCTAATTCATTCGCACGATCCATTATAATTCATTCGTACGATCCATTCTTACTCATTCGCACAATCTATTCTAATTCATTCATACGATCCATTATAATTCATTCGTACAATCCATTCTAATTCATTCATACGATCCATTCTAATTCATTCGCACGAATGTATCCATCTATTTCATTCGTATGATCCATTCTAATTCATTCGTACGATCCATTCTAATTCATTCGTACGATCCATTCTAATTCAGTCGCACGATCCATTCTAATTCATTCATACGATCCAATCTAATTCATTCATACGATCCATTCTAATTCATTCGTACGTTCCATTCTAATTCCTTCGTACGATCCATTCGAATTCATTCATACGATCCATTCTAATTCATTCATACGATCCTTTATAATTCATTCGTACGATCCATTCTAATTCATTCGCACAATCTATTCTAATTTATTCGTACGATCCATTCTAATTCATTAGCACGATCCATTCTAATTCATTCGTACGATCCATTCTAATTCATTCGTACGATCCATTCTAATTCATTCGTACGATCCATTCTATTTCATTCGCACGATCCATTATAATTCATTCGTATGATCCATTCTAATTCATTCGTACGATCCATTCTAATTCCTTCGTACGATCCATTCTAATTCATTCTAATTCATTCATTCTAATTCATTCATACGATCCATTCTAATTCATTCGCATTCATTCATTCTAATTCATTCATTCTAATTCATTCTAATTCATTCATACGATCCATTCTAATTAGAATGGATCGTACGAAGGAATTAGAATGGATCGTATGAATGAATTAGATTGGATCGTATTAATGAATTAGAATAGATCGTACGAATGAATTATAATGGATCGTATGAATTAGAATGGATCGTACGAATGAATTAGAGTGGATCATATGAATGAATTAGATTGGATCGTATTAATGAATTAGAATGGATCGTATGAATGAATTAGATTGGATCGTATGAATGAATTAGAATGGATCGTGCGAATGAATTAGAATGGATCGTACGAATGAAATAGAATGGATCGTATGAATGAATTAGAATGGATCGTGCGAATGAACTAGAATGGATCGTATGAATGAATTAGAATGGATCGTATGAATGAATTAGAATGGATCGTACGTATGAATTAGAATGGATCGTGCGAATGAATTAGAATAGATCGTACGAATGAATTAGAGTGGATATATTCATACGAAGGAATTAGAATGGATCGTACGAATGAATTAGAATGGATCATACGAATGAATTAGAATGGATTGTATGAATGAATTAGAATGGATTGTACGAATGAATTAGAATGGATACATTCGTGCGAATGAATTAGAATGGATTGTACGTATGAATTAGAATGGATCGTACGAATGAATTAGAATGGATTGTACGAATGAATTAGAATGGATCGTACGTCTAATTCATTCGTATGATCCATTCTAATTCATTCATACAATCCATTCTAATTCTTTTACACGAATGTATCCATTCTAATTCATTCGTACGATCCATTCTAATTCCTTCGTACGATCCATTCTAATTCCTTCGTACGATCCATTCTAATTCATTCCCATGAATGTATCCATTCTAATTGATACGTACGATCCATTCTATTTCATTCGTACGATCCATTCTTACTCATTCGTACGATCCAATCTAATTCATTCATACGATCCATTCTACAATCCATTCTAATTCATTCGTACGTTCCATTCTAATTCATTAGCACGATCCATGCTAATTCATTCATACGATCCATTCTAATTCATTCGTACAATCCATTCTATTTCATTCGTACGATCCATTCTTACTCATTCGTATGATCCATTCTAATTCATTCGCACGAATGTATCCATTCTAATTCATTCGTACAATCCATTCTTACTCATTCGTAATGAATTAGAATGGATACATTCGTGCAAAAGAATTAGAATGGATTGTATGAATGAATTAGATTGGATCGTGCAAATGAATTAGAATAGATCGTGCACATGAATTAGAATGGATCGTACGAATGAATTAGAATGGATCGTACGAATGAATTAGAATGGATACATTCGTGCGAATGAATTAGAATTAGAATGAATTAGAATGGATCGTACGAATGAATTAGAATGGATCGTACGAATCAATTAGAATGGATCGTACGAATGAATTAGAATGGATCGTGCGAATGAATTAGAATGGATCGTACGAATGAATTAGAATGGATCATGCGAATGAATTAGAATGGATCGTATGAATGAATTAGAATGGATACATTCGTGCGAATGAATTAGAATGGATCGTACGAATGAATTAGAATGGATTGTACGAATGAATTATAATGGATCGTATGAATGAATTAGAATAGATTGTGCGAATGAGTAAGAATGGATCGTACGAAGGAATTAGATTGGATCATATGAATAAAATAGAATGGATCGTGCGAATGAATTAGAATGGATCGTACGAATGAATTAGAATGGATCGTATGAATGAATTTGAATGGATCGTACAAAGGAATTAGAATGGATCGTACGAATGAATTAGAATGGATCGTATGAATGAATTAGAATGGATCGTACGAAGGAAAAAGAATGGATCGTACGAATGAATTAGAATGGATACATTTGTGCGAATGAATTAGAAAGAATCATACGAATGAGTAAGAATGGATCGTACGAATGAAATAGAATGGATTGTACGAATGAATTAGAATGGATCGTACGAATGAATTAGAATAGATTGTATGAATGAATTAGAATGGATACATTCGTGCGAATGAATCAGAATGGATCGTACGAATGAATTAGAATAGATCGTGCGAATGAATTAGAATGGATCATATGAATGAATTAGAATAGATTGTGCAAATGAATTAGAATGGATCGTATGAATGAATTAGATTATGATCCATTCTATTTCATTCGTATGATCCATTCTAATTCCTTTGTACAATCTAATTCATTCATACGATCCATTCTAATTCTTTCGGACGAATGTATCGATTCTAATTCATTCGTACGATCCATTCTAATCCATTCACACGATCCATTCTAATTCATTCGTACGATCCATTCTAATTCACTTATACGATCCCATCTAATTCATTCATACATTCCATTCTAATTCATTCGTACAAATTTATCCATTCTAATTCATTCGTACGATCCATTCTAATTCATTCGCACAATTTATTCTAATTCATTCGTACGATCCATTCTAATTCATTCGTACGATCCATTCTAATTCATTCGTACGATCCATTCTAATTCATAAGTACGATCCATTCTATTTCATTCGTACGATCCATTCTAATTCATTCGTACGAATGAATTAGAATGGATCGTACGGAATGTATGCATTCTAATTCATTCGTACGATCCATTCTAATTCATTCGTACGATCTATTCTAATTCATTCATACGATCCATTCTAATTCATTCGTACAATCCATTCTAATTCTTTCACACGATCCATTCTAATTCATTCGTACGATCCATTCTAATTCATTCGCACGAATGTATCCATTCTAATTCATTCGTACGATCCATTCTAATTCATTCACACGAATTTATCAATTCTAATTCATTCGTACGATCCATTCTAATTCATTCACACAATCTATTCTAATTCATTCGTACGATCCATTCTAATTCATTAGCACGATCCGTGCTAATTCATTCGTACGATCCATTCTATTTCATTCGTACGATCCATTTTTACGATCCATTCTAATTCATTCGTACGATCCATTCTAATTCATTCGCACAATCTATTCTAATTCATTCGTACGATTCATTCAAATTCATTAGCACGATCCATTCTAATTCATTAATACAATCAATTCTAATTCTTTCACACGATCCATTCTAATTCATTCGTACGATCCATTCTAATTCATTCGTACGACCATTCTAATTCATTCGCATGAATGTATCCAGATCCATTTTAATTCATTCGCACGATCCATTCTAAATCATTCGCACGATCTATTCTAATTCATTCGTACAATCCATTCTTACTCATTCGTACGATCCATTCTAATTCATTCATACAATCCATTCTAATTCTTTTGCACGAATGTATCCATTCTAATTCATTCGTACGATCCATTCTAATTCCTTCGTACGATCCATTCAAATTCCTTCGTACGATCCATTCTAATTCATTCAGACGATCCATTCTAATTCATTCATACGATCCATTCTAATTCATTCATACGATCCATTCTAATTCATTCATTCTAATTCATTCATAAGATCCATTCTAATTCATTCGCATGAATGTATCCATCTATTTCATTCGTTTGATCCATTCTAATTCATTCGTACGATCCATTCTAATTCATTCGTACGATCCATTCTAATTCATTCGCATGATCCATTCTAATTGATTCATACGATCCAATCTAATTCATTCATATGATCCATTCTAATTCATTCGTACGATCCATTCTAATTCCTTCGTACGATCCATTCTAATTTATTCATACGATCGATTCTAATTCATTCGTACGATCGATTCTAATTCATTCGCACAATCTATTCTAATTCATTCGTACGATCCATTTTAATTCATTAGCACGATCCATTCTAATTCATTCGTACGATCCATTCTAATTCATTCGTACGATCCATTCTAATTCATCCGTACGCTCCATTCTAATTCATTCGTACGATCCATTCCATTTCATTCGCACGATCCATTCTAATTCATTTGTATGATCCATTCTAATTCATTCGTACGATCCATTCTAATTCCTTCGTACGATCCATTGTAATTCATTCTAATTCATTCATACGATCCATTCTAATTCATTCGCACGAATGTATCCATCTATTTCATTCTACGATCCATTCTAATTTATTCATACGATCCAATCTAATTCATTCGTACGATCAATTCTAATTCATTCGTACGATCCATTCTAATTCATTCGCACAATCTATTCTAATGCATTCGTACGATCAATTCTAATTCATTAGCACGATCCATTCTAATTCATTCGTACGATCTATTCTATTTCATTCGTACGATCCATTCTAATTCATTCGTACGATCCATTATAATTCATTCGCATGATCCATTCTAATTCATTCATACGATCCACTCTAATTCATTAATACGATCCATATCTAATTCATTCACATGATCCATTCTAATTCATTCATACGATCCAATCTAATTCATTCATACGATCCATTCTAATTCCTTCGTACGATCCATTCTTATTCATTCCTATGAATGTATCCATTCTAATTCATACGTACGATCCATTCTAATTCATTCGCACAATCCGTTCTAATTCATTCGTACAATCCATTCTAATTCATTCGTATGATCCATTCTAATTCATTCGCACGAACGTATCCATTCTAATTCATTCGTACGATCCATTCTAATTCATTCATACAATCCATTCGAATTCATTCGTACGATCCAGTCCAATTCATTCGCACGATCCATTCTAATTCATTCATACGATCCAATCTAATTCATTCGTACGATCCATTCCTTCGTACGACGAATGAATTAGAATGGATCGTGCGAATGAATTAGAATGGATCATACGAATTAATTAGAATGTATCGTGCGAATGAATTAGAATGGATCGTACGAATGAATTAGAGTGGATACATTCGTACGAAGGAATTAGAATGGATCGTACGAAGGAATTAGAATGGATCGTATGAATGAATTAGATTGGATCGTATTAATGAATTAGAATAGATCGTACGAATGAATTAGAATGGATCGTACGAATGAATTATAATGGATCGTATGAATTAGAATGGATCGTACGAAGGAATTAGTGTGGATCATATGAATGAATTAGATTGGATCGTATTAATGAATTAGAATGGATCGTATGAATGAATTAGATTGGATCGTATGAATGAATTAAAATGGATCGTGCGAATGAATTAGAATGGATCGTACGAATGAAATAGAATGGATCGTATGAATGAATTAGAATGGATCGTGCGAATGAACTAGAATAGATCGTATGAATGAATTAGAATGGATCGTATGAATGCATTAGAATGGATCCTACGTATGAATGAATTAGAATGGATCGTATGAATGAATTAGAATGGATCCTACGTATGAATTAGAATGGATTGTGCGAATGAATTAGAATGGATCGTACGAATGAATTAGAGTGGATATATTCATACGAAGGAATTAATAGAATCGATTGTATGAATGAATTAGAATGGATTGTACGAATGAATTAGAATGGATACATTCGTGCGAATGAATTAGAGTGGATTGTACGAATGAATTAGAATGGATCGTACGAATGAATTAGAATGGATTATACGAATGAATTAGAATGGATCGTACGTCTAATTCATTCGTACGATCCATTCTAATTCATTCATACAATCCATTCTAATTCTTTTACATGAATGTATCCATTCTAATTCATTCGTACAATCCATTCTAATTACTTCGTACGATCCATTCTAATTCCTTCGTACGATCCATTCTAATTCATTCCCATGAATGTATCCATTCTAATTGATACGTACGATCCATTCTATTTCATTCGTACGATCCATTCTTACTCATTCGTACGATCCAATCTAATTCATTCATACGATCCATTCTACGATCCATACTAATTCATTCGTACGTTCCATTCTAATTCATTAGCACGATTCATGCTAATTCCTTCGTACGATCCATTCTAATTCATTCGTACAATCCATTCTATTTCATTTGTATGATCCATTCTTACTCATTCGTATGATCCACTCTAATTCATTCGCACGAGTGTATCCATTCTAATTCATTCGTACAATCCATTCTTACTCATTCGTAATGAATTAGAATGGATACATTCGTGCAAAAGAATTAGAATGGATTGTATGAATGAATTAGATTGGATCGTGCAAATGAATTAGAATGGATCGTGCAAATGAATTAGAATGGATCGTACGAATGAATTAGAATGGATCGTACGAATGAATTAGAATGGATTGTACGAATGAATTAGAATGGATACATTTGTGCGAATGAATTAGAATTAGAATGAATTAGAATGGATCGTACGAATCAATTAGAATGGATCGTACGAATGAATTAGAATGGATTGTGCGAATGGATTAGAATGGATCGTATGAATCAATTAGAATGGATCGTACGAATGAATTAGAATGGATCGTGCGAATGAATTAGAATGGATCGTATGAATGAATTAGAATGGATACATTCGTGCGAATGAATTAGAATGGATCGTACGAATGAATTAGAATGGATTGTACGAATGAATTAGAATGGATCGTACGAATGAATTAGAATATATTGTGCAAATGAGTAAGAATGGATCGTACGAAGGAATTAGATTGGATCGTATGAATGAATAAGAATGGATCGTGCGAATGAATTAGAATGGATCGTACGAATGAATTAGAATGGATCGTATGAATGAATTAGAATGGATCGTAGAAAGGAATTTGAATGGATCATACGAATGAATTAGAATGGATCGTATGAATGAATTAGAATGGATCGTATGAAGGAATAAGAATGGATCATACGAATGAATTAGAATGGATACATTTGTGCGAATGAATTAGAATGGATCATACGAATGAGTAAGAATGGATCGTACGAATGAAATAGAATGGATTGTACGAATGAATTAGAATGGATCGTACGAAAGAATTAGAATAGATTGTATGAATGAATTAGAATGGATACATTCGTGCGAATGAATTAGAATGGATCGTACGAATGAATTAGAATAGATCGTGCGAATGAATTAGAATGGATCATACGAATGAATTAGAATAGATTGTGCGAATGAATTAGAATGGATCGTATGATTGAATTAGATTATGATCCATTCTATTTCATTCGTATGATCCATTCTAATTCCTTCGTACAATCTAATTCATTCATACGATCCATTCTAATATATTCGGACGAATGTATCCATTCTAATTCATTCGTACGATCCATTCTAATTCATTCGCACGATCCATTCTAATTCATTCGTACGATCCATTCTAATTCACTTATACGATCCAATCTAATTCATTCATACATTCCATTCTAATTCATTCGCATGAATTTATCCTTTCTAATTCATTCGTACGATCCATTCTAATTCATTCGCACAATTTATTCTAATTCATTCGTACGATCCATTCTAATTCATTCGTACGATCCATTCTAATTCATTCGTACGATCCATTCTAATTCATAAGTACGATCCATTCTATTTCATTCGTACGATCCATTCAAATTCATTCGTACGATCCATTCTAATTCCTTCGTACGAATGAATTAGAATGGATTGTATGAATGAATTAGAATAGATCGTACGAATGAATTAGAATGGATCGTACGGAATGTATCCATTCTAATTCATTCGTACGATCCATTCTAATTCATTCGTACGATCTATTCTAATTCATTCATACGATCCATTCTAATTCATTCGTACAATCCAATCTAATTCTTTCACACGATCCATTCTAATTCATTCGTACGATCCATTCTAATTCATTCGCAAGAATGTATCCATTCTAATTCATTCGTACGATCCATTCTAATTCATTCGCACGAATTTATCCATTCTAATTCATTCGTACGATCCATTCTAATTCATTCGCACAATCTATTCTAATTCATTCGTACGATCCATTCTAATTCATTAGCACGATCCATGCTAATTCATTCGTACGATCCATTCTATTTCATTCGTACGATCCATTATTACGATCCATTCTAATTCATTCGTACGATCCATTCTAATTCATTCGCACAATCTATTCTAATTCATTCGTACGATCCATTCTAATTCATTAGCAAGATCCATTCTAATTCATTCATACAATCCATTCTAATTCATTCGTACGATCCATTCTAATTCATTCGTACGATCCATTCTAATTCATTCGCACGAATGTATCCAAATCCATTCTAATTCATTCGCACGATCCATTCTAATTCATTCGCACGATCCATTCTAATTCATTCGTACAATCCATTCTTACTCATTCGTACGATCCATTCTAATTCATTCATACAATCCATTCTAATTCTTTTGCACGAATGTATCCATTCTAATTCATTCGTACGATCCATTCTAATTCCTTCGTACGATCCATTCTAATTCCTTCGTACGATCCATTCTAATTCAGTCACACGATCCATTCTAATTCATTCATACGATCTATTCTAATTCATTCATACGATCTATTCTAATTCATTCGCACGAATGTATCCAGATCCATTCTAATTCATTCGCATGATCCATTCTAATTCATTCGCACGATCCATTCTAATTCATTCGTACGATCCATTCTAATTCACTCATACGATCCATTCTAATTCATTCGCACGAATGTATTCATTCTAATTCCTTCGTATGATCCATTCTAATTCCTTCGTACGATCTATTCTAATTCATTCGTACGATCCATTCTAATTCATTCATACGATCCAATCTAATTCATTCGCACGATCCATTCTAATTCATTCATTCGATCCATTCTAATTCATTCATACAATCCATTCTAATCCTTTTGCACGAATGTATCTATTCTAATTCATTTGTACGATCCATTCTAATTCCTTCGTACGATCCATTCTAATTCCTTCGTACGATCCATTCTATTTCATTCGTACGAATGAATTCTAATTCATTCGTACGATCCATTCTATTTTATTCGTACGATCCATTATTACGATCCATTCTAATTCATTCGTACGATCCATTCTAATTCATTAGCACAATCTATTCTAATTCTTTCGTACGATCCATTCTAATTCATTCGCACGATCCATTCTATTTCATTCGTATGATCCATTCTATTTCATTCGTACGATCCATTCTTACTCATTCATACGTGTGGGGGAAAATCTTCGTGCCGACCCGAAGACTCTCGCAGCACCAGTCAATTGGAGTCGAAGTTGATGTCGAAGATCGTTGATCGATCTATTAATGGATGTTGTTGCTTTTGATAAATCAATAGAAAGTGATATGCAATCAGAGAGATTGTGACACGAGATGTGATCTCGGAGTTCAGCCGAAGCCTACGTCTCCGTGCTATAGGGAGCAACCCGAATTCACTAACACTTCAGTTAAAATGACCTCGACAGGCCGAGTGTCACTGAAAACCCTCTGATCTCTTTTAAGGAGAAAAGAAGATCAAGGAGAGATGGTAGATCAGAAGTTGAAAATCCCAGAGCTCTGGTTCTGAAAGTCAGATCTCAGAGTGGAAATCAGAATTTTTGGGATCCTTTTACATTCGTAGGCACTGCTATTTATAGGATTCTCTGGTGGGAATTCTGGGTTAAATGGCGGTTTCGCCGTCGTATCTGGGGATTCTCCAGGTAAAGCTAGCGGGCCCCGCTACCGTCTTCTGGGGGATTCCACAGGCTCGTGGGCCTTCCGGGCAGGGCCGGTGGGTCCATGGTAGTCTTCGTAGGCCCACCAGGCAGGGCTGGTGGGTCCAGTGGTAGTCTTCGTGGGCCCACCAGGCAGGGCCGGTGGGTCCCGTGGTAGTCTTCGTGGGCCCACCAGGCAGGGCCGGTGGGTCCCGTGGTAGTCCTCGTGGGCCCACCAGGCAGGGCCGGTGGGTCCCGTGGTAGTCTTCGTGGGCCCACCAGGCAGGGCCGGTGGGTCCCGTGGTAGTCTTCGTGGGCCCACCAGGCAGAGCCGGTGGGTCCCGTGGTAGTTGGTAGACTTCTGCCAAAATTTGCACCCACAGTTACCCCCTCCAAGTTAGCTAGATTGCCTTCTGGCTGGCTTGGATTTGGTGCAAAAAACAGCAACTCCCTGTTTTGAAAAAAGGTCACGAAGAAACTTGTCGTGTGTTAGCGTAAAAAAGGACTGACCGGTCAATTTTGATTGATCGGTCAAATTTTGACCGATCGGTCAAATTTGACCGATCGGTCAAATTTTGACCGATCGGTCAAAATTCAACCGGTCAAGGATCGAATGATCGGTCAAAAAACACGGCTTTTTGATCGATCTAGTAGAAGTTTTGACCGATCAGAAGATTTTGATTGATCGGTCAAAATTTATCCGATCGGACAAATTTTGACTGATCGGTTAAATTTTGACCGATCGGTCAAAATTCAACCGGTCAAGGATCGAGTGATCGGCAAAAAACCTCGGTTTTTTGCCAGATCCAGTAGAAATTTGACCGATCAAATAATTTTTGCCGATCGGACATGTTTGTCCGATCGGTGAAAAAATATCCGGTCAAGGTTCGAGTGATCGGCAAAAAACCTTGGTTTTTTGCCAGATCCAGTAGAAATTTGACCGATCAAATAATTTTTGCCGATCGGACATGTTTGTCCGATCGGGGAAAAATATCCGGTCAAGGTTCGAGTGATCGGCAAAAAACCTTGGTTTTTTGCCAGATCCAGTAGAAATTTGACCGATCAAATAATTTTCGCCGATCGGACATGTTTGTCCAATCGGTGAAAAAATATCCGGTCAAGGTTCGAGTGATCGGCAAAAAACCTTGGTTTTTTGCCAGATCCAGTAGAAATTTGACCGATCAAATAATTTTCGCCGATCGGACATGTTTGTCCGATCGATGAAAAAATATCCGGTCAAGGTTCGAGTGATCGGCAAAAAACCTTGGTTTTTTGCCAGATCCAGTAGAAATTTGACCGATCAAATAATTTTTGTCGATCGGACATGTTTGTCCGATCGGTGAAAAATATCCGGTCAAGGTTCGAGTGATCGGCAAAAAACCTTGGTTTTTTGCCAGATCCAGTAGAAATTTGACCGATCAAATAATTTTCGCCGATCGGACATGTTTGTCCGATCGGTGAAAAAATATCCGGTCAAGGTTCGAGTGATCGGCAAAAAACCTTGGTTTTTTGCCAGATCCAGTAGAAATTTGACCGATCAAATTATTTTCGCCGATCGGACATGTTTGTCCGATCGATGAAAAAATATCCGGTCAAGGTTCGAGTGATCGGCAAAAAACCTTGGTTTTTTGCCAGATCCAGTAGAAATTTGACCGATCATTTGATTTTCGCCGATCGGACAGGTTTGTCCGATCGGTGAAAAATATCCGGTCAAGGTTCAAGTAATCGGCAAAAAACCTTGGTTTTTTGCCAGATCCAGTAGAAATTTGACCGATCAAATAATTTTCGCCGATCGGACATGTTTGTCCGATCGGTGAAAAAATATCCGGTCAAGGTTCGAGTGATCGGCAAAAACCCTCGGTTTTTTGCCAGATCCAGTAGAAATTTGACCGATCAAATAATTTTCGCCGATCGGACATGTTTGTCCGATCGGTGAAAAAATATCCGGTCAAGGTTCGAGTGATCGGCAAAAAACCTTGGTTTTTTGCCAGATCCAGTAGAAATTTGACCGATCAAATAATTTTCGCCGATCAGACATGTTTGTCCGATCGATGAAAAAATATCCGGTCAAGGTTCGAGTGATCGGCAAAAAACCTTGGTTTTTTGCCAGATCCAGTAGAAATTTGACCGATCAAATAATTTTTGCCGATCGGACATGTTTGTCCGATCGGTGAAAAATATCCGGTCAAGGTTCGAGTGATCGGCAAAAAACCTTGGTTTTTTGCCAGATCCAGTAGAAATTTGACCGATCAAATAATTTTCGCCGATCGGACATGTTTGTCCGATCGGTGAAAAAATATCCGGTCAAGGTTCGAGTGATCGGCAAAAAACCTTGGTTTTTTGCCAGATCCAGTAGAAATTTGACCGATCAAATAATTTTTGCCGATCGGACATGTTTGTCCGATCGATGAAAAAATATCCGGTCAAGGTTCGAGTGATCGGCAAAAAACCTTGGTTTTTTGCCAGATCCAGTAGAAATTTGACCGATCAAATAATTTTTGCCGATCGGACATGTTTGTCCGATCGGTGAAAAATATCCGGTCAAGGTTCGAGTGATCGGCAAAAAACCTTGGTTTTTTGCCAGATCCAGTAGAAATTTGACCGATCAAATAATTTTCGCCGATCGGACATGTTTGTCCGATCGGTGAAAAAATATCCGGTCAAGGTTCGAGTGATCGGCAAAAAACCTTGGTTTTTTGCCAGATCCAGTAGAAATTTGACCGATCAAATTATTTTCGCCGATCGGACATGTTTGTCCGATCGATGAAAAAATATCCGGTCAAGGTTCGAGTGATCGGCAAAAAACCTTGGTTTTTTGCCAGATCCAGTAGAAATTTGACCGATCATTTGATTTTCGCCGATCGGACAGGTTTGTCCGATCGGTGAAAAATATCCGGTCAAGGTTCAAGTGATCGGCAAAAAACCTTGGTTTTTTGCCAGATCCAGTAGAAATTTGACCGATCAAATAATTTTCGCCGATCGGACATGTTTGTCCGATCGGTGAAAAAATATCCGGTCAAGGTTCGAGTGATCGGCAAAAACCCTCGGTTTTTTGCCAGATCCAGTAGAAATTTGACCGATCAAATAATTTTCGCCGATCGGACATGTTTGTCCGATCGGTGAAAAAATATCCGGTCAAGGTTCGAGTGATCGGCAAAAAACCTTGGTTTTTTGCCAGATCCAGTAGAAATTTGACCGATCAAATAATTTTCGCCGATCGGACATGTTTGTCCGATCGGTGAAAAAATATCCGGTCAAGGTTCGAGTGATCGGCAAAAAACCTTGGTTTTTTGCCAGATCTAGTAGAAATTTGACCGATCAAATAATTTTCGCCGATCGGACATGTTTGTCCGATCGGTGAAAAAATATCCGGTCAAGGTTCGAGTGATCGGCAAAAAACCTTGGTTTTTTGCCAGATCCAGTAGAAATTTGACCGATCAAATAATTTTCGCCGATCGGACATGTTTGTCCGATCGGTGAAAAAATATCCGGTCAAGGTTCGAGTGATCGGCAAAAAACCTTGGTTTTTTGCTAGATCCAGTAGAAATTTGGATTTGTCCAATTTTATGTTTTGAACCTGCCCTTCAGAGAAGGTTCGCTGCTTTGCCCTTCGATCTTTTGGCAGAGTTTCGAACAATGATGGAGCTTGATCCTTCCTGTTTTGAATCTTTGGTTGGCTTGAACGTGGCTTTGAACCGGCGGTTTGGTTTATTCAGACCGGTGGCTCGCTTGGACCGTTGGTTCACGTGGACCGGTAGGTCCGACGTTTCGTCTGGTCCGACGGTTCGCCTGATTTTGCGCTTGCTACGGATGGATGCCACGTGTACCTACAAAAACACGCGATTTGATATGGTGAAGACACGTGTCTTCTCGATTTGCGTACCTGTTTTACCCTGGGATAAAAGTTTCACTGGCTGTCATTTTTGCTTCACGCTTCCAAAATTTTTCGAAGTCCAGACTCTTGCTCTCCTGATTTCTGATCTGTTCTTGTTTGATCGGTCGAATGGCTTCCTCTGGCAGTTCGAAGAAGTCCGGTACGGTTCCCTCGAAGAGAAAGGGGAAGGAAATTGTTGAGGTTCCATCTCCTCCGAGGGGTCGTGGCAAAGGCAAGGCCGCACTTGCCGAACTTGGCCAACTGGGCAAGCGGCACCAAGGAGTAGGGTTTGCCTCAGCGCCATCAAGGCCAGAGTTCATCCCTAAAGTAAAGTCTGTTCTGGGTCCGCTCATGCCTCTGACAGAGGAGGTAGAGTATATGTACAATACCGGTGGCGAGTTCACAGATTCGAAAAGGAAGAAGTGGCAAACATTGCTCTCTTATTTCACAGAAGGGAAGGGGGCGCAACCTTCACTCCCTAGCATCCAGACTGCTTTTGGTATCGATAAGAAGACCGTCTTCACCAGCTATGCCAGTAACGAAAAGGTCATGGGAACCATTGTGACCCTCGGCCAACTCAACTGCGGCCTGCGCCTACCGTTGCCACCCTTTGCTGCAAGATTATTGAACACTTCTGGCCTTTGCCCAGGGCAGGTCACTGGGAACGCCTGGCGAATCATCTACGCATTCTGCCGCGCGGAGTCGGATTTCCAGGAAGACTTGAAGGCCTGCTACTCCAGTATCCCGGAAGGTGAACCTGCCCGGATTGAGCTTGGATACTTCTTCTTCCATTATCGATGGGCTTTCAGGAGGGACAGCCCATTCTACAATTTGACCGGTGTGTCTCCGCTGCGCCCGCTCACTGATACAGTCCCTTCTGACAAGTTATACACAGATTGGCCAATTTCTGTTTCTGGTGCATGGACACCCATGTCAGTGCCCGACACCCCCCGAGACAGCGTGCACGAGGCAGTGAAGATGTACAGTGAGGGGGGCATCTTTGCCTGGACTTCTGAGAGGGCCGGAGCTATCGACAACCTATTTCTTGAGTTGACCTGCGGGACCAGGTCATGGAAACAATTCTCCAACTGCCCAGTGAGATATGGCAAGGCCAATCTCCTCCACAGATCAAAGGACAGATATGAGGATAACGAAGTCCTATATTCGGACTACGAGGAGGACCCTCAGTCGGGTAAGATCATTTGAAAGATTAGGGCCGAGAAGAAAATCTATACCGTAAGGCGCCGATTGCCCACTGTGGAGGAGAAACTGGTGCTCCAAAGAGGCCCAGTGAAGAAGAAACGAAAAACCCTCATCAAGCAAAAGGAGGATGAAGACCAAGGGAAAAAGAATGAAGAGGAAGAAGAAAAAGAGAAGAAGGGGAGCGACGAAGAAGACGAAGGGACTGAGAATGCCAGCCACAACAATAGTGGCGATGACGAAGATGAGGATGGGGACGGCGAGGATGATCTGTCTTCCACCCCCTCTGGTGGGGATGGTGAGAATGGGGGTGGTGAGGAAGAAATTCCTCCCACCCCCACTGGTGGAGCAACAGGGGAAGAAGACTCAATTCCTATTCCCATTGACGAGGCTAAGGCCCGTCAGATGGAAGGAGTCATGGATGCAGAAGGCGACGGCCAAAAGGTGGTTCCCGCCTACAAGTTCGATGACTTGAAGAGGCCGATGCGCCTCAAAATAAAACTATCGAGGAGTGCTGGGGTTGGAAGCAACCCCACGCCCCTCGATCAAATTCCCCCTGACGTTCCCCGTATTGAAGGAGCAACAACGAGCGGGGGTGTGGAGGTTGAGCAACCCCCACCCCCCTCTCGTTCTCTGGCTGAGGAGGTGGCTGCCATGGTGGCAGGACTCACCGTGCCAGTCGGGCAACAAGAGGAAGAAAAGGCCTCACCTCCTCGGAATGCTTCCTCCCCTATCCACTTGGAGAGGGAAAGTAGAGTGGGTGATGAGGCTCCTCAGCCTCAACCAGTGCCAACTTCTATTCAGGAGAAGTCGACCCCTCAGGATGGCTCTGATCGCCGGAAGGGCAAAGAGCCGAGGGTTGAAGCCTCAGGTAATTGTATTAACTTGTCTCGATTGTCTTATCGTTGAAGCTTGGAAATAATCTAACACTTTGATTTCTTGTTGATTGTAGGTGCACCTGCTGGATTGACTCCAATAATAAGAAGCTTGGGTGACGTTGATATCAACCACCCCACTGCTGTGATCAGGAAACTCTGCAACCTCCCGGGGGCTACTCTGGATGAAGCTTTCGATAGACTTGACCTGTTGGTAGGTGCATCTGCTTGATCGATCATTTGAATTGTATCTTCCTTCAGAATAATTCAACTCTTTTGTTCTTTTGCAGAACTCAGCAGTTATGAATGTCGCTACCAAGCTCTCCATGAAGGCAGGAGCAAAAGAAGCTTCAGCCGAGATATCTCGTTTGACTGCTGCCCTGGAGGCTGTAAGCGCGGAGAGAGATCAGCTGAGGGAGTCTCTAAAATCAAAGAAAGAGGCCCTGAAGGTCAAGACCGAGACCCTTCGCAAGGAAAAACTGGAGAGCAAGCGCTGGCAGAACGAATACGAGGCTCAGAGTCATGAACTCCTAGGATTGAAGAATCGATTCTTTAGGATCGAGAACTTGGGCTTCGAACGTGTGGCCAAAATAAAGGAGCTGGAGGCTCAAATTGCTGCTTCAGCGGCTAAGGAGGAGACCCACCAGAAGGAGCTGGAGCACATACGGAGCGAATGCCAGAGCTACAGAGACACAGCTGAGAAGGCAGCAGAAGCACTTAGGGCCCATGTTGCCAGTGTCCGATCTTCCAAGGCATCGGTTGCGAGTAAAGCTCGCGATGGATCTGAGGGGGAGAAGTCGCATGCGAAGAGTGTGGCCAAGCCTTGAGACTTTTCTCCTTCTTCGTTGCTGTACTTGTAAACTTTTGAAATGTATCAGCTCACTCTTGTATCTGGCATATTTTGATAATAGAAGATCTTCTTGGTGTTTGAAAATTGGATGTCTCTTGAGTTGAATGCCTTTGACTATCATGATCTTAATAGCATTAGAATAGATATAATCTTTTGAATGTAAGGGGTCGAGTCGCAACTCAAGCACCCAAACTTATTGTAACTTGAAAATTGAAACTTGAATTCGTATAACACTTGAATGTGAGGGGTCGAGTCGCAACTCAAGCACCCAAACCTGTTAAACGATGTAGAAATTGATTGAAATTGAATATTGAAATTTGAAAGTCAGTTTAACATTTGCCAGTAAGGGGTTGAGTCGCAACTCTAACACCCAAACTTGTTAAAAGACTTGGTAACTTGAATATGGTCAGTTTTTAACATTTGCTAGTAAGGGGTTGAGTCGCAACTCTAACTCCCCAACTTGTTAAAAGACCTGGTAATTTGAATATAGATAACTTGAAACTGCTTCAGAACTTGAATTGAAAAGCTGAACACTGGCACATTTGAAGACTTGAAAGAGATCTTTATTCATCACATAATTTACATCAAGGATAGAACAGCTTGAGGTGTCTAGAATTCCAAGCTCGTGGCAACCTATCTCCTTCTGGCGAGATTAGTCGATAGGAGCCTTTGCCTCCAACTGACTCGATGATGTATGGACCTTCCCAGTTGGGAGCAAGTTTCCCACTGCTGTGTTCTTTGGTGTTGTAGAAAACTGCTCTGAGAACTAAACTACCCACTGGGAACTGTCTTTTGTAGACTTTCTTGTCGTAGGCTCTTTTGATCTTCTGCTGGTACTTGGCCACACGAAGAGAAGCTTGATCTCGTAATTCTTCGGAGAAGTCTAGATCATTGATCCGAAGTTCTTCATTGATGCCTTCTTCAACAGCTTTGGTCTTCAAAGTGCTTGATATATTTTCTGTTGGGAGTACTGCTTCCGATCCGTATGTTAGACGAAAGGGTGAGAACCCTGTTGATCTTCTCGGAGTTGTGCGATACCCCCAAAGAACTTCAGGTAGGACTTGTTCCCACAATCCTTACTTGTCATTGAGTTTTTTCTTGAGTATACCAAGTATAGCTCTATTTGAGGCTTCAGCTTGACCGTTGCATTGAGGATATCTTGGAGTTGAATAGAATAGCTTGATACCATTGTTCAGACAGAACTCTCGGAATTTGTCGGAGTCAAATTGAGCTCCATTGTCTGCAACGAGAATTTGAGGTGTACTAAATCTTAAGAAGATGTTGTGCCGAATGAATTTGATCACTTCATCGTCAGTCTCTCGGAAGAGGGGCACAGCTTCAACCCATTTGGTGAAGTAATCTGTGGCCAGCAATAGATACTTCTTCTTGCTCGGAGTTGGAGGAAAAGGACCTAAGAAATCTAACCCCCACTGATGGAATGGCCAGGGACTAGATAGTTGATGAAGTTCATCTGCAGGGAGATGGATAGCTCGAGCGTGTCTTTGGCATGGCTCACATCTTTGAACTATTTGTTGAGCATCCCTTGCCATTGTTGGCCAGTAGTACCCTTGTAGCTTCGTCTTGGCTTCAAGAGATCTTCCTCCCGAATGATTTCCACAAGCTCCAGAGTGGATATCAATCAGGATTGCCTGCGCTTGCTCAGGACCAAGGCATTTGAGTAACATCCCGTTGTGAGATTTGAAGTATAGATCCTCTCCTTGAATAGTGTAACAAGGGAGCTTCCTTTGAAGTCTTCGGGATTGATTTGGATCTTCGGGCATTTTGCCATGCTTGAAGAAATCAAAGATTGATCGTCTCCAGTCTTCAGGCTCATTTGTAGTAGTAGTGAGGTTCAATGCAAGTTGATCTCCACCCCCAGATCTCTTTGTAGTAGCAAGGATCTGTTGATCGGGAATGGTCTTGGGCATTTCTTGATAATCAATTTGTATTTGTCTTCCTCCGAGTGAGTCTCCAAGGACGGAGGCAGCATTAGCTAGAGCATCTGCTTCACGATTCTCTGCTCTTGGAATTTGAACGAACTCAGTTATAGTAAAACGTTGTTGAAGACGTCGTACTAAGGCTAAGTAGAACTGCATTCTTTCTTCTCGAGCTATGTACTCTCCATTAATTTGCCTTATGATCAATTGGGAGTCGCTGTAGACGATGATTCAATCTATCCCCAGAGATTCCGCCATTTCGAGTCCGGAAATGAGTGCTTCATATTCAGCTTCATTATTAGTGGCATTAAACCCAAGAAGAGTGGCTTTCTGGAGATGATCAAGTTCGGGGGATATTAAGACTATCCCAGTTCCCGAACCGATCGAACTAGAAGCTCCATCAGTATAGAGTTTCCATGGAGGAGTCACAGCAATAGCCTCAAGATTTGGATCAATCTTTGTTGAAGGAACGATCAGAGTATTGTCTTCATCTTCTAAGCACATGTCGACATCTTCTTCCCAAGTGATGGGGTCTTCAACTGGGAAGTCAGCTAGAAAATTAGCGACTGCTTGACCTTTGATAGAAGTGCGAGGTTCGAATTGAATCCCCAGAGCACTCATTTCGATTACCCATTTGGTCATTCGACCAGCTCGACCAGCTTTGTCAATGATATCTTTGAGTGAGTGTTCTGAAATGACAGTGATCTGGTGGGAGACGAAGTATGGTTGGAGACGACGCGATGCAGTGAGTAAGGCCAGGATGACCTTCTCAGTTTTTGAATAGCGAGTTTCAGCCGGAAGAAGAGTGTGGCTGATATAGTAGACTGGATGCTCAAAGCCTTCTCTTCTACTGACTAAGACTGCACTGATTGCTTGATCAGTTACGGCGAGATAGAGCCATAAGTCTTCTTTTGGCAATGGAGCAGTCAGGATAGGAGCTTGTACCAGATATTTCTTAATGCTTTGAAATGCTTCTTCACAGATTGGACTCCAGCCAGATGTATCCGCCTTTCGTAGTTTGTCGAAGAGGGGTTTGCACTTGTCGGAAGATTTTGAGATGAATCGATTGAGTGCTGCTAACCTTCCAGTGAGGCGTTGAACTTCTTTTCGATTTGTAGGTGAAGGCATATCGATGATGGCTCGAATTTGATCGGGATTGGCTTCAATACCCCTCCTGGTCACAAGATGACCCAGGAATTTGCCAGATTGAACTCCGAAAGCGCACTTGGCTGGGTTGAGCTTCATACGATATTTTCGAAGAACTTGAAAGGTTTCTGCCAGATCAGAAAGGTGCTTGCTCCGAATGGAACTCTTGGTGAGGAGATCATCGACGTAGACTTCGACGTTGCGACCGATCTGATCTTCGAACATTTTTGTGACTAACCTTTGATAGGTAGATCCAGCATTTTTGAGGCCGAATGGCATTACATTGTAGCAGTAGAGACCTCGGCTAGTCACGAAGCAAGTTTTCTCTTGATCGTCTGGATAAAGTGGAATTTGATTATATCCAGAATACCCATCCATGAAGGATAATAGCTCGTGGCCAGCAGTGGCATCGACGAGTCTATCGATCCTTGGCATGGGAAATGGGTCTTTGGGGCAAGCCTTGTTGAGGTTGGTGAAGTCGATACAGACTCGGACTTTCCCATTCTTCTTTAGAACAGCAACAATGTTAGAGATCCAAGTAGGATACTCTACTTCACGGATGAAACCTGCTGCGAGTAGCTTGGTGATTTCTTCTTGAACAGCAACTTGCAGCTCTGGTCGGATGGTGCGTGGCTTTTGCTTGACAGGCTTCATTTCTTCTTTGATTGCAAGTCGATGGCAAGCGTCATCTGGATTGATACCAGGCATGTCTTCGAAACACCAGGCGAAGACGTCGATATTGGACTGGAGGAAGGATATCATGTCTTGCGCTTCTGCGTCGCTAAGACCGGTACCAATGAAAGTTTGTCGAGGGAGATCTCCGCTGCCTATGTTGATCGGGATGATTTCTTCTATTGAAGGTGATGCTTCCCATTCGATTGGTGGAGGTTCGATCAGCGGAATCTCCTTTGATTGCTATTTGAAAGAGGGACCAGCTTCATCTCGTGGCCGCTTTGGAGGAGCAATGTTGATCTTGCGATCTGTCTTGACAGCAGCAGCTTCACAAGATCTTCCAGCTTGCTGATCGCCTCGAATGCAGACGATGCCTTCTCCAGTTGCAAACTTGAGTAGTTGATGGTAAGAGGAGGAGATGGCATTGATCTGGTGGAGGAATGGTCGCCCGAGGATGGCGTTGTAGCTGGAGACTCCTTCGATAATTGCAAACCTCACCGAGACTCGAGTTTCTCGGCTGAGGTCGAGGGTGAATATCGATTCGCCCACCGTGATACTTTGTTCACCATTGAAACCAGTAATTACAGTCGGGACGACATCAAGGCTTTGATACTTATGTCCCAGGCGTTTGAAACAGTCTGAGAACATAATGTCGATAGAGCTTCCGGTGTCGATGAGGATTCGATTGACGGTGCTTCCGTCGATGATGAGTTTCAAGACCAGGGGGTCTCGATGTGGAGTATGAACTCCTTGAAGATCGGTGTCGTTGAAGACTATGGATGGCCAAGCAAGACCTTCGATGGGATTCTCGATCCAAGTATCTTCTTTATTTGCAGTAGATCGAACATGGAAGATGCGTCGAACCTGCCGATCCACTTCCTTCCCGGTCAAAGCTTGATTGTGCAAGGTTCCATGAATGCCAAAGACATTGGCCTTCACAGAAATTGGTTGCCGGTTAGAAGAGATTTGATGTATCCAACACACTTCTTTCCCCTTGGCAGAGGTTCGACGTTGATCGTGCCCGTTGTTGACGAATTCTTGAAGGTGGCCCTCTCGTAGTAAGTCTTCAAGATGGAACTTCAACCGATAGCATCGGTCAGTAGAGTGGCCGTGACTTCGATGGAATTCGCAGTAGACTGTTTTGTCTGCTGTGAATTTGGAATTTGGCTGAAGAGGATTGGGCCTCCGAAGATACTCGTCGTGTTGAATACGGTCGAGTATCTGTTCGACTGGTAAATTCCACTCAGTGAAAGTGGTCTTCGTCGGAGATCGACGCCCATCATTCTTTGATCTTTTGTTGGCCGGAGGGGCTGCTGCTTCAGCGTTGTGAGCCTTTGCAGCATACTTAGGAGCTTCTCTTTCAGCAGGCCTTCTCTTAGTTTCTCACCCTTTCCGAGCGACTTGATCGTCTTCCACCTCAATCTCCCTCTGGATTCGGTCAAACATTGCACCCAGAGAAGGAGGGGGATTGCGGATGAAGTCGTTGTAGATGTGTAGATCGAAGCGGAGAGCGTTCTGGAAAGCCAACATGATGGCTTCATCATCCAGATGTCTTCCAGAGAGAGCAGCATGCTCGTTGCGAAACCTCCTCGTGAAGCTGCGGAGAGTCTCGTCTGCACCCATCCTCAGTCGGTAAAGAGAGTCGAGCTTCTTCTCGGGCTTCAGGTTGAGCTGGTAATGCTGCACAAAGAGGTTAGCCAAAACACCGAACTGGGTGATGGAACCAGCTCGGAGATTGTGATACCAGTCGAGTGAAGGCTCGTCGAGACTTCCCGCGAAGGTGCGGCAGAGCACGTTGTTTTCCTCTTCGTGTGGCGTTAGAGCTTGTTTGAAAGCAAGTATATGGAGGCTTGGATCTCCTCTGATGCAGTTGAATTTGGGGAGGATAGGAGTTCTCCATCCTCTTGGAAAGGTGGTCTCGAAGAGACTTCGATGTAGAGGCCCGGCAGAGGAGTAACCGTCCCTACGACCGTGTCCTCGGCCTAGAGGCGGGTCAAGAGGCAAGATCGCAAGGTCTTGCTCAGGCATTGAAGTATTTGCCTGTTGAAGTCGGTGTCGAAGGTCCGATCCAAGTCCACGTTGGAGTGGAATGGAAGGGGAGACTCTGCTCTTTGAAGGAGCACCTTTCATTTGGTGCTTCCTTGGCATGTTGATCTTTGAAGGTATCCTCTTGTCGCAGTTGCGACCAGAAGAGGATTGGGAGGACTCGTCGTCAAGACGATCCCAGACACTCTGCTTCCAGGGAGCAGCAGAGGGAGTTGGGTCGCGTTGAATCCTCTCGAGGGCAGTAGTGCCCATTGACCTCCGTTGTTCGGAGTGAATTGAATGTCGAGGAGGATCAACCCTCTCACTTGTGGAGGGGATCGGAATAGCAATTCCAGCTTCGGAGGCTGCCTTCTTCAGAGCATCCCTCTCAGCAGTGAGGGTGGCGTTTTGCTTCGCCAATTGGAGTAGTTGGAAATCGATTGCAGAGATCTGGTAAGTCGATGGAGGATCTTCAGCAGGAGCAGGGACAGTCTGCCCAATTGATTGATGAGGATGAGGGGCGATCGGTCGATCGACTGATCTCCCGCTTCCTGAGTGAACCCCCATCTCGGGGACAGCAAGGGGCTGCCCGAAATTGAGCCTTTGACTCATTGAACGAGTCTCAGGGCGAGGTTGATGTTGAGTGTTACTTCCTTCTGGTTGACCCTGGTATTTGGTTCTCGCCATTCAGAGTGCGAAGGGTACAACGAGGTTGCCGATGTCCGATCAGTTGTTTGAGCAACCGAGGGGGCGAGGAAGTTTGGCTATTGATCTAGTAGTCGAAATTGAGAGGACACGGCTTCTCGTTCGGATCCCACAGACGGTGCCAAACTGTGGGGGAAAATCTTCGTGCCGACCCGAAGACTCTCGCAGCACCAGTCAATTGGAGTCGAAGTTGACGTCGAAGATCGTTGATCGATCTATTGATGGATGTTGTTGCTTTTGATAAATCAATAGAAAGTGATATGCAATCAGAGAGATTGTGACACGAGATGTGATCTCGGAGTTCAGCCGAAGCCTACGTCTCCGTGCTATAGGGAGCAACCCGAATTCACTAACACTTCAGTTGAAGTGACCTCGACAGGCCGAGTGTCACTGAAAACCCTCTGATCTCTTTTAAGGAGAAAAGAAGATCAAGGAGAGATGGTAGATCAGAAGTTGAAAATCCCAGAGCTCTGGTTCTGAAAGTCAGATCTCAGAGTGGAAATCAGAATTTTTGGGATCCTTTTACATTCGTAGGCACTGCTATTTATAGGATTCTCTGGTGGGAATTCTGGGTTAAATGGCGGTTCCGCCGTCGTATCTGGGGATTCTCCAGGTAAAGCTAGCGGGCCCCGCTACCGTCTTCTGGGGGATTCCACAGGCTCGTGGGCCTTCCGGGCAGGGCCGGTGGGTCCCATGGTAGTCTTCGTAGGCCCACCAGGCAGGGCTGGTGGGTCCAGTGGTAGTCTTCGTGGGCCCACCAGGTAGGGCCGGTGGGTCCTGTGGTAGAATTCGTGGGCCCACCAGGCAGGGCCGGTGGGTCCCGTGGTAGTCCTCGTGGGCCCACCAGGCAGGGCCGGTGGGTCCCGTGGTAGTCCTCGTGGGCCCACCAGGCAGGGCCGGTGGGTCCCGTGGTAGTCTTCGTGGGCCCACCAGGCAGGGCCGGTGGGTCCCGTGGTAGTCTTCGTGGGCCCACCAGGCAGAGCCGGTGGGTCCCGTGGTAGTTGGTAGACTTCTGCCAAAATTTGCACCCACAATACGATCCATTCTAATTCATTCGCACGATCCATTCTAATTCATTCGCACGATCCATTCTAATTCATTCGCACGATCCATTCTAATTCATTCATACGATCCATTCTACGATCCATTCTAATTCATTCGTATGTTCCATTCTAATTCATTAGCATGATCCATGCTAATTCATTCGTACGAATGAGTAAGAATGGATCGTACGAATAAAATAGAATGGATTGTATGAATGAATTATAATGGATCGTATGAATGAATTAGATTGGATCGTATTAGTGAATTAGAATGGATCGTGCGAATGAATTAGAATGGATCGTACGAATGAATTAGAATGGATCGTATGAATGAATTAGAATGGATCGTGCGAATGAATTAGAATGGATCGTACGATGCGAATGAAATATAATGGGCCGTACAAAGGAATTAGAATGGATCGTACGATAGAATTAGAATAGATCGTGCGAAGGAATTAGAATGGATCGTACGAATGAATTAGAATGGATACATTCGTGCGAATGAATTAGAATGGATCGTACGAATGAGTAAGAATGGATCGTACGAATGAAATAGAATGGATCGTACGAATGAATTAGAATGGATCGTGCGAATGAATTAGAATGGATCGTACGAATGAATTAGAATGGATCGTATGAATGAATTAGAATGGATCGTGCGAATGAATTAGAATGGATCGTACGATGCGAATGAAATATAATGGGCCGTACAAAGGAATTAGAATGGATCATAAGAAGGAATTAGAATGGATCGTGCAAAGGAATTAGAATGGATCGTACGAATGAATTAGAATGGATACATTCGTGCGAATGAATTAGAATGGATCGTATGAATGAGTAAGAATGGATCGTACGAATGAAATAGAATGGATCGTACGAATGAATTAGAATGGATCGTGCGAATGAATTAGAATGGATCGTACGAATGAATTAGGGTGGATACATTCGTACGAAGGAATTAGAATGGATTGTACGAATGAATTAGAATGGATACATTCGTGCGAATGAATTAGAATGGATCATATGAATGAATTAGAATGGATTGTATGAATGAATTAGAATGGATACATTCGTGCAAATGAATTAGAATGGATCATACGAATGAGTAAGAATGGATCGTACGAATGAAATAGAATGGATTGTACGAATGAATTAGAATGGATCGTACGAATGAATTAGAAAGGATCGTGCGAAAGAATTAGAATGGATTATACGAATGAATTAGAAAGGATCGTGCGAAAGAATTAGAATGGATTGTATGAATGAATTAGAATGGATCGTGCGAATGAATTAGAATGGATCGTATGAATGACTTAGAATGGATCGTATGAATAAATTAAAATGGATCGTACGAATGAATTAGAATGGATCGTACGAATGAATTAGAATGGATCGTACGAATGAATTAGATTGGATCGTATTAATGAATTAGAATGGATCGTAGGAATGAATTAGAATGGATACATTCGTGCGAATGAGTTAGAATGGATCATATGAATGAATAAGAATGGATCGTACGAATGAATTAGAATGAATCGTACGAATGAATTAGAATGGATGGTATGAATGAAATAGAATGGATCATACGAATGAAATAGAATGGATCGTACGAAGGAATTAGAATGGATCGTATGAATGAATTAGAATGGATCGTATGAATGAATTAGAATAGATTGTGCGAATGAATTAGAATGGATCGTACGAATGAATTAGAATAGATTGTGCGGAAGAATTAGAATGGATCATACGAATGAATTAGAATGGATCGTGCGAATGAATTAGAATGGATCGTGCGAATGAATTAGAATGGATCGTACGAATGATTTAGAATGGATCGTATGAATGAATTAGAATGGATACGAATGGATCGTACGAATGAATTAGAATGGATACATTCGTGCGAATGAATTAGAATGGATCGTATGAATGAATTAGAATGGATCGTATGAGTGAATTCGAATGGATCGTGCGAATGAATTAGAATGGATTGTACGAATGAATTAGAATGGATCGTACGAATGAATTAGAATGGATACAATCGTGCGAATCCATTCTATTTCATTCGTACGATCCATTCTAATTCATTCACACGATCAATTCGAATTCACTCATACGATCAGATCCATTCTAATTCATTCATACGATCCATTCTAATTCATTCGCACGAATGTATCCATTCTAATTCATTCGTACGATCCATTCTAATTTATTCGTACGAATGTATCCAATCTAATTCATTCATACGATCCATTCTAATTTATTCCCACGAATGTATCCATTCTAATTCATTCGCACAATCCATTCTAATTCATTCATAGAATCCATTCTAATTATTTTGCACGATTGTATCTATTCTAATTCATTTGTACGATCCATTCTAATTCATTCGTACAATCCATTCTAATTCATTCGCACGATTCATTCGAATTCACTCATAGGATCCATTCTAATTCATTCATACGATCCATTCTAATTCATTCGCACAATCTATTCTAATTCATTTGTACGATCCATTTTAATTCATTCGTACGATCTATTCTAATTCATTCGTACTATCCATTCTAATTCATTCATACGATCTATTCATACGATCCATTCGAATTCCTTCGTACGTATGAATTAGAATGGATCGTACGAATGAATTAGAATGGATCGTATGAATGAATTAGAATGGATCGTACAATGGATGGATACATTCGTGCGAATGAATTAGAATGGTTCGTACGAATGAATTAGAATGGATCGTACGAATGAAATAGAATGGATCGTACGAATGAATTTGAATGGATCGTGTGAAAGAATTAGAATGGATTGTATGAATGAATTAGAATGGATGGTTTGAATGAATTAGATTGGATCGTATTAGTGAATTAGAATGGATCGTGCGAATGAATTAGAATGGATCGTACGAATGAATTAGAATGGATCGTACGAATGAATTAGAATGGATCGTATGAATGAATTAGAATGGATCGTATGAGTGAATTCGAATGGATCGTACGAATGAGTAAGAATGGATCGTGCGTATGAATTAGAATGGATCGTACGAATGAATTAGAATGGATCGTATGAATGAGTTAGAATGGATTGTACAAAGGATGGATACATTCGTGCGAATGAATTAGAATGGATCGTACGAATGAATTAGAATAGATCGTATGACTGAATTAGATTGGATCGTATGAATGAATTAGAATGGATCGTGCGAATGAATTAGAATGGATCGTACGAATGAATTAGAATGGATCGTACGAATGAAATAGAATGGATCGTACGAATGAATTAGAATGGATCGTATGAAAGAATTAGAATGGATCGTATGAATGAATTAGATTGGATCGTATTAGTGAATTAGAATGGATCGTGCGAATGAATTAGAATGGATCATATGAATGAATTAGAATGGATCGTACGAAGGAATTAGAATGGATCGTATGAATGAATTAGAATGGATCGTATGAATGAATTAGAATGGATCGTATGAGTGAATTCGAATGGATACGAATGAGTAAGAATGGATTGTGCGAATGAATTAGAATGGATCGTACGAATGAAATAGAATGGATCGTATGAATGAATTAGAATGGATCGAACAAAGGATGGATACATTCGTGCGAATGAATTAGAATGGATCGTACGAATGAATTAGAATGGATCGTATGAATGAATTAGATTGGAGCGTATGAATGAATTAGAATGGATCGTACGAATGAATTAGAATGGATCGTACGAATGAAATAGAATGGATCGTACGAATGAATTAGAATGGATCGTGTGAAAGAATTAGAATGGATTGTATGATGAATTAGAATGGATCGTGCGAATGAATTAGAATGGATCATACGAATGAATTAGAATGGATACATTCGTGCGAATGAATTAGAATGGATTGCATGAATAAATTAGAATGGATCGTATGAATGAATTAGAATGGATCATACAAAGGAATTAGAATGGATTGTACGAAGGAATTAGAATGGATCGTACGAAGGAATTAGAATGGATCGTGCAAATGAATTAGAATGGATTGTATGAATGAATTAGATTGGATCGTATGAATGAATTAGAATGGATCGTATGAATGAATTAGAATGGATCGTACGAATGAAATAGAATGGATCGTACGTATGAATTAGAATGGATCGTGCGAATGAATTAGAATGGATTGTATGAATGAATTAGAATAGATCGTACGAATGAAATCGAATGGATCGTACGAATGAATTAGAATGGATCGTAGGAATGAATTAGAATAGATCATACGAAGGAATTAGAATGGATCATACGTCTAATTCATTCGTACGATCCATTCTAATCCATTCTAATTCATTCGTACGATCCATTCTAATTCTAACGTACGAATGAATTAGAATGGATCATACGAATGAATTAGAATGGATCGTGATAATGAATTAGAATGGATCGTACGAATGAATTAGAATAGATTGTGCGAATGAATAAGAATTAGAATGAATCGTACGAAGGAATTAGAATGGATCGTACGTCATTCGTACGATCCATTCTAATTCATTCGCACAATCCATTCTAATTCATTCATATGATCCATTCTAACTCATTCGCGCGATCCATTCTAATTCATTCGCACGAATGAATCCATTCTAATTCATTCGTATGATCTATTCTATTTCATTCGTACGATCCATTCTTACTCATTCGTACGATCCATTCTAATTCATTCGCACGAATGTATCCATTCTAATTCATTCGTACGATCCATTCTAATTCATTTGCACGATCCATTCTAATTCATTCATATAATCCATTCTAATTCATTCATACAATCCATTCTAATTCTTTCACATGATCCATTCTAATTCATTCGTACGATCCATTCTATTTCATTCGCACGATCCATTCTAATTCATTCATATGATCTATTCTAAGTCATTCGTACGATCCATTCTAATTCATTCGCATGAATGAATTAGAATGGATTGTGCGAATGAATTAGAATGGATCGTACGAATGAATTAGAATGGATCGTATGAATGAATTAGAATGGATCGTGCGAATGAATTAGAATGGATCGTACGAATGAATTAGAATGGATAAATTCGTACGAATGAATTAGAATGGATTGTTTGAATGAATTAGATTGGATCGTATAAATGAATTAGAATGGATCGTACGTATTAATTAGAATGGATACATTCATTGGATTGAATAAGAATGGATTGTACGAAAGAATTAGAATGGATCGTACGAATGAATTAGAATGGATCGTAAGAATGAATTAGAATGGGTCGTACGAATGAATTAGAATGGATCGTCCGAATGAATTAGAGTGGATCGTGTGAAAGAATTAGAATGGATTGTATGAATGAATTTGAATAGATTGTGCGAATGAATTAGAATGGATCGTACGAATGAATTAGAATGGATCGTGCGAATGAATTAGAATGGATTGTGCGAATGAATTAGAATGTATACATTCGTGCGAATGAATTAGAATGGATCATACGATTGAGTAAGAATGGATCGTACGAATGAATTAGAATGGATCGTACAAAGGAATTAGAATGGATCATACGAATGAAATATAATGGGTCGTACAAAGGAATTAGAATGGATCGTATGAATGAAATAGAATGGATCGTATGAATTAGAATGGATCGTACGAATGAATTAGAATGGATCGTATGAATGAATTAGAATGGATTGTATGAATGAATTAGAATGGATCGTATGAATGAATTAGAATGGATAAATTCGTGCGAATAAATTAGAATGGATTGTATGAATGAATTAGATTGGATCGTATAAATGAATTAGAATGGATTGTACGTATGAATTAGAATGGATACATTCATGGGAATGAATAAGAATGGATCGTACGAAGGAATTAGAATGGATTATACGAATGAAATATAATGGGTCGTACAAAGGAATTAGAATGGATCGTACCATGGAATTAGAATGGATCGTACGAAGGAATTAGAATGGATCGTACGAATGAATTAGAATGGATACATTCCTGTGAATGAATTAGAATGGATCGTACAAATGAGTAAGAATGGATCGTACGAAAGAATTAGAATGGATTGTATGAATGAATTAGAATTGATCGTGCGAATGAATTAGAATGGATCGTACGAATGAATTAAAATAAATCGTACGAATGAATTTGAATGGATCGTATGAACGAAATAGAATGGATCGTATGAATTAGAATGGATCGTACGAATGAAATAGAATGGATCGTACGAATGAATTAGAATGGATACATTCGTGCGAATGAATTAGAATGGATCGTACGAATTAATTTGAATGGATTGTGTGAATGAATTAGAATGGATCGTACGAATGACTTAGAATGGATCGTATGAATGAATTAGAATGGATCGTATGAATGAATTATAATGGATACATTCGTGCGAATGAATTAGAATGGATCGTATGAATGAATTAGAATGGATCGTACGAATGAATTAGAATGGATCGTACGAATGAAATAGAATGGAATGTACGAATGAATTAGAATGGATCGTACGAATGAATTAAAATGGATCGTGTGAAAGAATTAGAATAGATTGTATGAATGAATTAGAATGGATCGTATGAATGAATTAGAATGGATACATTCGTGCGAATGAATTAGAATAGATCGTGCGAATGAAATAGAATAGATCGTACGAATGAATTAGAATGGATCGTGCGAATGAATTAGAATGGATCGTATGAATTAATTAGAGTGGATCGTATGAATGAATTAGAATGGATCGTACGAATGAATTAGAATGGATCGTACGAATGAATTAGAATGGATCGTACGAATGAATTAGAATGGATCGTACGAATGAATTAGATTGGATCGTATGAATGAATTAGATTGGATCGTATGAATGAATTAGAATGGATCGTACGTATGAATTAGAATGGATACATTCATGGGAATGAATTAGAATGGATCGTACGAATGAATTAGAATGGATACATTCGTGCGAATGAATTAGAATGGATTGTACGAATGAATTAGAATGGATCGTATGAATGAATTAGATTGGATACATTCATGCGAATGAATTAGAATGGATCGTACGAATGAATTAGAATGGATCGTACGAATGAGTAAGAATGGATCGTACGAATAAAATAGAATGGATCATACGAATGAATTTGAATGGATCGTGCGAATGAATTAGAATGGATTGTATGAATGAATTAGAATGGATTAGAATGGGTCATACGATTGAATTAGAATGGATCGTACGAAGGAATTAGAATGGATCGTATGAAGGAATTAGAATGGATCGTACGAATGAATTAGAATGGATCGTACGATATAATTAGATTGGATCGTATGAATGAATTAGAATAGATCGTGCGAATGAATTAGAATGGATCGTGCGAATGAATTAGAATGGATCGTGCGGATGAATTAGAATGGATCGTATGAATGAATTAGGATGTATCGTACGAAGGAATTAGAATGGATCGTGAATGAATTAGAATGGATCGTACGAATGAATTAGAATGGATCGTACAAATGAATTAGAATAGATTGTGTGAATGAGTAAGAATGGATCGTACGAAGGAATTAGATTGGATCGTATGAATGAATTAGAATGGATCGTGCGAATGAATTAGAATGGATCGTATGAATGAATTAGAATGGATCGTATGAATGAATTAGAATGGATCTTACAAAGGAATTAGAATGGATCGTACGGCGAATGAATTAGAATGGATCGTATGAATGAATTAGAATGGATCGTATGAATGAATTAGAATGGATCATACAAAGGAATTAGAATGGATCGTACGAATGAAATAGAATGGATCGTATGAATGAATTAAAATGGATCGTACGAAGGAATTAGAATGGATCGTACGAATGAATTAGAATAGATACATTCGTGCGAATGAATTAGAATGGATCATACGAATGAGTAAGAATGGATCATACGAATGAAATAGAATGGATCGTACGAATGAATTAGAATAGATTGTGCGAATGAATTGGAATGGATCATACGAATGAATTAGAATGGATCGTATGAATGAATTAGAATGGATCGTACGAATGAATTAGAATGGATCGTATGAATGAATTAGAATGGATCGTGCGAATGAATTAGAATGGATCGTGCGAATGAATTAGAATGGATCGTGCAAATGAATTAGAATAGATTGTGTGAATGAATTAGAATGGATCGTACGAATGAATTAGAATGGATACATTCGTGCGAATGAATTAGAATGGATCGTATGAATGAATTAGATTGGATCGTATGAATGAATTAGAATGGATCGTGCGAAGGAATTAGAATGGATCGTACGTGCGAATGAATTAGAATGGATTCTACGAATGAATCAGAATTGATCGTACGAATGAATTAGAATGGATATATTCGTGCAAAAGAATTAGAATGGATTGTATGAATGAATTAGAATGGATCGTACGAATGAATTAGAATGGATCGTACGAATGAATTAAAATGGATCGTATGAATGAGTAAGAATGGATCATGCGAATGAATTAGAATGGATCGTATGAATGAATTATAATGGATAATTTCGTGCGAATGAATTAGAATGGATTGTATGAATGAATTAGATTGGATCGTATAAATGAATTAGAATGGATCGTACGTATGAATTAGAATGGATACATTTATGGGAATGAATAAGAATGGATCGTATGAATGAATTAGAATGGATCGTACAAATGAATTATAATGGATACATTCGTGCAAAAGAATTAGAATGGATTGTACGAATGAATTAGAATAGATCGTACGAAGGAATTAGAATGGATCGTACGAAGGAATTAGAATGGATCGTACGAAGTAATTAGAATAGATCATACGAATGAAATAGAATGGATCGTACGAATGAATTAGAATGGATCGTGCGAATGAATTAGAATAGATCGTACGAATGAATTAGAATGGATCGTACGAATGAATTAGAATAGATTGTGCGAATGAATTAGAATGGATCGTACGAATGAATTAGAATGGATCGTATGAATGAATTAGAATGGATATATCCATTCTAATTCATTCGTACGATCCATTCTATTTCCTTCGTATGATCCATTCTAATTCCTTCGTACGATCCATTCTAATTCCTTTGTACGACCCATTATATTTCATTCGTACGATCCATTCTAATTCATTCGTACGATCCATTCTAATTCATTCGCACGATCCATTCTAATTCATTCGCACGAATGAAACCATTCTAATTCATTCGTACAATTCATTCTATGTCATTCGTACGATCCATTCTTACTCATTCGTATGATCCATTCTAATTCATTCACACGAATGTATCCATTCTAATTCATTTGTATGATCCATTCTAATTCATTCGCACGATCCATTCTAATTCCTTCGTACGATCCGTACGAATGAATTAGAATGGATCGTATGTGTGAATTAGAATGGAATATACGAATGAATTAGAATAGATTGTGCGAATGAATTAGAATGGATCGTACGAATGAATTAGAATGGATAAATTCGTGCGAATGAATTAGAATGGATTGTATGAATGAATAATATTGGATCGTATAAATGAATTAGAATAGATCGTACGAATGAATTAGAATGGGATCCATTCTAGTTCATTCGCACGAATGTATCCATTCTAATTCATTCGTACGATCCATTCTAATTCATTCGCACGATCCATTCGAATTCACTCATACGATCCATTCTAATTCATTCGTATGATCCCTTCTAATTTATTCGTACAATCCATTCTAATTCATTCGCACGAATGTATCCATTCTAATTCATTCGTACGATCCATTCTAATTCATTCGTATAATCCATTCTATTTCATTCGTACGATCCATTCTAATTCATTCGTATGATCCATTCTAATTCATTTGTATCCATTCTATTTCATTCGCACGATCCATTCTAATTCATTCGCACGATCTAATCTATTTCATTCCTACGATCCATTCTAATTCATTCATACGATCCATTCTATTTCATTCGCACGATCCATTCTAATTCATTCGCACGATCCATTCTAATTCATTCGCACGATCCAATCTATTTCATTCCTACGATCCATTCTAATTCATTCATACGATCCATTCTAATTCATTCGCATGATCCATTCTAATTCATACGTACGATCCATTCTATTTCATTCGTACGATCTATTCTAATTCATTCGTACAATCCATTCTATTTCATTCGTACGATCCTTTCTTACTCATTCGTACGATCTATTCTAATTCATTCGCACGAATGTATCCATCTATTTCATTCGTATGATCCATTCTAATTCATTCGTACGATCCATTCTAATTCATTCGTACGATCCATTCTATTTCATTCGCACGATCCATTCTAATTCATTCGCACAATCCATTCTAATTCATTCGCACGATCAATTCTAATTCATTCATACGATCCATTCTAATTCATTCGTACGATCCATTCTTACTCATTCATATGAATGGATCGTGTGAAAGAATTAGAATGGATTGTATGAATGAATTAGAATGGATCGTATGAATGAATTAGATTGGATCGTATTAGTGAATTAGAATAGATCGTGCGAATGAATTACCATGGATCGTACGAATGAATTAGAATGGATTGTACGAAGGAATTAGATTGGATCGTATGTATGAATTAGAATGGATCGTATGAATGAATTAGAATGGATCGTATGAGCGAATTCGAATGGATCGTACGAATGAGTAAGAATGGATCGTGCGAATGAATTAGAATGGATCGTACGAATGAATTAGAATGGATCGTATCAATGAATTAGAATGGATCGTACAAGGGATGGATATATTCGTGCGAATGAATTAGAATGGATCGTACGAATGAATTAGAATGGATCGTATGAATGAATTAGATTGGATCGTATGAATGAATTAAAATGGATCGTGCGAATAAATTAGAATGGATCGTACGAATGAATTAGAATGGATCGTACGTATGAAATAGAATGGATCGTACGAATGAATTAGAATGGATCGTGTGAAAGAATTATAATGGATTGTATGAATGAATTAGAATGGATCATGCGAATGAATTAGAATGGATCGTACGAATGAATTAGAATGGATACATTCGTACGAATGAATTAGAATGGATCGTATGAATGAATTAGAATGGATCGTATGAAGGAATTAGAATGGATCGTACGAAGGAATTAGAGTGGATCATACGAAGGAATTAGAATGGATCGTACGAATGAATTAGAATGGATCGTGCAAATGAATTAGAATGGATCGTATGAATGAATTAGATTGGATCGTATGAATGATTAGAATGGATCGTATGAATGAATTAGAATGGATCGTACGAATGAAATAGAATGGATCGTACGTATGAATTAGAATGGATCGTGCGAATGAATTAGAATAGATCGTATGAATGAATTAGAATGGATCGTACGAATGAAATAGAATGGATCGTACGAATGAATTAGAATGGATCGTACGAATGAATTAGAATAGATCGTACGAAGTAATTAGAATGGATCATACGTTTAATTCATTCGTACGATCCATTCTAATTCATTCGTACGATCTATTCTAATTCATTCGTACGATCCATTCTAATTTATTCATACGATCCATTCTAATTCATTCTTACGATCCATTCTAATTCATTCGCACGATCCATTCGAATTCACTCATGCGATCCATTCTAATTCATTCATATGATCCATTCTAATTCATTCATACGATCTATTCGAATTCATTCATACGATTCATTCTAATTCCTTGGTACGATCTATTCTAATTTATTCATACGATCCATTCTAATTTCATTCGTACGATCCATTCTAATTCATTCGTACGATCTATTCGAATTCACTCATGCGATCCATTCTAATTCATTCATATGATCCATTCTAATTCATTCATACGATCTATTCGAATTCATTCATACGATTCATTCTAATTTCTTGGTACGATCTATTCTAATTCCGTCGTACGATCTATTCTAATTCCGTCGTACGATCCATTCTAATTCATACGATCTATTCTAATTCATTCATATGATCTATTCGAATTCACTCATGCGATCCATTCTAATTCATTCATATGATCCATTCTAACTCATTCATACGATCTATTCGAATTCATTCATACGATTCATTCTAATTCCTTGGTACGATCCATTCTAATTTATTCATACGATCCATTCTAATTCATTCTTACGATCCATTCTAATTCATTCGTACGATCCATTCGAATTCACTCATGCGATCCATTCTAATTCATTCATATGATCCATTCTAATTCATTCATACGATCTATTCGAATTTATTCATACGATTCATTCTAATTCCTTGGTACGATCTATTCTAATTCCGTCGTACGATCCATTCTAATTCATTCGCACGAATGTATTGTACGAATGAATTAGAATGGATCGTACAAATTCATACGTATGATCCATTATTACGATCCATTCTATTTCATTCGTACGATCCATTCTAATTCATTCGCACGAATGTATCCATTCTAATTCCTTCGTACGATCAATTCTAATTCCTTTGTACGATCCATTCTAATTCATTCATACGATCCATTCTAATTCTTTCGCACAAATGTATGCATTCTAATTCATTCGTACGTTCCAGTCTAATTCATTCGCACGAATGTATCCATTCTAATTCATTCATACGATCCATTCTAATTCCTTCGTACGATCCATTCTAATTCATTCGCACGAATGTATCCATCCTTTGTACGATCCATTCTAATTCATTCATACGATCTATTCTTACTCATTCGTACGATCCATTCTAATTCATTCTAATTCATTAGCATGATCCATTCTATTTCATTCGTACGATCCATTCATACTCATTCGTACGATCCATTCTAATTCATTCGCACGAATGTATCCATTCTAATTCATTCGTACGATCCATTTTAATTCATTCGCACGATCCATTCTAATTCATTAATACGATCCAATCTAATTCATTCATACGATCCATTCTAATTCATTCGTACGATCTATTCTAATTCATTCGTACGATCAATTCTAATTGATTAGCACGATCCATTCTAAGTCATTCGTACGATCTATTCTATTTCATTCGTACGATCCATTCTTACTCATTCGTACGATCCATTCTAATTCATTCGCACGAATGTATCCATTCTAATTTCTTCGTACAATCCATTCTAATTCATTCATACGATCCATTCTAATTCATTCATACGATCCATTCTAATTCCTTCATACGATCCATTCTAATTCATTCGTACGATCCATTCTAATTCATTCGCACGATCCATTCTAATTCACTAATACGATCCAATCTAATTCATTCATACGATCCATTCTAATTCATTCATACAATCCATTCTAATTCTTTCATGCGATCCATTCTAATTCCTTCGTACGATCCATTCTAATTCCTTCGTACGATCCATTCTAATTCATTCGTACGATCCATTCTAATTCATTCGTACGATCCATTCTAATTCATAAGTACGATCCATTCTAATTCATTCATACGATCTATTCTAATTCATTTGCACGATCCATTCTAATTCATTCATACGATCCATTCTAATTCATTCGTACGATCTATTCTAATTCATTCGTATGATCCATTCTAATTCATTCGCACGAATGTATCCATTCTAATTCATTCGTACGATCTATTCTAATTCATAAGTACGATCCTTTCTAATTCATTCATACGATCCATTCTTACTCATTCGTATGATCCATTCTAATTCATTTGCACGAATATATCCATTCTAATTCCTTCATACGATCCATTCTATTTCATTCGTACGATCCATTCTTACTCATTCGTACGATCCATTCTATTTCATTCGCACGATCCATTCTAATTCATTCATACGATTCATTCTAATTCATTAATACGATCCATATCTAATTCATTCGCACGATCCTTTCTAATTCATTCATACGATCCAATCTAATTCATTCATACGATCCATTCTAATTCCTTCGTACGATCCATTCTTATTCATTCCCATGAATGTATCCGTTCTAATTCATACATACAATCCATTCTAATTCATTCATACGATCCATTCTAATTCTTTCGTACGAATGTATCCATTCTAATTCATTCGTACGTTCCATTCTAATTCATTCGCACGAATGTATCTATTCTAATTCATTCGTACGATCCATTCTAATTCATTCGCACAATCTATTCTAATTCATTCATACAATCCATTCTATTTCACTCATACGATCCATTCTAATTCCTTCGTACGATCCATTCTAATTCCTTCATACGATCCATTCTAATTCATTAGTATGATCCATTCTATTTCACTCGTACGATCCATTCTTACTCATTCGTACGATCCATTCTAATTCATTTGCACGAATATATCCATTCTAATTCATTCGTACGATCCATTCTAATTCTTTCGTACGATCCATTCTAATTCATTCGTACGAATGTATCCATTATAATTCATTCGTACGATCCATTCTAATTCATTCGTACGATCCATTCTAATTCATTAATACGATCCAATCTAATTCATTCATACGATCCGTGCGAATGAATTAGAATGGATCGTACGAATGAATTAGAATAGATTGTGCGAATGAATTAGAATGGATCGTATGAATGAATTAGAATGGATCGTAATAATGGATCGTACAAATGAAATAGAATGGATCGTACGAATGAATTAGAATCCATTCGTACGAATGAAATAGAATGGATCGTACGAAGGAATTAGAATGGATCGTATGAAGGAATTAGAATGGATCGTACGAATGAATTAGAATGGATACATTCGTGCAAAAGAATTAGAATGGATTGTATGAATGAATTAGAATAGATCGAATGAATGAATTAGAATGGATCGTGCGAATGAATTAGATTGGATTGTATGAATGAATTAGAATGGATCGTACGAATGAATTAGAATAGATCGTATGAAGGAATTAGAATGGATCGTACGAAGGAATTAGAATGGATACATTCGTGCGAATGAATTAGAATGGATCGTTTGGGTGAATTAGAATGGATCGTAATCTAATTCATTCATACGATCCATTCAAATTCATTCGCACAATCTATTCTAATTCATTAGAATGGATTGTATGAATCAATTAGAATGGATCGTGCAAATGAATTAGAATGGATCGTGCGAATGAATTAGAATGGATCGTGCGAATGAATTAGAATGGATCGTACGAATGAATTAGAATAGATTGTGCGAATGAATTAGAATCGATCGTACGAATGAAATAGAATGGATCGGTAAGAATGGATTGTACGAATGAATTAGAATGGATCGTGCGAATGAATTAGAATGGATCGTATGAATGAATTAGAATGGATCGTACGGATGAGTAAGAATGGATCGTACGAATGAAATAGAGTGGATTGTACGAATGAATTAGAATAGATTGTCCGAATGAATTAGAATAAGTCGTACGAATGAATTAGAATGGATAAATTCGTGCGAATGAATTAGAATGGAATGCACGAATGAATTAGAATGGATACATTCGTGCGAAAGAATTAGAATGCATCGTATGAATGAATTAGAATGGATCGTACGAATGAATTAGAATAGATTGTACGAATGAATTAGAATGGATCGTATGAATGAATTAGAATAGATACATTCGTGCGAATGAATTAGAATGGATCATACGAATGAGTAAGAATGGATCGTACGAATGAAATAGAATGGATTGTACGAATGAATTAGAATGGATCGTGCGAATGAATTAGAATGGATCGTACGAATGAGTAAGAATGGATCGTACGAATGAAATAGAATGGATCGTACGAATGAATTAGAATGGATACATTCGTGCGAATGAATTAGAATGGATCGTATGAATGAATTAGATTGGATCGTATGAATGAAATTGAATGGATCGTATGAAGGAATTAGAATGGATCGTTCGTACGAAGGAATTAGAATTAGAATGGATCGTGCAAATGAATTAGAATGGATCGTACGAATGAAATAGAATGGATCGTACGAATGAATTAGAATGGATAAATTCGTGCGAATGAATTTAATGGATCATACGAATGAGTAAGAATGGATCGTACGAATGAGTAAGAATGGATCGTAGTGTGAAAGAATTAGAATGGATTGTATGAATGAATTAGAATAGATCGTACGAATGAATTAGAATGGATCGTACGAATGAATTAGAATGGATACATTCGTGCGAATGAATTAGAATGGATCATACGAATGAGTAAGAATAGATCGTACGAATGAATTAGAATGGATCGTACGAATGAATTAGAATGGATCGTACGAATGAATTCATACATGTATGAATGAATAAGAATGGATCGTATGAATGAATTAGAATGGATCGTGCGAATGAATTAGAATAGATTGTGCGAATGAATTAGAATAGATCATACGAATGAATTAGAATGGATACACTCGTGCGAAGGAATTAGAATGGAATGTACGAATGAAATAGAATGGATAGATTCGTGCGAAAGAATTAGAATGGATCGTATGAATGAATTAGAATGGATCGTACGAATGAATTAGAATAAATCGTACGAATGAATTAGAATGGATCGTACGAATGAATTAGAATGGATACATTCGTTCGAATGAATTAGAATGGATCATACGAATGAGTAAGAATGGATGGTACGAATGAAATAGAATGGATTGTACGAATGAATTAGAATGGATCGTGCGAATGAATTAGAATGGATCATACGAATGAGTAAGAATTGATCATATGAATGAAATAGAATGGATCGAACGAATGAATTAGAATGGATACATTTGTGCGAATGAATTAGAATGGATCGTATAAATGAATTAGATTGGATCGTATGAATGAAATAGAATGGATCGTACAAAAGAATTAGAATGGATCGTACGTATGAAGGAATTAGAATTAGAATGGATCGTGCGAATGAATTAGAATGGATCGTACGAATGAAATAGAATGGATCGTATGAATGAATTAGAATGGATAAATTCGTGCGAATGAATTAGAATGGATCATACGAATGAGTAAGAATGGATCGTACGAATGAGTAGGAATGGATCGTACGAATGAATTAGAATGGATCGTACGAATGAAATAGAATGGATTCGCACGAATGTATCCATTCTAATTCATTCGTACGATCCATTCTAATTCCTTCGTACGATCCATTCTAATTCATTCCCATGAATGTATCCATTCTAATTGATACGTACGATCCATTCTATTTCATTCATACGATCCGTTCTTACTCATTCGTATGATCCATTCTAATTCATTCGCACGAATATATCCACTCTAATTCATTCGTACGATCCATTCTAATTCATTCGTATGATCCATTCTATATCATTCGCACGAATATATCCATTCTAATTCATTCATACGATCCATTCTAATTCATTCGCACGATCCAATCGAATTCACTCAAATGATCCATTCTAATTCATTCATACGATCCATTCTAATTCATTCGCACGATCCATTCTAATTCATTCTTACGATCCATTCTAATTCATTCGTACGATCCATTCTAATTCATTCGCACGATCCATTCTAATTCATTCATACGATCCATTCTAATTCATTCATACAATCCATTCTAATTTATTTGCACGAATGTATCCATTCTAATTCATTCGTACGATCCATTCTAATTCATTCGCACGAATGTATCGATTCTAATTCATTCGTACGATCTATTCTAATTCATTCATACGATCCATTCTAATTCATTCGCACGATCCACTCTAATTCATTCATATGATCCATTCTAATTTATTCATACGATCCAATCTAATTCATTCATACGATCCATTCTAATTCATTCGTATGATCCATTCTAATTAATTCGTACGATCCATTCTAATTCCTTTGTACGATCCATTCTAATTCATTCATATGATCCATTCTAATTCATTCGTACGATCCATTCTAATTCATTCCCACGATCCATTCTAATTCATTCATACAATCCAATCTAATTCCTTCGTACGATCCATTCTTACTCATTTGCACAATCTATTCTAATTCATTCGTACGATCCATTCTAATTCATTCGTACGATACATTCTAATTCATTCGTACGATCCATTCTAATTCATTCACACGAATGTATCCATTCTAATTCATTCATAGGATCCATTCTAATTCATTCATACAATCCATTCTAATTCTTTCACATGATCCATTCTAATTCATTCGAATGAATCCATTCTAATTCATTCGTACAATCCATTCTTTTTCATTCGTACGATCCATTATTACTCATTCGTACGATCCATTGTAATTCATTCGCGCGAATGTGTCCATTCTAATTCATTCGTACGATCCATTCTAATTCATTCGCACAATCTATTCTAATTCATTCATACGATCCATTCTAATTCATTCGTATGATCCATTCTAATTCATTCGTATGATCCATTCTATTTCATTCGTACGATCCATTCTTACTTATTCGTATGATCCATTCTAATTCATTCGTACGATCCATTCTAATTCCTTCGTACAAATGTATCCACTCTAATTCATTCGTACGATCCATTCTAATTCATTCGCACGATCCATTCTAATTCCTTCGTACGATCCATTCTAATTCCTTCGTACGATCCATTCTAATTCATTCGCACGAATGTATCCGATCCATTCTAATTCCTTCGTACGATCCATTCTAATTCCTTCGTACGATCCATTCTAATTCATTCGCACGAATGTATCCGATCCATTCTAATTCCTTCGTACGATCCATTCTAATTCCTTCGTACGATCCATTCTAATTCATTCGCACGAATGAATTCGATCCATTCTAATTCCTTCGTACGATCAATTAGAATGGATCGTACGAATAAATTAGAAAGGATCGTGCGAAAGAATTAGAATGGATTGTATGAATGAATTAGAATGGATCGTACGAATGAATTAGAATAGATCGTACAAATGAATTAGAATGGATCGTACGAAGGTATTAGAATGGATCGTACGAATGAATTAGAATGGATACATTCGTGCAAATGAATTAGAATGGATCGTATGAATGAATTAGATTGGATCGTATGAATGAATTTGAATGGATCGTGCGAATGAATTAGAATGGATCGTACGAATGAATTAGAATGGATCGTATGAATGAATTTGAATGGATTGTACATATGAATTAGAATAGATCGTACGAATGAATTAGAATGGATACATTCGTGCGAAAGATTTAGAATGGATCATATGAATGAATTAGATTGGATCGTATGAATGAATTAGAATGATTCGTGCGAAGGAATTAGAATGGATACATTCATGCGAATGAATTAGAATGGATCGTGCGAATGAATTAGAATGGATACATTCGTTTGAATGAATTAGAATGGATCATACGATTGAATAAGAATGGATCGTACGAATGAAATAGAATAGATTGTACGGAATGGATCGTACGAAGGAATTAGAATGGATCGTACAAAGGAATTAGAATGGATCATACGAATGAAATATAATGGGTCGTACGAATGAATGGATCATACGAATGAATCGTACGAATGAATTAGAATGGATCGTGCGAATGAATTAGAGTTGAATTAGAATGGATCCATTCTAATTCTTTCACACATCATACGATCCATTCTAATTCATTCGTACGATTCATTCTAATTCATGAATAAGAATGGATATGAGTGAATTCGAATGAATTAGAATGGATCGTGCGAATGAATTAGACTGGATCGTACGAATGAATTAGAATGGATCATACGAATAAATTAGAATGGATCGTACGAATGAAATAGAATAGATTGTGCGAATGAATTAGAATGGATCGTACGAATGAATTAGAATGGATACATTCGTGCGAATGAATTAGAATGGATCGTACGAATGAATTAGAATAAATACATTCGTGCGAAAGAATTAGAATGGATCATACGAATGAGTAAGAATGGACCGTACATTCGCGCGAATGAATTAGAATGGATTGTATGAATGAATTAGATTGGATCGTATAAATGAATTAGAATGGATCATACGTATGAATTAGAATGGATACATTCATGGGAATGAATAAGAATGGATCATACGAAGGAATTAGAATGGATCATACGAATGAAATTAGAATGGATCGTACGAAGGAATTAGAATGGATCATACGAAGGAATTAGAATGGATCGTACGAATGAATTAGAATGGATCATATGAATGAATAAGAATGGATATATTCGTGCGAATGAATTAGAATGGATTGTACGAATGAATTAGAATGGATCGTACGAAAGAATTAGAATGGATCAGATACATTCGTGCGAATGAATTCGAATGGATAGTGCGAATGAATTAGAGTGGATACATTCGGACGAAGGAATTAGAATTCATTCGCACGATCCATTCTAATTCATTCGCACGATCCATTCTAATTCCTTCGTACGATCCGTACGAATGAATTAGAATGGATCGTATGAGTGAATTAGAATGGAACGTACGAATGAATTAGAATAGATTGTGCGAATGAATTAGAATGGATCGTACGAATGAATTAGAATGGATAAATTCGTGCGAATGAATTAGAATGGATTGTATGAATGAATTAGAATGGATCGTACGAATGAATTAGAATGGATCATATGAATGAATTAGAATGGATCGTATGAGTGAATTAGAATGGAACGTACGAATGAATTAGAATGGATCGTATGAATGAATTAGAATGGATCGTATGAATGAATTAGAATAGATCGTGCGAATGAATTAGAATGGATCGTACGAATGAATTAGAATGGATACATTCGTGCGAATGAATTAGAATGGATCATACGAATGAATTAGAATGGATCGTACGAATGAAATAGAATGGATCGTACGAATGAATTAGAATGGATCGTTCTAATGAATTAGAATAGATTGTGCGAATGAATTAGAATGGATCGTACAAATGAATTAGATTGGATCGTATGAATGAATTAGAATGGATCGTGCGAATGAATTAGAATGGATCGTACGATTGAATTAGAATGGATCGTATGAATGAATTAGAATGGATCGTATGAATGAATTATAATAGATCGTACGAATGAATTAGAATGGAACGTACGAATTAGTAAGAATGGATCGTATGAATGAAATGGAATGGATTGTACGATCCATTCTAATTCATTCGAATGAATCCATTCTAATTCATTCGCACGATCCATTCTAATTCATTCATACGATCCATTCTATTTCATTCGTAAGATCCATTCTAATTCATTCGCACGATCCATTCGAATTCATTCATACGATCTATTCTAATTCATTCGTATGATCCATTCTAATTCATTCGTACGATCCATTCTAATTCATTCTAATTTATTCGTAATTCGTACGATCCATTCTAATTCATTTGCACGATCCAAATTCATTCATTCGTACGATCCATTCTATTTCATTTGTACGATTCGTTCTATTTCATTCATACGATCCATTCTAATTCATTCATACGATCCATTCTAATTCATTCGCACAAATTTATCCATTCTAATTCATTCGTACGATCCATTCTAATTCATTCCTATAAATGTATCCATTCTAATTCTTACATACGATCCATTCTAATTCATTTATACGATCCAATCTAATTCATTCATATGACCCAATCTAATTCATTCGTACGATCCATTCTAATTCATTCGTACGATCCATTCTAATTCATTCGTACAATCCATTCTATTTCATTCATACGATCCATTCTAATTCATTCATATAATCCATTCTAATTCTTTCACACGATCCATTCTAATTCATTCGTACGATCCATTCTAATTCATTCGTGCGATCCATTCTTATTTAATCGTATGATCCATTCTAATTCATTCGCACGAATGTATCCATTCTAATTCATTCGTATGATCCATTCTAATTCATTCGCACGATCCATTCTAATTCATTCGTACGATCCATTCTAATTCATTCATACGATCCATTCTAATTCATTCGCACGATCCATTCTAATTCATACGCACGATCCATTCTATTTCGTACGATCCATTCTAAATCATTCGCACGAATGAATCCATTCTAATTCATTCGTACAATCCATTCTATTTCATTCGTACGATCCATTCTTACTCATTCGTATGATCCATTCTAATTCATTCTTACGAATGTATCCATTCTAATTCATTCGTACGATCCATTCTAATTTATTCGTACGATCCATTCTAATTCATTCGTACAATCCATTCTAATTCATTCGCACGAATTTATCCATTCTAATTCATTCGTACGATCCATTCTAATTCATTCGCACAATCTATTCTAATTCATTCGTACGTTTCGCATAAACTCTTCTAATTCATTCGTACGATCCATTCTAATTCATTCATACGATCCATTCTAATTCCTTCGTACTATCCATTCTAATTCCTTCGTACGATCCATTCTAATTCATTCGTACGATCCATTCTAATTCATTCGCACGATCCATTCTAATTCATTCGCACGAATGTATCCATTCTAATTCATTCGTACGATCCATTCGAATTCATAAGTACGATCCATTCTAATTCATTCATACGATCCATTCTAATTCATTTGCACGATCCATTCTAATTCCATTCTATTTCATTCGTACGATCCATTATTACCATCCATTCTAATTCATTCGCACGAATGTACCCATTCTAATTCATTCGTACGATCCATTCTAATTCATTCATACGATCCAATCTAATTCATTCATACGATCAATTCTAATTCATTCGCACAATCTATTCTAATTCATTCGTACGATCCATTCTAATTCATTCGCACGATCCATTCTAATTCATTTGCACGATCCATTCTAATTCATTTCGTACGATCCATTCTAATTCATTCGTATGATCCATTCTAATTTATTTGTATCCATTCTATTTCATTCGTACGATCCATTCTAACTCATTCGTACGATCCATTCTAATTCATTCGTACAATCTATTCTATTTGATTCGTACGATCCATTCTTACTCAATCGTATGATCCATTCTAATTCATTCGCACGAATGTATCCATTCTAATTCATTCGTACGATCCATTCTAATTCATTCGCACGATCTATTCTAATTCATTAATACGATCCAATCTAATTCATTCATACGATCCAATCTAATTCATTCGCACGAATGCATCCATTCTAATTCATTCGTACGATCCATTCTAATTCATTCGCACGATCCATTCTAATTCATTCGTATGATTCATTTGCACGATCCATTCGATCTCACTCATACGATCCATTATAATTCATTCATACAATCCATTCTAATTAATTCGCACGAATGTATCCATTCTAATTCATTCGTACGATCCATTCTAATTCATTCGTACAAACATATCCAATCTAATTCATTCATACGATCCATTCTAATTCATTCGCACGAATGTATCCATTCTAATTCATTCGTACGCACGAATGTATCCATTCTAATTCATTCGTACGATCCATTCTAATTCCTTCGTACGATCCATTTTAATTCCTTCGTACGATCCATTCTAATTCCTTTGTACGACCCATTATATTTCATTCGTATCGTACGATCCATTCTAATTCATTCGCACGATCCATTCTAATTCATTCATATGATCCATTCTAATTCATTCATACAATCCATTCTAATTCTTTCGTACGATCCATTCTAATTCATTCGTACAATCCATTCTATTTCATTCATACGATCCATTCTTACTCATTCGTACGACCCATTCTAATTCATTCGCACGAATGTATCCATTCTAATTCATTCGTACGATCCATTCTAATTCATTCGCACAATCTATTCTAATTCATTCATACGATCCATTCTAATTCATTCGCACGAATGTATCCATACGAATGAATTAGAATGGATACATTCGTGCGAATGAATTAGAATGGATCATACGAATGTGTAAGAATGGATCGTACGAATGAAATAGAATGGATTATACGAATGAATTAGAATGGATTCATTCGTGCGAATGAAATAGAATAGATTGTGCGAATGAATTAGAATGGATCGTAAGAATGAATTAGAATGGATAAATTCGTGCGAATGAATTAGAATGGATTGTATGAATGAGTAAGAATGGATCGTACGAATGAATTAGAATGGATTGAATTAGAATGAATCGTACGAATGAATTAGAATGGATCGTATGAATGAATTAGAATGGATCGTGTGAAAGAATTAGAATGGATTGTATGAATGAATTAGAATGGATTGTGGGTACAAATTTTGGCAGAAGTCTACCAACTACCACGGGACCCACCGGCCCTGCCTGGTGGGCCCACGAAGACCACCGCAGGACCCACCGGCCCTGCCTGGTGGGCCCACGAAGACTACCACGGGACCCACCGGCCCTGCCTGGTGGGCCCCCGAATACCACAGCGGGACCCACCAGCCCTGCCTGGTGGGCCCCCGAGTACCACAGCGGGACCCACCGGCCCTGCCCGGTGGGCCCATGAAGGCTTCCGAGGGACCCACCAGCCCTGCCTGGTGGGCCCCCCAAGTACCACAAACGGGACCCACCGGCCCTGCCTGGTGAGCCCCTAAGACAGCAGCGGAGCCCACCAGCCTTACCTGGAGGATCCCCAGATACGACGGCAGAAACCGCCATTTAACCCAGAATTCCCACCAGAGAATCCTATAAATAGCAGAGCCTTCGAATGTAAAAGGATCCGAAAAAATTCTGATTTCCACTCTGAGATCTGACTTTCAGAACCAGAGCTCTGGGATTTTCAACTTCTGATCTACCATCTCTCCTTGATCTTCTTTTCTCCATAAAAGAGATCAGAGGGTTTTCAGTGACACTCGGCCTGTCGAGGTCACTTCAACTGAAGTGTTAGTGAATTCGGGTTGCTCCCTATAGCACGGAGACGTAGGCTTCGGCTGAACTCCGAGATCACATCTCGTGTCACAATCTCTCTGATTGCATATTACTTTCTATTGACATATCAAAAGGCTTCAACTTCAATCAACAGATCGACCAACGATCTTCGACGTCAACTTTAACTCCAATTGACTGGTGCTGCGAGAGTCTTCGGGTCGGCACGAAGATTTTCCCCCACAGTTTGGCGCCGTCTGTGGGATCCGAACGAGAAGCCGTGTCCTCTCAATTTCGACTACTAGATCAATAGCCAAACTTCCTTGCCCCCTCGGTTGCTCAAACAACTGATCGGACATCGGCAATCTCGTTGTACCCTTCGCACTTTGAATGGCGAGAACCAAACACCAGGGTCAACCAGAAGGAAGTAACACTCAACATCAACCTCGTCCTGAGACTCGTTCAATGAGTCAAAGGCTCAACTTCGGGCAGCCCCTTGCTGTCCCCGAGATGGGGGTTCACTCAGGAAGTGGAAGATCAGTCGATCGACCGATCGCCCCTCATCCTCTTCAATCAATTGGGCAGACTGTCCCTGCTCCTGCTGAAGACCCTCCATCGACATACCAAGTCTCTGCAGTCGATTTCCAATTGCTCCAATTGGCAAAGCAAAACGCCACCCTCACCGCTGAGAGGGATGCTCTGAAGAAGGCAGCCTCCGAAGCTGGAATTGCTATTCCGATCCCCTCCACAAGTGAGAGGGTTGATCTTCCTCGACATTCAATTCACTCCGAACAACGGAGGTCGATAGGCACTGCTGCCCTCGAAAGAATTCGTCGCGATCCTACTCCCTCTGCTGCTCCCTGGAAGCAGAGTGTCTGGGATCGTCTTGACGACGAGTCCTCCCAATCCTCTTCTGGTCGCAACTGTGACAAGAGGATACCTTCAAAGATCAACATGCCAAGGAAGCACCAAATGAAAGGCGCTCCTTCAAAGAGCAGAGTCTCCCCTTCCATTCCACTCCAACGTGGACTTGGATCGGACCTTCGACACCGACTTCAACCGGCAAATACTTCAATGCCTGAGCAAGACCTTGCGATCTTGCCTCTTGACCCGCCTCTAGGTCGAGGACACGGTCGTAGGGACGGTTATTCCTCTGCCGGGCCTCTACATCGAAGTCTCTTCGAGACCACCTTTCCAAGAGGATGGAGAACTCCTATCCTTCCCAAATTCAACTGCATCAGAGGAGATACAAGCCTCCACATACTTGCCTTCAAGCAAGCTCTAACGCCACACGAAGAGGAAAACAATGTGCTCTGCCGCACCTTCGCGGGAAGTCTCGATGAGCCTTCGCTCGACTGGTATCACAATCTCCGAGCTGGGTCCATCACCCAGTTCGGCGTTTTGGCTAACCTCTTTGTGCAGCACTATCAACTCAATCTAAAGCCAGAGAAGAAGCTCGACTCTCTCTACCGACTGAGGATGGGTGCAGACGAGACTCTCCGCAGCTTCACGAGGAGGTTTCGCAACGAGCATGCTGCTCTCTCTGGAAGACATCTGGATGATGAAGCCATCATGTTGGCTTTCCAGAACGCTCTCCGCTTCGATCTGCATATCTACAACGACTTCATCCGCAATCCCCCTCCTTCTCTGGGTGCAATGTTTGACCGAATCCAGAGGGAGATCGAGGTCGAAGATGATCAAGTCGCTCGGAAAGGGCGAGAAACTAAGAGAAGGCCTGCTGAAAGAGAAGCTCCTAACTATGCTGCAAAGGCTCACAACGCTGAAGCAGCAGCCCCTCCGGCCAACAAAAGATCAAAGAATGATGGGCGTCGATCTCCGACGAAGACCACTTTCACTGAGTGGAATTTACCAGTCGAACAGATACTCGACCGTATTTAACACGACGAGTATCTTCGGAGGCCCAATCCTCTTCAGCCAAATTCCAAATTCACAGCAGACAAAACAGTCTACTGCGAATTCCATCGAAGTCACGGCCACTCTACTGACCGATGCTATCGGTTGAAGTTCCATCTTGAAGACTTACTACGAGAGGGCCACCTTCAAGAATTCGTCAACAACGGGCACGATCAACGTCGAACCTCTGCCAAGGGGAAAGAAGTGTGTTGGATACATCAAATCTCTTCTGACCGGCAACCAATTTCTGTGAATGCCAATGTCTTTGGCATTCATGGATCATTACACAATCAAGCAATTACCGGGAAAGAAGTCAATCGCCAGATTCGGCGTATCTTCCATGTTCGATCTACTGCAAATAAAGAAGATACTTGGATCGAAAATCCTATCGAAGGTCTTGCTTGGCCATCCATAGTCTTCAACGACACCGATCTTCAAGGAGTTCATACTCCACATCGAGACCCCCTGGTCTTGAAACTCATCATCGACGGAAGCACCGTCAATCGAATCCTCATCGATACCGGGAGCTCTATCGACATTATGTTCTCAGACTGTTTCAAACGTCTGGGACATAAGTATCAAAGCCTTGATGTCGTCCCGACTGTAATTACTGGTTTCAATGGTGAACAAAGTATCACGGTGGGCGAATCGAGATTCACCCTCGACCTCAGCCGAGAAACTCGAGTCTCGGTGAGGTTTGCAATTGTCGAAGGAGTCTCCAGCTACAACGCCATCCTCGGGCGACCATTCCTCCACCAGATCAATGCCATCTCCTCCTCTTACCATCAACTACTCAAGTTTGCAACTGGAGAAGGCATCGTCTGTATTCGAGGCGATCAGCAAGCTGGAAGATCTTGTGAAGCTGCTGCTGCCAAGACAGATCGCAAGATCAACATTGCTCCTCCAAAGCGGCCACGAGATGAAGCTGGTCCCTCTTCCAAATAGCAATCAAAGGAGATTCCGCTGACCGAACCTCCACCAATCGAATGGGAAGCATCACCTTCAATAGAAGAAATCATCCCTATCAACATTGGCAGTGGAGATCTCCCTCGACAAACATTTATTGGTACCGGTCTTAGCGACGCAGAAGCGCAAGACATGGTATCCTTCCTCCAGTCCAATATCGACGTCTTCGCCTGGTGTTTCGAAGACATGCCTGGTATCAATCCAGATGACGCTTGCCATCGACTTGCAATCAAAGAAGAAATGAAGCCTGTCAAGCAAAAGCCACGCACCATCCGACCAGAGCTACAAGTTGCTGTTCAAGAAGAAATCACCAAGCTACTCGCAGCAGGTTTCATCCGTGAAGTAGAGTATCCTACTTGGATCTCTAACATTGTTGCTGTTCTAAAGAAGAATGGGAAAGTCCGGGTCTGTATCGACTTCACCAACCTCAACAAGGCTTGCCCCAAAGACCCATTTCCCATGCCAAGGATCGATAGACTCGTCGATGCCACTGCTGGCCACGAGCTATTGTCCTTCATGGATGGGTATTCTGGATATAATCAAATTCCACTTCATCCAGACGATCAAGAGAAAACTTGCTTCGTGACTAGCCGAGGTCTCTACTGCTACAATGTAATGCCATTTGGCCTCAAAAATGCTGGATCTACCTATCAAAGGTTAGTCACAAAAATGTTCGAAGATCAGATCGGTCGCAACGTCGAAGTCTACGTCGATGATCTCCTCACCAAGAGTTCCATTCGAAGCAAGCACCTTTCTGATCTGGCAGAAACCTTTCAAGTTCTTCGAAAATATCGTATGAAGCTCAACCCAGCCAAGTGCGCTTTCGGAGTTCAATCTGGCAAATTCCTGGGTCATCTTGTGACCAGGAGGGGTATTGAAGCCAATCCCGATCAAATTCGAGCCATCATCGATATGCCTTCACCTATAAATCGAAAAGAAGTTCAACGCCTCACTGGAAGGTTAGCAGCACTCAATCGATTCATCTCAAAATCTTCCGACAAGTGCAAACCCCTCTTCGACAAACTACGAAAGGCGGATACATCTGGCTGGAGTCCAATCTGTGAAGAAGCATTTCAAAGCATCAAGAAATATCTGGTGCAAGCTCCTATCCTGACTGCTCCATTGCCAAAAGAAGACTTATGGCTCTATCTCGCCGTAACTGATCAAGCAATCAGTGCAGTCTTAGTCAGTAGAAGAGAAGGCTTTGAGCATCCAGTCTACTATATCAGCCACACTCTTCTTCCGGCTGAAACTCGCTATTCAAAAACTGAGAAGGTCATCCTGGCCTTGCTCACTGCATCGTGTCGTCTCCAACCATACTTTGTCTCTCACCAGATCACTGTCATTTCAGAACACTCGCTCAAAGATATCATTGACAAAGCTGGTCGAGCTGGTCGAATGACCAAATGGATGATCGAAATGAGTTCCCTGGGAATTCAGTTCGAATCTCGCACTTCTATCAAAGGTCAAGCTATCGCTGATTTTCTAGCTGATTTTCCAGTTGAAGACCCCATCACTTGGGAAGAAGATGTCGACATGCGCTTGGAGGATGAGGACAATACTCCGATCAACCTTGCAACAAAAATTGATCCAAATCTTGAAGCCACTACTGCAACTCCTCCATGGAAGCTTTATACTGATGGAGCTTCAAGTTCGATCGGTTCGGGAACTGGGATAGTCTTAATATCCCCCGAACTTGATCATCTACAGAAGGCCACTCTCCTTGGGTTTAATGCCACCAACAACGAAGCTGAATATGAAGCACTCATTTCCGGACTCGAAATGGCAGAATCTCTGGGGGTAGATCGAATCATCGTCTACAGCGACTCCCAGTTGATCACAAGACAAATCAATGGAGAGTACACCGCTCGAGAAGAAAGAATGCAACTCTACTTGGCCTTAGTACGACATCTTCAACAACGTTTTACTTGCGCTGAATTCATTCAAATCCCCAGAGCAGAGAACCGAGAAGCAGATGCCTTAGCCAATGCTGCCTCAGTTCTTGGAGACTCACTCGGAGGAAGGCAAATACAGATCGATTATCAAGAAGTACCCAAGACCACCCCCTATCAACAGATCCTTACTACTACAAAAGGATCTGGGGGTGGAGATCAGCTTGAAGACTGGAGACGATTCATTTTCGACTTCTTCAAGCATGGCAAAATGCCTGAAGATCCGAATCAAGCCCGAAGAGTTCAAAGGAAGCTCCCAAGCTACATTCTACAAGGAGAAGATCTATACTTCAAATCTCACAACGGGATGTTACTCAAATGCCTTGGTCCTGAGCAAGCGCAGGCAATCCTGATTGATATTCACTCTGGAGCTTGTGGAAATCATTCAGGAGGAAGATCTCTTGAAGCCAAGACGAAGCTACAAGGGTACTACTGGCCAACAATGGCAAGGGATGCTCAACAAATAGTTCAAAGATGTGAGCCATGCCAAAGACACGCTCGAGCTATCCATCTCCCTGCAGATGAACTTCATCAACTATCTAGTCCCTGGCCATTCCATCAGTGGGGGTTAGATTTCTTAGGTCCTTTCCCTCCAACTCCGAGCAAGAAGAAGTATCTATTGCTGGCCACAGATTACTTCACCAAATGGGTTGAAGTTGTGCCCCTCTTCCGAGAGACTGACGATGAAGTGATCAAATTCATTCGGCACAACATCTTCTCAAGATTTGGTACACCTCAAATTCTCGTTGCTGACAATGGAGCTCAATTTGATTCCGATAAGTTTCGAGAATTCTGTCTGAACAACGGTATCAAACTATTCTATTCAACTCCAAGATATCCTCAATGCAATGGTCAAGCTGAAGCCTCAAATAGAGCTATACTTGGTATACTCAAGAAGAAACTCAATGACAAGAAAGGATTGTGGGAACAAGTCCTACCTGAAGTTCTTTGGGGGTATCGCACAACTCCGAGAAGATCAACAGGGTTTTCACCCTTTCGTCTAACATATGGATCGGAAGCAGTACTCCCAACAGAAAATATATCAAGCACTTTGAAGACCAAAGCCATTGAAGAAGGGATCAATGAAGAAATTCGGATCAATGATCTAGACTTCTCCGAAGAATTACGAGATCAAGCATCACTTCGGGTGGCCAAGTACCAGCAGAAGATCAAAAGAGCCTACGACGAGAAAGTCTACAAAAGACAGTTCCCAATGGGTAGTTTAGTTCTCAGAGCAGTTTTCTACAATACCAAAGAACACAGCAGTGGGAAACTTGCTCCCAACTGGGAAGGTCCATACATCATCGAGTCAGTTGGAGGCAAAGGCTCCTATCGACTAATCTTACCAGAAGGAGATAGGTTGCCACGAGCTTGGAATTCTAGACACCTCAAGCTGTTCTATCCTTGATGTAAATTATGTGATGAATAAAGATCTCTTTCAAGTCTTCAAATGTACCAGTGTTCAGCTTTTCAATTCAAGTTCTGAAGCAGTTTCAAGTTATCTATATTCAAATTACCAGGTCTTTTAACAAGTTGGGGAGTTAGAGTTGCGACTCAACCCCTTACTAGCAAATGTTAAAAACTGACCATATTCAAGTTACCAAGTCTTTTAACAAGTTTGGGTGTTAGAGTTGCGACTCAACCCCTTACTGGCAAATGTTAAACTGACTTTCAAATTTCAATATTCAATTTCAATCAATTTCTACATCGTTTAACAGGTTTGGGTGCTTGAGTTGCGACTCAACCCCTCACATTCAAGTGTTATATGAATTCAAGTTTCAATTTTCAAGTTGCAGTAAGTTTGGGTGCTTGAGTTGCGACTCGACCCCTTACATTCAAAAGATTATATCTATTCTAATGCTATTAAGATCATGATAGTCAAAGGCATTCAACTCAAGAGACATCCAATTTTCAAACACCAAGAAGATCTTCTATTATCAAAATATGCCAGATACAAGAGTGAGCTGATACATTTCAAAAGTTTACAAGTACAGCAACGAAGAAGGAGAAAAGTCTCAAGGCTTGGCCACACTCTTCGCATGCGACTTATCCCCCTCAGATCCATCGCGAGCTTTACTCGCAACCGATGCCTTGGAAGATCGGACACTGGCAACATGGGCCCTAAGTGCTTCTGCTGCCTTCTCAGCTGTGTCTCTGTAACTCTGGCATTCACTCCGCATGTGCTCAAGCTCCTTCTGGTGGGCCTCCTCCTTAGCCGCTGAAGCAGCAATTTGAGCCTCCAGCTCCTTTATTTTGGCCACACGTTCGAAGCCCAAGTTTTCGATCCTAAAGAATCGATTCTTCAATCCTAGGAGTTCATGACTCTGAGCCTCGTATTCGTTCTGCCAGCCCTTGCTCTCCAGTTTTTTCTTGCGAAGGGCCTCGGTCTTGACCTTCAGGGCCTCTTTCTTTGATTTTAGAGACTCCCTCAGCTGATCTCTCTCCGCGCTTACAGCCTCCAGGGCAGCAGTCAAACGAGATATTTCGGCTGAAGCTTCTTTTGCTCCCGCCTTCATGGAGAGCTTGGTAGCGACATTCATAACTGCTGAGTTCTGCAAAAGAACAAAAGAGTTGAATTATTCTGAAGGAAGATACAATTCAAATGATCGATCAAGCAGATGCACCTACCAACAGGTCAAGTCTATCGAAAGCTTCATCCAGAGTAGCCCCCGGGAGGTTGCAGAGTTTCCTGATCACAGCAGTGGGGTGGTTGATATCAACATCACCCAAGCTTCTCATTGTTGGAGTCAATCCAGCAGGTGCACCTACAATCAACAAGAAATCAAAGTGTTAGATTATTTCCAAGCTTCAACGATAAGACAATCGAGACAAGTTAATACAATTACCTGAGGCTTCAACCCTCGGCTCTTTGCCCTTCCGGCGATCAGAGCCATCCTGAGGGGTCGACTTCTCCTGAATAGAAGTTGGCACTGGTTGAGGTTGAGGAGCCTCATCACCCACTCGACTTTCCCTCTCCAAATGGATAGGGGAGGAAGCATTCCGAGGAGGTGAGGCCTTTTCTCCCTCTTGTTGCCCGACTGGCACGGTGAGTCCTGCCACCATGGCAGCCACCTCCTCAGCCAGAGAACGAGAGGGGGGTGGGGGTTGCTCAACCTCCACACCCCCGCTCGTTGTTGCTCCTTCAATGCGAGGAACGTCAGGGGGAATTTGATCGAGGGGCGTGGGGTTGCTTCCAACCCCAGCACTCCTCGATAGTTTTATTTTGAGGCGCATCGACCTCTTCAAATCATCGAACTTGTAGGTGGGAACCGCCTTTGGGCCATCACCTTCTGCGTCGAGAACTTCTTCCATTTGACGGGATTTGACCTCGTCAATGGGAATAGGAATCGAGTCCTCCCCCGTTGCACCACCAGTGGGGGTGGGAGGAATTTCTTCCTCACCACCCCCGTTTTCATCATCTCCACCAGAGGGGGTGGAAGACAGATCATCCTCGCCGTTCCCATCCTCGTCTTCGTCATTACCACTGTTGTCGTGGCTGACATTTTCAATCTCTTCATCTTCCTCGTCGCTCCCCTTCTTCTCTTTTTCTTCTTCATCTTCTTTTTTCTTCCCTTCATTTTCATCTTCCTTTGGCTTGATAAGGGTTTTTCGCTTCTTCTTCACGGGGCCTCTTTGGAGCACCAACTTCTCATCCACGGTAGGCAATCGGCGCCTTGCAGTGTAGATTTTCTTCTCGGCCCGAACCTTCCGGATGATCTTACCCGTATGGGGGTCCTCCTCATAGTCAGAGTATAGGACTTCATTGTCCTCGTATCTATACTTTGATCGGTGGAGGAGATTGGCCTTGCCATATCTCACGGGGCAGTTGGAGAACTGTTTCCATGACCTGGTCCCGCAGGTCAACTCAAGAAATAAGTTGTCGATAGCTCCAGCCCTCTCAGAAGTCCAGGCAAAGATGCCTCCCTCGCTGTACATCTTCACTGCATCGTGCACGCTGTCTCGAGGGGTGTCGGGCACTGACATGGATGTCCATGCGCCGGAAACAGAGATAGGCCAATCTGTGTACAGTTTGTCCGAAGGAACTGTATCAGTTAGCGGGCGCAGCGGAGACACACCGGTCAAATTGTAGAATGGGCTGTCCCTCCTGTAAGCCCATCGATAGTGGAAGAAAAAGTATCCAAGCTCGATCCGAGCGTCTTCACCTTCTGGGATGGTGGAGTAACAAGCCTTCAAGTCTTCTTGAAAATCCGACTCCACGCGGCAGAATGCGTAGATAATTCGCCAGGCGTTCCCAGTGACCTGCCCCGGGCAAAGGCCAGAGGTGTTCAGTAATCTTGCCGCGAAGGGTGGCAGAGGTAGACGCAGACCGCAGTTGAGTTGGCCGACGGTTACAATGGTTCCCATGACCTTCTCATTACTAGCAAAGCTGGTGAATACGGTCTTCTTGTCGATGCCGAAAGCAGTCTGGATGCTAGGGAGTGAAGGCTGTGCCCCTTTCCCTTCTGTGAAGAAAGAGAGCAGTGCTTGCCATTTCTTTCTCTTCGTATCCGTGAACTCACCACCTATATTGTACATATACTCCGTCTCCTCTGTCAGAGGCATGAGCGGACCCAGAACAAATTTCACTTTCGGGATATGCTCTGGCCTAGATGGCGCTGAAGCAAATCCTACTCCTTGGTGCCTCTTGCCCAGTTGGCCAAGTTCGGCAAGCGCGGCCTTGCCTTTGCCACGACCCCTCGGAGGGGAGGGAACTTCAACAACTTCAACAATTTCCTTCCCTTTTCTCTTTGAGGGAACCGTACCGAACTTCTTCGAACTGCCAGAGGAAGCCATCTGATCGATCGTGCAAAAGCAGAAATCGGGAGCAAAGAGTCTGGACTTCGAAAAATTTTGGAAGCGTGAGGCGAAATGACAGCTGGTGAAAGCTTTTGTACCCAGGGTAAAACAGGTGCGCAAATCGAGAAGACACGTGTCTTCACCATATCAAATCGCATGTTTTTGTAGGTACACGTGGCATCCATCCGTAGCAAGCGCAAAATCAGGCGAAACGTCGGACCACCGGTCCACGTGAACCAAACGGTCCAAGCGAGTCACCGGTCTGAGTAAACCGAACCGCCGGTTCAAAGCCACGTTAAAGCCAACCAAATATTCAAAACAGGCAGGATCAAGCTCCATCAATGTTCGAAACTCTGCCGAAAGAATTGAAGAACGAAGCAGTAAACCTTCTCTGAAGGGCAGGTTCAAAACTTTATATTGTTCTGACAAATTTCTATTGGATCTGGCAAAAAACCAAGGTTTTTTGCCGATCACTCGAACCTTGACCGGATATTTTTTCACCGATCGGACAAACCTGTCCGATCGGCGAAAATCATTCGATCGGTCAAATTTCTATTGGATCTGGCAAAAAACCAAGGTTTTTTGCCGATCACTCGAACCTTGACCGGATATTTTTTCACCGATCGGACAAACCTGTCCGATCGGCGAAAATCATTCGATCGGTCAAATTTCTACTGGATCTGGCAAAAAACTAAGGTTTTTTGCCGATCACTCGAACCTTGACGGGATAATTTTTCACCGATCGGACAAACCTGTCCGATCGGCGAAAATCATTCGATCGGTCAAATTTCTACTGGATCTGGCAAAAAACTAAGGTTTTTTGCCGATCACTCGAACCTTGACCGGATATTTTTTCACCGATCGGACAAACCTGTCCGATCGGCGAAAATCATTCGATCGGTCAAATTTCTATTGGATCTGGCAAAAAACCAAGGTTTTTTGCCGATCACTCGAACCTTGACCGGATATTTTTTCACCGATCGGACAAACCTGTCCGATCGGCGAAAATCATTCGATCGGTCAAATTTCTACTGGATCTGGCAAAAAAGCAAGGTTTTTTGCCGATCACTCGAACCTTGACCGGATATTTTTTTCACCGATCGGACAAACCTGTCCGATCGGCGAAAATCATTCGATCGGTCAAATTTATATTGGATCTGGCAAAAAACCAAGGTTTTTTGCCGATCACTCGGACCTTAACCGGATATTTTTTCACCGATCGGACAAACCTGTCCGATCGGCGAAAATCATTCGATCGGTCAAATTTCTATTGGATCTGGCAAAAAACCAAGGTTTTTTGCCGATCACTCGAACCTTGACCGGATATTTTTTCACCGATCGGACAAACCTGTCCGATCGGCGAAAATCATTCGATCGGTCAAATTTCTATTGGATCTGGCAAAAAACCAAGGTTTTTTGCCGATCACTCGGACCTTGACCGGATATTTTTTCACCGATCGGACAAACCTGTCCGATCGGCGAAAATCATTCGATCGGTCAAATTTCTATTGGATCTGGCAAAAAACCAAGGTTTTTTGCCGATCACTCGAACCTTGACCGGATATTTTTTCACCGATCGGACAAACCTGTCCGATCGGCGAAAATCATTCGATCGGTCAAATTTCTACTGGATCTGGCAAAAAACTAAGGTTTTTTGCCGATCACTCGAACCTTGACCGGATAATTTTTCACCGATCGGACAAACCTGTCCGATCGGCGAAAATCATTCGATCGGTCAAATTTCTACTGGATCTGGCAAAAAACTAAGGTTTTTTGCCGATCACTCGAACCTTGACCGGATATTTTTTCACCGATCGGACAAACCTGTCCGATCGGCAAAAATCATTCGATCGGTCAAATTTCTATTGGATCTGGCAAAAAACCAAGGTTTTTTGCCGATCACTCGAACCTTGACCGGATATTTTTTCACCGATCGGACAAACCTGTCCGATCGGCGAAAATCATTCGATCGATCAAATTTCTACTGGATCTGGCAAAAAACCAAGGTTTTTTGCCGATCACTCGAACCTTGACCGGATATTTTTTCACCGATCGGACAAACCTGTCCGATCGGCGAAAATCGTTCGATCGGTCAAATTTCTACTGGATCTGGCAAAAAACCGAGGTTTTTTGCCGATCACTTGATCCTTGACCAGTTGAATTTTGACCGATCGGTCAAAATTTGACCGATCAGTCAAAATTTGTCCGATCGGACAAAAATTGACCGATCAGACAAAATCATTTGATCGGTCAAAATTCTACTAGATCGGTCAAAAAACCGTGTTCTTTGACCGATCACTCGATCCTTGACCGGTTGAATTTTGACAGATCGGTCAAAATTTGACCGATCGGTCAAAATTTGACCGATCAATCAAAATTGACCGGTCAGTCCTTTTTTACGCTAACACGCGACAAGTTTCTTCGTGTCCTTTTTTCAAAACAGGGAGTTGCTGTTCTTTGCACCAAATCCAAGCCAGCCAGAAGGCAATCTAGCTAACTTGGAGGGGGTAACTGTGGGTGCAAATTTTGGCAGAAGTCTACCAACTACCATGGGACCCACCGGCCCTGCCTGGTGGGCCCATGAAGACCACCGCAGGACCCACCGGCCCTGCCTGGTGGGCCCACGAAGACTACCACGGGACCCACCGGCCCTGCCTGGTGGGCCCCCGAATACCACAGCGGGACCCACCAGCCCTGCCTGGTGGGCCCCCGAGTACCACAGCGGGACCCACCGGCCCTGCCCGGTGGGCCCATGAAGGCTTCCGAGGGACCCACCAGCCCTGCCTGGTGGGCCCCCCAAGTACCACAAACGGGACCCACCGGCCCTGCCTGGTGAGCCCCTAAGACAGCAGCGGAGCCCACCAGCCTTACCTGGAGGATCCCCAGATACGACGGCAGAAACCGCCATTTAACCCAGAATTCCCACCAGAGAATCCTATAAATAGCAGAGCCTTCGAATGTAAAAGGATCCGAAAAAATTCTGATTTCCACTCTGAGATCTGACTTTCAGAACCAGAGCTCTGGGATTTTCAACTTCTGATCTACCATCTCTCCTTGATATTCTTTTCTCCTTAAAAGAGATCAGAGGGTTTTCAGTGACACTCGGCCTGTCGAGGTCACTTCAACTGAAGTGTTAGTGAATTCGGGTTGCTCCCTATAGCACGGAGACGTAGGCTTCGGCTGAACTCCGAGATCACATCTCGTGTCACAATCTCTCTGATTGCATAACACTTTCTATTGACATATCAAAAGGCTTCAACTTCAATCAACAGATCGACCAACGATCTTCGACGTCAACTTCAACTCCAATTGACTGGTGCTGCGAGAGTCTTCGGGTCGGCACGAAGATTTTCCCCCACATGGATCGTATGAATGAATTAGATTGGATCGTATTAATGAATAAGAATGGATCGTGCGAATGAATTAGAATGGATCGTACGGATCCATTCTATTTCATTCGTATGATCCATTCTAATTCCTTCGTATGATCCATTCTTATTCATTCCCATGAATGTATCCATTCTAATTCATACGTACGATCCATTCTAATTCATTTATACGATCCAATCTAATTTATTCATACAATCCATTCTAATTCATTCGCACGAATTTATCCATTCTAATTTATTTGTACGATCCATTCTAATTCATTCGCACAATCTATTCTAATTCATTCGTGCGTTCCATTCTAATTCATTCGCACAATCTATTCTAATTCATTCGTACGATCCATTCTAATTCATTCGCACGATCCATTCTAATTCATTCGTACGATCCATTCTATTTCATTCATACGATCCATTCTAATTCATTCGTCGATCCATTCTAATTCATTCGTACGATCCATTCTAATTCATTCACATGAATGTATCGATTCTAATTTATTTGTACGATCCATTCTAATTCATTCGTACGATCTATTCTATTTCATTCGTACGATCCATTCTAATTCATTCGTACGATCCATTCTAATTCCTTCGTACGATCCATTCTAATTCATTCGCACGATCCATTCTAATTCATTCGTACGATCCATTCAAATTCATTCGCACGATCCATTCTAATTCATTCGCACAATCTATTATAATTCATTTGCACGAATGTATCCAATCTAATTCATTCGTACGATCCATTCTAATTCATTCGCACGATCCATTCTAATTCATTCATACAATCCATTCTAATTCATTCGTACGATCCATTCTAATTCATTTGCATGAATATATCCATTCTAATTCATTCGTATGATCCATTCTAATTCCTTCGTACGATCCATTCTAATTCCTTTGCACAATCTATTCTAATTCATTCGTACGATCTATTCTAATTCATTCGTATGATCCATTCTAATTCATTCGTACGATCCATTCTATTTCATTCGCACGATCCATTCTAATTCATTCGCATGATCCATTCTAATTCATTCGTACGATCCATACTAATTCATTCGTACGATCCATTCTAATTCATTCGTACGATCCATTCTAATTCATTCGTACAATCCATTCTATTTCATTCGTACGATCCATTCTTACTCATTCGTACGATCCATTCTAATTTATTCGCACGAATGTATCCATTCTAATTCATTCGTACGATCCATTCTAATTCATTCGTACGATCCATTCTAATTCATTCGTATGATCCATTCTAATTCATTCGCAAGATCCATTCTAATTCATTCGTACGATCAATTCTCATTCATTCGCACGAATGTATCCATTCTAATTCATTCGTATGATCCATTCTAATTTATTCGTACGATCCATTCTAATTCATTCGTATGATCCATTCTAATTCCTTTGTACGATCCATTCTAATTCATTCATACGATCCATTCTAATTCATTCGTACGATCCATTCTAATTCATCGCACGATCCATTCTAATTCCTTCGTACGAATGTATCCATTCTAATTCATTCGTACGATCCATTCTAATTCATTCGCACGATCCATTTTAATTCATTCGCACGAATGAATCCATTCTAATTCATTCGTACAATCCATTCTATTTCATTCGTACGATCCATTCTTACTTATTCGTACGATCCATTCTAATTCATTCGCACGAATGTATCCATTCTAATTCATTCTTACGATCCATTCTAATTCCTTCGTACGATCCATTCTAATTAGTACGATCCATTCTATTTCATTCATACGATCCATTCTAATTCATTCGCACGATCCATTCTAATTCATTCATACGATGCATTCTAATTCATTCACACGATCCATTCTAATTCATTCGTACGATCCATTCTAATTCATTCGTACAATCCATTCTATTTCATTCGTACGATCCATTCTTACACATTCGTACTCGTACGATCCATTCTAATTCATTCGTACGATCCATTCTAATTCATTCGCACGAATGTATCTAGATCCATTCTAATTCATTCGCACGATCCATTCTAATTCATTCGCACGATCCATTCTATTTCATTCGTACGATCCATTCTAATTCATTCATACGATCCATTCTAATTCATTCGCACGATCCATTCTAATTTATATGTACGATCCATTCTATTTCATTCGTACGATCCATTCTAATTCATTCGTACGATCCATTCTAATTCATTCGTACGATCCATTCTTATTCATTACCATGAATGTATCCATTCTAATTCATACGTACGATCCATTCTAATTCATTTATATGATCCAATCTAATTCATTCATACAATCCAATCTAATTCATTTGCACGAATTTATCTATTCTAATTCATTCGTACGAACCATTCTATTTCATTCGTACGATCCTTTCTTACTCATTCGTACGATCCATTCTAATTTATTTGCACGAATATATCCATTCTAATTCATTCGTACGATCCATTCTAATTCCTTCGTACGATCCATTCTAATTCATTTGCACGAATGTATCCATTCTAATTCATTCGTACGATCCATTCTAATTCATTCGTACGATTCATTCTAATTCATTAATATGATCCAATCTAATTCATTCATACGATCCAATCTAATTCATTCGCGCGATTCATTCTAATTCATACATACGATCCAATCTAATTCATTCCTACGATCCATTCTAATTCATTCGCACGAATGTATCCATTCTAATTCATTCGTACGATCCATTCTAATTCATTCGCACGATCCATTCTAATTCATTCATACGATCCAATCTAATTCATTCATACGATCCAATCTAATTCATTCGTACGATCCATTCTAATTCATTCGTATGTATCCATTCTAATTCATTCATACGATCCATTCTAATTCATTCGTACGATCCATTTTAATTCATTCGCACGATCCATTCTAATTCATTAATACGATCCATTCTAATTCATTCGTACGACACACGATCCATTCTAGTTCATTCATACGATCCAATCTAATTCATTCATACGATCCATTCTAATTCATTCGTATGGGATCGTATGAATGAATTAGAATAGGTTGTGCTAATGAATTAGAATGGATCGTACGAATGAATTAGAATAGATTGTGCGAATGAATTAGAATGGATTGTATGAATGTATTAGAATGGATCGTACGAAGGAATTAGAATGGATACATTCGTGCGAATGAATTAGAATGGATCGTACGAATGAATTAGAATGGATACATTCGTGCGAATGAATTAGAATGGATCGTATGAATGTGTTCAGGGATATTTTTCGCTGGCTCGGGCGGTCTCCCTGCAAGACAAAGAAAAACGTAAGAACGGCTGGCTCCCTTAGGAGCGCAGGCCCTCCGACGCTCAAGTCAGTCTCAGGTGATTGATGGAGTGTGATCGTAAACCAAAGTAGTAGGGATGAGGGTTTCGAACCTGTACTTTGGAGCCGGGGGTGGCACTTTTATAGCCTTTCGCGACCTATCGGGATGCAACACCTGGCCACTTTTCTAGCACCTTCTAGACCCCCACGTTTCGGCCTACATGGGCCTCTAGCAGCCTTTAGCGCATGGGTTCCTGACAGCCTTTGTCGTCTAGCTCGCCAGTCGGTGTAGTGGGGGAGAGTACCTATCTTGTCGCTACCAGATGGATCTTCTGGAACGTTCAAGTCTGGGAGGTCCCGAACCGACTCGGGCGGGCTTCCGTGGACTACAATCGTCCACGTAGCTTCAGAGGGGTTTCGAAACCTGGCAACCTTTGTGTCATTCTACTGGTGGCGGCTTTGAGGAGGAAGCAGAGGTTAGCTCGCCTCTAAATTTACCTTCTTTGCCCTTGCCGGGAGTCGGACTCCGGGGAGGGCGACCTCTTTCGGCGACGAAAACGGTTTGGTGATTCTTTCGAGCGCTCTACCGGTGTTCTGTTGATGCCCTTATAAGTTTTCTCTTTGGCCAGAGGTCCCGCGTGAGCCTTGGGGCGGGCTCCAGTGTGAAAGGTGGGGCGATCTCTTCCTTGAGCTGGGGGGCGAGGGTATGTTCCCGCGCGAGTTTCTTTCCCTTTAAATTCCTGGGGTCTATAAGATCCATAAAAAGGGACTGATTGACGGCGAGCTCCTCACGAGCTGGGGGCGAGCTCCTCACGAGCCGGGGGCGAGCTCCTCGCGAGCTTGGAAGCGAGCTCCTTTCGAGCTAGGGGCGAGCTCTTTGCGAGCTGGGGGGGGGGGGGGGGGGGGGGGGCGAGCTCCTCGCGAGCTGGGGGCGAGCTCCTCGCGAGCTGGGAAGGCGGGCTCCTTGCGAGCTGGGGGCGAGCTCCTTGTGAGCTGGGGGCGAGCTCCTTGCGAGCTGGGGGCGAGCTTCTTGCAAGCTGGGAGGGCGAGCTCCTTGCGAACTGGGGGCGAGCTCCTTGCGAGCTGGGAGGGCGAGCCCGGTGTAAGCTTGGGCGGGCTCCTTCACGCTCTTTGTGTAAGCGATTCACCGATCTTTAGTTGTAATGCACTCAGATACAAGGTGCCCATACAGCCCAATGGGGATCCAGCTCCTAATAATCGTTCGATCGAGCCCATACGGATCTGAGGGTTCCAACTCCTGGACGGGTTTTAGCGCGGGTTTGACTCGTGACGCATCGTTACCCGAGATATGGGGTTTCAGCCACCCCCAACATTACCCCCTCCTGAGGAAGCGATCAAGGAAACTTGGCGCTGGCTCAGGAGTCTTTTTGCAGACTTTGGGCGGGTCAGGAGTACCAACCACTGGCGACCTCCTTCTTGCGCGAGTTAGTAGCACATGGTCGGGGTTCACTCCGGGCGGGCTGCGGGTACCGGCCGCAGGTGACCTTGCGTCGAGAGCTTTGACTCCCAGTATCTCATGAGCGAGGCCTTAAGGACGCTGCTGTTCTGTCCAAGGGACGCAGTTATCTATTGCCCACAAGCGTCAGGCGGGCCGGGTGCATCAGCCACGAGCGGTCTCCCTCTGGCGCGAGCTCATCATACGCGGCCAGGGTCTTCCCCGGGCGAGCTGCGTGCACCTGCCACGGGCGATCTGGTAGCTCGGGCTTCGCGCCAAATCTCCGGCGATCGTATCATCTTAAATACGATGCGGGTCTCGAGATCCGAAACCGATATAATGAATCTCATCATGAGATCTTGATCCGTGCGGGACACGTGTCTCATCCTGATTGGTCCACTTCTTTTACCAGAAAGGACGTCGGCGCTGGCGCAGCTTTCTCCACGCGTGGTCCACGTGGCGCCTTGCGATTGGAAAGAAACGAGCTGTCGCCTTTGCTGTCATCACACCGCCTCGTTGAGCACGCTCGAGCATTAACTGACCCGCTGATCCCCCTGCCTCTAATCCCTCTATAAATAGGGGTGGAGGGGGGATTTTCATCCTTCCGCGTAAATCAGATCTCCCTCTTCTCTGCTTCTCCTTGCTTCAGCTTGCTTCAACTCGCGCTTCCTTCATGGCCTCCGCTTCTGACGTCGCCGCTGCTATTGCTGCTGCTGCCGCCGCCGCCCAAGCCTCCGAACCTGTCATCGAAACGGTGGTGGTTTGGTTGCAAAACCCCGTCGGGGTGCCCGTAGGGGACAGTATCCGGGCGGCGATCGATCTCCCTCGGGAGATCCTTGTCACCGAGATGCCACTCCGCGGGAGGCCGCCCCAAGGCACCGTAGCCTCTGTCGGGCTGTTGTAGTCTGGGTTGCGGTTCCCGCTGAGTCATCTCGCCGGGGAGTTCTTGGAGTTGACGGGGCTTTGCCCCGCTCAACTCTCCGGGAACTCCTGGGGGATACTCTACGGGCTATCCCAGCTGGAGACCGCCCTGAAGGTGAGGATCCCACTGAGCTACCTGCTCAAGAAGTGGCTCCTCAGACCTGGGCCGATCTTCAGCACCGCGGGCTGCGGGTACTTCTACCTCGCCGGGCGGCCTGGCGAGGTGCTCCCCTTCTTCGCCATCGAGAATAAGGACCGCCACTGGAAGGACTACCCTTTCATGGTGGTCGGCGACTGGCGCGGGCGCCACAGTGGAGTCCCGGCTCACCCCGAGATTCCCATGACGGCGGTCGTCCGGGAGATGTCCTTCTTCCGGGCGGGGAAGAAGAAGTGCATCGCGCCCGATCGGGAGCGGTCTTTGGACGAGGTGTTCCTCCACTACCTCGGAGGGCGCACCCCGGAGAAGATCACCGCCCCCGACTTCGCCTTCTAACTAAAGAACGGGAAGACCGGCGCGATCCTGCTCAAGTAGAAGATCGTTCGGAAGAAGAAGGAAGCCCCTCTTCCCTTCGAAGGGACCAGCAAAGGGGCAGGGAGCTCGGGGGGTAACCCTCGCAAGAAGACGGTCCGGAGGCGGGCCTTGCCCATCCGCCTCAACGACCCCGACACCATGGAGATGCTCCGCCAGGATGCGCCCTCCGCACCTCCGCAACCTCCTCGCCAGGACACCGGCACAGGTCAGCCACCCGCCCCGCTCTCAATTATTCGTCGCAAGCTTCAATTCCTCGAGCCCGACGATCCGAACGTCGAACTCCTCCTCCCGGCGGGCCGACTCCCATCGAAATTCTGGGCGGTCCCAGCGCGGGCTCCTCTTCGGAAGAGGGGAGGGTGCCCCACTACCTGCGGCAACTGCTGGGCCGCAACGTCTTCGCCCGAGCCCCCTTTGCCTCTATTAGTGAACGCCTTGCCGAGGTATCTCTCTTTTTTTATCTTTGTGCAAAACTTCATTTCTTGCTAACTTTTTCATCTCTCATGCAGGTGGAGAAGCAGAACCAAGCTTTAGCCGCGGAGGTCGCTGGGGCCGGGAAGGCGCTGGCCGCTTTGTTCGACGACTCCCTTTGGGGGTCCGAGCGCAAGGTGGACGAGCACATCCACGAGCTCTAGCGGGCTAAGCACGCCGAGGCACAGAAGGAGGTAGAGGAACTGCGCCGTAGGGTCTCGACCCTGGTGTCGGGCTTGGCCGTGGCTAAGATAGCCAAAGCTCAATCCGTTGCCACTCTTATTAAGGCCAAGGCGGAGCGAGATGAGGCTGTGTCTGCCAAGGAAGCCGCTCAGAAAGAGGTGACTTAACTTCAAAGCGAGATCGCCGCTTTGAAGGCGGAGATCGTCGCTCTGAAGGAGACTCACGCCAAAGGCCTCCTAGCTCAGCAAGGCCGCCTCCAAGCCCAACTGGACGATCTCCTCAAGAAAGGCGCCATGGCTGCTATGGAGAAGTACAAGACCGAGAAGTCGAAGAAGCGGCGCCGAGGAGACGACAGCGGGGCGGAGACTAGCAAGCCCTGAGCTTGCTCATTTTGTAACTGTTTTTGTAACCTCTTTTGATTAATGAGAAGTTCTTTAGTCCGCCCCTTATTCTTTTTACTTTTTCTGTGTTGCTTTCTTTCTTTCTTTCCACGAGTCCGCTTAACAATCTTGGCAGCGATCTCGAGGGCCATACCCCGGGCGAGGCAACTAATTCGATTCAATCATTTTTATTTTAAAATATATGCAAACGAAAAGCTCGGCATGCTCGCTAAATCTCATTATAATTTCTGGGCCCGGAAAAAAGATGAGCGAACCAAATAACTTCAAAAAAAAAATTTCCCTACGCTCAGAGATTTAAATCAATTTTATTTTGAAGTAAACTAGTAAGTGCTAGATGCCCCCTGCCCGGTTAATTACCCCCAAGGATCCTGATCACTGGACATGCCCTTTGAGGGGTTACCAAGGGATGTTCGGGCTACCTGAAAAAAAGGGGGTCGCCCTTCTCAAGTTTCCCTAGATCACACCGGGAGGCTTCCGTTCATGGCCGGTGAGCGCGAAGGATCTCGACTAGGCTTTAAGTCCTCTTGACAGCGGACTACCCTGGAGATCTCGAGGTCGCTTACTGGCGGCCTCTAAGGAGTCCGGTCTTGCTTTAAGTCCGCATTGCGACGGACTACCCCGAGAATCTCACGGTCGCTTTCTTGCGGCCTCTGAGGAACCCGATTTTGCTTTAAGTCCGAACGACGGCGGACTGTACCTTTAGAATGCGCATGCTCCTCTGCGGGTTCTCTATACACCGAGCTTCCTAGCTAAAATACTTTGGTGAAACCGGTATTGTTCGTTCATAAATTCCTCAGAAGATAATTTTACAAAAGGTCGCCAGTCCTAGGCATAAAACTTCCGAAGATGCAGAACGTTCCAAGGTCGCTCAAGTGGATTACCATGTAGCCATGGCTCTCTGTTCTGTAATCAGAACACGTACTAAGGTACGTACCAATATGCATTCCTATACTATCAACCATACAAAGCTAAACACTAGGTTTTTACGAGCTATAGACCTCACCAATTCTAACAATCTCCCACTAGGTCTAACGAGGAATAACGGTGTTGAGCTCTGTAGCTTCTACATGCTACCCAAAAGCCTTTGCAGGAATTCCCTAAAGGAATTGGCAACATTGTCTGTAGATTCCACCTCAGTACTGCTACTTGCATTTCCTCCTATAACTGTCAGATCAAGTGCAGTTTGTACTTGATGGGTTTCCCCTCACGGCGGTGCCTAGTCTCCTTGGACCTTGCTTACCGCTCTTCTGTTGTAACAACAGATAACTGAGCCTCTGGTACGCGTCCCAAGTTCTCTAAGAACTTCCTAAGCCTTACCACCTGATATACTACTTCGCACGCAACAACGTGCTAAGCATCTTTGGTAGAGTCTGTGATGCACTTGCTTCACACTCTACCAACTACCGCTTCTAATCTCAAGATAAGAATAATCCCTGAAATCGATTTTCTGGTACACACATCTGACACCAAAGTCAGATCCTGTGTGTCCAATCGATATCAGGACCTGTGAAGTGCAAGCTAACTCACAATCCTTACTTAATGAGGATTTCTGAGTATACCCTTCACATCGGTCCAGAGATCTGGACCCGGGTTCGACTGAAACCGACCCATCTTCCTGCTGTGCAATAGATATCTAGCCTCGTAAACCGAATCTGGCTAGAATCTTATCTTAATGCGTAGCCTGTGACAGCAAGAGAATCTTGCTCTGGTTATCTCGAGTTACCTTGATTCCCAGAGCATAACTCGCCTCACTAGGGTCTTTCACATCGAATTATGATGACTACAAACCTTTATCGTAAACAATATTCCTACATCATTTTCAATCAGTAGAATATCGTTAACGTAAAGTACTAAATATACCCTTGTAGCTATTTCACTTTTCCTGTACCATCTTGGTTTATCCTCATTCTGATCAAATCCGTATGAGCGGATTCCCTTGATCAAAATAGATATTCCAACTTGGATGCTTGCATCAGTCCATAAATGGACCGTTGCAACTTGCATTCCATATCTTCCTAACCTACTGACACAAAGCCTGGGGCTACTCATCCATATGTCCTTTCCAAATTCCCGTTAGGGAATAACTGTCTTGACATCCATCAACCAGATCTCCCAACTATAATGGGCTGCGATGGATTAAGAGGATCCGAAATAGACTTAGGCATAGCTACCAGTGAGATGGTTTTGACATAGTCAATCCCTTCTCTTTTGGCAACTAATCTAGCCACTTAAGTCTTAATCGGGTGCTCTTCTAATACACATTCTACACCCTGAAGGGTGATAGTGCTATAAGTGTCAAGACTGTTTCAAGGGACATTGATGCAAATTTGTCTCCATGGTCTTTTGTTAGTAAGAGCTGTTGGAAGCTCCCACTACTTCTTCGTAGCTCTAGGGGTCATCCTCCTGAAACTCTGGATTAACTATCAAAGTCTCTCCATAGTATCTTTCAGGAGCTCTGAGGGTCCCACAACGATGAGGTGGTGGTGGTTCAAAGGAAGCTCCCACTACTTCTTCGTAGCTCTAAGGATCATCCTCCTGAAACTCTGGATTAACTATCAAAGTTTCTCCATAGCATCTTTCAGGAGCTCTGATGGTCCCACAACGACGAAGTGGTGGTGGTACAAAAGTGAATTGTTTCTACAATACCTGGTATACTAGTTTCTTGTATCATCTACTCCCACTACGTTTTTCAGATGCGCACTCTCTACCAGTACCCAGTAGTTCACCCAGAACTACCTTACCGGCAAACTTATGGTCTATAATATAATCCTGGTCTAGGTAGATGGTATTCGTAGAAACGATTACCTTCCTAACCTCAAGATCATAAAACAGTCCACCTTATGCCTCCTAAGGGTAACCTACAAACAGATATACCTGAAACTATATCTCCATCTCATCCCTCTTGTCCTTTTGCACAAGTGCAGGACAACCCTATATCTCGAGACACTATAGTGTCAGCTTTCGCTTAGACCATAGCTCTCTATAGGTCTGAGGCACTGATTTAGATAAGAGATAGTTTCAGATATAAGCTACTGTTTTAAGGTACAACCCCACCAAAAGATGGGTAGTACACTTGGCAATATTCATCATACTACGGACTATGTCAAACAGGGTCCGATTCCTTCTCTCGGAGACTTTATTCTGACGTGTCATCCTTGGAGCATTTAACTGGGAGCTAATCCCATACTCCCTCAGGATCCTATGGAACCCATCCGATAGGTTTTTATTTCCTCGATAAGTCGAAGAGACTCCTTCGTCTGGACGCTCTTGGAACCATAGACGTCAAAATTAACTAACTCCCATACCTTCATGGCCCTTTTAGTTATTCTGCTGTCCAGATTACACTCATAGGTTAGAAGGATCTCCGATGATTCTGTGAACAGAAAATCGGCCTTCTTTTACCTCTGAATTTATCTGAGAAAGAATATCTAAATCAGAGGGGTCACAAATGGGATAGCTTCTCCGAAGGATTTAGATGAATTTCAGTTAGACGCTACAGCAGTCATGAAATCTATTTCCGAATTAGGATTAAATACAAAGAGATTATTCTGATCTATTCCTCTAGTAATGAAGCTATCTATTCAGTTTATGATACACACCAACGGTGCTGTCTAAAACTAAAAATTTCATTTACCAAGGAGGAAACAGAACTACATCTCTAAAGATCAAAATCCGTGTTTCGGAAAAACTAAGACAATCATATCTAACAGCTTCCGCAGCGGCTTATGGCATCAGTACCTATGTTAGGATTCCTTCACTATAAAGTAGCCTTCTGCTTTCCTTGAATCTCTGTAGACCCGAAGTCTACATTCCAAGAAGCATAAGAACTGCTACTAGATAGAGACTCAACTCCTAACATCCTGAGGCCATACTCAATCTTCAAATACCCCCTATGCTCACCACAGCAGAAATACTTCCGTCCTTGGCGTTACCAGACTTAGGATTCCACACCAGTTTCTGTACTAGAATAGTTTTCGATCTCTTATAAGTTATTCCCTTAGGTTCTTCTAAAGAAGACCTAGGTTAAGCACTAAAGGCATTGCCTTTAATCTTGATCTCATCCTTTGTCTCTTGGAAATCTCCTTAGAAGTTCTGCGTTTATCATCTCTAACTTGTTAAAGCTAAAGTCTCTGATAACGCCTTCGAAGGTTCCAGACAGGGATGCAAGATAGACGTCTTCCACCACCTCGTCATCTGGTACTATGTCTTTGGAATCTAGTTCGATCTGGAACTCAAGGATGTGTTCCCGAACAAGCATTCCCTCTGACATCTTGGTACCGACAAGTATCTTGGTGGATAAGCGATGAGTCTACTGACTTCGCCTAGCAGATATCTTATGCAAGTAAAACTTTATTAGAGAAGACCCGGCATATCTCTGACTCGCTTCTAAAGAGTTGTCCGCAAGTCTGCTATAACATAGCACTTGCACATCTCCTTAGACTCTTGCTAGTCGTTATATGCCCTAGTTAGTGCCCTAGTAATATCTGGACCCATTAGGTCTAATACAGGGATATTTAGATTGCATGCCAATGTACATTTACTACCCTAAGCATAAGCTAAAGATTGCGCTTCCACTCTACGTAGTTAGAGACCCGATAACTGGTTCTCTTATGGGATAGCGGATAGGGGAACTATATGGTTGAATGAAAATGAATGCAAGAAAACTTATTTTATGGATTTTGAAAATAAGCTAATTATATCCAAATGTCAGCGCTACCCTCAAAGCGAAGACACCTCTATGGATTAATTAACCATGTATGTAAGATCTCGAAATCGACTACACCTGCCCTAGGGGGCATCATGCAGCGTCAATCCGCTTACACGGGCCTTTCCTTGACCCAGTCCAAATCTGCCAACTAAGGGCTTTGATGGACCATGGTTATCTTTTGGCCAGTACCACGTGATCACCGTTGTCTTCGCAACGAATACCTCACGTGCACTTAGGATGCTTACCCACGAGCCTAAGCAATTACGACACGGGAGTTCATGCGGCCCTCACTAGGGTGGGATGAAAAGCCCTTCTCTCCTGGCCTCGTAATCGCCATATCCTTAGGGAGGTCATTAAGTAATTTGGCATGGAAACACACAGCTCCCACCCTAGGGGGTGTGAAGTTATGCATCCCCACCCAAACACAAAACGACTGGCCGTGGAGGCCAGAGGATCTTTAAAAGTCCTCTCTTACATCCCTTATTAAAGTTGAGGGTTATTTAATGCAAGTATGAGTGTACACTAAGGTCACGACAACCTATACACTAGACCCTGGTCATACCGTGCTCCCACTAGCATTCAAGCCTTTCGCGAAGCATTAATTGATCTCGGAATATCATAGTCCCTGCCTCAAGTGGATTTCTCCACTCAAGGGTCATATTACATATCCCAAGAACATCGATGCTTAGCAAACTTGGCTATCACACTAATGCCCTGGAGCCTAACCTAAGGTCAGACTTAAAGGAAAGGTCTTCCACTACCATGGCGCCTTGCTTATAAATTTGACGAATGATATCATAGTAGAATTCCAACTCATTCTAGGTTTCGATGCTTGCCAAATAGGCACACCCGACTAATCGGGTGTTGACCTAATGGGGGCATAACCAAATGTGAGGAATTCATGCTATCATCAAGGGTCAATTAAATAATAGGCGTCACTAGTGGAATCCTATCCTAATAAGGTCGCTAGGACCCGAGGGGAAAGGGCATCCCTCTAACACAGATAATCAAATTATCGCATCGGGGTTCTCTACTGAAATATAAAGAACTACTGAAAGAAACAAGCACATAACTGAATAGTGTTCAGGGTCCGACCCCTGAACCTGACTGGCACAGCGCAGGCTCTTTGTCTCCTTCGCAAGGCTCCTCGATCCGGTGCAAGCCTCTGTATACGATCTTCTGACGCTTTCTGCCCTTTGCCGTCATCGTGTACGCTTCGTCGGATCGCCATCGTCCTCCAAGGTTCCGCTCATCTTCCAGTGGTGGATCTCCACGGCAAGTCCTCCTCTTCAATCTGTAACTGAAAAAGATCTAGTACGCTTCGAGCAAGTGCTCGCTCGTACACAATTTCCTAGAAAGAAAAGGAAAACAAATCTAGCAAAAGCCTGGGAATCAAGGGTGGTAAATCTTCACCTCTTGCCCGACTATGGCTCTAAAATCTATCCACACACAGAAGAAAAATATCCAGACAAAATCGCTAACACGGGGTCCGACCCCCGGTAGCAAGCCATTCATACTTATGAATTAGAATGGATCTAATTCATTCGTACGATCCATTCTAATTCATTCCCACGATCCATTCTAATTCATTCATACGATCCATTCTAATTCATTCGTACAATCCATTCTATTTCATTAGAATGGATCGTACGAATGAAATAGAATGGATCATACTTATGAATTAGAATGGATCGTACGAATGAATTAGATACATTCTAATTCATTCGAACAATCTATTCTATTTCATTCGTACGATCCATTCTTACTCATTCGTATGATCCATTCTAATTCATTCATACGATCCATTCTAATTTATTCGTACAATCCATTCTATTTCATTCGTACGATCCATTCTTACTCATTCGTATGATCCAATCTAATTCATTCGCACGAATGTATCCATTCTAATTCATTCGTACGATCCATTCTAATTCATTCGTACAATCTATTCTATTTCATTCGTACGATCCATTCTTACTCATTCGTATGATCCATTCTAATTCATTCGTACAATCTATTCTAATTCATTCGTACGATCCATTCTAATTCATTCGCACGATCTATTCTAATTCATTCGTACGATCCATTCTATTTCATTCGTACGATCCATTCTAATTCATTCGTACGATCCATTCTAATTCATTCGCACGAATGTATCCATTATAATTCATTCGTACGATCCATTCTAATTCATTCGCACGATCCATTCTAATGCATTCATACGTACGATCCATTCTAATTCATTCATACGATCCATTCTAATTCATTCGCACGATCCATTCTAATTCATTCATGCTATCCATTCTAATTCATTCGCACGATCCATTCTAATTCATTCGCACGATCCATTCTAATTCATTCATACGATCCATTCTAATTCATTCGTACGATCCATTCGAAATCACTCATACGATCCATTCTAATTCATTCGTATGATCCATTCTAATTCATTTGTATCCATTCTATTTCATTCGTACGAATCCATTCGAATTCATTCGCACGATCCATTCTAATTCATTCATACGATCCATTCTAATTCATTCATACAATCCATTCTAATTCTTTCACACGATCCATTCTATTTCATTCGTACGATCCATTTTAATTCATTCATACGATCCATTCTAATTCATTCGTGCGAATGAATTAGAATGGATCGTACGAATTAATTAGAATGGATACATTCGTGCGAATGAATTAGAATGGATCGTACGAATGAATTAGAGTGGATCGTGTGAAAGAATTAGAATGGATTGTATGAATGAATTAGAATGGATTGTATGAATGAATTAGAATGGATCTTGCGAATGAATTCGAATGCATCGTGCGAATGAAATAGAATGGATACAAATGAATTAGAATGGATCATACGAATGAATTAGAATGGATCGTATGAGTGAATTCGAATGGATCGTGTGAATGAATTAGAATGGATTGTACGAATGAATTAGAATGAATCGTGCTAATGAGTAAGAATGGATCGTACGAATGAAATAGAATGGATCGTATGAATTAGAATGGATCGTACGAAGGAATTAGAATGGATACATTCGTGCGAATGAATTAGAATGGATCGTACGAATGAGTAAGAATGATTCATACTCTGGAATTAGAATGGATCGTACGAAGGAATTAGAATGGATCGTACGAATGAATTAGAATGGATACATTTGTGCAAATGAATTAGAATGGATCGTACGAATGAATTAGAATAGATCGTACGAATGAATTAGAGTGGATCGTACGAATGAATTAGAATGGATCATACGAATGAGTAAGAATGGATCGTACGAATGAAATAGAATGGATTGTACGAATGAATTAGAATGGATCGTACGAATGAATTAGAATGGATCGTACGAATGAATTAGAATGGATACATTCGTGCGAATGAATTAGAATGGATCATACGATTGAGTAAGAATGGATCGTACAAAATAGAATGGATTGTACGAATGAATTAGAATGGATCGTACGAATGAATTAGAATGGATCGTGTGAAAGAATTAGAATGGATTGTATGAATGAATTACAATGGATCGTATGAATGAATTAGAATGGTTCGTGCAAATGAATTCGAATGGATCATGCGAATGAAATAGAATGGATACAAATGAATTAGAATGGATCATACGAATGAATTAGAATGGATCGTATGAGTGAATTCGAATGGATCGTGCGAATGAATTAGAATGGATTGTACGAATGAATTAGAATGGTTCGTGCGAATGAAAAAGAATGGATCGTACGAATGAATTAGAATGGATCGTACGAATGAATTAGAATGGATACATTCGTGCGAATGAATTAGAATGGATCATACGAATGAATTAGAATGGATCGTGCGAATGAATTAGAATGGATACATTCGTGCGAATGAATTAGAATGGATCGTACGAATAAGTAAGAATGGATCGTACGAATGAAATAGAATGTATTGTACGAATGAATTAGAATGGATCGTACAAATGAATTAGAATGGATCGTACGAATGAATTAGAATGGATACATTCGTGCGAATGAATTAGAATGGATCGTACGAATGAATTAGAATGGATCGTACGAATGAATTAGAAAGGATCATGCGTACGTACGAAGGAATTAGAATGGATCGTACGAAGGAATTAGAATGGATCGTACGAAGGAATTAGAATGGATCGTGTGAAAGAATTAGAATGGATTGTATGAATGAATTAGAATGGATCGTACGTACGATCCATTCTAATTCATTCGTACGATCCATTCTAATTCATTCGTATGATTCATTCTAATTCATTCATACGATCCATTCTTACTCATTCGTATGATCCATTCTAATTCATTCGTACATACGATCCATTCTAATTCATTTGCACGAATACATTCGTACGATCCATTCTTACTCATTCGTATGATCCATTCTAATTCCTTCGCACAAATGTATCCAATCTAATTTATTCGTACGATCCATTCTAATTCATTCGCACGAATTTATCCATTCTAAATCATTCGTACGATCCATTCTAATTTATTTGTACGATCCATTCTAATTCATTCGTACAATCATTCTATTTCATTCTTACGATCCATTCTTACTTATTCGTATGATCCATTCTAATTTATTGACACGAATGTATCCATTCTAATTCATTCGTACGATCCATTCTAATTCATTCGTACGATGCATTCTAATTCATTCGTACGATCTATTCTAATTCATTCGCACGATCCATTCTAATTCATTCACACGAATGAATCCATTCTAATTCATTCATACAATCCATTCTATTTCATTCGTACGATCCATTCTTACTCATTCGTACGATCCATTCTAATTCATTTGTACGATCCATTCTAATTCATTTATACTATCAATTCTAATTTATTCGTACGATCCATTCTAATTCATTAATAAGAATGGATCGTACGAATGAATTAGAATGGATACATTCGGGTGAATGAATTAGAATGGATCGTATGAATGAATTAGATTGGATCTACGATCCATTCTAATTCATTCGTACAATCCATTCTATTTCATTCGTACGATCCATTCTTACTCATTCGTAGATCCATTCTAATTCATTCGCATGAATGTATCCATTCTAATTCATTCGTACGATCCATTCTAATTCATTCGTACGATCCATTCTAATTCATTCATACGATCCATTCTAATTCATTCATTCAATCCATTCTAATTCTTTCACACGCACGAATACATTCGTATGATCCATTCTTACTCATTCATACGATCCATTCTAATTCATTCGCACGAATGTATCCATTCTAATTCATTCGTACGATCCATTCTAATTCATTCGTGCGATCCATTCTTACTTATTCGTACGATCCATTCTAATTCATTCGCACGATCCATTCTAATTCTTTCGTACGATCCATTCTAATTCATTCGAACAATCCATTCTATTTCATTCGTATGATCCATTCTTACTCATTCGTATGATCCATTCTAATTCGTTCGCACGAATGTATCCATTCTAATTCATTTGTACGATCCATTCTAATTCATTCGTACGATCCATTCTAATTCATTCATACGATCCATTCTAATTCATTCATGCAATCCATTCTAATTCTTTCACACGATCCATTCTAATTCATTCGTACGATCCATTCTAATTCATTCGTACAATCCATTCTATTTCATTCGTACGATCCATTCTTACTCATTCGTATGATCCATTCTAATTCATTCGCACAAATGTATCCATTCTAATTCATTCGTACGATCCTTTCTAATTTATTCGTACGATCCATTCTAATTCATTCGTACGATCGTACGAATGAATTAGAATGGATCGTACGAATGAATTAGAATAGATTGTGCGAATGAATTAGAATGGATCGAACGAATGAATTAGAATGGATCGTACAAATGAGTTAGAATGGATCGTACGAATGAATTAGAATGGATACATTCGTGCGAATGAATTAGAATGGATCATACGAATGAGTAAGAAAGGATCGTACGAATGAAATAGAATGGATTGTACGAATAAATTAGAATGGATCGTATGAATGAATTAGAATGGATCGTACGAATGAATTAGAATGGATACATTCGTGTGAATGAATTAGAATAGATCATACGAATGAGTAAGAATGGATCGTACGAATGAAATAGAATGGATTGTACGAATGAATTAGAATGGATCGTACGAATGAATTAGGATGGATCGCACGAATGAATTAGAATGGATACATTCGTGCGAATGAATTAGAATGGATCGTGCGAATGAATTAGAATTGATCGTACGAATGAATTAGCATGGATCATGCTAATGAATTAGAACGGAACGTACGAATGAATTAGAATGGATCGTGTGAATGAATTAGAATGAATTCGTAATATCCATTCGAATTCATTCGCACGATCCATTCTAATTCATTCATACGATCCATTCTAATTCATTCATACAATCCATTCTAATTCTTTCACACGATCCATTCTAATTCATTCGTACGTTCCATTCTAATTCATTAGCACGATCCATGCTAATTCATTCGTACGATCTATTCTAATTCATTCGCACGAACCATTCTAATTCATTCACACGAATGTATCCATTATAATTCATTCGTATGATCCATTCTAATTCATTCGTATGATCAATTCTAATTCATTCGTACAATCCATTCAAATTCTTTGACACGAACCATTCTAATTCATTCGTACGATCCATTCTAATTCATAAGTACGATCCATTCTAATTCATTCGCACGAATGTATCCATTCTAATTCATTCGTACGATCCATTCTAATTCATTCGCACAATCTATTCTAATTCATTCGTACGATCCATTCTAATTCATCTAATTCATTCGTACGATCCATTCTAATTCATTCGTACAATCCATTCTATATCATTCGTACGATCCATTCTTACTCATTCGTATGATCCATTCTAATTCATTCGCACGAATGTATCTATTCTAATTCATTCGTATGATCCATACTAATTCATTTGCACAATCTATTATAATTCATTCGTACGATCCATTCTAATTCATTCGTACGATCTATTCTAATTCATTCGTACGATCCATTCTAATTCATTCGCACGAATGTATCCATTCTAATTCAGTCATACAATCTATTCTAATTCATTCGTACGATCCATTCTAATTCATTCGTACAATCCATTATATTTCACTCGTACGATCCATTCTTACTCATTCATATGATCCATTCTAATTCATTCGCACGAATGTATCCATTCTAATTCATTCGTATAATCCATTCTAATTCATTTATACAATCCATTCTAATTCATTCGTACAATCCATTATATTTCATTCGTACGATCCATTCTTACTCATTCGTATGATCCATTCTAATTCATTCGCACGAATGTATCCATTCTAATTCATTCGTACGATCCATTCTAATTCATTCGTACGATCCATTCTAATTCATTCGCACGATCCATTCTAATTCATTCATACGAATGTATCCATTCTAATTCATTCATACGATCCATTCTATTTCATTCACACGATCCATTCTAATTCATCCGCACAAATGAATCCATTCTAATTCATTCGTACAATCCTTTCTATTTCATTCGTACGATCCATTCTTACTCATTCGTACGATCCATTCTAAGTTATTCGGACGAATGTATCCATTCTAATTCATTCGTGCGATCCATTCTAATTCATTCGCACAATCTATTCTAATTCATTCGTACGATCCATTCTTATTCATTTGTACAATCTATTCTAATTCATTCGTACGATCCATTCTAATTCACTAGCACGATCGTACGAATTAATTAGAATGGTTCGTGCGAATGAATTAGAATAGATTGTGCAAATGAATTAGAATGGATCATACAAATGAATTAGAATGGATCGTGCGAACGAATTAGAATAGATTGTGCGAATGAATTAGAATACGAATGAAATAGAATGGATTGTACGAATGAATTAGAATGGATCGTACGAATGAATTAGAATAGATTGTATTAATGAATTAGAATGGATACATTCGTGCGAATGAATTAGAATGGATCGTACGAATGAATTAGAATAGATCGTACGAATGAATTAGAAGGGGTCATACGAATGAATTAGAATAGATCGTGCGAAGGAATTAGAATGGATCGTACGAAGGAATTAGAATGGATCGTACGAATGAATTAGAATGCATACATTCGTGCGAAAGAATTAGAATAGATCGTATGAATGAATTAGAATGGATCGTACGAATGAATTAGAATGGATACATTCATGCGAATGAATTAGAATGGATCATACGAATGAGTAAGAATGGATCGTATGAATGAATTAGAATGCATCGTTAGAATGGATCATATGAATGAAATAGAATGGATCGTACGAATGAAATAGAATGGATTGTATGAATGAATTAGAATGGATCGTATGAATGAAATAGAATGGATTGTATGAATGAATTAGAATGGATCGTATGAATGAATTAGAATGGATACATACGAATGAAGTAGAATGGATCGTATGAATGAATTAGATTGGATCGTATGAATGAATTAGAATGGATCGTGCGTCTTACGAATGAATTAGAATGGATCGTATTAATGAATTAGAATGGATCGTGCGAATGAATTAGAATGGATCGTACGAATGAATTAGAATGGATCGTATGAATGAATTAGAATGGATACATACGAATGAATTAGAATGGATCGTATGAATGAATTAGATTGGATCGTATGAATGAATTAGAATGGATCGTACGAATGAATTAGAATGGATCGTAAGAATGAATTAGAATGGATACATTCGCACGATCGTGTGAATGAATTAGAATGGATCATACGAATGAGTAAGAATAGATCGTATGAATGAATTAGAATGGATCGTGCGAATGAATTAGAATGGATCGTGCGAATGAATTAGAATGGATGGTACGAATGAGTAAGAATGATTCGTACGAAGGAATTAGAATGGATCGTATGAAGGAATTAGAATGGATACATTCGTGCGAATGAATTAGAATGGATCGTATGAATGAATTAGAATGGATACATTCGTGTGAATGAATTAGAATTAATCGTATGAATGAATTAGAATGAATAAGAATGGATATATTCGTGCAAATGAATTAGAATGGATCATACGAATGAGTAAGAATGGATTGTATGAATGAATTAGAATGGATCGTATGAATGAATTAGAATGGATCGTGCGAATGAATTCGAATGGATCGTGCGAATGAAATAGAATGGATACAAATGAATTAGAATGGAAAATATGAATGAATTAGAATGGATCGTACGAATAAATTAGAATGGATCGTACAAATGAATTAGAATGGATACATTCGTGCGAATGAATTAGAATGGATCATACGAATGAGTAAGAATGGATCGTACGAATGAAATAGAATGGATTGTACAAATGAATTAGAATGGATCGTACGAATGAATTAGAATGGATACATTCGTGCGAATGAATTAGAATGGATCATACGAATGAGTAAGAATGGATCGTACGAATAAAATAGAATAGATTGTACGAATGAATTAGAATGGATAGTACGAATGAATTAGAATGGATCGTGTGAAAGAATTAGAATGGATCGTATGAATGAATTAGAATGGATCGTATGAATGAATTAGAATGGATCGTACGAATGAAATAGAATGGATTGTATGAATGAATTAGAATGGATCGTACGAATGAATTAGAATGGATCGTACGAATGAATTAGAATGGATACATTCATGCGAATGAATTAGGATGGATCGTGCGAATGAATTAGAATGGATCGTACGAATGAATTAGCATGGATCGTGCTAATGAATTACAATGGAACGTACGAATAAATTAGAATGGATCGTGTGAAAGAATTAGAATGGATTGTATGAATGAATTAGAATGAATTCGTACGATCCATTCTAATTCATTCGCACGATCCATTCTAATTCATTCATACGATCCATTCTAATTCATTCATACGATCCATTCTAATTCTTTCACACGATGCATTCTAATTTATTCGTACGATCCATTCTAATTCATTCGTACAATCCATTCTATTTCATTCGTACGATCCATTATTACTTATTCGCATGATCCATTCTAATTCATTCACACGAATGTATCCATTCTAATTCATTCGTACGAACCATTCTAATTCATTCGTACGATCCATTCTAATTCATTTGCACGATCCATTCTAATTCATTCATACGATCCATTATAATTCATTCCTATGATCCATTCTAATTCATTCGCACGATCCATTCTAATTCATTCGTACAATCCATTCTAATTCTTTCACACGATCCATTCTAATTCATTCATACGATCCATTCTAATTCATTCGTACGATCCATTCTAATTCATTCATACGATCCATTCTAATTCATTCGTACGAAGGAATTAGAATGGATCATACAAATGAATTAGAATGGATCATACGCGTACGATCAATTCTAATTCATAAGTACGATCCATTCTAATTCATTCGTACGATCCATTCTAATTCATTCGCACAAATGTATCCATTCTAATTCATTCGTACGATCCATTCTAATTCATTAATACGATCAATTCTAATTCATTTGTATGAATGAATTAGAATGGATCGTGATCTATTCTAATTCCTTCGTACGATCCATTCTAATTCCTTCGTACGATCCATTCTAATTCATTCATACGATCCATTCTAATTTATTCGTATGATTCATTCTAATTCAATCTATTCTAATTCATTCGTACAATCTATTCTATTTCATTCGTACGATCCATTCTTACTCATTCGTATGATCCATTCTAATTCATTCGCACGAATGTATCCATTCTAATTCATTCATACGATCCATTCTAATTCATTCATACGATCCATTCTAATTCATTCACACGATCCATTCTAATTCATTCGTACGATCAATTCTACGCACGAATGTATCCATTCTAATTCATTCGCACAATCTATTCTAATTCATTCATACGATCCATTCTAATTTATTCGTACGATCCATTCTAACTCATTCTTACAATACATTCTATTTCATTCGTACGATCCATTCTTACTCATTCGTACGATCCATTCTAATTCATTCAAACAATCCATTCTAATTCATTCATACGATCCATTCTAATTCATTCGTATGATCTATTCTAATTCCTTCGTACGATCCATTCTATTTCATTCATATGATCCATTCTTACTCATTCGTATGATCCATTCTAATTCATTCGCACGAATGTATCCATTCTAATTCATTCGTACGATCCATTTTAATTCATTCGTACGATCCATTCTAATTCATTCTCACGATCCATTCTAATTCATTCGCACGAATGTATCCATCCTAATTCCTTCGTTCGATCCATTCTAATACATTCATACGATCTATTCTAATTCATTCATACAATCCATTCTAATTCATTCGTACGATCAATTCTAATTCATTTGTACGATCCATTCTAATTCATTCATACGATCCATTCTAATTCATTCATACAATCCATTCTAATTCTTTCACACGATCCATTCTAATTCATTTGTACGATCCATTCTAATTCATTCGTACAATCCATTCTATTTCATTCGTACAATCGATTCTTACTCATTCATATGATCCTTTCTAACTCATTCATACAATCCATTCTAATTCTTTCACACGATCCATTCTAATTCATTCGTACGATCCATTCTAATTCATTCGTACAATCCATTCTATTTCATTCGTACGATCCATTCTTACTCATTCGTATGATCCATTCTAATTCATTCGCACGAATGTATCCATTCGTACGATCCATTCTAATTCATTCGCACGATCCATTCTAATTCATTTGTACGATCCATTCTAATTCCTTCGTACGAATGAATTAGAATGGATTGTATGAATGAATTTGAATAGATCATACGAATGAATTATAATGGATCGTACGAAGGAATTAGAATGGATACATTCGTGCGAATGAATTAGAATGGATCGTGCGAATGAATTAGAATGGATCATACGAATGAATTAGAATGGATCATACGAATGAAATAGAATGGATCGTACGAAAGAATTAGAATGGATACATTCGTGCGAATGAATTAGAATGGATCGTACGAATGAGTAAGAATGGATCGTACGAATGAAATATAATGGATTGTACGAATGAATTAGAATGGATCGTACGAATGAATTAGAATGGATACATTCGTGCGAATGAAAATTCATTCGTACGATCAATTCTAATTCATAAGTACGATCTATTCTATTTCATTCGTACGATCAATTCTAATTCATTCGTACAATCCATTCTAATTCATTCGCACGATCCATTCGAATTCACTCATATGATCCATTCTAATTTATTCATATGATCCTTTCTAATTCATTTGTATCCATTCTATTTCATTCGCACGATCCATTCGAATTCATTCGCACGATCCATTCGAATTCATTCATACGATCCATTCTAATTCATTCACACGATCCATTCTAATTCATTCGTACGATCCAATCTAATTCATTCGTACAATCGATTCAACTTCATTCGTACGATCCATTCTTACTCATTCGTACGATCCATTCTAATTCATTCGTACGATCCATTCTAATTCATTCGTACGATCCAATCTAATTCATTCGTACAATCCATTCTATTTCATTCGTACGATCCATTCTTACTCATTCGTATGATCCATTCTAATTCATTCGCACGAATGTATCCATTCTAATTCATTCGCATGATCCATTCTAATTCATTCGTATGATCCATTCTAATTCATTCGCACGAATGTATCCATTCTAATTCATTCGTACGATCCATTCTAATTCATTCGTACGATCCATTCTATTTCATTCGCACGATCCATTCTAATTCATTCGCACGATCCATTCTAATTCATTCGCACGATCCATTCTAATTCATTCGTACAATCCATTCTGTTTCATTCGTACGATCCATTCGTACTCATTCGTACGATCCATTCTAATTCATTCGCACGAATGTATCCATTCTAATTCATTCATACGATCCATTCTAATTCATTCGTACGATCCATTCTAATTCATTCGTATGATCCATTCTAATTCATTCGCACGAATGTATCCATTCTAATTCATTCGTACGATCCATTCTAATTCCTTCGTACGATCCATTCTAATTCATTCGCACGATCCATTCTAATTCATTCGCACGATCCATTCTAATTCATTCATTCGATCCAATCTAATTCATTCATACGATCCATTCTAATTCTTTCGCACGAATGTATCAATTCTAATTCATTCGTATGATCCATTCTAATTCAATAGCATCAAAAAATACGATCCACTCTAATTCATTCATACAATCCATTCTAATTCTTTCACACGATCCATTCTAATTCATTCGTACGATCCATTCTAATTCATTCGTACAATCCATTCTAATTCATTCGCACGATCCATTCTAATTCATTCGTACAATCCATTCCATTCTAATTCATTCGTACGATCCATTCTAATTCATTCGCACGATCCATTCTAATTCATTCGCACAATCTATTCTAATTCATTCGTTACGATCCATTCTAATTCATTCGTACGATCCATTCTAATTAATGAATTAGAATGGATTATACGAATGAATTAGAATGGATCGTATGAATGAATTAGAATGGATCGTGCGAACGAATTAGAATGGATCATACGAATGAATTAGAATGGAGACATTCGTGCGAATGAATTAGAATGGATCGTATAAATGAATTAGAATAGAAATTAGAATGGATCGTACGAATGAATTAGAATGGATCGTGTGAAAGAATTAGAATGGATTGTATGAATGAATTAGAATGGATCGTATGAATGAATTAGAATGGATCGTGCGAATGAATTAGAATGGATTGTACGAATGAATTAGAATAGATTGTGCGAATGAATTAGAATGGATCGTACGAATGAATTAGAATGGATACATTCGTGCGAATGAATTAGAATGGATCATACGAATGAGTAAGAATGGATCGTACGAATATATTCGTGCAAATGAATTAGAATGGATCGTATGTACGAATGAATTAGAATGGATCGTATGAATGAGTAAGTATGGATCGTACGAATGAAATAGAAAGGATTGTACGAATGAATTAGAATGGATCGTACGAATGAATTATAATGGATCTGGATCGTACGAATGAAATAGAATGGATACATTCGTGCGAATGAATTAGAATGGATCGTGCGAATGAATTAGAATGGATTGTACGAAATTATTAGAATGGATCGTATAAATGAATTAGAATGGATCGTGTATCCATTCTAATTCATTCGTACGATCCATTCTAATTCATAAGTACGATCCATTCTAATTCATTCGCACGATACATTCTTATTCATTCATATGATCCAATCTAATTCATCCACACGATCCATTCTAATTCATTCGTACGATCCATTCTAATTCATTCGTACGTTCCATTCTAATTCATTACGTACGTATGAATTAGAATGGATACATTCATGGGAATGAATAGAATGGATCGTATGAATGAATTAGAATGGATACATTCGTCCGAATGAATTAGAATGGATCATACGAATGAGTAAGAATGGATCGTACGAACGAAATAGAATGGATTGTACGTACGAATGAATTAGAATGGATCGTACGAATGAATTAGAATGGATCGTATGAATGAGTAAGAATGGATCATACGAATGAAATAGAATTGATTGTACGAATGAATTAGAATGGATCGTACGAATGAATTAGAATGGATCGTGTGAAAGAATTAGAATGGATTGTATGTACGATCCATTCTAATTCATTCGTACGATCCATTCTAATTCCTTCGTACGATCCATTCTAATTCCTTCGTACGATACATTCTAATTCATTCGTACGATCCATTTTAATTCATTCGTACGATCCATTCTAACTTATTTGCCATACGATCCATTCTAATTCATTCGCACGAATGTATCCATTCTAATTCATTCGTACGATCCATTCTAATTCATTCGCACGAATGTATCCATTCTAATTCATTCGTACGATCCATTCTAATTCATTCGCACAATCTATTCTAATTCATTCATACGATCCATTCTAATTCATTTGCACGAATATATCCATGCTATTTCATTCGTACGCGTACGAATGAATTAGAATGGATACATTCGTGCGAATGAATTAGATTGGATCGTATGAATGAATTAGAATGGATCGTGCGAATGAATTAGAATGGATCACACGAATGAATTAGAATGGATCGTACGAATGAATTAGAATGGATTGTATGAATGAATTAGAATGGATCGTGCGAATGAATTAGAATGGATCGTACGAATGAATTAGAATGGATACATTCGTACGAAAGAATTAGAATAGATCGTATGAATGAATTAGAATGGATCGTATGAATGAATTAGAATGGATTGTATTTATGAATTAGAATGGATCATACGAATGAATTAGAATAGATACACGATCCATTCTAATTCATTCATACGATCCATTCTAATTCATTCGTATAATCCATTCTAATTCATTCGCACGATCCATTCTAATTCATTCGCACGAATGTATCCATTCTAATTCATTCTGTACGATCCATTCTAATTCATTAGCACGAAAAAACACGATCCACTCTAATTCATTCGTACGATCCATTCTAGTTCATTCATACGATCCATTCTAATTCATTCGTACGATCCATTCTAATTCATGGATCATACGGAATGAAATAGAATGGATCGTAATAATGAATTAGAATGGATACATTTATGCGAATGAATTAGAATGTATCATACGAATGAGTAAGAATGGATCGTACGAATGAAATAGAATGGATTGTACGAATGAATTAGAATGGATCGTGCTAAAGAATTAGAATTGATCGTGCGAATGAATTAGAATGGATCGTACGAATGAATTAGAATGGATACATTCGTGCGAATGATGTAGAATGGATTGTATGAATGAATTAGATTGGATCGTATTAATGAATTAGAATGGATCGTATGAATGAATTAGAATGGATCGTACGAAGGAATTAGAATGGATACATTCGTGCGAATGAATTAGAATGGATCGTATGAATGAATTAGATTGGATCGTATGAATGAATTAGAATGGATCGTATGAATGAATTAGATTGGATCGTATGAATGAATTAGAATGGATCGTGCGTCGTACGATTGAATTAGAATGGATCGTATTAATGAATTAGAATAGATCATGCGAATGAATTAGAATGGATCGTACGAATGAATTAGAATGGATCATATGAATGAATTAGATTGGATCGTATGAATGAAATAGAGTGGATCGTACGAAGGGATTAGAATGGATCGTACGTACGAAGGAATTAGAATGGATCATACGAAGGAATTAGAATGGATCGTACGAATGAATTTGAATGGATCGTGCGAATGAATTAGAATGGATCATGCGAATGAATTGGAATGGATACATTCGTGCGAATGAATTAGAATGGATCATATGAATGAATTAGAGTGGATACATTCGTACGAATGAATTAGAATGGATCGTACGAATGAATTAGAATGGATACATTCGTGCGAATGAATTAGAATGGAACGTATGAATGAATTAGAATGGATCGTATGACTGAATTCGAATGGATCATATGAATGAATTAGATTGGATCGTATGAATGAATTAGAATGGATCGTGCGTCGTACAAATGAATTAGAATGGATCATATTAATGAATTAGAATGGATCGTGCGAATGAATTAGAATGGATCTTATGAAGGAATTAGAATGGATCGTATGAATGAATTAGATTGGATCGTACGAATGAATTAGATTGGATCGTATGAGTAAGAATGAATTAGAATGGATCGTATGAATGAATTAGAATGGATCATACGAATGAATTAGAATGGATCGTGCGAATGATTTAGAATGGATCGTACGAATGAGTAAAGATGGATCGTACGAATGAATTAGAATGGATCGTACGAATGAATTAGAATGGATCATTCGAATGAGAAAGAATGGATCGTACGAATGAAATAGAATGGATTGTACGAATGAATTAGAATGGATCGTACGAATGAATTAGAATGGATACATTCGTGCGAATGAATTAGAATGGATCATACGAATGAGTAAGAATGGATCGTACGAATGAAATAGAATGAATTATATGAATGAATTAGAATGGATCGTACTAATGAATTAGAATGGATCGTACGAATGAATTAGAATGGATACATTCGTGCGAATGAATTAGAATGGATACATTCGTGCAAAAGAATTAGAATCGATCGTATGAATGAATTAGAATGGATCGTATGAATGAATTAGAATGGATCATGCGAATGAATTAGAATGGATCGTACGAATGAATTAGAATGGATCGTGCTAATGAATTAGAATTGATCGTGTGAATGAATTAGAATGGATCGTACGAATGAATTAGAATGGATCATACGAAGGAATTAGAATGGATCATATGAATGAATTAGAATAGATTGTGCGAATGAATTAGAATGGATCGTACGTAATGAATTAGAAGGGAACGTACGAATGAATTAGAATAGATTGTGCGAATGAATTAGAATGGATCGTACGAATGAATTAGAATGGATAAATTCGTCCGAATGAATTAGAATGGATTGTACGAATGAATTAGAATGGATCGTACGAATGAATTAGAATGGGTACACTCGTGCGAATGAATTAGAATGGATCATACGAATGAGTAAGAATGGATCGTACAAATGAATTAGAATGGATCGTACGAATGAATTAGAATGGATCGTACGAATGAGTAAGAATGGATTGTACGAATGAAATAGAATGGATTGTACGAATGAATTAGAATGGATCGTACGAATGAATTAGAATGGATCATGTGAAAGAATTAGAATGGATCGTATGAATGAATTAGAATGGATCGTACGAATGAGTAAGAATGGATCGTACGAATGAAATAGAATGGATTGTACGAATGAATTAGAATGGATCGTACGAATGAATTAGAATGGATCGTACGAATGAATTAGAATGGATACATTCGTGCAATGAATTAGAATGGATCGTACGAATGAGTAAGAATGGATCATATGAATGAAATAGAATGGATTGTACGAATGAATTAGAATGGATTCATTCGTGCGAATGAATTAGAATGGATCGTGCGAATAAATTAGAATGGATCGTACGAATGAATTAGAATAGATTGTGCGAATGAATTAGAATGGATCGTACGCACGAATGTATCCATTCTAATTCATTCGCACGAATGTATCCATTCTAATTTATTCGTACGATCCATTCTAATTCATTCGCACAATCTATTCTAATTCATTCACACGATCCATTCTAATTCATTCGTATGATCTATTCTAATTCATTCGCATAATCTATTCTAATTCATTCGCACGAACCATTCTAATTAATTCGTACGATCGTGCTAGTGAATTAGAATGGATCGTACAAATGAATTAGAATAGATCGTACGAATGAATAAGAATGGATCGTACGAATGAATTAGAATAGATTGTGCGAATGAATTAGAATGGATCGTACGAATGAATTAGAATGGATACATTCGTGCGAATGAATTAGAATGGATCGTACGAATGAGTAAGAATGGATCGTACAAATGAAATAGAATTGATTGTACGAATGAATTAGAATGGATTCATTCGTGCGAATGAATTAGAATGGATCATGCGAATGAATTAGAATGGATCGTATGAATGAATTAGAATGGATACATTCGTATGAATGAATTAGAATGGATCGTGCGAATGAATTAGAATGGATCGTACGAATGAATTAGAATGGATCGTATGAATGAATTAGAATAGATCGTACGAATGAATAAGAATGGATCGTACGAATGAATTAGAATGGATACATTCGTGTGAATGAATTAGAATGGATCGTATGAATGAATTACATTGGATCGTATTAATGAATTAGAATGGGTCGTATGAATGAATTAGAATGGATCATGCTAATGAGTAAGAATGGATCGTATTCTAATACATTCGTACAATCCATTCTAATTCATAAGTACAATCCATTCTAATTCATTCATACGATCCATTCTAATTCATTCACACGAATGTATCCATTCTAATTCATCCGTACGATCCATTCTAATTCATTCGCACGAATGTATCCATTCTAATTCCTTCGTACGATCCAATCTAATTCATTCATACAATCCATTCTAATTCATTCGCACAATCTATTCTAATTCATTCGCACGATCCATTCTAATTCATTCGTACGATCCATTCTAATTCATTTGTACGATCCATTCTAATTCATTCATACGATCCAATCTAATTCATTCATACGATCCATTCTAATTCTTTCGCACGAATGTATCCAATTAGAATGAATGAATTAGAATGGATCGTGCGAATGAATTAGAATGGATCGTGCGAATGAATTAGAATGGATCGTACGAATGAATTAGAATGGATCATTCGAATGAATTAGAATGGATACATTCGTGCGAATGAATTAGAATGGATCATACGATTGAGTAAGAGGAATGGATCGTACGAATGAAATAGAATGGATTGTATGAATGAATTAGAATGGATCGTACGAATGGATTAGAATGGATACATTCGTGCGAATGAATTAGAATGGATCGTACGAATGAGTAAGAATTAGAATAGATTGTATGAATGAATTAGAATGGATTGAATTAGAATGAATCGTACGAATGAATTAGAATGGATCGTATGAATGAATTAGAATGGATCGTACAAAGGAATTAGAATGGAACGTACGAAGGAATTAGAATGGATCATGATCCATTCTAATTCATTCATACGAATGAATTAGAATTGATCGTATTAATGAATTAGAATGGATCGTACGAATGAATTAGAATGGATACATTTGTGCGAATAAATTAGAATGTATCGTACGAATGAATTAGAATGGATCGTACTTATGAATTAGAATGGATCATACGCGTATGATCCATTCTAATTCATTCGTATGATCCATTCTAATTCCTTCGTACGAATGAATTAGAATGGATCGTATGAATGAATTAGAATGGATCGTACGAATGAATTAGAATGGATTGTGTGAAAAAATTAGAATGGATTGTACAAGTGAATTAGAATGGATCGTGCTAATGAATTAGAATGGATCGTACGAATGAATTAGAATGGATCGTGCGAATGAATTAGAATGGATCGTACGAATGAATTAGAATGGATCGTACGAATGAATTAGAATGGATATATTCGTGCGAATGAATTAGAATGGATCATGCGAATGAGTAAGAATGGATTGTAGAATGAAATAGAATGGATTGTACGAATGAATTAGAATGGATCGTACGAATGAATTAGAATGGATCATGTGAAAGAATTAGAATGGATTGTATGAATGAATTAGAATGGATCGTATGAATGAATTAGAATGGATCGTGCGAATGAATTCGAATGGATCGTACGAATTCTTTCTAATTCATTCATACAATCCATTCTAATTCTTTCACACGATCCATTCTAATTCATTCGTACGTTCCATTCTAATTCATTAGCATGATCCATACTAATTCATTCGTACGATCCATTCTAATTCATTCGCACTATCCATTCTAATTCATTCGCACGAATGTATTCATTCTAATTCATTCGTATGATCCATTCTAATTCATTCGTACGATCCATTCTAATTCATTCGTACTTTCCATTCTATTTCATTCGAACGATCCATTTTTACTCATTCGTATGATCCATTCTAATTAATTCGCACGAATGTATCCATTCTAATTCATTCGTACGATCCTTTCTAATTCATTCGTACGATCCATTCTAATTCATTCGCACTATCTATTCTAATTCATTCGTACGATCCATTCTAATTCATTCGTACGATCGTACGAATGAATTAGAATGGATCGTACGAATGAATTAGAATGGATCGTACGAATGAATTAGAATGGATCGTACGAATGAATTAGAATGGATACATTCGTGCGAATGAATTAGAATGGATCGTGCGAATGAATTAGAATGGATCGTACGAATGAATTAGTATGGATCATGCTAATGAATTAGAATGGAACGTACGAATGAATTAGAATGGATCGTGTGAAAGAATTAGAATGGATTGTATGAATGAATTAGAAAGAATTCGTACGATCCATTCGAATTCATTCGCACGATCCATTCTAATTCATTCATACGATCCATTCTAATTCATTCGTACAATCCATTCTATTTCATTCGTACGATCCATTCTTACTCATTCGTATGATCCATTCTAATTCATTCGTACGATCCATTCTAATTCATTCGTACAATCCATTCTATTTCATTCGTACGATCCATTCTTACTCATTCGTATGATCCATTCTAATTCATTCGCACGAATATATCCATTCTAATTCATTCGTACGATCCATTCTAATTCATTCGCACGATTCATTCTAATTCAATCCATTCTAATTCATTCGTACAATCTATTCTGTTTCATTCGTACGATCCATTTTTACTCATTCGTATGATCCATTCTAATTCATTCGCACGAATGTATCCTTTCTAATTTATTCGTACGATCCATTCTAATTCATTCGTACGATCCATTCTAATTCATTCATACAATCCATTCTAATTCTTTCACACGATCCATTCTATTTCATTCGTACGATCCATTCTAATTCATTCGTACAATCCATTCTATTTCATTCGTACGATACATTCTTACTCATTCGTACGATCCATTCTAATTCATTTGCACGAATGTATCCATTCTAATTCATTCGTACGATCCATTCTAATTCATTCGTACAATCCATTCTATTTCATTCGTACGATCCATTCCTCTTACTCAATCGTATGATCCATTCTAATTCATTCGCACGAATGTATCCATTCTAATTCATTCGAATGATCCATTCTAATTCATTCGTACGATCCATTCTAATTCATTCGCACGATCCATTCTAATTCATTCGCACGATCCATTCTAATTCATTCATTCTAATTGGATACATTCGTGCGAATGAATTAGAATGGATCGTATGAATGAATTAGATTGGATCGTATGAATGAATTAGAATGGATCGTACGAATGAATTAGAGTAGATCGTACGAATGAATTAGAATGGATCGTACGAATGAATTAGAATGGATCGTGCGAATGAATTAGAATAGATTGTGCGAATGAATTAGAATGGATTGTATGAATGAATTAGAATGGATCGTACGAAGGAATTAGAATGGATACATTCGTGCGAATGAATTAGAATGGATCGTACGAATGAATTAGAATGGATACATTCGTGTGAATGAATTAGAATGGATCGTATGAATGAATTAGAATGGATCGTACGAATGAATTAGAATACGATCCATTCTTACTCATTAGCATGATCCATTCTAATTCATTCATACGACCCATTCTAATTCATTAATACGATCCAATCTAATTCATTCATACGATCCATTCTAATTCATTCACACGAATGTATCCATTCTAATTCATTCGTACGATCCATTCTTATTCATTCGTACGATCTATTCTAATTCATTCATACGATCCATTCTAATTCATTCGTACGATCCATTCTAATTCATTCGCACGATCCATTCTAATTCATTCATACGAATGTATCCATTCTAATTCATTCATATGATCCATTCTAATTCATTCGCATGATCTATTCTAATTCATTCGCACGAATGAATCCATTCTAATTCATTTGTACAATCAATTCTATTTCATTCGTCAGATCCATTCTTACTCATTCGTACGATCCATTCTAATTCATTCGCACAAATGTATCCATTCTAATTCATTCGTACGATCCATTCTAATTCATTCGCACAATCTATTCTAATTCATTCGTACGATCCATTCTTATTCATTCGTACGATCTATTCTAATTCATTCGTACGATCCATTCTAATTCACTAGCACGATCGTACGAATTAATTAGAATGGTTCGTGCGAATGAATTAGAATAGATTGTACGAATGAATTAGAATGGATTGTACAAATGAGTAAAAATGGATCGTACGAATGAAATAGAATGGATTGTACGAATGAATTAGAATGGATCGTACGAATGAATTAGAATGGATCGTGTGAAAGAATTAGAATGGATCGTATGAATGACTTAGAATAGATCGTATGAATGAATTAGAATGGATCGTACGAATGAATTAGAATGGATCGTACGAATGAATTAGAATGGATACATTCGTGCGAATGAATTAGAATGGATCGTACGAATGAGTAAGAATGGATCGTACGAATGAAATAGAATGGATTGTACGAATGAATTAGAATGGATTGTGCGAATGAATTAGAATGGATCGTACGCACGAATGTATCCATTCTAATTCATTCGCACGAATGTATCCATTCTAATTCATTCGCACGAATGTATCCATTCTAATTCATTCGTACGATCCATTCTAATTCATTCGCACAATCTATTCTAATTCATTCACACGATCCATTCTAATTCATTTGTATGATCCATTCTAATTCATTCGCACAATCTATTCTAATTCATTCGCACAAACCATTCTAATTAATTCGAACGATCGTGCTAGTGAATTAGAATGGATCGTACGAATGAATTAGAAAAGATCGTACGAATGAATAAGAATGGATCGTACGAATGAATTAGAATAGATTGTGCGAATGAATTAGAATGGATCGTAGGAATGAATTAGAATGGATACATTCGTGCGAATGAATTAGAATGGATCGTACGAATGAGTAAGAATGGATCGTACGAATGAAATAGAATTGATTGTACGAATGAATTAGAATGGATTCATTCGTGCGAATGAATAAGAATGGATCGTGCGAATGAATTAGAATGGATCGTATGAATGAATTAGAATGGATACATTCGTATGAATGAATTAGAATGGATCGTGCGAATGAATTAGAATGGATCGTACGAATGAATTAGAATGGATCGTATGAATGAATTAGAATGGATCGTACGAATGTGTAAGAATGGATCGTACGAATGAAGTAGAATGGATTGTACGAATGAATTAGAATGGATCGTACGAATGAATTAGAATATATCGTGTGAATGAATTAGAATGGATCGTATGAATGAATTCAAATGGATCGTGCGAATGAATTCGAATGGATCGTGCGAATGAAATAGAATGGATACAAATGAATTAGAATGGATCATATAAATAAATTAGAATGGATCGTACGTAATGAATTAGAAGGGAACGTACGAATGAATTAGAATAGATTGTGTGAATGAATTAGAATGGATCGTACGAATGAATTAGAATGGATAAATTCGTCCGAATGAATTAGAATGGATTGTACGAATGAATTAGAATGGATCGTACGAATGAATTAGAATAGATACATTCGTGCGAATGAATTAGAATGGATCATACGAATGAATTAGAATGGATCGTACGAATGAATTAGAATGGATACATTCGTGCGAATGAATTAGAATGGATCATGCGAATGAATTAGAATGGATCGTACGAATGAATTAGAATGGATACATTCGTGCGAATGAATTAGAATGGATCATACGAATGAGTAAGAATGGATCGTACGAATGTATTCATGCAAATGAATTAGAATGGATCGTATGTACGAATGAATTAGAATAGATCGTACGAATGTGTAAGAATGGATCGTATAAATGAAATAGAATAGATTGTACGACTAAATTAGAATGGATACATTCTTGTGAAAGAATTAGAATAGATCGTATGAATGAATTAGAATGGATCGTATGAATGAATTAGAATGGATCATACGAATGAGTAAGAATGGATCGTATGAATGAATTAGAATGGATCGTACGAATGAATTAGAATGAATTAGAATGGATCGTACGAATGAATTAGAATGGATACATTCGTGCAAATGAATTAGAATAGATCGTACGAATGAATTAGAATGGATCGTACGAATGAGTAAGATTGGATCGTACGAATGAAATAGAATGGATTGTACGAATGAATTAGAATGGATCGTACGAATGAATTAGAATGGATCGTACGAATGAGTAAGAATGGATCGTACGAATGAAATAGAATGGATTGTACGAATGAATTAGAATGGATCATACGAATGAATTAGAATGGATCGTGTGAAAGAATTAGAATGGATCGTATGAATGAATTAGAATAGATCGTATGAATGAATTAGAATGGATCGTACGAATGAATTAGAATGGATCGTACAAATGAATTAGAGTGGATACATTCGTGGGAATGAATTAGAATGGATCGTACGAATGAGTAAGAATAGATCGTACGAATGAAATAGAATGGATTGTACGAATGAATTAGAATGGATTGTGCGAATGAATTAGAATGGATCGTACGCACGAATGTATCCATTCTAATTCATTCGCACGAATGTATCCATTCTAATTCATTCGTACGATCCATTCTAATTCATTCGCACAATCTATTCTAATTCATTCACACGATCCATTCTAATTCATTTGTATGATCCATTCTAATTCATTCGCACAATCTATTCTAATTCATTCGCACAAACCATTCTAATTAATTCGTACGATCGTGCTAGTGAATTAGAATGGATCGTACGAATGAATTAGAATAGATCGTACGAATGAATAAGAATGGATCGTACGAATGAATTAGAATAGATTGTGCGAATGAATTAGAATGGATCGTACGAATGAATTAGAATGGATACATTCGTGCGAATGAATTAGAATGGATCGTACGAATGAGTAAGAATGGATCGTACGAATGAAATATAATTGATTGTACGAATGAATTAGAATGGATTCATTCGTGCGAATGAATTAGAATGGATCGTGCGAATGAATTAGAATGGATCGTATGAATGAATTAGAATGGATACATTCGTATGAATGAATTAGAATGGATCGTGCGAATGAATTAGAATGGATTGTACGAATGAATTAGAATGGATCGTATGAATGAATTAGAATAGATCGTACGAATGAATAAGAATGGATCGTACGAATGAATTAGAATGGATACATTCGTGTGAATGAATTAGAATGGATCGTATGAATGAATTAGATTGGATCGTATTAATGAATTAGAATGGGTCGTATGAATGAATTAGAATAGATCATGCTAATGAGTAAGAATGGATCATATTCTAATTCATTCGTACGATCCATTCTAATTCATAAGTATGATCCATTCTAATTCATTCATACGATCCATTCTAATTCATTCGCACGAATATATCCATTCTAATTCATTCGTACGATCCATTCTAATTCATTCGCACGAATGTATCCATTCTAATTCCTTCGTACGATCCATTCTAATTCATTCATACAATCCATTCTAATTCATTCGCACAATCTATTCTAATTCATTCGCACTAACCATTCTAATTCATTCGTACGATCCATTCTAATTCATTCGTACGATCTATTCTAATTCATTCGTACGATCCATTCTAATTCATTCATACGATCCAATCTAATTCATTCATACGATCCATTCTAATTCATTCGCACGAATGTATCCAATTAGAATGAATGAATTAGAATGGATCGTGCGAATGAATTAGAATGGATCGTGCGAATGAATTAGAAAAGATCGTACGAATGAATTAGAATGGATCATTCGAATGAATTAGAATGGATACATTCGTGCGAATGAATTAGAATGGATCATACGATTGAGTAAGAGGAATGGATCGTACGAATGAAATAGAATGGATTGTATGAATGAATTAGAATGGATCGTACGAATGAATTAGAATGGATACATTCGTGCGAATGAATTAGAATGGATCGTACGAATGAGTAAGAATGGATCGTACGAATGAAATAGAATGGATTGTACGAATGAATTAGAATGGATCGTACGAATGAAATAGAATGGATCGTGTGAAAGAATTAGAATGGATTGTATGAATGAATTAAAATGGATCGTATGAATGAATTAGAATGGATCGTACGAATGAATTAGAATGGATCGTACGAATGAATTAGAAAGGATACATTCGTGCGAATGAATTAGAATGGATCATACGAATGAGTAAGAATGGATCGTACGAATGAAATAGAATAGATTGTACGAATGAATAAGAATGGATTGAATTAGAATGAATCGTACGAATGAATTAGAATGGATCGTACGAATGAATTAGAAAGGATCGTACGAAGGAATTAGAATGGATCGTACGAAGGAATTAGAATGGATCACGATCCATTCTAATTCATTCATACAAATGAATTAGAATTGATCGTATTAATGAATTAGAATGGATCGTACGAATGAAGTAGAATGGATACATTTGTGCGAATAAATTAGAATGGATCGTACGAATGAATTAGAATGGATCGTACTTATGAATTAGAATGGATCATACACGTATGATCCATTCTAATTCATTCGTATGATCCATTCTAATTCCTTCGTATGAATGAATTAGAATGGATCGTATGAATGAATTAGAATGGATCGTACGAATGAATTAGAATGGATCGTGTGAAAAAATTAGACTGGATTGTACGAATGAATTAGAATGGATCGTGCTAATGAATTAGAATGGATCATACGAATGAATTAGAATGGATCGTGCGAATGAATTAGAATAAATCGTACAAATGAATTAGAATGGATCGTACGAATGAATTAGAATGGATATATTCGTGCGAATGAATTAGAATGGATCATACGAATGAGTAAGAATGGATCGTACGAATGAAATAGAATGGATTGTACGAATGAATTAGAATGGATCGTACGAATGAATTAGAATGGATCGTGTGAAAGAATTAGAATGGATTGTATGAATGAATTAGAATGGATCGTATGAATGAATTAGAATGGATCGTGCGAATGAATTTGAATGGATCATACGAATTCTTTCTAATTCATTCATACAATCCATTCTAATTCTTTCACACGATCCATTCTAATTCATTCGTACGTTCCATTCTAATTCATTAGTATGATCCATACTAATTTATTCGTACGATCCATTTTAATTCATTCGCACGATCCATTCTAATTCATTCGCACGAATGTATCCATTCTAATTCATTCGTACGATCCATTCTAATTCATTCGTATGATCCATTCTAATTCATTCGTACAATCCATTCTATTTCATTCGTACGATCCATTCTTACTCATTCGTATGATCCATTCTAATTCATTCGCACGAATGTATCCATTCTAATTCATTCGTACGATCCATTCTAATTCATTCGTACGATCCATTCTAATTTATTCGTACGATCCATTCTAATTCATTCGCACAATCTATTCTAATTCATTCGTACCATCCATTCTAATTCATTCGTACGATCGTACGAATGAATTAGAATGGATCGTACGAATGAATTAGAATGGATCGTACGAATTAATTAGAATGGATACATTCGTGCGAATGAATTAGGATGGATCATACGAATTAGTAAGAATGGATCGTACGAATGAAATAGAATGGATTGTACGAATGAATTAGAATGGATCGTACAAATGAATTAGAATGGATCGTGTGAAAGAATTAGAATGGATTGTATGAATGAATTAGAATAGATCGTATGAATGAATTAGAATATATCGTACGAATGAATTAGAATGGATCGTACGAATGAATTAGAATGGATACATTCGTGCGAATGAATTAGAATGGATCATACGAATGAGTAAGAATGGATCGTACGAATGAAATAGAATGGATTGTACGAATGAATTAGAATGGATACATTCGTGCGAATGAATTAGAATGGATCGTACGAATGAGTAAGAATGGATCATACGAATGAAATAGAATGGATTGTACAAATGAATTAGAATGGATCGTACGAATGAATTAGAGTGGATCGTGTGAAAGAATTAGATTCGTATGATCCATTCTAATTTATTCGTACAATCCATTCTAATTCATTCGCACGATCCATGCGAATTCACTCATACGATCCATTCTAATTCATTCGTATGATCCATTCTAATTCATTTGTATCCATTCTATTTTATACGTACGATCCATTCGAATTCATTCGCACGATCCATTCTAATTCATTCATACGATCCATTCTAATTCATTCGCACAAATGTATCCATTCTAATTCATTCATACGATCCATTCTAATTCATTTGTACGATCCATTCTAATTCATTCGTGCAATCCATTCTAATTCATTCGCACGAATTTATCCATTCTAATTCATTCGTATGATCCATTCTAATTCATTCGCACAATCTATTCTAATTCATTCGTACGTTCCATTCTAATTCATTACGTATGATCCATTCTAATTCATTCGCACAATCTATTCTAATTCATTCGTACGATCCATTCTAATTCATTCGTATGATCCATTCTAATTCATTCATACGATCTATTCTAATTCTTTCGCACGAATGTATCCATTCTAATTCATTCGCACGAATGTATCCATTCTAATTCATTCGTACGATCCATTCTAATTCATTCACACGATCCATTCTAATTCATTCGTACAATCCATTCTATTTCATTCATACGATCCATTCTTACTCATTCGTATGATCCATTCTAATTCATTCGCACGAATGCATCCATTCTAATTCATTCGTATGATCCATTCGTACGATCCATTCTAATTCATTCATACGATCCATTCTATTCATTCATACAATCCATTCTAATTCTTTCACACGATCTATTCTAATTCTTTCGTACGATCCAATCTAATTCATTCGTACAATCCATTCTATTTGATTCGTACGATCCATTCTTACTCATTCGTACGATCTATTCCAATTCATTCGCACGAATGTATCCATTCTAATTCATTCGTACGATCCATTCTAATTCATTCGTACCATTCTATTTCATTCGTACGAATGAATTAGAATGGATACATTCGTGCGAATGATTTAGAATGGATCATACGAATGAGTAAGAATGGATCGTACGAATGAAATAGAATGGATCGTACGAATGAATTAGAATGGATCATACGAATGAATTAGAATGGATCGTATGAATGAATTAGAATGGATCGTGTGAAAGAATTAGAATGGATTGAATTAGAATGGATCGTACGAATGAGTAAGAATGGATCGTACGAATGAAATAGAGTGGATTGTACGAATGAATTAGAATGGATCGTACGAATGAATTAGAATGGATCGTGTGAAAGAATTAGAATGGATTGTATGAATGAATTAGAATGGATCGTATGAATGAATTAGAATGGATCGTACGAATGAATTATAATGCATCGTACGAATGAATTAGAATGGATATATTCGTGCGAATGAATTAGAATGGATCATACGAATGAGTAAGAATGGATCATACGAATGAAATAGAATGGATTGTACGAATGAATTAGAATGGATCGTACCAATGAATTAGAATAGATTGTATGAATAAATTAGAATGGATATATTCGTGCGAATGAATTAGAATGGATCGTACGAATGAATTAGAATAGATCATACGAATGAATTAGAATGGATCGTACGAATGAATTAGAATGGATCGTATGAATGAATTAGATCCATTCGTATGATCCATTCTATGTTCCATTCTAATTCATTCGTATGATCCATTCTAATTCATTCGCACGAATGTATCCATTCTAATTCATTCGTACGTTCCATTCTAATTCATTCGTACAATCCATTCTAATTCATTCATACGATCCATTCTAATTCATTCATAAAATCCATTCTAATTCTTTCACACGATCCATTCTAATTCATTCGTACGATCCATTCTAATTCATTCGTACAATCCATTCTATTTCATTCGTACGATCCATTCTTACTCATTCGTACGATCCATTCTAATTAATTCGTAAGATCTATTCTAATTCATTTGCACGAATGTATCCATTCTAATTCGTAAGAATGATTCGTATGATTCATTCTAATTCATTCGCACGATCCATTCTTATTCATTCTTACTCATTAGCACGATCCATTCTAATTCATTCGTACAATCCATTCTAATTTATTCGCACGATCCATTCGAATTCACTCATACGATCCATTCAAATTCATTCGTATGATCCATTCTAATTCATTTGTATCCATTCTATTTCGTTCGCACGATCCATTCGAATTCATTCGCACGATCCATTCTAATTTATTCAAACGATCCATTCTAATTCATTCATACAATCCATTCTTATTCATTCGTATGATCCATTCTAATTCATTTGCACAAATATATCCATTCTAAATCATTCATACGATCCATTCTAATTCATTCATACGATCCATTCTAATTCATTCGCACAATCTATTCTAATTCATTCGTACGATCCATTCTAATTCATTAGCACGATCCTTTCTAATTCATTCATACTAATTCATTCATACAATCCATTCTAATTCTTTCACACGATCCATTCTAATTCATTCGTACAATCTATTCTAATTCATTCGAATGGATCATCGTATGAATGAGTAAGAATGAATTAGAGTGGATCGTACGAATGAAATAGATCGTATGATTGAATTAGATTGGATCGTGGATACATTCGTGCGAATGAGTTAGAATGGATCGTACGAATAAATTAGAATGTATCATACGAATGAAATAGAATGGATTGTACGAATGAATTAGAATGGATCGTACGAATGAATTAGAATGGATCGTGTGAAAGAATTAGAATGGATTGTATGAATGAATTAGAATGGATCGTATGAATCAATTAGAATGGATACATTCGTGCGAATGAATTATAATGGATCGTGCGAATGAAATAGAATGGATCGTACGAATGAGTAAGACTGGATCGTACAAATGAAATAGAATGGATCGTACGAATGAATTAGAATGGATATATTCGTGCGAATGAATTAGAATGGATCGTATGAATGAATTAGAATGGATCGTACGAATGAATTAGAATGGATCGTAAGAATGAAATAGAATGGATCGTACGAATGAATTAGAATGGATCGTACGAATGAAATAGAATGGATTGTACGAATGAATTAGAATGGATCGTACGAATGAATTAGAATGGATCGTACGAATGAATTAGAATGCACCGTATGAATGAATTAGAATGGATCGTACGAATGAATTAGAATGGATTGTATGAATGAATTAGAATGGATCGTATGAATGAATTAGAATGAATCGTGCGAATGAATTTGAATGGATCGTGCGAAGGAAATAGAATGGATACAATTGAATTAGAATGGATCATACGAATGAATTAGAATGGATCGTATGAGTGAATTCGAATGGATCGTGCGAATGAATTAGAATGGATCGTAGGAATGAATTAGAATGGATACATTCATGCGAATGAATTAGAATGGATCGTGCGAATGAATTAGAATGGATCGTACGAATGAATTAGAATGGATACGAATGAATTAGAATGGATACATTCATGCGAATGAATTAGAATGGATCATACGAATGAGTAAGAATGGATCGTACGAATGAATTAGAATGGATTGTATGAATGAAATAGAATGGATCATGCGAATGAATCATGCGAATGAATTAGAATGGATCATACGAATGAATTAGAATGGATCGTACGAATGAATTAGAATGGATACATTCGTGCGAATGAATTAGAATGGATCATGCGAATGAATTAGAATGGATCGTACGAATGAATTAGAATGGATACATTCGTGCGAATGAATTAGAATGGATCATACGAATGAGTAAGAATGGATCATACAAATGTATTCATGCAAATGAATTAGAATGGATCGTATGTACGAATGAATTAGAATAGATCGTACGAATGTGTAAGAATGGATCGTACGAATGAAATAGAATGGATTGTACGAATGAATTAGAATGGATACATTCTTGTGAAAGAATTAGAATAGATCGTATGAATGAATTAGAATGGATCGTATGAATGAATTAGAATGGATCATACGAATGAGTAAGAATGGATCGTATGAATGAATTAGAATGGATCGTACGAATGAATTAGAATGAATTAGAATGGATCGTACGAATGAATTAGAATGGATACATTCGTGCAAATGAATTAGAATAGATCGTACGAATGAATTAGAATGGATCGTACGAATGAGTAAGAATGGATCGTACGAATGAAATAGAATGGATTGTACGAATGAATTAGAATGGATCGTACGAAGGAATTAGAATGGATCGTGTGAAAGAATTAGAATGGATTATATGAATGAATTAGAATGGATCGTATGAATGAATTAGAATGGATCGTACGAATGAATTAGAATGGATCATACGAATGAATTAGAATGGATCGTACGAATGAATTATAATGGATACATTCGTGCGAATGAATTAGAATGGATCATACGAATGAGTAAAAATGGATCGTACGAATGAAATAGAATGGATTGTAATCTAATTCATTCATACGATCCATTCTAATGCGAATGAATTAGAATGGATCGTATGAATGAGTAAGAATGGATCGTACGAATGAAATATAATGGATTGTACGAATGAATTAGAATGGATCATACGAATGAATTAGAATGGATCGTATGAATGAATTAGAATGGATACATTCGTGCGAATGAATTAGAATGGATCGTACGAAGGAATTAGAATGGATCGTACGAATGAATTAGAATGGATCGTACGAATGAATTAGAATGTATCGTACGAATGAATTAGAATGGATACATTCGTGCGAATAAATTATAATAGATCATACGAAAGAATTAGAATGGATCGTACGAATGAATTAGAATGGATCGTACGAATGAATTAGAATGGATCGTACGAATGAATTAGAATGGATACATTCGTGTGAATGAATTAGAATGGATCATACAAAGGAATTAGAATGGATCGTACGAATGAATTAGAATGAATCGTACGAATGAATTAGAATGGATCGTATGAATGAATTAGAATGGATCGTGCGAATGAATTAGAATCGATCGTACGAATGAATTAGAATGGATACATTTGTGCGAATGAATTAGAATGGATAGTATGAATGAATTAGATTGGATCTACGATCCATTCTAATTCATTCATACAATCCATTCTATTTCATTCGTACGATCCATTCTTACTCATTCGTACGATCCATTCTAATTCATTCGCACGAATGTATCCATTCTAATTCATTCGTACGATCCATTCTAATTCATTTGTACGATCCATTCTAATTCATTCATACGATCCAATCTAATTCATTCATACGATCCATTCTAATTCATTCGCACGAATGTATCCAATTAGAATGAATGAATTAGAATGGATCGTGCGAATGAATTAGAATGGATCGTGCGAATGAATTAGAATAGATCGTACGAATGAATTAGAATGGATCATTCGAATGAATTAGAATGGATACATTCGTGCGAATGAATTAGAATGGATCATACGATTGAGTAAGAGGAATGGATCGTACGAATGAAATAGAATGGATTGTATGAATGAATTAGAATGGATCGTACGAATGAATTAGAATGGATACATTCGTGCGAATGAATTAGAATGGATCGTACGAATGAGTAAGAATGGATCGTACGAATGAAATAGAATGGATTGTACGAATGAATTTGAATGGATCGTACGAATGAAATAGAATGGATCGTGTGAAAGAATTAGAATGGATTGTATGAATGAATTAAAATGGATCGTATGAATGAATTAGAATGGATCGTACGAATGAATTAGAATGGATCGTACGAATGAATTAGAAAGGATACATTCGTGCGAATGAATTAGAATGGATCATACGAATGAGTAAGAATGGATCGTACGAATGAAATAGAATAGATTGTACGAATGAATTAGAATGGATTGAATTAGAATGAATCGTACGAATTAATTAGAATGGATCGTACGAATGAATTAGAATGGATCGTACGAAGGAATTAGAATGGATCACGATCCATTCTAATTCATTCATACGAATGAATTAGAATTGATCGTATTAATGAATTAGAATGGATCGTACGAATGAAGTAGAATGGATACATTTGTGAGAATAAATTAGAATGGATCGTACGAATGAATTAGAATGGATCGTACTTATGAATTAGAATGGATCATACGCGTATGATCCATTCTAATTCATTCGTATGATCCATTCTAATTCCTTCGTACAAATGAATTAGAATGGATCGTATGAATGAATTGGAATGGATCGTACGAATGAATTAGAATGGATCGTGTGAAAAAATTAGACTGGATTGTACGAATGAATTAGAATGGATCGTGCTAATGAATTAGAATGGATCATACGAATGAATTAGAATGGATCGTGCGAATGAATTAGAATGGATCGTACAAATGAATTAGAATGGATATATTCGTGCGAATGAATTAGAATGGATCATACGAATGAGTAAGAATGGATCGTACGAATGAAATAGAATGGATTGTACGAATGAATTAGAATGGATCGTACGAATGAATTAGAATGGATCGGGTGAAAGAATTAGAATGGATTGTATGAATGAATTAGAATGGATCGTATGAATGAATTAGAATGGATCGTGCGAATGAATTCGAATGGATCATACGAATTCTTTCTAATTCATTCATACAATCCATTCTAATTCTTTCACACGATCCATTCTAATTCATTCGTACGTTCCATTCTAATTCATTAGCATGATCCATACTAATTCATTCGTACGATCCATTCTAATTCATTCGCACGATCCATTCTAATTCATTCGCACGAATGTATCCATTCTAATTCATTCGTACGATCCATTCTAATTCATTCGTATGATCCATTCAAATTCATTCGCACAATCCATTCTATTTCATTCGTACGATCCATTCTTACTCATTCGTATGATCCATTCTAATTCATTCGCACGAATGTATCCATTCTAATTCATTCGTACGATCCATTCTAATTCATTCGTACGATCCATTCTAATTTATTCATACGATCCATTCCAATTCATTCGCACAATCTATTCTAATTCATTCGTACGATCCATTCTAATTCATTCGTACGATCGTATGAATGAATTAGAATGGATCGTACGAATGAATTAGAATGGATCGTACGAATTAATTAGAATGGATACATTCGTGCGAATGAATTACGATGGATCATACGAATTAGTAAGAATGGATCGGACGAATGAAATAGAATGGATTGTACGAATGAATTAGAATGAATCGTACGAATGAATTAGAATGGATCGTGTGAAAGAATTAGAATGGATTGTATGAACGAATTAGAATAGATCGTATGAATGAATTAGAATGTATCGTACGAATGAATTAGAATGGATCGTACGAATGAATTAGAATGGATACATTCGTGCGAATGAATTAGAATGGATCATACGAATGAGTAAGAATGGATCGTACGAATGAAATAGAATGGATTGTACGAATGAATTAGAATGGATACATTCGTGCGAATGAATTAGAATGGATCGTACGAATGAGTAAGAATGGATCGTACGAATGAAATAGAATGGATTGTACAAATGAATTAGAATGGATCGTACGAATGAATTAGAATGGATCGTGTGAAAGAATTAGATTCGTATGATCCATTCTAATTTATTCGTACAATCCATTCTAATTCATTCGCACGATCCATTCGAATTCACTCATACGATCCATTCTAATTCATTCGTATGATCCATTCTAATTCATTTGCATCCATTCTATTTTATTCGTACTTTCCATTCGAATTCATTCGCACGATCCATTCTAATTCATTCGTACGAATGAGTAAGAATGGATCGTACGAATGAAATAGAACGGATTGAATTAGAATGGATCGTACGAATGAGTAAGAATGGATCGTACGAATGAAATAGAATGGATTGTACGAATGAATTAGAATGGATCGTACGAATGAATTAGAATGGATCGTGTGAAAGAATTAGAATGGATTGTATGAATGAATTAGAATGGATCGTATGAATGAATTAGAATGGATCGTACGAATGAATTATAATGCATCGTACGAATGAATTAGAATGGATATATTCGTGCGAATGAATTAGAATGGATCATACGAATGAGTAAGAATGGATCATACGAATGAAATAGAATGGATTGTACGAATGAATTAAAATGGATCGTACGAATGAATTAGAATAGATTGTATGAATAAATTAGAATGGATATATTCGTGCGAATGAATTAGAATGGATCGTACGAATGAATTAGAATAGATCATACGAATGAATTAGAATGGATCGTACGAATGAATTAGAATGGATCGTATGAATGAATTAGATCCATTCGTATGATCCATTCTATGTTCCATTCTAATTCATTCGTATGATCCATTCTAATTGATTCGCACGAATGTATCCATTCTAATTCATTCGTACGATCCATTCTAATTCATTCGTACAATCCATTCTAATTCATTCATACGATCCATTCTAATTCATTCATAAAATCCATTCTAATTCTTTCACACGATCCATTCTAATTCATTCGTACGATCCATTCTAATTCATTCGTACAATCCATTCTATTTCATTCGTACGATCCATTCTTACTCATTCGTACGATCCATTCTAATTAATTCGTACGATCTATTCTAATTCATTTGCACGAATGTATCCATTCTAATTCGTAAGAATGATTCGTATGATCCATTCTAATTCAGTCGCACGATCCATTCTTATTCATTCTGACTCATTAGCACGATCCATTCTAATTCATTCGTACAATCCATTCTAATTTATTCGCACGATCCATTCGAATTCACTCATACGATCCATTCTAATTCATTCGTATTATCCATTCTAATTCATTTGTATCCATTCTATTTCGTATGCACGATCCATTCGAATTCATTCGCACGATCCATTCTAATTTATTCAAACGATCCATTCTAATTCATTCATACAATCCATTCTTACTCATTCGTATGATCCATTCTAATTCATTTGCACAAATATATCCATTCTAAATCATTCATACGATCCATTCTAATTCATTCATACGATCCATTCTAATTCATTCGCACAATCTATTCTAATTCATTCGTACGATCCATTCTAATTCATTAGCACGATCCTTTCTAATTCATTCATACTAATTCATTCATACAATCCATTCTAATTCTTTCACACGATCCATTCTAATTCATTCGTACAATCTATTCTAATTCATTCGAATGGATCATCGTATGAATGAGTAAGAATGAATTAGAGTGTATCGTACGAATGAAATAGATCGTATGAATGAATTAGATTGGATCGTGGATACATTCGTGCGAATGAGTTAGAATGGATCGTACGAATAAATTAGAATGTATCATACGAATGAAATAGAATGGATTGTACGAATGAATTAGAATGGATCGTACGAATGAATTAGAATGGATCGTGTGAAAGAATTAGAATGGATTGTATGAATGAATTTGATTGGATCGTATGAATCAATTAGAATGGATACATTCGTGCGAATAAATTAGAATGGATCGTGCGAATGAAATAGAATGGATCGTACGAATGAGTAAGAATGGATCGTACAAATGAAATAGAATGGATCGTACGAATGAATTAGAATGGATACATTCGTGCGAATGAATTAGAATGGATCGTACGAATGAATTAGAAAGGATCGTACGAATGAATTAGAATGGATCGTAAGAATGAAAGACAATGGATCGTACGAATGAATTAGAATGGATCGTACGAATGAAATAGAATGGATTGTACGAATGAATTAGAATGGATCGTACGAATGAATTAGAATGGATCGTACGAATGAATTAGAATGGACCGTATGAATGAATTAGAATGGATCGTACGAATGAATTAGAATGGATTGTATGAATGAATTAGAATGGATCGTATGAATGAATTAGAATGAATCGTGCGAATGAATTTGGATGGATCGTGCGAATGAAATAGAATGGATACAAATGAATTAGAATGGATCATACGAATGAATTAGAATGGATCATATGAGTGAATTCGAATGGATCGTGCGAATGAATTAGAATGGATCGTACGAATGAATTAGAATGGATACATTCATGCGAATGAATTAGAATGGATCATGCGAATGAATTAGAATGGATCGTACGAATGAATTAGAATGGATACGAATGAATTAGAATGGATACATTCATGCGAATGAATTAGAATGGATCATACGAATGAGTAAGAATGGATCGTACGAATGAATTAGAATGGATTGTATGAATGAATTAGAATGGATCATGCGAATGAATCATGCGAATGAATTAGAATGGGTCATACGAATGAATTAGAATGGATCGTACGAATGAATTAGAATGGATACATTCATGCGAATGAATTAGAATGGATCATGCGAATGAATTAGAATGGATCGTACGAATGAATTAGAATGGATACATTCGTGCGAATGAATTAGAATGGATCATACGAATGAGTAAGAATGGATCATACGAATGTATTCATGCAAATGAATTAGAATGGATCGTATGTACGAATGAATTAGAATAGATCGTACGAATGTGTAAGAATGGATCGTACGAATGAAATAGAATGGATTGTACGAATGAATTAGAATGGATACATTCTTGTGAAAGAATTAGAATAGATCGTATGAATGAATTAGAATGGATCGTATGAATGAATTAGAATGGATCATACGAATGAGTAAGAATGGATCGTATGAATGAATTAGATTGGATCGTACGAATGAATTAGAATGAATTAGAATGGATCGTACGAATGAATTAGAATGGATACATTCGTGCAAATGAATTAGAATAGATCGTACGAATGAATTAGAATGGAACGTACGAATGAGTAAGAATGGATCGTACGAATGAAATAGAATGGATTGTACGAATGAATTAGAATAGATCGTAGGAAGGAATTAGAATGGATCGTGTGAAAGAATTAGAATGGATTATATGAATGAATTAGAATGGATCGTATGAATGAATTAGAATGGATCGTACGAATGAATTAGAATGGATCGTACGAATGAATTAGAATAGATCGTACGAATGAATTAGAATGGATCGTACGAATGAATTATAATGGAAACATTCCTGCGAATGAATTAGAATGGATCATACGAATGAGTAAAAATGGATCGTACGAATGAAATATAATGGATCGTAATCTAATTCATTCATACGATCCATTCTAATGCGAATGAATTAGAATGGATCGTATGAATGAGTAAGAATGGATCGTACGAATTAAATATAATGGATTGTACGAATGAATTAGAATGGATCGTACGAAAGAATTAGAATGGATCGTACGAATGAATTAGAATGGATCGTACGAATGAATTAGAATGGATCATACGAATGAATTAGAATGGATACATTCGTGTGAATGAATTAGAATGGATCATACAAAGGAATTAGAATGGATCGTACGAATGAATTAGAATGAATCGTACGAATGAATTAGAATGGATCGTATGAATGAATTAGAATGGATCGTGCGAATGAATTAGAATGGATCGTACGAATGAATTAGAATGGATACATTTGTGCGAATAAATTAGAATGGATAGTATGAATGAATTAGATTGGAGCTACGATCCATTCTAATTCATTCATACAATCCATTCTATTTCATTCGTACGATCCATTCTTACTCATTCGTACGATCCATTCTAATTCATTCGCACAAATGTATCCATTCTAATTCATTCGTACGATCCATTCTAACTCATTCGTACGATCTATTCTAATTCATTCGTACGATCCATTCTAATTTATTCGTACGATCTATTCTAATTCATTCGTACGATCTATTCTAATTCATTCGTATGATCCATTCTAATTTATTCGCACGATCCATTCGAATTCACTCATACGTTCCATTCTAATTCATTCGTATGATCCATTCTAATTCATTTGTATCCATTCTATTTCATTTGCACGATCCATTCGAATTCATTCGCACGAATGTATCCATTCTAATTCCTTCGTACGATCCTTTCTAATTCCTTCGTATGAATCATTCTTACTCATTCGTTTGATCCATTCTAATTCATTTGCATGAATGTATCCATTCTAATTCCTTGGTACGGTCCATTCTAATTCCATTCTAATTCATTCGTACAATCCATTCTATTTCATTCGTACAATCCATTCTTACTCATTCGTACGATCCATTCTAATTCATTCGCATGAATATATCCATTCTAATTCATTCGTACGAACCATTCTATTTCATTCGTACGATCCATTCTAATTCATTCATACGATCCTTTCTAATTCATTCATTCGATCTATTCTAATTCTTTCACACGATCTATTCTAATTCATTCGTATGATCCATTCTAATTCATTCGTACAATCCATTCTATTTCATTCTTACGATCCATTCTTACTCATTCGTACGATCCATTCTAATTCATTCGCACGAATGTATCCATTCTAATTCATTCGTACGATCCATTCTAATTCATTCGTACAATCCATTCTATTTCATTCGTACGATCCATTCTTACTCATTCGTATGATCCATTCTAATTCATTCGCACGAATGTATCCATTCTAATTCATTCGTATGATCCATTCTAATTCATTCGTACAATCCATTCTAATTCATTCGCACGAATTTATCCATTCTAATTCATTCGTACGATCCATTCTAATTCATTCGTACAATCTATTCTAAATCATTCGTACGTTCCATTCTAATTCATTACATACGATTTATTCTAATTCATTCGCACAATCTATTCTAATTCATTTGTACGATCCATTCTAATTCCTTCGTATGATCCATTCTAATTCATTCGTACGATCCATTCTAATTCATTCCCACGATCAATTCTAATTCATCGTGCGAATGAATTAGAATAGATCGTGCGAATGAGTAAGAATGGATCGTACGAATGAAATAGATTGGATTGTACGAATGAATTAGAATGGATCGTACGAATGATTTATAATAGATACATTCGTGCGAATGAATTAGAATGGATCGTACGAATGAGTAAGAATGGATCGTACGAATGAAATAGAATGGATTGTACGAATGAATTAGAATGGATCGTATGAATGAATTAGAATGGATCGTGTGAAAGAATTAGAATGGATCGTGTGAATGAATTAGAATGGATCGTATGAAAGATTTAGAATGGATCGTACGAATGAAATAGAATGGATTGTACGAATGAATTAGAATGGATCGTACGAATGACTTAGAATGGATCGTACGAATGAATTAGAATGGATACATTCGTGCGAATGAATTAGAATGGATCGTACGAATTAGTAAGAATGGATCGTATGAATGAATTTGAATGGATCGTGCGAATGAAATAGAATGGATACAAATGAATTAGAATGGATCATACGAATGAATTAGAATGGATCGTATGAGTGAATTCGAATGGATCATGCGAATGAATTAGAATGGATCGTATGAATGAATTAGAATGGATACATTCATGCGAATGAATTAGAATGGATCGTGCGAATGAATTAGAATGGATCGTACGAATGAATTAGAATGGATACGAATGAATTAGAATGGATACATTCATGCGAATGAATTAGAATGGATCATACGAATGAGTAAGAATGGATCGTACGAATGAATTAGAATGGATCGTATGAATGAATTAGAATTGATCATGCGAATAAATTAGAATAGATTGTGCGAATGAATTAGAATGGATCGTACGAATGAATTAGAATGGATACATTCGTGCGAATGAATTAGAATGGATCATATGAATGAGTAAGAATGGATCGTACGAATGTATTCATGCAAATGAATTTGAATGGATCGTATGTACGAATGAATTAGAATAGATCGTACGAATGTGTAAGAATGGATCGTACGAATGAAATAGAATGGATACATTCGTGCGAATGAATTAGAATGGATCGTGCGAATGAATTAGAATGGATTGTACGAAAGAATTAGAATGGATCGTATAAATGAATTAGAATGGATCGTGTATCCATTCTAATTCATTCGTACGATCCATTCTAATTCATAAGTAGGATCCATTCTAATTCATTTGCACGATCCATTCTAATTCATTCATATGATCCAATCTAATTCATTCACACGATCCATTCTAATTCATTCGTACGATCCATTCTAATTCATTAGTACGTTCCATTCTAATTCATTACGTACGTAAGAATTAGAATGGATACATTCATGGGAATGAATAGAATGGATCGTATGAATGAATTAGAATGGATACATTCGTCCGAATGAATTAGAATGGATCATACGAATGAGTAAGAATGGATCGTACGAACGAAATAGAATGGATTGTACGAATGAATTAGAATGGATCGTACGAATGAATTAGAATGGATCGTATGAATGAGTTAGAATGGATCGTACGAATGAAATAGAATTGATTGTACGAATGAATTAGAATGGATCATACGAATGAATTAGAATGGATCGTGTGAAAGAATTAGAATGGATTGTATGTACGATTCATTCAAATTCATTCGTACGATCCATTCTAATTCCTTCGTACGATCCATTCTAATTCCTTCGTACGATCCATTCTAATTCATTCGTACGATCCATTCTAATTCATTCGTACGATCCATTCTAATTTATTTGCCATACGATCCATTATAATTCATTCGCACGAATGTATCCATTCTAATTCATTCGTACGATCCATTCTAATTCATTCGCACGAATGTATCCATTCTAATTCATTCGTACGATCCATTCTAATTCATTCGCACAATCTATTCTAATTCATTCATACAATCCATTCTAATTCATTTGCACGAATATATCCATGCTATTTCATTCGTACGCGTACAAATGAATTAGAATGGATACATTCGTACGAAGGAATTAGAATGGATCGTACGAATGAATTAGAATGGATACATTCGTGCGAATGAATTAGATTGGATCGTATGAATGAATAAGAATGGATCGTGCGAATGAATTAGAATGGATCATACGAATGAATTAGAATGGATCGTACGAATGAATTAGAATGGATTGTATTAATGAATTAGAATGGATTGTGCGAACGAATTAGAATGGATCGTACGAATGAATTAGAATGGATACATTCGTAAGAAAGAATTAGAATAGATCGTATGAATGAATTAGAATGGATCGTATGAATGAATTAGAATGGATTGTATTTATGAATTAGAATGGATCATACGAATGAATTAGAATAGATACACGATCCATTCTAATTCATTCATACGATCCATTCTAATTCATTCGTACAATCCATTCTAATTCATTCGCACGATCCATTCTAATTCATTTGCACGAATGTATCCATTCTAATTCATTCTGTACGATCCATTCTAATTCAATAGCACGAAAAAACACGATCCACTCTAATTCATTCGTACGATCCATTCTAGTTCATTCATATGATCCATTCTAATTCATTCGTACGATCCATTCTAATTCATGGATCGTACGGAATGAATTAGAATGGATCGTAATAATGAATTAGAATGGATACATTTATGCGAATGAATTAGAATGGATCATACGAATGAGCAAGAATGGATCGTACGAATGAAATAGAATGGATTGTACGAATGAATTAGAATGGATCGTGCTAATGAATTAGAATTGATCGTGCGAATGAATTAGAATGGATCGTACGAATGAATTAGAATGGATACATTCGTGCGAATGAATTAGAATGGATTGTATGAATGAATTAGATTGGATCGTATTAATGAATTAGAATGGATCGTATGAATGAATTAGAATGGATCGTACAAATGAATTAGAATGGATACATTCGTGCGAATGAATTAGAATGGATCATATGAATGAATTAGATTGGATCGTATGAATGAATTAGAATGGATCGTATGAATGAATTAGATTGGATCGTATGAATGAATTAGAATGGATCGTGCGTCGTACGATTGAATTAGAATGGATCGTATTAATGAATTAGAATAGATCATGCGAATGAATTAGAATGGATCGTACGAATGAATTAGAATGGATCGTATGAATGAATTAGATTGGATCGTATGAATGAACTAGAGTGCATCGTACGAAGGAATTAGAATGGATCGTACGTACGAAGGAATTAGAATGGATCATACGAAGGAATTAGAATGGATCATACGAATGAATTTGAATGGATCGTGCGAATGAATTAGAATGGATCATGCGAATGAATTGGAATGGATACATTCGTGCGAATGAATTAGAATGGATCGTATGAATGAATTAGAGTGGTTACATTCGTATGAATGAATTAGAATGGATCGTACGAATGAATTAGAATGGATACATTCGTGCGAATGAATTAGAATGGAACGTATGAATGAATTAGAATGGATCGTATGAGTGAATTCGAATGGATCATATGAATGAATTAGATTGGATCGTATGAATGAATTAGAATGGATCGTGCGTCGTACAAATGAATTAGAATGGATTATATTAATGAATTAGAATGGATCGTGCGAATGAATTAGAATGGATCTTATGAAGGAATTAGAATGGATCGTATGAATGAATTAGAATGGATCGTACGAATGAATTAGATTGGATCGTATGAGTAAGAATGAATTAGAATGGATCGTATGAATGAATTAGAATGGATCGTACGAATGAATTAGAATGAATCGTGCGAATAAATTAGAATGGATCGTACAAATGAGTAAGAATGGATCGTACGAATGAATTAGAATGGATCGTACGAATGAATTAGAATGGATCGTACGAATGAATAATAATGGATCATACGAATGAGTAAGAATGGATCGTACGAATGAAATAGAATGGATTGTACGAATGAATTAGAATGGATCGTTCGAATGAATTAGAATGGATACATTCGTGCGAATGAATTAGAATGGATCATACGAATGAGTAAGAATGGATCGTACGAATGAAATAGAATGAATTGTATGAATGAATTAGAATGGATCGTACTAATGAATTAGAATAGATCGTACGAATGAATTAGAATGGATACATTCGTGCGAATGAATTAGAATGGATACATTCGTGCGAAAGAATTAGAATCGATCGTATGAATGAATTAGAATGGATCTTATGAATAAATTAGAATGGATCGTGCGAATGAATTAGAATGGATCGTACGAATGAATTAGAATGGATCGTGCTAATGAATTAGAATTGATCGTGTGAATGAATTAGAATGGATCGTACGAATGAATTAGAATGGATCATACGAAGGAATTAGAATGGATCGTACGAATGAATTAGAATAGATTGTGCGAATGAATTAGAATGGATCGTACGTAATGAATTAAAAGGGAACGTACGAATGAATTAGAATAGATTGTGCGAATGGATTAGAATGGATCATACGAATGAATTAGAATGGATAAATTCGTCCGAATGAATTAGAATGGATTGTACGAATGAATTAGAATGGATCGTACGAATGAATTAGAATGGATACACTCGTACGAATGAATTAGAATGGATCATACGAATGAGTAAGAATGGATCGTACGAATGAAATAGAATCGATTGTATGAATGAATTAGAATGGATGGTACGAATGAATTAGAATGGATCGTACGAATGAATTAGAATGGATCGTGTGAAAGAATTAGAATGGATCGTATGAATGAATTAGAATAGATCGTAGGAATGAATTAGAATGGATCGTACGAATGAATTAGAATGGATCGTACGAATGAATTAGAATGGATACATTCATGCGAATGAATTAGAATGGATCGTACGAATGAGTAAGAATGGATCGTACGAATGAAATAGAATGGATTGTACGAATGAATTAGAATGGATCGTACGAATGAATTAGAATGGATCGTACGAATGAATTAGAATGGATACATTCGTGCAATGAATTAGAATGGATCGTACGAATGAGTAAGAATGGATCATACGAATAAAATAGAATGGATTGTACGAATGAATTAGAATGGATTCATTCGTGCGAATGAATTAGAATGGATCGTGCGAATAAATTAGAATGGATCGTACGAATGAATTAGAATAGATTGTGCGAATGAATTAGAATGGATCGTATGCACGAATGTATCCATTCTAATTCATTCGCACGAATGTATCCATTCTAATTCATTCGTACGATCCATTCTAATTCATTCGCACAATCTATTCTAATTCATTCACACGATCTATTCTAATTCATTCGTATGATCCATTCTAATTCATTCGCACAATCTATTCTAATTCATTCGCACGAACCATTCTAATTAATTCGTACGATCGTGCTAGTGAATTAGAATGGATCGTACGAATGAATTAGAATAGATCGTACGAATGAATAAGAATGGATCGTACGAATGAATTAGAATAGATTGTGCGAATAAATTAGAATGGATCGTACGAATGAATTAGAATGGATACATTCGTGCGAATGAATTAGAATGGATCGTACGAATGAGTAAGAATGGATCATACGAATGAAATATAATTGATTGTACGAATGAATTAGAATGGATTCATTCGTGCGAATGAATTAGAATGGATCATGCGAATGAATTAGAATTGATCGTATGAATGAATTAGAATGGATACATTCGTATGAATGAATTAGAATGGATCGTGCGAATGAATTAGAATGGATCGTATGAATGAATTAGAATGGATCGTATGAATGAATTAGAATAGATCGTACGAATGAATAAGAATGGATCGTACGAATGAATTAGAATGGATACATTCGTGTGAATGAATTAGAATGGATCATATGAATGAATTAGATTGGATCGTATTAATGAATTAGAATGGGTCGTATGAATGAATTAGAATGGATCATACTAATGAGTAAGAATGGATCGTATTCTAATTCATTCGTACGATCCATTCTAATTCATAAGTACGATCCATTCTAATTCATTCATACGATCCATTGTTATTCATTCACATGAATGTATCCATTCTAATTCATTCCAACGATCCATTCTAATTCATTCGCACGAATGTATCCATTCTAATTCCTTCGTACGATCTATTCTAATTCATTCATACAATCCATTCTAATTCATTCGCACAATCTATTCTAATTCATTCGCACGATCCATTCTAATTCATTCGTACGATCCATTCTAATTCATTCGTACGATCCATTCTAATTCATTCGTACGATCCATTCTAATTCATTCATACGATCTATTCTAATTCATTCGCACAAATGTATCCAATTAGAATGAATGAATTAGAATGGATCGTGCGAATGAATTAGAATGGATCGTGCGAATGAATTAGAATGGATCATACGAATGAATTAGAATGGATCATTCGAATGAATTAGAATGGATACATTCGTGCGAATGAATTAGAATGGATCATACGATTGAGTATGAGGAACGAATCGTACGAATGAAATAGAATGGATTGTACGAATGAATTAGAATGGAACGTACGAATGAATTAGAATGGATACATTCGTGCGAATGAATTAGAATGGATCGTACGAATGAGTAAGAATGGATCGTACGAATGAAATAGAATGGATTGTACGAATGAATTAGAATGGATCATACGAATGAAATAGAATAGATCGTGTGAAAGAATTAGAATGGATTGTATGAATGAATTAAAATGGATCAGATGAATGAATTAGAATGGATCGTACGAATGAATTAGAATGGATCGTACGAATAAATTAGAAAGGATACATTCGTGCGAATGAATTAGAATGGATCATACGAATGAGTAAGAATGGATCGTACGAATGAAATAGAATAGATTGTACGAATGAATTAGAATGGATTGAATTAGAATGAATCGTACGAATGAATTAGAATGGATCGTATGAATGAATTAGAATGGATCGTACGAAGGAATTAGAATGGATCACGATCCATTCTAATTCATTCATACAAATGAATTAGAATTGATCGTATTAATGAATTAGAATGGATCGTACGAATGAATTAGAATGGATACATTTGTGCGAATAAATTAGAATGGATCGTACGAATGAATTAGAATGGATCGTACTTATGAATTAGAATGGATCATACGCGTATGATCCATTCTAATTCATTCGTATTATCCATTCTAATTCCTTCGTACAAATGAATTAGAATGGATCGTATGAATGAATTAGAATGGATCGTACGAATGAATTAGAATGGATCTTGTGAAAAAATTAGAATGGATTGTACGAATGAATTAGAATGGATCGTGCTAATGAATTAGAATGGATCGTACGAATCAATTAGAATGGATCGTGCGAATGAATTAGAATGAATCATACGAATGAATTAGAATGGATCGTACGAATGAATTAGAATGGATATATTCGTGTGAATGAATTAGAATGGATCATACGAATGAGTAAGAATGGATCGTACGAATGAAATAGAATGGATTGTACGAATGAATTAGAATGGATTGTATGAAAGAATTAGAATGGATCGTATGAATGAATTAGAATGGATCGTGCGAATAAATTAGAATAGATCATACGAATTCTTTCTAATTCATTCATACAATCCATTCTAATTCTTTCACACGATCCATTCTAATTCATTCGTACGTTCCATTCTAATTCATTAGCATGATCCATACTAATTCATTCGTACGATCCATTCTAATTCATTCGCACGATCCATTCTAATTCATTCGCACGAATGTATCCATTCTAATTCATTCGTACGATCCATTCTAATTCATTCGTACGATCCATTCTAATTCATTCATACAAACCATTCTATTTCATTCGTACGATCCATTCTTACTCATTCGTATGATCCATTCTAATTCATTCGCACGAATGTATCCATTCTAATTCATTCGTACGATCCATTCTAATTCATTCGTACGATCCATTCTAATTTATTCGTACGATCCATTTTAATTCATTCGCACAATCTATTCTAATTCATTCGTACGATCCATTCTAATTCATTCGTACGATCGTACGAATGAATTAGAATGGATCGTACGAATGAATTAGAATGGATCGTACGAATGAATTAGAATGGATACATTCGTGCGAATGAATTATAATGGATCATACGAATGAGTAAGAATGGATCGTACGAATGGAATAGAATGGATTGTACGAATGAATTAGAATGGATCGTACGAATGAATTAGAATGGATCGTGTGAAAGAATTAGAATGGATTGTATTAATGAATTAGAATAGATCGTATGAATGAATTAGAATGTATCGTACGAATGAATTAGAATGGATCGTACGAATGAATTAGAATGGATACATTCGTGCGAATGAATTAGAATGGATCATACGAATGAGTAAGAATGGATCGTACGAATGAAATAGAATGGATTGTACGAATGAATTAGAATGGATACATTTGTGCGAATGAATTAGAATGGATCGTAAGAATGAGTAAGAATGGATCGTACGAATGAAATAGAATGGATTGCACAAATGAATTAGAATGGATCGTACGAATGAATTAGAATGGATCGTGTGAAAGAATTAGAATGGATTGTATGAATGAATTAGAATGGATCGTATGAATGAATTAGAATGGATCGTACAAATGAATTAGAATGGATCGTATGAATGAATTAGAATGGATACATTCGTGCTAATGAATTAGAATGGATCATACGAATGAGTAAGAATGGATCGTACGAATGAAATAGAATGGATTGTACGAATGAATTAGAATGGATCGTACGAATGAATTAGAATGGATCGCATTCTATTTCATTCGTACGATCCATTCTTACTCATTCGTACGATCCATTCTAATTCATTCATACAATCTGTTGGGGGTGGCTGAAATCCGTCCAGAAGTTGGAACCCTTATCCGTATGAGCTCGATCGAACGGCTATCAGGGAGCGAGATCCACATTGGGCTGAAGGGGCCTTAGTACAACACATCTAAACTCGGTAAATTGCTTAGACAAAGAGCTCGCTCAGGAGCTCGTCCAAGTTCGCTCAGGAGCTCGTCCAAGTTCGCTCAGGAGCTCGCCCAAGCTCGCTCAGGAGCTCGCCCACGCTCGCTCAGGAGCTCGCCCAATCTCGCTCAGGAGCTCGCCCAAGCTCGCTCAGGAGCTCGTCTAAGCTAGCTCAAGAGCTCGCCCGAGCTCGCACAAAAGCTCGCCAAACTCGCGCAGGAGTTCGCTTGTAGTGGCAGCGGGAGTTAGACCGTCATGCATACAAAGATACCAGCACCACAAACGCCCCCAGCTCGCGCAGGAGCTCGCCCAAGCTCGCTCAGGAGCTCGCCCAAAGCTCGCCCAGGAGCTCGCCCGAGCTCGCCCAGAAGCTCACCCAAGCTCGCCAAGCTTCCCCTGTTTATCGAAGAGGTCGCTCCTGCGAGGTCCGACTCTTGATAGATATGGAGGAGAAGACGGAGCAACGGAGGGCGAGCTCGCCCTCGCTTCCCCCTTGAAATCGCCCCAGTATAGAGCAGCCTAAAGAACTGCCAGGTGTCGAAACCCCACTGAAGCTACGTGGGCGATTGTAGTCCACGAAAGCCCGCCCGAGTCGGTGCTGAGACCTCCCAGACTTGAACATTCCAGAATAGCCACCTGGCCGCGACAAGAAAGATGCTCTCCCCCACTCAAACCGCGTGGCAGGCTTGACGACAGAATGTCAGGGCGCGAGTACCAAGGACTGTCAGACCCACGCGAGCCAGAACGTGGGGGTCTAGAAGGCTCTGGAAAGAGCTGCCACACGTCACACCCCGATAGGTCGCCACTGTCTATAAATGCATACCCCTAGGCTCCAAAGTACAGGTTCAAAATCCTTTTCCCTACCACTTTGGTATACAACAGCTCGCCGTTGTGCCACCGTGACTAACTTGAGCGTCGGAGGGTCTGCGCTCCTAAGGGAGCCAGCCGTTCTCACGTTCTCTTTTCTTTGTCTTGCAGGCAGCCCGCACGGACCAGCGAAAAATCCTCCAAACATTTGGCGCCGTCTGTGGGATCTATCGACTGGTTCCTGCGAGAACGCCCACGACCACGCGGTTGAAAGCCGTGCTTCTCCAGACACCCGGATGGCTCCGGTCACGCGGAGGCAGAAACAGGTGAAAGACCACGCCGAGTCTGCACAAAGCGAGCTGCTCGCTGAAGCATCACAACCACCTGTCCCGCTCAACGGCCATCTCCTTTTGAAGGTGTTGGCCACTCAGCGGGCCATGGTGGGCGAGATAGTGCGACTGCGCCAGGTTCCGACGACGAGCCAGATCACTGATCTCTCCCCCGGGCTCACCCCGCGGAGGGAAGAGTCAGTGGTCCCGTCCCAACATCCAGGAGCATCGGCGGGGGTTGTTTCCCCTGTGCGACCTCCCCTTGTCCCAGCATCGCATCAGCCCACTATGGCACCCACATGGCGGGCATCCCAGCAGGAGCCCCCTGTGGAGGACGCAGTGGCGTGCCGGACGAGAGGGACCGCGCTCGAGCGGCCGCAGCGACTCGGCACCCAGCGCTCCAGCAACAAGTCGACCCTGCCGAAGGCCCCTCCTCGCCGACGAAGCCCCGGTGCGGACTCGAGCGAGTCAGAGGACGTCGCCCCCAAGCACAACCATAGCAAGGCTGCGAACCGATTTCGAGGAAGCGTGCATGATTGCTTGGTACCTGCGCAGCTGTCTTTGGGAAATCACCCCGAGCGCTGGCAGCTACTTAGCACGCCCGTCGACCTCTTAGAAGAGCTCGCCGTCCGGGGAGGAAGCTCGCCCTTCACGAACGAGGTTCACCAGGGAGGTTTCCCTCAGCACTGGACCCCACCAAAGTTTGTTTTGTTCAATGGGTCGCAAGACCCCGTGGACCACCTCTTGGCCTACCGAAAGTTGTTATTCTTTCGGGATCAGGACCACGTTCTGTGTCGTGCCTTCCCGAGCAGCTTGGCGGGTTCGGCCCTTCACTGCTCTATCCGGGCTGTTCCTGGAACAGTACCGGTGCAATCAGCGACCTCCGAAGCAGATCGAATCACTGTTCGGTCTTACTATGGGCGCAAGGGAGACCCTCCGGTGCTTCTCGATGTGATTCCGGAACGCCTATCTCGCTCTTGAGGACTCAGCAGGGTGAGACCGGACGGCCGTGAGTGCCTTTCGGAGCACGCTCCCCGAAGGAGGTGAGCTTCATGACGCGATAGTCATCTCTGATCCTCGCACCATGATCGAGCTCTTTGCCTTGGTCCAACAACACATTAAGCTCGAGGATGTGGTGCTGGATCGTCGAGGGAAGATGGCCGAGCAGCAGCAGTCCCCTACCTTGTGCGTAGGCGCCCTCTTGTAAACCATTTTGTGCGATAGTGTGTTTGGACTAGTTCAAAGCGGGTTCGGCCCTCGACTGGTTTCATAAGTTACCTCCGGGCTCGGTACTTCACTGCTCTATCCGGGCTGTTCCTGGAACAGTACCGGTGCAATCGGCGACCTCCGAAGCAGATCGAATCATTGTTCGATCTTACCATGGGCGCAAGGGAGACCCTCCGGTGCTTCTCGATGCGATTCCGGAATGCCTATCTCGCTCTTGAGGACTCAGCAGGGCGAAACCGGACGGCCGTGAGTGCCTTTCGGAGCGCGCTCCCCGAAGGAGGTGAGCTTCATGACGCGATAGTCATCTCTGATCCCCGCACCATGATCGAGCTCTTTGCCTTGGTCCAACAACACATTAAGCTCGAGGATGTGGTGCTGGATCGTCGAGGGAAGATGGCCGAGCAGCAGCAGTCCCCTACCTTGTGCGTAGGCGCCCTCTTGTAAACCATTTTGTGCGATAGTGTGTTTGGACTAGTTCAAATCTGTGCTCGATAGTAATCTACAGCGAACAGCTCGCACGCGATCAACTCACGTGCAGCGTCCTCAAAGAACAGTCCACCGTTGCGTGGACTTAAAGCAAGACCGGGATCCTCAGAGGCAGCCAGTGGGCGACCTTGAGCTTCCCGGGGCAGTCCGCCGTTGTGCGGACTTAAAGCAAGACCGGGATCCTCAGAGGCAGCCAGTGGGCGACCTTGAGCTTCCCGGGGTAGTCCGCCGTTGTGCGGACTTAAAGCAAGACCGGGATCCTCAGAGGCAGCCAGTGGGCGAGCTTGAGCTTCCCGAGGCAGTCCTAAACCAAGGTTCTGAGGATCCTTAACCGGTCAGGGGGTAGCTAGCTTTTTGATTCTTTCATCGCTCGTTGGACTTCCACCCTTTGGCCCTTACGCTCTGTTTTGGTTCGATTTCTATCGTTTTGTATTTTTGTCGAGCTATAGGGCCCCACTATTTCGAACATATCGAATTCTCGTGCATATCGATCTTTTTGCGATGTCGTTTATTTTTTATCGATTTAGCTACCTCGTCCGGGGTATGGTCCTCGGATCGTCAGGGAGAACACATACGCGGCCTGATGCCACGCAGCTTAGCTCGTTGAGCGACCTGGTGACATCACGGGCAGATGCGACAGAGACACCATATGCGGCCTGATGCCACGCAGCTTAGCTCGTTGAGCGACCTGGTGACATCACGGGCAGACGCGGCAGAGACACCATACACGGCCTGATGCCACGTAGCTTAGCTCGTTGAGCGACCTGGTGATATCACGGGCAGACGCGGTAGAGACACCTTACGCGGCCTGATGCCACGCAGCTTAGCTCGTTGAGCGATCTGGTGACATCACGGGCAGACGCGGCGGAGACACCTTACACGGCCTGATGCCATGCAGCTTAGCCCGTTGAGCGATCTGGTGACATCACGGGCAGACACGGCACAACTTTCGGCACAAGGCCACACCAGTTTGTTGTCCACGTTGCAGTAGCGGGAGGCAGTTTGAGCAGAACACAGAGAGAAGAAGCACCAGTGGCCATGGCTCCTAGCCCGCCCGGGACCAACCCGTGGCTGTGGCTCGTAACCCGCCCGGAGACCCTACGCGAGGTCGCTTGCGGCAGGTATCTGTAGCCCGCCCGGAGTGGACCCCGACTGTGCGCGGCTAGTTCGCACCAGAAGGAGGCCGCCCGTGGAAGGTGCTCCCGGCCCGCCCGACGCTTGCAGTAGCGGATAGCTGAGTTCCTTGGACATAGCAGCATCGTCCTCGAGGTCTCACCCATGAGACGCCGAGCCAAAGCCTACGCCGCAAGATCGCCCGCGGCAGGAGCCCGCAGCTCGCCCGACGCAGACCCTGACCGCGTGTGACAAGCTCGCACCGGAAGGAGATCGCTCGTGGCTGACGCTCCCGGCCCGCCCAGCGTTTCTGGAATACTGGGGGTCAAAGCTCTCGACGCAGATCGCTCACGGCTGGTGCCCGCAGCTCGCCCGACGCAGACCCTGACCGCGTGTGACAAGCTCGCACCGGAAGGAGATCGCTCGTGGCTGACGCTCCCGGCTCGCCCAGCGTTTGTGGAATACTCGGAGTCAAAACTCTCGATGCGGATCGCTCACGGCTGGAGCCCGCAGCTCGCCCGACGCAGACCCTGACCGCGTGTGACAAGCTCGCACCGGAAGGAGATCGCTCGTGGCTGATGCTCCCGGCCCGCCCAGCGTTTGTGGAATACTGGGGGTCAAAGCTCTCGACGCAGATTGCTTACGGCTGGTGCCCGCAGCTCGCCCAACGCAGACCCTGACCGCGTGTGACAAGCTCGCACCGGAAGGAGATCGCTCGTGGCTGATGCTCCCAGCCCGCCCAGCGTTTGTGGAATACTGAGAGTCAAAGCTCTCGACACAGATCGCTCACGGCTGGTGCCCGCAGCTCGCCCGACGCAGACCCTGACCGCGTGTGACAAGCTCGCACCGGAAGGAGATCGCTCGTGGCTAACGCTCCCGGCCCGCCCAGCGTTTGTGAAATATTAAATGTCAAAGCTCTCGAAACAGCCCGCTCGACGTTTGCAATAAGACTCCTGAGCAAGCGTCAAGTTTTCCTTGGACGCTCCCTCAGGAGGGGGTAATGTTGGGGGTGGCTGAAATCCGTCCAGAAGTTGGAACCCTTATCCGTATGAGCTCGATCGAATGGCTATTAGGGAGCGAGATCGACATTGGGCTGAAGGGGCCTTAGTACAACACATCTAAACTCGGTAAATTGCTTAGACAAAGAGCTCGCTCAGGAGCTCGTCCAAGTTCGCTCAGGAGCTCGTCCAAGCTCGCTCAGGAGCTCGCCCAAGCTCGCTCAGGAGCTCGCCCACGCTCGCTCAGGAGCTCGCCCAAGCTCGCTCAGGAGCTCGCCCAAGCTCGCTCAGGAGCTTGTCTAAGCTAGCTCAGGAGCTCGCCCGAGCTCCCATAAAAGCTCGCCAAACTCGCGCAGGAGTTCGCTTGTAGTGGCAGCGGGAGTTAGACCGTCATGCATACAAAGATACTGTGGGGGAAAATCTTCGTGCCGACCCAAAGACTTTCGCAGCACCAGTCAATTGAAGATTCGAGTTGAAGATCGTTGATTGATCTGTCAATTGGAGTTGAAGTTGCTTCTTTCGTTATGTAAACAGAGAGGCAATCAGAGAGAGAGTTTGACACAAGAGATGTGATCTCGGAGTTCAGCCGAAGCCTACGTCTCCGTGCTATAGGGAGCAACCCGAATTCACTAACACTTCTCTCGAAGTAACCTCGACAGGTCGAGTGTTACTGAAGCCTCTTTGATCTCTTCAAAGACAAGAAGATGATCAAGAGAGGTCAAGGGTGAGAAGATAGAAATTTCAGAGCTCTGGATTCTGAAAACCAGATCTCAGAGTAGAAGTTAGAGATTTTTCGATCCTCTTATATTCGAAGGCTCTGCTATTTATAGGATTCTCTGGGAGGAATTCCGGGGTAAATGGCGGTTTCTGATGTCGTATCTGGGGGTCCTCCAGGTAAGGCCGGTGGGTCCCTCGGTGGTCCTCGTGGACCCACCAGGCAGGGCCGGTGGGTCCCGTGGTGGTCCTCGTGGACCCACCAGGCAGGGCTGGTGGGTCCCGCGATGGCCCTCGTGGGCCCACCAGGCAGGGCCGGTGGGTCCTGCGATGGCCCTTGTGGGCCCACCAGGCAGGGCCGGTGGGTCCCGCGGTGGTCCTCATGGACCCATCAGGCAGGGCCGGTGGGTCCCGCGGTGGTCCTCATGGACCCACCAGGCAAGGCCGGTGGGTCCCGCGGTGGCCCTCGTGGGCCCACCAGGCAGGGCCGGTGGGTCCTGCGGTGGTCCTCGTGGACCCACCAGGCAGGGCTGGTGGGTCCCACGGTGGTTGGTAAACTTCTGCCAAAATTTGCACCCACAGATACCAGCACCACAAACGCCCCCAGCTCGTGCAGGAGCTCGCCCAAGCTCGCTCAGGAGCTCGCCCTAAGCTCACCCAGGAGCTCGCCCGAGCTCGCCCAGATGCTCGCCCAAGCTCGCCAAGCTTCCCCTGTTTATCGAAGAGGTCGCTCCTGCGAGGTCCGACTCTTGATAGATATGGAGGAGAAGACGGAGCAACGGAGGGCGAGCTCACCCTCGCTTCCCCCTTGAAATCGCCCCAGTATAGAGCAGCCTAAAGAATTACCAGGTGTCGAAACCCCACTGAAGCTACGTGGGCGATTGTAGTCCACGGAAGCCCGCCCGAGTCGGTGCTGAGACCTTTCAGACTTGAACATTCCAGAATAGCCACCTGGCCGCGACAAGAAAGATGCTCTCCCCCACTCAAACCGCCTGGCAGGCTTGATGACAGAATGTCAGGGCGCGAGTACCAAGGATTGTCAGACCCACACGAGCCAGAACGTGGGGGTCTAGAAGGCTCTGGAAAGAGCTGCCACACGTCACACCCCGATAGGTCGCCACTGTCTATAAATGCATACCCCCAGGCTCCAAAGTACAGGTTCGAAATCCTTTTCCCTACCACTTTGGCATACAACAGCTCGCCGTTGTGCCACCGTGACTGACTTGAGCGTCGGAGGGTCTGCGCTCCTAAGGGAGCCAGCCGTTCTCACGTTCTCTTTTCTTTGTCTTGCAGGCGGCCCGCACGGACCAGCGAAAAATCCCCCAAACACAATCCATTCTAATTCTTTCACACGATCCATTCTAATTCATTCGTACGATCCATTCTTATTCATTCGTACAATCCATTCTATTTCATTCGTACGATCCATTCTTACTCATTCGTATGATCCATTCTAATTCATTCGTACGATCCATTCTAATTCATTCGTACGATCCATTCTAATTCATTCGTACAATAAATTCTATTTCATTCGTACGATCCATTCTTACTCATTCGTATGATCCATTCTAATTTATTCGTACAATCCATTCTAATTCATTCGCACGATCCATTCGAATTCACTCATACGATCCATTCTAATTCATTCGTATGATCCATTCTAATTCATTTGTTTCTATTCTATTTTATTCGTACGATCCATTCGAATTCATTCGTACGATCCATTCTAATTCATTCATACGATCCATTCTAATTCATTCGCACGAATGTATCCATTCTAATTCATTCGTATGATCCATTCTAATTCATTTGTACGATCCATTCTAATTCATTCGTGCAATCCATTCTAATTCATTCGCACGAATTTATCCATTCTAATTCATTCGTACGATCCATTCTAATTCATTCGCACAATCTATTCTAATTCATTCGTACGTTCCATTCTAATTCATTACGTACGATCCATTCTTATTCATTCGCACAATCTATTCTAATTCATTCGTACGATCCATTCTAATTCATTCGTACGATCCATTCTAATTCATTCATACGATCTATTCTAATTCTTTCGCACGAATGTATCCATTCTAATTCATTCGCACGAATGTATCCATTCTAATTCATTCGTATGATCCATTCTAATTCATTCGCACGATCCATTCTAATTCATTCGTACAATCCATTCTATTTCATTCGTACGATCTATTCTTACTCATTCGTATGATCCATTCTAATTCATTCGCACGAATGCATCCATTCTAATTCATTCGTATGATCCATTCTAATTCATTCGGACGATCCATTCTAATTCATTCATACGATCCATTCTAATTCATTCATACAATCCATTCTAATCCTTTCACACGATCCATTCTAATTCATGCGTACGATCCAATCTAATTCATTCGTACAATCCATTCTATTTCATTCGTACGATCCATTCTTACTCATTCGTACGATCTATTCTAATTCATTCGCACGAATGTATCTATTCTAATTCATTCGTACGATCCATTCTAATTAATTCGTACAATCCATTCTATTTCATTCGCACGAATGAATTAGAATGGATGCATTCGTGCGAATGAATTAGAATGGATCATACGAATGAGTAAGAATGGATCATACGAATGAAATAGAATGGATCGTACGAATGAATTAGAATGGATCATACGAATGAATTAGAATGGATCGTATGAATGAATTAGAATGGATCGTGTGAAAGAATTAGAATGGATTGAATTAGAATGGATCGTACGAATGAGTAAGAATGGATCGTACGAATGAAATAGAATGGATTGTACGAATGAATTAGAATGGATCGTACGAATGAATTAGAATGGATCGTGTGAAAGAATTAGAATGGATTGTATGAATGAATTAGAATGGATCGTATGAATGAATTAGAAGGGATCGTACGAATGAATTATAATGGATCGTACAAATGAATTAGAATGGATATATTCGTGCGAATGAATTAGAATGGATCATACGAATGAGTAAGAATGGATCATACGAATGAAATAGAATGGATTGTACGAATGAATTAGAATGGATCGTACGAATGAATTAGAATAGATTGTATGAATAAATTAGAATGGATACATTCGTGCGAATGAATTAGAATAGATCGTACGAATGAATTAGAATAGATCATACGAATGAATTAGAAAGGATCGTACGAATGAATTAGAATGGATCGTATGAATGAATTAGAATGGATCGTATGAATGAATTAGATCCATTCGTATGATCCATTCTATGATCCATTCTAATTCATTCGTATGATCCATTCTAATTCATTCGCACGAATGTATCCATTCTAATTCATTCGTACGATCCATTCTAATTCATTCGTACAATCCAGTCTAATTCATTCATACGATCCATTCTAATTCATTCATACGATCCATTCTAATTCATTCATACAATCTATTCTAATTCTTTCACACGATCCATTCTAATTCATTCGTACGATCCATTCTAATTCTTTCGTACAATCCATTCTATTTCATTCGTACGATCCATTCTTACTCATTCGTACTATCCATTCTAATTAATTCGTACGATCTATTCTAATTCATTTGCACGAATGTATCCATTCTAATTCGTAAGAATGATTCGTACGATCCATTCTAATTCATTCGCACGATCCATTCTTATTCATTCTTACTCATTAGCATGATCCATTCTAATTCATTCGTACAATCCATTCTAATTTATTCGCACGATCCATTCGAATTCACTCATACGATCCATTCTAATTCATTCGTATGATCCATTCTAATTCATTTGTATCCATTCTATTTCGTTCGCACGATCCATTCGAATTCATTCGCACGATCCATTCTAATTCATTCATACGATCCATTCTAATTCATTCATACAATCCATTCTTACTTATTCGTATGATCCATTCTAATTCATTTGCACAAATATATCCATTCTAATTCATTCATACGATCCATTCTAATTCATTCATACGATCCATTCTAATTCATTCGCACAATCTATTCTAATTCATTCGTACGATCCATTCTAATTCATTAGCACGATCCTTTCTAATTCATTAATACTAATTCATTCATACAATCCATTCTAATTCTTTCACACGATCCATTCTAATTCATTCGTACAATCTATTCTAAATCATTCGAATGGATCATCGTATGAATGAGTAAGAATTAGAATGGATTGTATGAATGAATTAGAGTGGATCGTACGAATGAAATAGATCGTATGAATGAATCATACGAATGAATTAGAATGGATCGTACGAATAAATTAGAATGTATCATACGAATGAAATAGAATGGATTGTACGAATGAATTAGAATGGATCGTACGAATGAATTAGAATGGATCGTGTGAAAGAATTAGAATGAATTGTATGAATGAATTAGAATGGATCGTATGAATCAATTAGAATGGATACATTCGTGCGAATGAATTAGAATGGATCGTGCGAATGAAATAGAATGGATCGTACGAATGAGTAAGAATGGATCGTACAAATGAAATAGAATGGATCGTACGAATGAATTAGAATGGATACATTCGTGCGAATAAATTAGAATGGATCGTACGAACGAATTAGAATGGATCGTATGAATGAATTAGAATGGATCGTACGAATGAATTAGAATGGATCGTACGAATGAATTAGAATGGATCGTACGAATGAATTAGAATGGATCGTACGAATGAAATAGAATGGATCGTACGAATGAAATAGAATGGATCGTACGAATGAATTAGAATGGATCGTACGAATGAAATAGAATGGATTGTACGAATGAATTAGAATGGATCGTACGAATGAATTAGAATGGACCGTATGAATGAATTAGAATGGATCGTACGAATGAATTAGAATGGATCGTATGAATGAATTAGAATAGATCGTATGAATGAATTAGAATGAATCGTGCGAATGAATTTGAATGGATCGTGCGAATGAAATAGAATGGATACAAATGAATTAGAATGGATCATACGAATGAATTAGAATGGATCGTATGAGTGAATTCGAATGGATCGTGCGAATGAATTAGAATGGATCGTACGAATGAATTAGAATGGATACATTCATGCGAATGAATTAGAATGGATCGTGCGAATGAATTAGAATGGATCGTACGAATGAATTAGAATGGATACGAATGAATTAGAATGGATATATTCATGCGAATGAATTAGAATGGATCATACGAATGAGTAAGAATAAATCGTACGAATGAATTAGAATGGATCGTATGAATGAATTAGAATTGATCGTGCGAATAAATTAGAATGGATTGTGTGAATGAATTAGAATGGATCGTACGAATGAATTAGAATGGATACATTCGTGCGAATGAATTAGAATGGATCATAAGAATGAGTAAGAATGGATCGTACGAATGTATTCATGCAAATGAATTAGAATGGATCGTATGTACGAATGAATTAGAATAGATCATACGAATGTGTAAGAATGGATTGTACGAATGAAATAGAATGGATTGTACGATTGAATTAGAATGGATCGTATGAATGAATTAGAATGGATCATACGAATGAGTAAGAATGGATCGTATGAATGAATTAGAATGGATCGTACGAATGAATTAGAATGAATTAGAATGGATCGTACGAATGAATTAGAATGGATACATTCGTGCAAATGAATTAGAATAGATCGTACGAATGAATTAGAATGGATCGTACGAATGAGTAAGAATGGATCGTACGAATGAAATAGAATGGATTGTACGAATGAATTAGAATGGATCGTACGAATGAATTAGAATGGATCGCGTGAAAGAATTAGAATGGATTATATGAATGAATTAGAATGGATCGTATGAATGAATTAGAATGGATCGTACGAATGAAATAGAATGGATCGTACGAATGAATTAGAATGGATACATTCGTGCGAATGAATTAGAATGGATTATAGGAATGAGTAAGAATGGATCGTACGAATGAAATAGAATGGATCGTAATCTAATTCATTCATACGATCCATTCTAATGCGAATGAATTAGAATGGATAGTATGAATGAGTAAGAATGGATCGTACAAATGAAATATAATGGATTATACGAATAAATTAGAATGGATCGTACGAATGAATTATAATGGATCGTATGAATGAATTAGAATAGATACATTCGTGCGAATGAATTAGAATGGATCGTACGAATGAGTAAGAATGGATCGTACGAATGAATTGGAATGGATCGTACGAATGAATTAGAATGGATACATTCGTGCGAATGAATTAGAATGGATTGTACGAATGAGTAAGAATGGATCGTACGAATGTATTTGTGCGTGTGAAAGAATTAGAATAGATTGTATGAATGAATTAGAATGGATCGTATGAATGAATTAGAATGGATCGTACGAATGAATTAGAATGGATCGTACGAATGAATTAGAATGGATACATTCGTGCGAATGAATTAGAATGGATTGTACGAATGAGTAAGAATGGATCGTACGAATGAAATAGAATGGATTGTATGAATGAATTAGAATGGATCGTAGATCCAATCTAATTCATTCATACGATCCATTCCAATTCATTCGCACAAATGTATCCATTCTAATTCATTCGTATGATCCATTCTAATTCATTCGCACGATCCATTCTAATTCATTCGTACGATCCATTCTAATTCATTCGTACGATTCATTCTAATTCATTCGTACGATCCATTCTAATTCATTCGCACGAATGTATCCATTCTAATTCATTCGTACGATCCATTCTAATTCATTCGCACAATCTATTGTAATTCATTCGTACGATCCATTCTAATTCATTCGTCCGATCTATTCTAATTCATTCGTACGATCCATTCTAATTCATTCGCACGAATGTATCCATTCTAATTCATTCCTATAATCTATTCTAATTCATTCGTACGATCCATTCTAATTCATTCGTACAATCCATTATATTTCATTCGTACGATCCATTCTTACTCATTCGTATGATCCATTCTAATTCATTCGCACGAATGTATCCATTCTAATTCATTCGTACGATCCATTCTAATTCATTCGTACGATCCATTCTAATTCATTCGTACAATCCATTATATTTCATTCGTACGATCCATTCTTACTCATTCGTATGATCCATTCTAATTCATTCGCCCGATTGTATCCATTCTAATTCATTCGTACGATCTATTCTAATTCATTCGTACGATCCATTCTAATTCATTCGCACGATCCATTCTAATTTATTCATACGAATGTATCCATTCTAATTCATTCATACGATCCATTCTATTTCATTCACACGATCCATTCTAATTCATTCGCACAAATGAATCCATTCTAATTCATTCGTACAATCCATTCTATTTCATTCGTACGATCCATTCTTACTCATTCGTACGATCCATTCTAAGTCATTCGGATGAATGTATCCATTCTAATTCATTCGTGCGATCCATTCTAATTCATACGCACAATCTATTCTAATTTATTCATTTGTACAATCTATTCTAATTCATTCGTACGATCCATTCTAATTCACTAGCACGATCGTACGAATTAATTAGAATGGTTCGTGCGAATGAATTAGAATAGATTGTGCAAATGAATTAGAATGGATCATACGAATGAATTAGAATGGATCGTGCGAATGAATTAGAATAGATTGTCCGAATGAATTAGAATACGAATGAAATAGAATGGATTGTACGAATGAATTAGAATGGATCGTACGAATGAATTAGAATAGATTGTATGAATGAATTAGAATGGATATATTCGTGCGAATGAATTAGAATGGATCGTACGAATGAATTAGAATAGATCGTACGAATGAATTAGAATGGATCATACGAATGAATTAGAATAGATCGTGCGAAGGAATTAGAATGGATCGTACGAAGGAATTAGAATGGATCGTACGAATGAATTAGAATGCATACATTCGTGCGAAAGAATTAGAATAGATCGTATGAATGAATTAGAATGGATCGTACGAATGAATTAGAATGGATACATTCGTGCGAATGAATTAGAATGGATCATACGAATGAGTAAGAATGGATCGTATGAATGAATTAGAATGCATCGTTAGAATGGATCATATGAATGAAATAGAATGGATCGTACGAATGAAATAGAATGGATTGTATGAATGAATTAGAATGGATCGTATGAATGAATTAGAATGGATACATACGAATGAATTAGAATGGATCGTATGAATGAATTAGATTGGATCATATGAATGAATTAGAATGGATCGTGCGTCTTACGAATGAATTAGAATGGATCGTATTAATGAATTAGAATGGATCGTGCGAATGAATTAGAATGGATCGTACGAATGAATTAGAATGGATCGTATGAATGAATTAGAATGGATACATACGAATGAATTAGAATGGATCGTATGAATGAATTAGATTGGATCATATGAATGAATTAGAATGGATCGTACGAATGAATTAGAATGGATCGTACGAATGAATTAGAATGAATACATTCGCACGATCGTGTCAATGAATTAGAATGGATCATACGAATGAGTACGAATGGATCGTATGAATGAATTAGAATGGATCATGCGAATGAATTAGAATGGATCGTGCGAATGAATTAGAATGGATGGTACGAATAAGTAAGAATGATTCGAACGAAGGAATTAGAATGGATCGTACGAAGGAATTAGAATAGATACATTCGTACGAATGAATTAGAATGGATCGTTCGAATGAATTAGAATGGATACATTCGTGCGAATGAATTAGAATTGATCGTATGAATGAATTAGAATGAATAAGAATGGATATATTTGTGCAAATGAATTTGAATGGATCATACGAATGAGTAAGAATGGATTGTATGAATGAATTAGAATGGATCTTATGAATGAATTAGAATGGATCGTGCGAATGAATTCGAATGGATCGTGCGAATGAAATAGAATGGATACAAATGAATTAGAATGGAAAATACGAATGAATTAGAATGGATCGTACGAATAAATTAGAATGGATCGTACGAATGAATTAGAATAGATACATTCGTGCGAATGAATTAGAATGGATCATACGAATGAGTAAGAATGGATCGTACGAATGAAATAGAATGGATTGTACGAATGAATTAGAATGGATCGTACGAATGAATTAGAATGGATACATTCATGCGAATGAATTAGAATGGATCGTACGAATGAGTAAGAATGGATCGTACGAATAAAATAGAATGGATTGTACGAATGAATTAGAATGGATAGTACGAATGAATTAGAATGGATCGTGTGAAAGAATTAGAATGGATCGTATGAATGAATTAGAATGGATCGTACGAATGAATTAGAATGGATCGAACGAATGAATTAGAATGGATACATTCGTGCGAATGAATTAGAATGGGTCGTACGAATGAGTAAGAATGGATCGTACGAATGAAATAGAATGGATTGTATGAATGAATTAGAATGGATTGTACGAATGAATTAGAATGGATCGTACGAATGAATTAGAATGGATACATTCGTGCGAATGAATTAGGATGGATCGTGCGAATGAATTAGAATGGATCGTACGAATGAATTAGCATGGATCGTGCTAATGAATTAGAATGGAACGTACGAATGAATTAGAATGGATCGTGTGAAAGAATTAGAATGGATTGTATGAATGAATTAGAATTAATTCGTACGATCCATTCTAATTCATTCGCACGATCCATTCTAATTCATTCATACGATCCATTCTAATTCATTCATACGATCCATTCTAATTCTTTCACATGATGCATTCTAATTCATTCGTACGATCCATTCTAATTCCTTCGTACAATCCATTCTATTTCATTCGTACGATCCATTCTTACTCATTCGTATGATCCATTCTAATTTATTCGCACGAATGTATCCATTCTAATTCATTCGTACGAACCATTCTAATTCACTCGTACGATCTATTCTAATTCATTCGCACGATCCATTCTAATTCATTCATACGATCCATTCTAATTCATTCCTACGATCCATTCTAATTCATTCGCACGATCCATTCTACGCACGAATGTATCCATTCTAATTCATTCGCACAAATGTATACATTCTAATTCATTCGTACGATCCATTCTAATTCATTCGTACGATCCATTCTAATTCATTCATACGATCCATTCTAATTCATTCACACGATCCATTCTAATTCATTCGTACGATCCATTCTACGCACGAATGTATCCATTCTAATTCATTCGCACAATCTATTCTAATTCATTCGTACGATCCATTCTAATTTATTCGTACGATCCATTCTAATTCATTCGTACAATCCATTCTATTTCATTTGTACGATCCATTCTTACTCATTCGTACGATCCATTCTAATTCATTCATACAATCCATTCTAATTCATTCATATGATCCATTCAAATTCATTCGTATGATCTATTCTAATTCCTTCATACGATCCATTCTATTTCATTCGTATGATCCATTCTTACTCATTCGTATGATCCATTCTAATTCATTCGCACGAATGTATCCATTGTAATTCATTCGTACGATGCATTTTAATTCATTCGTACGATCCATTCTAATTCATTCGCACGATCCATTCTAATTCATTCGCACGAATGTATCCATTCTAATTCCTTCGTTCGATCCATTCTAATTCATTCATATGATCTATTCTAATTCATTCATACAATCCATTCTAATTCATTCGTATGATCCATTCTAATTCATTTGTACGATCCATTCTAATTCATTCATACGATCCATTCTAATTCATTCATACAATCCATTCTAATTCTTTCACACGATCCATTCTAATTCATTTGTACGATCCATTCTAATTCATTCGTACAATCCATTCTATTTCATTCGTACGATCCATTCTTACTCATTCATACGATCCATTCTAATTCATTCATACAATCTATTCTAATTCTTTCACACGATCTATTCTAATTCATTCGTACGATCCATTCTAATTCATTCGTACAATCCATTCTATTTCATTCGTACGATCCATTCTTACTCATTCGTATGATCCATTCTAATTCATTCGCACGAATGTATCCATTCGTACGATCCATTCTAATTCATTCGCACGATCCATTCTAATTCATTCGTACGATCCATTCTAATTCCTTCGTACGAATGAATTAGAATGGATTGTATGAATGAATTTGAATAGATCGTACGAATGAATTATAATGGATCGTACGAAGGAATTAGAATGGATACATTCGTGCGAATAAATTAGAATGAATCGTGCGAATGAATTAGAATGGATCGTACGAATGAATTAGAATGGATCGTACGAATGAGTAAGAATGGATCGTACGAATGAAATAGACTGGATTGTACGAATGAATTAGAAAGGATCGTAGGAATGAATTAGAATGGATACATTCGTGCGAATGAAAATTCATTCGTACGATCTAGTCTAATTCATAAGTACGATCCATTCTATTTCATTCGTACGATCCATTCTAATTCATTCGTACAATCCATTCTAATTCATTCGCACGATCTATTCGAATTCACTCATACGATCCATTCTAATTTATTCATATGATCCATTCTAATTCATTTGTATCCATTCTATTTCATTCGCACTATCCATTCGAATTCATTCGCACGATCCATTTGAATTCATTCATACGATCCATTCTAATTCATTCACACGATATATTCTAATTCATACGTACGATCCATTCTAATTCATTCGTACAATCCATTCTACTTCATTCGTACGATCCATTCTTACTCATTCGTACGATCCATTCTAATTCATTCGTACGATCCATTCTAATTCATTCGTATGATCCAATCTAATTCATTCGTACAATCCATTCTATTTCATTCGTACGATCCATTCTTACTCATTCGTATGATCCATTTTAATTCATTCGCACGAATGAATCCATTCTAATTTATTCGCACGATCCATTCTAATTCATTCATATGATCCATTCTAATTCATTCGCACGAATGTATCCATTCTAATTCATTCATACGATCCATTCTAATTCATTCGTATGATCCATTCTATTTCATTCGCACGATCCATTCTAATTCATTCGCACGATCCTTCTAATTCATTCGCACGATCCATTCTAATTCATTCGTATGATCCATTCTAATTCATTCGTACAATCCATTCTATTTCATTCGTACGATCAATTCTAATTCATTCGCACGAATGTATCCATTCTAATTCATTCGTACGAATGTATCCATTCTAATTCAATCGTACGATCCATTCTAATTCATTCGTCTAATTCATTCGTATGATCCATTCTAATTCATTCGCACGAATGTATCCATTCTAATTCATTCGTATGATCCATTCTAATTCCTTCGTACGATCCATTCTATTTCATTCGTATGATCCATTCTAATTCATTCGCACGATCCATTCTAATTCATTCGCACGATCCATTCTAATTCATTCATACGATCCAATCAAATTCATTCATACGATCCATTCTAATTCTTTCGCACGAATGTATCCATTCTAATTCATTCGTACGATCCATTCTAATTCATTAGCATTAAAAATACGATCCATTCTAATTCTTTCACACGATCCATTCTAATTCTTTCACACGATCCATTCTAATTCATTCGTACGATCCATTCTAATTCATTCGTACAATCCAGTCTAATTCATTCGCACGATCCATTCTAATTCATCCGTACAATCCATTCCATTCTAATTCATTCGTACGATCCATTCTAATTCATTCGCACGATCCATTCTAATTCATTCGCACAATTTATTCTAATTCATTCGTTACGATCCTTTCTAATTCATTCGTACGATCCATTCTAATTAATGAATTAGAATGGATTGTACGAATGAATTAGAATGGATCGTATGAATGAATTAGAATGGATCGTGCGAACGAATTAGAATGGATCGTACGAATGAATTAGAATGGAGACATTCGTGCGAATGAATTAGAATGGATCGTATAAATGAATTAGAATGGAAATTAGAATGGATCGTACGAATGAATTAGAATGGATCGTGTGAAAGAATTAGAATGGATTGTATGAATAAATTAGAATGGATCGTATGAATGAATTAGAATGGATCGTGCGAATGAATTAGAATGGATTGTACGAATGAATTAGAATAGATTGTGCGAATGAATTAGAATGGATCGTACGAATGAATTAGAATGGATACATTCGTGCGAATGAATTAGAATGGATCGTGCGAATGAATTAGAATGGATCGAATTAGAATGGATACATTCGTTCGAATGAATTAGAATGGATCATACGATTGAGTAAGAATGGATCGTACGAATGAAATAAAATGGCTCGTACGAATGAATTAGAATGGATCGTATGTACGAATGAATTAGAATGGATCGTATGAATGAGTAAGTACGGATCGTACGAATGAAATAGAATGGATTGTACGAATGAATTAGAATGGATCGTATGAATGAATTAGAATGGATCTGGATCGTACGAATAAAATAGAATGGATACATTCGTGCGAATGAATTAGAATGGATCGTGCGAATGAATTAGAATGGATTGTACGAATGAATTTGAATGGATCGTATAAATGAATTAGAATGGATCGTGTATCCATTCTAATTCATTCGTATGATCCATTCTAATTCATAAGTACGATCCATTCTAATTCATTCACACGATCCATTCTAATTCATTCATACGATCCAATCTAATTCATTCACACGATCCTTTCTAATTCATTCGTACGATCCATTCTAATTCATTCGTACGTTACATTCTAATTCATTACGTACGTATGAATTAGAATGGATACATTCATACGAATGAATAGAATGGATCGTATGAATGAATTAGAATGGATACATTTGTCCGAATGAATTAGAATGGATCGTACGAATGAAATAGAATTGATTGTACGAATGAATTAGAATGGATCGTACGAATAAATTAGAATGGATCGTGTGAAAGAATTAGAATGGATTGTATGTACGATCCATTCTAATTCATTCGTACGATCCATTCTAATTCCTTCAGACGATACATTCTAATTCCTTCGTACGATACATTCTAATTCATTCGTACGATCCATTCTAATTCATTCGTACGATCCATTCTAATTTATTTGCCATACGATCCATTCTAATTCATTCGCACGAATGTATCCATTCTAATTCATTCGTACGATCCATTCTAATTCATTCGCACGAATGTATCCATTCTAATTCATTCGTACGATCCATTCTAATTCATTCGCACAATCTATTCTAATTCATTCATATGATCCATTCTAATTCATTTGCACGAATATATCCAGGCTATTTCATTCGTACGCGTACGAATGAATTAGAATGGATACATTCGTACGAAGGAATTAGAATGGATCGTACGAATGAATTAGAATGGATACATTCGTGCGAATGAATTAAATTGGATCGTATGAATGAATTAGAATGGATCTTGCGAATGAATTAGAATGGATCATACGAATGAATTAGAATGGATCGTACGAATGAATTAGAACGGATTGTATGAATGAATTAGAATGGATTGTGCGAACGAATTAGAATGGATCGTACGAATGAATTAGAATGGATACATTCGTACGAAAGAATTAGAATAGATCGTATGAATGAATAAGAAAGGATCGTATGAATGAATTAGAATGGATGGTATTTATGAATTAGAATGGATCATACGAATGAATTAGAATAGATACACGATCCATTCTAATTCATTCATATGATCCATTTTAATTCATTCGTACAATCCATTCTAATTCATTCGCACGATCCATTCTAATTCATTCGCACGAATGTATCCATTCTAATTCATTCTGTACGATCCGTTCTAATTCATTAGCACAAAAAAACACGATCCACTCAAATTCATTCGTACGATCCATTCTAGTTCATTCATACGATCCATTCTAATTCATTCGTACGATCCATTCTAATTCATGGATCGTACGGAATGAATTAGAATGGATCGTAATAATGAATTAGAATGGATACATTCATGCGAATGAATTAGAATGGATCATACGAATGAGTAAGAATGGATCGTACAAATGAAATAGAATGGATTGTACGAATGAATTAGAATGGATCGTGCTAATGAATTAGAATTGTCCGTGCGATTGAATTAGAATGGATCGTACGAATGAATTAGAATGGATACATTCGTGCGAATGAATTAGAATGGATTGTATGAATAAATTAGATTGGATCATATTAATGAATTAGAATGGATCGTATGAATGAATTAGAATGGATCGTACGAAGGAATTAGAATGGATACATTCGTGCGAATGAATTAGAATGGATCGTATAAATGAATTAGATTGGATCGTATGAATGAATTAGATTGGATCGTATGAATGAATTAGAATGGATCGTGCATCGTACGATTGAATTAGAATGGATCGTATTAATGAATTAGAATAGATCATGCGAATGAATTAGAATGGATCGTACGAATGAATTAGAATGGATCGTATGAATGAATTAGATTGGATCGTATGAATGAAATAGTGTGGATCGTACGAAGGAATTAGAATGGATCATACGAAGGAATTAGAATGGATCGTACGAATAAATTTGAATGGATCGTGCGAATGAATTAGAATGGATCATGCGAATGAATTAGAATGGATACATTCGTGCGAATGAATTAGAATGGATCGTATGAATGAATTAGAGTGGATGCATTCGTACGAATGAATTAGAATGGATCGTACGAATGAATTAGAATGGATACATTCGTGCGAATGAATTAGAATGGAACGTATGAATGAATTAGAATGGATCGTATGAGTGAATTCGAATGGATCGTATGAATGAATTAGATTGGATCGTATGAATGAATTAGAATGGATCGTGTGTCGTACAAATGAATTAGAATGGATCATATTAATGAATTAGAATGGATCATGCGAATGAATTAGAATGGATCTTATGAAGGAATTAGAATGGATCGTATGAATGAATTAGAATCGATCGTACGAATGAATTAGATTGGATCGTATGAGTAAGAATGAATTAGAATGGATCGTATGAATGAATTAGAATGGATCGTACGAATGAATTAGAATGGATCGTACGAATGAGTAAGAGTGGATCGTACGAATGAATTAGAATGGATCGTACGAATGAATTAGAATGGATCGTACGAATGAATTAGAATGGATCATATGAATGAGTAAGAATGGATCGTACGAATGAAATAGAATGGATTGTACGAATGAATTAGAATGGATCGTACGAATGAATTAGAATGGATACATTCGTGCGAATGAATTAGAATGGATCATACGAATGAGTAAGAATGGATCGTACGAATGAAATAGAATGGATTGAATGAATGAATTAGAATGGATCGTACTAATGAATTAGAATGGATCGTACGAATGAATTAGAATGGATACATTCGTGCGAATGAATTAGAATGGGTACATTCGTGCGAATGAATTAGAATGGATACATTCATGCGAAAGAATTAGAATCGATCGTATGAATGAATTAGAATGGATCATATGAATGAATTAGAATGGATCGTGCGAATGAATTGGAATGGATCGTACGAATGAATTAGAATAGATCGTGCTAATGAATTAGAATTGATCGTGTGAATGAATTAGAATGGATCGTATGAATGAATTAGAATGGATCATACGAAGAATTAGAATTGATCGTAAGAATGAATTAGAATAGATTGTGCGAATGAATTAGAATGGATCGTACGTAATGAATTAGAAGGGAACGTACGAATGAATTAGAATAGATTGTGCGAATGAATTAGAATGGATCGTACGAATGAATTAGAATGGATAAATTCGTCCGAATGAATTAGAATGGATTGTACGAATGAATTAGAATGGATCGTACGAATAAATTAGAATAGATACATTCGTGCGAATGAATTAGAATGGATCATACGAATGAGTAAGAATGGATCGTACGAATGAAATAGAATGGATTGTACGAATAAATTAGAATTGATCGTACGAATAAATTAGAATGGATCGTACGAATGAGTAAGAATGGATCGTACGAATGAAATAGAATGGATTGTACGAATGAATTAGAATGGATCGTACGAATGAATTAGAATGGATCGTGTGAAAGAATTAGAATGGATCGTATGAATGAATTAGAATAGATCGTATGAATGAATTAGAATGGATCGTACGAATGAATTAGAATGGATCGTACGAATGAATTAGAATGGATACATTCGTGCGAATGAATTAGAATGGATCGTACGAATGAGTAAGAATGGATTGTACGAATGAAATAGAATGGATTGTACGAATGAATTAGAATGGATTGTGCGAATGAATTAGAATGGATCGTACGCACGAATGTATCCATTCTAATTCATTCGCACGAATGTATCCATTCTAATTCATTCGTACGATCCATTCTAATTCATTCGCACAATCTATTCTAATTCATTCACACGTTTCATTCTAATTCATTCGTATGATCCATTCTAATTCATTCGCACAATCTATTCTAATTCATTCGCACAAACCATTCTAATTAATTCGTACGATCGTGCTAGTGAATTAGAATGGATCGTACGAATGAATTATAATAGATCGTACGAATGAATAAGAATGGATCGTACGAATGAATTAGAATAGATTGTGCGAATGAATTAGAATGGATCGTACGAATGAATTAGAATGGATACATTCGTGCGAATGGATTAGAATGGATCGTACGAATGAGTAAGAATGGATCGTACGAATGAAATAGAATTGATTGTACGAATGAATTAGAATGGATTCATTCGTGCGAATGAATTAGAATGGATCGTATGAATGAATTAGATTGGATCGTACGAAAGAATTAGAATGGATACATTCGTGTGAATGAATTAGAATGGATCGTATGAATGAATTAGATTGGATCGTATTAATGAATTAGAATGGGTCGTACGAATGAATTAGAATGGATCATGCTAATGAGTAAGAATGGATCGTATTCTAATTCATTCGTACGACCATTCTAATTCATAAGTACGATCCATTCTAATTCATTCATACGATCCATTCTAATTCATTCGCACGAATGTATCCATTCTAATTCATTCGTACGATCCATTCTAATTCATTCGCACGAATGTATCCATTCTAATTCCTTCGTACGATCCATTCTAATTCATTCATACAATCCATTCTAATTCATTCGCACAATCTATTATAATTCATTCGCACGATCCATTCTAATTCATTCGTACGATCCATTCCAATTCATTCGTACGATCTATTTTAATTCATTCGTACGATCCATTCTAATTCATTCATACGATCCAATCTAATTCATTCATATGATCCATTCTAATTCATTCGCACGAATGTATCCAATTAGAATGAATGAATTAGAATGGATCGTGCAAATGAATTAGAATGATCGTGCGAATGAATTAGAATAGATCGTACGAATGAATTAGAATGGATCATTCGAATGAATTAGAATGGATACATTTGTGCGAATGAATTAGAATGGATCATACGATTGAGTAAGAGGAATGGATCGTACGAATGAAATAGAATGGATTGTATGAATGAATTAGAATGGATCGTACGAATGAATTAGAATGGATACATTCATGCAAATGAATTAGAATGGATCGTACGAATGAGTAAGAATGGATCGTATGAATGGAATAGAATGGATTGTACGAATGAATTAGAATGGATCGTACGAATGAAATAGAATGGATCGTGTGAAAGAATTAGAATTGATTGTGTGAATGAATTAAAATGGATCGTATGAATGAATTAGAATGGATCGTACGAATGAATTAGAATGGATCGTACGAATGAATTAGAAAGGATACATTCGTGCGAATGAATTAGAATGGATCAGACGAATGAGTAAGAATGGATCGTACAAATGAAATAGAATAGATTGTACGAATGAATTAGAATGGATTGAATTAGAATGAATCGTACGAATGAATTAGAATGGATCGTATGAATGAATTAGAATGGATCGTACGAAGGAATTAGAATGGATCGTACGAAGGAATTAGAATGGATCACGATCCATTCTAATTCATTCATACGAATGAATTAGAATTGATCGTATTAATGAATTAGAATGGATCGTACGAATGAAGTAGAATGGATACATTTGTGCGAATAAATTAGAATGGATCGTACGAATGAATTAGAATGGATCGTACTTATGAATTAGAATGGATCATACGCGTATGATCCATTCTAATTCATTCGTATGATCCATTGTAATTCCTTCGTACGAATGAATTAGAATGGATCGTATGAATGAATTAGAATGGATCGTACGAATGAATTAGAATGGATCGTGTGAAAAAATTAGACTGGATTGTACGAATGAATTCGAATGGATCGTGCTAATGAATTAGAATGGATCATACGAATGAATTAGAATGGATCGTGCGAATGAATTAGAATGGATCATACGAATGAATTAGAATGGATCGTATGAATGAATTAGAATAGATATATTCGTGCGAATGAATTAGAATGGATCATACGAATGAGTAATAATGGATCGTACGAATGAAATAGAATGGATTGTACGAATGAATTAGAATGGATCGTACGAATGAATTTGAATGGATCGTGTGAAAGAATTAGAATGGATTGTATGAATGAATTAGAATGGATCATATGAATGAATTAGAATGGATCGTGCGAATGAATTCAAATGGATCATACGAATTCTTTCTAATTCATTCATACAATCCATTCTAATTCTTTCACACGATCCATTCTAATTCATTCGTACGTTCCATTCTAATTCATTAGCATGATCCATACTAATTCATTCGTACGATCCATTCTAATTCATTCGCACGATCCATTCCAATTCATTCGCATGAATGTATCCATTCTAATTCTTTCGTACGATCCATTCTAATTCATTCGTATGATCCATTCTAATTCATTCGTACAATCCATTCTATTTCATTCGTACGATCCATTCTTACTCATTCGTATGATCCATTCTAATTCATTCGCACGAATGTATCCATTCTAATTCATTCGTATGATCCATTCTAATTCATTCGTACGATCCATTCTAATTCATTCGTACGATCCATTCTAATTCATTCGCACAATCTATTCTAATTCATTCGTACGATCCATTCTAATTCATTCGTACGATCGTACGAATGAATTAGAATTGATTGTACGAATGAATTAGAATGGATCGTACGAATGAATTAGAATGGATACATTCGTGCGAATGAATTAGGATGGATCATACGAATGAGTAAGAATGGATCGTATAAATGAAATAGAATGGATCGTACGAATGAATTAGAATGGATCGTACGAATGAATTAGAATGGATCGTCTGAAAGAATTAGAATGGATTGTATGAATGAATTAGAATAGATCGTATGAATAAATTAGAATGTATCATACGAATGAATTAGAATGGATCGTACGAATGAATTAGAATGGATACATTCGTGCGAATGAATTAGAATGGATCATACGAATGAGTAAGAATGAATCGTACGAATGAAATAGAATGGATTGTACGAATGAATTAGAATGGATACATTCATGGGAATGAATTAGAATGGATCGTACGAATGAGTAAGAATGGATCGTACGAATGAAATAGAATGGATTGTACAAATGAATTAGAATGGATCGTACGAATGAATTAGAATGGATCGTGTGAAAGAATTAGAATGGATTGTATGAATGAATTAGAATGGATCGTACAAATGAATTAGAATGGATCGTACGAATGAATTAGAATGGATACATTCGTGCGAATGAATTAGAATGGATCATACGAATGAGTAAGAATGGATCGTACGAATGAAATAGAATGGATTGTACGAATGAATTAGAATGGATCGTACGAATGAATTAGAATGGATCGCATTCTATTTCATTCGTACGATCCATTCTTACTCATTCGTACGATCCATTCTAATTCATTCATACAATCCATTCTAATTCTTTCACACGATCCATTCTAATTCATTCGTACGATCCATTCTAATTCATTCGTACAATCCATTCAATTTCATTCGTACGATCCATTCTTACTCATTCGTATGATCCATTCTAATTCATTCGTACGATCCATTCTAATTCATTCGTACGATCCATTCTAATTCATTCGTACAATAAATTCTATTTCATTCGTACGATCCATTCTTACTCATTCGTATGATCCATTCTAATTTATTCGTACAATCCATTCTAATTCATTCGCACGATCCATTCGAATTCACTCATACGATCCATTCTAATTCATTCGTATGATCCATTCTAATTCATTTGTATCCATTCTATTTTATTCGTACGATCCATTCGAATTCATTCGCACGATCCATTCTAATTCATTCATACGATCCATTCTAATTCATTCGCACAAATGTATCCATTCTAATTCATTCGTACGATCCATTCTAATTCATTTGTACGATCCATTCTAATTCATTCGTGCAATCCATTCTAATTCATTCGCACGAATTTATCCATTCTAATTCATTCGTACGATCCATTCTAATTCATTTGCACAATCTATTCTAATTCATTCGTACGTTCCATTCTAATTCATTACGTACGATCCATTCTAATTCATTCGCACAATCTATTCTAATTCATTCGTACGATCTATTCTAATTCATTCGTACGATCCATTCTAATTCATTCATATGATCTATTCTAATTCTTTCGCACAAATGTATCCATTCTAATTCATTCGCACGAATGTATCCATTCTAATTCATTCGTACGATCCATTCTAATTCATTCGCACGATCCATTCTAATTCATTCGTACAATCCATTCTATTTCATTCGTACGATCCATTCTTACTCATTCCTATGATCCATTCTAATTCATTCGCACGAATGCATCCATTCTAATTCATTCGTATGATCCATTCTAATTCATTCGTACGATCCATTCTAATTCATTCATATGATCCATTCTAATTCATTCATACAATCCATTCTAATTCTTTCACACGATCCATTCTAATTCATTCGTGCGATCCAATCTAATTCATTCGTACAATCCATTCTATTTCATTCGTACGATCCATTCTTACTCATTCGTACGATCTATTCTAATTCATTCGCACGAATGTATCCATTCTAATTCATTCGTACGATCCATTCTAATTCATTCATACCATTCTATTTCATTCGTACAAATGAATTAGAATGGATACATTCGTGCGAATGAATTAGAATGGATCATACGAATGAGTAAGAATGGATCGTACGAATGAAATAGAATGGATCGTATGAATGAATTAGAATGGATCATACGAATGAATTAGAATAGATCGTATGAATGAATTAGAATGGATCGTGTGAAAGAATTAGAATGGATTGAATTAGAATGGATCGTACGAATGAGTAGGAATGGATAGTACGAATGAAATAGAATGGATTGTACGAATGAATTAGAATGGATCGTACGAATGAATTAGAATGGATCGTTTGAAAGAATTAGAATGGATTGTATGAATGAATTAGAATGGATCGTATGAATGAATTAGAATGGATCGTACGAATGAATTATAATGGATCGTACGAATGAATTAGAATGGATATATTCGTGCGAATGAATTAGAATGGATCATACGAATGAGTAAGAATGGATCATACGAATGAAATAGAATGGATTGTACGAATGAATTAGAATGGATCGTACGAATGAATTAGAATAGATTGTATGAATAAATTCGAATGGATACATTCGTGCGAATGAATTAGAATGGATCGTACGAATGAATTAGACTAGATCATACGAATGAATTAGAATGGATCGTACGAATGAATTAGAATGGATCATATGAATGAATTAGAATGGATCGTATGAATGAATTAGATCCATTCGTATGATCCATTCTATGTTCCATTCTAATTCATTCGTATGATCCATTCTAATTCATTCACACGAATGTATCCATTCTAATTCATTCGTACGATCCATTCTAATTCATTCGTACAATCCATTCTAATTCATTCATACGATCCATTCTAATTCATTCATAAAATCCATTCTAATTCTTTCACACGATCCATTCTAATTTATTCGTACGATCCATTCTAATTCATTCGTACAATCCATTCTATTTCATTCGTACGATCCATTCTTACTCATTCGTACGATCCATTCTAATTAATTCGTACGATCTATTCTAATTCATTTGCATGAATGTATCCATTCTAATTCGTAAGAATGATTCGTACGATCCATTCTAATTCATTCGCACGATCCATTCTTATTCATTCTTACTCATTAGCACGATCCATTCTAATTCATTCGTACAATCCATTCTAATTTATTCGCACGATCCATTCGAATTCACTCATACGATCCATTCTAATTCATTCGTATGATCCATTCTAATTCATTTGTATCCATTCTATTTCGTTTGCACGATCCATTCGAATTCATTCGCACGACCCATTCTAATTCATTCAAACGATCCATTCTAATTCATTCATACAATCCATTCTTACACATTCGTATGATCCATTCTAATTCATTTGCACAAATATATCCATTCTAAATCATTCATACGATCCATTCTAATTCATTCATACGATCCATTCTAATTCATTCGCACAATCTATTCTAATTCATTCGTACGATCCATTCTAATTCATTAGCACGATCCTTTGTAATTCATTCATACTAATTCATTCATACAATCCATTCTAATTCTTTCACACGATCCATTCTAATTCATTCGCACAATCTATTCTAATTCATTCGAATGGATCATCGTATGAATGAGTAAGAATTAGAATGGATTGCATGAATGAATTAGAATGAATTAGAGTGGATAGTACGAATGAAATAGATCGTATAAATGAATTAGATTGGATCGTGGATACATTCGTGCGAATGAGTTAGAATGGATCGTACGAATAAATTAGAATGTATCATACGAATGAAATAGAATGGATTGTACGAATGAATTAGATTGGATCGTACGAATGAATTAGAATGGATCGTGTGAAAGAATTAGAATGGATTGTATGAATGAATTAGAATGGATCGTATGAATGAATTAGAATAGATCGTACCAATGAATTAGAATGGATCGTACGAATGAATTAGAATGGATCGTACGAATGAATTAGATTGGATACATTCATGCGAATGAATCAGAATGGATCATACAAATGAGTAAAAATGGATCGTACGAATGAAATAGAATAGATCGTAATCTAATTCATTCATACGATCCATTCTAATGCGAATGAATTAGAATGGATCGTATGAATGAGTAAGAATGGATCGTACGAATGAAATATAATGGATTGTACGAATGAATTAGAATGGATCGTACGAATGAATTAGAATGGATCGTATGAATGAATTAGAATGGATACATTCGTGCGAATGAATTAGAATAGATCGTACGAAGGAATTAGAATGGATCGTACGAATGAATTAGAATGGATCGTACGAATGAATTAGAATGGATCGTACGAATGAATTAGAATGGATACATTCGTGCGAATGAATTAGAATGGATCATACGAAAGAATTAGAATGGATCGTACGAATGAATTAGAATGGATCGTACGAATGAATTAGAATGGATCGTACGAATGAATTAGAATGGATACATTCGTGCGAATGAATTAGAATGGATCATACGAAGGAATTAGAATGGATCATATGAATGAATTAGAATGAATCGTACGAATGAATTAGAATGGATCGTATTAATGAATTAGAATGGATCGTGCGAATGAATTAGAATGGATACATTTGTGCGATTGAATTAGAATGGATAGTATGAATGAATTAGATTGGATCTACGATCCATTCTAATTCATTCATACAATCCATTCTATTTCATTCGTACGATCCATTCTTACTCATTCGTACGATCCATTCTAATTCATTCGCACGAATGTATCCATTCTAATTCATTCGTACGATCCATTCTAATTCATTCGTACGATCCATTCTAATTCATTCATATGATCCATTCTAATTCATTCATATAATCCATTCTAATTCTTTCACACGCACGAATACATTCGTATGATCCATTCTTACTCATTCGTACGATCCATTCTAATTCATTCGCACGAATGTATCCATTCTAATTCATTCGTACGATCCATTCCAATTCATTCGTACGATCCATTCTTACTCATTCGTATGATCCATTCTAATTCATTCGCACGAATGTATCCATTCTAATTCATTCATACGATCCATTCTAATTCATTCGTACGATCCATTCTAATTCATTCGTACAATCCATTATATTTTATTCGTACGATCCATTCTTACTTATTCATACGATCCATTCTAATTCATTCGCATTAGAATGGATGGTATGAATGAATTAGATTATGATCCATTCTATTTCATTCATACGATCCATTCTTACTCATTCGTATGATCCATTCTAATTCATTCGCACGAATGTATCCATTCTAATTCATTCGTACGATCCATTCTAATTCATTCGTACGATCCATTCTAATTCATTCGTACGATCCATTCTATTTCATTCATACGATCCATTCTAATTCATTCATATAATCCATTCTAATTCTTTCACACGATCCATTCTAATTCATTCGTACGATCCATTCTAATTCATTCGTACAATCCATTCTATTTCATTCATACGATCCATTCTTACTCATTCGTACGATCCATTCTAATTCATTCGTACGATCTATTCTAATTCATTTGCACGAATGTATCCATTCTAATTCATTCGTACGATCCATTCTAATTCATTCTAATTCATTCGTACGATCCATTATAATTCATTCATACGATCCATTCTTACTCATTCGTATGATCCATTCTAATTCATTCATACGATCCATTCTAATTCATTCATACGATCTATTCTAATTCTTTCACAAGAATGTATCCATTCTAATTCATTCGTACAATCCATTCTATTTCATTCGTACGATCCATTCTTACACATTCGTACGATCTATTCTAATTCATTCGTACATACGATCCATTCTAATTCATTTGCATGAATACATTCGTACGATCCATTCTTACTTATTCGTATGATCCATTCTAATTCATTCGCACGAATGTATCCATTCTAATTCATTCATACGATCCATTCTAATTCATTCGCACAATCCAATCTAATTCATTCGCACGATCAATTCTAATTCATTCATACGATCCATTCTAATTCATTCGTACGATCCATTCTTACTCATTCGTATGATCCATTCTAATTTATTCGCATGAATGTATCCATTCTAATTCATTCGTATCCATTCTAATTCATTCGTACGATCCATTCTAATTCATTCGCACGATCCATTCTAATTCATTCGCATGAATGTATCCATTCTAATTCATTCGTACGATCCATTCTAATTCATTCGCACGATCCATTCGAATTCACTCATACGATCCATTCTAATTCATTCGTATGATCCATTCTAATTCATTTGTATCCATTCCATTTCATTCGCACGATCCATTCAAATTCATTCGTACGATCCATTCTTACTAATTCGTACGATCCATTCTAATTCATTCGCACGAAAGTATCCATTCGAATTCATTCGTACGACCCATTCTAATTCATTCGTACGATCCATTCTAATTCATTCGTAGAATCCATTCTATTTCAATCGTACGATCCATTCTAATTCATTCATACGATCCATTCTAATTCATTCACACGATCCATTCTAATTCTTTCACACGATCCATTCTAATTCATTCATACGATCCATTCTAATTCATTCGTACAATCTATTCTATTTCATTCGTACGATCCATTCTTACTCATTCGTACGATCCATTCTAATTCATTCGCACGAATGTATCTATTATAAATCATTCGTACGATCCATTCTAATTCATTCGTACAATCCAATCTATTTTATTCGTACGATCCATTCTTACTCATTCGTACGATCTATTCTAATTCATTCGCACGATGAATTAGAATTGATCGTGGGAATGAATTAGAATGGATCGTATGAATGAATTAGAATGGATCATACGAAAGAATTAGAATGGATCGTACGAATGAATTAGAATAGATTGTGCGAATGAATTAGAATAAATCGTATGTAATGAATTAGAATGGAACGTACGAATGATTTAGAATAGATTGTGCGAATGAATTAGAATGGATCGTACGAATGAATTAGAATGGATAAATTCGTGCGAATGAATTAGAATAGATTGTACGAATGAATTAGAATGGATCGTACGAATGAATTAGAATGGATACATTCGTGCGAATGAATTAGAATGGATCATACGAATGAGTAAGAATGGATCGTACGAATGAAATAGAATGGATTGTACGAATGAATTAGAATGGATCGTACGAATGAATTAGAATGGATACATTCGTGCGAATGAATTAGAATGGATCGTACGAATGAGTAAGAATGGATCGTACGAATGAAATAGAATGGATTGTACGAATGAATTAGAATGGATCGTAGGAATGAATTAGAATGGATCGTGTGAAAGAATTAGAATGGATCGTATGAATGAATTAGAAACGATCGTATGAATGAATTAGAATGGATCGTACGAATGAATTAGAATGGTTCGTACGAATGAATTAGAATGGATACATTCGTGCGAATGAATTAGAATGGATCATACGAATGAGTAAGAAAGGATTGTACGAATGAAATAGAATGGATTGTACGAATGAATTAGAATGGAATTAGAATGGATCGTACGAAGGAATTAGAATGGATACATTCGTGCAAATGAATTAGAATGTATCATACGAATGAGTAAGAATGATTCGTACGAAGGAATTAGAAAGGATCGTACGAAGGAATTAGAATGGATACATTCGTGCGAATGAATTCGAATAGATCGTGCGAATGAAATTGAATGGATACAAATGAATTAGAATGGATCATACGAATGAATTAGAATGGATCGTATGAGTGAATTCGAATGGATCGTGCGAATAAATTAGAATGGATCATACGAATGAATTAGAATGGATCGTACGAATGAATTAGAATAGATCGTACGAATAAATTAGAATGGATCGTACGAATGAATTAGAATAGATCGTACGAATGAGTAAGAATGGATCGTACGAATGAAATAGAATCGATTGTACGAATGAATTAGAATGGATCGTACGAATGAATTAGAATGGATCGTGTGAAAGAATTAGAATGGATCGTGCGAATGAAATAGAATGGATTATACGAATGAATTAGAGTGGATCGTGCTAATGAGTAAGAATGGATCGTACGAATGAAATAGAATGGAATGGATTGTACGAATGAATTAGAATGGATTGTACGAATGAATTAAAATGGATCGTGTGAAAGAATTAGAATGGATTGTATGAATGAATTAGAATGGATCGTATGAATGAATTAGAGATCCATTCTAATTCATTCGTACGATCTATTCTAATTCATTCGTACGATCCATTCTAATTCATTCATACGATCCAATCTAATTCATTCATACGATCCATTCTAATTCATTCGTATGTATCCATTCTAATTCATTCTACGATCCATTCTAATTCATTCGTACGATCCATTCTAATTCATTCGCACGATCCATTCTAATTCATTAATACGATCCGTTCTAATTCATTCGTACGACGCACGATCCATTCTAATTCATTCGTACGATCCATTCAAATTCATTCGCACGATCCATTCTAATTCATTCGCACGAATGAATTAGAATGGATAAATTCGTGCAAATGAATCGTATTAATGAATTAGAATGGATCGTGCGAATGAGTAAGAATGGATCATGCGAATGAGTATTAACGAATGAGTAAGAATGGATCGTACGAATGAAATAGAATGGATCGTACGAATGAATTAGAATGGATCATACGAATAAACTAGAATGGATCGTATGAATGAATTAGAATGAATCGTGTGAAAGAATTAGAATGGATTGAATTAGAATGGATCGTACGAATGAGTAAGAATGGATCGTACGAATGAAATAGAATGGATTGTACGAATGAATTAGAATGGATCGTACGAATGAATTAGAATGGATCGTGTGAAAGAATTAGAATGGATTGTATGAATGAATTAGAATGGATCGTATGAATGAATTAGAAGGGATCGTACGAATGAATTATAATGGATCGTACGAATGAATTAGAATGGATATATTCGTGCGAATGAATTAGAATGGATCATACGAATGAGTAAGAATGGATCATACGAATGAAATAGAATGGATTGTACGAATGAATTAGAATGGATCGTACGAATGAATTAGAATGGATACATTCGTGCGAATGAATTAGAATGGATCATACGAATGAGTAAGAATGGATCGTACGAATGAAATAGAATGGATTGTACGAATGAATTAGCATGGATCGTACGAATGAATTAGAATGGATACATTCGTGCGAATGAATTAGAATGGATCGTACGAATGAGTAAGAATGGATCGTACGAATGAAATAGAATGGATTGTACGAATGAATTAGAATGGATCGTAGGAATGAATTAGAATGGATCGTGTGAAAGAATTAGAATGGATCGTATGAATGAATTAGAAAGGATCGTATGAATGAATTAGAATGGATCGTACGAATGAATTAGAATGGTTCGTACGAATGAATTAGAATGGATACATTCGTGCGAATGAATTAGAATGGATCATACGAATGAGTAAGAATGGATTGTACGAATGAAATAGAATGGATTGTACGAATGAATTAGAATGGAATTAGAATGGATCGTACGAAGGAATTAGAATGGATACATTCGTGCAAATGAATTAGAATGTATCATACGAATGAGTAAGAATGATTCGTACGAAGGAATTAGAAAGGATCGTACGAAGGAATTAGAATGGATACATTCGTGCGAATGAATTCGAATAGATCGTGCGAATGAAATAGAATGGATACAAATGAATTAGAATGGATCATACGAATGAATTAGAATGGATCGTATGAGTGAATTCGAATGGATCGTGCGAATAAATTAGAATGGATCATACGAATGAATTAGAATGGATCGTACGAATGAATTAGAATAGATCGTACGAATAAATTAGAATGGATCGTACGAATGAATTAGAATAGATCGTACGAATGAGTAAGAATGGATCGTACGAATGAAATAGAATCGATTGTACGAATGAATTAGAATGGATCGTACGAATGAATTAGAATGGATCGTGTGAAAGAATTAGAATGGATCGTGCGAATGAAATAGAATGGATTATGCGAATGAATTAGAGTGGATCGTGCTAATGAGTAAGAATGGATCGTACGAATGAAATAGAATGGAATGGATTGTATGAATGAATTAGAATGGATTGTACTAATGAATTAAAATGGATCGTGTGAAAGAATTAGAATGGATTGTATGAATGAATTAGAATGGATCGTATGAATGAATTAGAGATCCATTCTAATTCATTCGTACGATCTATTCTAATTCATTCGTACGATCCATTCTAATTCATTCATACGATCCAATCTAATTCATTCATACGATCCATTCTAATTCATTCGTATGTATCCATTCTAATTCATTCATACGATCCATTCTAATTCATTCGTACGATCCATTCTAATTCATTCGCACGATCCATTCTAATTCATTAATACGATCCGTTCTAATTCATTCGTACGACGCACGATCCATTCTAATTCATTCGTACGATCCATTCAAATTCATTCGCACGATCCATTCTAATTCATTCGCACGAATGAATTAGAATGGATAAATTCGTGCAAATGAATCGTATTAATGAATTAGAATGGATCGTGCGAATGAGTAAGAATGGATCATGCGAATGAGTATTAACGAATGAGTAAGAATGGATCGTACGAATGAAATAGAATGGATCGTACGAATGAATTAGAATGGATCATACGAATAAATTAGAATGGATCGTATGAATGAATTAGAATGAATCGTGTGAAAGAATTAGAATGGATTGAATTAGAATGGATCGTACGAATGAGTAAGAATGGATCGTACGAATGAAATAGAATGGATTGTACGAATGAATTAGAATGGATCGTACGAATGAATTAGAATGGATCGTGTGAAAGAATTAGAATGGATTGTATGAATGAATTAGAATGGATCGTATGAATGAATTAGAAGGGATCGTACGAATGAATTATAATGGATCGTACGAATGAATTAGAATGGATATATTCGTGCGAATGAATTAGAATGGATCATACGAATGAGTAAGAATGGATCATACGAATGAAATAGAATGGATTGTACGAATGAATTAGAATGGATCGTACAAATGAATTAGAATAGATTGTATGAATAAATTAGAATGGATACATTCGTGCGAATGAATTAGAATGGATCGTACGAATGAATTAGAATAGATCATACGAATGAATTAGAATGGATCGTACGAATGAATTAGAATGGAATGTATGAATAAATTAGAATGGATCGTATGAATGAATTAGATCCATTCGTATGATCCATTCTATGATCCATTCTAATTCATTCGTATGATCCATTCTAATTCATTCGCACGAATGTATCCATTCTAATTCATTCGTACGATCCATTCTAATTCATTCGTACAATCCATTCTAATTCATTCATACGATCCATTCTAATTCATTCATACGATCCATTCTAATTCATTCATACAATCCATTCTAATTCTTTCACACGATTCATTCTAATTCATTCGTACGATCCATTCTAATTCATTCGTACAATCCATTCTATTTCATTCGTACGATCCATTCTTACTCATTCGTACGATCCATTCTAATTAATTCGTACGATCTATTCTAATTCATTTGCACGAATGTATCCATTCTAATTCGTAAGAATGATTCGTACGATCTATTCTAATTCATTTGCACGAATTCACTCATACGATCCATTCTAATTCATTTGTATGATCCATTCTAATTCATTTGTATCCATTCTATTTCGTTCGCACGATCCATTCGAATTCGTTCGCACGATCCATTCTGATTTATTCATACGATCCATTCTAATTCATTCATACAATCCATTCTTACTCATTCGTATGATCCATTCTAATTCATTTGCACAAATATATCCATTCTAAATCATTCATACGATCCATTCTAATTCATTCGCACAATCTATTCTAATTCATTCGTACGATCTATTCTAATTCATTAGCACGATCCTTTCTAATTCATTCATACTAATTCATTCATACTAATTCATTCATACTAATTCATTCATACAATCCATTCTAATTCTTTCACACGATCCATTCTAATTCATTCGTACAATCTATTCTAATTCATTCGAATGGATCATCGTATGAATGAGTAAGAGTTAGAATGGATTGTATAAATGAATTAGAATGAATTAGAGTGGATCGTACGAATGAAATAGATCGTATGAATGAATTTGATTGGATCGTGGATACATTCATGCGAATGAATTAGAATGGATCGTTCGAATAAATTAGAATGTATCATACGAATTAAATAGAATGGATTGTACGAATGAATTAGAATGGATCGTACGAATGAATTAGAATGGATCGTGTGAAAGAATTAGAATGGATTGTATGAATGAATTAGAATGGATCGTATGAATCAATTAGAATGGATACATTCGTGCGAATGAATTAGAATGGATCGTGCGAATGAAATAGAATGGATCGTACGAATGAGTAAGAATGGATCGTACAAATGAAATAGAATGGATCGTACGAATGAATTAGAATGGATACATTCGTGCGAATGAATTAGAATGGATCGTACGAATGAATTCGAATGGATCGTATGAATGAATTAGAATGGATCGTACGAATGAATTAGAATGGATCGTACGAATGAATTAGAATGGATTGTACGAATGAAATAGAATGGATCGTACGAATGAATTAGAATGGATCGTACGAATGAAATAGAATGGATTGTACGAATGAATTAGAATGGATCGTACGAATGAATTAGAATGGATCGTACGAATGAATTAGAATGGACCGTATGAATGAATTAGAATGGATCGTACGAATGAATTAGAATGGATTGTATGAATGAATTAGAATGGATCGTATGAATGAATTAGAATGAATCATGCGAATTAATTTGAATGGATCGTGCGAATGAAATAGAATGGATACAAATGAATTAGAATGGATCATACGAATGAATTAGAATGGATCGTATGAGTGAATTCGAATGGATCGTGCGAATGAATTAGAATGGATCGTACGAATGAATTAGAATGCATACATTCATGCGAATGAATTAGAATGGATCGTGCGAATGAATTAGAATGGATCGTACGAATGAATTAGAATGGATACGAATGAATTAGAATGGATACATTCATGCGAATGAATTAGAATGGATCATACGAATGAGTAAGAATGGATCATACGAATGAATTAGAATGGATCGTATGAATGAATTAGAATTGATCGTGCGAATGAATTAGAATGGATTGTGTGAATGAATTAGAATGGATCGTACGAATGAATTAGAATGGATACATTTGTGCGAATGAATTAGAATGGATCATAAGAATGAGTAAGAATGGATCGTACGAATGTATTCATGCAAATGAATTAGAATGGATCGTATGTACGAATGAATTAGAATAGATCGTACGAATGTTTAAGAATGGATCGTACGAATGAAATAGAATCGATTGTACGAATGATTTAGAATGGATACATTCTTGTGAAAGAATTAGAATAGATCGTATGAATGAATTAGAATGGATCGAATGAATTAGAATGGATCAAACGAATGAGAAAGAATGGATCGTATGAATGAATTAGAATGGATCGTACGAATGAATTAGAATGAATTAGAATGGATCGTACGAATGAATTAGAATGGATACATTCGTGCAAATGAATTAGAATAGATCGTACGAATGAATTAGAATGGATCGTACGAATGAGTAAGAATGGATCGTACGAACGAAATAGAATGGATTGTACGAATGAATTTGAATGGATCATACGAATGAATTAGAATGGATCGTGTGAAAGAATTAGAATGGATTATATGAATGAATTAGAATGGATTGTACGAATGAATTAGAATGGATCGTACGAATGAATTAGAATGGATACATTCGTGCGAATGAATTAGAATGGATCATACGAATGAGTAAGAATGGATCATACGAATGAAATAGAATGGATCGTAATCTAATTCATTCATACGATCCATTCTAATGCGAATTAATTAGAATGGATCGTACGAATGAAATATAATGGATTATACGAATGAATTAGAATGGATCGTACGAATGAATTAGAATGGATCGTATGAATGAATTAGAATGGATACATTCGTGCGAATGAATTAGAATGTATCGTACGAATGAGTAAGAATGGATCGTACGAATGAATTGGAATGGATCGTACGAATGAATTAGAATGGATACATTCGTGCGAATGAATTAGAATGGATCGTACGAATGAGTAAGAATGGATCGTACGAATGTATTTGTGCGTGTGAAAGAATTAGAATGGATTGTATGAATGAATTAGAATGGATCGTATGAATGAATTAGAATGGATCGTACGAATGAATTAGAATGGATACATTCGTGCGAATAAATTAGAATGGATCGTACGAATGAGTAAGAATGGATCGTACGAATGAAATAGAATGGATTGTATGATTGAATTAGAATGGATCGTAGATCCAATCTAATTCATTCATACGATCCATTCTAATTCATTTGCACAAACGTATCCATTCTAATTCATTCGTACGATCCATTCTAATTCATTCGCACGATCCATTCTAATTCATTCATACGATCCATTCTAATTCATTCGTACGATTCATTCTAATTCATTTGTACGATCCATTCTAATTCATTCGTATGATCCATTCTAATTCATTCGCACGAATGTATCCATTCTAATTCATTTGTACGATCCATTCTAATTCATTCGCACAATCTATTGTAATTCATTCGTACGATCCATTCTAATTCATTCGTACGATCTATTCTAATTCATTCGTACGATCTATTCTAATTCATTCGCATGAATGAATCCATTCTAATTCATTCATACAATCTATTCTAATTCATTCGTACGATCCATTCTAATTCATTCGTACAATCCATTATATTTCATTCGTACGATCTATTCTTACTCATTCGTATGATCCATTCTAATTCATTCGCACGAATGTATCCATTCTAATTCATTCGTACGATCCATTCTAGTTCATTCGTACGATCCATTCTAATTAATTCGTACAATCCATTATATTTCATTTGTACGATCCATTCTTACTCATTCGTATGATCCATTCTAATTCATTCGCACGAATGTATCCATTCTAATTCATTCGTACGATCCATTCTAATTCATTCGTACGATCCATTCTAATTCATTCGTACGATCCATTCTAATTCATTCGCACGATCCATTCTAATTCATTCATACGATTGTATCTATTCTAATTCATTCATACGATCCATTCAATATTATTCACACGATCCATTCTAATTCATTATCACAAATGAATCCATTCTAATTTATTCGTACAATCCATTCTATTTCATTCATACGATCCATTCTTACTCATTCGTACGATCCATTCTAAGTCATTCGGATGAATGTATCCATTCTAATTCATTCGTGCGATCCATTCTAATTCATTCGCACAATATATTCTAATTTATTCATTTGTACAATCTATTCTAATTCATTCGTACGATCCATTCTAATTCACTAGCACGATCGTACGAATTAATTAGAATGGTTCGTGCGAATGAATTAGAATAGATTGTGCAAATGAATTAGAATGGATCATACGAATGAATTAGAATGGATCGTGCGAATGAATTAGAATAGATTGTGCGAATGAATTATAATATGAATGAAATAGAATAGATTGTACGAATGAATTAGAATGGATCGTATGAATGAATTAGAATAGATTGTATGAATGAATTAGAATAGATACATTCGTACGAATGAATTAGAATGGATCGTACGAATGAATTAGAATAGATCGTACGAATGAATTAGAATGGATCATACGAATGAATTAGAATAGATCGTGCGAAGGAATTAGAATGGATCGTACGAAGGAATTAGAATGGATCGTACGAATGAATTAGAATGCATACATTCGTGCGAAAGAATTAGAATAGATCGTATGAATGAATTAGAATGGATCGTACGAATGAATTAGAATGGATACATTCGTGCGAATGAATTAGAATGGATCATACGAATGAGTAAGAATGGATCGTATGAATGAATTAGAATGCATCGTTAGAATGGATCATATGAATGAAATAGAATGGATCGTACGAATGAAATAGAATGGATTGTATGAATGAATTAGAATGGATCGTATGAATGAATTAGAATGGATACATACGAATGAATTAGAATGGATCGTATGAATAAATTAGATTGGATCGTATGAATGAATTAGAATGGATCGTGCGTCTTACGAATGAATTAGAATGGATCGTATTAATGAATTAGAATGGATCGTGCGAATGAATTAGAATGGATCGTACGAATGAATTAGAATAGATCGTTTGAATGAATTAGAATGGATACATACGAATGAATTAGAATGGATCGTATGAATGAATTAGATTGGATCGTATGAATGAATTAGAATGGATACATTCGCACGATCGTGTGAATGAATTAGAATGGATCATACGAATGAGTAAGAATGGATCGTATCAATGAATAAGAATGGATCGTGCGAATGAATTAGAATGGATCGTGCGAATGAATTAGAATGGATGGTACGAATGAGTAAGAATGATTCGTACGAAGGAATTAAAATGGATCGTACGAAGGAATTAGAATGGATACATTCGTGCGAATGAATTATAATGGATCGTACGAATGAATTAGAATGGATACATTCGTGCGAATGAATTAGAATTGATCGTATGAATGAATTAGAATGAATAAGAATGGATATATTCGTGCAAATGAATTAGAATTGATCATACGAATAAGTAAGAATGGATTGTATGAATGAATTAGAATGGATCTTATGAATGAATTAGAATGGATCGTGCGAATGAATTCGAATGGATCGTGCGAATGAAATAGAATGGATACAAATGAATTAGAATGGAAAATACGAATGAATTAGAATGGATCGTATAAATAAATTAGAATGGATCGTACGAATGAATTAGAATGGATACATTCGTGCGAATAAATTAGAATGGATCATACGAATGAGTAAGAATGGATCGTACGAATGAAATAGAATGGATTGTACTATTGAATTAGAATGGATCGTACGAATGAATTAGAATGGATACATTCGTGCGAATGAATTAGAATGGATCGTACGAATGAGTAAAATGGATCGTACGAATAAAATAGAATGGATTGTACGAATGAATTAGAATGGATAGTACGAATGAATTAGAATGGATCGTGTGAAAGAATTAGAATGGATCATATGAATGAATTAGAATGGATACATTCGTGCGAATGAATTAGGATGGATCGTGGATGAATTAGAATGGATCGTACGAATGAATTAGCATGGATCGTGCTAATGAATTAGAATGGAACAGACAAATGAATTAGAATGGATCGTGTGAAAGAATTAGAATGGATCATATGAATGAATTAGAATGAATTCGTACGATCCATTCTAATTCATTCGCACGATCCATTCTAATTCATTCATACGATCCATTCTAATTCATTCATACGATCCATTCTAATTCTTTCACACGATGCATTCTAATTCATTCGTACGATCCATTCTAATTCATTCGTACAATCCATTCTATTTCATTCGTACGATCCATTCTTACTCATTCGTATGATCCATTCTAATTCATTCGCACGAATGTATCCATTCTAATTCATTCGTACGAACCATTCAAATTCACTCGTACGATCTATTCTAATTCATTCGCACGATCCATTCTAATTCATTCATACGATCCATTCTAATTCATTCGTACGATCCATTCTAATTCATTCGCACGATCCATTCTACGCACGAATGTATCCATTCTAATTCATTCGCACGAATGTATCCATTCTAATTCATTCGTACGATCCATTCTAATTCATTCGTACGATCCATTCTAATTCATTCATACGATCCATTCTAATTCATTCACATGATCCATTCTAATTCATTCGTACGATCCATTCTACGCTCGAATGTATCCATTCTAATTCATTCGCACAATCTATTCTAATTCATTCGTACGATCCATTCTAATTTATTCGTACGATCCATTCTAATTCATTCATACAATCCATTCTAATTCATTCATACGATCCATTCTAATTCATTCGTATGATCTATTCTAATTCCTTCATACGATCCATTCTATTTCATTCGTATAATCCATTCTTACTCATTCGTATGATCCATTCTAATTCATTCGCACGAATGTATCCATTCTAATTCATTCGTACGATCCATTTTAATTCATTCGTACGATCCATTCTAATTCATTCGCACGATCCATTCTAATTCATTTGCACGAATGTATCCATTCTAATTCCTTCGTTCGATCCATTTTAATTCATTCATACGATCTATTCTAATTCATTCATACAATCCATTCTAATTCATTCGTACGATCCATTCTAATTCATTTGTATGATCCATTCTAATTCATTCATACGATCCATTCTAATTCATTCATACAATCCATTCTAATTCTTTCACACGATCCATTCTAATTCATTCGTACGATCCATTCTAATTCATTCGTACAATCCATTCTATTTCATTCGTACGATGCATTCTTACTCATTCATACGATCCATTCTAATTCATTCATACGATCCATTCTAATTCATTTGCACGAATGTATCCATTCTAATTCCTTCGTTCGATCCATTTTAATTCATTCATACGATCTATTCTAATTCATTCATACAATCCATTCTAATTCATTCGTACGATCCATTCTAATTCATTTATATGATCCATTCTAATTCATTCATACGATCCATTCTAATTCATTCATACAATCCATTCTAATTCTTTCAGACGATCCATTCTAATTCATTCGTACGATCCATTCTAATTCATTCGTACAATCCATTCTATTTCATTCGTACGATCCATTCTTACTCAATCGTATGATCCATTCTAATTCATTCGCACGAATGTATCGATTCGTACGATCCATTCTAATTCATTCGCACGATCCATTCTAATTCATTCGTACGATCCATTTTAATTCCTTCGTACGAATGAATTAGAATGGATTGTATGAATGAATTTGAATAGATCTTATGAATGAATTATAATGGATCGTACGAAGGAATTAGAATGGATACATTCGTGCGAATGAATTAGAATGGATCGTGCGAATGAATTAGAATGGATCATACGAATGAATTAGAATGGATCGTACGAATGAATTAGAATGGATCGTACGAATGAATTAGAATGGATACATTCGTGCGAATGAATTAGAATGGATTGTACGAATGAGTAAGAATGGATCGTACGAATGAAATAGAATGGATTGTACGAATGAATTAGAATGGATCGTACGAATGAATTAGAATGGATACATTCGTGCGAATGAAAATTCATTCGTACGATCCATTCTAATTCATAAGTACGATCCATTCTATTTCATTCGTACGATCCATTCTAATTCATTCGTACAATCCATTCTAATTCATTCGCACGATCCATTCGAATTCACTCATACGCTCCATTCTAATTTATTCATATGATCCATTCTAATTCATTTGTATCCATTCTATTTCATTCGGACGATCCATTCGAATTCATTCGCACGATCCATTTGAATTCATTCATAAGATCCATTCTAATTCATTCACACGATATATTCTAATTCATTCGTACGATCCATTCTAAGTCATTCGTACAATCCATTCTACTTCATTCGTACGATCCATTCTTACTCATTCGTACGATCCATTCTAATTCATTCGTACGATCCATTCTAATTCATTCGTACGATCCAATCTAATTCATTCGTACAATCCATTCTATTTCATTCGTACGATCCATTCTTACTCATTCGTATGATCCATTCTAATTCATTCGCACGAATGTATCTATTCTAATTTATTCGCATGATCCATTCCAATTCATTCGTATGATCCATTCTAATTCATTCGCACGAATGTATCCATTCTAATTCATTCGTACGATCCATTCTAATTCATTCGTATGATCCATTCTATTTCATTCGCACGATCCATTCTAATTCATTTGCACGATCCATTCTAATTCATTCGCACGATCCATTCTAATTCATTCGCACGATCCATTCTAATTCATTCGCACGATCCATTCTAATTCATTCGTATGATCCATTCTAATTCATTCGTACAATCCATTCTATTTCATTCATACGATCCATTCTTATTCATTCGTACGATCCATTCTAATTCATTCGCACGAATGTATCCATTCTAATTCATTCGTACGATCCATTCTAATTCATTCGTACGATCCATTCTAATTCATTCGTATGATCCATTCTAATTCATTCGCACAAATGTATCCATTCTAATTCATTCGTACGATCCATTCTAATTCCTTCGTACGATCCATTCTATTTCATTCGTATGATCCATTCTAATTCATTTGCACGATCCATTCTAATTCATTCGCACGATCCATTCTAATTCATTCATACGATCCAATCTAATTCATTCATACGATCCATTCTAATTCTTTCGCACGAATGTATCCATTCTAATTCATTCGTACGATCCATTCTAATTCATTAGCATGAAAAAATACGATCCACTCTAATTCATTCATACAATCCATTCTAATTCTTTTACACGATCCATTCTAATTCATTCGTACGATCCATTCTAATTCATTCGTACAATCCATTCTAATTCATTCGCACGATCCAATTTAATTCATTCGTACAATCCATTCCATTCTAATTCATTCGTACGATCCATTCTAATTCATTCGCACGATCCATTCTAATTCATTCGCACAATCTATTCTAATTCATTCATTACGATCCATTCTAATTCATTCGTACGATCCATTCTGATTAATGAATTAGAATGGATTGTACGAATGAATTAGAATGGATCATATGAATGAATTAGAATGGATCGTGCGAACGAATTAGAATGGATCGTACGAATGAATTAGAATAGAGACATTCGTGTGAATGGATTAGAATGGATCGTATAAATGAATTAGAATGGAAATTAGAATGGATCGTACGAATGAATTAGAATGGATCGTGTGAAAGAATTAGAATGTACTGTATGAATGAATTAGAATGGATCGTATGAATGAATTAGAATGGATCGTACGAATGAATTAGAATGGATACATTCGTTCGAATGAATTAGAATGGATCATACGAATGAGTAAAAATGGATCGTACGAATGTATTCGTGCAAATGAATTAGAATGGATCGTATGTACGAATGAATTAGAATGGATCGTACGAATGAGTAAGTATGGATCGTACGAATGAAATAGAATGGATTGTACGAATGAATTAGAATCGATCGTACGAATGAATTAGAATGGATCTGGATCGTACGAATGAAATAGAATGGATACATTCGTGCGAGTCAATTAGAATGGATCGTGCGAATGAATTAGAATGGATTGTACGAATGAATTAGAATGGATCGTATAAATGAATTAGAATGGATCGTGTTTCCATTCTAATTCATTCGTACGATCGATTCTAATTCATAAGTACGATCCATTCTAATTCATTCGCACGATCCATTCTAATTCATTCATACGATCCAATCTAATTCATTCACACGATCCATTCTAATTCATTCGTACGATCCATTCTAATTCATTCGTACGTTACATTCTAATTCATTACGTACGTATGAATTAAAATGGATACATTCATAGGAATGAATAGAATGGATCGTATGAATGAATTAGAATGGATACATTCTAATTCATTCGTACGAAGGAATTAGAATGGATCCATTAATTCATTCGTACCATCCATTCTAATTCATTCGCACGATCCATTCTAATTCATTCGCACGAATGTATCCATTATAATTCATTATGTACGATCCATTCTAATTCATTAGCACGAAAAAACACGATCCACTCTAATTCATTCGTACGATCCATTCTAGTTCATTCATACGATCCATTCTAATTCATTCGTACGATCCATTCTAATTCATGGATCGTACGGAATGAATTAGAATGGATCGTAATAATGAATTAGAATGGATACATTCATGCGAATGGATTAGAATGGATCATACGAATGAGTAAGAATGGATCGTACAAATGAAATAAAATGGATTGTACGAATGAATTAGAATGGATCGTGCTAATGAATTAGAATTGATCGTGCGAATGAATTAGAATGGATCGTACGAATGAATTAGAATGGATACATTCGTGCGAATGAATTAGAATGGATTGTATGAATGAATTAGATTGGATCGTATTAATCAATTAGAATGGATCGTACAAAGGAATTAGAATGGATACATTCGTGCGAATGAATTAGAATGGATCGTATGAATGAATTAGATTGGATCGTATGAATGAATTAGAATGGATCGTATGAATGATTTAGATTGGATCGTATGAATGAATTAGAATGGATCGTGCATCGTACGATTGAATTAGAATGGATCGTATTAATGAATTAGAATAGATCATGCGAATGAATTAGAATGGATCGTACGAATGAATTAGAATGGATCGTATGAATGAATTAGATTGGATCGTATGAATGAAATAGAGTGGATCGTACGAAGGAATTAGAATGGATCATACGAAGGAATTAGAATGGATCGTACGAATGAATTTGAATGGATCGTGCGAATGAATTAGAATGGATCATGCGAATGAATTAGAATGGATACATTCGTGCGAATGAATTAGAATAGATCGTATGAATGAATTAGAGTGGATACATTCGTACGAATGAATTAGAATGGATCGTACGAATGAATTAGAATGGATACATTCGTGCGAATGAATTAGAATGGAACGTATGAATGAATTAGAATGGATCGTTTGAGTGAATTCGAATGGATCGTATGAATGAATTAGATTGGATCGTATGAATAAATTAGAATGGATCGTGCGTCGTACAAATAAATTAGAAAAGATCATATTAATGAATTAGAATGGATCGTGCGAATGAATTAGAATGGATCTTATAAAGGAATTAGAATGGATCGTATGAATGAATTAGAATGGATCGTACGAATGAATTAGATTGGATCGTATGAGTAAGAATGAATTAGAATGGATCGTACGAATGAATTAGAATGGATCGTGCGAATGAATTAGAATGGATCGTACGAATGAGTAAAAATGGATCGTACGAATGAATTAGAATGGACCGTACGAATGAATTAGAATGGATCGTACGAATGAATTAGAATGGATCGTACGAATAAATTAGAATGGATTGTACAAATGAAATAGAATGGATTGTACGAATGAATTAGAATGGATCGTACAAATGAAATAGAATGGATTGTACGAATGAATTAGAATGGATTGTACGAATGAATTAGAATGGATCGTACGAATGAATTAGAATGGATACATTCGTGCGAATGAATTAGAATGGATCATACGAATGAGTAAGAATGGATCGTACGAATGAAATAGAATGGATTGTATGAATGAATTAGAATTGATCGTACTAATGAATTAGAATGGATCCTACGAATGAATTAGAATGGATACATTTGTGCGAATGAATTAGAATGGATACATTCGTGCGAAAGAATTAGAATCGATCGTATGAATGAATTAGAATGGATCGTATGAATGAATTAGAATGGATCGTGCGAATGAATTAGAATGGATCGTACGAATGAATTAGAATGGATCGTGCTAATGAATTAGAATTGATCGTGTGAATGAATTAGAATGGATCGTATGAATGAATTAGAATGGATCATACGAAGGAATTAGAATGGATCGTACGAATGAATTAGAATAGATTGTGCGAATGAATTAGAATGGATCGTACGTAATGAATTAGAAGGGAACGTACGAATGAATTAGAATAGATTGTGCGAATGAATTAGAATGGATCGTACGAATGAATTAGAATGGATAAATTCGTCCGAATGAATTAGAATGGATTGTACGAATGAATTAGAATGGATCGTACGAATGAATTAGAATAGATACATTCGTGCGAATGAATTAGAATGGATCATACGAATGAGTAAGAATGGATCGTACGAATGAAATAGAATGGATTGTACGAATGAATTAGAAGGGATCGTACGAATGAATTCGAATGGATCGTACGAATGAGTAAGAATGGATCGTACGAATGAAATAGAATGGATTGTACGAATGAATTAGAATGGATCATACGAATGAATTAGAATGGATCGTGTGAAAGAATTAGAATGGATCGTATGAATGAATTAGAATAGATCGTATGAATGAATTAGAATGGATCGTACGAATGAATTAGAATGGATCGTACGAATGAATTATAATGGATACATTCGTGTGAATGAATTAGAATGGATTGTACGAATGAAATAGAATGGATTGTACGAATGAATTAGAATGGATTGTGCGAATGAATTAGAATGGATCGTACGCACGAATGTATCCATTCTAATTCATTCGCACGAATGTATCCATTCTAATTCATTCGTACGATCCATTCTAATTTATTCGCACAATCTATTCTAATTTATTCACACGATCCATTCTAATTCATTCGTATGATCCATTCTAATTCATTCGCACAATCTATTCTAATTCATTCGCACAAACCATTCTAATTAATTCGTACGATCGTGCTAGTGAATTAGAATGGATCGTACGAATGAATTAGAATAGATCGTACGAATGAATAAGAATGGATCGTACGAATGAATTAGAATAGATTGTGCGAATGAATTAGAATGGATCATACGAATGAATTAGAATAGATACATTCGTGCGAATGAATTAGAATGGATCGTACGAATGAGTAAGAATGGATCGTACGAATGAAATAGAATTGATTGTACGAATGAATTAGAATGGATTCATTCATGCGAATGAATTAGAATGGATCGTGCGAATGAATTAGAATGGATCGTATGAATGAATTAGAATGGATACATTCGTATGAATGAATTAGAATGGATCGTGCGAATGAATTAGAATGGATCGCACGAATGAATTAGAATGGATCGTATGAATGAATTAGAATAGATCGTACGAATAAATAAGAATGGATCGTACGAATGAATTAGAATGGATACATTCGTGTGAATGAATTAGAATGGATCGTATGAATGAATTAGATTGGATCGTATTAATGAATTAGAATGGGTCGTATGAATGAATTAGAATGGATCATGCTAATGAGTAAGAATGGATCGTATTCTAATTCATTCGTACGATCCATTCTAATTCATAAGTACGATCCATTCTAATTCATTCATACGATCCATTCTAATTCATTCGCACAAATGTATCCATTCTAATTCATTCGTACGATCCATTCTAATTCATTCACACGAATGTATCCATTCTAATTCATTCATACAATCTATTCTAATTCATTCGCACAATCTATTCTAATTCATTCGCACGATCCATTCTAATTCATTCGTACGATCCACTCTAATTCATTCGTACGATCTATTCTAATTCATTCGTACGATCCATTCTAATTCATTCATACGATCCAATCTAATTCATTCATACGATCCATTCTAATTCATTCGCACGAATGTATCCAATTAGAATGAATGAATTAGAATGGATCGTGCGAATGAATTAGAATGGATCGTGCGAATAAATTAGAATAGATCGTACGAATGAATTAGAATGGATCATTCGAATGAATTAGAATGGATACATTCGTGCGAATGAATTAGAATGGATCATACGATTGAGTAAGAGGAATGGATCGTACGAATGAAATAGAATGGATTGTATGAATGAATTAGAATGGATCATACGAATGAATTAGAATGGATACATTCGTGCGAATGAATTAGAATGGATCATACGAATGAGTAAGAATGGATCGTATGAATGAAATAGAATGGATTGTACGAATGAATTAGAATGGATCGTACGAATGAAATAGAATGGATCGTGTGAAAGAATTAGAATGGATTGTATGAATGAATTAAAATGGATCGTATGAATGAATTAGAATGGATCGTACGAATGAATTAGAATGGATCGTACGAATGAATTAGAAAGGATACATTCGTGCGAATGAATTAGAATGGATCATACGAATGAGTAAGAATGGATCGTACGAATGAAATAGAATAGATTGTACGAGTGAATTAGAACGGATTGAATTAGAATGAATCGTACGAATGAATTAGAATGGATCGTATGAATGAATTAGAATGGATCGTACGAAGGAATTAGAATGGATCACGATCCATTCTAATTCATTCATACGAATGAATTAGAATTGATCGTATTAATGAATTAGAATGGATCGTACGAATGAAGTAGAATGGATACATTTGTGCGAATAAATTAGAATGGATCGTACGAATGAATTAGAATGGATCGTACTTATGAATTAGAATGGATCACACGCGTATGATCCATTCTTATTCATTCGTATGATCCATTCTAATTCCTTCGTACGAATGAATTAGAATGGATCGTATGAATGAATTAGAATGGATCGTACGAATGAATTAGAATGGATCGTGTGAAAAAATTAGACTGGATTGTACGAATGAATTAGAATGGATCGTGCTAATGAATTAGAATGGATCGTACGAATGAATTAGAATGGATCGTGCGAATGAATTAGAATGGATCGTACGAATGAATTAGAATGGATCGTACGAATGAATTAGAATGGATATATTCGTGCGAATGAATTAGAATGGATCATACGAATGAGTAAGAATGGATCGTACGAATGAAATAGAATGGATTGTACGAATGAATTAGAATGGATCGTACGAATGAATTAGAATGGATCGTGTGAAAGAATTAGAATGGATTGTATGAATGAATTAGAATGGATCGTATGAATGAATTAGAATGGATCGTGCGAATGAATTCGAATGGATCATACGAATTCTTTCTAATTCATTCATACAATCCATTCTAATTCTTTCACACGATCCATTCTAATTCATTCGTACGTTCCATTCTAATTCATTAGCATGATCCATACTAATTCATTCGTACGATCCATTCTAATTCATTCGCACGATCCATTCTAATTCATTCGCACGAATGTATCCATTATAATTCATTCGTACGATCCATTCTAATTCATTCGTATGATCCATTCTAATTCATTCGTACAATCCATTCTATTTCATTCGTACGATCCATTCTTACTCATTCGTATGATCCATTCTAATTTATTCGCACGAATGTATCCATTCTAATTCATTCGTACGATCCATTCTAATTCATTCGTATGATCCATTCTAATTCATTCGTACGATCCATTCTAATTCATTCGCACGAATGTATCCATTCTAATTCATTCTTACTCATTCGTATGATCCATTCTAATTCATTCGCACGAATGTATCCATTCTAATTCATTCGTTCGATCCATTCTAATTCATTCGCACAATCTATTCTAATTCATTCGTACGATCCATTCTAATTCATTCGTACGATCGTACGAATGAATTAGAATGGATCATACGAATGAATTAGAATGGATCGTACGAATGAATTATAATGGTTACATTCGTGCGAATGAATTAGGATGGATCATACGAATGAGTAAGAATGGATCGTACGAATGAAATAGAATGGATTGTACGAATGAATTAGAATGGATCGTACGAATGAATTAGAATGGATCGTGTGAAAGAATTAGAATGGATTGTATGAATGAATTAGAATAGATCGTATGAATGAATTAGAATGTATCGTACGAATGAATTAGAATGGATCGTATGAATGAATTAGAATGGATACATTCGTGCGAATGAATTAGAATGGATCATACGAATGAGTAAGAATGGATCGTACGAATGAAATAGAATGGATTGTACGAATGAATTAGAATGGATACATTCGTGCGAATAAATTAGAATGGATCGTACGAATGAGTAAGAATGGATCGTACGAATGAAATAGAATGGATCGTACAAATGAATTAGAATGGATCGTACGAATGAATTAGAATGGATCGTGTGAAAGAATTAGAATAGATTGTATGAATGAATTAGAATGGATCGTATGAATGAATTAGAATGGATCGCACAAATGAATTAGAATGGATCGTACGAATGAATTAGAATGGATACACTCGTGCGAATGAATTAGAATGGATCATACGAATGAGTAAGGATGGATCGTACGAATGAAATAGAATGGATTGTACGAATGAATTAGAATGGATCGTACGAATGAATTAGAATGGATCGCATTCTATTTCATTCGTACGATCCATTCTTACTCATTCGTACGATCCATTCTAGTTCATTCATACAATCCATTCTAATTCTTTCACACGATCCATTCTAATTCATTCGTACGATCCATTCTAATTCATTCGTACAATCCATTCTATTTCATTCGTACGATCCATTCTTACTCATTCGTATGATCCATTCTAATTCATTCGTACGATCCATTCTAATTCATTCGTACGATCCATTCTAATTCATTCATACAATAAATTCTATTTCATTCGTACGATCCATTCTTACTCATTCGTATGATCCATTTTAATTTATTCGTACAATCCATTCTAATTCATTCGCACGATCCATTCGAATTCACTCATACGATCCATTCTAATTTATTCGTATGATCCATTCTAATTTATTTGTATCCATTCTATTTTATTCGTACGATCCATTCGAATTCATTCGCACGATCCATTCTAATTCATTCATACGATCCATTCTAATTTATTCATACGATCCATTCTAATTCATTCGTACGATCCATTCTAATTCATTTGTTCGATCCATTCTAATTCATTCGTGCAATCCATTGAATTTATCCATTCTAATTCATTCGTACGATCCATTCTAATTCATTCGTGCAATCCATTCTAATTCATTCGCACGAATTTATCCATTCTAATTCATTCGTACGATCCATTCTAATTCATTCGCACAATCTATTCTAATTCATTCGTACGTTCCATTCTAATTCATTACGTACGATCCATTGTAATTCATTCGCACAATCTATTCTAATTCATTCGTACGATCCATTCTAATTCATTCGTACGATCCAATCTAATTCATTCATACGATCTATTCTAATTCTTTCGCACGAATGTATCCATTCTAATTTATTCGCACGAATGTATCCATTCTAATTCATACGTACGATCCATTCTAATTTATTCGCACGATCCATTCTAATTCATTCGTACAATCCATTCTATTTCATTCGTACGATCCATTCTTACTCATTCCTATGATCCATTCTAATTCATTCGCACGAATGCATCCATTCTAATTCATTCGTATGATCCATTCTAATTCATTCGTATGATCCATTCTAATTCATTCATACGATCCATTCTAATTCATTCATACAATCCATTCTAATTCTTTCACACGATCCATTCTAATTCATTCGTACGATCCAACCTAATTCATTTGTACAATCCATTCTATTTCATTCGTACGATCCATTCTTACTCATTCGTACGATCTATTCTAATTCATTCGCACGAATGTATCCATTCTAATTCATTCGTACGATCCATTCTAATTCATTCGTACCATTCTATTTCATTCGTACGAATGAATTAGAATGGATACATTCGTGCGAATGAATTAGAATGGATCATACGAATGAGTAAGAATGGATCGTACGAATGAAATAGAATGGATCGTACGAATGAATTAGAATGGATCATACGAATGAATTAGAATGGATCGTATGAATGAATTAGAATGGATCGTGTGAAAGAATTAGAATGGATTGAATTAGAATGGATCGTACGAATGAGTAAGAATGGATCGTACGAATGAAATAGAATGGATTGTACGAATGAATTAGAATGGATCGTACGAATGAATTAGAATGGATCGTGTGAAAGAATTAGAATGGATTGTATGAATGAATTAGAATGGATCGTATGAATGAATTAGAATGGATCGTACGAATGAATTATAATGGATCGTACGAATGAATTAGAATGGATATATTCATGCGAATGAATTAGAATGGATCATACGAATGAGTAAGAATGGATCATACGAATGAAATAGAATGGATTGTACGAATGAATTAGAATGGATCGTACGAATGAATTGGAATAGATTGTATGAATAAATTAGAATGGATACATTCGTGCGAATGAATTAGAATGGATCGTACGAATGAATTAGAATAGATCATACGAATGAATTAGAATGGATCGTACGAATGAATTAGAATGGATCATAGGAATGAATTAGAATGGATCGTATGAATGAATTAGATCCATTCGTATGATCCATTCTATGTTCCATTCTGATTCATTCGTATGATCCATTCTAATCCATTCGCACGAATGTAACCATTCTAATTCATTCGTACGAACCATTCTAATTCATTCGTACAATCCATTCTAATTTATTCATACGATCCATTCTAATTCATTCATAAAATCCATTCTAATTCTTTCACACGATCCATTCTAATTCATTCGTACGATCCATTCTAATTCATTCGTACAATCCATTCTATTTCATTCGTACGATCCATTCTTACTCATTCGTACGATCCATTCTAATTAATTCGTATGATCTATTTTAATTCATTTGCACGAATGTATCCATTCTAATTCGTATGAATTATTCGTACGATCCATTCTAATTCATTCGCAAGATCCATTCTTATTCATTCTTACTCATTAGCACGATCCATTATAATTCATTCGTACAATCCATTCTAATTTATTCGCACGATCCATTCGAATTCATTCAAACGATCCATTCTAATTCATTCATACAATCCATTCTTACTCATTCGTATGATCCATTCTAATTCATTTGCACAAATATATCCATTCTAAATCATTCATACGATCCATTCTAATTCATTCATACGATCCATTCTAATTCATTCGCACAATCTATACTAATTCATTCGTACGATCCATTCTAATTCATTACCACGATCCTTTCTAATTCATTCATACTAATTCATTCATACAATCGTGCGAATGAGTTAGAATGGATAGTATGAATAAATTAGAATGTATCATACGAATGAAATAGAATGGATTGTGCGAATGAATTAGAATGGATCGTACGAATGAATTAGAATGGATCGTGTGAAAGAATTAGAATGGATCGTACGAATAAATTAGAATGGATCGTATGAATGAATTAGAATAGATCGTACGAATGAATTAGAATGGATCGTACGAATGAAATAGAATGGATTGTACGAATGAATTAGAATGGATCGTACGAATGAATTAGAATGGATCGTACGAATGAATTAGAATGGACCGTATGAATGAATTAGAATGGATCGTATGAATGAATTAGAATGGATTGTATGAATGAATTAGAATGGATCGTATGAATGAATTAGATTGGATCGTGGATACATTCGTGCGAATGAGTTAGAATGGATAGTACGAATAAATTAGAATGTATCATACGAATGAAATAGAATGGATTGTACGAATGAATTAGAATGGATCGTACGAATGAATTAGAATGGATCGTGTGAAAGAATTAGAATGGATCGTACGAATAAATTAGAATGGATCGTATGAATGAATTAGAATAGATCGTACGAATGAATTAGAATGGATCGTACGAATCAATTAGAATGGATCATACGAATGAATTAGAATGGATCGTACGAATGAATTAGAATGGATCGTACGAATGAAATAGATCATATGAATGAATTAGATTGGATCGTGGATACATTCGTGCGAATGAGTTAGAATGGATAGTACGAATAAATTAGAATGTATCATACGAATGAAATAGAATGGATTGTACGAATGAATTAGAATGGATCGTACGAATGAATTAGAATGGATCGTGTGAAAGAATTAGAATGGATCGTACAAATAAATTAGAATGGATCGTATGAATGAATTAGAATAGATCGTACGAATGAATTAGAATGGATCGTACGAATCAATTAGAATGGATCGTACGAATGAATTAGAATGGATCGTACGAATGAATTAGAATGGATCGTACGAATGAAATAGAATGGATCGTACGAATGAATTAGAACGTATCGTACGAATGAAATAGAATGGATTGTACGAATGAATTAGAATGGATCGTACGAATGAATTAGAATGGATCGTACGAATGAAATAGAATGGATCGTACGAATGAATTAGAATGGATCGTACGAATGAAATAGAATGGATTGTACGAATGAATTAGAATGGATCGTACGAATGAATTAGAATGGATCGTACGAATGAATTAGAATGGACCGTATGAATGAATTAGAATAGATCGTATGAATGAATTAGAATGGATTGTATGAATGAATTAGAATGGATCGTATGAATGAATTAGAATGAATCGTGCGAATGAATTTGAATAAATCGTGCGAATGAAATAGAATGGATACAAATGAATTAGAATGGATCATACGAATGAATTAGAATGGATCGTATGAGTGAATTTGAATGGATCGTGCGAATGAATTAGAATAGATCGTACGAATGAATTAGAATGGATACATTCATGCGAATGAATTAGATCGTATGAATGAAATAGATCGTATGAATGAATTAGATTGGATCGTGGATACATTCGTGCGAATGAGTTAGAATGGATAGTACGAATAAATTAGAATATATCATATGAATGAAATAGAATGGATTGTACGAATGAATTAGAATGGATCGTACGAATGAATTAGAATGGATCGTGTGAAAGAATTAGAATGGATCGTACGAATAAATTAGAATGGATCGTATGAATGAATTAGAATAGATCGTACGAATGAATTAGAATGGATCGTACGAATCAATTAGAATGGATCGTACGAATGAATTAGAATAGATCGTACGAATGAATTAGAATGGATCGTACGAATGAAATAGAATGGATCGTACGAATGAATTAGAATGGATCTTACGAATGAAATAGAATGGATTGTACGAATGAATTAGAATGGATCGTACGAATGAATTAGAATGGATCGTACGAATGCATTAGAATGGACCGTATGAATGAATTAGAATGGATCGTATGAATGAATTAGAATGGATTGTATGAATGAATTAGAATGGATCGTATGAATGAATTAGAATGGATTAGAATGGATCGTATGAGTGAATTTGAATGGATCGTGCGAATGAATTAGAATAGATCGTACGAATGAATTAGAATGGATACATTCATGCGAATGAATTAGAATGGATCGTGCGAATGAATTAGAATGGATCGTACGAATGAATTAGAATGGATACATTCGTATTAGAATGGATACATTCATGCGAATGAATTAGAATGGATCATACGAATGAGTAAGAATGGATCGTACGAATGAATTAGAATGGATCGTATGAATGAATTAGAATGGATCATGCGAATGAATTAGAATGGATCATGCGAATGAATTAGAATGGATCGTACGAATGAATTAGAATGGATACATTCGTGCGAATGAATTAGAATGGATCATGCGAATGAATTAGAATGGATCGTACGAATAAATTAGAATGGATACATTCGTGCGAATGAATTAGAATGGATCATACGAATGAGTAAAAATGGATCGTACGAATGTATTCATGCAAATGAATTAGAATGGATCGTATATACGAATGAATTAGAATAGATCGTACGAATGTGTAAGAATGGATCGTACGATTGAAATAGAATGGATTGTACGAATGAATTAGAATGGATACATTCTTGTGAAAGAATTAGAATAGATCGTATGAATGAATTAGAATGGATCGTATGAATGAATTAGAATGGATCATACGAATGAGTAAGAATGGATCGTATGAATGAATTAGAATGGATCGTACGAATGAATTAGAATGGATCGTACGAATGAATTATTATGGATACATTCGTGCAAATGAATTAGAATAGATTGTACGAATGAATTAGAATGGATCGTACGAATGAGTAAGAATGGATCGTACAAATGAAATAGAATGGATTGTACGAATGAATTAGAATGGATCGTACGAATGAATTAGAATGGATCATGTGAAAGAATTAGAATGGATTATATGAATGAATTAGAATGGATCGTATGAATGAATTAGAATGGATCGTACGAATGAATTAGAATGGATCGTACGAATGAATTAGAATGGATACATTCGTGCAAATAAATTAGAATGGATCATACGAATGAGTAAAAATGGATCGTACGAATGAAATAGAATGGATCGTAATCTAATTCATTCATACGATCCATTCTAATGCGAATGAATTAGAATGGATCGTATGAATGAGTAAGAATGGATCATACGAATGAAATATAATGGATTGTACGAATGAATTAGAATGGATCGTACGAATGAATTTGAATGGATCGTATGAATGAATTAGAATGGATACATTCGTGCGAATGAATTAGAATGGATCGTATGAAGGAATTAGAATGGATCGTACGAATGAATTAGAATGGATCGTACGAATGAATTAGAATTGATCGTACGAATGAATTAGAATGGATACATTCATGCGAATGAATTAGAATGGATCATACGAAAGAATTAGAATGGATCGTACGAATGAATTAGAATGGATCGTACAAATGAATTAGAATGGATCGTACGAATGAATTAGAATGGATACATTCGTGCGAATGAATTAGAATGGATCATACGAAGGAATTAGAATGGATCTTACAAATGAATTAGAATGAATCGTACGAATGAATTAGAATGGATCACATGAATGAATTAGAATGGATCGTGCGAATGAATTAGAATGGATCGTACGAATAAAATAGAATGGATACATTTGTGCGAATGAATTAGAATGGATAGTATGAATGAATTAGATTGGATCTACGATCCATTCTAATTCATTCATACAATCCATTCTATTTCATTCGTACGATCCATCTTACTCATTCGTACGATCCATTCTAATTCATTCGCACGAATGTATCCATTCTAATTCATTCGTACGATCCATTCTAATTCATTCATACGATCCATTCTAATTCATTCATATAATCCATTCTAATTCTTTCACACGCACGAATACATTCGTACGATCCATTCTTACTCATTCGTACGATCCATTCTAATTCATTCGCACGAATGTATCCATTCTAATTCATTCGTACGATCCATTCCAATTCATTCGTACGATCCATTCTTACTCATTCGTACGATCCATTCTAATTCATTCGCACGAATGTATCCATTCTAATTCATTGATACGATCCATTCTAATTCATTCGTACGATCTATTCTAATTCATTTGTACAATCCATTATATTTCATTCGTACGATCCATTCTTACTCATTCATACGATCCATTCTAATTCATTCGCATTAGAATGGATCGCATGAATGAATTAGATTACGATCCATTCTATTTCATTCGTACGATCCATTCTTACTCATTCGTATGATCCATTCTAATTCATTCGCACGAATGTATCCATTCTAATTCATTCGTACGATCCATTCTAATTCATTCGTACGATCCATTCTAATTCATTCGTACGATCCATTCTAATTCATTCATACGATCCATTCTAATTCATTCATATAATCCATTCTAATTCTTTCACACGATCCATTCTAATTCATTCGTATGATCCATTCTAATTCATTCGTACAATCCATTCTATTTCATTCGTACGATCCATTCTTACTCATTCGTACGATCCATTCTAATTCATTCGTACGATCTATTCTAATTCATTTGCACGAATGTATCCATTCTAATTTATTCGTACGATCCATTCTAATTCATTCTAATTCATTCGTACGATCCATTCTAATTCATTCATACGATCCATTCTTACTCATTCGTATGATCCATTCTAATTCATTCATACGATCCATTCTAATTCATTCATACGATCTATTCTAATTCTTTCACAAGAATGTATCCATTCTAATTCATTCGTACAATCCATTCTATTTCATTCGTACGATCCATTCTTACACATTCGTACGATCTATTCTACTTCATTCGTACATACGATCCATTCTAATTCATTTGAATTACATTCGTACGATCCATTCTTTCTCATTCGTATGATCCATTCTAATTCATTCGCACGAATGTATCCATTCTAATTCATTCGTACGATCTATTCTAATTCATTCGCACAATCCATTCTAATTCATTCGCACGATCAATTCTAATTCATTCATACGATCCATTCTAATTCATTCGGACGATCCATTCTTACTCATTCGTATGATCCATTCTAATTCATTCGCATGAATGTATCCATTCTAATTCATTCGTATCCATTCTAATTCATTCGTACGATCCATTCTAATTCATTCGCACGATCCATTCTAATTCATTCGCATGAATGTATCCATTCTAATTCATTCGTACGATCCATTCTAATTCATTCGCACGATCCATTCGAATTCACTCATACGGTCCATTCTAATTCATTCGTATGATCCATTCTAATTCATTTGTATCCATTCTATTTCATTCGCACAATCCATTCAAATGCATTCGTACGATCCATTCTTACTAATTCGTACGATCCATTCTAATTCATTCGCACGAATGTATCCATTCTAATTCATTTGTACGATCCATTCTAATTCATTCGTACGATCCATTCTAATTCATTTGTACAATCCATTCTATTTCATTCGTACGATCCATTCTAATTCATTCATACGATCCATTCTAATTCATTCACACGATCCATTCTAATTCTTTCACACGATCCATTCTAATTCATTCATACGATCCATTCTAATTCATTCGTACAATCCATTCTATTTCATTCGTACGATCCATTCTTACTCATTCGTACGATCCATTCTAATTCATTCGCACGAATGTATCTATTATAAATCATTCGTACGATCCATTCTAATTCATTCGTACAATCCAATCTATTTCATTCGTACGATCCATTCTTACTCATTCGTACGATCTATTCTAATTCATTCGCACGATGAATTAGAATTGATCGTGGGAATGAATTAGAATGGATCGTACGAATGAATTAGAATGGATCATACGAAGGAATTAGAATGGATCGTACGAATGAATTAGAATAGATTTTGCGAATGAATTAGAATAAATCGTATGTAATGAATTAGAATGGAAAGTACGAATGATTTAGAATAGATTGTGCGAATGAATTAGAATGGATCGTACGAATGAATTAGAATGGATAAATTCGTGCGAATGAATTAGAATGGATTGTACGAATGAATTAGAATGGATCGTACGAATGAATTAGAATGGATACATTCGTGCGAATGAATTAGAATGGATCATACGAATCAGTAAGAATGGATCGTACGAATGAAATAGAATGGATTGTACGAATGAATTAGAATGGATCGTACGAATGAATTAGAATGGGTACATTCGTGCGAATGAATTAGAATGGATCGTACGAACGAGTAAGAATGGATCGTACGAATGAAATAGAATGGATTGTACGAATGAATTAGAATGGATCGTACGAATGAATTAGAATGGATCGTGTGAAAGAATTAGAATGGATCGTATGAATGAATTAGAAAGGATCGTATGATTGAATTAGAATGGATCGTACGAATGAATTAGAATGGTTCGTACGAATGAATTAGAATGGATACATTCGTGCGAATGAATTAGAATGGATCGTACGAATGAGTAAGAATGGATTGTACGAATGAAATAGAATGGATTGTACGAATGAATTAGAATGGAATTAGAATGGATCGTACGAAGGAATTAGAATGGATACATTCGTGCAAATGAATTAGAATGGATCATACGAATGAGTAAGAATGATTCGTAAGAAGGAATTAGAAAGGATCGTATGAAGGAATTAGAATGGATACATTCGTGCGAATGAATACGAATGGATCGTGCGAATGAAATACAATGGATACAAATGAATTAGAATGGATCAAACGAATGAATTAGAATGGATCGTATGAGTGAATTCGAATGGATCATGCGAATAAATTAGAATGGATCATACGAATGAATTAGAATGGATCGTACGAATGAATTAGAATAGATCGTACGAATAAATTAGAATGGATCGTACGAATGAATTAGAATAGATCGTACGAATGAGTAAGAATGGATCCAACGAATGAAATAGAATGGATTGTACGAATGAATTAGAATGGATCGTACGAATGAATTAGAATGGATCGTGTGAAAGAATTAGAATGGATTGTATGAATGAATTAGAATAGATCGTGCGAATGAGTTAGAATGGATCATACGAATGAGTAAGAATGGATCGTATGAATGAAATAGAATGGATACAAATGAAATAGAATGGATCATACGAATGAATTAGAATGGATCGTATAAGTGAATTCGAATGGATCGTGCGAATGAATTAGAATGGATTATACGAATGAATTAGAGTGGATCGTGCTAATGAGTAAGAATGGATCGTACGAATAAAATAGAATGGAATGGATTGTACGAATGAATTAGAATAGATCGTCCGAATGAATTAGAATGGATTGTACGAATGAATTAGAATGGATTGTATGAATGATTTAAAATGGATCGTGTGAAAGAATTAGAATGGATTGTATGAATGAATTAGAATGGATCGTATGAATGAATTAGAGATCCATTCTAATTCATTCGTACGATCTATTCTAATTCATTTGTACGATCCATTCTAATTCATTCATACGATCCAATCTAATTCATTCATACGATCCATTCTAATTCATTCGTATGTATCCATTCTAATTCATTTATACGATCCATTCTAATTCATTCGTACGATCCATTCTAATTTATTCACACGATCCATTCTAATTCATTAATACGATCCGTTCTAATTCATTCGTACGATGCACGATCCATTCTAATTCATTCGTACGATCCATTCTAATTCATTCGCACGATCCATTCTAATACATTCGCACGAATGAATTAGAATGGATAAATTCGTGCAAATGAATTAGAATGGATCATACGAATGAGTAAGAATGGATCGTACGAATGAGTAAGAATGGATCATGCTAATGAATTAGAATGGATCGTATGAATGAATTAGAATGGATCGTACGAATGAATTAGAATGGATCGTACGAATGAATTAGAGTGGATACATTCGTGCGAATGAATTAGAATGGATCGTACGAATGAGTAAGACTGGATCGTACGAATGAAATAGAATGGATCGTACGTATCAATTAGAATTAATACATTCATGGGAATGAATTAGAATGGATCGTACGAAGGAATTAGAATGGAACTTACGAAGGAATTAGAATCGATCGCCATTCTAATTCATTCGTATAATCCATTCTAATTCATTCGCACGATCCATTCTAATTCATTCGTACAATACATTCCATTCTAATTCATTCGTACGATCAATTCTAATTCATTCATACGATCCATTCTAATTCATTCGCACAATCTTTTCTAATTCATCCGTTACGATCCAGTCTAATTCATTCGTACGATCCATTCTAATTAATGAATTAGAATGGATTGTACGAATGAATTAAAATGGATCGTATGAATGAATTAGAATGGATCGTGCGAATGAATTAGAATGGATCGTACGAATGAATTAGAATAGATCGTATTAATGAATTAGAATGGATCGTGCGAATGAATTAGAATGGATCGTACGAATGAATTAGAATGGATCGTATGAATGAATTAGAATGGATACATACGAATAAATTAGAATGGATCGTATGAATGAATTAGATTGGATCGTATGAATGAATTCGAATGGATCGTATGAATGAATTAGAATTGATCGTACGAATGAATTAGAATGGATCTCTAATTCATTAATACGATCCATTCTAATTCATTCATACAATCCATTCTAATTCTTCCACACGATCCATTCTAATTCATTCGTACGATCAATTCTAATTCATTCGTACTATCCATTCTAATTCATTCGCACGATCGATTCTAATTCATTCGTACAATCCATTCCATTTTATTTCATTCGTACGATCCATTCTTACTCATTAGCACAATCCATTTTAATTCATTCGTACAATCCATTCTAATTCATTCGCAAGATCCATTCGAATTCACTCATACGATCCATTCTAATTCATTCGTATGATCCATTCTAATTCATTTGTATCCATTCTATTTCATTCGTACGATCCATTCTTACACATTCGTATGATCCATTCTAATTCATTCGCACGATCTATTCGAATTCATTCATACAATCCATTCTAATTCTTTCACATGATCCATTCTAATTCATTCATACGATCCATTCTAATTCATTCGTACAATCCATTCTATTTCATTCGTACGATCCATTCTTACTCATTCGTACGATCTATTCTAATTCATTCGTAAGATCCATTCTAATTCATTCGTACTATCCATTCTAATTCATTCGTATGATCCATTCTAATTCATTCGCACGATCCATTCGAATTCACTCATACGATCCATTCTAATTCATTCGTATGATCCATTCTAATTCATTTGTATCCATTCTATTTCATTCGCACGATCCATTCGAATTCATTCGCACGAATGTATCCATTCTAATTCCTTCGTACGATCCATTCTAATTCCTTCGTACGAATCATTCTTACTCATTCGTACGATCCATTCTAATTAATTCGCACGAATGTATCCATTCTAATTCCTTCGTACGATCCATTCTAATTCCATTCTAATTCATTCGTACAATCCATTCTATTTCATTTGTACGATCCATTCTTACTCATTCGTACGATCCATTTTAATTTATTCGCATGAATGTATCCATTCTAATTCATTCATACGATCCATTCTAATTCATTCGTACGATCCATTCTAATTCATTCATACGATCCATTCTAATTCATTCGTACGATCCATTCTAATTCATTCGTACAATCCATTCTATTTTATTCGTACGATCCATTCTTACTCATTCGTACGATCCATTCTAATTCATTTGCACGAATGTATCCATTCTAATTCATTCGTACGATCCATTCTAATTCATTTGTACAATCCATTCTATATCACTCGTACGATCCATTCTTACTCATTCGTACGATCCATTCTAATTCATTCGCACGATGAATTAGAATTGATCGTGCGAATGAATTAGAATGGATCGTACGAATGAATTAAATGGATCATACGAAGGAATTAGAATGGATTGTATGAATGAATTAGAATAGATTGTGCGAATGAATTATAATGGATCGTACGTAATGAATTAGAATGGAACGTACGAATGAATAAGAATAGATTGTTCGAATGAATTAGAATGGATCGTACGAATGAATTAGAATGGATAAATTCGTGTAAATGAATTAGAATTGATTGTACGAATGAATTAGAATGGATCGTACGAATGAATTAGAATGTATCGTACGAATGAATTAGAATGGATATATTCGTGCGAATGAATTAGAATGGATCATACGAATGAATTAGAATGGATCGTACGAATGAATTAGAATAGATCGTACGAATGAATTAGAATAGTTCGTACGAATGAGTAAGAATGGATCGTTCGAATGAAATAGAATGGATTGTATGAATGAATTAGAATGGATCGTACGAATGAATTAGAATGGATCATGTGAAAGAATTAGAATGGATTGTATTAATGAATTAGAATTGATTGTGCGAATGAATTATAATGGATCGTACGAATAAATTAGAATGGATCGTACGAATGAATTAGAATGGATCGTGCGATTCAATTAGAATGGATCGTACGAATGAATTAGAATGGATCGTAAGAATGAATTAGATTGGATCGTATGAATGAATTACAATGGATCGTGTGTCGTACGAATGAATTAGATTGGATCGTACGAATGAATTAGAATGGATCGTGCGAATGAATTAGAATGGATCATGCTAATGAGTAAGAATGGATCGTATGACATAAAATCCATTCTAATTCATTCGCACGAAGTTATCCATTCTAATTCATTCGTACGATCCATTCTAATTCATTCGCACAATCTATTCTAATTCATTCGTACGTTCCATTCTAATTCATTAGCATGATCCATGCTAATTCATTCATACGATCCATTCTAATTCATTCGTATAATCCATTCGTAAGATCCATTCTAATTCATTCGCACAATCTATTTTAATTTATTCGTACGATCCATTCTAATTCATTCGTACGATCTATTCTAATTCATTCGTACGATCCATTCTATTTCATTCGCACGAATGTATCCATTCTAATTCATTCATACAATCTATTCTAATTCATTCGTACGATCCATCCTAATTCATTCGTACAATCTATTCTATTTCATTCGTACGATCCATTTTTACTCTTTCGTATGATCCATTCTAATTCATTCGCACGAATATATCCATTCTAATTCACTCGTACGATCCATTCTAATTCATTCGTACGATCCATTCTAATTCATTCGTACAATCAATTCTATTTTATTCGTACGATCCCTTCTTACTCATTCGTATGATCCATTCTAATTCATTCGCACGAATGTATGCATTCTAATTCATTCGTACGATCCATTCTAATTCATTCGTACGATCCATTCTAATTCATTCATACGATCCATTCTAATTCATTCGTACGATCCATTCTAATTCAATTGCACTATCCATTCTAATTCATTCATACGAATATATCCATTCTAATTCATTCATACGATCCATTCTAATTCATTCGCACGATCCATTCTAATTCATTCGCATGAATGAATCCATTCTAATTCATTCGTACAATCCATTCTATTTCATTCGTACGATCCATTCTTACTCATTCGTCTGATCCATTCTAATTCATTCGCACGAATGTATCCATTCTAATTCATTCGTACGATCCGTTCTAATTCATTCGCACAATCTATTCTAATTCATTCGTACGATCCATTCTTATTCATTCGTACGATCTATTCTAATTCATTCGTACGATCCATTCTAATTCACTAGCACGATAGTACAAATTAATTAGAATGGTTCGTGCGAATGAATTAAAATAGATTGTGCGAATGAATTAGAATGGATCATACGAATGAATTAGAATGGATCGTGCAAAAGAATTAGAATAGATTGTGCGAATGAATTAGAATGGATCGTACGAATGAATTAGAATGGATACATTCGAGCGATCGTGCGAATGAATTAGAATGGATCATACGAATGAGTAAGAATGGATTGTATGAGTGAATTCGAATGGATCGTACGAATGAATTAGCATGGATCATGTGAAAGAATTAGAATGGATCGTATGAATGAATTAGAATGGATCGTATGAATGAATTAGAATGGATCGTACGAATGAATTAGAATGAATACATTCGTGTGAATGAATTAGAATGGATCGTATGAATGAGTAAGAATGGATTGTACGAATGAAATAGAATGGATGGTACGAATGAATTAGAATGGAATTAGAATGGATCGTACGAAGGAATTAGAATGGATATATTCGTGCGAATGAATTTGAATGGATCGTACGAATGAGTAAGAATGATTCGTACGAAGGAATTAGAATGGATCATACGAAGGAATTAGAATGGATACATTCGTGCGAATGAATTCGAATGGATTGTGCGAATGAAATAGAATGGATACAAATGAATTAGAATGGATCATACGAATGAATTAGAATGGATCGTATGAGTGAATTCAAATGGATCATGCGAATGAATTAGAATGGATCATACGAATGAATTAGAATGGATCATACGAATGAATTAGAATAGATCATACGAATGAATTAGAATGGATCGTACGAATGAATTAGAATAGATCGTACGAATGAGTAAGAATGGATCATACGAATGAAATATAATGGATTGTACGAATGAATTAGAATGGATCGTACGAATGAATTAGAATGGATCGTGTGAAAGAATTAGAATGGATTGTATGAATGAATTAGAATAGATCGTGTGAATGAATTAGAATGGATCATACGAATGAGTAAGAATGCATCGTACGAATGAAATAGAATGGATACAAATGAATTAGAATGGATCATACGAATGAATTAGAATGGATCGTACGAATGAAATATAATGGATCGTGCGAATGAATTAGAATGGATCGTGAGAATGAATTAGAATAGATTGTATGAATGAATTAGAATGGATACATTCGTGCGAATGAATTAGAATGGATCGTACAAATGAATTAGAATAGAACGTACGAATGAATTAGAATGGATTGTATGAATGAATTAGAATGGATCGTACGAAGGAATTATAATGGATCGTACGAATGAATTAGAATAGATTGTACGAATGAATTAGAATGGATCGTACGAATGAATTAGAATGAATCGTACGAATGAATTAGAATGGATACATTCGTGCGAATAAATTAGAATGGATCATACGAATGAGTAAGAATGGATCGTACTTATGAATTAGAATGGATTGTACTTATGAATTAGAATGGATCGTACGAATGAATTAGAATGGATCATACGAATGAATTAGAATGGATCATGTGAAAGAATTAGAATGGATTGTATGAATGAATTAGAATGGATCGTATGAATGAATTAGAATGGATCGTACGAATAAATTAGAATGGATCGTAAGATTAAATTAGAATGGATACATTCGTGCGATAGAATTAGAATAGATCGTATGAATGAATTAGAATGGATCGTATGAATGAATTAGAATGGATATATTCGTGCAAATGAATTAGAATGGATCGTATGAATAAATTAGAACAGATCGTATGAATGAATTAGAATGGATACATTCGTGCGAATGAATGATCATACGAAGGAATTAGAATGGATCGTACGAATGTATCCATTCTAATTCACTAGCACGATCATACGAATTAATTAGAATGGATCGTGCGAATGAATTAGAATTGATCGTGCGTCGTACGAATGAATTAGAATGGATCATATTAATGAATTAGAATGGATCGTGCGAATGAATTAGAATGGATCGTGCGTCGTAAGAATGAATTAGAATGGATCGTATTAATGAATTAGAATGGATCGTGCGTCGTAAGAATGAATTAGAATGGATCTCATTAATGAATTAGAATGGATCGTGCGAATGAATTAGAATGGATCGTATGAATGAATTAGAATGGATCGTACGAATAAATTAGAATGGATACATTCGTGCGAATGAATTAGAATGGATCATACGAATGATTAAGAATGGATCGTACTCTAATTCATTCGCACGAATGTATCTATTCTAATTCATTCATACGATCCATTCTAATTCATTCGTACAATCCATTCTAATTCATTCGCACGAATGTATCCATTCTAATTCATTCGTACGATCCATTCTAATTCATTCGCACGATCCATTCTAATTCATTCGCACAATCTGTTCTAATTCGTTCGTACGATCAATTCTAATTCATTCGTACGATCTATTCTAATTCATTCGTGCGATCCATTCTAATTCATTCGCACAATCTATTCTAATTCATTCGTACGATCCATTCTAATTTATTCGTATGATCTACTCTAATTCATTCGTACGATCCATTCTAATTCATTCACACGAATGTATCCATTCTAATTCATTCATACAATTTATTCTAATTCATTCGTTCGATCCATTTTAATTCATTCGTACAATCCATTCTATTTCATTCGTACGATCCATTCTTACTCATTCGTATGATCCATTCAAATTCATTCGCACAAATGTATCTATTCTAATTCATTCGTACAATCCATTCTAATTCATTTGTACGATCCATTCTAATTCATTCGTACAATCCATTCTATTTCATTCGTACGATCCATTCTTACTCATTCGTATGATCCATTCTAATTCATTCGCACGAATGTATCCATTCTAATTCATTCATACGATCCATTCTAATTCATTCGTACGATCCATTCTAATTCATTCATATGATCCATTCTAATTCATTCATACGATCCATTCTAATTCATTCACACGAATATATCCATTCTAATTCATTCGTACGATCCATTCTAATTCATTCGTACGATCCATTCTAATTCATTAGCACGATCCATTCTAATTCATTCGTACAATCCATTCTATTTCATTCGTACGATCCATTCTTACTCATTCGTATGATCCATTCTAATTTATTCGCACGAATGTATCCATTCTAATTCATTCGTACAATCCATTCTATTTCATTCGTACGATCCATTCTTACTCATTCGTATGATCCATTCTAATTCATTCGCACGAATGTATCCATTCTATTTCATTCGTACGATCCATTCTCATTCATTCGTACGATCCATTCTATTTCATTCGTACGATCCATTCTAATTCATTCATACGATCCATTCTAATTCATTCGTACGATCAATTCTAATTCATTCGTACGATCCATTCTATTTCATTCGTACGATCCATTCTTACTCATTCGTACGATCCATTCTATTTCATTCGCACGATCCATTTTAATTCATTCGTACGATCCATTCTAATTCATTCGTACAATCTATTCTATTTCATTCGTACGATCCATTCTTACTCATTCGTATGATCCATTCTAATTCATTCGTACGATCCATTCTAATTCATTCGTACGATCCATTATATTTCCTTCGTATGATCCATTCTTATTCATTCGCACGAATGTATCCATTATAATTCATTCGTACGATCCATTCTAATTCATTCGTACGGTCCATTCTAATTCATTCTTACGATCCATTCTAATTTATTCGTACAATCCATTCTAATTCCTAAGTACGATCCATTCTAATTTATTCGTACGATTGTATGAATGAATTAGATTGGATCGTATAAATGAATTAGAATGGATCGTACGTATGAATTAGAATGGATACATTCATGGGAATGAATAAGAATGGATCGTACGAAGGAATTAGAATGGATCATACGAATGAAATTAGAATGGATCGTATGAAGGAATTTGAATGGATTGTACGAAGGAATTAGAAAGGATCGTACGAATGAATTAGAATGGAACGTATGAATGAATAAGAAAGGATACATTCGTGCGAATGAATTAATATGGATCGTACTAATGAGTAAGAATGGATCGTACGAATGAAATAGAATGGATTGTACGAATGAATTAGAATGGATCATACGAATGAATTAGAATGGATCGTATGAATGAATTAGAATGGATCGTGTGAAAGAATTAGAATGGATTGTATGAATGAATTTGAATGGATCATATGAATGAATTAGAGTGGATCGTGTTTTTTCGTGCTAATGAATTAGAATGGATCGTACGAATGAATTAGAATGGATCGTATGAATGAATTAGAATGGATCGTACGAATGAATTAGAATGGATCGTACGAATGAATTAGAATGGATACATTCGTGCGAATGAATTAGAATGGATTGTACAAATGAATTAGAATGGATCGTACGAATGAATTAGAATGGATACATTCGTGCGAATGATTTAGAATGGATCGTATGAATGAATTAGAATAGATCGTATGAGTGAATTAGAATGGATACATTCGTGCGAATGAATTAGAATGGATCGTATAAATGAATTAGAATGGATCGTACGTATGAATAAGAATAGATACATTCATGGGAATGAATAAGAATGGATCGTACGAAGGAATTAGAATGGATCATACGAATGAAATTAGGATGGATCGTACGAAGGAATTAAAATGGATCGTACGAAGGAATTAGAATGTATCCGTACGAAGGAATTAGAATGGATCATACGAATGAATTAGAATGGATACATTCGTACAATCCATTCTAATTCATTCGTACGATCCATTCTAATTCACTCATACGATCCATTCTAATTCATTCATACGATCCATTCTAATTCTTTCACGAATGTATCCACTCTAATTCATTCGTACGATCCATTCTAATTCATTCATACGATCCAATCTAATTCATTCGTGGGATCCATTCTAATTCATTCATATGATCCATTCTAATTCATTCGCACAATCTATTCTAATTCTATCATACGATCAATTCTAATTCATTAGCACGATCCATTCTAATTCATTCGTACGATCTATTCTATTTCATTCGTACGATCCATTCTTACTCATTCGTACGATCCATTCTAATATATTCGCACGAATGTATCCATTCTAATTCCTTCGTATAATCCATTCTAATTCATTCGTACGATCTATTCTAATTCATTCGTATGATCCATTCTAATTCATTCGTACGATCCATTCTAATTCATTCGCACGAAAATATCCATTCTAATTCATTCATACGATCCATTCTAATTCATTCGCACGATCCATTCTAATTCATTCGCACAATCTATTCTAATTCATTCGTACGATCCATTCTAATTCATTCGTACGATCCATTCTAATTCATTCTTACTCATTCGTATGATCCATTCTAATTCATTCGTACGATCCATTCTAATTCATTCGTTTGATCCATTCTAAATCATTCGTATGATCCATTCTAATTAATTAATACGATCCATTCTAATTTATTTGCACGAATATATCCATTCTAATTCATTCGTACGATCCTATTCTAATTCATTCGCACGATCCATTCTAATTCTTTCATACGATCCAATCTAATTCATTCATACGATCCATTCTAATTCATTCGTACGATCCATTATAATTCATTCGCACGAATGTATCCATCCTTTGTACGATCCATTCTAATTCATTCATACGATCTATTCTAATTCATTCGTACGATCCATTCTAATTCATTCTCACGATCCATTCTAATTCATTCATACGATCCAATCTAATTCATTCGTACGATCCATTCTAATTAATTCATACGATCCATTCTAATTCATTCATACAATCCATTCTAATTCTTTTACACGGTCCATTCTAATTCATTCGTACGATCCATTCTAACTCATTCGTATGATCCATTCTAATTCCTTCGTACGATCAATTCTAATTCATTCGCACGCACGATCCATTCTAATTCATTCGTACGATCCATTCTAATTCATTTATACGATCCAATCTAATTCATTCATACAATCCATTATAATTCATTCGCTCGAATATATCCATTCTAATTCAATCGTACGATCCATTCTAATTCATTCGCACAATCTATTCTAATTCATTCGTACAATCCATTCTATTTCATTCGTACGATCCATTCTTACCATTCGTATGATCCATTCTAATTCATTCGCACGAATGTATCCATTCTAATTCATTCGTACGATCCATTCTAATTCATTCGCACGATCCATTCTAATTCATTCGTACAATCCATTCTAATTTATTCGTACAATCCATTCTATTTTATTCGTACGATCCATTCTTACTCATTCGTACGATCCATTCTAATTCATTCGCACGAATGTATCCATTCTAATTCATTCGTACGATCTATTCTAATTCATTCGCACAATATTCGCACGATCCATTCTAATTCATTCATACGATCCATTCTAATACAATCGCACAATCCATTCTAATTCTAATTCATTCGCACGAATGTATCCATTCTAATTCATTCGTACATGTATGAATTCATTCGTACGATCCATTCTAATTCATTCGTACAATCCATTCTAATTCATTCAGACAATCCATTCTAATTCATTCGTACGATCCATTCTTACTTATACGTACGATCCATTCTAATTCAATTATACGATCCAATCTAATTCATTCATACAATCCATTCTAATTCATTCGCACGAATGTACGATCCATTCTTACTCATTCGTACGATCCATTCTAATTCATTCGCACGAATGTATCCATTCTAATTCATTCGTACGTTCCATTCTAATTGATTAGCACGAATGTATCTATTCTAATTCATTCACACGAATGTATCCATTCTAATTCATTCATACGATCCATTCTAATTCATTTGAATGTATCCATTCTAATTCATTCGCATGATCCATTCTAATTCATTCACACGATCAATTCAAATTCATTCGTACGATCCATTCTAATTCCTTCGTATGATCCATTCTAATTCCTTCGTACGTACGATCCATTCTAATTCCTTCATACAATCCACTCTATTTCATACATACAATCCAATCTAATTTATTCATACGATCCATTCTAATTCATTCGTACGATCCATTCTAATTTATTCGCATGATCTATTCTAATTCATTAATACAATCCATTCTAATTCATTCTAATTCCTTCGTATGATCCATTCTAATTCATTCGTACGATCTATTCTAATTCATTCGTACGATCCATTCTAATTCATTCATATGATCCAATCTAATTCATTCATACGATCCATTCTAATTCATTCGTATGTATCCATTCTAATTCATTCATATGATCCATTCTAATTCATTCGTACGATCCATTTTAATTCATTCGCACGATCCATTCTAATTCATTAATACGATCCGTTCTAATTCATTCGTACGATGCACGATCCATTCTAATTAATGAATTAGAATGGATTGTACGAATGAATTAGAATGGATCGTATGAAAAAATTAGAATGGATCGTGCGAATGAATTAGAATGGATCGTACGAATGAATTAGAATGGATCGTATTAATGAATTAGAATGGATCGTGCGAATGAATTAGAATGGATTGTACGAATGAATTAGAATGGATCGTACGAATGAATTAGAATGGATATATACGAATGAATTAGAATGGATTGTATGAATGAATTAGATTGGATCGTATGAATGAATTAGAATGGATCGTACGAATGAATTAGAATAGATCGTACGAATGAATTAGAATGGATCTCTAATTCATTCATACGATCCATTCTAATTCATTCATACAATCCATTCTAATTCTTCCAAAAGATCCATTCTAATTCATTCGTACGATCAATTCTATTTCATTCGTACTATCCATTCTAATTCTTTCGCACGATCCATTCTAATCATTCGTACAATCCATTCCATTTTATTTCATTCGTATGATCCATTCTTACTCATTAGCACAATCCATTCTAATTCATTCGTACAATCCATTCTAATTCATTCGCACGATCCATTCTAATTCACTCATACGATCCATTCTAATTTATTCGTATGATCCATTCTAATTCATTTGTATCCATTCTATTTCATTCGTACGATCCATTCTTACACATTCGTATGATCCATTCTAATTCATTCGCACGATCTATTCTAATTCATTCATACAATCCATTCTAATTCTTTCACACGATCCATTCTAATTCATTCATACGATCTATTCTAATTCATTCGTACAATCCATTCTATTTCATTCGTACGATCCATTCTTACTCATTCGTACGATCTATTCTAATTCATTCGTATGATCCATTCTAATTCATTCGTACGATCCATTCTAATTCATTCGTATGATCCATTCTACTTCATTCGCACGATCCATTCGAATTCACTCATATGATCCATTCTAATTCATTCGTATGATCCATTCTAATTCATTTGTATCCATTATATTTCATTCGCACGATCCATTCGAATTCATTCGCACGAATGTATCCATTCTAATTCCTTCGTACGATCCATTCTAATTCATTCGTACGATCAATTCTAATTCATTCGCACGAATGTATCCATTCTAATTCCTTCGTACGATCCATTCTAATTCCATTCTAATTCATTCGTACAATCCATTCTATTTCATTTGTACGATCCATTCTTACTCATTCGTACAATCCATTTTAATTTTTTCGCATGAATGTATCCATTCTAATTCATTCGTACGATCCATTCTAATTCATTCATACTATCCATTCTAATTCATTCATACGATCCATTCTAATTCATTCATACGATCCATTCTAATTCCTTCGTACAATCCATTCTATTTTATTCGTACGATCCATTCTTACTCATTCGTACGATCCATTCTAATTCATTTGCACGAATGTATCCATTCTATTTCATTCGTACGATCCATTCTAATTCATTCGTACAATCCATTCTATTTCACTCGTACGATCCATTCTTACTCATTCGTACGATCCATTCTAAATCATTCGCACGATGAATTAGAATTGATCGTGCGAATGAATTAGAATGGATCGTACGAATGAATTAAATGGATCATACGAAGGAATTAGAATGGATCGTATGAATGAATTAGAATAGATTGTGCGAATGAATTAGAATGGATCGTATGTAATGAATTAGAATGGAACGTACGAATGAATTAGAATAGATTGTGCGAATGAATTAGAATGGATCGTACGAATGAATTAGAATGGATAAATTCGTGCAAATGAATTAGAATTGATTGTACGAATGAATTAGAATGGATCGTACGAATGAATTAGAATGTATCGTACGAATGAATTAGAATGGATATATTCGTGCGAATGAATTAGAATGGATCATACGAATTAATTAGAATGGATCGTACGAATGAATTAGAATAGATCGTACGAATAAATTAGAATAGTTCGTACGAATGAGTAAGAATGGATCGTTTGAATGAAATAGAATGGATTGTACGAATGAATTAGAATGGATCGTACGAATGAATTAGAATGGATCGTGTGAAAGAATTAGAATGGATTGTACTAATGAATTAGAATTGATCGTGCGAATGAATTAGAATGGATCGTACGAATAAATTAGAATGGATCGTACGAATGAATTAGAATGCATTGTGCGATTGAATTAGAATGGATCGTATGAATGAATTAGAATGGATCGTATGAATGAATTAGATTGGATCGTATGAATGAATTAGATTGGATCGTATGAATGAATTACAATGGATCGTGTGTCGTACGAATGAATTAGATTGGATCGTACGAATGAATTACAATGGATCGTGCGAATGAATTAGAATGGATCGTGCTAATGAGTAAGAATGGATCGTACGACATACAATCCATTCTAATTCATTCGCACGAATTTATCCATTCTAATTCATTCGTACGATCCATTCTAATTCATTCGCACAATCTATTCTAATTCATTCGTACGTTCCATTCTAATTCATTAGCATGATCCATGCTAATTCATTCATACGATCCATTCTAATTCATTCGTATGATCCATTCGTACGATCCATTCTAATTCATTCGCACAATCTATTCTAATTCATTCGTACGATCAATTCTAATTCATTCATACGATCTATTCTAATTCATTCGTACGATCCATTCTAATTCATTCGCACGAATGTATCCATTCTAATTCATTCATACAATCTATTCTAATTCATTCGTACGATCCGTCCTAATTCATTCGTACAATCTATTCTATTTCATTCGTACGATCCATTTTTACTCATTCGTATGATCCATTCTAATTCATTCGCATGAATATATCCATTCTAATTCACTCGAACGATCCATTCTAATTCATTCGTGTGGGTGCAAATTTTGGCATAAATCTACCACGGGACCCACCAGCCCTGCCTGGTGGGCCCACGAGGACTACCACGGGACCCACCAGCCCTGCCTGGTGGGCCCACGAGGACTACAGCGGGACCCACCAGCCCTGCCTGGTGGGCCCACAAGGACTACCACGGGACCCACCAGCCCTGCCTGGTGGGCCCACGAGGACTACAGCGGGACCCATCGGCCTTGCCTGGTGGGCCCCCGAAGACAACCGCAGTGCTCGCAACTTTACCTGGAGGATCCCCAGATACTGCAGTAGAAACCGCCATTCGCCACCCGAAATGCCTATAAATAGCAGTGCCTTCGAATGTAAAAGGATCGAGATCCAAATCTACAAATCTGATTTTCACTCTGAGATCTGACTTTCAGAACCAGAGCTCTGGGATTTCACACTTCCGATCTACCATCTCCCTTTGATCTTCTTTTAGAAAGATCAGTATTTACAGTGATACTCGGCCTGTCGAGATCACTTCAATATAAGTGATAGTGAATTCGGGTTGCACCCTATAGCACGGAGACGTAGGCTTCGGCTGAACTCCGAGATCACTTCTCGTGTCAAACTCTCTCTGATTGCATCTCTCTGTTTACAAATCAAAAGCTTCAACTTCGATCAACAGTCGATCAACAGATCGACCAACGATCTTCGACGTCAACACGAACATTCAACTGACTGGTGCTGCGAGAGTCTTCGGGTCGGCACGAAGATTTTCCCCCACAGTTTGGCGCCGTCTGTGGGATCCGAGCGAGAAGCCGTGTCCTCTCTACTTCGACTACCAGATCAATAGCCAAACTTCCTCGCCCCCTCGGTTGATCAGACAACTGATCGGACATCGGCAATCTCGTTGTACCTTTCGCATTCTGAATGGCGAGAACCAAACATCAGGGTCAACCAGAAGGAAGTAATACTCAACATCAACCTCGTCCTGAGACTCGTTCAATGAGTCAAAGGCTCAACTTCGGGCAGCCCCTTGCTGTCCCCGAGATGGGGATTCACTCAGGAAGCGGAAGATCAGTCGATCGACCGATCGCCCCTCATCCTCATCAATCAATTGGGCAGACTGTCCCTGCTCCTGCTGAAGATCCTCCATCGACTTACCAGATCTCTGCAATCGATTTCCAACTACTCCAATTGGCGAAACAAAACGCCACCCTCACTGCTGAGAGGGATGCTCTGAAGAAGGCAGCTTCCGAAGCTGGAATTGCTATTCCGATCCCCTCCGCAAGTGGGAGGGTTGATCCTCCTCGACATTCAATTTACTCCGAACAACGGAGGTCAATGGGCACTGATGCTCTCGAGAGGATTCGACGCGACCCAACTCCCTCTGCTGCTCCTTGGAAGCAGAGTGTCTGGGATCGTCTTGAAGACGAGTCCTCCCAATCTTCATCTGGTCGTAACTGCGACAAAAGAGCACCATCGAAGGTCAACCTGCCAAGGAAGCACCAAATGAAAGGCGCTCCTTCAAAGAGTAGAGTCTCCCCTTCCATTCCACTCCAACGTGGACTTGGATCGGACCTTCGACACCGACTTCGACCAGCAAACACTTCAATGCCAGAGCAAGACCTTGCGATCTTGCCTCTTGACCCACCTCTAGGTCGAGGACATGGTCGTAGGGATGGCTACTCTTCTGCCGGGCCACTACATCGAAGCCTTTTCGAATCAGTATTTCCAAGAGGATGGAGAACTCCTACCCTCCCCAAATTCAACTGCGTCCGAGGAGATCCAAGCCTCCATATACTTGCCTTCAAGCAAGCTCTAACGCCACACGAAGAGGAAAACAACGTGCTCTGCCGCACCTTCGCGGGAAGTCTCGACGAGCCTTCACTCGACTGGTATCACAATCTCCGAGCTGGGTCCATTACCCAGTTCGGTGTTTTGGCTAACCTCTTTGTGCAGCATTACCAGCTCAACCTGAAACCCGAGAAGAAGCTCGACTCTCTATATCGACTAAGGATGGGTGCAGATGAGACTCTCCGCAGCTTCACGAGGAGGTTTCGCAACGAGCATGCTGCTCTCTCTGGAAGGCATCTGGATGATGAAGCCATCATGTTGGCTTTCCAGAACGCTCTCCGCTTTGATCTACATATCTACAACGACTTCATCCGCAATCCCCCTCCTTCTCTGGGAGCTATGTTCGATCGAATTCAGAGGGAGATTGAGGTGGAAGACGATCAAGTCGCTCGAAAAGGGCGAGAAACTAAAAGAAGGCCTGCTGAAAAAGAAGCACCTAAATATGCTGCAAAGGCTCACAACACTGAAGCAGCAGCCCCTCCGGCCAACAAAAGATCAAAGAATGATGGGCGTCGGTCTCCAACGAAGACCACTTTCACCGAGTGGAACATGCCAGTCGAGCAGATACTCGACCGTATTCAACACGACGAGTATCTTCGGAGGCCCAATCCTCTTCAACCGAATTCCAAATTCACAGCAGACAAAACAGTCTACTGTGAATTCCATCGAAGTCACGGACATTCCACCGATCGGTGTTTTCGGCTGAAATTCCATCTTGAAGACTTACTACGAGAAGGCCACCTTCAAGAATTCGTCAACAATGGGCACGATCAACGTCGAACCTCGGCCAAGGGGAAAGAAGTGTGTTGGATACATCAAATCTCATCCAACCGGCAACCAATTTCTGTGAATGCCAATGTCTTTGGCATTCATGGAACCCTGCACAATCAAGCTTTGACCGGGAAGGAAGTCGATCGGCAGGTTCGACGCATCTTCCATGTTCGATCTACTGCAAACAAAGAAGATACCTGGATCGAGAAGCCCATCGAAGGTCTGGCTTGGCCATCCATAGTCTTCAATGACACCGATCTTCAAGGAGTTCACACTCCCCATCGAGACCCCCTGGTCTTGAAACTCATCATCGACGGAAGTACCGTCAATCGAATCCTCATAGACACTGGAAGCTCCATTGACATTATGTTCTCCGACTGTTTCAAACGTCTGGGACATAAGTATCAAAGTCTCGACGTCGTCCCCACTGTGATCACCGGCTTCAATGGTGAACAAAGCATCACAGTGGGCGAATCCAGATTCACCATCGACCTCAGCCGAGAGACTCGAGTCTCGGTGAGGTTTGCGATCGTCGAAGGAATGTCTAGCTACAATGCCATTCTTGGGCGACCATTCCTCCATCAGATCAATGCCATCTCCTCCTCTTACCATCAACTACTCAAGTTTGCAACTGGAGAAGGCATCGTCTGCATTCGAGGCGATCAGCAAGCTGGAAGATCTTGTGAAGCTGCTGCTGCTAAAACAGATCGAAAAATCAATATTGCTCCTCCAAAGCGGCCACGAGATGAAGCTGGTCCCTCTTCCAAATAGCAATCAAAGGAGATTCCGCTGACCAAACCCCCACCCATCGAATGGGAAGCATCACCTTCAATTGAAGAAATCATCCCGATCAACATAGGCAGCGGAGATCTCCCTCAACAAACATTTATTGGTACCGGTCTTAGCGACGCAGAAGCGCAAGACATGGTATCCTTCCTCCAGTCCAATATCGACGTCTTCGCATGGTGCTTCGAAGACATGCCTGGGATCAATCCAGATGACGCTTGTCACCGACTTGCGATCAAAGAAGAGGTGAAGCCCGTCAAGCAAAAGCCTCGCACCATTCGACCAGAGCTACAAGTTGCTGTTCAAGAAGAAATTACCAAGCTACTCGCAGCCGGATTCATCCGAGAAGTAGAGTATCCAACTTGGATCTCTAACATAGTGGCTGTTCCAAAGAAGAATGGGAAAGTCAGAGTCTGCATCGACTTTACCAATCTCAACAAGGCTTGCCCCAAAGATCCTTTTCCCATGCCAAGGATAGATAGACTCGTCGACGCCACTGCTGGCCACGAGCTGTTGTCTTTCATGGATGCGTATTCTGGATACAATCAAATTCCACTCCACGCTGATGATCAAGAGAAGACATGTTTTGTGACTAGCCGAGGTCTTTATTGCTACAATGTCATGCCATTCGGCCTCAAAAATGCTGGTTCCACCTATCAAAGGCTAGTCACCAAAATGTTCGAAGATCAGATCGGTCGCAACGTCGAAGTCTATGTCGATGATCTCCTCACCAAGAGTTCCGTTCGGAGCAAACATCTATCTGATCTGGCTGAAACCTTCCAAGTCCTTCGAAAGTATCGAATGAAGCTCAATCCAGCCAAATGCGCCTTCGGAGTTCAATCTGGCAAATTCCTGGGTCATCTTGTGACCAGGAGAGGTATTGAAGCCAATCCTGATCAAATTCGAGCCATCATCGATATGCCTTCACCTACAAATCGAAAAGAAGTTCAACGTCTCACTGGAAGATTAGCAGCACTCAATCGATTCATTTCAAAATCTTCAGACAAGTGCAAGCCACTCTTCGACAAACTACGAAAGGCGGATACATCTGGCTGGAATCCAATCTGTGAAGAGGCATTTCAAAGCATCAAGAAATATCTGGTGCAAGCTCCTATCCTGACTGCTCCACTTCCAAAAGAAGACTTGTGGCTCTACCTTGCCGTGACCGATCAAGCAATCAGCGCGGTCTTAGTTAGTAGAAGAGAAGGCATCGAACATCCAGTCTACTACATCAGCCACACTCTTCTTCCGGCTGAGACTCGCTACTCAAAAACTGAGAAGGTCATATTGGCCTTGCTCACTGCATCGCGTCGTCTTCAACCGTACTTCGTCTCCCACCAGATTACTGTCATTTCAGAACACTCACTCAAAGATATCATTGACAAAGCTGGTCGAGCTGGTCGAATGACCAAATGGGTGATCGAAATGAGTGCTCTGGGGATTCAATTCGAATCTCGCACTTCTATCAAAGGTCAAGCAATTGCTGATTTTCTAGCTGACTTTCCAGTTGAAGACCCCATCACTTGGGAAGAAGATGTCGATATGCGCTTGGAAGATGAGGATAAGCCTCCGATCAATCCTACAACGAAAATTGATCTAAGTCTTGAAGTTATTGCTGCAACTCCTCCTTGGAAGCTATATACTGATGGAGCATCAAGTTCGATCGGTTCGGGAACTGGGATAGTCTTAATATCCCCCGAACTTGATCATCTCCAGAAGGCCACTCTACTTGGGTTTAATGCCACCAACAACGAAGCTGAATATGAAGCACTCATTTCCGGACTCGAAATGGCAGCATCTCTGGGGGTAGATCAAATCATCATATACAGCGACTCCCAATTGATCATAAGGCAAATCAATGGAGAGTACACAGCTCGAGAAGAAAGAATGCAACTCTACTTGGCCTTAGTACGACGTCTTCAACAACGTTTTACTAGCGCTGAATTCATTCAAATCCCCAGAGCAGAGAACCGAGAAGCAGATGCCTTAGCTAATGCTGCCTCAGTTCTTGGAGACTCACTCGGAGGAAGGCAAATACAAATTGATTATCAAGAAGTGCCCAAAACCATCCCCGATCAACAGATTCTTACCACTACAGAAGGATCTGGGGGTGGAGATCAGCTTGAAGATTGGAGACGACAAATTCTTGACTTCTTCAAACATGGCAAAATGCCAGAAGATCCAAATCAAGCCCGAAGGCTCCAAAGGAAGCTCCCTTGCTACACTTTACAAGGTGAAGATTTATATTTCAAATCTCACAACGGGATGTTACTCAAGTGCCTTGGTCCTGAACAAGCACAGGCAATCCTGATTGATATCCACTCCGGAGCTTGTGGAAATCATTCGGGAGGAAGATCCCTTGAAGCCAAGACGAAGCTACAAGGGTACTACTGGCCAACAATGGCAAGGGATGCTCAACAAGTCATTCAAAGGTGCGAACCTTGTCAACGGCACGCTCGAGCTATTCATCTCCCTGCAGATGAACTCCATCAATTATCAAGTCCCTGGCCCTTCCATCAATGGGGTTTAGACTTCTTGGGTCCTTTCCCTCCAACTCCAAGCAAGAAGAAGTACCTACTGCTGGCCACAGATTACTTCACCAAATGGGTTGAAGCTGTGCCCCTCTTCCGAGAGACTGATAACGAAGTGATCAAATTCATTCGGCACAACATCTTCTCAAGATTTGGTACACCTCAAGTTCTCGTTGCAGACAATGGAGCTCAGTTTGACTCCGACAAGTTTCGAGAATTCTGTCTGAACCATGGTATTAAGCTATTCTATTCAACTCCAAGATATCCTCAATGCAATGGCCAAGCAGAAGCCTCCAACAGAGCTATTCTTGGTATACTCAAGAAGAAACTCAATGATAAGAAAGGATTGTGGGAGCAAGTCCTACCTGAAGTTCTTTGGGGGTATCGCACAACTCCGAGAAGATCAACTGGGTTCTCGCCTTTTCGCCTAACATATGGATCAGAGGCAGTACTCCCAGCAGAAAACATATCAAGTACTTTGAAGACTAAAGCTGTTGAAGAAGGAGTCAATGAAGAACTTCGGATCAATGATCTAGACTTCTCTGAAGAACTACGAGATCTAGCATCACTTCGTGTGGCCAAATATCAACAGAAGATCAAAAGAGCCTATGACAAGAAAGTCCACAAGAGACAATTCCCAGTGGGAAGTTTAGTTCTCAGAGCAGTTTTCTACAATACCAAAGAACACAGCAGTGGAAAGCTTGCTCCCAACTGGGAAGGTCCATATATCATTGAGTCAGTTGGAGGCAAAGGTTCTTACAGACTGATTACACCAGAAGGAGATAGATTGCCTCGAGCTTGGAATTCTAGACACCTCAAGTTGTTCTATCCATAATGTATATTCTGTGATGAATAAAGCTCTCTTTCAAATGTTCAAATGTACAAGTGTTCTGATTTTCAATCCAAGTTCTGAAGCAATTACAAGTTATCCATATTCAAATTACCAGGTCTTTTAACAAGTTTGGGTGTTAGGGTTGCGACCCAACCCCTTACTAGCAAATGTTAAAAACTGACCATTTTCAAGTTACCAGGTCTTAACATGTTTGGGTGTTAGAGTTGCGACTCGACCCCTTACTAGCGAATGTTAAACTGACCTTCAAAATTCAATCAATTCGATATCGTCTAACAGGTTTGGGAGTTTGAGTTGCGACTCGACCCCTTACATTCAAATGTTATTCGAATTCAAATTCAATTTTCAAAGTTACAAAGTTTGGGTGATTGAGTAGCGACTCAACCCCTTACATTCAAGTATACGCGTATTCAATTTACATTCAAATGTATGTATACTCAAATAGCATTCCAGAATTCAACATTCAAAGACATTCAACTCAAAAGAAGTGCAAGTTTCAAATACAAAAAAGATGTATTCTATTATCATCAAAATATGTCAGATACAAGGAGCTGTTACATTTCAAAAATTTACAAGTACAACAACAAAGAAGAAGAAAAGTCTCAGGGCTTGGCCACACTCTTCGCATGCGACTTCTCCCCTTCGGATCCAGGACGAGCTTTACTCGCCACTGATGCCTTGGAGGATCGGACGCTAGCTACATGAGTCCTGAGCGCTTCTGCCGCCTTCTCTGCTGTCTCCTTGTAAACCTTGCACTCAGACAACGCGTGCTCCAGTGCCTTCTTCGAAGTCTCTTCTCTGGCAGCAAAGGCAGCGTGCTGGGTAGCAAGTTGTTGCTTCAGCTCTTGGATCTCGATGGAACGGCCACAGGACACATCCTCAACCTTTGAGAGTCGAGTCTTCAGAGATTCGAGTTCGTGACTCTGTGCCTCACATCGATCCTTCAGCCCTTTGATCTCCAGCTTTCCCTCCCGAAGTTCCTTAATCTTGGTTTTGAGAGAAGCTTTCTTCGAAGTCAGGAGATCTCTTAGCTCATCTCTCTCCGCGGTCAACTTATTTATTTCAGCCACAGCTTCTTTTGCTCCCGCCCTCAAAGAGAGTTTGGTTGCAACATTCATAAGTGCTGAGTTCTGCAAAAGAACAAAAGAGTTGAATTATTCTGAAGAAAGATAAGATTCAAATGATCGATCAAGCAGATGCACCTACCACCAGGTTAATTCTATCAAAAGCTTCATCCAAAGTGGCACTCGGAAGGTTGATGAGCTTTCTGATCGCAGCAGTGGGGCGGTTGATATCAACGTCACCCAAGTTTTTTATTGTCGGAGTCAATCCAGCAGGCGTACCTGCAATCAAAGGGAATCAAAGTGTTAGATTATTTTCGAACTTCAGAAACAAGACATTCAAAACAAGTTAAGTTCAATTACCTGATGTTTCGACCTTCGGCTCTTTGCCTTTCCGACGATCAGAGCCACTCTTAGGAGTTGATTTCTCCTGAGTCGGGGTTGGCGCTGGTTGAAGTTGAGGAGCCCCATCCCCCACTCGACTTCCCCTCTCCAAATTAGCAGGGGGGGAAGCATTCCTGGGAGGTGAGGCTCTCTCTTCTTGCGACCCGCCTGGCTGGATAAGCCCGGCCAGCATGGCCTCCACCTCGTTGAGCAGAGAGTGAGAGGGGGGAGGGGGTTGCTCAACCTCTACACCCCCACTCGTTGTTGCTCCCTCAATGCGAGGAGCGTCGGGGGGGATTTGATCCAGAGGCGTGGGGTTGCTTCCAACCCCAGCACTCTTCGACAGCTTTATCTTGAAGCGCATCGGCTTCTTCAATTCGTCGAACTTGTAGGTGGGAACCGCTTTTGGGCCATCACCTTCCATGTCAAGCACTTCTTCCATTTGACGGGCTTTGACCTCGTCAATGGGAATTGGAATCGAATCCTCCCCTGTTGCACCACCAGTGGGGGTGGGAGGAATTTCTTCCTCACCACCCCCGTTTTCATTCTCACCATCCCCATTGGAGGAGGTAGTAGACGTATCATCCTCGCCGTCCCCGTCCTCGTCTTCATCATTGCCACTGATGTCGTGGCTGATATTCTCTGTCTCTTCTTCTTCTTCATTTTTCTTCCTTTCTTCTTCCTCTTCGTTCTTCTTCTTTTCTTCTTCTTCATCTTCCTTAGGCTTGACGAGTGTTTTTCGCTTCTTCTTCGCGGGGCCTCTTTGGATAACCAACTTCTCATCCATAGTGGGCAATCGGCGCCTCGCGTTGTAGATTTTCTTCTCGACCCTAATCTTCCGGATGATCTTGCCCGAGCTGGGATCCTCTTCATAATCAGAGTATAGGACTTCGTTGTCCTCATACCTGTCCTTCGATCTGTGGAGGAGATTGGCCTTGCCATATCTCACAGGACAGTTAGAAAACTGTTTCCACGACCTGGTTCCACAGGTCAGCTCGAGGAACAAATTATCTATGGCTCCCGCCCTCTCAGAACTCCAGGCGAAGATGCCTCCAGCGCTGTACATCTTAACTGCGTCGTGTACGCTGTCTCGGGGGGTGTCTGGCACTGACATGGATGTCCACGCGCCGGAGATAGAGATTGGCCAGTCAGTATACAATTTGTCCGAAGGGACTGTATCGGTGAGTGGGCGCAGTGGAGATATTCCAGTCAAATTATAGAAAGGGCTGTCCTTCCTGTAGCTCCATCGGTAGTGAAAGAAGAAATATCCAAGCTCGATCCGGGCAGGTTCTCCTACCGGGATACTGGAGTAGCAGGCCCTCAAGTCCTCTTGAAAATCTGACTCCACTCGGCAGAAGGCGTAAATGATTCGCCATGCGTTCCCAGTGACCTGCCCCGGGCAAAGGCCAGAAGTATTCAGCAATCTGGCAGCGAAGGGTGGCAAAGGCAGACGTAGACCGCAGTTGAGTTGGCCAACGGTCACTATAGTTCCCATGACCTGCTCTTTGCTAGCAAAATTGGTGAAGACTGTCTTCTTGTCGATGCCGAACGCAGTCTGAATGCTGGGGAGCGAAGGCTGCGCCCCCTTCCCTTCTGTGAAGAAAGAGAGCAATGCTTGCCACTTCTTTCTCTTCGTATCCGTGAGCTCGCTACCTACATTATACATGTACTCCGTCTCCTCTGTCAGGGGCATGAGAGGGCCCAGAACAAACTTCACCTTGGGGATGAACTCTGGCCTTGATGGCGCCGAAGCAAACCCAACCCCTTGGTGCCTCTTGCCAAGTTGGCCAAGTTCAGCGAGAGCAGCCTTGCCTTTGCCACGGCCCCTCGGAGGAGATTGGACCTCGACGATTTCCTTTCCCTTTCTCTTCGAGGGAGTCGTACCGGACTTCTTCGAACTGCCCGAGGAAGCCATTTCACCGATCAGACAAGCGCAGAGAACAGAGAGCAGAAATCAAGAGAGCAAGAGTCTGGACTTCGAAAAATTTTGGAAGCGTGAGGCAAAATGACAGCCGGTGAAAGCTTTTTGTACCCAGGGTAAAACAGGTGCGCAAATCGAGAAGACACGTGTCTTCACCATATCAAATCGCGTGTTTTTGTAGGTACACGTGGCATCCATCCGTAGCAAGCGCAAAACCAGGCGAACAGTCGCGACCAGGCGAAACGTCGGACCTACCGGTCCGCATGAACCAACGGTCTAATCAAGCCACCGGTCTAGGTAAACCGGACCGCCGGTTCAAAGCAACCATCAAGCCAATCAAGGATTCAAAACAAGAAGAATCAAGCTCCATCAATGTTCAAAACTCTGCCAAAATATCGAAGAACAAAGCAGCAAACTCCCTGAAGGGCAGGTTCGAAACTTCACCTTGACCGGATATTTTTCACCGATCGGACAAACATGTCCGATCGGCGAAAGTTATCTGATCGGTCAAATTTCTACTGGATCTGGCAAAAAACCAAGGTTTTTTGCCGATCACTCGAACCTTGACCGGATATTTTTCACCGATCGGACAAACATGTCCGATCGGCGAAAGTTATCTGATCGGTCAAAATTCTACTGGATCTGGCAAAAAACCAAGGTTTTTTGCCGATCACTCGAACCTTGACCGGATATTTTTCACCGATCGGACAAACATGTCCGATCGGCGAAAGTTATCTGATCGGTCAAAATTCTACTGGATCTGGCAAAAAACCAAGGTTTTTTGCCGATCACTCGAACCTTGACCGGATATTTTTCACCGATCGGACAAACATGTCCGATCGGCGAAAGTTATCTGATCGGTCAAAATTCTACTGGATCTGGCAAAAAACCAAGGTTTTTTGCCGATCACTCGAACCTTGACCGGATATTTTTCACCGATCGGACAAACATGTCCGATCGGCGAAAGTTATCTGATCGGTCAAATTTCTACTGGATCTGGCAAAAAACCAAGGTTTTTTGCCGATCACTCGAACCTTGACCGGATATTTTTCACCGATCGGACAAACATGTCCGATCGGCGAAAGTTATCTGATCGGTCAAATTTCTACTGGATCTGGCAAAAAACCAAGGTTTTTTGCCGATCACTCGAACCTTGACCGGATATTTTTCACCGATCGGACAAACATGTCCGATCGGCGAATGTTATCTGATCGGTCAAATTTCTACTGGATCTGGCAAAAAACCAAGGTTTTTTGCCGATCACTCGAACCTTGACCGGATATTTTTTCACCGATCGGACAAACATGTCCGATCGGCGAAAGTTATCTGATCGGTCAAATTTCTACTGGATCGGTCAAAAAACCCTGTTTTTTGACCGATCACTCGATTCTTGACCGGTTGAATTTTGCCCGATCGGTCAAAATTTGACCGATCGGACAAAAGTGACCGATCGGTCAAAATTTAACCGATCGGCCAAAATTTCAGCTGATCGGTCAAAAATACTACTGGATCGGTCAAAAAACCCTATTTTTTGACCGATCACTCGATTCTTGACCGGTTGAATTTTGCCCGATCGGTCAAAATTTAACCGATCGGCCAAATTTCAGCTGATCGGTCAAAAATACTACTGGATCGGTCAAAAAACCCTGTTTTTTGACCGATCACCCGATTCTTGACCGGTTGAATTTTGACCGATCGGTCAAAATTTGACCGATCGGTCAAAATTTGACCGATCGGTCAAATTTGACCGATCGGTCCAAATTGACCGATCAGTCACTTTTTTCTCTAACATGCGGCAAGTTTCTTCGTGTCCGTTTTTCTAAAACAGGAAGTTGCTATTTTTTGCACCAAAGTCCAAGCCAGCTAGAATGCACTCTAGCTAACTTGGAGGGGGTAACTGTGGGTGCAAATTTTGGCATAAATCTACCACGGGACCCACCAGCCCTGCCTGGTGGGCCCACGAGGACTACCACGGGACCCACCAGCCCTGCCTGGTGGGCCCACGAGGACTACAGCGGGACCCACCAGCCCTGCCTGGTGGGCCCACAAGGACTACCACGGGACCCACCAGCCCTGCCTGGTGGGCCCACGAGGACTACAGCGGGACCCATCGGCCTTGCCTGGTGGGCCCCCGAAGACAACCGCAGTGCTCGCAACTTTACCTGGAGGATCCCCAGATACTGCAGTAGAAACCGCCATTCGCCACCCGAAATGCCTATAAATAGCAGTGCCTTCGAATGTAAAAGGATCGAGATCCAAATCTACAAATCTGATTTTCACTCTGAGATCTGACTTTCAGAACCAGAGCTCTGGGATTTCACACTTCCGATCTACCATCTCCCTTTGATCTTCTTTTAGAAAGATCAGTATTTACAGTGATACTCGGCCTGTCGAGATCACTTCAATATAAGTGATAGTGAATTCGGGTTGCACCCTATAGCACGGAGACGTAGGCTTCGGCTGAACTCCGAGATCACTTCTCGTGTCAAACTCTCTCTGATTGCATCTCTCTGTTTACAAATCAAAAGCTTCAACTTCGATCAACAGTCGATCAACAGATCGACCAACGATCTTCGACGTCAACACGAACATTCAACTGACTGGTGCTGCGAGAGTCTTCGGGTCGGCACGAAGATTTTCCCCCACAATTCGTATGATCCATTCTAATTCATTCGCACAATCCATTCTATTTCATTCGTACGATCCCTTCTTACTCATTCGTATGATCCATTCTAATTCATTCGCACGAATGTATCCATTCTAATTCATTCGTACGATCCATTCTAATTCATTCATACGATCCATTCTAATTCATTCGTACGATCCATTCTAATTCATTCGCACGATCCATTCTAATTCATTCATACGAATGTATCCATTCTAATTCATTCATACGATCCATTCTAATTCATTCGCACGATCCATTCTAATTCATTCGCACGAATGAATCCATTCTAATTCATTCGTACAATCCATTCTATTTCATTCGTACGATCCATTCTTACTCATTCGTATGATCCATTCTAATTCATTCGCACGAATATATCCATTCTAATTCATTCGTACGATCCGTTATAATTCATTCGCACAATCTATTCTAATTCATTCGTACGATCCATTCTTATTCATTCGTACGATCTATTCTAATTCATTCGTACGATCCATTCTAATTCACTAGCACGATAGTACGAATTTATTAGAATGGTTCGTGCGAATGAATTAGAATAGATTGTGCGAATGAATTAGAATGGATCATACGAATGAATTAGAATGGATCGTGCAAATGAATTAGAATAGATTGTGCGAATGAATTAGAATGGATCGTACGAATGAATTAGAATGGATACATTCGTGCGATCGTGCGAATGAATTAGAATGGAATTAGAATGGATCGTACGAAGGAATTAGAATGGATGGTACGAATGAATTAGAATGGATCGTACGAATGAATTAGAATGGATCGTACGAAGGAATTAGAATGGATGGTACGAATGAATTAGAATGGAATTAGAATGGATCGTACGAAGGAATTAGAATGGATACATTCGTGCGAATGAATTAGAATGGATCGTACGAATGAGTAAGAATGATTCGTACGAAGGAATTAGAATGGATCGTACGAAGGAATTAGAATGGATACATTCGTGCGAATGAATTCGAATGGATTGTGCGAATGAATTAGAATGGATACAAATGAATTAGAATGGATCATACGAATGAATTAGAATGGATCGTATGAGTGAATTCAAATGGATCGTGCGAATGAATTAGAATGGATCATATGAATGAATTAGAATGGATCGTACGAATGAATTAAAATAGATCATACGAATGAATTAGAATGGATCGTACGAATGAATTAGAATAGATCGTACGAATGAGTAAGAATAGATCATACGAATAAAATAGAATGGATTGTACGAATGAATTAGAATGGATCATACGAATGAATTAGAATGGATCGTGTGAAAGAATTAGAATGGATTGTATGAATGAATTAGAATAGATCGTGTGAATGAATTAGAATGGATCATACGAATGAGTAAGAATGGATCGTACGAATGAAATAGAATGGATACAAATGAATTAGAATGGATCATACGAATGAATTAGAATGGATCGTACGAATGAAATAGAATGGATCGTGCGAATGAATTAGAATGGATCGTGAGAATGAATTAGAATAGATTGTATGAATGAATTAGAATGGATACATTCGTCCGAATGAATTAGAATGGATCGTACGAATGAATTAGAATAGAACGTACGAATGAATTAGAATGGATTGTATGAATGAATTAGAATGGATCGTACGAAGGAATTATAATGGATCGTACGAATGAATTAGAATAGATTGTATGAATGAATTAGAATGGATCGTACGAATGAATTAAAATGAATCGTACGAATGAATTAGAATGGATACATTCGTGCGAATAAATTAGAATGGATCATACGAATGAGTAAGAATGGATCGTACTTATGAATTAGAATGGATTGTACTTATGAATTAGAATGGATCGTACGAATGAATTAGAATGGATCATACGAATGAATTAGAATGGATCGTGTGAAAGAATTAGAATGGATTGTATGAATGAATTAGAATGGATCGTATGAATGAATTAGAATGGATCGTACGAATAAATTAGAATGGATCGTACGATTGAATTAGAATGGATACATTCGTGCGAAAGAATTAGAATAGATCGTATAAATGAATTACAATGGATCGTATGAATGAATTAGAATGGATATCTTCGTGCAAATGAATTAGAATGGATCGTATGAATGAATTAGAACGGATCGTATGAATGAATTAGAATGGATACATTCGTGCGAATGAATGATCGTACGAAGGAATTAGAATGGATCGTACGAATGTATCCATTCTGATTCACTAGCACTATCATACGAATTAATTAGAATGGATCGTTCGAATGAATTAGAATGGATCGTGCGTCGTACGAATGAATTAGAATGGATCATATTAATGAATTAGAATGGATCGTGCGAATAAATTGGAATGGATCATGCGTCGTAAGAATGAATTAGAATGGATCGTATTAATGAATTAGAATGGATCGTGCGAATGAATTAGAATGGATCGTATGAATGAATTAGAATGGATCGTACAATTAAATTAGAATGGATACATTCGTGCGAATGAATTAGAATGGATCATACAAATGATTAAGAATGGATCGTACTCTAATTCATTCGCACGAATGTATCTATTCTAATTCATTCATACGGTCCATTCTAATTCATTCGTACGATCCATTCTAATTCATTCGCACGAATGTATCCATTCTAATTCATTCGTATTATCCATTCTAATTCATTCGCACGATCCATTCTAATTCATTCGCACAATCTGTTCTAATTCATTCGTACGATCCATTCTAATTCATTCGTACGATCTATTCTAATTCATTCGTACGATCCATTCTAATTCATTCGCACAATCTATTCTAATTCATTCGTACGATCCATTCTAAATTATTCGTATGATCTATTCTAATTCATTCGTACGATCCATTCTAATTCATTCGCATGAATGTATCCATTCTAATTCATTCATACAATCTATTCTAATTCATTCGTACGATCCATTTTAATTCATTCGTACAATCCATTCTATTTCATTCGTACGATCCATTCTTACTCATTTGTATGATCCATTCAAATTCATTCGCACGAATGTATCTATTCTAATTCATTCGTACAATCCATTCTAATTCATTCGTACGATCCATTCTAATTCATTCGTACAATCCATTCTATTTCATTCGTACGATCCATTCTTACTCATTCGTATGATCCATTCTAATTCATTCGCACGAATGTATCCATTCTAATTCATTCATACGATCCATTCTAATTCATTCGTACGATCCATTCTAATTCATTCGTATGATCCATTCTAATTCATTCATACGATCCATTCTAATTCATTCACACGAACCTATCCATTCTAATTCATTTGTACGATCCATTCTAATTCATTCGTACGATCCATTCTAATTCATTAGCACGATCCATTCTAATTCATTCGTACAATCCATTCTATTTCATTCGTATGATCCATTCTTACTCATTCGTATGATCCATTCTAATTTATTCGCACGAATGTATCCATTCTAATTCATTCGTACAATCCATTCTATTTCATTCGTACGATCCATTCTTACTCATTCGTATGATCCATTCTAATTCATTCGCACGAATGTATCCATTCTATTTCATTCGTACGATCCATTCTCATTCATTCGTATGATCCATTCTATTTCATTCGTACCATCCATTCTAATTCATTCATACGATCCATTGTAATTCATTCGTACGATCCATTCTAATTCATTCGTACGATCAATTCTAATTCATTCGTACGATCCATTCTAATTCATTCATGCAATCCATTCTTACTTATTCGTATGATCCATTCTAATTTATTTGCACGAATATATCCATTCTAATTCATTCGTACGATCCATTCTATTTCATTGGTACGATCCATTCTTACTCATTCGTACGATCCATTCTATTTCATTCGCACGATCCATTTTAATTCATTCATATGATCCATTCTAATTCATTCGTACAATCCATTCTATTTCATTTGTACGATCCATTCTTACTCATTCGTATGATCCATTCTAATTCATTCGTACGATCCATTCCAATTCATTCGTACGATCCATTATATTTCCTTCGTATGATCCATTCTAATTCATTCGCACGAATGTATCCATTATAATTCATTCGTACGATCCATTCTAATTCATTCGTACGATCCATTCTAATTTATTCGTACGATCCATTCTAATTCCTAAGTACGATCCATTCTAATTAATTCGTACGATTGTATGAATGAATTAGATTGGATCGTATTAATGAATTAGAATGGATCGTACGTATGAATTAGAATGGATACATTCATGGGACTGAATAAGAATGGATCATACGAAGGAATTAGAATGGATCATACAAATGAAATTACAATGGATCGTACGAAGGAATTAGAATGGATCGTACGAAGGAATTAGAAAGGATCGTACGAATGAATTAGAATGGATCGTATGAGTGAATAAGAAAGGATACATTCGTGCGAATGAATTAATATGGATCGTACTAATGAGTAAGAATGGGTCGTATTAATGAAATAGAATGGATTGTACGAATGAATTAGAATGGATCGTATGAATGAATTAGAATGGATCGTGTGAAAGAATTAGAATGGATTGTATGAAAGAATTAGAATGGATCATATGAATGAATTAGAGTGGATCGTGATTTTTCGTGCTAATGAATTAGAATGGATCGTACGAATGAATTAGAATGGATCGTATGAATGAATTAGAATGGATCGTACGAATGAATTAGAATGGATCGTACGAATGAATTAGAATGGATACATTCGTGCGAATGTATTAGAATGGATTGTACGAATGAATTAGAATGGATCGTACGAATGAATTTGAATGGATACATTCGTGCGAATGAATTAGAATGGATCTTATGAATGAATTAGAATGGATCGTATGAGTGAATTAGAATGGATACATTCGTGCGAATGAATTAGAATGGATCGTATAAATGAATTAGAATGGATCGTACGTATGAATTAGAATGGATACATTCATGGGAATGAATAAGAATGGATCGTATGAAGGAATTAGAATGGATCATACGAATGAAATTAGAATGGATCGTACGAAGGAATTAGAATGGATCGTACGAAGGAATTAGAATGGATCCGTACGAAGGAATTAGAATGGATCATACGAATGAATTAGAATGGATACATTCGTACAATCCATTCTAATTCATTCGTACGATCCATTCTAATTCACTCAAACGATTTATTCTAATTCATTCATACGATCCATTCTAATTCTTTCACGAATGTATCCATTCTAATTCATTCGTACGATCCATTCTAATTCATTCATACGATCCTATCTAATTCATTCGTGCGATCCATTCTAATTCATTCATACGATCCATTCAAATTCATTCGCACAATCTATTCTAATTCATTCATACGATCAATTCTAATTCATTAGCACGATCCATTCTAATTCATTCGTACGATCTATTCTATTTCATTCGTACGATCCATTCTTACTCATTCGTACGATCCATTCTAATTCATTCGCACGAATGTATCCATTCTAATTCTTTTGTACAATCCATTCTAATTCATTCGTACGATCCATTCTAATTCATTCGTACGATCCATTCTAATTCATTCGTATGATCCATTCTAATTCATTCGTACGATCTATTCTATTTCATTCGCACGAATGTATCCATTCTAATCCATTCATACGATCCATTCTAATTCATTCGCACGATCCATTCTAATTCATTCATACGATCATTTCTAATTCATTCGTACAATCTATTCTAATTCATTCGTACGATCCATTCTTACTCATTCGTATGATCCATTCTAATTCATTCGCATAATCTATTCTAAATCATTCGTACGATCCATTCTAATTCATTCGCACGAATGTATCCATTCTAATTCATTCGTACGATCCATTCTAATTCATTTATACGATCCAATCTAATTCATTCATACAATCCATTCTAATTCATTCGTACAATCTATTCTAATTCATTCGTACGATCCATTCTAATTCATTTGCACGAATATATCCATTCTAATTCATTCGTACGATCCATTCTAATTCCTTCGTACGATCCATTCTGATTCATTCATACGATCCATTCTAATTCATTCGCACGATCCATTCTAATTCATTCGCACGAATGAATCCATTCTAATTCATTCATACAATCCATTCTAATTCCTTCGTACGATCCATTCTAATTCATTCGCACCATTATAATTCATTCGCACAATCTATTCTAATTCATTCGCACGATCCATTCTAATTCATCCATACGATCCATTCTAATTCATTCGCACGAATTTATCCATTCTAATTCATTCGTACAATCCATTCTAATTCATTCGTACGATCCATTCTAATTCATAAGTAAGATCCATTCTAATTCATTCATATGATCCATTCTAATTCATTCGCACGAATGTATCCATTCTAATTTTTCGTACGATCCATTCTATTTCATTCGTACGATCCATACTAATTCATTCGTACGATCCATTCTAATTCATTCGCAGAATCTATTCTAATTCTTTCGTACGATCCATTCTAATTCATTCGTACGATCCATTCTACTTCATTCTTACTCATTCGTATGATCCATTCTAATTCATTCGTACGATCCATTCTAATTCATTCGTATGATCCATTCTAATTCATTCGTATGATCCATTCTAATTAATTCGTACGATCCATTCTAATTCATTTGCACAAATATATCCATTCTAATTCATTCGTACGATCCCATTCTAATTCATTCGCACGATCCATTCTAATTCTTTCATACGATCCAATCTAATTCATTCATACGATCCATTCTAATTCATTCATATGATCCATTCTAATTCATTCGCACGAATGTATCCATCCTTTGTACGATCCATTCTAATTCATTCATACGATCTATTCTAATTCATTCGTACGATCCATTCTAATTCATTCACACGATCCATTCTAATTCATTCATACGATCGAATCTAATTCATTCGTACGATCCATTCTAATTAATTGATACGATCCATTCTAATTCATTCATACAATCCATTCTAATTCTTTCACACGGTCCATTCTAATTCATTCGTACGATCCATTCTAATTCATTCGTATGATCCATTCTAATTCCTTCGTACGATCCATTCTAATTTATTCACACGCACGATCCATTCTAATTCATTCGTATGATCCATTCTAATTCATTTATACGATCCAACCTAATTCATTCATACAATCCATTCTAATTCATTCGCTCGAATATAATCATTCTAATTCATTCGTACGATCCATTCTAATTCATTCGCACAATCTATTCTAATTCATTCGTACAATCCATTCTATTTCATTCGTACGATCCATTCTTACCATTCGTATGATCCATTCTAATTCATTCGCACGAATGTATCCATTCTAATTCATTCGTACGATCCATTCTAATTCATTCGCACGATCCATTCTAATTCATTCGTACAATCCATTCTAATTTATTCGTACAATCCATTCTATTTCATTCGTACGATCCATTCTTACTCATTCGTACGATCCATTCTAATTCATTCGCACGAATGTATCCATTCTAATTCATTCGTACGATCTATTCTAATTCATTCGCACAATCTATTCTAATTCATTCGCACGATCCATTCTAATTCATTCATACAATCCATTCTAATACATTCGCATGATCCATTCTAATTCTAATTCATTCGCACGAATGTATCCATTCTAATTCATTCGTACATGTATGAATTCATTCGTACGATCCATTCTAATTCATTCGTACAATCCATTCTAATTCATTCGTACGATCCATTCTTACTTATACGTACGATCCATTCTAATTCATTTATACGATCCAATCTAATTCATTCATACAATCCATTCTAATTCATTCGCACGAATGTACAATCCATTCTTACTCATTCTTACTCATTCGTACGATCCATTCTAATTCATTCGCACGAATGTATCCATTCTAATTCATTCGTACGTTCCATTCTAATTCATTAGCACGAATGTATCCATTCGAATTCATTCACACGAATGTATCCATTCTAATTCATTCATACGATCCATTCTAATTCAATCGAATGTATCCATTCTAATTCATTCGCATGATCCATTCTAATTCATTCGCACGATCCATTCATATTCATTCGTACGATCCATTCTAATTCCTTCGTATGATCCATTCTAATTCCTTCGTACGTACGATCCATTCTAATTCCTTCATACGATCCACTCAATTTCATTCATACGATCCAATCTAATTCATTCATACGATCCATTCTAATTCATTCGTACGATCCATTCTAATTCATTCGCATGATCTATTCTAATTCATTAATACGATCCATTCTAATTCATTCTAATTCCTTCGTATAATCCATTCTAATTCATTCGTACGATCTATTCTAATTCATTCGTACGATCCATTCTAATTCATTCATATGATCCAATCTAATTCATTCATACGATCCATTCTAATTCATTCGTATGTATCCATTCTAATTCATTCATACGATCCATTCTAATTCATTCGTACGATCCATTCTAATTCATTCGCACGATCCATTCTAATTCATTAATACGATCCGTTCTAATTCATTCGTTCGACGCACGATCCATTCTAATTCATTCGTACGATCCATTCCAATTCATTCGCACGATCCGTTCTAATTCATTCGCACGAATGAATTAGAAAGGATAAATTCGTGCAAATGAATTATAATGGATCATACGAATGAGTAAGAATGGATCGTACGAATGAGTAAGAATGGATCGTGCTAATGAATTAGAATGGATCGTATGAATGAATTAGAATGGATCGTACGAATGAATTAGAATGGATCGTACGAATGAATTAGAGTGGATACATTCATGCGAATGAATTAGAATGGATCGTACGAATGAGTAAGACTGGATCGTACGAATGAAATAGAATGGATCGTACGTATCAATTAGAATTAATACATTCATGGGAATGAATTAGAATGGATCGTACGAAGGAATTAGAATGGAACTTACGAAGGAATTAGAATGGATCGCCATTCTAATTCATTCATACAATCCATTCTAATTCATTCGCACGATCCATTCTAATTCATTCGTACAATACATTCCATTCTAATTCATTCATACGATCCATTCTAATTCATTCATACGATCCATTCTAATTCATTCGCACAATCTATTCTAATTCACTCGTTACGATCCATTCTAATTCATTCGTACGATCCATTCTAATTAATAAATTAGAATGGATTGTACGAATGAATTAGAATGGATCGTATGAATGAATTAGAATGGATCGTGCGAATGAATTAGAATGGATTGTACGAATGAATTAGAATGGATCGTATTAATAAATTCGAATGGATCGTGCGAATGAATTAGAATGGATCGTACGAATGAATTAGAATGGATCGTATGAATGAATTAGAATGGATACATACGAATGAATTAGAATGGATCGTATGAATGAATTAGATTGGATCGTATGAATGAATAAGAATGGATCGTACGAATGAATTAGAATAGATCGTACGAATGAATTGGAATGGATCTCTAATTCATTCATACGATCCATTCTAATTCATTCATACAATCCATTCTAATTCTTCCACACGATCCAATCTAATTCATTCGTACGATCAATTCTAATTCATTCGTACTATCCATTCTAATTCATTCGCACGATCCATTCTAATTCATTCGTACAATCCATTCCATTTTATTTCATTCGTACGATCCATTCTTACTCATTAGCACAATCCATTCTAATTCATTCGTACAATCCATTCTAATTCATTCGCACGATCCATTCGAATTCACTCATACGATCCATTCTAATTCATTCGTATGATCCATTCTAATTCATTTTTATCCATTCTATTTCATTCGTACGATCCATTCTTACACATTCGTATGATCCATTCTAATTCATTCGCACGATCTATTCTAATTCATTCATACAATCCATTCTAATTCTTTCACACGATCCATTCTAATTCATTCATACGATCCATTCTAATTCATTCGTACAATCCATTCTATTTCATTCGTACGATCCATTCTTACTCATTCGTACAATCTATTCTAATTCATTCGTACGATCCATTCTAATTCATTCGTACGATCCATTCTAATTCATTCGTATGATCCATTCTAATTCATTCGCACGATCCATTCGAATTTACTCATACGATCCATTCTAATTCATTCGTATGATCCATTCTAATTCATTTGTATCCATACTATTTCATTCGCACGATCCATTCGAATTCATTCGTACGAAGGAATTCGAATGGATCGTGCGAATGAATTAGAATGAATCGTACGAAGGAATTAGAATGAATCGTACGAAGGAATTAGAATGGATCGTATTCATACGGGATACATTCGTACAATCCATTCTAATTCCTTCGTACAATCCATTCTAATTCATTCGCACGATCCATTCTAATTCATTTGCACGATCCATTCTAATTCCTTCGTACGATCCATTCTAATTCATTCGTACGATCCATTCTAATTCATTCATACGATCCATTCTAATTTATTCGTACGATCCATTCTAATTTCTTCGTACGATCCATTCTAATTCCTTTGTACGATCGATACAAATTTATTCGCACGATCCACTCTAATTCCTTCGTATGATCCATTCTAATTCATTCGTACGATCCATTCTAATTCATTCGCACGATCCATTCTAATTCATTAATACGATCCAATCTAATTCATTCATACGATCCATTCTAATTCATTCATACAATCCATTCTAATTCTTTCACACGATCCATTCTAATTCATTCGTACGATCCATTCTAATTCCTTCGTACGATCCATTCTAATTCATTCGCACGAATGTATCCAGATCCATTCTAATTCATTCGCACGATCCACTCTAATTCATTCGCACGATCCATTCTAATTCATTCGTACAATCCATTCTTACTCATTCGTACGATCCATTCTAATTCATTCATACAATCCATTCTAATTCTTTTGCACGAATGTATCCATTCTAATTCATTCATACGATCCATTCTAATTCCTTCGTACGATCCATTCTAATTCATTCGTACGATCCATTCTAATTCATTCGTACAATCCATTATATTTCATTCGTACGATCCATTCTTACTCATTCGTATGATCCATTCTAATTCATTCGTATGATCCATTCTAATTCATTCGTACGATCCATTCTAATTCATTCGCACGATCCATTCTAATTCATTCATACGATCCATTCTAATTCATTCGTATGATCCATTCTAATTCCATCGTACGATCCATTATAATTCCTTCATACGATCCAATCTATTTCATTCGTATGATCCATTCTAATTCCTTCGTACGATCCATTCTAATTCCTTCGTATGATCCATTCTATTTCCTTCGTACGATCCATTCTATTTCATTCGTATGATCCATTCTAATTCTTTCGTACGATCCATTCTTATTCATTCCCATGAATGTATCCATTCTAATTCATACGTACGATCCATTCTAATTCATTTATACGATCCAATCTAATTCATTCATACAATCTATTCTAATTCATTCGCACGAATTTATCCATTCTAATTCATTCGTACGATCCATTCGAATTCATTCGCACAAATGTATCCATTCTAATTCATTCGTACGATCCATTCCGTGCGAATGAATTAGAATGGATCGTACGAATGAATTAGAATGGATCGTATGAATGAATTAGATTGGATCGTATGAATGAATTAGAATGGATCGTACGAATGAATTAGAATGGATCGTACGAACGAATTAGAATGGATCGTATAAATGAATTAGAAAGGATCATACGTATGAATTAGAATGGATACATTCATGGGAATGAATAAGAATGGATCGTACGAAGGAATTAGAATGGATCGTGCGAATGAATTAGAATGGATCGTACGAATGAATTAGAATGGATCGTATGATTGAATTGGAATAGATCGTACGAATTCATTCTAATTCATTTATACAATCCATTCTAATTCCTTCGTACGATCCATTCTAATTCCTTTGTACGACCCATTATATTTCATTCGTATCGTACGATCCATTCTAATTCATTTGCACGATCCATTCTAATTCATTCATACGATCCATTCTAATTCATTTGTACGATCCATTCTAATTCATTCGCACGATCCATTCTAATTCACTAATACGATCCAATCTAATTCATTCATACGATCCATTCTAATTCATTCGTACGATCCATTCTAATTCATTCGTACGATCCATTCTAATTCATTCATACGATCCATTCTAATTCATTCGTATGTATCCATTCTAATTCATTCATACGATCCATTCTAATCCATTCTATTTTATTCGTACGATCCATTCTTACTCATTTGTATGATCCATTCTAATTCATTCGCACGAATGTATCTATTCTAATTCATTCGTACGATCCATTCTAATTCATTCGTACGATCCATTCTAATTCATTCATATGATCCATTCTAATTATTTCACACGATCTATTCTAATTCATTCGTACGATCCATTCTAATTCATTCGCACGAATATATCCATTCTAATTCATTCATACATGTATGAATGAATTAGAATGGATCGTACGAATGAATTAGAGTGGATACATTCGTACGAATGAATTAGAATGGATCGTACGAATGAGTAAGAATGGATCGTACATTCATGCGAATGAATTAGAATGGATTGTATGAATGAATTAGAGTGTATACATTCGTGCGAATGAATTAGAATGGATCGTATGAATGAATTAGAATAGATCGTACGAATGAATTAGAATGGATCGTGCTAATGAATTAGAATGGATCGTACGAATTAAGAATAAATTAGAATGGATACATTCGTATGAAGGAATTAGAATGGATCATACGAAGGAATTAGAATGGATCGTACGAAGGAATTAGAATGGATCGTACGAATGAATTAGAATAGAACGTACGAATGAATTAGAATGGATACATTCGTGCGAATGAATTAGAATGGATCATGCGAATGAATTAGAATGGATACATTCGTGCGAATGAATTAGAATGGATCATACGAAGGAATTAGAATGGATCGTACGAATGAATTAGAATGGATCGTACGAATGAATTAGAATGGATACATTCAGGCGAATGAATTAGAATGGATCATACGAAGGAATTAGAATGGATCGTACGAATGAATTAGAATGGATCGTACGAATGAATTAGAATGGATCGTGCGAATGAATTAGAATGGATCGTGCGAATGAATTAGAATGGATTATGCGAATCAATTAGAATGGATCATACGAATGAATTAGAATGGATACATTCATGGGAATGAATAAGAATGGATCGTACGAATGAATTAGAATGGATCGTACGAATGAATTAGAATGGATATATTCGTGCAAATGAATTAGAATGGATCGTATGAATGAATTAGAATGGATCGTACGAATGAATTATAATGAATCGTATGAATGAAATAGAATGGATCGTATGAATTAGAATGGATCGTACGAAGGAATTAGAATGGATCGTACGAATGAATTAGAATGGATCATACGAATGAAATAGAATGGTTCGTACGAAGGAATTAGAATGGATTGTACGAATGAATTAGAATGGATTCATTCGTGCGAATGAATTAGAATGGATCGTGCGAATGAATTAGAATGGATCGTGCGAATGAATTAGAATGGATCGTACGAATGAATTAGAATGGATCGTACGAAGGAATTAGAATGGATCATACGAATGAATTAGAATGGATATATTCGTGCAAATGAATTAGAATGGATCGTACGAATGAATTAGAATAGATCGTACGAATGAATTAGAATGGATTGTATGAATGAATTAGATTGGATCGTATAAATGAATTAGAATGGATCGTACGAATGAATTAGAATGGATACATTCGTGCGAATGAATTAGAATGGATCGTACGAATGAATTAGAATAGATTGTGCGAATGAATTAGAATGGATCATACGAATGTGTAAGAATGGATCGTACGAATGAAATAGAATAGATTGTACGAATGAATTAGAATGGATCGTACGAATGAATTAGAATGGATACATTCGTGCGAATGAATTAGAATGGATCGTGCTAATGAATTAGTATTGATCGTACGAATGAATTAGAATGGATACATTCGTGCAAATGAATTAGAATGGATCGTACGAAGGAATTAGAATGGATCGTACGTACGAAGGAATTAGAATAGATTGTGCGAATGAATTAGAATGGATTGTACGATTGAATTAGAATGGATCGTACGAAGGAATTAGAATGGATCATACGAATGAATTAGAATAGAATGTGCGAATGAATTAGAATGGATACATTTGTGCGAATAAATTAGAATGTATCGTACGAATGAAATAGAATGGATCGTAATAATGGATCGTACGTATGAATTTGTACGTATGAATGAATTAGAATTGATCGAATTAGAATGGATCGTACGAAGGAATTAGAATGGATTGTATGAATGAATTAGACGTACGATCCATTCTAATTCATTCGTACGATCCATTCCGTACAATCTATTCTAATTCATTCGTACAATCCATTCTATTTCATTCATACGATCTATTCTTACTCATTCGTATGATCCATTCTAATTCATTCGCACGAATGTATCCATTCTAATTCATTCGTACGATCTATTCTAATTCATTCGCACAATCCATTCTAATTCATTCGTACGATCCATTCTTATTGATTCGTACAATCCATTCTATTTCATTCGTACGATCCATTCTTACTCATTCGTATGATCCATTCTAATTTATTCGTACGATCCATTCTTACTCATTCGTATGATCCAGTCTAATTCATTCACACGAATGTATCCATTCTAATTCATTCGTACGATCCATTCTAATTCATTCGTACGATCCATTCTATTTCATTCATACGATCCATTCTAATTCATTCATACAATCCATTCTAATTCGTTGCACAATCTATTCTAATTCATTCGTACGATCCATTCTAATTCATTCGTACGATCCATTCTATTTCATTCGCACGATCCATTCTAATTCATTCGACCGAATGTATCCATTCTAATTCATTCGTACGATCCATTCTAATTCTTCATACGATCCATTCTAATTCCTTCGTACGATCCATTCTAATTCATTCGTACAATCCATTCTATTTCATTCGTACGATCCATTCTAATTCATTAGCACGATCCATTCTAATTCATTCGTACGATCTGTACGAATGAAATAGAATGGATCGTACGAATGAATTAGAGTTGATACATTCGTGCGAATGAATTAGAATGGATCGTACGAATGAGTAAGAATGGATCGTACGAATGAATTAGAATGGATCGTATGATGAATTAGAATGGATCGTACGAATGAATTAGAATGGATCGTATGAATGAATTAGAATGGATCGTGCAAATTAATTAGAATGGATCGTATGAATGAATTAGAATGGATCGTACTTATGAATTAGAATGGATCGTATGAATGAATTAGAATGGATACATTCGTGCGAATGAATTAGAATGGATCGTACGAATGAATTAGAATGGATTGTGCGAATGAATTAGAATGGATTGTGCGAATGAATTAGAATGGATCGTACGAATGAATTAGAATGGATTGTACGAATGAATAAGAATGGATCGTACGAAGGAATTAGAATGGATCATACGAATGAAATTGAATGGATCGTACGAAGGAATTAGAATGGATCGTACGTATCAAGGAATTAGAATGGATCGTACGAAGGAATTAGAATGGATCGTACGAATTAATTAGAATGGATCGTGTGAATGAATAAGAATGGATCGTACGAAGGAATTAGAATGGATCGTACGAATGAATTAGAATGGATACATTCGTGCAAATGAATTAGAATGGATCGTACGAATGAATTAGAATAGATTGTACGAATGTATCCATTCTAATTCATTCGTACGATCCATTCTAATTCCTTCGTACAATCCATTCTAACTCATTCGTACATTAGAATGGATCGTATGAATGAATTAGAATGGATCGTACGAATGAATTAGAATGGATCGTACGAATGAATTAGAATAGATTGTGCGAATGAATTAGATTGGATCGTATGAATGGATTAGATTGGATCGTATGAATGAATTAGAATGGATCGTGCGAATGAATTAGAATGGATCGTACGAATGAATTAGAATGGATCGTGCTAATGAATTAGAATGGATCGTACGAATGAATTAGAATGGATTGTGTGAAAGAATTAGAATGGATCGTACGAAGGAATTAGAATGGATCATACGAATGAAACATAATGGGTCGTACGAATGAATTAGAATGGATCGTACGAATGAATTAGAATGGATCGTATGAATGAATTAGATTGGATCGTATGAATGAATTAGATTGGATCGTATAAATGAATTAGAATGGATCATACGTATGAATAAGAATGGATACATTCATGGGAATGAATTAGAATGGATCGTACGAATGAATTAGAATGGATACATTCATGCGAATGAATTAGAATGGATTGTACGAATGAATTAGAATGGATCGTATGAATGAATTAGATTGGATCGTATTAATGAATTAGAATGGATCGTGCGAATTAATTAGAATGGATCGTACGAATGAATTAGAATGGATCGTATGAATGAATTAGAAGGGATACATACGAATGAATTAGAATGGATCGTATGAATGAATTAGATTGGATCGTATGAATGAATTAGAATGGAACGTGCGTCGTACGAATGAATTAGAATGGATCGTATTAATGAATTAGAATGGATCGTGCGAATGAATTAGAATGGATCATACGAATGAATTAGAATGGATCGTATGAATGAATTAGAATGGATACATACGAATGAATTAGCACGATCCATTCTAATTCATTCCCATGAATGTATCCATTCTAATTGATACGTACGATCCATTATATTTCATTCGTACGATCCATTCTTACTCATTCGTACGATCCATTCTAATTCATTCGCACGAATGCATCCACTCTAATTCATTCGTACGATCCATTCTAATTCCTCCGTACGATCCATTCTAATTCGGTCCATTCTAATTCCTTCATACGTACAAATTCATACGTATGATCCATTATTACGATCCATTCTAATTCATTCATACGATCCATTCTAATTCATTCGCATGATCCATTCTAATTCATTCGCACGATCCATTCTAATTCATTCATACGATCCATTCTAATTCATTCGTACGATCCATTCTAATTCATTCATACGTACAAATTCATACGTACGATCTATTTTTACGATCCATTCTAATTCATTCGTACGATCCATTCTAATTCATTAATACGATCCATTCTAATTCATTTGTACGATCCATTCTAATTCATTCGTACAATCCATTCTATTTCATTCGTACGATCCATTCTTACTCATTCGTATGATCCATTCTAATTCATTCGTATGAATGTATCCATTCTAATTCATTCGTACGATCCATTCTATTTCCTTCATTCGTATGATCCATTCTATTTCATTCGTACGATCCATTCTTACTCATTCGTATGATCCATTCTAATTCATTCGCACGAATGTATCCATTCTAATTCATTCATACGATCCATTCGAATTCACTCATACGATCCATTCTAATTCATTCATACAATCCATTCTAATTCATTAATACGATCCATTCTACTTTATTTGTACGATCTATTCTAATTCATTCGTACAATCTATTCTATTTCATTCGTACGATTCATTCTTACTCATTCGTATGATCCATTCTAATTCATTCGCACGAATATATCCATTCTAATTCATTCGTACGACCTACTCTAATTCATTCATACGATCCATTCTATTTCATTCATTCGTATGATCCATTTTAATTCATTCGTACGAATGTATCCACTCTAATTCATTCGTACGATCCATTCAATTTCATTCGTACGATCCATTATTACGATCCATTCTAATTCATTCGCACAATCTATTCTAATTCATTCATACGATCCATTCTAATTCATTAGCACGATCCATTCTAATTCATTCTTACAATCCATTCTAATTCATTAGTACGATCCATTCTAATTCATTCGTACGATCGATTCTAATTCATTCGTACGATCTATTCTATTTCATTCGCACGATCCATTCTATTCATTCCTATGATCCATTCTAATTCATTCGTACGATCCATTCTAATTCCTTCATACGATCCATTCTAATTCATTTGCACGAATATATCCATTCTAATTCCTTCGTACGATCCATTCTAATTCATTCAAATGATCCATTCTAATTCATTCGCACGAATGTATCCATTCTAATTCATTCGTACGATCCATTCTAATTCATTCGCACGAATGTATCCATTCTAATTCCTTCGTACGATCCATTCTAATTCCTTCGTACGATCCATTCTAATTCCTTCGTACGATCCATTCTATTTCATTCGTATGATCCATTCTAATTCATTCATACGATCCTTTCTAATTCCTTCGTACGATCCATTCTAATTCATTCGCACGATCCATTCTAATTCATTCATACAATCGATCCAATCTAATTCATTCATACGATCCATTCTAATTCTTAATCATTCGTATGATCCAGTCTAATTCATTCGCACGAATGTATCCATTCTAATTCATTCGTACGATCCATTCTAATTTATTCGCACAATCTATTCTAATTCATTCGTACGATCAATTCTAATTCATTAGCACGATCCATTCTCATTCCTTCCTACGATCTATTCTATTTCATTCATACGATCCATTCTTACTCAATCGTATGATCCATTCTAATTCATTCACACGAATGTATCCATTCAAATTCATTTGTATGATCCATTCTAATTCATTCGCACGATCCATTCTAATTCATTAATACGATCCAATCTAATTCATTAATACGATCCATTCTAATTCATTCGCACGAATATATCCATTCTAATTCATTCGTACGATCCATTCTAATTCATTCGCACAATCCATTTTAATTCATTCATACGATCCATTCTAATTCATTCGTACGATCCATTCTAATTCATTCGCACGATCCATGCTAATTCATTTGTACGATCCATTCTATTTCATTTGTACGATCAATTATTACGATCCATTCTAATTCATTCGTACGATCCATTCTAATTCATTCGCACAATCTATTCTAATTCATTCGTACGATCCATTCTAATTCATTCGCACGATCCAATCTAATTCATTCATACGATCCATTCTAATTCCTTCGTACGATCCATTCTAATTCATACGATCCATTCTATTTCATTCATACGATCCAATCTTACTCATTCGTACGATCCATTCTAATTCATTCGCACGATCCATTCTAATTCATTCGCATGAATGTATCCATTCTAATTCATTCATACGATCCATTCTAATTCATTTGCAAGAATGTATCCATTCTAATTCATTCGTATGATCCATTCTAATTCATTCGCACGATCCATTCTAATTCATACGTACGATCCATTCTATTTCATTCATACGATCCATTCTAATTCATTCGTACGATCCATTCTAATTCATTCGCACGAATGTATCCATTCTAATTCATTCGTACGATCGATTCTAATTCATTCGCACGATCCATTCTAATTCATTCATACGATCCATTCTAAGTCATTCGTATGATCCATTCTAATTCATTCGCACGATCCATTCTAATTCATTCATACAATCATTCTAATTCTTTCGCACGATCCTTTCTGTTTCATTCGTACGATCCATTCTAATTCATTCGTACGATCCATTCTAATTCATTCGCACGACTGTATCCATTCTAATTCATTCGTACGATCCATTCTAATTCATTTGAATTAGAATGGATCATACGAATGAGTAAGAATGGATCGTACGAATGAGTAAGAATGGATCGTAGGAATGAATTAGAATGGATCGTACGAATGAAATAGAATGGATTCACGATCCATTCTAATTCATTCGCATGAATGTATCCGATCCATTCTAAATCCTTCGTACGATCCATTCTAATTCATTTATACGATCCATTCTAATTCATTCACACGATCCATTCTAATTCATTCTCACGAATGTATCCGATCCATTCTAATTCCTTCGTACGATCCATTCTAATTCATTCGTACGATCCATTCTAATTCATTCACACGATCCATTCTAATTCATTCGCACGAATGTATCCGATCCATTCTAATTCCTTCGTACGATCCATTCTAATTCATTCGTACGATCCATTCTAATTCATTCACACGATCCATTCTAATTCATTCGCACGAATGTATCTGATCCATTCTAATTCCTTCGTACGATCTGTGGGGGAAAATCTTCGTGCCGACCCGAAGACTTTCGCAGCACCAGTCAATTGGAGTTGAAGTTGATGTCGAAGATCGTTGGTCGATCTATTGATTGAAGTTGTTGCTTTTGATATGTAAACAGAGAAATGCAATCAGAGAGATTGTGACACGAGATGTGATCTCGGAGTTCAACCGAAGCCTACGTCTCCGTGCTATAGGGAGCAACCCGAATTCACTAACACTTATGTCGAAGTGATCTCGACAGGCCGAGTATCACTGAGAACACTCTGATCTCTTCGAAAGAGAAAAGAAGATCAAAGAGAGGTGGAATATGGGAAGTCAGAAATCCCAGGGCTCTGGTTCTGAAAGTCAGATCTCAGAGTGGAAATCAGAATTTTCGGATCTGGAATCGATCCTTTAACATTCGAAGACTCTGCTACTTATAGGATTCTCTGGTGGTAAATGGCGGTTTCTGCTGCAGCATCTGGGGATCCTCCAGGTAAAGCTGATGGGCTCCGCTGTCGTCTTAGGGGCCCACCAGGCAGGGCCGGTGGGTCCTGTGGTAATCTTCGTGGGTCCACCAGGCAGGGCTGGTGGGTCCCATGGTAGTCTTTGTGGGTCCACCAGGCAGGGCTGGTGGGTCCCGTGGTAATCTTCGTGGGCCCACCAGGCAGGGCTGGTGGGTCCCGTGGTAATCTTCGTGGGCCCACCAGGCAGGGCCGGTGGGTCCCGTGGTAGTCTTCGGGGGCCCACCAGGCAGGGCCGGTGGGTCCCGTAGTAGTTGGTAAACTTCTGCCAAAATTTGCACCCACAGTTACCCCCTCCAAGTTAGCTAGAGTTCGTTCTGGCTGACTTGGATTTGGTGCAAAAAACAGCAACCCCCTGTCTAGAAAAAGGCACAAAGAAGCTTGTCGACATGTTAGTATAAAAAAGACTGATCGGTCAATTTTGACCGATCGGTCAAATTTGACCGAACGGTCAGTTTCGACCGGTCAAGGATTGTGTGATCGGTCAAAAAACATGGTTTTTTGACCGATCCAGTGGAATTTTGACCAATCGGTTGATTTTGACCGATCGGTCAAATTTTACCGATCGGTCAAATTTGACCGATCGGTTAAATTTGACCGAACGGTCAATTTTGACCGGTCAAGGATTGTGTGATCGGTCAAAAAACATGGTTTTTTGACCGATCCAGTGGAATTTTGACCGATCGGTTGATTTTGACCGATCGGCCAAATTTGACCGATCGGTCAAATTTGACCGATCGGTTAAATTTGACCGAACGGTCAATTTCAACCGGTCAAGGATTGTGTGATCGGTCAAAAAACATGGTTTTTTGACCGATCCAGTGGAATTTTGACCGATCGGTTGATTTTGACCGATCGGCCAAATTTGACCGATCGGTCAAATTTGACCGATCGGTTAAATTTGACCGAACGGTCAATTTCAACCGGTCAAGGATTGTGTGATCGGCAAAAAACCCTCAGTTTTTGGCCAGATCTAGTAGAAAATCGACCGATCGATTGATTTTGACCGATCGGTCAAGTTTGACCGTTCGGCTAAAATCAGCCGGTCAGGGTTTGGGTGATCGGCAAAAAACCTCAGTTTTTGGCCAGATCTAGTAGAAAATCGACCGATCGATTGATTTTGACCGAACGGTCTAGTTTGACCGTTCGGCTAAAATCAGTCGGTCAGGGTTTGGGTGATCGGCAAAAAACCTCAGTTTTTGGCCAGATCTAGTAAAAAATCGACCGATCGATTGATTTTGACCGAACGGTCAAGTTTGACCGTTCGGCTAAAATCAGCCAGTTAGGGTTTGGGTGATCGGCAAAAAACCTCAGTTTTTGGCCAGATCTAGTAAAAAATCGACCGATCGATTGATTTTGACCGAACGGTCAAGTTTGACCGTTCGGCTAAAATCAGCCGGTCAGGGTTTGGGTGATCGGCAAAAAACCTCAGTTCTTGGCCAGATCTAGTAGAAAATCGACCGATCGATTGATTTTGACCGAACGGTCAAGTTTGACCGTTCGGCTAAAATCAGCCGGTCAGGGTTTGGGTGATCGACAAAAAACCTCAGTTTTTGGCCAGATCTATTAGAAAATCGACCGATCGATTGATTTTGACCGAACGGTCAAGTTTGACCGTTCGGCTAAAATCAGCCGGTCAGGGTTAGGGTGATCGGCAAAAAACCTCAGTTTTTGGCCAGATCTAGTAGAAAATCGACCGATCGATTGATTTTGACCGAACGGTCAAGTTTGACCGTTCGGCTAAAATCAGCCGGTCAGGGTTAGTTTTGAACCTGTACTTTTGAGGAAGTGGTATAACTTGTACTTCTCCTTTGATCTTTGGCGGTCTTGAATATCGATGGAGTTTGATTTTTTCTGTTTTGAATCTTCAGTTTGCCTGAATGTGGCTTTGAACCGGCGGTCCGGTTTACTCAGACCGGTGGTTCGCTTGGACTGTTGGTTTTCGCGGACCGGTAGGTCTGACGCTTCGTCTGGTCCGACGGTTCGCCTGATTTTGCGCTTGCTACGGATGGATGCCACGTGTACCTACAAAAACACGCGATTTGATATGGAGAAGACACGTGTCTTTTCGATTTGCGCACCTTTTCACCCTGGGTATATAAGTTTTTCTCGCTGTCATTTTTGCCTCACGCTTTCAGAATTTTCTCGAAGTCCAGGGCTTTTGCTTTTGATCTTCCTTTCTCTGTTCTCTTGTTCTTCGTCTTTTTCGATCGATCGAATGGCATCTTCAGGTAGTTCGAAGAAGAGCGCAGTTCCTTCCAAGAGGAAGGGCAAGGAAGTTGTCGAAGTCTCTTCGGCTCCGAAGGGCCGAGGCAAAGGTAAGGCTGAGTTGATCGAACTTGGCCAGTTGGGCAAGAGGCACCAAGGAGTGGGATTTGCTTCTGCACCGTCTAGGCCAGAGCAGATACCCAAGGCAAAGTTTGTCGTCCGCCCTCAGTTACCTCTGTCGGTGGAGCCTTAGTTTGGGTACAACATCGGCAGTAAGCTTACAGATAAAAAGAGGGAGAAGCTGCATGAGTTGTTGTCATTCTTCACAGAGGGAAAGTCTCGACCAGCGCTTCCGGGTGTTTTATCCGCTTTTGGCGTTGATAGGCGGACAGTCTTTGTTTCATGGGCGAGCAAGGAGCAAGTGATGGGAACTATCATCACGATCGGCCAGCTCAACTGCGGTCTGCGCCTTCCACTGCCTCCCTTTGCTGCGAGGTTATTGAACGTCTCTCGTCTCTGTCCCGGGCAGGTGACTGGAAACTCCTGGAGGATCATCTACGCTTTCTACCGCGTAGAGTCGGACTTCCAGAAGGAACTTAGGGAATGCTACTCCAGCCTCCCTGAAGGTGAAGAAGCCCGAGTCAAGCTGGGGTATTTCTTTTATCACTACCGATGGGCCTGGAGGAAGGATAGCCCGTTCTACTACTTGACAGGTATCACTGCCCTCCGCCCGATCTCTGACACCATCGGCTCCGACAAGCTCTATACTGACTGGCCGTTGTCGATATCTGGTGCCTGGACTCCTATGTCTGTTCCGGAGGTTCCTCGATACAAGGTGCATGAAGAGATAGACATGTTCAGTGCAGGAGGAGCTCTTGCGTGGCCTCCGGAGCAGGTGGGGGCTGTTGATAATCTCTTTCTGGAGTTGACCTGTGGAACTCGGTCGTGGAAGCAATTTTCGAATTGCCCAGTCCGACACGGCAAGACCAACCTCCTCCATCGATCGAAGCTTCGCTACGAAGATAATGAGGTCATCTACTCAGATTACGAGGAGGACCCTCATTCTGGAAAAATTGTTAGAAGGCTTCGATTTGAGAAGAAAGCTTATGGAGTTAGGCGCAGCTTACCCTCGGAGGAGAAGCTGGTGGTTCCGAAGGGCCCGGCGAAGAAGAAGAGGAAAGTCCCTACTAAGCAGGAGGAGGATGAGAAGAAAAAGGATGAGGAAAACGAAGAGGAAACAGAGAGGGAGGAGGAGGGCGGAGATGAGGAGGACGAGGGCACTGGCAGCGACAGGGAGGATGGAGAGGATGACGATGATGAAGATGGGGGTGGTGAGGAAGAGATTCCTCCCACCCCCACTGATGGTGGCCAAGGACATGGGGGTGGCGAGGAAGAAATTCCTCCCACCCCCACTGGTGGTGCTGACGAGGAATCGTAGCCTATCCTCATAGACGAGGGTAAGGCTCGAAAGATGGAGGGAGTTATGGACGCCACGGGCGATGGCCCCAAGGTGATTCCTACTTATGACTTCGGAGAATTGAAGAAGAACCCCCTGTGCTTCAAGATCAGAATATCGGGGAGTGGTGGGGTTGGAAGCAACCCTACACCCCTCGATCAGATACCTCCGGAGATTCCCCGCCTGGAAGGGGCGACAACAAGTAGGGGTGTGGAGGTTGAACAACCCCCACCCCCCTCACGATCTCTGGCCGAAGAGGTAGCTGCCATGGTGGCAGGGCTCGACCATTCGAGCGGGCACTAGGAAGAAGGGGGAGCTTCACCTCCTCGAGACGTTCCCTCTCCTGCTCATTTGGAGAGAGGAAGTCGGGTTGGTGAAGCTACTCCTCAACCCTTGCCAGAGCCAACCCCCAGCAAGGAGAAATCGACCCCCAAGGGTAAGAGCTCCGATCGCGAGAAGGGAAAAGCTCCTCAAGTCGAGGCTTCAGGTATTTGTACTAACTTGTTTTTATTGACTGTCTTGTCTTTGAAGCTCGAAAATATTCTAACACTTTGAATTTTTGTCGATTGTAGGTACGCCTGCTGGCTCGACTCCGAAGATGAAGAGTTTGGGTGATGTTGACATCAACCATCCCACCAACGTGATCCGGAAGCTTTGCAATCTTCCGGAAGCTACTTTTGAAGAAGCCTTCGATTGGCTAGATATAGTGGTATGTGCGTACGCTCGATCAATTATTCGAATTGTGTCTTTGAGATAATTCTAACTCTTTGTCCATCTGCAGACTGGAGCCTGTTTGAGAATTGCAAGTAAGCTCTCCAGGAAGGCAGGAGAACGAGAGGCCGCCTCTGAGGTGTCTCGTTTGACAGCCGAACTGAAGGCTGTGAGCACGGAGAGAGATGAGCTGAGAGAGCTTCTGACTTCGAAGAAAACCTCTCTCAAAGCCAAGATTGAGGATCTTCGCAAGGGGAAGCTGGAGATTAAGGGGCTGCAGGATCGTTGTGAGGCACAGAGTCACAAGCTTGAATCCTTGAAGAATCGGCTCTCCAAGGTTGAAGAAGTGTCTTGTGGTCGCACCAGCGAGATCAAAGAGCTGAAGGAACAACTTGCTACTCAGCACGCTGTCTTCACTGCCAGAGAGGAGACTTCCAGGAAGGCATTAGAGCATGCGCTGTCTGAATGTAAGGTTTACAAGGAAACAGCTGAGAAGGCGGTAGAGGCACTCAGGGTACATGTCACCAGTGTCCGATCTTCGAAAGCTTCGGTTGCGAGCAAGCCTCGTGGCGATTCTGAAGGAGAGAAGTCACGTGCTCCAAGCGTTGCCAAACCCTGATGTATTTTTACCTTTTCTTTGTTGTTCACACTTGTAAACTCTTGACATGTAGCAGTTCATCATTGTACTTGGCAAATTTTGATAATAATAGAAATCTTTTTGGGTGTTTGAAAGTTGAAGTTGGATGTCACTTGAGTTGAATGCCTTTGACTATAATGTTCTGAATAGCATTAGAATAGATACAATCTTTGAAATGTAAGGGGTCGAGTTGCAACTTGATTACCCAAACTTGTTGTAACTTGAAATTTGAACTTGAATTCGTGTAACAATGTGAGGGGTTGAGTCGCAACTCAAGCACCCAAACCTGTTAGACGATATAGAATTTGATTGAATTTGAATATTGAAATTTGAAGGTCATTTTAACATTTACCAGTAGAGGGTTGAGTCGCAACTCTAACACCCAAACTTGTTAAAAGACTTGGTAACTTGAATACGGTCAGTTTTTAACATTTGCTAGTAAGGGGTTGAGTCGCAACTCTAACACCCAAACTTGTTAAAAGACCTGGTAATTTGAATACGGTCAGTTTTTAACATTTGCTAGTAAGGGGTTGAGTCGCAACTCTAACACCCAAACTTGTTAAAAGACCTGGTAATTTGAATATGGATAACTTGAAACTGCTCCAGAACTTGAATTGAAAAGCTGAACACTGGCACATTTGAATACTTGAAAGAGAACTTTATTCATCACCAAATTTACATCATGGATAAAACAACTTGAGGTGTCTAGAATTCCAAGCTCGAGGCAATCTATCTCCTTCTGGTGAGATCAGTCGATAGGAGCCTTTGCTTCCAACTGACTCAATGATGTATGGACCTTCCCAGTTGGGAGCAAGCTTCCCACTGTTGTGTTCTTTGGTGTTGTTAAAAACTGCTCTGAGAACTAAACTACCCACTGGGAACTGTCTCTTGTAGACTTTCTCGTCGTAGGCTCTTTTGATCTTCTGTTGGTACTTGGCCACACGAAGTGATGCTTGATCTCGTAATTCTTCGGAGAAGTCTAGATCATTGATCCGAAGTTCTTCATTGACTCCTTCTTCAACTGCTCTGGTCTTCAGAGTACTTGATATATTTTCTGTTGGGAGTACTGCTTCCGATCCATACGTTAGACGGAAGGGTGAGAACCCTGTTGATCTTCTCGGAGTCGTGCGATACCCCCAAAGAACTTCAGGTAGGACCTGTTCCCACAATTAATCCTTTCTTGTCGTTGAGTTTCTTCTTGAGTATACCAAGAATAGCTCTATTGGAGGCTTCTGCTTGGCCATTGCATTGAGGGTATCTTGGAGTTGAATAGAATAGCTTGATACCGTTGTTCAGACAGAACTCTCGGAATTTGTCGGAGTCAAATTGAGCTCCATTGTCAGCAACAAGAACTTGAGGTGTGCCGAACCTTGAGAAGATGTTGTGCCGAATGAATTTGATCACTTCGTCGTCAGTCTCTCGGAAGAGGGGCACAGCTTCAACCCATTTGGTGAAATAATCAGTGGTCAGCAATAGATACTTCTTCTTGCTTGGAGTTGGAGGGAAAGGACCCAGGAAATCTAACCCCCATTGATGGAAAGGCCAGGGACTTGATAATTGATGAAGTTCATGTGCAGGGAGATGGATAGCTCGAGCGTGCCGTTGGCAAGGCTCGCACCTTTGAACAACTTGTTGAGCATCCCTTGCCATTGTTGGCCAGTAGTACCCTTGTAGCTTCGTCTTGGCTTCAAGAGATCTTCCTCCCGAATGATTTCCACAAGCTCCAGAGTGGATATCAATCAGGATTGCCTGTGCTTGCTCGGGACTAAGGCACTTGAGCAACATCCCGTTGTGAGATTTGAAGTATAGATCTTCTCCTTGTAGAATGTAGCATGGGAGCTTCCTTTGAACTCTTCGGGCTTGATTTGGATCTTCAGGCAATTTGCCATGCTTGAAGAAGTCGAAAATTGATCGTCTCCAGTCTTCAAGCTGATCTCCTCCCCCAGATCCTTTTGTAGTAGTAAGGATCTGTAGATCGGGGGTGGTCTTGGGCACTTCTTGATAATCGATCTGTATTTGCCTTCCTCCGAGTGAGTCTCCAAGAACTGAGGCAGCATTGGCTAAGGCATCTGCTTCTCGGTTCTCTGCTCTGGGGATTTGAATGAATTCAGCGCCAGTAAAACGTTGTTGAAGACGTCGTACTAAGGCCAAGTAGAGTTGCATTCTTTCTTCTCGAGCGATGTACTCTCCATTGATTTGCCTTATGATCAACTGGGAGTCGCTGTAGACGATGATTCGATCTACCCCCAGAGATTCTGCCATTTCGAGTCCGGAAATGAGTGCTTCATATTCAGCTTCGAAGAGAGGCTTGTACTTATCTGAAGATTTTGAGATGAATCGATTGAGTGCTGCTAATCTTCCAGTGAGGCGTTGCACTTCCTTTCGATTGGTAGGTGATGGCATGTCGAGGATAGCTCGAATTTGATCGGGATTGGCTTCAATACCCCTCCTGGTCACAAGATGACCCAGGAATTTGCCAGATTGAACTCCGAAAGCGCACTTGGCTGGATTGAGCTTCATACGATATTTTCGAAGAACTTGAAAGGTTTCAGCCAGATCAGATAGATGCTTCCCTCTAGTGGAGCTCTTGGTGAGGAGATCATCGACATAGACTTCGACATTGCGACCGATCTGATCTTCGAACATTTTCGTGACTAACCTTTGATAGGTGAAACCAGCATTTTTGAGGCCGAATGGCATGACATTGTAGCAATAGAGGCCTCGGCTAGTCACAAAACACGTCTTCTCTTGATCATCGGCGTGAAGAGGAATTTGATTATATCCAGAATACCCATCCATGAAAGACAATAGCTCGTGGCCAGCAGTGGCGTCGACGAGTCTATCTATCCTTGGCATGGGAAAAGGATCTTTGGGGCAAGCCTTGTTGAGATTGGTGAAGTCGATGCAAACCATTCTAATTCATTCATTTGATCCATTCTAATTCATTCGTACGATCCATTCTAATTCATTCGTCCGATCCATTCTAATTCATTCGCACGAATGTATCCATTCTAAACCATTCATACGATCCATTCTAATTTATTTGTACGATCCATTCTAATTCATTCGTAAGATCCATTCTAATTCATTCGTACGATCCATTCTAATTCATTCGTAAGATCCATTCTAATTCATTCGTACGATCCATTCTAATTCATTCGTACGATCCATTCTAATTTATTCGCACGAATGTATCCATTCTAGTTCATTCGTACGATCCATTCTAATTCATTCGTACGATCCATTCTAATTCATTCGCACGATCCATTCTAATTCATTCGTACGATCCATTCTAATTCATTCATACGATCCATTCTAATTCATTCGTACGATCCATTCTAATTCATTCGCACAAATGTATCCATTCTAATTCATTCGTACGATCCATTCTAATTCATTCGCACGATCCATTCTAATTCATTCGTATGATCCATTATAATTCTTTCACATGATCCATTCTAATTCATTCGTATGATCCATTCTAATTCATTCGCACGATCCATTCTAATTCATTCGTACGATCCATTCTAATTCATTCGTACGATCCATTCTAATTCATTCGTATGATCCATTCTAATTCATTCGCACAAATGTATCCATTCTAATTCATTCGTACGATCCATTCTAATTCATTCGCACGATCCATTCTAATTCATTCGTACGATCCATTCTAATTCATTCGCACGATCTGTTCTTATTCATTCGCACAATCCATTCTAATTCATTCGCACGAATGTATCCATTCTAATTCATTCGTACGATCCATTCTAATTCATTCGTATGATCCATTCTAATTAATTCGTATGATCCATTCTAATTCATTCGTACGATCCATTCTAATTCATTCATACAATCCATTCTAATTCATTTGTACGATCCATTCTAATTCACTCATACGATCCATTCTAACACATTCATATGATCCATTCTAATTCATTTGCACGAATATATCCATTCTAATTCATTCGTATGATCCATTCTAATTCCTTCGTACGATCCATTCTAATTCATTCGTACGATCTATTCTAAATCATTCGTACGATCCATTCTAATTCATTCGTACGATCCATTCTAATTCCATCGTACGATCCATTCTAATTTATTCGTACGATCCATTCTAATTCATTCGTACAATCTATTCTAATTCATTCGTACGAATGGATACATTCGTGTGAATGAATTAGAATGGATCGTACGAATGAGTAAGAATGGATCGTACGAATGAAATAGAATGGATTGCACGAATGAATTAGAATGGATCGTACGAATGAATTAGAATGGATCGTGTGAAAGAATTAGAATGGATCGTACGAATGAATTAGAATGGATCGTGCGAATGAATTAGAATAGATCGTACGAATGAATTAGAATGGATCGTACGAAGGAATTAGAATGGATCGTACGAATGAATTAGAATGGATATATACGTGCAAATGAATTAGAATGGATCATACGAATGAGTAAGAATGGATCGTACGAATGAAATAGAATAGATTGTACGAATGAATTAGAAAGGATCCTACGAATGAATTAGAATAGATCATGTGAAAGAATTAGAATGGATTGTATGAATAAATTAGAATGGATCGTACGAATGAATTAGAATGGATCGTACGAATGAATTAGAATGGATCGTGCGAATGAATTAGAATGGATCGTACGAATGAATTAGAATAGATCGTACGAATGAATTAGAATGGATCGTACGAAGGAATTAGAATGGATCGTACGAATGAATTAGAATGGATATATTCGTGCAAATGAATTAGAATGGATCGTATGAATGTATTAGAATGGATCGTACGAATGAATTAGAATGGATCGTGTGAAAGAATTAGAATGGATCGTACGAATGAATTAGAATGGATCGTGCGAATGAATTAGAATGGATCGTACGAATGAATTAGAATGGATACATTTGTGCGAATGAATTAGAATGGATCGTACGAATGAATTAGAATGGATCGTATGAATGAATTAGAATGGATACATTCGTGCGAATGAATTAGAATGGATCGGACGAATGAATTAGAATGGATCGTACTAATGAATTAGAATGGATCAATTGAATGAATTAGAATGGTTACATTCATGCGAATGAATTAGAATGGATCGTACGAATGGATTAGAATGGATCGTACGAATGGATTAGAATGGATACATTCGAGCGAATGAATTAGAATGGATCGTACGAATGAATTAGAATGGATCGTACGAATGGATTAGAATGGATCCAACGAATGGATTAGAATGGATACCTTTGTGCATATGAATTAGAATGGATCGTACGAATGAATTAGAATGGATCATATTAATGAATTAGAATGGATCGTACGAATGAATTAGAATGGATACATTCGTGCACGATCCATTCTAATTCATTCGCACGAATGTATCCATTCTAATTCATTCGTACGATCCATTCTAATTCATTCGTAAGATCCATTCTAATTCATTCGTACGATCCATTCTAATTCATTCATACAATCCATTCTAATTCTTTCACACGATCCATTCTAATTCATTCGCACGATCCATTCTAATTCATTCGTACGATCCATTCAAATTCATTCATACGATCCATTTTAATTCATTCGTCCGATCCATTCTAATTCATTCGCACGAATGTATCCATTCTAATTCATTCGTACGATCCATTCTAATTCATTCGTACGATCCATTCTAATTCATTCGTAAGATCCATTCTAATTTATTCGGACGATCCATTCTAATTCATTCGTACGATCCATTCTAATTCATTCGCACGAATGTATCCATTCTAGTTCATTCGTACGATCCATTCTAATTCATTCGTACGATCCATTCTAATTCATTCGCACGTTCCATTCTAATTCATTCGTACGATCCATTCTAATTCATTCATACGATCCATTCTAATTCATTCGTACGATCCATTCTAATTCATTCGCACGAATGTATCCATTCTAATTCATTCGTAAGATCCATTCTAATTCATTCGTACGATCCATTCTAATTCATTCGTAAGATCCATTCTAATTCATTCGTACGATCCATTCTAATTCATTCATACAATCCATTCTAATTCTTTCACACGATCCATTCTAATTCATTCGCACGATCCATTCTAATTCATTCGTACGATCCATTCTAATTCATTTGTACGATCCATTCTAATTCATTCGTCCGATCCATTCTAATTCATTCGCACGAATGTATCCATTCTAATTCATTCGTACGATCCATTCTAATTCATTCGTACGATCCATTCTAATTCATTCGTAAGATCCATTCTAATTCATTCGTACGATCCATTCTAATTCATTCGTACGATCCATTCTAATTCATTCGCACGAATGTATCCATTCTAGTTCATTCGTACGATCCATTCTAATTCATTCGTACGATCCATTCTAATTCATTCGCACGATCCATTCTAATTCATTCGTACGATCCATTCTAATTCTGTGGGTGCAAATTTTGGTCGAAGTTTACCAACTACCACGGGACCCACCGGCCCTGCCTGGTGGGCCCACGAGGACTACCACGGGACCCACCGGCCCTGCTTGGTGGGCCCACGAGGACTACCACGGGACCCACCGGCCCTGCCTGGTGGGCCCACGAGGACTACCACGGGACCCACCGGCCCTACCTGGTGGGCCCACGAGGACTACCACGGATCCCACCAGCCCTGCCTGGTGGGCCCCCGAGTACCACAGCGGGACCCACCAGCCCTGCCTGGTGGGCCCCCGAGGACAACAGCAGGACCCACCAGCCCTGCCTGGTGGGCTCCGAAAGACAACAGTAGGACCCGCCAGTCTTACCTGGAGGATCCCCAGATACGACAGCAGAAACCGCTGTTTACCCCAGAATCCCTCTCAGGGAATCCTATAAATAGCAGAGCCTTCGAATGTAAAAGGATCCAAAAATTCTGATTTCCACTCTGAGATCTGACTTTCAGAACCAGAGCTCTGGGATTTCTGACTTCCCATATTCCACCTCTCTTTGATCTTCTTTTCTCTTTCGAAGAGATCAGAGTGTTCTCAGTGATACTCGGCCTGTCGAGATCACTTCGACATAAGTGTTAGTGAATTCGGGTTGCTCCCTATAGCACGGAGACGTAGGCTTCGGCTGAACTCCGAGATCACATCTCGTGTCACAATCTCTCTGATTGCATTTCTCTGTTTACATATCAAAAGCAACAGCTTCAATCAATAGATCGACCAACGATCTTCGACGTCAACTTCAACTCCAATTGACTGGTGCTGCGAAAGTCTTCGGGTCGGCACGAAGATTTTCCCCCACAGTTTGGCGCCGTCTGTGGGATTTGAGCGAGAAGCCGTGTCCTCTCAACTTCGACTACCAGATCAATAGCCAAACTTCCTCGCCCCCTCTGTTGATCAGACAACTGATCGGACATCGGCAATCTCGTTGTACCCATCGCACTCTGAATGGCGAGAACCAAACACCAGGGTCAACCAGAAGGAAGTAATACTCAACAACAAGCTCGTCCTGAGACTCGATCAATGAGTCAAAGGCTCAACTTCGGACAGCCCCTTGCTGTCCCCGAGATGGGGGTTCGTTCAGGGAGTGGAAGATCCGTCGATCGACCGATCATCCACCCCGCTTGACAGTCAATTGGGCAAACAGCCCCCACTCCCGCTGAAGATCCTCCATCGACTTACCAGATCTCTGCAATCGACTTCCAACTGCTCTAATTGGCGAAGCAAAACGCCACCCTCACCGCTGAGAGGGATGCTCTGAAGAAGGCAGCATCCGAAGCTGGAATTGCTATTTCGATCCCCTCCACAAGTGAGAGGGTTGATCTTCCTCGACATTCAATTCACTCCGAACAACGGAGGTCAATGGGCACTGCTGCCCTCGAGAGGATTCGACGCGACCCAACTCCCTCTGCTGCTCCTTGGAAGCAAAGTGTTTGGGATCGCCTTGATGACGAGTCTTCCCAATCGTCTTCCGGCCGCAACTGCGACAAGAAGGCACCATCAAATCTCAATGCACCAAGGAGGCACCAAATGAAAGGCGCTCCTTCAAAAAGCCGAGTTTCCCCATCCATTCCACTTCAACGCGGACTTGGATCGGACCTTCGACACCGACTTCAACCGGCAAATACTTCAATGCCTGAGCAAGACCTTGCGATCTTGCCTCTTGACCCACCTCTAGGTCGAGGGCATGGTCGTAGGGATGGCTATTCCTCTGCCGGGCCTCTACATCGGAGTCTCTTCGAGACAACATTTCCAAGGGGATGGAGAACTCCTATCCTCCCCAAATTCAACTGCATCAGAGGAGATCCAACTCTCCATATACTTGCCTTCAAGCAAGCTCTAACACCGCACGAAGAAGAAAACAACGTGCTCTGCCGCACCTTCGCAGGAAGTCTCAATGAGCCTTCGCTCGACTGGTATCACAATCTTCGAGCTGGGTCCATCACCCAGTTCGATGTTTTGGCTAAACTCTTTGTGCAACATTATCAGCTCAATCTTAAGCCCGAGAAGAAGCTCGACTCTCTCTATCGGCTAAGGATGGGTGCTGACGAGACTCTCCGAAGTTTCACTAGGAGGTTTCGCAACGAACATGCTGCCCTCTCTGGGAGACATCTGGATGATGAAGCCATCATGTTGGCTTTCCAAAATGCTCTCCGCTTCGATCTACACATCTACAACGACTTCATCCGCAATCCCCCTCCTTCTCTGGGAGCTATGTTCGATCGAATCCAGAGAGAGATCGAGGTCGAAGATGATCAAGTCGCTCGGAAAGGGCGAGAAACAAAGCGAAGACCTGCAGAGAAAGAAGCTCCCAAGTACGCTGCCAAAGCTCACAACGCTGAGGCAGCAGCCCCTCCGGCCAACAAACGATCAAAGAATGAAGGGCGTCGATCTCCAACGAAGACCACTTTCACTGAGTGGAATTTACCAGTCGAACAAATACTCGACCGTATTCAACACGACGAGTATCTTCGGAGGCCCAATCCTCTTCAGCCGAATTCCAAATTCACAGCAGACAAAACAGTCTACTGCGAATTCCATCGAAGTCACGGCCACTCTACTGACCGATGCTATTGGTTGAAGTTCCATCTTGAAGACTTACTGCGAGAAGGACACCTTCAAGAATTCGTCAACAACGGGCACGATCAACGTCGAACCTCTGCCAAGGGGAAAGAAGTGTGTTGGATACATCAAATCTCTTCTGACAGGCAACCTATCTCTGTGAATGCCAATGTCTTTGGTATTCATGGAACATTGCACAATCAAAGTCTGACTGGGAAAGAGGTGGATCGACAAGTTCGACGCATCTTCCACGTTCGTTCTACTGCGAGCAAAGAAGATACCTGGATCGAGAAACCCATCGAAGGTCTTGCATGGCCATCCATCGTCTTCAACGACACCGATCTTCAAGGAGTTCATACTCCACATCGTGACCCCCTGGTTTTGAAACTCATCATCGACGGAAACACCGTCAATCGAATCCTCATTGACACCGAGAGTTTTATCGACATTATGTTCTCGGACTGCTTCAAACGTCTGGGACATAAATATCAAAGTCTTGACGTCGTCCCGACCGTGATCACTGGATTCAATGGCGAACAAAGCATCACAGTGGGTGAATCAAGATTCACCCTGGACCTCAGCCGAGAGACTCGAGTCTCGGTGAGGTTTGCCATTGTCGAAGGAGTATCCAGCTACAACGCCATTCTCGGGCGACCATTCCTCCATCAGATCAATGCCATCTCCTCTTCTTATCATCAATTACTCAAGTTTGCAACGGGAGAAGGCATCGTCTGCATTCGAGGTGATCAACAAGCTGGGAGATCTTGTGAAGCTGCTGCTGCCAAAACAGATCGAAAGATCAACATTGCTCCTCCAAAGCGGCCGCGAGATGAAGCTGGTCCCTCTTCTAAATAGCAATCAAAGGAGATTCCGCTGACCGAACCTCCACCAATCGAATGGGAAGCATCACCTTCAATAGAAGAAATCATCCCGATCAACATAGGCAGCGGAGATCTCCCTCGACAAACTTTCATTGGTACCGGTCTTAGCGACGCAGAAGCGCTAGACATGGTATCCTTCCTCCAGTCCAATATCGACGTCTTCGCGTGGTGCTTCGAAGACATGCCTGGGATCAATCCAGATGACGCTTGTCACCGACTTGCGATCAAAGAAGAAATAAAGCCTGTCAAGCAAAAGCCACGCACCATCCGCCCAGAGCTGCAAGTTGCTGTTCAAGAAGAAATCACCAAGCTACTCGCAGCAGGCTTCATCCGAGAAGTAGAGTATCCTACTTGGATCTCTAATATTGTGGCTGTTCCAAAGAAGAATGGGAAAGTTAGAGTATGCATCGACTTCACCAATCTCAACAAGGCTTGCCCCAAAGATCCTTTTCCCATGCCAAGGATAGATAGACTCGTCGACGCCACTGCTGGCCACGAGCTATTGTCTTTCATGGATGGGTATTCTGGATATAATCAAATTCCTCTTCACGCCGATGATCAAGAGAAGACGTGTTTTGTGACTAGCCGAGGCCTCTATTGCTATAATGTCATGCCATTCGGCCTCAAAAATGCTGGTTCCACCTATCAAAGGTTAGTCACGAAAATGTTCGAAGATCAGATCGGTCGCAACGTCGAAGTCTATGTCGATGATCTCCTCACCAAGAGCTCCACCAGATGGAAGCATCTATCTGATCTGGCTGAAACCTTTCAAGTTCTTCGAAAATATCGTATGAAGCTCAATCCAGCCAAGTGCGCTTTCGGAGTTCAATCTGGCAAATTCCTGGGTCATCTTGTGACCAGGAGGGGTATTGAAGCCAATCCCGATCAAATCTGAGCTATCCTCGACATGCCATCACCTACCAATCGAAAGGAGGTGCAACGCCTCACTGGAAGGTTAGCAGCACTCAATCGATTCATCTCAAAATCTTTAGATAAGTGCAAGCCACTCTTCGACAAACTACGAAAGGCGGATACCTCCGGCTGGAGTCCAATCTGTGAAGAAGCATTTCAAAGCATCAAGAAATATCTGGTGCAAGCTCCTATCCTGACTGCTCCACTTCCAAAAGAAGACTTGTGGCTCTACCTCGCCGTGACCGATCAAGCAATCAACGCGGTCCTAGTCAGTAAGAGAGAAGGCGTCGAACATCCAGTCTATTATATCAGCCACACTCTTCTTCCAGCGGAAACTCGCTACTCAAAAACTGAGAAGGTCATTCTGGCCTTGCTCACCGCATCGCGTCGTCTCCAACCATACTTCGTCTCTCACAAGATCACTGTCATTTCAGAACACTCGCTCAAAGATATCATTGACAAAGCTGGTCGAGCTGGTCGAATGACCAAATGGGTGATCGAAATGAGCTCCCTGGGGATTCAGTTCGAATCTCGCACTTCTATCAAAGGCCAAGCTATTGCTGATTTTCTTGCTGATTTTCCAGTTGAAGACCCCATCACTTGGGAAGAAGATGTCGACATGTGCTTGGAAGATGAGGACAATACTCCGATCACCCTTACAACAAAAATTGATCCAAATCTCGAAGCTACTGCTACAACTCCTCCATGGAAGCTTTATACTGATGGAGCATCAAGTTCAATCGGTTCGGGAACTGGGATAGTCTTAATATCCCCCGAACTTGATCATCTCCAGAAGGCCACTCTCCTTGGGTTTAATGCCACCAACAACGAAGCTGAATATGAAGCACTCATTTCCGGACTCGAAATGGCAGAATCTCTGGGGGTAGATCGAATCATCGTCTACAGCGACTCCCAGTTGATCATAAGGCAAATCAATGGAGAGTACACCGCTCGAGAAGAAAGAATGCAACTCTACTTGGCCTTAGTACGACGTCTTCAACAACGTTTTACTGGCGCTGAATTCATTCAAATCCCCAGAGCAGAGAACCGAGAAGCAGATGCCTTAGCCAATGCTGCCTCAGTTCTTGGAGACTCACTCGGAGGAAGGCAAATACAGATCGATTATCAAGAAGTGCCCAAGACCACCCCCGATCAACAGATCCTTACTACTACAAAAGGATCTGGGGGTGGAGATCAGCTTGAAGACTGGAGACGATCAATTTTCGACTTCTTCAAGCATGGCAAAATGCCTGAAGATCCAAATCAAGCCCGAAGAGTTCAAAGGAAGCTCCCATGCTACATTCTACAAGGAGAAGATCTATACTTCAAATCTCACAACGGGATGTTGCTCAAGTGCCTTGGTCCCGAGCAAGCACAGGCAATCCTGATTGATATCCACTCTGGAGCTTGTGGAAATCATTCAGGAGGAAGATCTCTTGAAGCCAAGACGAAGCTACAAGGGTACTACTGGCCAACAATGGCAAGGGATGCTCAACAAGTTATTGAAAGGTGCGAGCCTTGCCAACGGCACGCTCGAGCTATCCATCTCCCTGTAGATGAACTTCATCAATTATCAAGTCCCTGGCCTTTCCATCAATGGGGGTTAGATTTCCTGGGTCCTTTCCCTCCAACTCCGAGCAAGAAGAAGTATCTATTGCTGGCCACTGATTACTTCACCAAATGGGTTAAAGCTGTGCCCCTCTTCCGAGAGACTGACGACGAAGTGATCAAATTCATTCGGCATAACATCTTCTCAAGGTTTGGCACACCTCAAGTTCTTGTTGCTGACAATGGAGCTCAATTTGACTCTGACAAATTCCGAGAGTTCTGTCTGAACAACGATATCAAGCTATTCTATTCAACTCCAAGGTACCCTCAATGCAATGGCCAAGCAGAAGCCTCCAACAGAGCTATTCTTGGTATACTCAAGAAGAAACTCAACGACAAGAAAGGATTGTGGGAACAGATCCTACCTGAAGTTCTTTGGGGGTATCGCACAACTCCGAGAAGATCAACTGGGTTCTCGCCTTTTCGCCTAGCATATGGATCAGAAGCAGTACTCCCAACAGAAAACATATCAAGTACTTTGAAGACTAAGGCAGTTAAAGGAGGAATCAACGAAGAACTTCGAATCAATGATCTAGACTTCTCAGAAGAACTACGAGATCAAGCATCACTTCGTGTGGCCAAGTACCAGCAGAAGATCAAAAGAGCCTACGATAAAAAAGTCTACAAGAGACAGTTCCCAGTGGGCAGCCTAGTTCTCAGAGCAGTTTTTTACAACACTAAAGAGCACAGCAGTGGGAAGCTTGCTCCCAACTGGGAAGGTCCATATATCGTTTAATCAGTAGGAGGCAAAGGTTCTTACAGACTGATCACACTAGAAGGAGATAGATTGCCTCGAGCTTGGAATTCTAGACACCTCAAGATGTTCTACCCATGATGTAAATTCTGTGATGAATAAAGTTCTCTTTGAAATGTTCAAATGTGCAAGTGTTCAGCTTTTCAATTCAAGTTCTAAAGCAGCTTCAAATTCAAGTTACCAGGTCTTTTAACAAGTTTGGGTGTTAGAGTTGTGACTCAACCCCTTACTAGCAAATGTTAAAAACTGACCATATTCAAGTTAAAGTCTTTTAACAAGTTTGGGTGTTAGAGTTGCGACTCAACCCCTTACTAGCAAATGTTAAACTGACCTTCAAGTTTCAATGTTCAATTTCAATCAATTTCGATATCGTCTAACAAGTTTGGGTGCTTGAGTTGCGACTCAACCCCTCACATTCAAGTGTTACATGAATTCAAGTTTCAATTTTCAAGTTGCAATAAGTTTGGGTGCTTGAGTTGCGACTCAACCCCTTACATACAAGTGTTGCATGGATTCAAATTCAAATTTCAAGTTACAACAAATTTGGGTAATCGAGTTGCGACTCGATCGCTTACATTCAAAAGATTGTATCTATGCTAATGTTATCCAGAACATAAGATTCAAAGGCATTCAACTCAAGAGGCATCCAATTTTTAAACACCAGAGAGATTTCTATTATTATCAAAAATGTGACAAGTACAGGAGCGAGCTACTACATATCAAGAGTTTACAAGCACAACAACTAAAAGGAAGAAAAAGTCTCAAGGCTTGGCCACACTCTGCGCGCGCGACTTCTCCCCCTCAGATCCAGGACGAGCTTTGCTCGCCACTGATGCCTTAGAGGATCGGACACTGGCAACATGGACCCTGAGCGCTTCTGCTGCCTTCTCAGCTGTTTCCCTGTAGCTCTTGCACTCACTCCGCATATGCTCCAGCTCCTTCTTATGAGTCTCTGCTGAAGCAGCAAGTTGAGCCTCCAGCTCCTTTATTCGAGCCACACGATCGAAGCCCAAGTTCTCGATCTTGAAGAACCGATTCTTCAATTCTTCAAGCTCGTGACCCCGGGCCTCGTAACCATTCTGCCAGCCCTTGCTCTCCAACTTTTCCTTGCGAAGGGCCTCGGTCTTGGCCTTCAATGCCTCTTTCTTTGATTTTAGAGACTCCCTCAGCTGATCTCTCTCCGCGCTTACAGCCTCCAGTGCAGCAGTTAAACGAGATACTTCAGCTGAAGCTTCTTTTGCCCCCGCCTTCATGGAGAGCTTAGTTGCGACATTCAAAACTGCTGAGTTCTGTAAAAGAACAAAAGAGTTAGAATTATTCTGAAGATACAATTCAGATGATCGATCAAGCAGATGCACCTACCACCAGTTCAAGTCTGTCAAAAGCTTCATCCAGAGTAGCCCACGGGAGGTTGCAGAGTTTCCGGATTACAGCAGTAGGGTGGTTGATGTCAACGTCACCCAAGCTTTTCATTGTCGGAGTCGAGCCAATAGGTGCACCTGCAATCAACGAGAGACCAAAGTGTTAGATTATTTCCAAGCTTCAAAGGTAAGACAATCGAGGCAAGTTAGAGCGATTACCTGAGGCTTCAACCCTGGGCTCCTTACCCTTCCGGTGATCGGCGCCACCCTGAGGGGTCGATTTCTCCTGAGTAGGAGTCGGCGCTGATTGAGGTTGAGGAGCCCCATCACCCACTCGACTTCCCCTCTCCAAATGAGTAGGGGGGGAAGCATTCCGAGGAGGTGAGACTCTCTCTTCCTCTTGTGACCCGCCTGGCTGGATGAGTCCCGCCACCATGGCTTCCACCTCCTCAGCCAGAGACCGAGAGGGGGGTGGGGGTTGCTCAACCTCTATACCCCCGCTCGTTGTCGCTCCTTCGAGACGGGGTACTTCAGGTGGAATTTGATCGAGGGGTATGGGGTTGCTTCCAACCCCACCACTCCTCGACAATTTTATTTTGAAGCGCAGCGGCTTCTTCAATTCATCGAATTTGTAGGTGGGAACCGCCTTTGGGCCATCACCTTCTGTATCGAGGACTTCTTCCATTTGACGGGCTTTAACCTCGTCAATAGGAATAGGAAGTGAATCTTCCCCTGTTGCACCACCAGTGGGGGTGGGAGGAATTTCTTCCTCACCACCCCCGTTCTCACCATCTCCACCAGAGGGGGTGGAAGACAGATCATTCTCGCCGTCCCCATCCTCATATTCGTCATTACCACTGTTGTCGTGGCTGACATTCTCGGTCTCTTCGTCTTCCTCGGCGCTCCCCTTCTTTTCTTTTTCTTCTTCATCTTTATTTTTCTTCCCTTGGTCTTCATCTTCCTTTTGCTGGATGAGGGTTTTTCGTTTCTTCTTCACTGGGCCTCTTTGTATCACCAGTTTCTCCTCCACAGTAGGCAATCGGCGCCTTGCAGTATAAATTTTCTTCTCAGCCCGAATCTTCCGGATGATCTTACCCGAATGGGGGTCCTCCTCATAGTCAGAGTACAAAACTTCATTATCCTCGTATCTATCTTTTGATCGGTGGAGGAGATTGGCCTTGCCATATCTCACTGGACAGTTGGAGAACTGTTTCCATGACCTGGTTCCGCAAGTCAACTCGAGAAATAAGTTGTCGATAGCTCCAGCCCTCTCAGAGGTCCAGGCAAAGATGCCTCCCTCACAGTACATCTTCACTGCGTCGTGCACTTCGCCTCGGGGGGTATCGGGCACTGAGATGGGTGTCCATGCACCAGTAACAGAGATGGGCCAATCAGTGTATAATTTGTCCGAAGGAACAGTGTCGGTTAGCGGGCGCAGCGGAGATACACCGGTCAGGTTGTAGAACGGGCTGTCCCTTCTGTAAGCCCATCGATAGTGGAAGAAAAAATATCCAAGCTCGATCCGAGCATCTTCACCTTCTGGAATGCTGGAGTAGCACGCCTTCAAGTCCTCCTGAAAATCTGACTCTACGCGGCAGAATGCGTAGATAATTCTCCAAGCGTTCCCAGTGACCTGCCCCGGGCAGAGGCCAGAAGTATTCAATAACCTTGCCGCGAAGGGTGGCAACGGTAGACGCAGACCGCAGTTGAGTTGGCCGACGGTCACAATGGTTCCCATGACCTTTTCATTACTAACAAAGCTGGTGAAGACGGTCTTCTTGTCGATGCCGAATGCAGTCTGGATACTGGGGAGCGAAGGCTGCACCTTTCCTTCGGTGAAGTAAGAGAGAAGTGTTTGCCACTTCTTCCTCTTTGCATCTGTGAATTCACCACCTGTATTGTACACATACTCAGTTCCCTCTGACAGAGACATGAGCGGGCCCAGAGCAAACTTTACTTTAGGGATATGCTCTGGCCTCGATGGCGCTGAAGCAAACCCCACCCCTTGGTGCCTTTTGCCCAGCTGTCCAAGTTCGGCAAGTGCGACCTTGCCCTTGCCTCGACCCTTCGGAGGGGATGGAACCTCAACAATCTCCTTCCCTTTCCTCTTCGAAGGGACCCCGCCTGACTTCTTCGAACTTCCAGAAGACGCTATTTGATCGATCGAGCAAAAGCAGAAATCAAGAGCAAAAGAGTCTGGACTTCGAAAAATTTTGGAAGCGTGAGGCAAAAATGACAGCCAGTGAAACTCAAATACCCAAGGTAAAACAGGTACGCAAATCGAGAAGACACGTGTCTTCACCATATCAAATCGCGTGTTTTTATAGGTACACGTGGCATCCATCCGTAGCAAGCGCAAAATCAGGCGAACCGTCGGACCAGACGAATCGTCGGACCTACCGGTCCACGTGAACTAACGGTCCAAGCAAGCCACCGGTCTGAGTAAACTGGACCGCCAGTTCAAAGCCACGTTCAAGCCAACCAAAGATTCAAAACAGGAAGGATCAAGCTCCATCAATGTTCGAAACTCTGCCAAAAGATCGAAGAACAAAGCAGTAAACCTTCTCTAAAGGGCAGGTTCAAAACTTTAAATTGATCAGTCAAATTTCTACTGGATCTGGCAAAAAACCAAGGTTTTTTGCCGATCACTCGAACCTTGACCGGATAATTTTTTACCGATCGGACAAACTTGTCCGATCGGCGAAAATCATTCGATCGGTCAAATTTCTACTGGATCTGGCAAAAAAGCAAGGTTTTTTGCCGATCACTCGAACCTTGACCGGATAATTTTTTACCGATCGGACAAACTTGTCCGATCGGCGAAAATCATTCGATCGGTCAAATTTCTACTGGATCTGGCAAAAAACCAAGGTTTTTTACCGATCACTCGAACCTTGACCGGATAATTTTTACCGATCGGACAAACTTGTCCGATCGGCGAAAATCATTCGATCGGTCAAATTTCTACTGGATCTGGCAAAAAACCAAGGTTTTTTGCCGATCACTCGAACCTTGACCGGATAATTTTTACCGATCGGACAAACTTGTCCGATCGGCGAAAATCATTCGATTGGTCAAATTTCTACTGGATCTAGCAAAAAACCAAGGTTTTTTGCCGATCACTCGAACCTTGACCGGATAATTTTTTACCGATCGGACAAACTTGTCCGATCGGCGAAAATCATTCGATCGGTCAAATTTCTACTGGATCTGGCAAAAAACCAAGGTTTTTTGCCGATCACTCGAACCTTGACCGGATAATTTTTTACCGATCGGACAAACTTGTCCGATCGGCAAAAATCATTCGATCGGTCAAATTTCTACTGGATCTGGCAAAAAACCAAGGTTTTTTGCCGATCACTCGAACCTTGACCGGATAATTTTTTACCGATCGGACAAACTTGTCCGATCGGCGAAAATCATTCGATCGGTCAAATTTCTACTGGATCTGGCAAAAAACCAAGGTTTTTTGCCGATCACTCGAACCTTGACCGGATAATTTTTACCGATCGGACAAACTTGTCTGATCGGCGAAAATCATTCGATCGGTCAAATTTCTACTGGATCTGGCAAAAAACCAAGGTTTTTTGCCGATCACTCGAACCTTGACCGGATAATTTTTACCGATCGGACAAACTTGTCCGATCGGCGAAAATCATTCGATTGGTCAAATTTCTACTGGATCTGGCAAAAAACCAAGGTTTTTTGCCGATCACTCGAACCTTGACCGGATAATTTTTTACCGATCGGACAAACTTGTCCGATCGGCGAAAATCATTCGATCGGTCAAATTTCTACTGGATCTGGCAAAAAACCAAGGTTTTTTGCCGATCACTCGAACCTTGACCGGATAATTTTTTACCGATCGGACAAACTTGTCCGATCGGCGAAAATCATTCGATCGGTCAAATTTCTACTGGATCTGGCAAAAAACCAAGGTTTTTTGCCGATCACTCGAACCTTGACCGGATAATTTTTTACCGATCGGACAAACTTGTCCGATCGGCGAAAATCATTCGATCGGTCAAATTTCTATTGGATCTGGCAAAAAGTCAAGGTTTTTTGCCGATCACTCGAACCTTGACCGGATAATTTTTACCGATCGGACAAACTTGTCCGATCGGCGAAAATCATTCGATCGGTCAAATTTCTACTGGATCTGGCAAAAAACCAAGGTTTTTTGTCGATCACTCGAACCTTGACCGGATAATTTTTACCGATTGGACAAACTTGTCCGATCGGCGAAAATCATTCGATCGGTCAAATTTCTACTGGATCTGGCAAAAAACCAAGGTTTTTTGCCGATCACTCGAACCTTGACCGGATAATTTTTACCGATCGGACAAACTTGTCCGATCGGCGAAAATCATTCGATCGGTCAAATTTCTACTGGATCTGGCGAAAAACCAAGGGTTTTTGCCGATCACTCGAACCTTGACCGGATAATTTTTTACCGATCGGACAAACTTGTCCGATCGGCGAAAATCATTCGATCGGTCTAATTTCTACTGGATCTGGCAAAAAACCAAGGTTTTTTGCCGATCACTCGAACCTTGATCGGATAATTTTTTACCGATCGGTCAAACTTGACCGATCGGCGAAAATCATTCGATCGGTCAAAATTCTACTGGATCGGTCAAAAAACCATGTTTTTTGACCGATCACTTGATCCCTGACCGGTTGAATTTTCACCGATCGGTCAAAATATGTCCGATCGGACAAAAATTGACCGATCAGTCAAAATCATTCGATCGGTCAAATTTCTACTGGATCGGTCAAAAAACCATGTTCTTTGACCGATCACTCGATCCTTGACCGGTTGAATTTTGACCGATCGGTCAAATTGACCGATCGGTCAAAATTGACCGATCAATCAAAATTGACCAGACAGTCCTTTTTTATGCTAAACACGCGACAAGTTTCTTCTTGTCCTTTTTCAACAGGGAGTTGTTGTTCTTAGCACCAAATCCAAACCAGCCAGAATGCACTCTAGCTAACTTGGAGGGGGTAACTGTGGGTGCAAATTTTGGCGGAAGTTTACCAACTACCAAGGGACCCACCGGCCCTGCCTGGTGGGCCCACGAGGACTACCACGGGACCCACCGGCCCTGCCTAGTGGGCCCACGAGGACTACCACGGGACCCACCGGCCCTGCCTGGTGGGCCCACGAGGACTACCACGGGACCCACCGGCCCTACCTGGTGGGCCCACGAGGACTACCACGGAACCCACCAGCCCTGCCTGGTGGGCCCCCGAGTACCACAGCGGGACCCACCAGCCCTGCCTGGTGGGCCCCCGAGGACAACAGCAGGACCCACCAGCCCTGCCTGGTGGGCTCCAAAAGACAACAGTAGGACCCGCCAGTCTTACCTGGAGGATCCCCAGATACGACAGCAGAAACCGCTGTTTACCCCAGAATCCCTCTCAGGGAATCCTATAAATAGCAGAGCCTTCGAATGTAAAAGGATCCAAAAATTCTGATTTCCACTCTGAGATCTGACTTTCAGAACCAGAGCTCTGGGATTTCTGACTTCCCATATTCCACCTCTCTTTGATCTTCTTTTCTCTTTCGAAGAGATCAGAGTGTTCTCAGTGATACTCGGCCTGTCGAGATCACTTCGACATAAGTGTTAGTGAATTCGGGTTGCTCCCTATAGCACGGAGACGTAGGCTTCGGCTGAACTCCGAGATCACATCTCGTGTCACAATCTCTCTGATTGCATTTCTCTGTTTACATATCAAAAGCAACAGCTTCAATCAATAGATCGACCAACGATCTTCGACGTCAACTTCAACTCCAATTGACTGGTGCTGCGAAAGTCTTCGGGTCGGCACGAAGATTTTCCCCCACAAATTCATTCATACGATCCATTCTAATTCATTCGTACGATCCATTCTAATTCATTCGCACAAATGTATCCATTCTAATTCATTCGCACAAATGAATTAGAATGGATTGTATGAATGAATTAGAATGGATACATTCGTACGAATGAATTAGAATGGATCATACGAATGAGTAAGAATGGATCGTACGAATGAAATAGAATGGATTGTACGAATGAATTAGAATGGATCGTACAAATGAATTAGAATGGATCGTACGAATGAATTAGAATGGATCATACGAATGAGTAAGAATGGATCGTACAAATGAAATAGAATGGATTGTACGAATGAATTAGAATGGATCGTACGAATGAATTAGAATGGATCGTGTGAAAGAATTAGAATGCATTGTATGAATGAATTAGAATGGATCGTTTGAATGAATTAGAATGGATCGTGCGAATAAATTCGAATAGATCGCATGATCCATTCGAATAGAATGGATCATATGAATGAATTAGAATGGATCGGGCGAATGAATTAGAATGGATTATTGGAATGAATTAGAATGGATCGTATGAATGAATTAGAATGGATCGTACGAATGAATTAGAATGGATCGTACGAATGAATTAGAATGGATCGTACGAATGAATTAGAATGGATCATACGAATGAGTAAGAATGGATCGTACGAATGAAATAGAATGGATTGTACGAATGAATTAGAATGGATACATTCATGCGAATGAATTAGAATGGATCGGACGATTGAATTAGAATGGATCGTACGATTCATTCTAATTCATTCGTACGATCCATTCTAATACATTCGTACGATTCATGCTAATTCATTCGCACGAGCCATTCTAATTCATTCGTATGATCCATTCTTATTCATTCATACGATCCATTCTAATTCATTCGCACAATCCATTCTAATTCATTCGTACAATCCATTCTAATTCATTCGTATGATCCATTCTAACTCATTCGGTGGATCCATTCTAATTCATTCGTACGATCCATTCTAATTCATTCCCACGATCCATTCTAATTTATTCGTACGATCCATTCTAATTCATTCGTACGATCTATTCTAATTCATTCGCACGAATGTAACCATTCTAATTAATTCATACGATTCATTCTAATTCATTCGTATGAGCTATTCTAATTCATTCGTACGATCCATTCTAATTCATTCGTACGATCCATTGTAATTCATTCATACAATCCATTTTGATTCATTCGCACAAATGTATCCATTCAAATTCATTCGTACGATCCAGTCTAATTCATTCGTACGATCCATTCTAATTCCTTCGTACGATCCATTCTAATTCATTCGTACGATCTATTCTAATTCATTCGTTCAATCCATTCTAATTCATTCGTACGATCCATTCTAATTCCTTCGTACGATCCATTCTAATTCATTCGTACGATCCATTCTATTTCATTCATGCAATCTATTCTAATTCATTCGTACGATCCATTCTAATTCATTCGCACGAATGTATCCATTCTAATTCATTCGTACAATCCATTCTATTTCATTCGTACGATCCATTCTTACTCATTCGTATGATCCATTCTAATTCATTCGTATGATCCATTCTAATTCATTCGTACGATCCATTCTAATTCATTCGTACGATCCATTCTAATTCATTCGCACGATCCATTCTAATTCATTCATACGATCCATTCTAATTCATTCATACGATCCATTATAAATCATTCCTACAATCCATTCTAATTCATTCGCCCGATCCATTCTAATTCATTCATACGATCCATTCTATTCGAATGGATCATCCGATCCATTCGAATTCATTCGCACAATCCATTCTATTTCATTCGTACGATCCATTCTTACTCATTGGTACGATCCATTCTACTTCATTCGCAGGAATGTATCCATTCTAATTCATTCGTACGAATCCATTCTAATTCATTCGTACAATCCATTCTATTTCATTTGTACGATCCATTCTTACTCATTCGTATGATCCATTCTAATTCATTCGTACGAATGCATCCATTCTAATTCATTCGTACGATCCATTCTAATTCATTCGTACGATCCATTCTTACTCATTCGTATGATCCATTCTAATTCATTCGTACGATCCATTCTAATTCATTCGTATGATCCATTCTAATTCTTTCACACGATCCATTCTAATTCATTCGTAGGAACCATTCTAATTCATTCGTACAATCTATTCTATTTCATTCGTACGATCCATTCTTACTCATTCGTATGATCCATTCTAATTCATTCGGACGAATGCATCCATTCTAATTCATTCGTACGATCCATTCTAATTCATTCGTACGATCCATTCTTACTCATTCGTATGATCCATTCTAATTCATTCGTACGATCCATTCTAATTCATTCGTATGATCCATTCTAATTCATTCACACAATCTATTCTAATTCATTCGTACGATCCATTCTAATTCATTCGTACGATCGTACGAATGAATTAGAATGGATCGTACGAATGAATTAGAATGGATCGTACGGAATGAATTAGAATGGATTGTATGAATGAATTAGAATGGATACATTCGTGCGAATGAATTAGAATGGATCATACGAATGAGTAAGAATGGATCGTACGAATAAAATAGAATGGATTGTACGAATGAATTAGAATGGATCGTACAAATGAATTAGAATAGATCGTACGAATGAATTAGAATGGATCATACGAATGAGTAAGAATGGATCGTACAAATCAAATAGAATGGATTGTACGAATGAATTAGAATGGATCGTACGAATGAATTAGAATGGATCGTGTGAGAATTAGAATGCATTGTATGAATGAATTAGAATGGATCGTATGAATGAATTAGAATGGATCGTGCGAATGAATTCGAATGGATCGCATGATTCATTCGAATAGAATGGATCGGGCGAATGAATTAGAATGGATTGTAGGAATGAATTAGAATGGATCGTATGAATGAATTAGAATGGATCGTATGAATGAATTAGAATGGATCGTGCGAACGAATTAGAATGGATCGTACGAATGAATTAGAATGGATCATACGAATGAATTAGAATGGATCATACGAATGAGTAAGAATGGATCGTACGAATGAAATAGAATGGATTGTACGAATGAATTAGAATGGATACATTCGTGCGAATGAATTAGAATGGATACATTTGTGCAAATGAATTAGAATGGATCGTACGAATGAATTAGAATGGATCGTACGAATGAATTAGAGTGGATCGTACGAATAAATTAGAATGGATACATTCGTCCGAATGAATTAGAATGGATCTTTCGAATGAGTAAGAATGGATCGTACGAATGAAATAGAATAGATTGTACGAATGAATTAGAATGGATTCGTACGAATGAATTAGAATGGATACATTCGTGCGAATGAATTAGAATGGATCGTACCAATGAGTAAGAATGGATCGTACGAATGAAATAGAATGGATTGTGCGAATGAATTAGAATGGATCGTACGAATGAATTAGAATGGATCCTATGAATGAATTAGAATGGATCGTGCAAATGAATTAGAATGGATCGTACGAATGAATTAGAATGGATCGTGCTAATGAATTAGAATTGATCGAACAAATGAATTAGAATGGATACACTCGTGCGAATGAATTAGAATTGATCGGACGAATGAATTTGAATGGATCGTACGAATGAGTACGAATGGATCGTACGAATGAAATAGAATAGATCGTACGAATGAATTAGAATGGATCGTACGAAGGAATTAGAATGGATCGTACGAATGAATTAGAATGGATATATTCGTGCAAATGAATTAGAATTGATCGTATGAATGTATTAGAATGGATCGTATGAGTGAATTAAAATGGATCGTACGAATGAATTAGAATGGATCGTATGAATGAATTAGAATGGATACATTCGTGTGAATGAATTTGAATGGATCGTATGAATGAATTAGGATAGATTTTGTGAATGAATTAGAACTGATCGTACGAATGAATTAGAAAGGATACATTCGTGCGAATGAATTAGAATGGATTGTATGAATGAATTAGAATGGATCCTATGAATGAATTAGAATGGATCGTGCGAATGAATTAGAATGGATCGTACGAATGAATTAGAATGGATCGTGCTAATGAATTAGAATTGATCGAACGAATGAATTAGCATGGATCGTGCTAATGAATTAGAATGGAACGTACGAATGAATTAGAATGGATCGTGTGAAAGAAATAGAATGGATTGTATGAATGAATTATAATGAATTCGTACGATCCATTCGAATTCATTCGCACGATCCAATCTAATTCATTCATACGATCCATTTTAATTCATTCATACAATCCATTCTAATTCTTTCACACGATCCATTCTAATTCATTCGTAGGATCCATTCTAATTCACTCGTACAATCTATTCTATTTCATTCGTACGATCCATTCTTACTCATTCGTATGATCCATTCTAATTTATTCGGACGAATGTATCCATTCTAATTCATTCGTACGATCCATTCTAATTCATTCGTACGATCCATTCTAATTCATTCGTATGATCCATTCTAATTCATTCGTCCGATCCATTCTAATTCATTCGCACGAATGTATCCATTCTAATTCATTCGTACGATCCATTCTAATTCATTCGTACGATCCATTCTAATTCATTCGTAAGATCCATTCTAATTCATTCGTACGATCCATTCTAATTCATTCGTACGATCCATTCTAATTCATTCGCACGAATGTATCCATTCTAGTTCATTCGTACGATCCATTCTAATTCATTCATACAATCCATTCTAATTCATTCGCACGAATGTATCCATTCTAATTCATTCGTACGATCAGTTCTAATTCATTCACAAAATCTATTCTAATTCATTCATACGATCCATTCTAATTCATTCACACGAATGTATCCATTCTAATTCATTCATACGATCCATTCTAATTCATTCGTAAGATCCACTCTAATTCACTCATACGATCCATTCTAATACATTCATACGATCCATTCTAATTCATTTGCACGAATATATCCATTCTAATTCATTCGTACGATCCATTCTAATTCCTTCGTACGATCCATTCTAATTCATTCGTACAATCCATTCTAATTCATTTGTACGATCCATTCTAATTCATTCGTACAATCCATTCTAATTCCTTCGTACGATCCATTCTAATTCATTCGTACGATCCATTCTAATTCATTCATACAATCCATTCTAATTCTTTCACACGATCCATTCTAATTCATTCGTACGATCCATTCTAATTCATTCGTGCAATCCATTCTATTTCATTCATACGATCCATTCTTACTCATTCGTACGATCTATTCTAATTCATTCACACGAATGTATCCATTCGTACGAACGAATTAGAATAGATTGTACGAATGAATTAAAATGGATCGTATGAATGAATTAGAATGGATCGTACGAAGGAATTAAAATGGATCGTACGAATAAATTAGAATGGATCGTACGAATGAATTAGAATAGATCGTACGAATGAATAAGAATGGATCGTACGAAGGAATTAGAATGGATCGTACGAATGAATTAGAATAGATATATTCATGCAAATGAATTAGAATGGATCATATGAATGTGTTAGAATGGATCGTATGAGTGAATTAGAATGGATCGTATGTGTGAATTAGAATGGATCGTACGAATGAATTAGAATGGATCGTATGAATGAATTAAAATGGATACATTCGTGTGAATGAATTAGAATGGATCGTATGAATGAATTAGAATAGATTTTGTGAATGAATTAGAACTGATCGTACGAATGAATTAGAATGGATACATTTGTGCGAATGAATTAGAATGGATTGTATGAATGAATTAGAATGGATCCTATGAATGAATTAGAATGGATCGTACGAATGAATTAGAATGGATACATTCATGCGAATGAATTAGAATTGATCGTACGAATGTATTAGAATGGATCGTGCGAATGAATTAGAATGGATCGTACGAATGAATTAGAATGGATACATTCGTGCGAATGAATTAGAATGGACACATTCGTGCGAAAGAATTAGAATAGATCGTATGAATGAATTTGAATGGATCCTATGAATGAATTAGAATGGATCGTGCGAATGAATTAGAATGGATCGTACGAATGAATTAGAATGGATCGTGCTAATGAATTAGAATTGATCGAACGAATGAATTAGCATGGATCGTGCTAATGAATTAGAATGGATCGTACGAATGAATTAGAATGGATCAAATGAATGAATTAGAATGGTTACATTCATGCGAATGAATTAGAATGGATCGTACGAATGGATTAGAATGGATCGTACGAATGGATTAGAATGGATACATTCGAGCGAATGAATTAGAATGGATCGTACGAATGAATTAGAATGGATCGTATGAATAAATTAGAATGGATACATTCGTCCGAATGAATTAGAATGGATCATACGAATGAGTAAGAATGGATCATACGAATGAAATAGAATAGATTGTACGAATGGATTAGAATGGATCCTACGAATGGATTAGAATGGATACCTTTGTGCATATGAATTAGAATGGATCATACTAATGAATTAGAATGGATCATATTAATGAATTAGAATGGATCGTACGAATGGATTAGAATGGATCGTGCGAATGAATTAGAATGGATCATATTAATGAATTAGAATGGATCGTACGAATGAATTAGAATGGATACATTCATGCGAATGAATTAGAATGGATCGGACGAATGAATTAGAATGGATCGTATGAATGAATTAGAATGGATCAAATGAATGAATTAGAATGGTTACATTCATGCGAATGAATTAGAATGGATCGTACGAATGGATTACAATGGATCTTACGAATGGATTAGAATGGATACATTCGAGCGAATGAATTAGAATGGATCATACGAATGAATTAGAATGGACCGTACGAATGGATTAGAATGGATCCTACGAATGGATTAGAATGGATACCTTTGTGCATATGAATTAGAATGGATCGGACGAATGAATTAGAATGGATCATATTAATGAATTAGAATGGATCGTACGAATGAAATAGAAGGGATACATTCGTGCACGATACATTCTAATTCATTCATACGATCCATTCTAATTGTATGAATGTATTAGAATGGATCATATAAGTGAATTAGAATGGATCGTACGAATGAATTAGAATGGATCGTATGAATGAATTAGAATGGATACATTCGTGTGAATGAATTAGAATGGATCGTATGAATGAATTAGAATAGATTTTGTGAATGAATTAGAACTGATCGTACGAATGAATTAGAATGGATACATTCGTGCGAATGAATTAGAATGGATTGTATGAATGAATTAGAATGTATCCTATGAATGAATTAGAATGGATTGTACGAATGAATTAGAATGGATACATTCGTGCGAATGAATTAGAATTGATCGTACAAATGAATTAGAATGGATCGTGCGAATGAATTAGAATGGATCGTATGAATAAATTAGAATGGATATATTCGTCCGAATGAATTAGAATGGATCATACGAATGAGTAAGAATGGATCGTACGAATGAAATAGAATAGATTGTACGAATGAATTAGAATGGATTCGTACGAATGAATTAGAATGGATACATTCGTGCGAATGAATTAGAATGGATCGTACCAATGAGTAAGAATGGATCGTACGAATGAAATAGAATGGATTGTGCGAATGAATTAGAATGGATCGTATGAATGAATTAGAATGGATCGTGTGAAAGAATTAGAATGGATTGTATGAATGAATTAGAATAGATCGTATGAATGAATTAGAGTGGATTCGTAAGAATGAATTAGAATGGATACATTCGTGCGAATGAATTAGAATGGATCGTACCAATGAGTAAGAATGGATCATACGAATGAAATAGAATGGATTGTGCGAATGAATTAGAATGGATCGCACGAATGTATCCATTCTAATTCATTCGTACGATCCATTCTAATTCATTCGTATGATCCATTCTAATTCATTCGTATGATCCATTCTAATTAGTTCGTATGATCCATTCTAATTCATTCGTACGATCCATTCAAATTCATTCATACAATCCATTCTAATTCATTCGTACGATCCATTCTAATTCACTCATACGATCCATTCTAATACATTCATACGATCCATTCTAATTCATTTGCAGGAATATATCCATTCTAATTCATTCGTACGATCCATTCTAATTCCTTCGTACGATCCATTCTAATTCATTCGTACGATCTATTCTAATTCATTCGTACGATCCATTCTAATTCCTTCGTACGATCCATTTTAATTCATTCGTACGATCCATTCTAATTCATTCGTACAATCTATTCTAATTCATCCGTACGAATGGATACATTCGTGTGAATGAATTAGAATGGATCGTACGAATGAGTAAGAATGGATCGTACGAATGAAATAGAATGGATTGCACGAATGAATTAGAATGGATCGTACGAATGAATTAGAATGGATCGTACGAATGAATTAGAATGGATCGTACGAATAAATTAGATTGGATACATTCGTTTGAATGAATTAGAATGGATCATACGAATGAGTAAGAATGGATCGTACGAATGAAATAGAATAGATTGTACGAATGAATTAGAATGGATCCTACGAATGAATTAGAATAGATCTTGTGAAAGAATTAGAATGGATTGTATGAATGAATTAGAATGAATTCGTACGATCCATTCGAATTCATTCGCACGATCCATTCTAATTCATTCATACGATCCATTCTAATTCATTCATACAATCCATTCTAATTCTTTCACACGATCCATTCTAATTCATTCGTAGGATCCATTCTAATTCATTCGTACAATCTATTCTATTTCATTCGTACGATCCATTCTTACTCATTCGTATGATCCATTCTAATTCATTCGGACAAATGTATCTATTCTAATTTATTCGTACCACTACACCAAAATCAGGATTTAGTAACACAGCCAACTGTTATAAATATGCTTAGTAACATAAAAAAACCGTTAGGAATATGGCGTTACAGATATTTGTAACACTTTTTGTAATAACCGTTACTAATTGACCGTTACAAATTGTCTGTTTTGGTGTAGTGTACGACCCATTCTAATTCATTCGTACGATCCATTCTAATTCATTCGTACGATCTATTCTAATTCATTCATACGATCCATTCTAATTTCATTCGTACGATCCATTCTAATTCATTCGCTCGAATGTATCCATTCTAATACATTCGTACGATCCATTCAAATCCATTCGTATGATCCATTCTAATTCATTCGCATGAATGTAACCATTCTAATTCATTCATTTGATCCATTCTAATTCATTCGTATGATCCATTCTAATTCATTCGTCCGATCCATTCTAATTCATTCGCACGAACGTATCCATTCTAATTCATTCGTACGATCCATTCTAATTCATTCGTACGATCCATTCTAATTCATTCGTAAGATCCATTCTAATTCATTTTGTACGATCCATTCTAATTCATTCGTACGATCCATTCTAATTCATTCGCACGAATGTATCCATTCTAGTTCATTCGTACGATCCATTCTAATTCATTCGTACGATCCATTCTAATTCATTCGCACGATCCATTCTAATTCATTCGTACGATCAATTCTAATTCATTCGCATGAATGTATCCATTCTAATTCATTCGTACGATCCTGAATTAGAATGGATCGTACGAATGAATTAGAATGGATACCTTTGTGCATATGAATTAGAATGGATCGTACGAATGAATTAGAATGGATCATATTAATGAATTAGAATGGATCGTACGAATGAATTAGAATGGATCGTACGAATGAATTAGAATGGATCTTACGAATGGATTAGAATGGATACATTCGTGCGAATGAATTAGAATGGATCGGACGAATGAATTATAATGGATCGTACGAATGAATTAGAATGGATCAAATGAATGAATTAGAATGGTTATATTCATGTGAATGAATTAGAATGGATCGTACGAATGGATTAGAATGGATACATTCGAGCAAATGAATTAGAATGGATCGTACGAATGAAATTATAATGGATCGTACGAATGAATTAGAATAGGTTGCACGAATGAATTAGAATGGATCGTACGAATGAATTAGAATGGATCGTGTGAAAGAATTAGAATGGATCGTACGAATGAATTAGAAAGGATCGTGCGAATGAATTAGAATGGATCGTATGAATGAATTAGAATGGATGGTGCTAATGAATTAGAATTGATCGAACGAATGAATTAGCATGGATCGTGCATTTGTACGATCCATTCTAATTCATTCGTAAGATCCATTCTAATTCATTCGTACGATCCATTCTAATTCATTCGCACGAATGTATCCATTCTAGTTCATTCGTACGATCCATTCTAATTCATTCGTACGATCCATTCTAATTCATTCAGACGATCTATTCTAATTCATTCATACAATCCATTCTAATTCTTTCACACGATCCATTCTAATTCATTCGTACGATCCATTCTAATTCATTCGCACAATCCATTATATTTCATTCGTACGATCCATTCTTACTCATTCGTATGATCCATTCTAATTCATTCGCACGAATGTATCCATAATGGATCATACGAATGAGTAAGAATGGATCGTACGAATGAAATAGAATGGATTGTGCGAATGAATTAGAATGGACCGTACGAATGAATTAGAATGGATACATTCGTGCGAATGAATTAGAATGGATCGGACGAATGAATTAGAATGAATCGTACGAATGAATTAGAATGGATCGTACGAATGAATTAGAATGGATCGTATGAATAAATTAGAATGGATACATTCGTCCGAATGAATTAGAATGGACCATACGAATGAGTAAGAAAGGATCGTACGAATGAAATAGAATAGATTGTACGAATGAATTAGAATGGATCGTGCGAATGAATTAGAATGGATCGTACGAATGAATTACAATCCATTCTAATTCTTTCACACGATCCATTCTAATTCATTAGTAGGATCCATTCTAATTCATTCGTACAATCTATTCTATTTCATTCGTACGATCCATTCTTACTCATTCGTATGATCCATTCTAATTCATTCGGACGATTGTATCCATTCTAATTTATTCGTACGATCCATTCTAATTCATTCGTACGATCCATTCTAATTCATTCGTACGATCCATTCTAATTCATTCGTCCGATCCATTCTAATTCATTCGCACGAATGTATCCATTCTAATTCATTCGTACGATCCATTATAATTCATTCGTACGATCCATTCTAATTCATTCGTAAGATTCATTCTAATTTATTCGTACGATCCATTCTAATTCATTCGTACGATCCATTCTAATTCATTCGCACGAATGTATCCATTCTAGTTCATTTATACGATCCATTCTAATTCATTCATACGATCCATTCTAATTCATTCGCACGATCCATTCTAATTCATTCATACGATCCATTCTAATTCATTCGTACGATCCATTCTAATTCATTCGCACAAATGTATCCATTCTAATTCATTCGTACGATCCATTCTAATTCATTCGCACGATCCATTCTAATTCATTCGTACGATCCATTCTAATTCATTCGCACGATCTGTTCTTATTCATTCGCAAAATCCATTCTAATTCACTCGCACGAATGTATCCATTCTAATTCATTTGTACGATCCATTCTAATTCATTCTTACGATCCATTCTAATTCATTCGTATGATCCATTCTAATTAATTCGTATGATCCATTCTAATTCATTCGTGTGATCCATTCTAATTCATTCATACAATCCATTCTAATTCATTCGCACGAATGTATCCATTCTAATTAATTCGTACGATCCATTCTAATTCATTCGTATGATCTATTCTTATTCATTCGCACGATCCAGTCTAATTGATTCGCACGATCCATTCTAATTCATTCGCACGAATGTATCCATTCTAATTCATTCGTACGATCCATTCTAATTCATTAATATGATCCATTCTAATTCATTCGTACGATCCATTCTAATTCATATACACAAAGGTATCCATTCTAATCCATTCGTAGGATCAATTCTAATCCATTCGTACGATCCATTCTAATTCATTCGTACGATCCATTCTAATTGATTCGCTCGAATGTATCCATTCTAATCCATTCGTACGATCCATTCTAATTCATTCGCATGAATGTAACCATTCTAATTCATTCATTTGATCCATTCTAATTCATTCGTTCGATCCATTCTAATTCATTCGTCCAATCCATTCTAATTCATTCGCACGAACGTATCCATTCTAATTCATTCGTACGATCCATTCTAATTCATTCGTAAGATCCATTCTAATTCATTCGTACGATCCATTCTAATTTATTCGCACGAATGTATCCATTCTAGTTCATTCGTACGATCCATTCAATTCATTCGTACGATCCATTCTAATTCATTCGCACGATCCATTCTAATTAATTCGTACGATCAATTCTAATTCATTCGCACGAATGTATCTATTCTAATTCATTCATACGATCCATTCTAATTCATTTGTACGATCCATTCTAATTCACTCATACGATCCATTCTAATACATTCATACGATCCATTATAATTCATTTGCACGAATATATCCATTCTAATTCATTCATACGATCCATTCTAATTCCTTCGTACGATCCATTCTAATTCATTCGTACGATCTATTCTAATTCATTCGTACGATCCATTCTAATTCATTCGTACGATCCATTCTAATTCCTTCGTACGATCCATTCTAATTCATTCGTATGATCCATTCTAATTCATTCGTACAATCTATTCTAATTCATTCGTACGAATGGATACATTCGTGTGAATGAATTAGAATGGATCGTACGAATGAGTAAGAATGGATCGTACGAATGAAATAGAATGGATTGCACGAATGAATTAGAATGGATCATACGAATGAATTAGAATGGATCGTGTGAAAGAATTAGAATGGATTGTATAAATGAATTAGAATGGATCGTACGAATGAATTAGAATGGATCGTACGAAGGAATTAGAATGGATCGTACGAATGAATTAGAATGGATCGTACGAATGAATTAGAATAGATCGTACGAATGAATTAGAATGGATCGTATGAAGGAATTAGAATGGATCGTACGAATGAATTAGAATGGATATATTCGTGCAAATGAATTAGAATGGATCGTATGAATGTATTAGAATGGATCGTATGAGTGAATTTGAATGGATCGTACGAATGAATTAGAATGAATCGTATGAATGAATTAGAATGGATACATTCGTGTGAATGAATTAGAATGGATCGTATGAATGAATTAGAATAGATTTTGTGAATGAATTAGAACTGATCGTACGAATGAATTAGAATGGATACATTCGTGCGAATGAATTAGAATGGATTGTATGAATGAATTATAATGGATCATACGAATGAATTAGAATGGATCGTATGAGTGAATTAGAATGGATATGAAGGAATTAGAATGGATCGTACGAATGAATTAGAATGGATCGTACGAATGAATTAGAATGGATCGTACGAATGAATTAGAATAGATCGTACGAATGAATTAGAATGGATCGTACGAAGGAATTAGAATGGATCGTACGAATGAATTAGAATGGATCGTACGAATAAACTAGAATGGATACATTCGTGCGAATATATTAGAATGGATCGTACGAATGAATTAGAATGGATCGTATGAATGAATTAGAATGGATCTTACGAATGAATTAGAATGGATCGTACAAATGAATTATAATGGATCGTACGAATGAATTAGAATGGATACATTCGTGCGAATGAATTAGAATGGATCGGACGAATGAATTTGAATGGATCGTACGAATGAATTAGAATGGATCGTATGAATAAATTAGAATGGATACATTCGTCCGAAAGAATGGATCGTACGAATTAAATAGAATAGATTGTACGAAGGAATTAGAATGGATTCGTACGAATGAATTAGAATGGATACGTTCGTGCGAATGAATTAGAATGGATCGTACCAATGAGTAAGAATGGATCGTACGAATGAAATAGAATGGATTGTGCGAATGAATTAGAATGGATCGTACGAATGAATTAGAATGGATCGTGTGAAAGAATTAGAATGGATTGTATGAATGAATTAGAATAGATCGTATGAATGAATTAGAATGGATCGTACGAATGAATTAGAATAGATCGTACGAATGAATTAGAATGGATCGTACGAATGAATTAGAATGGATACATTCGTGCGAATGAATTAGAATGGATACATTCGTGCGAAAGAATTAGAATAGATCGTATGAATGAATTAGAATGGATCCTATGAATGAATTAGAATGGATCGTGCGAATGAATTAGAATGGATCGTACGAATGAATTAGAATGGATCGTGTGAAAGAATTAGAATGGATCGTACGAATGAATTAGAATGGATCGTGCGAATGAATTAGAATGGATCGTACGAATGAATTAGAATGGATACATTTGTGCGAATGAATTAGAATGGATCGTACGAATGAATTAGAATGGATCGTGCGAATGAATTAGAATGGATCGTACGAATGAATTAGAATGGATACATTTGTGCGAATGAATTAGAATGGATCGTACGAATGAATTTGAATGGATCGTATGAATCAATTAGAATGGATCGTGCGAATGAATTCGAATGGATCGTACAAATTCATTCTAATTCATTCATACAATCCATTCTAATTCTTTCACACGATCCATTCTAATTCATTCGTACGATCCATTCTAATTCATTTGTACGATCCATTCTAATTCATTCATACAATCCATTCTATTTCATTTGTACGATCTATTCTTGCTCATTCGTATGATCCATTCTAATTCATTCGCACGAATGTATCCATTCTAAATCATTCATACAATCCATTCTAATTCATTCCGTACGATCCATTCTAATTCATTCGTACGATCGTACGAATGAATTTGAATGGATCGTACGAATGAATTAGAATAGATTATGCGAATGAATTAGAATGAATCGTACGAATGAATTAGAATGGATCGTACGAATGAATTAGAGTGGATCATACGAATGAGTAAGAATGGATCGTACGAATGAATTAGAATGGATCGTTCGAATGAATTAGAATGGATCGTACGAATAAATTAGAATGGATACATTCGTCCGAATGAATTAGAATGGATCATACGAATGAGTAAGAATGGATCGTACGAATGAAATAGAATAGATTGTACGAATAAATTAGAATGAATCCTACGAATGAATTAGAATGGATCATGTGAAAGAATTAGAATGGATTGTATGAATGAATTAGAATGGATCGTATGAATGAATTAGAATGGATCGTGCGAATGAATTCGAATGGATCGTACGAATTCATTCTAATTCATTCATACAATCCATTCTAATTCTTTCACACGATCCATTCTAATTCATTCGTAGGTTCCATTCTAATTCATTAGCACGATCCATGCTAATTCATTCGTTCGATCAATTCTAATTCATTAGCACGATTCATTCTAATTCATTCGTACGATCCATTCTAATTCATTCGCACGAGCCATTCTAATTCATTCATAGGATCCATTCTAATTCATTCATACGATCTATTCTAATTCTTTCGCACGAGTGTATCCATTCTAATTCATTCGCACGAATGTATCCATTCTAATTCATTCGTACGATCCATTCTAATTCATTCGCATGATCCATTCTAATTCATTCGTACGATCAATTCTAATTCATTCGCACGAATGTATCCATTCTAATTCATTCGTATGATCCTGAATTAGAATGGATCGTACGAATGAATTAGAATGGATACTTTTGTGCATATGAATTAGAATGGATCGTACGAATGAATTAGAATGGATCATATTAATGAATTAGAATGGATCGTACGATTGAATTAGAATGGATACATTCGTGCGAATGAATTAGAATGGATCGTGCGAATCCATTAGACTGGATCGTGCGAATGAATAAGAATGGATCATACGAATAAATTAGAATGGATCGTACGAATTAATTAGAATGGATACATTCGTGCGAATGAATTAGAATGGATTATATGAATGAATTAGAATGGATCGTACGAATGAATTAGAATGGATCATACGAATTAATTAGAATGGATTATACGAATGAATTAGAATGGATCGTACGAATGAATTAGAATGGATCGTACGAATGAACTAGAATGGATCGTACGAATGAACTAGAATGGATACATTCGTGCGAATGAATTAGAATGGATCGTACGAATGAATTAGAATGGATCGTGCGAATGAATTAGAATGGATCTTACGAATGAATTAGAATGGATCGTACGAATGAATTAGAAAGGATCGTACGAATGAATTAGAATGGATACATTCATGCGAATGAATTAGAATGGATCGGACGAATGAATTAGAATGGATCATACGAATGAATTAGAATGGATCAAATGAATGAATTAGAATGGTTACATTCATGCGAATGAATTAGAATGGATCGTACGAATGGATTAGAATGGATCGTACGAATGGATTAGAATGGATACATTCGTGCGAATAAATTAGAATGGATTGTATGAATGAATTAGAATGGATCGTATGAATGAATTAGAATGGATCATATGAGTGAATTAAAATGGATACGAAGGAATTAGAATGGATCGTACGAAGGAATTAGAATGGATCATACGAATGAAATAGAATGGATCGTACGAAGGAATTAGAATGGATCGTACGAAGGAATTAGAATGGATCATACGAAGGAATTAGAATGGATCGTATGAATGAATTAGAATGGATCGTATGAGTGAATTAGAACGGATAGTACGAATGAAGTAGAATGGATCGTATGAATGAATTAGAATGGATACATTCGTGCGAATGAATTAGAATGGATCGTATGAATGAATTAGAATAGATTGTGCGAATGAATTAGAATGGATCGTACGAATGAATTAGAATGGATACATTCGTGCGAATAAATTAGAATGGATTGTATGAATGAATTAGAATGGATCGTACGAATGAATTAGAATGGATCGTACGAATGAATTAGAATAGATTGCGCGAATGAATTAGAATGGATCGTGCGAATGAAATAGAATGGATACAAATGAATTAGAATGGATCATACGAATGAATTAGAATGACGATCCATTCTTACTCATTCGTATGATCCATTCTAATTTATTCGCACGAATGTATCCATTCTAATTCATTCGTACGTCTAATTCATTCGTACGGTCCATTCTAATTCATTCGCATAATCCATTCTATTTCATTCATACGATCCATTCTTACTCATTCGTATGATCCATTCTAATTCATTCGTGCGAATGAATTAGAATGGATCATACGAATGAGTAAGAATGGATCGTACGAATGAAATAGAATGGATTGTGCGAATGAATTAGAATGGATCGTACGAATGAATTAGAATGGATCGTGTGAAAGAATTAGAATGGATTGTATGAATGAATTAGAATAGATCGTATGAATGAATTAGAATGGATCGTACGAATGAATTAGAATGGATCGTACGAATGAATTAGAATGGATACATTCGTGGGAATGAATTAGAACGGATACATTCGTGCGAAAGAATTAGAATAGATCGTATGAATGAATTAGAATGGATCCTATGAATGAATTAGAATGGATCGTGCGAATGAATTAGAATGGATCGTAGGAATGAATTAGAATGGATCGTGCTAATGAATTAGAATTGATCGAACGAATGAATTAGCATGGATCGTGCTAATGAATTAGAATGGAACGTACGAATGAATTAGAATGGATCGTGTGAAAGAAATAGAATGGATTGTATGAATGAATTAGAATGAATTCGTACGATCCATTCGAATTCATTCGCACGATCCATTCTAATTCATTCATACGATCCATTCTAATTTATTCATGCAATCCATTTTAATTCTTTCACACGATCCATTCTAATTCATTCGTAGGATCCATTCTAATTCATTCGTACAATCTATTCTATTTCATTCGTACGATCCATTCTTACTCATTCGTATAATCCATTCTAATTCATTCGGACGAATGTATCCATTCTAATTTATTCGTACGATCCATTATAATTCATTCGTATGATCCATTCTAATTCATTCGTACGATCCATTCTAATTCATTCGTCCGATCCATTCTAATTCATTCGCATGAATGTATCCATTCTAATTCATTCGTACGATACATTCTAATTCATTCTTACGATCCGTTCTAATTCATTCGTAAGATCCATTCTAATTCATTCGTACGATCCATTCTAATTCATTCGTACGATCCATTCTAATTCATTCGAACGAATGTATCCATTCTAGTTCATTCGTACGATCCATTCTAATTCATTCGTACGATCCATTCTAATTCATTCGCTCGATCCATTCTAATTCATTCGTACGATCCATTCTAATTCATTCATACGATCCATTCTAATTCATTCGTACGATCCATTCTAATTCATTCGCACAAATGTATCCATTCTAATTCATTCGTATGATCCATTCTAATTCATTCGCACGATCCATTCTAATTCATTCGCATGATCCATTCTAATTCATTCGTACGATCCATTCTAATTCTTTCACACGATCCATTCTAATTCATTCGTACGATCCATTCTAATTCATTCGCACGATCCATTCTAATTCATTCGTATGATCCATTCTAATTCATTCATACGATCCATTCTAATTCATTCGTACGATCCATTCTAATTCATTCGCACAAATGTATCCATTCTAATTCATTCGTACGATCCATTCTAATTCATTCGCACGATCCATTCTAATTCATTCGTACGATCCATTCTAATTCATTCGCACGATCTGTTCTTATTCATTCGCACAATCCATTCTAATTCATTCGCACGAATGTATCCATTCTAATTCATTCGTATGATCCATTCTAATTCATTCGTACGATCCATTCTAATTCATTCGTATGATCCATTCTAATTAATTCGTATGATCCATTCTAATTCATTCGTACGATCCATTCTAATTCATTCATACAATCCATTCTAATTCATTCGTACGATCCATTCTAATTCACTCATACAATCCATTCTAATACATTCATACGATCCATTCTAATTCATTTGCACGAATATATCCATTCTAATACATTCGTACGATCCATTCTAATTCATTCGTACGATCCATTCTAATTCATTCGTACGATCTATTCTAATTCATTCGTACGATCCATTCTAATTCATTCGTACGATCCATTCTAATTCCTTCGTACGATCCATTCTAATTCATTTGTACGATTCATTCTAATTCATTCGTACAATCTATTCTAATTCATTCGTACGAATGGATACATTCGTGTGAATGAATTAGAATGGATCGTACGAATGAGTAAAATGTATCGTACGAATGAAATAGAATGGATTGCACGAATGAATTAAAATAGATCGTACGAATGAATTATAATGGATCGTGTGAAAGAATTAGAATGGATTGTATGAATGAATTAGAATGGATCGTACGAAGGAATTAGAATGGATCGTACGATGGAATTAGAATGGATCGTACGAATGAATTAGAATGGATCGTACGAATGAATTAGAATGGATCGTACGAAGGAATTAGAATGGATTGTATGAATGAATTAGAATGGATATATTCGTGCAAATGAATTAGAATGGATCGTATGAATGTATTAGAATGGATCGTATGAGTGAATTAGAATGGATCGTACGAATGAATTAGAATGGATCGTATGAATGAATTAGAATGGATCGTACGAATGAATTAGAATGGATATATTCGTGCAAATGAATTAGAATGGATCGTATGAATGAATTAGAATGGATCGTATGAGTGAATTAGAACGGATAGTACGAATGAAGTAGAATGGATCGTATGAATGAATTAGAATGGATACATTCGTGCAAATGAATTAGAATGGATCGTATGAATTAATTAGAATAGATTGTGCGAATGAATTAGAATGGATCGTACGAATGAATTAGAATGCATACATTCGTGCGAATAAATTAGAATGGATTGTATGAATGAATTAGAATGGATCGTACGAATGAATTAGAATGGATCGTACGAATGAATTAGAATAGATTGCGCGAATGAATTAGAATGGATCGTACGAATGAATTAGAATGGATCGTACGAAAGAATTAGAATGGATCGTACGAATGAATTAGAATGGATCGTACGAATGAATTAGAATGGATCGTACGAAGGAATTAGAATGGATCGTACGATTGAATTAGAATGGATCATACGAATGAGTAAGAATGGATCGTATGAATGAATTAGATTGGATCGTACGATCCATTCTAATTCATTAGCATGGATCGTGCTAATGAATTAGAATGGAATATGCGAATAAATTAGAATGGATCGTAGAATGGATCGTACGAATGAATTAGAATGAATTAGAATGGATCGTACGAATGAATTAGAATATATCATAGGAATGAATTAGAATGGATCGTGCAAATGAATTAGAATGGATACATTCGTGCGAATGAATTAGAATAGATCGTGCGAATGAATTAGAATGGATCGTACGAATGAATTAGAATGGATCGTACGAATGGATTAGAATGGATCCTGCGAATGGATTAGAATGGATACCTTTGTGCATATGAATTAGAATGGATCGTACGAATGAATTAGAATGGATCATATTAATGAATTAGAATGGATCGTACGAATGAATTAGAATGGATACATTCGTGCATGATCCATTCTAATTCATTCGCACGAATGTATCAATTCTAATTCATTCATACGATCCATTCTAATTCATTAATATGATCCATTCTAATTCATTCGTACGATCCATTCTAATTCATATGCACAAAGGTATCCATTCTAATTCATTCGTACGATCCATTCTAACTCAGGATCGTACGAATGAATTAGAATGGATACATTCGTGCGAATGAATTAGAATTGATCGTAGGAATGAATTAGAATGGATCGTGCGAATGAATTAGAATGGATCGTACGAATGAATTAGAATGGATCGTACGAAATAACTAGAATGGATACATTCGTGCGAATGAATTAGAATGGATCGTACGAATGAATTAGAATGGATCGTATGAATGAATTAGAATGGATCTTACGAATGAATTAGAATGGATCGTACGAATGAATTAGAACGGATCGTACGAATGAATTAGAATGGATACATTCGTGCGAATGAATTAGAATGGATCGGACGAATGAATTAGAATGGATCGTACGAATGAATTAGAATGGATCAAATGAATTAATTAGAATGGTTACATTCATGCGAATGAATTAGAATGGATCGTACGAATGGATTAGAATGGATCGTACGGATGGATTAGAATGGATACATTCGAGCGAATGACTTAGAATGGATCATACGAATGAATTAGAATGGATCGTACGAATGTATTAGAATGGATCCTACGAATGGATTAGAATGGATACCTTTGTGTATATGAATTAGAATGGATCGTACGAATGAATTAGAATGGATCATATTAATGAATTAGAATGGATCATACGAATGAATTAGAATGGATACATTCGTACGAATGAATTAGAATGGATCGTGCGAATGAATTAGAATGGATCTTACGAATGAATTAGAATGGATCGTACGAATGAATTAGAATGGATCGTACGAATGAATTAGAATGGATACATTCATGCGAATGAATTAGAATGGATCGGACGAATGAATTAGAATGGATCATACGAAGGAATTAGAATGGATCGTACGAATGAATTAGAATGGATCGTACGAATAAATTAGAATGGATACATTCGTCGAATGAATTAGAATGGATCATACGAATGAGTAAGAATGGATCGTACGAATGAAATAGAATAGATTGTACGAATGAATTAGAATGGATCCTACGAATGAATTAGAATGGATCGTGTGAAAGAATTAGAATGGATTGTATGAATGAATTTGAATGGATCGTATGAATGAATTAGAATGGATCGTGCGAATGAATTCGAATGGATCGTACGAATTCATTCTAATTCATTCATATAATCCATTCTAATTCTTTCACACGATCTATTCTAATTCATTCGTAGGATCCATTCTTAGAATGGATCGTACGAATGAATTAGAATGGATCGTACGAATGAACTAGAATGGATACATTCGTGCGAATGAATTAGAATGGATCGTACGAATGAATTTGAATGGATCGTACGAATGAATTAGAATGGATCGTACGAAGGAATTAGAATGGATCGTACGAATGAATTAGAATGGATACATTCGTGCGAATGAATTAGAATGGATCGGACGAATGAATTAGAATGGATCGTACGAATAAATTAGAATGGATCGTACGAATGAATTAGAATGGATCGTACGAATAAATTAGAATGGATACATTCGTCCGAATGAATTAGAATGGATCATACGAATGAGTAAGAATGGATCGTACGAATGAAATAGAATAGACTGTACGAATGAATTAGAATGGATCATACGAATGAGTAAGAATGGATCGTGTTCGGGGGATTTTTTCGCTGGTCCGTGCGGGCTACCTGCAAGACAAAGAAAAAGCGTGAGAACGGCTGGCTCCCTTAGGAGCGCAGACCCTCCGACGCTCAAGTCAGTCTCAGGTGCACAACGGCGAGCTTTAGTGGACGAAAGTGGTAGGGAAAAGGGTTTCGAACCTGTACTCTGGAGCCTGGGGGTGAGCATTTATAGACATTGGTGACCTACCGCGGCCCGACCCATGGAGATTCTTTCCAGAGCCTTCTAGACCCCCACGTTCTGGCTCGCGTGGGTCTCTGACAGTCCTTGGTACTCGCGTCCCTGACATTCTTTGTCGTCGAGCCTGCCAGGCGGTTTGAGTGGGGGAGAGCATCTTTCTTGTTGCTGCCAGGTGGCTATTCTGGAATATTCAAGTCTGGGAGATCTTCGTGCACTGTGGGCGACCTCCGGTGGGAAGCCAGGGCGAGCTCGCCCTCCATTGCTTCGCCTTCTCTTCCATATCTATCAAGAGTCGGACCTCGCGGGAGCGACCTCTTCGATAAACTGGGTAGTTCTGGCGAGCTTGGGCGAGCTCCTGAGCGAGCTTGATCGAGCTCCTGAGCGAACTTGGGCGAGCTCCTGAGCGAGCTTGGGCGAGCTCCTGAGCGAGCTCTTTGCCTAAGGCCCCTTCGGCCCAATGTGGAGCTCGCTCCCTGTCAAGGTGATTTGGTTAGCATGGGGGGGGGAGGGCGAGCTCCTGGGCGAGTTCCCCACCCCTTGGAATCCTGGGGTCTATGAGATCCACAGGCAAGGGCGAACTTGGGCGAGCTCCTGCGCGAGCTTGGGCGAGCTACTGCGCGAGCTTGGGCGAGCTCCTGCATGAGCTAGGGGCGTTTGTGGTGCCGGTATCTTTATATACATGACGGTCTAACTCCCGCTGCCATCTCCAGCGAACTCCTGCGCGAGCTTGGGCGAGCTCCTGAGCGAGCTTTTAGCCTAAGGCCCCTTCAGCCCAATGTGGATCTCGCTCCCTGTCAAGGTGATTTGGTGAGCGCGGAGGGGGGGTGCGAACTCCAGGGCAGATTTCAGCTACCCCCAACAATACCCCCTCCTGAGGGAGCGACCAAGGAGACTTTGGCGCTCGCTCGGGAGTCTTAATGCACACGACGGTCGAATTGGGAGTTCTAGTCATTTGCAACCTCCACCTGGCGGACTGCGGGCACCAACCGTGGGCGGTCTGCGCCGAGAGCTTTGACTGTCAGTATTTTACAAACGCTGGGCAGGCCGGAGCATCAGCCACGAGCGATCTCCTTCCGGTGCGAGCTTGTCACACACGGCCAGGGTCTGCTTCGAGCGAGCTTGGGCGCCAGCCGTGGGCGATCTGCGCCGAGAGCTTTGACTGCCAGTATTTCACAGACGCTGGGCGGGCCGGGTGCGTCAGCCACGAGCGATCTCCTTCTGGTGCGAGCTTGTCACACGCGGCCAGGGTCTGCTTCGGGCGAGCTTGGGCACCAGCCGTGGGCGATCTGCGTCGAGAGTTTTGACTCCCAGTATTTCACAAACGCTGGGCGGGCCGGGAGCGTCAGCCACGAGCGATCTTCTTCCGGTGCGAGCTTGTCACACGCGTCCAGGGTCTGCTTCGGGCGAGCTGCGGGCACCAGCCACGGGCGATCTTGTGACTTGAGTATCTCTCCGAATCTCCGACGGTCGCCTCAGCTTAAATGCGGCGCGAGGCTCGATGCTGATACAATGAATCTCATCATGAGATCCCGATCGGCGCGAGACACGTGTCTTCTTCTTATTCGCTCCTTTTTCTATCAGTAAAGGATAGCATCGGCACCGGCGCAGCCTTTTCCACGCGTGGCCCACGTGGTGCTTGACGATTGGAAAGAAACGAGCTGTCGCTTCGACAACCGTCATGTCGCCTCGTTGGGCGTGCTCGGGCATTAACTGCGGCCCGATTCACTTGTCTCTCGCTTGTCTATAAATAGGAGATGGGGGGGCAATTTTTACCGCTGCGTGAAAAACAGCTCTCCCTTCCTCCTTAGCTTTCAGCTCGCAGCTCGCTAGCACCCTCTCACACTCATGGCTTCCTCTGCTGTCGCTTCTTCTTCTGCTGCTGCTGCCGCTGCGCCCTCCTAAGAGGAGCCTCTCGACGTCGCTCCTCTCTCAGTGCGCGCTTCCGGTACTGAGGGCGAGGCTCCCCCCAAGGTGCCCGCCGTCATCTGGCTGCACGACATCGGGGGCGCGCCTGTCCCTGACAGTCTGCGGACTGCGGTGGGAATTCCCCGGGAGCTCGCCATTTTGCCCCTCCCTCGCTCGGGGAGGCCGCTCTCCGGCACCGTGGTCTCCGTGGGGCAGGTCTGGTCAGGGCTCCGGCTCCCCCCAAACCATTTGGCCAGCGAGCTACTAGAGCTGGCGGGCTTATGCCCCGCCCAGCTTCCGGGAAACTCATGGGGGATCCTCTACGGGCTTTCTCGAATCGAGGAAGCCCTTAACGTGAGGATCCCCCTTGCCTACCTCCTGAAGAAGTGGTTCCTCAAGCCGGGGCCCGTCTTCAACGAGGTGGGCTGCGGCCTGTTCTACCTCACAGGCCGCTCCGGCGAGGTGCTCCCCTTCTCCGCGGTCGAAATCAAGGATAGGTACTGGAAAGAGTACCCCTTCGTCATCGCGGGGGAGTGGCGAGGTCCCTGCGCAGGCGTTCCTGCTCACCCCGGAAGGCCGCCCCTCCCCAACTTCAAAGCGATCGCTGAGTACCGTGCCAAAGGGAAGAAGTGTATCTCTGAGGCCCAAGAACAAATGCTCGACAAGGCGATCTTGGAGTTCCTCGACGGGCGAACTCCCAAGAAGATCCTGGCTCCGGACTTCTCCTTTCTCTGGAAGGATCTCCGGACTGGCGCCATCACCACCCGCCAGAAGAACATGCGCCAGAAGGTGGCGGTCTCTCGCCGCGCCGGGGCGACCTCCAAGGCGGCTCCCACGACCCCCGGTGCTGGCACCTCTTCGGCGACGAAGGGGAAGAAGAAGCGGGCTTCCCCGATTAGGCTCGCCGATGAAGACACCATCGACATGCTCCGCGAGGAGGACATTCCCTCACCGCCGCCTCCATCCCGTGAGGTTGCCCCAGGTCAGGCGAACTCTCCCTTAGGTTCCAATCTCCCTACGCACTGCTCAATTTCGGAACCCCCACGACGTCAAGTTGTGATGGTCGACCCTGAGGACCTGCGCGTCGAGCTCCTTCTTAGCATGGCGGAGGTGGAAACCCCAATGGCCGAGGTGCTGATGCGTGGGTTCCTGGGCGACCTCTCTAAACCCCTCTTTGTCGCGGTAATGACCCCAGAGATGGAGGGCGCCCACATAAAGAAGAAGAAGAAGAGGGCTCCGGTGGCCCGCCCGACGGGGGAAGACGATGTCGTCCGCAAAGCTCACGAAGCCTTTACGCGAGCCGCTGAGGAGCGGAGGAGGAAAGCCGCTCTGGAGGAAGCGGGCCTTGGATCCTGCGAGGATTCCAGCTCGGCCGAGGAAGAGGAAGAAGAAGGAGAAGCGTCGGCCCGCGCTGCCGAGCCTGCCGCACCGGCTGCGTCTGCTCCCAGTGCGCCCGCGCACGCTGCTTCCAGCGCGCCTGCGCCCCCCATCGCGCCCGCGCCCTCTATACCGGATGCGTCTGGCTGCAGCGTGCCCGCGCCCGCTACTGCTAGCGCGCCCGCGCCCTCTGCTGCTAGCGCGCCCGTGGCCACGCCCGCGCCCGCGCCTATGGCTCCCAGCGCGCCCGCGCCCTCTGCTGCCAGCACGCCCGCGCCCGCTGATTCCAGTGCGCCCGCGCCCACGCCCGTGCCCACGCCTATGGCTCCCAGCGCGCCCGCGCCCGAGCCCGCGCCTGTCGCTTCCAGCGCGCCTGCGCCCACTAATTCCAGTGCGCCCGCGCCTATGGCTCCCAGCGCGCCCGCGCCCTCTGCTGCCAGCGCGCCCGTGGCCGCGCCTGCTGATTCTAGTGCGCCCGCGCCCACGCCCGCGCCCGCGCCTATAGCTCCCAGCGCGCCCACGCCCGAGCCCGCGCCTGCCGCTTCCAGCGCGCCTGCGCCCACTGCCCCCTCCGCTCCCTCTGCTCTCGAGGCTCCTATCCTCCCGGAGCTGGGCGGGTTGGTTTACTGGTCTCCGGACCTGGGGGCCATCCTGACGACCTTCCGAGCTCCAGCTCGAAAGCCTCGGACCCAGACTTGCCCTGGCAAGGGGGATCCGCCGTGCCTCCCCTTATCAAGGAAGGGGGTGCCGGCGCTCAAGGGGGCGAGCCCGCCGCTACTGCCGTCGATGCGCCTTCCCCGGCTACCCCAACCGAGGTGAGCCAGGCGGGCTCCTCTTCAGGCGACCCCGAGCGAGCCCCCTACTTCACGCGGGAGATCCTGGGGCGCAACATTTTCGCCCGGACTCCCTACATCGCCCTCATTAACCGGCTCCTCGAGGTAAGATTACCTTCACACTTCTTCGCCTTAAATCCCTCTCTGTTCGAAATTTCTCCTAAGACTTTCTCTAACTGTTTCACCTTGGCGTAGGTAGAGCGGGTCAGCCGGGCCCTCGCCGATGAGGTCGCTGGCATTACGGGGGACACGGTTGCTCTCTATGATGACACTCTCCACGGCTCGGAGAGGAGAGTAGACGAGCACATCCACCGGCTTCACCAGATGGACCACTCCGGCGAGCTCCGAGCTGAGGTGGACCGGCTGCGCCAGCAGGCCACCTCTGTTGACACAGAGGTTGCCTAGCTGCACCAGCGGGCTGCCACCCTCACCACTGGGCTCGCCTCGGTCGAGGATGCTCGTGCCCGTGCCCTCGCGGACCTACAAGAGGCGACCAAAGCCAAAGAGGCCGCCCAGAAAGAGGTCCTCGAGCTCCGCAGCCTGGTGGCGGCCTCCAGGGACGAGATCGCGGTGCTGAAGGAGGCACATCTCCACGACCTCAACACCCAGCGAGAGCGCCTCCAGTCGCAGCTGGGCGAGCTCCTTCAGAAGGGCGCGCTGGATGCCATTGAGAAGTATAAGGCCGAAAGGTCAAAGAAGAGGAAGCGCGGTGATGACGACGACGCGGGTGCTGGCCCTGCCTAGGTTCCATCCTTTTGTAACCCCTTCAATGTACTTTTAAACAATGAATGAAAATACTTTTTGAGCTCGCCTATGTGTTTCTTTCTCTCTCTGTGTTGCTCATGAGTCCGCTTTAGGAGTTTCGCAGCGATCTCGAGAGTGATACACCGAGCGAGGCAGCTAATCGATTCAACCTTTTTATTTTAAAGTATATGCAAACGAAAAACTTGGCATGCTCGCTAAAACTCAACAGTCTCTGAGCCCGGAAAACGATAAGCGAACCAAATGACTTCAAAAAAAACTTCCCTACACTCAGAGACTTAAACCATTTTTATTTTAAAAGGAAACTAATAAGTGCTAGCTGCCCCCTGCCCGGTTAATTTTCCTCGATGATCCTGTTCGACGGACTTGCCCTTTGAGGGGTATGCCCGCGCCAGGATGCTTCCGTTCATGGTAGGTGAACGCGAAGAATCCCGGTTAGGTTTAGAGTCCACTAGGCAGTGGACTTCCCCAGTAATCTCAAGGTCGCCCACTGGCTGCCTCTGAGGATCCCGGTCTTTCTTTAAGTCCGCACAACGGTGGACTGCCCCGGGAAGCTCAAGGTCGCCCACTGGCTGCCTCTAAGGATCCCGGTCTTGCTTTAAGTCCGCGCAACAGCGGACTGCCCCGGGAAGCTCAAGGTCGCCCACTGGCCGCCTCTGAGGATCCCGGTCTTGCTTTAAGTCCGCACAACGGCGGACTGCCCCGGGAAGCTCAAGGTCGCCCACTGGCCGCATCTGAGGATCCCGGTCTTGCTTTAAGTCCGCACAACGGCGGACTGCCCCGGGAAGCTCAAGGTCGCCCACTGGCTGCCTCTGAGGATCCCGATCTTGCTTTATGTCCGCACAACGGCGGACTACACTTTATAGATCATGCGAGCTCTATGCTGCGCCGAGCTCTCGAGTTAAATTTCTTGTTGAAACCTTCATCGTTCATTCATAACTTCAGAAGATGATTTACAAAATTCCTTAGTCTTATGCATAAAACTTGCAAAGGTGTAAAGCATTCCAAGGTCGCTCTAACAGGTCGCCTTCAGCGGTCATCAACCGGTAAGCCCCCGAGCTTCCTGCTTCGTGTACTATGTAGGGGCCTTCCCAGTTCGCCGCGAGCTTTCCTGCATTAGGCTCTTGCGTGTTTGCGAACACCTTTCTCATCACCAGATCGCCAGCCTTGAATGCCCGATGGCGGACTCTTTTGTCATATGCGTGCTTCATTTCCTGCCTATATCCAGCGAGGTATAGATTGGCACGCTCTCGTCTTTCTTCGAGTTGATCGAGGGAGTCGGCGAGCAGTTTGTCGTTGTCGACCTCCTTTGACACAAGAATTCTTTCAGTGGGTAGTTCGGCTTCTACGGGTAGCACGGCTTCGCAACCAAAAGTGAGACTGAAAGGGGACTCGTTAGTTGAGCGATTGTCGAACTGGCGACCATTGTCGGTGATGAGTACTCGGGGCAGCCCGAACCGGCAGAAAATATTCTTCCAAAGGAAGTCTTTCACTTGTTTCTCACCTATCTTAGCTAGCGGGACCGCTTCCACCCATTTGGTGAAGTAGTCCGTAGCTACTAAGATGAATTTCTTCTGCCGGGTTGATACGGGGAAAGGTCCCACAATATCTAACCCCCATTGTTGAAACGGCCAGGGGCTCGCCAGAGGATGCAGTTCTTCTGCGGGCATATGATTTGTCATGGCGTGCTTCTGACATTGGATGCAGCTTTGTGCGACCTTCAAGGCATCTTGCTCCAGAGTGGGCCACCAGTATCCTTGCCTCTGTACTTTTGCAGCTAGAGACCGCCCACCAGCGTGGTTTCCCAGTTCGCCCGAGTGAATGCAATTCAAAACTTCTTCGGTCTCCGGGCTCTCGACGCAACGAAGATTTGGCCCGCCAAAAGATCTTCGAAAAAGGCGATCCCAGCGAATGAGGTAGCGCCCAGCGCATTTCTCCACTCGTCGGGCTTCCTCTTTATCCTCTGGAAGCTCGCCCTTCTGGAGAAAACGAAGAATGGGGGCGGTCCACCCGCCGGGTAATACGTCGGCAGAGACTTGGTTAACAGCGGGCTCTATCAGTCGGAGCCGAGACTGATTCTGGACCTCGATGAGAATCTGGCGAGCTTCTGATGTTCCCAGTAGGGAGGCAGCATTTGCCAATGCATCAGCTCGCCTATTATCAGCTCGAGGGATTTGCTCGAAGGAGATCTTTTCGAACTCTGCGGCCTTTCCTTTTACCAGATCCACGTAGCCCGCCATTCGCGTATCCCGGGAGGCGTACTCTCCATTGATTTGACAAATGATCAGCTGGGAATCGTTGAAAACCTTTAACCGTTTGGCGCCTACTTCTTGAGCGAGCTCTAGTCCGACGAGCAGTGCCTCATACTCTGCCTCATTGTTGGTTGCCGCAAAATCCAGCCGGACTGACTTCTCAAGAATTACCGATTGAGCGATCAGTGCAACCCCGATCCCGGCCCCCAGAGCATTGGAGGATCCATCGACGAATAATTCCCAGCCCCCCATCTCTGAATGCTTAGTTGGAGGAAGCTCGCCTAGGTTGTCCAAGAACCTTGCCTTCCCAGGGTGTGCCTCAGTTGGCTCATCCTCCTGGTAGTGGACCGGTTCTTCTATGGGGAAGTCCGCCAAGAAATCGGCGAGAGCCTGCCCTTTGACGGCAACTCGAGGGACATACTCCAAACCATAGGCGGCGAGCTCGGCGGACCATCGGTAGAGCCTGCCGGCTACCGAGGGTCTGGAGAGCGCGCTCTTTAGTGGGTGCTCCGTGATGACCTTGACAGTGTGCGCCGAGAAGTAGGGGTGAAGCTTCCTTGCGGTAAGGACCAAGGCCAATGCGACCTTCTCGATTGGTCGATACCGGAGCTCGGCGGGAAGCATTGTGTGGCTTACAAAGTAGACAGGCCACTCCACCTTTGCTTCTTCCACAACAAGGACCCCACTTACCGCATTCTCTTTGACCGCGAGATACACACCAAGCTCGGCGCCATCTTTTGGTGCCGCTAGGATTGGCGGGCTCGCCAGATAATCCTTGATCTTTTGACAGGCGCGCTCACACTTTTCATCCCAACAAATGCTCGCTCCTTTTCGTAGTAGCTCGAAAAGAGGTCGGCAGTTGTCTGAGGATTTGGAGATGAATCGATTGAGCGCAGCGATTCGCCCGCTCAACCTCTGGACTTCCTGCCGGGTTCTTGGTGCGGGCATCTCGACAAGTGCTCGGATTTGCCCAGGGTCCGCCTCGATCTCCCTGTGGGTGACCAGGTACCCTAGGAATTTCCAAGAAGTCACCCCGAATGAGCACTTTGCCGGGTTCAGCCTCATTTGGTACTTTCTCAGCACTTCGAAGGTTTCACGGAGATCGGCGACATACCCCTCTCGCTCTCGACTTTTCACCAGGAGGTCGTCTACATAAACTTCGACATTCCTGCCGATCTGACCCTTGAACATCTGAGTGACTAACCTTTGGTAGGTGGCTCCAGCGTTCTTAAATCCAAAAGGCATCACTCGATAGCAGAATAGCTTCTGGTAGCCCGCCCCAGAATAGAAGGCGATCTTCTCTTGATCGTCGACATGGAGAGGTATCTGGTTATACCCAGAATATCCATCCATGAAGGACAGGGCCTGGAACCCGACAGCTCCGTCGACCAGCGCGCCTATCCGTGGAAGGGGAAAACCGTCCTTCGGGCATGCTTTATTGAGGTCGGAGAAGTCAATGCACACTCTGACCGCCCCGCTCTTCTTTGGCACCGCCACGATGTTGGAGATCCACTCGGGAAAGTACGCCTCGCGAATAAAGCCAGCTCGCTCTAGCTTGTCTATCTCCGCCGCCACTGCGATGGACTTCGCAGCCGGTATGTGCCGAGCTTTTTGCTTGATCAGCGGGAACTCTTTCATGGTGTACAGACGATGACAGGCGACCTCCGGGTCAATCCCTGGCATGTCCGTGAAGCTCTAGGCGAATACGTCACGGTATTCCCTGAGTATATCGGTCAAGGCCAGGACCTCGCCCTTGGTTAGCGAGGTCCCGAGACTAACAATCCTCGGTCCGTCCTCGCTTCCGATGTTGACTTCTTGTAGCGGCTCGGCAATGGGAAAACTTCCTCTCTGGGTCCCTGGTAGGCGGCCTTTCTCCTCGAGCTCAAAATCCACGCCGCTCCCACCCGAGTGTGGAGTGGGGGATCTAAGCGAGGCGACCTCTCTCGGGCTTTGAGGGAGCCCGCTTGAGGTGGGCGTTAATTGCTAGGAGGGCGCGGGCCTCTTGGCCTCAGTGACCTCCACGTCTGCGAGGTGAAAGACGTCCTGCTCGCACCTGGTAGTAGCGACCTGGTCTCCTCGAATTACCACGACCCCTCCGTTTGTGGGAAACTTGAGGGCCTGGTGATTAGGCGAGGACACCGCTTTCATCTGCCTCAACCAGGGTCGCCCTAGGATGGCATTGAAAGCGGATTGCCCGTCCACCATCGTGAAACGGACTTGACGTACCTCCAGGCCCGCCGTTACGGTGAGGGTTATCTCCCCTACCACCTTAGCGACCTCGCCAGTGAAACCGGTGAGCGAGCCCGTTGAGGGGGACAGATCAATTTGTCTCAGTCCCATTCGCTGGAAGGCCGACAAGAACAGTATGTCTACGGCACTTCCTGGGTCAACCAGGACCCGCCTTACTTCGATGTTTGCCATCATTAGGTGTATGACAAGGGGGTCATTGTGGGGGGTAACGACCCCGGCCATGTCCTCCTCCGAGAACCAAATAAAGTCTCAGGCTTCTACCCTCGGCGTTCGGTGCAGTACAGGAGTTAGAGAAACGGAGAATACCTTCTGAGACCTCTCCATCTCTATAACTTGTCGCCGAACCTCGTTGCTGGATCTTGGGCCGTTCAGGCGCCCGTTGATGGTGTGACAGACCGCCGGCCCTCCCGGGGGAGGTGGAGGCAGGGCGGGCTCAGCGGGCCCTGGGCGATCTCCCTCCCGAGGAACCCGTGCCGGTATCACCTCGAACCTCCTTAGAGGCGAAATAAACTGATCCAAATGGCACTGGGTGACCAAGTCCTCGAGGTGGTTCTTCAGAGCCCAGCATCTGTTGGTGTGATGCCCGGGGCTGCGATGAAAGGCGCACCGCCGTGAATTGTCGGTTGAGCCGGGATCCCCGACCTGCAGGGGGGGTGGATACTGAAAGAATGGTTCGTTCCGAATCTGGTGAAAGATTTGCCCTGGCGAGTGGGTTAACACGGTGAAATCCCGCTCCCCGAGTCCCGGAGGCAGGCGCCAGTTCGCCGGCCTTCCAGCGACCACCGGGGGGGCTTCCGCGGGCTGTACGGTAGGAGCTGCAGGCGGTCCGGGCAAAGGTGCCACCTGTGGCACCTCCCGCCTCTCCACGGCCTTAACGACGAGAGGTCGCAGAGCCGGAGGAGGTCGCTGCTCGACTGCCTTTCCCTTCCGGTCTAACACCGCATCTTCGAGCTTAATGTGCTGCTGGACAAGGGCGAATAGCTCGACGATCGTGCGGGGATCCTTGATTACCAGGGCGTCATGAAGCTTGCTTCCCTCGGGGAGGGCGTTCCGGAACGCGCTCACCGTCGTGCGATCTTGGCCGACAGCGTCCTCCAGAGCGAGGTAGGCGCTTCGGAAGCGCGTCGCGAAGCTTCGAAGAGTTTCGTGCGCTCCCATGGACAAAGTGAAGAGGGACTCGATCCTCTTAGGGGGCTGTCTGTTGCACCGGTACTGCTCCAGAAACAACTTGGAGAGAGTTGGGAAGTCTGGAATGGTGCCCGACGGCAATTTATGGAACCAATTTAACGCCGATCCCGTCAAGCTGCTAGGGAAAGCCCGACACAAAACATGATCTTGGTCTCGGAAGAATAACAGCTTCCGGTAAGCCAATAGGTGGTCGACTGGATCTTGCGATCCATCGAACAGTACAAACTTAGGTGGGGTCCAATGGTGAGGGAAATCTCCTTGGTGCACCTCGCTCGTGAAGGGCGAGCTACCCCCGTGGGCGGCGAGGTCCTCCAGCAGGTCTACCGTCGCGTTAGGTCGCTACCAATGCCCGGGGAAAACTCCCAGAGGCTGCTGCGCAGGTCCTAGGCGGCCGTGCACGCTCCCTCGAGGGAGGTTCGGATCCGCCCCGCGGCGACCCTCGGGGGCTACCGCTCGGCGGCCTCCTCGCTTTTCGCCCGCGGATTCCTTCATCGTGGCGGTTGGTCTGTGGGAGGCTGTTGCCTCTTGAGCTTCGGAAGGTATAGCCACCGCGGGCTCTTTCCCACGTCGCCGATGATGCGGGTCATGATCCCGCTCTAGAGACCTTGCCTCCGACTCGTTAGAATCGGCGCTCCGGCTACGGCGGCGAGGGATGGTCGCCCGCGAGGTCGCCTGGTAGCTAGACCGCTGGGTTACTAGCTTCTGCAGCCTCGTAAGCGGGGTTTCCGGCACCCCGTGCACGGCCGCTCTCTCGACCGGGGGTTCCGGATGGGAAACCTGCCGAGCCGGAATGGTCGTGGGCGGGCGCGATGTTGATGCTGGTGGTCGTACCGGAGACGCCATTTTCACCGGCCCAGACCGTCGGCTGGCCGCCGGAACCTGACGGAGTCGCGTCAGTTCATCCATCATTGCCCGCTGGGTAGCCAGCATCTCCAACAGGAGCTGGTCACTGAGCGGGACATGGGGCTGGGGGGTCTCAACAGGAGGTTCGCTGCGCGCAGACCTCGCACGGGTCCTCGGTCGCCGGTGTCCCCTTGTCGCCGGAGCCATCTTTGGGTTACGAGAGCCTCCGGTGTCTAACCGTGTGGTCGTGGGCATTCTCGCCGGAACCAGTCGAAAGATCCCACAGACGGCGCCAAATGTTCGGGGGATTTTTTCGCTGGTCCGTGCGGGCTACCTGCAAGACAAAGATAAAGTGTGAGAACGGCTGGCTCCCTTAGGAGCGCAGACCCTCCGACGCTCAAGTCAGTCTCAGGTGCACAACGGCGAGCTTTAGTGGACGAAAGTGGTAGGGAAAAGGGTTTTGAACCTGTACTCTGGAGCCTGGGGGTGAGCATTTATAGACATTGGCGACCTACCGCGGCCCGACACGTGGGTATTCTTTCTAGAGACATCTAGACCCCCACGTTCTGGCTCGCGTGGGTCTCTGATAGTCCTTGGTACTCGCGTCCCTGACATTCTTTGTCGTCGAGCCTGCCAGGCGGTTTGAGTGGGGGAGAGCATCTTTCTTGTTGCTGCCAGGTGGCTATTCTGGAATATTCAAGTCTGGGAGATCTTCGTGCACTGTGGGCGACCTCCGGTGGGAAGCCAGGGCGAGCTCGCCCTCCATTGCTCCGCCTTCTCTTCCATATCTATCAAGAGTCGGACCTCGCGGGAGCGACCTCTTCGATAAACTGGGGAGTTCTGGCGAGCTTGGGCGAGCTCCTGAGCGAGCTTGGGCGAGCTCCTGAGCGAGCTTGATCGAGCTCCTGAGCGAACTTGGGCAAGCTCCTGAGCGAGCTTGGGCGAGCTCCTGAGCGAGCTCTTTGCCTAATGCCCCTTCGGCCCAATGTGGAGCTCGCTCCCTATCAAGGTGATTTGGTTAGCATGGGGGGGTGGGCGAGCTCCTGGGCGAGTTCCCCACCCCTTGGAATCCTGGGGTCTATGAGATCCACATGCAAGGGCGAACTTGAGTGAGCTCCTGCGCAAGCTTGGGCGAGCTCCTGCGCGAGCTTGGGCGAGCTCCTGCATGAGCTAGGGGCGTTTGTGGTGCCGGTATCTTTATATGCATGACGGTCTAACTCCCGCTGCCATCTCCAGCGAACTCCTGCGCGAGCTTGGGCGAGCTCCTGAGCGAGCTTTTAGCCTAAGGCCCCTTCAGCCCAATGTCGATCTCGCTCCCTGTCAAGGTGATTTGGTGAGCGCGGAGGGGGGGTGCGAACTCCAGGGCAGATTTCAGCTACCCCCAACAGATCGTACGAATGAAATAGAATAGATTGTACGAATGAATTAGAATGGATCCTACGAATGAATTAGAATAGATCGTGTGAAAGAATTAGAATGGATTGTATGAATGAATTAGAATGAATTCGTACGATCCATTCGAATTCATTCGCACGATCCATTCTAATTCATTCATACGATCCATTCTAATTCATTCATACAATCCATTCTAATTCTTTCACAAGATCCATTCTAATTCATTCGTAGGATCCATTCTAATTCATTCGTACAATCTATTCTATTTCATTCGTACGATCCATTCTTACTCATTCGTATGATCCATTCTAATTCATTCGGACGAATGTATCCATTCTAATTTATTCATACGATCCATTCTAATTCATTCGTACGATCCATTCTAATTCATTCGTACGATCCATTCTAATTCATTCGTCCGATCCATTCTAATTCATTCACACGAATGTATCCATTCTAATTCATCCGTACGATCCATTCTAATTCATTCGTACGATCCATTCTAATTCATTCGTCAGATCCATTCTAATTCATTCGTACGATCCATTCTAATTCATTTGTACGATCCATTCTAATTCATTCGCACGAATGTATCCATTCTAGTTCATTCGTACGATCCATTCTAATTCATTCGTACGATCCATTCTAATTCATTCGTACGATCCATTCTAATTCATTCGCACAAATGTATCCATTCTAATTCATTCGTACGATCCATTCTAATTCATTCGCATGATCCATTCTAATTCATTCGTACGATCCATTCTAATTCATTCGCACGATCTGTTCTTATTCATTCGCACAATCCATTCTAATTCATTCGCACGAATGTATCCATTCTAATTCATTCGTACGATCCATTCTAATTCATTCGTATGATCCATTCTAATTCATTCGTATGATCCATTCTAATTAATTCGTATGATCCATTCTAATTCATTCGTACGATCCATTCTAATTCATTCATACAATCCATTCTAATTCATTCGCACGAATGTATCCATTCTAATTAATTCGTACGATCCATTATAATTCATTCGTATGATCTATTCCTATTCATTCGCACGATCCAGTCTAATTGATTCGCACGATCCATTCTAATTCATTCACACGAATGTATCCATTCTAATTCATTCATACGATCCATTCTAATTCATTCGTACGATCCATTCTAATTCACTCATACGATCCATTCTAATACATTCATACGATCCATTCTAATTCATTTGCACGAATATATCCATTCTAATTCATTCGTACGATCCATTCTAATTCCTTTGTACGATCCATTCTAATTCATTCGTACGATCCATTCTAATTCATTCGTACGATCCATTCTAATTCATTCGTACGATCCATTCTAATTCATTCGTACGATCCATTCTAATTCATTCATACAATCCATTCTAATTCTTTCACACGATCCATTCTAATTCATTCGTACGATCCATTCTAATTCATTCGTGCAATCCATTCTATTTCATTCGTACGATCCATTCTTACTCATTCGTACGATCCATTCTAATTCATTCATACGATCCAGTCTAATTCATTCGTACGATCCATTCTAATTCATTCGCACAAATGTATTCATTCTAATTCATTCGTACGATCCATTCTAATTCATTCGCACGATCCATTCTAATTCATTCGTACGATCCAATCTAATTCATTCGCACGATCTGTTCTTATTAATTCGCACAATCCATTCTAATTCATTCGCACAAATGTATCCATTCTAATTCATTCATACAATCCATTCTAATTCATTCGTACGATCCATTCTAATTCACTCATACGATCCATTCTAATACATTCATACGATCCATTCTAATTCATTTGCACGAATATATCCATTCTAATTCATTCGTACGATCCATTCTAATTCCTTCGTACGATCCATTCTAATTCATTCGTACGATCTATTCTAATTCATTCGTACGATCCATTCTAATTCATTCGTACGATCCATTCTAATTCCTTCGTACGATCCATTCTAATTCATTCGTACGATCCATTCTAATTCATTCGTACAATCTATTATAATTCATTCGTACGAATGGATACATTCGTGTGAATGAATTAGAATGGATCGTACGATCGTGTGAAAGAATTAGAATGGATTGTATGAATGAATTAGTGGATCGTACGAATGAATTAGAATTGATCGTACGAATGAATTAGAATGGATCGTACGAATGAATTAGAATGGATACATTCGTGCGAATGAATTAGAATGGATCGTGCACGAATGTATCCATTCTAATTCATTCATACGATCCATTCTAATTCATTAATATGATCCATTCTAATTCATTCGTACGATCCATTCTAATTCATATGCACAAAGGTATCCATTCTAATCCATTCGTAGGATCCATTCTAATCCATTCGTACGATCCATTCTAATTCATTCGTACGATGTATTCTAATTCATTCGCTCGAATGTATCCATTCTAATCCATCCGTACGATCCATTCTAATCCATTCGTACGATCCATTCTAATTCATTCGCATGAATGTAACCATTCTAATTCATTCATTTGATCCATTCTAATTCATTCGTACGATCCATTCTAATTCATTCGTCCGATCCATTCTAATTCATTCGCACGAATGTATCCATTCTAATTCATTCATACGATCCATTCTAATTCATTCGTACGATCCATTCTAATTCATTCGCACAAATGTATCCATTCTAATTCATTCGTACGATCCATTCTAATTCATTCGCACGATCTATTCTAATTCATTCGTACGATCCATTCTAATTCTTTCACACGATCCATTCTAATTCATTCGTACGATCCATTCTAATACATTCATACGATCCATTCTAATTCATTTGCACGAATATATCCATTCTAATTCATTCGTACGATCCATTGTAATTCCTTCGTACGATCCATTCTAATTCATTTGTACGATCTATTCTAATTCATTCGTACGATCCATTCTAATTCATTCACACGATCCATTCTAATTCCTTCGTACGATCCATTCTAATTCATTCGTACGATCCATTCTAATTCATTCATTCAATCCATTCTAATTCTTTCACACGATCTATTCTAATTCATTCGTAGGATCCATTCTAATTCATTCGTACAATCTATTCTATTTCATTCGTACGATCCATTCTTACTCATTCGTATGATCCATTCTAATTCATTTGCACGAATATATCCATTCTAATTCATTCGTATGATCCATTCTAATTCCTTCGTACGATCCATTCTATTTCATTCGTACGATCTATTCTAATTCATTCGCACGATCCATTCTAATTCATTCGTACGATCCATTCTAATTCTTTCACACGATCCATTCTAATTCATTCGTACGATCCATTCTAATTCATTCGTGCAATCCATTCTATTTCATTCGTACGATCCATTCTTTTTCATTCGTACGATCCATTCTAATTCATTCACACGAATGTATCCATTCGTACGAATGAATTAGAATAGATTGTACGAATCAATTAGAATGGATCGTACGAATGAATTAGAATGGATCGTACGAAGGAATTAGAATGGATCGTACGAATGAATTAGAATAGATCGTACGAAAGAATTAGAATGGATCGTACGAAGGAATTAGAATGGATCGTACGAATGAATTAGAATGGATATATTCGTGCAAATGAATTAGAATGGATCGTATGAATGTATTAGAATGGATCGTATGAGTGAATTATAATGGTTCGTACGAATGAATTAGAATGGATTGTATGAATGAATTAGAATGGATCGTACGAATGAATTAGAATGGATCATACGAATTAATTAGAATGGATCGTACGAATGAATTAGAATGGATCGTACGAATGAATTAGAATGGATACATTCGTGCGAATGAATTAGAATGGATTGTGCGAATGAATAAGAACAGATCGTGCGAATGAATTAGAATGGATCGTACGAATGAATTAGAATGGATCATGCGAATGAATTAGAATGGATCGTACGAATGAATTAGAATGGATACTTTTGTGCGAATGAATTAGAATGGATCGTACGAATGAATTAGAATGGATCGTATGAATGAATTAGAATGGATCGTACGAATGAATTAGAATGGATCGTGCGAATGAATTATAATGGATCGTACGAATGAATTAGAATGGATCGTGTGAAAGAATTAGAATGGATCGTACGAATGAATTAGAATGGATCGTGCGAATGAATTAGAATGGATCGTACGAATGAATTAGAATGGATACATTTGTGCGAATGAATTAGAATGGATCGTACGAATGAATTAGAATGGATCGTATGAATGAATTAGAATGGATCGTACGAATGAATTTGAATAGATCGTGCGAATGCATTAGAATGGATCATACGAATGAATTAGAATGGATCGTACGAATGAACTAGAATGGATACATTCGTGCGAATGAATTAGAATGGATCGTACGAATGAATTAGAATGGATCTTACGAATGAATTAGAATGGATCGTACGAATAAATTAGAATAGATCGTATGAATGGTTTAGAATGGATACATTCGTGCGAATGAATTAGAATGGATCGGACGAATGAATTAGAATGGATCGTACGAATGAATTAGAATGGATCAAATGAATGAATTAGAATGGTTACATTCATGCGAATGAATTAGAATGGATCGTACGAATGGATTAGAATGGATCGTACGAATGGATTAGAATGGATACATTCGTGCGAATGAATTAGAATGGATCATACGAATGAGTAAGAATGGATCGTACAAATGAAATAGAATGGATTGTACGAATGAATTAGAATGGATCGTGCGAATGAATTTGAATGGATCGTACGAATGAATTAGAATGGATCGTGCTAATGAATTAGAATTGATCGTACGAATGAAATAGAATGGATTGTACGAATGATTTAGAATGGATCGTACGAATGAATTAGAATGGATCGTACGAATGATTTAGAATGGATACATTCGTGCGAATAAATTAGAATGGATCATACGAATGAGTAAGAATGGATCGTACGATTGAAATAGAATGGATTGTACGAATGAATTACAATGGATTCGTACGAATGAATTAGAATGGATACATTCGTGCGAATGAATTAGAATGGATCGTACCAATGAGTAAGAATGGATCGTACGAATGAAATAGAATGGATTGTGCGAATGAATTAGAATGGATCGTACGAATGAATTAGAATGGATCGTACGAATGAATTAGAATGGATCATACAAATTAATTAGAATGGATCATACGAATTAATTAGAATGGATCGTACGAATGAATTAGAATGGATCTACGAATGAATTAGAATGGATCGTACGAATGAATTAGAATGGATCGTACGAATGAATTAGAATGGATCGTACGAATGAATTAGAATGGATACATTTGTGCGAATGAATTAGGATGGATCGTACGAATGGATTAGAATGGATCGTACGAATGGATTAGAATGGATACATTCGTGCGAATGAATTAGAATGGATTGTGTGAATGAATTAGAATGGATCGTACGATCCATTCGAATTCATTCGCACGATCCATTCTAATTCATTTGTACGATCCATTCTAATTCATTCATACGATCCATTCTAATTCATTCGTATGATCCATTCTAATTCATTCGCAATCTATTCTAATTCATTCGTACGAATGGATACATTCGTGTAAATGAATTAGAATGGATCGTGTGAAAGAATTAGAATGGATCGTACGAATGAATTAGAATGGATCATACGAATGAATTAGAATGGTAACATTCATGCGAATGAATTAGAATAGATCGTACGAATGAATTAGAATGGATTCGTACGAATGAATTAGAATGGATACATTCGCGCGAATGAATTAGAATGGATCGTACCAATGAGTAAGAATGGATCGTACGAATGAAATAGAATGGATTGTGCGAATGAATTAGAATGGATCGCACGAATGTATCCATTCTAATTCATTCGTACGATCCATTCTAATTCATTCGTATGATCCATTCTAATAAATTCGTATGATCCATTCTAATTCATTCGTACGATCCATTCTAATTCATTCATACAATCCATTCTAATTCATTCGTACGATCCATTCTAATTCACTCATACGATCCATTCTAATACATTCATACGATCTATTCTAATTCATTTGCCCGAATATATCCATTCTAATTCATTCGTACGATCCATTCTAATTCCTTCGTACGATCCATTCTAATTCATTCGTACGATCTATTCTAATTCATTCGTACGATCCATTCTAATTCATTCGTACGATCCACTCTAATTCCTTCGTACGGTCCATTCTAATTCATTCGTACGATCCATTCAAATTCATTCGTACAATCTATTCTAATTCATTCGTTCGAATGGATACATTCGTGTGAATGAATTAGAATGGATCATACGAATGAGTAAGAATGGATCGTACGAATGAAATAGAATAGATTGCACGAATGAATTAGAATGGATCGTACGAATGAATTAGAATGGATCGTGCGAAGGAAATAGAATGGATCGTACGAATGAATTAGAATGGATCGTACGAATGAATTAGAATAGATCGTACGAATGAATTAGAATGGATCGTACGAAGGAATTAGAATGGATCGTACGAATGAATTAGAATGGATCGTGCTAATGAATTATAATTGATCGAACAAATGAATTAGCATGGATCGTGCTAATGAATTAGAATGGAACGTACGAATGAATTAGAATGGATCGTGTGAAAGAATTAGAATGGATTGTATGAATGAATTAGAATGAATTCGTACGATCTATTCGAATTCATTCGCACGATCCATTCTAATTCATTCATACGATCCATTCTAATTCATTCATACAATCCATTCTAATTCTTTCACACGATCCATTCTAATTCATTCGTAGGATCCATTCTAATTCATTCGTACAATCTATTCTATTTCATTCGTACGATCCATTCTTACTCATTCGTATGATCCATTCTAATTCATTCGGACGAATGTATCCATTCTAATTTATTCGTACGATCCATTCTAATTCATTCATACGATCCATTCTAATTCATTCGTACGATGTATTCTAATTCATTCGTACGATCCATTCTAATTTCATTCGTACGATCCATTCTAATTCATTCGCTCGAATGTATCCATTCGAATCCATTCGTACGATCCATTCTAATTCATTCGCATGAATGTAACCATTCTAATTCATTCATTTGATCCATTCTAATTCATTCGTACGATCCATTCTAATTCATTCGTCCGATCCATTCTAATTCATTCGCACGAATGTATCCATTCTAATTCATTCGTACGATCCATTCTAATTCATTCGTACGATCCATTCTAATTCATTCGTAAGATCCATTCTAATTCATTCGTACGATCCATTCTAATTCATTCGTACGATCCATTCTAATTCATTCGCACGAATGTATCCATTCTAGTTCATTCGTACGATCCATTCTAATTCAGTCATACGATCCATTCTAATTCATTCGCACGATCCATTCTAATTCATTCGTACGATCAATTCTAATTCATTCGCACGAATATATCCATTCTAATTCATTCGTACGATCCTGAATTAGAATGGATCGTACGAATGAATTAGAATGGATACCTTTGTGCATATGAATTAGAATGGATCGTACGAATGAATTAGAATGGATCATATTAGTGAATTAGAATGGATCGTACGAATGAATTAGAATGGATCGTACGAATGAATTAGAATGGATCTTACGAATGGATTAGAATGGATACATTCGTGCGAATGAATTAGAATGGATCGGACGAATGAATTAGAATGGATCATACGAATGAATTAGAATGGATCAAATGAATGAATTAGAATGGTTACATTCATGCGAATGAATTAGAATGGATCGTACGAATGGATTAGAATGGATACATTCGAGCGAATGAATTAGAATGGATCGTACGAATGAAATTAGAATGGATCGTACGAATGAATTAGAATAGATCGTACGAATGAATTAGAATGGATCGTACGAATGAATTAGAATGGATCGTGTGAAAGAATTAGAATGGATCGTACGAATGAATTAGAATGGATCGTGCGAATGAATTAGAATGGATCGTACGAATGAATTAGAATGGATCGTGCTAATGAATTAGAATTGATCGAACGAATGAATTAGCATGGATCGTGCATTCGTACGATCCATTCTAATTCATTTGTAAGATCCATTCTAATTCATTCGTACGATCCATTCTAATTCATTCGTACGATCCATTCTAATTCATTCGCACGAATGTATCCATTCTAGTTCATTCGTACGATCCATTCTAATTCATTCGCACGATCCATTCTAATTCATTCGTACGATCCATTCTAATTCATTCATACGATCCATTCTAATTCATTCGTACGATCCATTCTAATTCATTCGTACGATCAATTCTAATTCATTCGCACGAATGAATTAGAATGGATCGTACGAATGAATTAGAATGGATCGTACGAATGAATTAGAATAGATCGTATGAATGAATTAGAATGGATCGTGCGAATGAATTCGAATGGATCGTACGAATTCATTCTAATTCATTCATACAATCCATTCTAATTCTTTCACACGATCTATTCTAATTCATTCGTAGGATCCATTCTAATTCATTCGTACAATCTATTCTATTTCATTCGTACGATCCATTCTTACTCAATCGTATGATCCATTCTAATTCATTCGGACGAATGTATCCATTCTAATTTATTCGTACGATCCATTCTAATTCATTCGTATGATCCATTCTAATTCATTCGTAAGATCCATTCTAATTCATTCGTACGATCCATTCTAATTCATTCGTACGATCCATTCTAATTCATTCGTACGATCCATTCTAATTCATTCATACGATCTATTCTAATTCATTCATACAATCCATTCTAATTCTTTCACACGATCCATTCTAATTCATTCGTACGATCCATTCTAATTCATTCGCACAATCCATTCTATTTCATTCGTACGATCCATTCTTACTCATTCGTATGATCCATTCTAATTCATTCGCACAAATGTATCCATAATGGATTATACGAATGAGTAAGAATGGATCGTACGAATGAAATAGAATGGATTGTGCGAATGAATTAGAATGGGCCGTACGAATGAATTAGAATGGATACATTCGTGCGAATGAATTAGAATGGATCGGACGAATGAATTAGAATGGATCGTACGAATGAATTAGAATGGATCGTACGAATGAACTAGAATGGATACATTCGTGCGAATGAATTAGAATGGTTCGGACGAATGAATTAGAATGGATCGTACGAATGAATTAGAATGGATCGTACGAATAAATTAGAATGGATACATTCGTCTGAATGAATTAGAATGGATCATACGAATGAGTAAGAATGGATCGTACGAATGAAATAGAATAGATTGTACGAATGAATTAGAATGGATCGTACGAATGAATTAGAATGGATCGTACGAATGAATTAGAATGGATCATACGAATGAATTAGAATGGATCGTGCGAATGAATTAGAATGGATCATATTAATGAATTAGAATGGATCGTAAGAATGAATTAGAATGGATACATTCGTGCGAATGAATTAGAATGGATCGTGCGAATCCATTAGACTGGATCAATCGAATGAATAAGAATGGATCATACGAATGAATTAGAATGGATCGTACGAATTAATTAGAATGGATACATTCATGCGAATGAATTAGAATGGATTGTATGAATGAATTAGAATGGATCGTACGAATGAATTAGAATGGATCATACGAATTAATTAGAATGGATCATACGAATGAATTAGATTGGATCGTACGAATGAATTAGAATGGATCGTACGAATGAACTAGAATGGATCGTACGAATGAACTAGAATGGATACATTCGTGCGAATGAATTAGAATGGATCGTACGAATGAATTAGAATGGATCGTACGATTCATTCTAATTCATTCGTACGATCCATTCTAATACATTCGTACGATTCATGCCAATTCATTCGCACGATCCATTCTAATTCATTCGTACGATCCATTCTTATTCATTCATACGATCCATTCTAATTCATTCGCACAATCCATTCTAATTCATTCGTACAATCCATTCTAATTCATTCGTATGATCCATTCTAACTCATTCGGTGGATCCATTCTAATTCATTCGTACGATTCATTCTAATTCATTCCCACGATCCATTCAAATTTATTCGTACGATCCATTCTAATTCATTCGTACGATCTATTATAATTCATTCGCACGAATGTAACCATTCTAATTCATTCATACGATTCATTCTAATTCATTCGTATGAGCTATTCTAATTCATTCGTATGATCCATTCTAATTCATTCGTACGATCCATTGTAATTCATTCATACAATCCATTTAGATTCATTCGCACAAATGTATCCATTCAAATTCATTCATACGATCCAGTCTAATTCATTCGTACGATCCATTCTAATTCATTCGCACGAATATATCCATTCTAATTCTTTTGTACAATGCAATCTAATTCATTCGTACGATCCATTCTAATTCATTCGTACGATCCATTCTAATTCATTCGTACGATCCAATCTAATTCATTCGCACGAATGTATCCATTCTAATTCATTCGTACAATCCATTCTATTTCATTCGTACGATCCATTCTTACTCATTCGTATGATCCATTCTAATTCATTTGTATAATCCATTCTAATTCATTCGTACGATCCATTCTAATTCATTCGTATGATCCATTCTAATTCATTCGTACAATCTATTCTATTTCATTCGTACGATCCATTCTTACTCATTCGTATGATCCATTCTAATTCATTCGGACGAATGTATCCATTCTAATTTATTCGTACGATCCATTCTAATTCATTCGTACGAACCATTCTAATTCATTCGTACGATCCATTCTTACTCATTCGTATGATCCATTCTAATTCATTCGTACGATCCATTCTAATTCATTCGCACAATCTATTCTAATTCATTCGTACGATCCATTCTAATTCATTTGTACGATCCATTCTAATTGATTCGCACAAATGTATCCATTCTAATTCATTCATACGATCCATTCTAATTCATTAGCACGATCCATTCTAATTCATTCGTACTATCCATTCTAATTCATTCGCACGATCTGTTCTTATTCATTCGTACAATCCATTCTAATTCATTCGCACGAATGTATCCATTCTAATTCATTCGTAGGATCCATTCTAATCCATTCGTACGATCCATTCTAATTCATTCGTACGATCCATTCTAATTCATTCGTACGATCCATTCTTACTCATTCGTATGATCCATTCTAATTCATTCGTACGATCCATTCTAATTCATTCGCACAATCTATTCTAATTCATTCGTACGATCCATTCTAATTCATTTGTACGATCCATTCTAATTGATTCGCACAAATGTATCCATTCTAATTCATTCGTACGATCCATTCTAATTCATTAGCACGATCCATTCTAATTCATTCGTACTATCCATTCTAATTCATTCGCACGATCTGTTCTTATTCATTCGCACAATCCATTCTAATTCATTCGCACGAATGTATCCATTCTAATTCATTCGTAGGATCCATTCTAATCCATTCGTACGATCCATTCTAATTCATTCGTACGATCCATTCTAATTCATTCGTACGATCCATTCTAATTCATTCGCACGAATGTATCCATTCTAATTCATTCGTACGATCCATTCTAATTTATTCGTACGATCCATTCTAATTCATTCGTACGATCCATTCTAATTCATTCATACGATCTATTCTAATTCATTCATACAATCCATTCTAATTCTTTCACACGATCCATTCTAATTCATTCGTACGATCCATTCTAATCCATTCGCACAATCCATTCTATTTCATTCGTACGATCCATTCTTACTCATTCGTATGATCCATTCTAATTTATTCGCACGAATGTATCCATAATGGATCATACGAATGAGTAAGAATGGATCGTACGAATGAAATAGAATGGATTGTGCGAATGAATTAGAATGGACCGTACGAATGAATTAGAATGGATACATTCATGTGAATAAATTAGAATGGATCATACGAATGAGTAAGAATGGATCGTCATTCTAATTCATTCGTATGATCCATTCTAATTCATTTGTATCCATTCTATTTCATTCGCACGATCCATTCTAATTCATTCGCGCAATCTATTCTAATTCATTCGTACGATCCATTCTAATTCATTCGTACGATCCATTCTAATTCATTCATACAATCCATTCTAATTTATTCGCACGAATGTATCCATTCTAATTCATTCGTACGATCCATTCTAATTCATTCACACAATCTATTCTAATTCATTCATACGATCCATTCTAATTCATTCGCACGAATGTATCCATTCTAATTCATTCATACGGTCCATTCTACTTCATTCGTACTATCCGTTCTAATTCACTCATACGATCCATTCTAATTCATTCATACGATCCATTCTAATTCATTTGCACGAATATATCCATTATAATTCATTCGTACGATCCATTCAAATTCCTTCGTACGATCCATTCTATTTCATTCGTATGATCCATTCTAATTCCTTCGTACGATCCATTCTAATTCCTTCGTATCCATTCAAATTCACTCATACGGTCCATTCTAATTCATTCGTACGATCCATTCTAATTCATTCATACAATCCATTCTAATTCATTCGCACGAATGTATCCATTCTAATCCATTCGTACGGTCCATTCTAATCCATTCGTACGATCCATTCTAATTCAGTCGCATGAATGTAACCATTCTAATTCATTCATTTGATCCATTCTAATTCATTCGTACGATCCATTCTAATTCATTCGTCCGATCCATTCTAATTCATTCGCACGAATGTATCCATTCTAATTCATTCGTACGATCCATTCTAATTCGTTCGTACGATCCATTCTAATTCATTCGTAAGATCCATTCTAATTCATTTGTACGATCCATTCTAATTCATTCGTACGATCCATTCTAATTCATTCGTACGAATGTATCCATTCTAGTTCATTCGTACGATCCATTCTAGTTCATTCGTACGATCCATTCTAATTCATCCGTACGATCCATTCAAATTCATTCGTATGATCCATTCTAATTAATTCGTATGATCCATTCTAATTCATTCGTACGATCCATTCTAATTCATTCATACAATCTATTCTAATTCATTCGCACGAATGTATCCATTCTAATTAATTCGTACGATCCATTCTAATTCATTCGTATGATCCATTCTTATTCATTCGCACGATCCAGTCTAATGGATTCGCACGATCCATTCTAATTCATTCGCACGAATGTATCCATTCTAATTCATTCATACGATCCATTCTAATTCATTAATATGATCCATTCTAATTCATTCGTACGATCCATTCTAATTCATATGCACAAAGGTATCCATTCTAATCCATTCGTAGGATCCATTCTAATCCATTCGTATGATCCGTTCTAATTCATTCGTACGATCCATTCTAATTCATTCGCTCGAATGTATCCATTCTAATCCATTCGTACGATCCATTCTAATCCATTCGTACGATCCATTCTAATTCATTCGCATGAATGTAACCATTCTAATTCATTCATTTGAATTAGAATGGATCAAATGAATGAATTAGAATGGATCGTGCGAATGAATTAGAATGGATCGGACGAATGAATTAGAATGGATCGTACGAATGAATTAGAATGGATCAAATGAATGAATTAGAATGGTTACATTCATGCGAATGAATTAGAATGGATCGTACGAATGGATTAGAATGGATCGTACGAATGGATTAGAATGGATACATTCGAGCGAATGAATTAGAATGGATCGTACGAATGAATTAGAATGGATCGTACGAATGGATTAGAATGGATCCTACGAATAGATTAGAATGGATACCTTTGTGCATATGAATTAGAATGGATCATATTAATGAATTAGAATGGATCGTACGAATGAATTAGAATGGATACATTCGTGCTCGATCCATTCTAATTCATTCGCACGAATGTATCCATTCTAATTCATTCGTAGGATCCATTCTAATCCATTCGTACGATCCATTCTAATTCATTCGTACGATCCATTCTAATTCATTCGTACGATCCATTCTTACTCATTCGTATGATCCATTCTAATTCATTCGTACGATCCATTCTAATTCATTCGCACAATCTATTCTAATTCATTCGTACGATCCATTCTAATTCATTTGTACGATCCATTCTAATTGATTCGCACAAATGTATCCATTCTAATTCATTCGTACGATCCATTCTAATTCATTAGCACGATCCATTCTAATTCATTCGTACTATCCATTCTAATTCATTCGCACGATCTGTTCTTATTCATTCGCACAATCCATTCTAATTCATTCGCACGAATGTATCCATTCTAATTCATTCGTAGGATCCATTCTAATCCATTCGTACGATCCATTCTAATTCATTCGTACGATCCATTCTAATTCATTCGTACGATCCATTCTAATTCATTCGCACGAATGTATCCATTCTAATTCATTCGTACGATCCATTCTAATTTATTCGTACGATCCATTCTAATTCATTCGTACGATCCATTCTAATTCATTCATACGATCTATTCTAATTCATTCATACAATCCATTCTAATTCTTTCACACGATCCATTCTAATTCATTCGTACGATCCATTCTAATCCATTCGCACAATCCATTCTATTTCATTCGTACGATCCATTCTTACTCATTCGTATGATCCATTCTAATTTATTCGCACGAATGTATCCATAATGGATCATACGAATGAGTAAGAATGGATCGTACGAATGAAATAGAATGGATTGTGCGAATGAATTAGAATGGACCGTACGAATGAATTAGAATGGATACATTCATGTGAATAAATTAGAATGGATCATACGAATGAGTAAGAATGGATCGTCATTCTAATTCATTCGTATGATCCATTCTAATTCATTTGTATCCATTCTATTTCATTCGCACGATCCATTCTAATTCATTCGCGCAATCTATTCTAATTCATTCGTACGATCCATTCTAATTCATTCGTACGATCCATTCTAATTCATTCATACAATCCATTCTAATTTATTCGCACGAATGTATCCATTCTAATTCATTCGTACGATCCATTCTAATTCATTCACACAATCTATTCTAATTCATTCATACGATCCATTCTAATTCATTCGCACGAATGTATCCATTCTAATTCATTCATACGGTCCATTCTACTTCATTCGTACTATCCGTTCTAATTCACTCATACGATCCATTCTAATTCATTCATACGATCCATTCTAATTCATTTGCACGAATATATCCATTATAATTCATTCGTACGATCCATTCAAATTCCTTCGTACGATCCATTCTATTTCATTCGTATGATCCATTCTAATTCCTTCGTACGATCCATTCTAATTCCTTCGTATCCATTCAAATTCACTCATACGGTCCATTCTAATTCATTCGTACGATCCATTCTAATTCATTCATACAATCCATTCTAATTCATTCGCACGAATGTATCCATTCTAATCCATTCGTACGGTCCATTCTAATCCATTCGTACGATCCATTCTAATTCAGTCGCATGAATGTAACCATTCTAATTCATTCATTTGATCCATTCTAATTCATTCGTACGATCCATTCTAATTCATTCGTCCGATCCATTCTAATTCATTCGCACGAATGTATCCATTCTAATTCATTCGTACGATCCATTCTAATTCGTTCGTACGATCCATTCTAATTCATTCGTAAGATCCATTCTAATTCATTTGTACGATCCATTCTAATTCATTCGTACGATCCATTCTAATTCATTCGTACGAATGTATCCATTCTAGTTCATTCGTACGATCCATTCTAGTTCATTCGTACGATCCATTCTAATTCATCCGTACGATCCATTCAAATTCATTCGTATGATCCATTCTAATTAATTCGTATGATCCATTCTAATTCATTCGTACGATCCATTCTAATTCATTCATACAATCTATTCTAATTCATTCGCACGAATGTATCCATTCTAATTAATTCGTACGATCCATTCTAATTCATTCGTATGATCCATTCTTATTCATTCGCACGATCCAGTCTAATGGATTCGCACGATCCATTCTAATTCATTCGCACGAATGTATCCATTCTAATTCATTCATACGATCCATTCTAATTCATTAATATGATCCATTCTAATTCATTCGTACGATCCATTCTAATTCATATGCACAAAGGTATCCATTCTAATCCATTCGTAGGATCCATTCTAATCCATTCGTATGATCCGTTCTAATTCATTCGTACGATCCATTCTAATTCATTCGCTCGAATGTATCCATTCTAATCCATTCGTACGATCCATTCTAATCCATTCGTACGATCCATTCTAATTCATTCGCATGAATGTAACCATTCTAATTCATTCATTTGAATTAGAATGGATCAAATGAATGAATTAGAATGGATCGTGCGAATGAATTAGAATGGATCGGACGAATGAATTAGAATGGATCGTACGAATGAATTAGAATGGATCAAATGAATGAATTAGAATGGTTACATTCATGCGAATGAATTAGAATGGATCGTACGAATGGATTAGAATGGATCGTACGAATGGATTAGAATGGATACATTCGAGCGAATGAATTAGAATGGATCGTACGAATGAATTAGAATGGATCGTACGAATGGATTAGAATGGATCCTACGAATAGATTAGAATGGATACCTTTGTGCATATGAATTAGAATGGATCATATTAATGAATTAGAATGGATCGTACGAATGAATTAGAATGGATACATTCGTGCTCGATCCATTCTAATTCATTCGCACGAATGTATCCATTCTAATTCATTCGTACGATCCATTCTTAATCATTCGTACGATCCATTCTAATTCATTCATAAGATCCATTCTAATTCATTCGTACGATCCATTCTAATTCATTCATACAATCCATTCTAATTCTTTCACACGATCGTACGATCCATTCTAATTCATTCACACGAATGTATCCATTCGTACGAATGAATTAGAATAGATTGTACGAATGAATTAGAATGGATCGTACGAATGAATTAGAATGGATCGTACGAAGGAATTAGAATGGATCGTACGAATGAATTAGAATGGATCGTACGAATGAATTAGAATAGATCGTACGAATGAATTAGAATGGATCGTACAAAGGAATTAGAATGGATCGTACGAATAAATTAGAATGGATATATTCGTGCAAATGAATTAGAATGGATCGTATGAATGTATTAGAATGGATCGTATGAGTGAATTACAATGGATCGTACAAATGAATTAGAATGGATCGTATGAATGAATTAGAATGGATACATTCGTGCGAATGAATTAGAATGGATCGAGCACGAATGTATCCATTCTAATTCATTCATATGATCCATTCTAATTCATTAATATGATCCATTCTAATTCATTCGTACGATCCATTCTAATTCATATGCACAAAGGTATCCATTCTAATCCATTCGTAGGATCCATTCTAATCCATTCATACGATCCATTCTAATTCATTCGTACGATCCATTCTAATTCATTCGCTCGAATGTATCCATTCTAATCCATTCGTACGATCCATTCTAATCCATTCGTACGATCCATTCTAATTCATTCGCATGAATGTAACCATTCTAATTCATTCATTTGATCCATTCTAATTCATTCGTATGATCCATTCTAATTCATTCGTCCGATCCATTCTAATTCATTCGCACGAATGTATCCATTCTAATCCATTCGTAAGATCCATTCTAATTCATTCGTACGATCCATTCTAATTCATTCGTACGACCCATTCTAATTCATTAATATGATCCATTCTAATTCATTCGTACGATCCATTCTATTTCATATGCACAAAGGTATCCATTCTAATTCATTCGTACGATCCATTCTAATTCAGGATCATACGAATGAATTAGAATAGTTATATTCGTGCGAATGAATTAGAATTGATCGTACGAATGAATTAGAATAGATCGTGCGAATGAATTAGAATGGATCGTATGATTGAAATAGAATGGATCGTACGAATGAACTAGAATGGATACATTCGTGCGAATGAATTAGAATGGATCGTACGAATGAATTAGAATGGATCGTACGAATGAATTAGAATGGATCTTACGAATGAATTAGAATGGATCGTACGAATGAATTAGAATGGATCGTACGAATGAATTAGAATGGATATATTCGTGCAAATGAATTAGAATGGATCATTTGAATGTATTAGAATGGATCGTATGAGTGAATTAGAATGGATCGTACGAATGAATTAGAATGGATCGTATGAATGAATTAGAATGGATACATTCGTGCGAATGAATTAGAATAGATCGTGCGAATCAATTAGACTGGATCGTGCGAATGAATAAGAATAGATCATACGAAAGAATTAGAATGGATCGTACGAATTAATTAGAATGGATACATTCGTGCGAATGAATTAGAATGGATTGTATGAATGAATTAGAATGGATCGTACGAATGAATTAGAATGGATCATACGAATTAATTAGAATGGATCATACGAATGAATTAGAATGGATCGTACGAATGAATTAGAATGGATCGTACGAATGAATTAGAATGGATCGTACGAATGAATTAGAATGGATACATTCGTGCGAATGAATTAGAATGGATTGTGCCAATGAATAAGAACAGATCGTGCGAATGAATTAGAATGGATCGTACGAATGAATTAGAATGGATCGTGCGAATGAATTAGAATGGATCGTATGAATGAATTAGAATGGATACATTTGTGCGAATGAATTAGAATGGATCGTACGAATGAATTAGAATGGATCGTATGAATGAATTAGAATGGATCGTACGAATGAATTAGAATGGATCGTGCGAATGAATTAGAATGGATCGTACGAATGAATTAGAATGGATCGTACGAATGAACTAGAATGGATACATTCGTGCGAATGAATTAGAATGGATCGTACGAATGAATTAGAATGGATCGTACGAATAAATTAGAATGGATCTTACGAATGAATTAGAATGGATCGTACGAATGAATTAGAATGGATACATTCGTGCGAATGAATTAGAATGGATCGGACGAATGAATTAGAATAGATCGTACGAATGAATTAGAATGGATCGTATGAATGAATTAGAATGGATCGTACGAATAAATTAGAATGGATACATTCGTCCGAATGAATTAGAATGGATCATACGAATGAGTAAGAATGGATCGTACGAATGAAATAGAATAGATTGTACGAATGAATTAGAATAGATCCTACAAATGAATTAGAATGGATCGTGTGAAAGAATTAGAATGGATTGTATGAATGAATTAGAATGGATCATATGAATGAATTAGAATGGATCGTGCGAATGAATTCGAATGGATCGTACGAATTCATTCTAATTCATTCATACAATCCATTCTAATTCTTTCACACGATCTATTCTAATTCATTCGTAGGATCCATTCTAATTCATTCGTACAATCTATTCTATTTCATTCGTACGATGCATTCTTACTCATTCATATGATCCATTCTAATTCATTCGTACAATCTATTCTATTTCATTCGTACGATCCATTCTTACTCATTCGTATGATCCATTCTAATTCATTCGGACGAATGTATCCATTCTAATTTATTCGTACGATCCATTCGAATTCATTCGTACGATCCATTCTAATTCATTCGTACGATCCATTCTAATTCATTCGTCCGATCCATTCTAATTCATTCGCACGAATGTATCCATTCTAATTCATTCGTACGATCCATTCTAATTCATTCGTACAATCCATTCTAATTCATTCGTAAGATCCATTCTAATTCATTCGTACGATCCATTCTAATTCATTCATACGATCCATTCTAATTCATTCGCACGAATGTATCCATTCTAGTTCATTCGTACGATCCATTCTAATTCATTCGTACGATCTATTCTAAGAATGGATCCTACGAATGAATTAGAATAGATCATGTGAAAGAATTAGAATGGATTGTATGAATGAATTAGAATGAATTCGTACGATCCATTCGAATTCATTCGCACGATCCATTCTAATTCATTTATACGATCCATTCTAATTCATTCATACAATCCATTCTAATTCTTTCACACGATCCATTCTAATTCATTCGTAGGATCCATTCTAATTCATTCGTACAATCTATTCTATTTCATTCGTACGATCCATTCTTACTCATTCGTATGATCCATTCTAATTCATTCGGACGAATGTATCCATTCTAATTTATTCGTACGATCCATTCTAATTCATTCGTACGATCCATTCTAATTCATTCGTACGATCCATTCTAATTCATTCGTCCTATCCATTCTAATTCATTCGCACGAATGTACCCATTCTAATTCATTCGTACGATCCATTCTAATTCATTCGTACGATCCATTCTAATTCATTCGTAAGATCCATTCTAATTCATTCGCACGATCCATTCTAATTCATTCGCACGAATGTATCCATTCTAATTCATTCGTACGATCCATTCTAATTCATTAATATGATCCATTCTAATTCATTCGTACGATCCATTCTAATTCTTATGCACAAAGGTATCCATTCTAATCCATTCGTAGGATCCATTCTAATCCATTCGTACGATCCATTCTAATTCATTCGTACGATCCATTCTAATTCATTCGCTCGAATGTATCCATTCTAATCCATTCGTACGATCCATTCTAATTCATTCGCATGAATGTAACCATTCTAATTCATTCATTTGATCCATTCTAATTCATTCATACGATCCATTCTAATTCATTCGTCCGATCCATTCTAATTCATTCGCACGAATGTATCCATTCTAATTCATTCGTACGATCCATTCTAATTCATTCGTAAGATCCATTCTAATTCATTCGTACGATCCATTCTAATTCATTCGTACGATCCATTCTAATTCATTTGCACGAATGTATCCATTCTAGTTCATTCGTACGATCCATTCTAATTCATTCGTACGATCCATTCTAATTCATTCGCACGATCCATTCTAATTCATTCATACGATCAATTCTAATTCATTCGCACGAATGTATCCATTCAAATTCATTCGTACGATCCTGAATTAGAATGGATCGTACGAATGAATTAGAATGGACACCTTTGTGCATATGAATTAGAATGGATCGTACGAATGAATTAGAATTGATCACATTAATGAATTAGAATGGATCGTACGAATGAATTAGAATGGATACATTCGTGCGAATGAATTAGAATAGATCGTGCACGAATGTATCCATTCTAATTCATTCGTACGATCCATTCTAATTCATTAATATGATCCATTCTAATTCATACGTACGATCCATTCTAATTCATATGCACAAAGGTATCCATTCTAATCCATTCGTAGGATCCATTCTAATCCATTCGTACGATCCATTCTAATTCATTCGTACGATCCATTCTAATTCATTCGCACGATCCATTCTAATTCATTCGCACGAATGTATCCATTCTAATTCATTTGCACGATCCATTCTAATTCATTCCTATGATCTATTCTAATTCATTCGTACGATCCATTCTAATTCATTCTAATTCATTCGTACGATCCATTCTACGATCCATTCTAATTCATTCGTATATTCCATTCTAATTCATTAGCACGATCCATGCTAATGAATTAGAATGGATCGTACGATCCAATCTAATTCATTCATACGATCCATTCTTACTCATTCGTATGATCCATTCTAATTCAATCGTACGATCCATTCTAATTCATTCGTACGATCCATTCTAATTCCTTCGTACGATCCATTCTAATTCATTCGTACGATCCATTCTAATTCATTCGTACGATCCATTCTAATTCCTTCATACGATCTATTCTAATTCATTCGTACGATCCATTCTAATTAATTCGCGCGCAATCTATTCTAATTCATTCGTACGATCCATTCTAATTAATTCGTACGATCCATTCTAATTCATTCATACAATCCATTCTAATTTATTCGCACGAATGTATCCATTCTAATTCATTCGTACGATCCATTCTAATTCATTCGCACAATCTATTCTAATTCATTGATATGATCCATTCTAATTCATTCGCATGAATGTATCCATTCTAATTCATTCATACGATCCATTCTAATTCCTTCGTACGATCCATTCTAATTCATTCGCACGATCCATTCTAATTCATTCGTACGATCAATTCTAATTCATTCGCACGAATGTATCCATTCAAATTCATTCGTACGATCCTGAATTAGAATGGATCGTACGAATGAATTAGAATGGACACCTTGTGCATATGAATTAGAATGGATCGTACAAATGAATAAGAATGGATCATATTAAGGAATTAGAATGGATCCTACGAATGAATTAGAATGGATACATTCATGCGAATGAATTAGAATAGATCGTGCACCAATGTATCCATTCTAATTCATTCGTACGATCCATTCTAATTGATTAATATGATCCATTCTAATTCATTCGTACGATCCATTCTAATTCATATGCACAAAGGTATCCATTCTAATCCATTCGTAGGATCCATTCTAATCCATTCATACGATCCATTCTAATTTATTCGTACGATCCATTCTAATTCATTCGCACGATCCATTCTAATTCATTCGCACGAATGTATCCATTCTAATTCATTTTCACGATCCATTCTAATTCATTCCTATGATCTATTCTAATTCATTCGTACGATCCATTCTAATTCATTCTAATTCATTCGTGCGATCCATTCTACGATCCATTCTAATTCATTCGTATATTCCATTCTAATTCATTAGCACGATCCATGCTAATGAATTAGAATGGATCGTACGATCCAATCTAATTCATTCATACGATCCATTCTTACTCATTCGTATGATCCATTCTAATTCAATCGTACGATCCATTCTAATTCATTCGTACGATCCATTCTAATTCCTTCGTACGATCCATTCTAATTCATTCGTATGATCCATTCTAATTCATTCGTACGATCCATTCTAATTCCTTCGTACGATCCATTCTAATTCATTCGTACGATCCATTCTAATTTATTCGCGTGCAATCTATTCTAATTCATTCGTACGATCCATTCTAATTCATTCGTACGATCCATTCTAATTCATTCATACAATCCATTCTAATTTATTCGCACGAATGTATCCATTCTAATTCATTCGTACGATCCATTCTAATTCATTCGCACAATCTATTCTAATTCATTGATATGATCCATTCTAATTCATTCGCACGAATGTATCCATTCTAATTCATTCGTACGATCCATTCTAATTCCTTCGTACGATCCATTCTAATTCCTTCGTACGATCCATTCTAATTCCTTCGTACGATCCATTCTATTTCATTCGTATGATCCATTCTAATTCCTTCGTACGATCCATTCTAATTCCTTCGTATCCATTCTAATTCACTCATACGATCCATTCTAATTCATTCGTACGATCCATTCTAATTAATTCATACAATCCATTCTAATTCATTTGCACGAATGTATCCATTCTAATTCATTTGTACGATCAGTTCTAATTCATTCACAAAATCTACTCTAATTCATTCATACGATCCATTCTAATTCATTCACACGAATGTATCCATTCTAATTCATTCATACGATCCATTCTAATTCATTCGTACGATCCATTCTAATTCACTCATACGATCCATTCTAATACATTCATACGATCCATTCTAATTCGTTTGCACGAATATATCCATTCTAATTCATTTGTACGATCCATTCTAATTCTTTCGTACGATCCATTCTAATTCATTCGTACGATCTATTCTAATTCATTCGTACGATCCATTCTAATTCATTCGTACGATCCAATCTAATTCCTTCGTACGATCCATTCTAATTCATTCGTACGATCCATTCTAATTCATTCATACAATCCATTCTAATTCTTTCACACGATCCACTCTAATTCATTCGTACGATCCATTCTAATTCATTCGTGCAATCCATTCTATTTCATTCGTACGATCCATTCTTACTCATTCGTACGATCCATTCTAATTCATTCACACGAATGTATCCATTCGTACGAATGAATTAGAATAGATTGTACGAATGAATTAGAATGGATCGTACGAATGAATTAGAATGGATCATACGAAGGAATTAGAATGGATCGTACGAATGAATTAGAATGGATCGTAGGAATGAATTAGAATAGATCGTACGAATGAATTAGAATTGATCGTACGAAGGAATTAGAATGGATCGTACGAATGAATTATAATGGATATATTCGTGCAAATGAATTAGAATGGATCGTATGAATGTATTAGAATGGATCGTATGAGTGAATTAGAATGGATCGTACGAATGAATTAGAATGGATTGTATGAATGAATTAGAATGGATCGTACGAATGAATTAGAATGGATCATACGAATTAATAAAAATGGATCATACGAATGAATTAGAATGGATCGTACGAATGAATTAGAATGGATCGTACGAATGAATTAGAATGGATACATTCGTGCGAATGAATTAGAATGGATTGTGCGAATGAATAAGAACAGATCGTGCGAATGAATTAGAATGGATCGTACGAATGTATTAGAATGGATCGTGCGAATGAATTAGAATGGATCGTACGAATGAATTAGAATGGATACATTTGTGCGAATGAATTAGAATGGATCGTACGAATGAATTAGAATGGATCGTGTGAATGAATTAGAATGGATCGTACGAATGAATTAGAATGGATCGCGCGAATGAATTAGAATGGATCGTACGAATGAATTAGAATTGATTGTGTGAAAGAATTAGAATGGATCGTTCGAATGAATTAGAATGGATCGTGCGAATGAATTAGAATGGATCGTACGAATGAATTAGAATGGATACATTTGTGCGAATGAATTAGAAGGGATCGTACGAATGAATTAGAATGGATCGTGTGAATGAATTAGAATGGATCGTACGAATGAATTAGAATGGATCGTGCGAATGAATTAGAATGGATCGTACGAATGAATTAGAATGGATCGTACGAATGAACTAGAATGGATACATTCGTGCGAATGAATTAGAATGGATCGTACGAATGAATTAGAATGAATCGTACGAATGAATTAGAATGGACCTTACAAATGAATTAGAATGGATCGTACGAATGAATTAGAATGGATAGTACGAATGAATTAGAATGGATACATTCGTGCGAATGAATTAGAATGGATCGGACGAATGAATTAGAATGGATCGTACGAATGAATTAGAATGGATCGTACGAATGAATTATAATGGATCGTACGAATAAATTAGAATGGATACATTCGTCCGAATGAATTAGAATGGATCATACGAATGAGTAAGAATGGATCGTACGAATGAAATAGAATAGATTGTACGAATGAATTAGAATGGATCCTACGAATGAATTAGAATTGATCGTGTGAAAGAATTAGAATGGATTGTATGAATGAATTAGAATGGATCGTATGAATGAATTAGAATGGATCGTGCGAATGAATTCGAATGGATCGAATGAATTCATTCTAATTCATTCATATAATCCATTCTAATTCTTTCACACGATCCATTCTAATTCATTCGTACATTCCATTCTAATTCATTAGCACGATCCATGCTAATTCATTCGTTCGATCAATTCTAATTCATTAGCATGATCCATTCTAATTCATTCGTACGATCCATTCTAATTCATTCATAGGATCCATTCTAATTCATTCATACGATCTATTCTAATTCTTTCGCACGAATGTATCCATTCTAATTCATTCGCACGAATGTATCCATTCTAATTCATTCGTACGATCCATTCTAATTCATTCGTACGATCCATTCTAATTCATTCATACGATCTATTCTAATTCATTCATACAATCCATTCTTATTCTTTCACACGATCCATTCTAATTCATTCGTACGATCCATTCCAATTCATTCGCACAATCCATTCTATTTCATTTATACGATCCATTCTTACTCATTCGTATGATCCATTCTAATTCATTCGCATGAATGTATCCATAATGGATCATACGAATGAGTAAGAATGGATCGTACGAATGAAATAGAATGGATTGTGCGAATGAATTAGAATGGACCGTACGAATGAATTAGACGTACGAATGAATTAGAATGGATACATTCATGCGAATAAATTAGAATGGATCATACGAATGACTAAGAATGGATCGTCATTCTAATTCATTCGTATGATCCATTCTAATTCATTTGTATCCATTCTATTTCATTCGCACGATCTATTCTAATTCATTCGCGCAATCTATTCTAATTCATTCGTACGATCCATTCTAATTCATTCGTACGATCCATTCTAATTCATTCATACAATCCATTCTAATTTATTCGCACGAATGTATCCATTCTAATTCATTCGTACGATCCATTCTAATTCATTCGCACAATCTATTCTAATTCATTCATACGATCCATTCTACTTCATTCGTACTATCCGTTCTAATTCACTCATACGATCCATTCTAATTCATTCATATGATCCATTCTAATTCATTTGCACGAATATATCCATTCTAATTATTTCGTACGATCCATTCTAATTCCTTCGTACGATCCATTCTAATTCCTTCGTACGATCAATTCTAATTCCTTCGTACGATCCATTCTATTTCATTCGTATGATCCATTCTAATTCCTTCGTACGATCCATTCTAATTCCTTCGTATATATTCTAATTCACTCATACGATCCATTCTAATCCATTCGTACGATCCATTCTAATTCATTCATACAATCCATTCTAATTCATTCGCACGAATGTATCCGTTCTAATCCATTCGTACGATCAATTCTAATCCATTCGTACAATCCATTCTAATTCATTCGCATGAATGTAACCATTCTAATTCATTCATTTGATCCATTCTAATTCATTCGTACGATCCATTCTAATTCATTCGTCCGATCCATTCTAATTCATTCGCACGAATGTATCCATTCTAATTCATTTGTACGATCCATTCTAATTCATTCGTAAGATCCATTCTAATTAATTCGTACGATCCATTCTAATTTATTCGTACGATCCATTCTAATTCATTCGCATGAATGTATCCATTCTGGTTCATTCGTACGATCCATTCTAGTTCATTCGTACGATCCATTCTAATTCATTCGTACGATCCATTCTAATTAATTTGTACGATCCATTCTAATTAATTCGTATGATCCATTCTAATTCATTCGTACGATCCATTCTAATTCATTCATACAATCCATTCTAATTTATTCGCACGAATGTATCCATTCTAATTAATTCGTACGATCCATTCTAATTCATTCGTATGATCCATTTTTATTCATTCGCACGATCCAGTCTAATGGATTCGCATGATCCATTCTAATTCATTCGCACGAATGTATCCATTTTAATTCATTTGTACGATCCATTCTAATTCATTAATATGATCCATTCTAATTCATTCGTACGATCCATTCTAATTCATATGCACAAAGGTATCCATTCTAATCCATTCGTAGGATCCATTCTAATCCATTCGTACGATCCATTCTAATTCATTCGTACGATCCATTCTAATTCATTCGCTCGAATGTATCCATTCTAATCCATTCGTACGATCCATTCTAATCCATTCGTACGATCCATTCTAATTCATTCGCATGAATGTAACCATTCTAATTCATTCATTTGATCCATTCTAATTCATTCGTACGATCCATTCTAATTCATTCGTCCGATCCATTCTAATTCATTCGCACGAATGTATCCATTCTAATTCATTCGTACGATCCATTCTAATTCATTCGTACGATCCATTCTAATTCATTCGTACGATCTATTCTAATTCATTCGTACGATCCATTCTAATTCATTCGTACGATCCATTCTAATTCATTCGTACGATCCATTCTAATTCATTCGCACGATCCATTCTAATTCATTCGCACGATCAGTTCTTATTCATTCGCACAATCCATTCTAATTCATTCGCACGAATGTATCCATTCTAATTCATTCGTACGGTCCATTCTAATTCATTCGTACGATCCATTCAAATTCATTCGTATGATCCATTCTAATTAATTCGTATGATCCATTCTAATTCATTCGTACGATCCATTCTAATTCATTCATACAATCCATTCTAATTCATTCGCACGAATGTATCCATTCTAATTAATTCGTACGATCCATTCTAATTCATTCGTATGATCTATTCTTATTCATTTGCACGATCCAGTCTAATTGATTCGCACGATCCATTCTAATTCATTCGCACGAATGTATCCATTCTAATTCATTCGTACGATCCATTCTAATTCATTCGTACAATCTATTCTATTTCATTCGTACGATCCATTCTTACTCATTCGTATGATCCATTCTAATTCATTCGGACGAATGTATCCATTCTAATTTATTCGTACGATCAATTCTAATTCATTCGTACGATCCATTCTAATTCATTCGTACGATCCATTCTAATTCATTCATACGATCCATTATAATTCATTCTTACGATCCATTCTAATTCATTCGCACAAATGTATCCATTCTAATTCATTCGTACGATCCATTCTAATTCATTCGTACGATCCATTCTAATTCATTCGTAAGATCCATTCTAATTCATTCGTACGATCCATTCTAATTCATTCGCACGAATGTATCCATTCTAGTTCATTCGTACGATCCATTCTAATTCATTCGTACGATCCATTCTAATTCATTCGCACGATCCATTCTAATTCATTCGTACGATCCATTCTAATTCATTCATACGATCCATTCTAATTCATTAGTACGATCCATTCTAATTCATTCGCACAAATGTATCCATTCTAATTCATTCGTAAGATCCATTCTAATTCATTCGCACGATCCATTCTAATTCATTCGTAAGATCCATTCTAATTCATTCGTACGATCCATTCTAATTCATTCGTACGATCCATTCTAATTCATTCGCACGAATATATCCATTCTAGTTCATTCGTACGATCCATTCTAATTCATTCGTACGATCCATTCTATTCATTCGCACGATCCATTCTAATTCATTCGTACGATCCATTCTAATTCATTCATACGATCCATTCTAATTCATTCGTACGATCCATTCTAATTCATTCGCACAAATGTATCCATTCTAATTCATTCGTACGATCCATTCTAATTCATTCACACGATCCATTCTAATTCATTCGTACGATCCATTCTAATTCATTCGCACGATCTGTTCTTATTCATTCGCACAATCCATCCTAATTCATTCGCACGAATGTATCTATTCTAATTCATTCGTACGATCCGTTCTAATTCATTCGTATGATCCATTCTAATTAATTCGTATGATCCATTCTAATTCACTGATACGATCCATTCTAATACATTCATACGATCCATTCTAATTCATTTGCACGAATATATCCATTCTAATTCATTCGTACGATCCATTCTAATTCCTTCGTACGATCCATTCTAATTCATTCGTACGATCTATTCTAATACATTCATACGATCCATTCTAATTCATTTGCACGAATATATCCATTCTAATTCATTCGTACGATCCATTCTAATTCATTCATACGATCCATTCTAATTCATTCGTACGATCCATTCTAATTCATTCGCACAAATGTATCCATTCTAATTCATTCGTACGATCCATTCTAATTCATTCACACGATCCATTCTAATTCATTCGTACGATCCATTCTAATTCATTCGCACGATCTGTTCTTATTCATTCGCACAATCCATTCTAATTCATTCGCACGAATGTATCTATTCTAATTCATTCGTAAGATCCGTTCTAATTCATTCGTACGATCCATTCTAATTCATTCGTACGATCCATTCTAATTCATTCGCACGAATGTATCCATTCTAGTTCATTCGTACGATCCATTCTAATTCATTCGTACGATCCATTCTAATTCATTCGCACGATCCAGTCTAATTCATTCGTACGATCCATTCTAATTCATTCATACGATCCATTCTAATTCATTCGTACGATCCATTCTAATTCATTCGCACAAATGTATCCAATCTAATTCATTCGTACGATCCATTCTAATTCATTCACACGATCCATTCTAATTCATTCGTACGATCCATTCTAATTCATTCGCACGATCTGTTCTTATTCATTCGCACAATCCCTTCTAATTCATTCGCACGAATGTATCTATTCTAATTCATTCGTACGATCCGTTCTAATTCATTCGTATGATCCATTCTAATTAATTCGTATGATCCATTCTAATTCACTCATACGATCCATTCTAATACATTCATACGATCCATTCTAATTCATTTGCACGAATATATCCATTCTAATTCATTCGTACGATCCATTCTAATTCCTTCGTACGATCCATTCTAATTCATTCGTACGATCTATTCTAATTCATTCGTACGATCCATTCTAATTCATTCGTACGATCTATTCTAATTCCTTCGTACGATCCATTCTAATTCATTCGTACGATCCATTCTAATTCCTTCGTACGATCCCTTCTAATTTATTCGTACGAATGGATACATTCGTGTGAATGAATTAGAATGGATCGTACGAATGAGTAAGAATGGATCTTACGAATGAATTAGAATGGATCGTACGAATGAATTAGAATGGATACATTCATGCGAATGAATTAGAATGGATCGTGCACGAATGTATCCATTCTAATTTATTCATACGATCCATTCTAATTCATTCATACGATCCATTCTAATTCATTCGTACGATCCATTCTAATTCATTCGCACGATCCATTCTAATTCATTCGTACGATCCATTCTAATTCATTCGCACGATCTGTTCTTATTCATTCGCACAAACCATTCTAATTCATTCGCACGAATGTATCCATTCTAATTCATTCGTACGATCCATTCTAATTCATTCGTAAGATCCATTCTAATTCATTCGTATGATCCATTCTAATTAATTCGTATGATCCATTCTAATTCACTCATACGATCCATTCTAATACATTCATACGATCCATTCTAATTCATTTGCACGAATATATCCATTCTAATTCATTCGTACGATCCATTCTAATTCCTTCGTACGATCCATTCTAATTCATTCGTACGATCTATTCTAATTCATTCGTACGATCCATTCTAATTCATTCGTACGATCCATTCTAATTCCTTCGTACGATCCATTCTAATTCATTCTTACGATCCATTCTAATTCATTCGTACAATCTATTCTAATTCATTCGTACGAATGGATACATTCGTGTGAATATATTAGAATGGATCGTACGAATGAGTAAGAATGGATCGTACGAATGAAATAGAATGGATTGCACGAATGAATTAGAATGGATCGTACGAATGAATTAGAATGGATCGTGTGAAAGAATTAGAATGGATTGTATGAATGAATTAGAATGGATCGTACGAATGAATTAGAATGGATACATTCGTGCGAATGAATTAGAATTGATCGTACGAATGAATTAGAATGGATCGTACGAATGAACTAGAATGGATACATTCGTGCGAATGAATTAGAATGGATCGTACGAATGAATTAGAATGGATCGTACGAATGAATTAGAATGGATCTTACGAATGAATTAGAATGGATCTTACGAATGAATTAGAATGGATCGTTCGAATGAATTAGAATGGATCGTACGAATGAATTAGAATGGATCGTACGAATGAACTAGAATGGATACATTCGTGCGAATGAATTAGAATGGATCGTACGAATGAATTAGAATGGATCGTACGAATGAATTAGAATGGATCTTACGAATGAATTAGAATGGATCTTACGAATGAATTAGAATGGATCGTTCGAATGAATTAGAATGGATCGTACGAATAAATTAGAATGGATACATTCGTGCGAATGAATTAGAATGGATCGTACGAATGAATTAGAATGGATCGTACGAATGAACTAGAATGGATACATTCGTGCGAATGAATTAGAATGGATCGTACGAATGAATTAGAATGGATCGTACGAATGAATTAGAATGGATCTTACGAATGAATTAGAATGGATCTTACGAATGAATTAGAATGGATCGTTCGAATGAATTAGAATGGATCGTACGAATAAATTAGAATGGATACATTCGTGCGAATGAATTAGAATGGATCGGACGAATGAATTAGAATGGATCGTACGAATAAATTAGAATGGATCAAATGAATGAATTAGAATGGTTACATTCATGCGAATGAATTAGAATGGATCGTACGAATGGATTAGAATGGATCGTACGAATGGATTAGAATGGATACATTCGATCGAATGAATTAGAATGGATTGTACGAATGAATTATAATGGATCGTACGAATGGATTAGAATGGATCCTACGAATGGATTAGAATGGATACCTTTGTGTATGTGAATTAGAATGGATCGTACGAATGAATTAGAATGGATCATATTAATGAATTAGAACGGATCGTACGAATGAATTAGAATGGATACATTCGTGCGAATGAATTAGAATGGATCGTGCGAATCAATTAGACTGGATCGTGCGAATTAATAAGAATAGATCATACGAATGAATTAGAATGGATCGTACGAATTAATTAGAATGGATACGTTCATGCGAATGAATTAGAATGGATTGTATGAATGAATTAGAATGGATCGTACGAATGAATTAGAATGGATCATATGAATTAATTAGAATGGATCATACGAATGAATTAGAATGGATCGTACGAATGAATTAGAATGGATCGTACGAATGAATTAGAATGGATACATTCGTGCGAATGAATTAGAATGGATTGTGCGAATGAATAATAACAGATCGTGCGAATGAATTAGAATGGATCGTACGAATGAATTAGAATGGATCATGCGAATGAATTAGAATGGATCGTACGAATGAATTAGAATGGATACATTTGTGCGAATGAATTAGAATGGATCGTACGAATGAATTAGAATGGATCGTATGAATGAATTAGAATGGATCGTACGAATGAATTGGAATGGATCGTGCGAATGAATTAGAATGGATCGTACGAATGAATTAGAATGGATCGTACGAATGAATTAGAATGGATACATTCGTGCGAATAAATTAGAATGGATTGTATGAATGAATTAGAATGGATCGTACGAATGAATTAGAATGGATCGTACGAATGAATTAGAATAGATTGCGCGAATGAATTAGAATGGATCGTGCGAATGAAATAGAATGGATACAAAGGAATTAGAATGGATCATACGAATGAATTAGAATGGATCGTACGAATAAATTAGAATGGATACATTCGTTCGAATGAATTAGAATGGATCATACGAATGAGTAAGAATGGATCGTACGAATGAAATAGAATAGATTGTACGAATGAATTAGAATGGATCCTACAAATGAATTAGAATGGATCGTGTGAAAGAATTAGAATGGATTGTATGAATGAATTAGAATGGATCGTATGAATGAATTAGAATGGATCGTGGGAATGAATTCGAATGGATCGTACGAATTCATTCTAATTCATTCATACAATCCATTCTAATTCTTTCACACGATCTATTCTAATTCATTCGTAGGATCCATTCTAATTTATTCGTACAATCTATTCTATTTCATTCGTACGATCCATTCTTACTCATTCATATGATCCATTCTAATTCATTCGGACGAATGTATCCATTCTAATTTATTCGTACGATCCATTCTAATTCATTCGTACGATCCATTCTAATTCATTCGTACGATCCATTCTAATTCATTCGTCCGATCCATTCTAATTCATTCGCACGAATGTATCCATTCTAATTCATTCGTACGGTCCATTCTAATTCATTCGCACAATCCATTCTATTTCATTCGTACGACCCATTCTTACTCATTCGTATGATCCATTATGGATACATTCGTGCGAATGAATTAGAATGGATCATACGAATGAGTAAGAATGGATCGTACGAATGAAATAGAATGGATTGTGCGAATGAATTAGAATGGATCGTACGAATGAATTAGAATGAATCGTGTGAAAGAATTAGAATGGATTGTATGAATAAATTAGAATAGATCGTATGAATGAATTAGAATGGATCGTACGAATGAATTAAATTGGATCGTACGAATGAACTAGAATGGATACATTCGTGCGAATGAATTAGAATGGATCGTACGAATGAATTAGAATGGATCTTACGAATGAATTAGAATGGATCGTACGAATGCACGATCCATGCTAATTCATTCGTTCGATCAATTCTAATTCATTAGCACGATCCATTCTAATTCATTCGTACAATCCATTCTAATTCATTCGCACGATCCATTCTAATTCATTCGTACGATCCATTCTAATTCTTTCACACGATCCATTCTAATTCATTCGTACGATCCATTCTAATTCATTCGTACGATCCATTCTAATTCATTTGCACGATCCATTCTAATTCATTCGTACGATCCATTCTAATTCCTTCGTATGATCCATTCTAATTCATTCATACAATCCATTCTAATTCTTTCACACGATCCATTCTAATTCATTCGTACGATCCATTCTAATTCATTCGTGCAATCCATTCTATTTCATTCGTACGATCCATTTTTACTCATTCGTACGATCCATTCTAATTCATTCACACGAATGTATCCATTCGTACGAATGAATTAGAATAGATTGTACGAATGAATTAGAATGGATCGTACGAATGAATTAGAATGGATCGTACGAAGGAATTAGAATGGATCGTACGAATGAATTAGAATGGATCGTACGAATGAATTAGAATAGATCATACGAATGAATTAGAATGGGTCGTACGAAGGAATTAGAATGGATCGTACGAATGAATTAGAATGGATATATTCGTGCAAATGAATTAGAATGGATCGTATGAATGTATTAGAATGGATCGTATGAGTGAATTAGATTGGATCATACGAATGAATTAGAATGGATTGTATGAATGAATTAGAATGGATCGTACGAATGAATTAGAATGGATCGTATGAATGAATTAGAATGGATCTTACGAATGAATTAGAATGGATCGTGCGAATGAATTAGAATGGATCATACGAATGAATTAGAATGGATCGTACGAATAAATTAGAATGGATACATTCGTCCGAATGAATTAGAATGGCGTACGAATGAATTAGAATGGATCAAATGAATGAATTAGAATGGTTACATTCATGCGAATGAATTAGAATGGATCGTACGAATGGATTAGAATGGATCGTACGAATGGATTAGAATGGATACATTCGAGCGAATGAATTAGAATGGATCGTACGAATGAATTAGAATAGATCGTATGAATGAATTAGAATGGATCGTACGAAGGAATTAGAATGGATCGTACGAATGAATTAGAATGGATCGTGCGAATGAATTAGAATGGATCGTACGAATGAATTAGAATGGATCGTACGAATGAACTAGAATGGATACATTCGTGCGAATGAATTAGAATGGATCGTACGAATGAATTAGAATGGATTGTACGAATGAATTAGAATGGATCTTACGAATGAATTAGAATGGATCGTATGAATGAATTAGAATGGATCGTACGAATGAATTAGAATGGATACATTCGTGCGAATGAATTAGAATGGATCGGACGAATGAATTAGAATGGATCGTACGAATGAATTAGAATGGATCGTACGAATAAATTAGAATGGATACATTCGTCCGAATGAATTAGAATGGATCATACGAATGAGTAAGAATGGATCGTACGAATGAAATAGAATAGATTGTACGAATGAATTAGAATGGATCCTACGAATGAATTAGAATGGATCGTGTGAAAGAATTAGAATGGATTGTATGAATGAATTAGAATGGATCGTATGAATGAATTAGAATGGATCGTGCGAATGAATTCGAATGGATCGTACGAAGGAATTAGAATGGATCGTACGAATGAATTAGAATGGATATATTCGTGCAAATGAATTAGAATGGATCGTATGAATGAATTAGAATGGATCGTATGAGTGAATTAGAACGGATAGTACGAATGAAGTAGAATGGATCGTATGAATGAATTAGAATGGATACATTCGTGCGAATGAATTAGAATGGATCATATGAATGAATTAGAATAGATTGTGCGAATGAATTAGAATGGATCGTACGAATGAATTAGAATGGATACATTCGTGCGAATAAATTAGAATGGATTGTATGAATGAATTAGAATGGATCGTACGAATGAATTAGAATGGATCGTACGAATGAATTAGAATAGATTGCGCGAATGAATTAGAATGGATCGTGCGAATGAAATAGAATGGATACAAATGAATTAGAATGGATCATACGAATGAATTAGAATGACGATCCATTCTTACTCATTCGTATGATCCATTCTAATTTATTCGCACGAATGTATCCATTCTAATTCATTCGTACGTCTAATTCATTCGTACGGTCCATTCTAATTCATTCGCACAATCCATTCTATTTCATTCGTACGATCCATTCTTACTCATTCGTATGATCCATTATGGATACATTCGTGCGAATGAATTAGAATGGATCATACGATGAGTAAGAATGGATCGTACGAATGAAATAGAATGGATTGTGCGAATGAATTAGAATGGATCGTACGAATGAATTAGAATGGATCGTGTAAAAGAATTAGAATGGATTGTATGAATGAATTAGAATAGATCGTATGAATGAATTAGAATGGATCGTACGAATGAATTAGAATGGATCGTACGAATGAATTAGAATGGATCGTACGAATGAATTAGAATAGATCGTACGAATTAATTAGAATGGATATTACGAATTAATTAGAATGGATCGTACGAATGAATTAGAATGGATCGTACGAATAAAATAGAATGGATACATTCATCCGAATGAATTAGAATGGATCATACGAATGAGTAAGAATGGATCGTACGAATGAAATAGAATAGATTGTATGAATGAATTAGAATGGATCCTACGAATGAAGTAGAATAGATCGTGTGAAAGAATTAGAATGGATTGTATGAATAAATTAGAATGAATTCGTACAATCCATTCGAATTCTTTCACACGATCCATTCTAATTCATTCATACAATCCATTCTAATTCATTCATACAATCCATTCTAATTCTTTCACATGATCCATTCTAATTCATTCGTAGGATCCATTCTAATTCATTCGTACAATCTATTCTATTTCATTCGTACGATCCATTCTTACTCATTCGTATGATCCATTCTAATTCATTCGGACGAATGTATCCATTCTAATTTATTCATACGATCCATTCTAATTCATTCGTACGATCCATTCTAATTCATTCGCACGATCCATTCTAATTCATTCGTACGATCCATTCTAATTCATTCATACGATCCATTCGAATTCATTCGTATGATCCATTCTAATTAATTCATACAATCCATTCTAATTCATTCATACGATCCATTCTAATTCACTCATACGATCCATTCTAATACATTCATACGATCCATTCTAATTCATTTGCACGAATATATCCATTCTAATTCATTCGTATGATCCATTCTAATTCCTTCGTACGATCCATTCTAATTCATTCGTACGATCTATTCTAATTCATTCGTACGATCCATTCTAATTCCTTCATACGAATGAATTAGAATGGATCGTACGAAGGAATTAGAATGGATCGTACGAATGAATTAGAATGGATCGTACGAATGAATTAGAATGGTTCGTACGAATGAATTAGAATGGATCGTACGAATGAATTAGAATGGATCGTGTGAAAGAATTAGAATGGATTGTACGAATGAATTAGAATGGATCGTGCGAATGAATTAGAATGGATCGTACAAATGAATTAGAATGGATCGTGCTAATGAATTAGAATTGATTGAACGAATGAATTAGCATGGATCGTGCATTCGTACGATCCATTCTAATTCATTCGTAAGATCCATTCTAATTCATTCGTACGATCCATTCTAATTCATTCGTACGATCCATTCTAATTCATTCGCACGAATGTATCCATTCTAATTTATTCGTACGATCCATTATAATTCATTCGTGCGATCCATTCTAATTCATTCATACGATCTATTCTAATTCATTCATACAATCCATTCTAATTCTCTCACACGATCCATTCTAATTCATTCGTACAATCCATTCTAATTCATTCGCACAATCCATTCTATTTCATTCGTACAATCCATTCTTACTCATTCGTATGATCCATTCTGATTCATTCGCACGAATGTATCCATAAAGGATCATACGAATGAGTAAGAATGGATCGTACGAATGAAATAGAATGGATTGTGCGAATGAATTAGAATGGACCGTACGAATGAATTAGATCGATACATTCGTGCGAATGAATTAGAATGGATCGGACGAATGAATTAGAATGGATCGTACGAATGAATTAGAATGGATCGTATGAATGAATTAGAATGGATCGTACGAATAAATTAGAATGGATACATTCGTCCGAATGAATTAGAATGGATCATACGAATAAGTAAGAATGGATCGTACGAATGAAATAGAATAGATTGTATGAATGAATTAGAATGGATCCTACGAATAAATTAGAATAGGTCGTGTCATAGAATTAGAATGGATTGTATGAATGAATTAGAATGAATTCGTACGATCCATTCGAATTCATTCCCATGATCCATTCTAATTCATTCATACGATCCATTCTAATTCATTCATACAATCCATTCTAATTCTTTCACACGATCCATTCTAATTCATTCGTAGGATCCATTCTAATTCATTCGTACAATCTATTCTATTTCATTCGTACGATCCATTCTTATTCATTCGTTTGATCCATTCTAATTCATTCGGACGAATGTATCCATTCTAATTTATTCGTACGATCCATTCTAATTCATTCGTACGATCCTTTCTAATTCATTCGTTCGATCCATTCTAATTCATTCGTCCGATCCATTCTAATTCATTCGCACGAATGTATCCATTCTAATTCATTCGTACGATCCATTCTAATTCATTCGTACGATCCATTCTAATTCATTCGTAAGATCCATTCTAATTCATTCGTACGATCCATTTTAATTCATTCGTACGACCCATTCTAATTCATTCGCACGAATGTATCCATTCTAGTTCATTCGTACGATCCATTCTAATTCATTCGTACGATTCATTCTAATTTATTCGCACGATCCATTCTAATTCATTCGTACGATCCATTCTAACTCATTCATACGATCCATTCTAATTCATTCGTACGATCCATTCTAATTCATTCGCACAAATGTATCCATTCTAATTCATTCGTACGATCCATTCTAATTCATTCGCAAGAACCATTCTAATTCATTCGTACGATCCATTCTAATTCATTCGCATGATCTGTTCTTATTCATTCGCACAATCCATTCTAATTCATTCGCACGAATGTATCCATTCTAATTCATTCGTACGATCCATTCTAATTCATTCGTACAATCCATTCTAATTCATTCGTATGATCCATTCTAATTAATTCGTATGATTCATTCTAATTCATTCGTACGATCCATTCCAATTCATTCATACAATCCATTCTAATTCATTCGCACGAATGTATCCATTCTAATTAATTCGTACGATCCATTCTAATTCAATCGTATGATCTATTCTTATTCATTCGCACGATCCAGTCTAATTGATTCGCACGATCCATTCTAATTCATTCGCACGAATGTATCCATTCTAATTCATTCGTACGATCCATTCTAATTCATTAATATGATCCATTCTAATTCATTCGTACGATCCATTCTGATTCATATGCACAAAGGTATCCATTCTAATCCATTCGTAGGATCCATTCTAATCCATTCGTACGATCCATTCTAATTCATTCGTACGATCCATTCTAATTCATTCGCTCGAATGTATCCATTCTAATCCATTCGTACGATCCATTCTAATCCATTCGTACGATCCATTCTAATTCATTCGCATGAATGTAACCATTCTAATTCTTTTGTTTGATCCATTCTAATTCACTCGTACGATCCATTCTAATTCATTCGTCCGATCCATTCTAATTCATTCGCACGAATGTATTCATTCTAATTCATTCGTACGATCCATTCTAATTCATTCGTACGATCCATTCTAATTCATTCGTAAGATCCATTCTAATTCATTCGTTCGATCCATTCTAATTCATTCGTACGATCCATTCTAATTCATTCGCACGAATGTATCCATTCTAGTTCATTCGTACGATCCATTCTAATTCATTCGTACGATCCATTCTAATTCATTCGCACGATCCATTCTAATTCATTCGTACGATCAATTCTAATTCATTCAAACGAATGTATCCATTCTAATTCATTCATACAATCTATTCTAATTCATTCGTATGAATGGATACATTCGTGTGAATGAATTAGAATGGATCGTACGAATGAGTAAGAATGGATCGTACGAATGAAATAGAATGGATTGCACGAATGAATTAGAATAGATCGTACGAATGAATTAGAATGGATCGTGTGAAAGAATTAGAATGGATTGTATGAATGAATTAGAATGGATCGTACGAAGGAATTAGAATGGATCGTACGAATGAATTAGAATGGATCGTATGAATGAATTAGAATGGTTCGTACGAATGAATTAGAATGGATCGTACGAATGAATTTGAATGGATCGTGTGAAAGAATTATAATGTATCGTACGAATGAATTAGAATGGATCGTCCGAATGAATTAGAATGGATCGTACAAATGAATTAGAATGGATCGTGCTAATGAATTAGAATTGATTGAACGAATGAATTAGCATGGATCGTGCATTCGTACGATCCATTCTAATTCATTCGTAAGATCCATTCTAATTCATTCGTACGATCCATTCTAATTCATTCGTACGATCCATTCTAATTCATTCGCACGAATGTATCCATTCTAGTTCATTCGTACGATCCATTATAATTCATTCGTGCGATCCATTCTAATTCATTCATACGATCTATTCTAATTCATTCATACAATCCATTCTAATTATTTCACACGATCCATTCTAATTCATTCGTACGATCCATTCTAATTCATTCGCACAATCCATTCTTACTCATTCATATGATCCATTCTAATTCATTCGCACGAATGTATCCATAATGGATCATACGAATGAGTAAGAATGGATCGTACGAATGAAATAGAATGGATTGTGCGAATGAATTAGAATGGACCGTACGAATGAATTAGATCGATACATTCGTGCGAATGAATTAGAATGGATCGGACGAATGAATTAGAATGGATCGTACGAATGAATTAGAATGGATCGTACGAATGAATTAGAATGGATCGTACGAATAAATCAGAATGGATACATTCGTCCGAATGAATTAGAATGGATCATACGAATGAGTAAGAATGGATCGTACGAATGAAATAGAATAGATTGTACGAATGAATTAGAATGGATCCTAAGAATAAATTAGAATAGGTCGTGTGAAAGAATTAGAATGGATTGTATGAATGAATTAGAATGAATTCGTACGATCCATTCGAATTCATTCCCATGATCCATTCTAATTCATTCATACGATCCATTCTAATTCATTCGTACAATCCATTCTAATTCTTTCACACGATCCATTCTAATTCATTCGTAGGATCCATTCTAATTCATTCGTACAATCTATTCTATTTCATTCGTACGATCCATTCTTACTCATTCATTTGATCCATTCTAATTCATTCGGACGAATGTATCCGTTCTAATTTATTCGTACGATCCATTCTAATTCATTCGTACGATCCATTCTAACTCATTCGTTCGATCTATTCTAATTCATTCGTCCGATCCATTCTAATTCATTCGCACGAATGTATCCATTCTAATTCATTCGTATGATCCATTCTAATTCATTCGTACGATCCATTCTAATTCATTCGTAAGATCCATTCTAATTCATTCGTATGATCCATTCTAATTCATTCGTACGATCCATTCTAATTCATTCGCACGAATGTATCCATTCTAGTTCATTCGTACGATCCATTCTAATTCATTCGTACGATTCATTCTAATTCATTCGCACGATCCATTCTAATTAATTCGTACGATCCATTCTAATTCATTCATACGATCCATTCTAATTCATTCGTACGATCCATTCTAATTCATTCGCACAAATGTATCCATTCTAATTCACTCGTACGATCCATTCTAATTCATTCGCACGATCTGTTCTTATTCATTCGCACAATCCATTCTAATTCATTCGCACGAATGTATCCATTCTAATTCATTCGTACGATCCATTCTAATTCATTCGTACGATCCATTCTAATTCATTCGTATGATCCATTCTAATTAATTCGTATGATCCATTCTAATTCATTCGTACGATCCATTCTAATTCATTCATACAATCCATTCTAATTCATTCGCACGAATGTATCCATACTAATTAATTCGTACGATCCATTCTAATTCATTCGTATGATCTATTCTAATTCATTCGCACGATCTAGTCTAATTGATTCGCACGATCCATTCTAATTCATTTGCACGAATGTATCCATTCTAATTCATTCATACGATCCATTCTAATTCATTAATATGATCCATTCTAATTCATTCGTACGATCCATTCTAATTCATATGCACAAAGGTATCCATTCTAATCCATTCGTAGGATCCATTCTAATCCATTCGTACAATCCATTCTAATTCATTCGTACGATCCATTCTAATTCATTCGCTCGAATGTATCCATTCTAATCCATTCGTACGATCCATTCTAATCCATTCGTACGATCCATTCTAATCTATTCGCATGAATGTAACCATTCTGATTCATTCGTTTGATCCATTCTAATTCATTCGTACGATCCATTCTAATTCATTCGTCCGATCCATTCTAATTCATTCGCACAAATGTATCCATTCTAATTCATTCGTACGATCCATTCTAATTCATTCGTACGATCCATTCTAATTCATTCGTAAGATCCATTCTAATTCATTCGTACGATCCATTCTAATTCATTCGTACGATCCATTCTAATTCATTCACACGAATGTATCCATTCTAGTTCATTCGTACGATCCATTCTAATTCATTCGTACGATCCATTCTAATTCATTCGCACGATCCATTCGAATTCATTCGCATGATCCATTCTAATTCATTCAAACAATCCATTCTAATTCATTCATATAATCCATTCTAATTCTTTCACACGATCCATTCTAATTCTTTCGTAGGATCCATTCTAATTCATTCGTACAATCAATTCTATTTCATTCGTACGATCCATTCTTACTCATTCGTATGATCCATTCTAATTCATTCGGACGAATGTATCCATTCTAATTTATTCGTACGATCCATTCTAATTCATTCGTACGATCCATTCTAATTCATTCGTACGATCCATTCTAATTCATTCGTCCGATCCATTCTAATTCATTCGCACGAATGTATCCATTCTAATTCATTCGTACGATCCATTCTAATTCATTCGTACGATCCATTCTAATTCATTCGCACGAATGTATCTATTCTAGTTCATTCGTACGATCCATTCTAGTTCATTCGTACGATCCATTCTAAGAATGGATCCTACGAATGAATTAGAATAGATCGTGTGAAAGAATTAGAATGGATTGTATGAATGAATTAGAATGAATTCGTACTTCGTACGATCCATTCGAATTCATTTGCACGATCCATTCTAATTCATTCATACGATCCATTCTAATTCATTCATACAATCCATTCTAATCTTTCACACGATCCATTCTAATTCATTCGTAGGATCCATTCTAATTCATTCGTACAATCTATTCTATTTCATTCGTACGATCCATTCTTACTCATTCGTATGATCCATTCTAATTCATTCGGACAAATGTATTCATTCTAATTTATTCGTACGATCCATTCTAATTCATTCGTACGATCCATTCTAATTCATTCGCATGAATGTATCCATTCTAATTCATTTGTACGATCCATTCTAATTCATTCGTACGATCCATTCTAATTCATTCGTAAGATCCATTCTAATTCATTCGCACGATCCATTCTAAGTCATTCGCACGAATGTATCCAGTCTAATTCATTCATACGATCTATTCTAATTTATTAATATGATCCATTCTAATTCATTCGTACGATCCATTCTAATTCATATGCACAAAGGTATCCATTCTAATCCATTCGTAGGATCCATTCTAATCCATTCGTACGATCCATTCTAATTCATTCGTACGATCCATTCTAATTCATTCGCTCGAATGTATCCATTCTAATCCATTCGTACGATCCATTCTAATCCATTCGTACGATCCATTCTAATTCATTCGCATGAATGTAACCATTCTAATTCATTCATTTGATCCATTCTAATTCATTCGTACGATCCATTCTAATTCATTCGTCCGATCCATTCTAATTCATTCGCACGAATGTATCCATTCTAATTCATTCGTACGATCCATTCTAATTCATTCGTACGATCCATTATAATTCATTCGCACGAATGTATCCATTCTAATTCATTCGTACGAATCCATTCTAATTCATTCGTACAATCCATTCTATTTCATTCGTACGATCCATTCTTACTCATTCGTATGATCCATTCTAATTCATTCGCACAAATGTATCCATTCTAAATCATTCATACGATCCATTCTAATTTATTCGTACGATCCATTCTACATCATTCGTACAATCCATTCTATTTCATTCGTACGGTCAATTCTAATTCATTAGCACGATCCATTCTAATTCATTCGTACGATCCATTCAAATTCATTCGCACGATCCATTCTAATTCATTCGTACAATTCATTCTATTTCATTCGTACGATCCATTCTTACTCATTCGTATGATCCATTCTAATTCATTCGCACGAATGTATCCTTTCTAATCCATTCGTACGATCCATTCTAATCCATTCGTACGATCCATTCTGATTCATTCGCATGAATGTAACCATTCTAATTCATTCATTTGATCCATTCTAATTCATTCGTACGATCCATTCTAATTCATTCGTCCGATCCATTCTAATTCATTCGCACGAATGTATCCATTCTAAACCATTCATACGATCCATTCTAATTTATTCGTACGATCCATTCTAATTCATTCGTAAGATCCATTCTAATTCATTCGTACGATCCATTCTAATTCATTCGTACGATCCATTCTAATTCATTCGTAAGATCCATTACGATCCATTCTAATTCATTCGTACGATCCATTCTAATTCATTCGCACGAATGTATCCATTCTAGTTCATTCGTATGATCCATTCTAATTCATTCATACGATCCATTCTAATTCATTCGCACGATCCATTCTAATTCATTCGTACGATCCATTCTAATTCATTCATACGATCCATTCTAATTCATTTGTACGATCCATTCTAATTCATTCGCACAAATGTATCCATTCTAATTCATTCGTATGATCCATTCTAATTCATTCGCACGATCTATTCTAATTCATTCGTACGATCCATTCTAATTCTTTCACACGATCCATTCTAATTCATTCGTACGATCCATTCTAATTCATTCGCACGATCCATTCTAATTCATTCGTACGGTCCATTCTAATTCATTCATACGATCCATTCTAATTCATTGGTACGATCCATTCTAATTCATTCGGACAAATGTATCCATTCTAATTCATTCGTACGATCCATTCTAATTCATTCGCACGATCCATTCTAATTCATTCGTACGATCCATTCTAATTCATTCGCACGATCTGTTCTTATTCATTCGCACAATCCATTCTAATTCATTCGCACGAATGTATCCATTCTAATTCATTCGTACGATCCATTCTAATTCATTCGTATGATCCATTCTAATTAATTCGTACGATCCATTCTAATTCATTCGTACGATCCATTCTAATTCATTCATACAATCCATTCTAATTCCTTCGTACGATCCATTCTAATTCACTCATACGATCCATTCTAACACATTCATACGATCCATTCTAATTCATTTACACGAATATATCTATTCTAATTCATTCGTACGATCCATTCTAATTCCTTCGTACGATCCATTCTAATTCATTCGTACGATCTATTCTAATTCATTCGTACGATCCATTCTAATTCCTTCGTACGATCCATTTTATTTCATTCGTATGATCCATTCTAATTCCTTCGTACGATCAAATCTAATTCCTTCGTATCTATTCTAATTCACTCATACGATCCATTCTAATTCATTCGTACGATCCATTCTAATTCTTTCATACAATCCATTCTAATTCATTCGCACGAATGTATCCATTCTAATCCATTCGTACGATCCATTCTAATCCATTCGTACGATCCATTCTAATTCATTCGCATGAATGTAACCATTCTAATTCATTCATTTGATCCATTCTAATTCATTCGTACGATCCATTCTAATTCATTCGTACGATCCATTCTAATTCATTCATACGATCCATTCTAATTCATTCACACGAATGTATCCATTCTAATTCATTCATGTGATCCCTTCTAATTCATTCGTACGATCCATTCTAATTCACTCATACGATCCATTCTAATACATTCATACGATCCATTCTAATTCATTTGCACGAATATATCCATTCTAATTCATTCGTACGATCCATTCTAATTCCTTCGTACGATCCATTCTAATTAATTCGTACGATCTATTCTATTTCATTCGTACGATCCATTCTAATTCATTCGCACGATCCATTCTAATTCATTCGTACGATCCATTCTAATTCTTTCACACGATCCATTCTAATTCATTCGCACGATCCATTCTAATTCATTCGTACGATCCATTCTAATTCATTCATACGATCCATTCTAATTCATTCGTACGATCCATTCTAATTCATTCGCACAAATGTATCCATTCTAATTTATTCGTACGATCCATTCTAATTCATTCGCACGATCCATTCTAATTCATTCGTACGATCCATTCTAATTCATTCGTACGATCCATTCTAATTCATTCGTATGATCCATTCTAATTAATTCGTATGATCCATTCTAATTCATTCTTATATTCCATTCTAATTCATTAGCACGATCCATTCATTCGTACGATCCATTCTAATTCAGGATCGTACGAATGAATTAGAATGGATACATTCGTGCGAATGAATTAGAATTGATCGTACGAATGAATTAGAATAGATCGTGCGAATGAATTAGAATGGATCGTACGAATGAATTAGAATGGATCGTACGAATGAACTAGAATGGATACATTCGTGCGAATGAATTAGAATGGATCGTACGAATGAATTAGAATGGATCGTACGAATGAATTAGAATGGATCTTACGAATGAATTAGAATGGATCGTACGAATGAATTAGAATGGATCGTACGAATGAATTAGAATGGATACATTCGTGCGAATGAATTAGAATGGATCGGACGAATGAATTAGAATGGATCGTACGAATGAATTAGAATGGATCAAATGAATTAATTAGAATGGATCGTACGAATGAATTTGAATGGATACATTTGTGCGAATGATTCTAAATGCATTGTATGAATGAATTACAATGGATCGTACGAATGAATTAGAATGGATCGTACAAATGAATTAGAATAGCTCATACGAATGAATTAGAATGAATCGTATGAATGAATTAGAATGGTTACATTCATGCGAATGAATTAGAATAGATCGTACGAATGAATTAGAATGGATCGTACGAATAAATTAGAATGGATCGTGGGAATGAATTAGAATGGATCGTACGAATGAATTAGAATGGATCCACCGAATGAGTTAGAATGGATCATACGAATGAATTAGAATGGATTGTACGAATGAATTAGAATGGATTGTGCGAATGAATTAGAATGTATCGTATGAATGAATAAGAATGGATCGTACGAATGAATTAGAATGGATCGTGCGAATGAATTAGCATGAATCGTACGAATGTATTAGAATGGATCGTACGAATGAATGAGAATGAATCGTACGATCCATTCTAATTCATTCGTACGATCCATTCTAATTCATTCGCATGAATGTATCCATTCTAGTTCATTCGTATGATCCATTCTAGTACATTCGTATGATCCATTCTAATTCATTCGTACGATCAATTCTAATTCATTCGTATGATCGATTCTAATTAATTCGTATGATCCATTCTAATTCATTCGTATGATCCATTCTAATTCATTCATACAATCCATTCTAATTCATTCGCACGAATGTATTCATTCTAATTTATTCGTACGATCCATTCTAATTCATTCGTATGATCCATTCTTATTCATTCGCACGATCCAGTCTAATGGATTCGTAGGATCCATTCTAATCCATTCGTACGATCCATTCTAATTCATTCGTACGATCCATTCTAATTCATTCGCTCGAATGTATCCATTCTAATCCATTCGTACGATCCATTCTAATCCATTCGTACGATCCATTCTAATTCATTCGCATGAATGTAACCATTCTAATTCATTCGTACGATCCATTCTAATTCATTCGTACGATCCATTCTAATTAATTCGTATGATCCATTCTAATTCATTCGTACGATCCATTCTAATTCATTCATACAATCCATTCTAATTCATTCGTACGATCCATTCTAATTCACTCATACGATCTATTCTAATACATTCATACAATCCATTCTAATTCATTTGCACGAATATATCCATTCTAATTCATTCGTACGATCCATTCTTATTCCTTCGTACGATCCATTCTAATTCATTCGTACGATCCATTCTAATTCATTCGTACGATCCATTCTAATTCCTTCGTACGATCCATTCTAATTCATTCGTACGATCCATTCTAATTCATTCGTACAATCTATTCTAATTCATTTGTATGAATGGATACATTCGTGTGAATGAATTAGAATGGATCGTACGAATGAGTAAGAATTGATCGTACGAATGAAATAGAATGGATTGCACGAATGAATTAGAATGGATCGTGCGAATGAATTAGAATGGATCGTACGAATGAACTAGAATGGATACATTTGTGCGAATGAATTAGAATGGATCGTACGAATGAATTAGAATGGATCGTATGAATGAATTAGAATGGATCGTGCGAATGAATTCGAATGGATCATACGAATTCATTCTAATTCATTCATACAATCCATTCTATTTCTTTCACACGATCCATTCTAATTCATTCGTACGTTCCATTCTAATTCATTAGCACGATCCATGCTAATTCATTCGTTCGATCAATTCTAATTCATTAGCACGATCCATTCTAATTCATTCGTACGATCCATTCTAATTCATTCGCACGATCCATTCTAATTCATTCATAGGATCCATTCTAATTCATTCATACGATCTATTCTAATTCTTTCGCACGAATGTATCCATTCTAATTCATTCGCACGAATGTATCCATTCTAATTCATTTGTACGATCCATTCTAATTCATTCATACGATCCATTCATATTCATTCGTACGATCCATTCATATTCATTCGTACGATCCATTCTAATTCATTCATACGATCTATTCTAATTCATTCATACAATCCATTCTAATTCTTTCGCACGATCCATTCTAATTCATTCGTACGATCCATTCTAATTCCTTCGTACGATCCATTCTAATTCATTCGTACGATCCATTCTAATTCATTCGTACGATCCATTCTAATTCCTTCGTACGATCCATTCTAATTCATTCGTGCGATCCATTCTAATTCATTCGTACAATCTATTCTAATTTATTCGTACGATCCATTCTAATTCATTCGTACGATCCATTCTAATTCATAAGTACGATCCATTCTTACTCATTCGTATGATCCATTCTAATTCATTTGTACGATCCATTCTAATTCATTCGTACGATCCATTCTAATTCATTCGCACTATCCATTCTTATTCATTCGTACGATCCATTCTAATTCATTCGTATGATCCATTCTAATTTATTCGTTCAAATATATCCATTCTAATGCACTCGTACGATCCATTCTAATTCATTCGCACGATCCATTCTAATTCATTCGCACGAATGTATCCATTCTAATCCATTCGTACGATCCATTCTAATCCATTCGTACGATCCATTCTAATTCATTCGCATGAATGTAACCATTCTAATTCATTCATTTGATCCATTCTTATTCATTCGTACGATCCATTCTAATTCATTCGTCCGATTCATTCTAATTCATTCGCACGAATGTATCCATTCTAAACCATTCATACGATCCATTCTAATTTATTCGTACGATCCATTCTAATTCATTCGTAAGATCCATTCTAATTCATTCGTACGATCCATTCTAATTCATTCGTACGATCCATTCTAATTCATTCGTAAGATCCATTCTAATTCATTCGTACGATCCATTCTAATTCATTCGTACGATCCATTCAAATTCATTCGCACGAATGTATCCATTCTAGTTCATTCATACGATCCATTCTAATTCATTCGTACGATCCAATCTAATTCATTCGCATGATCCATTCTAATTCATTCGTACGATCCATTCTAATTCATTCATACGATCCATTCTAATTCATTTGTACGATCCATTCTAATTCATTCGCACAAATGTATCCATTCTAATTCATTCGTACGATCCATTCTAATTCATTCGCACGATCCATTCTAATTCATTCGTACGATCCATTCTAATTCTTTCACACGATCCATTATAATTCATTCGTACGATCCATTCTAATTCATTCGCACGATCCATTCTAATTCATTCATACGATCCATTCTAATTCATTCGTACGATCCATTCTAATTCATTCGGACAAATGTATCCATTCTAATTCATTCATACGATCCATTCTAATTCATTCGCACGATCCATTCTAATTCATTCGTACGATCCATTCTAATTCATTCGCACGATCTGTTCTTATTCATTCGCACAATCCATTCTAATTAATTCGCACGAATGTATCCATTCTAATTCATTCGTACGATCCATTCTGATTCATTCGTATGATCCATTCTAATTCATTCGTATGATCCATTCTAATTCATTCGTACGATCCATTCTAATTCATTCATACAATCCATTCTAATTCATTCGTACGGTCCAATCTAATTCACTCATACGATCCATTCTAATACATTCATACGATCCATTCTAATTCATTTACACGAATATATCTATTCTAATTCATTCGTACGATCCATTCTAATTCCTTCGTACGATCCATTCTAATTCATTCGTACGATCCATTCTAATTCCTTCGTACGATCCATTCTAATTCCTTCGTACGATCCATTCTATTTCATTCGTATGATCCATTCTAATTCCTTCGTACGATCCATTCTAATTCCTTCGTATCCATTCTAATTCACTAATACGATCCATTCTAATTCATTCGTACGATCCATTCTAATTCATTCATACAATCCATTCTAATTCATTCGCACGAATGTATCCATTCTAACCCATTCGTACGATCCATTCTAATCCATTCGTACGATCCATTCTAATTCATTCACATGAATGTAACCATTCTAATTCATTCATTTGATCCATTCTAATTCATTCGTAAGATCCATTCTAATTCATTCGTACGATCCATTCTAATTCATTCATACGATCCATTCTAATTCATTCACACGAATGTATCCATTCTAATTCATTCATACGATCCATTCTAATTCATTCGTACGATCCATTCTAATTCACTCATACGATCCATTCTAATACATTCATACGATCCATTCTAATTCATTTGCACGAATATATCCATTCTAATTCATTCGTACGATCCATTCTAATTCCTTCGTACGATCCATTCTAATTCATTCGTACGATCTATTCTATTTCATTCGTACGATCCATTCTAATTCATTTGCACGATCCATTCTAATTCATTCGTACGATCCATTCATATTCTTTCACACGATCCATTCTAATTCATTCGTACGATCCATTCTAATTCATTCGCACGATCTATTCTAATTCATTCGTACAATCCATTCTAATTCATTCATACGATCCATTCTAATTCATTTGTACGATCCATTCTAATTCATTCCCACAAATGTATCCATTCTAATTCATTCGTACGATCCATTCTAATTCATTCGCACGATCCATTCTATTTCATTCGTACGATCCATTCTAATTCATTCGTACGAATGAATTAGAATGGATACATTCGTGCGAATGAATTAGAATTGATCGTACGAATGAATTAGAATGGATCGTGCGAATGAATTAGAATGGATCGTACGAATGAATTAGAATGGATCGTACGAATGAACTAGAATGGATACATTCGTGCGAATGAATTAGAATGGATCGTACGAATGAATTAGAATGGATCGTACGAATGAATTAGAATGGATCTTACGAATGAATTAGAATGGATCGTACGAATGAATTAGAATTGATCGTACGAATGAATTAAAATGGATACATTCGTGCGAATGAATTAGAATGGATCGGACGAATGAATTAGAATGGATCGTACGAATGAATTAGAATGGATCAAATGAATTAATTAGAATGGATCGTACGAATGAATAAGAATGTATCGTACGAAAGAATTAGAATTGATATATTTGTGCGAATGAATTAGAATGGATCGTACGAATGAATTTGAATGGATACATTTGTGCGAATGAATCTAAATGGATTGTATGAATGAATTACAATGGATCGTACGAATGAATTAGAATGGATCGTACGAATGAATTAGAATGGATCGTACGAATAAATTAGAATGGATCGTGGGAATGAATTAGAATGGATCGTACGAATGAATTAGAATGGATCCACCGAATAAGTTAGAATGGATCATACGAATGAAATAGAATGGATTGTACGAATGAATTAGAATGGATTGTGCGAATGAATTAGAATGGATCGTATGAATGAATAAGAATGGATCGTACGAATGAATTAGAATGGATCGTGCGAATGAATTAGCATGAATCGTACGAATGTATTCGAATAGATCGTACGAATGAATTAGAATGAATCGTGCGATCCATTCTAATTCATTCGTACGATCCATTCTAATTCATTCGCACGAATGTATCCATTCTAGTTCATTCGTACGATCCATTCTAGTTCATTCGTATGATCCATTCTAATTCATTCGTACGATCCATTCTAATTCATTCGTATGATCGATTCTAATTAATTCGTATGATCCATTCTAACTCATTCGTACGATCCATTCTAATTCATTCATACAATCCATTCTAATTCATTCGCACGAATGTATCCATTCTAATTAATTCGTACGATCCATTCTAATTCATTCGTATGATCCATTCTTATTCATTCGCACGATCCAGTCTAATGGATTCGTAGGATCCATTCTAATCCATTCGTACGATCCATTCTAATTCATTCGTTGGATCTATTCTAATTCATTCGCTCGAATGTATCCATTCTAATCCATTCGTACGATCCATTCTAATCCATTCGTACGATCCATTCTAATTCATTCGCATGAATGTAACCATTCTAATTCATTCGTACGATCCATTCTAATTCATTCGTACGATCCATTCTAATTAATTTGTATGATCCATTCTAATTCATTCGTACGATCCATTCTAATTCATTCATACAATCTATTCTAATTCATTCATACGATCCATTCTAATTCACTCATACGATCTATTCTAATACATTCATACGATCCATTCTAATTCATTTGCACGAATATACCCATTGTAATTCATTCGTACGATCCATTCTAATTCCTTCGTACGATCCATTCTAATTCATTCGTACGATCCATTCTAATTCATTCGTATGATCTATTCTAATTCCTTCGTACGATCCATTCTAACTCATTCGTACGATCTATTCTAATTCATTCGTACAATCTATTCTAATTCATTCGTACGAATGGATACATTCGTGTGAATGAATTAGAATGGATCGTACGAATGAGTAAGAATGGATCGTACGAATGAAACAGAATGGATTGCACGAATGAATTAGAGTGGATCGTGCGAATGAATTAGAATGGATCGTACGAATGAACTAGAATGGATACATTTGTGCGAATGAATTAGAATGGATCGTACGAATGAATTAGAATGGATCGTATGAATGAATTAGAATGGATCGTGCGAATGAATTCGAATGGATCGTACGAATTCATTCTAATTCATTCATATAATCCATTCTATTTCTTTCACACGATCCATTCTAATTCATTCGTACGTTCCATTCTAATTCATTAGCACGATCCATGCTAATTCATTCGTTTGATCAATTCTAATTCATTAGCACGATCCATTCTAATTCATTCGTACGATCCATTCTAATTCATTCGCACGATCCATTCTAATTCATTCATAGGATCCATTCTAATTCATTCATACGATTTATTCTAATTCTTTCGCACGAATGTATCCATTCTAATTCATTCGTACGAATGTATCTATTCTAATTCATTCGTACGATCCATTCTAATTCATTCGTACGATCCATTCATATTCATTCGTACGATCCATTCTAATTCATTCATACGATCTATTCTAATTCATTCATACAATCCATTCTAATTCTTTCACACGATCCATTCTAATTCATTCGTACGATCCATTCTAATTCCTTCGTACGATCCATTCTAATTCATTCGTACGATCTATTCTAATTCATTTGTACGATCCATTCTAATTCATTCATACGATCCATTCTAATTCCTTCGTACGATCCATTCTAATTCATTCGTGCGATCCATTCTAATTCATTCGTACAATTTATTCTAATTCATTCGTACGAATGGATACATTCATGTGAATGAATTAGAATGGATCGTACGAATGATTAAGAATGGATCGTACGAATGAAATAGAATGGATTGCACGAATGAATTAGAATGGATCGTACGAATGAATTAGAATGGATCATGTGAAAGAATTAGAATGGATTGTATGAATGAATTAGAATGGATCGTACGAATGAATTAGAATGGATCGTACTAGGATCCATTCTAATTCATTCGTATAATCTATTCTATTTCATTCGTACGATCCATTCTTACTCATTCGTATGATCCATTCTAATTCATTCGGACGAATGTATCCATTCTAATTTATTCGTACGATCCATTCTAATTCATTCGTACGATCCATTCTAATTCATTCGTACGATCCATTCTTACTCATTCGTATGATCCATTCTAATTCATTTGTACGATCCATTCTAATTCATTCGTACGATCCATTCTAATTCATTCGCACTATCCATTCTAATTCATTCGTACGATCCATTCTAATTCATTCGTATGATCCATTCTAATTTATTCGTTCAAATATATCCATTCTAATTTATTCGTACGATCCATTCTAATTCATTCGCACGATCCATTCTAATTCATTCGCACGAATGTATCCATTCTAATTCATTTGCACGATCCATTCTAATTCATTCCTATGATCTATTCTAATTCATTCGTACGATCCATTCTAATTCATTCTAATTCATTCGTACGATCCATTCTACGATCCATTCAAATTCATTCATATATTCCATTCTAATTCATTAGCATGATCCATACTAATGAATTAGAATGGATCGTACGATCCAATCTAATTCATTCATACGATCCATTCTTACTCATTCGTATGATCCATTCTAATTCAATCGTACGATCCATTCTAATTCATTCGTACGATCCATTCTAATTCCTTCGTACGATCCATTCTAATTCATTCGTACGATCCATTCTAATTCATTCGTACGATCCATTCTAATTCCTTCGTACAATCCATTCTAATTCATTCGTACGATCCATTCTAATTCATTCGCGCAATCTATTCTAATTCATTCGTACGATCCATTCTAATTCATTCGTACGATCCAATCTAATTCATTCATACAATCCATTCTAATTTATTCGCACGAATGTATCCATTCTAATTCATTCGTACGATCCATTCTAATTCATTCGCACAATCTATTCTAATTCGTTCATACGATCCATTCTAATTCATTCGCACGAATGTATCCATTCTAATTCATTCATACGATCCATTCTACTTCATTCGTACTATCCGTTCTAATTCACTCATACGATCCATTCTAATTCATTCGTATGATCCATTCTAATTCATTCGCACAAATGTATCCATTCTAATTCATTCGTACGATCCATTCTAATTCATTCGTACGATCCATTCTAATTCATTCGTAAGATCCATTCTAATTCATTCGTACGATCCATTCTAATTCATTCGTATGATCCATTCTAATTCATTCGCAAATGTATCCATTCTAATTCATTCCTACGATCCATTCTAATTCATTCGTACGATCCATTCTAATTCATTCGTACGAACCATTCTAATTCATTCATATGATCTATTCTAATTCATTCATACAATCCATTCTAATTCTTTCACACGATCCATTCTAATTCATTCGTACGATCCATTCTAATTCATTCGCACAATCCATTCTATTTCATTCGTACGATCCATTCTTACTCATTCGTATGATCCATTCTAATTCATTCGCAGGAATTAGAATGGATCGTATGAATGAATTAGAATAGATTTTGTGAATGAATTAGAACTGATCGTACGAATGAATTAGAATGGATACATTCGTGCGAATGAATTAGAATGGATTGTATGAATGAATTAGAATGGATCGTACGAATGAACTAGAATGGATACATTCGTGCGAATGAATTAGAATGGATCGTACGAATGAATTAGAATGGATACATTCGTGCGAATGAATTAGAATGGATCGGACGAATGAATTAGAATGGATCGTACGAATGAATTAGAATGGATCGTACGAATGAATTAGAATGGATCGTACGAATAAATTAGAATGGATACATTCGTCCGAATGAATTAGAATGGATTATACGAATGAGTAAGAATGGATCGTACGAATGAAATAGAATAGATTGTACTAATGAATTAGAATGGATCCTACGAATGAATTAGAATGGATTGTGTGAAAGAATTAGAATGGATTATATGAATGAATTAGAATGGATCGTATGAATGAATTAGAATGGATCGTGCGAATGAATTAAAATGGATCGTACGAATTCATTCTAATTCATTCATACAATCCATTCTAATTCTTTCACACGATCCATTCTAATTCATTCGTACGTTCTATTTTAATTCATTAGCACGATCCATGCTAATTCATTCGTTCGATCAATTCTAATTCATTAGCACAATCCATTCTAATTTATTCGTACGATCCATTCTAATTCATTCGCACGATCCATTCTAATTCATTCATAGGATCCATTCTAATTCATTCATACAATCCATTCTAATTCATTCGCACGAATATATCCATTCTAATTCATTCGTACGGTCAGTTCTAATTCATTCACAAAATCTATTCTAATTCATTCATATGATCCATTCTAATTCATTCACACGAATGTATCCATTCTAATTCATTCATATGATCCATTCTAATTCATTCGTACGATCCATTCTAATTCACTCATACAATCCATTCTAATACATTCATACGATCCATTCTAATTCATTTGCACGAATATATCCATTCTAATTCATTCGTACGATCCATTCTAATTCCTTCGTACGATCCATTCTAATTCATTCGTACGATCTATTCTACTTCATTCGTACGATCCATTCTTACTCATTCGTACGATCCATTCTAATTCATTTGTCCGATCCATTCTAATTCATTCGCACGAATTTATCCATTCTAATTCATTTGTTCGATCAATTCTAATTCTTTAGCACGATCCATTCTAATTCATTTGTACGATCCATTCTAATTCATTCGCACGATCCATTCTAATTCATTCATAGGATCCATTCTAATTCATTCATACGATCTATTCTAATTCTTTCACATGAATGTATCCATTCTAATTCATTCGCACGAATGTATCCATTCTAATTCATTCGTACGATCCATTCTAATTCATTCGTACGATCCATTCTAATTCATTCATATGATCTATTCTAATTCATTCATACAATCCATTCTAATTCTTTCACACGATCCATTCTAATTCATTCGTACGATCCATTCTAATTCATTCGCACAATTCATTCTATTTCATTCGTACGATCGATTCTTACTCATTCATATGATCCATTCTAATTCATTCGCACGAATGTATCCATAATGGATCATACGAATGAGTAAGAATGGATCGTACGAATGAAATAGAATGGATTATGCGAATGAATTAGAATGGATCGTACGAATGAATTAGAATGGATCGTACGAATGAATTAGAATGGATACATTCGTGCGAAAGAATTAGAGTAGATCGTATGAATGAATTAGAATGGATCCTATGAATGAATTAGAATGGATCGTGGGAATGAATTAGAATGGATCGTACGAATGAATTAGAATGGATCGTGGTAATGAATTAGAATTGATCGAACGAATGAATTAGCATGGATCGTGCTAATGAATTAGAATGGAACGTACGAATGAATTAGAATGGATCGTGTGAAAGAATTAGAATGGATTGTATGAATGAATTAGAATGAATTCGTACGATCCATTCGAATTCATTCGCACGATCCATTCTAATTCATTCATACGATCCATTCTAATTCATTCATACAATCCATTCTAATTCTTTCACACGATCCATTCTAATTCATTCGTAGGATCCATTCTAATTCATTCGTACAATCTATTCTATTTCATTCGTACGATCCATTCTTACTCATTCGTATGATCCATTCTAGTTCATTCGGACGAATGTATCCATTCTAATTTATTTGTACGATCTATTCTAATTCATTCGTACGATCCATTCTAATTCATTCGTACGATCAATTCTTACTCATTCGTATGATCCATTCTAATTCATTCGTACGATCCATTCTAATTCATTCGTACGATCGATTCTAATTCATTCGCACTATCCATTCTAATTCATTCGTACGATCTATTCTAATTCATTCGTATGATCCATTGTAATTTATTCGTTTAAATATATCCATTCTAATTCATTCGTACGATCCATTCTAATTTATTCGCACGATCCATTCTATTTCATTCGCACGAATTTATCCATTCTAATTCATTTGCACGATCCATTCTAATTCATTCCTATGATCTATTCTAATTCATTCGCACGATCTATTCTAATTCATTCTAATTCATTCGTACGATCCATTCTATGATCCATTCTAATTCATTCGTATATTCCATTCTAATTCATTAGCACGATCCATGCTAATGAATTAGAATGGATCGTACGATCCAATCTAATTCATTCATACGATCCATTCTTACTCATTCGTATGATCCATTCTAATTCAATCGTACGATCCATTCTAATTCATTTGTACGATCCATTCTAATTCCTTCGTACGATCCATTCTAATTCATTTGTACGGTCCATTCTAATTCATTCGTATGATCCATTCTAATTCCTTCGTACGATCCATTCTAATTCATTCGTACGATCCATTCTAATTCATTCGCGCAATCTATTCTAATTCATTCGTACGATCCATTCTAATTCATTCGTACGATCCATTCTAATTCATTCATACAATCCATTCTAATTTATTCGCACGAATGTATCCATTCTAATTCATTCGTACGATCCATTCTAATTCATTCGCACAATCTATTCTAATTCATTCATACGATCCATTCTAATTCATTCGCACGAATGTATCCATTCTAATTCATTTATACGATCCATTCTACTTCATTCGTACTATCCGTTCTAATTCACTCATACGATCCATTCTAATTCATTCATACAATCCATTCTAATTCATTTGCACGAATATATCCATTCTAATTCATTCGTACGATCCATTCTAATTCCTTTGTACGATCCATTTTAATTCCTTCATACGATCCATTCTATTTCATTCGTATGATCCATTCTAATTCCTTCGTACGATCCATTCTGATTCCTTCGTATCTATTCTAATTCACTCATACGATCCATTCTAATTCATTCGTACGATCCATTCTAATTCATTCATACAATCCATTCTAATTTATTCGTACGAATGTATCCATTCTAATTCATTCGTACGATCAGTTCTAATTCATTCACAAAATCTATTCTAATTCTTTCATACGATCCATTCTAATTCATTCGTACGATCCATTCTAATTCACTCATACGATCCATTCTAATACATTCATACGATCCATTCTAATTCATTTGCACGAATATATCCATTCTAATTCATTCGTACGTTCCATTCTAATTCCTTCGTACGATCCATTCTAATTCATTCGTACGATCTATTCTAATTCATTCATACGATCCATTCTAATTCATTCGTACGATCCATTCTAATTCCTTCGTACGATCCATTCTAATTCATTCGTACGATCCATTCTAATTCATTCATACAATCCATTCTAATTCTTTCACACGATCCATTCTAATTCATTCGTACGATCCATTCTAATTCATTCGTGCAATCCATTCTATTTCATTCGTACGATCCATTCTTACTCATTCGTATGATCCATTCTAATTCATTCACACGAATGTATCCATTCGTACGAATGAATTAGAATAGATTGTACGAATGAATTAGAATGGATCGTACGAATGAATTAGAATGGATCGTACAAATGAATTAGAATGGATCGTACGAATGAATTAGAATAGATCGTACAAATGAATTAGAATGGATCGTGCAAATGAATTAGAATGGATCGTATGAATGTATTAGAATGGATCGTATGAGTGAATTAGAATGGATCGTACGAATGAATTAGAATGGATTGTATGAATGAATTAGAATAGATAGTACGAATGAATTAGAATGGATCATACGAATTAATTAGAATGGACCATACGAATGAATTAGAATGGATCGTACGAATGAATTAGAATGGATCATACGAATGAATTAGAATGGATACATTTGTGCGAATGAATTAGAATGGATTGTGCGAATGAATAAGAACAGATCGTGCGAATGAATTAGAATGGATCGTACGAATGAATTAGAATGGATCGTGCAAATGAATTAGAATGGATCGTACGAATGAATTAGAATGGATACATTTGTGCGAATGAATTAGAATGGATCGTATGAATGAATTAGAATGGATTGTACGAATGAATTAGAATGGATCGTGCGAATGAATTAGAATGGATCGTACGAATGAATTAGAATGGATCGTGTGAAAGAATTAGAATGGATCGTACGAATGAATTAGAATGGATCGTGCGAATGAATTAGAATGGATCGTACGAATGAATTAGAATGGATACATTTGTGCGAATGAATTAGAATGGATCGTACGAATGAATTAGAATGGATCGTATGAATGAATTAGAATGGATCGTACGAATGAATTGAAATGGATCGTGCGAATGAATTAGAATGGATCGTACAAATGAATTACAATGGATCGTACGAATGAACTAGAATGGATACATTCGTGCGAATGAATTAGAATGGATCGTACGAATGAATTAGAATGAATCGTACGAATGAATTAGAATGGATCTTACGAATGAATTAGAATGGATCGTACGAATGAATTAGAATGGATCGTACGAATGAATTAGAATGGATCTTACGAATGAATTAGAATGGATCGTACGAATAAATTAGAATGGATCGTATGAATGGTTTAGAATGGATCCATTCGTGCGAATGAATTAGAATGGATCGAACGAATGAATTAGAATGGATCGTACGAATGAATTAGAATGGATCAAATGAATGAATTAGAATGGTTACATTCATGTGAATGAATTAGAATGGATCGTACGAATGGATTAGAATGGATCGTACGAATGGATTAGAATGGATACATTCGTGCGAATGAATTAGAATGGATCATACGAATGAGTAAGAATGGATCGTACGAATGAAATAGAATGGATTGTACGAATGAATTAGAATGGATCGTGCGAATGAATTTGAATGGATCGTACGAATGAATTAGAATGGTTCGTGCTAATGAATTAGAATTGATCGTACGAATGAAATAGAATGGATTGTACGAATGATTTAGAATGGATCGTTCGAATGAATTAGAATGGATCGTACGAATGATTTAGAATGGATTCATTCGTGCGAATGAATTAGATTGATCATACGAATGAGTAAGAATGGATCGTACGAATGAAATAGAATGGATTGTACGAATGAATTAGAATGGATTCGTACGAATGAATTAGAACGGATACATTCGTGCGAATGAATTAGAATGGATCGTACCAATGAGTAAGAATGGATCGTACGAATGAAATAGAATGGATTGTGCGAATGAATTAGAATGGATCATACGAATGAATTAGAATGGATCGTGTGAAAGAATTAGAATGGATTGTATGAATGAATTAGAATAGATCGTATGAATGAATTAGAATGGATCGTACGAATGAATTAGAATGGATCGTACGAATGAATTAGAATTGATCGTACGAATGAAGTAGAATGGATACATTCGTGCGAATGAATTAGAATGGATACATTCGTGCGAAAGAATTAGAATAGATCATATGAATGAATTAGAATGGATCCTATGAATGAATTAGAATGGATCGTGCGAATGAATTAGAATGGATCGTATGAATGAATTAGAATGGATCGTGCTAATGAATTAGAATTGATCGAATAAATGAATTAGCATGGATCGTGCTAATGAATTAGAATGGAACGGACGAATGAATTAGAATAGATGGTGTGAAAGAATTAGAATGGATTGTATGAATGAATTAGAATGAATTCGTACGATCCATTCAAATTTATTCGCACGATCCATTCTAATTCATTCATACGATCCATTCTAATTCATTCATACAATCCATTCTAATTCTTTCACACGATCCATTCTAATTCATTCGTAGGATCCATTCTTATTCATTCGTACAATCTATTCTATTTCATTCGTACGATCCATTCTTACTCATTCATATGATCCATTCTAATTCATTCGGACGAATGTATCCATTCTAATTTATTCGTACGAGCCATTCTAATTCATTCATACGATCCATTCTAATTCATTCGTATGATCCATTCTTACTCATTCGTATGATCCATTCTAATTCATTCGTACGATCCATTCTAATTCATTCATACGATCGATTCTAATTCATTCGCACTATCAATTCTAATTCATTCGTACGATCCATTCTAATTCATTCGTATGATCCATTCTAATTTATTCGTTGAAATATATCCATTCTAATTTATTCGTACGATCCATTCTAATTCATTCGCACGATCCATTCTAATTCATTCGCACGAATGTATCCATTCTAATTCATTTGCACGATCCATTCTAATTCATTCCTATGATCTATTCTAATTCATTCGTACGATCCATTCTAATTCATTCTAATTCATTCGTACGATCCATTCTACGATCCATTCTAATTCATTTGTATATTCCATTCTAATTCATTAGCACGATCCATGCTAATGAATTAGAATGGAACGTACGATCCAATCTAATTCATTCATACAATCCATTCTTACTCATTCGTATGATCAATTCTAATTCAATCGTACGATCCATTCTAATTCATTCGTACGATCCATTCTAATTCCTTCATACGATCCATTCTAATTCATTCGTACGATCCATTCTAATTCCTTCGTACGATCCATTCTAATTCCTTCGTACGATCCATTCTAATTCATTCGCGCAATCCATTCTAATTCATTCGCGCAATCTATTCTAATTCATTCGTACGATCCATTCTAATTCATTCGTACGATCCATTCTAATTCATTCATACAATCCATTCTAATTTATTCGCACGAATGTATCCATTCTAATTCATTCATACGATCCATTCTAATTCATTCGCACAATCTATTCTAATTTATTCATACGATCCATTCTAATTCATTCGCACGAATGTATCCATTCTAATTCATTCTTACGATCCATTCTACTTCATTCGTACTATCCGTTCTAATTCACTCATACGATCCATTCTAATTCATTCATACGATCCATTCTAATTCATTTGCACGAATATATCCATTCTAATTCATTCGTACGTTCCATTCTAATTCCTTCGTACGATCCATTCTAATTCCACGATCCATTCTAATTCCTTCGTACGATCCATTCTATTTCATTCGTATGATCCATTCTAATTCCTTCGTACGATCCATTCTAATTCCTTTGTATCCATTCTAATTCACTCATACGATCCATTCTAATTCATTCGTACGATCCATTCTAATTCATTCATACAATCCATTCTAATTCTTTCACACGATCCATTGTAATTCATTCGTACGATCCATTCTAATTCATTCGCACAATCCATTCTATTTCATTCGTACGATCCATTCTTACTCATTCGTACGATCCATTCTAATTCATTCGCACGAATGTATCCATAATGGATCATACGAATGAGTAAGAATGGATCGTACGAATGAAATAGAATGGATTGTGCGAATGAATTAGAATGGACCGTACGAATGAATTAGAATGGATACATTCGTCCGAATGAATTAGAATGGATCGGACGAATGAATTAGAATGGATCGTATGAATGAATTAGAATGGATCGTGCGAATAAATTAGAATGGATACATTCGTCCGAATGAATTAGAATGGATCATACGAATGAGTAAGAATGGATCGTACGAATGAAATAGAATAGATTGTACGAATGAATTAGAATGGATTCGTACGAATGAATTAGAATGGATACATTCGTGCGAATGAATTAGAATGGATCATACCAATGAGTAAGAATGGATCGTACGAATGAAATAGAATGGATTGTGCGAATGAATTAGAATGGATCGTACGAATGAATTAGAATGGATCGTGTGAAAGAATTAGAATGGACTGTATGAATGAATTAGAATAGATCGTATGAATGAATTAGAATGGATCGTACGAATGAATTAGAATGGATCGTATGAATGAATTAGAATAGATCGTACGAATGAATTAGAATGGATACATTCGTGCCAATGAATTAGAATGGATACATTCGTGCGAAAGAATTAGAATAGATCGTATGAATGAATTAGAATGGATCCTATGAATGAATTAGAATGGATCGTGCGAATGAATTAGAATGGATCGTACGAATGAATTAGAATGGATCGTGCTAATGAATTAGAATTGATCGAATGAATGAATTAGCATGGATCATGCTAATGAATTAGAATGGAACGTACGAATGAATTAGAATGGATCGTGTGAAAGAATTAGAATGGATTGTATGAATGAATTAGAATGAATTCGTACGATCCATTCGAATTCATTCGCACGATCCATTCTAATTTATTCATACGATCCATTCTAATTCATTCATACAATCCATTCTAATTCTTTCACACGATCCATTCTAATTCATTCGTAGGATCCATTCTAATTCATTCGTACAATCTATTCTATTTCATTCGTATGATCCATTCTTACTTATTCGTATGATCCATTCTAATTCATTCGAATGAATGTATCCATTCTAATTTATTTGTATGATCCATTCTAATTAATTCGTACGATCCATTCTAATTCATTCGTACGATCCATTCTAATTCATTCGTCCGATCCATTCTAATTCATTCGCACGAATGTATCCATTGTAATTCATTCGTACGATCCATTCTAATTCATTCGTACGATCCATTCTAATTCATTCATAAGATCCATTCTAATTCATTCATACGATCCATTCTAATTCATTCGTACGATCCATTCTAATTCATTCGTACGATCCATTCTAATTCATTCGCACGAATGTATCCATTCTAATTCATTCGTACGATCCATTCTAATTCATTCGCACGATCCATTCTAATTCATTTGTACGATCCATTCTAATTCATTCGCACGATCTGTTCTTATTCATTCGCACAATCCATTCTAATTCATTAGCACGAATGTATCCATTCTATTTCATTCGTACGATCCATTCTAATTCATTCCTACGATCCATTCTAATTCATTGTATGATCCATTCTAATTAATTCGTATGATCCATTCTAATTCATTCGTACGATCCATTCTAATTCATTCATACAATCCATTCTAATTCATTCGCACGAATGTATCCATTCCAATTAATTCGTACGATCCATTCTAATTCATTCGTATGATCTATTCTTATTCATTCGCACGATCCAGTCTAATTGATTCGCACGATCCATTCTAATTCATTCGCACGAATGTATCCATTCTAATTCATTCGTACGATCCATTCTAATTCATTAATATGATCCATTCTAATTCATTCGTACGATCCATTCTAATTCATATGCACAAAGGTATCCATTCTAATCCATTCGTAGGATCCATTCTAATCCATTCGTACGATCCATTCTAATTCATTCGTACGATCCATTCTAATTCATTCGCTCGAATGTATCCATTCTAATCCATTCGTACGATCCATTCTAATCCATTCGTACGATCCATTCTAATTCACTCGCATGAATGTAACCATTTTAATTCATTCATTTGATCCATTCTAATTCATTCGTACGATCCATTCTAATTCATTCGTCCGATCCATTCTAATTCATTCGCACGAATGTATCCATTCTAATTCATTCGTACGATCCATTCTAATTCATTCGTACGATCCATTCTAATTCATTCGTAAGATCCATTCTAATTCATTCGTATGATCCATTCTAATTCATTCGTACGATCCATTCTAATTCATTCGCACGAATGTATCAATTCTAGTTCATTCGTACGATCCATTCTAATTCATTCGTACGATCCATTCTAATTCATTCGCACGATCCATTATAATTCATTCGTACGATCAATTCTAATTCATTCGCACGAATGTATCCAATCTAATTCATTCGTACGATCCTGAATTAGAATGGATCGTACGAATGAATTAAAATGGATACCTTTGTGCATATGAATTAGAATGGATCGTACGAATGAATTAGATGCGAATGAATTAGAATGGATCGTACGAATGAATTACAATGGATCGTACGAATGAACTAGAATGGATACATTCGTGCGAATGAATTAGAATGGATCGTACGAATGAATTAGAATGGATCGTACGAATGAATTAGAATGGATCTTACGAGTGAATTAGAATGGATCGTACGAATGAATTAGAATGGATACATTCGTGCGAATGAATTAGAATGGATCGTACGAATGAATTAGAATTGATCAAATGAATGAATTAGAATGGTTACATTCATGCGAATGAATTAGAATGGATCGTACGAATGGATTAGAATGGATCGTACGAATGGATTAGAATGGATACATTCGAGCGAATGAATTAGAATGGATGGTACGAATTAATTAGAATGGATCGTACGAATGGATTAGAATGGATCCTACGAATGGATTAGAATGGATACCTTTGTGCATATGAATTAGAATGGATCGTACAAATGAATTAGAGTGGATCATATTAATGAATTAGAATGGATCGTACGAATGAATTAGAATGGATACATTCGTGCACGATCCATTCTAATTCATTCGCACGAATGTATCCATTCTAATTCATTCGTACGATCCATTCTAATTCATTAATATGATCCATTCTAATTCATTCGTACGATCCATTCTAATTCATATGCACAAAGGTATCCATTCTAATTCATTCGTACGATCCATTCTAATTCAGGATCGTACGAATGAATTAGAATGGATACATTCGTGCGAATGAATTAGAATTGATCGTACGAATGAATTAGAATGGATCGTGCGAATGAATTAGAATGGATCGTACCAATGAATTAGAATGGATCGTACGAATGAACTAGAATGGATATATTCGTGCAAATGAATTAGAATGGATCGTACGAATGAATTAGAATGGATCGTACGAATGAATTAGAATGGATCTTACGAATCAATTAGAATGGATCGTACGAATGAATTAGAATGGATACATTCGTGCGAATGAATTAGAACGGATCGGACAAATGAATTAGAATGGATCGTACGAATGAATTAGAATGGATCAAATGAATGAATTAGAATGGTTACATTCATGCGAATGAATTAGAATGGATCGTACGAATGGATTAGAATGGATACATTCGAGTGAATGGATTAGAATGCATCGTACGAATGAATTAGAATGGATCGTACGAATGGATTAGAATGGATCCTACGAATGGATTAGAATGGATACCTTTGTGCATATGAATAAGAATGGATCGTACGAATGAATTAGAATGGATCATATTAATGAATTAGAATGGATCGTACGAATGAATTAGAATGGATACATTCGTGCGAATGAATTAGAATGGATCGTGCGAATCAATTAGACTGGATCGTGCGAATGAATAAGAATAGATCATACGAATGAATTAGAATGGATCGTACGAATTAATTAGAATGGATACATTCGTGCGAATGAATTAGAATGGATCGTACGAATGAATTAGAATGGATCGTACGAATGAATTAGAATGGATCGTACGAATGAATTAGAATGGATCGTACGAATGGATTAGAATGGATCATACGAATGAAATAGAATGGATCGTGCGAATGAATTAGAATGGATCGAACGAATGAATTAGAATGTATATATTCGAGCGAATGAATTAGAAAAGATCGTAGGAATGAATTAGAATGTATCATACGAATGAATTAGAATGGATCGTACGAACGAATTAGAAAGGATCGTACGAACGAATTAGAATGGATCATATGAACGAATTAGAATGGATCGTACGAATGAATTAGAATGGATACATTCGAGCGAATGAATTAGAATAGATCGTACGAATAAATTAGAATAGATCATAGGAATGAATTAGAATGGATCGTGCAAATGATTTAGAAAGGATACATTCGTGCGAATGAATTAGAATGGATCGTGCGAATGAATTAGAATATTTGAACGAATAAATTAGAATGGATATATTTGAACGAATAAATTAGAATGGATCATACGAATGAATTAGAATGGATCATACGAATGAATTAGAATGGATAGTGCGAATGAATTAGAATCGATCATACGAATGAATTAGAATGGATCGTACGAATGAATTAGATCGTACGAATTAATTAGAATGGATCGTACAAATGAATTAAAATGGATACATTCGAGCGAATGAATTAGAATAGATCGTAGGAATGAATTAGAATGGATCGTACGAATGAATTAGAATGGATACATTTGTGAGAATGAATTAGAATGGATCGTACGAATGAATTAGAATGCATCGTACGAAAGAATTAGAATGGATATATTCGTGCGAATGAATTAGAATGGATCGTACGAATGAATTAGACTGGATCGTACGAATGAATTTGAATGGATACATTTGTGCGAATGAATCTAAATGGATTGTATGAATGAATTACAATGGATCGTACGAATGAATTAGAATGGATCGTACGAATGAAGTAGAATAGCTCATACGAATGAATTAGAATGAATCGTATGAATGAATTAGAATGGTTACATTCGTGCGAATGAATTAGAATAGATCGTACGAATGAATTAGAATGGATCGTACGAATAAATTAGAATGGATCGTGGGAATGAATTAGAATGGATCGTACGAATGAATTAGAATGGATCCACCGAATGAGTTAGAATGGATCATACGAATGAATTAGAATGGATTGTACGAATGAATTAGAATGGATTGTGCGAATGAATTAGAATGGATCGTATGAATGAATAAGAATGGATCGTACGAATGAATTAGAATGGATCGTGCGAATGAATTAGCATGAATCGTACGAATGTATTAGAATGGATCATACGAATGAATTAGAATGAATCGTACGATCCATTCTAATTCAATCGTCCGATCCATTCTAATTCATTCGCATGAATGTATCCGTTCTAATTCATTCGTACAATCCATTCTATTTTATTCGTACGATCAATTCTTACTCATTCGTATGATCCATTCTAATTCATTCGTATGATCCATTCTAATTCATTCGTACGATCCATTCTAATTCATTCGTACGATCCATTCTAATTCATTCACACGATCCATTCTAATTCATTCATACGATCCATTCTAATTCATTCATACGATCTATTCTAATTCATTCGCCCGATCCATTCTAATTCATTCATACGATCCATTCTATTCGAATGGATCGCATCGCATGATCCATTCTAATTCATTCATACGATCCATTCTAATTCATTCATACAATGCATTCTAATTCTTTCACACGATCCATTCTAATTCATTCGTACGATCCATTCTAATTCATTCATACAATCCATTCTATTTCATTTGTACGATCCATTCTTACTCATTCGTATGATCCATTCTAATTCATTCGTACGATCCATTCTAATTCATTTGTACGGTCCATTCTAATTCATTCGTACAATCCATTCTATTTCATTCGTACGATCCATTCTTACTCATTCGTATGATCCATTCTAATTCATTCGCACGAATGTATCCATTCTAATTCATTCATACAATCCATTCTAATTCATTCCGTACGATCCATTCTAATTCATTCGTACGACCGTACGAATGAATTAGAATGGATCGTACGAATGAATTAGAATAGATTATGCGAATGAATTAGAATGGATCGTACGAATGAATTAGAATGGATCGTACGAATGAATTAGAATGGATCATACGAATGAGTAAGAATGGATCGTACAAATGAATTAGAATGGATCGTACGAATGAATTAGAATGGATCGTACGAATAAATTAGAATGGATACATTCGTCCGAATGAATTAGAATGGATCATACAAATGAGTAAGAATGGATCGTACGAATGAAATAGAATAGATTGTACGAATGAATTAGAATGGATCCTACGAATGAATTAGAATGGATCGTGTGAAAGAATTAGAATGGATTGTATGAATGAATTAGAATGGATCGTATGAATGAATTAGAATGGATCGTGCGAATGAATTCGAATGGATCGTACGAATTCATTCTAATTCATTCATACAATCCATACTAATTCTTTCACACGATCCATTCTAATTTATTTGTATGTTCTATTCTAATTCATTAGCACGATCTATGCTAATTCATTCGTTCGATCAATTCTAATTCATTAGCACGATCCTCTGCGTGTTTCGACAAAGCTAATGTTTCGACAAAGCTCCTCTGCGTGTGTGACAGGGGGTCGTTAGCTTTGCACCACGAATCCAAGCCAGCCAGAATGAACTCTAGCTAACTTGGAGGGGGTAACTGTGGGTGCAAATTTTGGCAGAAGTTTACCAACTACCACGGGACCCACCGGCCCTGCCTGGTGGGTCCACGAGGACCACCGCGGGACCCACAGGCCCTGCCTGGTGGGCCCACGAGGACCACCACGGGACCCACCGGCCCTGCCTGGTGGGCCCACGAGGACCACCACGGGACCCACCGGCCCTGCCTGGTGGGCCCACGAGAACCACCACGGGACCCACCGGCCCTGCCTGGTGGGTCCACGAGGACCACCGCGGGACCCACCGGCCCTGCCTGGTGGGCCCACGAGGACCACCACGGGACCCACCGGCCCTGCCTAGTGGGCCCACGAGGACCACCGCGGAACCCACCGGCCCTGCCTGGTAGGCCCACGAGCCTGTGGAAGCCCCCAGAAGACGGCAGCAGGACCCACCAGCCTTACTTGGAGGATCCCCAGATACGACAGCATAAACCGCCATTTACCCCAGAATTCCTCCCAGAGAATCCTATAAATAGCAGAGCCTTTGAATGTAAAAAGATCCGGAGATCAGTGCCATCACTTGATTTCTAATTTCAAAAACCAGAGCTCTGGGATTTCCAACTTCCCATCCTTCTCCTCTCTTTGATCTTCATCTTCTCTTTGAAGAGGTTGAGGTACAGTGATACTCGGCCTGTCGAGATCACTTCGATACAAGTGTTAGTGTATTCGGGTTGCTCCCTATAGCACGGAGACGTAGGCTTCGGCTGAACTCCGAGATCACATCTCTCGCGTCAACTCTGATTGCATCTCTCTCTCTCTGCTTGTGTATTGAGAACGGTAACTCCAATCGACAGATCGAACAACGATCTTCGATTCAAACCTTCAATTGACTGGTGAGGCGAGGTCTTCGGGTCGGCACGAAGATTTTCCCCCACAGTTTGGCGCCGTCTATGGGATTCGAGCAAAAAGTCCAGCTCTCCGCTACTACTTGATCGGTTGAGCATACAACCGATCTTGATAGCCAAACTTCCTCGCCTCCTCGGTTGATCAAACAACTGATCGAACGTCGGCACTCTCGTTGTACCCTTCGCTCTCTGAATGGCGAGGACGAAATACCAGGGTCAACCAGAAGGAAGTAATACTCAACAACAAGCTCGTCCTGAGACTCGATCAATGAGTCAAAGGCTCAACTTCGGACAACCCCTTGCTGTTCCCGAAATAGGGGTTCGTTGAGGGAGTGGAAGATCTGTCGATCGACCTATTGCCCATCCTGCACGACAATCGATTGGGCAAACTGCCCCCACTCCTGCTGAAGACCCTCCATCGACATACAAAATTTCTGCGATCGACTTCCAACTGCTTCAATTGGCAAAGCAAAACACCACCCTCACTGCTGAGAGGGATGCTCTGAAGAAAGCAGCTTCCGAGGTGGGGATCGCTCTACCTATTCCCTCTACAAGTGAGAGGGTCGATCTTCCACGACATTCGATCCACTCCGAGCAACGGAGGTCAATGGGCACTGCTGCCCTCGAGCGGATTCGACGCGACCCAACTCCCTCTGCTGCTCCTTGGAAGCAGAGTGTTTGGGATCGCCTCGACGACGAGTCTTCCCAATCGTCTTCTGGCCGCAACTCCGACAAGAGGGTACCTTCAAAGCTCAATATACCAAGGAAGCACCAAATGAAAGGCGCTCCTTCAAAGAGTAGAGTCTCCCCTTCCATTCCACTTCAACGTGGGCTTGGATCGGACCTCCGACATCGACTTCAACCGGCAAATACTTCAATGCCAGAGCAAGATCTTGCGATCTTGCCTCTTGACCCACCTCTAGGTCGAGGACACGGTCGTAGGGATGGTTACTCCTCTGCCAGGCCTCTACATCGAAGTCTCTTCGAGACAACATTTCCAAGGGGATGGAGAACTCCTATCCTCCCCAAATTCAACTGCATCAGAGAAGATCCCACTCTCCACATCCTCGCATTCAAGCAAGCTCTAACGCCGCATGAAGAAGAAAACAACATGCTCTGCCACACTTTTGCAGGAAGTCTCGATGAGCCGTCACTCGACTGGTATCACAATCTCCGAGCTGGGTCCATCACCCAGTTCGATGTTTTGGCTAAACTCTTCGTGCAGCATTATCAGCTCAATCTGAAGCCTGAGAAGAAGCTTGACTCTCTCTATCGGCTAAGGATGGGTGCTGACGAGACTCTCCGAAGTTTCACTAGGAGGTTTCGCAACGAGCATGCTGCTCTCTCTGGAAGACATCTGGATGATGAAGCCATCATGTTGGCTTTCAAGAACGCTCTCCGCTTCGATCTACACATCTACAACGACTTCATCCGCAATCCCCCTCCTTCTCTGGGCGCTATGATTGATCGAATCCAGAGAGAAATCGAGGTCGAAGATGATCAAGTCGCTCGGAAAGGGCGAGAAACAAAGCGAAGACCTGCTGAGAGAGAAGCTCCAAAGTATGCTGCTAAGGCCCACAATGCTGAGGCAGCAGCCCCTCCAGCCAACAAACGATCAAAGAATGATGGGCGTCGATCTCCGACGAAGACCACTTTCACTGAGTGGAATTTACCAGTCGAACAAATACTCGACCGCATTCAACATGATGAGTATCTTCGGAGGCCCAATCCTCTTCAGCCAAACTCCAAATTCACAGCGGACAAAACAGTCTACTGCGAATTCCATCGAAGTCACGGCCACTCCACCGACCGATGCTATCGGTTGAAGTTCCATCTTGAAGACTTACTGCGAGAGGGCCACCTTCAAGAATTCGTCAACAACGCGCACGATCAACGTCGAACCTCTGCAAAGGGGAAAGAAGTGTGTTGGATACATCAAATCTCCTCTGACCGGCAACCTATCTCTGTGAATGCCAATGTCTTTGGCATTCATGGATCATTACACAATCAAGCAGTGACCGGGAAAGAAGTCGATCGGCAGATTCGGCGTATCTTCCATGTTCGATCTACTGCAAATAAAGAAGATACCTGGATCGAGAAGCCCATCGAAGGTCTTGCTTGGCCGTCCATCGTCTTCAACGATACTGATCTTCAAGGAGTTCATACTCCATATCGAGACCCCCTGGTTTTGAAACTCATCATCGACGGAAGCACTGTCAATCGGATCCTCATCGACACCGGGAGTTCTATCGACATTATGTTCTCAGACTGCTTCAAACGTCTGGGACATAAATATCAAAGCCTCGACGTCGTCCCGACCGTGATCACTGGCTTCAACGGTGAACAAAGTATCACGGTGGGTGAATCGAGATTCACTCTCGACCTCAGCCGAGAGACTCGAGTCTCGGTCAGATTTGCAATTGTCGAAGGAGTATCCAGCTACAACGCCATCCTCGGGCGACCATTCCTCCACCAGATCAATGCCATCTCCTCTTCTTATCATCAACTACTCAAGTTTGCAACGGGAGAAGGCATTGTCTGCATTCGAGGTGATCAGCAAGCTGGAAGGTCTTGTGAGGCTGCTGCGGCTAAGACAGATCGAAAGATCAACATTGCTCCTCCAAAGCGGCCACGAGATGAAGCTGGTCCCTCTTCCAAATAGCAATCAAAGGAGATTCCATTGACCGAACCTCCACCAATCGAATGGGAAGCATCACCTTCAATTGAAGAAATCATCCCAATCAACATAGGTAGCAGAGATCTCCCTCGACAAACTTTCATTGGTACCGGTCTTAGCGACGCAGAAGCGCAAGACATGGTGTCCTTCCTCCAGTCCAATATCGACGTCTTCGCCTGGTGTTTCGAAGACATGCCTGGTATCAATCCAGATGATGCTTGTCACCGACTTACGACCAGAGAAGAGGTGAAGCCTGTCAAGCAAAAGCCACGCACCATCCGACCAGAGCTGTAAGTTGCTGTTCAAGAAGAAATCACCAAGCTACTCGCAGCAGGCTTCATCCGTGAAGTAGAGTATCCTACCTGGATCTCTAACATAGTTGCTGTTCCAAAAAAGAATGGGAAAGTAAGAGTCTGCATCGACTTCACCAACCTCAACAAGGCTTGCCCCAAAGACCCATTTCCCATGCCAAGGATCGATAGACTCGTCGATGCCACTGCTGGCCACGAGCTATTGTCTTTCATGGATGGGTATTCTGGATATAATCAAATTCCACTTCATCCAGACGATCAAGAGAAGACTTGCTTCGTGACTAGCCGAGGTCTCTACTGCTACAATGTAATGCCGTTCGGCCTCAAAAATGCTGGATCTACCTATCAAAGGCTAGTCACCAAGATGTTCGAGAACCAGATCGGTCGCAACGTCGAAGTCTATGTCGATGATCTCCTCACCAAAAGCTCCGTGCAAAGCAAACATCTTTCTGATCTGGCAGAAACCTTCCAAATCCTTCGAAAATACCGTATGAAGCTCAATCCAGCTAAGTGCACTTTCGGAGTTCAATCGGGCAAATTCCTGGGTCATCTTGTGACCAGGAGGGGCATCGAAGCTAATCCCGACCAAATCCGAGCAGTTCTGGATATGCCTTCACCTACAAATCGAAAAGAAGTTCAACGCCTCACTGGAAGGTTAGCAGCACTCAATCGATTCATCTCAAAATCTTCAGATAAGTGTAAGCCTCTCTTCGACAAACTACGAAACGCGGATACCTCCGGCTGGAGTCCAATCTGTGAAGAAGCATTTCAAAGCATCAAGAAATATCTGGTGCAAGCTCCTATCCTGACTGCTCCACTTCCAAAATAAGACTTGTGGCTCTACCTCGCCGTGACCGATCAAGCAATCAGCGCGGTCCTAGTCAGTAAGAGAGAAGGCGTCGAACATCTAGTCTATTATATCAGCCATACTCTCCTTCCAGCTGAAACTCGCTATTCAAAAATTGAGAAGGTCATCCTGGCCTTGCTCACTGCATCACGTCGTCTTCAACCCTACTTCATCTCCCACCAGATCACTGTCATTTCAGAACACCCGATCAAAGATATCGTTGACAAAGCTGGTAGAGCTGGTTGAATGACCAAGTGGGTGATCGAAATGAGTGCTCTGGGGATTCAGTTCGAATCTCGCACTTCTATCAAAGGTCAAGTTGTTACTGATTTTCTAGCAGACTTTCCAATTGAAGACCCCATCACTTGGGAAGAAGATGTCGACATGCGCTTAGAAGACGAGGACAATACTCCGATCAACCTTGCAATAAAAATTGATCCAAGTCTCGAAGCTATTGCTGCAACCCCTCCATGGAAGCTTTACACTGATGGAGCTTCAAGTTCGATCGGTTCGGGAACTGGGATAGTCTTAATATCCCCCGAACTTGATCATCTGCAGAAGGCCACTCTCCTAGGGTTCAACGCCACCAACAACGAAGCCGAATACGAAGCACTCATTTCCGGACTCGAAATGGCGGAATCCCTGGGGGTAGATCGAATCATCATCTACAGCGACTCCCAGTTGATCATAAGGCAAATCAATGGAGAGTATACAGCTCGTGAAGAAAGAATGCAACTCTACTTGGCCTTAGTACGACGTCTTCAACAACGTTTTACTACAACTGAGTTCGTTCAAATTCCAAGGGCAGAGAATCGTGAAGCAGATGCTTTAGCTAATGCTGCCTCCGTCCTTGGAGACTCGCTCGGAGGAAGGCAAATACAAATTGATTATCAGGAAGTGCCCAAGACCATCCCCGATCAACAGATCCTTGCTACTACAAAAGGATCTGGGGGTGGAGATCAACTGAGACCGAACCTCACTACTATAAGTGAGCTTGAAGATTGGAGACGACCAATTCTCGACTTCTTCAAGCATGACAAAATGCCGGAAGATCCAAATCAAGTCCGAAAACTTCAAAGGAAGCTCCCATGCTACATTCTACAAGGAGAAGATCTATATTTCAAATCCCACAATGGGATGTTGCTCAAGTGCCTTGGTCCCGAGCAAGCACAGGCAATCCTGATTGATATCCACTCTGGAGCTTGTGGGAATCATTCGGGAGGAAGATCTCTCGAAGCCAAGACAAAGCTACAAGGTTACTACTGGCCTACAATGGCAAAAGATGCTCGAAAAGTTGTTCAAAGATGCGAACCATGCCAACGGCACGCTCAAGCTATCCATCTCCCGGTAGATGAGCTCCATCAACTATCAAGTCCCTGGCCTTTCCATCAATGGGGGTTGGACTTCTTGGGTCCCTTCCCACCAACTCCAAGCAAGAAGAAGTACCTACTGCTAGCCACAGATTACTTCACTAAATGGGTTGAAGCTGTGCCCCTCTTCCGAGAGACTGACGACGAAGTGATCAAATTCATTCGGCACAATATCTTCTCAAGGTTCGGTACACCTCAAGTTCTTGTTGCTGACAACGGAGCTCAATTTGACTCCGACAAATTCCGAGAGTTCTGTCTGAACAACGGTATCAAGCTATTTTATTCAATTCCAAGATATCCTCAATGCAATGGTCAAGCTGAAGCCTCAAACAGAGCTATTCTTGGTATACTCAAGAAGAAACTCAACGACAAGAAAGGATTGTGGGAACAGATCCTACCTGAAGTTCTTTGGGGGTATCGCACAACTCCGAGAAGATCAACTGGGTTCTCGCCTTTTCGCCTAACATATGGATCAGAAGCAGTACTCCCAACAGAAAACATATCAAGTACTTTGAAGACCAAGGCAGTTAAAGAAGGAATCAACGAAGAACTTCGAATCAATGATCTAGACTTCTCAGAAGAACTACGAGATCAAGCCTCCCTTCGTGTGGCCAAATATCAACAGAAGATCAAACGAGCATATGATGAGAAAGTCTACAAGAGACAATTCCCAGTGGGCAGTCTAGTTCTCAGAGCAGTTTTCTACAACACCAAAGAACACAGCAGTGGAAAGCTTGCTCCCAACTGGGAAGGTCCATATATCATTGAATCAGTGGGAGGCAAAGGTTCTTACAGACTGATCTCGCCAGAAGGAGATAGATTGCCTCGAGCTTGGAATTCTAGACACCTCAAGTTATTCTATCCATGATGTAAATTCTGTGATGAATAAAGTTCTCTTTCAAGTGTTCAAATGTGCAAGTGTTCAGTTTTTCAATTCAAGTTCTGAAGCAGTTCCAAATTATCCATATTCAAGTTACCAAGTCTTTTAACAAGTTTGGGTGTTAGAGTTGCGACTCAACCCCTTACTGGCAAATGTTAAATTGACCTTTAAATTTCAATATTCAATTTCAATCAATTTCGATATCGTCTAACATGTTTGGGAGCTTGAGTTGCGACTCAACCCCTCACATACAAATGTTACACGAATTCCAATTCAATGTTCAAGTTACAAGTTCGGGTAATCGAGTTGCGACTTGACCCCTTACATTCAAAAGATTATACCTATTCTGATGATATCCAGAACATAATATTCGAAGGCATTCAACTCAAAAGACATTCAATTTTCAAACACCAAAAAGATTTCTATTATCAAAACTTGCCAAGTACAAAATTGAGCTGCAACATATCAAAGGTTTACAAGTGTCAAAAACAAAGAAGAAGATAGAAGAGCATCAAGGCTTGGCCACACTCTGTGCTCGTGACTTCTCTCCCTCGGATCCACCGCGAGCTTTACTCGCAACCGATGCCTTGGACGATCGGACACTAGCAGCATGGACCCTGAGTGCTTCTGCCGCCTTCTCAACTGTTTCCCTGTAGCTCTTGCCCTCAGTTAGCGCATGCTCCAACTGCTTCTTGAGAGTTTCCTCCCTAACTGCTGAAGCGGCATCCTTCGCAGCAAGTTGAGCCTCCAGCTCCTTTATTCGAGCCACTCGGTCGAAACCCAAGTTCTCGATCCTGAAGAATCTATTCTTCAATTCTTCAAGCTCGTGACCTCGGGCTTCATAACCATTTTTCCACCCCTGGCTCTCCAATTTTTCCTTACGAAGGGCCTCGATCTTGGCCTTCAATGCCTCCTTCTTTGAGGTTAGAAGCTCCTTCAGCTTATCTCTCTCCTCACTTACAGCCCCCAATTCGGTAGTTAAGCGGGATATTTCAGCTGAAGCTTCTTTTGCTCCCGCCTTTATGGAGAGCTTGGTTGCGACATTCAAAACTGCTGAGTTCTGCAAAAGAACAAAAGAGTTAGAATTATTCTGAAGATACAACTCAGATGATCGATCAAGCAGATGCACCTACCACCAGTTCAAGCCTGTCAAAGGCCTCATCCAGAGTAGCCCCCGGAAGGTTACAGAGTTTCCGGATTACAGCAGTGGGGTGGTTGATGTCGACGTCACCCAAGCTTTTTATTTTCGGAGTCGAGCCAACAGGTGCACCTGCAATCAACGAGAGACCAAAGTGTTAGATTATTTCCAAGCTTCAAAGGTAAGACAATCGAAGCAAGCTAGCGCAATTACCTGAGGCTTCAACCCTCGGCTCCTTACCCTTCCGGCGATCAGAGCCACCCTGAGGGGTCGATTTCTCTTGAATAGGAGTCGACACTGATTGAGGTTGAGGAGCCCCATCACCCACGCGACTTCCCCTCTCCAAATGAGTAGGGGGGGAAGCATTCCGAGGAGGTGAGACTCTCTCTTCCTCTTGTGACCCGCCTGGTTGGATGAGTCCCGCCACCATGGCTGCCACCTCCTCAGCCAGAGAGCGAGAGGGGGGTGGGGGTTGCTCAACCTTCACACCCCCGCTCGTTGTCGCTCCTTCAATGTGAGGAGCTTCGGGAGGAACTTGATCGAGGGGCGTGGGGTTGCTTCCAACCCCACCACTCCTCGACAACTTTATTTTGAGGCGCATTGGTTTTTTCAACTCATCAAACCGATAGGCGGGAACCACCTTTGGGCCATCGCCTTCTGTATCCATGATTGTTTCCATTTGACGGGCCTTGGCCTCGTCAATAGGGATAGGAAGCGAATCTTCCTCTTCTACACCACCAGTGGGGGTGGGAGGAATTTCTTCCTCACCACCCCCATTCCCACCATCTCCACCAGAGGGGGTGGAAGAAAGATCATTCTCACCATCCCCATCCTCGTCATCTTTATCATTACCACTGTTATCGTGGCTGCCGTTCTCAGTCTCTTCATCCTCCTCGTCGCTCTCATTCTTTTCTTTTTCTCCATCATCTTCCTTCCTTTCTTTGTCCTCATCTTCCTTCTGCTTGATGAAGACCTTTCTCTTCTTCTTCGCTGGGCCTCGTTGTATCACCAGCTTCTTCTCCACAGTAGGTAATCTACGCCTTGCAGTGTAGATTTTCTTCTCAGCCCGAATCTTCCGGATGATCTTACCCGAATGAGGATCCTCCTCATAGTCAGAATATAAGACTTCATTGTCCTCGTATCTGTCTCGCGATCGGTGAAGGAGATTGGCCTTACCATATCTCACTGGGCAGTTTGAGAACTGCTTCCATGACCTGGTCCCGCAGGTCAGCTCTAAGAATAAATTGTCGATAGCTCCAGCCCTCCCGGAGGACCAGGCAAAGACGCCTCCCTCGCAGTACATCTTCACTGCATCGTGCACATCGCTTCGGGGGGTATCGGGCACGGAGATGGGAGTCCATGCACCAGAAACAGAGATGGGCCAGTCTGTGTATAGTTTGTCCGAAGGGACTGTGTCGGTAAGCGGGCGCAGCGGAGATACGTCAGTCAAGCTGAAGAACGGACTGTTCTTCCTAAAATTCCATCGATAATGAAAGAAAAAATATCCAAGCTCGATCCGGGCAACTTCACCTTCTGGAATACTGGAGTAGCATGCCTTCAAATCCTCCTGGAAATCCGACTCTACACGGCAGAAAGCGTAGATAATTCTCCAAGCATTCCTAGTGACCTGCCCCGGGCAAAGGCCGGAAGTGTTCAGTAACCTTACCGCGAAGGGTGGCAACGGAAGACGCAAACCGCAGTTGAGTTGGCCGACAGTAACAATGGTTCCCATGACCTGCTCATTACTGGCAAAGTTGGTAAAGACGGTCTTCTTGTCAATACCAAACGCAGTCTGGATACTTGGGAGCGAAGGCTGCACCTTCCCTTCTGTGAAGTAAGAGAGCAGTGATTGCCACTTCTTTCTCTTTGAATCTGTGAACTCACCTCCGGTATTGTACATATACTCCGTCTCCTCTGTTAGAGGCATGAGCGGACCCAAAACAAATTTCACTTTAGGGATATGCTCTGGCCTAGATGGCGCTGAAGCAAACCCTACTCCTTGGTGCCTCTTGCCCAGTTGGCCAAGTTCGGCAAGCACGGCCTTGCCTTTGCCACGACCCCTCGGAGGGGATGGAACCTCAACAATCTCCTTTGCCTTCCTCTTCGAGGGAACCCCGCCTGACTTCTTCGAACTTCCAGAAGACGCCATCTGACCGATCGAGCAAGAGCAGAAACCGGAAGCAAAAGAGTCTGGACTTCGAAAAATTTTGGAAGCGTGAGGCAAAATAACAGCCAGTGAAAACTTATATACCCTGGGTAAAAAAGGCGTGCAGATCGAGAAGACACGTGTCTTCACTATGTCAAATCGCGTGTTTTTGTAGGTACACGTGGCATCCATCCATAGCAAGCGCAAAATCAGGCGAACCGTCGGACCAGACGAAGCGAAAGACCTACCGGTCCACGTGAACCAAACGGACCAAACAAGCCACCAGTCTGATTAAACCGGACCGCCGGTTCAAAATCACATTCAGGCAAATCGAAGATTCAGAACAAGCCATCGATGTTCAAAACTGCCAAAGATCAAAGGAGAGGAACAAGCCATACAAACTTCCTCAAAAGTACAGGTTCAAGACTCGAACCTTGACCGGATAATTTTTTACCGATCGGACAAACTTGTCCGATCGGCTAAAATCATTCGATTAGTCGATTTTCTACTGGATCTGGCAAAAAACCAAGGTTTTTTGCCGATCACTCGAACCTTGACCGGATAATTTTTTACCGATCGGACAAACTTGTCCGATCGGCTAAAATCATTTGATCGGTCGATTTTCTACTGGATCTGGCAAAAAACCAAGGTTTTTTGCCGATCACTCGAACCTTGACCGGATAATTTTTTACCGATCGGACAAACTTGTCCGATCGGCTAAAAATTATTCGATCAGTCGATTTTCTACTGGATCTGGCAAAAAACCAAGGTTTTTTGCCGATCACTCGAACCTTGACCGGATAATTTTTTACCGATCGGACAAACTTGTCCGATCGGCTAAAATCATTCGATCGGTCGATTTTTTACTGGATCTGGCAAAAAACCAAGGTTTTTTGCCGATCACTCGAACCTTGATCGGATAATTTTTTACCGATCGGACAAACTTGTCCGATCGGCTAAAATCATTCGATCGGTCGATTTTCTACTGGATCTAGCAAAAAACCAAGGTTTTTTGCCGATCACTCGAACCTTGACCGGATAATTTTTTACCGATCGGACAAACTTGTCCGATCGGCTAAAATCATTCGATCGGTCGATTTTCTACTGGATCTGGCAAAAAACCAAGGTTTTTTGCCGATCACTCGAACCTTGACCGGATAATTTTTTACCGATCGGACAAACTTGTCCGATCGGCTAAAATCATTCGATCGGTCGATTTTCTACTGGATCTGGCAAAAAACCAAGGTTTTTTGCCGATCACTCGAACCTTGACCGGATAATTTTTTACCGATCGGACAAACTTGTCCGATCGGCTAAAAATTATTCGATCAGTCGATTTTCTACTGGATCTGGCAAAAAACCAAGGTTTTTTGCCGATCACTCGAACCTTGACCAGATAATTATTTACCGATCGGACAAACTTGTCCGATCGGCTAAAATCATTCGATCGGTCGATTTTTTACTGGATCTGGCAAAAAACCAAGGTTTTTTGCTGATCACTCGAACCTTGACCGGATAATTTTTTACCGATCGGACAAACTTGTCCGATCGGCTAAAATCATTCGATCGGTCGATTTTCTACTGGATCTGGCAAAAAATCAAGGTTTTTTGCCGATCACTCGAACCTTGACCGGATAATTTTTTACCGATCGGATAAACTTGTCCGATCGGCTAAAATCATTCGATCGGTCGATTTTCTACTGGATCTGGCAAAAAACCAAGGTTTTTTGCTGATCACTCGAACCTTGATCGGATAATTTTTTACCGATCGGACAAACTTGTCCGATCGGCTAAAATCATTCGATCGATCGATTTTCTACTGGATCTGGCAAAAAACCAAGGTTTTTTGCCGATCACTCGAACCTTGACCGGATAATTTTTTACCGATCGGACAAACTTGTCTGATCGGCTAAAATCATTTGATCGGTCAATTTTCTACTGGATCGGTCAAAAAACCATGTCTTTTGACCGATCACCTGATCCTTGACCGGTTGAAATTTGACCGATCGGTCAAAATTTAACCGATCGGTCAAATTTGACCGATCGGTTAAAAATTAACCGATCGGTCAAATTCAATCGATCGGTCAAATTTTCTACTGGATCGGTCAAAAAACTATGTCTTTTGACTGATCACCTGATCCTTGACCGGTTGAAATTTGACCGATCGGTCAAAATTTAACCGATCGGTCAAATTTGACCGATCGGTTAAAAATTAACCGATCGGTCAAATTCAATCGATCGGTCAAATTTTCTACTGGATCGGTCAAAAAACCATGTCTTTTGACCGATCACCTGATCCTTGACCGGTTGAAATTTGACCGATCGGTCAAATTTGACCGATCGGTCAAAATTGACCGGCCAGTCCTTTTTATGCTAATGTTTCGACAAAGCTCCTCTGCGTGTGTGACAGGGGGTCGTTAGCTTTGCACCACGAATCCAAGCCAGCCAGAATGAACTCTAGCTAACTTGGAGGGGGTAACTGTGGGTGCAAATTTTGGCAGAAGTTTACCAACTACCACGTGACCCACCGGCCCTGCCTGGTGGGTCCACGAGGACCACCGCGGGACCCACCGGCCCTGCCTGGTGGGCCCACGAGGACCACCACGGGACCCACCGGCCCTGCCTGGTGGGCCCATGAGGACCACCACGGGACCCACCGGCCCTGCCTGGTGGGTCCACGAGGACCACCGCGGGACCCACCGGCCCTGCCTGGTGGGCCCACGAGGACCACCACGGGACCCACCGGCCCTGCCTAGTGGGCCCACGAGGACCACCGCGGAACCCACCGGCACTGCTTGGTAGGCCCACGAGCCTGTGGAATCCCCCAGAAGACGGCAGCAGGACCCACCAGCCTTACCTGGAGGATCCCTAGATACGACAGCATAAACCGCCATTTACCCCGGAATTCCTCCCAGAGAATCCTATAAATAGCAGAGCCTTCGAATGTAAAAAGATCCGGAGATCAGTGCCATCACTTGATTTCTGATTTCAAAAACCAGAGCTCTGGGATTTCCAACTTCCCATCCTTCTCCTCTCTTTGATCTTCATCTTCTCTTTGAAGAGGTTGAGGTACAGTGATACTCGGCCTGTCGAGATCACTTCGATACAAGTGTTAGTGTATTCGGGTTGCTCCCTATAGCACGGAGACGTAGTCTTCGGCTGAACTCCGAGATCACATCTCTCGCGTCAACTCTGATTGCATCTCTCTCTCTCTGCTTGTGTATTGAGAACGGCAACTCCAATCGACAGATCGAACAACGATCTTCGATTCAAACCTTCAATTGACTGGTGAGGCGAGGTCTTCGGGTCGGCACGAAGATTTTCCCACACACGATCCATTCTAATTCATTCGTACGATCCATTCTAATTCAGGATCGTACGAATGAATTAGAATGGATACATTCGTGCGAATGAATTAAAATTGATCGTACGAATGAATTAGAATGGATCGTGCGAATGAATTAGAATGGATCGTACGAATGAATTAGAATGGATCGTACGAATGAACTAGAATGGATACATTCGTGCGAATGAATTAGAATGGATCGTGCGAATGAATTAGAATGGATCTTACGTATGAATTAGAATGGATCTTACGAATGAATTAGAATGGAACGTACGAATGAATTAGAATGGATCGTACGAATGAATTAGAATGAATACATTCTTACTCATTTGTATGATCCATTCTAATTCAATGGTACGATCCATTCTAATTCATTCGTACGATCCATTCTAGTTCATTCGTACGATCCATTCTAATTCATTCGTACGATCCATTCTAATTCATTCGCACGATCCATTCTAATTCATTCGTATGATCCATTCTAATTCATTCGTACGATCCATTCTAATTCATTCGCACGAATGTATCCATTCTAATTCATTCGTACGAATCCATTCTAATTCATTCGTACAATCTATTCTATTTCATTCATACGATCCATTCTTACTCATTCGTATGATCCATTCTAATTCATTCGGACGAATGTATCCATTCTAATTTATTCGTACGATCCATTCTAATTCATTCGTACGATCCATTCTAATTCATTCGTCCGATCCATTCTAATTCATTCGCACGAATGTATCCATTCTAATTCATCCGTACGATCCATTCTAATTCATTCGTACGATCCATTCTAATTCATTCGTAAGATCCATTCTAATTTATTTGTATGATCCATTCTAATTCATTCGTACGATCCATTCAAATGCACTCGCACGAATGTATCCATTCTAGTTCATTCGTACAATCTATTCTAATTCATTCGCATGGATCGTGCATTCGTACGATCCATTCTAATTCATTCGTAAGATCCATTCTAATTCATTCGTACGAACCATTCTAATTCATTCGTATGATCCATTCTAATTCATTCGCACGAATGTATCCATTCTAGTTCATTCGTACGATCTATTCTAATTCATTCGTATGGATCGTGCATTCGTACGATCCATTCTAATTCATTCGTAAGATCCATTCTAATTCATTCGTACGATCCATTCTAATACATTCGCATGAATGTATCCATTCTAGTTCATTCGTATGATCCATTCTAATTCATTCGTACGATCCATTCTAATTAATTCATACGATCTATTCTAATTCATTCATACAATCCATTCTAATTCTTTCACACGATCCATTGTAATTCATTCGTACGATCCATTCTAATTCATTCGTACGATCCATTCTAAATCATTCGTACAATCCATTCTAATTCATTCGTACGATCCATTCTAATTCATTCGCACGATCCATTCTAATTCATATGCACAAAGGTATCCATTCTAATCCATTCGTAGGATCCATTCTAATTCATTCGCACGATCCATTCTAATTCATTCGTACGATCCATTCTAATTCATTCGTACGTTCCATTCTAATTCATTCGTAAGATCCATTCTAATTCATACGTAAGATCCATTCTAATTCATTCGCACGATCCATTCTAATTCATTCGCACGAATGTATCCATTCTAGTTCATTCGTACGATCCATTCTAATTCATTCGTACGATCCATTCTAATTCATTCGTACGATCCATTCTCATTCATTCGTATGATCCATTCTATTTAATTCGTATGATCCATTCTAATTCATTCGTACGATCCATTCTAATTCATTCATACAATCCATTCTAATTCATTCGTCCGATCCATTCTAATTCACTCATATGATCCATTCTAATACATTCATACGATCCATTCTAATTCATTTGCACGAATATATCCATTCTAATTCATTCGTACGATCCATTCTAATTCCTTCGTACGATCCATTCTAATTCATTCGTACGATTTATTCTAATTCATTCGTACGATCCATTCTAATTCATTCGTATGATCCATCCTAATTCCTTCGTACGATCCATTCTAATTCATTCGTACAATCTATTCTAATTCATTCGTACGAATGGATACATTCGTGTGAATGAATTAGAATGGATCGTACGAATAAGTAAGAATGGATCGTACGAATGAAATAGAATGGATTGCACGAATGAATTAGAATGGATCGTGCGAATGAATTAGAATGGATCGTACGAATGAATTAGAATGGATACATTTGTGCGAATGAATTCGAATGGATCGTACGAATGAATTAGAACGGATCGTATGAATGAATTAGAATGGATCGTGGGAATGAATTCGAATGGATCGTACGAATTCATTCTAATTCATTCATACAATCCATTCTAATTCTTTCACACGATCCATTCTAATTCATTCGTACGTTCCATTCTAATTCATTAGCACGATCCATGCTAATTCATTCGTTCGATCAATTCTAATTCATTCGCACGATCCATTCTAATTCATTCGTACGATCCATTCTAATTCATTCGCACGATCCATTCTAATTCATTCATAGGATCCATTCTAATTCATTCATACGATCTATTCTAATTCTTTCGCACGAATGGATCCATTCTAATTCATTCGCACGAATGTATCCATTCTAATTCATTCGTACGATCCATTCTAATTCATTCGTACGATCCATTCTAATTCATTCGTACGATCCATTCTAATTCATTCGTACGATCCACTCTAATTCATTCGTACAATCCATTCTAATTCATTCATACGATCCATTCTAATTTCATTCGTACGATCCATTCTAATTCATTCGCTCGAATGTATCCGTTCTAATCCATTCGTACGATCCATTCTAATCCATTCGTACGATCCATTCTAATTCATTCACATGAATGTAACCATTCTAATTCATTCATTTGATCCATTCTAATTCATTCGTACGATCCATTCTAATTCATTCGTTCGATCCATTCTAATTCATTCGCACGAATGTATCTATTCTAATCCATTCGTAAGATCCATTCTAATTCATTCGTACGATCCATTCTAATTCATTCGTACGATCCATTCTAATTCATTAATATGATCCATTCTAATTCATTCGTACGATCCATTCTAATTCATTCATTTGATCCATTCTAATTCATTCGTACGATCCATTCTAATTCATTCGTACAATCCATTCTATTTCATTCGTACGATCCATTCTTACTCATTCGTATGATCCATTCTAATTCATTCGTATGATTCATTCTAATTCATTCGTACGATCCATTCTAATTCATTCGTACGATCCATTCTAATTCATTCGTACGATCCATTCTAATTCATTCACACGAATGTATCCATTCTAGTTCATTCGTACGATCCATTCTAATTCATTCGTACGATCCATTCTAATTCATTCGCACGATCCATTCTAATTCATTCGTACGATCCATTCTAATTCATTTATACAATCCATTCTAATTCATTCGTACGATCCATTCTAATTCTAATTCATTCTGTTTTAATGGATCATACGAATGAGTAAGAATGGATCGTTCGAATGAAATAGAATGGATTGTGCGAATGAATTAGAATGGATCGTACGAATGAATTAGAATGGATCGTACGAATAAATTAGAATGGATCGTACGAATGAATTAGAATGGATACATTCGTGCGAATGAATTAGAATAGATACATTCGTGCGAAAGAATTAGAATAGATCGTATGAATGAATTAGAATGGATCCTATGAATGAATTAGAATGGATCGTGCGAATGAATTAGAATGGATCGTACGAATGAATTAGAATGGATCGTGCTAATGAATTAGAATTGATCGAACGAATGAATTAGCATGGATCGTGCTAATGAATTAGAATGGAACGTACGAATGAATTAGAATGGATCGTGTGAAAGAATTAGAATGGATTGTATGAATGAATTAGAATGAATTCGTACGATCCATTCGAATTCATTCGCACGATCCATTCTAATTCATTCATACGATCCATTCTAATTCATTCATACAATCCATTCTAATTCTTTCACACGATCCATTCTAATTTATTCGTACGATCCATTCTAATTCATTCGTTCAATCTATTCTATTTCATTCGTACGATCTATTCTTACTCATTCGTATGATCCATTCTAATTCATTCGGACGAATGTATCTATTCTAATTTATTCGTACGATCCATTCTAATTCATTCGTACGATCCATTCTAATTCATTCGTACGATCCATTCTAATTCAGTCGTCCGATCCATTCTAATTCATTCGCACGAATGTATCCATTCTAATTCATTCGTACGATCCATTCTAATTCATTCGTACGATCCATTCTAATTCATTCGCACGAATGGATCCATTCTAGTTCATTTGTACGATCCATTCTAATTCATTCGTACGATCCATTCTAATTCATTCGCACGATCTATTCTAATTCATTCGTACGATCCATTCTAATTCATTCATACAATCCATTCTAATTCATTCGCACGAATGTATCCATTCAAATTCATTCGTATACGATCCATTCTAATTCATTCGCACGAATGTATCCATTCTAATTCATTCATACGATCCATTCTAATTCACTCATACGATCCATTCTAATACGAATGAATTAGAATGGATCGTGCGAATGAATTAGAATGGATCGTACGAATGAATTAGAATGGATCGTGTGAAAGAATTAGAATGGATCGTACGAATGAATTAGAATGGATCGTGCGAATGAATTAGAATGGATCGTACAAATGAATTAGAATGGATACATTTGTGCGAATGAATTAGAATGGATCGTACGAATGAATTAGAATGGATCGTATGAATGAATTAGAATGGATCGTACGAATGAATTAGAATGGATCGTGCGAATGAATTAGAATGGATCGTGCGAATGAATTAGAATGGATCGTACGAATGAATTAGAATGGATCGTACGAATGAATTAGAATGGATCGTACGAATGAATTAGGATGGATCGTACGAATGAATTAAAATGGATCGTACAAATGAATTAGAATGGATCGTACGAATGAATTAGAATGGATCTTACGAATGAATTAGAATGGATCGTATGAATGAACTAGAATGGATACATTCGTGCGAATGAATTAGAATGGATCGTACGAATGAATTAGAATAGATCGTGTGAAAGAATTAGAATGGATTGTATGAATGAATTAGAATAGATCGTATGAATGAATTAGAATGGATCGTACGAATGAATTAGAATGGATCGTATGAATGAATTAGAATGGATACATTCGTGCGAATGAATTAGAATGGATACATTCGTGCGAATGAATTAGAATAGATCGTATGAATGAATTAGAATGGACCCTATGAATGAATTAGAATGGATCGTGCGAATGAATTAGAATGGATCGTACGAATGAATTAGAATAGATCATACGAAAGAATTAGAATGGATCGTACGAAGGAATTAGAATGGATCGTACGAATGAATAAGAATGGATATATTCGTGCAAATGAATTAGAATGGATCGTATGAATGTATTAGAATGGATCGTATGAGTGAATTAGAATGGATCGTACGAATGAATTAGAATAGATTGTATGAATAAATTAGAATGGATCGTATGAATGAATTACAATGGATACATTCGTGCGAATGAATTAGAATGGATCGGACGAATGAATTAGAATGGATCGTACGAATGAATTAGAATGGATCATATGAATGAATTAGAATGGATCGTACGAATAAATTAGAATGGATACATTCGTCCGAATGAATTAGAATGGATCATGCGAATGAATTAGAATGGATCGTGCGAATGAATTAGAATGGATTGTACGAATGAATTAGAATGGATCGTACGAATGAACTAGAATGGATACATTAGTGCGAATAAATTAGAATGGATCATACGAATGAATTGGAATGGATCGTACGATTCATTCTAATTCATTCGTACGATCCATTGTAATACATTCGTACGATTCATGCTAATTCATTCGCACGATCCATTCTAATTCATTCGTACGATCCATTCTTATTCATTCATACGATCCATTCTAATTCATTCGCACAATCCATTCTAATTCATTCGTACAATCCATTCTAATTCATTCATATGATCCATTCTAACTCATTCGGTGGATCCATTCTAATTCATTCGTACGATCCATTCTAATTCATTCCCACGATCCATTCTAATTTATTCGTACGATCCATTCTAATTCATTCGTACGATCTATTCTAATTCATTCGCACGAATGTAACCATTCTAATTCATTCGTACGATTCATTCTAATTCATTCGTATGAGCTATTCTAATTCATTCGTACGATCCATTCTAATTCATTCGTACGATCCATTGTAATTCATTCATGCAATCTATTTAGATTCATTCGCACAAATGTATCCATTCAAATTCATTCGTACGATCCAGTCTAATTCATTCGTACGATCCATTCTAATTCATTCGCACGAATATATCCATTCTAATTCTTTCGTACGATGCATTCTAATTCATTCGTACGATCCATTCTAATTCATTCATTTGATCCATTCTAATTCATTCGTACGATCCATTCTAATTCATTCGTCCGATCCATTCTAATTCATTCGCACGAATGTATCCATTCTAATTCATTCGTACGATCCATTTTAATTCATTCGTACGATCCTTTCTAATTCATTCGTAAGATCCATTCTAATTCATTCGTACGATCCATTCTAATTCATTCGTACGATCCATTCTAATTCATTCGCACGAATGTATCCATTCTAGTTCATTCGTACGATCCATTCTAATTCATTCATACAATCCATTCTAATTCATTCCGTACGATCCATTCTAATTCATTCGTACTGTGGGGGAAAATCTTCGTGCCGACCCGAAGACCTTCGCAGCACCAGTCAATTGAAGTTGAAGTTGACGTAGAAGATCGTTGGTCGATCTGTTGATTGAAGTTGAATCCTTTTGATATGTAAATAGAGAGATGCAACTGTGGGGGAAAATCTTCGTGCCGACCCGAAGACCTTCGCAGCACCAGTCAATTGAAGTCGAAGTTGACGTAGAAGATCGTTGGTCGATCTGTTGATTGAAGTTGAAGCCTTTTGATATGTAAATAGCGAGATGCAATCAGAGAAAGTATCGACACGAGAGATGTGATCTCGGAGTTCAGCCGAAGCCTACGTCTCCGTGCTATAGGGAGCAACCCGAATTCACTAACACTTTTCTCGAAGTAACCTCGACAGACCGAGTGTTACTGCAGCCTCTTTTGATCTCTTCAAAGACAAGAAGATGATCAATGAGAGGTGAAGGGAGAGGAGATGGAAATTTCAGAGCTCCGGATCTGAAAATCAGATCTCAGAGTGGAAAATGGATTTCGGATTTTAGATTCCGATCTTTTTACATTCGAAGGCTCTGCTACTTATAGGATTTTCTGGTGGTAAATGGCGGTTTCTGCTGCAGCATCTGGGATCCTCCAGGTAAAGCTGGTGGGCTCTGCTGTCGTCTTAGGGGCCCACCAGGCAGGGCCGGTGGGTCCTGTGGTAATCTTCGTGGGTCCACCAGGCAGGGCTGGTGGGTCCCGTGGTAGTCTTCGTGGGCCCACCAGGCAGGGCTGGTGGGTCCCGTGGTAGTCTTCGTGGGCCCACCAGGCAGGGCCGGTGGGTCCCGTGGTAGTCTTCAGGGGCCCACCAGGCAGGGCCGGTGGGTCCTATGGTAGTCTTCGGGGGCCCACCAGGCAGGGCCGGTGGGTCCCGTGGTAGCCTTCGGGGGCCCACCAGGCAGGGCCGGTGGGTCCCGTAGTAGTTGGTAAACTTCTGCCAAAATTTGCACCCACAGTTACCCCCTCCAAGTTAGCTAGAGTTCATTCTGGCTGGCTTGGATTTGGTGCAAAAAACAGCAACCCCCTGTCTAGAAAAAGGCACAAAGAAGCTTGTCGACATGTTAGTATAAAAAGGACTGATCGGTCAAATTTGACCGATCGGTCAAATTTGACCGAACGGTCAGTTTCGACCGGTCAAGGATTGTGTGATCGGTCAAAAAACATGGTTTTTTGACCGATCCAGTGGAATTTTGACCGATCGGTTGATTTTGACCGATCGGTCAATTTTGACCGATCGGTTAAATTTGACCGAACGGTCAATTTCAACCGGTCAAGGATTGTGTGATCGGTCAAAAAACATGTTTTTTTGACCAATCCAGTGGAATTTTGACCGATCGGTTGATTTTGACCGATCGGTCAATTTTGACCGATCGGTCAAATTTGACCGATCGGTTAAATTTGACCGAACGGTCAATTTCAACCGGTCAAGGATTGTGTGATCGGTCAAAAAACATGGTTTTTTTGACCGATCCAGTGGAATTTTGACCGATCGATTGATTTTGACCGATCGATCAATTTTGACCGATCGGTTGATTTTGACCGATCGATCAAATTTGACCGATCGGTCAAATTTGACCGATCGGTTAAATTTGACCGAACGGTCAATTTCAACCGGTCAAGGATTGTGTGATCGGTCAAAAAACATGGTTTTTTGACCGATCCAGTGGAATTTTGACCGATCGGTTGATTTTGATCGATCGGTCAAATTTGACCGATCGGTTAAATTTGACCGAACGGTCAATTTCAACCGGTCAAGGATTGTGTGATCGGCAAAAACCCTCAGTTTTTGGCCAGATCTAGTAGAAAATCGACCGATCGATTGATTTTGACCGAACGGTCAAGTTTGACCGTTCGGCTAAAATCAGCCGGTCAGGGTTTGGGTGATCGGCAAAAAACCTCAGTTTTTGGCCAGATCTAGTAGAAAATCGACCGATCGATTGATTTTGACCGAACGGTCAAGTTTGACCGTTCGGCTAAAATCAGCCGGTCAGGGTTTGGGTGATCGGCAAAAAACCTCAGTTTTTGGCCAGATCTAGTAGAAAATCGACCGATCGATTGATTTTGACCGAACGGTCAAGTTTGACCTTTCGGCTAAAATCAGCCGGTCAGGGTTTGGGTGATCGGCAAAAAACCTCAGTTTTTGGCCAGATCTAGTAGAAAATCGACCGATCGATTGATTTTGACCGAACGGTCAAGTTTGACCGTTCGGCTAAAATCAGCCGGTCAGGGTTTGGGTGATCGGCAAAAAACCTCAGTTTTTGGCCAGATCTAGTAGAAAATCGACCGATCGATTGATTTTGACCGAATGGTCAAGTTTGACCGTTCGGCTAAAATCAGCCGGTCAGGGTTAGTTTTGAACCTGTACTTTTGAGGAAGTGGTATAACTTGTACTTCTCCTTTGATCTTTGGCGGTCTTGAATATCGATGGAGTTTGATTTTTTCTGTTTTGAATCTTCAGTTTGCCTGAATGTGGCTTTGAACCGGCGGTCCGGTTCACTCAGACCGGTGGTTCGCTTGGACTGTTGGTTTACGCAGACCGGTAGGTCTGACGCTTCGTCTGGTCCGACGGTTCGCCTGATTTTGCGTTTGCTACGGATGGATGCCATGTGTACCTACAAAAACACGCGATTTGATATGGTGAAGACACGTGTCTTCTCGATTTGCGCACCTGTTTTACCCCGGGTATATAAGTTTTTCTCGCTGTCATTTTTGCCTCACGCTTTCAGAATTTTCTCGAAGTCCAGAGCTTTTACTTTTGATCTTCCTTTCTCTGTTCTCTTGTTCTTCGTCTTTTTCGATCGATCGAATGGCGTCTTCGGGTAGTTCGAAGAAGAGCGCAGTTCCTTCCAAGAGGAAGGGCAAGGAAGTTGTCGAAGTCTCTTCGGCTCCGAAGGGCCGAGGCAAAGGTAAGGCTGAGTTGATCGAACTTGGCCAGTTTGGCAAGAGGCACCAAGGAGTGGGATTTGCTTCTGCACCGTCTAAGCCAGAGCAGATACCCAAGGCAAAGTTTGTCCTCCGCCCTCAGTTACCTCTGTCGGTGGAGCCTGAGTTTGGGTACAACATTGGCAGTAAGCTTACAGATAAAAAGAGGGAGAAGCTGCATGAGTTGCTGTCATTCTTCACAGAGGGAAAGTCTCGACCAGCGCTTCCGGGTGTTCTATCTGCTTTTGGCGTTGATAGGCGGACAGTCTTTGTTTCATGGGCGAGCAAGGAGCAAGTGATGGGAACTATCATCACGATCGGCCAGCTCAACTACGGTCTGCGCCTTCCACTGCCTCCCTTCGCTGCGAGGTTATTGAACGTCTCTGGTCTCTGTCCCGGGCAGGTGACTGGAAACTTCTGGAGGATCATCTACGCTTTCTGCCGCGTAGAGTCGGACTTCCAGAAGGAACTTAGGGAATGCTACTCCAGCCTTCCTGAAGGTGAAGAAGCCCGAGTCGAGCTGGGGTATTTCTTTTATCACTATCGATGGGCCTGGAGGAAGGATAGCCCGTTCTACTACTTGACAGGTATCACTGCCCTCCGCCCGATCTCTGACACCATCGGCTCCGACAAGCTCTATACTGACTGGCCGTTGTCGATATCTGGTGCCTGGACTCCTATGTCTGTTCCGGAGGTTCCTCGATACAAGGTGCATGAAGAGATAGACATGTTCAGTGCAGGAGGAGCTCTTGCGTGGCCTCCGGAGCAGGTGGGGGCTGTTGATAATCTCTTTCTGGAGTTGACCTGTGGAACTCGGTCGTGGAAGCAATTTTCGAATTGCCCAGTCCGACACGGCAAGACCAACCTCCTCTATCGATCGAAGCTTCGCTACGAAGATAATGAGGTCATCTACTCAGATTACGAGGAGGACCCTCATTCTGAAAAAATTGTTAGAAGGCTTCAATTTGAGAAGAAAGCTCATGGAGTTAGGCGCAGCTTACCCTCGGAGGAGAAGCTGGTGGTTCCGAAGGGCCCGGCGAAGAAGAAGAGGAAAGTCCCTACTAAGCAGGAGGAGGATGAGAAGAAAAAGGATGAGGAAAACGAAGAGGAAACAGAGAGGGAGGAGGAGGGCGGAGATGAGGAGGACGAGGGCACTGGCAGTGACAGGGAGGATGGAGAGGATGACGATGATGAAGATGGGGGTGGTGAGGAAGAGATTCCTCCCACCTCCACTGATGGTGGCCAAGGACATGGGGGTGGCGAGGAAGAAATTCCTCCCACCCCCACTGGTGGTGCTGACGAGGAATCGCAGCCTATCCTCATAGACGAGGGTAAGGCTCGAAAGATGGAGGGAGTTATGGACGCAGAAGGCGACGGCCAAAAGGTGGTTCCCGCCTATCGGTTCGATGATTTGAAGAAGCCGATGCGCTTCAAAATAAAATTATCGAGGAGTGGTGGGGTTGGAAGCAACCCTACACCCCTCGATCAGATACCTCCCGAGATTCCCCGCCTGGAAGGGGCGACAACAAGTGGGGGTGTGGAGGTTGAACAACCCCCACCCCCCTCACGATCTCTGGCCGAAGAGGTAGCTGCCATGGTGGCAGGGCTCGACCATTCGAGCGGGCACGAGGAAGAAGGGGGAGCTTCACCTCCTCGAGACGTTCCCTCTCCTGCTCATTTGGAGAGAGGAAGTCGGGTTGGTGAAGCTACTCCTCAACCCTTGCCAGAGCCAACCCCCAGCAAGGAGAAATCGACCCCCAAGGGTAAGAGCTCCGACCGCGGGAAGGGAAAAGCTCCTCAAGTTGAGGCTTCAGGTATTTGTACTAACTTGTTTTGATTGACTGTCTTGTCTTTGAAGCTCGAAAATATTCTAACACTTTGAATTTTTGTCGATTGTAGGTACGCCTGCTGGCTCGACTCCGAAGATGAAGAGTTTGGGTGATGTTGACATCAACCATCCCACCAACGTGATCCGGAAGCTTTGCAATCTTCCGGAAGCTACTTTTGAAGAAGCCTTCGATCGGCTAGATATAGTGGTATGTGCGTACGCTCGATCAATTATTCGAATTGTGTCTTTGAGATAATTCTAACTCTTTGTCCATCTGCAGACTGGAGCCTGTTTGAGAATTGCAAGTAAGCTCTCCAGGAAGGCAGGAGAACGAGAGGCCGCCTCTCAGGTGTCTCGTTTGACAGCCGAACTGAAGGCTGTGAGCACGGAGAGAGATGAGCTGAGAGAGCTTCTGACTTCGAAGAAAACCTCTCTCAAAGCCAAGATTGAGGATCTTCGTAAGGGGAAGCTGGAGATCAAGGGGCTGCAGGATTGTTGTGAGGCACAGAGTCACGAGCTTGAATCCTTGAAGAATCGGCTCTCCAAGGTTGAAGAAGTGTCTTGTGGTCGCACCAGCGAGATCAAAGAGCTGAAGGAACAACTTGCTACTCAGTACGCTGTCTTCACTGCCAGAGAGGAGACTTCCAGGAAGGTATTGGAGCATGCGCTGTCTTAATGTAAGGTTTACAAGGAAACAGCTGAGAAGGCGGCAGAGGCACTAAGGGTACATGTCAGCAGTGTCCGATCTTCGAAAGCTTCGGTTGCGAGCAAGCCTCGTGGCGATTCTGAAGGAGAGAAGTCACGTGCTCCAAGCGTTGCCAAACCCTGATGTATTTTTACCTTTTCTTTGTTGTTCACACTTGTAAACTCTTGACATGTAGCAGTTCATCATTATACTTGGCAAATTTTGATAATAATAGAAATCTTTTTGGGTGTTTGAAAGTTGAAGTTGGATGTCACTTGAGTTGAATGTCTTTGAATGCTGTGTTCTGGATTGTCTTGGAGTGTTGAATAGATGCAAGCACTTGAATGTAAGGGGTCGAGTCGCAACTCGATCACCCCAACTGCTGAGTAACTTGAAAATTGAAGGTTGTTGTAGCACAACTTGAAATCGTTAACATTTGTATGTAAGGGGTTGAGTCGCAACTCAAGCACCCAAACTTGTTAGACGATATTGGAATTGAAGGTTGTGTTGTAGCACAACTTGAAATCGTTAACATTTGTATGTGAGGGGTTGAGTCGCAACTCAAGCATCCAAACTTGTTAGACGATATTGAAATTGAAGGTCATTTAACATTTGCACGTAAGGGTAGTGTCGCAACACAAACTCCCAAACTTGTTAAATGACCAGTGACTTGAAGGTTGTGTTGTAGCACAACCCGAAACCGTTTAACATTTGCCTGTAAGGGGTTGAGTCGCAACTCAAGCACCCAAACTTGTTAAACGACCTGGTAATTTGAATGCTGATCGCTTTGAACTTGAATGTAGATAACTTGAAGCTGCTCCAGAATTTGAATCGAAAAGCAGAACACTTTAACACTTGAAAGAGGTCTTTATTCATCATGGAATTTACATCATAGAATCTTTTGCCTCCTCCTGATTTGACTTTGTATAGAACTTCCCAGTTGGGAGCTAGTTTCCAGCTGCTGCTGTGTTCTCTGACGACACGAATGGTTGCTTGAAAGTGGACTCTCTCCAACCCCCAGATCTTTCAATCTCGAGGGAGATCTTCACTGTTGATGTTTGAAGGAATGATCTTGCCTGCCTTTGACAAATTCTTGGAGATGTCCTTCACGTAGCAGATCTTCCAAATGATACTTTAGCCGGTGGCATTGATCAGTAGAATGGCCATGACTGCGATGGAAATCACAGTAGACGGTTTTGTCTGCGGTGACCCTAGTGTTGGGCTGCAGTGGATTAGGCCATCGGAGGAACTCTTCATGCTGAATTCGACCAAGGATCTGTTCGATTGGTAGATTCCATTTGGTAAAAGTAGTCTTCTTTGGAGGAGATCGGCATCCATCGTTTCTTGATCGCTTGGGTGAGGAAGGAACCTCTGCCTCTGCGTTGTAGGCTTTGGTAGCATACCTTGTGGTTTCTCTTTCGGCAGGTCGCCTCTTCGTCTCTCGTCCCTCTCGGGCAACTTGATTGTCCTCAACCTCAATTTCCCGTTGGATTCGATCAAACATTGAACCCAGAGAAGGGGGAGGATTGCGAATGAAGTCGTTGTAGACGTGCATGTCGAAGCGGAGTGCATTCTGGAAAGCCAACATGATGGCTTCATCATCCAGCTGTCTTCCAGAGAGAGCGGCATGCTCGTTGCGAAATCTTCTTTTGAAATTACGGAGAGTCTCGTCAGCACCCATCCTTAGCCGATAGAGGGAGTCGAGCTTCTTCTCGGGCTTAAGATTGAGCTGATAATGCTGCACAAAGAGTTTAGCCAAAACATTGAACTGGGTGATGGACCCAGCTCGAAGATTGTGATACCAGTCAGGCGAAGGCTCATCGAGACTTCCTGCGAAGGTGCGGCAGAGCACGTTGTTTTCTTCTTCGTGCGGTGTTAGAGCTTGCTTGAAGGCAAGTATATGGAGAGTTGGATCTCCTCTGATGCAGTTGAACTTGGGGAGGATAGGAGTTCTCCATCCCCTTGGAAATGTTGTCTCGAAGAGACTCCGATGTAGAGGCCCGGCAGAGGAATAGCTATCCCTACGACCATGCCCTCGACCTAGAGGTGGGTCAAGAGGCAAGATCGCAAGGTCTTGCTCCGGCATTGAAGTATTTGCCGGTTGAAGTCGGTGTCGAAGGTCCGATCCAAGTCCGCGTTGAAGTGGAATGGATGGGGAAACTCGGCTTTTTGAAGGAGCGCCTTTCATTTGGTGCCTCCTTGGTGCATTGAGATTTGATGGTGCCTTCTTGTCGCAGTTGCGGCCGAAAGACGATTGGGAAGACTCGTCATCAAGGCGATCCCAAACACTCTGCTTCCAAGGAGCGGCAGAGGGAGTTGGGTCGCGTCGAATCCTCTCGAGGGCAGCAGTGCCCATTGACCTCTGTTGTTCGGAGTGGATTGAATGTCGAGGAAGATCAACCCTCTCACTTGTGGAGGGGATCGGAATAGCAATTCCAGCTTCGGATACTGCCTTCTTCAGAACATCCCTCTCAGCGATGAGGGTGGCGTTTTGCTTCGCCAATTGGAGCAGTTGGAAGTCGATTGCAGAGATCTGGTAAGTCGATGGAGGGTCTTCAGCAGGAGTGGGGGCTGTTTGCCCAATAGACTGTCGTGCGGGGTGGATGATCGGTCGATCGACGGATCTTCCACTCCCTGAACAAACCTCCATCTCAGGGACAGCAAGGGGCTGTCCGAAGTTGAGCCTTTGACTCATTGATCGAGTCTCAGGACGAGCTTGTTGTTGAGTGTTACTTCCTTCTGGTTGACCCTGGTGTTTGGTTCTCGCCATTCAGAGTGCGAAGGGTGCAACGAGATTTCCGACGTCCGATCAGTTGTCTGATCAACCGAGGGGGCGAGGAAGTTTGGCTATTGATCTGGTAGTTGAAGTAAAGAGGACACGGCTTCTCGCTCGGATCCCACAGACGGCGCCAAACTGTGGGGGAAAATCTTCGTGCCGACCCGAAGACCTTCGCAGCACCAGTCAATTGAAGTCGAAGTTGACGTAGAAGATCGTTGGTCGATCTGTTGATTGAAGTTGAAGCCTTTTGATATGTAAATAGAGAGATGCAACTGTGGGGGAAAATCTTCGTGCCGACCCGAAGACCTTCGCAGCACCAGTCAATTGAAGTCGAAGTTGACGTAGAAGATCGTTGGTCGATCTGTTGATTGAAGTTGAAGCCTTTTGATATGTAAATAGAGAGATGCAATCAGAGAGAGTATCGACACGAGAGATGTGATCTCGGAGTTCAGCCGAAGCCTACGTCTCCGTGCTATAGGGAGCAACCCGAATTCACTAACACTTTTCTCGAAGTAACCTCGACAGACCGAGTGTTACTGCAGCCTCTTTTGATCTCTTCAAAGACAAGAAGATGATCAATGAGAGGTGAAGGGAGAGGAGATGGAAATTTCAGAGCTCCGGATCTGAAAATCAGATCTCAGAGTGGAAAATGGATTTCGGATTTTAGATTCCGATCTTTTTACATTCGAAGGCTCTGCTACTTATAGGATTTTCTGGTGGTAAATGGCGGTTTCTGCTGCAGCATCTGGGATCCTCCAGGTAAAGCTGGTGGGCTCTGCTGTCGTCTTAGGGGCCCACCAGGCAGGGCCGGTGGGTCCTGTGGTAATCTTCGTGGGTCCACCAGGCAGGGCTGGTGGGTCCCGTGGTAGTCTTCGTGGGCTCACCAGGCAGGGCTGGTGGGTCCCGTGGTAGTCTTCGTGGGCCCACCAGGTAGGGCCGGTGGGTCCCGTGGTAGTCTTCGGGGGCCCACCAGGCAGGGCCGGTGGGTCCCGTGGTAGTCTTCGGGGGCCCACCAGGCAGGGCCGGTGGGTCCCGTGGTAGTCTTCGGGGGCCCACCAGGCAGGGCCGGTGGGTTCCGTAGTAGTTGGTAAACTTCTGCCAAAATTTGCACCCACACGTACGATCGTACGAATGAATTAGAATGGATCGTACGAATGAATTAGAATAGATTGTGCGAATGAATTAGAATGGATCGTACGAATGAATTAGTGTGGGGGAAAATCTTCGTGCCGACCCGAAGACCTTCGCAGCACCAGTCAATTGGAGTCGAAGTTAATGTCGAAGATCGTTGGTCGATCGGTTGGTTGAAGTTGTTGCTTTTTTGATATGTAAACAAAAGAGCAATCAGAGAGAGAGATTTTGACACAAGAGAAGTGATCTCGGAGTTCAGCCGAAGCCTACGTCTCCGTGCTATAGGGAGCAACCCGAATTTACTAACACTTATGTTGAAGTGACCTCGACAGGCCGAGTATCACTGGAAGCTCCCTGATCTCTTCGAAAGAGAGAAGAAGATCGAAGAGAGATGGTAGATCAGAAGTTGAAAATTCCAGAGCTCTGGTTCTGAAAGTCAGATCTCAGAGTGGAAATCAGATTTTCGGATTTTAGATTTCGATCTTTTTACATTCGAAGGCTCTGCTATTTATAGGCATTCCGGGTGGCGAATGGCGGTTTCCGCTGCAGTATCTGGGGATCCTCCAGGTAAAGTTGCGGGCCCTGCTGTTGTCTTCGGGGGTCCACCAGGCAGGGCCGGTGGGTCCCGCTGTAGCCCTCATGGGCCCACCAGGCAGGGCCGGTGGGTCCCGCTGTAGCCCTCGTGGGCCCACCAGGCAGGGCCGGTGGGTCCCGCTGTAGCCCTCGTGGGCCCACCAGGCAGGGTCGGTGGGTCCCGCTGTAGCCCTCGTGGGCCCACCAGGCAGGGCCGGTGGGTCCCGTGGTAGATTTATGCCAAAATTTGCACCCACAGTTACCCCCTCCAAGTTAGCTAGGGTGCATTCTGGCTGGCTTGGACTTGGTGCAAAAAATAGCAACTTCCTGTTTTAAAAAACGGACACGAAGAAATTCGTCGCATGTTAGAGAAAAAAGTGACTGATCGGTCAATTTTGACCGATCGGTCAAATTTTGACCGATCGGTCAAATTTTGACCGATCGGTCAAAATTCAACCGGTCAAGAATCGGGTGATCGGTCAAAAAACAGGGTTTTTTGACCGATCCAGTAGTAATTTTGACCGATCAGCTGAAATTTGACCGATCGGTTAAATTTTGACCGATCGGTCACTTTTGACCGATCGGTCAAATTTTGACCGATCGGGCAAAATTCAACCGGTCAAGAATCGGGTGATCGGTCAAAAAACAGGGTTTTTTGACCGATCCAGTAGAAATTTGACCGATCAGATATCTTTCGCCGATCGGACATGTTTGTCCGATCGGTGAAAAATATCCGGTCAAGGTTCGAGTGATCGGCAAAAACCCTTGGTTTTTTGCCAGATCCAGTAGAAATTTAACCGATCAGATAACTTTCGCCGATCGGACATGTTTGTCCGATCGGTGAAAAAATATCCGGTCAAGGTTCGAGTGATCGGCAAAAACCCTTGGTTTTTTGCCAGATCCAGTAGAAATTTGACCGATCAGATAACTTTCGCCGATCGGACATGTTTGTCCGATCGGTGAAAAATATCCGGTCAAGGTTCGAGCGATCGGCAAAAAACCTTGGTTTTTTGCCAGATCCAGTAGAAATTTGACCGATCAGATAACTTTCGCCGATCGGACATGTTTGTCCGATCGGTGAAAAATATCCGGTCAAGGTTCGAGTGATCGGCAAAAAACCTTGGTTTTTTGCCAGATCCAGTAGAAATTTGACCGATCAGATAACTTTCGCCGATCGGACATGTTTGTCCGATCGGTGAAAAATATCCGGTCAAGGTTCGAGTGATCGGCAAAAAACCTTGGTTTTTTGCCAGATCCAGTAGAAATTTGACCGATCAGATAACTTTCACCGATCGGACATGTTTGTCCGATCGGTGAAAAAATATCCGGTCAAGGTTCGAGTGATCGGCAAAAACCCTTGGTTTTTTGCCAGATTTAGTAGAAATTTGACCGATCAGATAACTTTCGCCGATCGGACATGTTTGTCCGATCGGTGAAAAGATATCCGGTCAAGGTTCGAGTGATCGGCAAAAAACCTTGGTTTTTTGCCAGATCCAGTAGGAATTTGACCAATCAGATAACTTTCGCCGATCGGACATGTTTGTCCGATCGGTGAAAAATATCCGGTCAAGGTTCGAGTGATCGGCAAAAACCCTTGGTTTTTTGCCAGATCCAGTAGAAATTTGACCGATCAGATAACTTTCGCCGATCGGACATGTTTGTCCGATCGGTGAAAAAATATCCGGTCAAGGTTCGAGTGATCGGCAAAAACCCTTGGTTTTTTGCCAGATCCAGTAGAAATTTGACCGATCAGATAACTTTCGCCGATCGGACATGTTTGTCCGATCGGTGAAAAAATATCCGGTCAAGGTTCGAGTGATCGGCAAAAACCCTTGGTTTTTTGCCAGATCCAGTAGAAATTTGACCGATTAGATAACTTTCGCCGATCGGTCATGTTTGTCCGATCGGTAAAGAAATATCCGGTCAAGGTTCGAGTGATCGGCAAAAACCCTTGGTTTTTTGCCAGATTTAGTAGAAATTTGACCGATCAGATAACTTTCGCCGATCGGACATGTTTGTCCGATCGGTGAAAAGATATCCGGTCAAGGTTCGAGTGATCGGCAAAAAACCTTGGTTTTTTGCCAGATCCAGTAGGAATTTGACCGATCAGATAACTTTCGCCGATCGGACATGTTTGTCCGATCGGTGAAAAATATCCGGTCAAGGTTCGAGTGATCGGCAAAAACCCTTGGTTTTTTGCCAGATCCAGTAGAAATTTGACCGATCAGATAACTTTCGCCGATCGGACATGTTTGTCCGATCGGTGAAAAAATATCCGGTCAAGGTTCGAGTGATCGGCAAAAACCCTTGGTTTTTTGCCAGATCCAGTAGAAATTTGACCGATCAGATAACTTTCGCCGATCGGACATGTTTGTCCGATCGGTGAAAAAATATCCGGTCAAGGTTCGAGTGATCGGCAAAAACCCTTGGTTTTTTGCCAGATCCAGTAGAAATTTGACCGATTAGATAACTTTCGCCGATCGGTCATGTTTGTCCGATCGGTGAAGAAATATCCGGTCAAGGTTCGAGTGATCGGCAAAAACCCTTGGTTTTTTGCCAGATTTAGTAGAAATTTGACCGATCAGATAACTTTCGCCGATCGGACATGTTTGTCCGATCGGTGAAAAGATATCCGGTCAAGGTTCGAGTGATCGGCAAAAAACCTTGGTTTTTTGCCAGATCCAGTAGGAATTTGACTGATCGAAGTAAAGTTGTGAACCTGCCCTTCAAAGGATGTTTACTGCTTTGTTCTTCGATATTTTGGCGGAGTTTTGAACATTGGAGCTTGATTCTTCTTGTTTTGAATCCTTGGTAGGCTTGATGGTTGCTTTGAACCGGCGGTCCGGTTTGAACCGGCGGTCCGGTTTGAACCGGCGGTCCGGTTTACCCAGACCGGTGGCTTGCTTGGACCGTTGGTTCATGTGGACCGGTAGGTCCGACGTTTCGCCTGGTCGCGACTGTTCGCCTGGTTTTGCGCTTGCTACGGATGGATGCCACGTGTACCTACAAAAACACGCGATTTGATATGGTGAAGACACGTGTCTTCTCGATTTGCGCACCTGTTTTACCCTGGGTACAAAAAGTTTTCACCGGCTGTCATTTCGCCTCACGCTTCCAAAATTTTTCGAAGTCCAGACCCTTGTTCTCTTGATTTTCTGCTCTTGTTCTTGTTCTCGTTCGATCGGTCGAATGGCTTCATCAGGCAGTTCGAAGAAGTCCGGTACAGCTCCCTCGAAGAGAAAGGGGAAGGAAATTGTCGAGGTTCAATCTCCTCCGAGGGGCCGTGGCAAAGGCAAGGCTGCTCTCGCTGAACTTGGCCAACTGGGCAAGAGGCACCAAGGGGTAGGTTTTGCCTCAGCACCATCAAGGCCAGAATTCATCCCCAAAGTGAAGTTTGTTCTGGGTCCTCTTATGCCCCTGACAGACGAGACGGAGTACATGTACAATGTTGGTGGTGAGTTCACAGATACGAAGAGAAAGAAGTGGCAAGCACTTCTCTCTTACTTCACTGAAGGGAAAGGAGCGCAGCCTTCACTCCCTAGCATCCAGACGGCTTTCGGCATCGACAAGAAGACCGTCTTCACCAATTTTTCCAGCAACGAGAAGGTCATGGGAACCATCGTGACCATCGGCCAAATGAACTGCGGCCTACGTCTGCCTCTGCCACCCTTCGCTGCAAGACTACTGAATACATCTGGCCTTTGCCCGGGGCAAGTCACAGGGAATGCCTGGCGAATTATCTATGCGTTCTGCCGGGTGGAATCAGATTTCCAAGAGGACTTGAGGGCCTGTTACTCCAGCATCCCGGAAGGTGAACCTGCCAGGATTGAGCTCGGATACTTCTTTTTTCATTATCGATGGAATTACAGGAAGGACAGCCCTTTCTATAATTTGACTGGAGTATCTCCCCTGCGGCCGCTCACCGATACAGTCCCTTCGGACAAGTTGTACACGGACTGGCCTATTTCTGTATCTGGCGCCTGGACGTCCATGTCAGTGCCCGACACCCCCCGAGACAGCGTGCACGAGGCGGTGAAAATGTACAGCGCTGGAGGCATCTTCGCCTGGAATTCTGAGAGGGCGGGAGCCATAGATAACTTGTTCCTCGAGCTGACCTATGGAACCAGATCGTGGAAACAGTTTTCTAACTGTCCTGTGAGATATGGCAAGGCCAATCTCCTCCACAGATCAAAAGACAGGTATGAGGACAACGAAGTCCTATACTCTGACTATAAAGAGGATCCCAACTCGGGCAAGGTCATCCGGAAGGTTCGGGCCGAGAAGAAAATCTACACTGCGAGGCGCCGGTTACCTACCATGGACGAGAAACTGGTGCTCCAAAGAGGCCCAGTGAAGAAGAAGCGAAAAACTCTCGTCAAGCCTAAGGACGATGAAGACCAAGACAAGAAGAAAGAAGATGAAGAAGAAGAGAAGAAGAATGAAGAAGAAACTGAGAATGCCAGCCACGACAACAGTGGCAATGGCGAAGATGAGGACGGGGACGACGAGGACGATCCGTCTTCTACCCCCTCCAGTGGGGATGATGAGAATGGGGGTGGTGAGGAAGAAATTCCTCCCACCCCCACTGGTGGTGCAACGGGGGAGGATTCGATCCCTATTCCCATTGACGAGGTTAAAGCCCGTCAGATGGAGGAAATTCTCGACACAGAGGGCGACGGCAAAAAGGTGGTTCCCACCTACAAATTTGACGAATTGAAGAGGCCGATACGCTTCAAAATTAAACTATCGAAGAGTGCTGGGGTTGGAAGCAACCCCACGCCTCTTGATCAAATCCCCCCCGACGCTCTTCGCATTGAGGGAGCAACAATGAGTGGGGGTGTAGAGGTTGAGCAACCCCCTCCCCCCTCCCACTCTTTGCTCAACGAGGTGGAGGCCATGTTGGCCGGGCTCATTCAGCCAGGCGGGTTGCAAGAAGAGAGGGCCTCACCTCCCAGGAATGCTTCCCCCCCTGCTAATTTGGAGAGGGGAAGTCGAGTGGGCGATGGGGCTCCTCAACCTCAACCAGCGCCAACCCCGATTCAGGAGAAATCGACTCCTAAGAGTGGCTCTGATCGTCGGAAGGGCAAAGAGCCGAGGGTCGAAACATCAGGTAATTGAACTTAACTTGCTTTGAATGTCTTGTTTCTGAAGTTCGAAAATAATCTAACACTTTGATTCCCTTTGATTGCAGGTGCGCCTGCTGGATTGACTCCAACAATAAGGAGCTTGGGTGACGTTGATATCAACCGCCCCACTGCTGCGATCAGAAAACTCATCAACCTTCCGAGTGCCACTTTGGATGAAGCTTTCGATAGAATTAACCTGTTGGTAGGTGCATCTGCTTGATCGATCATTTGAATCGTATCTTCCTTCAGAATAATTCAACTCTTTTGTTCTTTTGCAGAACTCAGCACTTATGAATGTTGCAACCAAACTCTCCTTGAGGGCGGGAGCAAAAGAAGCTGTAGCTGAAATAAATCAGTTGACCGCGGAGAGAGATGAGCTGAGAGAGCTCCTGACTTCGAAGAAAGCCTCTCTCAAATCCAAGATTGAGGAACTTCGCAAGGGAAGGCTGGAGATCAAGGGGCTGAAGGATCGGTGTGAGGCACAGAGTCATGAGCTCGAATCCCTGAAGACTCGACTCTCCAGGGTTGAGGACGTGTCCTGTGGCCGCACCATCGAGATTCAAGAGCTGAAGCAACAACTTGCTACTCAGCACGCTGCCTTCACTGCCAGAGAGGAGACTTCCAAAAAGGCAATGGAGCATGCGCTGTCAGAGTGCAAGGTTTACAAGGAAACTGCAGAGAAGGCAGCAGAAGTGCTCAGGACTCATGTAGCTAGCGTCCGATCCTCCAAGGCATCAGTGGCGAGTAAAGCTCGTCCTGGATCTGAAGGGGAGAAGTCGCATGCGAAGAGTGTGGCCAAGCCCTGAGACTTTTCTTCTTCTTTGTTGTCGTACTTGTAAATGTTTGAAATGTAACAGCTCCTTGTATCTGACATATTTTGATGATAATAGAAGACATCTTTTTGGTATTTGAAACTTGCACTTCTTTTGAGTTGAATGTCTTTGAATGTTGAGTTCTGGAATGCTATTTGACATGATTGAGTATTCATAAATTTGAACATAATTTGAATACGCATATACTTAAATGTAAGGGGTTGAGTCGCTACTCAATCACCCAAACTTGTAACTTTGAAAATTGAATTTGAATTCGAATAACATTTGAATGTAAGGGGTCGAGTCGCAACTCAGACTCCCAAACCTGTTAGACGATATCGAATTGATTGAAATTGGATATTGAATTTCGAAGGTCAGTTTAACATTCGCTAGTAAGGGGTCGAGTCGCAACTCTAACACCCAAACATGTTAAGACCTGGTAACTTGAAAATGGTCAGTTTTTAACATTTGCTAGTAAGGGGTTGGGTCGCAACCCTAACACCCAAACTTGTTAAAAGACCTGGTAATTTGAATATGGATAACTTGAAACTGCTTCAGAACTTGGATTGAAAATCAGAACACTTGTACACTTGAACATTTGAAAGAGAGCTTTATTCATCACAGAATTTACATTATGGATAGAACAACTTGAGGTGTCTAGAATTCCAAGCTCGAGGCAATCTATCTCCTTCTGGTGTGATCAGTCTGTAAGAACCTTTGCCTCCAACTGACTCAATGATATATGGACCTTCCCAGTTGGGAGCAAGCTTTCCACTGCTGTGCTCTTTGGTATTGTAGAAAACTGCTCTGAGAACTAAACTACCCACTGGGAACTGTCTCTTGTGGACTTTCTTGTCATAGGCTCTTTTGATCTTCTGTTGATATTTGGCCACACGAAGTGATGCTAGATCTCGTAGTTCTTCAGAGAAGTCTAGATCATTGATCCGAAGTTCTTCATTGACTCCTTCTTCAACAGCTTTGGTCTTCAAAGTACTAGATATATTTTCTGTTGGGAGTATTGCTTCTGATCCATATGTTAGACGGAAGGGTGAGAACCCTGTTGATCTTCTCGGAGTTGTGCGATACCCCCAAAGAACTTCAGGTAGGACTTGCTCCCACAATCCTTTCTTGTCGTTGAGTTTCTTCTTGAGTATATCAAGTATAGATCTGTTTGAGGCTTCAGCTTGACCATTGCATTGAGGATATCTTGGAGTTGAATAGAATAACTTGATACCGTTGTTCAGACAGAACTCTCGGAATTTGTCTGAGTCAAATTGAGCTCCATTGTCAGCAACAAGAACTTGAGGTGTGCCAAATCTTGAGAAGATGTTGTGCCGAATGAATTTGATCACTTCGTCGTCAGTCTCTCGAAAGAGAGGCACAGCTTCAACCCATTTGGTGAAGTAATCAGTAGCCAGCAGTAGATATTTCTTCTTGCTTGGAGTTGGAGGGAAAGGACCCAAGAAATCTAACCCCCATTGATGGAAAGGCCAAGGACTTGATAATTGATGAAGTTCATCTGCAGGGAGATGGATAGCTCGAGCGTGTCGTTGGCAAGGCTCGCATCTTTGAACGACTTGTTGAGCATCCTTTGCCATTGTTGGCCAGTAGTACCCTTGTAGCTTCGTCTTGGCTTCAAGAGATCTTCCTCCTGAATGATTTCCACAAGCTCCAGAGTGGATATCAATCAGGATTGCTTGTGCTTGTTCAGGACCAAGGCACTTGAGTAACATCCCGCTGTGAGATTTGAAGTATAGATCTTCTCCTTGCAAAATGTAGCACGGGAGTTTCCTCTGAAGTCTTCGGGCTTGATTTGGATCTTCCGGCATTTTGCCATGCTTAAAGAAGTCGAAAATTGGTCGCCTCCAGTCTTGAAGTTGATCTCCACCCCCAGATTCTTTTGTAGTAGTAAGGATCTGTTGATCGGGGATGGTCTTGGGCACTTCTTGATAATCGATCTGTATTTGCCTTCCTCCGAGTGAGTCTCCAAGAACTGAGGCAGCATTAGCTAAGGCATCTGCTTTTCGGTTCTCTGCTCTGGGGATTTGAATGAATTCAGCGCTAGTAAAACGTTGTTGAAGACGTCGTACTAAGGCCAAGTAGAGTTGCATTCTTTCTTCTCGAGCTGTGTACTCTCCATTGATTTGCCTTATGATCAATTGGGAGTCGCTGTATATGATGATTTGATCTACCCCCAGAGATTCTGCCATTTCGAGTCCAGAAATGAGTGCTTCATATTCAGCTTCGTTGTTGGTGGCATTAAACCCAAGGAGAGTGGCCTTCTGGAGATGATCGAGTTCGGGGGATATTAAGACTATCCCAGTTCCCGAACCGATCGAACTTGATGCTCCATCAGTATAAAGCTTCCATGGAGGAGTTGCAGAAATAACTTCAAGACTTGGATCAATTTTTGTTGCAGGATTGATCGGAGGAGTATCTTCATCTTCCAAGCGCATGTCGACATCATCTTCCCAAGTGATGGGGTCTTCAACTGGAAAGTCAGCTAGAAAATCAGCAATTGCTTGACCTTTGATAGAAGTGCGAGATTCGAATTGAATCCCCAGAGCACTCATTTCGATCACCCATTTGGTCATTCGACCAGCTCGACCAGCTTTGTCAATGATATCTTTGAGTGAGTGTTCTGAAATGACAGTAATCTGGTGGGAGACGAAGTACGGTTGAAGACGACGCGAAGCAGTGAGCAAGGCCAAGATGACCTTCTCAGTTTTTGAGTAGCGAGTCTCAGCCGGAAGAAGAGTGTGGCTGATGTAGTAGACTGGATGTTCGATGCCTTCTCTTCTACTGACTAAGACCGTGCTGATTGCTTGATCGGTCACGGCAAGGTAGAGCCACAAGTCTTCTTTTGGAAGTGGAGCAGTCAGGATAGGAGCTTGCACCAGATATTTCTTGATACTTTGAAATGCTTCTTCACAGGTTGGACTCCAGCCGGAGGTATCCGCCTTTCGTAGCTTGTCGAAGAGTGGCTTGCACTTGTCTGAGGACTTTGAGATGAATCGATTGAGTGCTGCTAACCTTCCAGTGAGACGTTGAACTTCTTTTCGATTTGTAGGTGAAGGCATATCGATGATGGCTCGAATTTGATCAGGATTGGCTTCAATACCTCTCCTGGTCACAAGATGACCCAGGAATTTGCCAGATTGAACTCCGAAGGCGCACTTGGCTGGATTGAGCTTCATTCGATACTTTCGAAGGACTTGAAAGGTTTCGGCTAGATCAGATAGATGTTTGCTCCGAACGGAACTCTTGGTGAGGAGATCATCGACATAGACTTCGACGTTGCGACCGATCTGATCTTCGAACATTTTGGTGACTAGCCTTTGATAGGTGGAACCAGTATTTTTGAGGCCGAATGGCATGACATTGTAGCAATAAAGGCCTCGGCTAGTCACAAAACATGTCTTCTCTTGATCATCAGCGTGGAGTGGAATTTGATTGTATCCAGAATACCCATCCATGAAAGACAACAGCTCGTGGCCAGCAGTGGCGTCGACGAGTCTATCTATCCTTGGCATGGGAAAAGGATCTTTGGGGCAAGCCTTGTTGAGATTGGTAAAGTCGATGCAGACTCTGACTTTCCCATTCTTCTTTGGAACAGCCACTATGTTAGAGATCCAAGTTGGATACTCTACTTCTCGGATGAATCCGGCTGCGAGTAGCTTGGTAATTTCTTCTTGAACAGCAACTTGCAGCTCTGGTCGAATGGTGCGAGGCTTTTGCTTGACGGGCTTCACCTCTTCTTTGATCGCAAGTCGGTGACAAGCGTCATCTGGATTGATCCCAGGCATGTCTTCGAAGCACCATGCGAAGACGTCGATATTGGACTGGAGGAAGGATACCATGTCTTGCGCTTCTACGTCGCTAAGACCGGTACCAATAAATGTTTGTCGAGGGAGATCTCCGCTGCCTATGTTGATCGGGATGATTTCTTCAATTGAAGGTGATGCTTCCCATTCGATTGGCGGAGGTTCGGTCAGCGGAATCTCCTTTGATTGCTATTTAGAAGAGGGACCAGCTTCATCTCGTGGCCGCTTTGGAGGAGCAATATTGATCTTTCGATCTGTTTTAGCAGCAGCAGCTTCACAAGATCTTCCAGCTTGCTGATCGCCTCGAATGCAGACGATGCCTTCTCCAGTTGCAAACTTGAGTAGTTGATGGTAAGAGGAGGAGATGGCATTGATCTGATGGAGGAATGGTCGCCCAAGAATGGCGTTATAGCTAGACATTCCTTCGACGATTGCAAACCTCACCGAGACTCGAGTCTCTCGGCTGAGGTCGATAGTAAATCTGGATTCACCCACTGTGATGCTTTGTTCACCATTGAAGCCGGTGATCACAGTCGGGACGACGTCGAGGCTTTGATACTTATGTCCCAGACGTTTGAAACAGTCTGAGAACATAATGTCGATGGAGCTTCCGGTATCGATGAGGATCCGGTTGACAGTGCTGCCGTCGATAATGAGTTTCAAGACCAGAGGGTCTCGATGTGGAGTGTGAACTCCTTGAAGATCGGTGTCGTTGAAGACTATGGATGGCCAAGCCAGACCTTCGATGGGCTTCTCGATCCAGGCATCTTCTTTGTTTGCAGTAGATCGAACATGGAAGATGCGTCGAACCTGCCGATCGACTTCCTTCCCGGTCAAAGCTTGATTGTGCAGGGTTCCATGAATGCCAAAGACATTGGCATTCACAGAAATTGGTTGCCGGTTGGAAGAGATTTGATGTATCCAACACACTTCTTTCCCCTTGGCAGAGGTTCGACGTTGATCGTGCCCATTGTTGACGAATTCTTGAAGGTGGCCTTCTCGTAGCAAGTCTTCAAGATGGAATTTCAGCCGAAAACACCGATCGGTGGAATGACCGTGACTTCGATGGAATTCACAGTAGACTGTTTTGTCTGCTGTGAATTTGGAATTTGGTTGAAGAGGATTGGGCCTCCGAAGATACTCGTCGTGTTGAATACGGTCGAGTATCTGCTCGACTGGCATGTTCCACTCGGTGAAAGTGGTCTTCGTTGGAGATCGACGCCTATCATTCTTTGATCTTTTGTTGGCCGGAGGGGCTGCTGCTTCAGTGTTGTGAGCCTTTGCAGCATATTTAGGTGCTTCTCTTTCAGCAGGCCTTCTCTTAGTTTCTCGCCCTTTTCGAGCGACTTGATCGTCTTCCACCTCAATCTCCCTCTGAATTCGATCGAACATAGCTCCCAGAGAAGGAGGGGGATTACGGATGAAGTCGTTGTAGATGTGTAGATCGAAGCGGAGAGCGTTCTGGAAAGCCAACATGATGGCTTCATCATCCAGATGCCTTCCAGAGAGAGCAGCATGCTCGTTGCGAAACCTCCTCGTGAAGCTGCGGAGAGTCTCATCTGCACCCATCCTTAGTCGATATAGAGAGTCGAGCTTCTTCTCGGGTTTCAGGTTGAGCTGGTAATGCTGCACAAAGAGGTTAGCCAAAACACCGAACTGGGTAATGGACCCAGCTCGGAGATTGTGATACCAGTCGAGTGAAGGCTCGTCGAGACTTCCCGCGAAGGTGCGGCAGAGCACGTTGTTTTCCTCTTCGTGTGGCGTTAGAGCTTGCTTGAAGGCAAGTTTATGGAGGCTTGGATCTCCTCGGACGCAGTTGAATTTGGGGAGGGTAGGAGTTCTCCATCCTCTAGGAAATGCTGATTCGAAGAGGCTTCGATGAAGTGGCCCGGCAGAAGAGTAGCCATCCCTACGACCATGTCCTCGACCTAGAGGTGGGTCAAGAGGCAAGATCGCAAGGTCTTGCTCTGGTATTGAAGTGTTTGCCGGTCGAAGTCGATGTCGAAGGTCCGATCCAAGTCCACGTTGGAGTGGAATGGAAGGGGAGACTCTACTCTTTGAAGGAGCGCCTTTTATTTGGTGCTTCCTTGGCAGATTGAGCTTCGATGGTGCTCTTTTGTCGCAGTTACGACCAGATGAAGATTGAGAGGACTCGTCTTCAAGACGATCCCAAACACTCTGCTTCCAAGGAGCAGCAGAGGGAGTTGGGTCGCGTCGAATCCTCTCGAGAGCATCAGTGCCCATTGACCTCCGTTGTTCGGAGTAAATTGAATGTCGAGGAGGATCAACCCTCTCACTTGCGGAGGGGATCGGAATAGCAATTCCAGCTTCGGAAGCTGCCTTCTTCAGAGCATCCCTCTCAGCAGTGAGGGTGGCATTTTGCTTTGCCAATTGGAGTAGTTGGAAATCGATTGCAGAGATCTGGTAAGTCGATGGAGGATCTTCAGCAGGAGCAGGGACAGTCTGCCCAATTGATTGATGAGGATGAGGGGCGATCGGTCGATCGACTGATCTCCCGCTTCCTGAATGAACCCCCATCTCGGGGACAGCAAGGGGCTGCCCAAAATTGAGCCTTTGACTCATTGAACGAGTCTCAGGACGAGGTTGATGTTGAGTGTTACTTCCTTCTGGTTGACCCTGATGTTTGGTTCTCGCCATTCAGAGTGCGAAGGGTGCAACGAGATTGCCGACGTCCGATCAGTTGTCTGATTAACCGAGGGGACGAGGAAGTTTGACTATATTGATATGGTAGTCGAAGTAGAGAGAACACAACTTTTCGCTCGGATCCCACAGACGGCGCCAAACTGTGGGGGAAAATCTTCGTGCCGACCCGAAGACCTTCGCAGCACCAGTCAATTGGAGTCGAAGTTAATGTCGAAGATCGTTGGTCGATCGGTTGGTTGAAGTTGTTGCTTTTTTGATATGTAAACAAAAGAGCAATCAGAGAGAGAGATTTTGACACAAGAGAAGTGATCTCGGAGTTCAGCCGAAGCCTACGTCTCCGTGCTATAGGGAGCAACCCGAATTTACTAACACTTATGTTGAAGTGACCTCGACAGGCCGAGTATCACTGGAAGCTCCCTGATCTCTTCGAAAGAGAGAAGAAGATCGAAGAGAGATGGTAGATCAGAAGTTGAAAATTCCAGAGCTCTGGTTCTGAAAGTCAGATCTCAGAGTGGAAATCAGATTTTCGGATTTTAGATTTCGATCTTTTTACATTCGAAGGCTCTGCTATTTATAGGCATTCCGGGTGGCGAATGGCGGTTTTCGCTGCAGTATCTGGGGATCCTCCAGGTAAAGTTGCGGGCCCTGCTGTTGTCTTCGGGGGTCCACCAGGCAGGGCCGGTGGGTCCCGCTGTAGCCCTCGTGGGCCCACCAGGCAGGGCCGGTGGGTCCCGCTGTAGCCCTCGTGGGCCCACCAGGCAGGGCCGGTGGGTCCCGCTGTAGCCCTCGTGGGCCCACCAGGCAGGGTCGGTGGGTCCCGCTGTAGCCCTCGTGGGCCCACCAGGCAGGGCCGGTGGGTCCCGTGGTAGATTTATGCCAAAATTTGCACCCACAATTAGAATGGATCGTACGAATGAATTAGAATGGATCATACGAATGAGTAAGAATGGATCGTACGAATGAATTAGAATGGATCGTACGAATGAATTAGAATGGATCGTACGAATAAATTAGAATGGATACATTTGTCCGAATGAATTAGAATGGATCATACGAATGAGTAAGAATGGATCATACGAATGAGTAAGAATGGATCGTACGAATGAAATAGAAAGGATCATATGAATGAATTAGAATGGATCGTACGAATGAATTAGAATGGATCGTGCGAATGAATTAGAATGGATCGTACGAATGAATTAGAATGGATCGTGTGAAAGAATTAGAATGGATCGTACGAATGAATTAGAATGGATCGTACGAATGAATTAGAATGGGTCGTGTGAAAGAATTAGAATGGATCGTACGAATGAATTAGAATGGATCATGCGAATGAATTAGAATGGATCGTACGAATGAATTAGAATGGATACATTTGTGCGAATGAATTAGAATGGATCGTACGAAAGAATTAGAATGGATCGTATTAATGAATTAGAATGGATCGTACGAATGAATTAGAATGGATCGTGCGAATGAATTAGAATGGATCGTACGAATGAATTAGAATGGATCGTACGAATGAACTAGAATGGATACATTCGTGCGAATGAATTAGAATGGATCGTACGAATGAATTAGAATGGATCGTACGAATGAATTAGAATGGATCTTACGAATGAATTAGAATGGATCGTACGAATGAATTAGAATGGATCATACGAATGAATTAGAATGGATCGTACGAATAAATTAGAATGGATCGTACGAATAAATTAGAATGGATACATTCGTCCGAATGAATTAGAATGGATCATACGAATGAGTAAGAATGGATCGTACGAATGAAATAGAATAGATTGTACGAATTCATTCGCACGATCCATTCTAATTCATCCATACGATCCATTCTAATTCATTCATACAATCCATTCTAATTCTTTCACACGATCCATTCTAATTCATTCGTAGGATCCATTCTAATTCGTTCGTACAATCTATTCTATTTCATTCGTACGATCCATTCTTACTCATTCGAATGATCCATTCTAATTCATTCGGACGAATGTATCCATTCTAATTTATTCGTACGATCCATTCTAATTCATTCGTATGATCCATTCTAATTCATTCGTCCGATCCATTCTAATTCATTCGTCCGATCCATTCTAATTCATTCGCACGAATGTATCCATTCTAATTCATTCGTACGATCCATTCTAATTCATTCGTACGATCAGTTCTAATTCATTCACAAAATCTATTCTAATTCATTCATACGATCCATTCTAATTCATTCGCACGATCCATTCTAATTTATTCGTACGATCCATTCTAATTCTTTCACACGATCCATTCTAATTCATTCGTACGATCCATTCTAATTCATTCGCATGATCCATTCTAATTCATTCGTACGATCCATTCTAATTCATTCATACGATCCATTCTAATTCATTCGTACGATCCATTCTAATTCATTCGCACAAATGTATCCATTCTATTTCATTCGTACGATCCATTCTAATTCATTCGCATGATCCATTCTAATTCATTCGTACGATCCATTCTAATTCATTCGTACGATCTATTCTAATTAATTCGTATGATCCATTCTAATTCATTCGTACGATCCATTCTAATTCATTCATACAATCCATTCTAATTCATTCGCACGAATGTATCCATTCTAATTAATTCGTACGATCCATTCTAATTCATTCGTATGATCTATTCTTATTCATTCGCACGATACAGTCTAATTGATTCGCACGATCCATTCTAATTCATTCGCACGAATGTATCCATTCTAATTCATTCGTACGATCCATTCTAATTCATCAATATGATCCATTCTAATTCATTCGTACGATCCATTCTAATTCATATGCACAAAGGTATCCATTCTAATTCATTCGCACGAGAGAATTAGAATGGATTGTATGAAAGAATTAGAATGGATCGTGCGAATGAATTAGAATGGATCGTACGAAGGAATTAGAATGGATCGTACGAAGGAATTAGAATGGATCGTACGAATGAGTAAGAATGGATCGTATGAACGAATTAGAATGGATTGTACGAATAAATTAGAATGGATACATTCGACCGAATGAATTAGAATGGATCATACGAATGAGTAAGAATGGATCGTATGAATGAAATAGAATAGATTGTACGAATGAATTAGAATGGATCCTACGAATGAATTAGAATAGATCGTGTGAAAGAATTAGAATGGATTGTATGAATGAATTAGCATGGATCCACAAATGTATCATTTCTAATTCATTCGTACGATCCATTCTAATTCATTCGCATGATCCATTCTAAGTCATTCGTACGATCCATTCTAATTTATTCGCACGATCTGTTCTTATTCATTCGCACAATCCATTCTAATTCATTCGCACGAATGTATCCCTTCTAATTCATTCGTACGATCCATTCTAATTCATTCGTACGATCCATTCTAATTCATTCGTATGATCCATTCTAATTAATTCGTATGATCCATTCTAATTCATTCGTACGATCCATTCTAATTCATTCATACAATCCATTCTAATTCATTCGTACGATCCATTCTAATTCACTCATACGATCCATTCTAATACATTCATACGATCCATTCTAATTCATTTGCACGAATATATCCATTCTAATTCATTCGTACGATCCATTCTAATTCCTTCGTACGATCCATTCAAATTCATTCGTACGATCTATTCTAATTCATTCGTACGATCCATTCTAATTCATTCGTACGATCCATTCTAATTCCTTCGTACGATCCATTCTAATTCATTCGTACGATCCATTCTAATTCATTCGTACAATCTATTCTAATTCATTCGTACGAATGGATATATTCGTGTGAATGAATTAGAATGGATCGTACGAATGAGTAAGAATGGATCGTACGAATGAAATAGAATGGATTGCACGAATGAATTAGAATGGATCGTACGAATGAATTAGATTGGATCGTGTGAAAGAATTAGAATGGATTGTATGAATGAATTAGAATGGATCGTACGAATGAATTAGAATGGATCGTACGAAGGAATTAGAATGGATCGTACGAACGAATTAGAATGGATCGTACGAATGAATTAGAATAGATCGTACGAATGAATAAGAATAGATCATACGAATGAATTAGAATGGATCGTACGAATTAATTAGAATGGATACATTCGTGCGAATGAATTAGAATGGATTGTATGAATGAATTAGAATGGATCGTACGAATGAATTAGAATGAATCATACGAATTAATTAGAATGGATCGTACGAATGAATTAGAATGGATCGTACGAATGAATTATAATGGATACATTCGTGCGAATGAATTAGAATGGATCGGATGAATGAATTAGAATAGATCGTACGAATGAATTAGAATGGATCGTACGAAGGAATTAGAATGGATCGTACGAATGAATTAGAATGGATATATTCGTGCAAATGAATTAGAATGGATCGTATGAATGTATTAGAATGGATACATTTGTGCGAATGAATTAGAATGGATCGGACGAATGAATTAGAATAGATCGTACGAATGAATTAGAATGGATCGTACGAAGGAATTAGAATGGATCGTACGAATGAACTAGAATGGATTAGAATGGATCGTACGAATGAATTAGAATGGATCGTATGAATGAATTAGAATGGATCGTACGAATGAATTAGAATGGATCGTATGAATGAATTAGAATGGATCGTACGAATGAATTAGAATGGATCGTACGAATGAATTAGAATGGATCTTACGAATGAATTAGAATGGATCGAACGAATGAATTAGAATGGATCGTACGAATAAATTAGAATGGATACATTCGTCCGAATGAATTAGAATGGATCATACAAATGAGTAAGAATCGATCGTGCGAATGAATTAGAATGGATCGTACGAATGAATTAGAATGGATACATTTGTGCGAATGAATTAATATAGATCGTACGAATGAATTAGAATGGATCGTATGAATGAATTAGAATGGATCGTACGAATGAATTAGAATGGATCGTGCGAATGAATTAGAATTAGAATGGATCGTACGAATGAACTAGAATGGATACATTCGTGCGAATGAATTAGAATGGATAGTACGAATGAATTACAATGGATCGTACGAATGAATTAGAATTGATATATTCATGCGAATGAATTTGAATGGATCGGACGAATGAATTAGAATGGATCGTACGAATGAATTAGAATGGATCGTACAAATGAATTAGAATGGATCGTGCGAATGAATTAGAATGGATCGTGTGAAAGAATTAGAATGGATTGTATGAATGAATTAGAATGGATCGTACGAATGAATTAGAATGGATCTTACGAATGAATTAGAATGGATCGTACGAATGAATTAGAATGGATCGTACAAATGAATTAGAATGGATACATTCGTGCGAATGAATTAGAATGGATCGTGCACGAATGTATCCATTCTAATTCATTCATACGATCCATTCTAATTCATTAATATGATCCATTCTAATTCATTCGTACGATCCATTCTAATTCATATGCACAAAGGTATCCATTCTAATCCATTCGTAGGATCCATTCTAATCCATTCGTACGATCCATTCTAATTCATTCGTACGATCCATTCTAATTCATTCGCTCGAATGTATCCATTCTAATCCATTCCTACGATCCATTCTAATCCATTCGTACGATCCATTCTAATTCATTCGCATGAATGTAACTATTCTAATTCATTCATTTGATCCATTCTAATTCATTAGTACGATCCATTCTAATTCATTCGTCCGATCCATTCTAATTCATTCGCACGAATGTATCCATTCTAATTCATTCATACGATCCATTCTAATTCATTCGTACGATCCATTCTAATTCATTCGCACAAATGTATCCATTCTAATTCATTCGTACGATCCATTCTAATTCATTCGCACGATCCCTTCTAATTCATTCGTACGATCCATTCTAATTCTTTGACACGATCCATTCTAATTCATTCGTACGATCCATTCTAATACATTCATACGATCCATTCTAATTCATTTGCACGAATATATCCATTCTAATTCATTCGTACGATCCATTCTAATTCCTTCGTACGATCCATTCTAATTCATTCGTACGATCTATTCTAATTCATTCGTACGATCCATTCTAATTCATTCGCACGATCCATTCTAATTCCTTCGTACGATCCATTCTAATTCATTCGTACGATCCATTCTAATTCATTCATACAATCCATTCTAATTCTTTCACACGATCTATTCTAATTCATTCGTAGGATCCATTCTAATTCATTCGTACAATCTATTCTATTTTATTCGTACGATCCATTCTTACTCATTCGTATGATCCATTCTAATTCATTTGCACGAATATATCCATTCTAATTCATTCGTACGATCCATTCTAATTCCTTCGTACGATCCATTCTAATTCATTCGTACGATCTATTCTAACTCATTCGTATGATCCATTCTAATTCATTCGGACGAATGTATCCAATCTAATTTATTCGTACGATCCATTCTAATTCATTCGTACGATCCATTCTAATTCATTCGTACGATCCATTCTTACTCATTCGTATGATCCATTCTAATTCATTCGTACGATCCATTCTAATTCATTCGTACGATCGATTCTAATTCATTCGCACTATCCATTCTAATTCATTCGTACGATCCATTCTAATTCATTCGTATGATACATTCTAATTGATTCGTTCAAATATATCCATTTACGATCCATTCTAATTCATTCACACAATCCATTCTATTTCATTCGTACGATCCATTCTTACTCATTGGTACGATCCATTCTAATTCATTTGCACGAATGTATCCATTCTAATTCATTCGTACGAATCCATTCTAATTCATTCATACGATCCATTCTAATTCATTCGCACGATTCATTCTAATTCATTCGTACGATCCATTCTAATTCATTCGCACGAATGTATCCATTCTAATTCATTCGTATGATCTATTCTAATTCATTCGTACGATCCATTCTAATTCATTCGTACGATCCATTCTAATTCATTCCCACGAATGTATCCATTCTAGTTCATTCGTACGATCCATTCTAATTCATTCGTACGATCCATTCTAATTCATTCGCACGATCCATTCTAATTCATTAGCACGATCCATGCTAATTCATTCGTTCGATCAATTCTAATTCATTCGCACGATCCATTCTAATTCATTCATACAATCCATTCTAATTCTTTCACACGATCCATTCTAATTCATTCGTATGTTCCATTCTAATTCATTAGCATGATCCATGCTAATTCATTCGTCCAATCCATTCTAATTCATTCGCACGAATGTATCCATTCTAATTCATTCGTACGGTCCATTCTAATTCATTCGCACAGTCCATTCTATTTCATTCGTACGATCCATTCTTACTCATTCGTATGATCCATTATGGATACATTCGTGCGAATGAATTAGAATGGATCATACGAATAAGTAAGAATGGATCGTACAAATGAAATAGAATAGATTATACGAATGAATTAGAATGGATCCTACGAATGAATTAGAATAGATCGTGTGAAAGAATTAGAATGGATTGTATGAATGAATTAGAATGAATTCGTACGATCCATTCGAATTCATTCGCACGATCCATTCTAATTCATTCATACGATCCATTCTAATTCATTCATACAATCCATTCTAATTCTTTCACACGATCCATTCTAATTCATTCGTAGGATCCATTCTAATTCATTCGTACAATCTATTCTATTTCATTCGTACGATCCATTCTTACTCATTCGTATGATCCATTCTAATTCATTCGGACGAATATATCCATTCTAATTTATTCGTACGATCCATTCTAATTCATTCGTACGATCCATTCTAATTCATTCGTACGATCCATTCTAATTCATTCGTCCGATCCATTCTAATTCATTCGCACAAATGTATCCATTCTAATTCATTCGTACGATCCATTCTAATTCATTCGTACGATCCATTCTAATTCATTCATAAGATCCATTCTAATTCATTCGTACGATCCATTCTAATTCATTCGTACGATCCATTCTAATTCATTCGCATGAATGTATCCATTCTAGTTCATTCGTACGATCCATTCTAATTCATTCGTACGATCCATTCTAATTCATTCATACGATCCATTCTAATTCATTCGCACCATCTATTCTATTTCGTTCGTTCGATCAATTCGTGCGAATGAATTAGAATGGATCATACGAATGAGTAAGAATGGATCGTACAAATGAAATAGAATGGATTGTACGAATGAATTAGAATAGATTTGTACGAATGAATTAGAATGGATACATTCGTGCGAATGAATTAGAATGGATCGTACCAATGAGTAAGAATGGATCGTACAAATGAAATAGAATGGATTGTGCGAATGAATTAGAATGGATCGTACGAATGAATTAGAATGGATTATGTGAAAAAATTAGAATGAATTGTATGAATGAATTAGAATAGATCGTATGAATGAATTAGAATGGATCGTACGACCATTCTAATTCATTCATACGATCCATTCTAATTCATTCGTACGATCCATTCTAATTGATTCGCACAAATGTATCCATTCTAATTCATTCGTACGATCCATTCTAATTCATTCGCACGATCCATTCTAATTCATTCGTACGATCCATTCTAATTCTTTCACACGATCCATTCTAATTTATTCGTACGATCTGTTCGGGGGATTTTTTCGCTGGTCCGTGCGGGCTACCTGCAAGACAAAGAAAAAGCGTGGGAACGGCTGGCTCCCTTAGGAGCGCAGACCCTCCGACGCTCAAGTCAGTCTTAGGTGCACAACAGTGAGCTTTAGTGGACGAAAGTGGTAGGGAAAAGGGTTTCGAACCTGTACTCTGGAGCCTGGGGGTAAGCATTTATAGACATTGGCGACCTACCGCGGCCCGACACGTGGAGATTCTTTCCAGAGCCTTCTAGACCCCCATGTTCTGGCTCGCGTGGGTCTCTGACAGTCCTTGGTACTCGCGTCCCTGACATTCTTTGTCGTCGAGCCTGCCAGGCGGTTTGAGTGGGGGAGAGAATCTTTCTTTTTGCTGCCAGGTGGCTATTCTGGAATATTCAAGTCTGGGAGATCTTCGTGCACTGTGGGCGACCTGCGGTGGGAAGCCAGGGCGAGCTCGCCCTCCATTGCTCCGCCTTCTCTTCCATATCTATCAAGAGTCGGACCTCGCGGGAGCGACCTCTTCGATAAACTGGGGAGTTCTGGCGAGCTTGGGCGAGCTCCTGAGCGAGCTTGGGCGAGCTCGAGCTTGGGCGAGCTCCTGAGCGAGCTTGGGCGAGCTCCTGAGCGAGCTCTTTGCCTAAGGCCCCTTCGGCCCAATGTGGAGCTCGCTCCCTGTCAAGGTGATTTGGTTAGCATGGGGGGAAGGGCGAGCTCCTGGGCGAGTTCCCCACCCCTTGGAATCCTGGGGACTATGAGATCCACAGGCAAGGGCGAACTTGGGCGAGCTCCTGCGCGAGCTTGGGCGAGCTCCTGCGTGAGCTTGGGCGAGCTTGGGCGAGCTCCTGCATGAGCTAGGGGCGTTTGTGGTGCCGGTATCTTTATATGCATGACGGTCTAACTCCCGCTGCCATCTCCAGCGAACTCCTGCGCGAGCTTGGGCGAGCTCCTGAGCGAGCTTTTAGCCTAAGGCCCCTTCAGCCCAATGTGGATCTCGCTCCCTGTCAAGGTGATTTGGTGAGCGCGGAGGAGGGGTGCGAACTCCAGGGCAGATTTCAGCTACCCCCAACATTACCCCCTCCTGAGGGAGCGACCAAGGAGACTTTGGCGCTTGCTCAGGAGTCTTATTGCACACGACGGTCGAATTGGGAGTTCTAGTCATTTGCGACCTCCACCTGGCGGACTGCGGGCACCAACCGTGGGCGGTCTACGCCGAGAGCTATGACTATCAGTATTTTACAAACGCTGGGCGGGCCGGAGCATCAGCCACGAGCGATCTCCTTCCGGTGCGAGCTTGTCACACACGGCCAGGGTCTGCTTCGGGCGAGCTTGGGCGCCAGCCGTGGGCGATCTGCGCCGAGAGCTTTGACTGCCAGTATTTCACAGACGCTGGGCGGGCCGGGTGCGTCAGCCACGAGCGATCTCCTTCTGGTGCGAGTATGTCACACGCGGCCAGGGTCTGCTTCGGGCGAGCTTGGGCACCAGCCGTGGGCGATCTGCGTCGAGAGTTTTGACTCCCAGTATTTCACAAACGCTGGGCGGGCCGGGAGCGTCAGCCACGAGCGATCTCCTTCCGGTGCGAGCTTGTCACACGCTGCCAGGGTCTGCTTCGGGCGAGCTTGGGCACCAGCCGTGGGCGATCTGTGTCGAGAGTTTTGACTCCCAGTATTTCACAAACGCTGGGCGGGCCGGAGCATCAGCCATGAGCGATCTCCTTTCGATGCGAGCTTGTCACACACGGCCAGGGTCTGCTTCGGGCGAGCTTGGGCGCCAGCCGTGGGCGATCTGCGCTGAGAGCTTTGACTGCCAGTATTTCACAGACGTTGGGCAGGCCGGGTGCGTCAGCCACGAGCGATCTCCGACGGTCGCCTCAGCTTAAATGCGGCGCGAGGCTCGATGCTGATACAATGAATCTCATCATGAGATCCCGATCGGTGCGAGACACGTGTCTTCTTCTTATTCGCTCCTTTTTCTGTCAGTAAAGGACAGCGTCGGCACCGGCGCAGCCTTTTCCACGCGTGGCCCACGTGGCGCTTGATGATTGGAAAGAAACGAGCTATCGCTTCGACAACCGTCATGTCGCCTCGTTGGGCATGCTCGGGCATTAACTGCGGCCCGATTCACTTGTCTCTCGCCTGCCTATAAATAGGAGATGGGGGGGTGTTTTTTACCGCTGCGTGAAAAACAGCTCTCCCTTCCTCCTTAGCTTTCAGCTCGCAGCTCGCTAGCACCCTCTCGCACTCATGGCTTCCTCTGCTGCCGCTTCTTCTTCTGCTGCTGCTGCCGCTGCGCCCTCCCAAGAGGAGCCTCTCGACGTCGCTCCTCTCTCAGTGCGCGCTTCCAGCACTGAGGGCGAGGCTCCCCCCAAGGTACCCGCCGTCATCTGGCTGCACGACATCGGGGGTGCGCCTGTCCCCGACAGTCTGTGGACTGCGGTGGGAATTCCCCGGGAGCTCGCCATTTTGCCCCTCCCTCGCTCGGGGAGGCCGCTCTCCGGCACCGCGGTCTCCGTGGGGCAGGTCTGGTCTGGGCTCCGGCTCCCCCTGAACCATTTGGCCAGCGAGCTACTGGAGCTGGCGGGCTTATGCCCCGCCCAGCTTCCGGGAAACTCATGGGGGATCCTCTACGGGCTTTCTCGAATCGAGGAAGCCCTTAACGTGAGGATCCCCCTCGCCTACCTCCTGAAGAAGTGGTTCCTCAAGTCGGGGCTCGTCTTCAACGAGGTGGGCTACGGCCTGTTCTACCTCACAGGCCGCTCCGGCAAGGTGCTCCCCTTCTCCGCGGTCGAAAACAAGGATAGGTACTGGAAAGAGTACCCCTTCATCGTCGCGGGGGAGTGGCGAGGTCCCTGCGCAGGCGTTCCTGCTCACCCCGGAAGGCCGCCCCTCCCCAACTTCAAAGCGATCGCTGAGTACCGTGCCAAAGGGAAGAAGTGTATCTCTGAGGCCCAAGAACAAACGCTCGACAAGGCGATCTTGGAGTTCCTCGACGGGCGAACTCTCGAGAAGATCCTGGCTCCGGACTTCTCCTTCCTCTGGAAGGATCTCCCGACTGGCGCCATCACCACCCGCCAGAAGAACATGCGCCAGAAGGTGGCGGTCTCTCGCCGTGCCGGGGCGACCTCCAAGGCGGCTCCCACGACCCCCGGTGCCGACACCTCTTCGGCGACGAAGGGGAAGAAGAAGCGGGCTTCCCCGATTAGGCTTGCCGATGAAGACACCATCGACATGCTCCGCGAGGAGGACATTCCCTCACCGCCGCCTCCATCCCGCGAGGTTGCCCCAGGTCAGGCGAACTCTCCCTTAGGTTCCAATCTCCCTATGCACTCCTCAATTTCGGAACCCCCACGACGTCAAGTTGTGATGGTCGACCCTGAGGACCCGCGCGTCGAGCTCCTTCTTGGCATGGCGGAGGTGGAAACCCCAATGGCCGAGGTGCTGATGCGCGGGTTCCCGGGCGACCTCCCTAAACCCCTCTTTGTCGCGGTAATGACCCCAGAGATGGAGGGCGCCCACATAAAGAAGAAGAAGAAGAGGGCTCCGGTGGCCCGCCCGACGGGGGAAGACGATGTCGTCCGCAAAGCTCACGAAGCCTTTGCGCGAGCCGCTGAGGAGCGGAGGAGGAAAGCCGCTCTGGAGGAAGCGGGCCTGGGATCCTGCGAGGATTCCAGCTCGGCCGAGGAAGAGGAAGAAGAAGGAGAAGCGCCGGCCCGCGCTGCCAAGCCTGCCGCACCGGCTGCGTCTGCTCCCAGTGCGCCCGCGCACGCTGCTTCCAGCGCGCCTGCGCCCCCCATCGCACCCGCGCCCTCTATACCGGATGCGTCTGGCTGCAGCCGCGCCCGCTACTGCTAGCGCGCCTGCGCCCTCTGCTGCTAGCGCGCCCGTGGCCACGCCCGCACCCGCGCCTATCGCTCCCAGCGCGCCCGCGCCCTCTGCTGCCAGCGCGCTCGCGCCCGCGCCCGCTGATTCCAGTGCGCCCGCGCCCACGCCCGCGCCCGCGCCTATGGCTCCCAGCGCGCCCGCGCCCGAGCCCGCGCCTGCCGCTTCCAGCGCGCCTGCGCCCACGGATTCCAGTGCGCCCGCGCCCACGCCCGCGCCCACGCCTATGGCTCCCAGCGCGCCCGCGCCCTCTGCTGCCAGCGCGCCCGCGCCTACGCCTGCTGATTCCAGTGCGCCCGCGCCCACGCCCGCGCCCGCGCCTATGGCTCCCAGCGCGCCCGCACCCGAGCCCGCGCCTGCCGCTTCCAGCGCACCTGCTCTCGAGGCTCCTATCCTCCCGGAGCTGGGCGGGTTGGTTTACTGGTCTCCGGACCTGGGGGCCATCCTGGACGACCTTCCGAGCTCCAGCTCGGAAGCCTCGGACCCAGACTTGCCCGGGCAAGGGGGATCCGCCGTGCCTCCCCTTATCAAGGAAGGGGGTGCCGGCGCTCAAGGGGGCGAGCCCGCCGCTACTGCCGTCGATGCGCCTCCCCTGGTTGCCCCAACCGAGGTGAGCCAGGCGGGCTCCTCTTCAGGCAACCCCGAGCGCGCCCCCTACTTCACGCGGGAGATCCTGGGGCGCAACATTTTCGCCCGGACTCCCTACATCGCCCTCATCAACCGGCTCCTCGAGGTAAGATTACCTTCACACTTCTTCACCTTAAATCCCTCTCTGTTCGAAATTTCTCCTAAGACTTTCTCTAACTGTTTCACCTTGGCGTAGGTGGAGCGGGTCAACCGGGCCCTCGCCGATGAGGTCGCTGGCGTTGCGGGGGACACGGTTGCTCTCTATGATGACACTCTCCACGGCTCGAAGAGGAGAGTAGACGAGCACATCCACCGGCTTCACCAGATGGACCACTCCGGCGAGCTCCGAGCTGAGGTGGACCGGCTGCGCCAGCAGGCTGCCTCTGTTGACACAGAGGTTGCCCAGCTGCGCCAGCGGGCTGCCACCCTCACCACTGGGCTCGCCTCGGTCGAGGATGCTCGTGCCCGTGCCCTCGCGGACCTACAAGAGGCGACCAAAGCCAAAGAGGCCGCCCAGAAAGAGGTCCTCGAGCTCCGCAGCCTGGTGGCGGCCTCCAGGGACGAGATCGCGATGCTGAAGGAGGCACATCTCCGCGACCTCAACACCTAGCGAGAGCTCCTCCAGTCGCAGCTGGGCGAGCTCCTTCAGAAGGGTGGGCTGGACGCCATTGAGAAGTATAAGGCCGAAAGGTCAAAGAAGAGGAAGCGCGGCGATGACAACGGCGCGGGTGCTGGCCCTGCCTAGGTTCCATCCTTTTGTAACCCCTTCAATGTACTTTTAAACAATGAATGAAAATACTTTTTGAGCTCGCCTATGCGTTTCTTTCTCTCTCTGTGTTGCTCATGAGTCCGCTTTAGGAGTTTCGCTGCGATCTCGAGAGTGATACCCCGGGCGAGGCAGCTAATTCGATTCAACCTTTTTATTTTAAAGTATATGCAAACGAAAAACTCGGCATGCTCGCTAAAACTCAACAGTCTCTGAGCCCGGAAAATGATAAGCGAACCAAATGACTTCAAAAAAAACTTCCCTACACTCAGAGACTTAAACCATTTTTATTTTAAAAGGAAACTAATAAGTGCTAGCTGCCCCCTGCCCGGTTAATTTCCCTCGATGATCCTGTTCGGCGGACTTGCCCTTTGAGGGGTATGCCCGCGCCATGATGCTTCCGTTCATGGCAGGTGAACGCGAAGAATCCCGGTTAGGTTTAGAGTCCACTAGGCAGCAGACTTCCCCAGGAATCTCAAGGTCACCCACTGGCTGCCTCTGAGGATCCCGGTCTTGCTTTAAGTCCGCACAACGGCGGACTGCCCCGGGAAGCTCAAGGTCGCCCACTGGCTGCCTCTGAGGATCCCGGTCTTGCTTTAAGTCCGCGCAACGACGGACTGCCCCGGGAAGCTCAAGGTCACCCACTGACCGCCTCTGAGGATCCCGGTCTTGCTTTAAGTTCGCACAACGGCGGACTGCCCCGGGAAGCTCAAGGTCGCCCACTGGCCGCCTCTGAGGATCCCGGTCTTGCTTTAAGTCCGCACAACGGCGGACTGCCCCGGGAAGCTCAAGGTCGCCCACTGGCTGCCTCTGAGGATCCCGGTCTTGCTTTAAGTCCGCACAACGGCGGACTACACTTTATAGATCATGCGGGCTCTTGCTGCGCCGAGCTTCCGAGTTAAATTCTTCGTTGTAACCTCCATTGTTCATTCATAACTTCTTCAGAAGTTGATTTACATAATCCCTTGGTCTTATGCATAAAACTTGCGAAGGTGCAAAGCATTCCAAGGTCGCTCTAATAGGTCGCCTTCAGCGGTCATCAACCGGTAAGCCCCCGAGCTTCCTGCTTCGTGTACTATGTAGGGGCCTTCCCAGTTCGCCGCGAGCTTTCCTGCATTAGGCTCTTGCGTGTTTGCGAACACCTTTCTCATCACCATGTCACCAGCCTTGAATGCCCGATGGCGGACTCTTTTGTCATATGCGCGCTTCATTTCCTGCCTATATCCGGCGAGGTGTAGATTGGTGCGCTCTCGTCTTTCTTCGAGTTGATCGAGGGAGTCGGCGAGCAGTTTGTCGTTGTCGACCTCCTTTGACACAAGAATTCTTTCAGTGGGCAGTTCAGCTTCTACGGGTAGCACGGCTTTGCAACCAAAAGTAAGACTGAAAGGGGACTCGTTAGTTGAGCGACGTGGAGTAGTGCGATAGGCCCATAAGACTCCATCGAGCTCCTGCTCCCACAATCCTTTCTTCCCTTCCAGCCTTTTCTTGAGGTTGTCTAGGATTACACGATTCGTAGCTTCGGCCTGCCCGTTGCTTTGAGGGTACCTTGGGGAACAGAACCTTAGGTCGACTCCAAATTCAGCGCAAAAGCCTCTGATCAAGCGATTGTCGAACTGGCGACCATTATCCGTGATAAGTACTCGGGGCAGCCCGAAACGACTGAAAATATTCTTCCAAAGGAAGTCTTTCACTTGTTTCTCACCTATCTTAGCTAGCGGGACCGCTTCCACCCATTTGGTGAAGTAGTCCGTAGCTACTAAGATGAATTTCTTCTGCCGGGCTGATACGGGGAAAGGTCCCACAATATCTAACCCCCATTGTTGAAACGGCCAGGGGCTCGCCAGAGGATGCAGTTCTTCTGCGGGCATATGATTTGTCATGGCGTGCTTCTGACATTGGATGCAGCTTTGTGCGACCTTCAAGGCATCTCGCTCCAGAGTGGGCCACCAGTATCCTTGCCTTCGTACTTTCGCAGCTAGAGACCGCCCACCAGCGTGGTTTCCCAGCTCGCCCGAGTGAATGCGATTCAAAACTTCTTCGGTCTCCGGGCTCTCGACGCAACGAAGATTTGGCCCGCCAAAAGATCTTCAAAAAAGGCGATCCCAGCGAATGAGGTAGTGCCCAGTGCGTTTCTCCACTCGCCGGGCTTCCTCTCTATCCTCTGGAAGCTCGCCCTTCTGGAGAAAACGAAGAAATGGGGCGGTCCACCCGCCGGGTGATACGTCGACAGAGACTTGGTTAATAGCGGGCTCTATCAGTCGGAGCCGAGACTGATTCTGGACCTCGATGAGAATCTGGCGAGCTTCTGATGTTCCCAGTAGGGAGGCAGCGCTTGCCAATGCATCAGCTCGCCTATTATCGGCTCGAGGGATTTGCTCGAAGGAGATCTTTTCGAACTCTGTGGCCTTTCCTTTTACCAGATCCACGTAGCCCGCCATTCGCGTATCCCGGGAAGCGTACTCTCTATTGATTTGATAAATGATCAGCTGGGAATCGCTGAAAACCTTTAACCGTTTGGCGCCTACTTCTTGAGCGAGCTCCAGTCCGGCGAGCAGTGCCTCATACTCTGCCTCATTGTTGGTTGCCGCGAAATCTAGCTGGACTGATTTCTCAAGAAGTATCGACTGGGCGATCAGTGCAACCCCGATTCCGACCCTCAAAGCATTGGAGGATCCGTCGACGAATAACTCCCAGCCCCCCATCTCTGAATGCTTAGTTGGAGGAAGCTCGCCTAGGTTGTCCAAGAACCTCGCCTTCCCAGGGTGTGCCTCAGTTGGCTCATCCTCCTGGTAGTGGACCGGTTCTTCTATGGGGAAGTCCGCCAAGAAATCGGAGCCTGCCCTTTGACGGCAACTCGAGGGACATACTCCAAAACATAGGCGGCGAGCTCGGCGGACCATCGGTAAAGCCTGCCGGCTACCGAGGGTCTGGAGAGCGCGCTCTTCAGAGGGTGCTTCGTGATGACCTTGACAGTGTGCGCTGAGAAGTAGGGGTGAAGCTTCCTTGCGGTAAGGACCAAGGCCAATGCGACCTTCTCGATTGGTCGATACCGGAGCTCGGCGGGAAGCATTGTGTGGCTTACAAAGTAGACATGCCGCTCCACCTTTGCTTCTTCCACAAAAAGGACCCCACTTACCGCATTCTCTGTGACCGCGAGATACACGCCAAGCTCGGTGCCATCTTTTGGTGCCGCTAGGATTGGCGGGCTCGCCAGATAATCCTTGATCTTTTGAAAGGCGCGCTCGTACTTTTCATCCCAATAAATGCTCGCTCCTTTTCGTAGTAGCTCGAAAAGATGTCGGTAGTTGTCTGAGGATTTGGAGATGAATCGATTGAGCGCAGCGATTTGCCCGCTCAACCTCTGGACTTCCTGCTGGGTTCTTGGTGCAGGCATCTCGACAAGTGCTCGGATTTGCCCAGGGTCCGCCTCGATCCCCCTATGGGTGACCAGGTACCCTAGGAATTTCCCAGAAGTCACCCCGAATGCGCACTTTGCCGGGTTCAGCCTCATTTGGTACTTTCTCAGCACTTCGAAGGTTTCGTGGAGATCGGCGACATGCCCCTCTCGCTCTCGACTTTTCACCAGGAGGTCGTATACATAAACTTCGACATTCCTGCCGATCTGACCCTTGAACATCTGAGTGACTAACCTTTGGTAGGTGGCTCCAGCGTTCTTAAGTCCGAAAGGCATCACTCGATAGCAGAATAGCTTCTGTTAGCCCGCCCCAGAATAGAAGGCGGTCTTCTCTTGATCGTCGACGTGGAGAGGTATCTGGTTATACCCAGAATATCCATCCATGAAGGACAGGGCCTGGAACCCGACAGCTCCGTCGACCAGCGCGCCTATCCGCGGAAGGGGAAAACCATCCTTCGGGCATGCTTTATTGAGGTCGGAGAAGTCAATGCCCACTCTGATCGGCCCGCTCTTCTTTGGCACCGCCACGATGTTGGAAATCCACTCGGGAAAGTGCGCCTCGTGAATAAAGCCAGCTCGCTCTAGCTTGTCTATCTCCGCCGCCACTGCGATGGACTTCGCAGCCGATATGTGCCGAGCTTTTTGCTTGATCGGCGGGAACTCTTTCATGGTGAACAGACGATGACAGGCGACCTCCGGGTCAATCCCTGGCATGTCCGCGAAGCTCCAGGCGAATACGTCACGGTATTCCCTGAGTATATCGGTCAAGGCCAGGACCTCGCCCTTGGTTAGCGAGGTCCCGAGACTAACAATCCTTGGTCCGTCCTCGCTTCTGATGTTGACTTCTTGTAGTGGCTTGGCAATGGGAAAACTTTCTCTCTGGGTCCCTGGTAGGCGGCCTTTCTCCTCGAGCTCAAAATCCACGCCACTCCCACCCGGGGGTGGAGTGGGGGATCTAAGCGAGGCGACCTCTCTCGGGCTTTGAGGGAGCCCGCTTGAGGTGGGCGTTAATTGCTAGGAGGGCGCGGGCCTCTTGGCCTCAGCGACCTCCACGTCTGCGAGGTGAAAGACGTCCTACTCGTACCTGGTAGCAGCGACCTGGTCTCCTCGAATTACCACGACCCCTCCGTTTGTGGGAAACTTGAAGGCCTGGTGATTAGGCGAGGACACCGCTTTCATCTGCCTCAACCAGGGTCGCCCTAGGATGGCATTGAAAGCGGACTGCCCGTCCACCACCGCGAAACGGACTTGACGTACCTCCGGGCCCGCCGTTACGGTGAGGGTTATCTCCCCTACCACCTTAGCGACCTCGCCAGTGAAACCGGTGAGCGAGCCTGTTGAGGGGGACAAATCATTTTGTCTCAGTCCCATTCGCTGGAAGGCCGACAAGAACAGGATGTCTACGGCACTTCCTGGGTCAACCAGGACCCGCCTTACTTTGATGTTTGCCATCATTAGGCGTATGACGAGGGGGTCATTGTGGGGGGTAACGACCCTGGCCATGTCCTCCTCCGAGAACCAAATAAAGTCTCGGGCTTCTACCCTCAGCGTTCGGTGCAATACAGGAGTTAGAGAAACGGAGAATACCTTCTGAGTCCGCTCCATCTCTCTAACTTGTCGCCGAACCTCGTTGCTGGATCTTGGGCCGTTCAGGCGCCCGCTGATGGTGTGACAGACCGCCGGCCCTCCCGGGGGAGGTGGAGGCAGGGTGGGCTCAGCGGGCCCCGGGCGATCTCCCTCCCGAGGAGCCCGTGCTGGTATCACCTCGAACCTCCTTGGAGGCGAAATAAACTGATCCAAATGGCCCTGGGTGACCAAGTCCTCGAGGTGGTTCTTCAGAGCCCGGCATCTGTTGGTGTGATGCCCGGGGCTGCGATGAAAGGCGCACCGCCGCGAATTGTCGGTTGAGCCGGGCTCCCCGACCTGCAGGGGGGGTGGATACTGAAAGAATGATTCGTTCCGAATCTGGTGAAAGATTTGCCCTGGCGAGTGGGTTAACACGATGAAATCCCGCTCCCCGGGTCCCGGAGGCAGGCGCCAGTTCGCCGGCCTTCCAGGGACCACCGGGGGGGCTTCCACGGGCTGTATGGCAGGAGCTGCGGGCGGTCCGGGCAAAGGTGCCACCTGTGGCACCTCCCGCCTCTCCACAGCCTTAACGACGAGAGGTCGCAGAGCCGGAGGAGGTCGCTGCTCGACTGCCTTTCCCTTCCGGTCTAACACCACATCTTCGAGCTTAATGTGCTGCTGGACAAGGGTGAAAAGCTCGACGATCGTGCGGGGATCCTTGATTACCAGGGTGTCATGAAGCTTGCTTCCCTCGGGGAGGGCGTTCCGGAACGCGCTTACCGTCGTGCGATCTTGGCCGACAGCGTCCTCCAGAGCGAGGTAGGCGCTTCGGAAGCGCATCGCGAAGCTTCGAAGAGTTTCGCGGGCTCCCATGGACAAAGTGAAGAGGGACTCGATCCTCTTAGGGGGCTGTCTGTTGCACCGGTACTGCTCCAGAAACAACTTGGAGAGAGTTGGGAAGTCTGGAATGGTGCCCGATGGCAATTTGTGGAACCAATTTAACGCCGAGCCCGTCAAGCTGCTAGGGAAAGCCCGGCACAAAACATGATCTTGGTCCCGGAAGAATAACAGCTTCCGGTAAGCCAATAGGTGGTCGACTGGATCTTGCGATCCATCGAACAGTACAAACTTAGGCGGGGTCCAATGGTGAGGGAAACCTCCTTGGTGCACCTCGCTCGTGAAGGGTCTACCCCCGTGGGCGGCGAGGTCCTCCAGTATGTCTACCGTCGCGTTAGGTCGCTGCCAGTGCCCGGGGAAAACTCCCAGAGGCTGCTGCGCAGGTCCTAGGCGGCCGTGCATGCTCCCTTGAGGGAGGTTCGGATCCGCCCCGCGGTGACCCTCGGGGGCTACCGCTCGGCGGCCTCCTCGCTGTTCGCCCGCGGATTCCCTCATCGTGGCGGTTGGTCTGTGGGAGGCCGTTGCCTCTCGAGCTTCGGAAGGTATAGCCACCGCGGGCTCTTTCCCACATCGCCGATGACGCGGGTCACGATCCCGCTCTAGAGACCTTGCCTCCGACTCGTTAGAATCGGTACTCCGGCTACGGTGGCGAGGGATGGTCGCCCGCGAGGTCGCCTGGTTGCTAGACCGCTGGGTTACTAGCTTCTACAGCCTCGTAAGTAGGGTTTCCGGCACCCCGCGCACGGCCGCTCTCTCGACCGGGGGTTCCGGACAGGAAACCTGCCGAGCCGGAATGGTCGTGGGCGGGCGCGATATTGATGCTGGTGGTCGCACCGGAGATGCCGTTTTCACCGGCCCAGACCGTCGGCTGGCCGCCGGAACCTGACGGAGTCGCGTCAGTTCATCCATCAATGCCCGCTGGGTAGCCATCATCTCCAACAGGAGCTGGTCACTGAGCGGGACATAGGACTGGGGGGTCTCAACAGGAGGTTCGCTGCGCGCAGACCTCGCACGGGTCCTCGGTCACCGGCGTCCCCTTGTCGTCGGAGCCATCTTTGGGTTACGAGAGCCTCCGGTGTCTAACCGTGTGGTCGTGGGCGTTCTCGCCGGAACCAGTCGAAAGATCCCACAGACGGCGCCAAATGTTCGGGGGATTTTTTCGCTGGTCCGTGCAGGCTACCTACAAGACAAAGAAAAAGCGTGAGAACGGCTGGCTCCCTTAGGAGCGCAGACCCTCCGACGCTCAAGTCAGTCTCAGGTGCACAACGGCGAGCTTTAGTGGACGAAAGTGGTAGGGAAAAGGGTTTCAAACCTGTACTCTGGAGCCTGCGGGTGAGCATTTATAGACATTGGCGACCTACCGCGGCCCGACACATGGTGATTCTTTCCAGAGCCTTCTAGACCCCCACGTTCTGGCTCGCGTGGGTCTCTGACAGTCCTTGGTACTCGCGTCCCTGACATTCTTTGTCGTCGAGCCTGCCAGGCGGTTTGAGTGGGGGAGACCATCTTTCTTGTTGCTGCCAAGTGGCTATTCTGGAATATTCAAGTCTGGGAGATCTTCGTGCACTGTGGGCGACCTCCGGTGGGAAGCCAGGGCGAGCTCGCCCTCCATTGCTCCGCCTTCTCTTCCATATCTATCAAGAGTCGGACCTCGCGGGAGTGACCTCTTCGATAAACTGGGGAGTTCTGGCGAGCTTGGGCGAGCTTGGGCGAGCTCCTGAGCGAGCTCTTTGCCTAAGGCCCCTTCGGCCCAATGTGGAGCTCGCTCCCTGTCAAGGTGATTTGGTTAGCATGGGGGGGGAGGGCGAGCTCCTGGGCGAGTTCCCCACCCCTTGGAATCCTGTGGTCTATGAGATCCACAGGCAAGGGCGAACTTGGGCAAGCACCTCCGCGAGCTTGGGCGAGCTCCTGCGTGAGCTTGGGCGAGCTCCTGCATGAGCAAGGGGCGTTTGTGGTGCCGGTATCTTTATATGCATGACGGTCTAACTCCCGCTGCCATCTCCAGTGAACTCCTGCGCGAGCTTGGGCGAGCTCCTGAGCGAGCTTTTAGCCTAAGGCCCCTTCAGCCCAATGTGGATCTCGCTCCATGTCAAGGTGATTTGGTGAGCGCGGAGGGGGGGTGCGAACTCCAGGGCAGATTTCAGCTACCCCCAACACGATCCATTCTAATTCATTCGCACGATCCATTCTAATTCATTCGTACGATCCATTCTAATTCATTCATACGATCCATTCTAATTCATTCGTACGATCTATTCTAATTCATTCGCACAAATGTATCCATTCTAATTCATTCGTACGATCCATTCTAATTCATTCGCACGATCCATTCTAATTCATTCGTACGCTCCATTCTAATTCATTTGTACGGTCCATTCTAGTTCATTCGTACGATCCATTCTAATTAATTCGTATGGTCCATTCTAATTCATTCGTACAATCCATTCTAATTCATTCATACAATCCATTCTAATTCATTCGAACGAATGTATCCATTCTAATTAATTCGTACGATCCATTCTAATTCATTCGTATGATCTATTCTTATTCATTCGCATGATCCAGTCTAATTGATTCGCACGATCCATTCTAATTCATTCGCACGAATGTATCCATTCTAATTCATTCGTACGATCCATTCTAATTCATTAATATGATCCATTCTAATTCATTCGTACGATCCATTCTAATTCATTAATATGATCCATTCTAATTCATTCGTACGATCCATTCAAATTCAGGATCGTACGAATGAATTAGAATGGATACATTCGTTCGAAAGAATTAGAATTGATCGTACGAATGAATTAGAATGGATCGTGCGAATGAATTAGAATGGATCGTACGAATGAATTAGAATGGATCGTACGAATGAACTAGAATGGATACATTCGTGCGAATGAATTAGAATGGATCGTATGAATGAATTAGAATGGATCGTACGAATGAATTAGAATGGATCTTACGAATGAATTAGAATGGATCGTACGAATGAATTAGAATGGATCGTACGAATGAATTAGAATGGATACATTCGTGCGAATGAATTAGAATGGATCGGACGAATGAATTAGAATGGATCGTATGAATGAATTAGAATGGATCAAATGAATGAATTAGAATGGATCGTACGAATGAATTAGAATGGATCGTACGAATGAATTAGAATGGATACATTCATGCGAATGAATTAGAATGGATCGGACGAATGAATTAGAATGGATCGTACGAATGAATTAGAATGGATCATATGAATGAATTAGAATCGATCGTGCGAATGAATTAAAATGGATCGTACGAATGAATTAGAATGGATCGTGCTAATGAATTAAAATTGATCGAACGAATGAATTAGCATGGATCGTGATAATGAATTAGAATGGAACGTACGAATGAATTAGAATGGATCGTGTGAAAGAATTAGAATGGATTGTATGAATGAATTAGAATGAATTCGTATGATCCATTCGAATTCATTCGCACGATCCATTCTAATTCATTCATATGATCCATTCTAATTCATTCATACAATCCATTCTAATTCTTTCACACGATCCATTCTAATTCATTCGTAGGATCCATTATAATTCATTCGTACAATCTATTCTATCTCATTCGTACGATCCATTCTTACTCATTCGTATGATCCATTCTAATTCATTCGGACGAATGTATCCATTCTAATTTATTCGTACGATCCATTCTAATTTATTCGTACGATCCATTCTAATTCATTCGTACGATCCATTGTAATTCATTCACACGTGGCCAGGGTCTGCTTCGGGCGAGCTTGGGCGCCTGCCGTGGGCGGTCTGCGCCGAGAGTTTTGACTCCCAGTATTTCACAAACGCTGGGTGGGCCACGAGCATCAGCCACGAGCGATTTCCTTCCGGTGCGTACGATCCATTCTAATTCATTCGCACGAATGTATCCATTCTAGTTCATTCGTACGATCCATTCTAATTCATTCGTATGATCCATTCTAATTCATTCGTACGATCCATTCTAATTCATTCATACGATCCATTCTAATTCATTCGTACGATCCATTCTAATTCATTCGCACAAATGTATCCATTCTAATTCATTCATACGATCCATTCTAATTCATTCGCACGATCCATTCTAATTCATTCGTACGATCCATTCTAATTCTTTCCCACGATCCATTCTAATTCATTCGTACGATCCATTCTAATCCATTCGCACGATCCATTCTAATTCATTCGTACGATCCATTCTAATTCATTCGCACGAATGTATCCATTCTAATTCATTCGTACGATCCATTCTAATTCATTCGCACGATCCATTCTAATTCATTCGTACGATCCATTCTAATTCATTCATACGATCCATTCTAATTCATTCGTACGATCCATTCTAATTCATTCGCACAAATATATCCATTCTAATTCATTCGTACGATTCATTCTAATTCATTCGCACGATCCATTCTAATTCATTCGTACGATCCATTCTAATTCTTTCACACGATCCATTCTAATTCATTCGTACGATCCATTCTAATTCATTCGCACGATCCATTCTAATTCATTCGTACGATCCATTCTAATTCATTCATACGATCTATTCTAATTCATTCGCACAAATGTATCCATTCTAATTCATTCGTACGATCCATTCTAATTTATTCGCACGATCCATTCTAATTCATTCGTACGATCCATTCTAATTCATTCGTACGATCCATTCTAATTAATTCGTATGATCCATTCTAATTCATTCATACAATCCATTCTAATTCATTCGCACGAATGTATCCATTCTAATTAATTCGTACGATCCATTCTAATTCATTCGTATGATCTATTCTTATTCATTCGCACGATTCAGTCTAATTGATTCGCACGATCCATTCTAATTCATTCGCACGAATGTATCCATTCTAATTCATTCATACGATCCATTCTAATTCATTAATATGATCCATTCTAATTCATTCGTACGATCCATTCTAATTCATATGCACAAAGGTATCCATTCTAATTCATTCGTACGATCCATTCAAATTCAGGATCGTACGAATGAATTAGAATGGATACATTCGTGCGAATGAATTAGAATTGATCGTACGAATGAATTAGAATGGATCGTGCGAATGAATTAGAATGGATAGTAAGAATGAATTAGAATGGATCGTACGAATGAACTAGAATGGATACATTCGTGCGAATGAATTAGAATGGATCGTACGAATGAATTAGAATGGATCGTACGAATGAATTAGAATGGATCTTACGAATGAATTAGAATTGATCGTACGAATGAATTAGAATGGATCGTACGAATGAATTAGAATGGATACATTCGTGCGAATGAATTAGAATGGATCGGACGAATGAATTAGAATGGATCGTACGAATGAATTAGAATGGATCAAATGAATGAATTAGAATGGATCGTACGAATGAATTAGAATGGATCGTACGAATGAATTAGAATGGATACATTCGTGCGAATGAATTAGAATGGATCGGACGAATGAATTAGAATAGATCGTACGAATGAATTAGAATGGATCGTACGAAGGAATTAGAAAGGATCGTACGAATGAATTAGAATAGATATATTCGTGCAAATGAATTAGAATGGATTGTATGAATGTATTAGAATGGATCGTATGAGTGAATTAGAATGGATCGTACGAATGAATTAGAATGGATCGTATGAATGAATTAGAATGGATACATTCGTGTGAATGAATTAGAATGGATCGTATGAATGAATTAGAATAGATTTTGTGAATGAATTAGAACTGATCGTACGAATGAATTAGAATGGATACATTCGTGCGAATGAATTAGAATGGATTGTATGAATGAATTAGAATGGATCGTACGAATGAATTAGAATGGATCGTATGAGTGAATTAGAATGGATACGAAGGAATTAGAATGGATCGTACGAAGGAATTAGAATGGATCATACGAATGAAATAGAATGGATCGTACGAAGGAATTAGAATGGATCGTACGAAGGAATTAGAATGGATCGTACGAATGAATTAGAACGGATATATTCGTGCAAATGAATTAGAATGGATCGTATGAATGAATTAGAATGGATCGTATGAGTGAATTTGAACGGATAGTACGAATGAAGTAGAATGGATCGTATGAATGAATTAGAATGGATACATTCGTGCGAATGAATTAGAATGGATCGTCCGGATGAATTAGAATGGATCGTACGAATGAATTAGAATGGATCTTACAAATGAATTGAATTAGAATGGATCGTACGAATGAATTAGAATGGATCGTACGAATGAATTAGAATGGATACATTCGTGCGAATGAATTAGAATGGATCGGACGAATAAATTAGAATGGATCGTACGAATCAATTAGAATGGATCAAATGAATGAATTAGAATGGTTACATTCATGCGAATGAATTAGAATGGATCGTACGAATGGATTAGAATGGATCGTACGAATGGATTAGAATGGATACATTCTAGCGAATGAATTAGAATGGATCGTACGAATGAATTAGAATGGATCGTACGAATGGATTAGAATGGATCCTACGAATGGATTAGAATGGATACCTTTGTGCATATGAATTAGAATGGATCGTACAAATGAATTAGAATGGATCGTACGAATGAATCAGAATGGATCGTGCTAATGAATTAGAATTGATCGAACGAATGAATTAGCATGGATCGTGATAATGAATTAGAATGGAACATATGAATGAATTAGAATGGATCGTGTGAAAGAATTAGAATGGATTGTACGGAATGAATTAGAATGGATTGTATGAATGAATTAGAATGGATACATTCATGCGAATGAATTAGAATGGATCATACGAATGAGTAAGAATGGATCGTACGAATGAAATAGAATGGATTGTACGAATGAATTAGAATGGATCGTACAAATGAATTAGAATGGATCGTACGAATGAATTAGAATGGATCATACGAATGAATTAGAATGGATCGTGTGAAAGAATTAGAATGGATTGTATGAATGAATTAGAATAGATCGTATGAATGAATTAGACTGGATCGTACGAATGAATTAGAATGGATCGTACGAATGAACTAGAATGGATACATTCGTGCGAATAAATTAGAATGGATCGTACGAATGAATTAGAATGGATCGTACAAATGAATTAGAATGGATCTTATGAATGAATTAGAATGGATCGTACGAATGCACGATCCATGCTAATTCATTCGTTCGATCAAATCTATTTCATTAGCACGATCCATTCTAATTCATTCGTACGATCCATTCTAATTCATTCGCACGATCCATTCTAATTCATTCGTACGATCCATTCTAATTCTTTCACACGATCCATTCTAATTCATTCGTACGATCCATTCTAATTCATTCGTACGATCTATTCTAATTCATTTGTACGATCCACTCTAATTCATTCGTACGATCCATTCTAATTCCTTCGTACGATCCATTCTAATTCATTCATACAATCTATTCTAATTCATTCATACAATCCATTCTAATTCTTTCACACGAACCATTCTAATTCATTCGTACGATCCATTCTAATTCATTCATACAATCCATTCTAATTCTTTGACACGATCCATTCTAATTCATTCGTACGTTCCATTCTAATTCATTAGCACGATCCATGCTAATTCATTCGTTCGATCAATTCTAATTCATTAGCACGATCCATTCTAATTCATTCGTACGATCCATTCTAATTCATTCGCACGATCCATTCTAATTCATTCATAGGATCCATTCTAATTCATAAATACGATCTATTCTAATTCTTTCGCACGAATGTATCCATTCTAATTCATTCGCACGAATGTATCCATTCTAATTCATTCGTACGATCCATTCTAATTCATTCGTACGATCCATTCTAATTCATTCATACGATCTATTCTAATTCATTCATACAATCCATTCTAATTCTTTCACACGATCCATTCTAATTCATTCGTACGATCCATTTTAATTCAGTCGCACAATCCATTCTATTTCATTCGTACGATCCATTCTTACTCATTGGTACGATCCATTCTAATTCATTCGCACGAATGTATCCATTCTAATTCATTCGTACGAATCCATTCTAATTCATTTTTACAATCTATTCTATTTCATTCGTACGATCCATTCTTACTCATTCGTATGATCCATTCTAATTCATTCGCACGAATGTATCCATTCTAAATCATTCGTACGATCCATTCTAATTCATTCGTACGATCCATTCTAAATCATTCGTACAATCCATTCTATTTCTTTCGTACGATCAATTCTAATTCATTAGCACGATCCATTCTAATTCATTCGTACGATCCATTCAAATTCATTCGCACGATCCATTCTAATTCATTCGTACAATCCATTCTATTTCATTCGTACGATCCATTCTTACTCATTCGTATGATCCATTCTAATTCATTCGGACGAATGTATCCATTCTAATTTATTCGTACGATCCATTCTAATTCATTCGTACGATCTATTCTAATTCATTTGCACGATCCATTCTAATTCATTCGTACGATCCATTCTAATTCATTCATACGATCCATTCTAATTCATTCGTACGATCCATTCTAATTCATTCGCACAAATGTATCCATTCTAATTCATTCATACGATCCATTCTAATTCATTCGCACGATCAATTCTAATTCATTCGTACAATCCATTCTAATTCATTCGTATGATCCATTCTAATTAATTAGCACGATCCATTCTAATACATTCATACGATCCATTCTAGAATGGATACATTTGTGCAAATGAATTAGAATGGATACATTCGTGCGAAAGAATTAGAATAGATCGTATGAATGAATTAGAATGGATCCTATGAATGAATTAGAATGGATCGTGCTAATGAATTAGAATTGATCGAACGAATGAATTAGCATGGATCGTGCTAATGAATTAGAATGGATCGTACGAATGTATTAGAATGGATCGTGTGAAAGAATTAGAATGGATTGTATGAATGAATTAGAATGGATCGTACGAATGAATTAGAATGGATCGTACGAAGGAAACAATCCATTCTAATTCATTCGCACGAATGTATCCATTCTAATCCATTCGTACGATCCATTCTAATCCATTCGTACGATCCATTCTAATTCATTCGCATGAATGTAACCATTCTAATTCATTCATTTGATCCATTCTAATTCATTCGTACGATCCATTCTAATTCATTCGTCCGATCCATTCTAATTCATTCGCACGAATGTATCCATTCTAATTCATTCGTACGATCCATTCTACTCCATTCTAATTCTTTCACACGATCCATTTTAATTCATTAGTAGGATCCATTCTAATTCATTCATACAATCTATTCTATTTCATTCATACGATCCATTCTTACTCATTTGTATGATCCATTCTAATTCATTCGGACGAATGTATCCATTCTAATTTATTCGTACGATCCATTCTAATTCATTCGTAAGATCCATTCTAATTCATTCGTACGATCCATTCTAATTCATTCGTACGATCCATTCTAATTCATTCGCACGAATGTATCCATTCTAGTTCATTCGTACGATCCATTCTAATTCATTCATACGATCCATTCTAATTCATTCGCCCGATCCATTCTAATTCATTCGTATGATCCATTCTAATTCATTCATACGATCCATTCTAATTCATTCGTACGATCCATTCTAATTCATTCGCACAAATGTATCCATTCTAATTCATTCGTACGATCCATTCTAATTCATTCGCACGATCCTTTCTAATTCATTCGTACGATCCATTCTAATTCTTTCACACGATCCATTCTAATTCATTCGTACGATCCATTCTAATTCATTCGTGCAATCCATTCTATTTCATTCGTACGATCCATTCTTACTCATTCGTATGATCCATTCTAATTCGTTCACACGAATGTATCCATTCGTACGAATGAATTAGAATAGATTGTACGAATGAATTAGAATGGATCATACGAATGAATTAGAATGGATCGTACGAAGGAATTAGAATGGATCGTACGAATGAATTAGAATGGATCGTACGAAGGAATTAGAATAGATCGTACGAATGAATTAGAATGGATCGTACGAAGGAATTAGAATGGATCGTACGAATGAATTAGAATGGATATATTCGTGCAAATGAATTAGAATGGATCGTACGAATGAATTAGAATGGATCGTACGAATAAATTAGAATGGATACATTCGTCCGAATGAATTAGAATGGATCATACGAATGAGTAAGAATGGATCGTACAAATGAAATAGAATAGATTGTACGAATGAATTAGAATGGATCCTACGAATGAATTAGAATGGATCGTGTGAAAGAATTAGAATGGATTAGAATGGATCGTACGAATGAATTAGAATGGATACATTCGTGCGAATGAATTAGAATGGATCGGACGAATGAATTAGAAAGGATCGTACGAATGAATTAGAATGGATCAAATGAATGAATTAGAATGGTTACATTCATGCGAATGAATTAGAATGGATCGTACGAATGGATTAGAATGGATCGTACGAATGGATTAGAATGGATACATTCGTGCGAATGAATTAGAATGGATTGTATGAATGAATTAGAATGGTTCGTACGAATGAATTAGAATGGATCGTATGAGTGAATTAGAATGGATACGAAGGAATTAGAATGGATCGTACAAAGGAATTAGAATGGATCATACGAATGAAATAGAATGGATCGTACGAAGGAATTAGAATGGATCGTACGAAGGAATTAGAATGGATCGTACGAAGGAATTAGAATGGATCATACGAATGAATTAGAATGGATATATTCGTGCAAATGAATTAGAATGGATCGTATGAATGAATTAGAATGGATCGTATGAGTGAATTAGAATGGATAGTACGAATGAAGTAGAATGGATCGTATGAATGAATTAGAATGGATACATTCGTGCGAATGAATTAGAATGGATCGTATGAATGAATTAGAATAGATTGTGCGAATGAATTAGAATGGATCGTACGAATGAATTAGAATGGATACATTCGTGCGAATAAATTAGAATGGATTGTATGAATGAATTAGAATGGATCGTACGAATGAATTAGAATGGATCGTACGAATGAATTAGAATAGATTGCACGAATGAATTAGAATGGATCATGCGAATGAAATAGAATGGATACAAATGAATTAGAATGGGTTATACGAATGAATTAGAATGACGATCCATTCTTACTCATTCGTATGATCCATTCTAATTTATTCGCACAAATGTATCCATTCTAATTCATTCGTACGTCTAATTCATTCGTACGGTCCATTCTAATTCATTCGCACAATCCATTCTATTTCATTCGTACGATCCATTCTTACTCATTCGTATGATCTATTATGGATACATTCGTGCGAATGAATTAGAATGGATCATACGAATGAGTAAGAATGGATCGTACGAATGAAATAGAATGGATTGTGCGAATGAATTAGAATGGATCGCACGAATGAATTAGAATGGATCGTGTGAAAGAATTAGAATGGATTGTATGAATGAATTAGAATAGATCGTATGAATGAATTAGAATGGATCGTACGAATGAATTAGAATGGATCGTACGAATGAATTAGAATGGATACATTCGTGCGAATGAATTAGAATGGATCGTACGAATGAATTAGAATGGATCGTACGAATGAATTAGAATGGATCGTACGAATGGATTAGAATGGATCCTACGAATGAATTAGAATGGATACATCCGTGCGAATGAATTAGAATGGATTGTGCGAATGAATAAGAACAGATCGTGCGAATGAATTAGAATGGATCGTACGAATGAATTAGAATGGATCGTGCGAATGAATTAGAATGGATCGTACGAATGAATTAGAATGGATACATTTGTGCGAATGAATTAGAATGGATCGTACGAATGAATTAGAATGGATCGTATGAATGAATTAGAATGGATCGTACGAATGAATTAGAATGGATCGTGCGAATGAATTAGAATGGATCGTACGAATGAATTAGAATGGATCGTACGAATGAACTAGAATGGATACATTCGTGCGAATGAATTAGAATGGATCGTACGAATGAATTAGAATGGATCGTACGAATGAATTAGAATGGATCTTACGAATGAATTAGAATGGATCGTACGAATGAATTAGAATGGATCGTACGAATGAATTAGAATGGATACATTCGTGCGAATGAATTAGAATGGATCGGACGAATGAATTAGAATGGATCGTACGAATGAATTAGAATGGATCGTACGAATGAATTAGAGTGGATCGTACGAATAAATTAGAATGGATACATTCATCCGAATGAATTAGAATGGATCCTACGAATGAATTAGAATGGATCGTGTGAAAGAATTAGAATGGATTGTATGAATGAATTAGAATGGATCGTATGAATGAATTAGAATGGATCGTGCGAATGAATTCGAATGGATCGTATGAATTCATTCTAATTCATTCATACAATCCATTCTAATTCTTTCACACGATCTATTCTAATTCATTCGTAGGATCCATTCTAATTCATTCGTACAATCTATTCTATTTCATTCGTACGATCCATTCTTATTCATTCGTATGATCCATTCTAATTTATTCGGACGAATGTATCCATTCTAATTTATTTGTACGATCCATTCTAATTCATTCGTACGATCCATTCTAATTCATTCGTACGATCCATTCTAATTCATTCGTCTGATCCATTCTAATTCATTCGCACGAATGTATCCATTCTAATTCATTCGTACGGTCCATTCTAATTCATTCGCACAATCCATTCTATTTCATTCGTAGGATCCATTCTTACTCATTCGTATGATCCATTATGGATACATTCGTGCGAATGAATTAGAATGGATCATACGAATGAGTAAGAATGGATCGTACGAATGAAATAGAATGGATTGTGCGAATGAATTAGAATGGATCGTACGAAAGAATTAGAATGGATCGTGTGAAAGAATTAGAATGGATTGTATGAATGAATTAGAATAGATCGTATGAATGAATTAGAATGGATCGTACGAATGAATTAGAATGGATCGTACGAATGAACTAGAATGGATACATTCGTGCGAATGAATTAGAATGGATCGTATGAATGAATTAGAATGGATCGTACGAATGAATTAGAATGGATCTTACGAATGAATTAGAATGGATCGTACGAATGCACGATCCATGCTAATTCATTCATTCGATCAATTCTAATTCATTAGCACGATCCATTCTAATTCATTCGTACGATCCGTTCTAATTCATTCGTACGATCCATTCTAATTCATTCATACGATCCATTCTAATTCCTTCGTACGATCCATTCTAATTCCTTCGTACGATCCATTCTAATTCTTTCACACGATCCATTCTAATTCATTCGTACGATCCATTCTAATTCATTCGTGCAATCCATTCTATTTCATTCGTACGATCCATTCTTACTTATTCGTACGATCCATTCTAATTCATTCACACGGATGTATCCATTCGTACGAATGAATTAGAATAGATTGTACGAATGAATTAGAATGGATCATACGAATGAATTAGAATGGATCGTACGAAGGAATTAGAATGGATCGTACGATTGAATTAGAATGGATCGTACGAATGAATTAGAATAGATCGTACGAATGAATTAGAATGGATCGTACGAAGGAATTAGAATGGATCGTACGAATGAATTAGAATGGATATATTCGTGCAAATGAATTAGAATGGATCGTATGAATGTATTAGAATGGATCGTATGAGTGAATTAGAATGGATCGTACGAATGAATTAGAATGGATTGTATGAATGAATTAGAATGGATCGTACGAATGAATTAGAATGGATCGTGCGAATGAATTAGAATGGATCGTACGAATGAATTAGAAGGATGGATCGTGCGAATGAATTAGAATGGATCGTACGAATAAATTAGAATGGATACATTCGTCCGAATGAATTAGAACGGATCATACGAATGAGTAAGAATGGATCGTACGAATGAAATATAATAGATTGTACGAATGAATTAGAATGGATCCTACGAATGAATTAGAATGGATCGTGTGAAAGAATTAGAATGGATTGTATGAATGAATTAGAATGGATCGTATAAATGAATTAGAATGGATCGTGCGAATGAATTCGAATGGATCGTACGATCCATTCTAATTCATTCATACAATCCATTCTAATTCATTCGCACGAATGTATCCATTCTAATCCATTCGTACGATCCATTCTAATCCATTCGTATGATCCATTCTAATTCATTCGCATGAATGTAACCATTCTAATTCATTCATTTGATCCATTCTAATTCATTCGTACGATCCATTCTAATTCATTCGTCCAATCCATTCTAATTCATTCGCACGAATGTATCCATTCTAATTCATTCGTACGATCCATTCTAATTCATTCGTACGATCCATTCTAATTCATTCGTAAGATCCATTCTAATTTATTCCCACGATCCATTCTAATTTACTCGTACGATCCATTCTAATTCATTCGTACGATCTATTCTAATTCATTCGCACGAATGTAACCATTCTAATTCATTCATACGATTCATTCTAATTCATTCGTATGAGCTATTCTAATTCATTCGTACGATCCATTCTAATTCATTCGTACGATCCATTGTAATTCATTCATACAATCCATTTAGATTCATTCGCACAAATATATCCATTCAAATTCATTCATACGATCCAGTCTAATTCATTCGTACGATCCATTCTAATTCATTCGCACGAATATATCCATTCTAATTCTTTCGTATGATGCATTCTAATTCATTCGTACGATCCATTCTAATTTATTCTCACAAAATGTATCCATTCTAATTCATTCGTACGATCCATTCTAATTCATTCCTACGATCTATTATAATTCATTCGCTCGAATGTATCCATTTTAATTCATTCGTACGATCCATTCTAATTCATTCGTACGATCTAATTCATTCGTACGATCCATTCTAATTCATTCGTACGATCGATTCTAATTCATTCGCACTATCCATTCTAATTCATTCGTACGATCCATTCTAATTCATTCGTATGATCCATTCTAATTTATTCGTTCAAATATATCCATTCTAATTCATTCGTATGATCCATTCTAATTCATTCGCACGATCCATTCTAATTCATTCGCACGAATGTATCCATTCTAATTCATTTGCACGATCCATTCTAATTCATTCCTATGATCTATTCTAATTCATTCGTACGATCCATTCTAATTCATTCTAATTCATTCGTACGATCCATTCTACGATCCATTCTAATTCATTCGTATATTCCATTCTAATTCATTAGCACGATCCATGCTAATGAATTAGAATGGATCGTACGATCCAATCTAATTCATTCATACGATCCATTCTTACTCATTCGTATGATCCATTCTAATTCAATCGTACGATCCATTCTAATTCCTTCGTACTATCCATTCTAATTCATTCGTACGATCCATTATAATTCATTCGTACGATCCATTCTAATTCCTTCGTACGATCCATTCTAATTCATTCGTACGATCCATTCTAATTCATTCGTGCAATCTATTCTAATTCATTCGTACGATCCATTCTAATTCATTCGTACGATCCATTCTAATTCATTCATACAATCCATTCTTATTTATTTGCACGAATGTATCCATTCTAATTCATTCATATGATCCATTCTAATTCATTCGCACAATCTATTCTAATTCATTCATACGATCCATTCTAATTCATTCGCACGAATGTATCCATTCTAATTCATTCATACGATCCATTCTACTTCATTCGTACTATCCGTTTTAATTCACTCATACGATCCATTCTAATTCATTCATACGATCCATTCTAATTCATTTGCATGAATATATCCATTCTAATTCATTCGTACGATCCATTCTAATTCCTTCGTATGATCCATTCTAATTCCTTCGTACGATCCATTCTAATCCATAATGGATCCATTCTAATTCATTCGTACGATCCATTCTAATTCATATGCACAAAGGTATCCATTCTAATCCATTCGTAGGATCCATTCTAATCCATTCGTATGATCCATTCTAATTCATTCGTACGATCCATTCTAATTCATTCGCTCGAATGTATCCATTCTAATCCATTCGTATGATCCATTCTAATCCATTCGTACTATCCGTTTTAATTCACTCATACGATCCATTCTAATTCATTCATACGATCCATTCTAATTCATTTGCATGAATATATCCATTCTAATTCATTCGTACGATCCATTCTAATTCCTTCGTATGATCCATTCTAATTCCTTCGTACGATCCATTCTATTTCATTCGTATGATCCATTCTAATTCCTTCGTACGATCCATTCTAATTCCTTCGTATCCATTCTAATTCACTCATACGATCCATTCTAATTCATTCGTATGATCCATTCTAATTCATTCATACAACCCATTCTAATTATTTCACATGATCCATTCTAATTCATTCGTACGATCCATTCTAATTCATTCGCACAATTCATTCTATTTCATTCGTACGATCCATTCTTACTCATTCGTATGATCCATTCTAATTCATTCGCACGAATGTATCCATAATGGATCATACGAATGAGTAAGAATGGATCGTACGAATGAAATAGAATGGATTGTGCGAATGAATTAGAATGGACCGTACGAATGAATTAGAATGGATACATTCGTGCGAATGAATTAGAATGGATCGGACGAATGAATTAGAATGGATCGTACGAATGAATTAGAATGGATCATACGAATGAATTAGAATGGATCGTACGAATAAATTAGAATGGATACATTCGTCCGAATGAATTAGAATGGATCATACGAATGAGTAAGAATGGATCGTACGAATGAAATAGAATAGATTGTACGAATGAATTAGAATGGATTCGTACGAATGAATTAGACTGGATACATTCGTGCGAATGAATTAGAATGGATCGTACCAATGAGTAAGAATGGATCGTACGAATGAAATAGAATGGATTGTGCGAATGAATTAGAATGGATCGTACGAATGAATTAGAATGGATCGTGTGAAAGAATTAGAATGGATTGTATGAATGAATTAGAATAAATCGTATGAATGAATTAGAATGGATCGTACGAATGAATTAGAATGGATCGGACGAATGAATTAGAATGGATCGTACGAATGAATTAGAATGGATACATTCGTGCGAATGAATTAGAATGGATACATTCGTGCGAAAGAATTAGAATAGATCGTATGAATGAATTAGAATGGATCCTATGAATGAATTAGAATGGATCGTGCGAATGAATTAGAATGGATCGTACGAATGAATTAGAATGGATCGTGTTAATGAATTAGAATTGATCGAACGAATGAATTAGAATGGATCGTACGAATGAATTAGAATGGATCGTACGAATGAATTAGAATGGATCGTACTAATGAATTAGAATGGATCGTATGAATGAATTAGAATGGATCGTATGAATGAATTAGAATGGATACATTCGTGCGAATGAATTAGAATTGATCGTACGAATGAATTAGAATGGATCGTGCGATGAATTAGAATGGATCGTACGAATGAATTAGAATGGATCGTTCGAATGAACTAGAATGGATACATTCGTGCGAATGAATTAGAATGGATCGTACGAATGAATTAGAATGGATCGTACGAATGAATTAGAATGGATCTTACGAATGAATTAGAATGGATCGTACGAATGAATTAGAATGGATCGTACGAATGAATTAGAATGGATACATTCGTGCGAATGAATTAGAATGGATCGGACGAATGAATTAGAATGGATCGTACGAATGAATTAGAATGGATCAAATGAATGAATTAGAATGGTTACATTCATGCGAATGAATTAGAATGGATCGTACGAATGGATTAGAATGGATCGTACGAATGGATTAGAATCGATACATTCGAGCGAATGAATTAGAATGGATCGTACGAATGAGTTAGAATGGATCGTATGAATGGATTAGAATGGATCCTACGAATGGATTAGAATGGATACCTTTGTGCATATGAATTAGAATGGATCGTACGAATGAATTAGAATGGATCATATTAATGAATTAGAATGGATCGTACGAATGAATTAGAATGGATACATTCGTGCACGATCCATTCTAATTCATTCGCACGAATGTATCCATTCTAATTCATTCGTACGATCCATTCTAATTCATTAATATGATCCATTCTAATTCATTCGTACGATCCATTCTAATTCATATGCACAAAGGTATCCATTCTAATTCATTCGTACGATCCATTCTAATTCAGGATCGTACAAATGAATTAGAATGGATACATTCGTGCGAATGAATTAGAATTGATCGTACGAATGAATTAGAATGGATCGTGCGAATGAATTAGAATGGATCGTACGAATGAATTAGAATGGATCGTACGAATGAACTAGAATGGATACATTCTTGCGAATGAATTAGAATGGATCGTACGAATGAATTAGAATGGATCGTACGAATGAATTAGAATGGATCTTACGAATGAATTAGAATGGATCGTACGAATGAATTAGAATGGATCGTATGAATGAATTAGAATGGATATATTAATGCGAATGAATTAGAATGGATCGGACGAATGAATTAGAATGGATCGTACGAATGAATTAGAATGGATCAAATGAATGAATTAAAATGGTTACATTCATGCGAATGAATTAGAATGGATCGTACGAATGGATTAGAATAGATCGTACGAATGGATTAGAATGGAGACATTCGAGCGAATGAATTAGAATGGATCGTACGAATGAATTAGAATGGACCGTACGAATGGATTAGAATGGATCCTACGAATGGATTAGAATGGATACCTTTGTGCATATGAATTAGAATGGATCGTACGAATGAATTAGAATGGATCATATTAATGAATTAGAATGGATCGTACGAATGAATTAGAATGGATACATTCGTGCGAATGAATCCGAATGGATCGTGCGAATCAATTAGACTGGATCATGCGAATGAATAAGAATAGATCATACGAATGAATTAGAATGGATCGTACGAATTAATTAGAATGGATACATTCGTGCGAATGAATTAGAATGGATTGTAAGAATGAATTAGAATGGATCGTACGAATGAATTAGAATGGATCATACGAATTAATTAGAATGGATCGTACGAATGAATTAGAATGGATCGTACGAATGAATTAGAATGGATACATTCGTGCGAATGAATTAGAATGGATTGTGCGAATGAATAAGAATAGATCGTGCGAATGAATTAGAATGGATCGTACGAATGAATTAGAATGGATCGTGCGAATGAATTAGAATGGATCGTATGAATGAATTAGAATGGATACATTTGTGCGAATGAATTAGAATGGATCGTACGAATGAATTAGAATGGATCGTATGAATGAATTAGAATGGATCGTATGAATGAATTAGAATGGATCGTGCGAATGAATTAGAATGGATCGTACGAATGAATTAGAATGGATCGTACGAATGAACTAGAATGGATACATTCGTGCGCATAAATTAGAATGGATCGTACGAATGAATTAGAATGGATCGTACGAATGAATTAGAATGGATCTTACGAATGAATTAGAATGGATCGCACGAATGAATTAGAATGGATCGTACGAATGAATTAGAATGGATACATTCGTGCGAATGAATTAGAATGGATCGGACGAATGAATTAGAATGGATCATACGAATGAATTAGAATGGATCGTACGAATGAATTAGAATGGATCGTACGAATAAATTAGAATGGATACATTCGTCCGAATGAATTAGAATGGATCATACGAATGAGTAAGAATGGATCGTACGAATGAAATAGAATAGATTGTACGAATGAATTAGAATGGATCCTACGAATGAATTAGAATGGATCGTGTGAAAGAATTAAAATGGATTATATGAATGAATTAGAATGGATCGTATGAACGAATTAGAATGGATCGTGCGAATGAATTCGAATGGATCATACGAATTCATTCTAATTCTTTCACACGATCCATTCTAATTCATTCGTACGTTCCATTCTAATTCATTAGCACGATCCATGCTAATTCATTCGTTCGATCAATTCTAATTCATTAGCACGATCCATTCTAATTCATTCTTACGATCCATTCTAATTCATTCGCACGATCCATTCTAATTCATTCATAGGATCCATTCTAATTCATTCATACGATCTATTCTAATTCTTTCGCACGAATGTATCCATTCTAATTCATTCGCACGAATGTATCCATTCTAATTCATTCGTACGATCCATTCTAATTCATTCGTACGATCCATTCTAATTCATTCGTACGATCCATTCTAATTCATTCATACGATCTATTCTAATTCATTCATATAATCCATTCTAATTCTTTCACACGATCCATTCTAATTCATTCGTAGGATCCATTCTAATTCATTCGCACAATCCATTCTATTTCATTCGTACGATCCATTCTTACTCATTGGTACGATCCACTCTAATTCATTCGCACGAATGTATCCATTCTAATTCATTCGTACGAATCCATTCTAATTCATTCGTACAATCCATTCTATTTCATTCGTACGATCCATTCTTACTTATTCGTATGATCCATTCTAATTCATTCGCACGAATGTATCCATTCTATATCATTCGTACGATCCATTCTAATTCATTCGTACGATCCATTCTAAATCATTCGTGCAATCCATACTATTTCATTCGTACGATCAATTCTAATTCATTAGCACGATCTATTCTAATTCATTCGTACGATCCATTCAAATTCATTCGCACGATCCATTCTAATTCATTCGTACAATCCATTCTATTTCATTCGTACGATCCATTCTTACTCATTCGTATGATCCATTCTAATTCATTCGCAGGAATGTATCCATTCTAATCCATTCGTACGATCCATTCTAATCCATTCGTACGATCCATTCTAATTCATTCGCATGAATGTAACCATTCTAATTCATTCATTGGATCCATTCTAATTCATTCGTACGATCCATTTTAATTCATTCGTCCGATCCATTCTAATTCATTCGCACGAATATATCCATTCTAAACCATTCATACGATCCATTCTAATTTATTCGTACGATCCATTCTAATTCATTCGTAAGATCCATTCTAATTCATTCGTACGATCCATTCTAATTCATTCGTACGATCCATTCTAATTCATTCGCACGAATGTATCCATTCTAGTTCATTCGTACGATCCATTCTAATTCATTTGTACGATCCATTCTAATTCATTCGCACGATCCATTCTAATTCATTCGTACGATCCATTCTAATTCATTCGCGCAAATGTATCCATTCTAATTCATTCGTACGATCCATTCTAATTCATTCGTACAATCAATTCTAATTCATTCGCACGATCCATTCTAATTCATTCGTACGATCCATTCTAATTCATTCATTCGATCCATTCTAATTCATTCGTACGATCCATTCTAATTCATTCGCACAAATATATCCATTCTAATTCATTCGTACGATCCATTCTAATTCATTCGCACGATCCATTCTAATTCATTCTAATTCATTCGTACGATCCATTCTAATTCATTCGTACGATCCATTCTTACTCATTCGTATGATCCATTCTAATTCATTCGTACGATCCATTCTAATTCATTCGCACGAATGTAACCATTCTAATTCATTCGTACGATCCATTCTAATTCATTCGCACAAATGTATCCATTCTAATTCATTCGTACGATCCATTCTAATTCATTCGCATGATCCATTCTATTTCATTCGTACGATCCATTCTAATTCTTTCACACAATCCATTCTAATTCATTCGCACGAATGTATCCATTCTAATTAATTCGTACGATCCATTCTAATTCATTCGTATGATCCATTCTTATTCATTCGCACGATCCAGTTTAATGGATTCGCACAATCCATTCTAATTCATTCACACGAATGTATCCATTCTAATTCATTCGTACGATCCATTCTAATTAATTAATATGATCCATTCTAATTCATTCGTACGATCCATTCTAATTCATATGCACAAAGGTATCCATTCTAATCCATTCGTAGGATCCATTCTAATCCATTCGTACGATCCATTCTAATTCATTCGTACGATCCATTCTAATTCATTCGTACGATCCATTCTAATTCATTCGTACGATCCATTCTAATTCATTCGTAAGATCCATTCTAATTCATTCGTACGATCCATTCTAATTCATTCGTACGATCCATTTTAATTCATTCGCACGAATGTATCCATTCTAGTTCATTCGTACGATCCATTCTAATTCATTCGTACGATCCATTCTAATTCATTCGCACGAATGTATCCATTCTAGTTCATTCATACGATCCATTCTAGTTCATTCGTACGATCCATTCTAATTCATACGTACGATCCATTCTAATTCATTCGTATGACCCATTCTAATTAATTCGTATGATCCATTCTAATTCATTCGTACGATCCATTCTAATTCATTCATACAATCCATTCTAATTCATTCGCACGAATGTATCCATTCTAATTAATTCGTACGATCCATTCTAATTCATTCGTATGATCTATTCTTATTCATTCGCATGATCCAGTCTAATTGATTCGCACGATCCATTCGGATTCATTCGCACGAATGTATCCATTCTAATTCATTCGTACGATCCATTCTAATTCATTAATATGATCCATTCTAATTCATTCGTACGATCCATTCTAATTCATATGCACAAAGGTATCCATTCTAATCCATTCGTAGGATCCATTCTAATCCATTCGTACGGTCCATTCTAATTCATTCGTACGATCCATTCTAATTCATTCGCTCGAATGTCTCCATTCTAATCCATTCGTACGATCTATTCTAATCCATTCGTACGATCCATTCTAATTCATTCGCATGAATGTAACCATTTTAATTCATTCATTTGATCCATTCTAATTCATTCGTACGATCCATTCTAATTCATTCGTCCGATCCATTCTAATTCATTCGCATTAATATATCCATTCTAATTCATTCGTACGATCCATTCTAATTCATTCGTACGATCCATTCTAATTCATTCGTAAGATCCATTCTAATTCATTCGTACGATCCATTCTAATTCATTCGTACGATCCATTCTAATTCATTCGCAAGAATGTATCCATTCTAGTTCATTCGTACGATCCATTCTAATCCATTCGTAAGATCCATTCTAATTCATTCGTACGATCCATTCTAATTCATTCGTACGATCCATTCTAATTCATTCGCTCGAATGTATCCATTCTAATCCATTCGTACGATCCATTCTAATCCATTCGTACGATCCATTCTAATTCATTCGCATGAATGTAACCATTCTAATTCATTCATTTGATCCATTTTAACTCATTCGTCCGATCCATTCTAATTCATTCGTCCGATCCATTCTAATTCATTCGCACGAATGTATCCATTCTAATTCATTCGTACGATCCATTCTAATTCATTCGTACGATCCATTCTAATTCATTCGTAAGATCCATTCTAATTCATTCGTACGATCCATTCTAATTCATACGTACGATCCATTCTAATTCATTCGCACGAATGTATCCATTCTAATTCATTCATATGATCCATTCTACTTCATTCGTACTATCCGTTCTAATTCACTCATACGATCCATTCTAATTCATTCATACGATCCATTCTAATTCATTTGCACGAATATATCCATTCTAATTCATTTGTACGATCCATTCTAATTCCTTCGTACGATCCATTCTAATTCCTTCGTACGATCCATTCTATTTCATTCGTATGATCCATTCTAATTCCTTCGTACGATCCATTCTAATTCCTTCGTATCCATTCTAATTCACTCATACGATCAATTCTAATTCAGTCGTACGATCCATTCTAATTCATTCATACAATCCATTCTAATTCATTCGCACGAATGTATCCATTCTAATTCATTCGTACGATCAGTTCTAATTCATTCACAAAATCTATTCTAATTCATTCATACGATCCATTCTAATTCATTCACACGAATGTATCCATTCTAATTCATTCATACGATCCATTCTAATTCATTCGTACGATCCATTCTAATTCACTCATACGATCCATTCTAATACATTCATCCGATCCATTCTAATTCAATTACACGAATATATCCATTCTAGTTCATTCGTACGATCCATTCTAATTCCTTCGTATGATCCATTCTAATTCATTCGTACGATCCATTCTAATTCATTCACGCAATCTATTCTAATACATTCGTACGATCAATTCTAATTCATTCGTACGATCCATTCTAATTCACTCATACGATCCATTCTAATACATTCATACTACGATCCATTCTAATTCATTTACACGAATATATCCATTCTAATTCATTCGTACGATCCATTCTAATTCCTTCATATGATCCATTCTAATTCATTCGTACGATCTATTCTAATTCATTCGTCCGATCCATTTTAATTCATTCGCACGAATGTATCCAGTCTAATTCATTCGTACGATCCATTCTAATTCATTCGTACGATCCATTCTAATTCATTCATTTGATCCATTCTAATTCATTCTTACGGTCCATTCTAATTCATTCGTTTGATCCATTCTAATTCATTCGCACGAATGTATCCATTCTAATTCATTCGTACGATCCATTCTAATTCATTCGTACGATACATTCTAATTCATTCGTACGATCCATTCTAATTCATTCGCCTGAATGTATCCATTCTAGTTCATTCGTACGATCCATTCTAATTCATTCGTACGATCCATTCTAATTCATTCGTACGATCAATTCTAATTCATTTGCACGAATGTATCCATTCTAATTCATTCGTACGATCCTGAATTAGAATGGATCGTACGAATTAATTAGAATGGATCGTACGAATGAACTAGAATGGATACATTCGTGCGAATGAATTAGAATGGATCGTACGAATGAATTAGAATGGATCGTACGAATGAATAAGAATGGATCGTACGAATGAATTAGAATGGATACATTTGTGCGAATGAATTAGAATGGATCAGACGAATGAATTAGAATGGATGGTACGAATGAATTAGAATGGATTATACTAATTAATTAGAATGGATCGTATGAATGAATTAGAATGGATCGTACGAATGAATCAGAATGGATCGGACGAATAAATTAGAATAGATCGTACGAATGAATTAGAATGGATCATAGGAAAGAATTAGAATGGATCGTACGAATGAATTAGAATGGATATATTCGTGCAAATGAATTAGAATGGATCGTATAAATGTATAAGAATGGATACATTCGTGCGAATGAATTAGAATGGATCGGACGAATGAATTAGAATAGATCGTACGAATGAATTAGAATGGATCGTACGAAGGAATTACAATGGATCATACGAATGAACTAGAATGGATTAGAATGGATTGTGCGAATGAATAAGAACAGATCATGCGAATGAATTAGAATGGATCGTACGAATGAATTAGAATGGATCGTGCAAATGAATTAGAATGGATCGTACGAATGAATAAGAATGGATACATTCGTGCGAATGAATTAGAATGGATCGGACGAATGAATTAGAATGGATCGTACGAATGAATTAGAATGGTTACATTCATGCGAATGAATTAGAATGGATCGTACGAATGGATTAGAATGGATCGTACGAATGGATTAGAATCGATACATTCGAGCGAATGAATTAGAATGGATCGTACGAATGAATTAGAATGGATCGTACAAATGGATTAGAATGGATCCTACGAATGGATTAGAATGGATACCTTTGTGCATATGAATTAGAATGGATCGTACGAATGAATTAGAATGGATCATATTAATGAATTAGAATGGATCGTACGAATGAATTAGAATGGATACATTCATGCACGATCCATTCTAATTCATTCGCACGAATGTATCCATTCTAATTCATTCGTACGATCCATTCTAATTCATTAATATGATCCATTCTAATTCATTCGTACGATCCATTCTAATTCATATGCACAAAGGTATCCATTCTAATTCATTCGTACGATCCATTCTAATTCAGGATCGTACGAATGAATTACAATAGATACATTCGTGCGAATGAATTAGAATTGATCGTACGAATGAATTAGAATGGATCGTGCGAATGAATTAGAATGGATCGTACGAATGAATTAGAATGAATCGTACGAATGAACTAGAATGGATACATTCGTGCGAATGAATTAGAATGGATCGTACGAATGAATTAGAATGGGTCGTACGAATGAATTAGAATGGATCTTACGAATGAATTAGAATGGATCGTACGAATGAATTAGAATGGATCGTACGAATGAATTAGAATGGATACATTCATGCGAATGAATTAGAATGGATCGGACGAATGAATTAGAATGGATCGTACGAATGAATTAGAATGGATCAAATGAATGAATTAAAATGGTTACATTCATGCGAATGAATTAGAATGGATCGTACGAATGGATTAGAATGGATCGTAGGAATGGATTAGAATGGAGACATTCGAGCGAATGAATTAGAATGGATCGTATGAATGAATAAGAATGGATCGTACGAATGGATTAGAATGGATCCTACGAATGGATTAGAATGGATACCTTAGTGCATATGAATTAGAATGGATCGTACGAATGAATTAGAATGGATCATATTAATGAATTAGAATGGATCGTACGAATGAATTAGAATGGATACATTCGTTCGAATGAATCAGAATGGATCGTGCGAATCAATTAGACTGGATCGTGCGAATGAATAAGAATGATCATACGAATGAATTAGAATGGATCGTACGAATTAATTAGAATGGATACATTCGTGCGAATGAATTAGACTGGATTGTATGAATGAATTAGAATGGATCGTACGAATGAATTAGAATGGATCATACGAATTAATTAGAATGGATCATACGAATGAATTAGAATGGATCGTACGAATGAATTAGAATGGATCGTACGAATGAATTAGAATGGATACATTCGTGCGAATGAATTAGAATGGATTGTGCGAATGAATAAGAATAGATCGTGCGAATGAATTAGAATGGATCGTACGAATGAATTAGAATGGATCGTGCGAATGTATTAGAATAGATCGTACGAATGAATTAGAATGGATACATTTGTGCGAATGAATTAGAATGGATCATACGAATGAATTAGAATGGATCGTATGAATGAATTAGAAAAGATCGTATGAATGAATTAGAATGGATCGTGCGAATGAATTAGAATGGATCGTACGAATGAATTAGAATGGATCGTACGAATGAACTAGAATGGATACATTCGTGCGAATGAATTAGAATGGATCGTACGAATGAATTAGAATGGATCGTACGAATGAATTAGAATGGATCTTACGAATGAATTAGAATGGATCGTACGAATGAATTAGAATGGATCGTACGAATGAATTAGAATGGATACATTCGTGCGAATGAATTAGAATGGATCGGACGAATGAATTAGAATGGATCGTACGAATTAATTAGAATGGATCGTACGAATGAATTAGAATGGATCGTACGAATAAATTAGAATGGATACATTCGTCCGAATGAATTAGAATGGATCATACGAATAAGTAAAAATGGATCGTACGAATGAAATAGAATAAATTGTACGAATGAATTAGAATGGATCCTACGAATGAATTAGAATGGATCGTGTGAAAGAATTAAAATGGATTGTATGAATGAATTAGAATGGATCGTATGAATGAATTAGAATGGATCGTGCGAATGAATTCGAACGGATCGTACGAATTCATTCTAATTCTTTCACACGATCTATTCTAATTCATTCATACGTTCCATTCTAATTCATTAGCACGATCCATGCTTCGTTCGATCAATTCTAATTCATTAGCACGATCCATTCTAATTCATTCGTACGATCCATTCTAATTCATTCGCACGATCCATTCTAATTCATTCATAGGATCCATTCTATTTCATTCATAAGATCTATTCTAATTCTTTCGCACGAATGTATCTATTCTAATTCATTCGCACGAATGTATCCATTCTACTTCATTCGTACGATCCTTTCTAATTCATTCGTACGATCCATTCTAATTCATTCGTACGATCCATTCTAATTCATTCATACGATCTATTCTAATTCATTCATACAATCCATTCTAATTCTTTCACACGATCCATTCTAATTCATTCGTAGGATCCATTCTAATTCATTCGCACAATCCATTCTATTTCATTCGCACGATCCATTCTTACTCATAGGTACGATCCATTCTAATTCATTCGCACGAATGTATCCATTCTAATTCATTCGTACGAATCCATTCTAATTCATTCGTACAATCCATTCTATTTCATTCGTACGATCCATTCTTACTCATTCGTATGATCCATTCTAATTCATTCGCACGAATGTATCCATTCTATATCATTCGTACGATCCATTCTAAATCATTCGTGCAATCCATTCTATTTCATTCGTACGATCAATTCTAATTCATTAGCACGATCCATTCTAATTCATTCGTACGATCCATTCAAATTCATTCGCACGATCCATTCTAATTCATTCGTACAATCCATTCTATTTCATTCGTACGATCCATTCTTACTCATTCGTATGATCCATTCTAATTTATTCGCACGAATGTATCCATTCTAATCCATTCGTATGATCCATTCTAATCCATTCGTATGATCCATTCTAATTGATTCGCATGAATGTAACCATTCTAATTCATTCATTTGATCCATTCTAATTCATTCGTACGATCCATTCTAATTCATTCGTCCGATCCATTCTAATTCATTTGCACGAATATATCCATTCTAAACCATTCATACGATCCATTCTAATTTATTCGTACGATCCATTCTAATTCATTGGTAAGATCCATTCTAATTCATTCGTACGATCCATTCTAATTCATTCGTACGATCCATTCTAATTCATTCGCACGAATGTATCCATTCTAGTTCATTCGTACGATCCATTCTAATTCATTCGTACGATCCATTCTAATTCATTCGCACGATCCATTCTAATTCATTCGTACGATCCATTCTAATTCATTCGCGCAAATGTATCCATTCTAATTCATTCGTACGATCCATTCTAATTCATTCGTACGATCCATTCTAATTCATTCGCACGATCCATTCTAATTCATTCGTACGATCCATTCTAATTCATTCAGACGATCCATTCTAATTCATTCGTACGATCCATTCTAATTCATTCGCACAAATGTATCCATTCTAATTCATTCGTACGATCCATTCTAATTCATTCGCACGATCCATTCTAATTCATTCTAATTCATTCGTACGATCCATTCTAATTTATTCGTACGATCCATTCTTACTCATTCGTATGATCCATTCTAATTCATTCGTACGATCCATTCTAATTCATTCGCACGAATGTACCCATTCTAATTCATTCGTATGATCCATTCTAATTCATTCGCACAAATGTATCCATTCTAATTCATTCGTACGATCCATTCTAATTCATTCGCACGATCCATTCTAATTCATTTGAACGATCCATTCTAATTCTTTCACACAATCCATTCTAATTCATTCATACGATCTATTCTAATTCTTTCGCACGAATGTATCCATTCTAATTCATTCGCACGAATGTATCCATTCTAATTCATTCATACGATCCATTCTAATTCATTCGTACGATCCATTCTAATTCATTCGTACGATCCATTCTAATTAATTCGTATGATCCATTCTAATTCATTCGTACGATCCATTCTAATTCATTCATACAATCCATTCTAATTCATTCGCACGAATGTATCCATTCTAATTAATTCGTACGATCCATTCTAATTCATTCGTATGATCCATTCTTATTCATTCGCACGATACAGTCTAATGGATTCGCACGATCCATTCTAATTCATTCGCACGAATGTATCCATTCTAATTCATTCGTACGATCCATTCTAATTCATTAATATGATCCATTCTAATTCATTCGTACGATCCATTCTAATTCATATGCATAAAGGTATCCATTCTAATCCATTCGTAGGATCCATTCTAATCCTTTCGTACGATCCATTCTAATTCATTCGTACGATCCATTCTAATTCACTCGTACGATCCATTCTAATTCATTCATACGATCCATTCTAATTCATTCGTAAGATCCATTCTAATTCATTCGTACGATCCTTTCTAATTCATTCGTACGATCCATTCTAATTCATTCGCACGAATGTATCCATTCTAGTTCATTCGTACGATCCATTCTAATTCATTCGTACGATCCATTCTAATTCATTCGCACGAATGTATCTATTCTAGTTCATTCGTACGATCCATTCTAGTTCATTCGTACGATCCATTCTAATTCATTCGTACGATCCATTCTAATTCATTAGTATGATCCATTCTAATTAATTCGTATGATCCATTCTAATTCATTCGTACGATCCATTCTAATTCATTCATACAATCCATTCTAATTCATTCGCACGAATGTATCCATTCTAATTAATTCGTATGATCTTTTCTAATTCATTCGTATGATCCATTCTAATTCATTCGTACGAATCCATTCTAATTCATTCGTACAATCTATTCTATTTCATTTGTAAGATCCATTCTAATTCATTCGTACGATCCATTCTAATTCATTCGCACGAATGTATCCATTCTAGTTCATTCGTACGATCCATTCTAATTCATTCGTACGATCCATTATAATTCATTCATACGATCTATTCTAATTCATTATTACAATCCATTCTAATACATTTGTACGAATGAACTAGAATAGATCGTACGAATGAATTAGAATGGATCGTACGAATGAACTAGAATAGATCGTACGAATGAATTGGAATGGATCGTACGAAGGAATTAGAATGGATCATACGAATGACTTAGAATGGATATATTCGTGCAAATGAATTAGAATGGATCGTATGAATAAATTAGAATGCATTGTATGAATAAATTAGAATGGATCGTATGAATGAATTAGAATGGATCGTACGAATGAATTAGAATGGACACATTCGTGCGAATGAATTAGAATGGATACATTCGTGCGAAAGAATTAGAATAGATCGTATGAATGAATTAGAATGGATCCTATGAATGAATTAGAATGGATCGTGCGAATGAATTAGAATGGATCGTACGAATGAATTAGAATGGATCGTGTGAAAGAATTAGAATGGATCGTACGAATGAATTAGAATGGATCGTGCGAATGAATTAGAATGGATCGTACGAATGAATTAGAATGGATACATTTGTGCGAATGAATTAGAATGGATCGTACGAATGAATTAGAATGGTTACATTCGTGCGATTGAATTAGAGTGGATCGTACGAATGAATTAGAATGGATCGTATGAATGTATTAGAATGGATCGTATGAATGTATTAGAATGGATCGTATGAATGAATTAGACTGGATTGTGCGAATGAATTAGAATGGATCGTACAAATGAATTAGAATGGATCGTGTGAAAGAATTAGAATGGATTGTATGAATGAATTAGAATAGATCGTATGAATGAATTAGAATGGATCGTACGAATGAATTAGAATGGATCGTACGAATGAACTAGAATGGATACATTCGTGCGAATGAATTAGAATGGATCGTACGAATGAATTAGAATGGATCGTACGAATGAATTAGAATGGATCTTACGAATGAATTAGAATGGATCGTACGAATGCACGATCCATGCGAATGAATTAGAATAGATCGTACGAATGAACTAGAATGGATACATTAGTGCGAATGAATTAGAATGGATCGTAAGAATGAATTAGAATGGATCGTACGAATGAATTAGAATGGATCTTACGAATGAATTAGAATGGATCGTACGAATGAATTAGAATGGATCGTACGAATGAATTAGAATGGATACATTCGTGCGAATGAATTAGAATGGATCATACGAATGAATTAGAATGGACCGTACGAATGAATTAGAATGGATCTTAGGAATGAATTAGAATGGATCGTACGAATGCACGATCCATGCGAATGAATTAGAATAGATCGTACGAATGAACTAGAATGGATACATTCGTGCGAATGAATTAGAATGGATCGTACGAATGAATTAGAATGGATCGTACGAATGAATTAGAATGGATCGTACGAATGAATTAGAATGGATACATTCGTGCGAATGAATTAGAATGGATACATTCGTGCGAAAGAATTAGAATAGATCGTATGAATGAATTAGAATGGATCCAATGAATGAATTAGAATGGATCGTGCGAATGAATTAGAATGGATCGTACGAATGAATTAGAATGGATCGTGCTAATGAATTAGAATTGATCGAACGAATGAATTAGAATGGATACATTCGTGCGAATGAATTAGAATGGATCGGACGAATGAATTAGAATGGATCGTACGAATGAGTAAGAATGGATCGTACGAATAAAATAGAATAGATCGTACGAATGAATTAGAATGGATCGTACGAAGGAATTAGAATGGATCGTACGAATGAATTAGAATGGATATATTCGTGCAAATAAATTAGAATGGATCGTATGAATGTATTAGAATGGATCGTATGAGTGAATTAGAATGGATCGTACGAATGAATTAGAATGGATCGTATGAATGAATTAGAATGGATACATTCGTGTGAATGAATTAGAATGGATCGTATGAATGAATTAGAATAGATTTTGTGAATGAATTAGAATTGATCGTACGAATGAATTAGACTGGATACATTCGTGCGAATGAATTAGAATGGATTGTATGAATGAAGTAGACTGGATCGTACGAATGAATTAGAATGGATCGTATGAGTGAATTAGAATGGATACGAAGGAATTAGAATGGATCGTACGAAGGAATTAGAATGGATCATACGAATGAAATAGAATGGATCGTACGAAGGAATTAGAATGGATCGTACGAAGGAATTAGAATGGATCGTACGAATGAATTAGAATGGATATATTCGTGCAAATGAATTAGAATGGATCGTATGAATGAATTAGAATGGATCGTATGAGTGAATTAGAACGGATAGTACGAATGAAGTAGAATGGATCGTATGAATGAATTAGAATGGATACATTCGTGCGAATGAATTAGAATGGATCGTATGAATGAATTAGAATAGATTGTGCGAATGAATTAGAATGGATCGTACGCATGAATTAGAATGGATACATTCGTGTGAATAAATTAGAATAGATTGTATGAATGAATTAGAATGGATCGTACGAATGAATTAGAATGGATCGTACGAATGTATTAGAATAGATTGCGTGAATGAATTAGAATGGATCGTACGAATGAATTAGAATGGATCGTACGAAGGAATTGGAATGGATCGTACGAATGAATTAGAATGGATCGTACGAATGAATTAGAATGGATCGTAAGAAAGAATTAGAATGGATCATACGAATGAGTAAGAATGGATCGTATGAATGAATTAGATTGGATCGTACGATCCATTCTAATTCATTAGCATGGATCGTGCTAATGAATTAGAATGGAATATACGAATGAATTAGAATGGATCGTAGAATGGATCGTACGAATGAATTAGAATGAATTAGAATGGATCGTACGAATGAATTAGAATTGATCATACGAATGAATTAGAATGGATCGTGCAAATGAATTAGAATGGATACATTCGTACGAATGAATTAGAATGGATCGTACGAATGAATTAGAATGGATCGTACGAATGAATTCGAATGGATTGTACGATCGATTCTAATTCATTCATACAATCCATTCTAATTCATTCACACGAATGTATCCATTCTAATCCATTCGTACGATCCATTCTAATTCATTCGCATGAATGTAACCATTCTAATTCATTCACACGATCGTATGAATTAGAATGGATCGTACGAATGAATTAGAATGGATACATTTGTGCGAATGAATTAGAATGGATCGTACGAATGAATTAGAATGGATCGTATGAATGAATTAGAATGGATCGTACGAATGAATTAGAATGGATCGTGCGAATGAATTAGAATGGATCGTACGAATGAATTAGAATGGATCATATGAAAGAATTAGAATGGATCGTATGAATGTATTAGAATGGATCGTGCGAATAAATTAGAATGGATCGTACGAATGAATTAGAATGGATACATTCGTGAGAATGAATTAGAATGGATCGGACAAATGAATTAGAATGGATCGTACGAATGAGTTAAAATGGATCAAATGAATGAATTAGAATGGTTACATTCATGCGAATGAATTAGAATGGATCGTACGAATGGATTAGAATGGATCGTACAAATGAATTAGAATGGATCGTACGAAGGAATTAGAATGGATCGTACGAATGAATTAGAATGGATATATTCGTGCAAATAAATTAGAATGGATCGTATGAATGTATTAGAATGGATCGTATGAGTGAATTAGAATGGATCGTATGAATGAATTAGAATGGATACATTCGTGTGAATGAATTAGAATGGATCGTATGAATGAATTAGAATAGATTTTGTGAATGAATTAAAACTGATCGTACGAATGAATTAGAATGGATACATTCGTGCGAATGAATTAGAATGGATTGTATGAATAAATTAGAATGGATCCTATGAATGAATTAGAATGGATCGTACGAATGAATTAGAATGGATACATTCGTGCGAATGAATTAGAATTGATCGTACGAATGAATTAGAATGGATCGTGCGAATGAATTAGAATGGATCGTACGAATGAATTTGAATGGATACATTCGTGCGAATGAATTAGAATGGATATATTCGTGCGAAAGAATTAGAATAGATCGTATGAATGAATTAGAATGGATTGTATAAATGAATTAGAATGGATCGTATGAATGAATTAGAATGGATCGTGCGAATGAATTCGAATGGATCGTACGAATTCATTCTAATTCATTCATACAATCCATTCTAATTCTTTCACATGATCCATTCTAATTCATTCGTACGTTCCATTCTAATTCATTAGCACGATCCATGCTAATTCATTCGTTCGATCAATTCTAATTCATTAGCACGATCCATTCTAATTCATTCGTACGATCCATTCTAATTCATTCGTACGATCCATTCTAATTCATATGCACAAAAATATCCATTCTAATCCATTCGTAGGATCCATTCTAATCCATTCGTACAATCCATTCTAATTCATTCGTACGATCCATTCTATTTCATTCGCTCGAATGTATCCATTCTAATCCATTCGTACGATCCATTCTAATCCATTCGTACAATCCATTCTAATTCATTCGCAACAATGTAACCATTCTAATTCATTCATTTGATCCATTTTAACTCATTCGTACGATCCATTCTAATTCATTCGTCCGATCCGTTCTAATTCTTTCGCACGAATGTATCCATTCTAATTCATTCGTACGATCCATTCTAATTCATTCGTACGATCCATTCTAATTCATTCGCACGAATGTATCCATTCTAATTCATCCATATGATCCATTCTACTTCATTCGTACTATCCGTTCTAATTCACTCATACGATCCATTCTAATTCATTCATACGATCCATTCTAATTCATTTGCACGAATATATCCATTCTAATTCATTTGTACGATCCATTCTAATTCCTTCGTACGATCCATTCTAATTCCTTCGTACGATCCATTCTAATTCCTTCGTATGATCCATTCTATTTCATTCGTATGATCCATTCTAATTCCTTCGTACGATCCATTCTAATTCCTTCGTATCCATTCTAATTCACTCATACGATCAATTCTAATTCAGTCGTACGATCCATTCTAATTCATTCATACAATCCAGTCTAATTCATTCGCACGAATGTATCCATTCTAATTCATTCGTACGATCAGTTCTAATTCATTCACAAAATCTATTCTAATTCATTCATACGATCCATTCTAATTCATTCACACGAATGTATCCATTCTAATTCATTCATACGATCCATTCTAATTCATTCGTACGATCCATTCTAATTCACTCATACGATCCATTCTAATACATTCATACGATCCATTCTAATTCATTTACACGAATATATCCATTCTAATTCATTCGTACGATCCATTCTAATTCCTTCGTACGATCCATTCTAATTCATTCGTACGATCTATTCTAATTCATTCGTCCGATCCATTCTAATTCATTCGCACGAATGTATCCATTCTAATTCATTCGTACGATCCATTCTAATTCATTCGTACGATCCATTCTAATTCATTCATTTGATCCATTCTAATTCATTCTTACGATCCATTCTAATTCATTCGTCCGATCCATTCTAATTCATTCGCACGAATGTATCCATTCTAATTCATTCGTACGATCCATTCTAATTCATTCGTACGATCCATTCTAATTCATTCATACGATCCATTCTAATTCATTCGCACGAATGTATCCATTCTAGTTCATTCGTACGATCCATTCTAATTCATTCGTACGATCCATTCTAATTCATTCGTACGATCCATTCTAATTCATTCGTGCGAATGAATTAGAATAGATCGTACGAATGAACTAGAATGGATACATTCGTGCGAATGAATTAGAATGGATCGTACGAATGAATTAGAATGGATCGTACGAATGAATTAGAATGGATCTTACGAATGAATTAGAATGGATCGTACGAATGAATTAGAATGGATCGTACGAATGAATTAGAATGGATATATTAATGCGAATGAATTAGAATGGATCGGACGAATAAATTAGAATGGATCGTACGAATGAATTAGAATGGATCAAATGAATGAATTAAAATGGTTACATTCATGCGAATGAATTAGAATGGATCGTACGAATGGATTAGAATGGATCGTACGAATGGATTAGAATGGTGACATTCGAGCAAATGAATTAGAATGGATCGTACGAATGAATTAGAATGGACCGTACGAATGGATTAGAATGGATCCTACGAATGGATTAGAATGGATACCTTTGTGCATATGAATTAGAATGGATCGTATGAATGAATTAGAATGGATCATATTAATGAATTAGAATGGATCGTACGAATGAATTAGAATGGATACATTCGTGCGAATGAATCAGAATGGATCGTGCGAATCAATTAGACTGGATCGTGCGAATGAATAAGAATAGATCATACGAATGAATTAGAATGGATCGTACGAATTAATTAGAATGGATACATTCGTGCGAATGAATTAGAATGGATTGTATGAATGAATTAGAATGGATCGTACGAATGAATTAGAATGGATCATACGAATTAATTAGAATGGATCGTACGAATGAATTAGAATGGATCGTACGAATGAATTAGAATGGATACATTCGTGCGAATGAATAAGAATGGATTGTGCGAATGAATAAGAATAGAACGTGCGAATGAATTAGAATGGATCGTACGAATGAATTAGAATGGATCGTGCGAATGAATTAGAATGGATCGTACGAATGAATTAGAATGGATACATTTGTGCGAATGAATTAGAATGGATCGTACGAATGAATTAGAATGGATCGTATGAATGAATTAGAATGGATCGTATGAATGAATTAGAATGGATCGTGCGAATGAATTAGAATGGATCGTACGAATGAATTAGAATGGATCGTACGAATGAACTAGAATGGATACATTCGTGCGAATAAATTAGAATGGATCGTACGAATGAATTAGAATGGATCATACGAATGAATTAGAATGGATCTTACGAATGAATTAGAATGGATCGCACGAATGAATTAGAATGGATCGTACGAATGAATTAGAATGGATACATTCGTGCGAATGAATTAGAATGGATCGGACGAACGAATTAGAATGGATCATACGAATGAATTAGAATGGATCGTACGAATGAATTAGAATGGATCGTACGAATAAATTAGAATGGATACATTCGTCCGAATGAATTAGAATGGATCATACGAATGAGTAAGAATGGATCGTACGAATGAAATAGAATAGATTGTACGAATGAATTAGAATGGATCCTACGAATGAATTAGAATGGATCGTGTGAAAGAATTAAAATGGATTGTATGAATGAATTAGAATGGATCGTATGAACGAATTAGAATGGATCGTGCGAATGAATTCGAATGGATCGTACGAATTCATTCTAATTCTTTCACACGATCCATTCTAATTCATTCGTACGTTCCATTCTAATTCATTAGCACGATCCATGCTAATTCATCCGTTCGATCAATTCTAATTCATTAGCACGATCCATTCTAATTCATTCGTACGATCCATTCTAATTCATTCACACGATCCATTCTAATTCATTCATAGGATCCATTCCAATTCATTCATACGATCTATTCTAATTCTTTCGCACGAATGTATCCATTCTAATTCATTCGCACGAATGTATCCATTCTAATTCATTCGTACGATCCATTCTAATTCATTCGTACGATCCATTCTAATTCATTCGTACGATCCATTCTAATTCATTCATACGATCTATTCTAATTCATTCATATAATCCATTCTAATTCTTTCACACGATCCATTCTAATTCATTCGTAGGATCCATTCTAATTCATTCGCACAATCCATTCTATTTCATTCGTACGATCCATTCTTACTCATTGGTACGATCCATTCTAATTCATTCGCACGAATGTATCCATTCTAATTCATTCGTACGAATCCATTCTAATTCATTCGTACAATCCATTCTATTTCATTCGTACGATCCATTCTTACTTATTCGTATGATCCATTCTAACTCATTCGCACGAATGTATCCATTCTATATCATTCGTACGATCCATTCTAATTCATTCGTACGATCCATTCTAAATCATTCGTGCAATCCATTCTATTTCATTCGTACGATCAATTCTAATTCATTAGCACGATCTATTCTAATTCATTCATACGATCCATTCAAATTCATTCGCACGATCCATTCTAATTCATTCGTACAATCCATTCTATTTCATTCGTACGATCCATTCTTACTCATTCGTATGATCCATTCTAATTCATTCGCAGGAATGTATCCATTCTAATCCATTCGTACGATCCATTCTAATCCATTCGTACGATCCATTCTAATTCATTCGCATGAATGTAACCATTCTAATTCATTCATTGGATCCATTCTAATTCATTCGTACGATCCATTTTAATTCATTCGTCCGATCCATTCTAATTCATTCGCACGAATATATCCATTCTAAACCATTCATACGATCCATTCTAATTTATTCGTACGATCCATTCTAATTCATTCGTAAGATCCATTCTAATTCATTCGTATGATCCATTCTAATTCATTCGTACGATCCATTCTAATTCATTCGCACGAATGTATCCATTCTAGTTCATTCGTACGATCCATTCTAATTCATTTGTACGATCCATTCTAATTCATTCGCACGATCCATTCTAATTCATTCGTACGATCCATTCTAATTCATTCGCGCAAATGTATCCATTCTAATTCATTCGTACGATCCATTCTAATTCATTCGTACAATCAATTCTAATTCATTCGCACGATCCATTCTAATTCATTCGTACGATCCATTCTAATTCATTCATACGATCCATTCTAATTCATTCGTACGATCCATTCTAATTCATTCGCACAAATGTATCCATTCTAATTCATTCGTACGATCCATTCTAATTCATTCGCACGATCCATTCTAATTCATTCTAATTCATTCGTACGATCCATTCTAATTCATTCGTACGATCCATTCTTACTCATTCGTATGATCCATTCTAATTCATTCGTACGATCCATTCTAATTCATTCGCATGAATGTAACCATTCTAATTCATTCGTACGATCCATTCTAATTCATTCGCACAAATGTATCCATTCTAATTCATTCGTACGATCCATTCTAATTCATTCGCATGATCCATTTTAATTCATTCGTACGATCCATTCTAATTCTTTAACACAATCCATTCTAATTCATTCGCACGAATGTATCCATTCTAATTAATTCGTACGATCCATTCTAATTCATTCGTATGATCCATTCTTATTCATTCGCACGATCCAGTTTAATGGATTCGCACAATCCATTCTAATTCATTCGCACGAATGTATCCATTCTAATTCATTCGTACGATCCATTCTAATTAATTAATATGATCCATTCTAATTCATTCGTACGATCCATTCTAATTCATAAGCACAAAGGTATCCATTCTAATCCATTCGTAGGATCCATTCTAATCCATTCGTATGATCCATTCTAATTCATTCGTACGATCCATTCTAATTCATTCGTACGATCCATTCTAATTCATTCGTACGATCCATTCTAATTCATTCGTAAGATCCATTCTAATTCATTCGTACGATCCATTCTAATTCATTCGTACGATCCTTTCTAATTCATTCGCACGAATGTATCGATTCTAGTTCATTCGTACGATCCATTCTAATTCATTCGTACGATCCATTCTAATTCATTCGCACGAATGTATCCATTCTAGTTCATTCGTACGATCCATTCTAGTTCATTCGTACGATCCATTCTAATTCATACGTACGATCCATTCTAATTCATTCGTATGACCCATTCTAATTAATTCGTATGATCCATTCTAATTCATTCGTACGATCCATTCTAATTCATTCATACAATCCATTCTAATTCATTCGCACGAATGTATCCATTCTAATTAATTCGTACGATCCATTCTAATTCATTCGTATGATCCATTCTAATTCATTCGTACGAGTACGAATCCATTCTAATTCATTCGTACAATCTATTCTATTTCATTCGTAAGATCCATTCTAATTCATTCGTACAATCCATTCTAATTCATTCGCACGAATGCAACCATTCTAGTTCATTCGTACGATCCATTCTAATTCATTCGTACGATCCATTCTAATTCATTCATACGATCTATTCTAATTCATTATTACAATCCATTCTAATACATTTGTACGGATGAATTAGAATGGATCGTACGAATGAACTAGAATAGATCGTACGAATGAATTAGAATGGATCGTACGAAGGAATTAGAATGGATCGTACGAATGAATTAGAATGGATATATTCGTGCAAATGAATTAGAATGGATCGTATGAATAAATTAGAATGCATTGTATGAATGAATTAGAATGGATCGTATGAATGAATTAGAATGGATCGTACGAATGAATTAGAATGGACACATTCGTGCGAATGAATTAGAATGGATACATTCGTGCGAAAGAATTAGAATAGATCGTATGAATGAATTAGAATGGATCCTATGAATGAATTAGAATGGATCGTGCGAATGAATTAGAATGGATCGTACGAATGAATTAGAATGGATCGTGTGAAAGAATTAGAATGGATCGTACGAATGAATTAGAATGGATCGTGCGAATGAATTAGAATGGATCGTACGAATGAATTAGAATGGATACATTTGTGCGAATGAATTAAAATGGATCGTACGAATGAATTAGAATGGTTACATTCGTGCGAATGAATTAGAATGGTTACATTCGTGCGATTGAATTAGAATGGATCGTACGAATAAATTAGAATGGATATATTCGTGCAAATGAATTAGAATGGATCGTATGAATGTATTAGAATGGATCATATGAGTGAATTAGAATGGATCGTGCGAATGAATTAGAATGGATTGTGCGAATCAATTAGAATGGATCGTACGAATGAATTAGAATGGATCGTGTGAAAAAATTAGAATGGATTGTATGAATGAATTAGAATAGATCGTATGAATGAATTAGAATGGATCGTACGAATGAATTAGAATGGATCGTACGAATGAACTAGAATGGATACATTCGTGCGAATGAATTAGAATGGATCGTACGAATGAATTATAATGGATCGTACGAATGAATTAGAATGGATCTTACGAATGAATTAGAATGGATCGTACGAATGCACGATCCATGCGAATGAATTAGAATAGATCGTACGAATGAACTAGAATGGATACATTCGTGCGAATGAATTAGAATGGATCGTACAAATGAATTAGAATGGATCGTACGAATGAATTAGAATGGATCTGACGAATGAATTAGAATGGATCGTACGAATGAATTAGAATGGATCATACGAATGAATTAGAATAGATACATTCATGCGAATGAATTAGAATGGATCGGACGAATGAATTAGAATGGATCGTACGAATGAATTAGAATCGATCGTACGAATGAATTAGAATGGATCGTACGAATAAATTAGAATGGATACATTCGTCCGAATGAATTAGAATGGATCATACGAATGAGTAAGAATGGATCATACGAATGAAATAGAATAGATTGTACGAATGAATTAGAATGGATTCGTACGAATGAATTAGAATGGATACATTCGTGCGAATGAATTAGAATGGATCGTACCAATGAGTAAGAATGGATCGTACGAATGAAATAGAATGGATTGTGCGAATGAATTAGAATGGATCATACGAATGAATTAGAATGGATCGTACGAATTAATTTGAATGGATACATTCGTGCGAATGAATTAGAATGGATTGTATGAATGAATTAGAATGGATCGTACGAATGAATTCGAATGGATCATACGAATTAATTAGAATGGATCGTACAAATGAATTAGAATGGATCGTACGAATGAATTAGAATGGATACATTCGTGCGAAAAAATTAGAATGGATTGTGCAAATGAATAAGAACAGATCGTGCGAATGAATTAGAATGGATCGTACGAATGAATTAGAATGGATCGTGCGAATGAATTAGAATGGATCGTACGAATGAATTAGAATGGATACATTTGTGCGAATGAATTAGAATGGATCGTACGAATGAATTAGAATGGATCGTATGAATGAATTAGAATGGATCGTACGAATGAATTAGAATGGATCGTGCGAATGAATTAGAATGGATCGTACGAATGAATTAGAATGGATCGTACGAATGAACTAGAATGGATACATTCGTGCGAATGAATTAGAATGGATCGACGAATGAATTAGAATGGATCGTACGAATGAATTAGAATGGATCTTACGAATGAATTAGAATGGATCGTACGAATGAATTAGAATGGATCGTACGAATGAATTAGAATGGATACATTCGTGCGAATGAATTAGAATGGATCGGACGAATGAATTAGAATGGATCGTACGAATGAATTAGAATGGATCATACGAATGAATTAGAATGGATCGTACGAATAAATTAGAATGGATACATTCATCCGAATGAATTAGAATAGATCATACGAATGAGTAAGAATGGATCGTACGAATGAAATAGAATAGATTGTACGAATGAATTAGAATGGATCCTACGAATGAATTAGAATGGATCGTGTGAAAGAATTAGAATGGATTGTATGAATGAATTAGAATGGATCGTATGAATGAATTAGAATGGATCGTGCGAATGAATTCGAATGGATCGTACGAATTCATTCTAATTCATTCATACAATCCATTCTAATTCTTTCACAAGATCTATTCTAATTCATTCGTAGGATCCATTCTAATTCATTCGTACAATCTATTCTATTTCATTCGTACAATCCATTCTTACTCATTCGTATGATCCATTCTAATTCATTCGGACGAATGTATCCATTCTAATTTATTCGTACGATCCATTCTAATTCATTCGTACGATCCATTCTAATTCATTCGTACGATCCATTCTAATTCATTATTCTGATCCATTCTAATTCATTCGCACGAATGTATCCATTCTAATTCATTCGTACGGTCCATTCTAATTCATTCGCACAATCCATTCTATTTCATTCGTACGATCCATTCTTACTCATTCGTATGATCCATTATGGATACATTCGTGCGAATGAATTAGAATGGATCATACGAATGAGTAAGAATGGATCGTACGAATGAAATAGAATGGATTGTGCGAATGAATTAGAATGGATCGTATGAATGAATTAGAATGGATCGTGTGAAAGAATTAGGATGGATTGTATGAATGAATTAGAATAGATCATATGAATGAATTAGAATGGATTGTTCGAATGAATTAGAATGGATCGTACGAATGAACTAGAATGGATACATTCGTGCGAATGAATTAGAATGGATCGTACGAATGAATTAGAATGGATCGTACGAATGAATTAGAATGGATCTTACGAATGAATTAGAATGGATCGTACGAATGCACGATCCATGGGAATGAATTAGAATAGATCGTACGAATGAACTAGAATGGATACATTCGTGCGAATGAATTAGAATGGATCGTCCGAATGAATTAGAATGGATCGTATGAATGAATTAAAATGGATCGTACGAATGAATTAGAATGGATCGTACGAATGAATTAGAATGGATCATACGAATGAATTAGAATGGATCGTATGAATGAATTAGAATGGATACATTCGTGCGAATGAATTAGAATGGATACATTCGTGCGAAAGAATTAGAATAGATCATATGAATGAATTAGAATGGATCCTATGAATGAATTAGAATGGATCGTGCGAATGAATTAGAATGGATCGTACGAATGAATTAGAATGGATCGTGCTAATGAATTAGAATTGATCGAACGAATGAATTAGAATGGATACATTCGTGCGAATGAATTAGAATGGATAGGACGAATGAATTAGAATGGATCGTACGAATGAGTAAGAATGGATCGTACAAATAAAATAGAATAGATCGTACGAATGAATTAGAATGGATCGTACGAAGGAATTAGAATGGATCGTACGAATGAATTAGAATGGATATATTCGTGCAAATGAATTAGAATGGATCGTATGAATGTATTAGAATGGATCGTATGAGTGAATTAGAATGGATCGTACGAATGAATTAGAATGGATCGTATGAATGAATTAGAATGGATATATTCGTGTGAATGAATTAGAATGGATCGTATGAATGAATTAGAATAGATTTTGTGAATGAATTAGAACTGATCGTACGAATGAATTAGAATGGATACATTCGTGCGAATGAATTAGAATGGATTGTATGAATGAAGTAGAATGGATCGTACGAATGAATTAGAATGGATCGTATGAGTGAATTAGAATGGATACGAAGGAATTAGAATGGATCGTACGAAGGAATTAGAATGGATCATACGAATGAAATAGAATGGATCGTACGAAGGAATTAGAATGGATCGTGCAAAGGAATTAGAATGGATCGTACGAAGGAATTAGAATGGATCGTACGAATGAATTAGAATGGATATATTCGTGCAAATGAATTAGAATGGATCGTATGAATGAATTAGAATGGATCGTATGAGTGAATTAGAACGGATAGTACGAATGAAGTAGAATGGATCGTATGAATGAATTAGAATGGATACATTCGTGCGAATGAATTAGAATGGATCGTATGAATGAATTAGAATAGATTGTGCGAATGAATTAGAATGGATCGTACGAATGAATTAGAATGGATACATTCGTGCGAATAAATTAGAATGGATTGTATGAATGAATTAGAATGGATCGTACGAATGTATTAGAATCGATTGCGTGAATGAATTAGAATGGATCGTACGAATGAATTAGAATGGATCGTACGAAGGAATTAGAATGGATCGTACGAATGAATTAGAATGGATCGTACGAAGGAATTAGAATGGATCGTACGAATGAATTAGAATGGATCGTACGATTGAATTAGAATGGATCATACGAATGAGTAAGAATGGATCGTATGAATGAATTAGATTGGATCGTACGATCCATTCTAATTCATTAGCATGGATCGTGCTAATGAATTAGAATGGAATATACGAATAAATTAGAATGGATCATACGAATGAATTAGAATGAATTAGAATGGATCGTACGAATGAATTAGAATAGATCATAGGAATGAATTAGAATGGATCGTGCAAATGAATTAGAATGGATACATTCGTACGAATGAATTAGAATGGATCGTACGAATGAATTAGAATGGATCGTACGAATGAATTCGAATGGATTGTACGATCCATTCTAATTCATTCATACAATCCATTCTAATTCATTCGCACGAATGTATCCATTCTAATCCATTCGTACGATGCATTCTAATCCATTCGTACGATCCATTCTAATTCATTCGCATGAATGTAACTATTCTAATTCATTCACACGATCGTATGAATTAGAATGTATACATTCGTGCGAATGAATTAGAATGGATCGTGCGAATCCATTAGACTGGATCGTGCGAATGAATAAGAATGGATCATACGAATGAATTAGAATGGATCGTATGAATTAATTAGAATGGATACATTCGTGCGAATGAATTAGAATGGATTGTATGAATGAATTAAAATGGATCGTACGAATGAATTAGAATGGATCATACGAATTAATTAGAATGGATCGTACGAATGAATTAGAATGGATCGTACGAATGAATTAGAATGGATCGCACGAATGAACTAGAATGGATCGTACGAATGAACTAGAATGGATATATTCGTGCGAATGAATTAGAATGGATCGTACGAATGAATTAGAATGGATCGTACGATTCATTCTAATTCATTCGTACGATCCATTCTAATACATTCGTACGATTCATGCTAATTCATTCGCACGATCCATTCTAATTCATTCGTACGATCCATTCTTATTCATTCATACGATCCATTCTAATTCATTCGCACAATCCATTCTAATTCATTCGTACAATCCATTCTAATTCATTCGTATGATCCATTCTAACTTATTCGGTGGATCCGTTCTAATTCATTCGTACGATCCATTCTAATTCATTCCCACGATCCATTCATATTTATTCGTACGATCCATTCTAATTCATTCGTATGATCTATTCCAATTCATTCGTACGAATGTAACCATTCTAATTCATTCATACGATTCATTCTAATTCATTCGTATGAGCTATTCTAATTCATTCGTACGATCCATTCTAATTCATTCGTACGATCCATTGTAATTCATTCATACAATCCATTTAGATTCATTCGCACAAATGTATCCATTCAAATTCATTCGTACGATCCAGTCTAATTCATTCGTACGATCCATTCTAATTCATTCGCACGAATATATCCATTCTAATTCTTTCGTACGATGCATTCTAATTCAATCGTACGATCCATTCTAAATCATTCATTTGATCCATTCTAATTCATTCGTACGATCCATTCTAATTCATTCGTCCGATCCATTCTAATTCATTCGCACGAATGTATCCATTCTAATTCATTCGTACGATCCATTATAATTCATTCGTACGATTCATTCTAATTCATTCGTAAGATCCATTCTAATTCATTCGTACGATCCATTCTAATTCATTCGTACGATCCATTCTAATTCATTCGCACGAATGTATCCATTCTAGTTCATTCGTACGATCCATTCTAATTCATTCGTACGATCCATTCTAATTCATTCGCACGATCCATTCTAATTCATTCGTACGATCAATTCTAATTCATTCGCACGAATGTATCCATTCTAATTCATTCATACGATCCTAAATTAGAATGGATCGTACGAATGAATGGATCGTGCGAATGAATTTGAATGGAATATACGAATGAATTAGAATGGATCATACGAATTAATTAGAATGAATCATATGAATGAATTAGAATGGATCGTACGAATGAATTAGAATGGATCGTACGAATGAATTAGAATGGATCGTGCGAATGAATTAGAATGGATCGTACGAATGAATTAGAATGGATACATTTGTGCGAATGAATTAGAATGGATCGTCCGAATGAATTAGAATGGATCGTATGAATGAATTAGAATGGATCGTACGAATGAATTAGAATGGATCGTCCGAATGAATTAGAATGGATCGTACGAATGAATTAGAATGGATCGTGTGAAAGAATTAGAATGGATCGTACGAATGAATTAGAATGGATCGTGCGAATAAATTAGAATGGATCGTACGAATGAATTAGAATGGATACATTCGTGCGAATGAATTAGAATGGATCGGACGAATGAATTAGAATGGATCGTACGAATGAGTAAGAATGGATCATACGAATGAAATAGAATAGATCGTACGAATGAATTAGAATGGATCGTACGAAGGAATTAGAATGGATCGTACGAATGAATTAGAATGGATATATTCGTGCAAATGAATTAGAATGGATCGTATGAATGTATTAGAATGGATCGTATGAGTGAATTAGAATGGATCGTACGAATGAATTAGAATGGATCGTATGAATGAATTAGAATGGATACATTCGTGTGAATGAATTATAATGGGTCGTATGAATGAATTAGAATCGATTTTGTGAATGAATTAGAACTGATCGTACGAATGAATTAGAATGGATACATTCGTGCGAATGAATTAGAATGGATTGTATGAATGAATTAGAATGGATCCTGTGAATGAATTAGAATGGATCGTACGAATGAATTAGAATGGATACATTCGTGCGAATGAATTAGAATTGATCGTACGAATGAATTAGAATGGATCGTGCGAATGAATTAGAATGGATCGTACGAATGAATTTGAATGGATACATTCGTGCGAATGAATTAGAATGGATACATTCGTGCGAAAGAATTAGAATAGATCGTATGAATGAATTAGAATGGATTGTATGATTGAATTAGAATGGATCGTATGAATGAATTAGAAAGGATCGTGCGAATGAATTCGAATGGATCATACGAATTCATTCATACAATCCATTTTAATTCTTTCACATGATCCATTCTAATTCATTCGTACGTTCCATTCTAATTCATTAGCACGATCCATGCTAATTCATTCGTTCGATCAATTCTAATTCATTAGCACGATCCATTCTAATTCATTCGTACGATCCATTCTAATTCATTCGTACGATCCATTCTAATTCATATGCACAAAGATATCCATTCTAATCCATTCGTAGGATCCATTCTAATCCATTCGTACGATCCATTCTAATTCATTCGTACGATCCATTCTAATTCATTCGCTCGAATGTATCCATTCTAATCCATTCGTACGATCCATTCTAATCCATTCGTACGATCCATTCTAATTCATTCGCATGAATGTAACCATTCTAATTCATTCATTTGATCCATTTTAACTCATTCGTACGATCCATTCTAATTCATTCGTCCGATCCATTCTAATTCATTCGCACGAATGTATCCATTCTAATTCATTCGTACGATCCATTCTAATTCATTCGTACGATCCATTCAAATTCATTCGTAAGATCCATTCTAATTCATTCGTACGATCCATTCTAATTCATTCGCACGAATGTATCCATTCTAATTCATTCATATGATCCATTCTACTTCATTCATACTATCCGTTCTAATTCACTCATACGATCCATTCTAAATCATTCATACGATCCATTCTAATTCATTTGCACGAATATATCCATTCTAATTCATTTGTACGATCCATTCTAATTCCTTCGTACGATCCATTCTAATTCCTTCGTACGGTCCATTCTAATTCCTTCGTATGATCCATTCTATTTCATTCGTATGATCCTTTCTAATTCCTTCGTACGATCCATTCTAATTCCTTCGTATCCATTCTAATTCACTCATACGATCAATTCTAATTCAGTCGTACGATCCATATATTCTAATTCATTCATACAATCCATTCTAATTCATTCGCACGAATGTATCCATTCTAATTCATTCGTACGATCAGTTCTAATTCATTCACAAAATCTATTCTAATTCATTCATACGATACATTCTAATTCATTCACACGAATGTATCCATTCTAATTCATTCATACGATCCATTCTAATTCATTCGTACGATCCATTCTAATTCACTCATACGATCCATTCTAATACATTCATCCGATCCATTCTAATTCAATTACACGAATATATCCATTCTAGTTCATTCGTACGATCCATTCTAATTCATTCGTACGATCCATTCTAATTCATTCGTACGATCCATTCTAATTCATTCACGCATTCTATTCTAATACATTCGTACGATCCATTCTAATTCATTCGTACGATCCATTCTAATTCACTCATACGATCCATTCTAATACATTCATACGATCCATTCTAATTCATTTACACGAATATATCCATTCTAATTCATTCGTACGATCCATTCTAATTCCTTCGTATGATCCATTCTAATTCATTCGTACGATCTATTCTAATTCATTCGTCCGATCCATTTTAATTCATTCGCACGAATGTATCCAATCTAATTCATTCGTACGATCCATTCTAATTCATTCGTACGATCCATTCTAATTCATTCATTTGATCCATTCTAATTCATTCTTACGGTCCATTCTAATTCATTCGTTTGATCCATTCTAATTCATTCGCACGAATGTATCCATTCTAATTCATTCGTATGATCCATTCTAATTCATTCGTACGATACATTCTAATTCATTCGTACGCGCAATCCATTCTAATTCATTCGCCTGAATGTATCCATTCTAGTTCATTCGTACGATCCATTCTAATTCATTCGTACGATCCATTCTAATTCATTCGTACGATCAATTCTAATTCATTTGCACGAATGTATCCATTCTAATTCATTCGTATGATCCTGAATTAGAATGGATCGTACGAATTAATTAGAATGGATCGTACGAATGAACTAGAATGGATACATTCGTGCGAATGAATTAGAATGGATCGTACGAATGAATTAGAATGGATCGTACGAATGAATGATCGTACGAATGAATTAGAATGGATACATTTGTGCGAATGAATTAGAATGGATCAGACGAATGAATTAGAATGGATGGTACGAATGAATTAGAATGGATTATACTAATTAATTAGAATGGATCGTATGAATGAATTAGAATGGATCGTACGAATGAATCAGAATGGATCGGACGAATAAATTAGAATAGATCGTACGAATGAATTAGAATGGATCGTAGGAAGGAATTAGAATGGATCGTACGAATGAATTAGAATGGATATATTCGTGCAAATGAATTAGAATGGATCGTATAAATGTATTAGAATGGATACATTCATGCGAATGAATTAGAATGGATCGGACGAATGAATTAGAATAGATCGTACGAATGAATTAGAATGGATCGTACGAAGGAATTACAATGGATCATACGAATGAACTAGAATGGATTAGAATGGATTGTGCGAATGAATAAGAACAGATCATGCGAATGAATTAGAATGGATCGTACGAATGAATTAGAATGGATCGTGCAAATGAATTAGAATGGATCGTACGAATGAATAAGAATGGATACATTCGTGCGAATGAATTAGAATGGATCGGACGAATGAATTAGAATGGATCGTACGAATGAATTAGAATGGATCAAATGAATGAATTAGAATGGTTACATTCATGCGAATGAATTAGAATGGATCGTACGAATGGATTAGAATGGATCGTACGAATGGATTAGAATCGATACATTCGAGCGAATGAATTAGAATGGATCGTACGAATGAATTAGAATGGATCGTACAAATGGATTAGAATGGATCCTACGAATGGATTAGAATGGATACCTTTGTGCATATGAATTAGAATGGATCATACGAATGAATTAGAATGGATCATATTAATGAATTAGAATGGATCGTACGAATGAATTAGAATGGATACATTCGTGCACGATCCATTCTAATTCATTCGCACGAATGTATCCATTCTAATTCATTCGTACGATCCATTCTAATTCATTAATATGATCCATTCTAATTCATTCGTACGATCCATTCTAATTCATATGCACAAAGGTATCCATTCTAATTCATTCGTACGATCCATTCTAATTCAGGATCGTACGAATGAATTAGAATAGATACATTCATGCGAATGAATTAGAATTGATCGTACGAATGAATTAGAATGGATCGTGCGAATGAATTAGAATGGATCGTACGAATGAATTAGAATGAATCGTACGAATGAACTAGAATGGATACATTCGTGCGAATGAATTAGAATGGATCGTACGAATGAATTAGAATGGATCGTACGAATGAATTAGAATGGATCTTACGAATGAATTAGAATGGATCGTACGAATGAATTAGAATGGATCGTACGAATGAATTAGAATGGATACATTCATGCGAATGAATTAGAATGGATCGGACGAATGAATTAGAATGGATCGTACGAATGAATTAGAATGGATCAAATGAATGAATAAAAATGGTTACATTCATGCGAATGAATTAGAATGGATCGTACGAATGGATTAGAATGGATCGTACGAATGGATTAGAATGGAGACATTCGAGCGAATGAATTAGAATGGATCGTACGAATGAATAAGAATGGATCGTACGAATGGATTAGAATGGATCCTACGAATGGATTAGAATGGATACCTTTGTGCATATGAATTAGAATGGATCGTACGAATGAATTAGAATGGATCATATTAATGAATTAGAATGGATCGTACGAATGAATTAGAATGGATACATTCGTGCGAATGAATCAGAATGGATCGTGCGAATCAATTAGACTGGATCGTGCGAATGAATAAGAATGATCATACGAATGAATTAGAATGGATCGTACGAATTAATTAGAATGGATACATTCGTGCGAATGAATTAGAATGGATTGTATGAATGAATTAGAATGGATCGTACGAATGAATTAGAATGGATCATACGAATTAATTAGAATGGATCATACGAATGAATTAGAATGGATCGTACGAATGAATTAGAATGGATACATTCGTGCGAATGAATTAGAATGGATTGTGCGAATGAATAAGAATAGATCGTGCGAATGAATTAGAATGGATCGTACGAATGAATTAGAATGGATCGTGCGAATGTATTAGAATAGATCGTACGAATGAATTAGAATGGATACATTTGTGCGAATGAATTAGAATGGATCGTACGAATGAATTAGAATGGATCGTATGAATGAATTAGAATGGATCGTATGAATGAACTAGAATGGATCGTGCGAATGAATTAGAATGGATCGTACGAATGAATTAGAATGGATCGTACGAATGAACTAGAATGGATACATTCATGCGAATGAATTAGAATGGATCGTACGAATGAATTAGAATGGATCGTACGAATGAATTAGAATGGATCTTACGAATGAATTAGAATGGATCGTACGAATGAATTAGAATGGATCGTACGAATGAATTAGAATGGATACATTCGTGCGAATGAATTAGAATGGATCGAACGAATGAATTAGAATGGATCGTACGAATTAATTAGAATGGATCGTACGAATGAATTAGAATGGATCGTACGAATAAATTAGAATGGATACATTTGTCCGAATGAATTAGAATGGATCATACGAATGAGTAAGAATGGATCGTACGAATGAAATCGAATAGATTGTACGAATGAATTAGAATGGATCCTACGAATGAATTAGAATGGATCGTGTGAAAGAATTAAAATGGATTGTATGAATGAATTAGAATGGATCGTATGAATGAATTAGAATGGATCGTGCGAATGAATTCGAATGGATCGTACGAATTCATTCTAATTCTTTCACACGATCTATTCTAATTCATTCATACGTTCCATTCTAATTCATTAGCACGATCCATGCTAATTCATTCGTTCGATCAATTCTAATTCATTAGCACGATCCATTCTAATTCATTCGTACGATCCATTCTAATTCATTCGCACGATCCATTCTAATTCATTCATAGGATCCATTCTATTTCATTCATAAGATCTATTCTAATTCTTTCGCACGAATGTATCTATTCTAATTCATTCGCACGAATGTATCCATTCTAATTCATTCGTACGATCCATTCTAATTCATTCGTACGATCCATTCTAATTCATTCGTACGATCCATTCTAATTCATTCATACGATCTATTCTAATTCATTCATACAATCCATTCTAATTCTTTCACACGATCCATTCTAATTCATTCGTAGGATCCATTCTAATTCATTCGCACAATCCATTCTATTTCATTCGTACGATCCATTCTTACTCATTGGTACGATCCATTCTAATTCATTCGCACGAATGTATCCATTCTAATTCATTCGTACGAATCCATTCTAATTCATTCGTACAATCCATTCTATTTCATTCGTACGATCCATTCTTACTCATTCGTATGATCCATTCTAATTCATTCGCACGAATGTATCCATTCTATATCATTCGTACGATCCATTCTAAATCATTCGTACAATCCATTCTATTTCATTCGTACGATCAATTCTAATTCATTAGCACGATCCATTCTAATTCATTCGTACGATCCATTCAAATTCATTCGCACGATCCATTCTAATTCATTCGTACAATCCATTCTATTTCATTCGTACGATCCATTCTTACTCATTCGTATGATCCATTCTAATTCATTCGCACGAATGTATCCATTCTAATCCATTCGTACGATCCATTCTAATCCATTCGTATGATCCATTCTAATTGATTCGCATGAATGTAACCATTCTAATTCATTCATTTGATCCATTCTAATTCATTCGTACGATCCATTCTAATTCATTCGTCCGATCCATTCTAATTCATTTGCACGAATATATCCATTCTAAACCATTCATACGATCCATTCTAATTTATTCGTACGATCCATTCTAATTCATTCATAAGATCCATTCTAATTCATTCGTACGATCCATTCTAATTCATTCGTACGATCCATTCTAATTCATTCGCACGAATGTATCCATTCTAGTTCATTTGTACGATCCATTCTAATTCATTCGTACGATCCATTCTAATTCATTCGCACGATCCATTCTAATTCATTCGTACGATCCATTCTAATTCATTCGCGCAAATGTATCAATTCTAATTCATTCGTACGATCCATTCTAATTCATTCGTACGATCCATTCTAATTCATTCGCACGATCCATTCTAATTCATTCGTACGATCCATTCTAATTCATTCATACGATCTATTCTAATTCATTCGTACGATCCATTCTAATTCATTCGCACAAATGTATCCATTCTAATTCATTCGTACGATCCATTCTAATTCATTCGCACGATCCATTCTAATTCATTCTAATTCATTCGTACGATCCATTCTAATTTATTCGTACGATCCATTCTTACTCATTCGTATGATCCATTCTAATTCATTCGTACGATCCATTCTAATTCAT